>LR990013.1:175000-4975000 GCA_905147175.2 Nymphalis urticae | reverse complement strand
TTAATCTAAATATCTACTGTAAGTATAACATGATTTTCACTTATCATCATTAAACGATTCAATATTTGAAACCGAATAATCTCATATCATGTGTCATCTATTTCATACGTGACATTGGCAGAATATTTTGCGCTCAAAGGCGTAGATACACACCAGAAATGATAAAAAAAAGTTTAATATCAAGAATGTCAGATACTTTTCAGTAATATTTAATAATATAAACGTTTTACATAACAATAAAACGGTTATTATGTGCCGAAAGAAAACACAGCATCGCAGGAATGCTCTTCCTGGTGAATACTCCAATGACTTTGACAGGCCGGTTCCCGCCTTGTGGTGACAGACCATAGATATTTCAAGTAAGGTAGAGGATGTACATCTATGGATTCGGCTTAGGACACACGAGAGTACGTACAACAATAAAGGTGAGTCGACACTGCCTCTTCATAATGCGATGCTGTGTTTTCTTTCGGCACATAATAAACGTTTTATTGTTATGTAAAACGTTTATATTTTGTGCCTTGTAGAAAACACAGCATATCATTATGAAGACGACGTGTTTGATATCTGCTGGTGACAAACAAACACACGCAATGTTGAATTAGACTTTAAACAATAAATTACTAATATTTTCAAAAGTTAGTTAGACCTAAGAATAAAAAATTTAAAAACTTAAGATCAGTCTAATTCTTTATTCTTTAAAAATAACTTATATTATAAATAAATAAATAAAGCCTTTATTGCTGTTCTTATTTATACAAATAGTTATGATAATATTTTTTCCTTTTTGATGTGTCCTAAACTTTCGAAGTAAGATATCGGCTCAAGGTCGTTAATCTCCTACAGCTTGTCTTCCGACAAAGGCCTCCTCTAAAGATATCCATTCTATCCTGTGTTTTGCTTTACGAGTCCATGTTGGTCCGCTACTTTTTTAATGTCGTCCTCCCATCTCATAGTCTGTCTACCTCTGTTTCTTTTGCCATCTCGGGGGTACCATTCCGTTACTAGCCTTGTCCATTTTTCTTTCTTTTCTCTCATCATATGTCCTGCCCATCTCCACTTTAGTTGGTTGTATGATGTGTATACATGTTTAAATTTTGTTTTACTTTTTATTTATTTATTTATTTTAGGAAAACAACAGCATGATACAGAATATGTTTACATTAAAAATAAAATATACAGACAATAGAGCCAATTACTGTTTTCCATTGAATTATACAAACTTAATAATAGTTAACAGAAGTAGCAACACACAGTTTTGAAAAATTAAATGTAAATGTAACAAAATAACAATGAGTTAAAACAAAACATTACAATTCGATTAGGCGACACAGACTATGTTATGCGTGAGTGTGGTTATGCAGTTACACTGTAATTTGTGTGTGTATGAGTGATTGTATGTGTGTAAGTATTTGAGCGTACATGAGTTTGTGTGAGTGTGATTGGTTAAATTGAATTCTGAGCCCTAAGAATATCTTTTTTAAATGATTTAATTGACCGATTAAATATATCAATGTGAGAGTATCTTTTATTATATAGTGAGAAAAAGCGTGATAGTGTAGAGTATGCAGCGTCACGCGTATTGGATAAAGGGTCGTATAATAGATTCGAGTATGCATTACGAGTTCGCTTGTTAGGAACATTAAAAAGAATACGCGAGCGCAACTCAGGAGAATCTATTTTACCAGAGATCAATTTATGTTTATTAATTTTTCTCGGTCCTTTCTTTTAACTCCTGCCGTACTTCTCTCCTTTTTGGCAAATTTATATTCTGTTTCCTAATTGTTCTGTCAATGCCCAGGTTTGACACCCATATAGTAAACATGGTAGAATACACATATTATATGTTTTCCTTTTTTCTTTCATAGGCATTTCTTTGTTCAAATTTCACTAAGTGACCAATAACGTTTCCAAGTATTAGCGATTCTTCTTTCTATTTCTTGTTCGGTAGATATTAGCTGTCCAAAGTATATATACTCCTGAACTTATTCTATTTGCTCATTATTTATTTTTATAATCGCTGTTTGCGAAGAATTTGACATTATTTTTGTTTTTGTTAGGTTTATTGACAGACCACAGCACATCCACGTATGTGATCTATAGTTGAAAATTTGCTACGGAATCCCGCCTGTTCCTTAGGCTGATTTTCTTCAAGGATATCGGTAATTCTAGACAGTAAATTTGTTTAAAATACCTTATAAACATTAGACATCAAACTAATGGGTCTTTAGTTTGCTATATCTCTTTTATCGCCTTTTTTATGTAGCAGTATAATTGTCGACTTAGTCCAATCCTTGGGGATCTTTTCAGTCTTTACAATTTCGTTAAATATTTCCGTGAGCTTTGGTGCAATCACTGGTAACGTAATTTTTAATAGTTCATTTGTAACGAGGTCTGATCCGGCTGTTCTATCAGCCTTTTGTGAACTAATTGCTTTGACAGTTTCTTCTTTTAATATTTCAGGTATTTGTTCTCCGTCAGTTTGAGTGTCGTTTTCTATTACTGCTTGTTCCACTGTTTGACTTTGATATAATTTCCGGTAAAATTCAGTAGCAACTTTTTGTATTTCGGATCTCTTACTTATAGTTTTCCTATCTTGCGTTTTCATATTTAGTATCCAATCTTTTTGTCATTTAATTTCTTCCATGCCTTTTTTATTCCTCCTGTTTTTGAATATAGTTTTTACAGTAGTTAATCGTTTGGTTTTCCTTTCTTTCCGAAGTTGTTCAATAATCGTTTTGCTTATTTCTGTTATTTTTTTACGGTTTTCGTTATTTTCTCTTTGTTGTAAAAAATTCTTACGTTCCTGCAGTAGTTGTTTAGTGTTAGGTGAAATTTCTTTCTTGCTGTTTGTGTTTGTTTGTCTAGTTACCGTTTTCAGTTGGTTTAATAGTTTATCATATTTTGCCTGTAATGAAGTGCATTCTTTTTTATCGTGTTCATCAGTATCTAGTGATTATTGAAGGTTGTTAAGCAGAGATTTGGCGTTACCTGTGTATTGGATAGCCGTGTGCTGATTATGAAATGGTCTTGTTTTTTTGGGGCGTGCTCCTGCCAATGTTGCCCGAATCCTCCCATGGTCCGTGTTAAAATTTAAATTGTTTATAATGTATACATCTTTAAAAGCTTTTCTAACGTTCGAAATAATGTAATCAATTTCATTTTTAAACAGTCCATTAGGGGAGATCCATGTCCATTTTTTTGATGGTTTCTTTTTATAGAAACTGTTAAGAATACTTAACCTGTTTTACAATGCAAAATTCACTAATCTTGTGCCGTTTTTGATTCTTATGCCAACTCCATAGCTTCCTATTACGAGCTCTTCTCCATTGTTTTGTGTTCCAATTTGTCCGTTGAAATCTCCCATCATTATGATGTTTTTATGTGCGCTTTCGCAAGTTATTTGGATTCGTAGAATTTTTCAACTGTTATTATGTCTTCTTTGGTGTCTGGTTCTGTTGGTGAATACGCCTGGATGGAATGGACCATTTTTCTTCCTTTTCCCCATTTATGAGTATTTTAATATTAATGATTGCGATGCGTTCTGAGATTCCTCTTATTTATCATTTTTCCCCTTTATTATTAATTTGTCATATTTTAAATATGCTACATTTCCTTTCTCTCTCTCCTCTATTAGCTGTGCCCGCAGCTTTTTTCTTTTTTCTAAGACTTCCTTAGTATAGTTTTCTGTAATATAAACGTCTCTGAGGTTTTACTTTGTTTTCAATATTTCGTTATTTTTCCATTCGTTCACAAAGGAGAATAAAATAGGTCTTGGTTTGTCACTTGACTTTTTCCTTCCAATGCGATAAATGTTATTTACCTCGTATTCTTCAATATTTATGTCTAAGTCCCTTTTAAAAAATTCCTTTAACTTCTGCACTAGTTCTTGGGTTGATTTTTTCCTTCATTCACTCCATAAATAATTAAATTATTTTGTTTCTTTCCTCTTTTCAAAATTTCTATCTCTTTCTTAAGGTTTTCTAATTCGGTTTTTAGGTTCCCGTTTTCTATTATGATAGGTTGTAATTTTTCATCTAATTTATCCATTAATGTGTTAATTAAGGAGGTTTTCAGATCCGTTATTTGAATTTCATTAAATAATGAATATTATACTGCAATTAGAAATAAAAACAGAAGTATAAAATATAATATAATAGGCCTCCGAAGCACAATATAAACAAAATAACAAAACTTAATAAACTCTTAAATAATTGAAAATAATTATAAATATTAATTATTAACAAATCAATCCTATTCTCCTAATATACAGTACTTATGAGATCAATCAAATCACAATGAAGTCATCACATTAAATTATTTTAAAGTTATCAAATAAATTATAGTCAAATTTGATTTCCTGTGTATCAATCTCTCGGCAATAATGCTTTCTTAGGGTATCAATAGCCTTCCAGTTACCTCTTTCTAAAATCTCTTCTACAGGTCTATTTTCTAGCCAAGCTAGAGAAGCTACTGCTGATCGACATGAACCAGGTGAGGCATCAATTCCTGCTTCCTTTAGAACAGACCGCACCCCTCCTCCTATCACAGTCCTTGAAGCTGGTTTGGGAATACCTTATTGTGATAAACAGATGACTTATATCTTTAATAATGTCAAATCATATAATCTACGCCCTGATGTTAAAAGTAAAATTTTTGCAGTTTTTCTGGCAATTTCGAAGTCAGCCTTGTGGTAATTTTTCAGCCATTCTATCACTTATTTAGCATCCTAAATAGGTGGTTCAGAATTGATTCTGGCCTTCAAAACTTGTTTCACCATAAAGTTAGAAGAATTTTTTTTTGTTTTTGGAAAACATACAGCATAATATAATACATAAACATTTGGTAACAAAATAAGTTTCACTTAAGCCAACAAAGTATCCACTTTTACATTCAAACATGGAGTGAACCTAACAATAACAAGTTATTTAACAATTAATTAAAATATATAAAGTAAAGTATTAAAATGTAATTTAAAAAAACATAACAAAAAAATAACAATAAGAATATTAATGATAAATACAGTTTTTTAAAGCTTCTAAGAACTTTAATAAATTTTCGTTAAAGATATCTATATTAGTGTAGCGTTTCTTATAATTGTCACATAGTCTTACCAAAAAACCAATTTTTATCATAGTTCGTTCTAAACATTGGGACATAAAAGGTATGTTTTGAACGGGCAATGGAATGTGAGCACTTGATATAAATGTTGTTGACTAAGTACATTGAATCGACAAAATTATTTACAATTTTGTAAAGAAAAACCTGATCTTTGCATTACCTGCGTTTCTCAAGCGGCAAAATATTTAGCTTATTAATAGAATTGGACCCAAATTTACGCGTTAATCTTCTAATGAATTTATTCTGTACATTTTCGATAGCCATCGATCCAGTCTGTTACCAGTAAAGGCAATAAGACGAGGATTGATTGATTCAATTGAGTCTAAGCTGAATTATATAAATAATCTACTTGATTAAAGCATATTTTGATTTACTTTGTTCATATTGTATAAATAAATAAAACACAAAATTAAACGCATTCAATTTATTACTATAATTGAATAAAATATATATATCTACGCCATTATTTATAAATTTTAAGAACTTCAATTGTAAGTAGATATTTCCCATCTAGCTAATAGTCATCCTTTTTGTCGTCTTATTTCTTATCACAGGGCTTCTTATCGTCTTGTTTCTTATCGTCCGTCTTTTTGTCGTCTGGTTTCTTATCACAGGGCTTCTTGTCGTCTTGTTTCTTATCGTCCGTCTTTTTGTCGTCTGGTTTCTTATCACAGGGCGCCTTGTCGTCTTGTTTCTTATCGTCCGTATTTTTGTCGTCTGGTTTCTTATCACAGGGCGTCTTATCGTCTTGTTTCTTATCGTCCGTATTTTTGTCGTCTGGTTTCTTATCATCCGTCTTTTTGTCGTCTGGTTTCTTATCATCCGTCTTTTTGTCGTCTGGTTTCTTATCATCCGTCTTTTTGTCGTCTGGTTTCTTATCATCCGTCTTTTTGTCGTCTGGTTTCTTATCATCCGTCTTTTTGTCGTCTTGTTTCTTATCATCCGTCTTTTTGTCGTCTGGTTTCTTATCACAGGGCTTCTTGTCGTCTTGTTTCTTATCGTCCGTCTTTTTGTCGTCTGGTTTCTTATCATCCGTCTTTTTGTCGTCTTCTTTCTTATCGTCCGCCTTTTTGTCGTCTGGTTTCTTATCTCAGGGCTTCTTGTCGCCTTGTTTCTTATCGTCCGTCTTTTTGTCTTTTCCATTTTCGGATGATTGCTTTTCATTTGGTTTTTTACATTCGTCTTTGCTTATTAATTTTCTGAGTAATTTTGAAGTTGGTTCTGTGATAGATAAATAATGATTAATCATTATTGTAATATAAGAATTTACCTTAATTATATTTACTGTTAGGTGACTGCAGGCTTTTGAAAATAAATAAACATATTCTAGATGCTAGATTTACTGGTGAATCTAGGGCTTTGTGTAAGCCCGTCTGAGTAGGTACCACCTACTCAGCAGATTTTCTACCGCAAAACAGTAACACTTGGTATTGTTGTGTTCCGGTGAGTGAGCCAGTGTAATTACAGGCACAAGGGGCATTAAATCTTAGGTCCCAAGGCTGGTGGCGCATTGGCGATGTTAGCGATGCTTAACATTTCTTACAGTGCCAATGTCTAAGGGCGTTGGTGACCACTTACCATCAGGTGGCCCATATGCTCGTCCGCCTACCTATTCTATAAATAATAACAACTAATAACATATTCCACCTCCAAGCAGCTAAGTATTATTGTGTTCAGAATAAGAGGCGAGTCAAAAAGGCAGGCAAAAGGGACGTAACATCTTATTTACTAAAATTGGTGGCGCTGGCGATTTAATAGATAAATATTTCTTACAGAGCCAATGTTTATGGCCGGTTATGGTCCTTACTGTCGAGTGTCTAACCTTTAAATATAAAGAAAGCAATTAAAACAGATACACTTACTTGGATCCGGTGCAGCAAATACTGCAACAAGACCCTGGAGCAAGAAATAATTGTATTAGTGATGAGATATGTCAGAAAGTGATTATGCGACATTGTCTATAATAATTATAACATTTAAGTTACACACGTATCAAAATAGCGTATCATCGCACGTTGGTTTATTACATTTCTTAATTGAGATATAATGTGAGACAAAATATACCTTTTAATAGCAGCGGAAATGAGACGAGGATAAATTGTTAAATGAAATTTGAAACTTATGGTGCGATCAGTTTAAAGAAATGCAACTAAAAATGTGATTAGTGCCTATCTAGATAGGTATCGTCCACTCATCGCATATTATCTCGAGAGATGAAAGTCATTGGAGCTTGTTCCAAATTCAAATCAAATTTGTTAAAAAATACACCTTTGATAAAAAACCTCCAACTTTTCTCCCCAAGGTGATAACTATGTTCAGTTAGAAATTTATATAAAGACAATTAATTAACTAATATATTATGTTATTTTATATATTTATATAAAGTCACTGCTTACTACCATCTAATCCATATGCGTCTACCATTATCTATGTTAGGGATCTGTCAAAACATTTAAAAAGTGCTAAATTGTCTATGGCTTCATCTTAATATCTTTGATTAGAAAAAAATGGTATGTCCAAGGTACTTATACGAATTGATGTGTAAGCATGTGTGCTAGTGTATTGATATCACACACACATTAACGAACTAACGCTGACGTCATCGGACGGTCGAACTCTCAGTTGGTTACCGAGTACCGAGCGCTTAGCCTTTCACACTAAAATGGAATATTATCACGAAAGAAACGTAACTAGCTTACTATATATTTGAATAATAATTTTTACTTACAATTAGCACAAGAAGTATCGAGAGCTTCATCTTGGTGATAAATAAAACGGAGACGTTTTTGATAATGATACAAGTGCATTTGCAGTACATTTTATATGAAAGTTTTTAAACCGTTTCTAAATTGTGTAAACATATGACGTTTTTCTTTTAGAGCTCCACAAGTTATCAAAGAAAACCCATACAAGACTAATACATTCCAATCGAAGAACGACTAAAGACAAACAACATTGATCACTGGTCGAGATCTTGAATGATCTTGGATGTTCATTGTGGGTATGTAAGAAAATTACGTTTTGAATATCTCTGATATGCAAATAGTAATATTATCTTAAACAACAGTTATTTCTCGCCGTTAAATTTAAAAATATCCATTTTCTCAAAATTTAAAAACACTAACATAAGTTTATATCAATGAATTTAATTTAGTAGTAATTATCTATATAAGTATGTATTCACAAAAGAAAAGTAGTATATGTAGTATATCAGTTGTCTGGTTTCCATAGTACGAGCTCTGCTTAGTTTGGGATCAGATGGCCTTGTGTGAATAATGTCCCAGGATTATTGATTTGATGGACTTATTTGTATATTTAACGATTTTAATCATTATCACAGAACCACACGACATTAATGGTGTCGGTCTTCGTATTTAATTTTGATGCGCTCTTGTATGAGTCACAAATAAATGGCGTTGCATATAATTTACTACATAACTAAGCCATTTACCTTTCGTTAAATACACATATCAAACAATACTTTGTATCTGTTTAAATATAAAGGTTATTTTGAATAAAATAAACTTATGTACTTATTGTTCATTCACCGTGCATGTGTAACCTTGACTGCCTCGTTGGTCTAGTGGCTTGATGTAAGGCCACAGACCCGGATCTCCTGGGTTCAATACCCAGGTCGGGCCAATGAAAAGTTATTGGGTTTTTCTGTCAGAAAATTCTCCGTAGTTGACCGGAGGCTGGAAGTGTGTTCACTTCCGTACTCCCGTGCCTCGGAAAGCAGTAAAGTCGTTGGTCCTGCGCATGAACTCTTTCCGGTCGTGTCGGATTGCCGTCCCTTCGGATTATGAGAGTTAGGGAATAGAGAGTGCACCTGTGTTTGCGTACATACTTGTGCACTATAATATGTTCTGCGTAGTTGGCTGATCTCTCTTGTGATTGGCCGCCGTGGCCGAAATCGGTCTGAAAGACATTATATATATACCTTATATTTATTATTCGCAATCACAAAATATTTTTACTATTTATTAATTTAATGCGATGCTCGTAAATATTCAAGTCATCCATTTCCCGCCATTAGGAGTATCTGTCATTGTTGATGACAGATTAAAAAATGTAGATATATTTTATTTAATTAAAATATTGTTCTAGATATTTATTGTAGAATAACATAGTTTTTAGTCATCATCATTAAACGATTCGAAATTTGAAACCGAATAATCTCATATCATATGTGTCATCACTTTTATACATGATATTGGCAGAATATTTTGCGCTCAAGTAGCGTAGATACACGTCAGAAAAGAAAAAAAACTTTAATATCAAGAATGACAGATACTCTGCAGTAATATTTAATAATAATTCGTATCACATCTTATATTACGTATGTCGGCGAGACTGTGGTGCTGTCAATGATTTAGGCTATAGAATTTGAGACGAGAGTGATAGCAGACTTTTGTTGCTATCTCACTCTGGCGGAACGTCAAACGGACAGCCATATGCCGTGATTGGACGACATCGATGGATCGCCGTTAATTTTAATTACGTTTGAATTATTCTTTGGTTTTGAATTGTAACATAAGATGGATTTACCTAATGGAAGAAGATTCACCGAATGTCTCTTACTTACTTACCTTACTACCTACCTAAGATCTGTTTATTTATTTTTTAACGAATTTTTATATTTATAATTAAGCATTTTCTTTATCTTAATTATTACAACATAATTTAGGTAACTCTAAATTACATCTTTGACTTGCAATAAAAAAAAACTCGAAGCATTTGACATGTGCCTACAAAGACACACGTATACATTTTAAATAATTTTATTTATCTACTATCGCGCGGTAATCGAAAATACAGTAAAACGGAATGAAAAAGCCATCAAATGTTAATTTTAGATAATTAAATTTAGACACTTAAACTAAGGAATATGTAACTTGAAGAAAAGTAAAAAGTAATAATATATAAAATTCAAAACAAAAATATAGATATTTTAATAGATATGAACATCCTTATTGAATTGAATCTATGGAAATTGTTATATAGCAATCCTGAAGCGCTGAAAGCGCTATTATATATTTAACTGAATATACTTCATTTAATACAAATAAAATAAAAAAATAAATGTAAAACGTAGAGAGCCGTTTAAAGTTAGAATTTAACGAATTCTAAGCCATCACAACCATCGCAATAAAACAACTGTGCAAATAAATTTCAGTATTGCAATAAAGCTGTTAATCCATTATACACTACTAAATTCATAGGCTTTCAATGTAAGTGAAACAAAGCTCACGATTCACTGAGCTCATATTTAATTAGTAATGTCCTCCAGACCGATATCGGCCACGGCGACCAATCTCAAGAGAGATTAGCCAACTGCGCAGGAGATATTATAGTGCACGAGTGTGTGCACAAACACAGGTGCACTCCCTATTCCGTAACTCTCATAATCTGATGGGACGGCAATCCGACACGACCGGAAAGAGTTCAGACGCTGGACCAACGGCTTTAAGTGCTTTCCGAGGCACGGGAGTGAACACAGTTCCAACTTCCAGACTCCGAGATGCTCTTGAGAATTTTCTGACAGAAAAAACCAATAACGTTTTATTGGCCCGCCCAAGGAATTGAACCCAGGACCTCCGGGTCTGCGGCCTTACATCAAGCCCCTAGGGTTAGGGTTACCCGGTAGTATTGGTACTGTGAGACTTCAAAATAAAACCACCGAGTATGTACTGCTGGTCAGATAGTGTAATTGTTCTCACTTTATACTTCTTCTTGATCTTGAACAACCAACGAGGCAGTCGAGCACAAAATATTCCCGCTACGGCATGAGCTGTGTGATTGAGGCGGCATTTTTTAATAGTGTTTGAACAGTGCCCAAAATAAGGTTAATTTCATAGGGGTAATGGGTGTCTAGTTAATTTTCTGCTAATACCAATGTGTAAACGATTAATCAATTATCACAAAGCGATTGGCACTTGTCACTAGCCCGTGTAAGCATGGCATCAAAACAGCCGTGGAAGGTCGCCTTTACACCGTTCAAATATTTAAAAATTGCGATATTGTTTGTTAATTTTTACTTATGTTTGTTCAGCTTGATTGCTATTGTGGATTTTTTATACATAAGGTGTGATTGGGGCTGGGTTGTCATTGTCAGTAGCAATACCGAAGGAAACCAACATGAGATTCGTCCTATTCGCATCGTTGGCACTTTTGGTGAGAGTTTATTGTTATTTCTGTGTTCGTTGTCTCGAATATTGTACAAAAATATATCTTTAAACATCACGACGGGATTTATTAATTTTTACAGATAATCCATATATATTTATGGCTTCCTGTTATAATGTTACAATTATTAGAATGAACCTTTTTTGAGAAGGTTTGCCACTTCTTCTATCACGCTCCAATGCGGGTTGGTGGAATACACATGTTTTCCTTCATCTTCAAGCACGAGATGAATTATAAACACAAATTAAGCACATGAAAATTCATGGTGCTTGCCCGGTTTGAACCCACGATCATCGGTTACGACTCACGCGTTCTAACCACTGGGCCATCTCGGCTATATATCAAGGATAGTATGAATAAAAGGATTTTTGGTATAAAAACATATTTGTGCTTATAAAATAAATAACTGTGAGATCGAGCGTGATGACGTCACCGAGAGATTCGTTATTGTGAGTGCGTTAATGTGTGCGTGAGATCGGCACACGAGCTCTCGTGTTTACACATAAGTACATTGACACATACCATTTTTTTTTTGTTCACAGTGCGTGATGGCCGTACAGTCAAAACCCACATGTAAGTCTCAATAAGTTTATTTGACGACAATGCTGCAGTGAAAATTTCAAGCAGTTTTCATAACGGCTTGCCTTCAGCGCGCAGCTCGAGATTCTTCATAAAAAAAACAACATTAAAACGAAAAAAATCTTAATAATCAGAAGCGTCGTTCTCGTTGGTGGATTGGGTCGATAAAACTGGATTAGGACTTGTCCTCGTTTAATATACGTTGTCTGTCCACTGGGCTTTACCGACCAAATTCCACTATCATACTTTAAAGTGTGGCAATTTAAGGAAAATAATCCTCGTGTATAAAAAATGTCTCAAAATGTATGACGTGGCAATCCTCTATCTACAGTAAAGCAGTTCTGGTAATTTATGAGACCATTTTTTCTTTTTTTTATATAGAAAAGGAAGGCGGACGAGCATATGGGCCACCTGATGGTAAGTGGTCACCAAACGCCCTTAGAAATTGGCACTGTAGAAATGTTAACCATCGCTTACATCGCCAATGCGCCACCAACCTTGGGACCTAAGATATTATTGCCTGTAATTACACTGGCTCACTCCCCCTTCAAACCGGAACACAACAATACCAAGTTCTGCTGTTTTGCGGTAGATTATCTGATGAGTAGGTGGTACCTACCCAGACGAGCTTGTACAAAGCCCTACCACCTGTAGAACAAAAAACAAACTTGGGTAGACAGTTTTCCGATATGAGGTACATTTCCTTACCTCACACTCAATAATATGTCAAGCTCTCAAGATAAACTTGATAAACGCACATGATTATAGTGTACGCAAACACAGGTGTACTATATATTTCCCTCACCTTCGGATTTCGAAGGAAAGGGAGGGAAACGGCAAATCCGACACGAACAAAAAAAGTCCAGACGCAGGACCAACACAAGGGCAGTTTTCCGAGCCATGAGTGGTAGGGCTATGAGCCACTGAGTAGGCACCACCCAGTCATACTTACTAGTACAGTAACTACAGGCACAATAGACATAACACTGAAATTCCAAGGTCGGTTCCATTGGCGATGTAAGTGATGGTTAATGTTACTTACAATATGTAATTTTGCTTAAGTGTAAATAAAAAAGAAAATATATTTTTTTAAGGAAACCATAAATTCCTTCAAATTATAAACATAAACTAATTATTGTTTTATTTAGTTGACGGCGAAATAAAGAAAGAAGTACAGGCTGGTGCCGCTTTGGGTCTCGGACTTGAATCAAGCAAGTGCGTCGAATGCAGTCAAACTCCAGATGTTTCTCCTCCGAAGTCTCCTTCCGTCGGTGACGGACCCGACTTGAGTGGAGCTGGAGGCGATTGTGAAAAAAACAATTGAAACGGAAAAATCTTTAGCCATTGGAGCTGCTGCTGGCTTTAGTGCTGGATTTTATAAAAGTTAAATGATATTATTAAAATCGTATTAATTGATTATTATTACGACTTTCATTTTTGTACTATAATCGTCCCACGGCTGGGCTAAAGGCTTACTATTGAGGTGTAGGATGAGGTTGCTGCTCCAACATGTTAGTGGATATATATGGCATTTTAACCGATTCCTGTATTTCCTGTGTTCCCCTATCCAGATGTTTTTTTCTATTGATTAAACTTTTTTTATTTGCATTTTATTTTGATTTAACATTAAAAATACATAAAACCCCAAATGTGGTTCAAGCTCCACTTGGTTCTTCGGATCACAGCCTCATATCTACCAAAGTGCCACAGGCCAAGCTGCCGCCACGAGCGGTATGCAGACGTCGCGTTTGGCACTACAAGTTGGCAGATTGGGACGGTATGCGCGATTACTATGCGTCAGTCCCTTGGAAGGAATGTTGCTTCAGTGGGAATGACCCGACAGCTAGTGCCGCTGCTGTTGCTGGCGTGATCATGTTGGGAATGGAATACTACATTCCTAGCTCAGATCTCGTCAGTACGGGTGCGCGTAACCGTTGGTTCACTCGCGAATGTGCCGACGCTGTATCATCTAAGCAGGCGGCATATCGCGAGTGGATCAATGGCTGCATTAGCGGGGCATCTAACATTGACTCACTGAAAGCAAACTACAATAAAAACTCCAAGTCCTGTAGGAAGGCTTACACGAGAGCGGATGCACAGCGCATTGTACAGATTGGTCATGACCTTATTTCACATCCTAGGGGCTCCCGTAGCTTCTGGCGTCTGACCAAGTCTGTGCATAACAATTTCTGCCACCGCTCAGAAGTCCGGACGGATCGCTAGCTCACAGTCCGCAAGAGAAAGCTGATCTCCTGGCTAAACTCTTTGCCGACAACTCCGTCATCGATGATTGTAGTGCTCTGCCACCAGTAATACCTTCTTGTGGCCACACGATGCCTGACATCAAAATCAGGCAGCGTGATGTGCGAGCGGAGCTGCAATCACTTGATGTACGGAAAGTTAGCGGTCCCGATGGAATACCAGCCATAGTGCTGAAGAAGTGCGCGGCGGAGCTGTCTCCCGTGTTAACGCGCCTGTTCCAACTGTCTCTTTCTTCGGGATGTGTGCCGGAGGCTTGGAGAAGAGCTAATGTGCAAGCGGTTCCCAAAAAAGGGGATCGGTCCGACCCGGCAAATTATCGGCCAATAGCTATCACCTCAGTACTTTGTAAGGTGATGGAACGGATTCTTAACAACCAACTGATCCATTACCTAGAAGATCACTGTTTAATTAATGATCGTCAGTACGGATTTCGACCAAAACGGTCTACAGGTGATCTTCTAGCGTACGTAACACACCTCTGGGGTGAAGCTATCGACAAGCATGGGGAATCGTTGGCTGTCAGCCTCGATATCTCCAAGGCTTTCGACAAGGTCTGGCACAGAAGTCTTCTCTCCAAGCTGCCGGCATATGGTCTGCCTGCTCAGCTTTGCACCTGGATTGCCAGCTTCATACACAAGCGCAGCCTTCGTGTTTTAGTTGATGGTTGCGCTTCACAATTCTATGTAGTGAATGCTGGGGTCCCCCAGGGATCTGTGCTATCTCCCACTCTGTTTCTTTTGCATATCAATGATATGCTCTCTCTCGGGAACATTCATTGCTATGCAGACGATAGTACAGTGCATGGTGGATACCACGGACGCGCAGTAGCTGGGCGAGCGGAAATTCAGGAGAGGCGGGAGGATCTTGTCATTGAACTCAATAGGACGTTAGAGCTTATCGCCAAATGGGGCTCAGATAATCTTGTTGAGTTTAATGCCAAGAAAACACAGGTATGCGCTCTCACAGCAAAAAAGTCACCATTTTCCCCTCTTCCCTCCCTCTGTGGCACTCCGCTGGTGATACAAAGCAAAATCGCCATGCTGGGGATGGACGTTCGCTGCGACCTTAGTCCAAGGGATTACATCGAGGCTGTGATAAAAACAGCTTCACGGAAACTCGGAGTTCTGAACAAGGTGCGGCGTTTTTTCACGCCACAACAACTGTGCCTGCTGTACAAAACACAGGTACGGTCTTGCGTTGAATATTGCTCGCACCTTTGGGATGGCTCCGCTAAGTACCTACTTGAGGCCTTGGACCGGTTGCAGCGACGTGCGGTCCGCATTATTGGCGACGTAAAGGTCACTAACACCCTCGAGCCTTTACAATTGCGTCGAGAGATAGCTGCGCTGAGCGCTTTCTATCGACTGTATCACGGCGAGTGTTCCGAGGAATTATTTTCCCTAATTCCTGCTTCCCCCTTCCTTCACAAGTCTACGCGTGCTGGCTCTCGATGTCACCGACTAACTGTGACATCAATTCCATCGCGCACAAAGAAATTTGGCAACTCCTTTCTTTGTCGCACTTCCAAGAAATGGAATTCCTTACCAGCTCACGTATTCCCCTCCTCTTACGACCCGGGTTCCTTCAAACGAGGCGTGAAGAGGCATCTTGCGGGCCGGCAAGGCGAGGGCGGCTAGTGCAGAACCTTCTTCCCGACTGTACTGGCCGTCCTCGCGTTTGGACTCTACTACCACTTAACATCAGGTGGAGTAGAGTCATTTGCCCTCCCGGGTAATATAAAAAAAAAAAGATATATTCAAGGTAACCTCTGTGCCCGAACGTAGGTTCGTTTTTTTATTTTTATTGAATAGATAGGCAGACGACCATATAGGTCACGTGATGTTAAGTGGTCACCAACGACCATAGACATTGGCTTTGTAAGAAATGTTAACCATCGCTTACATCGCCAATGCGCCACCAATCTTGGGAACTAAGTTATTAAGTCCCTTGTAATTACACTGGCTTGCCTGTAATTACACTGGCTCACTCACCCTTCAAACCGGAAGAACACAACAATACCAAGTACTGATGTTTTGCGGTAGAATATCTGAGTGGGTGGTACCTACCTAGACGAGCTTGCACTAAGCCCTACCACCAGTACAGTTACACATTACAGTGTAACATTACATTACAGTATTAATTAATAATCGGTGAATAAGTCAATGATTATTATTTAACTATTATAAACTAAAACCAAATACACCATGCAATTAAAAAATATTATATTTAATTATTTACATCGATGCCTTAATATACAAATAGAAATTAAAAATAGCTAAACAAATCGTGACCGCGTGGAACGGTGGCAGGGATGTTAGCAGCATTTTCCCTTTCGCTATTCGAATTATATGAATTGGATCCTCTGGGCGAAAAATGAACAAGTCTGTTACCAGTAGAGGCAATAAGACGAGGATTGATTAAATTGAGCTTAGGTAATCTACTTGATTAAATAATATTTTGATTTAGACTTTGTGTGTTTGTATTGTATAAATAAATAAAACACAAGATTACGCATTCAATTTATTACTATAATTGAATAAAATATATATATATCTACGCCATTATTTATAAATTTTAAGAAATTCAATTGTAAGTAGATATTTCCCATCTAGCTAATAGTCATCCTTTTTGTCTTCTTATTTCTTATCACAGGGCTTCTTGTCGTCTTGTTTCTTATCGTCCGTCTTTTTGTCGTCTGGTTTCTTATCGTCCGTCTTTTTGTCGTCTTGTTTCTTATCGTCCGCCTTTTTGTCGTCTGGTTTCTTATCACAGGGCTTCTTGTCGTCTTGTTTCTTATCGTCCGTATTTTTGTCGTCTGGTTTCTTATCATCCGTCTTTTTGTCGTCTTGTTTCTTATCGTCCGTCTTTTTGTCGTCTGGTTTCTTATCACAGGGCTTCTTGTCGTCTTGTTTCTTATCGTCCGTATTTTTGTCGTCTGGTTTCTTATCACAAGGCTTCTTGTCGTCTTGTTTCTTATCGTCCGCCTTTTTGTCGTCTGGTTTCTTATCACAGGGCTTCTTGTCGCCTTGTTTCTTATCGTCCGTCTTTTTGTCTTTTTGATCGGCAGGTCCATTTTCGGATGATTGCTTTTCATTTGGTTTTTTACATTCGTCTTTGCTTATTAATTTTCTGAGTAAATTTGAAGTTGGTTCTGTGATAGATAAATAATGATTAATCATAATTGTAATATAAGAATTTACCTTAATTATATTTACTGTTAGGTGACTGCAGGCTTTTGAAAATAAATAAACATATTCTAGATGCTAGATTTACTGGTGAATCTAGGGCTTTGTGTAAGCCCGTCTGAGTAGGTACCACCTACTCAGCAGATTTTCTACCGCAAAACAGTAATACTTGGTATTGTTGTGTTCCGGTGAGTGAGCCAGTGTAATTACAGGCACAAGGGGCATTAAATCTCAGGTCCCAAGGTTGGTGGCGCATTGGCGATGTTAGCGATGCTTAACATTTCTTACAGTGCCAATGTCTAAGGGCGTTGGTGACCACTTACCATCAGGTGGCCCATATGCTCGTCCGCCTACCTATTCTATAAATAATAACAACTAATAACATATTCCACCTCCAAGCAGCTAAGTATTATTGTGTTCAGAATAAGAGGCGAGTCAAAAAGGCAGGCAAAAGGGACGTAACATCTTATTTACTAAAATTGGTGGCGCTGGCGATTTAATAGATAAATATTTCTTACAGAGCCAATGTTTATGGCCGGTTATGGTCCTTACTGTCGAGTGTCTAACCTTTAAATATAAAGAAAGCAATTAAAACAGATACACTTACTTGGATCCGGTGCAGCAAATACTGCAACGAGACCCTGGAGCAAGAAATAATTGTATTAGTGATGAGATATGTCAGAAAGTGATTATGCGACATTGTCTATAATAATTATAACATTTAAGTTACACACGTATCAAAATAGCGTATCATCGCACGTTGGTTTATTACATTTCTTAATTGAGATATAATGTGAGACAAAATATACCTTTTAATAGCAGCGGAAATGAGACGAGGATAAATTGTTAAATGAAATTTGAAACTTATGGTGCGATCAGTTTAAAGAAATGCAACTAAAAGGGTGATTAGTGCCTATCTAGATAGGTATCGTCCACTCATCGCATATTATCTCGAGAGATGAAAGTCATTGGAGCTTGTTCCAAATTCAAATCAAATTTGTTAAAAAATACACCTTTGATAAAAAACCTCCAACTTTTCTCCCCAAGGTGATAACTATGTTCAGTTAGAAATTTATATAAAGACAATTAATTAACTAATATATTATGTTATTTTATATATTTATATAAAGTCACTGCTTACTACCATCTAATCCATATGCGTCTACCATTATCTATGTTAGGGATCTGTCAAAACATTTAAAAAGTGCTAAATTGTCTATGGCTTCATCTTAATATCTTTCATTAGAAAAAAATGGTATGTCCAAGGTACTTATACGAATTGATGTGTAAGCATGTGTGCTAGTGTATTGATATCACACATACATTAACGAACTAACGCTGACGTCATCGAACTCTCAGTTGGTTACCGAGTACCGAGCGCTTAGCCTTTCACACTAAAATGGAATATTATCACGAAAGAAACGTAACTAGCTTACTATATATTTGAATAATAATTTTTACTTACAATTAGCACAAGAAGTATCGAGAGCTTCATCTTGGTGATAAATAAAACGGAGACGTTTTTGATAATGATACAAGTGCATTTGCAGTACATTTTATATGAAAGTTTTTAAACCGTTTCTAAATTGTATAAACATATGACGTTTTTCTTTTAGAGCTCCACAAGTTATTAAAGAAAACCCATACAAGACTAATATATTCCAATCGAAGAACGACTAAAGACAAACAACATTGATCACTGGTCGAGAACTTGAATGACCTTGAATATGATATTCATTGTGTTTTTGTAAAAAAATTACTTTTTAAATATCTCTGACACGCAAATAGTAATATTATCTTAAACAACAGTTATTTCTCGCCGTTAAATTTAAAAATATCCATTTTCACAAAATTTAAAAAAACTAACATAATTTAATTATATAGTAATTTGTATATAAGTGTGTATTCACAAAAGAAAAGTAGTATATGTAGTATATCAGCTGTCTGATTTCTATAGTACGCCCTAAGAATACTGACCGAGGCCCACAGAGAAAAGAAGAAGCCGCTGTACATGGCGTTTCTAGACCTGCAGAAGGCATTTGACTGCGTCCCACGCCAAATTGTCTGGTGGGCTTTGAAGATGAAGAACGTGCCACAAATCTATATTGACATTATCCGAGACATGTACCATCATTCGGAATCAATAGTAAGGACTGCCGTTGGCGACACACACCCTTTCCCGATCACAGTTGGTATCCATCAAGGCTCGGCCCTGAGTCCTTTTCTGTTCAGTGTAGTGCTTGACGTTGTCACAGCGAAAGCCCATGAGCCGTCTCCCTGGCTCAAGATGTATGCTGATGACATTGCACTGGTAGATGAGAACAAGCAGGTATTGGAGCAAAAGGTGAACCAGTGGAAGGGTGTGCTAGCGAGGGGTGGTCTGATGCTAAATGTTGCGAAGACCGAGTATATGGCCTGTGGCAGTACGGACCCCGAACCCATAAAGATTGGCGGAGAATCCGTTATCAAGACGGAAAAGTTTAAATACAGCTTGGGCCAAATGGCGGGAAGTCACCGGGGTAATCTGTGATAGCAGGATACCGGTGAAATTAAAGGGCCTTGTGTACAAGTGCATCATCCGACCAGTCTTATTGTACGGCAGCGAGACGTGGCCAGCTCTCGCGAGACATGTTCAGCAACTTCACGTCGCGGAAATGAAGATGCTGCGGTGGATGTGTGGTCGTCACCGTTGGTTTGGCCACATTAGCCGCAGACCGCCAGACTATGACGGGAACTGATGCCTGGACTTTGTTGTCGAAGGCCCCAGATCCCGCGGCAGACCCAAGAAGCGCTGGCTCGATGTTGTGAGGGACGATTTGAGAGAGCACGATCTCACTAAAGACGACGCTTTAGATCGGGCAAAGTGGAGTCAAAGATGTAGGAAAGCGGACCCTGGCATAACTATGCCGGGAAAACGCTAGGAAGAAGAAGAAGAGGTTTCCGTAGTACGAGCTCTGCTTAGTTTGGGATCAGGTGGCCGTGCGTGAATAATGTCCCAGGATTATTGATTTGATGGACTTATTTGTATATATGTATATATAGTTTTAATCATTATCACAGAACCACACGACATTAAATGTGTCGGTCTTCATATTAATTTTTGATGCGCTCTTGTATGAGTAACAATTAAACGGCGTTGCATATAATTAACTACATAACTAAGACATTTACCTTTCGTTAAATACACATATCAAACAATACTTTGTATCTGTTTAAATATAAAGGTTATTTTGAATAAAATAATCTTATGTACTTATTGTTCATTCACCGTGCATGTGTAACCTTGACTGCCTCGTTGGTCTAGTGGCTTGATGTAAGGCCACAGACCCGGATCTCCTGGGTTCAATTCCCAGGTCGGGCCAATGAAAAGTTATTGGGTTTTTCTGTCAGAAAATTCTCCGTAGTTGACCGGAGTCTGGAATATGGAAGTGTGTTCAATCCCGTACTCCCGTGCCTCGGAAAGCAGTAAAGTCGTTGGTCCTGCGCACGAACTCTTTCCGGTCGTGTCGGATTGCCGTCCCTTCGGATTATGAGAGTTAGGGAATAGAGAGTGCACCTGTGTGTGCATGTGTGCGTACATACTTGTGCACTATAATATGTTCTGCGTAGTTGGCTGATCCCTCTTGTGATTGGCCGCCGTGGCCGAAATCGGTCTGAAAGACATTATATATATACCTTATATTTATTATTCGCAATCACAAAATATTTTTACTATTTATTAATGTAACATGCGATGCTCGTAAGTATTCAAGTCATCCATTTCCCGCCATTAGGAGTATCTGTCAATGTTGATGACAGATTAAAAAATGTAGATATATTTTATTTAATTAAAATATTGTTCTAGATATTTATTGTAGAATAACATAGTTTTTACTCATCATCATTAAACGATTCGAAATTTGAAACCGAATAATCTCATATCATATGTGTCATCACTTTTATACATGATATTGGCAGAATATTTTGCGCTCAAATAGCGTAGATACACGTCAGAAAAGAAAAAAAAAGTTTAATATCAAGAATGAAAGATACTCTCCAGTAATATTTAATAATAATTCGTATCAGTCCTAATATTATGTATGTCGGCGAGGCTGTGGTACTGTCAATGATTTAGGCTATAGAATTTGGGACGAGAGTGATAGCAGACTTTTGTTGCTATCTCACTCTGGCGGAACGTCAAACGGACAGCCATATGCCGTGATTGGACGACATCGACGGATCGCCGTTAATTTTAATTACGTTTCAATTATTCTTTGATTTTGAATTGTAACATAAGATGGATTTACCTAATGGAAGAAGATTCACCGAATGTCTCCTTACTACCTACCTAAGATCTGTTTATTTATTTTTTAACATTTTTTATATTTATAATTAAGCATTTTCTTTATCTTAATTATTAGAACATAATTTAGGTAACTCTAAATTACATCTTTGACTTGCAATAAAAAAAAACTCGAAGCATTTGACATGTGCCTACAAAGACACACGTATACATTTTAAATAATTTTATTTATCTACTATCGCGCGGTAATCGAAAATACAGTTAAACGGGATGAAAAAGCCATCAAATGTTAATTTTAGATAATTAAATTTAGACACTTAAACTAAAGAATATGTAACTTGAAGAAAAGTAAAAAGTAATAATATATATAATTAAAAACAAAATATAGATATTTTAGTAGATATGAACATCCTTAATTTTTGAATAAATATCTATATAAATTGTTATATAGCAATCCTGAAGCGCTGAAAGCGCTGTTATATATTTAAACTAAATATACTTCATTTAATACAAATAAAATAAAAAAATAAATGTAATGTGTGAGAGCCGTTTAAAGTTAGAATTTAACGAATTCTAAACCATCACAACTATCGCAATAAAACAACTGTGCAAATAAATTTCAGTATTGCAATAAAGCTGTTAATCCATTATACACTACTAAATTCATAGGCTTTCACTGTAAGTGAAACAAAGCTCACGATTCACTGAGCTCATATTTTAATAGTTATGTCCTCCAGACCGATTTAGGCTACGGCGACCAATCTCAAGAGAGATTAGCCAACTACGCTGGAGATATTATAGTGCACGAGTGTGTGCACAAACACAGGTGCACTCCCTATTCCGTAACTCTCATAATCTGATGGGACGGCAATCCGACACGACCGGAAAGAGTTCAAGACGCAGGACCAACGGCTTTACGTGCTTTCCGAGGAACGGGAGTGAACACACTTCCAACTTCCAGACTCTGGGCTGCTATTGAGAATTTTCTGACAGAAAATCCCATTAACGTTTTATTGGCCCGCCCAAGGAATTGAACCCAGGACCTCCGAGTCTGCGGCCTTACATCAAGCCCCTAGGGTAAGGGTTACCCGGTATTGGTACTGTGAGACTTCAAAATAGGACTATGTCACCAACTGCTGGTTCAGGAACTTGACAAGACCATTTATACCGGTTCATCAAATTAGAGAGGTATTCGTTTGACCAACGTTTCTAAAACGATTGATCCATTCTCTGAACAAATTGCCAACGTGATAAATGATTCAACCTTGAACTTTCAATCTGATTATCTGGTACATTCAGTAACGGTTCGCCAATTCGGAAATGTCCAGGTGTTAAAGGTAACGCTTCACCAGGATCACCGACATGAATAACACTCATGGTATGTAAAAATGGACGAGCTGGAGTACATCTAACCGACGGTAATGTACCCATAAATTGATTATTCATCTTTGCTCTTTATTTAGCACACTTAACACACTTGTTTATGTGGTGTTTGGCTAAGTTTCTGATTCCAATTATCCAGTAGGCTGTCTTCAAAAAACTTATCACCAACTGAAGACCTCCGTGCAGCGTTTTGACATGAGCATCTTCTATGATAAGTCGAGTAACTGGACTACAGCGTGGTAGTACAATCGGATGTTTGGTCTGTTCACTCAACTGAGCTTTCTCCAATCTGCCTCTAACTCTTATTATTCCTTTATCATCAAGGTAAGGACAGAGTGACTTCAATACACTTGATTTTATTTGTAAATAGTCTTCATCCTGTAATTGTATATATTCCTTTGTAAATATTTCAATTTGTGTTTGTCTTATAAAACATTCTAGCGCAGCATCTAATTCCACCTTTTGTAAATACATTCCGGGATATATTTTGTTCTTTTTCAGGTATCTTCGACAATATGCAACAACTTTAATTAACTTTTTTAATGTAGAATACCTTTCGAAAATTGAATTATTTGGAACAAGAGTTACATAAGATTTAACGCACTCTTCTAAATCCAAGTTTAATTTGTCTAAATTATTTGGTCTGTTATAGCATATATTGTCCCTTTTCAGGAATGATGGTCCTGAAAACCATAAATCACAGGTGAGAAGTGATCTCGGCGGTATTCCCCTAGATGCACAGTCTGCGAGGTCGTCCTTTGTCGAAACATGAAACCATTGAGATGCTTTCATGTTCGTTAGTATTTCAGATGTTCGATTAGCTACAAACGTGCAAACATCTACTTGGGTGGTTGCTTATCCAGGCTATTACCACTATGGAATCAGTCCCTGCTTTAATTTGATCTTTAGGAATACTCAAGACATTAGCTGTTTCGATCAGAAGTTGTGACAAGAACTGCTCCACACAACTCTAGCCGTGGAATACTAATTTGTTACTATTAATAATTTTAATAATAATATAAATAATTTGTTAATAAGTGTCACGTGTATTTTACCTTCAAGGTCAATGGTTCTCAAATAAATCACGGCTGAGTAAGCTGTCTTCGAAGCGTCACTAAATCCATGCAGTTCCAGCTTCTGATTCAATCTTGTGTCTATCCAACGAGGTATGCGTTCGTCGGTAAGTAGTCAATCCACTCCTTCACTTACTCCACGTTTAGCTCTTCATCCCAACTAACGCCGGTAAGCCATAACTTTTGCATTTGCATTACCTTTGCTAGTACTATACTTGGCTATCCAAGCTAAAGGATCAAATAGCCTTGCTATATTTGAAATGACTGATCTTTTAGTTGCAGGTGCAGTCGTCAGCGGCGGAAGATTAACTAAGTACTGGAAGGTGTCTTGGTTGCGGTTCCAGGTAAGTCCTAATATTTTTATTGTACTATCTATCTTGATTTCTACTTCTTTTTTTCTTTATGTGATATTTCTTTAACTTTGTCTATGTTGTCCTTATAAATGATGTCCTTGTTTGTTCTATTTATATATAATTGTCCTTGATCTTTCTCAGTCTCCATTTCCTTAATTCCTTTTATTAATGCCTGATTATTAGAATTCCATTTTTGCAGTTTAAATCCACCTTTACCTAATAATTCTGTTATTTGTGTATATATTTCTAATCCTTGATCCACTTCGTAACACCCTGTCATGAGATCATCCATATAGAAACAATTGAGTACTTTATTTTTTGCAAGGGGATAGTTGTCTCCTTTATCAAAAGCACGCACTTGGTGTAACGTCCGAACGGCTTGATAAGGTGCAGAAGCTGTACCAAAGCTGTACCGTTAGTTCATAGTCAACAATTTCTGTTTCCGGACAATCACGCCAAAGTTTGCGTTGGAACATTGCATCTCCTTCAGCAATTCTGTCTTGACGATACATTTTAATTATATCTGCTACCAGTGCTATGGGATACAATCGCCATCTTAATATGGTGTGCTTTAAGTCAGCTTGCATTTTCGGTCCTACGGTCAGATTATCATTTAAAGAAACTCCGTTACTGTTCTTCTGAGATGCATTAAAAACTACTCGAACTTTTGTAGTAGTTTTATCGTCGCGTACAACCACATGATGAGGTAAGTAAATAGCTTTACCTAGCTTCATATCATCTTTTGCTACTGGTCTCACGTGTCCTAGTGATAAATATTCTTGTATAACCTCTACGTACTTTTCTATTAGTTCTTGATTATTTCCTAATCTTTTTTCTAATGACCTAAATCTTTTTTCAGCTATATCTCGTGAATTTCGAGACATGCATAGTGTATTCTCTTCACGAAAAGGTAACTTAACAATATATCTCCCACTTTCATCTCTTCTAGTAGTTAGAATATAGAACTCTTCACATGCTTTCTCTTCCGGTGTAAGTATTTGCTTTGTACTCATTTTTTCTTCTAATTCCCAAAATATTTTTAAAATATCATCTTCTTTATCTACCTGAGCATGTAATACATTGATAACTTTTGATCTGTCGTTATATTCGTTATTTACAACCCATCCTAAGGTCGTATTTTGGGCGATTAAATTGCAGGCAGGATTTTTTATTATCCCCTCAGAGGCTGATGTGACTGAATGATGTAGCTGTAAACGTCAGCACCTAATAAAATATTAATTTTATTGGAGGTGTGGAATCCTGGATCTGCAAGACACAGGCTTGTCACAATTAACCAATTTAAGTTAGTGTTGACGCTGCGTTCAGGTAAGTAGGATGTTATTTTGTTTAACACGTATGCTTTCACCTTAAACACGAAGTCGAAATTCACTCTTGATCATATATTTAAATGTACCATAGATCTAGTAATGGTTGAACTATTTTCACCAAGTCTTGATATAACTCCTTGTATAGGTGTGTATAGGGAGAAGCGGCTTCAACGCTCACAAAAAACACTATCCGGCTCGACTGGACCAATGTTGGGGTCAAAAACACCGAGTATGTAGTGTAATTGTTGTCACTTTATAAATTTACAAAAACTTATCTTGTACTTTAGAAAAAAAACATTCCTATAGCGCGATGTAAAATACATCTAACGCCATCTATTGACGAGATGATAAACTAAATGATTATTTGGGATAATGTCATTTGATCTTGAACAACCAACGAGGCAGTCGAGCACAAAATATTCCCGCTACGGCAAGAGCTGTGTGATTGAGGCGGCATTTTTTAATAGTGTTTGAACAGTGCCCAAAATAAGGTTAATTTCATAGGGGTAATGGGTGTCTAGTTAATTTTCTGCTAATACCAATGTGTAAACGATTAATCAATTATCACAAAGCGATTGGCACTTGTCACTAGCCCGTGTAAGCATGGCATCAAAACAGCCGTGGAAGGTCGCCTTTACACCGTTCAAATATTTAAAAATTGCGATATTGTTTGTTAATTTTTACTTATGTTTGTTCAGCTTGATTGTTATTGTGGATTTTTTATACATAAGGTGTGATCGGGGCTGGGTTGTCATTGTCAGTAGCAATACCGAAGGAAACCAACATGAGATTCGTCCTATTCGCATCGTTGGCACTTTTGGTGTGAGTTTATTGTTAGTTCTGTGTTCGTTGTCTCGAATATTGTACAAAAATATATTTTTAAACATCACGACGGGATTTATTAATTTTTACAGATAATCCATATATATTTATGGCTTCCTGTTATAATGTTACAATTATTAGAATGAACCTTTTTTGAGAAGGTTTGCCACTTCTTCTATCACGCTGCAATGCGGGTTGGTGGAATACACATGTTTTCCTTCACCTTCAAGCACGAGATGAATTATAAATACAGATTAAGCACATGAAAATTCATGGTGCTTGCCCGGTTTGAACTCACGATCATCGGTTAAGACTCACGCGTTCTAACCACTGGGCCATCTCGGCTATATATTAAGGATAGTGTGAATAAAAGGGTTTTTGGTATAAAAACATATTTGTGCTTATAAAATAAATAACTGTGAGATCGAGCGTGATGACGTCACCGAGAGATTCGTTATTGTGAGTGCGTTAATGTGTGCGTGAGATCGGCACACGAGCTCTCGTGTTTACACATAAGTACATTGACATATACCATTTTTTTTGTTCACAGTGCGTGATGGCCGCACAGTCAAAACCCACATGTAAGTCTCAATAAGTTTATTTGACGACAATGCTTCAGTGAAAATTTCAAACAGTTTTCATAACGGTTTGCCTTCAGCGCGCAGCTCGAGATTCTTCATGAAAAAAAAAACATTAAAACGAAAAAATTCTTAATAATCAGAAGCGTCGTTCTCGTTGGTGGATTGGCTCGATAAAACTGGATTAGGACTTGTCCTCGTTTAATATACGTTGTCTGTCCATTGGGGTTTACCGACCAAATTCCACTATCATACTTTAAAGTGTGCCAATTTAAGAAGAAGAATCCTCGTGTATAAAAAATGTCTCAAAATGTATGACGTGGCAATCCACTAGCTACAGTAACGCCGTTCTGGTAATTTATGGGACCATTATTTCTATTTTTATAGAAATGGAAGGCGGACGAGCATATGGGCCACCTGATGGTAAGTGGTCACCAAACGCCCTTAGACATTGGCACTGTAGAAATGTTAACCATCGCTTACATCGCCAATGCGCCACCGACCTTGGGGCCTAAGATTTTATGTCCCTTGTGCCTGTAATTACACTGGCTCACTCACCCTTCAAACCAGAACACAACAATACCAAGTACTGCTGTTTTGCGGTAGATTATCTGATGAGTGGGTGGTACCTACCCAGACGAGCTTGTACAAAGCCCTACCACCTGTAGAACAAAAAACAAACTTGGGTAGACAGTTTTCCGATGTGAGGTACATTTCCTTACCTCACACTCAATAATATGTCAAGCTCTCAAGATAAACTTGATAAACGCACATGATTATAGTGTACGCAAACACAGGTGTACTATATATTTCCCTCACCTTCGGATTACGAAGGAAAGGGAGGGAAACGGCAAATCCGACACGAACAAAAAAAGTCCAGGCGCAGGACCAACACAAGGGCAGTTTTCCGAGCCATGAGTGGTAGGGCTATGAGCCACTGAGAAGGCACCACCCAGTCATACTTACTAGTACAGTAACTACAGGCACAATAGACATAACACTGAAATTCCAAGGTCGGTTCCATTGGCGATGTAAGTGATGGTTAATGTTACTTACAATATGTAATTTTGCTTACGTATAAATAAAAAAGAAAATATATTTTTTTTTTAAGGAAACCATAAATTCCTTCAAATTATAAACATAAACTAATTATTGTTTTATTTAGTTGACGGCGAAATAAAGAAAGAAGTACAGGCTGGTGCCGCTTTGGGTCTCGGACTTGAATCAAGCAAGTGCGTCGAATGCAGTCAAACTCCAGATGTTCCTCCTCCGAAGTCTCCTTCCGTCGGTGACGGAGCCGACTTGAGTGGAGCTGGAGGCGATTGTGAAAAAAACAATTGAAACGGAAAAATCTTTAGCCATTGGAGCTGCTGCTGGCTTTGGTGCTGGATTTTATAAAAGTTAAATGATATTATTAAAATCGTATTAATTGATTATTATTACGACTTTCATTTTTGTACTATAATCGTCCCACGGCTGGGCTAAAGGCTTACTATTGAGCTGTAGGATGAGCTTGCTGCTCCAACATGTTAGTGGATATATATGGCATTTTAACCGATTCCTGTATTTCCTGTGTTCCCCTATCCAGATGTTTTTTTCTATTGATTAAACTTTTTTTTTTATTTGCATTTTATTTTGATTTAACATAAAAAATACATAAAACCCCAAATTTGGTTGTGGTTCAAGCTCCACTTGGTTCTTCGGATCACAGCCTCATATCTACCAAAGTGCCACAGGCCAAGCTGCCGCCACGAGCGGTATGCAGACGTCGCGTTTGGCACTACAAGTCGGCAGATTGGGACGGTATGCGCGATTACTATGCGTCAGTCCCTTGGAAGGAACGTTGCTTCAGTGGGAATGACCCGACAGCTAGTGCCGCTGCTGTTGCTGGCGAGATCATGTTGGGAATGGAATACTACATTCCTAGCTCAGATCTCGTCAGTACGTGTGCGCGTAACCGTTGGTTCACTCGCGAATGTGCCGACGCTGTATCATCTAAGCAGGCGGCATATCGCGAGTGGATCAATGGCTGCATTAGCGGGGCATCTAACATTGACTCACTGAAAGCTACAATAAAAACTCCAAGTCCTGTAGGAAGGCTTACACGAGAGCGGATGCACAGCGCATTGTACAGATTGGTCATGACCTTATTTAACATCCTAGGGGCTCCCGTAGCTTCTGGCGTCTGACCAAGTCTGTGCATAACAATTTCTGCCACCGCTCAGAAGTCCGGACGGATCGCTAGCTCACAGTCCGCAAGAGAAAGCTGATCTCCTGGCTAAACTCTTTGCCGATAACTCCATCATCGATGATTGTAGTGCGCTGCCATCAGTAATACCTTCTTGTGGCCACACGATGCCTGACATCAAAATCAGGCAGCGTGATGTGCGTGCGGAGCTGCAATCACTTGACACACGGCGGAGCTGTCTCCCGTGTTAAGGCGCCTGTTCCAACTTTCTCTTTCTGCGGGATGTGTGCCGGAGGCTTGGAGAAGAGCTAATGTGCAAGCGGTTCCCAAAAAAGGGGATCGGTCTGACCCGGCAAATTATCGGCCAATAGCTATCACCTCAGTACTTGGTAAGGTGATGGAACGGATTTTAAACAACCAACTGATCCATTACCTGGAAGATCACTGTCTAATTAATGATCGTCACTACGGGTTTCGACCAAAACGGTCTACAGGTGATCTTCTAGCGTACGTAACACACCTCTGGGGTGAAGCTATCGACAAGCATGGGGAATCGTTGGCTATCAGCCTCGATATCTCTAAGGCTTTCGACAGGGTCTGGCACAGAAGTCTTCTCTCCAAGCTGCCGGCATATGGGCTACCTGCTCAGCTTTGCACCTGGATTGCCAGCTTCCTACACAAGCGCAGCCTTCGTGTTTTAGTTGATAGTTGCGCTTCTCAGTTCTATGTAGTGAATGCTGGTGTGCCCCAGGGATCTGTGCTATCTCCTACACTCTTTCTTTTGCACATCAATGATATGCTCTCTCTCGGGAACATTCATTGCTATGCAGACGATAGTACAGTGCATGGTGGATACCACGGACGCGCAGTGGCTGGGCGAGCGGAAATTGAGGAGAGGCGGGAAGATCTTGTCATTGAACTCGATAGGACGTTAGAGCTCATCGCTAAATGGGGATAATCTTGTTGAGTTTAATGCCAAGAAAACACAGGTATGCGCTCTCACAGCGAAAAAGTCACAATTTTCCCCTCTTCCCTCCCTCTGTGGCACTCCGCTGGTGATCCAAAGCAAAATCGCTATGCTGGAGATGGACGTTCGCTGCGACCTTAGTCCAAGGGATTACATCGAGGCTGTCATAAAAACAGCTTCACGGAAACTCGGAGTTCTGAACAAGGTGCAGCGTTTTTTCACGCCACAACAACTGTGCCTGCTGTACAAAACACAGGTACGGTCTTGCGTTGAATATTGCTCGCACGTTTGGGATGGCTCCGCTAAGTACGTACTTGAGGCTTGAATCGGTTGCAGCGACGTGCGGTCCGCATTATTGGCGACGTAAAGGTCACTAACACCCTCGAGCCTTTACAATTGCGTCGAGAGATAGCAGCGCTGAGCGCTTTCTATCGACTGTATCACGGCGAGTGTTCCGAGGAATTATTCTCCCTAATTCCTGCTTCCCCCTTCCTTCACAAGTCTACGCGTGCTGGCTCTCGATGTCACCGACTAACTGTGACATCAATTCCATCGCGTACAAAGAAATTTGGCAACTCCTTTCTTTGTCGCACTTCCAAAAAATTGAATTCCTTACCAGCTCACGTATTCCCCTCCTCTTACGACCCGGGTTCCTTCAAACGAGGCGTGAAGAGGCATCTTACGGGCCGGCAAGGCGAGGGTGGCTAGTGCAGAATCTTCTTCCCGTCGTCGCATTTGGACTCTACTACCACTTAACATCAGGTGGAGTGCCCTCCTGGCAAATATAAAAAAAAAAATCACCCTCTTAACCCATCATCCCATTTTGTAATCACGATTTTAGTATTTTTTTATCTGAACAATATCAAAATAATTATTTATAGTAAAACCTCATCGAACTTTTGTCTACGTCATTCACGAGAAGCATCGCGTCATTTTGACATTTAAAAATGTGCCAAATATTTAACGATTTATTCAATTGATAAGAAATATAAACGTGTTTTTGATATTGAAAAGGTTGGTAAAATACTAAAAGATCAAATATATTATCGGTATACCGTTTTTATCGGTAAATACAACAATTTGGTCTATTTGTGTGTGTGTTAGAGTGGAAAATGGCAGCAAGACGCAAAGGGGCCCATTTGGGCCGTCGAACTGATAAAGCATCAAGCATGCGTAATAATGCTTGATGCTTTGGATTGGAGCAGCGTGGTGGAATAAGCTCCAAACCCTCTCCTCAAAAAGGGAGAGGAGGCCTTTAGCCCAGCAGTGGGACATTCATAGGCTGTTACGGTACGGATGCGTAATAATAGAGCAGAAAGAACAGACGAACAAATCCAAAAAAATAACGAAAATGTGCGTGTCAGCATGTCACCATTAAACGGTTTGCTCATCGGCATTCAGTAGCAAGGCTGTTCCTGAAGTCCGTTCGCACACGAAAAAATATCGCAAAGGATTTCGTTCCTCCCCGGGTCTATTTTTCCCCAACCGTATGTTATTTTTTTATTATTGTTTTAATTTACACAGGACTAATATCGTGTCTTCATCGCAATTTTATGGAGGAAAGTCAAGAAACCGAAATTGTAACAATTGTTAATAAAGCAATCTTGAAAAATAAGTTAATAAGTCATGTAAATTAATTCAAGTATACATACATTACACACATTCAATGTGCAATTATATTTAATCTATAGTAGTGTGTTTTGATTGTTTGAAACTTTTAAAGACATTTTTGATGTTTAATTTATTGTTAAAGGGCTTAAATTACTTTGACAATATTTAAAATTAGAAATAATATCATTATAGAAATAATATCATTACTATCCGTGCAGTGACGGAGAAAGAATACATTTCACTGCCCCTTTCCCATGGGTGTCGTAAGAGGCGACTAAGGGATATCATCTGGTGGTAGGATGATAAACATCCGCCTGGCTTGTTACCACCGTACGCATGGTGAAAATCTCGTGAAGTGGCTTGCAGCCGCGTTTCGAGGTCAGCCAGCGTACAGCCAGTGCCCGAGCGAGCATTGCCGCGATTGGTGTTGGTCCAGTGGAGACGGCTGCTGAACCAATGCCGGGGGAAACACGCCTCCACACTTTGCCCATCCCTATCGTGGCAATACGTCGCTCGCTTCACGTCTCTTTACGAGGCGTGAAGAGGCATCTTGCGGGCCGGCAAGGCGAGGGCGGCTAGTGCAGAATCTTCTTCCCGACTGTACTGGCCGTCCTCGCGTTTGGACTCTACTACCACTTAACATCAGGTGGAGTAGAGTCATTTGCCCACCCGGCAAATATAAAAAAAAAAAAAAATTCTGAATCAAATTTAATTATTTAATGCAATAAGTAAAACTTCATTCCATTTGAATACTGTTGCGCCACCTTTGAACTGATGTTTATAAAGGCACTATGTTTCTTTATAAAGGTAGTTTGAGTAAAGTATTAAACTATACTTCAAAAAATATTTAGCAGTAATTCAAGTTGTCTGTTTTAATAGAAACTGTTAGTTGCTAATAATTGAATCGATTGAAAGGCAATAAAAAGACGCGGTTGCCTCACTGGAATAAAGAAAAAAAAAGAAAAATTATGTTGATGGCCAACGATGCGACAGCGAAATTGCCAGCGCAAAGATTATGTTTGGTTCGTATGTACTATGTTTATCCCATATTCTACCGCCAAACAGTAATGTTTAGTATTGTTGTGTTGCGGCTTAAAGGGCGATGGAGCCAATGTAACCACAGGCACAAAGGACAATTTAGTTTCCAAGGTTGGTGGCGCAGTCGCGATGTAATTAACGGTTAATATTTTTATAGTGCCAATGTATATGGGTAGGGGTGACCATTTACCAATATTATAAAAACAAATAACGGACCACCTTTTCCAAAAGTTCTGTCATAATGTCACAATCACAATGTGGGACGAAAGTACGATGAGCCACCACTCACAACAAAATCCGTAGATATAACCTAAGAAAACAATTATAAATAAATCCGGTGGGCAAACCATCGAGCTTATTTGTGTTGGCTAAAGACGGACTGACAAAAAATATCGTACACTCAATTGCTCTTTGAAAGTAATTAACTGCTTCAGGATAAAAAAATATATTACTTTTTTCACTTTACATTTAACTTTTAATCAAACAATGAATATGTCCATTATATCAATGAAATACAGTGAATTGAGAAAATCAATGGTTGGTCTTTTTTTTGTTTTTATCGGTGATTATCGTCTACAGCGCTCCTTTCCTTTTTCTGTCATAGATCCCATCCCCACACACTTGCAATAAATTATTTAAAATCCAAAATAATCAGTAGATATATTTTATATGGCAGAACAACGTTTGCCGGGTCAGCTAGTATATAAATAAATCTGTGTTAAAAATTGAAATTTAAAAAACGAACTTCGAATTCTATTTTCATATATTGTTTCCCTGATGAGACATTCGAAATTGTTTTTAATCTGTGTCAAAAAAAGATCGTTTACATTATCTGTAATTTGACGCGTGCCGCGTTTCAGTGTTTAGGGTTCTCTTTTAACAAAAAATATACTACAAATGTTACATTTATTTATTTTAATACGTAGGCAGACTAGCAAATGGTTTAACTGATATTAACTGGTGGACAATAAAAATTGTCAGATGTATTAGCCATCCCTTACATCAAAATGTGCCTGTCGTTACACTGGCTCACTGACCCTTGAAACCGGAAGACAACAATACGTTTGGTGGTAGGATATATCATGATTGTTGTACCTTTTTTGCTCGCAGTGGTAACTTTCAGAAAGGCACCCGGGTCTCATGTGGGTGGAAACGGGTTATGTGGGATTCTTACCCACTAAAACCACTGCGATGGCCGTCGCATCCGCGGCCTCTCCCGTGCTGTGCTCCACCGTGGCTCAGCGGTGCCCTCCTCGAGGGCGAAGGTAATCTTGCTCTCCCCACACTCCTCGCAAGATGATTGTTGTACCTACCCAGACGGGCGTGCACAAAGCCCCACCGTGTGAAATACCATTATACTGACTTATTATCACACACCCCTTATTCGCACGCACCCTCCAAGATTCACGTGCATTTGTTCTTAATAATACAATTGATGTCATAATTAAATTTTGCCCATTCCGTTGAACCCCAGGGACTAATAAATGCGTGGAGAAAAAACGCCACGGTGTCGAGAATGGCGTTACAATAATTAAGGAGCAATTTATGGACACTCAAATAAGTGCTGTAAATGTTTATTTCTTTAAGATCTTTGTTTATAAATAGTTGTCCGTTTTGATTTCGTACAGATAAAATTGATGATATTTTTCCGAATTATTCTTTTCGGTTATTCAGTTAGAAAAAACTCGAAACTCGTCGCAGAAAAAGGTCGTGTAATATCATAAAGTGATTTGCGATATTGACCGTTATAATGATAAAATTTCAAGTATACACGCATCAAAATAGTATATCACCATAAGTCGGTTGTCATTATTTGACAGGCGAGTAATGACTTGAGTTCTTGCAGAATGGCGCGAATATTGATAAATTATCACTTTATCGCAATCGAATCGAAACGTTTTTTCTTTTTTTTACGGGTTTTTTATCCTTGCCTCAAACCCTATCTTAAGCTATCTTACATATCAAATTATAGATTTTATAATTACGTTACATATTGACAAAGAGACCTCATACGGCATATTGCTTTGGCCACTGTAAACATGGGATCTGATCTCTTGATATTAGGCATGCGTCCGATATATCAAAACGAATTCAAAACGAATTCATATACAAGTCAATTCGTATCGATTTCACAAACTAAAAATCCGATTTCAAAAATCGAGCCGAATCTAGCCGAACCAAACGATCTATAAAAGATAAATAAATAAATAATAAATAAATAAATAAATAAATAAGATCTATAAACCACTAAAAGATTTTGAATCGACAAATAAAATTACCAAACGACTTGTGTATCGTATCCAAACGCAAACTGATTGTTGCGTACTATGAAATTAGCTTTCTCTCTTTCTAACCAATTGGAATAAAGCGGAATATAAAAGGATAGCGCGAATTTTGCGATTCGAATTTCGGTTTGTTGGATCTGCTACGGAAATCTATTACACGATCATCGACCTTACCATTAAATGCTTAAAGACTATATTTGCCTGAGCACAAGCGATTTGGTGAGGCTAGGCGTTACCGAAATCGGATATCTAAAATCGGATTTTGAAATTGATCTGTAAATTTGAAATCGGATAAATATCAGTTTGCGTTAAAAACCAAAAACGCCCATGTCTACTATATATTTTTCGAGTAACGTTTTAGCTGTCAATGTCAAATTGAAACGTCCTTTGTCAATTTTTTTTTTATAATTAAACATGACTAAGATAAATTTGTATTATGAAACGCACATTACACATATGGATTTTATGTTTTATATTATTTTTGGCTACGTATCATTCGCTAAGTATATTAAAAGTTATTTATTGTTGATTTGCATAACTCCGACATTTAACCGACATAGCTGAAATCTATTTATCAATGATTCCCTAGGGTCTCTATATTTATTACATTCTACTAAAGCATGATATGTCATTTATCATACCACAAACATTACAATTGCGGAATTAGCCTTTTTCATGAGAAAAAAGAGAAATTCTTACAAGGGTTATGACCAGTGCGAAGTCTACATAATATTTTAGCATGCGACCTACTCATTTTAATATTTTCGACCATGGAATTTTAGGAGGCTGATTTACGAGAATTGAAACGATATCGGTGCAGTTTAACCGTGTTCCTATTCTACAAACAAATTAATTCAGTTGCAAATCGATGTCGGATCGGAATAGAATCGGTAACGTATCGTAACCGTTGTAAATTAATACAATTGTTTGCTTTGCTAATGCGTCGTACACGCGTTCATTATTATTCATATTTATTAAAGTTTTCAATTGCTTTGTTTTTGTTATTTATTTTAATAAGAATTAGTTATCTCGTGAGTTTTTTGTTAAGATAAACAAAAAATATCGCTGTTATCATTCCATATTTTTAAACAATAATATTTCGTTGTAAAATCAATTGACTGGGACTTTGTGCAAGCCCAGTGTAGGTACCACCCACTCATAAGATATTCTACTACTATACAGCAAATTATTTTATTTATTTATTTAACAATACAAGCAACCAGATAACAATTAAATTATGACGCTACAGATTTACCTTCCCGTTTCTCTATAACTTTTTTTTTTAAATTTATAATCTAGCGCTTGACTGTTATCACACCTGATGGAAAGTGATATACAGTCTAAGATGGAGCGCGCTTGCCTTGAAGATGCCTCTTCACTCTAGACTTGAAGGTACCCAGCGTAACACAATATACACTAAAATTGTTTTAAATAATACAAATTCAATTTATACTTAATATACTTATTACTTATTTCTCGTCTGATTATGTTCAAAGAATCTTTATTCTCAAAAACATCGAACGTCTTACATGAGAATAATATGACACGAAATTACTGGTGGTAGAGCTTTGTGCAAGCTCGTCTGGGTAGGTACCACCCACTCATCAGATATTCTACCGCAAAACAGCAGTACTTGGTATTGTTGTGTTCCGGTTTGAACAGTGAGTGAGCCGGTGTAATTACAGGCACAAGGGACATAAAATCTTAGGTCCCGAGGTTGGTGGCGCATTGGCGATGTAAGCGATGGTTAACATTTCTTACAGTACCAATGTCCAAGGGCGTTTGGTGACCACTTACCATCAGGTGGCCCAAATGCTCGTCCGCCTTCCTGTTCTATAAAAAAAAAATTAATAGAATTATGGTCGCCACATAAAGATATCAAGTAAGTTTTTTATGTTTTTCATTTAATCATATAATCATATATACGCTATCTGTATTTATTGTTAGCTGAAATAGTAACAAATTTTTCGTTGTCTCACCCAACGGGTTTTGTGTTATGCTTAATACTAATAGTATTGTTGCGTTCCGTTTTAAAGTGTAACTACAGGCTAAAGGGATACCATCTTAGTTTCCAAGGTTGGTGGCGCATTGGCGATGTAAGGAATAGTTTATATTTCTTATACCGCAAATGTCTAAGGGCGGTGGTAATCATCGCCTGCCCTTTTTCATCATTGCTGTTCAAGATCAAATGACATTATGCCAAATAATCACCACTGTATCCGTTCGTGCTAGAACCTCCTTTGTTAGATCCAGAGTTACTGCCGGACCCTACATTAGATTGAGTGTCAGATTGCGCTCCTCCATTATTGCTGCCTGACGAGCTCTATGTGCTACCACCAATGTATCCGTTCGTGCTAGAACCTCCTTTGTTAGATCCAGAGTTACTGCTGGAGCCTACATTAGATTGAGTGTCAGATTGCGCTCCTCCATTATTGCTGCCTGACGAGCTCTGTGTGCTACCACCACTGTTGGCGTTCGTGCTAGAACCTCCTTTTTTAGATTCAGAGTTACTGCCGGACCCTACATTAGATTGAGTGTCAGATTGCGCTCCTCCATTATTGCTGTTTGACGAACTCTGTGTGCTACCACCACTGTATCCGTTCGTGCTAGAACCTCCTTTGTTAGATCCAGAGTTACTGCCGGACCCTACATTAGATTGAGTGTCAGATTGCGCTCCTCCATTATTGCTGCCTGACGAGCTCTGTGTGCTACCACCACTGTTGGCGTTCGTGCTAGAACCTCCTTTGTTAGATCCAGAGTTACTACCGGACCCTACATTAGATTGAGTGTCAGATTGCGCTCCTCCATTATTGCTGCCTGACGAGCTCTGTGTGCTACCACCACTGTTGGCGTTCGTGCTAGAACCTCCTTTGTTAGATCCAGAGTTACTGCCGGACCCTTCATTAGATTGAGTGTCAGATTGCGCTCCTCCATTATTGCTGCCTGACGAGCTCTGTGTGCTACCACCACTATTGGCGTTCGTGCTAGAACCTCCTTTGTTAGATCCAGAGTTACTGCCGGACCCTACATTAGATTGAGTGTCAGATTGCGCTCCTCCATTATTGCTGCCTGACGAGCTCTGTGTGCTACCACCACTGTTGGCGTTCGTGCTAGAACCTCCTTTGTTAGATCCAGAGTTACTGCCGGACCCTACATTAGATTGAGTGTCAGATTGCGCTCCTCCATTATTGCTGCCTGACGAGCTCTGTGTGCTACCCCCCCTGTATCCGTTCGTGCTAGAACCTCCTTTGTTAGATCCAGAGTTACTGCCGGACCCTACATTAGATTGAGTGTCAGATTGCGCTCCTCCATTATTGCTGCCTGACGAGCTCTGTGTGCTACCACCAATGTATCCGTTCGTGCTAGAACCTCCTTTGTTAGATCCAGAGTTACTGCCGGACCCTACATTAGATTGAGTGTCAGATTGCGCTCCTCCATTATTGCTGCCTGACGAGCTCTGTGTGCTACCACCAATGTATCCGTTCGTGCTAGAACCTCCTTTGTTAGATCCAGAGTTACTGCCGGACCCTACATTAGATTGAGTGTCAGATTGCGCTCCTCCATTATTGCTGTTTGACGAGCTCTGTGTGCTACCGCCACTGTTGCTGTTAGTGGTAGAACCTCCTTTGTTAGATCCAGATTTACTGCTGGACCCTACATTAGATTGAGTGTAAGAGTGCGCTCCTCCATTATTGCTGCCTGAATAGCTCTGTGTGCTGCCGCCACTGTTGCTGTTAGTGGTAGAACATCCTTTGTTAGATCCAGAGTTACTGCCGGAGCCTACATTAGATTGAGTGTCAGATTGCGCTCCTCCATTATTGCTGCCTGACGAGCTCTGTGTGCTACCACCACTGTTGGCGTTCGTGCTAGAACCTCCTTTTTTAGATTCAGAGTTACTGCCGGACCCTACATTAGATTGAGTGTCAGATTGCGCTCCTCCATTATTGCTTCCTGACGAGCTCTGTGTGCTACCACCACTGTTGGCGTTCGTGCTAGAACCTCCTTTGTTAGATCCAGAGTTACTGCCGGACCCTACATTAGATTGAGTGTCAGATTGCGCTCCTCCATTATTGCTGCCTGACGAGCTCTGTGTGCTACCACCAATGTATCCGTTCGTGCTAGAACCTCCTTTGTTAGATCCAGAGTTACTGCCGGACCCTACATTAGATTGAGTGTCAGATTGCGCTCCTCCATTATTGCTGCCTGACGAGCTCTGTGTGCTACCACCAATGTATCCGTTCGTGCTAGAACCTCCTTTGTTAGATCCAGAGTTACTGCCGGACCCTACATTAGATTGAGTGTCAGATTGCGCTCCTCCATTATTGCTGTTTGACGAGCTCTGTGTGCTACCGCCACTGTTGCTGTTAGTGGTAGAACCTCCTTTGTTAGATCCAGATTTACTGCTGGACCCTACATTAGATTGAGTGTAAGAGTGCGCTCCTCCATTATTGCTGCCTGAATAGCTCTGTGTGCTGCCGCCACTGTTGCTGTTAGTGGTAGAACATCCTTTGTTAGATCCAGAGTTACTGCCGGACCCTACATTAGATTGAGTGTCAGATTGCGCTCCTCCATTATTGCTGTTTGACGAGCTCTGTGTGCTACCACCACTGTAGGCGTTCGTGCTAGAACCTCCTTTGTTAGATCCAGAGTTACTGCCGGACCCTACATTAGATTGAGTGTCAGATTGCGCTCCTCCATTATTGCTGTTTGACGAGCTATGTGTGCTACCACCACTGTAGGCGTTTGTGCTAGAACCTCCTTTGTTAGATCCAGAGTTACTGCCGGACCATACATTAGATTGAGTGTCAGATTGCGCTCCTCCATTATTGCTGTTTGACGAGCTCTGTGTGCTACCACCACTGTAGGCGTTCGTGCTAGAACCTCCTTTGTTAGATCCAGAGTTACTGCCGGACCCTACATTAGATTGAGTGTCAGATTGCGCTCCTCCATTATTGCTGTTTGACGAGCTATGTGTGCTACCACCACTGTAGGCGTTTGTGCTAGAACCTCCTTTGTTAGATCCAGAGTTACTGCCGGACCATACATTAGATTGAGTGTCAGATTGCGCTCCTCCATTATTGCTGTTTGACGAGCTATGTGTGCTACCACCACTGTAGGCGTTCGTGCTAGAACCTCCTTTGTTAGATCCAGAGTTACTGCCGGACCCTATATAAGATTGATTGTCAGATTGCGCTCCTCCATTATTGCTGCCTGACGAGCTCTGTGTGCTACCACCACTGTTGGCGTTCGTGCTAGAACCTCCTTTGTTAGATCCAGAGTTACTGCCGGACCCTACATTAGATTGAGTGTCAGATTGCCCTCCTCCATTATTGCTGTTTGACGAGCTCTGTGTGCTACCACCACTGTTGGCGTTCGTGCTAGAACCTCCTTTATTAGATCCAGAGTTACTGCCGGACCCTACATTAGATTGAGTGTCAGATTGCGCTCCTCCATTATTGCTGCCTGACGAGCTCTGTGTGCTACCACCACTGTATCCGTTCCTGCTAGAACCTGCTTTTTTAGATCCAGAGTTACTGCCGGACCCTACATTAGATTGAGTGTCAGATTGCGCTCCTCCATTATTGCTGCCTGACGAGCTCTGTGTGCTACCACCACTGTATCCGTTCGTGCTAGAACCTCCTTTGTTAGATCCAGAGTTACTGCTGGACCCTACATTAGATTTAGTGTCAGATTGCGCTCCTCCATTATTGCTGCCTGACGAGCTCTGTGTGCTACCACCACTGTTGGCGTTCGTGCTAGAACCTCCTTTGTTAGATCCTGAGTTACTGCCGGACCCTACATTAGATTGAGTGTCAGAGTGCGCTCCTCCATTATTGCTGTTTGACGAGCTCTGTGTGCTACCTCCACTATAGGCGTTCGTGCTAGAACCTCCTTTGTTAGATCCAGAGTTACTGCCGGACCATACATTAGATTGAGTGTCAGATTGCGCTCCTCCATTATTGCTGTTTGACGAGCTCTGTGTGCTACCACCACTGTAGGCGTTCGTGCTAGAACCTCCTTTGTTAGATCCAGAGTTACTGCCGGACCCTACATTAGATTGAGTGTCAGATTGCGCTCCTCCATTATTGCTGTTTGACGAGCTATGTGTGCTACCACCACTGTAGGCGTTTGTGCTAGAACCTCCTTTGTTAGATCCAGAGTTACTGCCGGACCATACATTAGATTGAGTGTCAGATTGCGCTCCTCCATTATTGCTGTTTGACGAGCTATGTGTGCTACCACCACTGTAGGCGTTCGTGCTAGAACCTCCTTTGTTAGATCCAGAGTTACTGCCGGACCCTACATTAGATTGAGTGTCAGATTGTGCTCCTCCATTATTGCTACCTGACGAGCTCTGTGTGCTACCACCACTGTATCCGTTCGTGCTAGAACCTCCTTTGTTAGATCCAGAGTTACTGCCGGACCCTATATAAGATTGATTGTCAGATTGCGCTCCTCCATTATTGCTGCCTGACGAGCTCTGTGTGCTACCACCACTGTTGGCGTTCGTGCTAGAACCTCCTTTGTTAGATCCAGAGTTACTGCCGGACCCTACATTAGATTGAGTGTCAGATTGCGCTGCTCCATTATTGCTACCTGACGAGCTCTGTGTGCTACCACCACTGTTGGCGTTCGTGCTAGAACCTCCTTTGTTAGATCCAGAGTTACTGCCGGACCCTACATTAGATTGATTGTCAGATTGCGCTCCTCCATTATTGCTGCCTGACGAGCTCTGTGTGCTACCACCACTGTTGGCGTTCGTGCTAGAACCTCCTTTGTTAGATCCAGAGTTACTGCCGGACCCTACATAAGTTTGAGTGTCAGATTGCGCTCCTCCATTATTGCCGTTTGACGAGCTCTGTGTGCTTACCACCACTGTATCCGTTCGTGCTAGAACCTCCTTTGTTAGATCCAGAGTTACTGCCGGACCCTACATTAGATTGAGTGTCAGATTGCGCTGCTCCATTATTGCTGCCTGACGAGCTCTGTGTGCTACCACCACTGTATCCGTTCGTGCTAGAACCTCCTTTGATAGATCCAGAGTTACTGCCGGACCCTACATTAGATTGAGTGTCAGATTGCGCTCCTCCATTATTGCTGCCTGACGAGCTCTGTGTGCTACCACCACTGTTGGCGTTCGTGCTAGAACCTCCTTTGTTAGATCCAGAGTTACTGCCGGACCCTACATTAGATTGAGTGTCAGATTGCGCTCCTCCATTATTGCTGTTTGACGAGCTATGTGTGCTACCACCACTGTAGGCGTTCGTGCTAGAACCTCCTTTGTTAGATCCAGAGTTACTGCCGGACCATACATTAGATTGAGTGTCAGATTGCGCTCCTCCATTATTGCTGTTTGACGAGCTCTGTGTGCTACCACCACTGTAGGCGTTCGTGCTAGAACCTCCTTTGTTAGATCCAGAGTTACTGCCGGACCCTACATTAGATTGAGTGTCAGATTGCGCTCCTCCATTATTGCTGTTTGACGAGCTATGTGTGCTACCACCACTGTAGGCGTTTGTGCTAGAACCTCCTTTGTTAGATCCAGAGTTACTGCCGGACCATACATTAGATTGAGTGTCAGATTGCGCTCCTCCATTATTGCTGTTTGACGAGCTATGTGTGCTACCACCACTGTAGGCGTTCGTGCTAGAACCTCCTTTGTTAGATCCAGAGTTACTGCCGGACCCTACATTAGATTGAGTGTCAGATTGTGCTCCTCCATTATTGCTACCTAACGAGCTCTGTGTGCTACCACCACTGTATCCGATCGTGCTAGAACCTCCTTTGTTAGATCCAGAGTTACTGCCGGACCCTATATAAGATTGAGTGTCAGATTGCGCTCCTCCATTATTGCTGTTTGACGAGCTCTGTGTGCTACCACCACTGTAGGCGTTCGTGTTAGAACCTCCTTTGTTAGATCCAGAGTTACTGCCGGACCATACATTAGATTGAGTGTCAGATTGCGCTCCTCCATTATTGCTGTTTGACGAGCTCTGTGTGCTACCACCACTATTGGCGTTCGTGCTAGAACCTCCTTTGTTAGATCCTGAGTTACTGCTGGACCCTACATTAGATTGAGTGTCAGAGTGCGCTCCTCCATTATTGCTGTTTCACGAGCTCTGTGTGCTACCACCACTGTAGGCGTTCGTGCTAGAACCTCCTTTGTTAGATCCAAAGTTACTGCCGGACCATACATTAGATTGAGTGTCAGATTGCGCTCCTCCATTATTGCTGTTTGACGAGCTCTGTGTGCTACCACCACTGTAGGCGTTCGTGCTAGAACCTCCTTTGTTAGATCCAGAGTTACTGCCGGACCATACATTAGATTGAGTGTCAGATTGCGCTCCTCCATTATTGCTGTTTGACGAGCTCTGTGTGCTACCACCACTGTAGGCGTTCGTGTTAGAACCTCCTTTGTTAGATCCAGAGTTACTGCCGGACCCTACATTAGATTGAGTGTCAGATTGCCCTCCTCCATTATTGCTGCCTGACGAGCTCTGTGTGCTACCACCACTGTATCCGTTCGTGCTAGAACCTCCTTTTTTAGATCCAGAGTTACTGCCGGACCCTACATTAGATTGAGTGTCAGATTGCGCTCCTCCATTATTGCTGCCTGACGAACTCTGTGTGCTACCACTACTGTATCCGTTCGTGCTAGAACCTCCTTTGTTAGATCCAGAGTTACTGCCGGACCCTAAATTAGATTGAGTGTCAGATTGCGCTCCTCCATTATTTCTACCTGACGAGCTCTGTGTGCTACCACCACTGTATCCGTTCGTGCTAGAACCTCCTTTGTTAGATCCAGAGTTACTGCCGGACCCTACATTAGATTGATTGTCAGATTGCGCTTCTTCATTATTGCTGCCTGACGAGCTCTGTGTGCTACCACCACTGTTGGCGTTCGTGCTAGAACCTCCTTTGTTAGATCCAGAGTTACTGCCGGACCATACATTAGATTGAGTGTCAGATTGCGCTCCTCCATTATTGCTGTTTGACGAGCTCTGTGTGCTTACCACCACTGTATCCGTTCGTGCTAGAACCTCCTTTGTTAGATCCAGAGTTACTGCCGGACCCTACATTAGATTGAGTGTCAGATTGCGCTGCTCCATTATTGCTGCCTGACGAGCTCTGTGTGCTACCACCACTGTATCCGTTCGTGCTAGAACCTCCTTTGTTAGATCCAGAGTTACTGCTGGAGCCTACATTAGATTGAGTGTCAGATTGCGCTCCTACATTATTGCTGCCTGACGAGCTCTGTGTGCTACCACCACTGTTGGCGTTCGTGCTAGAACCTCCTTTGTTAGATCCAGAGTTACTGCTGGACCCTACATTAGATTGAGTGTCAGATTGCGCTCCTCCATTATTGCTGTTTGACGAGCTCTGTGTGCTACCACCACTGTAGGCGTTCGTGTTAGAACCTCCTTTGTTAGATCCAGAGTTACTGCCGGACCATACATTAGATTGAGTGTCAGATTGCGCTCCTCCATTATTGCTGTTTGACGAGCTCTGTGTGCTACCACCACTATTGGCGTTCGTGCTAGAACCTCCTTTGTTAGATCCTGAGTTACTGCTGGACCCTACATTAGATTGAGTGTCAGAGTGCGCTCCTCCATTATTGCTGTTTCACGAGCTCTGTGTGCTACCACCACTGTAGGCGTTCGTGCTAGAACCTCCTTTGTTAGATCCAAAGTTACTGCCGGACCATACATTAGATTGAGTGTCAGATTGCGCTCCTCCATTATTGCTGTTTGACGAGCTCTGTGTGCTACCACCACTGTAGGCGTTCGTGCTAGAACCTCCTTTGTTAGATCCAGAGTTACTGCCGGACCATACATTAGATTGAGTGTCAGATTGCGCTCCTCCATTATTGCTGTTTGACGAGCTCTGTGTGCTACCACCACTGTAGGCGTTCGTGCTAGAACCTCCTTTGTTAGATCCAGAGTTACTGCCGGACCATACATTAGATTGAGTGTCAGATTGCGCTCCTCCATTATTGCTGCCTGACGAGCTCTGTGTGCTACCACCACTGTTGGCGTTCGTGCTAGAACCTCCTTTGTTAGATCCAGAGTTACTGCCGGACCCTACATTAGATTGAGTGTCAGATTGCGCTGCTCCATTATTGCTGCCTGACGAGCTCTGTGTGCTACCACCACTGTATCCGTTCGTGCTAGAACCTCCTTTGTTAGATCCAGAGTTACTGCTGGAGCCTACATTAGATTGAGTGTCAGATTGCGCTCCTCCATTATTGCTGCCTGACGAGCTCTGTGTGCTACCACCACTGTTGGCGTTCGTGCTAGAACCTCCTTTGTTAGATCCAGAGTTACTGCTGGACCCTACATTAGATTGAGTGTCAGATTGCGCTCCTCCATTATTGCTGTTTGACGAGCTCTGTGTGCTACCACCACTGTAGGCGTTCGTGCTAGAACTTCCTTTGTTAGATCCAGAGTTACTGCCGGACCATACATTAGATTGAGTGTCAGATTGCGCTCCTCCATTATTGCTGTTTGACGAGCTCTGTGTGCTACCACCACTATTGGCGTTCGTGCTAGAACCTCCTTTGTTAGATCCTGAGTTACTGCCGGACCATACATTAGATTGAGTGTCAGATTGCGCTCCTCCATTATTGCTGTTTGACGAGCTCTGTGTGCTACCACCACTGTATCCGTTCGTGCTAGAACCTCCTTTGTTAGATCCAGAGTTACTGCTGGAGCCTACATTAGATTGAGTGTCAGATTGCGCTCCTACATTATTGCTGCCTGACGAGCTCTGTGTGCTACCACCACTGTTGGCGTTCCTGCTAGAACCTCCTTTGTTAGATCCAGAGTTACTGCCGGACCCTACATTAGATTGATTGTCAGATTGCGCTCCTCCATTATTGCTGCCTGACGAGCTCTGTGTGCTACCACCACTGTTGGCGTTCGTGCTAGAACCTCCTTTGTTAGATCCAGAGTTACTGCCGGACCCTACATAAGTTTGAGTGTCAGATTGCGCTCCTCCATTATTGCCGTTTGACGAGCTCTGTGTGCTTACCACCACTGTATCCGTTCGTGCTAGAACCTCCTTTGTTAGATCCAGAGTTACTGCCGGACCCTACATTAGATTGAGTGTCAGATTGCGCTGCTCCATTATTGCTGCCTGACGAGCTCTGTGTGCTACCACCACTGTATCCGTTCGTGCTAGAACCTCCTTTGTTAGATCCAGAGTTACTGCCGGACCCTACATTAGATTGAGTGTCAGATTGCGCTCCTCCATTATTGCTGCCTGACGAGCTCTGTGTGCTACCACCACTGTTGGCGTTCGTGCTAGAACCTCCTTTGTTAGATCCAGAGTTACTGCCGGACCCTACATTAGATTGAGTGTCAGATTGCGCTCCTCCATTATTGCTGTTTGACGAGCTATGTGTGCTACCACCACTGTAGGCGTTCGTGCTAGAACCTCCTTTGTTAGATCCAGAGTTACTGCCGGACCATACATTAGATTGAGTGTCAGATTGCGCTCCTCCATTATTGCTGTTTGACGAGCTCTGTGTGCTACCACCACTGTAGGCGTTCGTGCTAGAACCTCCTTTGTTAAATCCAGAGTTACTGCCGGACCCTACATTAGATTGAGTGTCAGATTGCGCTCCTCCATTATTGCTGTTTGACGAGCTATGTGTGCTACCACCACTGTAGGCGTTTGTGCAAGAACCTCCTTTGTTAGATCCAGAGTTACTGCCGGACCATACATTAGATTGAGTGTCAGATTGCGCTCCTCCATTATTGCTGTTTGACGAGCTCTGTGTGCTACCACCACTGTAGGCGTTCGTGCTAGAACCTCCTTTGTTAGATCCAGAGTTACTGCCGGACCCTACATAAGATTGAGTGTCAGAGTGCGCTCCTCCATTATTGCTGTTTGACGAGCTCTGTGTGCTACCACCACTGTAGGCGTTCGTGCTAGAACCTCCTTTGTTAGATCCAGAGTTACTGCCGGACCCTACATTAGATTGAGTGTCAGAGTGCGCTCGTCCATTATTGCTGTTTGACGAGCTCTGTGTGCTACCACCACTGTAGGCGTTCGTGCTAGAGCCTCCTTTGTTAGATCCAGAGTTACTGCCGGACCCTACATTAGATTGAGTGTCAGAGTGCGCTCCTCCTTCATGTCTGGGTGACGAGCAGTGTTTGCTACCGCCACTGTTCCCATTTGAGCACTAATTGTTTTTAGTGCCAGAGCTGATTTTAGACCGGACATTAGCGTATAATCCAGATTTTTTCGTGTAAAATTTCGGGTGAGGTATGTACTCTTTCAGATTTTCAGCTGAGACCAGAAATAATAATGTTGGTCTTTCATTTTCCACTTGGGGTTCTTGGTAGTTGACAGGACCGTGACCAATATTATTTTTGCATATATCTGGTGTTATCGAGGTATCTGTTAATTAAAAAACTAAAGATTAATTCATCATTGGTCGGGCAAGCCCGTCTGGTTAGAGATGCCACCCAATCATTACATATTCTATCGCCACATTAGTTATTATTATTGTGTTATGGTCAAAGGGTGAGTGAGCCAGTATTACGGACACAATGGTCATTCATGCTAGTTATCCAATTTGTAGGCGCATTGGCAATATAAGGGATGATAAGTAATTCTTACGACTCCAATGTCTACGGACGGGTGCCAATAACCATCTCGCAATCTATTTGCCTCCGTAATCGTAATTGTAACAGCCTGTGAATGTCCCACTTCTAGGCTAAAGGCCTCCTCTCCCCTTTTGAGGAGAAGGTTTGGAGCTTATTCCACCACGCTGCTCCAATGCGGGTTGGTAGAATACACATGTGGCAGAATTTCAATGAAATTAGACATGCAGGTTTCCTCACGATGTTTTCCTTCACCGTCAAGCATGAGATGAATTATAAACACAAATTAAGCACATGAAAATTAAGAGGTGCTTGACCGGGGTTGAAGCCGTTAACGCGTTCTAACTACTAGGCGATCTTAGCTTTTTTTTTTCAAACAATAGTAAGCACCACTAAATTAAAAAATAATAATAATAACTGTATAAAATAAAAATATTCCACACAGTCCGAGAAGAGCTAGCAATTCAAAATGGTTTATTTTTTCTCCATATTTAATTCGTTTTTAATATTACTTCAAAATATGGCAATGGTATAATTGTTATATTTAAAAAGATTCCTAGTTTTGTAATATCTTTTAGTACACGTCTCACGGCCTCGTATGGGACCGAGGGTCTTGCCTTAACTGGCCGGACCATGAGAAAGAAAATCTCTATAAAAAATTACCCCAAATCCAAAGTGGCGACGCAGCGCGAGGGGATGCAAGGCTGATGGGAAGTTCAGTTCCTCGCCAGGGTACCGGCCGAAACCCGTGGCGAGTCACGTTAGGCCTATCCAGGTGCAGGGGGCACCGCGTGAATGGACCGTCTTTCCCCCACACTCGTGGGAATTATATGGATATATTCAAAAACACCCAAGATGAATCAGTTGAGGTTAGCCAAGGAGGCAATACTGAGTGCGCAGTAGCTGCGTCGCAGTGCGCGCAAGCTCAGCCAGCGGGCAGCATTTGCCACCCACACGCCCTTACGGGCAACAAGAGTCGAGGAGACTCCAGACGTTCTCGCAGCCTTAAAAATGTGGGAATATCCGACAGTGCACAAGCGGGGCCCAAGGGCCGTACTCGTATGAGTAAAAAAAAAAGGGAACCACCTGGGCCAGAGACGGCTTCAAGCGACGTACTGCCACCTCCGAAGCTGCCGAAGGCTCGGGCGGGGAGAGGCAGGTCGCATGCCGACATGGCAAAACCAGCGAGACTACAACGGGATCAGACTGGGCGTTTTATACGCCCGGGTGTGCTGGATCCAAGTACGGCCGAAGAAGACAAAACGGGTGAGGATTTGGACCAGAGTTGTCTGAATCACTTATCAATAAGGATGTTGGAAGCCAACGACCCAGCCAACCAACCAACCAACGACGTGAATACCGAGGACGAGCTCTTCGATCCTTCTGTGGCACCAGCTGCCAGGAGGGCAAAGAGGAGTCTCCCTGGACCCGACGAGCTTGTGTTCGAAATGCAGGCACGTCAATCGAACTAAGTGCCTGCATTGCCAACGACCTCCTGGCGATTGAAAAGGTTGCGGATTGCTCTCGCAATATCAAATGGAGCCTTGTCCGCAGTCTACGTGAGGCCACACGCAGAATGACTGCTGTAGTGGCGGAACTGACACGATGACGGGTCTTTAATGACGATTTTCTGAGGTTGGAGCGTGAAATCACTGAACTTCGCGCCAAAAACGCCAACCTCAGCGAACGTGTGGAGGCACTAATGCAGGAGTTGGTATTAATCCGGGCCAGTGAGAGCCCTCCTGCGCAAACACGCTTGACACATAAGCCAGATGAGACAACTGCTGCTTCGAGAAAACAGGCTTCTGCTGCAAAGCGTGGCGTAGCGGCAGTTGGCTCTAAAGCTTCACCCGTCCACACCAGTCCGGTTGCGTCGTATGTGTTTCGACACAGTGACGCCGGGCTTTCCGAGCGGCTCGAGGCCATAATGGAGGCTAAGCTGGCCGCCTTCGAGACCAAAATCTTTCCCGACCGGGTCATAAGACCTCCGTTGGATGAGGAAGCCAGCACCAGAGGCAGTGGCAGACAACAAGACACAAGAGCCACTAAGCAGGAGATATTATAGTGCACGAGTGTGTACGCAAACACAGGTGCACTCTCTATTCCCTGACTTTCATAATCCGATGGGACGGCAATCCGACACGACCGGAAAGAGTTCAGGCGCAGGTCCAGTCACATATGTATTAAGCTCGTGACTCTCTGACTGTTCTCCAGGTCCACACTCGTCTCACATACCTCTGTCACTTGACCGGTTCCCTGGCCCAGGCAAAGGACATCGATAAGACGCTGCTCATCTTCTCCCACGACTATTACGATGATGAGATCAACAACCTCGTCAGGAGTATCGATTTCACAAAGGTAATATATTTATTATTATTTAATATATTTAAAGGATCTCCCAACAAGTGGGTCTTAAAATGAACATGGACAAGACGAAAATCATGTCGAACATCCATGTTGCACCCACTCAAGTCAAGGTTGGAAATTCTGCACTTGAAGTTGTAGACAACTATGTTTACCTAGGTCAGACCATCCAACTAGGTAGGTCCAACTTCGAGAAAGAGGTCAATCGTCGAATCCAACTCGGCTGGGCAGCGTTCGGGAAGCTACACGATATCTTCTCATCCAAAATACCGCAGTGTCTCAAGTCGAAAGTCTTCGACCAGTGTGTGTTGCCAGTGATGACTTACGGATCAGAGACGTGGTCGCTCACTATGGGCCTAATAAGAAGGCTCAAGGTCACCCAAAGAGCGATGGAGAGGGCTATGCTCGGAGTTTTTCTGCGTGATCGAATCAGAAATGATGAAATCCGCAGGCGAACCAAAGTAACCGACATAGCCCAAAGAATTGCTAAATTGAAGTGGCAGTGGGCGGGGCACACTCGTAGAACTGACGGCCGCTGGGGCAGAAAGGTTCTCGAGTGGCGACCACGAACCGGAAGACGCAGCGTGGGCAGGCCCCCTACAAGGTGGACCGACGATATCAAAAGAGTCGCGGGAAGCCGTTGGATGCGGGCAGCGCAAGACCGGCCAAAATGGGAATCCTTGGGGGAGGCCTTTGTCCAGCAGTGGACGTCTTTCGGCTGAAATGATGATGATGATGATGAATATATTTATTAACGGCTTTACGTGCTTTCCGAGGCACGGGAGTGAACACACTTCCAACTTCCAGACTCCGGTCTGCTACTGAGAATTTTCTGACAGAAAAACCCAATAACTTTTCATTGGCCCGACCTAGGAATTAAACCCACGACCTCCTGGTCTGCGGCCTTACATTAAGCCACTAGACCAACGAGGCAGTCGAGCACAAAATATTCCCACTACGGCACGAGCTTTGTGACTGAAGCGGCATTTTTTAATAGTGTTTGAACACTGCCCAAAATAAGGTTAATATCGAGTGTCTAGTTAAGTTTCTGCTAATACCAATGTGTAAATGATTAATCAATTATTACAAAGCGATTGGCACTTGTCACTAGCCCGTGTAAGCCTGGCATCAAAACAGCCGTGGAAGGTCGCCTTTACACCGTTCAAATAATTAAAAGTTACGATATTGTTTGTTAATATTTACATATGTTTGTTCAGCTTGATTGCAATTCACTATATCCAAATTATACTGAATTATGAGAGGGAAGTGATCAGACCAAAAAGTATCATAATTAATGTTTACATTCACAACAGTTTTCAAAGCCATTTTAGTAACTACACAGTGATCAAGCCAGCTTAGACATCCATTTGCATCGCTTATATAACTATAAGTATCAGAGAATAAACCTAACTGTTTTATATCCGCACAGGTCCACTCTAAGTCACTACAAAAGTTCGACAATTTATAATAAAATTGCTCACCCGGATGGGCGTTGAAATCACCGAGCATGTAAACGCACTCAATACCTTGGTTGCTGATGATAGCACTTAATGACCCGAGACAATCTGTAAACTCCACAAGGTTCACAGAACTGTCAGTAGGCATGTATACACTGAAGTCTAAAAAAGACCTTTGGCTATCACTTATTTTAATAGCGCACATTCTAGTGTTATCACAGCTAATAACCGACACGTATTTAAAAACTTTTTTATTCCACAACAAGGCTACACACCCATAGGGGCGTCCTGTGATCATTCCTCTCGCAGGATCCATGGGAGAAATACCCGTGTACCCGAAGTACTCTTGTATACAGCTTAAGAAGTCAATATCGTGAGGGAGAAGTCAATGTTCTTGAAGGGCGACTATGTGTGCTGTACAACATAGCCGCCGTATATCCTGGACTGAGCGTTTAACATTTTTACAATTAAAACTTACTAGGTTATACAAGTTACCATTTTCCATTATTAGTTTTATTCTCCGCCGACGGTGTTATTGCTGTTCGAGTTCCTATGAAAATTTACAAAACGTCTGAATATGACACTCTGTGGCCATAGTTTATCGTCCAGAAATACTGACAGCTTGCACTCAGATACAAAGAATTTATATGCTTTATGATTCCGTTCTTGTTTAAATATGATTTTTTCTAATGTTATTTTTTCGTTCGTTTTTTTATAAACGTAGTCTACTATATCTTTTTCGAGTGTATCCTTATGAATTTTAGTAATAAAAATAGGAATTTTCGTATCGGCGGCCTTAAAATTTCCTTCCATATCACGTGAAATTCCCGCCGTGCCCTGATATCGGTAACGGACTGGCTTGCGTTTTGTGACTCTCTGCCAGCTTTCATCAACGCCATTACTAACACCGGCCGCAGATGTCTTGATGTGATAGTTTTTTTTTATTAGTGTGAATTTAAATTGATTTGATTTAATTCAAATTTTATTTTGATTTAATTTATTTAGATTTGATTTAAATAATATTAGTTTAATTCGAATTAATTTGATCTAATTTGTAATATGTAAAATCTAAAATATTATTATTGTAATTTTTGTCCTTTTACTGTTTTGTATTTATGATCCTTGTTTGGTCGAAATAAATGATTTATTATTATTATTATGTTTCATTAGGACAGGAAACACGCCACTAAGAATGCAATTATTAAATGTATTAACAAGATAAGGTGCAATTACATCAATAACCGACTTGACTGCCTTAACAGAGATACCCCACAGATCGGCCGCGTTCTTAACGTCCAATGAATTGAAAGTTCTTATTATATCTTTAACACTTACAGTATTAAAGTTAAAGCAAATATTACATTTAGTAACATTGTTTTTTAGTAACGAGTCAGCGACGGTAGGTGAGGAATTGAGTGATTTGAAGAGACCATTAAAAATAATTTAGATTTACCGTTATAAATTAATAATTGGTGAATAAGTCAATGGTTTTTATTTAATTATTATAAATTAAAACCAAATACACCATGCAATAAAAATTTATTATATTTAATTATTTACATCGATGCCTTAATATACAAATAGAAATTAAAAATAGCTAAACAAATCGTGACCGCGTGGAATAATACAGTGTAGGTAGCAAGGGGTTCATCTCAGTATAAGCTGTGCTAATGCACAGCACTGATTTTCAGATGGCCCCTGACTATTGGGTAAACATAAACAAATGCGCGCACATGAAAATAAATAAATGAAATTATAAGAACAAAAAAAAAACTAAAACTAAAAAGCCCTTATCCTTGAGAAAAAAAAAAACATATTACACAAAAAGAAAAACATCACAAGGAACTTAGACATAAGATAGACAGACAGACAGACAGACTTAGACATAAGACATTAAAAATGAATATGATAAATACTAAGTCTATGAGATAGTATGACTGACACTATATTTGGAGGTTGTTACTCTGACTTTTGTTTATTTAAAAATAATACCGTCAAATGTTTTTTCCAAGTCACCTGGGACGTACTATTACGATGAGGAGGGGGTAAGTCGTTCCATATCTTGGTGGCAGAGTATTTAAACCCTCCCTTATATTGAGCCGATCTGTGAGCTGGTACCACTAATTTATTTGCTTCTCTCCTACGGGTACATCTCTGCTGCACGTCTCTAACCGAGTCCAGCTTATCGTACAGGTATGTCGGCCTTTTCTTAAAAATAACTTTATGTACTAGACACGCGAGATGTATTTTTCTTCGAGCTTCCATTTTTAATGTGTCTGTATCGTTAAGAAACGGCGTGACGTGAGCGCGCTTGGGGACAGGGTAACAGAAACGAACGCACGCATTTTGAACTCTCTGTATGGCCTTTTTGGTTTTTTCGTACAGTCGTGGCCCGTATACTGTGTCACAATAGTTAAACTGAGACAGTACAATGGATTCGACAAGTATTTTCCTAATGGGTTGTGAAAGATATTTTCTAATAATATATAATGTTTTTAAGCGATAAAAGGCATTCCTTATTTTACAATTTATATGTTCGACGAACCTGAGTTCATTATCCATAACTAATCCTAAATTAACAGCACTGTCCACCCTTTGCAAGACCTGACCGTGAACTTTAATATGAACCGATTGCGATATTACTTTATTTGCGTTGTATTTTGGTACCCAATAACATGTATTTTGTTTTACTTGCATTTAATATTAATGAGTTTTTATTTGCCCAGTCTGAGATATTATTCAAATCTTCATTAATGAGATCAATTGAGGTTTCCGCGTATTCGGGTTTGAAAGAGTAATATATCTGCGTGTCATCTGCGTACAAGTGTGTTTTACAGTATTTTATGTGTTTAGGGAGATCTGCCGTAAAAAGGATAAATAAAATGGGACTTAAAATTGATCCTTGGGGGGTTCCTTTAGTAACATTTTTGCGATCTGAGTGTAATGATTCTCCCTGTTCGGTCGTGATTTCTACATATTGACTTCGTCAGTCGTTCGTTAGTCAGGTAAGAACGGAACCAACAACAAGCCTCATCCGAAATACCATAATATGAGAGTTTTGCTATGAGTAGGTCGATATTTAAAAAGTCAAAAGCTCTTGAGAAGTCCAGTAAAACAAGTGCACTACACATACCAGAATCTGTTGCAGTCACGATATCGCCACTGACATGTGCAAGAGCTGTCGCAGTGCTAAAACCCCTTCGGAACCCTGACTGCATTTCAGGCAGGATACCTGCAGCTTCTAAGTATTCAGTGAGCTGATTACAAACCACTCTTTCCACAATTTTCGATAAAACAGGCAAAATACTAATCGGCCTCAGATCCTTAAAATCTTCAACTTTTGAACTTTTTGGAATAGGTTTTATTTTAGCTATTTTCCAACTATCTGACAATCTGACAATTATTTACTATTTCTGCTATAGCTGGTAAGGTAAAAGGTAGCGTTAGCTGTATCATATCAATCGAGATAGAATCATGTCCGGTGGCTTTTGTTTTAATATTGAAAATTGTTTTTTTAACTTCTTCCTGTGAAATGCAATCAATATGAAAACTATTTTCAGAAAACTTGTTTTGTTTAAAGTATTGCAGCGTTTGAACATCAACAGAATCATTATCCGGTACATGCAAAAAGAAATCATTAATTTTAATTAATTTTCCCTTTCGCTAATCGAATGATTTGAATCGGATCGTCTGAGCGAAAAATGAACAAGTCTGTTACCAGTAGAGGCAATAAGACGAGGATTGATTAAATTGAGCTTAGGTAATCTACTTGATTAAATAATATTTTGATTTAGACTTTGTTTGTTTGTATTGTATAAATAAATAAAACACAAGATTACGCATTCAATTTATTACTATAATTGAATAAAATATATATATCTACGCCATTATTTATAAATTTTAAGAAATTCAATTGTAAGTAGATATTTCCCATCTAGCTAATAGTCATCCTTTTTGTCTTCTTATTTCTTATCACAGGGCTTCTTGTCGTCTTGTTTCTTATCGTCCGTCTTTTTGTCGTCTGGTTTCTTATCGTCCGTCTTTTTGTCGTCTGGTTTCTTATCGTCCGTCTTTTTGTCGTCTGGTTTCTTATCGTCCGCCTTTTTGTCGTCTGGTTTCTTATCACAGGGCTTCTTGTCGTCTTGTTTCTTATCGTCCGTCTTTTTGTCTTTTTGATCGGCAGGTCCATTTTCGGATGATTGCTTTTCATTTGGTTTTTTACATTCGTCTTTGCTTATTAATTTTCTGAGTGATTTTGAAGTTGGTTCTGTGATAGATAAATAATGATTAATCATTATTGTTTACCTTAATTATATTTACTGTTAGGTGACTGCAGGCTTTTGAACATAAATAAACATATTCTAGATGCTAGATTTACTGGTGAATCTAGGGCTTTGTGTAAGCCCGTCTGAGTAGGTACCACCTACTCAGCAGATTTTCTACCGCAAAACAGTAATACTTGGTATTGTTGTGTTCCGGTGAGTGAGCCAGTGTAATTACAGGCACAAGGGGCATTAAATCTTAGGTCCCAAGGTTGGTGGCGCATTGGCGATGTTAGCGATGCTTAACATTTCTTACAGTGCCAATGTCTAAGGGCGTTGGTGACCACTTACCATCAGGTGGCCCATATGCTCTTCTGCCTTCCTATTCTTTAAATAATAACAACTAATAACATATTCCACCTCCAATCAGCTAAGTATTATTGTGTTCAGTTTAAGAGGTGTCAAAAAGGCAGGCAAAAGGGACGTAACATCTTATTTACTAAAATTGGTGGCGCTGGCGATTATAGATAAATATTTCTTACAGAGCCAATTTTTATGGCCGGTTATGGTCCTTACTGTCGAGTGCCTAATTTTTAAATATAAAAAAAGCAATTAAAACAGATATACTTACTTGGATGCGGTGCAGCAAATACTGCAACAAGACCCTGGAGCAAGAAATAGTTGTATTAGTGATGAGATATGTCAGAAAGTGATTATGCGACATTGTCTATAATAATTATAACATTTAAGGGACACAAGTACCAAAATAGCGTATCATCGCACGTTGGTTTATTACATTTCTTAAGTAAGATACAAAGTGAAACAAAATATACCTTTTAATAGCAGGGGAAATGAGACGAGGATAAATTGTTTAATGGAAATTGAAAGTCATGGTGCGATCAGTTTAAAGTAGCAATTCTAAATCGGTGATTAGTGCCTATCTAGATAGGTATCGTCCATTCATCGCATATTATCTCGAGAGATGAAAGTCATTGGAGCTTGTTTCAAATTCAAATCAAATTTGTTAAAAAATACACCTTTGATAAAAAACCTCCAACTTTTCTCCCCAAGGTGATAACTATGTTCAGTTAGAAATTTATATAAAGACAATTAATTAACTAATATATTATGTTATTTTATATATTTATATAAAGTCACTGCTTACTACCATCTAATCCATATGCGTCTACCATTATCTATGTTAGGGATCTGTCAAAACATTTAAAAAGTGCTAAATTGTCTATGGCTTCATCTTAATATCTTTGATTAGAAAAAAATGGTATGTCCAAGGTACTTATACGAATTGATGTGTAAGCATGTGTGCTAGTGTATTGATATCACACACACATTAACGAACTAACGCTGACGTCATCGAACTCTCAGTTGGTTACCGAGTACCGAGCGCTTAGCCTTTCACACTAAAATGGAATATTATCACGAAAGAAACGTAACTAGCTTACTATATATTTGAATAATAATTTTTACTTACAATTAGCACAAGAAGTATCGAGAGCTTCATCTTGGTGATAAATAAAACGGAGACGTTTTTGATAATGATACAAGTGCATTTGCAGTACATTTTATATGAAAGTTTTTAAACCGTTTCTAAATTGTGTAAACATATGACGTTTTTCTTTTAGAGCTCCACAAGTTATTAAAGAAAACCCATACAAGACTAATATATTCCAATCGAAGAACGACTAAAGACAAACAACATTGATCACTGGTCGAGAACTTGAATGACCTTGAATATGATATTCATTGTGTTTTTGTAAAAAAAAATACTTTTTAAATATCTCTGACATGCAAATAGTAATATTATCTTAAACAACAGTTATTTCTCGCCGTTAAATTTAAAAATATCCATTTTCACAAAATTTAAAAACACTAACATATTTTAATTATGTAATAATTATCTATATAAGTGTGTATTCACAAAAGAAAAGTAGTATATGTAGTATATCAGCTGTCTGGTTTCCATAGTACGCCCTAAGAATACTGACCGAGGCCCACAGAGAAAAGAAGAAGCCGCTGTACATGGCGATTCTAGACCTGTAGAAGGCATTTGACTGCGTCCCACGCCAAATTATCTGGTGGACTTTGAAGATGAAGAACGTGCCACAAAGCTATATTGACATTATCCGAGACATGTGCCATCATTCGGAATCAATAGTAAGGACCACCGTTGGTGACACACACCCTTTCCCGATCACAGTTGGTATCCACCAAGGCTCGGCCCTGAGTCCTTTTCTGTTCAGTGTAGTGCTTGACGTTGTCACAGGAAAGCCCATGAGCCGTCTCCCTGGCTTATGATGTATGCTGATGACATTGCACTGGTAGATGAGAACAAGCAGGTATTGGAGCAAAAGGTGAACCAGTGGAAGGGTGTGCTAGCGAGGGGTTGTCTGATGCTAAATGTTGCGAAGACCGAGTATATGGCATGTGGCAGTAAGGACCCCGAACCCATAAAGATTGGCGGAGAATCCGTTATCAAGACAGAAAAGTTTAAATACCTCGGGTCCGTACTCGAGCTCGAATAAACGCAGCTTGGGCCAAATGGCGGGAAGTCACCGGGGTAATCTGTGATCGCAGGATACCGGTGAAATTAAAGGGCCTTGTGTACAAGTGCATCATCCGACCAGTCTTATTGTACGGCAGCGAGACGTGGCCAGCTCTCGCGAGACATGTTCAGCAACTTCACGTCGCGGAAATGAAGATGCTGCGGTGGATGTGTGGTGTTACGCGACTAGATCGTATTCGTAACGAGCACATCCGTGGTAGCCTTGGCGTGTGCGATGTAGCGGATAAGTTGCAGGAAAGCCGTCACCGTTGGTTTGGCCACATTAGCCGCAGACCGCCAGACTATGTCGGGAACCGATGCCTGGACTTTGTTGTCGAAGGCCCCAGATCCCGCAGCAGGCCCAAGAAGCGCTGGCTCGATGTTGTGAGGGACGATTTGAGAGAGCACGATCTCACTAAAGACGACGCTTTAGATCGGGCAAAGTGGAGGCAAAGATGTAGGAAAGCGGACCCTGGCATAACTAGGCCAGGAAAACGCTAGGAAGAAGAAGAAGAGGTTTCCATAGTACGAGCTCTGCTTAGTTTGGGATCAGGTGGACGTGCGTGAATAATGTCCCAGGATTATTGATTTGATGGACTTATTTGTATATATGTATATATAGTTTTAATCATTATCACAGAACCACACGACATTAAATGTGTCGGTCTTCATATTAATTTTTGATGCGCTCTTGTATGAGTAACAATTAAATGGCGTTGCATATAATTTACTATATAACTAAGCCATTTACCTTTCGTTAAATACACATATCAAACAATACTTTGTATCTGTTTAAATGTAAAGGTTATTTTGAATAAAATAAACTTATGTACTTATTGTTCATTCACCGTGCATGTGTAACCTTGACTGCCTCGTTGGTCTAGTGGCTTGATGTAAGGCCACAGACCCGGATCTCCTGGGTTCAATTCCCAGGTCGGGCCAATGAAAAGTTATTGGGTTTTTCTGTCAGAAAATTCTCCGTAGTTGACCGGAGTCTGGAATATGGAAGCGTGTTCAATCCCGTACTCCCGTGCCTCGGAAAGCAGTAAAGTCGTTGGTCCTGCGCATGAACTCTTTCCGGTCGTGTCGGATTGCCGTCCCTTCGGATTATGAGAGTTAGGGAATAGAGAGTGCACCTGTGTGTGTGCATGTGTGCGTACATACTTGTGCACTATAATATGTTCTGCGTAGTTGGCTGATCACTCTTGTGATTGGCCGCCGTGGCCGAAATCGGTCTGAAAGACATTATATATATACCTTATATTTATTATTCGCAATCACAAAATATTTTTACTATTTATTAATTTAACATGCGATGCTCGTAAGTATTCAAGTCATCCATTTCCCGCCATTAGGAGTATCTGTCAATGTTGATGACAGATTAAAAAATGTAGATATATTTTATTTAATTAAAATATTGTTCTAGATATTTATTGTAGAATAACATAGTTTTTACTCATCATCATTAAACGATTCGAAATTTGAAACCGAATAATCTCATATCATATGTGTCATCATTTTTATACATGATATTGGCAGAATATTTTGCGCTCAAATAGCGTAGATACACGTCAGAAAAGAAAAAAAAAGTTTAATATCAAAAATGAAAGATACTCTCCAGTAATATTTAATAATAATTCGTATCAGTCCTAATATTATGTATGTCGGCGAGACTGTGGTGCTGTCAGTGATTTAGGCTATAGAATTTGGGACGAGAGTGATAGCAGACTTTTGTTGCTATCTCACTCTGGCGGAACGTCAAACGGACAGCCATATGCCGTGATTGGACGACATCGACGGATCGCCGTTAATTTTAATTACGTTTCAATTATTCTTTGATTTTGAATTGTAACATAAGATGGATTTACCTAATGGAAGAAGATTCACCGAATGTCTCCTTACTACCTACCTAAGATCTGTTTATTTATTTTTTAACATTTTTTATATTTATAATTAAGCATTTTCTTTATCTTAATTATTAGAACATAATTTAGGTAACTCTAAATTACATCTTTGACTTGCAATAAAAAAAAAAACTCGAAGCATTTGACATGTGCCTACAAAGACACACGTATACATTTTAAATAATTTTATTTATCTACTATCACGCGGTAATCGAAAATACGGTAAAACGGGATGAAAAAGCCATCAAATGTTAATTTTAGATAATTAAATTTAGACACTTAAAGTAAGGAATATGTAACTTGAAGAAAAGTAAAAAGTAATAATATATAAAATTAAAAACAAAAATATAGATATTTTAGTAGATATGAACATCCTTAATTTTTTATTTGAATCTATGGAAATTGTTATATAGCAATCCTGAAGCGCTGAAAGCGCTGTTATATATTTAACTTAATATACTTCATTTACTTCATTTACTTTTTAACTTAATATTCTTCGCCCTAAGAATACTAACCGAGGCCCATAGAGAAAAGAAGAAGCCGCTGTACATGGCGTTTCTAGACCTGCAGAAGGCATTTGACTGCGTCCCACGCCAAATAATCTGGTGGGCTTTGAAGATGAAGAATGTGCCACAAATCTATATTGACATTATCCGAGACATGTACCATAATTCGGAATCAATAGTAAGGACCGTCGTTGGCGACACGCACCCTTTCCCGATCACAGTTGGTGTCCACCAAGGCTCGGCCCTGAGTCCTTTTCTGTTCAGTGTAGTGCTTGACGTTGTCACAGCGAAAGCCCATGAGCCGTCTCCCTGGCTCATGATGTATGCCGATGACATTGCACTGGTAGATGAGGACAAGCAGATATTGGAGCAAAAGGTGAACCAATGGAAGGGTGTGCTAGCGAGGGGTGGTCTGATGCTAAATGTTGCGAAGACCGAGTATATGGCCTGTGGCAGTACGGACCCCGAACCCATAAAGATAGGCGGAGAATCCGTTATCAAGACGGAAAAATTTAAATACCTCGGGTCCGTACTGCACGAGTCTGGTACGATCGACCACGACGTCAGAGCTCGAATAAACGCAGCTTGGGCCAAATGGCGGGAAGTCACCGGGGTAATCTGTGATCGCAGGATACCGGTGAAATTAAAGGGCCTTGTGTACAAGTGCATCATCCGACCGGTCTTATTGTACGGCAGCGAGACGTGGCCAGCTCTCGCGAGACATGTTCAGCAACTTCACGTCGCGGAAATGAAGATGCTGCGGTGGATGTGTGGCGTTACGCGACTAGATCGTATTCGTAACGAGCACATCCGTGGTAGCCTTGGCGTTTGCGATGTAGCGGATAAGTTGCAGGAAAGCCGTCTCCGTTGGTTTGGTCACATTAGCCGCAGACCGCCAGACTACGTTGGGAACCGATGCCTGGACTTTGTTGTCGAAGGCCCTAGATCCCGCGGCAGGCCCAAGAAGCGCTGGCTCGATGTTGTGAGGGACGATATGAGAGAGCACGATCTCACTAAAGACGACGCTTTCGATCGGGCAAAGTGGAGGCAAAGATGTAGGAAAGCGGACCCTGGCATCTCTAGGCCGGGAAAACGCTAGGAAGAAGAAGAAGAAGAAGACTTCATTTAATACAAATAAAATAAAAAAATAAATGTAAAACGTAGAGAGCTAAGCCATCACAACCATCGCAATAAAACAACTGTGCAAATAAATTTCAGTATTGCAATAAAGCTGTTAATCCATTATACACTACTAAATTCATAGGCTCTCACTGTAAGTGAAACAAAGCTCACGATTCACTGAGCTCATATTTTAATAGTAATGTCCTCCAGACCGATATCGGCCACGGCGACCAATCTCAAGAGAGATTAGCCAACTGCGCAGGAGATATTATAGTGCACGAGTGTGTGCACAAACACAGGTGCACTCCCTATTCCGTAACTCTCATAATCTGATGGGACGGCAATCCGACACGACCGGAAAGAGTTCAGACGCAGGACCAACGGCTTTAAGTGCTTTCCGAGGCACGGGAGTGAACACAGTTCCAACTTCCAGACTCCGAGCTGCTCTTGAGAATTTTCTGACAGAAAAACCCAATAACGTTTTATTGGCCCGCCCAAGGAATTGAACCCAGGACCTCCGGGTCTGCGGCCTTACATCAAGCCCCTAGGGTTAGGGTTACCCGGTAGTATTGGTACTGTGAGACTTCAAAATAAAACCACCGAGTATGTACTGCTGGTCAGATAGTGTAATTGTTCTCACTTTATAAATTTACAAAAACTTATCTTGTACTTTAGAAAAAACATTCCCATAGCGCGATGTAAAATACATCTAACGCCATCTATTGACGAGATGATAAACTAAACGATTATTTGGCATAATGTCATTTGATCTTGAACCGCCCACCAAGGACGTTACTGAAGGAACGTCCTTTCCGAGTTTAATTAAAAGTTGTACACATAGTATAAGAAACCAGATAAAATTAACTAAATATTTTGTTGAATACAATAATATACTGGTTTGAACTAAACTTAATACTGAACAATAATAACTTAAAAATACTAAGTACCTTAAATTAAATAACAATAGTAACATAAAATAAATCTATACTTATGCTAGGTACATTTAGCAATATATATATATATATATATATATATATATATATATATTATATTATATATGTAACAGCCTGTGAAAGTCCCACTGCTGGGCTATAGGCCTCCTCTCCTCCTTTTTGAGGAGAAGGTTTGGAGCTTATTCCACCACGCTGCTCCAATGCGGGTTGGTGGAATTCACATGTGGCAGAATTTCAGTGAAATTAGACACATGCAGGTTTCCTCACGATGTTTCCTTCACCGTAAAGCTCGAGATGAATTATAATCACAAATTAAGCACATGAAAATTCAGTGGTGCTTGCTCGGGTTTGAACCCACGATCATCGGTTAAGATTCACGCGTTCTTACCACTGGGCCATCTCGGCTTTTTGATTTTATTATATTTTATTATATATATTCAGCCTTTTGCCGTCCACTGCTGGACGAAAGCCTCCCCCATAGAACGCCAACCATCCCGATCTTGGGCAGTCCGCATCCATCCCGTGCCCGCCACCTTCTTCAAATCGTCGGTCCATCTTGTCACAGGGCGCCCTACACTACGTTTGCCTAAGCGCGGTCTCCACTCTAACACGTGTCGGCTCCATCGGCCATCATCATCATCGGCCAACGTCTACATACACTGACGAAGAGGTCGAAGCCATGTACGAAGACATAGTGAAAGCTATGTCTCGTACCAGTACCTTCTACACAATTGTTATGGGTGACTTCAATGCCAAAGTGGGAGTACAAGAAGATGGTGAATCGAGGGTAGGAAAATTCGGCTATGGGCACAGGAATCATCGGGGGCAAATGCTGGTAAACTTCCTTGAGGCTCAGGGATTATTTCTGATGAATTCATTTTTCCAGAAAAAGCCCCAAAGGAAGTGGACCTGGCGAAGCCCCGATAACACAGCGATGAATGAGATCGACTTCATTTTATCCAATAAGCGCCAAATATTCAGGGATGTCTCCGTGATCAACAGGGTAAACACTGGAAGTGATCACCGCCTGGTAAGAGGCGCCCTGAATATCAACACTAAAATCGAACGATCGCGGTTAATGAAGTCGACTCTTAGACCAACTCTGCCCCAAGTCGAAGCTGGTTGCGAAAGCTTCCAGTTGGAACTACAGAACCGATTTGCCATGTTGGAAACCAGGCAGGACATTGACGACGCCACCAATAGTCTGGTGCGTGTCATCCGCGAAGTGGGCCAAAATTACTTTCGACAAAAGAGCAATGGACGTAAGTCGAAGCTCTCAGGCGAGACTCTGAACGAGATGACGAGGAGACGAGAACAGCAGAATATGACGCCATCTGAGTGTCAGGCACTTAACAGGAAGGTTAAAAAACTAATAAGGCGTGACACAAGACGAGCTAATACCCGGAATATTGAAGATGCCATACCACTCAATAGGGGCTCAAAGGTTCTTGCAAAGTCACATACCTCCTGTTGTCACCTGACAAAACTCAGAACCACACAAGGCACAACCGTCACCTCAAAACCAGAGATTCTCGCTGAAGTCGAAAAGTACTATGGCGATTTATACTCATCACGAGTACCTCCACCTGAGTCCCACAGTGCGGATGACCCACGAGCCAGACTGACACGCCACCTATCAGACGATCTTCCCGACATCGATTTGGGCGAGATTAGGATTGCTCTCGGACAACTTGGAAACAACAAGGCTCCAGGAGATGACGGAATTACCTCAGAGCTTCTTAAAGCAGGAGGCACACCAGTTCTGAGAGAGCTGGCTAACATCTTCAATTCCGTCCTCCATAATGGTACTACAGCGAAGACATGGAGCAGAAGTGTGGTGGTTCTGTTTTTCAAGAAGGGTGATAAAGCTCTTCTGAAGAACTACCGCCCCATTTCACTTTTAAGCCATGTTTACAAGTTGTTTTCGAGGGTAATCACGAATCGTCTTGCCCGGAAATTCGATGACTTCCAACCCGTTGAGCAGGCTGGGTTTCGAAAAGGCTTCAGTACCGTAGACCACATACACACACTTAGGCAAATAATACAGAAGACCCAGGAATATAATCAGCCTCTATGCCTAGCGTTTGTGGACTACGAAAAAGCCTTCGATACCATTGAGACCTGGGCTGTTCTGGAATCCATGCAGAGGTGCCTAATTGACTATCGGTATATCCAGGTGTTGAAGTGTTTGTACGAAGCCGCATCCATGACCGTCCAAGTACAAGATCAGAGCACAAGACCAATCCAATTGCATCGCGGGGTAAGACAGGGGGATGTAATCTCCCCGAAACTTTTTACCAATGCATTGGAGGACGTCTTCAAAACGCTCGATCGGAACGGACGCGGCATTAATATCAATGGCCAACACATTACACATCTGCGATTTGCCGACGACATTGTCATCATGGCGGAGACTCTGCAGGATTTGGAAGAGATGCTAAACAACCTGAGCGATTCTTCGAGACGAGTAGGTCTCGGGATGAACATTGAAAAGACAAAATTATGGCAAACAATCATGTATCCCCGGGACCAGTGGTCGTAAATGGCTCTCCACTTGAAGTTGTGCAGGAATATATCTACCTGGGCCAAACTATACAACTTGGCCGGCACAACTTTGAGAAGGAGGCTAAAAGAAGAATACGTTTGGGCTGGGCGGCATTCGGGAAGTTGCGTCATATTTTTGAATCGTCGATCCCACAGTCGCTTAAGACCAGGGTCTTTAATCAGTGCGTCCTACCTGTACTGACTTACGGTGCCGAAACGTGGACACTCACCGTAGGACTGGTCCACAAATTTAAGGTCGCTCAGCGAGCGATGGAACGCGCGATGCTTGGGGTTTCTCTGGGCGATAGAATCCGAAATGAGGACATTCGCCAGAGAACTAAAGTCACCGACATCGCGCGGAGAATTAGCTCGCTGAAGTGGAAGTGGGCTGGTCATGTCTCCAGACGCATTTAGCAATAGTAAATATTATTTGGTCTCCCTATCTAATACACTTACATTTGTCCTAAGAATAATGAAAAAAATAATAATAATAAGAAAGTTGAACTAAAACATGGATATGAATATAATATGATCTAATCACACAAAAAAAATAAAAATTATTTTATTCGGTAATTGGTAAAATGCACATTTTAGACGTTGGTCTTTTAATTGTATTGGACTTAGTGCGTACTGTGACTACACGGGTAATATTATCACTACCAGGATGTTTATTTAATATACGACCTAACAACCAACGAGTTGGAGGTAAATTATTTTCCTTTATCAGGACTATGTCACCAACTGCTGGTTCAGGAACTTGACAAGACCATTTATACCGGTTCATCAAATTAGAGAGGTATTCGTTTGACCAACGTTTCCAAAACGATTGAACCATTCTCTGAACAAATTGCCAACGTGATAAATGATTCAACCTTGAACTTTCAATCTGATTATCTGGTACATTCAGTAACGGTTCGCCAATTAGGAAATGTCCAGGTGTTAAAGGTAATGCTTCACCAGGATCACCGACATGAATAACACTCATGGTATGTAAAAATGGACGAGCTGGAGTACATCTAACCGACGGTAATGTACCCATAAATTGATTATTCATCTTTGCTCTTTGTTTAGCACACTTAACACACTTGTTTATGTGGTGTTTGGCTAAGTTTCTGATTCCAATTATCCGGTAGGCTGTCTTCAAAAAACTTATCACCAACTGAAGACCTCCGTGCAGCGTTTTGACATGAGCATCTTCTATTATAAGTCGAGTAACTGGACTACAGCGTGGTAGTACAATCGGATGTTTGGTCTGTTCACTCAACTGAGCTTTCTCCAATCTGCCTCTAACTCTTATTGTTCCTTTATCATCAAGGTAAGGACAGAGTGACTTCAATACACTTGATTTTATTTGTAAATAGCCTTCATCCTGTAATTGTATATATTCCTTTGTAAATATTTCCATTTGTGTTTGTCTTATACAACATTCCAGCGCAGCATCTAATTCTACCTTTTGTAAATACATTCCACGATATATTTTGTTATTTTTTAGGAATCTTCGACAATATGCAACAACTTTAATTAAGCTTTTTAATGTAGAATACCTTTCGAAAATTGAATAATTTGGAACAACAGTTACACTTGGTTTGGTTGGTTCTTCGGATCACAGCCTCATATCTTGGTTCTTCGGATCACAGGCTCATTCATATCTACCCAAGTGCCACAGGCCAAGCTGCCGCCACCAGCGGTATGCAAACGTCGCGTTTGGCACTACAAGTCGGCAGATTGGGACGGTATGCGCGATTACTATGCGTCAGTCCCTTGGAAGTAACGTTGCTTCAGTGGGAATGACCCGACAGCTAGTGCCGCTGCTGTTGCTGGCGAGATCATGTTGGGAATGAAATACTACATTCCTAGCTCAGATCACGACAGTAGGGGTGCGCGTAACCGTTGGTTCACTCGCGAATGTGCCGACGCTGTATCATCTAAGCAGGCGGCATATCGTGAGTGGATCAATGGCTGCATTAGCGGGGCATCTAACATTGACTCACTGAAAGCAATCTACAATAAAAACTCCAAGTCCTGTAGAAAGGCTTACACGAGAGCGGACGCACAGCGCATTGTACAGATTGGTCATGACCTTATTTCACATCCTCGGGGCTCCCGTAGCTTCTGGCGTCTGACCAAGTCTGTGCAAAACAATTTCTGCCAACCTTCGCTGCCACCGCTCAGAAGTCCGGACGGATCGCTAGCTCACAGTCCGCAAGAGAAAGCAGATCTCCTGGCTAAACTCTTTGTCGACAACTCCGTCATCGATGATTGTAGTGCTCTGCCACCAGTAATACTTTCTTGTGGCCACACGATGCCTGACATCAAAATCAGGCAGCGTGATGTGCGAGCGGAGCTGCAATCACTTGATGTACGGAAAGCTAGCGGTCCCGATGGAATATCAGCCATAGTGCTGAAGAAGTGCGCGGCGGAGCTGTCTCCCGTGTTAACGCGCCTGTTCCAACTTTCTCTTTCTTCGGGATGTGTGCCGGAGGCTTGGAGAAGAGCTAATGTGCAAGCGGTTCCTAAAAAAGGGGATCGATCTGACCCGGCAAATTATCGGCCAATAGCTATCACCTCAGTACTTCAGGTGATGGAACGGATTCTTAACAACCAACTGATCCATTACCTAGAAGATCACTGTTTAATTAATGATCGTCAGTACGGATTTCGACCAAAACGGTGATCTTCTAGCGTACGTAACACACCTCTGGGGTGAAGCTATCGACAAGCATGGGGAATCGTTGGCTGTCAGCCTCGATATCTCCAAGGCTTCTCTCCAAGCTGCCGGCATATGGTCTGCCTGCTCAGCTTTGCACCTGGATTGCCACTTCCTACACAAGCGCAGCCTTCGTGTTTTAGTTGATGGTTGCGCTTCACAATTCTATGTAGTGAATGCTGGGGTCCCCTAGGGATCTGTGCTATCCCCCACTCTGTTTCTTTTGCATATCAATGATATGCTCTCTCTCGGGAACATTAATTGCTATGCAGACGATAGTACAGTGCATGGTGGATACCACGGACGCGCGGTGGCTGGGCGAGCGGAAATTCAGGAGAGGCGGGAGGATCTTGTCATTGAACTCAATAGGACGTTAGAGCTTATCGCCAAATGGGGCTCAGATAATCTTGTTGAGTTTAATGCCAAGAAAACACAGGTATGCGCTCTCACAGCAAAAAAGTCACCATTTTCCCCTCTTCCCTCCCTCTGTGGCACTCCGCTGGTGATACAAAGCAAAATCGCCATGCTGGGGATGGACGTTCGCTGCGACCTTAGTCCAAGGGATTACATCGAGGCTGTAATAAAAACAGCTTCACGGAAACTCGGAGTTCTGAACAAGGTGCGGCGTTTTTTCACGCCACAACAACTGTGCCTGCTGTACAAAACACAGGTACGGTCTTGCGTTGAATATTGCTCGCACCTTTGGGATGGCTCCGCTAAGTACCTACTTGAGGCCTTGGACCGGTTGCAGCGACGTGCGGTCCGCATTATTGGCGACGTAAAGGTCACTAACACCCTCGAACCTTTACAATTGCGTCGAGAGATAGCTGCGCTGAGCGCTTTCTATCGACTGTATCACGGCGAGTGTTCCGAGGAATTATTTTCCCTAATTCCTGCTTCCCCCTTCCTTCACAAGTCTACGCGTGCTGGCTCTCGATGTCACCGACTAACTGTGACATCAATTCCATCGCGCACAAAGAAATTTGGCAACTCCTTTCTTTGTCGCACTTCCAAGAAATGGAATTCCCTACCAGCTCACGTATGGGGAAAACGTCCTCTTACGACCCGGGTTCCTTCAAACGAGGCGTGAAGAGGTATCTTGCGGGCCGGAAAGGCGAGGGCGGCTAGTGCAGAACCTTCTTCCCGACTGTACTGGCCGTCCTCGCGTTTGGACTGTACTACCACTTAACATCAGGTGGAGTAGAGTCATTTGCCCTCCCGGCAAATATAAAAAAAAAAACATAAGATTTAATGCACTCTTTTAAATCCAAGTTTAATTTGTCTAAATTATTTGGTCTGTCATAGGATATATTGTCCCTTTTCAGGAATGATGGTCCTGAAAACCATAAATCACAGGTGAGAAGTGATCTCGGTGGTATTCCCCTAGATGCACAGTCTGCGGGGTCGTCCTTTGTCGAAACATGAAACCATTGAGATGCTTTCATGTTCGTTAATATTTCAGATGTTCGATAAGCTACAAACGACTTCCATCTACCTTGGTGGTTGTTTATCCAGGCTATTACCACTGTGGAATCAGTCCCTGCTTTAATTTGATCTTTAGGAATACTCAAGACATTAGCTGTTTCGATCAAAAGTTGTGACAGAAGAACTGCTTCACACAACTCTAGCCGTGGAATACTAATTTGTTTTACAGGAGCTACTCTGGTTTTTGCAACAATAAGTGTCACGTGTATTTTACCTTCAAGGTCAATGGTTCTCAAATAAATCACGGCTGAGTAAGCTGTCTTCGAAGCGTCACTAAATCCATGCAGTTCCAGCTTCTGATTCAATCTTGTGCCTATCCAACGAGGTATGCGTACGTCGGTAAGTAGTGACAGTTGCTCTCGATAGTCAATCCACTCCTTCACTAACTCCACGTTTAGCTCTTCATCCCAACTAACGCCGGTAAGCCATAACTTTTGTATGAATACCTTCTAGTGCTAGTACTATACTTGGGGCTATCCAACCCAAAGGATCCATTAGCCTTGCTATATTTGAAATGACTGATCTTTTAGTTGCAGGTGCAGTCGTCAGCGGCGGAAGATTAACTAAGTACTGGAAGGTGTCTTGGTTGCGGTTCCAGGTAAGTCCTAATATTTTTATTGTACTATCTATCTTGATTTCTACTTCTTTTTTTCTTCATGTGATATTTCTTTAACTTTGTCTATGTTGTCCTTATAAATTATGTCCTTGTTTGTTCTATTTATATATAATTGTTCTTGATCTTTCTCATTCTCCATTTCCTTAATTCCTTCTATTAATTCCTGATTATTAGAATTACATTTTTGCAGTTTAAATCCACCTTTACCTAATAATTCTGTTATTTGTGTATATATTTCTAATCCTTGATCCACTTCGTAACACCCTGTCATAAGATCATCCATATAGAAACAATTGAGTACTGTATCTTTTGCAAGTGGATAGTTGTCTCCTTCATCAAAAGCAACTTGGTGTAACGTCCGAACGGCTTGATAAGGTGCAGAAGCTGTACCAAAGGTGACTGTCGTTAGTTCATAGTCAACAATTTCTGTTTTCGGACAATCACGCCAAAGTATGCGTTGGAACATTGCATCTCCTTCAGCAATTCTGACTTGACGATACATTTTAATTATATCTGCTACCAGTGCTATGGGATACAATCACCATCTTAATATGGTGTGCTTTAAGTCAGCTTGCAATTTCGGTCCTACGGTCAGATTATCATTTAAAGAAACTCCGTTACTGTTCTTCTGAGATGCATTAAAAACTACTCGAACTTTTGTAGTAGTTTTATCGTCGCGTACAACCGCATGATGAGGTAAGTAAATAGCTTTACCTAGCTTCATATCATCTTTTGCTACTGGTCTCACGTGTCCTAGTGATAAATATTCTTGTATAACCTCTACGTACTTTTCTTTTAGTTCTTGATTATTTCCTAATCTTTTTTATAATGACCTAAATCTTTTCTCAGCTATATCTCGTGAATTTCCAGACATGCATAGTGTATTCTCTTCACGAAAAGGTAACTTAACTCTCCCACTTTCATCTCTTCTAGTAGTTAGAATATAGAACTCTTCACATGCTTTCTCTTCCGGTGTAAGTATTTGCTTTGTACTCATTTTTTCTTCTAATTCCCAAAATATTTTTAAAATATCATCTTCTTTATCTACCTGAGCATGTAATACATTGATAACTTTTGATCTGTCGTTATATTCGTTATTTACAACCCATCCTAAGGTCGTATTTTGGGCGATTAAATTGCAGGCAGGATTTTTTATTATCCCCTCAGAGGCTGATGTGACTGAATGATGTAGCTGTAAACGTCAGCGCCTAATAAAATATTAATTTTATTGGAGGTGTGGAATCCTGGATCTGCAAGACACAGGCTTGTGACAATTAACCAATTTAAGTTAGTGTTGACGCTGCGTTCAGGTAAGTAGGATGTTATTTTGTTTAACACGTATGCTTTCACCTTAAACACGAAGTCGAAATTCACTCTTGATCATATATTTAAATGTACCATAGATCTAGTAATGGTTGAACTATTTTAACCAAGTCTTGATATAACTCCTAGGTGTCTTTTATAGACAGAACAATTGAACTGCTGCTTCGGTTATACAACAAGCTTGGGAGCCCAGATCAAGACGGGATGATATTCGCCATTCTTCGACTCGACTTTGAATAGCGCTGTGGCTAATAAAACCTGTCTTGGCTTTGACACCCTTCCTGTCGACAAGCACGAAACTATCGGAGGAGAACTAGTTGAGGAATTAACATTTTCTATCGTAGGCTTCAGACAAGCTAACCTTTTCACTTTTGATTATTCACCAATAAATATTGAAAAATAATGTACTCAACAAGATTGCACTTCACACAAACACAATTTGTTGACCTGGTGCCCTCTGTAGGTGGCGACACTTTGAACCAATCCGCTGCAGTTGCTCCGTCCGCCCACCAATGCACGGCTGGGATCCCGCTGCTGCGGCCTCTGTTGCGTGTTTCCTTATTGCAGCAATCCACTGCGGAGACACGGGAGAAGCGGCTTCAACGCTCACAAAAAACACTATCCGGCTTGACTGGATCAATGTTGGGGTCAAAAACACCGAGTATGTAGTGTAATTGTTCTCACTTTATAAATTTACAAAAACTTATTTTGTACTTTAGAAAAAACATTCCTATAGCGCGATGTAAAATACATCTAACGCCATCTATTGACGAGATGATAAACTAAATGATTATTTGGGATAATGTCATTTGATCTTGAACAACCAACGAGGCAGTCGAGCACAAAATATTCCCGCTACGGCATGAGCTGTGTGATTGAGGCGGCATTTTTTAATAGTGTTTGAACAGTGCCCAAAATAAGGTTAATTTCATAGGGGTAATGGGTGTCTAGTTAATTTTCTGCTAATACCAATGTGTAAACGATTAATCAATTATCACAAAGCGATTGGCACTTGTCACTAGCCCGTGTAAGCATGGCATCAAAACAGCCGTGGAAGGTCGCCTTTACACCGTTCAAATATTTAAAAATTGCGACATTGTTTGTTAATTTTTACTTATGTTTGTTCAGCTTGATTGCTATTGTGGATTTTTTATACATAAGGTGTAATTGGGGCTGGGTTGTCATTACCAGTAGCAATACCGAAGGAAACCAACATGAGATTCGTCCTATTCGCATCGTTGGCACTTTTGGTGAGAGTTTATTGTTATTTCTGTGTTCTTTGTCTCGAATATTGTACAAAAATATATCTTTAAATATCACGACGGGATTTATTAATTTTTTACAGATAATCTATATATATATATATATATATATATATATATATATATATATATATATATATATATATATATATATGTCTTCCTGTTATTATGTTACAATTATTAGAATTGATAGATAGATAAGAATCAAATTTGCTTTAGTTATATTAAAAAAATATATATTATTAATTATATTAAATTCATTATACACCATTCACCTTCAAGCACGAGATGAATTATAAATACAGATTAAGCACATGAAAATTCATGGTGCTTGCCCGGTTTGAACCCACGATCATCGGTTAAGACCCACGCGTTCTAACCACTGGGCCATCTCGGCTATATATCAAGGATAGTGTGAATAAAAGGATTTTTGGTATAAAAACATATTTGTGCTTATAAAATAAATAACTGCGAGATCGAGCGTGATGACGTCACCGAGAGATTCGTTATTGTGAGTGCGTTAATGTGTGCGTGAGATCGGCACACGAGCTCTCGTGTTTACACATAAGTACATTGACACATACCATTTTTTTTGTTCACAGTGCGTGATGGCCGTACAGTCAAAACCCACATGTAAGTCTCAATAAGTTTATTTGACGACAATGCTTCAGTGAAAATTTCAAACAGTTTTCATCACGGTTTGCATTTAGCGCGCAGCTCGAGATTCTTCATAAAAAAAAACATTAAAACGAAAAAATTCTTAATAATCAGAAGCGTCGTTCTCGTTGGTGGATTGGCTCGATAAAACTGGATTAGGACTTGTCCTCGTTTAATACACGTTGTCTGTCCACTGGGCTTTACCGACCAAATTCCACTATCATACTTTAAAGTGTGGCAATTTAAGGAAAATAATCCTCGTGTATAAAAAATGTCTCAAAATGTATGACGTGGCAATCCTCTATCTACAGTAACGCAGTTCTGGTAATTTATGAGACCATTTTTTCTTTTTTTTATATAGAAAAGGAAGGCGGACGAGCATATGGGCCACCTGATGGTAAGTGGTCACCAAACGCCCTTAGACATTGGCACTGTAGAAATGTTAACCATCGCTTACATCGCCAATCCACCAACCTTGGGACCTAAGATTTTATGTGCCTGTAATTACACTGGCTCACTCACCCTTCAAACCGGAACACAACAATACCAAGTACTGCTGTTTTGCGGTAGAATATCTGATGAGTAGGTGGTACCTACCCAGACGAGCTTGTACAAAGCCCTACCACCTGTAGAACAAAAAACAAACTTGGGTAGACAGTTTTCCGATATGAGGTACATTTCCTTACCTCACACTCAATAATATTTTAAGCTCTCAAGATAAACTTGATAAACGCACATGATTATAGTGTACGCAAACACAGGTGTACTATATATTTCCCTCACCTTCGGATTACGAAGGAAAGGGAGGAAAACGGCAAATCTGACACGACCAAATAAAGTCCAGGCGCAGGACCAACACAAGGGCAGTGCTTTCCGAGCCATGAGTGGTAGGGCTATGAGCCACTGAGTAGGCACCACCCAGTCATACTTACTAGTACAGTAACTACAGGCACAATAGACATAACACTGAAATTCCAAGGTCGGTTCCATTGGCGATGTAAGTGATGGTTAATGTTACTTACAATATGTAATTTTGCTTACGTATAAATAAAAAAGAAAATATTTTTTTTTTTTAAGGAAACCATAAATTCCTTCAAATTATAAACATAAACTAATTATTGTTTTATTTAGTTGACGGCGAAATAAAGAAAGAAGTACAGGCTGGTGCCGCTTTGGGTCTCGGACTTGAATCAAGCAAGTGTGTCGAATGCAGTCAAACTCCAGATGTTCCTCCTCCGAAGTCTCCTTCCGTCGGTGACGGACCCGACTTGAGTGGAGCTGGAGGCGATTGTGAAAAAACAATTGAAACGGAAAAATCTTTAGCCATTAAAGCTGCTGCTGGCTTTGGTGCTGGATTTTATAAAAGTTAAATGATATTATTAAAATCGTATTAATTGATTATTATTACGACTTTCATTTTTGTACTATAATCGTCCCACGGCTGGGCTACAGGCTTATTATTGAGGTGTAGGATGAGCTTGCTGCTCCAACATGTTAGTGGATTATATGGCATTTTAACCGATTCCAGTATATTCCTAACGATATTTTACTTCATCACTCATCAAACACTGGGATTGTATAAATAAAACTAGTTAATAATCTCGTGTCGTATTGGTAGATGAAGAAATATGTATTTTCGATAGGATTTACGTAAAATTTCTTAGTGAGCCTCTACGTCGGAATTTGCCACAGTTACTCCAACTGTGCTGGGCTAACAGCTAACTATGCTAACAACTAGCTAACTAAGCTAACTTACAGTTATAGTTACTCCAACTGTGGCAAATTTCAAGTCAATCTTTTAGGAGATCTCGTGATGAATGGTAATCTAATATATAAAAATCTCGTGTCACGGTGTTTGTGGCCGAACTCCTCCGAAACGGCTCGACCAATTTTTATGAAATTTGGCACCCTAGCTGCACAACACACGTAGGTACATTTAGTTATCGCGCGGTACTTTACCTACGTCCAAACGCCGCCGCGTGTTAACAGGGTAGCAGGCTACCTTTGGTAAACAAGCATGATCCAATCCTCCTTCATACTTTAAACCTGGCTTAGGACAGCCAAAAATATCAAGATATTTCACTCGTTTAAGCAACAAATTTGTTGACTAGGTAAATGATATGAACTTGGGACAAAAATTGATACAAACTGTTTACCTATCCTGTTTTAAAAATGGAATCATAGTTATTTACAACGATTGTCAATCATTAAACTACCTATTTACCTACATAACTACACTAACCTTAACAAATGTTCAAAGTGAGCTCCTGCTTGTGTGATACACAGTTCGGCACGTTTACGCATATTGTCTTTCACACGATTTAACACGAATGGGTCACTTTTAACAGTATTCTGCATTTGTGTATTGATAAGCCATACCTAATTACTAATGCACACTCACACACGAAAGATTAGGTATACGCGTAAGATTGATCGCTGGGGGCGCGCGCGGGAAGTTGGACGAACCTACGACGGCGCTCGCCCGACTAATTAGCCGCAGGGCGGGGGTTGCGGGGGGCAAGCGGCACAGTCCAACACCATGCCGCACGCGCCGTGGAAATGTGTCCACACTTTATTTATTTAAATTGAAATTTATGTAAATTTGATCAAAAATTAAGTACCTATTTTTTTACATAATTCGATCATTTACATAATGGGAATCATGTAACGAGTATGCTCCTTAAATACTGATAGTAATTCACCAGTCACCCTGTATATAACGATTTTAATCATTATCACAGAACCACACAACATTGATTGTGTCGGTCTTCGTATTTATTTTTGATGCGCTCTTGTATGAGTCACAAATAAATGGCGTTGCATATAATTTACTACATAACTAAGCCATTTACCTTTCGTTAAATACACATATCAAACAATACGTTGTATCTGTTTAAATATAAATGTTATTTTGAATAAAATAATCTTATGTACTTATTGTTCATTCACCGCGCATATGGTCTAATGGCTTGATGTAACGCCGCAGACCCAGATCTTCTGGGTTCAATTCCCAGGTCGGGCCAATGAAAAGTTAGGTTTTTCTGTCAGAAAATTCTCCGTAACTGACCGGAGTCTGGAAGATGGAAGTGTGTTCACTCCCGTACTCCCGTGCCTCGGAAAGCACGTAAAGCCGTTGGTCCTGCGCCAGAACTCTTTCCAGTCGTGTTGGATTGCCTTCCCATCGGATTATGAGAGTTAGGGAATAGAGAGTGCACATGTGTTTGCGTACATACTTGTGCACTATAATATGTTTTGCGTAGTTGGCTGATCTCTCTTGTGATTGGCCGCCGTGGCCGAAATCGGTCTTGAATACATTATATATACAACTTAATTTTATTATTCGCTATCACAAAATATTTATACTCCATTTATTTAACATGCAAGGCTCGTAAGGATTCAAGTCATTCATTTCCCGCCATTAGGAGTATCTGTCAATGTTGTTGACAGATTAAAAATGTAGATTATTATTGTGTAATATGTTATTTTATTATAATATTAATCTAAATATCTACTGTAAGTAGTATAACATGATTTTCGCTCATCATCATTAAACGATTCGATATTTGAAAGCGAATAATCTCATATCATGTGTCATCTATTTCATACGTGACATTGGCAGAATATTTTGCGCTCAAAGGCGTAGATACACACCAGAAATGATAAAAAAAAGTTTAATATCAAGAATGTCAGATAAAAAAGAGAAGAAAAAAAAGCCGAGATGGCCCAGTGGTAAGACCGCGTGAATCTTAACCGATGATCGTGGGTTCAAACCCGGGCAGGCACCACTGAATTTTCATGTGCTTAATTTGTGATTATAATTCATCTCGTGCTTTACGGTGAAGGAAAACATCGTGAGGAAACCTGCATGTGTCTAATTTCACTGAAATTCGGCCACATGTGTATTCCACCAACCCGCATTGGAGCAGCGTGGTGGAATAAGCTCCAAACCTTCTCCTCAAAAAGAGGAGAGGAGGCCTTTAGCCCAGCAGTGGGACATTCACAGGCTGTTACGGTTACGGGAATGTCAGATACTTTTCAGTAATATTTAATAATATAAACGTTTTACATAACAATAAAACGGTTATTATGTGCCGAAAGAAAACACAGCATCGCAGGAATGCTCTTCCTGGTGAATACTCCAATGACTTTGACAGGCCGGTTCCCGCCTTGCGGTGACAGACCATAGATATTTCAAGTAAGGTAGAGGATGTACATCTATGGATTCGGCTTAGGACACACGAGAGTACGTACAACAATAAAGGTGAGTCGACACTGCCTCTTCATAATGCGATGCTGTGTTTTCTTTCGGCACATAATAAACGTTTTATTGTTATGTAAAACGTTTATATTTTGTGCCTTGTAGAAAACACAGCATATCATTATGAAGACGACGTGTTTGATATCTGCTGGAGACAAACAAACACACGCAATGTTGAATTAGACTTTAAACAATAAATTACTAATATTTTCAAAAGTTAGTTAGACCTAAGAATAAAAAATTTAAAAACTTAAGATCAGTCTAATTCTTTATTCTTTAAAAATAACTTATATTATAAATAAATAAATAAAGCCTTTATTGCTGTTCTTATTTATACAAATAGTTATGATAATATTTTTTCCTTTTTGATGTGTCCTAAACTTTCGAAGTAAGATATCGGCTCAAGGTCGTTAATCTCCTACAGCTTGTCTTCCGACAAAGGCCTCCTCTAAAGATATCCATTCTATCCTGTGTTTTGCTTTACGAGTCCATGTTGGTCCGCTACTTTTTTAATGTCGTCCTCCCATCTCATAGTCTGTCTACCTCTGTTTCTTTTGCCATCTCGGGGGTACCATTCCGTTACTAGCCTTGTCCATTTTTCTTTCTTTTCTCTCATCATATGTCCTGCCCATCTCCACTTTAGTTGGTTGTATGATGTGTATACATGTTTAAATTTTGTTTTACTTTTTATTTATTTTAGGAAAACAACAGCATGATACAGAATATGTTTACATTAAAAATAAAATATACAGACAATAGAGCCAATTACTGTTTTCCATTGAATTATACAAACTTAATAATAGTTAACAGAAGTAGCAACACACAGTTTTGAAAAATTAAATGTAAATGTAACAAAATAACAATGAGTTAAAACAAAACATTACAATTCGATTAGGCGACACAGACTATGTTATGCGTGAGTGTGGTTATGCAGTTACACTGTGATTTGTGTGTGTATGAGTGATTGTATGTGTGTAAGTATTTGAGCGTACATGAGTTTGTGTGAGTGTGATTGGTTAAATTGAATTCTGAGCTCTAAGAATATCTTTTTTAAATGATTTAATTGACCGATTAAATATATCAATGTGAGAGTATCTTTTATTATATAGTGAGAAAACGCGTGATAGTGTAGAGTTTACAGCGTAACGCGTATTGGATAAAGGGTCGTATAATAGATTCGAGTATGCATTACGAGTTCGCTTGTTAGGAACATTAAAAAGAATACGCGAGCGCAACTCAGGAGAATCTATTTTACCAGAGATCAATTTATGTTTATTAATTTTTCTCGGTCCTTTCTTTTAACTCCTGCCGTACTTCTCTCCTTTTTGGCAAATTTATATTCTGTTTCCTAATTGTTCTGTCAATGCCCAGGTTTGACACCCATATAGTAAACATGGTAGAATACACATATTATATGTTTTCCTTTTTTCTTTCATAGGCATTTCTTTGTTCAAATTTCACTAAGTGACCAATAACGTTTCCAAGTATTAGCGATTCTTCTTTCTATTTCTTTCTACATGCATTGTTTGGTATATAGTAGCTGTCCCAAGTATATATACTCCTGTACGTATTCTATTTGCTCATTATTTATTTTTATAATCGCTGTTTGCGAAGAATTTGACATTATTTTTGTTTTTGTTAGGTTTATTGACAGACCACAGCACATCCACGTATGTGATCTATAGTTGAAAATTTGCTACGGAATCCCGCCTGTTCCTTAGGCTGATTTTCTTCAAGGATATCGGTAATTCTAGTATAACATTAGACATTAAACTAATGGGTCTTTAGTTTGCTATATCTCTTTTATCGCCTTTTTTATGTAGCAGTATAATTGTCGACTTAGTCCAATCCTTGGGGATCTTTTCAGTCTTTACAATTTCGTTAAATATTTCCGTGAGCTTTGGTGCAATCACTGGTAACGTAATTTTTAATAGTTCATTTGTAACGAGGTCTGATCCGGGTGTTCTATCAGCCTTTTGTGAACTAATTGCTTTGACGGTTTCTTCTTTTAATATTTCAGGTATTTGTTCTCCGTCAGTTTGAGTGTCGTTTTCTATTACTGCTTGTTCCACTGTTTGACTTTGATATAATTTCCGGTAAAATTCAGTAGCAACTTTTTGTATTTCGGATCTCTTACTTATAGTTTTCCTATCTTGCGTTTTCATATTTAGTATCCAATCTTTTTTGTCATTTAATTTCTTCCATGCCTTTTTTATTCCTCCTGTTTTTGAATATAGTTTTTATAGTAGTTAATCGTTTGGTTTTCCTTTCTTTCCGAAGTTGTTCAATAATCGTTTTGCTTATTTCTGTTATTTTTTTACGGTTTTCGTTATTTTCTCTTTGTTGTAAAAAATTCTTACGTTCCTGCAGTAGTTGTTTAGTGTTAGGTGAAATTTCTTTCTTGCTGTTTGTGTTTTTTTGTCTAGTTACCGTTTTCAGTTGGTTTAATAGTTTATCATATTTTGCCTGTAATGAAGTGCATTCTTTTTTATCGTGTTCATCAGTATCTAGTGATTATTGAAGGTTGTTAAGCAGAGATTTGGCGTTACCTGTGTATTGGATAGCCGTGTGCTGATTATGAAATGGTCTTGTTTTTTTGGGGCGTGCTCCTGCCAATGTTGCCCGAATCATCCCATGGTCCGTGTTAAAATTTAAATTGTTTATAATGTATACATCTTTAAAAGCTTTTCTAACGTTCGAAGTAATGTAATCAATTTCATTTTTAAACAGTCCATTAGGGGAGATCCATGTCCATTTTTTTGATGGTTTCTTTTTATAGAAACTGTTAAGAATACTTAACCTGTTTTACAATGCAAAATTCACTAATCTTGTGCCGTTTTTGATTCTTATGCCAACTCCATAGCTTCCTATTACGAGCTCTTCTCCATTGTTTTGTGTTCCAATTTGTCCGTTGAAATCTCCCATCATTATGATGTTTTTATGTGCGCTTTCGCAAGTTATTTGGATTCGTAGAATTTTTCAACTGTTATTATGTCTTCTTTGGTGTCTGGTTCTGTTGGTGAATACGCCTGGATGGAATGGACCATTTTTCTTCCTTTTCCCCATTTATGAGTATTTTAATATTAATGATTGCGATGCGTTCTGAGATTCCTCTTATTTATCATTTTTCCCCTTTATTATTAATTTGTCATATTTTAAATATGCTACATTTCCTTTCTCTCTCTCCTCTATTAGCTGTGCCCGCAGCTTTTGTTCCTTCAAACGAGGCGTGAAGAGGCATCTTGCGGGCCGGCAAGGCGAGGGCGGCTAGTGCAGAACCTTCTTCCCGACTGTACTGGCCGTCCTCGCGTTTGGACTCTACTACCACTTAACATCAGGTGGAGTAGAGTCATTTGCCCTCCCGGCAAATATAAAAAAAAAAAAAAAAAAAGCTTTTTTCTTTTTTCTAAGACTTCCTTAGTATAGTTTTCTGTAATATAAACGTCTCTGAGGTTTTACTTTGTTTTCAATATTTCGTTATTTTTCCATTCGTTCACAAAGGAGAATAAAATAGGTCTTGGTTTGTCACTTGACTTTTTCCTTCCAATGCGATAAATGTTATTTACCTCGTATTCTTCAATATTTATGTCTAAGTCCCTTTTAAAAATTTCCTTTAGCTTCTGCACTAGTTCTTGGGTTGATTTTTTCCTTCATTCACTCCATAAATAATTAAATTATTTTGTTTCTTTCCTCTTTTCAAAATTTCTATCTCTTTCTTAAGGTTTTCTAATTCGGTTTTTAGGTTTCCGTTTTCTATTATGATAGGTTGTAATTTTTCATCTAATTTATCCATTAATGTGTTAATTAAGGAGGTTTTCAGATCCGTTATTTGAATTTGATTAAATAATGAATATTATACTGCAATTAGAAATAAAAACAGAAGTATAAAATATAATATAATAGGCCTCCGAAGCACAATATAAACAAAATAACAAAACTTAATAAACTCTTAAATAATTGAAAATAATTATAAATATTAATTATTAACAAATCAATCCTATTCTCTTAATATACAGTATTTATGAGATCAATCAAATCACAATGAAGTCATCACATTAAATTATTTTAAAGTTATCAAATAAATTATAGTCAAATTTGCGTGTATCAATCTCCTGTGTATCAATCTCTCGGCAATAATGCTTTCTTAGGGTATCAATAGCCTTCCAGTTAACTCTTTCTAAAATTTCTTCTACAGGTCTATTTTCTAGCCAAGCTAGAGAAGCTACTGCTGATCGACATGAACCAGGTGAGGCATCAATTCCTGCTTCCTTTAGAACAGACCGCACCCATCCTCCTATCACAGTCCTAGAAGCTGGTTTTGGAATACCTTGTGCCTACGTATTATATATTTTATTAATGTAAGCAGATATCATTGCCCATATTTGCACCTAGAAACAAAGCGATATTCGATATGCTACATAGTCGATTAATAAATTATTATACATTACTTGGCGACAGAATGTATAATAATTCAAAATTAGCACTGTAACGTCGTCGCAGTAAATAAATATTGTAAATTATAATATTACAATACATATGTACCACAAGACATTTTAGGCAAATCGGTGATCCCGACGTGATCCTGACGTGATTGATACAGTCAGTTTACACGAAGTCATAAAGATATTATAAATTGCGATGTGATTACACGAAGTCATAAAGATATTATAAAATGACCAGTGAAAATAGAACACCGTCAGCCAGCACAGCATCCGAGTTAGCAACAGTCACAGTCACAAGAATTCCGGAATTTTGGTGCGGTCAAGCTCGCTTATGGTTTGTGCAGTGTGAAGCCATATTAACACCCCAAAAACTAAGCGACCAAGCGAAGTTCAACTTCGTAGTCATGAAGCTGGGAAAAGATGTAATACAACTTGTCAGCGACATTCTACTTCAACAGCCCCTTAAGAAGAAATATGACACACTAAAATCAAGATTATTAGCAGTGTTCGAAGAATCAGAAAATCGTCAACTCCAAAAACTTTTGAGTGAAATCAACCTTGGCGATGAGAAATCATCTCAACTTTTGAGACGCATGCGAGATTTGGCCAGGGGAAAAATTCCCGACGAAACGCTGAGTATCATGTGGCAAAGTCATTTGCCAGTCGCAGTACGCTCCATCCTTGTCGTCACTGATGTAAAAGATTTGGAGAATTTGGCTACTATTGCAGACAACATTATAGAAAATACAAGGCCTATTCAAGTTCTCGTCTTCGTCGTTCTCGTCGACAATAACCTACGCTCCCTACCGTCAACCTCACCTGTTCGTGGTACATCCTGCTAATCAACGATCGAGGCTCTGGCGACCGAAATCGTGGCGGTATAACCACACAAATGCTGTAATCCGAAAATGCTAATCCTGATAGCGGGTAGCAGCGCTATTAGTGAAAGATTCCAGCCACTGCGATCACCAACCCGCCTGCCAAGCGCGGTGACTAAGGCAAAAACCCCCCTATGAGCGATGACACAAATTCACGGCCCCCAATTCCCGGTAATCGCACTATTCCTGGCCACGGTACCGGCCATGGTAACGGTGCGATGGGGGTGCTAAGAATCCCCGGGCTACGGCAGGGTACCACAAACGGCGACTGTTTCTGGCCACGTATAATGGACGCTCTCTGCGGCTGGACGAACACCTGACAGAATTGGAAGTAGAGCTAAGTCGTATTAACTGGGATATAGTAGGTCTATCAGAAATCCGAAGACAGGGCGAGGACACGATGACACTAGATTCCGGTCACTTACTCTACTTCCGAGAAGGACACCAACCATCCCAAGGTGGCGTCGGCTTTTTGATCCACAAGTCACTCAGAAGCAATGTCGTGGAGGTTGGCAGTGTGTCGGCAAGGGTGGCATACCTTGTCTTAAAGATAACCGAGAGGTATGCCTTGAAGGTTATACAAGTATATGCCCCAACGTCTACATACACTGACGAAGAGGTCGAAGCCATGTACGAAGACATAGTGAAAGCTATGTCTCGTACCAGTACCTTCTACACAATTGTTATGGGTGACTTCAATGCCAAAGTGGGAGTACAAGAAGATGGTGAATCGAGGGTAGGAAAATTCGGCTATGGGCGCAGGAATCATCGGGGGCAAATGCTGGTAAACTTCCTTGAGGCTCAGGGATTATTTCTGATGAATTCATTTTTCCAGAAAAAGCCCCAAAGGAAGTGGACCTGGCGAAGCCCCGATAACACAGCGATGAATGAGATCGACTTCATTTTATCCAATAAGCGCCAAATATTCAGGGATGTCTCCGTGATCAACAGGGTAAACACTGGAAGTGATCACCGCCTGGTAAGAGGCACCCTGAATATTAACACTAAAATCGAACGATCGCGGTTAATGAAGTCGACTCTTAGACCAACTCTGCCCCAAGTCGAAGCTGGTTGCGAAAGCTTCCAGTTGGAACTACAGAACCGATTTGCCATGTTGGAAACCAGGCAGGACATTGACGACGCCACCAATAGTCTGGTGCGTGTAATCCGCGAAGTGGGCTAAAATTACTTTCGACAAAAGAGCAATGGACGTAAGTCGAAGCTCTCAGGCGAGACTCTGAACGAGATGACGAGGAGACGAGAACAGCAGAATATGACGCCATCTGAGTGTCAGGCACTTAACAGAAAGGTTAAGAAACTAATAAGGCGTGACACAAGACGAGCTAATACCCGGAATATTGAAGATGCCATAGCACTCAATAGGGGCTCAAAGGTTCTTGCAAAGTCACATACCTCCTGTTGTCACCTGACAAAACTCAGAACCACACAAGGCACAACCGTCACCTCAAAACCAGGGATTCTAGCTGAAGTCAAAAAGTACTATGGCGATTTATACTCATCACGAGTACCTCCAACTGAGTCCCACAGTGCGGATGACCCACGAGCCAGAATGACACGCCACCTATCAGACGATCTTCCCGACATCGATTTGGGCGAGATTAGGATTGCTCTCGGACAACTTGGAAACAACAAGGCTCCAGGAGATGACGGAATTACCTCAGAGCTTATTAAAGCAGGAGGCACACCAGTTCTGAAAGAGCTGGCTAAAATCTTCAATTCCGTCGTCCATAATGGTATTACACCGAAGACATGGAACAGAAGTGTGGTGGTTCTGTTTTTCAAGAAGGGTGATAAAGCTCTTCTGAAGAACTACCGCCCCATTTCACTTTTAAGCCACGTTTACAAATGGTTTTCGAGGGTAATCACGAATCGTCTTGCCCGGAAATTCAATGACTTCCAACCCGTTGAGCAGGCTGGGTTTCGAAAAGGCTTCAGTACCGTAGACCACATACACACACTTAGGCAAATAATACAGAAGACCGAGGAATATAATCAGCCTCTATGCCTAGCGTTTGTGGACTACGAAAAAGCCTTCGATACCATTGAGACCTGGGCTGTTCTGGAATCCATGCAGAGGTGCCTAATTGACTATCGGTATATCCAGGAGTTGAAGTGTTTGTACGAAGCCGCAACCATGACATGAACATCAGAGCACAAGACCAATCCAATTGCATCGCGGGGTAAGACAGGGGGATGTAATCTCCCCGAAACTTTTTACAAATGCATTGGAGGACGTCTTCAAGACGCTCGATTGGAACGGACGCGGCATTAATATCAATGGCCAACACATTACACATCAGCGATTTGCCGACGACATTGTCATCATGGCGGAGACTCTGCAGGATTTGGAAGAGATGCTAAACAACCGGAGCGATTCTTCAAGACGAGTAGGTCTCGGGATGCACATTGAAAAGACCAAAATCATGGCAAACCAACATGTATCCCCGGGACCAGTGGTCGTAAATGGCTCTCCACTTGAAGCTGTGCAGGAATATATCTACCTGGGCCAAACTATGCAACTTGGCCGGCACAACTTTGAGAAGGAGGCTAAAAGAAGAATACGTTTAGGCTGGGCGGCATTCGGGAAATTGCGTCATATTTTTGAATCGTCGATCCCACAGTCGCTTAAGACCAGGCTCTTTAATCAGTGCGTCCTACCTGTAATGACTTACGGTGCCGAAACGTGGACACTCACCGTAGTACTAGTCCACAAATTTAAGGTCGCTCATCGAGCGATGGAACGCGCTATGCTTGGGGTTTCTTTGGGCGATAGAATCCGAAATGAGGACATTCGCCAGAGAACTAAACTCACCGACATCGCGCGTAGAATTAGCTTGCTGAAGTGGAAGTGGGCTGGTCATGTCCCCAGGCGCACTGATGGCCGATGGAGCCGAGCCGTGTTAGAGTGGAGACCACGCTTAGGCAAACGTAGTGTAGGACGCCCTGTGACAAGATGGACCGACGATTTAAAAAAGGTGGCAGGTACGGGATGGATGCGGACTGCCCAGGATCGGGATGGTTGGCGTTCTAAGGGAGGCTTTCGCCCAGCAGTGGAGGGCAAAAGGCTAAAAAGAAAAAAAAGTCAATATTTTCAAATAAATCAACAGTATTGTTACACATTTTATATTAATGTTATAGAAAATATATATATATTTTTATTTTTCTTGTGGCTTGAACCGTTTCGCTTAACTATGCACACTTTTGACGTTGACAGATGACTTGACTTTGTTCGAAATCGTAATAACCAATGATACACCAATTGAATAATACACCAAATTATATGCATTTACTTTAATATTATAGTGAGAAAAAGCAATATGTCTACGCCTAATATATAAAAATCTTTTATCGGATTTTGTGGCCGAACTGCTCCAAAATGGCTCGACCGATTTTTATGAAATTTGTTATGTATATTTGGGAGATATGAGAATAGGTCGTAAAGTATATTTCATACCGCTAGCTGATAAGGGTGTCTCTATCCAGATTTTTTTTTCTATTTCTTAGATATTTTTTTATCTGAATTTTATTTTGATTTAGCATCAAAAAATATATATAATCCCAAATTTTCATCATCCTAACCTATATCCATTTTGTAATCACGATTTTAGTATTTTTGTGTGAACAATATCAAAATAATTACTTAAAGTGAACCTCATCGAACTTTCGTCTACGTCATTCACGAGAAGCGTCGCGTCATTTCGACATTTAAAAAAATTGCAAAATATTTAACGATTTATTTAATTGATAAGAAATATAAACGTGTTTTATGATATTGAAAAGGTTGGTAAAATACTAAAAGATCAAATACATTATCGATATACCGTTTTTATCAGTAAACACAACAATTGGGTCTATGTTATTATGAATTGTGTGTGTGTTACAGTGAAAAATGCCAGCAATAGACGCAAGGGGCCCATTTGGGCCGTCGAACTAATAAAGCATCAAGCATGTGTAATAATAATATAATCAATAATAAATAATCAATAATATAATAATCAGGTTGTCTCAAACAACCTGGAGGCGATCGTTTCATTCCCAGGGTGTGCGATCATTTAAAAAGTCATCGGATGTGAAATATCCTATAGCACACAATCGTTTCAATTTGACAATTGAATATTTTTGAACGCTTTCCGGGATCCTGTTGTAAAAGCGTATACATTGTCCCATAATAGACTTACTAACCCTGTGTAATCGGGTAATAGTGGTTGTAAGTTAAGATTTGTTCCTGGTGTTAACAGAATGTACGTTACAATTTCTAGGAAAATCTTGTATGTTTTTGCGTACATACATAACATTATTAAATATGTATTGAAAAGCGACAGTCATTGTTTTAATTTCTTTAAATTTACATCTAAGTGAATCTTTTGGGCCCAGGTTATAAATTGCACGAATAGCCCTAATCTTCCGCATAATCTTCTACAGTACAAAAATCGTATTGATATCGGCTGCATTACCCCAGAGTAGAATGCCATAAGATTATACTGTGGAAATAACTAAAATACACTAGGTGAGCCGTATCTACATCAGTAAACATTCTATTTTTTTTACTGCGAAAGCTGCAGAGCTGAGTCTATTTGCCAATTTATCAATATGAGGACCCCATTGAAGCTTAGAATCTATGGTGATACCAAGAAATTCAGTTGCTTCTACAGCATCTAAAGCTTCCCCATTTAAAAGTACATTCGTTTTTACAAATTTCCCGTAGGCAGTAGTGAATTTAATACATTTTGTCTTTTTACGGTTTAACAGTAAATTTTTCTGAGAGAGCATTGTTCACCTCATCATATATAAAAAAACGTCTTTTTATTTTAAAAATACCATCTCATGTTTGTTATTTAATAAATCTGGCAAGTCATTTATATAAATGAGGTAGAGAAATGGATCAAGAATAGATCCTTGAGGGATCCACACCAACTGGAGTCCCGGGAGATCTCTTTCCATTTATGTCAACCTTTTGAATCCGATTACTCAAATACGAAATCAGGAGGCTGATTGCTGTGACTTTAATCCCACAGTGACGTAGCTTCCTGATCAACATTTCATGTTGCACACAATCAAAAGCCTTAGATAAGTCACAAAATATCCCTACGGCATCCTGTGACTCTTCCCAGGCTCTATAAATGTTTTAACGAGCTCGACACCAGCATCGGTTGTCGAGCGACCCCTTGTAAAGACAAATCGTTGATTGTGTAGCAACTTGTATGTATTAAAATGTACTAACATTTGATTGAGCATTAATTTTTCAAAAAACTTGCTAAGCGTTGGTAGTACAGAGATCTGTCTATAATTGTTGGGGTCTGAAGTACTACCAGATTTGAAAATTGGAATTACCTTACTATGTTTCATTAGATCACTACTAAGAATGCAATTATTAAATGTAATAACAAAATAAGGTGCAATTGCATCAATAACCGACTTGACTACCTTAACAGAGATACCCCACAGATCGGCCGCGTTCTTAACGTCCAATGAATTGAAAGTTCTTATTATATCTTTAACACCTACAGTAATAAAGTTAAAGCAAATATTACATTTAGTAACATTGTTTTTTAGTAACGAGTCAGCGACGGTAGGAGAGGAATTGAGTGATTTGAAGTGACCATTAAAAATAAATTAGATTTACCGTTATAGAATTATTTATCAATATTAATAATCGGTGAATAAGTCAATGGTTTTTTTTGCAATTTTTATGAATTAAAACCAAATACACCATGCAATAAAAAATTATTATATTTAATTATTTACATCGATGCCTTAATATACAAATAGAAATTAAAAATAGCTAAACAAATCGTGACCGCGTGGAACGGTGGCAGGGATGTTAGCAGCATTTTCCCTTTCGCTATTCGAATTATATGAATCGGATCCTCTGGGCGAAAAATGAACAAGTCTGTTACCAGTAGAGGCAATAAGACGAGGATTGATTAAATTGAGCTTAGGTAATCTACTTGATTAAATAATATTTTGATTTAGACTTTGTGTGTTTGTATTGTATAAATAAATAAAACACAAGATTACGCATTCAATTTATTACTATAATTGAATAAAATATATATATCTACGCCATTATTTATAAATTTTAAGAAATTCAATTGTAAGTAGATATTTCCCATCTAGCTAATAGTCATCCTTTTTGTCTTCTTATTTCTTATCACAGGGCTTCTTGTCGTCTTGTTTCTTATCGTCCGTCTTTTTGTCGTCTGGTTTCTTATCGTCCGTCTTTTTGTCGTCTTGTTTCTTATCGTCCGCCTTTTTGTCGTCTGGTTTCTTATCACAGGGCTTCTTGTCGTCTTGTTTCTTATCGTCCGTATTTTTGTCGTCTGGTTTCTTATCATCCGTCTTTTTGTCGTCTTGTTTCTTATCGTCCGTCTTTTTGTCGTCTGGTTTCTTATCACAGGGCTTCTTGTCGTCTTGTTTCTTATCGTCCGTATTTTTGTCGTCTGGTTTCTTATCACAAGGCTTCTTGTCGTCTTGTTTCTTATCGTCCGCCTTTTTATCGTCTGGTTTCTTATCACAGGGCTTCTTGTCGCCTTGTTTCTTATCGTCCGTCTTTTTGTCTTTTTGATCGGCAGGTCCATTTTCGGATGATTGCTTTTCATTTGGTTTTTTACATTCGTCTTTGCTTATTAATTTTCTGAGTAAATTTGAAGTTGGTTCTGTGATAGATAAATAATGATTAATCATTATTGTAATATAAGAATTTACCTTAATTATATTTACTGTTAGGTGACTGCAGGCTTTTGAAAATAAATAAACATATTCTAGATGCTAGATTTACTGGTGAATCTAGGGCTTTGCGTAAGCCCTTCTGAGTAGGTACCACCTACTCAGCAGATTTTCTACCGCAAAACAGTAATACTTGGTATTGTTGTGTTCCGGTGAGTGAGCCAGTGTAATTACAGGCACAAGGGGCATTAAATCTTAGGTCCCAAGGTTGGTGGCGCATTGGCGATGTTAGCGATACTTAACATTTCTTACAGTGCCAATGTCTAAGGGCGTTGGTGACCACTTACCATCAGGTGGCCCATATGCTCGTCCGCCTACCTATTCTATAAATAATAACAACTAATAACATATTCCACCTCCAAGCAGCTAAGTATTATTGTGTTCAGAATAAGAGGCGAGTCAAAAAGGCAGGCAAAAGGGACGTAACATCTTATTTACTAAAATTGGTGGCGCTGGCGATTTAATAGATAAATATTTCTTACAGAGCCAATGTTTATGGCCGGTTATGGTCCTTACTGTCGAGTGTCTAACCTTTAAATATAAAGAAAGCAATTAAAACAGATACACTTACTTGGATCCGGTGCAGCAAATACTGCAACAAGACCCTGGAGCAAGAAATAATTGTATTAGTGATGAGATATGTCAGAAAGTGATTATGCGACATTGTCTATAATAATTATAACATTTAAGTTACACACGTATCAAAATAGCGTATCATCGCACGTTGGTTTATTACATTTCTTAATTGAGATATAATGTGAGACAAAATATACCTTTTAACGAGAAATGAGACGAGGATAAATTGTTAAATGAAATTTGAAACTTATGGTGCGATCAGTTTAAAGAAATGCAACTAAAAGGGTGATTAGTGCCTATCTAGATAGGTATCGTCCACTCATCGCATATTATCTCGAGAGATGAAAGTCATTGGAGCTTGTTCCAAATTCAAATCAAATTTGTTAAAAAATATAATTAGGTCCCAAGGTTGGTGGCGCATTGGCGATGTTAGCGATACTTAACATTTCTTACAGTGCCAATGTCTAAGGGCGTTGGTGACCACTTACCATCAGGTGGCCCATATGCTCGTCCGCCTACCTATTCTATAAATAATAACAACTAATAACATATTCCACCTCCAAGCAGCTAAGTATTATTGTGTTCAGAATAAGAGGCGAGTCAAAAAGGCAGGCAAAAGGGACGTAACATCTTATTTACTAAAATTGGTGGCGCTGGCGATTTAATAGATAAATATTTCTTACAGAGCCAATGTTTATGGCCGGTTATGGTCCTTACTGTCGAGTGTCTAACCTTTAAATATAAAGAAAGCAATTAAAACAGATACACTTACTTGGATCCGGTGCAGCAAATACTGCAACAAGACCCTGGAGCAAGAAATAATTGTATTAGTGATGAGATATGTCAGAAAGTGATTATGCGACATTGTCTATAATAATTATAACATTTAAGTTACACACGTATCAAAATAGCGTATCATCGCACGTTGGTTTATTACATTTCTTAATTGAGATATAATGTGAGACAAAATATACCTTTTAACGAGAAATGAGACGAGGATAAATTGTTAAATGAAATTTGAAACTTATGGTGCGATCAGTTTAAAGAAATGCAACTAAAAGGGTGATTAGTGCCTATCTAGATAGGTATCGTCCACTCATCGCATATTAGCTCGAGAGATGAAAGTCATTGGAGCTTGTTCCAAATTCAAATCAAATTTGTTAAAAAATACACCTTTGATCAAAAACCTCCAACTTTTCTCCCCAAGGTGATAACTATGTTCAGTTAGAAATTTATATAAAGACAATTAATTAACTAATATATTATGTTATTTTATATATTTATATAAAGTCACTGCTTACTACCATCTAATCCATATGCGTCTACCATTATCTATGTTAGGGATCTGTCAAAACATTTAAAAAGTGCTAAATTGTCTATGGCTTCATCTTAATATCTTTGATTAGAAAAAAATGGTATGTCCAAGGTACTTATACGAATTGATGTGTAAGCATGTGTGCTAGTGCATCGATATCACACACACATTAACGAACTAACGCTGACGTCATCGAACTCTCAGTTGGTTACCGAGTACCGAGCGCTTAGCCTTTCACACTAAAATGGAATATAATCACGAAAGAAACGTAACTAGCTTACTATATATTTGAATAATAATTTTTACTTACAATTAGCACAAGAAGTATCGAGAGCTTCATCTTGGTGATAAATAAAACGGAGACGTTTTTGATAATGATACAAGTGCATTTGCAGTACATTTTATATGAAAGTTTTTAAACCGTTTCTAAATTGTATAAACATATGACGTTTTTCTTTTAGAGCTCCACAGGTTATTAAAGAAAACCCATACAAGACTAATATATTCCAATCGAAGAACGACTAAAGACAAACAACATTGATCACTGGTCGAGAACTTGAATGACCTTGAATATGATATTCATTGTGTTTTTGTAAAAAAATTACTTTTTAAATATCTCTGACATGCAAATAGTAATATTATCTTAAACAACAGTTATTTCTCGCCGTTAAATTTAAAAATATCCATTTTCACAAAATTTAAAAAAACTAACATAATTTAATTATATAGTAATTTGTATATAAGTGTGTATTCACAAAAGAAAAGTAGTATATGTAGTATATCAGCTGTCTGATTTCTATAGTACGCCCTAAGAATACTGACCGAGGCCCACAGAGAAAAGAAGAAGCCGCTGTACATGGCGTTTCTAGACCTGCAGAAGGCATTTGACTGCGTCCCACGCCAAATTGTCTGGTGGGCTTTGAAGATGAAGAACGTGCCACAAATCTATATTGACATTATCCGAGACATGTACCATCATTCGGAATCAATAGTAAGGACCACCGTTGGCGACACACACCCTTTCCCGATCACAGTTGGTATCCACCAAGGCTCGGCCCTGAGTCCTTTTCTGTTCAGTGTAGTGCTTGACGTTGTCACAGCGAAAGCCCATGAGCCGTCTCCCTGGCTCATGATGTATGCTGATGACATTGCACTGGTAGATGAGAACAAGCAGGTATTGGAGCAAAAGGTGAACCAGTGGAAGGGTGTGCTAGCGAGGGGTGGTCTGATGCTAAATGTTGCGAAGACCGAGTATATGGCCTGTGGCAGTACGGACCCCGAACCCATAAAGATTGGCGGAGAATCCGTTATCAAGACGGAAAAGTTTAAATACCTCGGGTCCGTACTCGAGCTCGAATAAACGCAGCTTGGGCCAAATGGCGGGAAGTCACCGGGGTAATCTGTGATAGCAGAATACCGGTGAAATTAAAGGGCCTTGTGTACAAGTGCATCATCCGACCAGTCTTATTGTACGGCAGCGAGACGTGGCCAGCTCTCGCGAGACATGTTCAGCAACTTCACGTCGCGGAAATGAAGATGCTGCGGTGGATGTGTGGTGTTACGCGACTAGATCGTATTCGTAATGAGCACATCCGTGGTAGCCTTGGCGTGTGCGATGTAGCGGATAAGTTGCAGGAAAGCCGTCACCGTTGGTTTGGCCACATTAGCCGCAGACCGCCAGACTATGTCGGGAACCGATGCCTGGACTTTGTTGTCGAAGGCCCCAGATCCCGCAGCAGGCCCAAGAAGCGCTGGCTCGATGTTGTGAGGGACGATTTGAGAGAGCACGATCTCACTAAAGACGACGCTTTAGATCGGGCAAAGTGGAGGCAAAGATGTAGGAAAGCGGACCCTGGCATAACTAGGCCGGGAAAACGCTAGAAAGAAGAAGAAGAGGTTTCCATAGTACGAGCTCTGCTTAGTTTGGGATCAGGTGGACGTGCGTGAATAATGTCCCAGGATTATTGATTTGATGGACTTATTTGTATATATGTATATATAGTTTTAATCATTATCACAGAACCACACGACGTTAAATGTGTCGGTCTTCATATTAATCTTTGATGCGCTCTTGTATGAGTCACAATTAAACGGCGTTGCATATAATTTACTACATAACTAAGCCATTTACCTTTCGTTAAATACACATATCAAACAATACTTTGTATCTGTTTAAATATAAAGGTTATTTTGAATAAAATAATCTTATGTACTTATTGTTCATTCACCGTGCATGTGTAACCTTGACTGCCTAGTTGGTCTAGTGGCTTGATGTAAGGCCACAGACCCGGATCTCCTGGGTTCAATTCCCAGGTCGGGCCAATGAAAAGTTATTGGGTTTTTCTGTCAGAAAATTCTCCGTAGTTGACCGGAGTCTGGAATATGGAAGTGTATTCAATCCCGTACTCCCGTGCCTCGGAAAGCAGTAAAGTCGTTGGTCCTGCGCATGAACTCTTTCCGGTCGTGTCGGATTGCCGTCCCTTCGGATTATGAGAGTTAGGGAATAGAGAGTGCACCTGTGTTTGCGTACATACTTGTGCACTATAATATGTTCTGCGTAGTTGGCTGATCTCTCTTGTGATTGGCCGCCGTGGCCGAAATCGGTCTGAAAGACATTATATATATACCTTATATTTATTATTCGCAATCACAAAATATTTTTACTATTTATTAATTTAATGCGATGCTCGTAAATATTCAAGTCATCCATTTCCCGCCATTAGGAGTATCTGTCATTGTTGATGACAGATTAAAAAATGTAGATATATTTTATTTAATTAAAATATTGTTCTAGATATTTATTGTAGAATAACATAGTTTTTAGTCATCATCATTAAACGATTCGAAATTTGAAACCGAATAATCTCATATCATATGTGTCATCACTTTTATACATGATATTGGCAGAATATTTTGCGCTCAAGTAGCGTAGATACACGTCAGAAAAGAAAAAAAACTTTAATATCAAGAATGACAGATACTCTCCAGTAATATTTAATAATAATTCGTATCACACCTAATATTATGTATGTCGGCGAGACTGTGGTGCTGTCAATGATTTAGGCTATAGAATTTGAGACGAGAGTGATAGCAGACTTTTGTTGCTATCTCACTCTGGCGGAACGTCAAACGGACAGCCATATGCCGTGATTGGACGACATCGATGGATCGCCGTTAATTTTAATTACGTTTGAATTATTCTTTGGTTTTGAATTGTAACATAAGATGGATTTACCTAATGGAAGAAGATTCACCGAATGTCTCTTACTTACTTACCTTACTACCTACCTAAGATATGTTTATTTATTTTTTAACTAATTTTTATATTTATAATTAAGCATTTTCTTTATCTTAATTATTACAACATAATTTAGGTAACTCTAAATTACATCTTTGACTTGCAATAAAAAAAAAACTCGAAGCATTTGACATGTGCCTACAAAGACACACGTATACATTTTAAATAATTTTATTTATCTACTATCGCGCGGTAATCGAAAATACAGTAAAACGGAATGAAAAAGCCATCAAATGTTAATTTTAGATAATTAAATTTAGACACTTAAACTAAGGAATATGTAACTTGAAGAAAAGTAAAAAGTAATAATATATAAAATTCAAAACAAAAATATAGATATTTTAATAGATATGAACATCCTTATTGAATTGAATCTATGGAAATTGTTATATAGCAATCCTGAAGCGCTGAAAGCGCTATTATATATTTAACTGAATATACTTCATTTAATACAAATAAAATAAAAAAATAAATGTAAAACGTAGAGAGCCGTTTAAAGTTAGAATTTAACGAATTCTAAGCCATCACAACCATCGCAATAAAACAACTGTGCAAATAAATTTCAGTATTGCAATAAAGCTGTTAATCCATTATACACTACTAAATTCATAGGCTTTCAATGTAAGTGAAACAAAGCTCACGATTCACTGAGCTCATATTTTAATAGTAATGTCCTCCAGACCGATATCGGCTACGGCGACCAATCTCAAGAGAGATTAGCCAACTGCGCAGGAGATATTATAGTGCACGAGTGTGTGCACAAACACAGGTGCACTCCCTATTCCGTAACTCTCATAATCTGATGGGACGGCAATCCGACACGACCGGAAAGAGTTCAGACGCAGGACCAACGGCTTTAAGTGCTTTCCGAGGCACGGGAGTGAACACAGTTCCAACTTCCAGACTCCGAGCTGCTCTTGAGAATTTTCTGACAGAAAAACCCAATAACGTTTTATTGGCCCGCCCAAGGAATTGAACCCAGGACCTCCGGGTCTGCGGCCTTACATCAAGCCCCTAGGGTTAGGGTTACCCGGTAGTATTGGTACTGTGAGACTTCAAAATAAAACCACCGAGTATGTACTGCTGGTCAGATAGTGTAATTGTTCTCACTTTATAAATTTACAAAAACTTATCTTGTACTTTAGAAAAAACATTCCCATAGCGCGATGTAAAATACATCTAACGCCATCTATTGACGAGATGATAAACTAAACGATTATTTGGCATAATGTCATTTGATCTTGAACCGCCCACCAAGGACGTTACTGAAGGAACGTCCTTTCCGAGTTTAATTAAAAGTTGTACACATAGTATAAGAAACCAGATAAAATTAACTAAATATTTTGTTGAATACAATAATATACTGGTTTGAACTAAACTTAATACTGAACAATAATAACTTAAAAATACTAAGTACCTTAAATTAAATAACAATAGTAACATAAAATAAATCTATACTTATGCTAGGTACATTTAGCAATAGTAAATATTATTTGGTCTCCCTATCTAATACTTACATTTGTCCTAAGAATAATGAAAAAAATAATAATAATAAGAAAGTTGAACTAAAACATGGATATGAATATAATATGATCTAATCACACAAAAAAATTAAAAATTCTTTTATTCGGTAATTGGTAAAATGCACATTTTAGACGTTGGTCTTTTAATTGTATTGGACTTAGTGCGTACTGTGACTACACGGGTAATATTATCACTACCAGGATGTTTATGTAATATACGACCTAACAACCAACGAGTTGGAGGTAAATTATTTTCCTTTATCAGGACTATGTCACCAACTGCTGGTTCAGGAACTTGACAAGACCATTTATACCGGTTCATCAAATTAGAGAGGTATTCGTTTGACCAACGTTTCCAAAACGATTGAACCATTCTCTGAACAAATTGCCAACGTGATAAATGATTCAACCTTGAACTTTCAATTTGATTATCTGGTACATTCAGTAACGGTTCGCCAATTAGGAAATGTCCAGGTGTTAAAGGTAATGCTTCACCAGGATCACCGACATGAATAACACTCATGGTATGTAAAAATGGACGAGCTGGAGTACATCTAACCGACGGTAATGTACCCATAAATTGATTATTCATCTTTGCTCTTTGTTTAGAACACTTAACACACTTGTTTATGTGGTGTTTGGCTAAGTTTGTGATTCTAATAATCCGGTAGGCTGTCTTCAAAAAACTTATTATCAACTGAAGACCTCCGTGCAGCGTTTTGGCATGAGCATCGACTATTATAAGTCGAGTAACTGGACTACAGCGTGGTAGTACAATGGGATGTTTGGTCTGTTCACTCAACTGAGCTTTCTCCAATCCGCCTCTAACTCTTATTATTCCTTTATCATCAAGGTAAGGACAGAGTGACTTCAATATACTTGATTTTATTTGTAAATGGCCTTCATCCTGTAATTGTATATATTCCTTTGTAAATATTTCCATTTGTGTTTGTCTTATACAACATTCCAGCGCAGCATCTAATTCTACCTTTTGTAAATACATTCCACGATATATTTTGTTATTTTTTAGGAATCTTTGACAATATGCAACAACTTTAATTAAGCTTTTTAATGTAGAATACCTTTCGAAAATTGAATTATTTGGAACAACAGTTACACTTGGTTTGGTTGGTTCTTCGGATCACAGCCTCATATCTTGGTTCTTCGGATCACAGCCTCATATCTACCAAAGTGCCACAGGCCAAGCTGCCGCCACCAGCGGTATGCAAACGTCGCGTTTGGCACTACAAGTCGGCAGATTGGGACGGTATGCGCGATTACTATGCGTCAGTCCCTTGGAAGGAACGTTGCTTTAGTGGGAATGACCCGACAGCTAGTGCCGCTGCTGTTGCTGGCGAGATCATGTTGGGAATGAAATACTACATTCCTAGCTCAGATCTCGACAGTAGGGGTGCGCGTAACCGTTGGTTCACTCGCGAATGTGCCGACGCTGTATCATCTAAGCAGGCGGCATATCGTGAGTGGATCAATGGCTGCATTAGCGGGGCATCTAACATTGACTCACTGAAAGCAATCTACAATAAAAACTCCAAGTCCTGTAGGAAGGCTTACACGAGAGCGGACGCACAGCGCATTGTACAGATTGGTCATGACCTTATTTCACATCCTCGGGGCTCCCGTAGCTTCTGGCGTCTGACCAAGTCTGTGCAAAACAATTTCTGCCAACCTTCGCTGCCACCGCTCAGAAGTCCGGACGGATCGCTAGCTCACAGTCCGCAAGAGAAAGCAGATCTCCTGGCTAAACTCTTTGCCGACAACTCCGTCATCGATGATTGTAGTGCTCTGCCACCAGTAATACCTTCTTGTGGCCACACGATGCCTGACATCAAAATCAGGCAGCGTGATGTGCGAGCGGAGCTGCAATCACTTGATGTACGGAAAGCTAGCGGTTCCGATGGAATACCAGCCATAGTGCTGAAGAAGTGCGCGGCGGAGCTGTCTCCCGTGTTAACGCGCCTGTTCCAACTTTCTCTTTCTTCGGGATGTGTGCCGGAGGCTTGGAGAAGAGCTAATGTGCAAGCGGTTCCTAAAAAAGGGGATCGGTCTGACCCGGCAAATTATCGGCCAATAGCTATCACCTCAGTACTTTGTAAGGTGATGGAACGGATTCTTAACAACCAACTGATCCATTACCTAGAAGATCACTGTTTAATTAATGATCGTCAGTACGGATTTCGACCAAAACGGTCTACAGGTGATCTTCTAGCGTACGTAACACACCTCTGGGGTGAAGCTATCGACAAGCATGGGGAATCGTTGGCTGTCAGCCTCGATATCTCCAAGGCTTTCGACAGGGTCTGGCACAGAAAACTTCTCTCCAAGCTGCCGGCATATGGTCTGCCTGCTCAGCTTTGCACCTGGATTGCCAGCTTCCTACACAAGCGCAGCCTTCGTGTTTTAGTTGATGGTTGCGCTTCACAATTCTATGTAGTGAATGCTGGGGTCCCCTAGGGATCTGTGCTATCCCCCACTCTGTTTAATTTGCATATCAATGATATGCTCTCTCTCGGGAACATTAATTGCTATGCAGACGATAGTACAGTGCATGGTGGATACCACGGACGCGCGGTGGCTGGGCGAGCGGAAATTCAGGAGAGGCGGGAGGATCTTGTCATTGAACTCAATAGGACGTTAGAGCTTATCGCCAAATGGGGCTCAGATAATCTTGTTGAGTTTAATGCCAAGAAAACACAGGTATGCGCTCTCACAGCAAAAAAGTCACCATTTTCCCCTCTTCCCTCCCTCTGTGGCACTCCGCTGGTGATACAAAGCAAAATCGCCATGCTGGGGATGGACGTTCGCTGCGACCTTAGTCCAAGGGATTACATCGAGGCTGTAATAAAAACAGCTTCACGGAAACTCGGAGTTCTGAACAAGGTGCGGCGTTTTTTCACGCCACAACAACTGTGCCTGCTGTACAAAACACAGGTACGGTCTTGCGTTGAATATTGCTCGCACCTTTGGGATGGCTCCGCTAAGTACCTACTTGAGGCCTTGGACCGGTTGCAGCGACGTGCGGTCCGCATTATTGGCGACGTAAAGGTCACTAACACCCTCGAACCTTTACAATTGCGTCGAGAGATAGCTGCGCTGAGCGCTTTCTATCGACTGTATCACGGCGAGTGTTCCGAGGAATTATTTTCCCTAATTCCTGCTTCCCCCTTCCTTCACAAGTCTACGCGTGCTGGCTCTCGATGTCACCGACTAACTGTGACATCAATTCCATCGCGCACAAAGAAATTTGGCAACTCCTTTCTTTGTCGCACTTCCAAGAAATGGAATTCCCTACCAGCTCACGTATGGGGAATACGTCCTCTTACGACCCGGGTTCCTTCAAACGAGGCGTGAAGAGGTATCTTGCGGGCCGGAAAGGCGAGGGCGGCTAGTGCAGAACCTTCTTCCCGACTGTACTGGCCGTCCTCGCGTTTGGACTCTACTACCACTTAACATCAGGTGGAGTAGAGTCATTTGCCCTCCCGGCAAATATAAAAAAAAAAAAAAAACATAAGATTTAATGCACTCTTTTAAATCCAAGTTTAATTTGTCTAAATTATTTGGTCTGTCATAGGATATATTGTCCCTTTTCAGGAATGATGGTCCTGAAAACCATAAATCACAGGTGAGAAGTGATCTCGGTGGTATTCCCCTAGATGCACAGTCTGCGGGGTCGTCCTTTGTCGAAACATGAAACCATTGAGATGCTTTCATGTTCGTTAATATTTCAGATGTTCGATAAGCTACAAACGACTTCCATCTACTTGGGTGGTTGTTTATCCAGGCTATTACCACTGTGGAATCAGTCCCTGCTTATAATACTCAAGACATTAGCTGTTTCGATCAAAAGTTGTGACAGAAGAACTGCTTCACACAACTCTAGCCGTGGAATACTAATTTGTTTTACAGGAGCTACTCTGGTTTTTGCAACAATAAGTGTCACGTGTATTTTACCTTCAAGGTCAATGGTTCTCAAATAAATCACGGCTGAGTAAGCTGTCTTCGAAGCGTCACTAAATCCATGCAGTTCCAGCTTCTGATTCAATCTTGTGCCTATCCAACGAGGTATGCGTACGTCGGTAAGTAGTGACAGTTGCTCTCGATAGTCAATCCACTCCTTCACTAACTCCACGTTTAGCTCTTCATCCCAACTAACGCCGGTAAGCCATAACTTTTGTATGAATACCTTCTAGTGCTAGTACTATACTTGGGGCTATCCAACCCAAAGGATCCATTAGCCTTGCTATATTTGAAATGACTGATCTTTTAGTTGCAGGTGCAGTCGTCAGCGGCGGAAGATTAACTAAGTACTGGAAGGTGTCTTGGTTGCGGTTCCAGGTAAGTCCTAATATTTTTATTGTACTATCTATCTTGATTTCTACTTCTTTTTTTCTTCATGTGATATTTCTTTAACTTTGTCTATGTTGTCCTTATAAATTATGTCCTTGTTTGTTCTATTTATATATAATTGTTCTTGATCTTTCTCATTCTCCATTTCCTTAATTCCTTCTATTAATTCCTGATTATTAGAATTACATTTTTGCAGTTTAAATCCACCTTTACCTAATAATTCTGTTATTTGTGTATATATTTCTAATCCTTGATCCACTTCGTAACACCCTGTCATAAGATCATCCATATAGAAACAATTGAGTACTGTATCTTTTGCAAGTGGATAGTTGTCTCCTTCATCAAAAGCAACTTGGTGTAACGTCCGAACGGCTTGATAAGGTGCAGAAGCTGTACCAAAGGTGACTGACGTTAGTTCATAGTCAACAATTTCTGTTTTCGGACAATCACGCCAAAGTATGCGTTGGAACATTGCATCTCCTTCAGCAATTCTGACTTGACGATACATTTTAATTATATCTGCTACCAGTGCTATGGGATACAATCGCCATCTTAATATGGTGTGCTTTAAGTCAGCTTGCAATTTCGGTCCTACGGTCAGATTATCATTTAAAGAAACTCCGTTACTGTTCTTCTGAGATGCATTAAAAACTACTCGAACTTTTGTAGTAGTTTTATCGTCGCGTACAACCACATGATGAGGTAAGTAAATAGCTTTACCTAGCTTCATATCATCTTTTGCTACTGGTCTCACGTGTCCTAGTGATAAATATTCTTGTATAACCTCTACGTACTTTTCTTTTAGTTCTTGATTATTTCCTAATCTTTTTTCTAATGACCTAAATCTTTTTTCTACTATATCTCGTGAATTTCGAGACATGCATAGTGTATTCTTTTCAAGAAAAGGTAACTTAACAATATATCTCCCACTTTCATCTCTTCTAGTAGTTAGAATATAGAACTCTTCACATGCTTTCTCTTCCGGTGTAAGTATTTGCTTTGTACTCATTTTTTCTTCTAATTCCCAAAATATTTTTAAAATATCATCTTCTTTATCTACCTGAGCATGTAATACATTGATAACTTTTGATCTGTCGTTATGTTCGTTATTTACAACCCATCCTAAGGTCGTATTTTGGGCGATTAAATTGCAGGCAGGATTTTTTATTATCCCCTCAGAGGCTGATGTGACTGAATGATGTAGCTGTAAACGTCAGCACCTAATAAAATATTAATTTTATTGGAGGTGTGGAATCCTGGATCTGCAAGACACAGGCTTGTGACAATTAACCAATTTAAGTTAGTGTTGACGCTGCGTTCAGGTAAGTAGGATGTTATTTTGTTTAACACGTATGCTTTCACCTTAAACACGAAGTCGAAATTCACTCATGATCATATATTTAAATGTACCATAGATCTAGTAATGGTTGAACTATTTTCACCAAGTCTTGATATAACTCCTTGTATAGGTGTCTTTTATAGACAGAACAATTGAACTGCTGCTTCGGTTATAAAACAAGCTTTGGAGCCCAGATCAAGACGGGATGATATTCGCCATTCTTCGACTCGACTTTGAATAGCGCTGTGGCTAATAAAACCTTCTTGGCTTTGACACCCTTCCTGTCGACAAGCACGAAACTATCGGAGGAGAACTAGTTGAGGAATTAACATTTTCTATCGTAGGCTTCAGACAAGCTAACCTTTTCACTTTTGATTATTCACCAATAAATATTGAAAAATAATGTACTCAACAAGATTGCACTTCACACAAACACAATTTGTTGACCTGGTGCCCTCTGTAGGTGGCGACACTTTGAACCAATCCGCTGCAGTTGCTCCGTCCACGCCCACCAATGCACGGCTGGGATCCCGCTGCTGCGGCCTCTGTTGCGTGTTTCCTTATTGCAGCAATCCACTGCGGAGACACGGGAGAAGCGGCTTCAACGCTCACAAAAAACACTATCCGGCTCGACTGGATCAATGTTGGGGTCAAAAACACCGAGTATGTAGTGTAATTGTTCTCACTTTATAAATTTACAAAAACTTATCTTGTACTTTAGAAAAAACATTCCTATAGCGCGATGTAAAATACATCTAACGCCATCTATTGACGAGATGATAAACTAAATGATTATTTGGGATAATGTCATTTGATCTTGAACAACCAACGAGGCAGTCGAGCACAAAATATTCCCGCTACGGCATGAGCTGTGTGATTGAGGCGGCATTTTTTAATAGTGTTTGAACAGTGCCCAAAATAAGGTTAATTTCATAGGGGTAATGGGTGTCTAGTTAATTTTCTGCTAATACCAATGTGTAAACGATTAATCAATTATCACAAAGCGATTGGCACTTGTCACTAGCCCGTGTGAGCATGGCATCAAAACAGCCGTGGAAGGTCGCCTTTACACCGTTCAAATATTTAAAAATTGCGATATTGTTTGTTAATTTTTACTTATGTTTGTTCAGCTTGATTGCTATTGTGGATTTTTTATACATAAGGTGTGTTTGGGGCTGGGTTGTCATTGTCAGTAGCAATACCGAAGGAAACCAACATGAGATTTGTCCTATTCGCATCGTTGGCACTTTTGGTGAGAGTTTATTGTTATTTCTGTGTTCTTTGTCTCGAATATTGTACAAAAATATATCTTTAAACATCACGACGGGATTTATTAATTTTTACAGATAATCCATATATATTTATGGCTTCCTTTTATAATGTTACAATTATTAGAGTGAACCTTTTTTGAGAAGGTTTGGAGCTTCTTCTATCACGCTCCAATGCGGGTTGGTGGAATACACATGTTTTCCTTCACCTTCAAGCACGGGATGAATTATAAACACAAATTAAGCACATGATAATTCATGGTGCTTGCCCGGTTTGAACCCACGATCATCGGTTAAGACTCACGCGTTCTAACCACTGGGCCATCTCGGTTATATATCAAGGATAGTGTGAATAAAAGGATTTTTGGTATAAAAACATATTTGTGCTTATAAAATAAATAACTGTGAGATCGAGCGTGATGACGTCACCGAGAGTGTTATTGTGAGTGCGTTATTGTGTGCGTGAGATCGGCACACGAGCTCTCGTGTTTACACATAGGTACATTGACACATACCATTTTTTTTTTGTTCACAGTGCGTGATGGCCGTACAGTCAAAACCCACATGTAAGTCTCAATAAGTTTATTCGACGACAATGTTTCAGTGAAAATTTCAAGCAGTTTTCATCACGGTTTGCATTCAGCGCGCAGCTCGAGATTCTTCATAAAAAAAAACATTAAAACGAAATAATTCTCAATAATCAGAAGCGTCGTTATCGTTGGTGGATTGGGTCGATGAAACTGGATTAGGACTTGTCCTCGTTTAATATACGTTGTATGTCCACTGGGCTTTATCGACCACTAATTCCACTATCATACTTTAAAGAGTAGCAATTTAAGGAGAAGAATCCTCGTGTATAAAAAATGTCTCAAAATGTATGACGTGGCAATCCACTAGCTACAGTAACGCCGTTCTGGTAATTTATGGGACCATTATTTCTATTTTTATAGAAATGGAAGGCGGACGAGCATATGGGCCACCTGATGGTAAGTGGTCACCAAACGCCCTTAGACATTGGCACTGTAGAAATGTTAACCATCGCTTACATTGCCAATCCACCAACCTTGGGACCTAAGATTTTATGTGCCTGTAATTACACTGGCTCACTCATCCTTCAAACCGGAACACAACAATACCAAGTACTGCTGTTTTGCGGTAGAATATCTGATGAGTAGGTGGTACCTACCCAGACGAGCTTGTACAAAGCCCTACCACCTGTAGAACAAAAAACAAACTTGGGTAGACAGTTTTCCGATGTGAGGTACATTTCCGTACCTCACACTCAATAATATTTTAAGCTCTCAAGATAAACTTGATAAACGCACATGATTATAGTGTACGCAAACACAGGTGTACTATATATTTCCCTCACCTTCGGATTACGAAGGAAAGGGAGGAAAACGGCAAATCCGACACGAACAAAAAAAGTCCAGACGCAGGACCAACACAAGGGCAGTGCTTTCCGAGCCATGAGTGGTAGGGCTATGAGCCACTGAGTAGGCACCACCCAGTCATACTTACTAGTACAGTAACTACAGGCACAATAGACATAACACTGAAATTCCAAGGTCGGTTCCATTGGCGATGTAAGTGATGGTTAATGTTACTTACAATATGTAATTTTGCTTACGTATAAATAAAAAAGATTTTTTTTTTTTTTAAGGAAACCATAAATTCCTTCAAATTATAAACATAAACTAATTATTGTTTTATTTAGTTGACGGCGAAATAAAGAAAGAAGTACAGGCTGGTGCCGCTTTGGGTCTCGGACTTGAATCAAGCAAGTGCGTCGAATGCAGTCAAACTCCAGATGTTTCTCCTCCGAAGTCTCCTTCCGTCGGTGACGGACCCGACTTGAGTGGAGCTGGAGGCGATTGTGAAAAAAACAATTGAAACGGAAAAATCTTTAGCCATTGGAGCTGCTGCTGGCTTTAGTGCTGGATTTTATAAAAGTTAAATGATATTATTAAAATCGTATTAAATGATTATTATTACGACTTTCATTTTTGTACTATAAGCGTCCCACGGCTGGGCTATTATTGAGGTGTAGGATGAGCTTGCTGCTCCAACATGTTAGTGGATCTATATGGCATTTTAACCGATTCCTGTATTTCCTGTGTTCCTCTATCCAGATGTTTTTTTTTCTATTGATTAGACTTATTTCTATTTGCATTTTATTTTGATTTAGCATAAAAAATACATAAAACCCCAAATTTTCACCCTCCTAACCCATCGTCCCATTTTGTAATCACGATTTTAGTATTTTTTATCTGAACAATATCAAAATAATTATTTATAGTAAAACCTCATCGAACTTTTGTCTACGTCATTCACGAGAAGCATCGCGTCATTTTGACATTTAAAAATGTGCCAAATATTTAACGATTTATTCAATTGATAAGAAATATAAACGTGTTTTTGATATTGAAAAGGTTGGTAAAATACTAAAAGATCAAATATATTATCGGTAACCGTTTTTATCGGTAAATACAACAATTTGGTCTATTTGTGTGTGTGTTAGAATGGAAAATGGCAGCAAGACGCAAAGGGGCCCATTTGGGCCGTCGAACTGATAAAGCATCAAGCATGCGTAATAATGCTTGATGCTTTGGATTGGAGCAGCGTGGTGGAATAAGCTCCAAACCTTCTCCTCAAAAAGGGAGAGGAGGCCTTTAGCCCAGCAGTGGGACATTCATAGGCTGTTACGGTACGGATGCGTAATAATAGAGCAGAAAGAACAGACGAACAAATCCAAAAAAATAACGAAAATGTGCGTGTCAGCATGTCACCATTAAACGGTTTGCTCATCGGCATTCAGTAGCAAGGCTGTTCCTGAAGTCCGTTCGCACACGAAAAAATATCGCAAAGGATTTCGTTCCTCCCGGGGTCTCTTCTTCCCCAACCGTATGTTATTTTTTTATTATTGTTTTAATGTACACAGGACTAACATCGTGTCTTCATCGCAATTTTATGGAGGAAAGTCAAGAAACCGAAATTGTAGCAAGTGTTAATAATGCAATCTTGAAAAATAAGTTAATAAATCATGTAAATTAATTCAAGTATACATACATTACATACATTCAATGTGCAATTATATTTAATCTATAGTAGTCTGTTTTGATTGTTTGAAACTTTTAAAGACATTTTTGATGTTTAATTTATTGTTAAAGGGCTTAAACTCCTTTGACAATATTTAAAATTAAAAATAATATCATTATTCTGAATCAAATTTAATTATTTAATGCAATAAGTAAAACTTAATTCCATTTGAATACTGTTGCGCCACCTTTGAACTGACTATGTTTCTTAATGTAGTTTGAGTAAAATATACTTAAAAAAATATTTAGCAGTAATTCAAGTTGTCTATTTTAATAGAAACTGTTAGTTGCTAATAATTGAATCGATTGAAAGGCAATAAAAAGACGCGGTTGCCTCACTGGAATATAGAAAAAAGAAGAAAAATTATGATGATGGCCAACGATGCGACAGCGAAATAGCCAACGCAAAGATTATGTTTGATTCGTATGTACTATGTTTATCCCATATTCTACCCCCAAACAGCAATGTTTAGTATTGTTGTGTTGCGGCTTAAAGGGCGATGGAGCCAGTGTAACTACAGGCACAAGGGACAATTTAGTTCACAAGGTTGGTGGCGCATTCGCGATGCAAGGAACGGTTAATATTTTTATAGTGCCAATGTATATGGGTGGGGGTGACCATTTACCAATATTATAAAAACAAATAACGGACCACCTTTTCCAAAAGTTCTGTCATAATGTCACAATGTGGGACGAAAGTACGATGAGCCACCACTCACAACAAAATCCGTAAATATAACCTAAGAAAACAATTATAAATAAATCCGGTGGGCAAACCATCGAGCTTATTTGTGTTGGCTAAAGACGGACTGACAAAAAATATCGTACAATCAATTGCTCTTTGAAATTAATTAACTGCTTCAGGATAAAAATATTTTACTTTTTTCACTTTACATTTAACTTTTAATCAAACAATGAATATGTCCATTATATCAATGAAATACATTGAGTTGAGAAAATGAATGGTTGGTGTTTTTTTGTTTTTATCGGTGATTATCGTCTACAGCGCTCCTTTCCTTTTTCTGTCATAGATCCCATCCCCACACACTTACAATAAATTCTTTACTTTTTATTTAAAATCCAAAATATTCAGTAGATATCATTTATATGGCAGAACAACGTTTGCCGGGTCAGCTAGTATATAAAAAAATCCGTGTTAAAAATTGAAATTTAAAAAACGAACTTCGTATTCTATTTTCATATATTGTTTCCCTGATGAGACATTCGAAATTGTTTTTAATCTGTGTCAAAAAAAGATCGTTTACATTATCTGTAATTTGACGCGTGCCGCGTTTCAGTATTTAGGGTTCTCTTTTAACCAAAAATATACTACAAATGTTACATTCATTTATTTTAATACGTATGCAGACTAGCAAATGGTTTAACTGATATTAACTGGTGGACAATAAAAATTGCCAGATATAATAGCCATCCCTTACATCAAAACGTCCCTATTGTTACACGGGCTCACTCACCCTTGAAACCGGAACACAGCAATGCCTTTGGTGGTAGAATATGTCATGATTGTTGTACCTTTTTTTGCTCGCAGTGGTAACTTTCAGAAAGGCACCCGGGTCTCGTGTGGGTGGAACCGGGTTATGTGGGATTCTTACCCACTAAAATCACTGCGATGGCCGTCGCATCCGCGGCCTCTCCCGTGCTGTGCTCCACCGTGGCTCGGCGGTGCCCTCCTCGAGGGCGAAGGTAATCTTGCTCCCCCCACACTCCTCGCTAGATGATTGTTGTACCTACCCAGACGGGCGTGCACAAAGCCCCACCATGTGAAATACCATTATACCACTGACTTATTATCACACACCCCTAATTCGCACGCACCCTCCAAGATTCACGAGCATTTGTTCTTAATAATACAATTGATGTCATAATTAAATTTTGCCCATTCCGTTGCACCCCAGGGACTAATAAATGCGTGGAGAAAAAAACGCCACGATGTCAAGAATGGCGTTACAATAATTAAGGATCAATTTATGGACACTCAAATAAGTGCTGTAAATGTTTATTTCTTTAAGATCTTTGTTTATAAATAATTGTCCGTTTTGACTTGGTAAAGATAAAATTGATGATATTTTTCCGAATTATTCTTTTCGGTTATTCAGTTAGAAAAAACTCGAAGCTCATCGCAGAAAAAGGTCGTGTAATATCATAAAGTGATTTGCGATATTGACCGTTATAATGATAAAATTTCAAGTATATACGCATCAAAATAGTATATCACCATAAGTCGGTTGTCATTATTGGACAGGCGAGTAATGACTTGAGTTCTTGCAGAATGGCGCGAATATTGATAAATTATTACTTTATCGCAATAGAATCGAAAGGTTTTTTCTTTTTTTTACGGGTTTTTTATCCTTGCCTCAAACCCTATCTTAAGCTATCTTACATATCAAATTATAGATTTTATAATTACGTTACATATTGACAAACAGACCTCATACGGCATATTGCTTTGGCCACTGTAAACGTGGGATCTGATCTCTTGATATAAGGCGTGCGTCCGATATATCAAAACGAATTCAAAATCCCATTTCAAATACAATTCGATTCGTATCGATTTTACAAACTAAAAATTCGATTTCAAAAATCGAGCCGAATCTAGCCGAACCAAACGATCTATAGATCGATACCACTAAAAGATTTTGAATCGACAAATAAAATCACTGGATATCACCAAACGAATTGTGTATCGTATCCAAACGCAAACTGATTGTTGCGTACTATGAAATTCGCTTTCTTTCTTTCTAATTCTAATTGGAATAAAGCGGAATAAAAAGGATAACGCGAATTTTGCGATTCGGATTCGGTTTTTTGGATATGCTACGGAAATCTATTACACGATCATCAACCATACCTTTAAATGCTTAAAGACTATATTTGCCTGAGCGCAAGCGATTTGGTGAGGCTAGGCGTTACCGAAATCGGATATCTAAAATCGGATTTTGAAATCGATCTGTAAATTTAAAATCGGATAAATATCAGTTTGCGTTAAAAACCAAAAACACCCATGTCTACTATATATATTTCGAGAAACGCTTTAGCTGTCAATGTCAAATTGAAACGTCCTTTGTCATTTTTTTTTTATAATTAAACATGACAAAGATTTATTTGTATTATAAAACGCACATTACACATATGGATTTTATGTTTTATATTATTTTTGGCTATGTATCATTCGCTAAGTATATTAAAAGTTATTTATTGTTGAGTTATTGCATAACTCCGACATTTAACCGACATAGCTGAAATCTATTTATCAATGCTTCCCTAGGGTCTCTATATTTATTTCATTCTACTAAAACACGATATATGTTATCTATCTTACCACAAACAATACAATTAGAGGAATCAGCCTTTTTCAGCCATTTTGAGGTAATGGCCGGAGCGAAGTCTACATAATATTTTAGCATGCGACCTACTCATTTTAATATTTTCGAGCCATGGAATTTTAGGAGGCTGATTTACGAGAATTGAAACGTTATCGGTGCAGTTTAACCGTGTTCCTATTCTACAAACAAATTAATTCAGTTGCGAATCGATGTCGGATCGGAATAGAATCGTTAACGTATCGTAACCGTTGTAAATTAATACAATTGTTTGCTTTGCTAATGCGTCGTACACGGCCAGCGTATTTTTTCACGCGTTCATTATTATTCATATTTATTAAAGTTTTCAATTGCTTTGTTTTTTGTTATTTATTTTAATAAGAATTAGTTATCACGTGAGTTTTTTGTTAAAATAAACAAAAAATATCGCTTTTATCATTCCATATTTTTAAACAATAATATTTCGTTGTAAAATCAATTGACTGGGACTTTGTGCAAGCCCAGTGTAGGTACCACCCACTCATCAGATATTGTACTGCTATAAAGCAAATTATTTTATTTATTTATTTAACAATAGAAGCAACCAGATAACAGTTAAATTATGGCGCTACAGATTTACCTTCCCGTTTCTCTATAACTTTTTTTTTAATTTATAATCTAGCGCTTGACTGTTATCACACCTGATGAAAAGTGATATACAGTCTAAGATGGAGCGCGCTTGCCTAGAAGATACCTCTTCACTCTAGACTTGAAGGTACCCAGCGTAACACAATATACACTATAATTTTTTTAAATAATACAAATTCAACTTATACTTAATATACTTATTACTTATTTCTCGTCTGATTACGTTCAAAGAATCTTTATTCTCAAAAACGACGAACGTCTTACATTAGAATAACATGACACGAAATTACTGGTGGTAGATCTTGTGCAAGCTCGTCTGGGTAGGTACCACCCACTCATCAGATATTCTACCGCGAAACAGCAGTACTTGGTATTGTTGTGTTCCGGTTTGAAGGGTGAGTGAGCCGGTGTAATAACAGGCACAAGGGACATAAAATCTTAGGTCCCAAGGTTGGTGGCGCATTGGCGATGTAAGCGATGGTTAACATTTCTTACAGTACCAATGTCCAAGGGCATTTGGTGTCTACTTACCATCAGGTGGCTTCCTGTACTATAAAAAAAAAATAATAGAATTATGGTGGCCACATAGGTTAACAACTTACGAGATATCAAGTAAGTTTCTTATGTTTTTGATTCTGTTTTCTAAACTATTTATATTAAACGAGGTATCGTATATATGAATATACGCTATCTGTATTTATTGTTAGCTGAAATAGTAACAAATTTTTGGTGTGTCACCCAACGGGTTTTGTGTTATGCTTATACTAGTAGTATTGTTGCGTTCCGTTTTAAAGTGTAACTACAGGCTAAAGGGATATCATCTTAGTTTCCAAGGTTGGTGGCGCATTGGCGATGTAAGGAATAGTTTATATTTCTTATATCGCAAATGTCTATGGTGGTAATCATCGCCTGCCCTTTTTCATCATTGCTGTTCAAGATCAAATGACATTATGCCAAATAATCATTTAGTTTATCATTTCGTCAATAGATGGCGTTAGAAGTATTTTACATCGCGCTATAGAAATGTTTTTTCTAAAGTACAATACAATTTTTGTAATTTCACAATGTGAGAACAATTACACTATCTGACCAGCAGTACATACTCGGTGGTTTTATTTTGAAGTCTCACAGTACCAATACTACCGGGTAACCAGCCTAACAATTGCGTTTTTTCATCTGGTTTGTTTTACAAATGTCATTATTTCAAATATTTAAAATAATCATTTCTTTTTATAATATTTATTTATATATCGCAGACTATTATTTACTTATACTATCTTTAATTATATCAGTTCAAAAACAGTAAATATTTTCGAATTAAAATCCAGTACATTTCTAAATGTTATGACAAACGTCAAATGTTGTCATTTATAGATTAAAATGTCACAAGGGGTGTTAATGTATATATTTTGGGGTGTTAAGGGATGAAAGATATTACGATAAAACTAATCGAATTATCGATAATTATTATTCGGGGATAAACGACTTCTGTGGTTATCTAAAATGAATTAGATCGTAACTCGCCCCTTTTAGTTGATTAGGGTGCACTGTTTTGCTTTTGTTATGTGTCACGTGATCATACGTCCCGATTATAACCTCATTATTGTACTCAAAATATCGTGTTAGTAGTATTTATTTTAATTTAATTGAAATATAATTAATATTCTTGATTCATCAGCCTTAGCCTGCAATGATAAATATAAAAATGCCACTGTAATATTTACATTCGAATCTTAAAAAAAAAATTGCGTATTGTTAAATAGCGCGCGTATTATGCCAAAGATAAAAGAAAATCGCTTAGACCCTGATGATTAAAAAATTGGATTACTTTTTCTGACAGGCTTAGAATTGTTTGAGATTTTTTTTTATTAAAACATTAATATCTGTCAAATTTATATAAACGAAACGATTTTTGCTTATATATTATACAAATACCCTGGATACATTATTCAGAAGACGATTTATACAAACATTCTAATCAAAATAATATGAAGAAGTGTTTTTTTTTAATTCTTTATAATAACACCTGAACATGAAATAAGTAAAGATAATTCAATTTTTGAGTAAACATTGAGTGCCAATTAAATTTCCTTTTTTTTCAATCAAGCATTAACCTATAGAATACAGATTGCCAGTGAATAAAAAAATAAATTGACAAACAGTAAATTTATTCCAAATGTATTGACAAAATATAATAAATATCAATATTAAACAAACCAAAATAATTTAAACAAATTGAATTCCTGTAGAAATTTCACAAAAAGAATTGCTCTTTCATTACAAAATACTTTCGCTGTATTCGGAATAACCTATGTTAACACGCTCGTCGCTACGTTTACTAGCGTTTTCATTGAAATGTTTTTCATGGACGACGGTCTTCTTGAAGTCATTCGAACTTCTGAGATCCTCCTCTACAGTTTTTGATGAGTACGCATTACTAAAACTGGCTGCTGCACTTTCAGAGAATTGAATTTTTTTATTGTAATAACGTCCTTTGTAACTATCAGGGTGTCCGTAGCGAATTTCACCTGTTTCGGGCCAGCTCTGTGTGCTACCACCACTGTAGGCGTTCGTGCTAGAACCTCCTTTGTTTGATCCAGAGTTACTGCCGGATCCTACATTAGACTGAGTGTCAGATTGCGCTCCTCCATTATTGCTGTTTGACGAGCTCTGTGTGCTACCACCACTGTAGGCGTTCGTGCTAGAACCTCCTTTGTTAGATTCAGAGTTACTGCCGGACCCTACATTAGATTGAGTGTTAGATTGCGCTCCTCCATTATTGCTGTTTGACGAGGTCTGTGTGCTACCACCACTGTAGGCGTTCGTGCTGGAACCTCCTTTCTTAGATCCAGAGTTACTGCCGGACCATACATTAGATTGAGTGTCAGATTGCGCTCCTCCATTATTACTGTTTGACGAGCTCTGTGTGCTACCACCACTGTAGGCGTTCGTGCTAGAACCTCCTTTGTGAGATCCAGAGTTACTGCCGGACCCTACATTAGATTGAGTGTCAGAGTGCGCTCCTCCATTATTACTGTTTGACGAGCTCTGTGTGCTACCACCACTGTTGGCGTTCGTGCTAGAACCTCCTTTGTTAGATCCAGAGTTACTGCCGGACCCTACATTAGATTGAGTGTCAGATTGCGCTCCTCCATTATTGCTGTTTGACGAGGTCTGTGTGCTACCACCACTGTAGGCGTTCGTGCTAGAACCTCCTTTCTTAGATCCAGAGTTACTGCCGGACCCTACATTAGATTGAGTGTCTGAGTGCGCTCCTCCATTATTGCTGTTTGACGAGCTCTGTGTGCTACCACCACTGTATCCGTTCGTGCTAGAACCTCCTTTGTTAGATCCAGAGTTACTGCTGGAGCCTACATTAGATTGAGTGTCAGATTGCGCTCCTCCATTATTGCTGCCTGACGAGCTCTGTGTGCTACCACCACTGTATCCGTTCGTGCTAGAACCTCCTTTGTTAGATCCAGAGTTACTGCCGGACCCTACATTAGATTGAGTGTCAGATTGCGCTCCTCCATTATTGCTGCCTGACGAGCTCTGTGTGCTACCACCACTGTTGGCGTTCGTGCTAGAACCTCCTTTGTTAGATCCAGAGTTACTGCCGGAGCCTACATTAGATTGAGTGTCAGATTGCGCTCCTCCATTATTGCTGCTTGACGAGCTCTGTGTGCTACCACCACTGTATCCGTTCGTGCTAGAACCTCCTTTGTTAGATCCAGAGTTACTGCCGGACCCTACATTAGATTGAGTGTCAGATTGCGCTCCTCCATTATTGCTGCCTGACGAGCTCTGTGTGCTACCACCACTGTATCCGTTCGTGCTAGAACCTCCTTTGTTAGATCCAGAGTTACTGCCGGACCCTACATTAGATTGAGTGTCAGATTGCGCTCCTCCATTATTGCCGTTTGACGAGCTCTGTGTGCTACCACCACTGTATCCGTTCGTGCTAGAACCTCCTTTGTTAGATCCAGAGTTACTGCCGGACCATACATTAGATTGAGTGTCAGATTGCGCTCCTCCATTATTGCTGTTTGACGAGCTCTGTGTGCTACCACCACTGTAGGCGTTCGTGCTAGAACCTCCTTTGTGAGATCCAGAGTTACTGCCGGACCCTACATTAGATTGAGTGTCAGATTGCGCTCCTCCATTATTGCTGTTTGACGAGCTCTGTGTGCTACCACCACTGTATCCGTTCGTGCTAGAACCTCCTTTGTTAGATCCAGAGTTACTGCCGGACCCTACATTAGATTGAGTGTCAGATTGCGCTCCTCCATTATTGCTGCCTGACGAGCTCTGTGTGCTACCACCACTGTTGGCGTTCGTGCTAGAACCTCCTTTGTTAGATCCAGAGTTACTGCCGGACCCTACATTAGATTGAGTGTTAGATTGCGCTCCTCCATTATTGCTGTTTGACGAGCTCTGTGTGCTACCACCACTGTTGGCGTTCGTGCTAGAACCTCCTTTGTTAGATCCAGAGTTACTGCCGGACCCTACATTAGATTGAGTGTCAGATTGCGCTCCTCCATTATTGCTGCCTGACGAGCTCTGTGTGCTACCACCACTGTAGGCGTTCGTGCTAGAACCTCCTTTGTTAGATCCAGAGTTACTGCCGGACCCTACATTAGATTGAGTGTTAGATTGCGCTCCTCCATTATTGCTGTTTGACGAGGTCTGTGTGCTACCACCACTGTAGGCGTTCGTGCTGGAACCTCCTTTCTTAGATCCAGAGTTACTGCCGGACCATACATTAGATTGAGTGTCAGATTGCGCTCCTCCATTATTACTGTTTGACGAGCTCTGTGTGCTACCACCACTGTAGGCGTTCGTGCTAGAACCTCCTTTGTGAGATCCAGAGTTACTGCCGGACCCTACATTAGATTGAGTGTCAGAGTGCGCTCCTCCATTATTACTGTTTGACGAGCTCTGTGTGCTACCACCACTGTTGGCGTTCGTGCTAGAACCTCCTTTGTTAGATCCAGAGTTACTGCCGGACCCTACATTAGATTGAGTGTCAGATTGCGCTCCTCCATTATTGCTGTTTGACGAGCTCTGTGTGCTACCACCACTGTAGGCGTTCGTGCTAGAACCTCCTTTGTGAGATCCAGAGTTACTGCCGGACCCTACATTAGATTGAGTGTCAGATTGCGCTCCTCCATTATTGCTGTTTGACGAGCTCTGTGTGCTACCACCACTGTAGGCGTTCGTGCTAGAACCTCCTTTGTTAGATCCAGAGTTACTGCCGGACCCTACATTAGACTGAGTGTTAGATTGCGCTCCTCCATTATTGCTGTTTGACGAGGTCTGTGTGCTACTGTTTGACGAGCTCTGTGTGCTACCACCACTGTAGGCGTTCGTGCTAGAACCTCCTTTGTGAGATCCAGAGTTACTGCCGGACCCTACATTAGATTGAGTGTCAGAGTGCGCTCCTCCATTATTACTGTTTGACGAGCTCTGTGTGCTACCACCACTGTTGGCGTTCGTGCTAGAACCTCCTTTGTTAGATCCAGAGTTACTGCCGGACCCTACATTAGATTGAGTGTCAGATTGCGCTCCTCCATTATTGCTGTTTGACGAGCTCTGTGTGCTACCACCACTGTATCCGTTCGTGCTAGAACCTCCTTTGTGAGATCCAGAGTTACTGCCGGACCCTACATTAGATTGAGTGTCAGATTGCGCTCCTCCATTATTGCTGTTTGACGAGCTCTGTGTGCTACCACCACTGTAGGCGTTCGTGCTAGAACCTCCTTTGTGAGATCCAGAGTTACTGCCGGACCCTACATTAGATTGAGTGTCAGATTGCGCTCCTCCATTATTGCTGTTTGACGAGCTCTGTGTGCTACCACCACTGTAGGCGTTCGTGCTAGAACCTCCTTTGTTAGATCCAGAGTTACTGCCGGACCCTACATTAGACTGAGTGTCAGATTGCGCTCCTCCATTATTGCTGTTTGACGAGCTCTGTGTGCTTCCGCCACTGTTGGCGTTCGTGCTAGAACCTCCTTTGTTAGATCCAGAGTTACTGCCGGACCCTACATTAGATTGAGTGTCAGATTGCGCTCCTCCATTATTGCTGTTTGACGAGCTATGTGTGCTACCACCACTGTAGGCGTTCGTGCTAGAACCTCCTTTGTTAGATCCAGAGTTACTGCCGGACCATACATTAGATTGAGTGTCAGATTGCGCTCCTCCATTATTGCTGTTTGACGAGCTCTGTGTGCTACCACCACTGTAGGCGTTCGTGCTAGAACCTCCTTTGTTAGATCCAGAATTACTGCCGGACCCTACATTAGATTGAGTGTCAGATTGCGCTCCTCCATTATTGCTGCCTGACGAGCTCTGTGTGCTACCACCACTGTAGGCGTTCGTGCTAGAACCTCCTTTGTTAGATCCAGAGTTACTGCCGGACCATACATTAGATTGAGTGTTAGATTGCGCTCCTCCATTATTGCTGTTTGACGAGCTCTGTGTGCTACCACCACTGTAGGCGTTCGTGCTAGAACCTCCTTTGTGAGATCCAGAGTTACTGCCGGACCCTACATTAGATTGAGTGTCAGATTGCGCTCCTCCATTATTGCTGTTTGACGAGCTATGTGTGCTACCACCACTGTAGGCGTTCGTGCTAGAACCTCCTTTGTTAGATCCAGAGTTACTGCCGGACCATACATTAGATTGAGTGTCAGATTGCGCTCCTCCATTATTGCTGTTTGACGAGCTCTGTGTGCTACCACCACTGTAGGCGTTCGTGCTAGAACCTCCTTTGTTAGATCCAGAATTACTGCCGGACCCTACATTAGATTGAGTGTCAGATTGCGCTCCTCCATTATTGCTGCCTGACGAGCTCTGTGTGCTACCACCACTGTAGGCGTTCGTGCTAGAACCTCCTTTGTTAGATCCAGAGTTACTGCCGGACCATACATTAGATTGAGTGTTAGATTGCGCTCCTCCATTATTGCTGTTTGACGAGCTCTGTGTGCTACCACCACTGTAGGCGTTCGTGCTAGAACCTCCTTTGTGAGATCCAGAGTTACTGCCGGACCCTACATTAGATTGAGTGTCAGATTGCGCTCCTCCATTATTGCTGTTTGACGAGCTATGTGTGCTACCACCACTGTAGGCGTTCGTGCTAGAACCTCCTTTCTTAGATCCAGAGTTACTGCCGGACCCTACATTAGATTGAGTGTCTGAGTGCGCTCCTCCATTATTGCTGTTTGACGAGCTCTGTGTGCTACCACCACTGTTGGCGTTCGTGCTAGAACCTCCTTTGTTAGATCCAGAGTTACTGCTGGAGCCTACATTAGATTGAGTGTCAGATTGCGCTCCTCCATTATTGCTGCCTGACGAGCTCTGTGTGCTACCACCACTGTATCCGTTCGTGCTAGAACCTCCTTTGTTAGATCCAGAGTTACTGCCGGACCCTACATTAGATTGAGTGTCAGATTGCGCTCCTCCATTATTGCTGCCTGACGAGCTCTGTGTGCTACCACCACTGTTGGCGTTCGTGCTAGAACCTCCTTTGTTAGATCCAGAGTTACTGCCGGACCCAACATTAGATTGAGTGTTAGACTGCGCTCCTCCATTATTGCTGTTTGACGAGCTCTGTGTGCTACCACCACTGTATCCGTTCGTGCTAGAACCTCCTTTGTTAGATCCAGAGTTACTGCCGGACCCAACATTAGATTGAGTGTCAGATTGCGCTCCTCCATTATTGCTGTTTGACGAACTCTGTGTGCTACCACCACTGTTGGCTTTCGTGCTAGAACCTCCTTTGTTAGATCCAGAGTTACTGCCGGATCCTACATTAGATTGAGTGTCAGATTGCGCTCCTCCATTATTGCTGCCTGACGAGCTCTGTGTGCTACCACCACTGTAGGCGTTCGTGCTAGAACCTCCTTTGTTAGATCCAGAGTTACTGCCGGACCCTACATTAGATTGAGTGTTAGATTGCGCTCCTCCATTATTGCTGTTTGACGAGGTCTGTGTGCTACCACCACTGTTGGCGTTCGTGCTAGAACCTCCTTTGTTAGATCCAGAGTTACTGCTGGAGCCTACATTAGATTGAGTGTCAGATTGCGCTCCTCCATTATTGCTGCCTGACGAGCTCTGTGTGCTACCACCACTGTTGGCGTTCGTGCTAGAACCTCCTTTGTTAGATCCAGAGTTACTGCCGGACCCTACATTAGATTGAGTGTCAGATTGCGCTCCTCCATTATTGCTGTTTGACGAGCTCTGTGTGCTACCACCACTGTATCCGTTCGTTTTAGAACCTCCTTTGTTAGATCCAGAGTTACTGCCGGACCCTACATTAGATTGAGTGTCAGATTGCGCTCCTCCATTATTGCTGCCTGACGAGCTCTGTGTGCTACCACCACTGTTGGCGTTCGTGCTAGAACCTCCTTTGTTAGATCCAGAGTTACTGCCGGACCCTACATTAGATTGAGTGTTAGATTGCGCTCCTCCATTATTGCTGTTTGACGAGGTCTGTGTGCTACCACCACTGTTGGCGTTCGTGCTAGAACCTCCTTTGTTAGATCCAGAGTTACTGCCGGACCCTACATTAGATTGAGTGTTAGATTGCGCTCCTCCATTATTGCTGTTTGACGAGGTCTGTGTGCTACCACCACTGTAGGCGTTCGTGCTAGAACCTCCTTTGTTAGATCCAGAGTTACTGCCGGACCCTACATTAGATTGAGTGTTAGATTGCGCTCCTCCATTATTGCTGTTTGACGAGGTCTGTGTGCTACCACCACTGTTGGCGTTCGTGCTAGAACCTCCTTTGTTAGATCCAGAGTTACTGCTGGAGCCTACATTAGATTGAGTGTCAGATTGCGCTCCTCCATTATTGCTGTTTGACGAGCTCTGTGTGCTACCACCACTGTTGGCGTTCGTGCTAGAACCTCCTTTGTTAGATCCAGAGTTACTGCCGGACCCTACATTAGATTGAGTGTCAGATTGCGCTCCTCCATTATTGCTGCCTGACGAGCTCTGTGTGCTACCACCACTGTAGGCGTTCGTGCTAGAACCTCCTTTGTTAGATCCAGAGTTACTGCCGGACCCTACATTAGATTGAGTGTTAGATTGCGCTCCTCCATTATTGCTGTTTGACGAGGTCTGTGTGCTACCACCACTGTAGGCGTTCGTGCTAGAACCTCCTTTCTTAGATCCAGAGTTACTGCCGGACCATACATTAGATTGAGTGTCAGATTGCGCTCCTCCATTATTGCTGTTTGACGAGCTCTGTGTGCTACCACCACTGTAGGCGTTCGTGCTAGAACCTCCTTTGTGAGATCCAGAGTTACTGCCGGACCCTACATTAGATTGAGTGTCAGAGTGCGCTCCTCCATTATTACTGTTTGACGAGCTCTGTGTGCTACCACCACTGTTGGCGTTCGTGCTAGAACCTCCTTTGTTAGATCCAGAGTTACTGCCGGACCCTACATTAGATTGAGTGTTAGATTGCGCTCCTCCATTATTGCTGTTTGACGAGGTCTGTGTGCTACCACCACTGTTGGCGTTCGTGCTAGAACCTCCTTTGTTAGATCCAGAGTTACTGCTGGAGCCTACATTAGATTGAGTGTCAGATTGCGCTCCTCCATTATTGCTGCCTGACGAGCTCTGTGTGCTACCACCACTGTATCCGTTCGTGCTAGAACCTCCTTTGTTAGATCCAGAGTTACTGCCGGACCCTACATTAGATTGAGTGTCAGATTGCGCTCCTCCATTATTGCTGCCTGACGAGCTCTGTGTGCTACCACCACTGTTGGCGTTCGTGCTAGAACCTCCTTTGTTAGATCCAGAGTTACTGCCGGACCCTACATTAGATTGAGTGTCAGATTGCGCTCCTCCATTATTGCTGTTTGACGAGCTCTGTGTGCTACCACCACTGTAGGCGTTCGTGCTAGAACCTCCTTTGTGAGATCCAGAGTTACTGCCGGACCCTACATTAGATTGAGTGTCAGATTGCGCTCCTCCATTATTGCTGTTTGACGAGCTCTGTGTGCTACCACCACTGTAGGCGTTCGTGCTAGAACCTCCTTTGTTAGATCCAGAGTTACTGCCGGACCCTACATTAGACTGAGTGTCAGATTGCGCTCCTCCATTATTGCTGTTTGACGAGCTCTGTGTGCTTCCGCCACTGTTGGCGTTCGTGCTAGAACCTCCTTTGTTAGATCCAGAGTTACTGCCGGACCCTACATTAGATTGAGTGTCAGATTGCGCTCCTCCATTATTGCTGTTTGACGAGCTATGTGTGCTACCACCACTGTAGGCGTTCGTGCTAGAACCTCCTTTGTTAGATCCAGAGTTACTGCCGGACCATACATTAGATTGAGTGTCAGATTGCGCTCCTCCATTATTGCTGTTTGACGAGCTCTGTGTGCTACCACCACTGTAGGCGTTCGTGCTAGAACCTCCTTTGTTAGATCCAGAATTACTGCCGGACCCTACATTAGATTGAGTGTCAGATTGCGCTCCTCCATTATTGCTGCCTGACGAGCTCTGTGTGCTACCACCACTGTAGGCGTTCGTGCTAGAACCTCCTTTGTTAGATCCAGAGTTACTGCCGGACCATACATTAGATTGAGTGTTAGATTGCGCTCCTCCATTATTGCTGTTTGACGAGCTCTGTGTGCTACCACCACTGTAGGCGTTCGTGCTAGAACCTCCTTTGTGAGATCCAGAGTTACTGCCGGACCCTACATTAGATTGAGTGTCAGATTGCGCTCCTCCATTATTGCTGTTTGACGAGGTCTGTGTGCTACCACCACTGTAGGCGTTCGTGCTAGAACCTCCTTTCTTAGATCCAGAGTTACTGCCGGACCCTACATTAGATTGAGTGTCTGAGTGCGCTCCTCCATTATTGCTGTTTGACGAGCTCTGTGTGCTACCACCACTGTTGGCGTTCGTGCTAGAACCTCCTTTGTTAGATCCAGAGTTACTGCTGGAGCCTACATTAGATTGAGTGTCAGATTGCGCTCCTCCATTATTGCTGCCTGACGAGCTCTGTGTGCTACCACCACTGTATCCGTTCGTGCTAGAACCTCCTTTGTTAGATCCAGAGTTACTGCCGGACCCTACATTAGATTGAGTGTCAGATTGCGCTCCTCCATTATTGCTGCCTGACGAGCTCTGTGTGCTACCACCACTGTTGGCGTTCGTGCTAGAACCTCCTTTGTTAGATCCAGAGTTACTGCCGGACCCAACATTAGATTGAGTGTTAGACTGCGCTCCTCCATTATTGCTGTTTGACGAGCTCTGTGTGCTACCACCACTGTATCCGTTCGTGCTAGAACCTCCTTTGTTAGATCCAGAGTTACTGCCGGACCCAACATTAGATTGAGTGTCAGATTGCGCTCCTCCATTATTGCTGTTTGACGAACTCTGTGTGCTACCACCACTGTTGGCTTTCGTGCTAGAACCTCCTTTGTTAGATCCAGAGTTACTGCCGGATCCTACATTAGATTGAGTGTCAGATTGCGCTCCTCCATTATTGCTGCCTGACGAGCTCTGTGTGCTACCACCACTGTAGGCGTTCGTGCTAGAACCTCCTTTGTTAGATCCAGAGTTACTGCCGGACCCTACATTAGATTGAGTGTTAGATTGCGCTCCTCCATTATTGCTGTTTGACGAGGTCTGTGTGCTACCACCACTGTTGGCGTTCGTGCTAGAACCTCCTTTGTTAGATCCAGAGTTACTGCTGGAGCCTACATTAGATTGAGTGTCAGATTGCGCTCCTCCATTATTGCTGCCTGACGAGCTCTGTGTGCTACCACCACTGTTGGCGTTCGTGCTAGAACCTCCTTTGTTAGATCCAGAGTTACTGCCGGACCCTACATTAGATTGAGTGTCAGATTGCGCTCCTCCATTATTGCTGTTTGACGAGCTCTGTGTGCTACCACCACTGTATCCGTTCGTTTTAGAACCTCCTTTGTTAGATCCAGAGTTACTGCCGGACCCTACATTAGATTGAGTGTCAGATTGCGCTCCTCCATTATTGCTGCCTGACGAGCTCTGTGTGCTACCACCACTGTTGGCGTTCGTGCTAGAACCTCCTTTGTTAGATCCAGAGTTACTGCCGGACCCTACATTAGATTGAGTGTTAGATTGCGCTCCTCCATTATTGCTGTTTGACGAGGTCTGTGTGCTACCACCACTGTTGGCGTTCGTGCTAGAACCTCCTTTGTTAGATCCAGAGTTACTGCCGGACCCTACATTAGATTGAGTGTTAGATTGCGCTCCTCCATTATTGCTGTTTGACGAGGTCTGTGTGCTACCACCACTGTAGGCGTTCGTGCTAGAACCTCCTTTGTTAGATCCAGAGTTACTGCCGGACCCTACATTAGATTGAGTGTTAGATTGCGCTCCTCCATTATTGCTGTTTGACGAGGTCTGTGTGCTACCACCACTGTTGGCGTTCGTGCTAGAACCTCCTTTGTTAGATCCAGAGTTACTGCTGGAGCCTACATTAGATTGAGTGTCAGATTGCGCTCCTCCATTATTGCTGTTTGACGAGCTCTGTGTGCTACCACCACTGTTGGCGTTCGTGCTAGAACCTCCTTTGTTAGATCCAGAGTTACTGCCGGACCCTACATTAGATTGAGTGTCAGATTGCGCTCCTCCATTATTGCTGCCTGACGAGCTCTGTGTGCTACCACCACTGTAGGCGTTCGTGCTAGAACCTCCTTTGTTAGATCCAGAGTTACTGCCGGACCCTACATTAGATTGAGTGTTAGATTGCGCTCCTCCATTATTGCTGTTTGACGAGGTCTGTGTGCTACCACCACTGTAGGCGTTCGTGCTAGAACCTCCTTTCTTAGATCCAGAGTTACTGCCGGACCATACATTAGATTGAGTGTCAGATTGCGCTCCTCCATTATTGCTGTTTGACGAGCTCTGTGTGCTACCACCACTGTAGGCGTTCGTGCTAGAACCTCCTTTGTGAGATCCAGAGTTACTGCCGGACCCTACATTAGATTGAGTGTCAGAGTGCGCTCCTCCATTATTACTGTTTGACGAGCTCTGTGTGCTACCACCACTGTTGGCGTTCGTGCTAGAACCTCCTTTGTTAGATCCAGAGTTACTGCCGGACCCTACATTAGATTGAGTGTTAGATTGCGCTCCTCCATTATTGCTGTTTGACGAGGTCTGTGTGCTACCACCACTGTTGGCGTTCGTGCTAGAACCTCCTTTGTTAGATCCAGAGTTACTGCTGGAGCCTACATTAGATTGAGTGTCAGATTGCGCTCCTCCATTATTGCTGCCTGACGAGCTCTGTGTGCTACCACCACTGTATCCGTTCGTGCTAGAACCTCCTTTGTTAGATCCAGAGTTACTGCCGGACCCTACATTAGATTGAGTGTCAGATTGCGCTCCTCCATTATTGCTGCCTGACGAGCTCTGTGTGCTACCACCACTGTTGGCGTTCGTGCTAGAACCTCCTTTGTTAGATCCAGAGTTACTGCCGGACCCTACATTAGATTGAGTGTCAGATTGCGCTCCTCCATTATTGCTGTTTGACGAGCTCTGTGTGCTACCACCACTGTAGGCGTTCGTGCTAGAACCTCCTTTGTGAGATCCAGAGTTACTGCCGGACCCTACATTAGATTGAGTGTCAGATTGCGCTCCTCCATTATTGCTGTTTGACGAGCTCTGTGTGCTACCACCACTGTAGGCGTTCGTGCTAGAACCTCCTTTGTTAGATCCAGAGTTACTGCCGGACCCTACATTAGACTGAGTGTCAGATTGCGCTCCTCCATTATTGCTGTTTGACGAGCTCTGTGTGCTTCCGCCACTGTTGGCGTTCGTGCTAGAACCTCCTTTGTTAGATCCAGAGTTACTGCCGGACCCTACATTAGATTGAGTGTCAGATTGCGCTCCTCCATTATTGCTGTTTGACGAGCTATGTGTGCTACCACCACTGTAGGCGTTCGTGCTAGAACCTCCTTTGTTAGATCCAGAGTTACTGCCGGACCATACATTAGATTGAGTGTCAGATTGCGCTCCTCCATTATTGCTGTTTGACGAGCTCTGTGTGCTACCACCACTGTAGGCGTTCGTGCTAGAACCTCCTTTGTTAGATCCAGAGTTACTGCCGGACCCTACATTAGATTGAGTGTCAGATTGCGCTCCTCCATTATTGCTGCCTGACGAGCTCTGTGTGCTACCACCACTGTAGGCGTTCGTGCTAGAACCTCCTTTGTTAGATCCAGAGTTACTGCCGGACCATACATTAGATTGAGTGTTAGATTGCGCTCCTCCATTATTGCTGTTTGACGAGCTCTGTGTGCTACCACCACTGTAGGCGTTCGTGCTAGAACCTCCTTTGTGAGATCCAGAGTTACTGCCGGACCCTACATTAGATTGAGTGTCAGATTGCGCTCCTCCATTATTGCTGTTTGACGAGGTCTGTGTGCTACCACCACTGTAGGCGTTCGTGCTAGAACCTCCTTTCTTAGATCCAGAGTTACTGCCGGACCCTACATTAGATTGAGTGTCTGAGTGCGCTCCTCCATTATTGCTGTTTGACGAGCTCTGTGTGCTACCACCACTGTTGGCGTTCGTGCTAGAACCTCCTTTGTTAGATCCAGAGTTACTGCTGGAGCCTACATTAGATTGAGTGTCAGATTGCGCTCCTCCATTATTGCTGCCTGACGAGCTCTGTGTGCTACCACCACTGTATCCGTTCGTGCTAGAACCTCCTTTGTTAGATCCAGAGTTACTGCCGGACCCTACATTAGATTGAGTGTCAGATTGCGCTCCTCCATTATTGCTGCCTGACGAGCTCTGTGTGCTACCACCACTGTTGGCGTTCGTGCTAGAACCTCCTTTGTTAGATCCAGAGTTACTGCCGGACCCAACATTAGATTGAGTGTTAGACTGCGCTCCTCCATTATTGCTGTTTGACGAGCTCTGTGTGCTACCACCACTGTATCCGTTCGTGCTAGAACCTCCTTTGTTAGATCCAGAGTTACTGCCGGACCCTACATTAGATTGAGTGTCAGATTGCGCTCCTCCATTATTGCTGTTTGACGAGCTCTGTGTGCTACCACCACTGTTGGCGTTCGTGCTAGAACCTCCTTTGTTAGATCCAGAGTTACTGCTGGAGCCTACATTAGATTGAGTGTCAGATTGCGCTCCTCCATTATTGCTGCCTGACGAGCTCTGTGTGCTACCACCACTGTATCCGTTCGTGCTAGAACCTCCTTTGTTAGATCCAGAGTTACTGCCGGACCCTACATTAGATTGAGTGTCAGATTGCGCTCCTCCATTATTGCTGCCTGACGAGCTCTGTGTGCTACCACCACTGTTGGCGTTCGTGCTAGAACCTCCTTTGTTAGATCCAGAGTTACTGCCGGACCCAACATTAGATTGAGTGTTAGACTGCGCTCCTCCATTATTGCTGTTTGACGAGCTCTGTGTGCTACCACCACTGTATCCGTTCGTGCTAGAACCTCCTTTGTTAGATCCAGAGTTACTGCCGGACCCTACATTAGATTGAGTGTCAGATTGCGCTCCTCCATTATTGCTGCCTGACGAGCTCTGTGTGCTACCACCACTGTAGGCGTTCGTGCTAGAACCTCCTTTGTTAGATCCAGAGTTACTGCCGGACCCTACATTAGATTGAGTGTTAGATTGCGCTCCTCCATTATTGCTGTTTGACGAGGTCTGTGTGCTACCACCACTGTTGGCGTTCGTGCTAGAACCTCCTTTGTTAGATCCAGAGTTACTGCTGGAGCCTACATTAGATTGAGTGTCAGATTGCGCTCCTCCATTATTGCTGCCTGACGAGCTCTGTGTGCTACCACCACTGTATCCGTTCGTGCTAGAACCTCCTTTGTTAGATCCAGAGTTACTGCCGGACCCTACATTAGATTGAGTGTCAGATTGCGCTCCTCCATTATTGCTGTTTGACGAGCTCTGTGTGCTACCACCACTGTATCCGTTCGTGCTAGAACCTCCTTTGTTAGATCCAGAGTTACTGCCGGACCCTACATTAGATTGAGTGCCAGATTGCGCTCCTCCATTATTGCTGCCTGACGAGCTCTGTGTGCTACCACCACTGTTGGCGTTCGTGCTAGAACCTCCTTTGTTAGATCCAGAGTTACTGCCGGACCCTACATTAGATTGAGTGTTAGATTGCGCTCCTCCATTATTGCTGTTTGACGAGCTCTGTGTGCTACCACCACTGTTGGCGTTCGTGCTAGAACCTCCTTTGTTAGATCCAGAGTTACTGCCGGACCCTACATTAGATTGAGTGTCAGATTGCGCTCCTCCATTATTGCTGCCTGACGAGCTCTGTGTGCTACCACCACTGTAGGCGTTCGTGCTAGAACCTCCTTTGTTAGATCCAGAGTTACTGCCGGACCCTACATTAGATTGAGTGTTAGATTGCGCTCCTCCATTATTGCTGTTTGACGAGGTCTGTGTGCTACCACCACTGTAGGCGTTCGTGCTAGAACCTCCTTTCTTAGATCCAGAGTTACTGCCGGACCATACATTAGATTGAGTGTCAGATTGCGCTCCTCCATTATTGCTGTTTGACGAGCTCTGTGTGCTACCACCACTGTAGGCGTTCGTGCTAGAACCTCCTTTGTGAGATCCAGAGTTACTGCCGGACCCTACATTAGATTGAGTGTCAGAGTGCGCTCCTCCATTATTACTGTTTGACGAGCTCTGTGTGCTACCACCACTGTTGGCGTTCGTGCTAGAACCTCCTTTGTTAGATCCAGAGTTACTGCCGGACCCTACATTAGATTGAGTGTCTGAGTGCGCTCCTCCATTATTGCTGTTTGACGAGCTCTGTGTGCTACCACCACTGTTGGCGTTCGTGCTAGAACCTCCTTTGTTAGATCCAGAGTTACTGCTGGAGCCTACATTAGATTGAGTGTCAGATTGCGCTCCTCCATTATTGCTGCCTGACGAGCTCTGTGTGCTACCACCACTGTTGGCGTTCGTGCTAGAACCTCCTTTGTTAGATCCAGAGTTACTGCCGGACCCTACATTAGATTGAGTGTCAGATTGCGCTCCTCCATTATTGCTGCCTGACGAGCTCTGTGTGCTACCACCACTGTTGGCGTTCGTGCTAGAACCTCCTTTGTTAGATCCAGAGTTACTGCCGGACCCTACATTAGATTGAGTGTCAGATTGCGCTCCTCCATTATTGCTGTTTGACGAGCTCTGTGTGCTACCACCACTGTAGGCGTTCGTGCTAGAACCTCCTTTGTGAGATCCAGAGTTACTGCCGGACCCTACATTAGATTGAGTGTCAGATTGCGCTCCTCCATTATTGCTGTTTGACGAGCTCTGTGTGCTACCACCACTGTAGGCGTTCGTGCTAGAACCTCCTTTGTTAGATCCAGAGTTACTGCCGGACCCTACATTAGACTGAGTGTCAGATTGCGCTCCTCCATTATTGCTGTTTGACGAGCTCTGTGTGCTTCCGCCACTGTTGGCGTTCGTGCTAGAACCTCCTTTGTTAGATCCAGAGTTACTGCCGGACCCTACATTAGATTGAGTGTCAGATTGCGCTCCTCCATTATTGCTGTTTGACGAGCTATGTGTGCTACCACCACTGTAGGCGTTCGTGCTAGAACCTCCTTTGTTAGATCCAGAGTTACTGCCGGACCATACATTAGATTGAGTGTCAGATTGCGCTCCTCCATTATTGCTGTTTGACGAGCTCTGTGTGCTACCACCACTGTAGGCGTTCGTGCTAGAACCTCCTTTGTTAGATCCAGAATTACTGCCGGACCCTACATTAGATTGAGTGTCAGATTGCGCTCCTCCATTATTGCTACCTGACGAGCTCTGTGTGCTACCACCGCTGTATCCGTTCGTGCTAGAACCTCCTTTGTTAGATCCAGAGTTACTGCCGGACCCTACATTAGATTGATTGTCAGATTGCGCTCCTCCATTATTGCTGCCTGACGAGCTCTGTGTGCTACCACCACTGTTGGCGTTCGTGCTAGAACCTCCTTTGTTAGATCCAGAGTTACTGCCGGACCATACATTAGATTGAGTGTCAGATTGCGCTCCTCCATTATTACTGCCTGACGAGCTCTGTGTGCTACCACCACTGTTGGCCTTCGTGCTAGAACCTCCTTTGTTAGATCCAGAGTTACTGCCGGACCCTACATTAGATTGAGTGTCAGATTGCGCTCCTCCATTATTGCTGCCTGACGAGCTCTGTGTGCTACCACCACTGTTGGCGTTCGTGCTAGAACCTCCTTTGTTAGATCCAGAGTTACTGCCGGACCCTACATTAGATTGAGTGTCAGATTGCGCTCCTCCATTATTGCTGCCTGACGAGCTCTGTGTGCTACCACCACTGTTGGCGTTCGTGCTAGAACCTCCTTTGTTAGATCCAGAGTTACTGCCGGACCATACATTAGATTGAGTGTCAGAGCGCGCTCCTCCTTCATGTCTGGTTGACGAGCAGTGTTTGCTACCGCCACTGTTCCCATTTGAGCACTCATTGTTTTTAGTGCCAGAGCTGATTTTAGACCCGACATTAGCGTATAATCCAGATTTTTTCGTGTACAATTTCGGATGAGGTATGTACTCTTTCAGATTTTCAGCTGAGACCAGAAATAATAATGTTGGTCTTTCATTTTCCACTTGGCGTTCTTGGTAGTTGACAGGACCGTGACCAATATTATTTTTGCATATATCTGGTGTTATCGAGGTATCTGTTAATTAAAAAACTAAAGATTAATTCATCATTGGTCGGGCAAGCCTGTCTGGTTAGGGATGCCACCCAATCATTACATATTCTATCTATCAAATTAGTTATTATTATTGTGTTACGGTCAAAGGGTGAGTGAGCCAGTATTACGGACACAATGGTCATTCATGCTAGTTACCCAATTTGTAGGCGCATTGGCAATATAAGGGATGATAAGTAATTCTTACGACTCCAATGTCTATGGACGGCTGCCACTAACCATCTCGCAATCTATTTGCCTTCGTAATCATAATCGTAACAGCCTGTGAATGTCCCACTGCTGGGCCAAAGGCCTCCTCTACCCTTTTGAGGAGAAGGTTTTGAGCTTATTCCACCACGCTGCTCCACTGCGGGTTGGTGGAATACACATGTGGCAGAATTTCAGTGAAATTAGACACATGCAGGTTTCCTCACGATGTTTTCCTTCACCGTAAAGCACGAGATGAATTAGTATCCCAAATTAAGCACATGAAAATTCAGTGGTGCTTGAACCCACCCGGTTCAAGCACCACTGAATTTGAACCGGGTTTGAACCCACGATCATCGGTTAAGATTCTCGTGTTCTTACCACTGGTCCATCTCGGCTTCTTATTCTATTTGCCTTATAACGCCTTATTTATACTTATAACAGACAGAAATATATTAGCTATATATAAAACTTACGAGGTTTTGGTAAGCTGGTAACTTTTGCTGCCTGTAAAATGATAAAATAATTTAAAAAAAAAATGAAGAAAATATTTGGCCTAAGCCTCTCCTGTGATGAAGCTGTAGCATTTTCCAGCGGGCTGCTCTGGGATACACACGCAGGTTTTCTCGTGAAATCCTTCACCACCAAGCACGAGATGAACTCAGTTATGTTTGTCAAGGTTTTAACCGGAAATATCCGGTTCAAACCACTTTTTCCCGAAGAAACGTTTTTCGAACAATTAGATTACAATATTTGTAATGAACAATTATCGTTGCTTTTTTAAATTGAAAAAATTAAAAATAGTATAGTAGTAATATTTAGTCTTTAGATATTCAGTTAAATTAAATATTTCAATCCCTATTATGAGTAATCATTAAGATAAATATACTGTGTAATAAACTCAAGAAATTAATTTGGATAATTCTTCTAAAATCACATAATACCATAATAGGTATTCCAATTTTAAAAAATAATTTGATTTTTATTTTTTCAAATTAAAATAAACTATACACACACATTGACATAAAACATCTTATTTAAAAAAAAATAACTTACCGCCAAAACTAGACACAACATGACATGAGACGCCATCTTGATATCTACCTTCGTTATGCAGTTAGTGGCGAAGACTCGAGCTTATATTCCAAAACAAAACAATAGAATTAACAAAGAATGGAATGAAAAGAAAAAAAAAACAATAATTATTTCGAAAAAATAAGCCATAAATTAAAGTGAATAACGCGGCTGAATAAATAGTACTTATTTATATTTTTGATCCAAACATATTTTTTAATTATCATAATAATTACACCTGAACTGTTTGGTTAATTTATTATATATATATATTTATTATATAAGCTTCGATAACTTTGTCCGTATGTCTAGTATTAAGTAACCACTTAATATACGTTGGTATAGTGGATAGATATAAGGCAGTACCCGAGGTCTTGGACTCAAACCCTAGGTCAGGCCTTTTTTATATACATTGGATTTTATCAGGTTTTTTAATATATATTGGAAGTCGGAAAGGCAAATGGGCCAGCTGAGGTTAAGTGGTCACCGCCGTTATAGACGTTGACAATGTAAGAAATATTAACCATACCTTACCTACATCAACCGTGGGAACGAATATGCTATGCTATTCTACCGCAAAACATCAGTACTTGGTATTTTTGTGTTCCGGTTTGAAGGTTGAGTGAGGCAGTGTAATTACAGGCACAAGGGACATAAAATCTTAGGTCCCAAGGTTGGTGGCGCATTGGCGATGTAAGCGATGGTTAACATTTCTTACAGTGCCAATGTCTAAGGCGTTTGGTGGCCCATATGCACGTCCGCCTTCCTATTCTAGAAAAAAAAAGAAAAAAAATGCCCCTTGGGTCTGTAGTTAAGCCTTTTAAATGGAACACAACAATACTAAGTATTGCAGTGGAATATCTGATAAGTGGGTGGTAACCAAGACGAGCGCGTGTTCGTGTTGTGAGTGGAAATTAAGGCATATATGTATCACTTAGACTGGAAAAGCTGGGGATGACTATGGGATAACGCAGCGGTTCCTTTCCGTGACGAAGCCAGTTATCCCGATCGGGCTTACTCCCATTTTCATAATAGGTTTTTTAATATATGACTCCATAGATGCGTTGTATGTGCCTTTGGTATTTTTATATATTTATATTATATAAAAGATATGCAAGCAAGAGCAACCAAAAATGGAATAAAAATGGAATAAAAATGGAACTACACATTACAAATTTATAGAACCGACACGCCGGCTAAAGATTTTCCTGTGGAATTGTACCCAAGACGCTGGCGCTCCCTCTGTAGGAGTCTGCACCGCTAGACTCAGCCTTTGGGCTAAGCAGTGTTGCCAACTTGGGGGTTTTCCCTTGAATATAGGGTAAGTCAGATGAAATGGGGTATTTTCAGGAACAACATTTTTAACGGTTCCTTTTCAGGGGAAACATTTTTATATATATAAGAAATGTATTTTCTATTTACTTCAATTCATCGGTCAGGGGGTAACGAAGGGATTTCAATATGATTCTCGGGATGCTTATATGGTTGGCAACACTGGGGCTAAGTAATATAATTGTCATTTTAATACGCCTGCTTGTTTTTAACGGGCAACATATCAATCTCAGTTTTACGATTAAGGATTGATGGCAATATGGAAATCGTATGCAATTTTCAATTAAAATATAAGCAAACATTTGAAACATATATAATATATATTATTATTTAACCTTTCAATAATTAACCTTGTAATGAATGAAAATGTACTTGACATTGACATAGCGATTGGTAATTAATTTTATATTTTATTTGCACATACGTTTTTACGCAAATTATTTAATTTGTTATTAAATACCTACATGTGGCTCGCACACAATGCAATAAATGAATATAATATTAACCGACTAAATAATAAAGGTTGTTTTAAGCCCCGACAAGAGTAGTGTCATAAGTTTAACGTGTGTGTGTGTGTTATTTGCATGTTTGTGGCATCGTAGCTCCTAAACGTGTGAACCGAGTTTGATTTAGTTCTTCTTAAAAGGTGATCGGGAGCGTTCTAAGCGAATTAAAGAGAACTTGTTAAGTTTTAAGATAAGCTCTTCTCTAGTCGTTGAAGAGATATGAGCACTTGAAATGTGATCGATTTGAAATTTAGAATCACGTGACTTCAATGACAAAATAACATGATAACAATAATCTGATGGTGCAGCGTCCTCTGGAATCAACAGGATACCAAACTCAACAACTTACAGCTTTCTTGTTTAAGTTCATTTGAATGGTGTGGAAACACACAAACACAGGTGCACTCTCTATTCCCTAACTCTCATAATCCGATGGGACGGCAATCCGACACGACCGGAAAGAGCAGGCGCAGGACCAACGGCTTTACGTGTTTTCGGAGGCACGGGAGTGTACTCACTTCCAACTTCCAGACTCCGGGCTGCTACTGAGAATTTTCTGACAGAAAAACCCAATAACTTTTTAGTGGGAATTGAACCCAGGACCTCCGGGTCTGCGGCCTCACATCAAGCCACTAGACCAATGACGCAATCAATATATAATGAGTCAGTTTCTTATTATTTTTAATCGCATCTTTTTATATATATATATATATATATATATATATTTGCCGGGAGGGCAAATGACTCTACTCCACCTGATGTTAAGTGGTAGTAGAGTCCAAACGCGACGACGGCCAGTACAGACGGGAAGAAGGTTCTGCACTAGCCGCCTTCGCCTTGTCGGCCCGCAAGATGCCTCTTCACGCCTCGTTTGAAGGAACCCGGGTCGTAAGAGGAGGGGAACACGTGGGCTGCATCTATACAAGCGATAACGTTCCATGAAGAGACGGAGTGGTTACCGGTGGTTTTTTAATGAATATTCCGGTGCATGCTCAGCGCCAGCCAGTCCCACATAAAACTTTATGCGAGAAGGTGTTTGAAAGAAAAAAAAACGTCGAAAAAAGCGTCATGTCTTATAATCCAATGAATACAAACCCTCAATAGTTTCTTGTTTACCCAACAAGCATAAACGTCATTACAAAGTATAATATTGTCTGTGATAAAAAACAGATAATAATAAAACAACGTGTTATTTTTAAATCTATTAACTACTTAATAATCTGTGGTTCGACTTATTGCGAATTGATTATCTGTAAACATCAAAGGTGGATGTATCGCATTCGAAATTGAGCCATAAAACAAATTACTCGATATTTTTACACAATGCTATGGTGACCATGGTTTTGAATTTTAGTGACCGCGTCGCGTTTAGACATATTCCGTTGCACGAGAGAGAAGATGTCTGTCTTCTAGTTATAGAAAGAGATACGTATATTTTAAGAAGTGTCTCTTCTATCCGAGTTGAGATGGCCTAGTGAACGCGTGAATCTTAACCGATGATCGTAGGCTTAAAACCGGGCAAGCATTACTGAATTTTCATGTGCGAAATTCATCTCATGCTTGACGGTGAAGGAAAACATCGTGAGGAAACCTGCATGTCTAATTTCATTGAAATTCTGCCACATGTGTATTCTACCAACCAGCATTGGAACAGCGTGGTGGAATAAACTCGAAACCATCTACTCAAAAGGAAAAGGAGGCCTTAGCCCAGCAGTGGGACATTAACAGGCTGTTACTGTTACTCTTCTATCACGTGTTACATCATACACTTTTAAACTATAAGTACTTACAATTATATATACCAAGGCTATATGTTTTTTAAAGCTAAATGATGACAAATTAAATTTCATGTATAAAATTTTATGGGTTAAGAAGCGAGCACAGGACCTCTTCTTAACAAATTCGAGACGACATAGAAAACGGTCGTATAAATGTAAGAAAGTGACATGCGATATTGACCTCTATAATCATAACATTATAAGAATACACGCACCAAAATAGCATATCACCATAAGTCGGTTGTAAACATTTCACGGGTGAGTAATGAAGTAAGCTCTTGCAGACTAGCAATGCCGCCCTGCTGCTGTATATCTTTTTTTTTATACTAAAGGTTGGTGGATGTGCATATGGGCCACCTGATGGTTTGCGGTCACCAACGCCCTTAGACATTGGCATTGTAAGAAATGTTAACCATCACTTACATACTAAGGAACATGTCGAGCGAGCATTATGACGTGGCCGGTGTTGAGAATGTAAGAAAATTAACGAAATATTTGCATGCTAAAAAAACAATCGTTGAGTAAGTTTTTCTCTTATTTATTCGCCGTTGTTGTAATAGCCAGGCAGACTGGCAAATGGGTCGCCTGATGGTAATCGATCACCACCACATGTATATCGCCAATTCGCTACCAACCTGAGAACTAAGGTGTTATGTTCCTTGTGCCTGTAATTACACTGGCTCACTCACCCTTCAAACCGGAACACAACAATAACAAGTACTACTGTTTTGCGATAGAATATCTGATGAGTGGGTGGTACCTACCCAGACGAGCTTGCAATAAGCCCTACCACCAGTAATATTAGATATTAAGAACAGTCTTAGTATATTTTCTTTGATCTAGTTCGCATTTCTCTATATGCCTATTTATATTAAATAGCATAATGGTCACCCTACACAGCACACGTTCGAGAAACACATGGCCCGTACAGCGGAAACTGTTGATAAACTAACTAACAACCTGTTCTCTCTTAAAATAGAATGTTTATAAAAAAAAAACATAACACAAGGAATTCGAAAATTCCTAAAAAAAAAATGAAAAGTACTAGAAACTTTTTGGTGAAAATTATATCGACGTATATATATTTTTAAATAAGTACTTTATTTTATATATATTACACGTCATTTTTAATAAAAAAAAATTTAATTAAGACATTCCGTACACATTTTCATTATGATAGAAATTTTAAACAATTCTTACATCGCCTTGCAACCTTGGAAACGAAGATGTTATGTCCCTTGTGCCTGTAATTACACTGGCTCACTCACCCTTCAAACCGGAACGCAACAATATTAAGTATTGCTGTTTAGCGGTAGAATATCTGTGGTACCCACGCGTATGGGCTTGCACAAAGCCCTATCACGTAGAATATAGATTTTTTTTTCCTATATATCGCCTGAACTGAAATGGCAAGGCCATAATACTGTTTCTTCGACTGAACTGAAATGGCAAGGGAACTGAATTGGCAAGGCTTTAACGCATAAATCTTAATCGATGATTGCCAGTTCAAACAAAAGTAAAAAACAGCCTGTGAATGTCCCACTGTTGGGCTAAGGTATCTTCTCCTTTTTGAGGAGAAGGTTTGGTGCTTATTCCACCACGCTGCTCCAATGCGGGTTAGAGGGTTGACGGCTGCGTGTGGCAGAATTTCAGTGAAATTAGACTCATGCAGGTTTTCCTCACGATGTTTTCCTTCACCGCTAACACGAGATGAATTATAAACACAAATTAAGCACATGAAAGTTCAGAGGTGCTTGACCGGGCTTGAACCCACCATCGTCGTTTAAGATTCACGCGTTCTAACCACTAGGTCTTAGCTTTTTTTTCTTTCAAACAATAATAAGCACCACTAAATTAAAAAAAAATTATAATAATCTATAAATAAATAAATATAAGTACTAGCGAATCAAACGTAACTGGTTTATTTTTTCTTAATATTTAATTCGTTTTCAATAATACTTCAAAATATGGCGATCGTAATGGTAATTGTTTTACTTAAAATGATCCCTAGTTTTGTAATATCCTTTAGTAATGTTCCTCTTTTTATTTATATATCTAATTATGATGATGTTCTCCTGACCCTCTACGCAAGTTATATTATAGTCCACAGGTGCACTCTCTATTCCCTAACTCTCGTAATCAGATAGGACGGGAATCCGACACGACCGGAAAGAGTTCAATCGCAGGACCAACGGCTTTACGTGCTTTCCGAGGCATGAGAATGTACATACTTGCAACTTCCAATTTCCGTGCTGCTACTGAGAATCTTCGACAGAAAAACCCAATAACTTTTTATCCTGGGGCTTGAACCCAGGACCTCGGGATCTGCGGCCTTATATCTAGATACTAGACCAACGAGGCAGTCAAATAAAATAAAGTACCTTATATACTAATGTATAGGCCGTAATATATATTAATGTATAGGCTAGTGAAAGTGGAGTCAGTCTAAGGTGGAGCGCGCTTGCCTAGAAGCTGCCTAATCACTCTAGACTTGAAGGTACCCACATTGTAGGTGATGGGGAAAACGGAGGTCGGGAGGGTATTCCAGATCTTAGCGGTGCGTATCAGAAACGAGGAAGAAAATCGTTAAACCTATATCTTTAATTTAATTTATTTTTTATTTACACTGATTTATTTCATCGTATCTACTGTACATAATGTGTATATAAGGTAAGGCAGCGAGTTTTTATAATTCTATTTTATTATTTATTATATCAAAAGAGAAATACTGCTAGCATTCTTGTCACTATTACACGCGGCCATGATTTGTACATTTGATATTTTTATTTGTATAGATTTAAGGCTAATGTAATACTGCTATACTAAAATGTTAAATAATATTTATTATAACATTGCTAGTTTATTAAAAAAAACTTTTTTTTTAAATATTTATCGTTATAGTACTAAATCTTTATTAGATTCACACACACTCACCTGAAAGCACAATTTCCTAAATCGTTTGACAAATTAAGGTGAAAAGAGGTTGTTTTGTCTTTTGTCTATTTATATATATAAGTGTGTATATATATTTAAATATACAATACACTTCAAAAATTTTGTAAAATATTTAACGATTTATTTAATTGATAAGAAATATAAACGTTTTATCATATTGAAAAGGTTAGTAAAATACTAAATGATCAAATACATTATCGGTATTTCGTTTTTATCAGTAAATATAACAATTTGGTCTATTTGTTGTGTGGTGACGATACACGCAAGGCTGGCAGCGGTTGGAGATTGAGAGCTGAAGATCGAGCTCAGTGGCGTGCCATTGGAGAGACTTATGTTCAGCCGTGGACGAGAAAAGGGTCATGATGATGACATGTGTGTGTGTGTGTGTGTGTGTGTGTTACAGTGAAAAATGCCAGCAAGACGCAAGGAGCTCATTTGGGCCGTCGAACTAATAAATCATATATATATATATATATATATATATATATATACAACACACTATATTCAAAATGTTGATGGGCCGGTTGTCCTAGTCACGCCGAAGGTTGTGGGTTCGATTCCCACCCAGGACAGACTTTTGTGTACATGAACATGTCTGTTTGTCCTGAGTCTGGGTGTAATTATCTATATAAGTATGTATTTACAAAAGATAAGTAGTATATGTATTTCAGTTGTCTGGTTTCCATAGTACGAGCTCTGCTTAGTTTGGGATCAGATGGCCGTGTGTGGATAATGTACCAGGATATTATAAAAAAGAAGGGAAACATTACACTTACATATTGATAGTCAAACTAGAAACTACCACCAGTTCAGTGAACACCCTGAGGAGAACCGCCGAACGAAACTCGACTTTATCATGTTCATATAAAGTACAAAATACCATTTTAAAGATACTTATGTGACAGCTAAACGTCAATTTTATTATGACAGCCATTGTTAATTATAAAAATATTCAAACAAAATTAAGAAGTGATCTAAATCTGACATATTAGGATGATGACACACCAAGCGCTCCATCATCGCAATTCCAAATTTAAACTTAGTTACCACAGATATTAAATATAGGAAACTATTTAAACGGAGGCAGATGTTACTGGTGGTAGAGCTTTGTGCAAGCTCGTCTGGGTAGGTACCACCCACTCATCAGATATTCTACCGCAAAACAGCAGTACTTGGTATTGTTGTGTTCCGGTTTGAAGGGTGATGGAGCCAGTGTAATTACAGGCACAAGGGACATAAAATCTTAGGTCCCAAGGTTGGTGGCGCATTGGCGATGTAAGCGATGGTTAACATTTCTAACAGTACCAATGTCTATGGGCGTTTGGTGACCACTTACCATCAGGTGGCCCATATGCTCGTCCGTCTTCCTTCTTTAAAAAAATTTAGCTTAGCCTTCATTAAAAAAATTAGCTTAGCTATCAAGTTAAGCTTAATATCAAATTTTATCAAAACACTATTGGGTTAGCCGTGAAAATAACAAATAGACAGCCTCTTTCATAATTATTTATTAATATAGAGAGATAAAAAAAAAAAAAACAAAAATTCTCAAACTTATCATTTATTTATCTTCGGCATAGATTTTTGGCATTCATAACTAAACTAAACTAATATATAATTTAACACGAGACTAGACGTAGAAATATACATTCATTTCTACTTATAGTAACAATTTTATCATAGAATCGAAGTCCTGCGAAATATTACATTGCTCTGATTGTCCCGATATCATTGTATGTTTAAAAAAAAAAAGCCGAGATGGCCCAGTGGTAAGAACGCGTGAATCTTAACCGATGATCGTGGGTTCAAACCAGGGCAAGCACCACTGAATTTTCATGCGTTTAATTTGTCAACTCATCTCGTGCTTGACGGTGAAGGAAAACATCGTGAGGAAACCTGCATGTATCTAATTTCACTGAAATTCTGCGACATGTGTATTCCACCAAGCCGTATTGGATGGTGGTGGAATAAGCTCCAAGCCTTCTCAAAAAGGGAGAGGAAACCTCAGTCCAGCAATGGGATATTCACATGTTACGGAACATGTTTAAACTGAAACGTACATCTTTTTCTTAGAGCTACAATACCCGCTAAAGATTGAATATGATTTTTTAATTTGCAAAAATAATAAAAAAATTGTTGGAAATAATGCAAAATATAACACGAAAGGAACGGCAGACAACGCAGGAGATATTATAGTGCACAAGTGTGTGCAAACACAGGTGCACTCTCTATTCCCTAACTCTCATAATCCGATGGGACGGCAATCCGACACGACCGGAAAGAGTTCAGGCGCAGGACCAACGGCTTTACGTGCGCACCGAGGCACGGGAGTGTACACACTTCCAACTTCCACACTCCGGGCTGTTATCGTTTGCTCGTTTCGTAGTCCATCTTATACGTAAAAGAAGCCTCGAAAACCATCTCCAAAGCATATAAATGGTATATATATTTGTAAATAATAAACACTGTGATATTATATGACAATACCATTTTACCTGTCAAATAAAATATTATACAAATTTAAATAATTTCGAAACCACAGCATAGTATTAAAATTATATAAAAACTATTTCGTTTGGTTGTATTGTTTTTTTTTTTTATCGATATGCAAAGTTACCCTTTGGTACAAAGATTTGTTCATATGTCAAACCATCTATAACATTGAATATTATCTACTTATTATATGTTTAATTACTGTAATAGACTTATATATAATATATATACACTTAATAAAAAAACTTTATTTACATTAAAAAAAACTAGTAAATACTTATGGTACAAGTTCATTTCATAACAATTAATAATTAAATATATAAGTAAAATTAACTCATTGACATAAATTGACTTAACAGATGTTATTAAAAAGTATCAATAAAGAATATTATTTTTGAATCTGTGGTACAATTTTGACAATCATGAAAATGGTTAAAAAAAATAGCGGGAAAAATGCTACACAGAAACATTGATATTAACTTTAAATTTAATTTAATTTGACAGATAATCATAAATATATTTGCAAGAAAAATATAAGTAATACTAATCTTATTAAATTAAAATTGGTTTTAAATTAAAATAATTTGACTATAGTTACAGTTAAATATTAATTAATATAAGTTATGTTTGCAAATTCTGTTCGGTTTTTAATTCTAACGCCCAGACGTGTTGAGGCCACCCGGTGCGTCCTTTGCCTTTCTTTTCTGATGAGTTCTGTAAAAAATAAATAAATAATTATGTCAAATGAAAAATATTTTGGCGGGAAGTTAAATATATTTACCGATAACCATTACTTAACTTTACCAACGAAAATTTCTCATGATATTTGACCCTTCGATATAATAAAAGCTATGTTATGTAATTTATTCTAAAAAAAGGTAAATGGGTTGGGTTGGGCTTCGTGCAAGCTCTTATTTTAACGCTGGTAAAACGCATTAATCGTTTCCCCCACGTGGACAGTGGGGGAGTATGTGGGGCTCGCCGGAATCCAAGGCGGTCCTTTCCTTCTTAACGAGGAGCGCCACGGGATCGCTTGCGCATGTTAGCATGTCGCTCTGACGAAACCTTGTGCACACTCTTAATTAACATACGGGGACACGTTTTTTCTCCAATCTCAGTCAGCGACGTAGATCTGATAGTGTGTAAGACCAAGCCAGCCAAGTTTGCGGTAATAAGATTTGCCGGGAAGGCAAATGACTCTACTCCACCTGATGGTAAGTGGAAGTAGAGTCCAAACGCAACGACGGCAAGTACAGACGGGAAGAAGATTCTGCACTAGCCGCCTTCGCCTTGCCGGCCCGCAAGATGCCTCTACACGCCTCGTTTGAAAGTGGGTCGTAAGAGGAGGGTAACACGTGAGCTGGTAAGGAATTCCATTTTTTGGAAGTGCGACAAAGAAAGGAGTTGCCAAATTTCTTTGTGCGCGATGGAACTGATGTCACAGTTAGGCGGTGAGGTGAGTATCATATTATCATCATTACTCACTTTACAATATTTCGTAACTTCTGATATAAGACAGTTGTAAAAAAAACCCAAAATTTTTCACTCGCACATTCACACATAGGTACACTTACATTCCCCGTTCGCACACAAATAAAACCCACTACACAACCCACACATACACGTTACATACTGAGTTTTATATAAATAATAGTAAGTAAGAAAGTAATAGCCGAGATGGCTCAGCGGTAAGAACGCGTGAATCTTAACCGATGATCGTCGGTTCAAGCCCGGGCAAGCACCACTGAATTTTCATTAATTTGTGATTAAAATTCATCTCGTGCTTTACGGTGAAGGAAACCATCGTGAGGAAACCTGCATGTGTCTAACATCGGTAACAGTCGGACATTAAAAGGCTGTTACTGTTAAGTAAGAAAATATAAGTAATAAATGAGTAAGCTATGTGTATTGAATGGCGGAGCCTGGAGGTGGGCGCTAATGGCTGCGACACATTCAATGACTAATGACGCCGTTAACAATCACATTTGTAAAGGTTAACTTCTTTATGTTCCAAAAAAAAAAGTGGCAACTCAAATCTCAACGCGACCTTTTTGCTCGTCTGCCTTCTTCTACACAATTTAAAAAAAAAAAACATAGCATTGTGGTACGCATTTACTCTATATGTTATATATTATGTCCTAATTTTTAGGGCCGGTTGGCGTGGTTGTATACTTGCATTTCACGCCAAAGGTTGTGGGTTCGATTCCCATCAGGACAGACATTTGTGTGCATGAACATGTCTGTTTGTCCTGAGTCTGGATGTAATTATCTGTATAAGTATATATTTACAAAAGTATATGTAAATCAGTTGTCTGGTTTCCATAGTACGAGCTCTGCTTAGTTTGGGAACAGATGGCCGTGTGTGAATAATGTCCCAGGATATTATTATCGATTAAATCCTAGAAGTGTTTAGTAATAATACTAGTAGTTATTACACTTGTATTACTTAAGAATTTATTGTAAAGCGCGAATCTTATCTAACAACCCAATTAAAAAAAGGCTAGCTATTATTATAAATGCAAGTGAGTTTATTCATCTCGTTCACGTCTAAACATCACAACCTAACATAGGTTCAGGTCAATCAATTTAGCAGACACATTGTCAGTAAAGGACAGTCTAACATTTTGCCTGAATTGGAACCCGTGACCTACGTTTAAAATACTTTATCTATCAACTAGGCTTCTCAATTAAATAACATCACAAATTTCTATACCTATATAAGCTATTCAAAAAAAAAATTACAGTCAACTCGATCCGTTGCTATAATAACAATTAAAAAAAATAATAATGACATTTTTATCTGTGACACAAATTATCATGTAACAAAATCTCATATATCAATAACAGATTCGAAATATCAATTTCGATTCGTGTTTAAAAAAAGAGCGTGTAACCGCACACAGATAATGCAAAAAAAAAGTTACACGTTTTTTTCGTCACACGCGTGATTGCAAGCAGATGAGCCGAGACGCAAAAAAAAAACTTCAAGAGCTCCCGTTTACATTTTTTTTAAACTTTAAATCATTTACAAATTTTTAGTTTACTGTGTACATTGGGATGCGTTTTAAAATCTATTATTAGTAAGGCCGGATTTAAAATTCTGGAAGCCAAGGGGCAATAAATAATGCCCTAATTATTCTCTAAATAAATTGATATTTTTTTCAATCACCAATGTCTACAGGCGGTGATCATACCATCAGGTGGTTCATTAGCTCGTCCAGCTACCATAGAATACATAATCATAACATGACAAAACCTCTATTTTTTATTAATCTGTAATCGTCAAAAATAGTTTTTGTTAGTGAGTGACACATGTACTGATGGTAGGGCTTTGTGCAAGCTCGTCTGGGTACGTTCCACTCATCGGTTATTCTACCGCAAAACTGCAGTACTTGGTATTGTTGTGTTCCGGTTTGAAGGGTGAGTGAGCCAGTGTGATTACAGGCACAAGGGACATAACATCTTAGTTCCCAAAGTGGCGCGTTGGCGATGTAAGCGATGGTTAACATTTCTTACAGCGCCAATGTCTAAGGGCGTTTGGTGACCACTTACCATCAGGCCCGTATGCTCGTCCGCTTTCCTTTTATATATAAAAAAAAAACTATCGTAGATTTTTCTGTAGTCCCTTGTAAGAACTAAAATTTTCTAAATGTTTCGATCTTCTAAGATATAGCCAGCGTTGTTAACCTTGTAAGCGTACGAAAACTGTTTACTTTAGAAAAACAACGTATGACGTTTTTGCTCTAAAACGTATTTCGTTTACGTTCAGCCATTTTGTAAATAATATTTACAAATTATATACAAAACCCTTTCTCGTTTATCTGACCTGTCTGTGAAAATCGAAGATACGAATATAGACACACAACGAATTTGTCATTCACCATTTAGTGATTTACGCACACATTAACAGATAAAATAAGACTACAACCTTTTTTAAGAAAACAAAAACAAAAAAAAAACAAACAAAATTCTTCGTAACTCCGTAAAAAGGAACGGAATATTTACATGACGTTTGAACTAGGTCATTTTTTTTTTCACCTGTTTGTTTACGTTACACGTAAACAAAGTTTAACGTCTTCCTTGGGCATCTGTTTTTTTTTTTAATGTTCAGCACATCCTAAGCACGCGATGGATAAAAATAAAATTCCATATCACGATCTCTTGTTATTTTTATTATTGTTTTATTAAGCTAAGACACCGAGCCGAGACGGCCCAGTGGTAAGAACGCGTGAATCTTAACCGATGATCCTGGGTTCAAACCAGGCAAGCACCACTGAATTTTCATGTGCTTAATTTGTGATTGTAATTCATATCGTGCTTTACGGGAAGGAAAACATCGTGAGGAAACCTGCATGTGTCTAATTTCACTGAAATTCTGCCACATGTGTATTCCACCAACCCGCATTGGAGCAGCGTGGTGGAATAAGCTCCAAACCTTCTCCTCAAAAAGGGAGAGGAGGCCTTTAGCCCAGCAATGGGACATTCACGGGCTATTACGGTTAAGCTAAGACGATATTATCATTAAGTATATCTATACGAATATTTTAAATGCGACAGTAAGTCTGTCTGTCTGCTATGCCTAAGCTGGAAGGATTTTGATGGAATTTGGTATGAAGCTTGAATCGTTCATGATTAAATGACAATTTATTAGTAGAATTGACCTGGTTTTAACGCAAATTTACCCGAATGCAATGCGAGAATTCGAACTATAAAAATTAAAAAAAAAATACATTTATTGAATGTTAAATCAGATTTTTAATAGCAATGAAATAAGGTCGAATTTCGTCCACTACGCGACCTGCAGTTATTATTATTAGAAACCGCGATGAGATATATTTAATACGTTTATCTCGCTACGAAACAGACTCAGTTTATCGGCGCTAATTTAATATTGGAAAAACACATGGCCCTATAAAATGTCGGGGAAACATAAATAAGCGGAGAAAAGTTGGATATTCCGTGTTATTGTGATCATTTGTAACTTCCAGAACAATATCTTTGTCAATTAAATTTATGAATTAAAAAATATATCTACACAGATATATTAAAATTAAATATCTGTGGCTGATTTCATAACTGTCACTTTTTTATTCTGTGACATTTTCTATTCATTGACAGTTAAAAAAAATTACATTCTGGAATAATTTTGTATTTTTCTTTTTTCGAAATACTTTATATTCAATCCTATTATTTTATCTGCAATATAACTGTCTTATCATAGTAATTTACTTGTAAAATTGCATTTGTACACTATGCAACAATAAAAAATATATTCTCATTAATGTAATCCGAAATTATACGGTCTGTATGTATATATCGAAGCTAAAAATACCAACCAACCTCTTTTTATTCTTTTCTGCTTTGTTTTTTTTATGAAAATCATTTGTTTTTTTAAAAGCCCGCCATTATTGTTCAATTTTGACAAATCATAAAATACACGCTAACGATCGTTAATATAAATTTTAAAGTGTATTAATTTGTATAATTTTATTTTATTAATTAATTAACACTTCCGATTCCTAACAATAAAATAAATAAAAAAAGTCTGTATCGCTGTTCTCATTTATACAAATAATTACAATAATATTTTTTCCTTTTTGAATGTGTCCTAAATTTTTGAAGTAAAATATCGGCTCACGGTCGTTAATCTCCTACAGCTTGTCTTCCGACAAAGACCTAATAATACAATAGTAATAATATTCGTACGCCGATTCGGCTAATATGTTGTGACGTCATAGTTAGTTTAAGTTGTTAATGTCCCACTGCTGGGCTAAGGCCTCCTCTCCCTTTTGAGGAGATGGTTTGGAGCTTATTCCACCACGCTGCTCCAATGCGGGTTGGAGGAATACACATGTGGCAGAATTTCAGTGAAATTAGACACATGCAGGTTTCCTCACGATGTTTTCCTTCACCGTAAAGCACGGTGAATAATATAATACAAATTGAGCACATGAATATTTAGTGGTGCTTGCCCGGGTTTGAACCCACGATCATCGGTTAAGATTCACGCGTTCTAACCACTTGGCCATCTCGGCTTTTTCGGCCATAGTTAGTTTTAGCATCCACGAAAATGCAATTAAAGAATATTTTTCTATCTTAAGTAAATAATATTTGCTAGTAACCAAAATCGAAACAACAATTTATTTTTTTTCTCTCTTTTCGTCCGGGATAATTTCTCGAGCCGTTTTACAATTATTTTCAAATATAAATACATGGACGCAATTTCTGAACCGACGAACAACGTTCAGATACAAAAACCACTTGAAATTATTTCACAGGGGAACGCTCCAATACTTCAAGTGCATCAGGCGCCAGACGTACAGACAAAATTATCTATATATAATGCTGTACAAATGGACTGCATTGATTTAAAATAGTATGTCGACTCAATGGCGCAGTGGTTCAAGTGCTTAGAAGTCGCCAGTTCGATTCTTACCACTCGGGCTGATTCTCCTAACACAAGCTTTAGTACAAGTAAATAAGAAAACAATACTTATATTATTTAAAAATATATATGTGCAAATGTGTGTGTGTCTATAAACGATCAACATAGCAGGGCCTTGAAGTATATGAACGTATTTTATGATTTTTTTTTTAAACCGAGATGGCCCAGTGGTAAGAACGCGTGAATATTAACCGATGATCGTGGGTTCAAACCCGGGCGAGCACCACTGAATTTTCATGTGCTTGATTTGTGATTATAATTCATCTCGTGAAGGAATACATCGTGAGGATCTGCATGTGTCTAATTTCACTGAAATTCTGCCACATGTGTATTCCACCAATCCGCATTATAGCAGCATGATGGAATAAGCTCCAAACCTTCTCCTCAAAAAGGGAGATGAAGCCTTTAGCCCAGCAGTGGGACATTCAAAGGCTGTTGTTATGAGATGTAAATAATCGCGAATCGATCTTTTCGCCATTCATAAGCCAATTGTACTAATTATAATTGATTCATATACCTTTAAGAATCATAATACCATTAATTAGCAACACTTAATTATCTGTATCAAAACTGGCAGCCATTTTTACTAACAAATTGTCACTTTATCGGTTTTCCTATTATTTTATTTAATTATCGACTATTGGCATAAAAGTTAACAATTAATTTCGGTTTTGGCATAACGGTATATGTTAACATATTATCGGTTCGGTTCCGATCCGAATAAATACAGAATAGACAAAGTTGGACTGACGAGCATTTGAGCCACCTGATGGTAAGTGGTCACCAACGCTCTTAGACATTGGCATTGTAAGAAATGTTAACCATCGCTTACATCGCCAATGCGCCACCAACCTTGTGAACTAAGATGTTATGTCCCTTGTGTCTGTAATCACACTGGCTCACTCACCCTTCAAACCGGAACACAACAACACCAAGTACTGCTGTTTTGCGGTAGAATATCTGATGAGTGGTACCTACCTAACCTCGCACAGAGCCCTACCACCTAATAAAAACGTACTTTGTTGGTAACTAAAGAAAATGTTTCCATCATATAAATTTTACACGAACCTGCGACGTGTGATCAGCGTTTCTCCTCCTCGGAGGGGTATGATGTAGTTCGGCCCTGAACCCACCAGCTGGCTCCCCATCAGTCTCCAGGACTTTCAGGAGGTAGGAGATGTAGGACGTGGCGAGACGGAGTGTCTTGATCTGTGTACAGAGAAATATTACTAGTTAACGCACGTGGCTTCCCTGCTTATGGTGGGGATTGAGGGGGGGTAAAGTACACTCTATTTGCTTTTATCTACTTCTGACAACGTGACAGAATTTCATGATGATCGGTCGAGTAAATCCGTCGTGACGTACGGAAAAGGACAGAGTGTCTGACCTCTCTCTCTTACAAGCGCGCGACGCCACGTGCAAAAACTAGTAGGTGTAAACTATATACGTGTCTTGTTTTAAATTTAAAAAATGATACCTAATAATCCTATATGTAGTATAATCCGATAAAAAATACCTTTGGATACAAGCCTGCTTCATACAAAATTTCATCAAAATCGGAGTTACTTTTGTATTTATAGTAATATTTTATATTTCCAATATAATTACAAGCTCATACGTAAACCAATAAAAAGTTTTGGAGCAAACTTAAATTAACTGTAAGCGTCCCACTTCTGGGCGTCCACTTTTTTGGGGGTTGGATTTGATGGATTTTCGCCCGCCACATGGTTTCCTTCACCGAGCACGAGATGAATTATAAATACGAATTAAGCATGTGAACTTTTCCAGAGATATTACAATAAAAGTAGAAAAAAAATTATGTTCGAAATATGAAAATTCATGTTCCCCTTAAAATTTCAATATCGATTAAACGATTACGTTCGAATTTCAAATAAGTAATACATTATTTTTTTATTTAATCATCACCATATAACACACTGAATTAGCTTTATAATTAATACCTTAGTCAAATGTTATACTAATAAAAAAATTAAAAAAAAATTGACCAATGGCCATTAATTAAGATAAATGACCACAAACCTTAGTCATCTTTGTGTCAGGTAGGACGCTTGGGATACGATCTCTAAGCTTAGAGAACGCGGTATTGATGCTCTGCGATCTCGGTCGCACCATCTGACAATCGTATAAGTTAGAGTGAGACAGATATATTTACTGTATATTCTACTTCAACACATAATCAATTCCAATAGGTTTGTATTGATAAATGTAAAATTTCTAATTCAATGCGTGTTTTATGGTGATGGAAAAAGTTATACTCATTTGTATTGTTAAAATAGGCAGACAGACTAGCAAATAGGACACAATTGCCCAAAGACATTGGCAATGTAAGGAATATTAATCATCCATTACACCGCCAATGCGACACCAATTTTTTAACGGCCTAAACCTAACACGAAGCCATATCCACCGGCCGGCATTCACGCCGCCATTTTGTATATTAGACGCGATTAGTAAAAAGGCGCCAACGCAAAATTCATCTGCATTTCGTAAATATTATCATGGAAGACATTGATTGTCAATTGACGTTTTTTTATGATTATCTTAATTCTTTAAAACGTTATTTATACACGACGCCATTTTGTATATTAGATCGCGGTGGCAACGCAAAATTCACCTGCATTTCATTTATGAAATAATATTTATAATATCATGGAAAATATTGAATATCAATTGACATTTTCTGTCTCTCTCACTCTTGAGAAAGTTAAATGATTATAAATGAATGATTAGGTTTTTTTTTTAATTTAAATATTTTAATAACTTTGATAATGACATTTGTAATTGATTTTTTTTTATCGATTTTTAATATATCAATGATATTGATTTATAAGTCCTTAACATTTTATAAAATTTATTTATGGTGTTTTGTTTTTTTTTTTTATTAAATATATATCATATATCTTATTATTGTTTTTTAAGTTTTATTGTAAATGAATTATAAATATTTGTTATAAGTATTCTATTACAAATAAAGAAATTCGTGATTAATTAAGAAGAAAAAGCGGTATTGTGAGACAAGATTACTGTAATCTATAAAAAAAAGATAAATAGTTTCGTCTCCGACTGTGCTATGACGTCATCAGTGCGACACCGGTGCGGTGGCGGTGCGGTTTGTGTGCGTTTTTATTTACAGTACAACTTTACTGTTCGTGATCAGACTTCGTTTACAATCTCCATACTCCGCGTTATAACTTAATTTCGCGACAGATTACCACTTACCCTTACCACTAAAATCATTAACAATAAGGATCCAGAAATAAATAATAATCAATATATCTATACGAGTAATATATCTATAGGAAATAATGTATATTACATAATGACGGCACAAATATCATAAATGAAACGGGCTCGTTACGATTTCAAGATCATAATGAAACTTTGCGTACACGCATCCAATACAGAGGACAGAAGGTACTAAACAAACCCCCCCCCTCCCCCTTCAAAATGTAAAAAACAAGACCCACCTTCGATAGTTTCGTGTCCGGCGGTACATTTGGTATGCATTCTCTTAAATCCGTGAACGCCGTGTTTATGCTTTGCGTTCGCCGCCTCTCCTTCTTATTGGCTGTTGTTCGTCGTTTGACAACTCTCACGAAAGATGGCGGCGCGCGATCGTAGCGCGGTAGCGTCTGCATTTCACAGTCCATGCCTAGGAAGTTATTTCGTTTTGTTATTAACTTATAAATAAATAGCCGAGATGGACAAGTGGTTAGAACGCGTGAATCTTTTTTCATGTGCTTAATTTGTGCTTATAATTCATCTCGTGCTTGACGGTGAAAGAAAAAATCGCGAGGAAACCTGCATTTGTCTAATTTTTCCCACAAACTAAATTTCACGCTCGAAGAACGCACGAAGCTACAGATGTCAAAATGATTTCGCGCGTAAAACTCTTGAATTTAAAAAAAAACCTCTATGGCGTTTTTTTTTTTTAAATAATTACCTGGATTATTCTGCGTGTAATTGTGATGTATCATATTACTGTGATATATTTCGTACGGTTCATTGCTGGCCAGTTGCATTTCTTCGTAACCTGCAACAAATATATATTACAATGGTTATATTCAAACCTCCTTGGCGGTAGACTTTTTGCTAAACCGTCTGGGTTACCAACCACTAATTACATGTTCTACCGCTAAACAGCAATACTTAGAACTATTCGGTGGATGAGTTAAACAGTGTAACTACAAGCACAAGATATCGACGAGGGGAAGTCAAAAGGTCCGTGGAATGGAAGGGTTTTTTTATAAAATAGGAAGGCAGACGAGCGTATGGGCCACCTGATGGTAAGTGATCACCGACGCCCATAGACATTGGCATTTTAAGAAATGTTAACCATCCCTTACATAGCCCATGCGCCACCAATCTTGGGAACTAAGATGTTATGTCCCTTGTGCTTGTAATTACACTGGCTCACTCACCCTTCAAACCGGAACACAACAATACCAAGTACTGCTGTTTTACAATAGAATATCTGATGAGTGAGTGGTACCTACCCAGACGAGCTTGCACAAAGCCCTACCACCAGTAAAAATTTAGAAAGGAGGGATAAATTTTATTACCTGGTATTCTCCAGGTACACAAGATAGGTATAAATAAAAACTGATTTCTGTAATACAGGTCTTTGAGCCTAGCTCAGAAATCTTCATTATACTTTGTAACTTTTTATGTGAATAAAGATTATTTATTATTTAAAAAAACAAAAAAAAAAATTATTAAAAAAAAACAAATACCTAATTTTAGACAAATCGAGTCATTAACATTTTAATTGTCACAAAAAATCGTTAATCATGGATAACACCCAGTTTCTTTCGTTTCGTTTCTTACCAAGCATGGAAACACGTCAATTATCTTGGGTTAAATGTCATCCGTTTACAGGGACTTGCCCTGGAAAAACTATTATTATAACGTGACCTGGTTTATTCAAGCAAGGCAACCTCCCTCGTTAACTAAGAGCTAAATTACTAACTACACAAATGTCACGAGTGGTGTGACTATAACAGCCTATTTGTTTTTTTTTTTTACACACGACCATCTGATCCCAAACTAAGCAGAGCTCGTACTATGGAAACCAGACAACTGCTCTACTACATATACTACTATTCTTTTGTAAATACATACTTATATAGATAATTACACCCAGACTCAGGACAAACAGACATGTTCATGCACACAAATGTCTGTCCTGGGTGGGAATCGAACCCACAACCTTCTGCGTGAAAGGTAAGTATCTACCAACCACGGCAACCAGTCCGCACATCAGCACATCAGCCTACCAATTTTCAATTAAAAAAAATAGTAGACATTTTTTTATACGATTTAAAGCCCTACCAATTTAAAAAAATATATCATCAAATACCCACCATAGCTTCTACCAATATAATGACTGTTGTCATGGTACACGTCCTGGGCGTCGAACTCATGGGCTTCGCTATTCCCCGGCCAGTACACCCCACCATCCATTGGGCTACCTAAGAATAAAATTATCACATTTACAGGTAACTAAATTTAAACGTCATGCTATTTTTTTTTAAAATTAATAACACGTAGGTATTATACTGTACAGGATTAGATTGATATTAATATTCGTTAATCTGTATAAATAATAATAATAATAATGTCCTCCAGACCGATTTCGGCCACGGCGGCCAATCTCAAGAGAGATTTACCAACTACGCAGGAGATATTATAGTGCACAAGTGCGCGCAAACACAGGTGCACTCTCTATTCCCTAACTCTCATAATCCGATGGGACGACAATCCGACACGACCGGAAAGAGTTCAGGTGCAGGACCAACGGCTTAACGTGCTTTCCGAGGCACGGGAGTGAACACTTCCAACTTCCATACTCCGGGCTGCTACTGAGAATTTTCTGACAGAAAAACCCAATAACTTTTTATTGGCCCGACCTGGGAATTGAACCCAGGACCTCCGGGTCTGCGGCCTTACATCAAGCCACTAGACCAACGAGGCAGTCATCTGTACACAGATTATATATATATAATTGTATACTGTGTTTCTTTTCAGGGGGCCAATTCAACTAATCTATAACGATTACGAAACGTTCCCGATTCAATTCCGATCCAACTTTGTCTATTCTATATTTATTCGGAACGGAACCATACCGTTATTTTAAAACCAAACTTAATTGTTAATTAATTAATTTTAGGGTAGCCAGCCAGGTGGACAGATGATCTTAAGGTGGCGGTTACCGACTGCGGAAGGCGGAGGACCGGGAGCTTTGGCGCACCTTGGAGGCCTATGATCAGCAGTGGACTACGATTGGCTGTTGATTGATTGATATGCCAATAATCAACAATAGAATTAAATAATAGGAAAAGGTATAAATATCAAAGATTACGCTTTAATAAGATTGCGATTAAGTGACAATTTGTTTGTAGAATTTGTCGGTAGAATCTACATTCCGAACTGGTGGTATAGCTTTATATTAAATTACTACTTCGGCTTAGTGCACGCCCGTCTGGGTAGGTATCACTCATCAGATATTCTACCGCAAAACAGCAGTACTTGGTATTGTTGTGTTCCTGTTTGAAAGGTGAGTGAGCCAGTGTAATTACAGGGACAAGGGACATAACATCTTAGTTCCCAATGTTGGTGGCGCATTTGCGATGTAAGCGACGGTTAACACTTCTTACATTGCCAATGTTTGAGCGTTGGTGACCACTTACCATCAAGTGGCCCATATGCTCGTAAGCCAACCTATATTTTGATTTGATTTGAATTACTATTTGTAATAATAAGTTCTCGTTTTGCGTTACTTGTGAATGTGTGTTTGGATGGCGTGTATGTTGTGTACCCTCACTAACACACACCAATGAGTATGTATATATATTATTAGTCTTAAGTCTTTATATATACACATATATATAGCCACGTATTAATCGGCTTCGTCACTGAGTTTACCGATAGACCTTACAAGCTGAGGCGGACTGTCAATACTATGAAAGATATCGAGACGAGAGCATAGACAAGTTTCAGTAATTTTTATAGTTTTGACAAGCCGAGATGGCCCAGTGGTAAGACCGCGTGAATCTTAACCGATGATCGTCACCATTGAATTTTCATGTGTTTAATTTGTGATTATAATTCATCTAGTGCTTTACGGTGAAGGAAAACATCGTGAGGAAACATGCATGTGTCTAATTTCACTAAAGCTCCAAACCTTCTCCTCAAAAAGTAGTCACCAAACGCCCTTGGACATTGGTACTGTAAGAAATGTTAACCATCGCTTACATCGCCAATGCGCCACCAACCTTGGGACCTAAGATGTTATGTCCCTTTAATTACACTGGCTCACTCACCATTCAAACCGGAACACAACAATACCAAGTAGTGCTATTGCGCGGTAGAATATCTGATGAGTGGGTGGTACCCAGACGAGCTTGCACAAAGCTCTACCACTAGAACCGGTGGAAGATTTATGACAATCAATAAGCAAGTGTAACGCAAGTGTAATGCAAGTGTAATAACTTAGAACATACCTTGATGTGATGGGGGGCAGTAGAAGGGAGGCTCGTACCTATCAAATCCTTCATCAGACGGTGACGTGCTGCCGTAACTCGACATTTGATCTGAAACAAATTAAAGACAATAGATAAAGATTCCTCGAGAAATGTTTGACAAAAGACCTTTTATAAAAAATGATTATTTTACAAGAGATAAATTATTTCCTATTCCAACCACCGGAGTAAAGGCAAAAAAGCAACTTTGATTTATTTGAATCGAGATCTTGAATAATGTGTGGTATACAATATGAAAAAAGCCGAGATGGCCCAGTGGTAAGAACGCGTGAATCTTAATCGATGATCGTGGGTTCAAACCCCGGCAAGCACCACTGAAGTTTTTCATGTGCTTAATTTGTGATTATAATTCGTCTTGTTCTTTTTGGTGAAGGAAAACATCGCGAGGAAACCTGCATGAGTCTAATTTCACTGAAATTCTGCCACATGTGTATTCAACCAATCCGCATTGGAGCAGCGTGGTGGAATAAGCTCCAAAGCCTTCTCCTCAAAAAGGGAGAAGAGGCCATTGTGGCCAGCAGTGGGACATTTACAGGCTGTTACCGTATATAATATGGATACGCGAAAAATTGACCGAAAACCGACACGAACGGAAAGAGTTCAGGCACACCAACGGCTTTACGTGCTTTCCGAGGCACGGGATTGTACACACTTCCAACTTCCAGACTTAGAGCTGCTACTGAGAATTTTCGACATAACAACCCAATATCATTTTATCGACCCAACCTGGGTTTTGAACCCATGACCTCAGTCTGCAGTTATATCTGGCCACTAGATCAACCAGTCAAATATAAAACGGTAAGTAGTAAATTTTCAAGCACAGCATCCCTAAACACTACAAACAAAAAACATCTTACGACTCAATACTCGGAGATGAAACGCAGGTCTATTTTAAGAGAAATGAATTAGCCTTTATCTTGAACACTTGAAGAGATTCAATGAGTCTGTGAGAGCGAGTGCTCAGTCGGACACGTGGGTGAAAAGATAGCGAGTTCAAATCCTAACTGACATTAGACTTGTTCTTAGATTGTGTATTTTAAAAAGTTAATTAAATTCTTTATTTAAAATTCTATATATAAAGACTATAGTGATAATTTTATGATAATGTTTTATTGGTGGTAGAGCCACTGGTGGTAGAGCTTTGTGCAAGCTGGTCTGGGTAGGTACCACCCACTCATCAGATATTCTACCGCAAAACAGCAGTACTTGGTATTGTTGTGTTCCGGTTTGAAGGGTGAGTGAGCCAGTGTAATTACAGGCACAAGGGACTTAACATCTTAGTTCACAAGGTCGGTGGCGCATTGGCGATGTAAGCGATGGTTAACATTTCTTACAGTGCCAATTTCTATGGGCGTGGGTGACCACTTACCATCAAGTGGCCCAAATGCTAGTCCGCATAAAAAAAATTTAAATATCGAACTAGCTTTTTTCAAAAAAAAAAATTTGTTAAAATTATTTTTCTTTATGGTTATAATTTAATTTTTCTTTCGTATATTTAGTTTATAGAATATCTTAATTTTACCTAATAGCGTAATATATGTATTGCTCCCAAATAATTAATGCATGTTATATTTTTTTAAAAGGCAATACAAGAAATTAATTCATTGTATATAAATTATTGTTTATGTACTATAGTAATTACCACTGGCGAATCATATATAAGTAAATAAAACGGACATATTTGTTTATTCATTTACGATTACCGACGTGAGATAAAGTTACAATTAGAAATTAACATTTCACAAATTAGTTCTAAGAGTAAATGTTGCCATTTATAAAACGACGTGAAAAAGTGACACAGAGCACCATAAAATATATAATTTAAAAAAAAACATAAAATTCAATTAGAAACAATTTAGAAAAATATAAATTATTCAATTCTACTAACAAATTATCGGTTCGGTTCCGTTTCGAATAAATACAGATGATTCAAAGTCGGATCGGAATTGAATCGGACACGTGTCGTAATCGTTATAAATAAGTAGAATTCGGTTCCTGTTATATGGTTTACAGTTACAATTTTAAAAATATAAGTGTATGCTTAATTACATAAAGCAATCCATTCTGTTACATATTTACTTACAAACGTTGCTGGGCTAAGTAGTAAGTAGAAAATATTTATCGCTTGCAAATCAAAATCTTAAAAAATATTATACCTGGTAACGTTGAAATTAAATTAAATTTGATGAACGTAACATTCTTAGGCCGTAACAGCCTGTGAATGTCCCACAGCTGGGCTTAAGGCCTCCTCTCCCGTTTTTGAGAAGGTTTGGAGCTTATTCCACGACGCTGCTCCAATGCGGGTTGGTGGAATACACACGTGGCAGAATTTCAGTGAAATTAGACACATGCAGGTTTCCTCACGATGTTTTCCTTCACCGTGAAGCACGAGATCATTATAATCACAAATTAAGCACATGAAAATTCAGTGGTGCTTGCCCGGGTTTGAACTCACGATCATCGGTTAAGATTCACGCGTTCTCACCACGGCCATCTCGGCTTTTTTGGCATTGTCAAATAATACCCATAGAGAACAAAATTAAGTATATTTTGAAAGAACAATTCTTCAATACAGATTTTAATACAACAAAGCATAGTAACTATTTCAGCTAACAATAAATATGGACAGCATACTAGCTTATACACGATTCCTCGCTGAAATAGCTTAGATAAGAGAATAAGACGAGAAATAACTATTAAGAATATTAAATATAAGCTGAAGATGTATTATTTAAAACAATTATATCTTATATTGTATTTAAATCAATACACGGAATGGCACTCAAGGTAAACCATCATTTAATTATTTCGTTGTTTATATTGTTAAATTAAAAAGAAAAGCTTAACACTGAACTATCTCTTTCTATCATTATTCATTTGACATTCGAAAGAAGAAGACAGAGCATTGTTTGACTCGAACAACTAAACAACGTAAGTGACGCCGTCCGATTTTAATAGATCGTTTAAAAATCGAAGTTGTTTTTTTTTTATTATATGCCTTGTATCGCATAATATTCTGCCACTGTCACGTTTGATAGCAAATTATGTAGTAAATTGAATGATTCCAAATATTGAAGTTTTTTGATAATTATACGAGTAAGAATATTTATAATTTTAAAAGAATTTTATTTTGGATAGGATTTGCGTAAAATCCGTTCTTAGTGAGCGTCTCCATCTGGGACTAACTGTGACAAATTTTAAGTCAATATGGCGCATAGTTTAGGAGATCTCGTGATTTCGCTTATATACGAGTAGATATATAATATAGATACAGATGAAATATTCATTGAGGAGCTAAGCTAAATGATATATTATCATTTGTCTGTTAAATTATCTTATTTCTTAATAAATTGAATAAAAATGAAATGTTTTTTTATAGTTTGGGTAGGCGGACATGCATATGGGCCACCTGATGGTTAGTGGTCACCAACGTCCATAGACATTGGCATTGTAAGAAATGTTAACCATCGCTTACATCACCAATGCGCTACCAACCTGGGAACTAAGATGTCCCTTGTGCCTGTAACTACACTGTTCAAGTTCAAATTAAATATGTCAAATACGTATACCACACAAAATCCGTATTATAATATATAATTCACTTGTAAAGTCATTATTAGAATATCTTGTTGAGATTTGAGATTTGGGGTAGTGCATATAAAACTAATATAAAGGATCTACAGATCTCGCAAAATAAATTACTAAAGTCATTATTCCATCTAGATTACCACATGTCAACCAAAGAATTGTATAAACGTACTAATGTATTATCAATTAACAGTTATACAAATTTAAAACATGCATATTAATTAGAAAAATACTAACAAAAACAATACACACACAAATAACGCTTAGAACTAAAACCTACAAACATTACACTAGAAATAAACACAAACTTGAATTACCCAAGACCAGGACGAAATATGGAATTAAATCTCTACAGTTTGAGGGAGCAAAACTATACAATAGCTTACCTAATGAAATTTTCAATGAAAAATCCTTTACGATCTTTAAGAAAAAAATATTATCTTATTGTAAAAATACTTAGATTAATTACTCTTGAATTGTATAAGTCGTTACTACTGTACTAAATTGTCGGTTAAATTATTATGTAAAATATCTCATTTAAGTGAACATTGTATGTTCTTTATGAGAAAATAAATTCTTAAACCACAAATATTATTTTATTTTTTCTTTTCATTAATAGATGGGGCTAGTTGTATTTTAAATCGCGCTATAACTATTTATTTTTATAAGTACTTAACAACGCTTTGTTTTTTTTAAAATGAGCGAACAATAAAGTCCTCAGACCAGTAGTACTTACAAGTAATATTTGGTGTTCACTCCCGTGCCTCGGAAAGCACGTAAAGCCGTTGGTCCTGCGCCTGAACTCTTACCGGTCGTGTCTGATTGCCGTCCCATCGGATTACGAGAGTTAGGGAATAGAGAGTACACCTGTGTTTGCGCACACACTCGTGCACTATAATATCTCCTGCATAGTTGGCTAATCTCTAGAGATTGGCCGCCGTGGCCGAAATCGGTCTGGAGGACATTATTATTCTATAATAACTACAGTAATACCGGGTAACCCCAAACTCACACAAAAAAAATCTCAAAAAGGATATCCTTTCAATATTATGTTGATAAACGGCCAATATTATTATTATATATAGGAGTAATAAACTGTATGTGTGTTTGTAGCGTAATATAAACACATGAACAAAATCTGGTCCACACGTGTCGGTTTTGGAAGTTTAATAAAAATTATGAAGTCTGACGTTCTGATCGGAAGTAACACGATTAGTACTATTATTGTGAGCACCGGCTCAGCGGTTAAAACAGGCGGATATTGACCGAAGGTTATGGGTTCAAAACGTAATTACTAGTCTTGATTATTTGAGTTCTTATAGCCGATGTTTGTCTAATTTAATATTATTTGTTATTGTATTAGGTAGCTAGACTAGATAGTGGTCACCGTCCATAGACATTGGCATTGTAAGAAATGTAAACCATCCCTTACATTGGCATACGCCACCAACCTTGTGAGCTAAGATGTTATGTCCCTTGTGCCTGTAATTACACTGTCCCACTCACCCTTCAAACCGGAACACAACAATACCAAGTACTGCTGTTTTGCGGTAGAATATCTGATGAGTGGGTGGTACCTAGACGAGTTTGCCCAAAGCCCTACCAGTAAACATTTCAATAATACACGCATCAACCAGTATATCACCCAAGTCCGTTCACGGGTGAATAATGAAGTTAGTTCTTTTCGAGATTTCCTCTATAATAATTGTATATATTTTTTAATTACTAATATTACCTTTCTTAGTGACTCTCTCTCATTCTTTTTTATAGAATAACTAGGCTAGGCTATTGCGTCAATATCGCATACCACGTTCTGATATTTCGAGATCGTTTTCGGCGGTGAGCTTCGATTTTGTTCATACAGAACAGCCCTGCTAGTTTGTTATGAATATAAAAAAAAGCCGAGATGGCCCAGTGGTAAGAACGCGTGAATCTTAACCGATGATCGTGGGTTCAAACGCGGGCAAGCACCACTGAATTTTTATTTGCTTAATTTGTGATTATAATTCATCTCGTGCTTTACGGTGAAGGAAAACATCGTGAAACCTGCATGTGTCTAATTTCACTGAAATTCTGCCACACGTGTATTCCACCAACCCGCATTGGAGCAGCGTGGTGGAATAAGATCCAAACCTTCTCCTCAAAAAGGGAGAGGAGGCCTTTAGCCCAGCAGTGGCTGTTACATTCATAGGCTGTTACGGTAAAAGACTAATACGAATTTATCGTTATAGATACATAGAAAAAATTGAATTGATTTTTTTTTAAATTCATTGGCGGTTTGTCAAATACCTACCACCTGATGGTATGTGTACGGTGGCAGACATTGACAATGTTAGAAATATTACCTAACCAACGCGTACATCACCAAGGCGCCTTGGGAACTAAGATGGTATGCCCCATGTGAGTTGTGCCTAAAGTTACCTCAAGTTACACAATAATAGTATTGGTATTTTAACAAGATTACAAAATCACAAGAACAATAATATACAAAAGATAACTTACTTTTTTTTAAATAACCACAGAACCAAAATCACATTCCACAAAATTCGAATTCAAACTTTTTGAAAAGAAAATTTATACACTGAAAAATATACGTATTTTTTTTAAAACTAATATACATATAGCAATAATAGTTAACACGTCTGCCCGTTACAAAGGCGGCGTTAATACTGATTTTGAACGATTAAACCGGGAAGGTGGAACCGCCTCTATAGGGCGGAGTTAATCAGAAAGAGACAGATGATAAAATATTCTTATAATGTACAAAAGAGACAGTGATGGATAGAAAACCATGCATTTTTGAACGGAAAAAATATATTCATATCGTCATAGTATCGTCATTGTCTGGTCTATTTGAAACAACGTCGAAAAATATAAATTAATTATAACGATATTAAAAATTCAAAATCACGACTCCCTTGCCAAAATAGTAAATGAAAATTAAAAATAAAAATAGCTGTCAGTGTCAGTGTCAGCTTAATGACGTAAGCATTCGAACGATACCCCGTACATCCAAATGTATTCATTTATTTAAAAGTTATACCTTTATACGTGACATTGGCAGAATAATTTGCACTCAAATATCGTATATACACGCCAGAAAAGAAAAAAAAAATAGTGGAATAAAGAAACTCAAATATACACAGATAAACCCTGATAACATTTGGCCGTGGAATAATCATGGAATATGTTGGCCGTCCATAGACATTGGCGCTGTAAGAATTATTACCATTCCTTACGCCAATGCACCAACCTTGGGAACTATTTCAAAGTACATATATACTTACCTCTATGGTGAGATCTCACTGAGGTTAAATGAAATCATAATTCTTTTGTCCAACATTGCGTTACACCTACTTAGTGATACTCTTAGAAACTACTTGTTCGGAAAAGAAATACCCTGACCTGATATAAACTGAAATTCATATCTGTCGCCTTGACTTCACAAAAATAATTAAATTAAATCGAAAACTTTAACTAATTTAAATTAAAAAGAATTAATAAGTCAAAAATGTTAGAACAATACAAATTTTTTTTACATTGTCAATCTTTGACAATCTTTGTCAAAGGCATCCTCCATTCTGACTTTTTTCTAATTAGAGATATTTTCACTGTTTCATTTTATATGGTGAGTTTTATATTATAATTAATATTTTTGTGTTAAATGCTAAAAGGTATTTTTTTTCATGAATGATATGTACACTTATAATTTAACATAACATGTATGGTAGGTATGTAGTGTGCTTATTAAATAAATAAATTTTAATAAATTATTAAATAATAATAATTTAAAACCAGAATAATTATTTAAAAAAAAAACCTAATATCCGTTTTAATAGCAATTAAGAACGTATCATTAATACCAAACTCAAATGTATTCTAATTTCAAACAAAGTACAAAACAAACATAACAATACAATACCAAAAGAGCTAGAACTACTGCCATTGGTCCGTTTGTTGGCCAATCAGAGCAGAGATATGTATGGGTGGAATTTTAACCTCAATTTTTCAATCGATACACTCTTTCGTTCTTGAATATATTATGATAACTTCTAATATGGCTATTAAATGTTTTTGGATACTCTGATATTATTTTAATTAAGTATTACGAACTTACTTATCTATCAACGGTTTTTCATAACGGTTAAATTAGTACAGTTGTTTTATTTTATTTTTGCTTTTATTAGTTATCAATATTTTCTTGATATTTGTTAATTTCATCATCATTATTTATCTTTTAGTTCGTAGTTGAAACTACCTATCTGCCCCAGCGGCCGTCCGTTCTGCGAGCGACGTGCCCCGCCCACTGCCACTTCAATTTAGCGATTCTATGTCGGTTACTTTGGTTCGCCAGCGGATTTCATCATTTCTGATTCGATCTCGCAGAGAAACAATCATAGCCTCTCCATTGTTGTTCGCCTTAAGCCTTCTTATACAGCAGGTTGGAACTAAGTAAGGATTATTGAAAATTAATCCTTAAGTTAGCTATCTGTTGGGTAATGCTTGCTTATGGTCTTCCGAACCCAGGGCCTTGAGATCTGCAGCCTTGTTAAGGTAGCTATAAAATCAACAAGGAATCGTTTCTTATATTAATAAATATAGGTAAGTAGGTACCTAATAACATAAATTGTTACCGGCAATGTATAACAACGCGACGGAGGGGTTTCAGGGGTACGGAGGGTGAAAGGAAGGCGAGGCGCTTCAGTTACGTAAAAAATTATATTATGGAGTGGCAGGAAAGGAACAAATATGCAATTGTGTACTTCCAATTGTTTATATAAAATTGAAGCTAATAGAACATGTTATAAAGGATAAAACTCTACATATATATAGGTATTGCTTAAAGTTAACCTCGAAAATTATTTAACATAGGTCGTTCTAATTTTAAATGTAACCTATTGTCATGACGATATTTGTCAACAAATATTTTTTTTTTTTTTTAATTTTTTTTTGTATTACCTTTTTTTTAGCTTTTCAAATTTTATTCCTAAATTTTAGTCATTTAACATTAGAAGTTTGGTTTCACGTTTTAGTTCTTTAAGTCGTATCATTTTAAATTTGTCAAGTTCTTAATTTTAAATTTACTATTTATATTATCTGTTACGTAGTTGTATGGGATACTGTGGTTTTCTTGTAACTGAGAGAGCACATAGACTTATAACTCGTATAATGTATTTAAAGCTTGACATGTGTATTCTTTGTTCTATTAAAATAAAATAAAATAAAAAAGCGCCTACAGTTAAATATTAGCAATTGATACTGATATTGAATCTTTCAAATTGCTATATATCCTGGGACATTATTCACACACTGCCATCTGATCCCAAGCTAAGCGGAGCTTTTGCTATGGAAACCAGACAACTGATATACTACATATACTACTTTTCTTTTGTAAATACATACTTATATAGATAATTACACCCAGACTCAGGACAAACAGACATGTTCGTGCATCAACCCAAAACGAAAACCAACAAAATCGAACCCAAAACCTTCGTCGTAAAAGTATCTACCAACCATGCCAACCGGCCCGTCATATTCAAACTGTTTTGTATTTATTTTGATAAATAATATATTCCATTGTTATGTTAAGTTAAAAATCAAGTTAAAGAATAGTAGAATTTCAATTATATAATAATTTTAATTGATTCAAGTAAAATAGCTTGCAATGACAGTAATAAAACGACTTACGCCCACCGACACAAAGTATTGATATTTAATCCGATTCCTTAAGAAGTTTAAGCGTAAAATTTACTGCCTCGTTGGTCTAGTGGTTACATGTAAGGCAGACCCGGAGGTCCCAGGTTCAAATCCCAGGTCGGGCCAATAAAAAGTTATTGAGTTTTTCTGACGAAAATTCTCAATAACAACCCGGAGTCTCCAATTGTGTACACTCCCGTGCTTCAGCGCGCACGTAAAGCCGGTCCTGCGCCTGAACTCTTTCCGGCCGTGTCGGATTGCCATCCCATCGGATTATGAGAGTTAGGGAATAGAGAGTGCACCAGTGTTTGCGCACACACTCATGCACTATAATATCTCCTAAACATTTGACTAAATGGTTGTTTTTTTTAGAATATATATTTTTTTCTTAGACAAATTATAAAATTTCATGTTTATATATATAAAAAATTTTTAGTAACTATTGCAACTAAATTTTCTCAAACAAATAGACTAGCTGTACTACTCAAACTGTGGACCCGCCGGGCTTTTGTGGTTGTGTGACTATTGTGCCGTCAGCACATTGCCTTTTTAGTTGTACTCCATATATGGCATGACGAAATCATAACAATTTATTATTAGATTATTATAATACATTAATCAATCAGTCAGTACAGGGTACTCAAACAAATGTGACGTGTCGTAATAAAAAATATATTATTCCTTCGGTCTTTGAGTATTGGCTAGCCTCATACCTGGATCCGTCTCTGAATATTGTATTCCTCAGTATCTCAAGGTAGCCTACACGCAAAACTATCACGTGTTTGTGGGCCCTATAAGTACAGTTTGGGTATCACAGCTTGATATTAACAATCCTTTCATCAGACCCTGTTGACACAAATAATTTGCCAGGAGTCAGTTTCATTTTTCATTTCATCAAAAAGAAATTGCGAAACTATTTGTACATTAGGTATAAATTACATGCAGCGGAGCGGGAGAGTGAGGAGGGCCTCCGCTGACTCGCTTTGCCGAAGAAGACCGGGGAGAAGGCCTCGGTGCTATGCGCATTTTCTCCTCCCGCCGTAAGTGTTGCCGGGGTTAGGAGGACTTTGTACCCCGAGAATCCTCTAAGATTTGGAGGCCGGCAGAGGCGGGCCAACCGTCGGGGCGTCTACCGTGATGCACTGTGTATGCGCAAGCGATCCCGTGACGCCCCTCGAAAAGGCGGTGTGGGTACCGCTGGTATTTTAGTGGGTATTCCGGCGCATTCTCAGCGCCGGCGAGTACCCCCCCCCACTCCAAGTGGGGGAAACGCGTAAACGCGTTTTTCCAGCGGAAAAAAGGTATAAATTACATTAAAAGAAACAACATTCAACTATAACAATATAATATGGAATGCAAATCATTACAATGTTACAGATTAAAAATAAACACTCAACATTTGGCAGTTGATACATAAAAAAAAATGTCAATTATTAATTTAAAAAAAGAACAATTATGTCAACTTAAAAACGTACAACCACAACAGTACAAATTCTTATATTATCTGTAAATGCCAATCAAACTTCAAAATTAATTATAAAACATTATCAGGGTTATATTTATATAAATAAAACAATACTAAAATTAGAAAATTATTTCATTTATTAAAATTTCACTCAGTATAACTCCACCCGTACTGGTATAACATGATTAAAATTCTATGCCGAGCGAAGCAGGGTGGCATGTACATTCATAACTGGAAGAAAAAAAGAACAATTATAATTATATACATATATGTGAGCCGAGATGGCCCAGTGGTAAGAACGCGTGAATCTTAACCGATGATCGTGGGTTCAAACCCGGGCGAGCACCACTGAATTTTCATGTGCTTGATTTGTGATTATAATTCATCTCGTGCTATACGGTGAAGGAAAAGATCGTAAAACCTGCATGTGTCTAATTTCACAAAAATTCTGCCACATGTGTATTCCACCAACCCGCACTGGAGCAGCGTGGTGGAATAAGCTCCGAACCTTCTCCTCAAAGAAGGGAGAAGAGGCCTTAGCCCTGCAGTGGGACATTAACAGGCCATTACTTTATATATGTATAGCCTGGTTGGTCTAGGGGCTATAAGACCTTGGCCCGCTTAGGCGGGCCGTCAGAGAGTCACGGTAGTATGTGCAAGCGATCCCGTGGCGCTCCTCGTTAAGACGAAAACGGTACCGCTGGTTTTTTAGTGAACTTGAACACTTGAACAGCGGCGAGCGCCATACACCCCCCCCCCCGCTACTGTTCTCGTGGGGAAAACGCGTAATGAGTTTTTCCAGCGCTAAACAAAGGGGCTATAAGACCTTAAATCTCAAGGTCATGTGAAGTCCCTCGCATAGTTATTGGGATTTCCAGTCGATAAATTCTCAGTATAACTCGTTTTCATTAACCGCAGAGAACATAATGAATTATAAAACACAAATTAAACACTTGAAAGCGCGAGTTTGCACTCGAAATAACAGATTTCATATCCTCTTATCAAGGTGCCCTCGAGGCGAGTGCTTGATATTATTGAAATAAAAATTAATTAATTGCAATTAATATAATAAATATCATCAAATAAACGGAAAATGGGCATATTGGATCACTGGTACTGTAAGAAAAATATACTACAACACCAACGCGCCACCGACCTTGGGAACTAAGATGTCATGTCCCTTGTGCCTGTAGTTACACTTGCTCACTCACCCTTCAAACGATATTAAGTAATGTTCAGCGGTCGAATAGTGATGAATGAGATAGAGCGAGACAGAATGTGTGGTATCTCCCAAAACGGGCTTGTCATTATTGTTTTTTTTTTATAGTATAGGAAGGCGGACGAGCATATGGGCCACCTGATGGTAAATGGTCACCAACGCCCAAAGACATTGACATTGTAAGAAATGTTAACCATCGCTTACAAAGCCAATGCGACCTAACCCCACCCCCCCTCAAAGTTACACTAACTAGCTCAACACAATTCGGCCAGTAACTATAACACAAATAATCAATAACATCACGAGAAACTCACCTCATTCCATAGCAGATGTATCTAAATTTATATTAACGTAACTGGCCCCCATGTTTTCACGGTGACGCGACGACAAAACGTGTCGTTTCGCGTTCTCGCCGTCGTCGACGTCCGAATCACAGACACCACACTTCAGCTTACCGAAATCGTAATACACGTATTTATTCCTCGACAGCATGTTGAGGTTATGCTTCAACTCCAAATAGAAACGGAAGACATTCTCCGCTGACGGTCTCTCTTCGAAATGTTCAGCGTAAACCAAATGGAATAGCAACGAACGGATGGAATTAAAAACGCCTTTACACGGAACGCAAGTGAACGTGGCGCCCTCACTGTGCAATATATAATTCCCTTGCATGTATATACTTATTATATCGGCTTTGTTCGCTTTCACTGTCGCCTCGACCATCGAATTCTGGTGCTCGAAGTTCGACAGGATGTGCGCTATTGCTTCGCTAATATCCGCGAACGTTACATCGCACAGTTCGCACCTAATTATATCGTCAACGATAATTCTGTTCATGTCCAGCAATTTCTTATCATAATCCGGATTCAGGGCCGAATATATCAACTTCGATATCGTCTCGATGTGCATCGTGCTCTCGAAATGTTCAACCGTCGCCGCGAATGACGGTAGAGCGACATATATCGGACAAATGGCACATACGTAATAATTGCCGAAGCTTGCGAAATATTCGGCTGGACGGCAATGATTCTTGTACAACAGGGACAGTTTGTGCGGTGCCGCGTTGCGCAAATGTTTCTTCTGACGTATGTGGTTGAACAGGACCTGCCTGGGACCGCGTAGGGTCATGTCACAGCACGTGCAATAATTGGCGATCTTCCCAGACGGCTTTATGAAATTCTCTATCACGACATGGTCGCGATTGTTCAAAGGTTTCCCGACGCTCGCCAGAAACTTCGCCCAATCCAGGCTCTTCGGTCCCCATTCATCAGGGACGGGTCCGTCCGGATTCTTCGTTTTCATCTTACGATACAGCTTATCTGATAATCTCGCGAGATGATTCTCCTCTAATATGTGCAAGATCATCTTTTCATTCGTGTCGAGTACGACACGGCATAGCGTGCAATATTCGGTTACGTCACGTGTTTTTCCGTAATCGCATAACAAATGTTTCGTCATGTACATATTGAAGTTCTTAATATTCTCGATTGTCGGCTCGTTTTTCGCCAATTGCGGTATTTTTTCGTCGGATTCGAGAATACAAGCGAGATTGTGTATGTGGGTCTCACTGAACACATGGTTCAAAACGCTATCGTAACGGAATCTCAGCGTGTAATATTCGCACGCCATGCAAAAGAAAGCGAGCTTCCCGGTCCGATCGTCAACGAGAGTCAACAATTTATGGTTCATCAAGAGCTTAACGATTAAATTCTCTATGGGTCCGTAGTAACGATATTTCTTAACTTGGTTCTTGAGTTGCCTGTCGTTGTTCTGCTCGCCGTCGTCGTTTTCGAAGTTCTTGTTAGCGTCAGCCGCGAAGTTCTGGTTCACGTTGTCCTTGATGCTCATTATTATCGGTGCGACCGAACTCGCCTGAGTGGAAAAATCGATTGACATCATATCGTTGCAGAGCTTATCGTAGATCGTCTGATAGAATTTCACCGCCGCGTCAATACTGGCTTCGGAATTGTCCGGCATGTGTCTGATCAATGAAGTCTCCAGCTTGCTGAGGAATGTCTTCTCCAATTTTTCCATCGGCTTCACCAATTGTATTATATGTTCAATGCTGTGCCCGGAGTTATCGCCGCACTCCATGGCGGAGAGGCGCCTGGACATCTTGGGAAGAATAATCGGTTCAGCCACGTCGATGCTCTCCCTTTTCAACTTGGGTAAATGGACGTCGAGATTGAAGTGCTTCTGAAGGGATTCCATGAGCGGTTCATCATCGCACAACTCGATTTCGACCTGACAATCCGTGCAGATATGGCTCTGTTTCGCCGTATCCGCTATCAGGAATTCAGTTTTAAGGATTTCGGGCACTTCGCTGACAGGTAAGCTGTTGAAACGTTGCCTCTGAAGGTTGCTCTTCTTCTCCGTCGTAAATATATACTCGACTTCGACACCATCGCGTTTCTTTAGGAATATCTTGCGATGTGTCTCGTCCAAGTTCTTCAAATAACGCAAAATAACAGAACTCTTCTGAGTGATTGGGTGGTTGATGACGTTGTTAAAGTGCTTGGCCAATCGTTTGACGTCGTCAAGTTTCCTGAACGATAGAACCGTGAGGTCGGACACGCCCTTGCATATATCATCCACGCAGTCTTTCGGTTCAGACATGTCTAACGATTCCATATAACTAGCGTACCAACACTGTAAATGTTTAAAAAATAAAATATATCTTTACACTGATTCATAGACCAATCTCGGTTTATTCCGAGAATAATGTCGCACGCGAGTTATTCGACTTCGACGTGTTGTGGTGCCCGTACGATTTATATTATCTGTGCAATTCCGAATTTGGATTCCAGGAGAGGTTGTTTTGAATTTTTTTATATTGTTTGAACAGGTTTGATCTGAAGACTATCACCGCATTTCAAGATCTGCAACATAAAGAGAAAATTTTTTTACTTATAAATATGAAAGAAAAATTTTCAATGAGATGGCCCAGGATTTAGTGACCATAAAAAGTCTACAACTTTTCTTGTGCTGAGTATGTTTATAGTTCATCTCGTGCTCTGTGATGAAGGGAAACATTATGAGGGGACAACATGCAAACCAACATGCAAGTTGCATGTTGTCCAATGAAATTCTCACATGGGTACTCAAAAACATGTACTTCACGCCTATAGACATTGGCACTGTAAGAAATGTTAACCATACGCCTACATCGCCACCAACCTTGGGAACTTAGATATTATGTCCCTTGTGCCTGTAATTACACTGGCTCACTCAACCTTCAAACCAGAGCACAACAATACAAGTACTGCTGTTTTGCGGTAGAATATCTAATGAGTGGATGGTACCTACCCAGAGGAGCTTGCACAAAGCCCTACCACCAGTAAATGTCTATTTAAGGGTTATTATTTAAACCAAACCACTATGGAGAAGACTGGTGGATTGAGCTTGTGAAAGGGAGACAAGAGCCAGCATTTCAATATTTACAAACATTTACTTTATATTTACAATTTCCACCATTTGCTTTTAAAATTACAGGATTATAAGACCGATTTAAACATTTCATTATTTCAAAGAATATCAGAGAGCCTAACGGTAAGTGATCTATTCCAACCGATGACTTTTTAAGTGATTGCACACTGAATATGAAACAATTGGTTTATTTCAAATTAAAAAACTATATATATATTATTATTATTATTATTCTGCTAGTGTTGTATGATTTGTAATTCTAAAGGATGAGATATAAGAAAATATCTTGTTGAGGTTCATTTGCCGGTTCTTCTCAGGTCTGAGGTGTTTATTTCCGAACCGGTGGTGGATTTATGACAAGTAAGCTTCTATATTGAATAAAGTTTTTCGACTTTGAGACAAATATCTATGATATTTTTTCACTCTTTAATAACACTAACATTTTTCTTCAGATTCAATTGGAGAGATATTTATGAAACGTAAGAATGACAAAGTTGTTTATGGCAGTATGCCGTTTGTGGTTTGAATAGACTATAAGAAGCTGCTTTGCATCATATATATAGTACAGTACAGTAACAGCCTGTGAATGTCCCACAGCTGGGCTAAGGCCTCCTCTCTTCGAGGAGAAGGTTTGGAGCTTATTCCATCACACTGCTCCAACGGGTTTAGTGGAATACACGTGTAACAGAATTTCAGTGAAATTAGACACATTCAGGTTTCCTCATGATGTTTTCCTTCACCGTCAAACACGAAAATTCAGTGGTGCTTGCCCGGTTAAGATTCACACATTCTTACCACTAGGCCATCTCGGTTACTACCTATGATCTATAATCTAGTAACCGAGATCATATATATGTAGTAACTCAACATGATATTTTTTAGTTAACTTTTACTTTTCTTATAACAAGCTTAATTTAATTTTATCTTGTGAAAACTCTTTTATAGATCAACCATATAGACAAAAGATGAGTACTATGATTATATATATATATATTAGTTATTTTATTGTCGCTGTTTTGAGATAGCAACGACAACATATTTATATAAACATTTATAACAATTTGTTATAGCTTCCATATAGAGGATATGACTCTATATACAAGATCACATATCATATATATGCCCTTGTAATTATTATGACTCAATATTAGATAATTTCCCTTCAAATTGTACAATTTAAAACAGTAATATTGTAAATGTGTATATCTATTATCTTAATATGTGAAAACGGGAATTAAATATGGAATAATCAATATTTTTTATCAATATCTGTTAAAAAAAACATTAATACTAGTTAACTAAATACAATTAAATTATAATTCTCGACAGAAATAGATTCTGGAAGGAGAACGAGGAGGCGTTAACCCAATCAGGATCCACATTTCAAGAAAATAACTAACCACACTAACATTAGATCAATAAGTTAAAATATACTAACATATCTAAAAAAAATTTGAATTGTAAACATTTTGATGTTGAATAACTTACTATACTAAATTATAATTTATTTTACTAGAAAATCAATGCAATCTTTTATAAAGTAATCATGTTTTTTTAAACACATGTAAATACTTTTTACGTCCATTGTATAAATACATAAAACATTTTTCAACTAAATACATAAATCAAAAATAATTATTTATTCATAGAAACAAATAATTCATAAAAATGATGTTGTAAACATATTGTCATGAATATATATTTATTTCAAATATTTTCCTTTACCAAGCTTACATATATATATTAATCTTACACTACTTTAAGTTGTTAAATTACACTTCTAGGACAACAAAAATAACGATTTATTTCTTGCTTAGCCGTAATATATGTTTTATATAAAATTTTATCGATGTTATGTATGTATAAATTAACGGAACACATTGTTAAGTCAACAATGAAAGTAAAAATAACATTTAGCCTACTTAACAGCGTATAGCAAAAAAACTGAACTTAATCGTTTTAAAACACGATATAAACGGATAAAACGATAAAAATTTACATTGTCGAATTATTCAATAGGTAATTAACCGGTTTTTTATTTAATTTACGATAAACTAGCTATTTACAAATTACATTAACTTGTGACGAACATAAAAAAAGTTAGGTTATGATGATTGTGCAAATAATTCACATTTGAGTTATTTGCTTATGTTCTAAAGACGTATATAACTGTAAAGAAATACATATTAATTACCTGTAAATCTTGAATTTGTGCATGGCAGCGAAAACCGCCTATAATATCAGTACGGGCATTTGGTGACAGTCTTGTGGTGACATGATAGATATTAGATATAGAGAATAGAAATCATTATAGATAAATTTTACAGACTACAAATATCATTTGAACAAAGATAAAAAATAAATATTGTTAAAATAATCACTTAGAAGGTAAGACACTAAGTGAAACTTATTTCAAATTAAAATAAATGGCATTTTGCATGATATTTTTAATATAAACTCTTTTTTGAATACTGAAGCTATTGTTTATATCATCCATGACTAATACGTAAAATTTAAGTAAACAAGTCGGTTAAGTATTTCTGAAATTAAGCTTGAAGAATTAATATTTGTTCAGTTTGATCAATATTAATTTTATATTACCGTTATGCTATTAATGAATTGGATATAATGGTATTATCCAAAATTATGAATATCTAATATTATAAATAAGTTTTGTATCGTATTTATTAATCGAATTTTTAAACTATGAAATGTAGTTTTATTTAGGAGTAAATGTTACGTCATTACTATTTACGTAAACATTATTATAAGTTTTTTACTTAGTAAATTGAAAAGAAATTTAAAATACTTAATTTAATCGTAACAGTATTTATTTTATAGAATTTTATATGGTTTAAAAAGTAATATGAATGTTTGAAATATTTACGGTCTTATTTTTTGTAGTCAGCAATTGTATATTTTTATATTCTGTGCAGATTGATGGAAGTTTGAAATTAATATATTTCAATTGTCAATCAATCAAGATTTATGTAAACTATTTGTTATTTAGTTATAAATAATTGTGAATTGCAAATGTAAAAGTAAGAATTCCGTGTCACAAACAGTTATAAACGGCTAGTAATAACGAGCAGATATCATCGGATTGAAATAGCCATGGAAGACAACATAGATAACGACGATATTTGTGGTGTTTGTTACGCCGAATTTCTCGATGTCGACGATCTGAAACTTCATATTATACAGTACCACTTGAACGAATCCAGTAAATATCGTTTTTGTAATTTCTGTTCACGTATCTTTAGTGATATCGAGGCATATGCATTACACTTGAGGAATGCTCATTTACGGACATTCAAGACTTGTAAATATTGCACGAGGGTGTTCATTGATGTCCAAAGTTTATCGAGACACGAGAAAAAACACAAAAGTTCATTCTATTATCCAAAAATCGCATGTTCGAATTGTATAAAAGTGTTTAAAAACAAAAAAGATTTGGAGTTTCACGAATATGACAAACATCGTGATAGCGAAGACGGTTTGATGCTGCAGCACTGTTTTCCGGAGCTATCATCATTAATTAACATTAACATACGTAAATTTTTCAAAGGTTTACATGAAAATTATCTATATAAATGTGTCGTATGTGAATTATCGACTCCAAATGTTTCTGAGTATATAAATCATCTTTTAACGAACAAATGCAAATCATTATCTTGCAATACATGTTGTAACGTGTACCCTTGGAAGTCAAGATTGGAACATCACTGTAAAACACATGAGAAAGCTGATATTGAAGACAATAATGGACAAAAGCAATGTCCGAAATGTGATAAGTATTTTCATTTTACAAAAATAAAGTCGCACTTGAAAGAATGTTCTGGCATGAAATGTATACCGTGCAATGTTCCGTTCGATTCAGTGGAGAAGTTTGCACATCATGTCACGACACACTCGCACCGCAGTCCCATACAGATTGAGAATTGCAAATACTGCCGTAGACCTTTTATCGGTTTGACCGCTGTTCAAAAACATATAGAAAGATCACATAAGCATAACTTGCACCTTTATAAGTATAACTGTATTTATTGTAATATTGTTTTCAAGCATCCGAAATTGCTATTCGGTCATTTTTTCACGAAACACAGGGATATCAACCCTTATATGTGCAAAATATGTAACATAGATTTTAGGATTCGTAAAAATTTCACTCTTCACATAAAACTAGACCATAAATGTGTAGGTTTTGTCGAGTTTAATAGCAATTATCATGTATTTTTCACCGATAAAAAGTCTGAAAAACCATTTCAACCGAGGAATCTAGATATTGCAGAAACAACAAACCTTAGCGATGCAATGCTGACAGACATTGAAGAAAATGTTTTTAAACCGACTACAGAAGAGGACATATATGAAAGAGAGAATTTACAAGACGATGAAAAAAATATCGTTTCTAATAATAAAGTCTTAGATGAAAAAGAAACAGATGTCGATTTAAAAGAGGAAAACGTACAAGAAACTGAAAATTCCGCAAATGAAACATCAATAAATGATAACGTATTTCATTTAAAAGAAAGAACAAATGAAAATCGTGATATAACAGAAGATAATAGGCTAGAACGTGACGGTGAACTTAAAACAAATGAAGATCAGATACATTCGAATCGAAGTGAACGCAAGGAGCTCAGCGTGAAACTTGTGAACGTTAATTCCGATTTCATGACAGTCACGGAAACGGAAGCAGATCAAACTGAGAACGAAGTTAAACGAAGCACGCGGGTGCAGAAGCGTAAAATCGTCCAGCCTGTGCGTTCTAGAAAACGGCCGAGAACCAAACGACGCGGAGACGAATCCTCCTCAGATGATTCAGATGTACCGTTGGCCAAAATTGTTACTAAAAAACCTAACCGTGCGCGAAATCGACGAATAAAACGAAAAAAAACAAAAGAGATAATACAAAGTAATCGTAAGAAAATGAAGTTTGTATGTTTCAAATGCGAACGAAATTGTTACACGTACCAAAACTACCATCGACACATGAGCTTACACATGAAGAACGGTCGCAAAACCTGCGTGAAGTGCTTTGGAAAATTCAAAACGAAAGACGAACTCAACAATCACATGAAAACCGAACATTCGACCTCAAAACTGACCGAAACGCTGAGAATGTTATTGGATAAACGTAAAAGTAACAAGGAAATAACGATAATGAAACCGCAGTCATCCGATAACAGCATTTCTAAGACGATACAAAAGGTACCGTCCGAAATAAATGATAGCCAAGCTATCATAACTAAGGTTGAAGTTGATAAATTGTCTGTTAAAAAATTCCTAGAAACTTTCAAACCGGACGCAAACGACCCAACCGCTAAGAAGATTTCAATATCGAACAACCTTTCCATAAGGCCAGTAGCGAATGGTGTAGCGAAGATGAATATAAAAATGACAAAATTTAACCCAGAGCCAGCTGTAACAGCACAACGTCCAAAATTAAGAATGCCCGTGAAATTCAGAGACGAATTACGACAGGAGCATAAAGTGTCTATAAAGTTGGTTCATTGTGATAATGTCCCTTCATCGTTGAAAATTAGTAGCGAAGGTGGTGCTTTTAAGACCGATGAATCTTACTCCGAGAAGTCTCACGATGATGCACAGAATAAGGCTGAAATACCAGAAGTTGGACGCGAAGTTCTCTTAGAAGATAAAGAAACAGTTAAAGTTAATACATTGAAAAAAACGATTGTGCTTAAAGATCTTTTGTCGTATAACAACGTGAGGATTGGACATTTGGCCCCGAAAGCGCCCTTCTACAAAATAGTTAAAATTGACGATGTATTACACGATAAAACGCAAAACGAATCGCCGAAACCGATTAATATAACATTGCCGAATGGCACGAAGCTAGTCAGCGTGAATCCACTGGCTCACCTCTTGGGTAACAAGAACGTTGCAGATATACAAAAATCGAACCCATATAAAAATAAGTCTTACAGCTACAAGCCCAAAATGCAAGATGTCGGAGAAGCAATCGTTAAAGCTATGAAGATCTTGGATAAAACGCCCGCAAAAAGAAAATCGAATAAAAAAACTGATTCAGCGAAATAAATTGATATATATTATACCCGCGTGTATGGATATATACCCTATTCCAATCGATGTAGGAGTAAAGGTAAACAAACCGTAGGTTTACAAATTGCATGCGATTTTCTAATTGTTCTGCTGTATTACGCACTATAAACTGTTCTTGATTAATTCACCTTTATTTATAATACAACACTATTCAACTAGTTATAATCGTATTAATTTAAATTTCGAATTTCCGATTACAACTTCGCGGGGACATTGAAAACGCAAATTTTTTCACGAATCCATAGTGAATATCATAGATTATTCAAGATATCGGTGGCAAAGTTCTTTATTTGGGTTTACTCCTCTTGTTGTTGGAATAGGCTTTACATAGTGACAGGGAGTGAGTGAGAAGAAATGATCAAATTTTAAGAATATTATTATTATACAGAATACTGTATTATACAGAAATGGACCTAAAGGTTATAATATTTGAGTTTAAAATAAATAAATGATTAAGTGTATATATATATTTTGTAAAAACGCATGATAAGATAAAATTATTGTCTTTGTCTAGAGGAATGTGTAAATTTAAAAGAATATACTTTGATTGTTAGATATTGAGGTAAATAAATGTTTATATAATAAAAGGTTGTTTTATGTACTTTAATAATTAAAATATATAAATCAAATTGGGAATCGAAGTGGTAAGTTGAGTTGAGTTGGTATTTTTGTATAAAATATTCTATGTCTAGGTGTCTTGTTATCTTGAATTGGTTTTTGAGATATTTGATTTTAATATGAAGGGTTAAGTTTAGTTTGAACGGTACTTAAAATAAGTTTATGAAAATTGTTACATTTTTGTCTGTACATTTTTTATCAAAATTTTTATTATCAATTTATAATATAACTAAAATATTACATCCCTTGTGCTTATAGGTAAATTGGCTCAATCACCCTTTAACACAGAACACAATAATAAGTACTGCTGTTCTGCGGTAGAATATCTGATGAGTATTAGGTAACACACGAGCGTGCAAAAAGCCCTACCGCCAAGTAAATACAATACAATAAATATATTGTTAATACATGTCATATATTAATTAAAAAAGCAAATAATTCGAAAAATATTTATTTAATTACAAATTTCCGTCTTATTCTAAATTATACATACACAATTACAGATTAAAAATTAATTTAAAACTAAGTATTACTTATATATTAAACAGAAAAATCACTTGTGTTCTCTTATTCGTCTAAAATACTTCAACGATATTGATATTTAAATTGAAAAATATTCTTTACACGTTGGAAATGCTGTTCTCATTGAAAGAATCGTTGAGTAAGTTAGGACTTAGTTTATTTCAGGATTGAATATTACTGCAAGGATTCTACGTGTAACATTTGATTGATAAGTTTTTGAATTGTTATATTCGTGTTAAATATTAAATTTATCGAGGAAGCCACTCGTTAACTCTCCAACTTCACTCCGATGTTGAGTGCGTACATCATTATATTTTAAATATCTAATAAATTGACACTGATTACCTTTGTATGACAAAACGTCGATATTGACTGAACTAGTGTTGCATGTCGATAGTTCACTATCGATAGTTAAAGTGCAAACAATTGTATCGATATTATAGTCACACGTGTATACCATCAGTATTATCAATAGTATCTATAGCTCACCATACATTGCAAAATTCATTAGTTTTAAACCTATCGATACTGTCGACGGCATCCATGGTTTTGGACTATCGATAGTCATTGATTTTTCGATAGTATTGAAGTTTTATTAAATCGTTACTACCGAATGAATTCCTATCGGTAGTATCGACGGTATTGACACAAAACGAAACTATCGATAGTACTATCGATATCCTGAATAGTATTCGAGGTCAACTATCGATAGTTTGCAACACTGGACTGCACTAGCCGCTAGCTGTCAGCTCTTCATCTTGATGTTAATAATTCTTGCAACAATGACATCCATTTTGTATTTTATCTCAACTTAAGACTATTTATCCCGAAAACAATTTAATTAAAAACATCACTAATTTTATTGTATTTAAAAGACAACATTAATCTATTTTTTTTTTCTTGCTATAATAATATTATACAGGTCAAAATGTTTAAAAAATTTGAAATTACAAAAAACTTCTCTAATGTATATATACATACATTTAATACCCAAGAAAGTACCCCCCCCCCCCCAACCCCTACCATTAAAGGCCAAAGATTTTGTCGTAGTTTTTAATTCGACAATCAATATAGTACATATTGTGCTCCGATATTGAATAAATCAAGTCGAATTTGACACATTTTAGATTTCTTTTATAGGAGCTTAAATATTACTCAAATACCATTATATAGTGAGTTCGAATCCAAGCAAGTCATGCAGTGTTACGAAATTGTATATTTGCTAATGTATTTTTCTATCGGACAATTGAACTTTACATATAAGATACATATACAATTTAATCACATCTCACTTTTATGTATTACAGTATTTAATTCCTATTTACTTCAAAACTATATAACTCGCAGAATATCCTACAAATCAGGTGTCTCCTAATTAGTTCGATCCGCACACAATCGCATTAATCAAAGTTATAGTCTCACTTATTGAACGTCATTTAGTGTTTATTTAATCGTTTCTCTCTGTCTATCGTCATTGATTTAACATTCGAGAGAGGGAGACAGAGCATTCGTTAACTCAACACGATCATCTAAACGACATAAGTAAACTTTATATACAGAACTGTTTCACCCCCCCCCCCCTCCCAAACTCCCTCCAGTAACTTATGGACTATGCAAACTCTTAAACAACTAAAGATCAATTCATTTTGGTACATCATACGATTAAGATATCAAGACGCGTTAATACGTAACGTTTTATATAAATATAATAATAATAGTATTATATAAAAATTTGTACTAACATATTCGTTTTAAGGCGCCTTTACAGAAAATCGGGAACTTAAAAAGTTAAGCAATAATTTAACGTTACAATATTCATTTATTTCAAATTAAAATCATTACCGTTAACTATAAAAAAAAACCAATGAAGTCATCAAGTTACGCAACGCGTTCGCTCTAATGTAATAATATAATGTACGAACGCAAAACTACGTACATCTCAATCGAATAATGTTAAGACAGATTAAAAAACAATGACCTTGAAATGACATTTGAATCGAGACCTCCATAATCTGCGGTATTCATTATGGGTTTGCGAAAAGATACCCAATTACTATGAAAGCTGGTATTAATGTATTATTTCTTCATGTTCAATATTTTTATTCTTCTCTAGATGACGTTGAATAGGTAGGCACAGGCAAATGGGGAACGTTTGGCAAGTGGTCGCCAAAGTGTAGAGAAATTCGCGCCGTATGAAACATTAAGCCCTCACATCGCCAATGCGCCACCAGCCTCGTGCGTGTGCCAAGTAAGTCTATACCGTTCAACAGATCTATATAAAGATACAACGTCTACCAGGTTTTTTTGTGTTATATAATGGTATGTTGAACGAAATATATAAAAGGATTATGTTTTGTAACGGTTAGTTTGTGATTGCGTTACACGTGCAGTCCTTTAGGTCTGGACGGCGGCTGTTCGCTGGGAGGACTCGGGGGAGGGCGCGGAGTCCACGCAGAGTTCGGAGGCGCGCTCGGCCACGTCCGTCGTTATCTGGAATCGAAATATATTTTAGTTTTCGCCGTGAATTGGTCTAAGTCGACCAATTCAAAAAGCCGAGGTGGTCCAGTGGTAAGACCGCGTGAATCTTAACAGATGATCGTGGGTTCAAACCCGGGCAAGCACCAATGAATTTTCATATGCTTAATTTGTGATTATAATTCATCTCGTGCTTTACGGTGAAGGAAAACATCGTGAGGAAACCTGCATGTGTCTAATTACACTGAAATTCTGCCACATGTGTATTCCACCAACCCGCATTGGAGCAGCATGGTGGAATAAGCTCCAAACCTTCTCCTCAAATAGAGAGTGTTACGGTTTCGCCAACGTGTAAAAATGGATGGGAAGGGGATGCAGGTGTTAGTAAATGACGAGGACGTTTAAGAGACGAGTTGGCTCGGTGGGCAGAACGCGCTAATCTCAATAGACGATGGCGGGTCTCGAGTGTGAGGTGTGCGCGCACCCGGCAGGCGGCGCGCGCGGCGCAGTCGGGCGGCAGGCGCAGCTGGGCGAGCAGCGCGGCGAGGTGCGGCGGCGGCTCCCCGCCCGCCAGCGCCAGCTGCACCAGCCGGGCGCCCATCTCCGCGCGAGCCGCCGCGTGGCGCGGGGAGCTGCGGATTGCAAAAACATTTCATGTCGTTAGTTGGACTATTGAAAAAAGTTTTTTGCTATTAATAAATAGGTTAGTTATTTAATATAATTCTTTATACAAAAAAAAACAAACCTATAAAGATATAAGAAAAATATTGCTTTCAATAATCACATTATATTAGTACATAGTTGGAACTGAGGCGATCGGTTATTTTGTATACGATACATATGGTTATGTTAAAAAAAAATGGAGTTTCGAATGACACTAAATTTAAATTTTATGAATAACGACGTTTTCAATTCTATTCATAGTAAACCTTCGACTTCGTATTTCGGCAATTGAAATATATGACTTCGGTAGCGATTCTCTCAAACGGAATTAGACTTTCGATCGAATATAGGCTGCCTACGAAGGCCCCCCAAGAGTAGCAGACAGAAAGAAGAGTGAGCGTCGCACCGCGGCTCGAGGCCGCGCAGGCTGCGGCACGCGGCGCCGAGCGCGGGCCGCAGCGCCTCGAGGCGCGCCAGCACCGCGCCGCCCGCCGCGCCCGCCGCGCGCGCCAGCCCGCGGATCTGCAACGCGCCGCGACGTTGGTGGCTGGTACGGCTCATTCAACACTATTCAACTAGTTATAATCGTATTCATTTCAATTTCGAATTTCCGATTACAACTTCGCGGGGACATTGAAAACGCAATTTTTTCACGAATCCATAGTGAATATCATAGATTATTCAAGATATCGGTGTCAAAGTTGTTTATTTGGGTTTACTCCTCTTGTTGTTGGAATAGGCTTTACATAGTGACAGGGAGTGAGTGAGAAGAAATGATCAAATTGTAAGAATATGATTGTAAATACAGTATTATACAGAAATGGACCTAAAGGTCATAATTTTTGAGTTTGAAATAAATAAATGATTAAGTGTATATATATATTTTGTAAAAACACATACTAAGCAGAAATTATTGTCTTTGTCTAGCGAATGTACACATACATTTAAAAGAATATACTTTGATTGTTAGATATTGAGGTAATTATGTTAAATTATGTTGGCAAATAAATGTTTATATAATAAAAGTTTGTTTTATTTTAATAATTAAAATATATAAATCAAATTAGGAATAGAAGTGGTAAGTTGAGTTGAGTTGGTATTTTTGTATAAAATATTCTATGTCTAGGTGTCTTGTTATCTTGAATTGGGTTTTGAGATATTTGATTTAAATATGAAGGGTTAAGTTTAGTTTGAACGGTACTTAAAATAATTTTATGAAAATTGTTACATTTTTTTCAAAATTATTATTATCAATTTATAATATAACTAAAATATTACATCCCTTGTGCTTATAGGTAAATTGGCTCAGTCACCCTTTAACACAGAACACAATAATAAGTACTGCTGTTCTGCGGCAGAATATCTGATGAGTATTAGGTAACACACGAGCGTGCAAAAAGCCCTACCGCCAAGTAAATACAATACAATAAATATATTGTTAATACATGTTATATATTAATTAAAAAAGCAAATAATTCGAAAAATATTTATTTAATTACAAATTTCCGTCTTATTCTAAATTATACAAACACAATTACAGATTAAAAATTAATTTAAAACTAAGTATTACTTATATATTAAACAGAAAAATCACTTGTGTTCTCTTATTCGTCTAAAATACTTCAACAATATTGATATTTAAATTGAAAAATATTCTTTACACGTTGGAAATGCAGATCTCATTGAAAGAATCGTTGAGTAAGTTAGGACTTAGTTTATTTCAGGATTGAATATTACTGCAAGGATTCTACGAGTAACATTTGATTGATAAGTTTTTGAATTATTGTATTCGTGTTAAATATTAAATTTATCGAGGAAGCCACTCGTTAACTCTCCAACTTCACTCCGATGTTGAGTGCGTACATTCTTTTTTTAAATATCTAATAAATTGACACTGATCACCTTTGTATGACAAAACGTCGATATTAACTGAACTAGTGTTGCATGTCGATAGTCCACTATCGATAGTTAAAGTGCAAACGATTGTATCGATATTATAGTCACATGTGTACACCATCAGTATTATCAATAGTATCTATAGCTCACCATGAGCAATACATTGCAAAATTCATTAGTTTTAAACCTATCGATACTGTCGGTAGCATCCCTGGTTTTGGACTATCGATAGTCATTGATTTTTCGATAGTATTGAAGTTTTATTAAATCGTTACTACCGAATGAATTCCTATCGGTAGTATCGACGGTATTGACACAAAACGAAACTATCGATAGTACTATCGATATCCTGAATAGTGTTCGAGGTCAACTATCGATAGTTTGCAACACTGGACTGCACTAGCCGCTAGCTGTCAGCTCTTGATCTTGATTGTAATAATTCTTGCAACAATGACATCCATTTTGTATTTTATCTCAACTTAAGTCTATTTATCCCGAAAACAATTTAATTTAAAACATTACTTATTTTATTATATTTAAAAGACAACATTAATCTATTTTTTTTCTTGCTATAATAATATTATACAGGTCAAAATGGTTAAAAAATTTGAAATTACAAAAAACTTCTCTAATGTATATATACATACATTTAATACCCAAGAAAGGAATCCCCCCCCCAACCCCTACCATTAAAGGCCAAAGATTTTGTCGTAGCTTTTAATTCGACAATCAATATAGTACATATTGTGCTCCGATATTGAATAATTCAAGTCGAATTTGACACATTTTAGATTTCTTTTATAGGAGCTAAAATATTACTCAAATACCATTATATAGTGAGTTCGAATCCAAGCAAGTCATGCAGTGTTATGAAATTGTATATTTGCTAATGTATTTTTCTATCGGACAATTGAACTTTACACATAAGATACATATACAATTTAATCGCATCCCACTTTTATGTATTACAGTATTTAATTCCTATTTACTTCAAAACTATATAACTCGCAGAATATCCTACAAATCAGGTGTCTCCTAATTAGTTCGATCCACACACAATCGCATTAATCAAAGTTATAGTCTCACTTATTAAACGTCATTTAGTGTTTATTTAATCGTTTCTCTCTGTCTATCGTCATCGATTTAACATTCGAGAGAGGGAGACAGAGCACTCGTTAACACGATCATCTAAACGACATAAGTAAATTTTATATACAGAACTGTTTCACCCCCCCCCCCCCAAACTCCCTCCAGTAACTTATGAACTATGCAAACTCTTAAACAACTAAAGATCAATTCATTTTGGTACATCATACAATTAAGATATCAAGACGCGTTAATACGTAACATTTTATATAAATATAATAATAATAATATTATATAAAAATTTGTACTAACATATTCGTTTTAAGGCGCCTTTACAGAAAATCGGGAACTTAAAAAGTTAAGCAATAATTTAACGTTACAATATTCATATAGTAGAATTTATTTTAAATTAAAATCATTACCTTTAACTATTTAAAAAAAACAAATGACGTCATCCAGTTACGCAACGCGCTCGCTCTAATGTAATAATATAATGTACGAACGCAAAACTACGTACATCTCAATCGAATAATGTTAAGACAGATTAAAAAAACAATGACCTTGAAATGACATTTGAATCGAGACCTCCCATAATCTGCGGTATTCATTATGGGTTTGCGAAAAGATAACCAATTCCTATGAAAGCTGGTATTAATGTATTATTTCTTCATGTTCGATATTTTTATTCTTCTCTAGATGACGTTGAATGGGTAGGCACAGGCAAATGGGGAACGTTTGGCAAGTGGTCGCCAAAGTGTAGAGAAATTCGCGCCGTATGAAACATTAAGCCCTCACATCGCCAATGCGCCACCAGCCTCGTGCGTGTGCCAAGTAGGTCTATACCGTTCAACAGATATATATAAAGATACAACGTCTACCAGGGTTTTCTTAGTGTTATATAATTGTATGTTGAACGAAATATATAAAAGGATTATGTTTTGTAACGGTTTGTTTGTGATTGCGTTACACGTGCAGTCCTTTAGGTCTGGACGGCGGCTGTTCGCTGGGAGGACTCGGGGGAGGGCGCGGAGTCCACGCAGAGTTCGGAGGCGCGCTCGGCCACGTCCGTCGTTATCTGGAATCGAAATATATTTTAGTTTTCGCTATGAATTGGTCAAAGTCGACCGATTCAAAAAGCCGAGATGGCCCAGTGGTAAGACCGCGTGAATCTTAACCGATGATCGTGGGTTCAAACCCGGGCAAGCACCAATGAATTTTCATATGCTTAATTTGTGATTATAATTCATCTCGTGCTTTACGGTGAAGGAAAACATCGTGAGGAAACCTGCATGTGTCTAATTACACTGAAATTCTGCCACATGTGTATTCCACCAACCCGCATTGGAGCAGCATGGTGGAATAAGCTCCAAACCTTCTCCTCAAATAGAGAGAAGGCCTTAAGCCCAGCAGTGGGACATTCACAGGCTGTTACGGTTTCGCCAACGTGTAAGAATGGATGGGAATGGGGATGCAGGTGTTAGTAAATGACGAGGACGTTTAAGAGACGAGTTGGCTACTGAGCCACGAGTGGGCAGAACGCGCTAATCTCAATAGACGATGGCGGGTCTCGAGTGTGAGGTGTGCGCGCACCCGGCAGGCGGCGCGCGCGGCGCAGTCGGGCGGCAGGCGCAGCTGGGCGAGCAGCGCGGCGAGGTGCGGCGGCGGCTCCCCGCCCGCCAGCGCCAGCTGCACCAGCCGGGCGCCCATCTCCGCGCGAGCCGCCGCGTGGCGCGGGGAGCTGCGGATTGCAAAAACATTTCATGTCGTTAGTTGGACTATTGAAAAAAGCATTATTAGTATTATTCTAGTAAATACTTGGAACTGAGGCGATCGGTTATTTTGTACACAATACATATGGTTATGTTACAAAAATGGAGTTTCGAATGTCGCCGTTTATAAGTATTATATATTAATCGAGAACTGTTCGTAGTGCGTAATACAGCAGAGATATTAGCGAATCGCGTGGAATATGTTAATATAAGGTTTGTTAAATTTGCTCCAACTTCGACGTGGAATGAGTATAAATCAATTTCGAGAATCGAGAAGAGAAACGCGTAATGCGTTCTTCAAGCGTTAAAAAAAGGGTTCATGAGAGAAAGTGACACTCCCAATTGTCAAGTATGTGGTGTATTCCCAGGTCGGGTCAATAAAGAGTTATTGGGTATTTCTGTCAGAAAATTCTCAGTAGCGGTCCGGAGTTTGGAAGTTGGAAGTGTGTACACTCCCGTGCCTCGGAAAGCACGAAAAGCCGTTGGTTCTGCGCCTGAACTCTTTCCGGTCGTGTCGGATTGCCGTCCCATCGGATTACGAGAGTTAGGGAATAGAGAGTGCACCTGTGTTTTCGCACACTCGTGCACTATAATATCTCCTGCGCAGTTGGCTAATTTATTTTGAGATTCTTTTGAGTTTTTTCGATTAAATGAGCGCGATACGGTGTCGACATATAGGCTGCCTACGAAGGCCCCCCAAGAGTAGCAGACAGAAAGAAGAGTGAGCGTCGCACCGCGGCTCGAGGCCGCGCAGGCTGCGGCACGCGGCGCCGAGCGCGGGCCGCAGCGCCTCGAGGCGCGCCAGCACCGCGCCGCCCGCCGCGCCCGCCGCGCGCGCCAGCCCGCGGATCTGCAACGCGCCGCGACGTTGGTGGCTGGTACGGCTCATTCAACACTATTCAACTAGTTATAATCGTATTCATTTAAATTTCGAATTTCCGATTACAACTTCGCGGGGACATTGAAAACGCAAGTTTTTCACGAATCCATAGTGAATATCATAGATTATTCAAGATATCGGTGTCAAAGTTCTTTATTTGGGTTTACTCCTCTTGTTGTTGGAATAGGCTTTACATAGTGACAGGGAGTGAGTGAGAAGAAAGATCAAATTGTTAGAATATTATTGTAAATACAGTATTATACAGAAATGGACCTAAAGGTTATAATATTTGAGTTTAAAATAAATAAATGATTAAGTGTATATATATATATTTTGTAAGAACACATACTGTTGGAGCGCCTGAGTATTTTTTGAAGCAACAACGTAAACCTGTATACCGTCAATTTAATTGTACTTGTAATTGCCGCTCACCGTCCCCGTTTGATGGTCATTAGCTTCTAAACGGCAAAGAGTTAATACACGTTTCTGAGTTCTCCAAATTCGCCTGTTTCATTTCGTCGAGCCAGTTATTCCCGTACACATACTAAGAAGAAATTATTGTCTTTGTCTAGAGGAATGTGTACATTTAAAAGAATATACTTCGATTGTTAGATATTGAGGTAATTATGTTAAATTATGTTGGTAAATAAATGTTTATATAATAAAAGTTTGTTTTATTTACTTTAATAATTAAAATATATAAATCAAATTGGGAATCGAAGTGGTAAGTTGAGTGGAGTTGGTATTTTTGTATAAAATATTCTATGTCTAGGTGTCTTGTTATCTTGAATTGGTTTTTGAGATATTTGATTTTCATATGAAGGGTTAAGTTTAGTTTGAACGGTACTTAAAATAATTTTATGAAAATTGTTACTTTTTTTCAAAATTTTTATTATCAATTTATAATATAACTAAAATATTACATCCCTTGTGCTTATAGGTAAATTGGCTCAGTCACCCTTTAACACAGAACACAATAATAAGTACTGCTGTTCTGCGGTAGAATATCTGATGAGTATTAGGTAACACACGAGCGTGCAAAAAGCCCTACCGCCAAGTAAATACAATACAATAAATATATTGTTAATACATGTTATATATTAATTAAAAAAGCAAATAATTCGAAAAATATTTATTTAATTACAAATTTCCGTCTTATTCTAAATTATACAAACACAATTACAGATTAAAAATTAATTTAAAACTAAGTATTACTTATATATTAAACAGAAACATCACTCGTGTTCTCTTATTCGTCTAAAATACTTCAACAATATTGATATTTAAATTGAAAAATATTCTTTACACGTTGGAAATGCTGTTCTCATTGAAAGAATCGTTGAGTAAGTTAGGACTTAGTTTATTTCAGGATTGAATATTACTGCAAGGATTCTACGTGTAACATTTGATTGATAAGTTTTTGAATTGTTATATTCGTGTTAAATATTAAATTTATCGAGGAAGCCACTCGTTAACTCTCCAACTTCACTCCGATGTTGAGTGCGTACATTTTTTTTTTTAAATATCTAATAAATTGACACTAATTACCTTTGTATGACAAAACGTCGAGATTGACTGAACTAGTGTTGCATGTCGATAGTTCACTATCGATAGTCAAAGTGCAAACAATTGTATCGATATTATAGTCACATGTGTATACCATCAGTATTATCAATAGTATCTATAGCTCACCATGAGCAATACATTGCAAAATTCATTAGTTTTAAACCTGTCGATACTGTCGACGGCATCCATGGTTTTGGACTATCGATGGTCATTGATTTTTCGATAGTATTGAAGTTTTATTAAATCGTTACTACCGAATGAATTCCTATCGCTAGTATCGACGGTATTGACACAAAACGAAACTATCGATAGTACTATCGATATCCTGAATAGTGTTCGAGGTCAACTATCGATAGTTTGCAACACTGGACTGCACTAGCCGCTAGCTGTCAGCTCTTCATCTTGATTATAATAATTCTTGCAACAATGACATCCATTTTGTATTTTATCTCAACTTAAGCCTATTTATCCCGAAAACAATTTAATTAAAAACATCACTAATTTTATTATATATTTAAAAGACAACATTAATCTATTTTTCTTTTCTTGCTTTAATAATATTATACAGGTCAAAATGGTTAAAAAATTTGAAATTACAAAAAACTTCTCTAATGTATATATACATACATTTAATACCCAAGAAAGTCCGCCCCCCATCCCCTATCATTAAATGCCAAAGATTTTATGGTAGTTTTTAATTCGACAATCAATATAGTACATATTGTGCTCCGATATTAAATAATTCAAGTCGAATTTGACACATTTTAGATTTCTTTTATAGGAGCTAAAATATTACTCAAATACCATTATATAGTGAGTTCGAATCCAAGCAAGTCATGCAGTGTTATGAAGTTGTATATTTGCTAATGTATTTTTCTATCGGACAATTAAACTTTACACATAAGATACATATACAATTTAATCGCATCCCACTTTTATGTATTACAGTATTTAATTCCTATTTACTTCAAAACTATATAACTCGCAGAATATCCTACAAATCAGGTGTCTCCTAATTAGTTCGATCCACACACAATCGCATTAATCAAAGTTATAGTCTCACTTATTAAACGTCATTTAGTGTTTATTTAATCGTTTCTCTCTGTCTATCGTCATCGATTTAACATTCGAGAGAGGGAGACAGAGCACTCGTTAACACGATCATCTAAACGACATAAGTAAATTTTATATACAGAACTGTTTCACCCCCCCCCCCCCCAAACTCCCTCCAGTAACTTATGAACTATGCAAACTCTTAAACAACTAAAGATCAATTCATTTTGGTACATCATACAATTAAGATATCAAGACGCGTTAATACGTAACATTTTATATAAATATAATAATAATAATATTATATAAAAATTTGTACTAACATATTCGTTTTAAGGCGCCTTTACAGAAAATCGGGAACTTAAAAAGTTAAGCAATAATTTAACGTTACAATATTCATATAGTAGAATTTATTTTAAATTAAAATCATTACCTTTAACTATTTAAAAAAAACAAATGACGTCATCCAGTTACGCAACGCGCTCGCTCTAATGTAATAATATAATGTACGAACGCAAAACTACGTACATCTCAATCGAATAATGTTAAGACAGATTAAAAAAACAATGACCTTGAAATGACATTTGAATCGAGACCTCCCATAATCTGCGGTATTCATTATGGGTTTGCGAAAAGATAACCAATTCCTATGAAAGCTGGTATTAATGTATTATTTCTTCATGTTCGATATTTTTATTCTTCTCTAGATGACGTTGAATGGGTAGGCACAGGCAAATGGGGAACGTTTGGCAAGTGGTCGCCAAAGTGTAGAGAAATTCGCGCCGTATGAAACATTAAGCCCTCACATCGCCAATGCGCCACCAGCCTCGTGCGTGTGCCAAGTAGGTCTATACCGTTCAACAGATATATATAAAGATACAACGTCTACCAGGGTTTTCTTAGTGTTATATAATTGTATGTTGAACGAAATATATAAAAGGATTATGTTTTGTAACGGTTTGTTTGTGATTGCGTTACACGTGCAGTCCTTTAGGTCTGGACGGCGGCTGTTCGCTGGGAGGACTCGGGGGAGGGCGCGGAGTCCACGCAGAGTTCGGAGGCGCGCTCGGCCACGTCCGTCGTTATCTGGAATCGAAATATATTTTAGTTTTCGCTATGAATTGGTCAAAGTCGACCGATTCAAAAAGCCGAGATGGCCCAGTGGTAAGACCGCGTGAATCTTAACCGATGATCGTGGGTTCAAACCCGGGCAAGCACCAATGAATTTTCATATGCTTAATTTGTGATTATAATTCATCTCGTGCTTTACGGTGAAGGAAAACATCGTGAGGAAACCTGCATGTGTCTAATTACACTGAAATTCTGCCACATGTGTATTCCACCAACCCGCATTGGAGCAGCATGGTGGAATAAGCTCCAAACCTTCTCCTCAAATAGAGAGAAGGCCTTAAGCCCAGCAGTGGGACATTCACAGGCTGTTACGGTTTCGCCAACGTGTAAGAATGGATGGGAATGGGGATGCAGGTGTTAGTAAATGACGAGGACGTTTAAGAGACGAGTTGGCTACTGAGCCACGAGTGGGCAGAACGCGCTAATCTCAATAGACGATGGCGGGTCTCGAGTGTGAGGTGTGCGCGCACCCGGCAGGCGGCGCGCGCGGCGCAGTCGGGCGGCAGGCGCAGCTGGGCGAGCAGCGCGGCGAGGTGCGGCGGCGGCTCCCCGCCCGCCAGCGCCAGCTGCACCAGCCGGGCGCCCATCTCCGCGCGAGCCGCCGCGTGGCGCGGGGAGCTGCGGATTGCAAAAACATTTCATGTCGTTAGTTGGACTATTGAAAAAAGCATTATTAGTATTATTCTAGTAAATACTTGGAACTGAGGCGATCGGTTATTTTGTACACAATACATATGGTTATGTTACAAAAATGGAGTTTCGAATGTCGCCGTTTATAAGTATTATATATTAATCGAGAACTGTTCGTAGTGCGTAATACAGCAGAGATATTAGCGAATCGCGTGGAATATGTTAATATAAGGTTTGTTAAATTTGCTCCAACTTCGACGTGGAATGAGTATAAATCAATTTCGAGAATCGAGAAGAGAAACGCGTAATGCGTTCTTCAAGCGTTAAAAAAAGGGTTCATGAGAGAAAGTGACACTCCCAATTGTCAAGTATGTGGTGTATTCCCAGGTCGGGTCAATAAAGAGTTATTGGGTATTTCTGTCAGAAAATTCTCAGTAGCGGTCCGGAGTTTGGAAGTTGGAAGTGTGTACACTCCCGTGCCTCGGAAAGCACGAAAAGCCGTTGGTTCTGCGCCTGAACTCTTTCCGGTCGTGTCGGATTGCCGTCCCATCGGATTACGAGAGTTAGGGAATAGAGAGTGCACCTGTGTTTTCGCACACTCGTGCACTATAATATCTCCTGCGCAGTTGGCTAATTTATTTTGAGATTCTTTTGAGTTTTTTCGATTAAATGAGCGCGATACGGTGTCGACATATAGGCTGCCTACGAAGGCCCCCCAAGAGTAGCAGACAGAAAGAAGAGTGAGCGTCGCACCGCGGCTCGAGGCCGCGCAGGCTGCGGCACGCGGCGCCGAGCGCGGGCCGCAGCGCCTCGAGGCGCGCCAGCACCGCGCCGCCCGCCGCGCCCGCCCCTCGCACCAGTCCGCGGATCTCGTCGCACACCCTCAGGTAGTGGTAGAGGGCCTGCCCCCCGGTCTCCCAGCCGCTGACTTCATGCCTCTCGGCCGCGTCGTTCATCTTCTCCAGTATATCCTTTATACTTTGGAGATTATCTGTAACGACGATATACATAATAATAAAAATAAAACATTTAATTACTTACACCGGTTTAGTGCGCGAACACATATCTTTGTGCGCATATGTGTGCGCAAACAGACGTAGACTAACTTGCACTAGTTTGTTTGCGCACACATTACAGTAAGCAATAGTAATTATGTACTGAAACAATTATTTAGTAATGTAACAGCTCGCAATTGTGTCCCACAGCTGGGCTAAGCTCTCCACATTCCGGAGAAGGTTAGGAGATCATTGACGTGTAGACACCTTAGTGCTTCACACACGGTAGCTAGCTGAGAGCTCGAGCGTGATGACGTCAGCGTGAGATTCGTTATTGTGAGTGCGTTGATGTGTGCGTGAGACCGGTACACGAGCACACGTGTTTACACATTCTGATTCTGACCTTGGCAATGACACAATTTTTTCCACCACGCATTTTCGATACGGCTTGCTTATTAACACGAGATAAATTATAAAACACAATATGAAAACAGCACTTGAAAACAGTACACGGTACAGTATTTGAACCTGTTATCCTTAGTTCAATCAAGTACATTTTGTATCTGTCTTCTTTATCATTATTATCAATTGATGATTCTAATTATTAGTTATAAATAATTGCAACGCACTAAAATGGGTAAAACAATTGTACATAATATTTTGTACCATCATGTTATACGCAAATAAATCATTCATTCAATCAACCATTCATTCATTCATTCATTCAAATACTCGAGTTCCATCACCGCTGGGAATGCAACAACACTGACCAGCCAGCACCGCGTCGGGCAGCAGTTCCCTGAGCAGCACCCTATGCGCTGCATTCCACTGTTCAGCGCCAACCAGGTATTCCACTTCCAACGCTGGCTTGTGCTGAAAACGAGAAAGAATATATTCAATCAATCAATCATAATACTCATTACTATACATCCTTTAGTTGATATTCTGTAGGAAAATTTTTTGATTAGGGTTACATTATTGCAATTTTTGTAGGAGACTTTATTTTTTTTTTAATCATATATAACTTATGTTACTCGCTGATAATGAAGCATTCTGTGAATGAAAGATTTTTTTAAATCGCTTTCTTAGTTTTTGAGTTTATTCATTATAAACAAACATACAAACAATCGAATCCTAGTTATAATATGATCATATACTACCCTACCCTATACTGGTGGTAGAGCTTTGTGCAAGCTCGTCTGGGTAGGCACCACTCACTCATCAGATATTCTACCGCAAAACAGCAATACCTGGTATTGTTGTGTTCCGGTTTGAATGGTGAGTGAGCCAGTGTAATTATAGGCACAAGGGACATAACATCTTAGTTTCCAAAGTTGGTGGCGCATTGGCGATGTAAGCGATGGTTAACATTTCTTCCAATGCCAATGTCTATGAGCGTTGGTGACCACTTACGTACTTTCCATATGAATCCATAGTGAATATCATAGATTATTCATGATCTCGACCGACAATGTCAATTGATATCGGTGTCAAAGTTGTTTATTTTAGTTTACTCCTCTTGTGGTTGTTATATACAAGAAACTATTTCATGTAGCGACTAACCTCGTATTTGGCCCTGTTAGCCTGAGCTATCAGTATCCACTTCTCCGGGATCTTCAGCTTCTTTATCAGCTCGAAGCGTTCCTTCATTTCCGGCGTGTCAACTTGAGATGGTGCGTGTCGGGAGAGGACCTGGCGGATGAGGTGACTGCGACTGAAAGCAAAAAAATATTTTAATAATCTTTCTATTATAATACTGACTAGCCCTCCGATCTACGTTTGGGTACAATTCTTGCGAAGTTCAACCGTTTCTGGCTCCGTTTCATTTCCATATTCCTAACTGTGGCCCTATTGAGAATACGAGAAACAAATTTAATATCAAATAACTCACGCGTTATCATCCTGATGGTAGGCCAGCACCTGCAGCGCGAGGTGCCAGTTGCCGCTCGCCTCCAGCTGCTCAGCGGCGCCCACCACGCACGCACTGCCCACTCCCAGCCACGACGCCAAGGGGAAGCTGCAACACGACCATGTACATTGTTTTACATATAGATATAACCTATACTCCTCTTACCTAAAGTTAAGAAATGAATGTTCTTTTTTCAAATGGAGCCCCCATACCGTACTCCCTAGTACTACTACTGCGAGGGAACCCACCTGAGGCTGTAGTCGAAGGGGTCGGGGGTGCAGGTGGCGGGCCCGAGCGCGGGCGGCGTGTTGAAGGCGCGCGCGCGCAGCAGCTCGTAGCGCACGTCCAGCACGCGCCGGCTCGCGCCGCTCTGGAACACCGGCGTTGTAAACGTGACTGACTTTGTCAACATTTGCAATATATTTATTTGAAACTTATTACGATACGGCTGATGAAATTGAACAAGAAAACGGTTATTTCTTAAACCAACAGATTCGAATATTGACCACTAACTCCCTTGCAGGTTCTGACATGGCTATCGAGGCAGGCACGTAAAGTTAGGCAAACATCTTCTTTTCTTTTAAGATTTAAAGCTCATTTTATTTTGCATACATATTGTATAGGGTGCAAAAGACGCGTATATAACAATTGTGGGGGGTTGGGGGGGTTACCCCCAACAAACAGCAACGGCATCTAGTTCGTTAGCCACACTAACCGCTGTGGTGACGTTGTACTGATCGTGGTACGGCGGCAACGGGAACTGCATTCCCATTTCGTCGTCCGGCAAGCTGTGGAGGTCCGCCTCGGGCTCCGAGCTGAAGTAACCCTCGTATGTGCGGACCACTTGCTCCAGGGTCGGGATTTGTGGACAGAGGTACCTGAGAACGTGATAAAAATAATAAGCGTTTCATTTGAATGCTGGTAATAGTGGGGGCCATCGAGTCCTTGATATTTATTTCACCTTAGGTAGCATGTACTGGTGGTAGGGCTTTGTGCAAGCTCGTCTGGGTAGATACCACCCACTCATCAGATATTCTACCGCAAAATAGCAGTACTTGGTATTGCTGCGTTCCGGTTTGAAGCCAGTGTAATTACAGGCACAAGGGACATAAAAACTTAGGTCTCAGGGTTGGTGGTGCATTGGCGATGTAAGCGTTGGCTAACATTTCTTACAGTGCCAATGTCTAAGGGCGTTTGGTGACCACTTACCATCAGGTGGCCCATATGCTCGTCCACCTTCCTATTCTATATTTAACAAAAATGTACGGTGCACTCATCTACCCAGGCTTACAGAAAGTCCTACCACCAAGTAAAATGACGAATAATATTTCTTTTGGGGAATATTCATTAATTTTGTCGTAACTTTCGAATGAAATAAATTTAATTTCCAACTTTCTTTATATATATAAAAAAACGGCTTGATCGATTTTGATGAAATTTTTGTTTAATTGATGTTTCTTAGCTGCAGTTGGACCCTGGAGTACTTGCATATATATATTTATTATTTCTAAATCAGACTTGACTTGTTAATTCCTCATCGGTTAATATATATACCGAACGAATTTACGAAAAACGTCAGGACTAAGAATATATCTTAGATTTTCACCTGTATCGTATATAATATGGATAATGAAGTAAATATCAAAATCCTTACCGTGCGGTGACGGCGAAGGCTCTCAGCCAGTCCAGTCGCTGCAGATGACCCTCAGGTCGCTGACCGGCGAGCACGTGCAGCGTGGCCAGTCGGCTGCCGGCAACCAGCGACTCCGCCCCGCACTGCTGCCATACGCGAAGCTGACGGGCCACCAGCGACTTGAAGGCCGGATCGTCTGGCGATGACGGTTACAAATTTACAATTTTTCAAATAGGTACTCTGATGGTAAATAGACATCGGCACTGTATGAGATATTCACCATTCCTTAAGTCACCATTGCGCCATCGACCTTGGGAGATGTTATGATGGGACTAAGATGTTATGTCCCCTGTGCCTAAGTTACACTGACTCACTCACCCTTCAAACCGGAACACAACAATAAGTACGGACGCTTGGCGGTAGAATATGTGATGAACGGGTGCTGCCTTGGGACTTACGAAGCCCTACCAGCTAGTAAGTATACAAAGTAACAGGTACAGGCCGGGCGCTCACCGTGCTGGGCCAGCAGCGCCGCCAGCGCCAGGTCGCCGCGCTGGCGGCTGAGCGCGCACGCGTCGCGCAGGCGCCCGCCCGCCAGCAGCGCCCACACGCGCGCGCTGTGCGCGTCGCTCTCTGCGCACACACACACACACACACACGCCTCGTTAGGACATCGATACTGCCAGTAGGAACTATATTCAAATTATAACTTTTTTCTATCCGACTTCAATAAATCTTTTTATTCCAAAAACTGATAGAGGTATCTAATTTTAATATATTATGAACACATGTGTGAAATTTATCCTTTTAATATACTATATAGAAATATTGAGGATTATCTTGGGATGTTTTATTTTCTTTATTTATAATATAAAGTATGGCACAGATGGGCCGTCTAATGGTAAGTGGTCACCACCGCCCATAGACATTTACATCGCCAACGTGCCACCAACCTAGGGAACTAAGATGTTATGTCCCTCATGCCTATACTTACTCACTCTTCAAACCGGAACACAACAATTCTAAGTACTGTTGTAAATATATACAATATAATAATAATAATTATAAAAAAAAATATTTACAGATAAATATCCATATTGTTACAGGCTTAAAAACTATGTTAGTAGATATTTTAACTATTATTTGGCATACATAGGGGGTCTGAAACAACGAGTAGATACATGGAGTTCCCCCCAATGTTTAACAAATGGACTATCCATTTTCAGCATCAATGTATTCAGGATACCGTTAGGAACTCCGCGCATCCTAGCCATTACAGACGCTGCTCTCTTTCAAATGATGGCGTAGAAGTCATCCACACGGGCTTCATCAAACATCAGTGAAGCACTACAAAAGCGCGGCAATCCCAGCAGTATCCTGAACGCATCGTTATACTGTACGCGCAGCGCATTGAAGGCCCTCTGCGTATACTTTGGCCACAAGCTACACGTGTATATATGAATGGGTGACACGGGCTCGAATTAGCCCACAAAGTTATATCATTCGAATACAGTATACAAATCTCACCGTCTTCCGGCTCCACGGGTATCGTTCCAGCGAGTTCCTTGTCCGTTATATCCGAGACGGACTCCTTCAGCCAGTCGAGGAGGCGCTTGTGGCGATTCACTATCGATTTCTCGTCCATACCGGGTACTCCTTAAATGAAAATCACCACGTATTACAAAAGACACCCCCCCTCCATCTGTCTTTTTTTTTCGTACGCTCGCACGAAGCCCTACCACCAAGTAAATACCAAGTGATACTAACCGTCATTATCCAAATCGTCACCCCAGAGCGCGTCACACAGCTTCCATACTTGCAGGCAGTACTCGCTCGTCATACCGTACTGTGGACAGAAAATGAAAAAAAAATATAAAAATTCAAAAATTATCGAACCGCGATTTTCATTCCTTTTTCACGAATGGACCGAGTGATTCACAAGGCAGGTGTAGTTAGGTGTTATGTATAATACATTAATGTTTTTTTTGTAAATTGGCTCAAACATGACGATAATTGTTGAAGATGTCCGAAAAAAAATATTTCGACTAATACATTTACTGGCGTGCACCGCGTAGACTCCTAGAGTTATATGTAAACGGTAAAGCCGAGAGCCGGTGCACTCACGTCGCCCCCTCCCCCGCCCCCTCCCCCTGCCCCTCCCCCCGCGCCGGCGCGCGCGTCGCGCAGCAGGCGGCGCAGCAGGTCGCGGCGCTCGCGGGGCGCGCGCGGCACGTCGAGGCGCGGACAGCCGTCGCCCGCCGTCAGCGTGGAGCACTCCAGCAGGCTGCGCAGCTGGCGGCACAGGATGTCCTGCGGGCAGAGTTTTCATTACGCTTTCACATTTACGACTACTCAACCCAATCACATTATCAACACTCGTTGTCGGGGATACAGAAAATAACATATCATGGTACCTAATACCCCCCCTCCCAAACGCGGATGGACCTTATTTGACAAAAACCAACTGACATACATTTCATTTCATTACAAAAACAACTTTTGGCAACATTATAAACTATATCTTCATCTACAACTTTTTTATGATATTAGGTAGACTATCCAATGGGTCACCAATTACTATCAGATGACCACTGGTGGTAACTACCATCAGGGAGCCCATTTGCCTTACTACCTATTCCATAATCAAAAGAATACATAAGTAACTATGCATCGCAGTTGCTTCACCAGCTATAATTTTGCCTATTGACGTGACAAGCATGAATTATATATTCTTATTAATATATAAGTTATACATATATTTAGTATTTAATTAGTATCATACATACTCTTTAAAATGGTTAGTTCCTAATAGAACCTGGAAGAGATCACTGTATGTGATAGGCCACCTATGCATACATTATGTACTAACAGTTCAAAATAAATTAATATATATAACGAAAAAAAAAAACATAACAAAAAGAAATTCTTACTTGTGTTGCATTGGAGTGTGTCCGACCGACGGCCATTCTTGCGACGACGGACTCGCTCCAGTCGTCCTCGCCTCGCCCGGACACGTACACACCCAACGAGCTGAGGTCGGCGGCTACGAAGAAAAATATCTGTTATTGATGATCAATTTCGGCCACGGTGGTCCATCTCGAGGGAGACCAGCCAACTACCAAACTAGCCCAGGACATATTATAGTGCACGAGTGTGTGCGCAAACACAGGTGCACTCTCTATTATACACTTCTATAATTAAAAACACATTAAGTCACAGCGATCGGATTTCGGCTTAAACCTAAAAAAAAAAAAGTTATAATTTAAAAGCATTGCGTCTCTCTCTCTCTCTTTCTCTCTCTCTGAAGATGTGAATCCTAAATGTTGATTCAGAGTTCAAATCTGAATGGCATGTACATGTATATGTATCCACCAATCCGTATGGTATCAGCGTGGTGGAGTAAGCTCCAACCCATCTCATCAAAATTACATAACACGGACAGTTAATATTACAAGATTTTTGGTAGTGGTTTTCGTTGATTGTATTCAACTGTAATAATAATATCCTCCAGACCGATTTCGGCCACGGCGGCCAATCTCAAGAGAGATTAGCCAACTGCGCAGGAGATATTATAGTGCACGAGTGTGTGCGCAAACACAGGTGCACTCTCTGTTCCCTAGCTCTCATAATCCGATGGGACGGCAATCCGACACGAAATAAATGAAAGAAAGAAATGACCAACATTTAGTAAAATAACTTCACACAGACTATATCATATTCTAAACAACATTGGACGAGATCTTGTATAGTCTATGGTATTATGGATTCGCTAACAAACGCCGTTTTTGAAGTTGTTATCGCAACTTTGGAAGTTTAATTTAAGTGTATATAAGTAGTTTTTTTTATAGAATAGGAAGGCGGACGAGCATATGGGCCACCTGATGTTAAGTGTCACCAAACGCTCTTAACATTGGCACTGTAAGAAATGTTAACCATCGCTTACATCGCCAATGCGCCACCAACCCTGGGACCTAAGATTTTATGTCCCTTGTGCCTGTAATTACACCGGCTCACTCACCCTTCAAACCGGAACACAACAATACCAGGTATTGCTGTTTTGCGGTAGAATATTTTATGAGTGAGTGGTGCCTACCCAGACGGGCTTGCACAAAGCTCTACCACCAGTAAGTTAAGTGTAACAGTGTTGAGTTATATATAGAGATATATTAATCGAGAACTGTTTGTAGTGCCTGATACAGCAGAGCTGTTAGCATGGTTTGTTTAATATAAAATGTTATGTCACAAAGCCCCCATGTTATAAAAATATAATAATAATAATAATAATAATCGTTAAGACTTACTCTTAGGTAGGTCGTTGATGGTGTCGTATGTAGTGACGAAGCTGAGCGTGCCGGCTGGACCGAAACCGATGCGGCTGTGCCGCGCGCGACACACTGACATGTCCGCGATGCACGCCGCGTCTAGCCGACCTGCAAGCGAAAAGAGGTTGCATTTGAAAAACTATACATAAAGAATCAATATAATCTATGCTCATACAAGCTTTGAGATATTTTAAATCAGTGCCAGATTATTTATTTATTATCTACTACAACAAATGATACACACTTACAGTGTTCATTTCATTGTGGAATAAAATTTTGATAAATTTATATACACTTTTAATTATAGACAACCACTTTGAGCATCAAAACAAATGAGTAAAAAAAAGGAATAAAAAAAAATACTCAAGTACTCAATGAATTAACATGGCAACTAAAAAAAGAATTAACAATAGTTATTAAGATTGTGTTGTGCAAATACGAAAAGTACACATCACGAAAAAATATATAAAATTTATTTATATAATTGTCATACAAAATGTTGACGAAACGAGAATTTATGTGTAAACACGTGAGCTCGTGTGCTGATCTCACGCACACATTAACGCACTCACTATAACTAATCTCACGCTGACGTCACCACGCTTGAACTCTCGAAGGTGTTTACACATAAAAAAAAATTAATTTCCCGGGCACTCCAACGTGTGGGTTCGATTCCCACCCAGGACAGACTTTTGTGTGCATGAACATGTCTGTTTGTCCTGAGTCTGGGTGTTATTATCAATATAAGTATGTATTTATAAAAGAAAAGTAGTATATGTAGTATATCAGTTGTCTGGTTTCCATAGTACGAGCTCTGCTTAGTTTGGGATCAGATAGCCTTGTGTGAATAATGTCCCAGGATATTAAATTAAAAATAATAATAATAATAATGGAAATAAAAACAAAACAATATTCATGCAATAAACTCACCGGCTATGGTGTGTTTGAAGGGCGGGACTTTTCTATGATAGTTCAGTATTATCGTGTGCGGCCTTACGATGAGAGGACGCATTATGACTTCTGAAAAAACAAAAACAATTAAATATTGTACGTATTCCGGTTTGACAGTGTAATAGGCATGATGACAGTATTAAAGAATTATAAAATAAATAATTTTAGAGAAGAAACTATTTTAAAAGGATTCTAAATCCCATTTTAATATACACATTAGGATTAATAAGATTTTTAATAAAACAAAATTATAAAATTATGCAATCGGCCATTTTATTTCAAACACCAATCAGAGCGAATGACGTCACGCCTCTTTATATATAACCGTTTCTCTTGAACTGTTGTTGTGTGTACGCGTTTCAAAATTAATTTTGCATCGTATTGCACGTTGTTAAACTTCGTTTTCTGAGGCGTGACGTCACGTCAGGCGCCATGACACCTGCGGGTGTTTTCGTAAGCATTTGCGTAAGCAGTTAGTTTATTACTGAAATAAAATTATTTTCAGTAATAGTAGACGTACCTACCTACACAGTACCTACATTATAGAAGGTTATTTCAAAATCAGTCATCAGAATGCCCGCCTTGGCTATCATCTTGGTGGGACATCATCGTCATTTATTAATTCAGGTTTTAACATACCTTCAGTACCGGGCATGCAGTCGGCGGCGGGCGCGGCGGGCACGGACACGCGAGTGACGTCGCTCGGGGCGCGCGTGGCGGGCTCGGCTCCGCGCGGCGCCGGCACGAGCTGGTCGCCGCTCGACACGCTCGCCACCTCGTCCATCTCTGCGGACGGAGTTCATGTAATGAACAGGACGATGTTCACTATTGATGCAATATGTACATAAAAACTCCACTAACCGGTGTCCGCGTACAACGAAGCCTTCATCAGCTGTACGTGGTGACTGCGTCTGTTCTCCAAGCGGGCCAGCTCAGTCGTTGGGCTCTTCACACCGAACGCTGGAATGTGAAAAATAAAAATTGTAACAACATGTAAATGCTAATGGCTCGTCTCCTTTCGATAAGGTTTCGAGCGTGATACATTAAACTAAGGCAGGTTAATATAAAATATGTTTAAGGCAAACATCAAAATATACTTCAATCAAAATTCAAACGAACGAGTGGTTCTGAATGTATTTTCTAACGGATGAAACTGAAAGAAAAGTGCGTAATACGGCAGAGATAGTAGGGAATCGCGTGGAATATGTAAATATAAGGTTTTTTTATCAGTACACGGGCCAATAAAATGTTATTTGGTTTTTCTGACGAAAATTCTCATTAGCAGCTCAGTCTGGAAATCGGAAGTGTGTATACTCAAACAACACTCAAAACCGTTGGTGTTGCGCCTGAACTCCTTCTAAGAGTTAGGGAATAGAGAGTGCACCTGTGTTTGCGCACACACTCGTGCACTATAATATCTCCTGCGCAGTTGGCTAATCTCTCTCGAGATTGGCCGCTGTGGCCGAAATCGGTCCGAAGTACATTACTATTATTAATATAGTATATACGAAACGTCCACTCACCATTATTATCTTGATAGAAGCTCGGCGCTTCCGAATTATCCTCGGTCGCGTCCATTTCGAACACTGAAAGAAAAATTATAAAAAAAAAAATTACATTATTATATTAATATTAAACTAATACGCTCTCACGTTTTAACAACTCAACCGACCATGATGACATTTTCCTTACACTTTGTCAGGGATACTGAAGAGGGCATAGAGTACCTACCCACTCCCCCCCCCACCTCAGTGATATATACCATGTACATATGTTTGCAAGTTTCATCACAACAATATTATAATTAACGCAAATAAGTCCGCGTGTTTAAATTGACTATGTAACAGACTCGCAAAGTCCCATCGCTGGGAAGGCATCCTGTCTTCTCACGATGGATTGGAGGTTATTCCCCCATCACATGTTACAAATTTTCATCCGGCTAATGAAGTCGATCGGTCGGAAAGTATCTAGATGCTAGGGCTTCGTGCAAGCTCGCCTGGTTAGATACCATCCACTCAGCAGTAATTCTACCGCTAAACATCAATACTTAGTATTGTTGCGTTCCAATTTGAAGATAAGCCGGTGTAACTTCACGCACAAGGGACATAGCATCTTCGTTTCCAAGGTCAATGGAGCATTGGCAATGTAAGGTATGGTTAATATTTTTTACATCGCCAATGTGTATGGGCGGTGGTGACCACTTAATATCAGGTGACCCTTCATTAGCCCGCATTTCATTTTTCGCCTACCCATACTATAAAAAAAGAGTTCCATCACCTATACCTTCACTTTTTTTTTTTTAAATTAAACGCGATTTCAACTAATAATTAAAAGATATTAAAGTACCTCTAGAAGCGCCGTTCATTAAATTGAGCGAAGTCTGTTGCATGGCGAACATCTCGTCGGAGGGACCGAGACCGCCGAGGCCCCCGAGGCCGCCGAGGGATCCCAGGCCCCCGATACCACCGAGACCGACCACACCCACGCTACTCGAGGCCGTCGATACCGGGACTGGTAGTTTTTGTGCTGAAATCAGATGTTTAAGAACTTAAGTATTCATTAAGAATCTTACAGTTCAATTATACAATGAGCAATATATATTCAATAATATACATATATACATTTTATATATCTGTGGCAGTACAAATACATGTATATATATAGTAACAGTAACAGCCTGTTAATGTCCCACTGCTGGGCTAAGGCCTTCATTCCCTTTTTGAGGAGAAGGTTTGGAGCTTATTCCACCACGCTACTCCAAAGCGGGTTGGTGGAATACACATGTGGGAGAATTTCAATGAAATTATTGTTTTTCTTCTCCGTCAAGCACGAGATGAATTATAACCTTTAGTAACATTAAAAAAATATGTACATATTTAATTTTAATCATATACGTTCTCCCTTAAAAAAGGTTTCAATTCCACCATAAGGCGCATAGGTGATAGATCTTATGTGTGAATTTATTGAACTATGACGAGGATTGTTGAAGATGTAAAAAAAAAAACCACTTCGACTGACGATGAGTCTTACTGGCGTGCGTAGCGCAAACCAAAGATATGATAATATTACATATCACAATATATAGGTTTTATGTGGACTATTAGCAGTGCCTTGGATACGTACCGGGTGCGGCAGATTTCTGTAGATTCTGATTGACAAGCTGTCGTTTCAGCACGTCCGGCGTGATGTCGTCGTCTTCGTCCGAGTCGGTGAGACCGTATTTACTGAAATGTTCAACCTGTAATTTAAGAAGACGGTATATCATATGAGTATGTAACTATGGTAACTATGTGAGTTTACTCCCATGCGTACATCTACAAGCATGTGTCCCTACAGTCCCATGGTAGCCGGGATTGTTTTTTTTTTTTAAATAAACATTCATTATTATAACCATTCCTTATATTATATATATATATATATATATCCTGGGACATTATTCACACACGGCCATCTGATCCCAAGCTAAGCAGAGCTCGTACTATGGAAACCAGACAACTGATGTACTACATATACTACTTTTCTTTTGTAAATATATACTTATATAGACAATTACATCCAGAATCAGGACAAACAGGCATGTTCATGCCGACAAATGTCTGTCCGGACAGAATCGGTGAGAATCGAACCACAACCTTCGGCGTGAAAGGCAAGTATCTACCAACCACGCCAACCGGCCCGTCGTATATTGACTCCAACCTTGGGAACTAAGATGTTATGCACCTCGTATTTGCAGTTACAAGGGCGGTGGAGACCGCTAAACATCAGGTGGTCATTGATGGAGATGAGATAGATATAAAGATAAAAAAAACTCACACGAAACACCCAGCTCCCCGTTTGCGGCCTGTACTCGATGAACTTCGTGTCGTGCTTGTCGCAGACGCGCCGTAATTTACCCTCGTAGTCCATCTTCAATAATCTGTTCAAAGCATATCCGTTTAGAAACAATTTAACTTACATATTTAAAAACAAAAGAGAATCAAAAAATTCCAATTTTAAATAAATTACTAATATTTCTATTGACCCCTCCCAATTAAGCGTAAAGTTAGGAGTGGGGATGACAATAGCCCGTCGGGTTAAGATTTTTACATGAGTAAGCCCGCAAACCATTGCGCTAAGGACGCTTACAATCGTGTATAATCAATAATTTATGTTAGTTTCACGTTATCAGGGACACAGATAAATCCATAGAGTAACAAACACCCACCAAGGGGAGTGGACCCCTCGAAAGCGAAGCCACGGGCATACACTTGTACTAAAAAAGGCACGAGATTTCAAAGGCTACAATTACGTATCGGGTCGATTACCATATTCCTCTTCTATTCTAGAAGCGTGAACACCTCGGGTTTAACCTTACAAACCTTAGATTTACATATAACAAACGATTCGCTAATATCTCTGCTGTGTTTTTTTTTATAGTATATGTAGGACGGTAGGACGAGCGTATGGGCCAGCTGATGGTATGTGGTCACCAACCTGTCCGGTTCGGTGACCGGTCTCTTCTCGGTCTTGTCGCGCGGCCAGACGCGCTCTAGCGTGATGACCGCTCGTCTGTTCAGCCCCTCCCCCACCGGCGGCTTGTGTTCATCATCGGGGTAGATTATAACCTCCTTGTTTAGGAAGTGAACTGAAAAATGTATCATTTTAGAGCTGACGTCACAATCGTTAAGACAGTGAAAGTTATATCTTTATGTTGTTCTTATTATAATTATTATGCCGAGATGGCCCGTGGGTTCAAGCCCGGGCAAGCACCACTGCAAATTCATGTGCTTAATTTGTGTTTATAATTCATCTCGTGCTTGACGGTGAAGGAAAACATCATGAGGAAATCTGCATGTGTCTAATTTCATTGAAATTATACCACATGTGTTTGTAGAACCAACCCGCATTGGAGCAGCGTGGTGAAATAAGCTCCAAACCTTCTCCTCAAAAGGGAGAGGAGGCCTTAGCCCAGCAGTGGGACATTAACAGACTGTTACAATTATAATTATAACTGTCCCGAAGTCTAGTCTAGGCCATTTGAAAGAGCGCAAGTCCCATAGACCCATTACATTATATTTACTCTATTTATAATAGGTAAGGTTGGAAACTTAGAAATTATGTCAACTGTGCCTGTAACTACACTAGCTTACTCACTCTTCAAACAAGAACGCAACAACACTAAATATTGCTGTTTAGCGGCAGAATATCTGATAAGTGGGTGGTACCCACCCAGACGGGCAAAAGCAGAACAGATAAATGTGTGGTGCCAGCACAGAATGGGTAAAGATAGTCATTAAGTTTATCTTCTTACACACAGGCGGAAACTAGTACATACTAAAAAAGGGTACGCAAAACAAAACCTATAATTCGGGTTTTTATGCAAGAGGGTGGCCAACAGGCAGGTGGCTCACTTGATGTGAAGTGACTACCACCGCCCAAGGACACCTGCAACATCTTGGCTTGCAGGTGTATTGCCGGCCTTTAGTGAACGAGTACGCTCCTCAACGAACTCACCGAGGGCATCCAGGTCCATCCCGGCGACGTCGATCTCGCAGTCGAAGTACACGTTCCCGTAGTTCTGGCGTCCGATCGTCAAGTGCGGCACGACACACGAGCCGTCCGGTCGCATGTACTCTGAAAATAACAAACAATAGTATACAATACAATCACACATCGAACTTAATATAACATCCTGGGACATTATTCACACACGGCCATCTGATCCCAAACTAAGCAGAGCTCGTACTATGGAAACCAGACAACTGATATACTACATATACTACTTTTCTTTTGTAAATACATACTTATATATATAATTACACCCAGACTCAGGACAAACAGACATGTTCGTGCACACAAATGTCTGTCCTGGGTGGGAATCGAACCCACAACTTTCGGCGTGAAAGGCAAGCATCTACCAACCACGGCGACCAGCTCGCCAATATTAACTAGTTTATGTTAATGTCGAAAATTCAGTTATTTATTTTGTTATTTAAGTTACGGATGTTTTTTTTATGCTTTTCGTCAATTAGTGCTTTTTTTAATTTGAATGTTAAGTTAGCGTATAATTGATATGTATTGCTACAATATTTTTATATAAGTAATAAGCCAACGTATAATGTTGGCTTCCTAAATTAATAAAATATCTATTTACCTAAATTAATAAAATATCTACAATTAAGCGTAAAGTTTGTGTCTGATGAGGGTACAATAGCCCAAGGTTTTCACATTACCAGACCGTAAACCAATGCGCTAAAGACGACTAAATATCGAATCGAATTAAAATATTTTTATTATGATATGTCGATTATATCTAAACGAACCGGCCAGTAACTCGGTAATTTTTTTTTAAATAAAAATTTGTATTTCGAATTGTCAGACTTACTAGTAATCTCCTCCAACGACGGTATGGTGTAGTAGCCGGGCCTCGTCAGCTTCACGCCGGCTGGGTGCGGTGGCAGCTCCCGCGTCGGGACGTTCTCCTCCTCGGAAACTGGAAACGAATGTGTCATTGAATGAATTGAACGAACGAATGAATGAATGAATGAACAATTTTCGAATGATAACGGTCATTAGTATTTTTTTTTTAATTTCACCTTTATATAAGATATTAGATTTTTATAAAATCTATTCAAATATTTAAAAAAATATTCGACTGTTTGTTAACGATAATAATGAAATTAATTTACTCGCTGCATGCCCAATTGGTAGTTATTTACCATACATACATCATATATATTCTATCGCCAAAAAGCAATACTTAGTATTGTTGTATTCCGGTTTGAAGGGTCAGTGTAACTACGGGCACAAGGGACATAACATCTTAGTTCCCAAGGGATGGTTAATACATGGCAGAGGTGACCACTTAACATCAGGTAGGTCATTTGTCAGTCAGCCTTCCTATTTTTGATTAAAAAAAATTAAATCAACATTTTATTTGAATATATATACACACTACGCAAACACTACTATACTACATATTACAAAAACATACTTCTATATATTACAATAATCATAGACACTTATGGCCTCACTTGTAAATATCGTTTAGCGAGTGACCAGTTAAACAATACTCTGTCTTCTTCTTTCAAATATCAAATCAGTGATGACAGAAAGAGACAAGCTAAGTAACTTTTATAAGTATGATCCTCAATAAATACATTACCAAAATTTTAATTTACTTTAAAATACATAACTAATACTAATTACATACAATGTTCTGATTTTATTGTCTCAATATTACAGAACTAAAATATATACGCCATCTCTTTCTGATAGCGTGGATTAAACAAGGATAGCAATATTGTCCTTGAAGACAACAAAATCATAACAAATTTTCGTATACTTAGTAAATAGATTTTAGACCGTAAACGCCTTTAATTTGATGAGCAATTTTCTCGCATTTCGAACACCCGGGCAACTTGCCCCATCGATGACAGCAGAAATGGAGATCACCCGTCGTACCTTCCAGGGAGTGGGGGGGATAGAATGTTTAAGTAGTAAATTGACGACTGCCTCGTTGGTCTAGTGGCTAGATATAAGGCAGACCCGAATTTCTTGGGCTCAAATCCCATGTGGGTCAATAATAAAAACATATTGGGTTTTTCTATCGAAAATTCTCAGTAGCAGCCTAGTAGGAGTCTAGAAGTTGGAAATGTGTACACTCCCGTGCCTCGGAAAGCACGTACCGACCTGACCGAACTCGGTCAGAAGGACATCATTATCAATCCGACCATCAAACCACTCACAAATGCCATGGAGAGCTTACAGGTGTGTAAAAAAATTCGTATTATGCCAATTAGGCCCTTATATATGAAATATATAAGAGTTAAATTGGCATAATACGAGCAGCCTCTTGATCACTAGGCTAGCTTATAATGCAACAGATTCCTGGGTTCAAATCCCGGAATGGAATGAATCTCAGTATTAGACAGGGGCTTTAAAGTTAGTATAACAATCCCGTGCCTATGAAAACTCGTATTCCATTTGGTCTTGCGCCTGAACCCTTTCCTATCGGATTATGAGAGTGAGGGAATAGAGAGTACATCTGTATTCGCACACTTTAATATGTCCTGCGCAGTAGACTGTAACCAGGTCAGCCGTCTCACCAGACAACGTGTCGATGTTCTCCTTGTCCTCGGTGCGGTCGGGCCGGACGCCCAGCTCCCGGACGGAGTTCTCCACCGACTCGGGGTTCGGCACCAGCGGCTTCCTCAGTGGTTTCGTTGTTAACCTATTCATTTAAACGAATTAACATATATATATATATATATTAAAGATGGAGTAGATAAAAACAAACATACATAATAAACTTACATAATATTTTACTCGATGGTATGGCTTTGTGCAAGCTCGCCTGGATAGTACACCCACTCATATATTCAATCACCAAACAGAAATATTTAGTACTGTTGTGTACTTATTGGAAGTGCAAGTAACTGGCTATGTATTGTATTCTTTTTTTTTATAGTATAGGTAGACGAAAGAGCATCTGGGCCACCTGATGGTAAGTGGTCACCAACGGCCATATATTGGCATTGTAAAATAAGTTAACCATCGCTTACATCGCCAATGCGCCACCGACCTTGTGAACTAAGATTTTATGTCCCTTGTGTCTATAATTACACTGGCTCACTCAGTCTTCCTCAATCGACACACGACTCAACACAACAATACCAAGTACTGCTGTTTTGCAGTAGAATATCTGATGAGTGGGTGGTACCTACCCAGACGAGCTTGCACAAAGCCCTACCACCAGTAAAATATTATGTATGTACATATATTGAAACAAAAATGAATAACTCACCAACTCGCTCGCCTCTCGGGCACCTGCGCTGGTAACTCTTTATCTGAAATAATATAATATATACAAATATATAAAACTGAAAAAATTTGTATGTCTGTTATTTCGAAATAGCTCCCCTTTAAAGTTACTATGGCTATTTGCGAGTTTAAATACTAAATACAATTGCTTTTATTTAAAATACCCGTTACAACATATAATTTAAATATGCATAAATCAAAAAGGCATTATATTATGTACGTTAAAATGGCAGATTTTAAAGGATATCCGTCACAAGCTGAATTACGCTTAATTAATTAATAAACGACTATTTAAAGGCAGTCACATGACTCCATTATGTAACAAACAGATTATCATTACCTCGACCAATGACGTCACGTGAATTCAAGGTCACAGGTCTTCTTATCAAAAAGCCGAGATTACCCAGTGGTTAGTACGAGATAATCTTAAACTTATCAGTTAAGATTCTCTAGTTCTAGTGGGTTCAAACCCGGGCAAACACCACTGAATTTTGTAGTGCCTAATTTGTGTTTATAATCTATCATATCATCTTGTGCTTTACGGTGAAGGAAAACATCGTGATGAAACCTGCATGTGTCTGATTTCAATGAAATTTTATCATATGTGTATTCCACCAACCCGCATTGGAGCAGGAGCGTGGCGGAATAAGTTCCAAACTTTCTCCCCAAAAAAAGGAGAGGAGGCAATAGCCCAGCATTGGGACATTAACAGGCTGTTACTGTATAACTTTAAAAAAATATATATTTTATAACACATGATAAACCTTACCCAAGTTGGGGTACAGCCTCGGAGACGATTCCCCGGATTCCTTCCTCTTCCCTTTCTCTGACCAGGTTTGGGATGAGTCAAGCCTGCAATCGAAGTTATATACATTTCATTATTGCTGGCGGGGCACGGTGTACTTGTCCTACGAGTTATTCCTTACACCGTTGGTTGCCTGGAAGAAATCGCTATGTAGCGATAAGGTCGCCAAAGTTGCATGCTACTCTTACTCAGGTTGTATCCAAGTTTTTAATTTTTTTTCTCTTTGTTCTGGTGTACAATCATTTTCCATTATTACGCTTTTGTTTTTTATTATTATTTGTGATTGTCTTTTTTTTTTCCTTGTGTGTGTGCAATAAAATTATTTAAAAATAATAATAATACAATAAACTATAAAGAAAAGTACTTGGTATTGTCATAACATCTTATTTCTAACGGATTGTGACGCAAATTTAATGTAGGCTGATATTACTTTCAGTATTAATGTCTATGGGTCGTTGTCTCCACTCAATACTAGGTGACTCAAACTCTCATAGACTCATACTCTCACTCTCAAATCTCATCTCTATTCGTATATAAAATACAAATATTCAAATCCAGTTGAATAAAAACTTTGCTACATATTATCCAGCGTAAAAAAAAAACATTAAAACTACTTTAGTGGTACAATATTATAATCCGACACCTCTTTAAGAGAGATGTTTGCTCAACATTTGAAACTAAATAAGTAAGTAAACTAAGTAAGTAACTTAGTATATAAGAATATCCTGGGACTTTATTCACACACGGCCATCTGATCCCAAACTGAGCAGAGCTCGTACTATGGAAACCAGACAACTGATATACTACATATAATACTTTTCTTTTGTAAATACATACTCATATAAATAATTACACCCAGACTCAGGACAAACAGACATGTTCATGCAGACAAATGTCTGTCCTGGGTGGGAATCGAACCCACAACCTTCGGCGTGATTGACAAGTATCTACCAATCACGCCAACAGACCCGTCAAATATGAGATACAATCAAAAATCCCTCTCTATTTAATACATACATTTATGTAAATATATATCAAAACGAAACTCACCAACTGCCGTGTCTCTCCGAATTCGAGTCGACATCTGAAAAAAAAAGTACGAATCAAATTTTGTATAATGACGTATGTTACTACTCGGTAGCGATAGATGGCGTTGATTGAGTTCGCTACTGAGTATATACCAACCATATGATATACTTGTCAAGTTGAATAAACAACAATGACCTTGAATTGACGCGATATCATTGGTCGAGATCTAAATAATCTGTGGTATTCATTGCGGATTCGCGAATGACGTTTCGCGAATGTCGACGAAGTTGTTATCGGAACTTTGGAAGTGAAATTAAAGTGTATATAAGCAGTTAAGTGTAATAGTGTTGTGTTATATATAGAGATATATTAATCAAGAACTGTTCGTAGTGCGCAATACAGCAGAGCTGTTAGCGAATTTAATATGTAAATCTAAGATTTGTTTATTTTTACTAATTCTTTACTGAAATAGGGTTCTATACCCTATTCAAAGAAGGTAAAGTGATTATCTTAAAGTGATCAAATAAATTAAAGTTGTGCGAACAGAGGAATGCTCTTCCTTAGTTTCATTTGCATTCTGATCCCCCGATACCTGTGTTTCAAATCTCAAGTCGGGCCAATAAAATGTCATTTGGTTTTTCTGTAGAAAATTCTCAGTAGCAGCTCAGAGTCTGGAAATTGGAAGTGTGTATACTCCCGTTTTGTATAAGCCGTTGGTCCTAGGCCTAAACTCTGTGTCGGATTGCCGTCCCATCGGATTATGAGAGTCAGGGAATAGAAAGGGCACCTGTGTTTGCGCACACACTCGTGCACTATATGTCCTACGCAGTTGGTTAATCTTGAGATTGGCCGCCGTGACCAATCGGTCAGGACTACATCACTATTATAAAATGGTAAAGTTGTACTTACTGTTGTTTTCAATATTTCTCTGTTTCATCATCTCCCTCTCCGCTCGCTGAGAGCCGAGATCATCTTTGGGATCTTGATTTTCTCTCGTCTCATGGTTATTGACTTCCTGTCTCGATGCATCCTCGATTGATCTGGAATGTATCACAATATAAATGTCCCACGGCTGGGCAATGATATCCCCTCTTGAGGAATTTCGAGCCAATACCACTATGCTGCTTAAATGTAGCTTCGTAGTTTCATTCAGCAAATGCAGCTAGGATTGAGATAATGTCAGTATAACTACAGGCACAAGGGACATAACACCTTAGTTTCCAAGATTGGTGGTGCACTGGCGGTGTAAGGAACAATAAAAATTTCTTACAGCAACAGTCTATAGGCGGTGATAGTGGTAATACCAGGCTTCTAAGTATGAGTTAAAATACCAGGGTCATAAAACAAGTTTGAACTTTAAATATTAATTGTGCAATTCTTGGTAGGTAAAGCAAAAACGCAAAACAGGAGTACTTGGTATTGTTGTGTTCCGGTTTGAAAGGTGAGTGAGCCAGTGTAATTACAGGCACAAGGGACATAACATTTTAGTTCCCAAGGTTGGTGGCGCATTGGCGATGTAAGCGTTGGTTAACATTTCTTACAATGCCAATGTCTATGGGCGTTGGTGACCTTATATATGCCCATATGCTCGTTCGCCTACTTATACTATATGAAAAAAATATGTTGATAGGTGCTGGTGAATCACTCACTATCAGGTACATTTGCAAGTCGGCCTGATTTTCTCATTTTTAACATAAATACAGGTGGACATTTTGAGTAAATTATTATTATTTAAACTATTTAGGTATTTACCTGCTGTTTTCCTGTCTCTCGACATCTTCCTCGGGACGAGTGTTCGGTCTTAGAACCAAACGTTTCCGACTTGGCTTCAAGCTCAACTTATCTTCCAAACTTGCGTCCGATTCCTCTAAACCGTCGAAGAGTGACTTCTGGAAATATTTAATAAAATATATTAGCAAAATCAGTCATTCACCAAGTTATTCAATTCAAAACTTTCGTAGACAATTTTACATTTAGCAATAACTAAAATTAAAACTCATGTTAATTATTTTTTAATAAATAAGTCTCAGGTACGATACTGTGTACAGGATTATATAAATGATAAAAACTGTGCGTGCGCGTGCGTGCGCGTGCGTACCCGGTCGTGCGCGACGGGGCGCGGCGCGAGCGCGAGGCGCGAGGGCGGCGAGGCCACGCGGTAGTGCGCGCCCTGCAGCGCCGCCTTCACGCACGCGGGGTTCGTGGCCTTCAGCGCGTCCTCCGACGAGCGCGCTGGGGACCAAGACAACGTCACTGTTGGGGACTTGCGGAATTATCACAAACAAACTTAACGTTTTCACATTAATAGACTTCGACACGGTTTCACAGCAACCATGAAACTAGGCACATATAGATAATAATTTTTCATGGAGACGGTTTATATACTATACACTTTGTTGCAACTCGCCACTAGAGGGCGCTCTTCATCTTTAAACCGTTCATCAAATCACCGTGACAATATACAGGCGGGATATCTACCAGGACATTTACTTAGCGAGTTACTGATAACATATAAAATTATCTATTTTAAATGTAACCAGTACCGCCTCTTTACGGGTAAAAGTCGCGGTAGAAGTAACTATACTAAATTTCAAGGCAATTAGAGCTAAATTTTGGAGATCTCGTGATAAGTCAATTATTCAATGGTATTTCGCTTATATAAATATAGAGATGAATTACTAGCTAAGTATATATCGCGAAAATTCTAAGATCCTAATTCATTTTTTCAAATATCTTAAGACTCCTTTAAACTCCAGAAAAAAAGCACAATGTTTTCACATATTAATTGTTACAGTATCCTCACAATTGTCGGGCAGCAGGTCCTTGAAGAGCGGCGTGTCTCCGTAGGGCCGCGCCGCCAGCGACAGGATCTGCTCGTGCACGTTGCCCGCCGCGGAACCGCCCGACAGCCCGCCGCTGAAATTTACATTTTATAACTAAAATATCGTAATCAATTAACCGATTTTCATCTCTATGTATATCATGCCGTTTCTTCTGATTTGCCGTCTAATTACGAGTGCGAAAGAGAGAAAGTGCACCTGTGTTTGCACACAAACTCACACGCTATTATAATAATAATATCCTAAGACATTATTCACACACGACCATCTGATCCCAAACTAAGCAGAGCTCGTACTGATTTACTACATATACTACTTTTATTTTGTAAATACATATTTATATAGATAATTACACCCAGACTCAGGATAAACAGACATGTTCATGCACAAAAATATCTGTCCTGGGTTGGAATCGAAGCCACAACCTTCGACGTGAAAGGCAAGTATCTTCCAATCACGGCAACCAGCCCGTTATAATACCAACTGTTCAGTTAATCAGTCTCCCTAGCCGGAAGTCGCACGACAATCGAGTATTTTTTAAATGGGGTCGTTTCGAACTCACCCCAGAGTGGAGTTGTTGGCGTTGAGCTGTCCCAGGCCGAGCGAGTTCCCGCCCAGCGCGGACGAGTTCCCGAACAGGCCGCCGCCCCCCAGCCCCGAGTCCAGCCCTGCGACACAACACCGCCGTCAACACCGAGGCAAAACCACACGCTACAATGTCATACAATTTCATCGACTCCAAAAATTAACGCAACATTTTAAACGAATTTAATTAAATTTAACAATTTTTTTTGTTAATGTTCATTGATAGTTTTATTGAAACTGATTTTGTTTTTAAAACAACTGTTAATGTCATTAATTTAAAATAATGATGATTACACTTTATTTATTAAATTACTTTAAGTATTTCAGAATATATATAGTCAGTCAAAAGTCAAAAATCTTTATTCAATATAGAAGCGTTACACTTTCTTATTGATTGTCATAAATCGACCACCTTTTTGCGTCGTTTTTTGTAGCGGCGTATTTTTTTTTTTTTATATTTCCGGGAGGGCTAATGACTACTACGCCTGATGGTAAGTGGTAGTCGAGACCAAACGTGACGTTTACACAGCCATTACCAAAAACGTCGCACTGAAATTCGACCTTGAAGCTTTTATAATAAGGATCAAAGTTTATCACCGGTCCGGAAGGTGTTGTTCTGCGCGGGCGTCTGGAACATGGAGCCGGTGCCCATACCGCCGAGCGAGCCGAACGCGGGCGTGGTGGGCTTCGTCTGGAAGGCCGTGCCCAGCCCGCCGCCCAGACCGGTTCCTGAAACGAAACATATATTTGGGAATTACATTAGGTAACTAGTAACAGCCTGTCGATATCATTCGAAAACGTTTGGAGTTTATACCGAAGAAGGGCTATTTATTTATTTTTATAATATAGGCGCACTGGTAGGGCTTTGTGCAAGCTCTTCTGGGTAGGTACCACCCACTCATCAGATATTCTACCGCAAAACAGTAGTACTTGGTATTGTTGTGTTCCGGTTTGAAGGGTGAGTGAGCCAGTGTAATTACAGGCACAAGGGACATAACATTTAAGGTCCCAAGGTTGGTGGCGCATTGGCGATATAGGCGATGGTTAACATTTCTTACAATGTAAATGTCTAAGGGCTTTGGTGACCACTTTCCGTCAGGTGGCCCATTTGCTCGTCCGCCTTCCTTCCATAGACATTCATACATGCTAATAGTTCACGGGACGACGTAAAAGTAGCAGGTTTGATCCTGACCTTGGGCTATTCTCGTCCCGACTCCTGACAGAAGCTGTACAGACCTGAACCTGACAGATGACTGTGGGTTCAAATCCAAACACCACTGAATTATCACCTGCTTAATTTGTTCTAAAATTCAACCCCTGCTCAACGGTGAAGCATGTGTCCAAATTCATTGAAATTCTATCAGCGTGGTGGGACAAACTCCGAACCTTTTTAAAAAAAGATAGAGGAGACCTTAGTCTTTTTAATATAAAAAATATATATATATTTCTCACCTAGCGTTGGTTGCGTGTTAAACGCGAACGTCGCCTGCGTAGTCGGGGGTTTCCCGAACGTCGAGCCACCGAAGAGACCCGAACCCGTCGTGTTCGTCCCGAAGCCGGGCGTCGTGCCGAACGCTAGTAACGAAAAACAGCAATGCTTAGTATTGTTAAGTTCCGGTTTGAAGGGTGAGTAAGTTAGTGTAACTGTTGGCACGAAATAGCAAACATCTTAGATCCCGGGGTTGGAGGCAGATCGGCGATGTAAAGGAAGGTTAATAATTTTTACAGCAACTCTTGGTATTGTAATAATGTATTGACAAAATAATTGGTAGTTGAACTTTATGGATGGATACTGCTCACTAATGAATTATTCTACAGTCAAACATTAATACTTTACATCGGGGTTTCCGTTTGAAGGTCAAGTGTGTCAGTTTAACAGGCACAAGGGATATACAAGAAAATCTGGAAGCCCATTAACAGTAAGTATATGAAGTACATACTGGGCGCTGTGGAGCCGAAGGTCGGCGCGGTAGTCTGCTGGGGCTTCGCCCCGAACAGCCCGCCGCTGCCGAAGGCACCGAAACCCGTACTCGCGGCCGGAGCGCCGAAGCCCGTCGTGGCGGGCTTAGCGCCGAACAGGCCGCCCGTTGGCTGAAAACATTAATTAAAATTTTATTATACTACAGTATAACTATCGCTACTTCTACATTGACGAAAATATGCATTCGCTATATAATTTACTTGGTGGTAAGGCTTTGTGAAAGCCGATATGAGTAGGTACCACCCACCACTTATCATATATTCTTTTTTTTCGCACTCTGTATTGCTGTTGTCCCTAGTGGCCTCTACAGGGTCACCGGGCAGAATAGGCGAGTTGAACTCAAGCCGGATGTTGGAAGCCACACAAGGGGCTCACGGAAACCGACGTCCCAAGAGTGCCACTTGCGAGGCCGGACCTCGTCGTCGACGGGACGTAACGAATGAGGGTCGTCGACCCCGTGAAGCAGCAATCAAATCAAATAGACTTTTACAAGTACTTAGGAATCTTCAAGGACTACCACCGGTTCGGATTGTGGCTTTTACCGGGAAGCACCGGCAAGATACCTAGTAGTAATTTTTTTTTTAAATTTTCAATACTTAGCATTGTTGTGTTCCGGTTTGAAGGATGCGTGAAACGGCACAACTACAGACACGAGGGTCATAACATCTTAGTTACCAAGGTTGGTGGCGGACTGGCGATGTAAGATGAATATTTCTCACAATGATCATGTCTGGGCGGCTTACCACTCAACATCAGGTGGCCCATATGCTCGTCCGCCTTCCTGTTCTATAAAAAAATGATAGCGACAAAATGCGTTAAGAGAGGTTAATATTTCCAACAGCGCCAATGTCCAACGACGTTGGTGTCATGTACAAGTCCACCTATTTAAACGGAATGAAATAAATTCAAAAACCTGATTCTGCGTGTTGCTCCCGAAGCCGAACGTAGAAGTGTTCGTGCCGAAGGCCGGCGCCTGTGTCGTCGTCGCCCCGAACAGTCCCGTCCCTGTGAAAATAATTTATACAATATTAGCTTTCAATGTGCTTTATAAATATATTAAATTATGCTATTTTTGTTAAGAATAATAGTTTTATTTATAAGGAATGATTAATATCCATATTTACCCCCCACCAGTTAGCCGTACAACTTGTATTTGAAGTGGGGACGACCATAGCTAAAGCGGTTACAGAGAGCGGTTAGAGAACTATTGATGCTATAATTTTGCCATATATTGCTTATTTTTTTTTAAATATCTAATACAATTAGTATTAAAAAGGTGAACCATTTCAATTATGTTTAATATCCATTGAATTATTCATTTTACAATCAACAGATGTACTGCATATCTAACGGTTGATCAAATCATAACAATAAAAAAAAATTAAACGTGTGTTTTGAACATGTAGTTGTAATACACTCAAATATAATGTCCTCCAGACCGATTTCGGCCACGGCGGCCAATCTCAAGAGAGATTGGCCAACTACGCAGGAGATATTATAGTGCACAAGTGTGTGCACAAACACAGGTGCACTCTCTATTCCCTAACTCTCATAATCCGATGGGACGACAATCCGACACGACCGGAAAGAGTTCAGGCGCAGGACCAACGGCTTTTCGTGCTTTCCGAGGTACGGGAATTTATACACTTCCAACTTCCAGACCCCGGGCTTCTACTGAGAATATTGGATACACTGATAAATACAAATGAGCCATTAATCAAAGAGTTATATAAACCAAATGTCTTCTTATTTATAAGTGTTGCACAATATATCTAAAAATAATATTTTTATAAGTCCGTTCACGTTAAATATACAAGTAATTTTCTTTCACAGATTCAGTCGTACCTTTGTTTGTTATCTTTTCAAAACGGTGATAGTTTTTAGATTAATATAAAATTTCATTTAAAAAAAAATTACAGTACGGTCAACAAAAAAAAAAAAAAACTTTATTACCAGTCGATGGTGCTCCAAACGCTGGCTTATTAGCACCGAATAGACCAGTTGTATTCGTGTTCGGTTGAGCCGCGTTTCCGAACGAGAACGTGTCTGGAATAAATATATACAAACAATTAATAAGTTACAATACAGTAACAGCCTGTTAATGTCCCACCGCTGGGCTAAGGCCTCCTCTCCATTTCGAGGAGAAGGTTTGGAGCTTATTCCACCACGCTGCTCCAATGCGGGTTGATAGAATTCACATGTGGCAGAATTTCAATGAAATTAGACACATGCAGGTTTCCTCAAGATGTTTTTCTTCACCGTCAAGCACGAGATGAATTATAAACACAAATTAAGCACCAGAACACACGACCATCGGTTAAGATTCACGCGTTCTAACCACTGGGCCATCTCGGCTATATAAATAAGTTAAAAAAAAAACTAAAAAATAATATTACACTATAGCAGATATGAAATCATCGGTCGTGATATCTATATAATCTATGGCATTATGGATTCACGAAAAAACGTCGGCGAAGTTATAGGAATTTTGTAAGTAAAATTAAAGTGTATATAAGCAGTTGAGTGTAACAGTGTTGTGTTATATATAGAGATATATTAATCGAGAACTGTTCGTGGTGCGTAATACAGCAGAGATATTAGCAAATCGCGTGGAATATGTTAATATAACGTTTTTTTATCTTTAGTCCATCTATTGGAATATATTATACATACATACAGATAGAAAAAAATATCTGCAGAGTTTTATTAATATTATTATAAAAACAATGACTCACTTGTCTGTCCGAAGGCGGGAGTCGAACCCATACCAGTACCGAATAAGCTCGGAGCGCTCGTGGTTGCCGGCTGACCGAACGCTGAAAGATTTAATAAATTGTTATGGATTTTTTAGCGGTACCACCCACCCACTCATTACATAGTCTACCGCCAAACAGCAATATTTAGTATTGTCGTGTTATGGTGTAAAGGTTGAGTGAAATTGTGTAACTACAGGCAGAAGGTATATACCATCTTAGTTCCCAAGGTTGGTGGTGCATTACCAATATTATTGATGGTTAATATTTCTAAGAGCACACCAAACTGTGGTGACCAATCATCATCAAGTACACCCATTACTATAGGTAGTACTATAGGTAGACTGAACTATTTTTAATTAAAAAAAATAAAAAACAATACTAATCAATGAAGAGCAATTTAACCAAATTTTAGCTACGGTGATCGATTTATTACCAATCTCAACATCGCATTATTATCTTAGTGTTCTATATTGTTTTAATCTCAGAGTGAGATAATAATCGCGAAAGGGGACGAAGGGGATCAGGGGGGGAAGACAATAAAATATGAAACGAGCAATTCTTATATATATATATATATGTGTGTATATATGTTGTATATCTTCGAAACGGCTCTAATGATTCAGTTAAGATTTTAATTGTTTTTTATCACTGTGTACCCATCGCTTACATCGCCAATGCGCCACCAACCTTGGGAACTAAAATGTTATGTCCCTTATGCCTGTAATTACACTGGCTCACTCACCCTTCAAACCGGAACACAACAATATCAAGTACTGCTGTTTTGCGGTAAAATAAAATATATAATGTAGTTCTAAATTATATAGAGTTAAACGTACATGTACCACCGAACAGAGGTTTGTTTTCCGTCTGCTGGAATCCACCGAACACACCACCACTCGTGCCGCCGCCCCCCTTCCTTCCAGCCATATAATCCTCCAGACGTAGCTCCTCAAGAGACTTCCCTTCATATTCCTGAAAATAATAACATAACATATTATATATATATGTGTGTTAGAGATAATAAATTGAAGCGGGTATATGACGTCACTTCTTTTATTAAAATGGCAACACCACTCAAGGTGATTGACGTCCTATGGGTTACCGGTCGGTTGTCAGACGTCAAGTTGTGAAAATATAAGACTGGTACCAATTTTATTGTACAGCCGAATAATGGAAATATAAAATATAACGGTGTATCAGTCAGTAGCGCGTGTGACCGTTTGGTCTCTCGGTCACTCGGTGTCGGGACGGCGCCGGACGTGCGCGCTGACTGATTCAATAAAATCAATATGTCGGACGACAATGGCGGCCAATTAGTTAGCAATCCATTCGAATCAACATATACATTCTATGTAATTAGAATAAATATTAAATAGTAATAATTGAAAATCCAGAGTCGATGATTCGTGTGTGTGCTTTACTTGTGTTTAAAATTCATCTTATTTTCAACGGTGAAAGAATTGAAAACATGACCCGTAATGGAGCAGCTTGGTAGGCACCTTCTCAAAAGGAGAGCCCAGCAATGAGACATTGGCAGGCTGTTATTTTAGCCTGTCAAATTGATATACATAAATGCATTTCGTCTGGGTGGGTAGCACCCACTCATCAGATATTCTATCGTCAAACAGCAATATGTAATATTGTTGTTCCGGTTTGAAGGGTCAGTGAACAAGTTTAACCAGGTGGCCCATTTGGTCGTCCGCCTAATGATGATATTAGAAAAATTAAAATTGTATGAGTATGAAGGGTAACCATTTATGTCCCATGTGCATAGTTACACTGGCTCACTCACCGTTCAAAGCTTAATCTATTATCTAGTTATATATAAACATGCCACAGAGCCGAGATGGCCCAGTGGCAAGAACGCGTGAATCTTAACCGATGATCCTGGGTTCAAACCCGGGCAAGCACCACTGATTTTCATGTGCTTAATTTATGTTTATAATTCATCTCGTGCTTTACGGTGAAGGAAAACATCGTGAGGAAACCTGCATGTGTCTAATTTCACTGAAATTCTGCCACATGAGTATTCCACCAGTCCGCATTGGAGCAGTGTGGTGGAATAAGCTCCAAACCATCTCTTTTTTTAAAAAAAGAGGAGAGGAGGCCTTTAGCCCAGCAGTGGGATATTCACAGGCTGTTACGGATATAAACACTAACCTTCATACAGGTGATGCAATGGTGTTTTATATTGACATTCTGGGAGGTACCGCTCTTGACCACCACGTCTGTCCCCACCATAGGGTTATACTTCACATGAGCTGTCCCCGTTGCCTGCTGCTGTCCGAACCCACCTGAAACAGTTATGTTATCATTGAAAATGTTTAAAACATTTTTTTTCTTATTTATGTAAATTAAATTTAATAAGTTGTACATACTCTTATGTATCGTACGAAATTTGAATTTTCTTGATTGTTGTTTTTTTTATAAAACGTCGTTGGCTTGACCGAATAAAATAAAAATCTACATACAAAGAGCAAGCTTATAATGGATACGGACGGGTACAGTCTTAGACGCTAGACCTTAGGACTTAGTTAGACTCAAGCGAGCTATGCATGTCTTACATGACAATGAGGACAGGATCACAGTAGCCAACGCACCCTTAGACCACACTTACACAAGTCTACTTCATATCCCAAATTGCCCTAAGCCAAGGCACTTGAAACTCTCACGGGGACTTTACTTAATCTCAGTACACGCACCCTCAACAGGTGGGCAGGTTGTCAAGGCCAATTATTATTGAATCAAATTTAAATAAAAATATATTTCTCGGCTGTATACAATACTACGTTTGCATGTTTGTGATTAATATATAGTTCTATTTTCAAATACTAGATGTCGTGTTTTGTTTCTAGTTACAATTTTTTTTTTCTAAATGGCGTCCCTCGTTGTATAAATTATGTGTGTTATTTTGTTACAAACGAAGTGTTCTGTTTAAAACATGAGTAATCCTTGTTTTGTCATTATTTATAACCTCTAATAGTTATCTCAAAAGCTACACACAATTCGTCTGATCTAATCCCATATTAATGTCGTTGGAACTTTTAAAGGGCACGGCCGACGTATCAGTCGAGTCGTGAACAATCTCACCACTTGTATTCCCGAACAGGCCACCACCACCGATGGCGGTGTTCTGCTGCCCGAAGAGACCGGTAGACGTGGATGGAGCCGAACCGAACAGACCTGTCGTATTGGTGTTCGCTGTGTTGCTGAAGCCAAAACCTGGATACAAAATATAATATTATAACATATAGCCTATTCCAACCACAAGAGGAGAAGCACAACTTTGACGCGCATTGGCCGAGGTCTTGAATAATCTACGATATTCATTATGGTATGCACTGGTGGTAGGGCTTTGTGCAAGCTCGTCTGAGTAGGTACCACACGGGTTGTAACCTATGTGAGGTTATTTAAGCAAATGGGCTGATAGCAAAAGGTCACAAATATTAACCATTCCTTACATCATCAATATTATTATTATTATTATTATTATTAAACATCTTTATTGCACACTCACAACGAAAAAACAAAAAGGCAAATACAAGTAAAAAAATAAAAAAAAGAGAAAAGAAAAACAATAGTTCAAGAGAAGCCATGTTATATAAATAAAATTGCGGACCTCAACATGATGCGTGCAAGGGCGTGCAAGGGCGTGCAATACTTAGATATTGTGTCCCTTGTGCCTGTAGTTAATTGACGATCCTATTTTGTCACCGGTTCTAACATTATTTATACAATATCAGCTCATAAACTATACATAAACGTTTTCATTATATACTAACAGCTGAAATAAATAAAATTGAAAATAGTTGCCACACACCTGCTGGCTTTGCTCCGAAGGCGGCATTGTTCTGGTTATTACCGAACAGCCCGCCGCCGACGCCGCTGGTTGTGTTGCTGAAGAGACCACCACCACCGGCCGACGTGCTGGGGCCGAAGCCGAACCCGCTGGTGGTACCGAAGCTGGACGTGGTTGCGTTCCCACCGAACAGGCTGTTCGAAGGGGTGGTGGAGCCAAAGAGACCTAGAATAAAAATAAAGTGACAACTCGTGTATGTCCCTGTAGGCTCAGGCCTTCTCTCTTTTTGTCTCCTGCAAAAATGACAAGTAGCACTACCACGGTCTCTGTACCCCGAGAACTCCCTTGGAAGTGAAGGCCCGCAGAGGCGAGCCAACCGTCGGGACGTCACGGTAGTATGCGCAAGCGATCCCGTGACGTTCCCCTAAACCGGAGTGGGAACCGCTGGTTTTTTAAAGTGGGTTTCCAGCGTATGCGTGGCACCGGCGAGTTCCACATACTCTCACCCATAAACGCGTTTTTTAAGCGAAGAAAAAAAAAAGGCATTATCTCATATTGGAGTAGGTTTGCAACTTACATCGCTAGGCGGCATTTTTAATATTTACCTCCTCCAGTTGCAGGTTGGGGGGTGGCGTTCGCCCCAAACGCGGGCGGTGCCCCGAACGCGCTGGTACCGGCCGTGGGTTTAAAGCCACTGAACGGTGATGACGTACTGGCACCTGCGTTGAATGATCCTGTAAAAAAAATAATTAAATGATTAAAATCAACTCAATCAAGAGTAATAGATTAGCTTGGTATGGGCATGTGATGAGGAGGGATGAAAGGCATGTTACCAAAAGGGTGATGAGTATGAATGTTGATGGATATAGGGGACGGGAGAGGCCGAAGAAAATGTGGATGGATTGCGTAAGAAAGGATATGTGTATGAAAGGGGTGGGTACCACGTAGTGGGATAAGAGCAGGAAGAAGAAGAGATTAAAATCAACATTTTGACGTGATAGTGTCCATAATCCAATGGGACACCAACACGAGCGGCGAGATATCAGAAGAGATTTCAAACTCCACGTTGCTATTAATAATTTAATTATTTCAAAATATTCAATATCTTTTTCATCGGCCTGTTCTGGGATTTGGATCCAAGATAATGGTCTACAGCCTTATAATAAAGACTTTTTTTTCTTATAATTAGGAAACATACAGTACACACCACATATGTTATACAACAATTAACTCGTTAACACACCAATCAAGTTTCCACTTAAAACTAATTCATGAATGGCAGTAAACAAGCAATTTAGTAAATTATTAATAATAATTATCGAGATTAAAACAGCTAACAGACAGCAAAACAATAAAATATATACATAATAAAAAAAAAACAATGACTAAATTTTTAAATTGACAAATAAACACAACTTTTTTTTTAAATGATTTGAGTGTACAAGATAACAAATCCAAGTCATGAAAATTCCTGTTGTAGTTCTTACAAGAGCGATATATAAATGATGGTACTAAAATAGTTTAAGACTCACCGAATCCGGTGTTCGTTGCACCGAAAGTTTGCTTCTGAAACATGATGCAGGAACGTTATCCTTATACTTTAAATTAAAAAAAAAAATGACTGCTTGAATTTAGAACACCATGATGTATCTGAAACAGAGAAAAAAAATATTTTACTTTTTTTTTAATTATAATAGCTAGGATAGTGGTTAGAAGACGAGAATATAAGCCGATGATTCTAAGTTCAAACTAGCAAGCACCAGTGAATTTTCATTTTTATAGAAAAGGACGGCGGACGAGCATATGGGCCACCTGATGGTAAGTGGTCACCAAACGCCCTTAGACATTGGCACTGTAAGAAATGTTAACCATCGCTTACATCGCCAATGCGCCACCAACCTTGGGACCTAAGATTTTATGTCCCTTGTGCCTGTAATTACACTGGCTCACTCACCCTTCAAATCGAAACACAACAATACCAAGTACAGCTGTTTTGCGGTAGAATATCTGATGAGTGGGTGGTACCTACCCAGACGAGCTTGCACAAAGCCCTACCACTGGTAAATATTTGCTTATATTATATTGATATTTCATCTCATGCTTGGCGGTGAAGGATAACATCAGAGACGAAAATTTGGCACGTATACTATACCGCGTCAGAGCAGTGTGGTGGAGTGAGCCCCAAAAACCTTCTCCTCAAATAGGAGAAGTGACCTAAGCCCAGCATTGGGACATTTACAGGCTGTTATGTTTACTTATAACTAAGTCCTGTATAAAAAAATTAAACTTCCAGGTTTTTTTTTTCCACCCAAAGGTTTATCAAAATCAGGTTAAGCATTTATGAATGCAATATCAATGGCAGTTGTCACCACTTACAATCAGACACACTCGCCAATTCTCTAACCGTATATCATAGAAACAAAAATGATAAAATTTCAAACCTTGGTTTCATAATAAAAAACTGCATATAAATCATAAATATACTATTGAGCTTTCCTATTTATCTCAATAACTTATTTATCTATTGTGCTATTTTAATAAGTACATAATATATACTTGATGCCAATGGAAGGAGCTGAGATAAATAAACAACTTGACATATGTAGTCATGACATCATGATAGAGATCATGAATTATCTATGATATTTATTTATTTATTTTTACTTGTAATCAAAAGCGTTACAAAAATGGTCATACAGTTATTACTCATTACTGATAAAGCCACATAGGATTACAATTTTATACGATTTTTTTTACGATGAATTTGAATTATTTCTCTTTTCAATTGCATTTTGGATAAGTGGAAAGAGTCAAGATCAGAATAAAATTTGTTATAAGTTCGTGCCAGATGTTGTACGATGGAATTTTGGGCATAGTTAGAATTTGACTTACGCACATAGAATAGGTTGGGTTTACGGGATATTTATTATGGATATGTGAAGAAATAACATTATGAATGTCGGTAAAGTTGTGGAACTTTGGGCATAAAATTTAAGTGGATATAAGTAATTGGGTGTAACGGTCTTGTATTATAAACGAAAATATATTAATCGAGAACTGTTTTGCAAAACTATATAAATCTTAAATTGTGAAATCTAATTTGAAAGGGCCAGTCAGCGGTTGGTAGTTTGCCTTTCACGCCAAAGGTTGTGGGTTCGATTCTCACCCAGGACAGACATTTGTGTGCATGAACATGTCTGTTTGTCCTGAGTCTGGGTGTAATTGTCTATATTAGTATGTATTACCATTACACCTGATAGCATTAAAACTAAAGCAAAATTTGATGAATGTTTTCAGATTTTCAGAACAACGTCCGCATGATATAAAAACCCGTTGGGTGACACAACAAAAAATAGTAACTGTATCAGGTAACAACAAACATGGACAGCGTACTAGCTCTTACATGATTCCTCGCTTAACAGCTTAGATAACAGAACAAGACGAGAAATAACTATTAATTACATTAAATATAAGCTGAAGATGTATTATTTAAAACAATTATAGGGTATATTGTATGTAACTCCATAGACGGAAAGGCACTCGAGATAAACTTTCATGGTTTTTGTAGTGCCATCATTTAATAGTTGGTTGTTTATATTGTTAAATAAATAAAATAAAATAAATAAATTTACAAAGGAAATGGATTATATCAGTTGTCTGGTTTACATATTACAAGCTCTGCTTAGTTTGGGATCAAATATTGACACAGAATTGCACAATGACACCAAATTGAGCATTTATTAATTATTCTACCATGAAATATTAATTATCTGTTTCGTTCTATCAGTTTGAAGTGTGAGCGAACCAATATTACAGGGTACTAACATCCGAGGTTCAACTATTTTTAACTTTTTAAAGTGCTAATGTTTATGGATGGAAGTGAAAGCTCCTTTGCCTGTTTATATTCAGACAATACTGTTACTAATTAGAAAAAAAATTGTTTACATAAATACATTAAAATTATAATTTATGTAAAAGGTGATTAAATTTTTATATTAATTGTGTTCGTATTACACAACGTGAAATATTTTTGAATGACGTCATAAGCACCCTGCATTGCAAATTGTTTTGTAAACATTGCTTTAAATATTTTGAACTGAAAAAAATATTTCTTCGACAGTTTACACATTTCTGTCTTTAAAAACATTACAACACATTCGTAAATCTGAATAATCTATTGATTTTTACCTTTTTTTTGGAACGTCATAAAATTTTAAATTTTTGTGACAAATAAAATACCCTCATTTATACGACACAAGAGTATGTAATAAAAGATTTATTTATCAAAAATCTCTTTTGAAGAAGAAATTAACGGTAATATTATATACTTTTACAACATGAAAAACTTTGCCAAATACTGAAAATTTTTGACGAAACATGAAAAAGAATGACGTTTATCCTATATAAATCAAAATTGTCATTTTATTACGTTTTAGGAGATGCATTGACGCTAACGTATACCAACCATATCATTTCAATAATATAACTTGTTAATTTTAATGAATTATAGTCAGAAAATATATCGGCGCTAAAATTTATAATTTATAGGTTACAAAAATTAAAAGAAGTTTAGAATTACATCGACGCTAGTGTGAAATTTCAAATATATACTTGCCAGCTAGCGAACTGTTGACCGTTGTATTCTCGACTTGATGGTTTATAAAACTTTTACACAGTAGAAATTTTTCGCTTACACTTTTTAAATACAAATATTAACGAATCCTTTACGAACTCAACAATATGAGAATAGGGCAAGCAAAGTGCAGCATATAAACATGGCACAGATTAAACATAAGCACACATGACAGTATTCATAGATTATATTCAGTTCTGAATAACAAGTACCTATTTATTTTAATTACTTATGTATTTTACCGTTGATAATTTATTTATATTTTAATAACATATATATTTGATAAAAAAATGTATATTTCGTTGTAATTTGTGGAATTGTTGATGTCGAGTATTAGTGTAAAATAAATGTATGAAAATAAACGATTATGATTTTATTCCATTTTAAGAAACATTTTGTTACACATATATGAACCACGCTTAAAAGTACTTTTTTAACTAATTCCATTGGAAATCTTATCAGTTATCAATACATTGACATAAACTTGGGCAAAATGTTATGAGAATAATAATTAACAATTAGAATCTGACAATTACGATTGCAAAACTTTGATTGATTCTGAAAAGGGCAGCGGGTGTTTCATTGACTTTATTTCTTTGATTACTTTTATTATACTGTCTGTTACATAAATCTTTCTTTGTTTATTTACAGTTGCCATTTTTAACTCATTCTTACTAATATTATAAAAGTGAGTAAGTTTGTTACGCTTTCACGTCTTAACCGATCATCATGTAATTTTGCATATACGTTGTTAGGGTACACACGAAGGGCGAAGTCACGGGCAGAAACTACTTTTTAATATATTCCTCTGAAGATCACGTGCATAAAAAACTTGACATTTATTTTTTTATTTAATAGGAACCGACATTATATATTAGGTCCTTACATATGAAATCAGCGTTTTGTCGTACTGACCACTTTGATCTGAAATATCTCCTCTTTGGTTGAGAATTCCAAATTCAAATTTATAAATTCATTTAGCTGGTACATTTGAGTTTTGAAAAAAGTCATTCATTTGTTTTTTCCTCTCTAGTGCCATTTAAAATCTCCTTATAATGCGGGGCTCTGGCGCCGGTGGGGACCGTCTAAAGCGCCGGAATACTCAAAATTTGTGGATAGTCCAACGGTATGTCAACGGCTTCTCCCTGGTCTTCTTCAGCGGAATGCGTCAGCGGAGACACTCTCCTCAGGCTCTCGCTTCACGACGTAGCGTTTTCGCAGAAAGAGACCCTCTCCTTCCAAAACCGATACCGTGCTTATCACATGCAGCAGCGAGAGGTCTCCGCTGATAATGGCCATCAAGGAAGGTGGATAGTTGGAGGAGTACCTGCTGACCGTCTAAAATTAAGCTGGAGAAAACGCATTTTATCGCCTTATCGTGTTGCCCTTAATAAAAGATTTTACGATGATGTTAAATAACACTGTGGGTGTGAATATGTTCAATAAAGTTTTTACACAAGCCCCAATCTTTTAATTTAATTCTTTCTTTATATATATATATATATATATATATATATATATATATAAACCGGGTCAGCAAATGACTCCACTCAACCAGATAAGTGGTAGTCGGGAAGAATGTTCTGCACTAGCCGCCACCTTGCCGGGCCGGGAGATGCCTCTTCACGCCTCGTTTGAAGGAACCCAGGTTGTAAGAGAACTCATTAATTATATGTTAAAAAATGCTGTGTGTGCCAAGGTACACACGAGAATTGACGTGTAAACATGTGTGCTCGTTTACCGATCTCAAACACACATTAACGGTTACACTAACTAATCTTACGCTGACGTCTTCTGACAACAAACCCAAAGTAACTAAGGTCTTTACAATCAAACAAACATTATCATTTTATAGTTACTAGCAATATTGCAAATAAAAACGAAATAACACATAAAATGTATGAATTATTGCAAAACAATGCGCGCTCACACTTATCGAATTGTTGTTATATTGTGTAAGTTGTTTTTTTTTTAAATTCACTCGACCAGTTTTGTGTGTGTCGTGTAGGTACCACGCACATTTATGTATATATTCTTGTAATCTTCGACTTCCTCGTTGGTTTAGTGGCTAAATATCGAGGTCCTGGGTTCAAACTCCAGGTCGAGCTGATAAAGTTGTTGGGCTTTTCTGTCATCTGTAAACTTTTGCACCTTACTCACTTCGCCGATTGCTCGTCAACGGGATGAGAGCAAGTAAATGATGCTGACTTATAAAAGGAAGTGCTTCATGACAGACCCAAGATATTACCAGCTTACCAGGATTCAAACATTGCATCTGAGTAATTCAAATTTTGAATGTAACTATTATGATATGTTGCAGGGCTGCCAGTTCAAATCTTATGTTTGGGCTTAAAATTGGAAGGCCTCATAGATCTCGGTCCAAAATGGGATTACGAATACAATTTAACAGCTATCAATACTGATATGAACGAAAACGAAGAATCAACAAATCCAAATAATCTAAATGTGCTTAGGACAGATAAAAAACACGCTTTAAGCTTAAATACAGATCAAACTGTGGCCGAATCAACTGAATCTGATTACGAAGCGGTTAATAGCCATAAGATAACACAATCAGCTTCACAAGAAGACAATGAGAATCGTAAAGATATAAACGACGAAAGCAATCATGAAAGAGATAGCGACGATACAGTTCCTCATAAATATACTAAGCAATTTATGGTATCACGTAACACACATTTGATAGATGATGTTGACAATGACGGTGATGGTAAGGCTGACATTGGTATTAATGATAAATCCGATAAACTAACACGAGATGGAGTTAACTTAGGTAAACAAATACATGAAAATATAAGTGATAGCCTTCTGAGAATCAAAAGCAAAATAAGCGAACGTAAAATTAAAGATAATACAAAAATTAAAGATTTCACAGTACACATATTCAATCAATCCCTTAATATATTCGATAAGATGAAAAAAATTACAGACGACGAGAAAATCAAACGAAAACTCAAAGCTTTAAGAGAGAGTTATATCGAAAAGTTCAATGATTTCGTTAATAAAACCGAAGAGCATAAATTAAAAACTAAATTAGCGAATCAAAATGTAATCTTACATACAATAGACGTTAACAATTATATATTGAAAAGAATCGTCAATTACTTATCAGATGATAAAGATGCGAGCGCAGCTAGAATTTCCGGCATCGTTAACATATTTAAAAACGAACTTGAAAAAGAGAAAAACATTGAAAACAAACGCGCCTGTTCGAAATTAACAATATGTCGCAGTGATACCGAATACAGCGATTTCATAATTAAAATTCTAGATATAATATTATCAACTAACAATCGTAAAATGAAACAGGCAAGCGATGCATTAACTGAAGTTATAAAAACTAACGATTTAACTAATATTATTCAGGACGAAACGCAATATAAACTGAGAAAATTGATGACGAATATAGAATCATGGAATCCTTTTCTGACAAGATCGATGTTTTTAATTTTAAGAAACGTTTTAGCGTATAAGAACCTACCCTTAACCGTCTCGCATATATCCGAGTTGGAAGCGATAAACAGAACAGTTACCTTTCACAGTATAATAGACTTATTAAATAAGAACATGGGGACTGTTGAAAATAAAAACGAATGGAAAGATATTATAAATAGAATGGAAGAATGGAGAGATGACAAGCGGAATGATGTCCAAACGACGATTGAATTAATTATACGTCAAATTATAAAGGAATTGGAGAAAACGGATGTCGAAACTAAGAACTCTGTCAACTTTAGCTTGAATGACTTACTCAGTAGATAGACGTATTACGTGATTTGAATTTATAGACATGAAGGTTTTAACAATATAATAAAAGGCATTCATAGTATTATTGTCACTATATGTCGTTTTTTATTTAACTATTTATGATTTACATGGAAATATATAGTCACTTACTGGTGGTAGGGCTTTGTGCAAGCTCGTCTGGGTAGGTACCACCGTCTCATCAGATATTCTACCGCAAAACAGCAGTACTTGGAATTGTTGTGTTTCGGTTTGAAGGTTGAGTAAGTCAGTGTAATTACAGGCACAAGGGACATAAAATCTTAGGTCCCAAGGTTGGTGGCGCATTGGCGATGTAAGCGATGGCTAACATTTCTTAGTGCCTCTGTTCGGTGGCCACTTACTTAATACTTACTTAACATATTTCTAACGGGGATTTGCGTGATAAAGTTTACAATAGCGATATTTTATAATTGTCTAATATAGGAAATCATAAAATTTCATCGGAACCTCGTTGTATCATCCGTGCAGTGACGGAGAAAGAATACATTTAACTGCCCCTCTCTTTCCCATGGGTGTCGTAAGAGGCGACTAAGGGATATCTGAGCGCTCATCTGGTGGTAGGATGTTAAACATCCGCCTGGCTTCTTACCACCGTACGCATGGTGAAAATCTCGTGAAGTGGCTTGCAGCCGCGTTTCGAGGTCAGCTAGCGTACAGCCAGTGCAGCGATGGGTGTTGGTCCAGTGGAGACGGCTGCTGAACCAATGCCGGGGGAAACTGTATTGACCTGCCGGACAGGGAGACCCGAAGAAACGGCCGCTGGCCGCCCGTGGCATAGTACAGGGGCCCGAGCGTGCCTAACCAGCTCGCGAGGCTGCCCCATCAGCCATCTTTGTGCCATCAGCCATCAGGGTGGACCGTCGTGCCGGTTGGTGACCGGAAGGTAGGGTCCCGGCGGCCACTTCCGGGGCGGTTCGGGGGCCCTTCCGTCCGGCGGGTCAGTGTACTTTCCCTTTTCGCAACCACTTGGGGAAATACGCCTCCACACTTTGCCTATCCCTATCGTGGCAATACGTCGCTCGCTTCACGTCTCTTTTCCATTTTTTTCCCAAACGGTAGTGCAACAAAGCAGAAATAACGGTCGTACAGCGGTGCACACCCCCACCATACCCACGCTGTTTGAGGTCGAGTTCTCTAACATCCGTGGACTCCACGATAACCTCAACGCTGTCCACCATCATCTCGAGACAGCACGGCCAGCAATGTTGTTTCTCATGGAGACACAAATACTCCGTCCTGCTGATACCAGCTACCTTAATTATCCCGGCTACATGCTTGAAGAATCCTTCAAAGCGAAAGCCGGAGTATGCTTTTTCGTCAGGACGGATGTTTGCTGTCACCGACTGCGCTGCTTGGGGGACCCCCTCTTTCTCCATGTTGGTGGTACATGTGGATCTGGTTCGTCAGAGTGGGGTCTACCTGTGCCTCTACAGATCCCACAATGGTGACTTGGAGACAAGCCGACTATTTGACCATCTTAGTCGGGTGGCAGATGCTGCACAAGAGCAGTTTCCTAACGCGGAATTGGTGTTTTTGGGGGATTTTAATGCTCACCATGAATCATGGTTGAAATCCCTTCAAACTATGTTCAGCTGGAACGACTGCTCACGCTTTTGCTCTCACACATGACTTGACCCAACTGGTTGATCAGCCTACCAGGATCCCAAGATCCCAGATCCCAGGCCAAGCTGCCGCCACCAGCGGTATGCAAACGTCGAGTTTGGCACTATAAGTCGGCAGATTGGGACGGTATGCGCGATTACTATGCGTCAGTCCCGTGGAAGGAACGTTACTTCAGCGGGAATGACCCGACAGCTAGCGCCGCTGCTGTTGCTGGCGAGATCATGTTGGGTATGGAATACTACATTCCTAGCTCAGATCTCGTCAGTAGGGGTATGCGGAACCGTTGGTTCACTCGTGAATGTGCCGATGCTGTATCATCTAAGCAGGCAGCACATCGCGTGTGGATCAATGGCTGCATTAGTGGGGCATGTAACATTGACTCACTGAAAGCAAACTACAATAAAAATTCCAAGTCCTGTAGGAAGGCTTACACGAGAGAGGATGCACAGCGCATTGTACAGATTGGTCATGACCTTGTTCCGCATCCTAGGGGCTCCCGTAGCTTCTGGTGTCTGACCAAGTCTGTGCAAAACAATTTCTGCCAACCTTCAGTGCCACCGTTCAGAAATACGGACGGATCGCTAGCTCACAAGAGAAAGCTGATCTCCTGGCTAAGCTCTTTGCCGATAACTCCGTCATCGATGATTGTAGTGCGCTGCCACCAGTAATACCTTCATGTGGCCATACAATGCCTGACATCAAAATCAGGCAGCGTGATGTGCATGCGGAGCTGCAATCACTTAATGTATGGAAAGCTAGCGGTCCCGATGGAATACCAGCCATAGTGCTGAAGAAGGGCACGGCGGAGCTGTCTCCTGTGTTAACGCACCTGTTTCAACTTTCTCTCTCTTCGGAATGTGTGCCGGAGGCTAGGAGAAGAGCTAATGTGCAAGCGGTTCCCAAAAAAGGGGATCGGTCTGACCCGGCAAATTATCGGCCAATAGCTAAAGGCCACCTTAATACTTTGTAAAGTGATGGAACGGATTCTAAACAACCAACTGATCCATTACCTAGAAGATCACTGTCTAATTAATGATCGTCAGTACGGGTTTCGACCAAAACGGTCTACAGGTGATCTCTCGATGTCTCTCGTGACATCAATTCCATCGCGCACAAAGAAATTTGGCAGCTCCTTTCTTTGTCGCACTTCAAAAAAATGTAATTCCTTACCAGCTCACGTGTTCCCCTCCTCTTACAACCCGGGTTCCTTCAAACGAGGCGTGAAGAGGCATCTTGCGGGACGGCAAGGCGAAGGCGGCTAGTGCAGAACCTTCTTCCCGACTATACTAGCCGTCGTCGCGTTTAGACTCTACTACCACTTACCATCAGGTGGAGTAGTCATTTGCCCTTCCGGGAAATATAAAAAAAAAAAATCTGAGTCGAGACCAAGTTCTTACAAATGTAATATTATAGTCTGAGACAAAACAGTATCTTTTTATTCTATTATTCTATCACCTGATTTTGTTTTTTTTTTAATAGCTTTTGACGAGGAAGTGCCATCACTAAAAAAATATACTAGAAACATGCAAAGTAATGTATTCTTTTGATAACGTCGTGTTGTTTAAATTCGACCATTATGAGAACACTTGATTTTCTTAATACATGAATCATCAATCATCAACAGCCTTTTGTAGTCCACTGCTGAACATAGGCCTCTCCCAAGGTGCGCCAAAGCTCCCGGTCCTCCGCCTTCCGCATCCAGTCGGTACCCGCCATCTTAAGGTCATCGGTCAACCTAGCTGGAGAGCGCCCTACGCTGCGTTTGCCGATCCGCGGTCTCCACTCTAGGACTCGTCCGCTTCAACGGCCATCGGTCCTACGACATATGTGACCAGCCCACTGCCACTTCAGCCTGCTAATTTTGCAAGCTATGTCGGTGACTCCGGTTCTTTTCCGGATAATCTCATTTCTGATCTTATCCTTCAAAGATACTCCGAACATAGCTCGCTCCATAGCACGCTGAGCGACTTTGAATTTGTGGACTAGTCCCGCAGTTAGTGTTCACGTTTCGGCACCGTATGTCATAGCAGGTAAGACGCATTGGTTGAAGACTTTCGTCTTCAAACATTGCGGTATAGACGACGTGAGGACTTGACGAAGGTTGCCAAATGCTGCCCATCCCAAGCGAATTCTTCGATCGGCTTCCTTTTCGAAGTTGTTCCTACCGACTTGTATAACCTGTCCTAGGTAGGTATATTCCCTAACAACTTCGAGAGGTTTCCCTTCGGCGTATATCGGTCCCGGCACGACATGCCTATTGAACATGACCTTGGTCTTGTCCAAGTTCATACCGAGACCGACACGCCGGGAAGACTCGCTTAGGCTACGCAGCATTTCGGTGAGTTGTTCCAGCGACTCTGCTATGATGACGATATCATCGGCAAATCGAGGGTGTGAGATGTACTAGGCGTTAACATTGACTCCATAACCATTCCAATCGAGCGTCTTGAAAACGTCTTCCAACGCGTTGGTGAACAGTTTCGGGGATATTACATCCCCCTGTCTCACCCCCCCCCGCGCAGTTGGATCGCCTTCGTCTTACAATCCTGGATGTGGAGTCATTGTAGCGGCGTTGTATAGACATCTCAGTACCTCGATGTATCTCCAGTCGATATGACATCTCTGCAATGAGTCGAGCACTGCCCAGGTTTCGATGGAGCCGAAGGCTTTCTCGTAGTCCACAAACGCCATACACAGCGGTACCGTACTGTACTGATTGTACTCTTCGGTCTTCTGCACAATCTGCCGAACAGTATGAATGTGTTCCACGGTGCTGTAGCCTGATCGAAAGCCGGCTTGCTCTGAGGGCTGGAACTCGTCAAGTCGTCTGGCGAGACGGGTCGTGACGACTCTTGAATAGAACGGTGTAACTACAACGTTGTAATCGTAACCGTAACAGCCCGTGAATGTCCCACTGCTGGGCTAAAGCCTCCTCTCCCTTTTTGAGGTTTGGAGCTTATTCCACCACGCTGCTCCAATGCGGGTTGGTGGAATACACGTGTGGCAGAATTTCAGTGAAATTAGACACATGCAGGTTTCCTCACGATGTTTTCCTTCACCGTCAAGCACGAGATGAATTATAATCACAAATTAAGCACATGAAAATTCAGTGGTGCTTGCCCGGGTTTGAACCCACGATCATCGGTTAAGATTCACGCGTTCTTACCACTGGGCCATCTCGGCTCCAATTGACGTTGTAAGGAATGGTTAATACTTCTTACAGCACAAGTGTACCATCGTGGTGTTCATTTACCACCAGGTGACTAAACCACCTGTTTCATAAAAATAACAGTTTTTTTTTTTAAATAAAACAAATCATTTTATAAATGTGTTAACGAAAATATTTTAATCATAGAAAAAACTTAATATATGATATAATATTGAACTTTTCAAGTGAATGTTTGTTAAAAAACAAAAATATATACAATCTTAAACTTCACTCGGTTAAATTAAAGTCATCGTCGGATATACTTTCAAGGTCAGCAGATCTCACCGAGCCCGGTACCGTATCATCTATTCTGTCCGGTTTTTTGTCACTATCTTTCAAATCACATTTCGCATCTCCCGTCTCGTTCTCGCCTATTTGTGCGTCGAGAGCTGCCATTAAACGATTGTCGTCCATTTCTGAGTCACTCAGATCTTCTAAATCGGACATTGAGATCTTTTCCTCTGGTACCTTATCACCATTAACCCTAGCTTCTTTGACTTCACTATTATCTTTCCTATTACATATATTATCAGCTTCTACTATTTCTGTATTGGATAACGTCTCAATTGGTTTGTTTTCTGTTACATTTGTAGTATCATTACTCTTGTTAATATAACCGCTATCATCATTCGTTTCACTGGATTCTGTGTTTTCTATTGCACCTAATTCACTTGTTATACTTAACGTGCTTTCATTATCAACTTTAATATTGCTATCAATAGTTCGCGTTATATATTCAGATTTATTTTCTATGTCTATTAATTTATTTGATTTCTTCTCTATTTCTACATCTTTTGTTTCAATATATTCTTTCTCTAATAAAATATTACTCGTTAACTCTTGATTCACTTTTGAATTATCAACCATACTGTCTTCTTCTGTTTTAATTTCTTTATGCATATCACTTGAACTTTCTTCAAGTTCTGTATTCATTTTGATTTCATTTCCTTTTAAATTCAACTCTTCAGTTAATTGAATTTCATTATTAATTACATTCCCTTCTAAACTTCTTCCGATTCCTTCTGCTACATCGTCTACAACTTTACCATCGGAATCATTTGTTATTCGAACATTTTCACTTACAACACTATTGCACGGATTATCACTAACTTTAACTGTATCTAATTTCGATACATCTTTATTATTATCAAATAATGAATCAAAATCTTCATTAGTGACAGCTGGTGTATTATCGTCACCGAACAACGAATCATTATCACCACTTCTATCAGGTTTACCTTTGTTTATTGATTCATCGGTTCTCTCATCATCATTCAGGCTGTCTATTATATCATCGATGCCACGTTTCAAATCTGTATCGAAATCACTCACATTCAATATAGAATCGAATGCCTTCTCAGCTTTAACCTTTCTACGTTTCTTCGGTACTTTACCGAGGAACCTTTGTGAGAATATTGTCTTTATTGATAGCGAGACTAGGCTATCGATTCTCTTTCTGGATGCATCCGTTTGGTCCGTATCACTATCGCTATCGTCCGAGTCCCAATGGACATATTTATCAGCGTCCAACGCTTTTCTTATATCGTCGTTTATGTCAACCATATATCCTGGTTCGAATTTAATGCGCGGACCTCCTATAGACATGTAAGGATACTGGCAGTTCTTGTCTAGACCGAAATCCTGTGAAATAAATGAAATATATTAGAGTTGAATTGGAATTGTAATTTATAGGACACCGCCCAGAGCTTCGTTTGTTTGAAATTCAATTTGTGACTATTTAGAGCAGTGTTTCCCGATGTGGGGCCAACGCCCCACAGGGAGCATTTTAATAGATAAGGGGGGCAAAAAATGGACTCGACTTCGTTTTGGATTATTTAAATGCAATGCTAGATATCGGTGACAAATTTAAAAAAAAAAAAGTGAATTCTTAAAAAAAATAGCTGTAAATAATTATTAGGTATAATTTCGTTTGACGTTACCAAAATATCAACTGGATAATTAAGTCGTCAAGTAAACTTCGTCGGGGATTCACCGCAATTTCAAAGTAATTTCTTCCTAAAACTTATCATTTATATTTCTTAAGGGAAAAAAACAATTTTTAAAAGTTAAAAATTATGTATGGGGGGCATACAAATTTTATAAATGTTATGGGGCATGGCATGAAAAATGGGTCGAAGTCAATTATGGTGATATCACATAAACTGATAATGGTCGGTTAAACAGATACATATAGCAGAGCCAAGCCACCTTCGCAACAGCGGTTACTTGCTATGCATCAGTCAGGCTAAAGTATCCTCACAGTTAGATAACAAGTGGGGAAATAGGACCATTTACCCATGGGCTCACAGAGTATACAAGGACCTCGAAAAAGATTGAGAAACACTGACTTAGAGTGTTATTATTATTACTGCAATAGAATCTTTATACTTTATTGTACGCCACAAAGAGAAAGAATCCTATGTTACTTCTAGATAAAGAAGCAAGCTTCAGATTTTTATCAAACAAATATTTCCTACATTAATATAAATTATTCCACCCACTCATCACTACCGCAAAACAGCAGTAGTGTTGTGTTCCAGTTTGACGGGTGAGAGTCAAAGTAACTACAGGCATGACACCTTAGTTCCAGAATTGGTAGAGAATTGGCGATATACGGATGGTTAATATTTCTCATAATATTACACCTGTCAACTAAGAATGTCAATGGCCATTCAGTGAATAAAAAAAAAAAGAATGATAGGACGCTTGATGAAAAAAGAAGAAGAGGGACATTTTCAGCGGATCTTGGAAGGACGAGTTGAATATTCTATTCTGCACGTGGATGAGAAGAAGAGAGTTGACAATTTAAGAACTTATTAAATGGTCTATTTTGGTGATATTTCATTATTTATATAATAAAGTCACTACGTAAATTAATTATTACTTTATGGAAGAAATGAATTAATAGCTTACTACTATTCACCCATATTTAATTTAAATAAATATTGTTAAGGCCCATTATTAGATATGAGGGGTTACTTGGGGTTAATAAATGAGAATGTTACGGTAACAGCCTGTAAATGTCCCACTACTGGGCTAAGGCCTCTTCTCCCTTTTTGAGGTGAAGGCTTTGGAGCTTAGTCCACCACGCTGCTCCAATGCGGATTGGTGGAATACACATGTGGCAGAATTTCAGTGAAATTAGACACATGCAGGTTTCCTCACGATGTTTTCCTTCACCGTAAAGCACGAGATGAATTATAATCACAAATTAAGCACATGAAAAACTTCAGTGGTGCTTGCCCGGGTTTGAACCCACGATCATCGGTTAAGATTCACGCGTTCTTACCACTGGGCCATCTCAACTTACTTGAGAACGTTAATTTATACTAAATTTGTTTTAATATTTTTTATGTTTAAATACTTTGAAAAGGCTTGATCGATTTAATTTACTTGTAAAGGAAGAAAATAATTTTTTTTTTTACTAATTAACATACTTGTTTAATTAATAAACCTTCCATATTCCATAACAGCGGTGATCGATTACCATCAGGCGACCCATTTGCCAGTCTGCCTGGCTACTACAACAACGGCGAATAAATAAGAGAAAAACTTACTCAAGGATTGTTTTTTTAGCATGCAAATATTTCGTTAATTTTCTTACATTCTCAACACCGGCCACGTCGTAATGCTCGCCCGACACGTTCCTCAGTATCGGATCGCAGCGCGCCACGCGCACTTGCAACGGCTTCAGTATGCGACGAATATTCGGTTGAATGTACACTTCTGTAATTGAAAACACATTAAGTCAAAGTGATCGGATTTCAGCTTAAACCTAAAAAAAAAAAAAATATAATTTAAAAGCATTGCGTCTCTCTCTCTCTCTCTCTCTTTCTCTTTCTCTGAAGATGTGAATCCTAAATGTTGATTCAGAGTTCAAATCTGAATGGCAGTACATGTATATGTATCCACCAATCCGTATGGTAGCAGCGTGGTGGAGAAAGCTCCAACCCTTCTCATCACAATTACATAACACGGACAGTTAATATTACAAGATTTTTAGTAGTGGCGAATTTGTTTGTACATTTCGTTGATTGTATTCAACTGTGGTAATAATGTCCTCCAGACCGATTTTGGCGACGGCGTCCAATCTCAAGAGATTAGCCAACTGCGCAGGAGATATTATAGTGCACGAGTGTGTGCGCAAACACAGGTGCACTCTCTATTCCCTAACTCTCATAATCCGATCGGACGTCAATCCGACACGACCGGAAAGAGTTCAGTCGCAGGACCAACGGCTTTACGTGCTTTCCGAGGCATGGGAGTGTACACACTACCAACTTCCAGACTCTGGGATGCTACTGAGAATTTTATTACAGAAAAACTCAATAACTTTTTATTGGCCCGACCTGGGAATTGAACCCAGGACCTCCGGGTCTGCGGCCTTACATCAAGCCACTAGACCAACGAGGCAGTCAAACTGTATTCAACTGCACATAATAAACTTAGTGGTAGGTTACCGTGCAAGCCCATCTGGGGAGGTACCACTGCATCATTATCTATACCACCAAAGAGCAATGTTTGGTCTTTCTGATCAGCTTTGAAGTGTAAACGAGCCACAAGGGGCATTACATCTTAGCTCACATCGGTGTCGCGTTGACGGTGGTGACCACTTACCATTACTTACTGTTCGATTACTAAATTTTCTTTATCATAAATGAAATGATCACCTTTCCTCCTTTGAGTGCAACTCTTTTGGTGTTGTATTAAGCTTTTATGTGAATAGAAATGCTTATTGCATTTACTGCAATCACCTGCAACAGACGACAATAAACCTTAATATAAAGTACTTAAGTCTCAAAGTTAATAACAAAATATATAATATACACTAGTTTTCGCATACGTATTGGGGGGAGTAGTAGAGGGGATTAATGTTTGTCATAAAAGAAATATCCTATTTATAGGAGCTAATACTAAATTACATCAAAATTGGTTCAGTTGTTTATCCGTGGAAGCGTTTGTGTAGAGACTGATTTACTATTGAATTTACAATAATAGTACAGAAGTATAGATATTTGCATATTAGTGAAATTATTATTATCACTAACGAATACCACATTGAGGTCCTCGGTTCATACTCTAGCAATATTAGGGGGGGGGGACAAAAGTTATTGGGTCTATCTGTTGAGACAAACTATATTGCTCAACTTATATCCACTTTAATTTAAATTCCAGAGTACCGATAACAGCTTCACTGACAAACTCACACTGATCAACAACAAGAACCATTATTTATTTATTTCTTTATAGTATAGGAAGGCGGACGAGTATTTGGGTCCCCTGATGGTAAGTGGTCACCAACGCTCAGACATTGGCATTGTAAGAAATGTTAGCCATCGCTTACATCGCCAATGCGCCACCAACCTTGGGAACTAAGATGTTATGTCCCTCGTACCTGTAATTACACTGTCCCTCTCACCCTTCAAACCGGAACACAACAATTCCAAGTACTGCTGTTTTGCGGTAGAATATCTGGTGAGTGGGTGGTACCTATCTAGACGAGCTTGCACAAAGCCCTACCACCAGCAAAAATCTAATGACATCATGCCAAATCAAGGTCAAGTTTGTTTATTTATCTTCACTATCGGAATAGCCTACAGTTGGTAAGTCGAGATGGCCCGTGATTAGAACGCGTGAATCTAGAACGATGATCGTGGGTTCAAACCCGGGCAAGCACCACTGAATTTTCATGTGCTTAATTTTTGTTTAAATTTCATCTCGTGCTTGACGATGGAGAAAAACATCGTAGGAAACCGGCATGTGTCTAATTTCATTTAAAATTATGCCACATGTGTATTCTACCAACCCACACTGGAGCAGCGTTGTGGAATAAGCTCGAAACCGTCTCCTCAAAAAGGGAGAGGAGTCCTTAGCCCAGCAGTGGGGCATTAACAGGCTGTTATTGTACTGTACTGTTAGATGGTATAACAGACACGTTTTTTTCAATCTTTATTTGTTCAGTAGTTATTTGTAACAATAAGTAACGTACCTCCTTGTTTGGGACACCTGTGTATGTTCAGAAGCATCTTGTTAGGGAAGGATTTCCTGCAATCCGTACACTTCACACCTTTGCTATTGTTCTTGTTTTGCTTCATATCTGCATGTCTGGAAACAGCATTAGCAATGTATTAAGTAACATATACTAAGTAACATTGTGATATTGTTAATAAATGAATGCTTGTGAGCTAAAGTATATTAAGATGATTGTACACCATGTGAATGAAACGATGTACTATTGGTGTGATCTGTATTTAATATTAACTACTCATTAACAAATATATTTGATTGCTTATCATGGACAACTGTATTAGATACTTATAAAGAAATTAAAACATCTATAAAACTATTTCATGCAAATGATTATTATTATTATTATTATTATAATAAGTAACAATGTGGTCACATTACAGCAAGTTAACATTGGACTGTCAGTTAGTAAGTATCCAATATTACAAAAAGAACACGTTTGTAACATTACTAGACGGACCGGTTGGCGTGGTTGGTAGATACTTGCCTTTCATGACAAAGGTTGTGGGTTCGATTACCACCCAGGACAGACGTTTGTGTGCATGAACATGTCTGTTTGTCCTGAGTCTGGGTGTATTTACATATATAAGTATGTATTTACAAAAGAAAAGTACTATATGTAGTATATCAGTTGTCTGGTTTCCATAGTACAAGCTCTGCTTAGTTTGGGATCAGATGGCCGTGTGTGAATAATGTCCCAGGATATTATTATTATTATTTTATTTTTCTTATATTTGCCGGGAGGGCAAATGACTCTAATCCACCTGATGGTAAGTGGTAGTAGAGTCCAAACGCGACGACGGCCAGTACAGTCGGGAAGAAGGTTCTGCACTAGCCGCCCTCGCCTTGCCGGCCCGCAAGATGCCTCTTCAAACGAGAAGGAACCCGGGTCGTAAGAGGAGGGGAACACGTGAGCTGGTAAGGAATTCCATTTTTTGGAAGTGCGACAAAGAAAGGCGTTGCCAAATTTCTTGGTGCGCGATGGAATTGATGTCCCAGTATATTATTATTATTACTCACTTGTACGAGTGCGATCTCTTGTGATTGTTCAACGACCTGTAGTTGTCGAACTCGGCCTTGCAACTGTTACACTTGTGCGACGGCGGCGGCGACTTCGCCTTGACGTACGGTGACGTTCGCGTCGCGCGTTGCGGTAACAGCTTCTCTTGGATCCTGGAAAATGACATAGACATAACGCTCAATTACGTACGGTAGATCACCATCAACCACTGTATACTAAACTGACAGGTAGGTTGTAGTATTATATAATAATAATAATAATTTATTTACACACCCAAAAGATACACGTACACAATTTGTTTGCAGTATTATCTAACTCTAGGGTTTTTATTAACATTAGTAGCACTGGTGGTGGACCATATATATATTTCTGTCGAAAATTTTCAATAGCAGCCCGGAGTCTATAAGTTGGTATTGTGTACATTCCCATGCCTCGGAAAGCACGTAAAGCCGTTGGTCCTGCGACTGAACTCTTTCCGGTCGTGTCGGATTGCCGTCCCATCGGATTATGAGAGTTAGGGAATAGAGAGTGCTCCTGTGTTTGCGCACACACTCGTGCACTATGATATCTCCTGCGCAGTTGGCTAATGTCTTGAGATTGGCCCATTATGACTATTGATATATATCTATATATAATACTCACTTAACTTTTTTGTTTGGCGTTTCTTTCTTATTTGAGACGTTTCTATCCCGCGGCCTCTTCAGTCTGGGAGTTAAGTATGAATTGTCGTCACTCTAAAACAAACATTATAATTGAATTTTTTTCTTTTTTTTCACGCTCCATTATATGACATTTACGCTGTAAGAAATATTAACCATAACTTACAGCCACTACAGTTGCCAACGCTACCAACGTTGGAAACTAGGGAGATGTTATGTTAACAATAATATTAAGTATAGCTTTAGCGGTAGAATATGTATGTATTAAAGTTAAATTTAATCTTTAAACATGAGGATTAAAAAATCCTTATTAAAAATCTACTCAAATGAAGTATATTATAATTTAGAATATTAAATATACCTTAAAATCTCTTTGATTCTTCAATATAGACTTGGGTATCGTTTCAGAAGTTTTCTTCGATGTCTGAAATTAACCAGAAATTGCAATTAAACAGTTCTTGAAATAGTTAACAGACCTACTAACTAGACTGCCTTAGCCCCGGTTGCTCCGGTCTTTTGTACTGATCAATTTGGGGGGGTGGGGGGTTTTGCGTTATCGAACTATGCGCTAGGCGGCGTGAGCGGTTCACGTGTCGTTTACAGATTTCTTGCCAGCAGCGCACGGAGGCGCATGCGCCGTCATATATTTAAAAAAAAAATCATATCTATGCTGTTGATTGAGGAGTTATTTTGTCTTAAATCAATCTTGAACTGATCACATAGGGTCTGTGAACACCATAGGATAATAGAAAGTGGTTTTAATTCAGCTTGCAAGATTTAACGTAAACAAATTAAATAAAAGTTTGTAAAGATAATCTACCTGCAACTTGCTCAGCTTTTCATCGTCGTCATTATATCTCCTAGAACCCCTCAAGCGAGGTGGACTGGGCTGCTTACTCCGTAGAGACCTAGACTCGTTTCTTTTATCGTGAACATCTCTTCTGGATAAATTATTCGATATCTGTAGAGGTTTTAAGCAAATCATTTATTATATTTATCAACAATGCAAATATGAAACTGTAAGACTTAAAAATGGCTGTCGATGTTGACTCTATTTGGAAATTTTGTTCACTTTTATAGTTCATATTAGAAATATGAAAGTGACTTTGTTTAGTCGTTAAGATTTCACGTCTAAACTATTTTACCAATCATTGTGAAATTTTGCACAGACATTGTCAGGGGTACCTAAAAGACAAACACATACGTAGATAATCTTGTATATAATTGTCAACGTGAACTTTAAGTAATTACATAATAATAATTACAGTCAATAATTCTATACTCACCATAACTTTGCTATCAACATTTCTATTTTTGCTACTCTTATTAGATTTATTCCTCGACCTCGAGGAATTATCACTGGAATCTTCATTGATGAATACAGGTTCTGTAACTCCGAATATGCAATCACCAGCGTCCGGCTGTAAATATTAAATACACATTAAGAATGCAGTTTTATTTTGGAATAAAATAATTTTTCTACTATTTTTATAGTGAGAACTAAATTTCAATCATTGTTATTGTCAAACATAATTTTTATTCCTATGCATGTTAAGTTAGACTATAAGTAAGGCATACAATTATTTATATTTAAGCTATTTAAGATTGTAGTCTAGAATAAGAAACAAAACTGTATACAGCATTGGCTTCCTATTTAATATTAAAAATAAAATAAAAAATAATGTATTGTAACATTCATTCGAAAATTTCTTTAGATTGTAACTTGGTGGGAATCACATACATTGGTATGTTACATGCTTTTCACGCCAAAGATTGTGGGTTTGATTCCCACCCTGGACAGACATTTATGTACATGAGCATGTATGGTAATTATAGTATTTAAATTCGAATTTGGAAAAATCGGTACATTCTATTACCCTTACCACTCCTCTATGCAGTGCCTGTGGAGGCAAGCCCAGTCTCAACCTAGTCCGTTTGTTAGTGTGTCTGCACATTTCCAGGAATTCATAGAAATCGTTGACTTTATCAACACATAATTCGCATATTAATGGTGGCATTTTGTCGTCTTGATGCACCTGAAAATTAATATCGTTTTTTTATTTTTCATACACTAAATATCTTTATGCACAGGATATTTATAAGTATAAGGTTTTTAATGTTAGAAATGGTTGTTATTTTAATTTCATCGTGTCTAAGAGCGTTTTTAAAGCATAATTTATGTTATATACAAGATATAAACTTCAAAAGTTTTATAGTAATTATCGCTAGATAAACGTAACAAAAAAAAGGCTAATTAGAATTTTTTGAGCTGATATGTACGCAAAACAAATCCGCGATCAAAATAATTTTCAATTACATAGAAATAGGACACATTCAAATAGAAACAAAAACATTGTTTGGTAGCAAAATGTGAGGTCAATTTACATGAAACACAGCACTGCACTTTAAGTATTCATATTTATCACATTATAAACAGGTAACTATGGGTTTATTAACCTCTATTTGAACACATTCGCGTATTTTCTGCTTGAGTTCCACTTCGGCACCGTCCAAGTTGACAACATTCTGAATTATTGGCATTTTGTAGCCAGCACCGGCACCACAAAGACGACATGCTCGATATATCTCGTATATCGTTTGTTTTTCTATCTTTGAATTAATAAAACCATCCATTTTCTCATTTCTCAACAAATTGTATACAATATCAATATTGGTCGAGTAGTTGCCGCTTCGACGCCATTAATAATGTTGCCAGATAATTTTAATAATTATATATTTGTTTTAATAAGAAAGGCTAAGGCGAATAACTAATCAGCTTTTTAAAACAAACTTTATACTTAAAAATCAATGAAATAGGTAGGAGGTATATATATTTATTTTTACCTTAATTGTTTTTTTTTTGCAACGAGAATTTATGAAAAAAAGGTTCCTTTTTTTAAATTTATAAATAATTGTTATTTATGATTATGATTACTTGACTAATTTATAATAAGATATTTTGTCAATATTAAAAAGACATTGATTGCTGCTCAGATTGTTATACAACAAAAGATGTAATAATATACATAAATCTTGATAGTTATATATTTTTAAAATATCTATATGCTTACGCGTGATCACAATTATACCTGATAGTAAGTACAAGTGCTGCCAACTGCACCGTTATTACAGTAAAAACACTGTAATCAGCATTCCTAGACCGTAGTGCCTTAGTGACGTTAGCAAAAACACCGTAATTTTGATTATCGTTATGTATATGTAATTATTTATCATAAAACTTCACAAATATATCTTTGATTCCAGGAATTTGAATTCAAAGGAATGGGTACAATCGATTCAAACACTTGGGTACGGTAACAGCCTGTAAATGTCCCACTGCTGGGCTAAGGCCTCTTCTCCCTTTTTGAGGAGAAGGCTTTAGAGCTTATTCCACCACGCTGCTCCAATGCGGATTGGTGGATTACACATGTGGCAGAATTTCAGTGAAATTAGACACATGCAGGTTTCCTCACGATGTTTTCCTTCACCGTCAAGCACGAGATGAATTATGAACAGTGTTTGTTAACAAAATATATAAATGAATTTTTACATTAATAATACATACGAATCTAGAGATGAAAAAATTCATTGAAAAATTTCATTGAAATTATGCCACATATGTATGTAATTATGCCATATATGTATATGGTGTATTCCACCAACCCGCATTGGAGCAGCGTGGTGGAATAAGCTCCAAACCTTCTCCTCAAAAGGGAGATGAGGCCTTAGCCCAGCAGTGGGACATTCACAGGCTGCGACTAACATACTTTGTAATTTAAGTTAAATATTTGGTTTTATTTTTTTGTTTTTCGACAATTAGAAGCACAAATTGGTATATACTTTGTAATACTATTTTTATATACTCATTAAGAAAATGTATTTAATAATATATAACGTTGGCTACATAAGCGATATTGCAGCGACTTCATTGCTTTAAGCTGGTTTGTTTGGAGCCATTAAAGCGTCATAGCCAATGTCTATGGGCGGTGGTGACCCGTTTTAACTTTTGTAATAAAAAGAAAAACAAACAAAGCATGCGTCTTTCTCGTAATGCAGGACTAATATATGATAAGCCACTCACACATAGAAGCCGCAGACACAACGTAATAATAATAAAAAAATACACGCATGCAATAAGTCGGAGGGCGAGGGTTGTATGCGTGTATAACCATGTCATTAATTCTTATGAAAGATATCGAGATAAGACCATAGACAGTTTTTAGTACTTTTTATAGTCTGTAGTATGGCTATTTGAGTCGGTTGTTTGAAAATACTCATACATACGGTTTGTAATGCTGTTTTTATTATGGCAAATTGTATGTTGCCTTATTTAGATCCGATGCGAAAACAAATAAATACAAATATCCCACGAAAATAAAACTACATAAAAGTGTTGTAAATACTGAAATATTATAAGTCTTCTCTTAGTGATTTCAAGTTATACTCGGTTGAAACCGCGGGCACAGCTAGTATCAAAATAAACTCGGTACCAACACGGCTTTGCCAAAGGCCGTACCATTCAATTCAACATAAAAAATTACATGCAATTTGAAACGTGCGTGAAAGCCCTTAGTTACTTTTTCTGTTTAATCGTCAGCTTATTAATACATTGATTTTAAATTAGATTTTTCATTAGTCTATGGTTTTAGGCATGTATTCTATAATCGATTTATGTTTCGTTAATGTGTGAATTAGAAATGCCTTGTACTGATTTTAAGAAGAAAAAAAAAATAACTTTATTTTTGTACATCTGTTGAAGGGAATATGATTTCTTTCGTGTTATTATGTAAGTTTTTTTTTTAAGTTTTAAAATGTAAGGTTTGAGTCGTTAGGCGTTATACGAATAAATGAAATAAAAAACTAACTATCGTTTATTTAACTATGAATTATGGGCTATTTAATTTTATTTCGTATCGAATTGATAACTTATATAATAGATCATTACGTTTTCTTTATACTAATAATTAAAGTGACGTCATCAAAAGGAATAAAGCCGCTTTATTTAGGTGATGCCAATATCGGCTTCCTCGGTGAGTGAAATCACAGAAAGCTGATCTTTATCCAATGGTATATTGTCGTCTCGTCGGTTTGTGAGATTGAAAAAATAGATTGTTGTGATGTAATCTGATTCATTTCGGCTACGACGGCCAATATTACGAGAGATTAGTCAACTGCGCAGGATCTATTATAGTGCACGAGTGTGGCGCAATCACAGTTGAGCCCTCTATAGAGAGACACTCATTATCCTGCAATTTTACCATCATTATATGGATTGCAATCCGATATGACCGGAAAGAGTTCAGGCGCAGAACCAACGGCTTTATGTGCTTTCCAAGGCACGGGAGTATACGCGTTTCCAATTTCCAGACCCCGGGCCGCCTTTGGGTTTCTTCTACAGAAAAACCTAATAACTTTTACTGTCCCGGCCTGGGATTCGAACTCAAGACCTCTAATACGGAAATATCGGAATCTACGACCTTATATCTAGTCACTAGACCAATGAGATAGTTGTGGAAGGGTATTGTGGGTCTTTGCTTGCGATCCAGCAAAGACGGATTTACCAGAAAACTGGAGTAGGATTGACCTTAGGGTGGCAGATATTACAACTCCAATGGGTGCGGCAGAATTTCATTACACAGATGCAGGCTTACGTTATACATACCATCCTTTCACCGCCAAGTATGAAAATTAATTATAAAGACAAATCTAGCACATAAAAATAAGCTCAACATAGGTTTTAAGGGACACCTACAATCATTGCAATAAATTGTAGATAAATATAACTATAGATGGATAAGAAGTACGTCAGATTAAAAATTTATACAATACTTAAATTCCAGGTCTCGTGAATGCTGTCTTCTCATCCATTTCGACCCATAATGAACATTTAGAAGCATACAGCCCTTCAATTGAGAGGGGTGAAGTTTTAGATCATAATAAAAATAGTAAATATAATTTTACTCCTCAAACAGATTTGAATAATAGCTATTACCGATATCAGCTTAAAGATTTTCATAAAGAAAACAGTGAGAGACGAATTTTCGATTGGATTAATAACATAATAGCTAGTAATGCCTCAGAAGAAACATTGTTAAGAACTAAGAAAACTAAAAATGGTGAAGCTGCTGATGTAACGATGAACTTCCGTCATATAGAACGCAACTTGACAGTTACTCTAACAAAATTGAGTCGCGTTTTAACTCAACTACTAAATATAATCAAATATACAAGACACGATAATTTCAAAAGTCTAAACAACGCTTTGAAATCATCGAAATATGATAAAAATCGTTACAAAAGAGACGTAAATGAAACGGTCAAAGAAGAGAAAGAAATTTTAAACAATACCAAAGAAGAGAAAGAAATTTTAAATAATACCAAAGAAGAGAATGTCGTAAAAGACAAAGATGGTAAGGATAATAATGAAACAGAAAAGGATGGAAGACGAACGATGCAAGTTAATCCATTTGTAAGCAACGAAGTCAAAGAACGACTATTGCATTACATCAATGAAGGTTTCGACGAAATTAAAAGCAAAATTCAATCCCTTCAACAGATAAAAAATATGTTTTCGAATAATGTTAACTATAAAATCGGTTACATTATTGCCAATCTGGATAATTTAGATGCTAATATGAAGAAATTGAATGAACATTTGGATGTCAATAAGCGATTATTGAACGATACGAAGATACTAAGCCTGTATGACACCGTGAAAGCCTCAACGACGGCGGTCAGCAATTTAATGGACGTGCTAAAAAAATACCTAAATACTGATATAAATTAAATTGTAAGGCCTTTTGTATTTCATTATAAAATCTGCCTCGGTTTAATCCGTGTTGAATTGGGATTATGTACTTATGTACACGAGGTTTAAATCTTATTGAATAAACTCTAACAACGCTATTTTATAATTACAAGAAATCGCTTCTTTTTTTTTATAGAATAGGAAGGCGGACGAGCATATGGGCCACCTGATGGTAAGTGGTTACCAAACGCCCTTAGACATTGGCACTGTAAGAAATGTTAGCCATCGCTTACATCGCCAATGTGCCACCAACCTTGGGACCTAAGATTTTATGTCCCTTGTGCCTGTAATTACACTGGCTCACTCACCCTTCAAACCGGAACACAACAATACCAAGTACTGCTGTTTTGCGGTAGAATATCTGATGAGTGGGTGGTACCTACCCAGACGAGCTTGCACAAAGCCCTACCACCACTTCGTATTTCACTCGTGAAATATTGACCAACTTACGTTGGTTTTTGTCACTATCCTTTAAGAGATGGAATTACGTCGTCGTACCTTGCTCGGTAGCTTCCACGCGTACTTCACTTTTTTATTGTATTAGTTTAGCAGACTAGCAAGTGGACCACCTCATGTTGAGTGGTAAGCCGCCCAGACATGAGCATTGTGAGAAATATTAATCTTATACTGCCAAAGCGCCACCAACTGGTAACTAAGATTTTATGTCCCTCGTGCCTGTAGTTACACTCACTCACCCATCAAACCGGAACACTACTATGTTTTGCTGTTTTGTGGTAGAATATATGATGAGTGGGTGGTACTTACCCAGACGGACTTGCACACAGTTATACCATCAAGGAATGTTTGTCCTGTGTTTGCGTAGGAAAGTTTCACAAGTCCATTCAACATAACGTCTCGTTCCGCAATGAGTTTTTAGGCGTCAAATGGTTTTCAAAGGGATTGTGTAAAAAAATGTTTAAAAATATATATTGCAAAAATAAGCCGAAGGTTACCTAAGGGTATTATTATTCAAATTACTTGTGCCAATAAAAAAAATCTTGTGATAGATAGGTTAGTAACAAAAATCGAATAATTATGTAAGCAGACGAGAATAGCTCAACAGAAGGGAACGGAGTGTCCTTCAAGTCTGTTTCCTCAGCATTTAAATCGGTACGCTAATTGTCCTTTTATTAAAAGATATGTAAACATATAAAAACTATTTATTACATCAGTCTATAACAATTCAGCTCACGCTTGTCACATCTTCGCTTATGATAAAACAGTGTACAATAAAAAATAAAGTTATTACATAAAACCTCCTTACTATAACGTTTGACCATAGACTTACTTTAATTTTCGTTCTTTTTTATATTTTATTTATTTTTATATATTTTTTTTTTATTAGGAATGTAGTAGAATTAAAAATTCTACTATATTCCTAATAAAAAAGTTGTGTACTTAATGTTAAGAAAATAGATGTATATCATCTGATAAAATAATTAATTGTCCATGTCAATACAATTAATTAAGTAATAATTATAGAAGTCTATGGTCATTAAAAAAATTATATCTAAAAGGCACCTAAATTAGATTCCTAATTTAAATAAATAAACATAGACAACCAATTTAAGAGCCTTTTATATTACTTAAATTAAACCTTAAAAATTGCCTCTATACAACAGTCAAAATTAAAACTAAACTATTACTTTTGTACTACTTAAATATAATTTGATAGATATATCAAAATGTAAACAGATAATAAATATAAAATATTAAAAACATTGGTCCCTTAATCATACGTCACTACTCACTGGATAGCATTTGGCGCGAAAATTTGCTTTTGACATTTGACGTCTTGATAAAAAAATGTTGCAACGCTAATTGTACCTCACAATAATTGTGCCACGGCGCATTTTAATTGCGGTAAAAGAAATTAAAATGCCTACGCAATATTCGAAGTCCATATTTGTATATAATAACTCGGGCTGAGATTGTACATGCAAATATTTGCGGCGCGTTTGTTTTGAACCGTACTTCATTTATGTATATTTAATTTTATAATCTGTTGTCGTTCTGGGATTTCCTTAGCGGCTGTATAATGGATTCCAAGACCACGGTCGCTGCATTTGCTTTGCTGCATCTATAAAAAAGAAATAACAATTTATTACAGATTGAAAATCCATACAATTGTTAGTTACAATTTTCTTTTGTTTGTAGATACAGATAAAATATAAAATGAATAGAAGTTACATTAAATTGAAATTAATTAATAATAATAGGCACTTTGACATTTGAGGCCCCTCCCCATTCTGAAGACTGTGTCAGAGTGTGTGTGTGAGAAAGTGTGTATGTATACGGGTACAATAAGACTTTCCTTTCTCAAAAATCGATCAGGAGGTTGTCTTTTCTTAATCACCTATACCTTAAGTCGGAAAAGAGTAATTACTAAATTTCCTGGCGGTTCTTCTCGGTTAGATTTACATTCTGAACTAATAGTCCTTTACGTTAAATTTGTCCTTGAAAACGATTTAAAAGTACTTGCAAGGGTATTTGAATTAAGAATATTTTGATTTGGTTTGTAATTAATTGTAATACCTTGGAAACATTTCTGGACAGTTAAGCTCCTTCCATCCAGTCAACACTTCATAGAGCATCGTATCCAAGGCACGGTCGGTTGGAAGCTCACCGGTCAGCATGCGTAGTGCCAACCTAGAATTAAAAAATCGTAATTATTGTGTCTTAGTGAGAATGTTGCCAGATTCAATGAAATATAAATGTAAACTTTTTAAAAATCTTGAGACATTATTTCAGAACAAACACACAACACATTTAATAATTATACTTTGTGTTAGGGTTTTCACCAAGCCCGTCTGGATAGGTTACCACTCGTCACATATATTACCGCCAATCAGCATTATATATTTATCTATTTAAAAACTTTATCAACCACTACAATATGCAAACAACAAAAGGCGAACATATACCTGAAGGCATTCTCTGTCAATCAACCTTCAGGTTTAACAGAAATTCATGAAGGCGGTATGCAGTAAATTTTATCAAATATATGTACACAAAAACATATAATATACTACATAATATATACAGAATTTTATTATACATAGTACAGTACAGTACAGTAACAGCCTGTTAATGAAAATGAAATTAGATACATGCAGGTTTCCTCACGATGTTTTCCTTCACCGTCAAGCAAGAGATGAATTATAATCACAAATTAAGCATATGAATATTCAGTGGTGCTTGCCCGGGTTTGAACAAACGATCATCGATTAAGATTCACGCGTTCTAACTACTAGGCCATCTCGGCTAAAAATATACATAGTATAAACATAAAAGTAATTCAATATTAAACCAAGGAATTTAAGAACTTAGGGTCTTAAATAATGTCCAAGGTCACTGACGCACTGACAATGTAAGAGATGGTTATATTTGTTACAGTGCGAATGCCCGTGGGCGTTGTGGACCAATTACCACCAGGTGACCCATTCGCCGGTCTGCTTATAAAAAACTAGCTGTGAACTACTTACCCATTAATCCTAGCCATCGTCCCATACGGAGGGCTTAATTTCGCTGTGGCGACAAGATTCTTGCAATACAGCAACCAAACGCAATCCAAATCTGTGTAAACTCCGTTATTGTTGCTGGCAACATTATAACTGTCGTTTTTGTTAAATGACGTTTGTAGGTGATTCAGCGCGTGCGTGTTGGCATCAATGTTGCGGGATATTTGATTTTGTATGTTGGCATTCAATGATTCCCTATTCGAAAGTTGATTTAAAACAATTCTGTAAAAAAAAATAGATAAAATTGATTTATAAATATAATTGTAGCTTTTTAGTAATAAATTATTTGTCCTATACGAAAAACAATATATTTTAACAATACTAGAATTAATCTTTGAGGACCTCCTTACACAACGTGTTCTGAAAGACAGATTATAAATACCATTCTAACTATATACGAATTGCATTAAAGACGTCAATAGCTTCACTAAAATCATTAAGTAATTTAAACTAAAACGTACTTTGTGTTTTTGAAAGCCCTGCCTAAATGTATCGCGGCACGGGCGGTGCTCATACCGATTTCCAGTACATTCTCCAGAAGGTTTTTTCCAATGTCGAGATCGTCATCTAAACGATTTTGACGTTTCCTGTAAATTAAAAAAAAAAGACATATATGTCATCGCCACTTATATTTTATATTAATAGTTTATATTTAACATATGTTGTTTTTGGTATATCGTATTTGGAGTTACCAACCGTTCATCAACACAGCTCCGGATTTATACCTAGACCGCTTCGATCAAAAATACTGCTATGGTGGTATTTTTACTTTTATTATTTTTTTTCGAAGCTAAGCCTACATGACACCTAAGGGCCCAGTACAGCCAAAATAATATCAATTGAAGATTTCTTTTTTTACTTTACTATTAATAATAATGTCCTCCATACCAATTTCGGCCACGGCGGCCAATTTCAAGAGAGATTAGCCAACTGCGCAGGAGATATTATAGTGCACGAGTGTGTGCGCAAACACAGGAGCACTCTCTATTCCCTAACTCATAATCCGATGGGACGGCAAACCGACACGATCGGAAAGAGTTCAGGCGCAGGACCAACGGCTTTACATGCTTACTTTACTATTAATAATGAATACGTAACTAAAATAACTGTACGCTCCAAGGATACAGCATATTAATTTATTTATACAGGGTGACTGGTGAATTAGTATCAATATTTTAGGAGCATAATCGGTACATGATTCTCATTCGAATTTTGTAAAAAAATAGGTACTTAATTTTTGACCAAATTTACAAAAATTTTACTTTAAATAAATAAAGTGTGGACATATTTCCGCGGCGCGTGCGGCGTGGTGTTTGCCTCCCGCAACCCCTGCCCCGCGGCTGATTAGTCGGGCGAGCGCCGCCGTAAGGTTCGTCCATCTTCCCGCGCGCGCGCTCCTAGCGATCGATCTTACGCGTATACCTAATCTTTCGTGTGTGAGTGTGACCCGTCATTAGTAATTAGGTATGGCTTATCAATACACAAATGCAGAATACTGTGAGTAGTAAAGTGACCCATTCGTGTTAAAGCGTGTGAAAGACAATATGCGTAAACGTGCCGAACTGTGTATCACACGAGCAGGAGCTCACTTTGAACATTTGTTAAGGTTAGTGTAGTTATGTAGGTAAATAGGTAGTTAAATGATTGACAATCGTTGTAAATAAGTATGATTCCATTTTTAAATACGCCGGAAATACCAAGATAGGTAAACAGTTAATTTTTGTCCCAAGTTCATATCATTTACCTAGTCAACAAATTTGTTGCTTAAACGAGTGAAATATTTTGGTATTTTTGCCTGTTCTAAGCCAGGTTTAAAGTATGAAGGGGGATTGGATCATGCTTGTTTATCAAAGGTAGCCTGCTACCCTGTTAACACGCGGCGGCGTTTGGACGTAGGTAAAGTACCGCGCGATAACTAAATGTACCTAACTGTGTTGTGTCGTCAGCGCAGCTAGGGTGTCCACATGACGCGTAATTAATTACATAACTTTTGGTTAAATTTACTTAGAAGTTTATTAATATTTATGTTATATGTATTTTTTTTTTGGTCTTATATGGTCGTCAAATATCACGTCCTTAAGTATTGATACTAATTCACCAGTCACCCTGTATATTATTTATCGTACACCACAGATATGTACTATATTATGCAGAAAATGCTTAACAGGAAAAAACAAAATAAATAAACGAGAAATAAATAGATGTGTAGTTCAATGGACTTGTGACTAATTAGCAATCCCTTCCAGAGAATTTACAGAACGTATTATGGTTGGCAAGCCGAGATCAAACCCGGGCAAGCACCGTTGAATTTTCATGAGCTTAATTTATGCTTATATTTCATCTCGTGTTTGACGGTGAAGGAAAACATCTTGAGGAAACCTGCATGTGTCTAATTTCACTGACATTCTGCCACATGTGTATTCCATCAACCCGCATTGGAGCAGCGTGGTGGAATAAAATCGAAACCGTCTCCCCAAAGGGAGAGGAGGCCTTAACCCAGCAGTGGGACATTCACACACTATTACTGTTTGTTACTGTTATTCTGGGTAGGTGGTGCAGTTTTAAATATAAACTTACATACAAATAATTACACACTAATACATTGTACATAATTTTATGTTACTTCATCGATCGCCATGCTTGATAGCTCACGAGGTAGCAACAGTAGCGCGCGCGGTCGATGTTTGTATTGCTTAACATTACCAAGTGTTTGGTCCAAGCGGATTGGATAAACTTGTGGTTGTAAAAACAACCTTTTCAATTGTTTTGGACAATATTTCATAATTTATATCACATATCAACGTACGTTATTACGGCGAGAGTCACGGCTTCGAGCTGACGTGTCACTTTTTAATCTTTTTTTTTTATAGTATAGGTAGATGGACGTGCATATAGGCCACCTGATAGTGTGACCAACGCCCATAGACATTGGCATTGTAAGAAATGTTAACGATCGCTTGCATCGCCAATGCGCCACCAACCTTGAGAGCTAAGATGTTATGTCCCTTGCCTGTAATTACACTGGCTCACTCACCGTTCAAAACGAAACACAACAATACCAAGTACTGCTGTTTTGCGGCAGAATATCTGATGAGTGGGCGGTACCTACCCAGAGGAGCTTGCACAAAGCCCTACCACCAGTAACAAGTTTGGTCCAAGCGGATTGGACAAGCGTGCAGATGTAACAACATAACCTTCCCAATTGTTTTGGACAATACGGCGAGAGTCGCGGCTGAGAGCGGACGTGTGTCTGCGTATAGTGTGAGTAACAAGCCAGTGATGCATATTGGAGTAAACTACATATACAATTGATTGATTACGATTACTCACCCAAAAGTATTATCATATTGATGGAAAATCTCGTTCCTCTTCGCTTCAACCTTGCTGGGTTCCATAAAAAGCGCATTGAAAGCGAAAACGTCTGGATCCCTTAACATTTTCTGACGAGCTGACTCCTTAAAGAATAAAACATCAAATTTGAAAACAGAATACGAAATTGACGGGTGTTATGTACTATATAAATAGATACGTTTATTTTTTTATATACGCCTCTGAAATGCGATGCATTTTCTGGTATAAGTTTTATGTACATATATTGATTTAGTAGCTTTTACGGTTAGGTAATACAAAGGTCTCCTCAAGGTCATTTATTATATATAGTATAGATATTACAATTATTTATTCAACCGTTTTTCGGATTTACAAATAAATTGTTATGAAGTTGTCTTAATTTGTACACTATTTTTTTTTTATATTAGGGAAGGGTAATTCCGATACGACCGGAAATATTACTTGCTTTCCGAGGCTCGAGAGTGTTAACAAACCAAATTCTAGACCGAGCTGCTGTTGGGAAATTCTCGAAAGAACAATTTAATAACTTCTAATGAAGCTAATTTGGGGTTTGATAATACCTCGTTATATGTGTTCTTATAGCAATAAAGGATTAGGCTCACCTGAGACTCCCATGCCATCAGTTGAATATTATGCAGCAGCATAACATCCAATGTAAGAATCCCAAACGACAACAAATTCGTACTATTACTCGATATAACTTTTCTACTCTGATGCGTTATTGTAAAATTCTCTCCCAAGTACAAATCTTTCAGCTTCGTCATCACAATCGTTACATTACCTTCGATCAGACTGTCGTTCAGTGCTTTCAGCAATTGTCCAAATTCGTTACCAGTTTTAGGTTTATCAGCCTTGTCCTCGAAATCTGGATCAGTTGAGATCCAATCGTGGAGTTCTTGGACTTTTTCTATCAAATAACTCGTCATCGTATTACTTTGCATGTAATCATCGTATAAATTCTCATCATTGTAATATTCCTCATAGTTATATTCAGCTTTCTTAAGACCAGATAAAGTATCAGATATCCTTTCAGAATCGTCTATGAAAACATCTGGGAGTGTTGGTTTGAATTCCGGTACGTGGACAAAATCTTGAGGTAATTTTGCTTGGTCTTTCTTCTCTATTTTCTTCTCCGGGTGATGTAAGGACGTGTCGTGGATGGGATGAAGCTGTGGTTTCGTTATTAAGTTATTTTCTTGTTTCTTTTTATCCCGATTTGCGACTATGTTCTTGAATATGGATAACTTTTCGAGGATAGGGTATTGGATCTCATTGTCCGTTTCCTGTGACGTTGATTCTTCAGCTTCCGTTGTTGGTCGTAGTTCAGGATGAAGGTTTGCGTATATTGGTTCCTAAAATATAAAAAATATAATGCTTCTCACTATTGGTAGGTTGATCATTTTAAAGGGTAAAAATCGTTGCTTTTCTCTAAGAACTTATGTCGTATTTCACTCGTGAAATTACCGAACCGACTTAAGTTGAAGAAAAACTTAAACGTTATATAAATATTTAGTAAAATTAGAGCAAATCAAATCAAAATTAGTAAATATATGTCTGTTTGATAGGTACGTATTATTAAACTAATGCATATAGTCCATGATGATTCACAATCAGGCAACTGGCCTGTTATAAGGAAATGATTATGGAGGGTTTAATTGAAATTGAAGTACGAAGATAACAACAGCAACTAACCCTGGCTTCAGCATATATTTCTCTCGGTGCATAGCTCTCACTGGTGCCCCATCTGGTGATAACAATGGTCGCGAGGACCAGAGCACCGCATACCGCGAAACACGAAGCACTCGCTATGATCCAAACTCTCAATGGCACCTGAAACATTCAAATTATGTAAAAATGATCTCTAGACCGATTTCGGGCACGGCGACCAATCTCAAGGGCAGATTAGCCAACTGCGCAGGACATATTATAGTGCACGAGTGTGTGCGCAAACACAGGTGCACTCTCTATTCCCTAACTCTCATAATCAGATGGGTATCCGACACGACCGGAAAGAGTTTAGGCGCAGGACCAACGGCTTTACGGGCTTTCCGGGGCACGGGTATACTCTTCCAATTTCCATACTCGGGGATGCTCCTGAGAATTTTCGACAGAAAAATTCAAGAAGATCGCTATGTAGCGATAAGGTCGCCAAAATTGTATGCTACTTTTATTTAGGCTGTATCCATTTTATATTTTTTTTCTCTTTGTGGTGTACAATAAAATATACAGTAAAGTAACTTTTAATAAATAATAAAAGGCCCGACCTGGGATTTAAACCCAGAACCTCGCTAGGTTATAATACATAGTTATTTGAATAGTTATATTTCTTGACATAGTTATATTTCTGTGTTAACGTGTAAAATATTTCAACTTAGATATAATATTTATGTTTTACTTATTCAGAAAATTTGTAAATAATTATATTCAAATTAAATATACTTATTAAATTTAGAAAAAAAAATTGAATTAATTGCCTGAAAAGTTGTCGAGACGGTCTTAGAATAAAAAAGACATATGTATGTATACTTTTTAGATATTTATTGGACTTTTTGTTATCACACGGTAACAGCCTGTAAATGTCCCACTGCTGGACTAAGGCCTCTTCTCCCTTTTTGAGGAGAAGGCTTTGGAGCTTATTCCACCACGCTGCTCCAATGCGGATTGGTGGAATACACATGTGGCAGAATTTCAGTGAAATTAGACACATGCAGGCTTCCTCACGATGTTTATCTTCACCGAAAAGCACGAGATGAATTATAATCACAAATTAAGCACATGAAAAACTTCATTGATGCTTGCCCGGGTTTGAACCCACGATCATCGGTTAAGATTCACGCGTTCTTACCACTGGGCCATCTCGGCTTTTTATTTTGTTTATTTTGTTTTGTTATATTTAACTAAAAAAATATGTAATTCTTTTTAATCTTGGGTTAAAGTTACGTAAATCAGGAATCATCGTTATGATTACAAACATTTTAATTTACTGTATATAACCCACGTATGTTGTTTACTAACGACCGCTGTAAGCCGACGGTAACAGCTTCCGTCTATCGTTACCACATAATTACTTAACGGTAGTACTCGGTGTGTACTTAAAAACAGGGTCACCAGGCTTTTTGAGCTTGATAGGGACAAGTCTAAAACAACGGGTTTTGATGGTAATTGGTCACCACCGCCCATGGACATTGGCATTGTAATAAATGTAAACCATCGCTTACATCGCCAATGCGCCACCAACCTTGGGAACTAAGATGCTATGTCCCTTTTGTGCCTGTTACACTGGCTCACTCACCTTTCAAACCGGCACACAACAATAACAAGTACTGCTATTTTGCGGTAGAATATCTGATTAGTGGGTGGTACCTACCCAGACGAGCTTGCACAAAGCTCTACCACCAGTAATTTAAATCTCATGTCAAAAAAAGTTTGATGAATAAGATATAACAACAGGCGATCTTTGCGCTCAAATAGCCTAGGTTACGCCAGAAAGAGAAAAAAAAACGATTATATAAATGGTACAAAAGCGTGAAGTAGTTGTTAATTTCTTAATTGTTAGATAAAAATTTCCATAGCTTTTTCATCAAAAATGGAGGATTTTCGTATTGTCTTATTGTTGTTGTTTCGTATTGTCTAACTGTCACCCACTCTATCAGAACATAATTCTTCTTCTTCTTCTTCGTGATACTCTCGTCAGAGCGGTCGTGGTCACCATGAAGTATTATGAATTGTTCGGCGCAGATGTTATTCGCCTCACGAGCCTTTGCCATATGTCCCTGTTAGTGGTGAGCCTGGTGCATTCATGCAAAGGACCGCCAACAGTTGTTTTTATTTGGTCGGTCCATCGCATGGGCGTCCATCCACGTGGTCTGGTGCCATCCACCTTGCCTTGAATGACAAGGCGCTCTATGGAGTTATTTCCATGCCGGGAGACGTGTCTGTGTGTTCCGAACCAGCGCCGAAAGACGCTGTTTCATGCCGAGTTCTTGAAGAATGGAGATATTGGTGTGAAATTTTCGTGGACCGAATTTCGCACCAATAATCAGAACATTAGAGATCAAATTTGTCTTACTTCTAACCTACTATGTAAAAAGGACCCGTAATTAAATTTTCATGGTACTAGCCCCAGTAATTTGGGCTGTGCGTTGATACATTGGAGCCGAGATGGCCCAGTGGTAAGAACGCGTGAATTTTAACCGATGATCGTGGGTTCGAACCCGAGCAAGCACCACTGAATTTTCATGTGCTTAATTTGTGATTATAATTCATCTCGTGCTTTTCGGTGAAGGAAAACATCGTGAGGAAACCTGCATGTGTCTAATTACACTGAAATTCTGCCACATGTGTATTCCACGAACCCGCATTGAAGCAGCGTGGTGGAATAAGTTCCAAACCTTCTCCTCAAAAAGGGAGAGGAGGCCTTTAGCCCAGCAGTGGGACATTCACAGGCTGTTACGATTACGGTTGATACATTTGTTATACACATATATAGATAATATTGAAACAAGAATTTATACAAAAAAAATTATATTCCGTCGACGGTTCTGAACTTGCAGAGCCACTCCAGATAAGAACTAATTTCATTACTCACCCGTGAAATTTTCACAACCGACTTTTAGTGATAGATTATTTTGATGCGCGTATTATTGAAATGTTATAATTATAACGGTCAATATCGCATATCAAGGTCTGACATTTTACGACCATTTTCTTCGTCCAGTCTCGATTTCGTTCTTACAGAATAATTCTTCTAAACTCATTCCAGTTCCATCGGATTATGAGAGTGAGGGAATAGAGAGTTATGTTTGCACACATACTTGCGTACTGTGATTTGTGCTTCACATACTTCCGTCTTACTTGAAGATGAGTGCCAAAATCAAGTCACAAGATAAGTAAAGAGAAATAAACAACATTGACCTTGAAATGACGCGATATCATTGGTCGAGATCTTGAATACTAATAATGAATATCGGTGAAGTTGTTATCGGAACTTTGTAAGTGAAATTAAAGTGTATATAAGTAGTTGAGTGTAACAGTGTTGTGTTATATATAGAGATATATTAATCGAGAACTGTTCGTAGTGCGTAATACAGCAGAGCTGTTAGCGAATCGCATGGAATATGTAAATCTAAGGTTTGTTTATCAGTACTTCTACGATTGGTAGGTAATTTTTTTAAATACCAATCGTTGTAAATTGTACTTACGCTGGTTTTAGCTGGCAGAATGTCTTCAGGTCTTGGTGGCAAAGGCCTGGAATGCCAATGCGGCGAGACTGTCCGACTGTCGCGCGACGGCGGACGCTTTTCATATTCGTATTGAAACATCTTTTATTATCTGTAACAAAAGAAAACATAAATTAAATACTGTCGAAATTGGGGGATTACCCTATCATTATGCCCTATTATAATTGGGGAGTATTCCAGCGCATTCATCGGTGCGTTAAAACGTTCAAATGCTTTTTTCCAGCGAGAAAAAAAAAGTATGTATTAGGTAGCGTATATACATTTGTAAATCTTTTAAAAAAAAGAATAGGTTGACAAACAGATGAACCAAATGGTACCGAACTGTTTTACCTTTCTCTACATAGAATAGGTAGGCGGACGAGCATATGGGTCACTAACATATATACATATACATATATAGTACATAAACAACAGATATGTATTATACGTTGGAGATTAACCGTGTGAATATCCATCGCAGCGTTAAATCGCTTTAGGAGTCGTGAGAACTTAATACACTTGTAACATTATACCGTTATGCTGCGGACACATCTGTGCTACGTGCGTATTCTCGCTAGTCTAGCCGCTGTATTCAGATAAAAGATCAACATAAAAATATAATATATAATATATTTGTCTACACACTTTTTTTAAATGTCTTATGTAAATTAAAGTTGAAGATACATAATGTAGATTATGTCTATGGATCCGGGAAGAACATTAAATTAATTTATCTAAATTATATATTACAAATTAATTTATCTTTTTTAACCGACAACAAACAACGAGGAAGTTAAAGAATTAGTATGATACAATCTATTATATTTATATATATATTTGTTGAAGTTAATTCTACTATGTTTGAATTTTTTCTATGATATTAAAGAAAAACAAACACCTCGAACTTGGATTGACATGACATGGTTGTAAACAGCGTGGCCTCGTGAAAAAATGGCGTCTTGAGTATGAGCGAATTTGGTATCAGAGCCAAGTGTGGTCTACTCCTGTCATATCCTATTAAGGTTGAATCCAAAGTCATACACCAGTCCAGTGAACACGACACCGGTCCAGTGGATACTTCCATATAGTTGCTCCGAAAATATTCACAAATTACTCTGGGAAATAATCACTATAATAAAAAATTATAAAATTTCCTTTCCAAGTCAACACGCCTACTATTCTTTACTAATATTATATACGCGAACGACAGTATATTTCTTTGTTACGCTTTCGAGCCTTTACTCAACAGGTCATCATATAATTCCATTGTCAGTGGAACTGAGAATCAGATATATTAATACATCCTTCCCTCAAACGCGGAATATACTGTACCAGTACCAGTAACAGCCTGTGAATGTCCCCCTGCTGGGCTAAGGCCTCTTCTCCCTTTTTGAGGAGAAGGATTGGAGCTTATTCCGCCACGCTGCTCCAATGCGGGTTGGTGGAATACACATGTGGCACAATTTCAATGAAATTAGACACATGCAGGTTTCCTCACGATGTTTTCCTTCACCGTAAAGCACGAGATGAATTATAATCACATATTATGCACATGAAAATTCATTGGTGCTTGCCCAGGTTTGAACCCACGATCATCGGTTAAGATTCAGGCGTTCTAACCACTAGGTAGCCACTAGGCCATCTCGGCCATTATCAGTGGAACAGAAAATCAGATATACCTAATACATCCTTCCCTCAAACGCGGGAAGTCTAAGGCCTTACTTTAGTAAAACCAATTTACATAGCACACTTAGAAAACTAGCCTAACACACACATTCAAATTCAGGAAACCATTTGAACCAATCACCAAAATTTTACAAATGAAACAGACAAAATGCATTCTATCCTATTCTCTCTTAGGTACCAATACGCATGAATGAAAGCACTCATGCATGTTTGATCTTAAATTTCTTTCTAGTTATGTCGTTATGCTATGCTCTACTTGTATCTCACATCCGTATTGGGTTCGATGTCCGACTCAGATAGTAAATGCGTTAGGTTTACAAGTGAAACTCCTTTGGGCGCCATGTGGGTCAAATTTCAAGGTCACGATGTTGTTACTTCCAGGTAGGGTTTCAAAACGTTTGTGAGAAACTTTTTGGTGTGTTCCAGTTTGGAGGGTGAGTGAGCCAGTGTAATTATTATTTCTGACAGCGCCAATGTTTAAGGCTGGCAAATTTAAACATCCGCCTACCAGCAAAATTTAAATATTTCATTCAAGTTTTCTGGGCGTGATTTATTTTATTTTAAGCTGATTGAGAGAATTATTAATATTAAACAGTAACTACTAGATTTCATGTTTAATTGAAATGTTACATTTAGGTTATATTTTTGACGTGAAGTTTTTTTTTTTAATATCTCTGACAACGATTCAATCCTATTAGGTCTAATTATAATAATTATTTGTGTTATTTTTAATAACACATAGTAATAGGTACTGTCTGTTATTTAGATAGCATTGTTGTAATGTTCACCCTTTAACCCTGCTTTAACTCAAGTCGTAATATCGGTATACAAATTAAATAATACATAATATATTTTATATATCAGCTCGCTATGCACACACACCGTCTTTATTTCGCGCCAATACGAATATATATTCTATTTTCCCGCGCTTCGCGATGTGTGTCATACGAGATGACAGATGGATAGATACACAGATAATATATATTCATATTATAAAATAGTAATTGATACATTATTGTAGATGTGTATACACTACAATTGTTTTTGAGGCGTAACTAAAATACCTACTTATATCATACTATTGTATTGTATATAATAATAATATCCTGGGGCATTATTATTCACACACGGCCATCTGATCCCAAACTAAGCAGAGCTCGTACTATGGAAACCAGCAACCGATATACTACATATACTACTTCTCTTTTGTAAATACATACTTATATAGATAATTACACCCAGACTCGGGACAAACAGACATGTTCATGCACACAAATGTCTGTCCTGGATGGGAATCGAACCCACAACCTTCGGCGTGAAAGGCAAGCATCTAGCAACCACGCCAACCGGCTCTCAATAATAGGACGTTATTGTTTCAAAACATTTATTTATATAAGAATTATCAAAACCGAGAAGTGAAATAAATATATTATACATAGCTCACTTTATTTTTCACCTTAGGTTTTTTTCTTTCATTCTTATCTTGGGATTATTTAGTTAAGCATGTACTTATTTGCCTGTAGAATATTATCCAAACGAATGCAAATAAATACCATTAAAAACAGATAAACTATTATTTTTTTCGTTGTTCCGTGTTCTATAAAATGGTTCATTATTTATATTTGAAGGATAACATTTACATAGAAGTCTTTGTGTATTCTGTGCTTAAGATTCCATTCAAATAAAACAGATTAAAAAAATTTTTTTTTTTTTAATATATCAATTTCTATTAAAGCAAATGAAAAAAAAATGTTTATATGATAACATTTTAAAAGATTAAAAGAAAAAAATTATCCCGTTCCATTTTTAAATTGACTGGAAATAACTGACAGTGATGTCAACAGTCGACCCGTTGACCTGTCGATATTTTTACTTTTATCGACGCTGAAGTTGCTAAGGATTCGGGATGTATTCTAAATATAGTTTCTTATCGTCCTAACACGTCTTTATAAGAATATTTACGTGAAGTTCGTAGAAATCCAGCCTGTGTTTTATTTATTCCAACCAGTCGACAATCTTGAAAAATATCCATATTATATATTTTTGTATCTATAAAGACGTGTCCGTGCCTTTGTTTCTAATTAATTAACGTTTTTTTTTCTTTTTTATTTAAAAAAAGAATATTTGCAATGAGCCAGAATAGCCCAAGCCGCCTCTAACAGCCAGTATCCAACCTGCGACATTTACATCGCTACGCGCCCTGTAAGCTATGCTATTGACACTAACTTTGTAATTTGATTTAAATATCGGGCAAGAATAACTGAGCTCACAGCTTAGCTTCAATTTAAATTAAATTCCCATAAGGGACGTCTTCGCCATGAAAAGATACAATATTAAAAAATATATTAAGCTGTCAGTATCGGAACAACCAACAGACAACGTAATCTTAATATTAAATAAATAAATATTAAAAAAAAAAAACATTTTTGAAAACATGCTTTTATATGCAAATAGTTTTCGCCCGCATATTAGGGAAGGGGTTAAGCAAGCACTATTTACGTGTGCTTAATTTGTGCTTAATCATCTCTTTGGTGTAGAAAAAGTTATCTTATGTGTAACCAACCCGTGACACGCTGTAGAATTTTTTTTTTGTAGAAAAGGAAGGCGGACGAGCATATGGGCCACCTGATGGTAAGTGGTAACCAAACGCCTTTAGACATTGGCACTGTAAGAAATGTTAACCATCGCTTACATCGGCAATGCGCCACCAACCTTGGGACCTAAGATCTTATGTCCCTTGTGCCTGTAATTACACTGGCTCACTCACCCTTCAAACCGGATCACAACATTACCAAGTACTGCTGTTTTGCGGTAGAATATCTGATGAGTGGGTGGTGCCTACCCAGACGAGCTTGCACAAAACCTTACCACCAGTAGATAAACTCGTAACCTTCTCAAAAGTGATGGAGCCCTAAGCCCAGCTGTAGGGCAATTACAGACTTTTATTTTATTGTTTACGTAGTCTTACTGTCACAAACTCTACAGGCGAAGCGAAGCTAGTTAATAATAAGCTAAGAATTTAAATCTAGAAATATTTTAAAATAACTTAAACGGCGTAACGGTTAAGTTATACCATAACTGTACTTTGATAATATCTAAGTGTGTCCCCATTTTAACACGTAGCACTTAGGACGTTTTCGTTCTAGATTACTATAATAAAAATAATCTATTCATACAAACCAGAAGTGAAAATGTCTCTTTTAAAAAGAATACATAAATAAGTATTTGAATTTATAAAAAGAAATACGCAAATAACGAACAAAATAATCATTAATTGCTAACAAAACCAACTAAACATGACAATTCAGGTAATTGTATGTTCGAAGCACCCAAATTTCGCGCCAAAAGTATAATTCTTCTTCCATGAAGGGCAATGACGCACTTTTATTTTTTTTAAATATATTTCGGCACAAGGAACTGATACATTCGGTCGAAGATTGATAAGACTGTATACAATAGCTGGCGCAGCGGACTATGTACAGTTGAAATAACTTTTTTTATATAAATTTAACACAGAAAACATTGAAACATTTTAGATTCCTAGATATTATACATTATAATTATTTATATGTATGATATAATTGTATTTTTTATTTTATAAGTGTTATGTCATCCGATTGTATTGTTGTAAATGCCTATATCATACTGTACTAGTCTACTATTATCTTCATTTTTATTTTTTTATTTTTTGAATAGGCCGACAGTGTTTCTTATATTATACAAATAAATAAATATATATAAGCTAAATTTTTATTATTATTTCTTATATTATTTTATTATCTTTAGGTTTAGAAATTAATAAAGTTGAGGTTGCTCAGTATCCATAGAAACGACATTAAAAGTTGTAAAAAAATATTTTTTTTGTTAAATGTCATTTCTAACTTTTTTTAGTATAATATATACACTATTTCACAAAACTTAAAGGCCAGTATCAATGCAAACTTATCAAACATTAAAGAAATAAAAATACAATTATTTCTTTACATATATAGTATAGGTCCAGCAGTTAATAAGATTTCAATGACACATACACACACGTTCCTTAAGAAGTAACTTATATAACTAGCATTCGTCCGCGGCTTCGTCCGCGTAAGGGGGGGGGGGCAAGGGAGGTTTACCCGGGTTCTGCGGCTTGAAATACTAGCCAGTAAACAAGGCAATCAACTAATGTTCTACATTCCAAAACTGTCACCTTGCATATATTTTGAAAGCCTCAAAGATAAGTATCTTTGCGGTAAAATCTGGTTTTCAGGGGCGAGCAATTTTAGCCATTGCCTAAATTACTTTTATGTTTATTCTGTAAATAAAAAAAATATGTCTTTTTTTTATTTTTTGCTCAGAAATAATATCAAGCCAGTCAGTTGTGTTCACTTATTTCGTCTACTTAAAGTTGAAATTACCAAATATTATTTCATAGCGAATGTCACAGACTATTAAAGATCTCGACCAATCACGTCGCGTCAACTCAAGGTCTAACTTGTTTATTTATACTTCTGTCATTTTAATCGACTATAGGTACGTTTATTGAACACCATTATTTTTTTATTTATATTATAGGTTTTATTATTAAATACCATTAAATTTCTATTTATATTAATATACAGTTAAGAGATTCCTTGATCCATATAAAAGCGTTATTAAAAAAAAAAAAACGCGCGAACAAAACCGCCATTTTGTTGATGGACAGGTAAAGTAATTCATTATTGGCGCGATTTGTGATTCGTTGAATGTGTTCAATTGTGTTATTTGGATTTTTAAGTCATTGAGTGAGTTATTTACATAAATTTGTATATGTAATGTCTTTCGGATATTAAATATATATAATAAATTATCATGCACGAATAACAACGAATCCTAACTCTACGGTTTTTATTCCATCGTATGAAATTATTCTTCAATATGAAAACGATACGAGCATTCATGGCACAGTCCGCGAAATCAAGACATTATATTAGCTATTTTTAATTTCATTTTATACATATTTAAATCAAAGTGAACTACTTATGTGAATAAATTGATTTTGAATTCGTATTTTATTAACATAAATATGAATGCGTCTGGCTATTTCAGTCGTCGTCTGGTCATGAACGCGTCTAACAAGAATTTGCCCCCATTTTTTAATTTATTTGTCACAAGCCTGTCATATTATGTTTGAACTATTTTATATATAACTTTACTAACGCTGATTGTATGGGAGTTTGTCTGTTACTTAGTGGTAAAGCTTTGTACGTCTGGGTAGGTACCACCAACTCATCAGATATTCAACCGCTATACAGAAATAATTAACTTTATTATATTATTTTATATATATTATAGATTAGGAAGGTAGACGAGCATATGGGTCACTTGATGGTAAGCGGTCACCTACGCCCTTAGACATTGGCATTGTAAGAAATGTTAACCATCGCTTGAATCGCCAATGCGCCACCAACCTCGGGAACTACGATTTTATGTCCCTTGTGCCTGTAATTATATTCTTATTTTTTGCCTGTAATTATATTCTGTAATATATTCTTCTGTACATGTGATTGTCACCAACTCGTAACCGTCTGGATCGATTTGTATGAAATTTTGTGTGTATATTTCAATGGGTTTCTGGATGATTTGAAAAAACAATTGAATCCGATAGGTTTTTTTTATATAAAACGGGAAAGCAAATGACTCCACTCCACCTGATGGTAAGTGGTAATGTAGTCTAAACGCGACGACGGCTAGTACAGTCGGGAAGAATGTTCTGTACTAGCCGACCCGCCTTGCCGGCCCGCAAGATCCCTCTTCACGCCTCGTTTGAAGGAACCCAGGTTGTAAGAGGAGGGGAACACGTGCTAGTAACGAATTCCATTTTTGGAGGTGGTCAGCTGTCGTGTCACCAAATGAAAAAATGTCTATGGCAGGACGACGTCTGCCGGGTTTGTCGCCTCTGGTGTTATTATAAATATTTACTATCACATTTATCACACAAAAACGGTTACTGACTTGGATATTTGGAATAGAGGTAGCACGCCTTAATAGCAAGTTTCTCAAGGGAAAAGTCGCAGGTGCAAGCTGGTTAGCTGAGTTTGTCACATAAAAAATGCAAATGGATTTGAACTGCTCGAATATTTTTTTTTTTTTTTTTTTTTTTTTTTTTTTTTTTTTTTTTTTTTATATTTGCCGGGAGGGCAAATGACTCTACTCCACCTGATGTTAAGTGGTAGTAGAGTCCAAACGCGAGGACGGCCAATACAGTCAGGAAGAACGTTCTGCACTAGCCGCCCTCGCCTTGCCGGCCCGCAAGGTGCCTCTTCACGCCTCGCTTGAAGGAACCCGGGTCGTAAGAGGAGGGGAATACGTGAGCTGGTAAGGAATTCCATTTTTTTGAAGTGCGACAAAGAAAGGAGTTGCCAAATTTCTTTGTGCGCGATGGAATTGATGTCACTGTTAGTCGGTGACATCTAGAGCCAGCACGCGTAGACTTGTGAAGGAAGGGGGAAGCAGGAATTAGGGAAAATAATTCCTCGGAACACTCGCCGTGATACAGTCGATAGAAAGCGCTCAGCGCTGCTATCTCTCGACGCAATTGTAAAGGCTCGAGGGTGTTAGTGACCTTTACGTCGCCAATAATGCGGACCGCACGTCGCTGCAACCGGTCCAAGGCCTCAAGTAGGTACTTAGCGGAGCCATCCCAAAGGTGCGAGCAATATTCAACGCAAGACCGTACCTGTGTTTTGTACAGCAGGCACAGTTGTTGTGGCGTGAAAAAACGCCGCACCTTGTTCAGAACTCCGAGTTTCCGTGAAGCTGTTTTTATCACAGCCTCGATGTAGTCCCTTGGACTAAGGTCGCAGCGAACGTCCATCCCCAGCATGGCGATTTTGCTATGTATCACCAGCGGAGTGCCACAGAGGGAGGGAAGAGGGGAAAATGGTGACTTTTTTGCTGTGAGAGCGCATACCTGTGTTTTCTTGGCATTGAACTCAACAAGATTATCTGAGCCCCATTTGGCGATAAGCTCTAACGTCCTATTGAGTTCAATGACAAGATCCTCCCGCCTCTTCCTAATTTCCGCTCGCCCAGCCACTGCGCGTCCGTGGTATCCACCATGCACTGTACTATCGTCTGCATAGCAATGAATGTTCCCGAGAGAGAGCATATCATTGATATGCAAAAGAAACAGAGTGGGAGATAGCACAGATCCCTGGGGGACCCCAGCATTCACTACATAGAATTGTGAAGCGCAACCATCAACTAAAACACGAAGGCTGCGCTTGTGTAGGAAGCTGGCAATCCAGGTGCAAAGCTGGGCAGGCAGACCATATGCCGGCAGTTTGGAGAGAAGACTTCTGTGCCAGACCCTGTCGAAAGCCTTGGAGATATCGAGGCTGACAGCCAACGATTCCCCATGCTTGTCGATAGCTTCACCCCAGAGGTGTGTTACGTACGCTAGAAGATCACCTGTAGACCGTTTTGGTCGAAATCCGTACTGACGATCATTAATTAAACAGTGATCTTCTAGGTAATGGATCAGTTGGTTGTTAATAATCCGTTCCATCACCTTACAAAGTACTGAGGTGATAGCTATTGGCCGATAATTTGCCGGGTCAGACCGATCCCCTTTTTTGGGAACCGCTTGCACATTAGCTCTTCTCCAAGCCTCCGGCACACATCCCGAAGAAAGAGACAGTTGGAACAGGCGCGTTAACACGGGAGACAGCTCCGCCGCACACTTCTTCAGCACTATGGCTGGTATTCCATCGGGACCGCTAGCTTTCCGTACATCAAGTGATTGCAGCTCCGCACGCACATCATGCTGCCTGATTTTGATGTCAGGCATCGTGTGGCCACAAGAAGGTATTATTGGTGGCAGAGCATTACAATCATCGATGACGGAGTTGTTGGCAAAGAGTTTAGCCAGCAAATCAGCTTTCTCTTGCGGACTGTGAGCTAGCGATCCGTCCGGACTTCTGAGCGGTGGCAGCGAAGGTTGGCAGAAATTGTTTTGCACAGACTTGGTCAGACGCCAGAAGCTACGGGAGCCCCTAGGATGTGAAATAAGGTCTTGACCAATCTGTACAATGCGCTGTGCATCCGCTCTCGTGTAAGCCTTCCTACAGGACTTGGAGTTCTTATTGTAAATTGCTTTCAGTGAGTCAATGTTAGATGCCCCGCTAATGCAGCCATTGATCCACTCGCGATATGCCGCCTGCTTAGATGATACAGCGTCGGCACATTCGCGAGTGAACCAACGGTTACGCGCACCCCTACTGTCGAGATCTGAGCTAGGAATGTAGTATTCCATTCCTAACATGATCTCGCCAGCAACAGCAGCGGCACTAGCTGTCGGGTCATTCCCTCTGAAGCAACGTTCCTTCCAAGGGACTGACGCATAGTAGTCGCGCATACCGTCCCAATCTGCTGACTTGTAGTGCCAAACGCGCCGTTTGCAAACCGTTGGTGGCGGCAGCTTGGCCTGTGGCACTGTGGTAGATATGAGGCTGTGATCCGAAGAACCAAGTGGAGCTTGAACCACAACCTGGTATTCTACCGGTTGAGAAGTCAGCAGAAGGTCCAGCAGAGAAGGCGCTTGCCCATCAAAGTCTGGGATCCTGGTGGGCTGATCAACCAGTTGGGTCAAGTCATGTGTGAGAGCAAAAGCATGAGCAGTCCTTCCAGCATGGTCAGTTTTGAGGGATTTCAACCATGATTCATGGTGAGCATTAAAATCCCCCAAAAACACCAATTCCGCGTTAGGAAACTGCTCTTGCGCAGCATCTGCCACCCGACTAAGATGGTCAAATAGTCGGCTTGTCTCCAAGTCACCATTGTGGGATCTGTAGAGGCACACGTAGACCCGACTCTGACGAACCAGATCCACACGCACCACCAACATGGAGAAGGAGGGGTCCTCCAAGCAGCGCAATCGGTGACAGCAAACATCCGTCCTGACGAACAAGCATACTCCGGCTTTCGCTTTGAAGGATTCTTCAAGCATGTAGCCGGGATAATTAAGGTAGCTGGTATCGGCAGGACGGAGTATTTGTGTCTCCGTGAGAAACAACATTGCTGGCCGTGCTGTCTCGAGATGATGGTGGACAGCGTTGAGGTTAGCGTGGAGTCCACGGATGTTAGTGAACTCGACCTCAAACAGCGTGGCTATGGTGGGGGTGTGCACCGCTGTACGACCGTTATTCCTGTTTTGATGCGCTACCATTAGGGAAAAAGAGTGGAAAAGAGACGTGAAGCGAGCGACGTATTGCCACGATAGGGGTGGGCAAAGTGTGGAGGCGTGCTTCCCCAAGTGTTTGCCAAAAGGGAAACTACACTGACCCGCCGGACGGAAGGGCCCCCGAACCCCCCCGGAAGTGGCCGCCGGGACCCCACCTTCCGGTCACCAACCGGCACGACGGTCCACCCCGAGATTATGCGTGGCCTGGTGGGGCAGCCTCGCGTGCTGGTTAGGCACGCTCGGGCCCCTGTACTATGCCACGGGCGGCCAGCGGAATAGCCGTTTCTTCGGGTCTCCCTGTCCGGCAGGGCAATACAGTTTCCCCCGGCATTGGTTCAGCAGCCGTCTCCACTGGACCAACACCCATCGCGGCAATACTCGCTCGGGCACTGGCTGTACGCTGGCTGACCTCGAAACGCGGCTGCAAGCCACTTCACGAGATTTTCACCATGCGTACGGTGGTAACAAGCCAGGCGGATGTTTATCATCCTACCACCAGATGATATCCCTTAGTCGCCTCTTACGACACCCATGGGAGAGGGGCAGTGAAATGTATTCTTTCTCCGTCACTGCACGGATATTTTGACCGAGTATTTCCGTTTTGCGGTTTTAAAATTCTATATTAATACTTTTTGCCTGTATCATGTTTTTCTAAAGGCTAGCTTACGCGCAATACCTGGGTCCGAACCCCGAGTAGATAAGATATTTTTTTTGTCAAGAAATTTTGTACTATAGTTATATATACCGCAAATGTCTGGCCGAGGTACTTCTTTGACAGGCGCAGGGCGCAGTACTTCGAGGCCCTGTTTATAAAACCTGATAAAGAAAAATATATACATACCTACATCTCATCCCTAACACGTAAATCTTCCAAAATTTCATCTCTCATCTCAATTAACAAGCACAATAAGATACTTTTAAAATTGGAGTGTGTCTAAAAAGTTCCTTTGCCTTGTTATGGCTGACACAGATAAAATTGTCACTGTCAAAAAAAAATAATCAACCTCTTTGTTAAAATCGGCTTAAACTTCGAACATAAAATAGAAACATTTCCTTGTAATACCGTTATGTAATATATAAGTTTATTATATAACACGTAATTGCCAAAGTATTGCATTGAGTTAATTCAATCGCCATTTCTGAACCAACATTCACGATCGATACATGCGAAAATACAATTTCTCTTATATTTAATTAAACTTAAAAACGTAACGATAATGACACGAATAAAATTGTTACCGTTTTTTTATTGTGTATATTCGAATGGCCGCGTTTTTGAAATGAGGTTACATGTGGTTCAAATATTTATCAATAGATGGCGTTACTAATTAAACTCCTGATTGTAACCCGAAAAAATAAAACGTATTATTGTTTTATTAACATAAGAATTATTAAGTCTTAAATATATACAAATAAAAATAGCTACCGTAAAAATATAACCTTGTTGAATGGTGGCAAGAATGCTATGAATATGCTTTGAATCGCAAGTCCGATCCTCTGGGTGAACAATGAACCAGCACTCCTGTCACTTGTAGAGGAAATAAGACGAGGCGTTATATTTTTTATAAAAGTTTTTCTAGTATTACTCCAAGGCCCAAACGTTTCAACTGCAAACGAAAGAAAGATATAATTTGGAACAAGAGACGAATAATTTATGTTTATTAGTTGATCTTAAAATCCGACAAGATATATATTATATTGGGTAGGGTGGCTGCAGATTTTTGTCCTTTGTTCAAATCCCAGGTCGGGCCAATAAAAAGTTATAAGGTTTTCCTGTCGAAGAATCTTCGTAGTTGGAAGTTGGAAGTGTGTACACTTGTCTTGGTGTGCACGTAAAGCCGTTGGTCCTGCGCCTGAACTCTTTCGGGTCGTGTCGGATTGCAGTCCCGTTGAAAATGGTGTTTCAACGGGACTACAATCTCGTTTCAATTTCGACGGGACGGGAACATTATTTAGTGGTGGTAGGGCTTTGTGAAAGCTCGTCTGGGTAGGTACCACCCACTCATCAGATATTCTAACGCAAAACAGCAGTACTTGGTATTGTTGTGTTCCGGTTTGAAGGGTGAGTGAGCCAGTGTAATTACAGGCACAAGAAACATAAAATCTTAGGTCCCAAGGTTGGTGGCACATTGGCGATATAAGCGATGGTTAACATTTCTTACAGTGCCAATGTCTAAGGGCGTTTGGTGACCACTTACCATCTGGTGGCCCATAAGCTCGGCCGCTTTCTATTCTATATAAAAAAATGGGAGCAAGGAAATACAGTGTATCTATAAGCACGTATACTTGTAATAATAATATCCCGGGACATTATTCACACTCGGCCATGTGATCCCAAACTAAGCAGAGCTCGTACTATGGAAACCAGACAACCGATATACTACATATACTAGTTTTCTTTTGTAAATATATACTTATATAGATAATTATATTTGTAATATAATATGTCCGAGATAAGATGGCCCAGTGGTAAGAACGCGTGAATCTTAACTGATGACCGTGGGTTTAAAACCGGGCTAGTACCACTGAATTTTCATATGCTTAATTTGTGATTATAATTCATCTCGTGCTTTACCTGAAACATGAGGAAACCTACATGTGTCTAATTTCACTGAAATTCTGCCACATGTGTATTCCACCAACCCGCACTGGAGCAGCGTGGTGGAATAAGCTCCAAAACTTCTCTTTAAAAGGGAGAGGAGGCCATAGCCCAGCAGTGGGACATTAACAGGCTGTTACTGTGTGATAGATACTTATTTACTCGTGTTATATAATATGTTCTGCGCAGTTGGCTAATCTCTCTTGAGACTTGCCGTGGTCGATATCGGTCAAAAGGACATCGTCATCATCAATAGCCAAGAAAAAAGAAGTTTTTTTGAAATCACAGACAGACAATTCTATTTTAATTTATTTATATAGTTATCCACACGTGTTTGCTATTGTAAAAATCGTTGCATATTTAAAAGGTTCAACTTAAATATATGTAAATATATTTTTAACTAATTCCTGCCCCCGTGTGAGTGGGGGGCGCTGTCTTGGTGGTAGGGTTTTGCGCAAGCCCGTCTGGGTACCACCCACTTATCACATATTCTATCGCTAAACAGCAATACTTAGTTTTGTTGCGTTCCGGTTTGAAGGGTGAGCCAGTGAACCGGCACAAGAGACAACATCTTAGTTCCCAAGGTTAGTGGCTCATTGACGGGTCGGTTAGCGTGGTCACATACATGTCTTTCATGCCGAAGGTTGTGGGTTCGATTCCCACCCAGAACAGACATTTGTGTGCATTAACGTCAGTTTGTCCTGATCTGGATGTAATTATCTATATAAGTATGTATTCACAAAAGAAAAGTAGTATATGTAGTATATCAGTTGTCTGGTTTCCATAGTACGAGCTCTGCTTAGTTTGGGATCAGATGGCCGTGTGTGAATAATGTCCCAGGATATTATTATGTAAGGAATGACAGTAATTGCACCAATGAAGATGTGGTGGTGACCACTTACCACCCTACGTATATTACAAACATCAATAGTGAATTCAAAATGGACAATTTAAGTGAAACATTTTATATGACTGTGTATTTTAAAACAATAGTCGACGTTCGCTTGCATATTAATTAACATTTGTTATTTTAATTTCACTGTAAGCATATCACATGGCGATTTTTAGTTTCATTCTAAGAAATAATGTACCTTTATAACGAAACTAGTGTTCGCTTGCGGCTTTTTTTGGGGGGGGGGTCTTCTATTTGGTAAAAAAAGGTAGACAATCCTTCATTAGAGTGCGTGCTTGTTACTTTATCAAAATCGGTGTAGCCGTGAAATTGTAACAGACAGACCGACGTTATGACGACAGGCAATGTTACTTTTTTAATAATATACACCTGACCCTAACGCCTAACACAGGCGAGACCTTGTTTACAATAAAAAGTATAGAATTTCAATAGCTTATAATATTTCCCTTAGGTGTGTTTTTAATTCAACTGAAATTCGTCCGTTGTGTTCAGAACAATAATTTTAAGAATCAAATCGAAACACCGCAAAAAACGGTCGTAAAATATCTGACAGTGACCTTGAACATAATAATTATAAGATTTCAATAATATACGCATCGAAGTATATCACCATAAGTCGGTTGTCAACATATCACGGGTTAATAAAAAAAAATCTTAAAGAATAGCTCTGCTATTTACTATCTACTTTTATACTTATGTAGCTGAGATGGCCCAGTGGTAAGAACGCGTGAATCTTAATCGTGGGTTCAAACCCCGGGAGTTCACTACTGAATTTTCATATCGTGAGGAAACCTGCATGAGTCAAATTTTACTGAAATTCTGCCACATGTGTGGCAACCCGCATTGGAGCAGCGTGGTGGAATGAGTTCCAACCGTCTCCTCAAAAAAGGGAGAGGAGACTTAGCCCAGCAGTGGGACGTTCACAGGCTGTTACAGTATATACTCATAAAGATTAGCAACTGTTTAGATAAACATTGATTTCTCTCTTTCTATCATGATATATTTGACATTCGAAAGAAAAAGACACAGAATCGTCTAATCATTGATACATTCAAGAGCGTTACAATATCCTTACAATGAAATCGTACGTCACATGTTCATGATTTATTATCAAATACATTATTAAAACTTTCTCTAACCGCATTTCTTCTGATTGTGTATCAACACTGCTATTCAGAGCGAACTCGCGCCGTATGAATAATTTGTTCATCGTTCATTATACCATACTCAATTTTTTTTTTCTGATTGATTTATGCTGTTGGCCCTAATGGCCTTTACAGCGTCACCGGGCTTTGTGGCGAGTACTAGACTCTGCCGTGAATTTGGAGCCGTCACGGGCTCTTACAAGACGTCCATCCTGAGGGTGTCTCCTGCGAGATCGCACCTCGGCTCAGGACGTAGTCGGAGTGGTCATCATATTCAAAAACTTCCATAAACTATATCAAACGTATAGAGAATCTTGCCATCGCGATGCAGAAATCTTTCAGTTATTACATAACGCCATCTAGTACTCAAAGGTGGAATTACTATGTACTCATAAGTCATACATCGCATCTTACTCGTGAAATGTTGACACCTCTTTCATACGTAACATTGGCAGTAGATACACGCCAGAAAAATAAAAAAAAACACAACCGACTTACGTTGGTACGCAATTTTGATCCTTTGAATTTTATTAACAGCCGAAGTTTAAAAAGGGATGTCGAAATTTAAAAAACCAAGATGTGGTCCGCACACAGATAATCTATTAAAATAATTCACTATTATTTTTAAAATTGAATGAAATGTCTTTGGTCTTGTGGTCTTGTCTAAGAAATATAAGTATAGTTCCTAATACTTTTGGCTTTGTGCAGGGCTTAACGATAAGGCATCACCAACCATGATAACTACGATGTTATGTCCCTTGAGCCTGTTACACTGGCTCACTCATCCTTCAAACCGGAACACAACAATACTTGTTGGCTTGACGATGGAATCTGATGAGTGGATCCTACCCAGACTTGCACAAAGCCTAACAAACAGTAAGATTAGGAGTGCGTAATATTTTGCTATTGTGAGCTATTGTGAGATTCCTTTATCTAAGCATTATATACTTAAAGAAGGCTAAGGGAAGGCTTAGATATTGTATATATAACATGTATAATTTTTACCGCCATCTTGAAAGTAAGGGTATAATAGTTTTTTTTTTAAATAACTCGGCTCTCCGTCGTAAAACGAAATGTTACGATTGAATTAATTTTGTTGCTTTTATAAGTCGTGTATACTATTCACTTGCGGTTGAACGTTGTCGAGATGTCGAACGAGAAAATAAAAAATTAAGAGACTAAATTTGTCTTTGCTATTTTCTTTTACGTAATATATAATACAAATATTCGTATATCGTGTTATTTTAATGTAATGCCTCGTTGATCTAGTGGCTCGAAGTAAGACCGCAGACCCGGAGGTCCTGGGTTGAATTCCCAGGTCGGGCCAGTAAAAAGTTGTTGGGTTCTTCTGTCAGAAAATTCTCAGTAGCATCCCGGAGTCTGGAAGATGGAAGTGTGTACACTCCCATAAATCAGAAAGCACATAAAGCACCTGTGTTCGCACACACTTGTACACTATAATATCTGCTGCGCAGTTGGCCTATTTCTCTTGAGATTGGCCGCCGTGGCCGAAATTTGGAGGACATTATTATTATTATTTTAATATCAAGTGAAGCCTTTAGCCCCCTTTACGATTTCATAAATCAGCGTTCTCAACATCGACGTAATAAGTGGACTGTTATTCTTTATCCAATTCCAATGAAAGCAGTAAAGACAAATAAAGAACTCCGAAATTGAATTGACGCGACACCATTGGTCGAGATCTTGAATAATTTATGGTTTTCATTATTCGCGAAAAAATACATTTGGAATGGCAAGTTGCTTAGAATTTTGGAAGTAAATTTAAGTGTGTATAAGTAGTTGAGTGTAATATTATTGTGTTATATATAGAGATATGTTAATCGAGAACTGTTCGTAGTGCGTAATACAGCAGATATTAGCAAATTTAATACGTAAATCAGAGGTTTGTTAATTTTTACTTTTTCATCGATTGCAATAGGCTATACATACTTGTGAATAGTTTTATAGTAATTTTAATGCATTTGTAGAGCGCTAACGATCTGATGTTATATAAGAAATAATACGTAAATTATTGTAAAACTTAGTGATAAGCTATTTTGATACGTGTGTCCTACAAATGTTATAATTATTAGAGTCAATGTCGCATATCACTTTCCGACATATTAAATTCGAATTCTACGCCGTATTACGCTGCACGTTATGTTATTAAATGAACAATTATAATTATGAGATATACACAAATGAAAAAACTATAGGCCGGCCAATCTCGAGAGAAATTAGCCAACTGCGCAGGAGATATTATAGTGCACGAGTGTGTGCGCAAACACAGGTGCGATCTCTATTCCCTAACTCTCATAATCCGATGGGACGGCAATCCGACACGACCGGGAAGATTTCAGGCGCAGGACCAGCGGCTTTTCGAGCTTTATGAGGTACGGGAGTGTATACAATTCCAACATTCTGACTCCGGGCTACTACTAAGAATTTTCGACCTGGGAATTGAAACCAGGATCTCCGGGTCTGCGGCCTTACATCTAGCCACTAGACCAACGAAGCAATGATTCAACTATTGTGTAAGTAACGACCAAATCTAGTTATCCGACTTTGCTGTGACGTCCTACTTTCTTGAATGCAATTGCACATAAATATAACACTAGCTTCCACCCACGGCCTTACCCGCGTTTTAGGGAAAGCGGGCTGATGTTGGCTATAAAAAAAAATAGTAAATATCTTCCCTTGGCGTTCAAAACAAATTTCTTCAAAACCAGTTCAGTGGTTTAGAAAGAAAACACAGGCAGAGTTAATTTAACCGTACCATAACAGCATGTGAATGCCCCACTGCTGGGTTAAAGGCCTCCTCTCCCTTTTTGAGGAGAAGGTTTGGAGCTTATTCACTATATTATATTGGTTGCTGGAATACACATGTGGCAGAATTTCAATGAAATTAGACACATGCAGGTTTCCTCACGATGTTTTCCTTCACCGTAAAGCACGAGATGAATTATAACCCAAATTAAGCACATGAAAATTCAGTGGTGCTCGCCCGGGTTTGAACCCACGATCATCGGTTAAGATTCACGCGTTCTTGCCACTGGGCCATCTCGGCTTCTTTCGAGTTATTTTAGCAATTATAATATTAGTATAGATAATAAATACAGTTTCCACTAACTTCCGCACCGGCTACTCCCACGTGTGTGGAGAGTACGGTAGGAGTTAGGTAGCCTGTGTTAAAGTAGAATATAAGTCTCTCTATTCCAACTTCATGCGTGAAAGAGTAAGAATGATACATCCTTACAAACATTGATAATATTAATAGGATTATAATGTATATTTATATACACTAGCTGATCTTCCCGGCTTCCGGCGGGTAGATGAGATGTAAAATATCGAAATAATGAATTTTGGATAGGTTTTGTGACCGTCCACATCAGAACTGGTGGCTTTGTGCAAGCTCGTCTGGGTAGGTACCACCCACTCATCAGATATTCTACCGCAAAACAGCAGTACTTGGTATTGTTGTGCTCCGGTTTGAAGGAGGAGTGAGCCAGTGTAATTACAGGCACAAGGGACATAAAATCTTAGGTCCCAAGGTTGGTGGCGCATCGTCTATGTAAGCGATGGTTAACATTTCTTACAGTACCAATGTCCAAGGGCGTGTGATTACCACTTACCATCAGGTGGCCAATATGCTCGTCCGTCTTCCTGTTCTATAAAAAAAAAAGAAGGAGTATCTGTGACAAATTTCAGGTCAATCGGGTTAGATAGTTTAGGAGATCTCGTGATGAGTGCTATTTCGCTTATGTATATGTATGAAAAATTGTTTGTCCTGCCTGATAATTAACGCAAATCTGAACTGAAAGCTCTAGAAAGCTTATATATGTAACATAAGTTTATTGTACAACGTATATATCTGCTAAGGGATTATTGGACTCAACGAGGGGAAGTACCTTTGTATGAATTTTACGCGTTCGAAGTTGATATGGATAGCCAAATTTTACATTTTAATTTAACGTTATATGTATATTAATAAACTATATTTATTAGGTATATAATAAAAATTATTAAAATTTTTTTTTTGTATTTGGCACTATTATTATCAACCAATATATTTATATTGCTGAAGAATATAATTATGTTATCTAAAGTCACTTAAATATATGAAATATTTTAATAATTATATATTATACTAGTTTACATTTATTTAGAAAATTATTATAACTCTGTGTGGTAAATAAAAAAATAAAAATTAAGTTTAAAAAGGACGCCAAAGGTTAATCCTTTAACACGCAACATTAAAAAAAAAAATTAAAAAGAAAACGACCGTAGAACGTCTAAAGTGCCATCAATTAAAAGCGATTAAAGGAAATTGTAATTTAACTAATACATATATAAAAAGAACAATAAACTCACCGAAAATATATTCACTATATATATTTATTACACATAACTAATTAACTTTTTAATTTATTGTTTTAACGTAAATAAGCAACGTGCACGTGTCAAATACGCGTGTGACCGCGACGGTGGTTTTCGCTCAACTACACAAAACCCAACAACGGTTATTCTTGGAGACAGGATCGTAGGATGACTTGCGCGTGCTGCATCTTTGTTTTCTTTTTTTTAATTTCAATATTTTATGTCGATTATGGCCTGGTTTTAATAATATATCTAAGTATTGGATTTGATTGTTTTTTAACTGCCTATATGTAAATCCTTGTAAATGTCCTATGCCTGGACTAAGAATCATTTTGATTTGGTGCGTATTTCACAACCAAAGCAGATTGGTGGATAAACATGTGGTGAATTTCGATTCGACACATGCAGGTTTCCTCACGATGTTTTTCTTCACCGAACGCAAAATAATGACAAATAAAGCACATAAAATTTGAGAAATGTTTAACTGTGTTTGAACCCACAATCATCAGTTAAGATTCGAGTATTTTAACCACTGAGGGATCTTGAAATAAAAGGAATTATCGCATGTAATAATTATTTATATTTTCAATTTGATTTAACACAAAGTCTGTGAAGGAATTTCAGTAATGGTGACTAATTTTAAAAGCCGAACATGTCATGTTTTTGTTATTATTTGAATGAATATATAAATAAATCGGCGTATCAGTAGCGACATTAGGTAATTACATCTTATATAATAATTCAAACGTAATTAAAATTAACGGCGATCCATCGATGACGTTCAACCACAAGATGGCTGCCCGTTTGACGTACGTCAAAGTGACATAATAGCATATTGCAATCACTCTCATCTAAATATTGATAGTCTCAATCGTTGTCAGATCTCGAAAGAGATTAGCCAACTGCGCAGGAGATATTATTGTGCCTTGTGTGCGCAAACACAGGTGCACTCTCTATTCCCTAACGCTCATAATCCGATGGAATCGGAATGAGCTTAGGCGCAGGAACGCAACAATTTTCACACTTCCAACTTGCAGACCAAGCTGCTACTGAATATCTTCAACAGATACACCCAATAAGTTTTTATCGGCCTCAATGAGTCTAGCGAAAAAAATCGGGATCTGCTATATATATACTAATATACTATACTATATACTATGTCACTAGATCGACGACACAATTAAATAAATGGAAAAAAATCACAGCGTCTTGTACGAAGAATTTAATACTTCAACGTTAATACTTCATTGATTAACAAAATACCACGGGATAAAAACCTTCCATATACATATGAAAGGTGATAAAGTATTTAATATTTCACATATATCTTCTTCTTCCTGTCCTTATCGTAGTGGGGTCGGCACAACGTTTATTTTCCTTCCACTTCTCTCTGTCACTCGTCATCTCATCACTTACACCTTTCATACACATATCCTTTCTTACGCAATCCATCCACATTTTCTTCGGCCTCCCCCGTCCCTTGTATACATCAACATTCATACTCATCACCTTTTTAGTAACATTAATATTTCACATGTTCAAGGGACATTTCGGGAGACACAAATCTTCTTCTTCGAGTGCCACTCCGACTAGCGAAGGTTGGCAGTCAGCTTTGAATATTCCTTCTTATTCTTCGCGAGGCGAAACAGATCGGCAGCACTCGCAATTCCCGTCCATTCTCGGATGTTGCACAGCCAAGACTTTTTTCTGCGCCCAACAGCTCTCCTTCCGGCAACTTTTCCCATCATGATGAGTTGCAAAAGTTCATATCTTTCATGCCTAATCACGGGGAGATACAAATAATAATTATTATAACAACTATTTTAAATCTTTACATTTGTCATACTTTTTTTTCTTGTATCTGTATCTCGAAACACGTGGTCTTTGCTAGATCTTATCTTTTATATATTAATCTCCATTTTTATCACGCAGCATCACTATCTTTGATTTAGGATTAATAACATTTGAGGTAGGGTCCAGATGACTTCAGTGACTCGGATTGTGTGCCAGTTGACATATTAGAAGGGGTGTTGTCTTTATGGGATGCTGGATTCATCTGATCTGAACGGTATTGAACCAGTTTTATCATAGTCCGGTGATCTCTACTGTGGATCGCAATTTTTAGGTTGTAATCCAGATCATCCTTGGTAGCCGCCATTTGTATTCTCTTCACCAGTACTAACGTAACGGTAAAAAATAAATTGTGTGACACGATATTGCAACCACTACCTGTTTCGTGTTATAAGCAGGCGGATGGAGAAATTGGCCACCTGATGGTAAGTGGTCCCTACAGTTCATAGACATTGGTGATGTGATAACCATTCCTTAAATCGCCAATGCGCCACCAACCTTGGGAACTAAGATGTTATGTGCATTGCGTCTATAGTAGTACTGACGCTTTAAAATGGAACACTAATCGCAAGTATTGCTGTTTACCGGTAGAATATCTGATGAGTGCGTGGTACCTACCTAGACTCGTACAAAACCACCAAGTGAAAGCCTCTATCACACATATATCGCTCTCTTTCTATCTTTATTATCGCATGCTACACAACGCACGGCGCGAGTCATTTAGAGGACAGTATTTGTGAAAGTAGTAATACTCTTGGGATGTGTAAACAAAATCATTTGCAATTATTAACCTGTTTAATTTAATGCTATTAAGTGCCCGATAAATGTCACACTCGAAGCCTTCTTTGTAATTTATTGGTATAATAAATTCTAGTAGATATACTTTTATGAAATAGCGTTTTTTTTTTAATTGTTCAAGAAACCAGGCCGAATATAAATTTTTTTTATTGTCATAATTGACAGTTTAGTTTAATTTTTTTTTATGTTAGAGGGGGTAAACAGGAACAGGATCACCTGATGGAAAGTGACTACCACTGCTCATGGACATCTGCAACACCCGAGAACTTGCCGGCCTAAATGGGTCATCTCTTTTATATCTGACATTGGCTGAATATTTTGCGCTCAAATAGGGTAGATACACGGCGGAAAAAGAAAAAAGAATACTGATCTGTCAAAATTGACAAGTCAGTTCAGCTTCGTTTGCAGATGTTCAGTTAAACATAGATTTCCCTCCTTTCGCATTATTGAATTGAAATTCGAAACTAAGATTAAGGAAGTTAACTGGCACACATTCCGAATCAATGGTGAAGTCATCAGAACACAACGACAAACATATATTACATATGTATATTTTCATTAAAAACCCTGAGACGTAGATTGTGATGCCTAAAAAACATGCAGGCACATAAAAATAGCATTAATATAATTTAAAGCTAATGATAAAGGCATGGACAACACTGTTGAGATATAAATACAATTTACTTGGTGGTAGGGCTTTGTGCAAGCCCGTTTGGGTAGGTACCACCCTCTCATTATATATTCTACCGCCAGGCAGCAGTACGTAGTATTGTTGTGTTCCGGTTTGAAGTGAGAGTCAGTATAACAGGCACAAGGGACATAACATCTTAGTTACCAACGTTGGTGGCGCATTGGATATAAGAAACCGTAAAATTTATTTCAGCGCCAATCTATGGGCGGATGATCGCTTACGACCAGGTGGCCCATTTGCCAGTCCGACAACATATGTCCGTATTTATGCAAAAAGGAACCACTCGACAAAAACACATTTCTGAACTATTAAAGGTTTTACAAAACATGTGCTTCGTAATTTTTTTTATTTTGACGAATTTATTAATTACTTATTTAAATACATATGTGTATCTAAATTTCTAGATAATTACAAAAACATGCATGTGGTTCTTTTTATTTTTACTAATTTAATACATAAAACTTAACAAAGGAAAACATTATACTATTTTAATAATTAAGTAATTTTTTTCAGGGTGGGATGTGAATGCAAAAATGCTTTTAACAATAAAACTATCGAGCCTCTTCCCATTTTTGGCAATGATCCTCGCGTTCAATGCATATGGCTTTTTTGTCCTTAACTGTTTTACAATGGGTGAAATTCGCTTGCAATGTAGCTTACTTATTACAAGTATATTTTATAAGATTGAAATATTTGTAAAATATCTTTGAATACATTTTCTTAGTGACTTTATCCTGCGTCTCCTATATAGGTAGGGCTTTGTGCAAGCTCGTCTGGGTAGGTACCACCCACTTATCAGATATTCTACCGCAAAACAGCAAAACTTGGTATTGTATGGAACAGTTTGAAGGGTGAATGAGCCAGTGTAATTATAAGGGGCATAAAATCTTAGGTCCCAAGGTTGGCGGCGCATTGGCTATGTAAGCGAATGATAACATTTCTTACAATGCCAATGGGCGTTGGTGATCACTTAACACCAGGTGGCCCATATGCTCGTCCATCTACCTATACTATATATAAAAAAAAAGTTGTTGTGTTCTGGTTATCGACAACGCACCCTGCGTCAAAACACATCACAAATCACATTACGAATGACAACAAATTTATTGGAAGATTTCACACACCATTTTCCAGTTCACTCAAAATTGACGAAAACGGATTTAAAAGATGGAAGAGTATCGATAAGTGTAGGTAAGAACAAATGCAGCGATGGAAAGTTACACAAGTCAGATCAGAAGCCACATCAACTCTCTTCCTTAATATAAATCTCAATATAAAAGGAGTGAGCGCGAGACAGAATATCTTATGCCGGACATGACTATATATATATATATATATATATATATATATATAGATTGAAAGGCGGACGTAACAAATAGCCGAGATGACCTAGTGGTTAGAACGCGTGAAACTTAACCGATGATCGTTCAAACCCGGGCAAGCACCACTGAATTTTCATGTGCTTAATTTATGTTTATAATTCATCTCGTGCTTGACGGTGAAGGAAAACTTCGTGAGGAAACCTACACGTGTCTAATTTCATTGAAATTCTGCCACATGTGTATTCTACCAACCCGCATTGGAGCCCCAAACCTTCTCCTTAAAAGGGAGAGGAGGCCTTAGCCCAGCCGTGGGACATTAACAGGCTGTTACGGTATAATGTATGGTAAGGATGGTATTCCAGCTATATTTGTTACAAGTTGTCCTGAAGAGTTAGCAAAGCCGCTTACGTATATTATAAACTGTTCTCTGAGGACAGGCATCTATCCATCGCAATGGAAAGACGCTCTGGTTATTCCTGTCTATAAAAATGGAGATCGTAGTCTCATTAGTAATTATAGACCAATATCAATCATATCTGTGTTCGCCAAAATATTCGAACTAGCTGTCTATCCAATTTTCTTCTCACAATTTAAGGCAAACATTGCCCCGGAACAGCACGGATTCTTGAAACGAGATCTACTACAACCAATCTGACATCTTTTGTCGAGGATCTTGTTGAGGTGATGGATGCAGGAAACTCTGTTGACGCTATCTACACTGATTTCAGTAAGGCCTTCGACACAGTTAGTCACACCTTATTGATACAGAAGCTTGAGATAATTGGCGTGACTGGCAATATGCTAACCTGGTGTGAATCATATCTTCAATCTAGAAAATCTGTAGTTGTAATTAATGGTTACTCTTCAAAATCATTTATTTCTTCTTATGGAGTACCTCAGGGATCCCACTTGGGGCCTCTATTCTTCAATATCTTCATTAATGACATCTGCTCCTGCTTCTGCAACTCTAAATGCCTTTTATACGCCGATGATCTTAAGCTTTACAGAACAGTTCGCACTGAATTGGATGCCATCTGTCTTCAGAATGATCTTAACAACTTAGTGCAATGGTGTAGGGAAAATTGCATGAGTCTCAATGCTTCGAAGTGCTATGTAATAAAGTTTAGTAGGAAGAGAACATCTTTTGAAAGAAATTACTCAATCGATGGAAATAAAATAACGGAAGTGGAACAGATTCGAGATCTAGGTGTCATATTGGATACTGGATTGAGATTTAATTTACATATTGATGACATAGTAAGTAGGTCTTTTAAGATCTTGGGATTTGTATTGCGCAACTGTAAGAGTTTCAAAAACGCTGAGACGAAAATATCGCTCTTTACTGCATTGGTTCGTAGCGTTTTGGAGTATGGGAGTATAGTTTGGAACCCTTACTTTGATATATATAAAAATAGATTAGAAAATGTACAAAAAAGATTTCTCGGGCATTTAACCTACAGTCTAAATTTAGCTAAAAAACTACAAAGCTATGAAGAGAGGTTATCATTTTTCAAACTCCTTTCGCTTCAAAACCGTAGACGCGTTTTAGACAACTCATTTATGTTCAAATTGGTTAATGGTTCAATTGAATCACCTTATCTGTTGTCGAAAATAATGTTTCGCGCTCCTTCTAGATCCTTCAGAGCATCTGCTTACACACCTTTTGTCGAAAGTTTTGCTCATTCACGTTATAGTCGTCTATCCCCAATAAACAGATTAATTATTAACTACAATAGCATATATAAAATAGCAACTTCCTTACATAATAATAAAAAGAACGAAAATAATCCAACGGTTTATCCAGACATTGACATTTTTAATGATAATATCATTTGCTTTAAGAAAAAGACAATAGTGTACATAAATTATAATTTATAGACTATAATAATTCAGTAACTCCAATCGGTTATCCTAGTTTTAAGACGTTACATACAAACTGAAAATTAATATTCCTATGTATAATTCAAACTTTCTATTTTGATTATGACATCTTACAATCTCTTACAATGTATTTAAACTCACAATTGATAATTTTGCTTAATTTAATTAATTTAATTTATTTTTAAAATTTTGACATGAAACTGTATTAAGACTGTATCCGATTGTCTCTTTATTTTTATTAATTCTATAATGTTTTATTTTATCACTTAACTTTTTACAATGTTGACTTATATTATAATTTCCAAGTAATCTTAGAACACCTGTAAAAAAGTAGGCAATTACCCATTTACGAATATGACTTTTGTTTAATGTGTATTTTTGTTGTACTACTTGTTGGTGTTGTCAAATAAATAAATAAATAAATAAATAATGGTACCAAATATATGTAGATCTTTTTTGTATAAATGACTTTGTACTTATACCGTTCATATCTTTGAACATTCGGGTCCCATGATTCAATGGGTCGATTTTGCATTAAGTGTATTGATTAGTTTTGCTTTTGGTTCCATTCTGCTTTTTGTATTAATAGTCTCCGAGGCAAATATCACGTACTTTTTTGGCATAATAAATTACACAATTTTTAAATGTATTTTATTTAATAAAACAAAAAATCCAAAACTGTCGTGTGGTTCCTTTTTGCATAATTACTGACATATTTTATTTAAAAAAAAAACTTTTACCGATAAATATCACAGATAATAAGTAGGCGCACTTATTACGCGCAAATAAAATTCAAATGTGATTCCAAAATGGCTGCCTCTTTTAATGTTAATATGGCTATTTTCGAGTTATGAAAACAAAAGCAACCATTTTTTTTATACTCCCGCTGCTAGATAATAATTTAAATATTTTACATTCATAATTCAAAAAGGCATTATATTTAAATAGCTTATTTTGAAGGATTTTCGTCACAACTGAATTCCAAGTGAAGCGGCGGTTTTGTTATTTTTTAGTATCTTTAAAGTACTAAGGAATACTTTATACAGTCTAATTCAAAATTATATTATAGCAAAATCTAAAAATTACCATCATAATTTAAAACACAGCTTAGGTATTTCCATAAGTAGCAAGTAAAAACACAATTTCCAAATATTATTTATATTTGTTTTATTTAACTTAAAATTAGCGTTAAGAACGCTAACTGGCCGGTGACATTATATTTTTAAACTGTAAGTCAATGACAGAGTAATGAAAAAAAGAAAAAAAAATATTTTGTCAATCCTTAGTTATATTGTAAATATGAAAATGAGTTTGTTTGTTACGTATTCACGTCTTAACTATTCAATCTATTATTATGAAATCTTGCATTTCAGGGGTATAGAAAAGGACAACTTGCAAGACAAGGATACGTGCAGGTTTCCTCACGATGTTTTCCTTAACGGAGCACGAGATGAATTATAAAAACAAATTAAGCACAAATTTCAGTGGTACTGCCCTTGTTTGAACCCACGATCATCGGTTAAGATTCACGCGTTCTAACCGCTGGGCCATTTCGGCCATTACTCCGAATTGCAAAGTTAAATTCGGGTTAATAACACTTAGTTTTTTATTTGCGTGTGTTCGGTAACGGCGTTGCGTTGGTATAGATGTATTTTGTTTTATAGTATAGCTTGATAGGGCTTTGTGCAAGTTCGTCTGGGTAGTCATCAGATATTCTACCGCAAAACATCAGTACCTGGTATTGTTGTTCCGGTTTGGAGGGTGAGTGAGCCAGTGCAATTACAGGCACAGGGACATAACATCTTAATTTCCAAAGCTGATGGCACATTGGCGATGTAAGCGATAATTAACATTTCTTACAATGCCAATGTCTATGGGCGTTGGTGATCACTACTATCATGGCCCATATTCTCGTCCGCCGATCTATTCTATATAAAAAAAAAAAACCATGACGCTTCGTTCAGCTTAAAGTGTCACCGGGCAACAATGTAGGTCAGTTGATTATCGCGCACGCGTTAACAAAACCTTACCGTTATACGGTGAAGGAAATTTGCGAGATCTACTTTTCGGACCGATTGAATGGTTCCGTAAGAATTTACGGTTCACATTGATAGGGGCCTGGAGTAGAGCGAGAGGGGCGATCGCTCTAGACGCCAGATAGTATGAGGCGCGAAAAGGACAAGAACATTTTCTAGAGTACATATGCGTTGTTTAATTTAGAAAATTGTAATTACGTATTTTAGTATTCATATAACTATAACTTAAATGAAATTTATTGTGAAGTGAACGCGTTGACCTATCAAGGGCCAGCGCTGCACATTAATTATATAACAGATCAAATCAAATGATTATTTATTTAAATATAATTATTAATGCACTTTTGAATCGTTATGTTATAGTATTTAATTAAATTTATAGTCTACCTATTAAATTTATATTCTAACCGAGAAGAAACAGAAATACTCAGAATTACATTAAATCACATACACTTAGTTCCTACAACGTAAAAAGCTGAGATGGCCCAGTGGTAAGAACGCCTGAATTTTAACCGATGATCGTGAGGTCAAACCCGGGCAAGCACTGAATTTTCATGTGCTAAATTTGTTATTATAATTCATCTCGTGCTTGACGGTTAAGAAAACATCGTGAGGAAACCTGCATGTGTCTAATTTCACTGAAATTCTGCCACATGTGTATTCCACCAACCTGCATTGGAGCAGCGTTGTGGAATACGCTCCAAACCTCCTCCTCAAAAAGGGAGATAAGGACTTAGCCCAGTAGTGGGACATTAACAGGCTGTTACTGTTGTTCCTGCACGAGATCTAGCAATCATTCAATCGGCGCACATTTGTCAGATATATCCTCAGTAATAGAGTAACGGGCTTTACTAATAAGTTTATTTTTTATAACGAATTATAGCCTGTTCAGAAACTCAAGTATAAACTGCGGAATTTTATAAACAAAGCGTATACTAGTCCTAAAAACGATTGATTAACTTTATTAAAACGGACACTTAGAACGATTATATTATTTTTATTTCAAGTATTATAATATTAATTTTTGTATATAAATTAAATGTAATTATAAGTGCAGAAGTAAGTTTGTTTATTTATTACTTTATAATTTATTGTACACAAGAGAAAAAAAATACAAAACATGGATACAGCGTAAATAAAAGTAGCATACAACTTTTGGCGACCTTATCGCTGCATGGCGATCTCTTCCAGGCAACCGACGGAGTAAGTGATAACTCATAGGATATGAGGTAGGTGGTTCTGTAATAATAATAAAAAACATTCATCTATAAGTAAAACACTAATTTTTTTTTCAGCCTTTTGCCGTCTACTGCTAGGCGAAAGCCTCCCCCATAGAATTCGTCTTCGATTGGCAAGGGTGTTTCAAAATGAACACCCTTGCCAATCGAAGACGCTTACTAGACAACATGTCCATCTATAAACTAATTAAAAAACTTTGGATTGTCCAGACTTATTATCGCGGATACATATTTCTGCACCTTCCAAGTCATTACGCACTAGCAAACGCACGATTTTTTCAGAGCACATGTCTAAATCTAATTTGGGTCATTACTCCCCTCTCAATAGAATTATGAGAGCCTATATTTCAATAAGCGGAGACAAAGATTTAGATATTTTCGGTAATATGAAAAAATTTAAAAATAAAATATTAATTAAAAATACTCAAAATTGTTTAGTTTAGATAGTTTACTTATGTTCTTATCTTTATTCTAATTTATTGTTGTTATATAACGGTTTTTAATTAGCTTTTTTTACCTTCTGTTTGTTGTCGCTTAACTTTTATTTTGTGCATGCTGTTATCACCTATAAGTAAGATACCACTAGTCTTATTTTTTATTCATGTATCTGGAATGTTTTTAGTGTGTATTTTGTTGGTGATCTAATAAATAAATAAATAAATAAATAGAACGCCAACCATCCCGATCTTGGGCAGTCCGCAACCATCCTAAACTCATAAATAAATGTAAATTTATTTGTTACGTTATAATCTTAACATCTGAACCGATAAATAAATTTTGAAACGCGTCGTCAGGGTAACGGAATAGGAACACACTTAACACCTTTCGGGCGCATTTTCATTGGTCGATAAGGCCCGCATTCGGGGTGCGGGAGATTTCTGTAACGCATGCCATAGGGCCCGCAAAGAGTTTATCGTTTTCACTGGTCGTCAGAGCCCGCATACGGGGTGCGGGTGACTTCTAAATATTTAATGATTTATTATTTTTATATTTCATTATATCTCCCGCACACGTTTAATCGACCGAGTTATCGACCAGTGGATTTCATTGGTTGTTAGCTCGCATGCGGGTACTCCCCGCAATCGGGCTAACTACCGAATTATCGACCAATGAAAATGCGCCTTTAGGCTTATTACTAAATACCTGTTGAAGAATTTTTGTTTGTTCGTTGAAATCACGTCACGATAAAAAAAAATATTTGCTAGCGCCAGTGATCTTTTTATGGTTAAATCTTATTTTAAAGTTGCTATTTACAGCTATGGTACGTGAGGTCAAAATGGCGGAAATTTGGTAAAAAATTATTGTTTTATTTTATACAATTTAACCAGTAACAGAATTAAGTATTCGTGTTGTAAGTTGTGCTTTATTTTTGTAAATAGGTTTGTAGAATTAGTCAGTGTCCTTACCGATTTCAACGGCGGACACTAAAGGACCCTTCCACTCTTCCCTTCTCCCAGACAACTGCGCAGGACATATTGCAGTGCACAAGTGTGTGCGCAAACACAGATACTCTCTCTATTCCCTCACTCTCATAATCCGATGGGACGGCAATCCTACACAAGTGGAAAATTCAGGCGCAGGATCAACGGCTTTACATCCTTTCGGACACGTGTAAACACTTCCAACATCCAGACTCCGGACTGCTACTGAGAATCTTCGATCAGAAAAATCCAATAATTTTTCATAAGCCCGACCTCGGGTTTGAACCCAGGCCATATTTTGCGATTTGTCTAATTATATTTATTCTATATCGACATAATGGTAGACGGTATCTATATACGGTATTGCATTGTCTATTTTCTGAGTTATTAGTGGAAGAAAATTCGAAATAATTCGAGTGTCAGATCAATAATGGCAGAATGAGCGAATTCAGTATTTAACTAACGATAATCTATACATATAATTAATCTGTAACTGATCGATGTCTGTACATGGAAGATATATGAGTAAAACTATTACGGGGGGTCGTTATCAACGAAATAAAACCCAAAACAATGGTTGTTGGAATTTTTGTCTGTTTATCACCGCAGGCACAGCTAGTAATAAGTGTTTATTTACCGCAAAACAGCAGTACTTGTTGTTGTTGTGTTCCGGTTTGAAGGGTGAGTGAGCCAGTGTAATTACAGGCACAAGGGACATAACATCTTAGTTCCCGAGGTTGGTGGCGCATTGGCGATGTAAGCGATAGTTGACATTTCTTACAAAGCCAATTTCTATGGGCGTTGGTGGTCCCATCAGGTGGCCATAAGATCGTCCGCCAACCTATACTATATAAAAAAAAGTTACATCGTCCAATCGATCACGAACTTGCCAAGAACGCATTTTATTAGCGTTATTTTTTCATCTCAAACATTTATGAGGAACAAACTACTTCGCGTATTCCAATCGAAGGAATAATGATAAACAAATCTTATATTTACATATTCCATGCGATTCGCTAATATCTCTGCTGTATTACGCACTACGAACAGTTCTCGATTAATATATCTCTATATATAACACAACACTATTACACTCAACTACTTATATACACTTTAATTTTACTTCAAAAGTTTTGATAACAACTACGCCGACATTGACATTCTCGAATCCATAATAAAATCTCGACCAATGATATCGCATTAATTCAAGGTCAATGTTGTTTATTTATTTTCACCCTTGTGATTGGTTCGTTTAAAATTAAGAATACACTCACACATACAAACACAATGATAAATAAAAGGCGAAAGATGGATAGCAATAATTTTTATTCTGTGAAATTAATTTATGTAATTTAGAAATAGTGTACAATAGAATTAAGCGCGTCAACACAGTAAACTATTCTGAAATGTTCATCAAAGTCAGATTATTTCATCCGATTGGTCGATGGCGGTTTATGACGTAATGGGTGACCAATGATCGTTAAGGATGATTTGACAGATTAGTAAATCGGACGATGATTGGTTCAGAAACAGTTGGTAATCATTTTTACAAATTCCAGAGCTATTATCCAAGAACAAACTCCATACTCACTGTAGAAAACGGTCGTAAAATCTAAGAAAGTGACATGCGATATTGACCTTTATAAATGTAACATTTTAATAATACACGCATCAAAATAGTATATCACGATAAGTCGGTTGTCAAAATTTCACGGGTGAGTAATGAAGCGAGCCCTTACATCAATACTGCTAGTAAATACAGGGCGCCAATTCTACTAATTCGTAACGGTTACGATACGTTTCCGATTCTATTCCGATCCGACACGACCGAACGTTGTGTTACCAGAATAGGAAAACGGTTAAACCTCAAAGATAACGCGACAATTTGTTAGTAGAATTGGACCCCCTGGTATATTAGTATAATCGAGATGCATATATATATATATATAGGTATATAAAGAATACATATAAACATATATTTTAGTTGTTTATAATGTTTTTTAACTAAAAATCTCCTTCGGGGTATTACAGTATCTTGAGATATTTTAATATTTGTCTTATGATATTATACATGTGATGATAATAATGATGACGTGGTGATGACGATGATATCTTTATTTGAGAAACGAGACCAGACAACTGTGCTGGAGATAGAATTGTCAAAAAGTATTTGCGCAAGTACAGACGTCCCTCAGTCACGTAATCACGATCGGGAATTCTAGCTCGAGACCAACGACATTACGTGCTGTCCGAGGCACGTGCAACTCCGACTCTCAACTAAAGATATCTCGACACGAAAACCCAATATTATCATTTCATATTAAAACATATAACGTCTGTGTCTCGATGCTAAAAGGGCGAAAATACACTTATGAGTGAAACGAAAATCACACCTTGCATTAGCGAAATAATTAAAAAAAAAAAAAAACTATAAAACTATTTGTGCTGAAACGGAATAAGCTTAACGTTACTAATACCGACAATATCACGAGAAATTATATCATAATCACTTAATATAATAAATGCGAGAGTATCTATGTCTGTGTGTCCGTCTTTCACCGCTGAACCACTGAACCGATTTTGATGAAACTTAATATGAAGTAAGCTCTAACCAGAAGGAAAGACATAGACTACCCTCAGCCCCCCTAAAACTAGTTTTACTTAAAACAACAAATTGTTTCCATTCTGATTATCAAAAGGTTTATAGCATATGAGATACGAGAGGGTCAAGTGGTTCAAACGCGTGAACATCAACCGAAGGTTATGGGTTCGAACCCACAAACAAGCACCACTGAATTTTCAAGTTTTAATCTACACGTGTAGCCAAACTCTCCTCAAACGGAGACCGCCTTCGCCCAACAGTGAGACATACTAGTTTGCTAGTATAGTATTTTAACCCTTATATCACCGGGCCACAGGTATTATTATCGCGTGTGACGCGCTTCAGCTTGTGCAAACAATATTATTTAATATCTTACTTTGATTATTAATTCTACTTGGATGACGAGACAAGTACAGTTCAATCTTAGACTAATTTAATTTTTTTTTAAATTAATTAATATCGTAGTAAGGTATTAATTATATATACCTATATATTATATATAGTTAATTAAGAATTAAAGTAACTAGCTCTTTTATTGTTCGTCTATGTTATGATATGTAGACGTAATTTGCTTGATGGTGGGGCCTGGGTAGGTACCACCCGCTCATCCAATATTCTACCCCCAAACAGCAATACTTGGTATTGTCGTGTTTCGGTTTAAGCGAGTGGGATGCAACTACAGGCACAAGGCACACCTTAGTTTTCAAGGTCAGTGACGAATTGGTGATGTAGGGAATGTTTAGTAATTCTTTACCGCCCTTATCTATGGCCAATGTGTGGTGAACACACCACCAAATCACCACCTAAGCCCGCCTACCTAATTTAACACATTGTGACATTTGAAGAGACTATTAATACTCGAGTGAAACAAACGTAAATAATATTGTTAACCAAAACTTTTAAATTTCGTTCGATAAACACAAATATGATTATCAGGATGCTCTCTAGCTACGCTAGCGTGATTGTAGCAATTTTTTTTTTTTTTGGTAACTAACAGTATTTTAACACAATGAGTTTTCAATAGTTTTCACATTAATAAGTACGTACAGATTAAAAAGACAATATACAATATTATTAACATAAATTAATAATTTGATTAATAAACTTTTAATTATTATTAAGTATAAATAATTATAAATTATATAATATACAAGAATACAATTAATTATATTATAATTTTTCTGTTTTAAGATATTCTAATTGAAGTTGACACAATATAACTTATCTCTGTCACTCATTGTAATATGTATATATTGCCATTTCATTCGCACTGGTTCATTTAACGACCACAGATTATACGGTTCTTGACTTTTATTTATATATGCTATATTACTCGGTGATAGTACTTTTTGCATGTCCGTCTGGGTAGATACCATTACTGATCATCCATCCTACCGTTCAAACAGCTATACTTAGTATAGTTGTGTTCCGGTTTGAAGGGTGAGTGAGCCAGTGTAACTACGGGCACGAGGGACATAACATCTTAGTTCCCAAGGTCGGTGGCACATTGGCGATAATCAATTAATATTTCTATAGAGCAGAGCCGAACGAAGCACATATATTTATGTATAAAAAACATTTAAACCCACTACGATATTAATCAATTTCATTTTAACTAATTCTTATATACACGTTTACCACACATAGATGAAAAACTACACAGATAATAATAAAAAATTATTACACAGATAATTAAGGAATATACATTCCGACGACCTCCAAGATTCTCTACTTCACACCGAAGTTGCTTACACAATAATAGCACTTTTGATTTCATCTATCCAACGTCCATTTTACGAACCGCCTAATAAAAAACTATTAAGGTAGACGCACACTGTTAAAACGTCACGCTATAACGACACTGTGTAATGTTTTTGATGCGACACGTGACGTCACTCGACGCTCTCTGATGACGTCATGCGCCATCTTTTATTTACTTAAATCCACATTCATAAATTACTTCAATTTAATTACATGGCACGTTAATGATATCTACCGTTTTGTGATGGTCACATTTTATCACTAATTTATCATCTATTTATTTATTTAACCGAAAAATCCAACAGTTAAAAACATCCTTATTATGTAATATATAATATGATATATAACTAAGACCAAAATATGATTACAAAATTAATTTTAACATGTATAGAATTACTAAGGTTTTTTTTTTAGTTCATTTGTTTACATTGCGTCTAGAAATCGGTTCTAGACACGCTACAATTCGTATATGAAAACTAGCCAAGTCAGACCTTAGGCTTCAATACATTATCCTAAGTTATAAGAAGAAATGATATTTTAAATTGTTATAAAATATTTTATTTTGTTATAAATAAATTCCAGGACTGACCATTGAACTTGGCACCCATTTAGATCCCACTTCTTTTGTCATTGAAGGCATGTATCATAATATTGAACTTGGCTCTCATTTCACATTTACGTTTTTGGGATATTAGAATTCTGAAGCGATCGAGCATAATCGCTCAACAAATAGCCACTAGCTTCCTTGCAGTCGAACAATTAAATAACCGAAGTAGAATTAACAATAAAACAAAAGGTATTATTACAAAATCCGATTGAAATTGCACTTATTGTCATATATAATTACGTTATAAAATTAATCTGTTACGAATCTCGGCTTACTATACTCTTTAGTTTTGTCTATGAATTACGTACAGGACAAATTATATGATGAGTATTAAGTCTAATGTCTCTTGTCCAACCGTAATATAAAAGAATGACCGACTTGACATATCGACGTACAAGCCCAAACTATTAAGAAAATTTTCATACGTGTTTAGAAAAGATTTTAGAAAATTAACCCCCAAGGTACTAAATGGGGGTAAGTTCGTATGAAATGCCCTTAATTTTTTTTTTATTCTGAATTACGAAAACGAAGAAGAATTTAAAAATTTTCACGCAGCGTTCCGTTTTAACAGTACGCATCCACCTTTACATTCATTACACCGTTACACTTAGAACATTTAATTAAAATATCATTAACTATAAACTAGTGGTTTATGATAATAATTTATTATAATAATAATTTTGAATCATTACGAGGTGAGGTCCGATAGAATCTTTTAAAGAGGTTATATATAACATTAAAAAAAAATAATCGAATAAAACCTTCTTTGTTGGTTTACATCGCTTAAAATTCGAGTAAAATCATAATCAATTAATGAGATCCGTTTTGCCGCATACAAATATTGCAGATTAATCTATATTGTCTGTGTATTTGCTGAATGTTAACTCGCAATCAGGTCGGATGCCGCGAAAATTCTCCGCGCCATTTTCGCTAACATTCGTATCGGTGAAGTCGATCCGCGTCAGATTCGGGGCGGCCGTCGCGAGGTGGACCAGACTCCGGTCCGTTATGTTCCGATAACCGGTAACGGACAGGAACCGTAAATTCGACCGGTCCGGTCTGGAGCCGGTGTCATGGCCGACGACCATCGGACCATTGGGGCCGATGTGGATTATATTCACGTCCTCCCCATCGGCTCGACCGAAGCGCCGCATCGCGAAATCCGTCACAAGCGAACTCGAGTCTACGTGCGTGGAACGAAAGTTCAAATTCAAATGGCGATCCAGTTCCGAGGAATCGCGCGGGAATCGATACGTATTCAGTTGCGGGCCGACGCTGACGTACAGCACGTGATGCCGCGGCTCGATCTGGTACTGGATCGGCGGAAGCGGTTCCCGTCTCTGGTTCTGCTGCTGATTGGCCTGATTCTCCGGCGCACAGTTCACGTACACCGGTTCCTGGTTCTTCCGGAAGCAAACGTACTTCTCCTTCGGCTCGTCCGACTTCTCCGCGTCCTTCGACGTCGACGCGCCTTCGTTTACGTTTTCGTTCGAACGTTTCAGACTCGGCTTCGGTTCCGCATCGGCGGCGTCTTCGTCGTTTTTCGGTTTCGCTTCGTTTTCCGCTTTAGCCGGTGCGGTTTCCCCTTCCGGTACCGGTTCTTGATTCCTGAAATGAACGTATCCATCGTCTTGGCGCGTCGAGTTCAATTTCGCTCGCGACGTGCTCGCTATAACGATAACTTCGTTCTGCCTTCCACATCTGAGTTCCCCGACGTCTATTAACTGATCGATTTTAATGCAGTCCACAATACAATCCGGACTACCGCCTCTTTGGTTCTGCGTCCGAAAATTTTCGTTCCTCGCGTTCTCATTGGCTTGTGCGTTTAAATTTGGAACGTTTTGCGGATTACTATCGCTGTTGGCGTTTTCGTCGTTTCTCGAATTATCGTTATCGTTGACCAGCTGCGGGTTATCGTATCTGTTATCGACGTCTTCGTCATTCATCGCGTCGGGGTCGTCGCTGTCCGTTTCAATGACACCGATCACGTTCACGTTTATCTCGCAGTTGATCTTCATTATCCTGTTCTTTGGATATTCATCGTTTTTCGTTTCATTATTCTGACTTTGACCGTTATCGTTGGTACTGTTCGAGTCACCATTCGTTTGACTGTTCTGTGACGTACTCTGCGCGGTATCGTTCGATACGTTCGAATCGTTATCGATTTTCTGACGTTTATTGAGCGGGGATTCCCCGTTGATCTCCGCGCTGTCCCCGCTACCGTCTTCCGGTTTCCTCTTCGACGTGCCCTCTTTATCCCTCTCGGTGTTAGCATTTAATGTTGCCGATCTGAAAATAACAATATCAATATAATCATTGATAAAAGGCCTTTAGACTAACACAGACTAACACTTTTCCTCACGATGTTTTAAATCACCGTCAAGCACGAGATGAATCATAATCACAAATTAAGCACATGAAAGTTCTGTGGTGCTTGCCCGGATTTGAACCCGCGATCATCGGTTAAAATTTACGCGTTCTAACCACTAGGCCATCTCGGCTATTATATACACATACATATATATAAAATTAATTCAATAATATGTCTTCTCCAACAACATTTTTTCATGAGGTAAACATTAAGCGTTCGGGCGTGATGACGTCAGCGTGAGATTCGTTATTGTGAGTGCGTTCATGTGTGCGTGAGATCAGCACACGAGCTCCCAACCTCAACAAATCTTACATGACTAGAAATATTTGAATAACTTTGTCTAAACGTGCGTGAATTCGTTTACGTGTATGCGTGAATTCGTGTACGTGTGTGCGTCAATTCGTGTACGTGTGTGCGTCAATTCGTGTACGTGTGTGCGTGAATTCGTGTACCTGTGTGCGTCAATTCGTGTACGTGTGTGCGTGTGCACGTGTATTGCGTGTATGTACGTGTGCATACAATAAAGTCTGGTTTACTAACGTTTGGGTTTCCGTTTGATTCTCAACAGCTGGTTCCGTTTGACTACCCGATGGCTGAGCGTCATCCGTCTCCGGACCTTCGGCGCTGGTGTCCGGGGCCGATTTCGATTTGAAGTAATCCGGTTCCTGTAACAAACGATAACATTATCAAAATGCAAGCACCATGTGCTCGGTAAATTTAAATGTATGTGCGTTTGTCACACCCCCGAACCTCAACCGTTCGGTGCCAGAGCTGAACATTTATATCATTTGTTATATTATAACCATCTCCATTACTTTAAACCTACTAAAAGTTAAGTAGTGATACGGCAAAATAGACAGGCAGACTGGCTAACAAATGGCTAATGGTGGGTCAACATCGTTCAGACACTGGCACAGTAAGACGTATTAACCATTCCTTAATTCCTTACATCATCCATGCGCCACTAATCATGAAACCTAATAGTCTTACAATACCGTCTCTTTCTTTCGAATGTCATCTCAATAATGACTGAGAGAGAGAGAGAGAAATCATTGTTTAACTAAAGAAACGCTAAGTAACGTTTATAAGTAAAGTCGTATGATGTTATGTCCCTTGTGCCTGTAATTACACTGTCTCACTCACTCTTCAAACCGGAACACAACAATACCAAGTACTGCTGTTTTGCGGTAGAATATCTGATGAGTGGGTGGTACCCAGACGAGCTTGCACAGAGCCCTACTATATATGACACAAACAGTTTCCAGTCCATCCCACCGACCTGCTGCTCCCAGTCGTCCAGCTGGTCGTGCTGCACGGGCGGGTCGTCGGCGTAGTGCGCGTGGTGGCGCTTGAAGCGGCCCGCGTGGCGCCGCCGCGCCGCCAGCCACAGGTTCTCCAGGTTGGGCAGCCAGCCCAGCGCTGACACCTCCGAGTCGCCCACCGGCGAGCCGCGCAGGTCGAGCGACTGCAACGGTAAGCCGGTGAGACAGGGGACCACACGTCGTCGAACACATACGCTATGGACCACGAGTTTATAATACCTGAAATTATGGGCCACGAGTTATTTGTCATATGTTTTGGACCACACGTTATATTTATCACCCGAAATGGACCATAGACTGTAGAACTCGCGAAATGCCATATGGACCATATATAAATCAAAGTTTTTTTTTTTAATTTAACTAATATCTAAGTTACCTTCAAAGTCCGAAAGCCGTATCTCGATGTTAGGGAGGCGTACGCGACGAACTCGGCCAGCTTGGGACAGTCGCGCATGAACAGCTCCTCGAGTTTGGGCATCTTGCTCAGCGGCAGCAGGGTGGCTGGGTCCATCCACTCGCACTCGGAGACGTTGAGGCTCTGTGACAAATACATAAATAGTGATAATAATATAATAATAATAATATCTTGGGACATTATTCACACACGGCCATCTGATCCCAAACCAAGCAGAGCTCGTACTGTGGAAACCAGACAACTGATATACTACATATACTACTTTTCTTTTGTAAATACATACTTATATAGATAATTACACCCAGACTCAGGACAAACACAAATGTTCATGCACACAAATGTCTGTCCTGGGTGGGAATCGAACCCACAACCTTCGGTGTGAAAGGCAAGTATCTACCAACCACGCCAACCGGCTCGTCAAATGATATTGTTTTCTTTTTTTTTTTAATTAATCCAACCCTATCACATGTTTAGTTAGTAATTTATTTATTTGTTAATGTTGAAAATATGAACGTAGTCCGAAATTAATGACGCTTTACCCTTTTTAGTGTAACTCTCTCTAATAAAAAGAAAATGTCTACCTAATCTCTTCTTCTATCCTAGCCTACCGTAACAGCCTGTGAATGTCCCACTGCTTATCCCACCACGCTGTTCCAATGCGGGTTGGTGGAATACACATGTGGCAGTATTTCAGTGAAATTAGACACATGCAGGTTTCCTCACGATGTTTTCCTTCACCGTCAAGCACGAGATGAATTATAATCACAAATTAAGCAGATGAAAATTCAGTGGTGCTTGCCCGGGTTTGAACCCACGATCATCGGTTAAGATTCACGCGGTCTTACCACTGCGCCATCTCGGCTTCAATCCTAGCCTAACTCTGTAAAAATATAATCTAATTCGAGTTTTCATTAGTATAAGATTAAGTTTTATAAGTTATATAAGTACAACGCACTGCGAAACTGTGGAATGCTTTGCCTGAGTCCGTATTTTTTTTTCATAGAACAGGAAGGCGGACGAGCATATGGGCCACCTGATGGTAAGTGGTCACCAACGCCCATAGACATTAGCACTGTAAATGTTAACCATCCCTTACATCGCAAATCGCCACCAACCTTGGGAACTAAGATTTTATATCCCTTGTGCCTGTAATTACACTGGCTCACTCACCATTCAAACCGCAACACAATAACAAGCACTACTGTTTTGCGGTAGAATATCTGATGAGTGGGTGGTACCTACCCAGACGAGCTTGCACAAAGCCCTACCACAAGTTATTCCCGATCGGTACAACGTCGGTGTCTTCAGATCCAGAGTGAACAGGTTTCATCCATCAACCGTCAACATCCTAGACCGTGTCGATGCTTAACATCAGGCAAGTCAACAGACAAACGCTGGCCTATTACGTGTTAAAAAAAAAAGTCTCTAGTCGGTTCGGAGTTCGGATAACTTAATTTTTTTTTAGAATAACGTTTTTTTTTTATATATATTAGCCAGGAGGGCAAATGACTCTACTCCACCTGATGTTAAGTGGTAGTAGAGTCCAAACGCGACGACGGCCAGTACAGTCGGGAAGAGGGTTCTGCACTAGCCGCCCTCGCCTTGCCGGCCCGCAAGATGCCTCTTCACGCCTCGTTTGAAGGAACCCGGGTCGTAAGAGGAGGGGAATACGTGAGCTGGTAAGGAATTCCATTTCTTGGAAGTGCGACAAAGAAAGGAGTTGCCAAATTTCTTTGTGCGCGATGGAATTGATGTCACAGTTAGTCGGTGACATCGAGAGCCAGCACGCGTAGACTTGTGAAGGAAGGGGGAAGCAGGAATTAGGGAGAATAATTCCTCGGAACACTCGCCGTGATACAGTCGACAGAAAGCGCTTCGATTCGAATGACCTTGAACAGCTAACTTGGATAGGCAACAAACAAATGACTTGCAGTGATCAAAAAGAGGAGAGGAGGCCTTTAGCCCAGCAGTGGGACATTCACAGGCTGTTACGGATCAAATCGACCTACATTATGATCCTCTCACTAAGTTGAAATCAACTTGCACTGGCTTATCTTACATTGATTAACAAAATAACTACTTTTATAAGACACTCTTATGTATACATATTTTTGTTAAACATTTTTTTTTCTTCATGTCTATTTTTGTAATTAAGTTTTAGTTTATCTATATTTTAAGTGTTAAATGAATTTGCTGTCGCTACTTTTTACTTTTTATGTATAATTACAAGCGGTGTTTACCTATATATACGCTATTCTACGTATATATATATATTTTTAAATGTATTATGTGTTATATTCAGTGTAAACAACAGTTGGTAAACCTAAATAAAAAAAATAACCTCTAAAAGATGTACTCAATAGAAAAAAAAATCAAATAACTACCCTCAAAGCATTCGACAGCCCCCCCCCCCCCAAATAGTCTAACTCACCTCGAGTATCGGTAAATTCTCTTGTATCTTGAACAGGAAGGACTTGTCCGTCGGCATGTTGTAACACCTCGTCCCGCGTAGCGAGAGCTTCTTCAGCATCTTCGGGAAGTGACCGAGGTTGGTCTGGAAATAACACAGTGACTTGAGTGAAAAACTTACTTACTATTTGTCGGCGAGTCCATCGTCACAATATATATTAAAAAAATTTTTTTTTAATATATATTTTGTATATTATAGCTCAAAAAGAGCTATAATATACAAAATACACAATTTTGAGAAGGAGGTCAAAAGAAGAATACGTTTGGGCTGGGCAGCATTCGGGAGGTTGCGTCATATTTTTGAATCGTCGATCCCACAGTCACTTAAGACCAGGGTATATAATCAGTGCGTCCTGACTGTTATGACTTAGGGCGCCGAAACGTGGACACTCACTGTAGGACTGGTCCACAAGTTCAAGGTCGCTCAGCGAGCTATGGAACGTGCGATGCTTGGGGTTTCTCTGGCAGATAGAATCCGAAATGAGGACATTCGCCAGAGAACTAAAGTCACCGACATCGCGCGTAGAATTAGCACGCTGAAGTGGAAGTGGGCTGGTCATGTCTCCAGACACATCGATGGCCGATGGAGCCGACACATGTTGGAGTGGAGACCACGCTTAGGCAAACGTAGTGTAGGACGCCCTGCGGCAAGATGGACCGACGATTTGAAAAAGGTGGCAGGTACGGGATGGATGCGGGCTGCCCAAAATCGGGATGGTTGGCGTTCTATGGGGGAGGCTTTCGTCCAGCAGTGGACGGCGGTAAGCTGATATATTATAGCATAGCATTGGTCAGTCATTATTATTTCTTACTTTTTTTATAGAATAGGAAGGCGGACGAGCATTTGGGCCACCTGATGGTAAGTGGTCACCAACGCCCTTAGACATTGGCACTGTAAGAAATGTCAATCATCGCTTACATGCCGCCACCAACCTTGGGAACTAAGATTTTATGTCCCTTGTGCCTGTATTGGCTCACTCGCCCTTCAAACCGGAACACAACAATACCGAGTACTGCTGTTTTGCGATAGAATATCTGATGAGTGGGTGGTACCTACCCAGACGAGCTTGCACAAAGCCTTACCACCAGATCCTTTGTGAATGTTGTGTACACTTGTAATCGATATACATATCAGAAGTCGATTTTTTCTCTTCGGACGTTATATATGCGACCATTTAATCTGTACATCGTTAGTGTGCTTATTAAGTAAATAAAATAAAAATAGAATCTTGCCGGTTCAAAAGAATCTATAATAGATTCAGTTTAAGTCTCCACAGACGTTTTTTCCGTGTCGTTGTTGTATCCAGACTTGTTGATTGTAATCAGATTATTGATTACGATTACAATTTGTAATCATCAATCCCGATTACAGGATAACGAAAGTAATCAAAAACCCAGATTGAGAGAGAACTTGTAATAATTTGATAGTTTTGTGTGTTTTCATATTTTCACTTCTAGGCGATCAATATGGGATCCTGGATTCCTTTACTAGTCTGGACGGGGTTCGGCCAGCCTGTCCATGATGGGGTCATTTCTAAACTAGTGATAGGTACATGGTGGTAACATTAGTTTTATAATTAGTATTGTTATGTTCTGGTTTGAAGGGTGAGTGAGGCAGTATAACTACAGGCACAAGGACATAACATCTTAGTTCCCAAAGGACGGTTAATATTTCTTACAGTACCAATGTCTATGGATGATGGTGACCACTATAGATGGAAGATTTAAGATACAAAAGCCTATTAGAAATGTATATATTCTGTTAGTACTAGATTAGAATGAAGGTATATTAATCAATTACCCGATTACAGTCAATATTACAGTAATCCACGGCCAGCGTGGTCAGCTGCGTACAGCTGGAGACTAGCTGCTGGAGCAGCTGCTGCGAGAACGAGAACTGCGGCCCGTTGCAACGCTGCGGCCCACTGCGGCCCATGTTGCTCTCGTCCGTCCACGATGGAAAACCACGGTATCTATTAACGAATAAACGTCTAGAGTATGATATTCACCAGGATGGTATGGTATTATGGGTACAATGGTTGTGTTGAAGGGTGAGACATATAATATTCATATGTATATGTCTTTATTTGTATTATTATGTAAATGACTGCCTCGTTGGTCTAGTGGCTTGATGTAAGGCCGCAGACCCGGAAGTCTTGGGTTTAATTCCCAGGTCAGGCCAATAAAAAGTTGTTGGGTTTTTCTGACTGGAAGTTAGAAGTGTGTACATTCTCGTGCCTCGGAAACCCGTTGGTCCTGCGCCTGAACTCTTTCCGGTCGTGTCAGATTGCCGTCCCATCGGATTATGAGAGTTAGGGAATAGAGAGTGCACCTGTGTTTGCGCACACACTTGCACTATAATATCTCCTGCGTAGTTGGCTAATCTCTCTTGAGATTGGCCGCCGTGACCGAAATCGGTCTGGAGGACATTATTATTATAAAACACGGTCATCTGTTCCTATATATAGTCCCCGTCAATAAATATTTCACATCGACCTTTGACAAGAGACAATCGACTAATTTATCAGAACAACATACTAAAGCCATGATACAAATTTAAATGATTAAAAATTGGGTGTTTTACAACATATATATTTTAAAGTGGACGCGACCGCACTCTGTCACAGTTGAACAATGACTGAGAAACGTCTTACGTCACATATCTAGTGTGCGACAGAGATAACGCTCTACGAAGCCGAAATTAGTCGATCGTCTCTTTTCAATTTAAGTTGAATTTGAAAAGAGATGATGAATTATATAAGATATATTAAAAATAAATGTATAAGTAAATAACATAATACCAAGAAACTGATATTGGTTGATGGAGCAAAGGTCTCATGTACCAGGATATCATAAACATTTAGAAGGTCGTATGTGAAAATTCTCACCTTGGCATATTCGGAGTCCTCTGGGCACTGATGAAGAGTCTTGCGTGATGCCTCTCCAAGTGAACTGGTATCGGTATTTCGTGGATCTGTTCTGAAGGGAAGAGAGACATTCTCATGAGAACGTCACTTTTTAAATTTGCGAATTAATAATCTCAAAGCTAATGTTGAATAATGAATGCCGGACCGGTTGGCGTGGTTGGTAGATACTTGCCTTTCACGCCGAAGGTTGTGGGTTCGATCCCCACCCAGGACAGACATTTGTGTACACGAACATGTCTGTATGTCCCGAGTCTGGGTGTAATTATTTATATAAGTATGTATTTACAAAAGAAAAGCAGTATATGTAGTATATCAGTTGTCTGGTTTCCATAGTACGAGCTCTCCTTAGTTTGGGATCTCAACACAACGCAAATAAGAAGTTTTTTGCTTGTGTCTCGCGTTTATTTCAAAGATCAAATTTCCTCAGATTACGGAACTACGCGCTCTGGGGATTCCCCGTTCATTTACGCAGTGCCATTGGCAGATAGTAAAAAAGAACAGGTAAATTTACAGTTCATACATATAACAAGGATAGGTAGCTGTTTGTTGTTTCTGTTCGGAAAGTACAGGGTTCTCTCAATCATTTCTCGTTTGATTTCGCTGACGAACAAAGTGTTTGGTGTAATTTTGTGTATTTTATGGGAAAAAGACATTTTAATAACGATGGCTGATTATTTTGTTTGAATATTCGAAATAATATTAATTAATTCTAGTTTTTTTTTTTATAATCTCGTAATTATTTAGCCATAAATAATTTATGATAAATCAAACAGTAGATAATTTGCATTTACTAAATAATTCGATTACTCTATGAAACATTTTTGTTTAGTTACCATTTTACTGTTTTGTCTGATTATTATTTTTAAGTTGGATTTGCTGTTTTTTGTTTTGCCAAGGTTGGCAACATTGTTTATTGGTTTATGTATGTGTTGTGATCATAGTGTTCATTAATTTATGGTGCTATACTGTTTGTTTTCATTTAAACAAATAAATGAAATAGTCAACCGCTCATCATAATATTCAAGGACATAGCAAACCTGACAAACACCCCCCAACCCTTTACATATACATACGATTACATACAATACATACAATATAAAACTTACCACGTATATTTGGCTCATTGTTCGTACCTGCTTCAGTTTCGGCTGTTTCGTCCTTCTCCTCCGAGGCTTCTTTGCGTGTGACGTTCAGCAGACCAAGGCATCTAGGGACATGGGAAAATTAAACATGGCCACGTGTTTACTATACTATTTATAATAATAATAGTCCACCAGACAACTATCGGCCACGGCGTCCAATCTCAAGAGAGATTAGCCAACTGCGCAGGAGATATTATAGTGCACGAGTGTGTGCGCAAACACAGGTGCACTCTCTATTCCCTAACTCTCATAATTCGATGGGACGGCAATCCGACACGACCGAAAAGAGTTCAGGCGCAGCCTTTGTTAGTCCCAAGCAGTTGTTTAATACAAATTATTTAGATGTTAATAAAAAACCATTGAAATTTAAAGTACTTAAAATTAAAGTAACACCAAGTGTGACGACCACAATAGCACGGCGGACCTCAGATTGAGTACTGCTTTGTTAAGGGATAGTTAATATTTCTTACAGTGGTAATTGTCTAGGCGGTAGTGTCCACTTGCCACCAGGCCGACTTGGACTAAAAATACAAGTAAAGATAAAAAAATCCATCCAAATTTACATATTCCACGCGATTCGCTAATATCTCTGCTGTATTACGCACTACGAACAGTTCTCGATTAATATATCTCTATATATAACACAACACTATTACACTCAACTACTTATACACACTTTAATCCACTTCCATAATAACTACACCGGCAAAGCAAAAACGATATACATCTCAACCAATCACGTCGCGTCATTTCAAGGTCAAATTTGTTTTTTTTATCTTAACACCTCTCGAAATCGGATAAACTCACCCGTCCGCGTTCCTAGCGTATCCGGACAGCATCAGCACGCGCGTGTCTTGATGGAGAGCGTTGTCGAGGAGCCACTTAAGCCTCGCTTCGCTGCAGGGCACCGCGCTCGCGTCGACGCGCCTCCATAACGAACGCTCACGAACGAGGCGGCCGAGGCGAACGCAAGAACTGTTGATATCGTGCACAAATATGTACGGACCGAATTCGGTTTAATATATTTGATAGAGTTGTATGGAATTCCGATTTTTGTCACTAGATGGCGCTGTTTTTAAGTTTCCATAAAAATAGCATTTACGTCAAATCTATCCAATTAACATAACTCATTACTCATTAGGCAAACAGACGGTTCTTCCTGACTGCCACGAAAAAAAAAAGCCAGTCTGGTTACGGGCCTCGGGGTTGCCCCCTTTACCCGGGCTATTCCTCACCGGCAAGTCACTCTCGCCGTGTCATTTTATTTTTGGCTCGAAGGGCCAAGGTCTCAATAAACTGGCCGTCGTAATTGTCGTAAAGTTTAATTTATTTGATAGCGTTGTATGGAATTCCGATTATCTTCACTAGATGGCGCTGTTTTTAAGTTTCCATAAAAAAAATTGCAGTTCACGTCAAATCTATCCAATTAAAATAACTCATTACGCATTACGCACACAGATAAATCAACTTGGAAGATGTTTTTGCTTATGTAGTAGTGTCAATCACCTAGTGACTAAAACCGGAATAAATCGGTTTGCGCTAGATACCACGTGACTCGAACGTCACATAAGTAGCGTTAGAAGTGTCATTTTGTTTATTATTTTCCTAAAATACTTACATTAAAAAAAGGTTAATTTATTTATGCTGACGGTACACTATGACAAACGCAAAAGCGTATCTAAAATGATTTATCTGTAACAGCCTATGTCCCACTGCTGGGCTAAAGTAACCGTGTAACCATTTGAAGAGAAGTTTGTATTCCACACACACTGCTTCAATGGAGGTTAAATAAACATATCATAAATTTATATGCGAAACATGCAAGTTTTCTCAAAAATACTTTTTTTTTGAGAATTACACAATTTTTCCTATTTACCCCTCCAATTAAGGTTGTGTTAGGTGTGGGGGGGACAATAGCATAGCAACTCAGTTGGTTATGAACATGGCCAAAACCACAGAGCCAGTAAATAAGACCTGGCAACCCTTAATATGAAGACAGTGATACCAGCTGTTAATTAACTCTAGCAATAAATATTATTCATTAACTCTTCAAATAAAAACTCAATACTTACAATCCAAGCGCTTTCAAATCCCTCGGAGAACAATAACGCAGAACATAGAGTAGTACATCATCAGATAAATCCAAAAGCCCGATTTGATTGTAGCTGGTGAGGATGAAATCTGTAAGCAGTTGATTATATTTTAATGTAATGTAACAGCCTGTGAAAGTCCCACTGCTGGGCTATAGGTCTCCTCTCCTCCTTTTTGAGGAGAAGGTTTGGAGCTTATTCCACCACGCTGCTCCAATGCGGGTTGGTGGAATTCACATGTGGCAGAATTTCAGTGAAATTAGACACATGCAGGTTTCCTCACGATGTTTTCCTTCACCGTAAAGCACGAGATGAATTATAATCACAAATTAAGCACATTTTAATACTGTAAGCATATTTTAATACTGTAAGTTAAATTTTTTTTTCAACATGGTAATACTTTGTATAAAACCGACTGAGTATACCAATAAGTATACTGTAGCTATATCTGAACATCAATACTCTATATTGTGTTTCATTTTAAAGAAATTGTGAGCGAATGTAATTACAGATACAACGGATATAATATATTATATATTTTTTTTACTAAATTGGTAAGAGGACTGACAAATTTAAAAAATATTAATAATTACTATACCGATAAACCAACTTTGAGAACTGTTATGTTTCTTGTGCATGTAATTACACTGGCTCACTACCCTTTTTAAATACATTATGTGCGATTGTGTAATTCGGTCGCTAGATGCCACTGCCTCCGTAAACGGGTTCACGGGAAGGGATGTCAAAATTTACTCACTAGAACTTTGTTTTTCTTTTTATATAGAAATTAATTGATAACATTGTCTTTTGTTTACCTATTTATTGCATTGCTGAACACGAAAATGATTAAGTGACTGACTGACATATTAACGCACAGCCCAAACTAATGGGGGTGAAAATATGCATATACGTTCCTTTTAAACAGTCGAATAGCATTAAATAGCATTAAACAGTTGAATAGCATTTTTTTGTCTTTTTACTATTTATTATATATTTTGTATTTATGATCCCTGTTTGGTCGAAATAAATATTTTATTATTATTATTATTAAGAAAAGATTTTTGAAAATTGAATCCCTAATGTAGTGATAAAGGGAATGAAAGTATTTATGAAAAATCTTTAATTTTTCACGAAAAAGCTATTTTACTGGTGGGCTTTGTGCAAGCTTATCTGGGTAGGTACCACCCACTCATCAGATATTCTACGGCAAAACAGCAGTACTTGGTATTGTTGTGTTCCGGTTTGAAGGGTGAGTAATTACATTACCATTTATTACCAGTGTAATTACAGGCACAAGGGACATAAAATCTTAGGTCCCAAGGTTGGTGGCGCATTGGCGGTGTAAGCTATGGTTAACATTTCTTACAGTGCCAATGTCGAATGGTGTTGGTGACCACTTACCATCAGGTACTCGTCCGCCTTTCTTTTCTATAAAAAAAAAATGGAAATTGGTATTCAGTCATTCTGAATTATGACACGAGCAAAGCTGCTTGTAAAGCGCTACTAATCTATATATATGGTTTATTTAATTATCCTAGTAAAAATAAAATTACAAAATTAAATATCTATAAGTGATATCTTAGAGGAGAGGAGAACTAACAAAGACCGTTGACAGTTATTTTTATATTTTGTACTAGAATACAAGGAAATATTTTGTTCTTATATAGTGTTCATGTATAAAGTTTTACAGACAGGTACAAATTAAGAAAAAATCCTTTTATAGTTATTTATGATACAATTTGCTTGTCACTCATTATAGTTGCTACATATAGATAGTTACGACTTGGAAACTGAGTCGTAATACATATGCACAAAATATGTTTCAGTATAGCTAGAGTATATCGTATTTAAAATGGAACTAAACTAACAACCGAAATAAATTGAAGTTAAAATTAAGTTAGTAACTCATTTAGAATCAATTATTCTAATAATAATAAATACAAAAGTGTGTTTATTCATTTTTTAAATAATTAAGGTGTCTCTACACTTGGCATAGTGCATCTGTATTAATTAACACTATTATTAGCGTGTAGACGATCAGTTAAATTATATTTACTTTATTAACATAAGTATGACAAGTAATCTAAGCATGTATACATGACTCGGTCGGTCCATTTTTAGTTTAATAAGGTAAATAGTTGCATCAATCCATAATTTATTCTCTCAGTAGCTAGCAAGAGTGAGTTGGACTGTGAATGGACCGTACCGTAACAGCCTGTGAATGTCCCACTGCTGGGCTAAAGGCCTCCTCTCCTCTTTAGAGAAGAAGGTTTGGAGCTTATTCCACCACGCTGCTCCAATGCGGGTTGGTGGAATACACATGTGGCAGAATTTCAGTGAAATTAGACACATGCAGGTTTCCTCACGATGTTTTCCTTCACCGTAAAGCACGAGATGAATTATAATCACAAATTAAGCACATGAAAATTCAGTGGTGCTTGCCCGGGTTTGAACCCACGATCATCGGTTAAGATTCACGCGGTCTTACCACAGGGCCATCTCGGCTTTTTGAATGGACAAATATTTCAAATTAGTTAAGTGGCTAGTAGTAGTAGGTTTAACACATATTTGAAGCATTTTAGTACAGCAAATATACTAATTCTTTATTTTAATTAAAAACAAGAGACTAAAGATTGTGTTATTTGACAAACTCTTCTTGAATCAATATTTTAAATTAAAATCACATGGAATTTATAAAAAAAATAGACTAAAAGTGAAAAACTTTTGAATAAAGAATGTTTACATTTTTTTTTTTTAATGGATGTATAATTGCTAGTTATTCTATTTAATACCTATCTATCACCAGAGTTTATATTAAAACAAATAAATTGATAGCTTTGAATAAGTATGTATGTTAAAGAAGAATGTAAAAAAGGATAAAATATATTTTACAAGGAAAAAAAACTAAATAATTGCAAATATATTTTTTTAATTAAAATAATGTCTTACATCTAATTCTTAAATATTTTATATATTTTGTGCCAGTATTAGATTCGTTTTTCGAATTATATTTAATCTTATAACAAAAGGATATTGTCAGCATTGAGACAAATGATAAAGTTTAAGCATATCCTTTTAAATATATGCTTTGAACACAGGAATAAATAATCAAATTTCTTTTTTTTTTTTGTAGTGCCAACCAGACAAAGATCGTTTCGTAAAAAATATATGTAATAAATAAATGGATAATACACAAAGGAGTATAATTGTTAAATATAATATAACAATTATTTCTGCGTTTGCTATAAAAATCAAACCTATTTGTTTTTATTGATTATCGACAGCGATCTTTAAGTCAAAGAAAACAAAGGTTTTAATAGAGATTTATTATCCTACCATCTTGTACGCAGCCGCTATCATCCAATTCGCGTTTTGTGTCACAATCTATGTTCACTGAACCCATTTTAAGGCAGTTATACTGGTATAAGACACACAAAACACCACTATTGACTTTCCTTGAAGTCAATACTAAAATACGCACGACACAAAGGACTGCGGATTCATTACGATGACCCGGTGAGTAAGCTTAATCTTAAGAGGTAAACAGTTTATTTCACGAAATTGGAACGATTCCAAGCCAAAGGCAATTTCATCCCCAAATACCCGAAAATAAGAAAATTATGACAGCACCCAGCAGTCAGCAAAAAACAAGAATTGATATTCCGATTTCCGATTAAAGTAATAGACAATATTCATATACCTGTAGTTTATGGGAGTTCAGGAAGCAAAAATATTGAAATTCAATAGTAACGCTCATATATTATGAAAATATACAGTAAATTTAATATGTACATACAAATTTAAATAGTTATACAATGTTTATTTATCATGGATGTATTTTATTAAATACTTAACATAAACTACAAATATTGAGTAATAGACTAGTTAAAATCAATATAGAGCCAACTGGCAACACTTGCTTTGTAATTTGTTTTTAATTTTTCCTTTCACGTGTTACTTGACAGAAGTCAAGTATTTATTTTTAAATAAATAACAAATTTTAAAGCAATGGCGAAGTCAATCAGGAGCAAATGGAAGAGAAAATGCCGGGCAATAAAGCGGGAACGATATGCCGTAAAAGAACTGGCTCGTTTAAAGAAAATGTTAGGCATAAAAGAAGAAGAAAAAGTTAACGAAAATGAGGTTATGGAATCGGATCAAGTAATATTTTTGGATGCAGGAAAAATTGGTAAAAAGAAGAAAGAGGAAAAGCCACCGGAAGAGGATGAAGACGTTGAAATGAGTTCAGATGACGAAAAAGTTGAAGTGGCTGCTGATAATGGTAAGAAAAGGATCTTCAGTACCAAAACATTAAAAGACCAAAACGGCCAGTATCCAGTTTGGCTGCACAAACGAAAAGTTGCGAAATTAACTCAAACAAAAAAAGGCTTAAAGAAAAAATCAAAGAAACGTCGACGGTAGTTACAGCCTAGGTTTAAAAACTGTGTTTTTATTTTCATTTTATCAGTTCAAACCCTACAAAGTGCAACCATTGTTGATGTATAGAAATGGTTTTAAAAGCTTACTGTATGTACTATACATAAAAAATGTACAATAAACATAAAATTCCATACCACAAACTATTTGTTATTTATGTAAGATAAGTAAGAAATATAGACCTTAAAATAATTATCTTTTTTTTCTAAATTTCACAACTTGTAATGCACATGATCTTTACCATAAATCCTAATATTTAAATAAAACTCAATATTTATAATAAATTTAACAGTTTTTATTACAGAAAAAAAAATACACTAAATTATATAATTAAGGAAAAATTCAAATACACTTATTAATATATTAAACTTATTTACTATTATAATTATCATCAAGAGGTTTATATGTGTCTGCTTTTAAAATGGCTCGATTCAACTCATTTATGTGTTCGCCTGTCCTTATATGAAGCATTGCTGATACAGATGACGTTATAACATTGCAAATTGTGCAATAACAATTTATTTTGTTTATCTGTAAAAAAATATTCATTATAGTGAACATAGATAAAAAATATTAATATTGAAAACAATGGTTTTTTAAAATTGTTGAAATAAACATGAAAGGCAAAATATTGAGATGTGTTGTTGTGTATTTAGTTACTACCACTATCAAGAAAAAAAACATATAAATTAATGAGTAAGAAACATTATTTATAATAGATTTATTTATATTGATTAAATAAATCATATAATGGTTCATTCAATTAGTAACTATTAATTTTATGATGAACTAGTTGGTGCCCGCATGTGATCCAGGAGCAGTTAAGTATAATATCATTTTCTGTATCACTTGCAATGTTTATGCAAAATTACATGATGATTTTGTAGTTAGCTTATAAATAGAATGTTACATTATGATTAGAATTTAAATTTAAAATACTGAATGCAATAATAAAAAAGAGTTTAGATGTAAAAAGTTTTTAATAAATAAAAAAAAGTAAAAAAATAAATAAATTATGTACAAACCTGTCTTATTAAATTTTCGAAAAGTTCTTCAATATATGGATATTTGTTTATTAACTTTTTGTGCTCATCTGAAGTCTTATGGCACTCTTTGCAGGCTGGAGATTCGATTTCGACGTCACAAAACACGCATTGATATATTTTCCCCATCATGATAATTCCATGAAAACTATCTGAGGACACAACTAATTTCATTCCGTTCTTTAAAGTCAGTATTATGAACTGTTGATCAACTTTTTTTTTATCTGATTCTTTAGAAAAATTAGGTTTCCGTAAAACTGGTAAAGACATCTTAAAACATTCCCGTTTCCCTGTGGTTACAGAACACTTTTACCCAGAGAACCTATATTACAATTAGGAATTAACAATTAAATATTTGGATTAGAATTGTATTTTTTGAGGGTATTTTTCAATTCCGTTCAAAAATTTAAAATGACCAACTTTTATTTGACTAAAAAAAACAACGATACTCTATGCTATAGCTAACCGCTCAAGTATGCTAAGTAATGCAAAAAATATATAATTAAACACTTGACCGTAATTTGAAGCTTACCAGATTGAGAGTGGGTCAGTTGACTTCCGCTTTTTCTTCCCTCTCTTTCACTCATTATCTAGCTATCTCTCTCGCTCGTCTCCCACCAGGTGTCATGGCACCCTCAACTTGGAAAGTATTGGTGCGTTTTACTAGTCATTGGCGTCAAGAATTCCGCTAAATGCAGTTGTCCTAGACAACTCCTGATTGTGCTAATTATATCTAAAATAAGTGAGTGAAATAAGTTTGTGTGAATACTTCATCGGAAAAAAGCAGTAAGTAAGATACTTCTATAACTGTTTCAATAGTTTTCAAACTTATAGTTGGTTGAGTAAAGTATTTAAAAAAAAAAAAAAAAAAATAACGGTGTTACCGTTCGACTTTACTCTATATTAAATGCAGAACTTATTATTAAATAAGTAATGCGATGCACATTTAATTTAATTATATTTTATTTTTTGCTACCCTCTCTTATTAATTTCGTCTGTAACACGTGTGTTTTTCAAATTAAGGTAAATATATGTGTTCGTCAGCCTAATTACCTTACTTTAATGTTTCCTAAGGCTTGTAATTCTTAGTGAATCATAACTTTTATGTTAGGATGGAAGACCCAAAGGATGATGCCTCGGTATCAATGCCTGGTCCATCAGGGTTGCAGGCCAGGATCGACAAACGTCAACGAGATGATTCACCATCATCGTCAAGTTCGGATTCCTCTGAATCATCCTGCTCATCGTCGGATTCGCCTCGTAAATCCAAACACCATCGTCGTCACCATCGCCGCCACAAAAAAAGGGGGGGCAACTATCGCAAGGATGACTTATTAAAAAAGTTAACTAGCGATGTTAGTGAACTTCGAAAACAATTGTTTCATGGCGACAGGGAGGCGAAGGGTAAATCCTTTTCAAATTCGATGACGTCACCACGTGATTTAGCCGGGCGTTATGATAATGATGAAATCTCCCTTATGGACGACCAAGAGTGCAGGTCTTTGTATGGGTGCGGTACTGAGCCTAAAATAACAGACGGTAGAAACCATTTTAAATTAGATTTTGAAATAAAGTTAAAAGAGCCTACTGTCCCTAGGGCTCCCGAAAATTACCTTTCTTTTTTACAGAACATGCAACATTTCGATAAAAGTGAATGGTGTGAGGTTCGATATGCCGAAGTACAAATATCCTACACTTACACACCTGGATTCACTGACTTGGAAGTAAATGAAGAAATCAAACCTTTTGACTGTTTAAAACATCTAGCCTATGCAGATAAGGCGTACGGTGCCCTAACTTACGCCATACTTAAGCAACGAGATGTTCTACAACAGGGGATGACTAATCTTATCAACTGGGCACATGAAAAAGGAAATGTAGAACCCGATCAGTTGATCGAAAAGATTACTGAGGTATTCTCGAACGGGGATTACCATAAAGTGTCTTCTGATATGCTGCAACTCATTTGCGGTCACCGAGCTGAGGTAATCCAGATGAGAAGAGATGGTGTTACGAAGTTTGTCAGGGAGCCGCTACTAAAGTCTACTCTTCGAAAAATTCCACCATCCAATCAATTCATTTTTAATCCTGAACAACTTACATCGGCCTTAGAAAAAGCCGGAGGAGTTAAAAAAGCGTTTATGCCTGTGTCGAAACCGACAAGTAGCTATAAATCTGCTTCGCAAGCGGAAAGTAAAAAAGCTACCCACTTCCCCTCGCAGGGGTTAGTGAATTGGACTTCACCCTCGCAGGGTGTTGCTCGCGCATGTTGCATCACGTCACATGTATCTCGGCCCTCGCAGGGCTACAGTCATAACTATCCCTCGCAGGGATATGGTAACGATGCAAGCAAAAGTACTCGCACGCCTCAAAATTTCCGTGGGTCCTTTCGTCAACGTGGAGGTCATCAAAACGCGATCAGACAAGAGCCCATTACAAGTAACAGAAAGAGACCCTCCGCATCTGAGTTCCACAGAAGAGGAAAACGAGGTAAAAATTGACAACGACTTCAAAGCGGGCCAATTGATACATTACATCGATCGATGGAGACAAATGGGAGCACCGAAAATACTGCTTCGTATCATAAAAGGCTACCGCATTCCTTTTCACAAAAAACCTCCGCTTGTTTTACCCGACATACGATGCCACGGTCGCAAGGAATCGAAGGCGATGTCAAAAATGATTTATCAAATGATATCGGAAAACGTTTTAGAGGTTGTTGCAATGTCTCCAAGTTTTGTATCAAAAATATTTACGGTCCCGAAAGCCGATGGTACTATGCGACCGATTTTCAACTTAAAGAATTTGAACAAATTTGTGAGCACGGAACCCTTCAGATTAATAAATATGCACAGAGTACCAGAATTCCTTCAACAAAACGACTGGTTATGCAAAATAGATCTGTCACAGGCCTATTTCAATTTGCCGATAGCCCAGTCGCACAGAAGGTTCCTAAGACTAACGTACCAAGGAAAATTGATGCAAATGACATGTCTTCCATTCGGTCTCAGTACGGCACCCAAGGTCTTTGCATCTTTAACCAACTGGGTTGCGCAAACATTGAGACTGGAGGGTATTCGGGTACTCGTGTACTTAGACGATTTCTTAGTAGCCCACCAAGATTACCACATATTGCTCACGCACATTCGAATTGTACTGGAACGCTTGCATTACTTGGGTTGGAAGACGAACAAAGAAAAGTCGATCACGTCACCATGCAAAAGCCTCGTGTTCTTAGGTATTGTTTGGAATCCATGGCTCAACAAGAAGGTATTGCCAAACCAAAAAATCTCCAAATTAAAACAAACTATCTTGGCTTTGTTAAAAAAAGGAACGACGACACTAAAGACCCTACAAAGCGTAGTAGGTCTATTGAACTTCGCCAGTTTCCCGGTTCCGAGGGGAAGACTTCATTTTCGGAACTCTCTTCATTTTCTAAATACCATATTAAAGGGAGCACCAGGTCGCACATACATCCTACCTACAGAGGTGAAGGACGATTTAAAATGGTGGCTAATGAATTGTTATCAGGCATCACTGATTCACAACCCCCCGCCATCTCACTTTCTGACCACAGACGCATCGGACGTGGCATGGGGAGCTCAGCTCGATGGATGTACACTAACAGGATTATGGACTCAACGAGAGAAAAACCTCCATTGCAATCAAAAAGAGATGCTCGCAATATTAAAAACATTGGAGCAGCACGGTCGGAGAGTGGCCCAGTCGACACTCTTGGTACAATGCGACAACAAAACTGTTGTAGCCTTTCTGCGGAACGAAGGTGGGACCAGATCAGCACCATTAATGCAACTAACAAAGAATATTTATTTTCTTCTAGACAAGTACCAAATAACGTTAAAAATATATCATATACCGGGAAAATACAACAGTCACGCAGATCATCTGTCTCGACACCGTTCCCAACCAGAGTGGCATCTTCTACCCCAGTGTACGGAGAAAATATTCAAAAAGTTTGGAATACCATTAATAGACCTGTTTGCATCAGAACGGGCAAAAGTGGTAATAAATTACGTGTCACTAGACTTGAACGACGCTCAAGCAGTATACCACGATGCCTTCTCCCAAAAATGGTCTTACCCTCTAGCCTGGGTATTTCCCCCTCCTTACCTGATCCCCAAAGTGCTAGCTCACCTCAACACAGCATCCGGGATATACCTCTTGGTGGTACCCAAGTGGAAGAAGGTATTTTGGAGGGCGGATCTGAAAACCCGAGCAATAGCACCACCGTTCACAATCCAGAAACTATATCTACACCTGATAGACACCGTAACTGGGCTGGCACCACCCAAAATTCAGGAACTGGAACTGGAAGTATGGAAATGTGGGGGTGGTCAGAAAATGTAGCGGGATGGAATGAACAACAGATAAATCTTTTGAAATCGTCTTGGCGTTCATCTACCAAAAAAACGTACGGAGTAGCATGGAATAGATGGTTGAGATGGAATGCGAAGTACGAGTTAAACCCCTTACAACCCACAGGAGAAATTCTAGCTCGCTTTCTCGCTGACTTATACATTATTGATGGACTAGCTTACAATACTATTGTTCTTCACAAGTCTGTGGTTTCCAATTTATGTAGTATAGAAAATTCTGGTAAATTAAATTCGAATGTGTTGGTGAACCACATATTAAAATCAATTGCACTTAAAAAACCAATAAATAAGAAACCAGGAGTTTGGAACATAGACAAACTGGTATCGTTCTTAGCCTCATATTCAGTTGAAGAAAATAGTATCTTTGCTTCTTGTAGACACACAGCAACTCTATTACTTCTTTATTCTGGGAGAAGAGTACACGATCTGACGCTACTAGCTGTTGACGAAAGTTGTCGAAACATTTAATAAGCGGTGACAATTATTTAATTTTATGGCCTATCTTTGGTTCGAAGACGGACAGTGCTAATTACAGACAATCTGGATGGAAGCTGACCTCGAATCAGTCTAATAAAAATATGGACCCGGTATTTTGGGTGAAACATTGCACTAATCTACTCAGTACTAAACGTGAATCAGGTAAATTAATAAACCTTTTTCTTAATATTAAAGGTAAGCCAAAAACCGCTTCTCGTACAGTTATTGCGGGTTGGGTGAAGACCTTGTTAGTTGAGGCGGGAATTTTAGCTTCGGCTGGTAGTCTACGTTCTGCTGTGGCCTCTAAAAACTGGTTTGACAATTGTCCCCTAGATGAGATTCTTTCAAGGGGCAATTGGAAATCGCAGAACACCTTTTCCCGCTATTACTGTAAAGAAATCAGGCCAACTGACGGGATTTCGGATATTACTCAAAGGTTTTATCCAATTAATTAAATTATTTAGTTTTCTTTTGTCATAGTTCATTATACTTCTATAAGTGTTTTGTTTTGTATAGCATTAATTAATACTTATGATTATAAATTAGATATCTAATTACTTAATTAATAAAGGGTAATGTCAGATTAAACGGATACTTTTTATAGTAGTCTTAAACTCTTTTGCCCTTTGTTGTTTTGAAAACATAGCAATACTGAAATTAACCATAGTTTTATTTCTAAATTCACATTGGCGTCCTCGCTCACCAGGTGATAACAAACACGTCTCAATCTGGTAAGCTTCAAATTACGGTCAAGTGTTTAATAGGAGTGTTTTACCTGAAAATAAAACACATATTAAATACTTACCTATATTTGAAGCTTACACTTTATATCTACCTGGTGAAGATTTTCGACTCAATGACTAGTAAAACGCACCAATACTTTCCAAGTTGAGGGTGCCATGACACCTGGTGGGAGACGAGCGAGAGAGATAGCTAGATAATGAGTGAAAGAGAGGGAAGAAAAAGCGGAAGTCAACTGACCCACTCTCAATCTGGTAAGCTTCAAATATAGGTAAGTATTTAATATGTGTTTTATTTTCAGGTAAAACACTCCTATTAAGAAGTTCGGAACTTCCTTTTGACTAACTTTTTAGAATTTATTTTAATTTAAATGTTAATCTAAGTTTTTTAAATTAGCTAAATAAAATGATCTATAAAGTGAATAGCATAAGTCGTAGACCAAGAAATAAACAAATATGAGATTAATTAAACTTATAACTTCTCTTGTAATATTTTTTATATGTAGTTAAAAATTTAATGAATGTCGAAATTTTTTTATTCATAACGATAGTATTATTGATACAAAATATTTAAACCACAGATTACAAAACTTACTCTGTGACTGTCACTCTGGGATATAAGCCATAACAAACAACTTATTTTTAGGCAAATATTCGTAAACAACATATTTGTTTTGATTATTTATTTTATTAAAGTTATTGGTGCTCAAACGGAATAAATACACTCCGGAAAAAGACGAAACAAAAAATAAAATTCAGTTACCGAAGTATGATGAAAAGTTTTACTTACGAAATAATAAAATCTTAATTATTAATAGTTTTGAGCTAATTAAAGAAAAGTTCGGTTAAAGGTAATTGTAAGTATATATATATCGTATTTTCCATAAAGTGTAGGTTATATGTTTGAGTATTAATATCAGTTCTACACGGTATAATATTATTTTTACTTATTAAACCTTTTTAAATAAATCTTTTTTTGACGTAGTGCAAATGATTGACCACAAACCACTAACCATTAACTGTAACTTTGTAAATGTAAAACCTCTTTGCGTAAAAGTGTTCTGTGTACAATCATAAAATCTGATATCTCTTGTGTCTGTTATTAATGGCTTATAAGAGAACACAGCAACTTTATGATTGTTAGCAGTAGGATAACTGGTTAAGGACCTTGTAAAAGTGAATCATTAAAATTGTTGTGTCTTTGTAGCTAATTTACTTTGATATAAAATATATATAAACCTTGCAAGAATATTACAAATTATGTTATAGAAATTCTATAGGAAATATTGCAATAATTATTAAATATTACATATTGAACTCAACTCAAAGCTTTAAGTGTGTATCAGCGTAAAATGCTTTAAAAGAATTGATTCAGTTATCTATGTGCTAAGTATGGTCTTAAAATCCTTATAACTTCGACTCGCTCGCTCGGTTTGATGTCGTGACATACGAGTTTATGTGAAAAACATCATGGATTAAAAAAATACATATATATTATACTTACAATTCGTAAATACATTGACGTGATATTTTAATGTCTTATAGTACTTATATTATTTATTTAATAAAATAAAATATGGGATTAATATCAAACAAATTTTCTTTAAAGCAATATTCTGTGTGAATTTATATAAACAAATAATAACTGCTATTTGTGCTAAAAAAAGACTATACATTTCAGGCATACATCGTAAAAAAACTTCGTTAATTACTCGGACTTGTAATATCTAATAAATGGAGGAAAAGACAAACGACACACCGATATTCATAGAAGTAAATGAGAATTTAAACAACGATGACATTGAGTACACGACAGTTGCATCTAAGTAAGTTATTTAAATAATTATGAGCGAATATGTGTTACTAATTAAATAATTTAATTATGAAAATGTTCTAAGAGATGGTCCAATGGGTAGACCGTATCAATATGGACCAGGCAAGGCCATATAAAAAAAATCATAAGCAATATTTAAAATAAAGTTCATATGATCATTCATTCAATCTATTTGTATTTTTAGTATTTCAGTATTTTTTTTTGAATTACATTTATTTTTAGCTTTTCATTTTATTCCTAAATTTTAGTCATTTAACATAAGAAGTTCTGTTTTTTTTGTTTTAGTTCTTTTATCATTTTAAATTTGTCAAGTTCTTAATTTTAATTTTTACTATTTATATTATCTGTTACTTAGTTGTATTTGAAGGATGCTGTGGTTTCCTGTAACTGAGAGAGCACATAGATTTATAACTCGCATATTATATTAAAGCTTGTCATGTGTATCCTTGTTGGAGATCCTAATAAAATAATTAATAATAATGTCCTCCAGACCGATTTCGGCCACGGCGGCCAATCTCAAGAGAGATTAGCCAACTGCGCAGGAGATATTATAGTGCAAGAGTGTGTGCGCAAACACAGGTGCACTCTCTATTCCCTAACTCTCATAATCCGATGGGACGGCAATCCGACACAAACGAAAAGAGTACAGGCGCAGGACCAACGGCTTTACGTGCTTTCCGAGGCACGGGAGTGTATACACTTTCAACTTCCAAACTCCGGACTGCTACTGAGAATCTTCTGATAGAAAAACCCAATAACTTTTTAGTGGCCCGACCTGGGAATTGAACCCAGGACCTCCGGGTCTGCAGCGTTATATCAAGCCACTAGACCAACGAGTAGTTAAAATAAAATGATGCGATGAAGGAAATAAGCCGAGATGGTTCAGTGGTAAGGACGCGTGAATCTTAACCGATGATCGTGGGTTCAAACCCGGGCAAGCACCACTGAATTTTCATGTGCTTAATTTGCGATTATAATTCATATCTTGCTTTACGGTGAAGGAAAACATCGTGAGGAAACCTGCATGTGTCTAATTTCATTTAAATTCTGCCACATGTGTATACCACCACCCGCATTGGAGCAGCGTGGTGGAATAAGCTCCAAACCTTCTCCTCAAAAAGGGAGAGGAGGCCGTTAGCCCAGCAGTGGGTTTGAACCCGCGATCATCGGTTAAGATTCACGCGTTCTTACCACTGGGCGATCTCGGCTATTTCCAACCAGTATTAATTTAATTAAAAATATTACCATAATCTTCGAAAATTCTCAAAATAATTACTAAAAAATAGTAAAACCTTACACGTAATAGTTATTTTATGTGTCGCTTTTCTTTTGTCTCGTTTAGACGCATTCAGTGCCCCGAGTGTAATCGATACACGGCGGAAAACGAGGAGCAACTGATTCGACACATTAGAAAAATACACAGAGGCGAGAATCCGTTTCAATGCTCAATGTGCGACTATAGCACGGGTAACAAGGTACTGTTCGAAGAGCATGTCCGGATACATCAAGGTATAAAGCCGTACAAGTGCTCCTTCTGCCCCCACACGAACGTCTCCAAGAAGAATTTGAAGAAGCACGAGCTGATCCATCGGCCGGATAACCCGCTGAAATGCCCCAGTTGCTCCTACATCGCGAAACACAGACGGGGGCTGGCGTGTCACAAGAAGAAGTGCAACGTCACAGAGGAGAACGTCACGAAATGCGTGACCTGTGATAAGGTTTTCGATGATAAGGATGCGCTGAACGTGCACAAGAAGACCCAGAAGAAATGTGATGAATGTAACCACAAGACTTGTACGAAGACGTTGTTGACGGTTCACAAGATAATGGAGCACGGGAAACCAGATAAGAGGTACAAGAAGGCGAAGAGTGACACGTTCAAGTGCGCCCTCTGTGATTGGTCGTCGAACAGCAAGCCCCGGATCCTCTTGCATCTGATCCATCATCCAAACCAGTCGGTTAATGAAGACGTCATCGATATTACCATATTAAGGACACATGGCATTATGGTGTAACCTTGATAGTGGTGGTAGGGCTTTGTGCAAGTTCGTCTCATAAGTACCACCCGCTCCTCAGATATTTTACCGCAAAAGAGCAGTACTTGGTATGGTTGTGTTCCGGTTTGAAGGGTGAGAGGGACAGTGTAATTACAGGTACGAGGGACATAACATCTTAGTTCCCAAGGTTAACATTGCTTACAATGCCAATGTGTAAGGGCGTTGGTGACCACTTACCATCAGGTGGCCCATATGCTCGTTCATCTACCTATACTATAAAAGTCTATCTGTAATAAAAGTATTATATAAAATCAACTTTTATTTTTATTTCTTAACTCTAATGTCATGATTGAAAAACAGAATTAAGGATTATTTCAATTGTTCTTCTTCTATATATAATATCAAAAACACCGCAAAATTATTGTTACGAAGTCGGGGAAAAATAAAGATGCTTATTTTCGAAAATCACTTTTTCATTGCAGAATTTACAATTATAAATAACTTTCATAACAATATAACTGGTTGTTATTATACAGACAATTTAACTTTGCGTAATGAATCACCTCCCGAGCAAGGCATTTATATACCCCATGCAATTCCTATCACTATCTCGACATCTCTACCCGCCTCACACTTCACACCTCTACACTAGCGCCTCCTCTCCAACACCTGCTCCCCACTTCACTTTACTCGTTACATTATAATGGATTATCATTACATTAACTCGAGAACAAAAATATACAATTATATACAATTTTGTTGCGTGTATTCTTGAAATATTACGATTATTATATTCAATGTCGCATATTGCACGCTGACATTACGATCGGCCTCTGTGATCAGTTAACGAGCAATTTCAAAATAAACTGTACCCTTCTGTAAAAAAAATATTTTATTTGACAAACTTTACCATAATTTATAAGGGAATATAGTTTATTATGGAGAAAAATAAGAAGTAACGCGGAATCCGAGGTATTTTCTCTTAAATATCGAAACAATACGGCCTTTGTGGCGTAATTGTTTCCATTGTGCGAATATATTTAAAAGCAAAATCAAAGAAAAGTAAGTATTTATTTTTTTTCAATTTCAATGTCAATTTTTATGTTTATAGTCAAATTTAAAACAGTCTCTCCTGGTTCCCACCATGAAGCTGCCCATAATGCAGGCCGCATTTCCACGCTGTACGGCAATGGACAACCTCTGCGCCAAGTAACCCGGAGCGACTGTCAAATCCCCTAGTAATCCGTACTAGTAATCCGTATTATCACTTGATAATTCAAAGAAAATGGTACGACCATTTTCTTTGCTTCAAGGATTTACACAAAATAAGTGTATTTTATTCAGTTATGTGACTGTCGCTTTTAACTTGGTTATTTTTTAATTTTACTCCGTAAATATAATATTTTACTCGATGTGAGAAGCTTTTTCGAAAAGTAATATAATTACTGGATACATAATTATGGCCGTAAATCGTAAAAAGTCGTAGATTTCACAGATTTAGCTTCATAAATTTGAAGGGACACAGTGACAAAATGGAAGTCTTAAAAGAAAAGATTGTGTTCACGTGATTTCAAAATAACCTAAATATGTACCAATTATGACGTACATTTTGCTTTCCGACCTAGAAACGAAACGTTGAATTTATGGCATATAATGCCAGTTGATAATTTTTTTATACTTATAATTTCTTTTCCAAGTTTTGTCCGACTACGTTTTTAGTTTCAGAATTGTAGCTGTAGTCAGATAAATACGAAAAGCATCGGGCCTGTATAATACGTTGTACTTGTTAAGTCACGTAGTAGTGCTTCCATCCACGGTCCTACAACGACTGACTTCTCTCTGCTCGGGTCGTTAGTTATGTACTATCGTTGCCATGGTAACGGAGACAAACGAATGAGCTTGTAGGGTAGTTTATTAATACTGACATACACTGCGGCCTTACAACATTTACATATATTTTTTTGCTTGGAAGTGAGGAACACACTATAATTTATAGATGATTATAGAACGTCCTATTTAAGAGTACTAATAAATATTTTGAGTTGCGTGGAAGACCTGTTGCGGCACGGTCGTGTTTTTACAATTTATAACTTATTGTACAAAGCGTTGAGATAAGAAACCGGTTTGATCGCAAGCCGTGTGCATTCTGCACTATCGGGGATTCTTGTGGACAGATCGCGTAAACAATATTATGCATTATACTTATAATGAATAATATCGCAAATAGCACGTCGCCCGTGCAAGATAACATGGAGAATAGAAGCGAAGTAGAACAATATGATGAAAATGAAGTATTATGTCGAGTGGAGGAGGCCGAAGAAAACACTAACCTATATACAAAAAAAAAAGTATCGTGATGAGGATGAGGGAGAGATGTGGACTTTAGTGTCTAGAAATAACAAAAGAAGGTATCGTAGAAATGAATTAGAAAATAGTGTAGAAGAAATAGATGATAAAATAGAAGTTTGTATTACTAGTAAAGAAAAAATTCCTAAGCAGATAGAACTTGCGAGGTTTTTGAAAGAAAATAATACATCAAATATAACAAGAGTTAAATATGGAACACCTTATAAAATTTTTGTTTTATTTGAAGAAGAAGGCGATGCAGATAAATTGTTTACTTCTACAGCGTGTCAGGAAAAAGGCTGAAAATGTTACAAAACAAGTGAAGTTGGATTTTCCTATGATATTATCAGAAATATTGACTTAGATCTACCGGAGAAAGATATACAAGTCAGCATTTCGTCGGATTTAGAGATAATATCGGTTAAAAGATTATTCCGTAGAAATGATGAAATCGCTGGTTGGACTGAACGTGAGACAATTCGCCTTTGCTTTAAAGGCCTTACCATTAAATTTTTCCATATTTGGCTTAAACCCAATGTTCGAAATGTTGGAGATTTGGCCACACCCAAATAATGTCCTTCAAAAAATATTATATGCCCCAAGTGCACAAAGAACCATAATAATTGCGAAACAAACCAATTTAAATGTATTAACTGTGGTGGGCAACATATGTCGCTAGTGCGAACATGTCCGATATTCCTTAAAGAATAAAGAATTAGACAGTTAATTGCAGACTTTAACTATACTTTCAGAAAAGTGACTATGATGTATGTTCCCTCATCTTCCCAACCAGAGAAAGAAAATAATCTGGACATAAATGAACACTTCCCCTCACTTACTTCATATCAGGAGCCTACCACAGTTACGAGTCAAACACAAACCTATTCAGAAAAAGTAAAGTCTGGTAGGAAAATAAATAGTGAAGAAAATCAAAAGAAAAATAAAAAAATATATATCAGAAAAATATATCGAAAGAAAAGAATATTCAGTCACGAACCATTATGGACTGGGAAATGACAACAAATTCGGATTCGGAAACTAATATTGAGGTAATACCATACGTCCAAAGAAAGGACAAAATAATAGCAGTGATCATATACCATTTAAACAACTTGTAGAAAAACTGAAAAACATTATATTTATACGAAGAATATCTCTAAAGGAGAAAATTATAGAAGCATTAATAATAATATGGGAGTGGCTAATTTCTTTATGCAAGAGCAAAGTTTTAGAGTTACCAATATTTAAAAATATATTTGAATCTTTATATGGATAATTTCTTGTCTAGAAGCTATATTAATCTAAATATTTTGCAGTGGAATGCACAAAGTTTTAAGCCTAAACTAAGAGACTATGAAGTTCTATTAAATCATGAAAAAATTCACATCGCAGTGATTAGTGAAACTTGGTTAAATGAGACCGATTATATAAGGATCTCCGGTTATAACATATATCGCCAGCATAGTTTTTTTTTATATATTTGCCGGGAGGGCAAATGACTCTACTCCAACTGATGTTAAGTGGTAGTAGAGTCCAAACGCGACGACTGCCAGTACAGACGGGAAGAAGATTCTGTACTAGCCACCCTCGCCTTGCCGGCCCGCAAGATGCCTCTTCACGCCTCGTTTGAAGGAACCCGGGTCATAAGACGAGGGGAACACGTGAGCTAGTAAGGAATTCCATTTTGTGGAAGTGCGACAAAGAAAGGAGTTGCCAAATTTCTTTGTGCGCAATGGAATTGATGTCACAGTTAGTCGGTGACATCGAGAGCCAGCACGCGTAGACTTGTGAAGGAAGGGGGAAGCAGGAATTAGGGAGAATAATTCCTCGGAACACTCGCCGTGATACAGTCGATAGAAAGCGCTCAGCGCTGCTATCTCTCGACGCAATTGTAAAGGCTCGAGGGTGTTAGTGACCTTTACGTCGCAAATAATGCGGACCGCACGTCGCTGCAACCAATCCAAGGCCTCAAGTAGGTACTTAGCGGAGCCATCCCAAAGGTGCAAGCAATATTCAACGCAAGAACGTCCCTGTGTTTTGTACAGCAGGCATAGTTGTTGTGGCGTGAAAAAACGCCGCACCTTGTTCAGAACTCCAAGTTTCCGTGAAGCCGTTTTTATGACAGCCTCGATGTAATCCCTTGGACTAAGGTCGCAGCGAACGTCCTTCCCCAGCATGGCGATTTTGCTTTGTATCACCAGCGGAGTGGCACAGAGGGAGGGAAAAGGGGAAAATGGTGACTTTTTCGCTGTGAGAGCGCATACCTGTGTTTTCTTGGCATTAAACTCAACAAGATTATCAGAGCCCCATTTAGCGATGAGCTCTACGTCCTATTAAGTTCAATGACAAGATCTTCCCGCCTCTCCTCAATTTCCACTCGCCCAGCCACTACGCGTCCGTGGTATCCACCATGCACTGTACTATCGTCTGCATAGCAATGAATGTTCCCGAGAGAGAGCATATCATTGATATGCAAAAGAAAGAGTGTAGGAGATAGCACAGATCCCTGGGGTACACCAGCATTCACTACATAGAACTGAGAAGCACAACCATCAACTAAAACACGAAGGCTGCGCTTGTGTAGGAAGCTGGCAATCCAGGTGCAAAGCTGAGCAGGCAGACCATATGCCGGCAGCTTAGAGAGAAGACTTCTGTGCCAGACCCTATCGAAAGCCTTGGAGATATTGAGGCTGACAGCCAACGATTCCCCATGCTTGTCGATAGCTTCACCCCAGAGGTGTGTTACGTACGCTAGAAGATCACCTGTAGACCGCTTTGGTCGAAACCCGTACTGACGATCATTAATCAAACAGTGATCTTCTAGGTAATGGATCAGTTGGTTGTTTAGGATCCGTTCCATCACCTTACACAGTAATGAGGTGATAGCTATTGGCCGATAATTTGCCGGGTCAGATCGATCCCTTTTTTGGGAACCGCTTGCACATTAGCTCTTCTCCAAGCCTCCGGCACACATCCCGAAGAAAGAGAAAATTGGAATAGGCGCGTTAACACAGGAGACAGCTCCGCCGCGCACTTCTTCAGCACTATGGCTGGTATTCCATCGGGACCGCTAGCTTTCCGTACATCAAGTGATTGCAGCTCTGCACGCACATCACGTTGCCTTATTTTGATGTCAGGCATCGTATGGTCACATGAAGGTATTACTGGTGGCAGCGCACTACAATCATCAATGACGGAGTTATCGGCAAAGAGTTTAGCCAGGAGATCAGCTTTCTCTTGCGGACTGTGAGCTAGCGATCCGTCCGGATTTCTGAGCGGTGGCAGCGATGGTTGGCAGAAATTGTTTTGCACAGACTTGGTCAGAGGCTGTGATCCGAGGAACCAATTGGAGCCTGAACCACAACCTGATATTCCACCGGGTGAGAAGTCAGCAGAAGGTCCAGTAGAGAAGGCGCTTACCCATCAATGTCTGGGATCCTGGTGGGCTGATCAACCAGTTGGGTCAAGTCATGTGTGAGAGCAAAAGCATGAGCAGTCCTTCCAGCATGGTCAGTTTTGAGGGATTTCATGATTCATGGTGAGCATTAAAATCTCCCAAAAACACCAATTCCGCGTTATGAAACTGCTCTTGCGCAGCATCTGCCACCCGACTAAGATGGTCGAGTATTGCCACGATAGGGATGGGCAAAGTGTGGAGGCGTGTGTGAGATCTTATGGTTATGGAGGTGTCGCTATTATTACTCATTATTCTGTTAGAACGGAGGTTTGCCAATTTAATATAGCAAATTCAGATATTGAATTTTTACATGTAAAAATCATAATTGCGATAATCTAGAAAGTATTTATGCTATATATTTTCCACCATCCGCATGAACCTCGCAAAATAATTGGAATGAAATTTTTTCAAGTAGCACGCAAAGATCTGTAATATTAGGTGATTGTAATGGTCATCATCATAGCTGGTCTAATAAAACAGATAGAAGAGGAATCCAAATTTTTAATTCGGTGTTAGATAGTAGTTACGTAATCCTCAATAATAGTAGTGTACCAACCCGTGTTAAATTGGTTAATAATAGTTTACAAAAATCCTCTCCTGATCTATCTTTTATATCATCGGACATTGTCTTAAATTGTGAATGGTCGGTTACAAACGAGTCCCTAGGAAGTGATCATCTAATAATTAAAATAACTCTAAATTATAACGTATCTCCTAATCACTTTATAGAAAAGAGGAACTTCAAATTACCCAAATGGGAATCATATCGTTCTGAAATTGATTCGTCACTGCGTGTTATTAACCTTCCCCGAAACTGCACAATTCGGTTACAATATTTTGCTTGATTGTATAAACCGTATTGCTGACAAGTATATTCCTTTTATTAAATTTAGCTTAAATCCTTGTATTGCCTTTAATCCTAAACCATTTTGGGATATGATTGTTTCGAAATCCATAGCTGAACGCCGATTAGCACTTGTAGTATTTAGAGATAACCCAACGCCAAATAACCTTGGCATTTTACAAAATAAAGTAAGTGAAGCTCAAAAAATATTACGTCAGTCTAAATCAAAATCTTGGCAAAAATTCTGTAATGGTATATGTGAAGTGTCTTCAATAAATGAAATGTTACTGGTGGTAGAGATTTGTGCAAGCTCGTCTGGGTAGGCACCACCCACTCATCAGATATTCTACCGCAAAACAGCAGTGAGAGAGTGAGCCAGTGTAATTACAGGCACAAGGGACATAAGATCGTAGTTCCCAAGGTTGGTGGCGCATTGGCGATTTAAGCGATGGGTAACATTTCTTACAATGCCAATGTCTAAGGGCGTTGGTGACCACTTACCATCAGGTGGCCCATATGCTCGTCAACTTTCCTATTCTATATAAAAAAAAATGTGGTTTCGAATGAAATGGATAAGAGGGCGATATTCCAAACAACCTTGTATAAGTGGTGATAGCGCTAGGGATCTCCTTCAAACTCTTGCTCCGGATTTTGTTGCCAATAATTGTCCTACCTTTAGATCGAGTAACTACCTATTAGAATCATCAAATTCTTAAAAAAGGATTTAAGTATCCATCAAATCTAAAGATACCGCTCCGGGAATAGATAGGATTTCATTTTCAATGATTAAAAACATACCTGAATGTGGTAAAGATTGGCTTTTAACACTTTTCAACATATTTCTCAAATATGGAATAGGCAAGGCCAAGGCAGTGGCGCGAAATTGCTATTATTCCTTTTCTGAAACCTGGACGTAATCCACACTCAATATCATCTTTAAGACCAATATATTTAATGTCCTGTATATGTAAAGTTTTTCATTCAATCCTAAACAAAAGACTTGAATGGTATTTTGAAAGATTAAGTATCTTCTCTGAGGACACGACGGGTTTCAGAAAAGCTCATTCTTGTTTAGACAATTTAAGCAAACTAATTTTATGTATGCAAAACCGATTTGGACTAGGCAATTCCACCTCTTGTTTCATTGACATTGATGGAGCCTATAATAATATAGATATATCTAAACTTGTGACTTTCATGGACAATTATGGGGTCGGATCAAAAATTTGTAATTATTTATGGAATTTTCTTAATTATAGATCTCTAAATAATAATTTAGATACGGCATCGATTACAAGATGTTGTAGCCAGGGCTTAGCTCAAGGAGATCCTTTATCTCCTTATATCCAGATATTTACTGTTTAATATTGGGACATCTCACATATGCCAGTCTATCAAAAATGTTTTTATTTCACAATATGCGGATAATTTTGTTTTGTATACATCAAATAAGAACGTGACTATCGCCGCCAATGATTTACAATCAGCTTTGAGCATTTTTACTGCGTTGCTTGATGAATTAGATTTACGAATTTCTGCTTCTAAAAGTAAAATTTGCGTGTTTAGTAGAGCTCACGTTACCCAATCTATTAACCTTCAAAGGGATAATGTTTCTATAGAAACAGTAGAAAATATAAAGTATCTAGGGTTGTGGTTGAATCGGAAATTAAAATGGGGAACTCATGTAAGTAATGTAAGAGATAAAGTGTCCAAGTTTTTAAATTTATTTAAAGTTTTAGCAGGTTCTGGCTGGGGTATCCATCCGAGATATTTAAGGAAGCTGTACATTTCGTTATTAATAAGTAGAATTGAATACGAAGGTTTTTTGTTTGATGACGGTCCGCGCTCACATTTGTCCAAATTAGATCAAACTCAAAACCAATGTATGAGAGTGATTGGTGGGTTTATAAGAACAACCCCTATACAAGTGATGGAAAGCGAATTAGGCTTACCACCTTTAGCTATTCGTAGACGCTACTTTTGCGGAAAATATTTGTTTAAAGCAAAATCTTTAGAAAACGATAGTATTATTTCATTACTTAGTGACTATGCACCTCAATTCGAAAATTCTTATTGGAACAAAAGAAAAAAGCCTTTATTAATTATATTATTTAATGAAATTCAAAATATACCAGTTCATAGAAGCATTCAATTAGAAATGTTTAATTTAAATATTTGGCCTTCAGAAATTGTCTTGGATCCACATATTAAGATACCCCACATAAATAAAGCAAAACACTCATATAACTCTCTTGATATTAAAATAAAATGTATAAATTATTTAAATTTACAATATCCTAACTATTATAAATTATTTACTGATGCATCTATAGATAACAATGAAACGGGAATTGCCTTTTATGATCCCCAAGCAGAAACGAACATAAGATTTAAAAATAATTACAAAATTTCCATAATGTACGCAGAACTTATCGCTCTGGCAGAAGCATTACGTTATATTGAGACAATTAATTTAAATAAATTTATTATTCTCACTGACTCAAAAAGTTCATTACAACATTTGACTCGTTGCACCTCGACTTTTCGAGGAACACCGATAGCCAATACCATAATTGAACTAATTCTAAAAATTAAGTCCTTCGGAAAATTTGTTGTTTTGCAGTGGATTCCTTCTCATATTGGAATCATTGGTAACGAGAAGGTCGATCAGTTTGCCAAACAGGCCTGCACTGATGGAGACATAATTAATGTGTTACCTTTCTATACTGATTGCCTTTATTTTATAAAAGATAAATTTGTAAAAACTTGGAGAGAATATTTTGATAAGAGATCTAAGGAAAAAGGCATATGGCACAAAACGATTCAACCACAACCTTTTAATTACTCTTGGGTGGAAAAATGTGATTTGAAACGTGAAGATATTGTGATGGCGTTGAAACTGCGTTCCGGACACATTCCATTAAATAAGTTTGGATATTTAATGAAGAATGTACCTTCTCTTAATTGTCCCGATTGCGGGACTGTAGAGGATGTATACCACATTTTAATGGAATGTGTTCGTAGCGAACCCCTTCTGTCACAATTAATAGACAGATCAATGGGAATATGTAACATTTATCTTGCAAATCCTACTTCAGAGCTAGCCAAAATTATGTATAATATATGTAATATACATACTATAAATAAGCGAAACTAGACAATATATTATAATTAATGTATCGGTAAGAATATTTGTGTAACCTACCAGAGCAACATTGTCACAACAGTGTCAAAGTGACTCAGCTCTTTAAATGAGAATAAAAAATAAAAAAAGTGAGGAACATCAGTACTACTGTAATAATACCTACAATTTACATTAAAAACACATTAATGATAATGATTAAAAAATAAAAAGTTTGATCATATTTTCTGATACACATATTGTCTGTATTGATAACATTTTGTAACAGTATACATTTATTTGGTCAGTCGGGTGCAATGTGAACTAAGCCTGATGCATTCCGACCTGTTCTGACCTGCAGTTCCGTTAAACGTGACCGTAGAATAAGTCACAAAACGGAGGTCACATAATGCTACCTTCTTGTAGTTTTAAATTGTTTAATAATTACCTATCCTACTTAGGATTATTAACTTTTTTATATCAAACATAATGCAACATGTCAACAATAACAATTATTAAATAAAAGTGATTTACAATAGTAAAACTTAGTCACACACCTGAGGAACGAAATTGAAACAGAATATTTCAACACTGCGTCGGCGCTGGCCATAAGTTGATTTGAAAATTAAAGCAAAATAGCGTCTCTTGATGAAGAATATATGTGCTGCCATTTCGTGTCGAAGTGTTCCTTATTTACAAGATTTTTGTGCAAAAAAATAGCGGTCACAACACGGAATATTCCGGTAAGCTCAAATTTTCGGTTTTATTTTAGATTTATTTTAAATAGAACATAAATAATTTTTTTTTTTTTGATTTTGACCTTTAACTTTTAAATTAGACTTTTAAGAATTTAAATTATATTTACTAAACCATTCACTTACACGAAATTATTGGAATTATGAAAATAATCTGACACGAGTTTTTTACAGGTAAATTCAATGGTTTAAATATTTTAAAATCTTTGTAAAATATATATTTGGTAAAGTAACAACAAATCGAGAATTTATATATAATTTTAAAAATATCTTTTTTAAAATAAAATCATATATTCTGTTAGACGTCATTCATTATGATAAAATAATTAAACAAAGTTGAGGGACGGCGAAAACCTACGATACAATTTTTTTTTGAAATTGCTCTAATATTTGTTCTTACAAATTGCTCTATAGATTCAGAGGATTGTTGAGTTTTTATTTGAGATTGAAAACTTTTTTTTTTTTTTATATATTAGCCGGCAGGGCAAATGACTCTACTCCACCTGATGTTAAGTGGTAGTAGAGTCCAAACGCGAGGACGGCCAGTACAGTCGGGAAGAAGGTTCTGCACTAGCCGCCCTCGCCTTGCCGGCCCGCAAGATGCCTCTTCACGCCTCGTTTGAAGGAACCCGGGTCGTAAGAGGAGGGGAATACGTGAGCTGGTAAGGAATTCCATTTCTTGGAAGTGCAAAGCTGAACAGGCAGACCATATGCCGGCAGCTTGGAGAGAAGACATCTGTGCCAGACCCTGTCGAAAGCCTTGGAGATATCGAGGCTGACAGCCAACGATTCCCCATGCTTGTCGATAGCTTCACCCCAGAGGTGTGTTACGTACGCTAGAAGATCACCTGTAGACCGCTTTGGTCGAAACCCGTACTGACGATCATTAATCAAACAGTGATCTTCTAGGTAATGGATCAGTTGGTTGTTAAGAATCCGTTCCATCACCTTACAAAGTACTGAGGTGATAGCTATTGGCCGATAATTTGCCGGGTCAGACCGATCCCCTTTTTTGGGAACCGCTTGCACATTAGCTCTTCTCCAAGCCTCCGGCAACCCGAAGAAAGAGAAAGTTGGAACAGGCGCGTTAACACGGGAGACAGCTCCGCCGCGCACTTCTTCAGCACTATAGCTGGTATTCCATCGGGACCGCTAGCTTTCCGTAAATCAAGTGATTGCAGCTCCGCACGCACATCACGCTGCCTGATTTTGATGTCAGGCATCGTGTGGCCACAAGAAGGTATTACTGGTGGCAGAGCACTACAATCATCGATGACGGAGTTGTCGGCAAAGAGTTTAGCCAGGAGATCAGCTTTCTCTTGCGGACTGTGAGCCAGTGATCCGTCCGGACTTTTGAGCGGTGGCAGCGAAGGTTGGCAGAAATTGTTTTGCACAGACTTGGTCAGACGCCAGAAGCTACGGGAGCCCCTAGGATGTGAAATAAGGTCATGACCAATCTGTACAATGCGCTGTGCATCCGCTCTCGTGTAAGCCTTCCTACAGGACTTGGAGTTTTTATTGTAGATTGCTTTCAGTGAGTTAATGTTAGATGCCCCGCTAATGCAGCCATTGATCCACTCGCGATATGCCGCCTGCTTAGATGATACAGCGTCGGCGCATTCGCGAGTGAACCAACGGTTACGCGCACCCCTACTGTCGAGATCTGAGCTAGGAATGTAGTATTCCATTCCCAACATGATCTCGCCAGCAACAGCAGCGGCACTAGCTGTCGGATCATTCTCACTGAAGCAACGTTCCTTCCAAGGGACTGACGCATAGTAATCGCGCATACCGTCCCAATCTGCCGACTTGTAGTGCCAAACGCGACGTTTGCATACCGCTGGTGGCGGCAGCTTGGCTTGTGGTACTTTGGTAGATATGAGGCTGTGATCCGAAGAACCAAGTGGAGCTTGAACCACAACCTGATATTCCACCGGATGAGAAGTCAGCAGAAGGTCTAGTAGAGAAGGCGCTTGCCCATCAATGTCTGGGATCCTGGTGGGCTGATCAACCAGTTGGGTCAAGTCATGTGTGAGAGCAAAAGCATGAGCAGTCCTTCCAGCATGGTCAGTTTTGAGGGATTTCAACCATGATTCATGGTGAGCATTAAAATCCCCCAAAAACACCAATTCCGCGTTAGAAAACTGCTCTTGCGCAGCATCTGCCACCCGACTAAGATGGTCAAATAGTCGGCTTGTCTCCAAGTCACCATTATGGGATCTGTAGAGGCACACGTAGACCCGACTCTGACGAACCAGATCCACACGTACCACCAACATGGAGAAGGAGGGGTCCTCCAAGCAGCGCAGTCGGTGACAGCAAACATCCGTCCTGACGAACAAGCATACTCCGGCTGTCGCTTTGAAGGATTCTTCAAGCATGTAGCCGGGATAATTAAGGTAGCTGGTATCGGTAGAACGGAGTAACTTAATAATCACAAGACGGACCTAATAATCACAGTAATATTTAATTTAATCCCGTACAAAATATTCTTGTCACAATTAATCGAAAGCTTTAGATAAATCACAGTATACACCAATAACGTGACATTACTCAATTGCATATATAGTCCTCCTCATCGATTTCGATGACGGCGACCCTAGAAATTACTTGTTATTTCTAGCATGAGCCCAAATGTGGCTCGCTAAACCAAATTTGGTTTTAAAAACCCTACGACACGTGTTACAATACAGTTGGCCCGCAGAGTTGTATGTATATGTGTAGGATGGCTCAATTGCATGCAGCTGTATGCAATTGCCTGCTGCTTTTATTTAAAAAAAACAAAAATTAATCGTGGCGCAGCAATGTCAACTAAATAATGGAATCGTTTGCTGGTCAGGTCTTTGCCTAGTTTTAAAGTTACAGTTGATTGTTACAGAAAAAATTGAAACACCATAAATTATTATTTACTTTATTATCGTCATCCGTACCCTGGTATTCGCTCGTGCGGCTCTAGAATATGAGATGCCCTGTAAAATAAAATCACATTTTTTTTTATATTCACAAAGTTATTTTAAGACCGGTGATAACTTTTATAATTAGCAAAATTATGAATAATCAATCGTCTAAGATTTATGTATATATTTTTTAATATTTCTAGTATTTTTGCGGGGCCTTTATAAATAGCCTATAGGGCCATCGTTACAGGCTAAATTAAATAAAAAAAGGCTTAAAAACTAAAACTAATTCAGTTTGAGAGAATCATTAACTATTAATTTAGTTTCTGCATAAAAAACCTCAGGAGAAAAGATAAATAAGCGACTTTGATATTGACGCGATATCATTGGTCGAGATCACAGATTAATAAAGACCTCGACCAATGATATCGCGACAATTCAAGGCCATTGTTGTTTGGTTACATTTACTCCTGTGGTTGCTATATGCTATAGAAAGCTACAGATCCCAAAATCCAGGGTTCAAACTCCAGTACAGTACTGTTACAGCCTGTAAATGTCCCACTGCTGGGCTAGTTCTCCCTCTCCTTTTTTGAGGAGAAGTTTTAGGGCTTATTCCACCACGCTGCTCCACTGCTGGTTGGTGAAGTACACATGTGGCTGAATTTCAGTGAAATTAGACAAATGCAGGTTTTCACAATGTTTTCCTTCACCGTAAAGCGTGAGATGAATTATGAACACAAATTAAGCAAATGAAAATCACTCGTGCTTGCCCGGGTTTGATCATCGGTTAAGATTCCCGCGTTCTAACCACTGACCATCTCAGCTTTTTAGTACAGTACAAACCCCAGGACTATAACTTAAATAAATATAAAGACACTTTGATAAGGATTATCATACTTGTGATCACCAGCCAGCCATCCATAATGTCCCATCGATGACGTCATTTCCGTGAACCGTGCGAATTGAATGTATCTAAAAAAATAAGGTCTTGTTGATTAGTATATGCTACATATATATATATATATATATATATATATATATATATATATATATATATATATATATATATATATGTATGTCATCTATTGCACATAGGCATTACCAACATATAGTAGAAATGGGTGTTTTTGGTTTTAAGGCAAACTGATATTTATCCGATTTCAAATTTACAGATCAATTTCAAAATCCGATTTCGGCAACGCTTAGCTTTACCAAATCGCTTGCGCTCAGGCAAATATGATGATTGTGTAATAGATTTCCGTAGCAGAACTAACAAATCGAAATCCAAATCGCAAAATTCGCGCTATCCTTTTTATTCCGCTTTATTCCAATTGGTTAGAAAGAGAAAGCTAATTTCATAGTACGAAACAATCAGTTTGCGTTTGGATACGATACACAATTCGTTTGGTGATATCCAGTGATTTAATTTGTCGATTCGAAATCTTTCAGTGGTATCGATATATAGATCGTTGAAGTTTAGTTCGGCTAAGTCGATTTTAGGGCATAACCCTGGGGCCGTGGATGCGTGAAGTGGGGGCCTCGCGTGTCTTATTTCAGACGGCCCTGAGGAGGACGGCAGCCGTGATGGCCTCGCGCTGCCGTACGCACTAGCGAGGAGTGCGGGGGGGGGGGGCGAGATAACCTTCGCCCCCTGAGGAGCGCTCCGCCGAGCCACGAGCAGAGCACAGCACGGGAGAGGCCGCGGACGCGTTATATCAACACGATCCCGCAGCCTCTCCGATCCGTGCCGAGGACGGCCATCGCAGTGGTTTTAGTGGGTAAGAATCCCACATAACCCAGTTCCCCCCCAATGAGAGCTGTGTACCTTACTGAAGGTTTCCACTGCGTGAAAAAAAAGGTCGATTTTAGAAATCGGATTTTTTGTTTGTGACATCGATACGAATAGATTTGTGTTTGAAATAGGAATTTGTATTTGTCTTGATATATCGGACGCATGCCTTCAGTAACTGACTTACCTTATAAGTTAACATACTAGATAAAAATGTTCGCATGCAGATTTGACTGTCAGTACTTGAATCATTGCAATATGATTCATGTACTGACTAATAATGAATATTAATGTGTAAATTGACAATAATTACATAATGGAATTTAATTTAATGTAATGTGATTTAATCTAATTTTATTTTATGTTATTTGATTTAGTCTAATTTAATATAATTTAATGTGATTTCTTTTGATTAGTGAATTGATTTAATTTAATTCAAATTTTATTTTGATTTAATTAATTTAGATTTGGTTTCAATAATTTAAGTTTAATTCGGTATTATAATTTTAATTCGAATTGATCTAATTTATAATATGTAAAATATTAGTATTGTAAATTTTGTCTTTTTACTATTTATTATATATTTTGTATTTAGGATCCCTGTTTGGTCGAAATAAATGATTTTATTATTATTATTATTATTACTATTACCTAAATGTAAAATTTACAAAAAATAAAGTAATGTAACGTAAAGAAATTACTTAAAATAGCATAAAATTAATTACTCGCCTATTTGCAGCGCAATACGACCAGCTCAATGGCGAACTCTTCACCATCTCCTCTTCGTCTGGCGGCGGGCTGAACTCTCATTAAAAAATTAAAAAAGCTTTATAAGGGGACCAATTCTACTAACCAATTGTAACTTTATCGCAATCCAATCACACACAAGATAATAATATTATCACAACGATAAGTTTGCGAATCAGTCGAAGTTGGATTGGAATAGAATCGGGAACGTATCGTAACCGATATAAATTAGTAAAGGTTCCAAGCAGTGGCGTAGCTAGGTGGACAAGGGCCGCGATGCATAAGGAAAGAATCGAGCCCTCATCCCCTCTTTCCTCGTAACTTGAACTTATATTGGCCTTCAAAACTATAGATAGGAACAAGAATAGGAAACAGTGAGTTCAACTTAACCCTGGTGGGCTAAATCCATGCGTCGTCTCTATGAGGGGTAGATAGAACCTCTTTCGACAAAATTTTTTTTTTCTTTTATGCTCCTCTCTTTTCAAAGCTAAGGTTAGAGGGCCCCCTAAACTCCGGGGCTGGGCTGGGTGGACTGGTTCCAAAGATATATAAAGTAACAGTCTAGCGACACGTAAGCTTGTTAATTATTTTTATGTAATATTTTGGGGATCCAAGATGTTATGTCTGTTGTGCCTGTAGTTACACTGGTTCACTCACACTCCTAACCGGAACACAACGATACTTAATATTGCTGTTTGGCGGTAGAATTTGTGATGAGGTAAGTGTACCGCCATTGTTTATGTAATACGTATATTTAACAGCAAAATTTTGGCAGCTGACCATTTAAATTTTATTCATTTTTTTAGTCTTAGTCTTTGTCACAGACCTAAGCCTAGTCTTAGACCACACGGCCTAAGGCACTTTTAGATATATTATAAACTACTGTACAACAACAAAAAATGGCGTGATCCTTACCGGGTTTTCACACTATCAACAACGAATATGTATTAAAATACTTACCTCTCCAATTTTTACAATAGTACAAATCACCCGCGCAGTGATTAACGAACGTGTAAAACTTGTAATACAGCCCGTGGCCACGGTTCACGCCGACACACACGGGGCTGTACACGTTGGGACATGACAGAGGACAAATGTGAAAATCAAATGCTGTGTCTATTTCATATAGAGTGCTCATCGTTGTTTCCGAACGTATTATTGGTTTTTTCGTCACTAGAAAATAAAGCTGTATGATTTCATGTCTTGCCTGTATAGGTAAAAAGGCAATAAAAAAAAACTACTTGTGGACGATTGAAAACATGTCTTTTTTTAAACGACGTTCAATAATTTACTACGTTTATGCACCTCGATCAAAATGAAATTGGAAATGATGTGAGATTGTTTAAAATAATGCATTGATAAATTATGCGTAATTAGTAGTATATGTCGAGGTGAGCCGTAAGCGATTGCTGCGAAGATTTTAAGTAAGGAGGTTTTCGTACGGCGATGAAGGATGGGCACGGAATGACATACGGGAAATATGCAAGCTGGCTGTTTGTCATATTTAAAAAAAAAGTTGTTGTAATTTTCTAGAGTAATTAAAAACAGTATGGCGAACAGAACGATTGTATAAAAATAAGTGTTTTATTTGCTCAAATACAAATTGACTTTAACACATATTTCCCAAGGTTGGTGATGTATTGGTAATGTAAGGAATGGTTAATATTTCTTAAGTGCCAACGTTTATGGTCCATGGTAACCATTTGCCTGTCCTACCTATTAATATAAATACATTTAAAATTGCGAAAAAAGTCCTATAGAAATTGACATTTTTTTATAAATTAGTCGGAGCTAAACAAAAATCAATTTCAATAATAGAAAGCTGTCGAAAGCAACATTAAAATCTAGCATCTGGCGATTTTCGTCACGGAATAGTAAGTTAATTTTGGCTACAGATTATTTAAAAATAAAAGTCCGATTAATTTACCCATTTTCGTAGTATTTGAAATGACAGCTGTCATAGTTTTACCACTGGCAGTTTTAACATTCTTTTTATCTTCGGTGACATCACTTCTTCTGTATTTGAAATAATCCGAGCACGATCCGGTCGAAATAATCGAAAACTCTTTAAAATTAATTAAAGACTTAATTATAAGAACGATGTGGTTCTCAATCGAATTTTGTTTTAAATCCAAGTAGGTTTCAATGTACTTTATTTTTACGTCTTTGCTTGTTGGTGAAGGGAAAAATCAATGAGAAAACTGCATCCGAATGAACAGTGCAAAAATGTTGTAAAATAAATTCTTAACCTATTTCTCAACAGGCCTTTTTCCAGCAGTGGAACATTTACGGGCTGTTATTTTAAATAAATTGAGCAACTGTTACAATTTATTAAAAAACCGAATGAAACTGGCAACTAATTACAACAATACAAACAATTAATCAAGGCTGATACCGGTTAAAGAAATAAGGTGGGATACTAATATTATAAATGTCAAAGTAACTCTGTCAAGCTTTTGATTAAATTTGGTATGAAGCAAGTTTGAACCTCAAGGAAATTCCCATTTACACGTGGGCAAATACTAATCGTAAAATTTATAATAAATCTAAGTATTTAGTACTGACCATTTCCATAATTATGACACATATTATTTATGAATAAAAAGCACGAATTTTCATAATCCTTGTATTCCATTTTGTCATTATACAATCTCGTGGCACAAACATTTGAATCATCGCTTTTACAAATCGCAACACTATTCGAACAAATATTTTTGACATGTTCGAAATTCAAATGCGCATCAATGTCGTATTTTCCCGCCGATTTAGACAAATCTATGTCAATTGGAACGCTATCTGCTTTTAATACAAAATTAATAAGAAAAAAATACTTGAAATCTATTTCAGGAATCATTGTTTTATAAGATACGAAATACTAAAAATAATGTGAATTCAATTAAATGCCAAAGCTATAAAAAAATAATTACAAAATGTTTATTTTCATTGACTTTTAATTCAAATTGAGTGTTTTTACTGGTTTCAAATAATAAAAAACAAACTTGTATTTAATTCGTATTTTATTAAAAGCTGTAAAAATGGTACAAATAATACATCTGTATTACAATTATAACATTTCATATTTGGAAGATAAATATATAAATAGTTTTTAATATAAAATATATGATTAATTTCTTTTAAAATTTGGTATAAAAATGGCTATCGGACAATTCCATTATATCTCACATATACGTCGAAGATAAACAATTTCTAACTCAATAAAAACCTTTGCATAGTTTTTTTAAAATAATGCATTAATATATTGTAAAACACGTCTTTGTGTAGCTAACTAAAAAACAGTTACCTAATACCTATCCAAAATTGATATTTGCAACGTTTTTTTTTCAATAATTGCTAATTGGATATGACGAAGGAGTGACATTTAGAAGCCTAAACACATACTAATTTTAGATTATACTTAATGATAATTAAACGAAAATCTGAATTAATAGCAAATGTTAAAGCCGAATTAACAATTAGCTAAGCTAAAAATACTCTTAAAAACAAGCATTTTTTTCATGTGCGTACGAATCACACGAATTTATTTCGCGAGATTGTATTATATACACACAAGTGTGCATAATTTCAATAATTAAAATCATTTAGAATTAAATTCTAGGATTTCACATATAAATTAACGATTGAATTAAATAAGTGCTTGTAATAAAAAATATATTGTGATTTTAATCCCATATTCAATTTGGTGACTGACATTGTTTGACAGATTAATGTCAAAATTTTGCCGCCAATTTTTTTTTTATAACTAACATATGATACAAAGCACAAAAATCATATCGCTCGGTGTTGTCAAGACTAAAAAAAATATTTTCCGAAATAATTAATTATTAAAAAGTTAATTTTTGGACGGTCATATTTATTAGCCGCGACATGCCTGACCTATATCAAATACGCTTCGATAGAAATTTTGCTATATATGATTATAAACTATGTATGTGTTATAATCCCATTATATATTCTTGTTTATTATTCTTATACTTCAATTGTCAATCATTTTCTCTCAAACTCAATACAAAGTTCTCATAATGAGTCGTCGTCTTAACTCAAAACAAATTTGACAGAAATGACAATATTGCTCTCTTTCTCGCATGAAACGTTGAAAAGGGATGGCAAGTATATTTCTCTTTATTCCTTTACAAATTGTATAGAAAATAAAATGCATTATACTGAGCAGTTTTACATTTAAAGGCAGCGATCGTTATGTATGGAATATTTATGTGATAGTAGAAAAATATGTATCCTTATGTATTACTAAATATATATAATATAATAAAAAATTATAAAAATGTATTTTGTATGTTATTAGAAATGCATATTAAAAAAATACAAATATCAGTTGAAATTACATGCTACAGCCAGAGTCAGGGCATAATGTTTGGGGGCCTTTATCAAACAAACAGAAATCTTTTAGGCTATCTTTCGTATCTAGTAGTTCTTTTTGATGAGACAGGATTTGATTTCGACATTTCGGGACCCCCTTCCCCCCTTGGAGCCCTGAGTTATTTTGGGTTATACACAGAGGTGGCTGTATAAGTCTTATTTGTAAAACATTAATATCCTTAAATGCGAAAAAATATAAATATTTTAGTTTTGATTCAATATGAAAACTCTAAATAGGAACAAGTTCACCATTAGTTACAAAAAAAAAACATAAAAATACATTCGTTTTTTCGACATCTTCGTTCAAAAATCAAAGATTATAATAAAAAAAAAAAAACAATATTAAAATTTTCAAAAACTTCCTTGGGCACGATTGGAGTAACATTTCAAGGCCGAAACTTTGTACAAAACATATTATTTGCTTCAACATAGCTTGTTTATATATACATATGTAACTACAAAAAAAAAGTGAATGAGTGTAAACATGTGTTCGTGTACCGATTACACGCACACATTAACAAATCTCACGATGACGTCATCACGTTCGACCTCTTTTTTTTTCGACTTTTAAATTTTACTACTCGGCAACAGCCTCATCGCTTCCCTATAACCGGAGTCACTCGCGCCGTGGACGGTCGAGAAATGAGTCAAATCGGTCGCTTCGCCCGCGAACAATACCTTGGGAACCCCCGTACCGTCGACGAGGGGTTCCCCGAGCGTCGCCCTCGCGTTCGGGTATTCGTGGACGAGTAGATTGTCGTACGTGTAACTACCTCTAGTGAAGGGATTTGAATACCAGGTCGATCTGTAAAGAAAAAAAATATATATAGTAAAGTATAGCCTTTTAATGTCCCACTGTTGGACAAAAGGTTTGAAGTAAATACTATCACGCTGCTTCAATGGGGTTAAATTATATATTTCACTTTGTTATTGTTTTTACTTGGTGGTATTCTTCGTGCAAGCCTGTCTAGACAGTTACCACTCACCACTCAATCATCATATAATCTACCGCCAAACAGCAATATGAGTCTTGTTGTGTTCCGGTTTAAAGGCGAGTGAGCCAGTGAAACATCTCAGTTCCCAAGGTCGAAGGCACATGGATGATGACTTGGTTAATATTTCTTACAGTGCGAATATCTGTGGGCAGTGACCATTTACCATCTGGCCCCAACTTTTAAATATTATTAGCAATGCTCGTTTTTTTTTTTAAACAATTACAAATATTATGTATATTCCTATTCACCCCTCTTATTAAGCGCAAAGCTTGTGTTAGTAGAGGGGATAGCTATTGGCGGTACAAAATTTCCTTTGCCTCACTTTAAAGAAAAACATACCTGATCATGCCGGTCGGTTCCGGTATCGTCATATTCTTCCCCATAAACTTCCTCAAGAGCTCCATAGTTTTCCTCTTCACGACGTCTTCAGGTAACGTTTCTACCTATATATAACACAATATAATTATTTCGTCAATCAGTCTTACTTTCATTTATCGCAAAACAATCGATTCTGTCATTAACAAAACACACGCGTTTAAAAAAAGAAACGAGAATTCAAATTTTTCGAAATCCAAATTTAAATTCTTACTTAACTTTAATTTTTTATTTTAATTGTTAAAAAAAAAAACAAAACAATAATATATTATTATTTAATTTAAAATATGTCTGTACTTAAAATGAGTAACACATGGCATGAAGTAAAAAAAAAGAAAAAGAAATAATACACTTAATATTACCAAGCAATTTAGATTCTAAACTCCCAGTAAATACATGCATTTATGAATGACATTTCCATGAATGAACAAAGCACCATATGAACACACACATAGATAGTAGCCGTTCATTTCAAAATGGCCGGTTATTACTTTAATTTTTAATTAAATTACTAGCATTTAGTTTTTAAACTATTATATTTTTTAATAATCCGTGTATTCTTATTTTGAATTTATTTATGTTTAAAATATCATTTAATGTAATTTTATATACAAGCTATTCGATGACCTAATACATAAACGAATTCCCGCCATTCGTCGCATCGTTTCTTTTTTTTTTTTTAAACACTATTAACTGTCGAAAGCCTAAGGGACTTCAATTGAAACTCGACTTTCTCATGTCACGAGTTATCCTAGTTTGGGCGTCCAAATTATTTTAAATTATAGTATTGTAATATGGAGATTTATTTTAAACGTCAAAAAGTTAACACAGATATCACAAGAGCTCTAGTCTATGACGTACCATTTTACCGACATCGCCGCTCGTCCAAAACGTCAAAGCGGTTTTCGAGCCCATGGGCGTGGAGACCCCAAAGATCCTCGTCGTCCAGTAGTCATCTTTACTTAATTTCTTCTTATCTTCTCCCTTCCATATAAAACCAAAGAAGGTACCGTTCGGTAGCCATTGTTTCTCGAAATTCAATATCACTTTGTCCATAACGCCTATGGACATTTTCTGTATTATCGTAATTTTTTCCTGTGGCAATGACGGTAAGAAAAGATGTGAGTGTCTGTAAGCGAAAATGTCGTGTTTTTTTCTTTTAATTTATTTTTTTATGATGGCAACATTTTATATTCTTATTCAACCGCACCGTTACTTCGTACATCACTTAGTAAATGAATATCGAGTGTAGTAAGGTCCGTTGTAACTACATTATAAACTGTTTTAAGAAAATCATTTATTTTCGTAACTTATTTTTGTTTCCATTATATTTTTTTCCTTTGAATAATTATTTATTAAAAAGGTAAAATTTTAAATTCAGAACCTCGGAATCTCCGGCTTTATATCTAGCCAATAGACAAACGAGGCTGTATATTTAGGTTCTAGACATTTTATCAAAATTCATATTCGCTCAGTGGAAATAATCAGGGTAAAAGTGTCAGTTTACTTGATGGTAGGGCTTTGTGCAGGTCCGTCTGGGTGAGTACCATCCACCCATCACATATTCTACCGTCAAACAGCAATGTCGCACTCACCCTTCAAACTGGAATAGAACAATACCAAGTACTGCTGCGGTAGAATATATGAGTGGATGGTACATACCCAGACGAGCTTGCACAAAGCCCAACAACTAGTGAAACCACCACCATTTTGGTCAAAGTTCAATTACATTATTTTTGGCTAGGTTTATGTCTAGGGAATCCCCAGGCATAAATCCGAGGCAGACCGCACCGTCTTACGATTTATTTCAATTTGATACGAATTATAATACAGTTTATATAAATTTTAAATAAAATAATTTCAAATTTATCAATTGTCATTTATTTACAAATGCGTTAAATAAAAAAAAAACGCGCGCTAATCTGACATCCGCCATTTTGGTAAAGAATTGTAATATTTGGTATTTACGTGACTCATTGTAATATTTGGTATTTACGTGTAATGTATTTACATCAATACGTACGTTTTTGTGTTTTATTTTCGTTAAAATCGATTCGTAGTTTTATTATAGTATTAATTAAATTACATGCAATTAAACGATGTTAACCCATTTGATGAAAATTTGAATGCAAATTCATAAAAAAAATCGCCGTGACTGCCAAGGTACTCACGAGAATTGATGTGTAAGTAACGAATCATAATGAACGTTCGAAATCTTACGTTGACGTCAGCTGACGTTCGAAATCTCACGTTGACGTCATCTGACGCTCGAAGTCTCGGTTAACTACCATGAGCCGAGCGCTAATACCTCAATATACCTTTATCATAAACACGTAACATTACGCAATATTTTCCCCTTTTAATGCAAATAAATGAAATTAATTTAATGCCATTTATTATGAGCTCTTATTGAACTTGCAATGTTTTTGTTTTCAAGGTCAAATGTTGTAAGCTGAATTAGAACCATTTCCTGTTATCCTACGGAGTTGAAATTTCACATGTCGGTGCAGTTATGATGAGAATGCATATTTATGGTGATCATGACCTTCGAGGCCCAGGATTATCTCGGAAGAAACTCCTCAACGGTTAACAGCATGTATGTAAAAAAGCATGTTTCTGAAAGGTTTTATTCCCTATTAATAATAGTTCATCGAAACGACTGACCAATCTAGTTATATCGCCGGAAGTCCAAAACGTCATCGTGTTACTGGATCCGGCAGGGAACGATACACTTTGTAACTTGGTGACCCAGTAATCGTCAAGGGTATACAGTTTCTTATGGGCACCCTTCCAGAAGAATATGTACGAGCTGGCGTTCCACCATTTCTCGGGAAACGATAGAATTATCTTTCCTATAACACCGATTGATAGTTTGTCTATGGATGTAATTTTTCCTTCCGGTATTTGCGGTGAGAAAAGGGATGCGTACCTGTAATTTTTTTCTTTGTTCATAAAAATATACTTTTATCGACTAATTTTCGTTTTACCACAATAAATCAATTTATCAAAATGGCACCGTTTCGGGATGTAGATTCTACTAAGAACCGGCTAGCAAATGAGTAGTTACTCTTTACCGATAATTAAGTTACATAGCTGAATAAATACCGTTATATAAGCTTTTATTGAGATTTATTTATACGATTTTTTTTTTAAATGATATTTATAAAAACTCGAAGATCAAATTAATTGAGTCTCTTTCTATTCTATATTAACTGATGCTCATGAAGCGTTGCCTGAAAAGTTGTTTTTGTAAAATATGTAAAAGCCTGAACGTCCCACTGCTGTGCTGTCTCTTTGAAGAGAAGGGTTAGACCTTATTCCACCACACTTTTTTTTTTTTTCGCTGGAAAAACGCGTTGACGCGTTTTCCCCACATGAAGTGGGGGGGTATGTGGGGCTCGCCGACGCTGAAGTCGTCGGAATACCCACTAAAAAACCAGCGGTACCCACGCCGTCTTTCCGGGGGACGCCACGGGATCGCTTGCGCATACTACCGTGACGTCCCGACGGTAGGCCGCCTCTGCAGGCCTCTAAATTCTAAGGAGTTCTCGGGGTACAGAGACCCCCTAGCCCCGGCGACACTTACGGCGGGAGTTATTCCACCACACTGCTCCAATGGGTGGTGGTATGGTAGTTTTTAAAAATTTGTTTCAAATACGACCGATCGGTGATCATGGCAAAAAATTAACAGCCTGTAAAAATCCGACATGACTACGTTCTCCTTTCCTTAGACGTCATGCCAGCCGGCTGCTCTGATGCGAGATACGTATGATGATAGGATTTCATTCCACATCCGTCCTTGATTGTTGCTTCTTCTTTCATGTTACAACACCAGAGACTTTCAAAAAGCTGGATAAATAGTCTAAGTACGCATTCGACACGACCAGACATATTTAATCTAACTAATTTTCGCCTATGGCTTCGCTTGCACGATAGAGGGAAGGGGGGCAGGTGTTAGGTAAAAGATTATCCTATGTCCTTTCTTGGGGTTCAAACTTGCTCCATACCGAATTTCATCAAAATCGGTCAAGCGGCTTAACCATAAAAGCATGACAGACAGACAGAGTTACTTTCGAATTTATTATATCAACATTTATATGTAAAAGAATAACTGAGTCACATATCAACACGCACAGCTCAAACTACTGGGGCTAGTACCATGAAAATTGGCATACGGGTCCATTTTACAAAGTAAATTAGCACTACGGAAGAATTTCTGAAAATTCAACCCCTAATGATAAAATGGATGCAAGTTTGTATGAAAATCTTTCATTTTCGAAGAAAGAGCTACGGAAATTGGTATTTAGCGAGTCTGAAGTACGACGCGGTGAAAGCCGCTGGTCTTTACCAGTTAGTTACTTATATATGACGATGAGAAGACCATTTTCGACGGAGTCTGATAATAGTGCACAAACATAGACAATATATTTTCCCTCGTTCTCACAATCCGATAGGAACGGAAAGATTAGGTGCCCACGGCGTGCTCATTAAAATAATATTATAACAGTCAGTTGCTCTTTATATAATAAGCCCGTGAGTGTCCCACTGCTGGGCTAAGGCCTCAATTACTTTTTCGAGAAGGTTTGGATCTTATTCCACAATATGGGTTGGAATACACATGTGGCAGAATTTCAGTGAAATTAGACACATTCAGGTTTCCTCACGATGTTTTCCTTCACCGTATAGCACAAAATAAATTCAGTGGTGCTTTCCCGGGTTTGAACCTACGAACATACGATTCACGAGTTTTAAGCCATCTCGGCTTGAATTCCAAATTAATATTTTAAAATTATTATTTATTTAAAAACTTTTTGGTTACCATAATATGCAGTTGGAACAAAAGACGGATTTGTACCAGAAGGCATTCTCTACCAGTTAACAATAAAAATATATGTACACAGAAATATACACCCACGCTCATATAATATGCTACATAATATATACAGAGTTATTTAATAATAATCTCCTGGGACATTATTCACGCACGGCCATCTGATCCCAAACTAAGCAGAGCTCGTGCTATGGAAACCAGACAACTGATATACTACATATACTACATTTCTTTTGTAAACACATACTTATATAGATAATTACACCCAGACTCAGGACAAACAGACATGTTCATGTCTCGAACCCACAACCTTCGGCATGATATTATATATAGTAGAAACACAAATACAATTATTAATTCATTATTGTTTTGATAAAATGTCTAGAAGATTTTATTTACAAATACACCCTTATGTATTCATTAGCCTAAGTGATTATATATTTACTTGGCGGTGGGTTTTTGACCCGTCTAGCTGGTCACCACACACTGATCAAAGCTACCGTCAAACATTGTTTTCCTGTGATCCAGTTTGAGTGAGCCAGTGTAATTCACGCCCGGACTTGGAGATCCAAGGCCACTAGGCACGTTAAAATTCGAAGTGCCCCATTCCGAAGTTGAAAATCGTATTATTTTTGGCAAGGTTCTTAAGCCAGAAAGGCTAGAAATAAATCCGGGGCTGGTGGTATTACAGACAAGGGACTTAATATCTTAGTTAGTGTGGTTCGCATTTATAACTGATTGATATTTCTGACTATCCCAGGGTGCCAGTTAGCGCCACCAGGCCAATTGTCAATCAACTGTTCGGTGGTTCAATTTATCAGTACCAGAATATAACTGTCCAACTGCTGGGCTGAGGCCTCTCTTTGAGGATTGGAATTCATTTCACCAAATCTTTCCATCACCGCGGATCACTATTTATTAACTTGTTTTTGTATTTTATATAATAGGCGGACGAGCAAATGGGCCACATGATGGCAAGTGGTTACCAACGTCCATAGACATTGGCATTGAAAGAAATGTTAACCATCGCTTACATTACCAATGCGTCACCAACCTTGGGAACTAAGATGTTATGTCCCTTGTGCCTGTAATTACACTGGCTCACTCACCCTTCAAACCGGAGCACAACAATAGCAAGTACTAATGTTTCGCGGTAGAATATCTGATGAGTGGGTGGTACCTACCCAGACGAGCTTGCACCAATAGAAGAATGAGGAATTAAAAAACAATTTGAGTACCTAACAAGTTAACGGTGTGTATATGGTTTTAACCATTGAGCCATATACAACCGTAACAGCCAGTTAATGTCCCACAGGTGGGCTAAGGCCTCATCTCCCTTATGAGGAGAAGGTTTGGAGCTTATTCCACCATGCTGCTCCAATGCGGTTTGGTAGAAAACTCATGTGGCAGAATTTCAATGAAATTAGACACATGCAGGTTTCCTCACGATGTTTTCCTTCACCGTCAAGCACGAGATGAATTATAATCACAAATTAAGCACATGAAAATTCACTAATTTATAATATAATAATATTAAAATCTTAAATCTTACCTCTCTTTCAAAACTCCGAGCGAAACCGTTACTATGACGTCATTCGCCGTGTAAGTGTCGCCATCTTTACAAACGACTTGAACGTTTCCCGTCGAGTTTTTCGGCCATTTTATCAATGTGACCTCCTTGTTTAATTTGATGTCTAGCGTTGGCAAGCCCGGGCCGTTGTTGTACGTGTTCTGTTGGCAAGATTGACGAATTTAATGATATTTATTTCAAAATCATATCAGCTTAATACATATCACACAATAAAAAATCATGGATCATCGTGTGAAAATGATTTCTAAAAACAAAAATGGAAGGTAAAATGAAAAAAAAAATTATACTTTTAGCATTTAACACAAAAACCGAAATTATAATATTATATGTATAATATTATATTAAGTAGATCTATAAATTGCTTATAGATTGTTTTTTTAAAAGCCTTAAATCGCAGTTTGTAAGTATTTACAAACTGGGGGGGGGGGGGTGGAACAACATGGTAAAATTAAAACGAATATGTTTCAAATACAAGGTCACGCTTGTTATAGAGGGAAATAAGAGACTCCAGAGTTTAAAAAAACGATTTCCAATTACAATTTTATTAAAATCATTTTTTTCATCCGACACGCCGTGGATTTCCCTATAGGCCGAGTAGGCCCGAGCCTAGGGCGGCAAAACTAGGTGACATTTTTTTTTTAATCGTGTCTTCAAACCACCATTATTTAAAAACTAAAATATGTGTCCATAGCATGTCGCAAAAAAATACCGTAATATTGAAAAAGTCAACTAGTAAGATCTCTTTCCATCCTAGGGCAACCTAGGTATGAATGCCGACCCTGCCGACACGTGCAGGATTCCTCACGATGTTTTCCTTCACCGCAAACACGAGACGAATTGCAAACACAATTAAACACACAAACACACAGCTCAGCCCACCGGGCAGCCCCGGGTAACAGGCAATATTAAAAATAAATTTAAAAAAAACCGAGAATTCTTTGTAAAATACATAAAAACTATAATAACTATAATAAGTATTAACATCAAAGGCACCGCAGCGCGTTTTGATTAACTTGTCTATATTATATTCCAATTAAGCAGTAGAGACAAATAAACAACAATGACCTTGAATATACGCGATATCATTGGTCGAGATCTTATATAGTCTATGGTATTCACTATGGATTCGCAAACAAACGGCGTTTTTAATATCGCGCGTTGAAAACATTAATAGTTTTGTGTTATAAATAAAGATATATGACGACTGCCTCGTTGGTCTAGTGGCTTGATGTAAAGCCGCAGACCCGGAGGTCCTGGGTCCAATAAAAAGTTATTGGGTTTTTCTGTCAGAAAAAAACTCAGTAGCAACACGGAAGTGGAAGTTGGAAGTGTTCACTCCCGTGCCTCGAAAAGCACGTAAAGCCGTTGCTCCTGCGCCTGAACTCTGCGGTCGTATCGGATTGCCGTCCCATCGGATTATGAGAGTTAGGGAGCAGAGAGTGCACCTGTGTTTGCACACACTCGTGCACTATAATATCTCCTGCGCAGTTGGCTAATCTCTCTTGAGATTGGCCGCCGTGGCCAAAATCGGTGTGGAGGACATTATTATTATTTATTATATATAGAGATATATTAATCGAGAACTGTTCGTAGTGCGTAATACAGCAGAGATATTAGGGAATCGCATGGAATGTGGAAATCCAAGGTTTGTTTATATTTACTCCTTTTTCGATTATAATATTAATCGATTAGTATATTTTAGTATTTTCATAGTATTATGTATTATTGTATACAGTATTTAAAACCTTGCGGGCCGGCTAATGCAGAACATTTTTTTCCGACTGACGCCCGTCGCGTTTGTACTTTCCTACCACTTACCATCACGTGGTGTAGGCATTTGCCTTCGCGGCGATTTAAAAAAAAAAGCTACTATACTATTAAGCTATTAAGAACACTCACCAAGAGTAAATCGAAGAAGGTCTTATAGCCGTGCCTGTGCCAGCTCGTGTGCTGGTGACCACCGAGTTCCTCGTAGTTCGTCTGCGCGCTGACGTCGTTCCAGTCGTTCGAGGCCTCGTAGTTGTTGATGAAGAGGTTCATCATTTCCAGGAATTCCGTGATGAAATCCTTATCGTCCAGGAGTTCGGGATGCTTCTCATTGATATACGCCATAAATCTATACGAATAAATGAAATTGATGTGCCTGTCTGCGATTGCAAAATTGCTGCTCATTTAAAAATGGCTATTTGCGAGTTACCAAAACCAAAACAATCATTTTATTTATCTGCTTGTCTGTCTGTTCGTTTAGTATAATCTTCAAAACTGCTTATTAGTACTCATAGTATATCTTATCTAATTTGTAAAGGGTGAACTTTTTTTTATATTATGGGTAGGCGGACGTGTAAATGCCACCTGATGTTAAATGGTCACTACCAACATACACATTGGCGCTGTAAGAAATATTAACCATTACAATGCGCCACCTACCTAGGGAACTAAGATGTTATGTCCCTTGTGCCTGTAGTTACACTGGCTCACTCACCCTTCAAACTGGAACACAACAATACCAAGTACTGCTGTTTAGCGGTAGAATATCTAAACACGTCTTAAAATTTACTCTTCAAATAATATCATAAAACCAACTTACTTTCTTGTGATGAACGTCCCCAGGGCCTCAGGCTTCTCTGGTGGATGTTCCACGACATGCAGACAGTATTCTATGAGTTCGTTAACCAGCTCCTTATTACCGAAGGTCCCGTCGGACATGAAAACTTGGAAGCTCAGGTCCTGGGGTAGGACTGTGACGTTGTTCTTTATAGCTGTCTCATAGACGCGGCTGCCCACTGTTCCATGTATCCTATAGAGGAAACGTTTTGATTTTTTTTGAAGTGAAAACTTCTTTAGGCGTTGCGCTGGTTTATCGTAGGGAATCGACTCGTGGCTTCGCGTCACCGACATACTTTACTTTATTGTACACCACAAAGAGAAAAATAATACAAAAACATGGATACATATATAATAAAAGTAGCATACAAATTTGGCGACCTTATCGCTACATAGCGATCTCTTCCAGGCAACCAACGGATTAAGAGATAACTCATAGGATATGAGGTAGGTGGTGCTCTAATAATAAATAAAATAATATTAATATATGATTAAACAATCTAATAAATAAATGTAAATATAAAATACGTGACATACGAAATCGTTGAAAGTACAAATAAGTATTGTGGAAATGAACGAGGATAATAATGATTGGAATTTATGTAAATACTAACAGTATATACAAATAATATAAGGGTGTTTTAGATATTATTTATTTAAATTAAGCTGTATTATTAATATTTTATACCGAATTTGCGACATAGTATGTATTTTTAATGAATAAAAAGCTATATAATAAAAAGGGATAGATATATTTCTTCTACTACTACTACAAGTTTTCACTTCTATTGGCAGACCCCATTACTGATTGACATTTATTTTTGTATTTCAATCTCCACCGACATGATGTCGGTGCCTTTCGTGCATCTTTTATTTATATTAATGTGTATGTCAATTATAAGGTAACATCACAATTAAATTAAGAATTTTGACAATTAAACGGGGACGACAGTAGCCCAGGGTGGCTCCCGTGGCGCTCCTCGTTAAGACGGAAAGTGTACCCGCTGGTTTTTTAATAAGTATTCCGATGTTCAGGGCGCTCACGGCGTCTTAGACACATACTTACCCCCCCCCCACTGTTGAAACGCGTAAAGCGTTTTTCCAGCGATAAAAAAGGGTGTCAACCAGGAAAATGCGACTTTTAAATCGCGAAGCGACACATAAACATTAACTATAATAACTACAATATTCAAAGGACACAACGCATCAAAACAGCGTATCATCGTATGTCGACGACATTTCACGAGTGAGATACTCAGTAACAGCCTGTGAATGTCCCACTGCTGGGCGAAGGCCTCCTCTCCTTTTTAAGGAGAAGGTTTGGAGCTTATTTCACCAAGCTGCTCCACATGCTGCACATGTGGCAGAATTACAATGAAATATAACACATGCAGGTTTCCTCACGATGTTTTCCTTCACCGTCAACCACGAGATGAATTATAAACATAAATTAAGCACATGAAAATACAGTGGTGCTTGGCCGGGTTTGAACCCACAATCATCGGTTAAGATTCACGCGTCCTAACCACTGGGTTATCTCGGCTCTTGAGTAAGATACGACACTTCGTAACTCACTCGTTACCACAGAAGAACATGAGGTAGACATTATCATGACCTTCAAACTTGTCTCCTAATAAGCTACGTAACATCCGGCTTCAGTGTGAACATCTGGTCGACGTTTTAACGCCGGAAACAGCGTCAGACAATACACTTGGCAGCGAACGACGTCACGATCACTACCATTGTCGGTAACCAACGCTCACGTTTAATGTTTTTATTTTGACATTTTTTTAGACTCTGAAATATCTTCATCAACATTTTATCAGCTACTTACCATTCAGCCCCAACTTCGACAACGCCATCACCGAATGGAACAGTCTTTACTCTTCCACCAATCCTGTCCTGAGCTTCGAGACCAAGGACCCTCCGACCGGCTTTCGCGAGGGTGGAGGCAGCTGTCACTCCAGCGGACCCGAGACCAACCACGATCGTGTCATACGAATTAGGCATCGTTGAACTGGAATAAAACACAGTTTTATTATCTTTTACAAATATATTTGTTTTTTTTGGGGGGTGATTCGTTAAGCAATCCTGTTCGCTGTCTTCTTCTTCCGAATGAAAAATCAATGGTGTCAGAAAGAGAGGAATCGGTGTTTATCTAGACACCCGTTGAGCAACTTCCATAAAACTGACAATGTCCTTTCATCTCCTTTGTTACTACCTAAGGGGTTAAATTTTTAAAAACCTTTGTTAGTGCTAATCTACTGTGTAAAATGTTTTATGCAAATTTTCATGGTGTTAGCCCCAGTACTTTAGGCTGTGTTAATGTCAGTCGGTCAGCCAGTTATTCTTTTATATATAAAATAAATGAGGAAACAAAAATTATTAAATATTCCTACCTCTTTGGCAACGCATTATAACACTTTGAATTTAAAAAACTAATTTTTCGGATATTGAACATTTTTAAATATTTAATTTTTGTCATAAACATTGTTGTGTTGACAAATTGACAATATGATGATTTTAAATATAATAAGAGACTTAAGTTATTGTGGCAATATAAGTTGCAAAATATACATTGAGTAAATTACATTGTAATATTTTTAATATCTATTAATATAATGAAACATACATTATTATAAAATTCACTAAGTCAATACCCCAGCAATTGACAATTTCATTTATATACTATATTCGAGGACTATTCTATGATCTTAAACAAAGCTTAGATTTACATATTCCATGCTATCTGCTCATAGTTTTACTATATTATATACTACAAACTTGATAAATATATTTTTTCTACTGTATATAAATTAAATTGATTTAATTTTACTAACAAAGTTTAATACCAACTTTCCCTACAATCAAAATTTTTTTTTTTATTAATATCAAAAAATATTTATTATCTGTTTTATATTCATATTATTTGATTAAATAGAATTTTACTTTGATACTATTTTTTTTTTTTCTGGTATGGATACTCATTTTAACTTTTTTCTTCTCGTCTTAGTTGCAATTTTGTTACTGTAGTTTCTGCCTAATCATATTCAGCCAGCCAATAGATATTTATGTCAAATTATTATTGTGTATGTATTATTTCTTTCCTATTATTGAAATTTAACAGATAAATATAAATACATCTTCATATTTAAATATATCGTAGAAAATCAAACAATATTTTTAATCACTTAATATTTTATTAATATAAAACTTGTTACATAATATTGTTCATAGCTTAATACCTATTTCATAACCTATATCATATATTATGAAATATTTTTTAAAACTATCGTATTTAAAAATACGTAAATTAAAATAACCAATTTGTTATGCTTTTATGATTAGAATTTAAACTGTCATTTCTAGAATACACAGACATAAAAAATGTAACAATAACCTTTGTTTCGAGCCTTATTAAAACAGTCATAAAAGTCGCAAACATATAAATAATTATTCTTTTTATGAGTGTATAAAAATATTAAAAACATACCTCAAATATGTGGCAATTATGTCGTTCTACGCAGAATAACGCTATGTACATATATTAAACCTATAATCTTTCGTATTACGTAATCTTACATTGAGTAATCTGTGTATTTTTTAATTATTATTAAAATGAAAAATCACAAATTCACTAGGTACTTAAATACTATATTTGATTATTGATAACTTTGACGTTTAATGTCACACGTGCTTAGTGTTTTGCTATTAATAAACAGTATTGAAGTATTCGATTATTACGACTCGACTCGTCATTAACGTTCCTATCTTCCTAATATAAATGCGGGACAGGCTGAAATTGAACGAAGGACGATTAAGAAATAATATTTCTTTTTTATTATTAATTTATTTCAGACCTTTTTTATCTGTACATAGTGATATATAAAGACTGAGCTAATTAGAATGAGTCAATTTATCGATTTGCTCGTCATCTTTAAATGGAAATCGTAAGCCGTAATTTGTATTGTTGTAGTGTTCCGGTTTGTAGGGTGAGTGAGCTACTGTAATTACAGGCGCAAGGAACATAACATCTTAGTTCCCAAGCTTGGTGGCACATGGCGATGTAAGCGATGGTTAATATTTCTTACAATGCCAATGTCTATGGGCTTTGGTGGCCACTTGAAATCAGGTGGCCCATATGCTCGTCCGCCTATCTATAATATAAAAAAAAGGTTATCATTCAGTGGGTGATAGCTTAACACTAATGTCATATTCGATTAATTTAGATGTCATATTAGTTATTTATTATATGTTTTAATTATAATCGTTTATCATTACTAACTTATTAACGCTCATCACTAGTTTGATCGCTTGACATTTCACGTTGGATATTTCGTCTTGGTAATTGATATAAGCGCTAGCCAATAACTGGTTTTATGTTAAATTAGCATCACATTGTCATATTTTTTTATTTTTTTTATTAATTGAAGTATAAAAACAGACAACAGGATGTATAATAATAAATCACGGAAAATATAGAATGAATCGAACAGTAAATAAGACCTGTGATTATTCTATAACAAAATAAACACGAAATTCACAGCAGAAAAACGATCGAGAATTGTCAGAAAGTGATATGCGACAATGACCGTGATTATTATACATTTCAAGAATATCCAAACCAAAACAGTATATCACCATTGTGATATACTTTTTCGTTAACAACCACCGTTAACGACCGTTCCGTTAACGGCCATAAATAAGTTGTCAAAAACAATTACTGAGACTAATCAGAATATTGTATCATTTAATACACGATATCCAAATAAATTGTATATGCCACCATGTAAAACAGCTCTCTGCTCAAAGAGTTGTGACCGATGTTAGTGAAAATTTATAAGTTTCTTAGCCGTCTGACATTAAGAATCTGCCTTATTAAAGATTTAAAAAAAATTACATGACTTGGTTGGTTGACAAGTATTTTTACGCGGTAAAAGAATTCCCGCAATAAATATTTGACATTTATTTAATTTGACATTTATAAATTTCATAAATATTATTTAAATAAATAATTATAATGTAATGAAATTTCTTATAATTAAGTTAAAATAATTTTAATGTGTAATTTAAGTTAATATTTAATGTGTAATAATATTTGCATGTCATAAATATAGTGACTAAACATGTACATTATGTTTAAAGCAAATAAATGGAATTGAATTGAATGGTCGATATTTCCCGTGGATTATGAAGTGAGTAAACATTGCTTAGCGACTGCTTAGATAAACAATGATTTGTCTCTTTCTGTCATTAATAAAAAAAAGAAGAAAAAAGAAGACAGCATATAAACAGTTTCTTAATATTTCTTAAAAATGATATCAGATAATATGATTTACATTATTACGGAAAAAGTTATACATTATGATATTTTATATATTAATTAATTCGAGGTTAAATTCCAATTTAATATTTTAATCGTTTAGCGAATAATCTGATAATATCAACATTTTTAACTTTTTCTATTCGTTTGTTATGCAACAAAATATCTTATCATAATTATTTATTAACCTTACATCTTTCACCTACGACCACAGATAAGAAAACTTCATCGGATATTTTAAATAAGATCAATGTTTATTTACGGATTGCTTTCGATATATATAATATTATCTCTTATCAGTATGAAGGTGTTTTGTAAATATATTTTTTATAAACAGGAACAGCTGGAAAAGTCTTCATCCTTATTTCAGCGATTTCCACTGCCAGACAAAGGCCGGTCTTGTTATATCAGCACCTTTCCATGATCCTCGTCGTCTATCCGCCCACCTTTTAGAGGGCTGCCTTTGGGGCCGTGGGTTTTGTGAGCGGCATAAAGTCTCTTTTCGCAAATACATCCTCTCATAATACATTTTGTAGCTTTATTTTAAATATATAACCTAGTGCTTGACTGTTATCATACCTAATGGAAAGTGACGATACAGTCTAAGGTGACGCGCTTGCTTAGAAGATGCCTATTCACTCTAGACTTAATGGTACCCATATTGTAGGTGATGGGGAAAAGGGACGTCGGGAGGGTCTGGAAGCAAATCGTTTCGTACGTGTCTTAAATACGTCAACTACACCATTATATTACGTAACATACCGGCGCGTGAACTAATTGACTTATTTGAGTTTTATTACTGTAATATTAGTGCCTTTGCTGTCGCCATGGTCACTAATGTGTAATAATAATGGCCTCCTGTCCGATTATAGCCACGAAGAGACTCGCGAACTTCGCGGGACATATTATAGTGGAAAAGTGTTTGCCAGTACAAGATTAAGCTAGCGCGGGGCCCTTGATCTGATCTGATGAAATGAAATCGCGCTGAATTAATAAAATATACTTTTTTATACATAATTGGCCCCTGCCTGGGGCCCCCATTTCTGAGAGGCCCGTAGCAATTTCTACTCTTGCTTCGTGGGTAATCCGGCGCTGCTATTCCGGTATATCATAATACAATATAAAAAAACCGAAGTAAACAATGTTGATTACGTCACAATTATATATAAATCCACAATTAACTATTAAGATAAACAGTCACAAACATTGTATAAATACGAATATAAGAATTTAATACAGTTGTCCATTTATTTAATTAATAAAAAAGTGAATAGACAAGGCATTTTATTATTTTCAGTATTTGCTTATTACCAAGGATTATTACCGTGTGTGTAACGTACTTAATACATATCTAGGCGTAAAGATTAATACATATGGGTATTGATATAAAAGAGTAACTACCGAGGTCATAGACAGTAGTCTATTTTTTTTTTAAATTTCATATTGAAATGTAAAATTACTTTATAAATTAATTCAAACCCATCAGAGGCTACTTTTAGAAATTATTAAATACTAGAAAAAAAAATCGATTTGACATTTAAAAACATGATTTTAATTCACACAGATTTTACAACTAATTGTTTCAGTTTAATTTGTTGTTTATAAAACGTTGTTTAGTCTGTAAAAATATGAAGCTGTAGTTTTTATTATTTTCAAAAATGGAATGGCGGTACATGTCTGTTTCGTATCTTCTTTTTTTTAAATAAATTATATGCATTCAAAATAACTTGTCATATTTTTATTAATCTTAATTTTCATAATAAATTAAAACATACTCACACGCAATTTGCGCCTCCGAGCACACATAATATCAGGCACCATTTCCTGTACTCCCTCATGTTTCTTAAGTGATAATAATGAAATTATTCACGAAGCAGTTTATATATATACGCGTACTATCTTATCTGTGACACTATTCTTTTCAAATAAATTTTTAATGGGTTGTTTACAAAATTTAAAAATAGAATCACATTACAAATTTGTCAAATGTGCCTATTGGGCTACATAAAATCAAATAGTACACAATAAGAATACATATACGCCCGCGATCAGAACAGGATCCGACCTTTTAGAACTGACGAGGCAAACGAGGACCGCCGCTAGCGTTAGTGGCAAACTCACGTCGATCGATGGATCGTGAGACTTGAGTTGTTATTTTATTAAATAATCGTTAGTGTGAAAAATTCGCTCGTGAAATACAACTGCGTTATTTTCGACATGTATGGTTATACAAATATTTTATTGATAAAAATATGATTGGATTAAAATAATAAATAGAGAGGTAAAATTTTGGAAAGTCAGTCAGGCGAATTAATTTATGCATGCATATACAAAAATATATACATTAAGACATATATGATATTCTTAGCACCCCCTGCCCCGCCGTTATCACAGCTGTTACCAAGGCTAGGAATAACAGGGCTGCCAGGGCCTAGGGGCCGTGGTTTGATTGTAAAAAACATTGGGGGGATATGCCGTAATCGCAACGCTTGGCAAACGGGTTGGCGATCGCAGTAAGTTGGTCATAGAACTCAGAGAGACGCTGCTGCCCGTTCTCTGGTGTTCCCTCAGGTCGACTTCTACGCCCCCCACGGGATGAAATGGGGTGGTGATATTCGTCGCCGTCACCACACGCAATTCGATTCTAATCTTATTATCTTTTTGGCTTTGCCAGAGTTTATTATTTTTCTGAATTCCACTAGGGCTATTCTGTACAACCTCGGCTCATCGCTGAAATCGGTCGGTAAGTCAGAAGTGTTATGCGACATTGACCATTATAATTATAACATTTCAAGAATACACGCATCAAAATTGTATATCACCATAAGTCGGTTGTCATTATTTGACAGGCGAGTAATGAATTGAGTTCTTGCAAAATAGCATCGTGCTAATGCTTCTTCGCTCGAGGGTTGTCATTTTATATATATTTTAATTTTATATATAAATATGATGAATATTGGCCAAGTTCTATTGCATTCTTATAGTGCGGACTATTCCTTTTATTTTATTTTTAACTGGCTACACTTATATAATAATATAAAACAATTCAAACAAAAGTTACTATAGATGTTAAAGGTCGAAAATAAGGTCGTTGCTCTGGAGATGTATACTGAAGATAAATTCTTCAAGAAATCGGCACCAAACTTTCATTCGGCGCTGATTCGAAAACGCATAATAACATTTTTCGGACACGTCTCCCGGCAAGGAAATGACTCCATAGAGCGCCTTGTCATTCAAGGCACGGTAGACAGCAACAGAGCACGTGAAGGTGAATACGATGGACCGACCAAATAAAGATGGTGTTGGCGGTCCTTCGCATGAGTGCACCAGGCTCACCACTAACAGGGACATATGGCGAAGACTCGTGAGGCGAATAACATTTCTTAATACTACATGGCGACCACGACCGCTCCGACAAGTGTCACGACGAAGAAGAATAGATTTTAAAATATAGTTTTAATGATATAAAAAAAAAGGTTTTCATTAAAATAATTATAAGATAAATACGTAAAGGCGAAAAGATTATAATCAATATTATATTTTAAAGTAGACATGATTGCCACATCAAAAAAAAATATTTATAGCTTATCTGTAGCATTCTATTACTGAATTAAAAAAGTGCTTAAAAACATTAAAAAGCGGGCTGATAGAAGCTGGTTAAATAAAAAAAACACTTATTTAATAATAGTAATTTATTTACAATTAAAATTTTATGATATAATTGGAAATAAATTTATTTTATAATTAATATATTAAATTTAATGTCGACAGATTGAAAAATAATTTCTACACATAATTATTATTATTAAAAGAGATCGTAAATTAAAAAATAATAATAATAATAATTACATACAATAAATTCGTAATGTATATTTTTTCTTTATTTCTATACATTGTTTTATTATCTTAATTTATGTGAATCTCTTAAATGTTGAAGTGTAGATTAGCTTGGCGTGGGCATGTGATGATGATGGATGAAATGTTACCAAAAGGGTGATGAGTATGAATGTTGATGAATACAGGGGACGGGGGAGGCCCAAGAAAATGTAGACGGATTGTGCAAGAAAGGATATGTGAATGAAAGGTGTTAGTGCTGAGATGACGAGTGACAGAGAGAAGTGGAAGGAAAAAACATGTTGTGGCGATCCTACATAGTGGGATAAGGGCAGGAAGAAGAAGAGATACAGCTATGCTGTATTACTGTATTATCATAATATATTATATTTAACAATATGTATTTTGATACAAAGGTATAAAGTACACATAAATATGTTTAATATTTTAAATTCATGTTGATAGCTATTGTTAACACTGATAATTTGCAATTCGAGTAAGTATAATTACAAATATAATGTCCTCCAGACCGATTTCGGCCACGGCGACCAATCTCAAGAGAGATTAGCCAACTGCGCAGGAGATATTATAGTGCACGAGTGTGTGCGCAAACACAGGTGCACTCTCTATTCCCTAACTCTCGTAATCCGATGGGACGGCAATCCGGCACAACCGGAAAGAGTTCAGGCGCAGCACCAACGGCTTTACGTGCTTTCCGAGGCACGGGAGTGAACACACTTCCAACTTCCAGACTCCGGGCTGCTACTGAGAATTATCCGACAGAAAAACCCAATAACTTTTTATTGGAAATTCTAAAACTTTGCCGCCAAATTTTAGACATATAATTGTGTTAAAATGTTAATATTATTAAAAAATATGATTTTCAACTAACTGAAAACTAAAAAAATATCAAGATTGTTTAATATAGAAGACGATATGAGAGTAGCCTTCATTTCAACGATCAAATATAAATTAAATTATCAAAAAACATCAAGCTCAAATTTCGCATTAAAACTAATCTTATTATTTAACTTTTTATTAAACCCTCACAAGCGTACTGTTATTTTCGTAGTACATATAATTTCATTTCATATAAAATTATTATACGTAAACTATTTCACGCAGTGCGTTATAGATAATTAAATAATTTTTAAACTTTTTTTTTTTTATGCTTGCCGCCAAATTTTGAAATCGTTAAAATTTAAATGTGCCGTAACGACACAGCCAAGTAAGAAAAATATATAGGGCTTCTTGTTGTCTATGCTTAATGCCTGTATATCATTTCCATTGTCTGGTTTCCATCGTTCTAGCTCTGCGTAATTTGGGATCAGATGTGTGAATAATGTCCCAGGATATTATAATTATAACTTCATTGTACTGTATGGGCGGCGAATGGATCGAAAAATTAATTTTTGATTACTTATTTTACCCGTACAAATTCGGGACGGGCTGCTAGGCTCAATAAAAATTAATTATTACAAAATCGATTAAAATAAAATCGATGTTTAGAAATAATCTTTTTTAATTATTTTTCGTTTTTATTTATACAATATCGATTTAATTATTATTATTTTTTTTATTAATAGAATATATATCAATGTTTAATTATTTTTAACTGTCACTTGGAGGTTGCCACGTAACGGCGCGCATTTTTCTATTAATCTCGGATAATATTAATCTACAGCGGGCTAATTGAGCTGGTCTCAGCTGTGGGGTCGGATCCCTCGTCCTGTCGACCTGGGGAGGCTCCCTCTGTGCTCGCCGGAGGGCACGACGGCGTCTGGCCCTCGCTGTGGCTGAATACATTCAAGGCAGTCAGTTATAAGTAAAAAAATAAAAAAAATTGTATACACGATAACGATGCGGAAGAACGCGGACGGACGCAGACGAGCCCGCACCGATGCACTGTAGGAAGAATATCGTCTGTGGAATCGCTGACAAGTCCGGAGCGGTCCATCGATTCCATATCGAGTCAGTCACATATAAAACCGCAGTGATAGCAATACGTTCTCCTTTATTTAGGATTTTGGAATGACAGCTTCGAATCTCAAGACCGACTCGCACCGTGAGAAGAGTCACTATGCGGTGCGTGGCTGTGCGTGGTTGTTGGCCGTACGCGATAGGAAACTACCCTCAGAAGCAGCGTGGTGTGGAAAGTGACGAACAGACGCCGACAATTATTCTCAATTAATATATTTGGAAATTAAAAAGAAAAAAACGACACATATTTCATAAACAAGTCGAAGTATTGCGATTTTCCTGTTATTTTTTTTTTTACTAGAGTAGGAAGGCGGACGAGCATATGGGCCACCTGATGGTAAGTGGTCACCAACGCCCTTAGACATTGGCACTGTAAGAAATGTCAACCATCGCTTACATCGCCAATGCGTCACCAACCTTGGGAACTAAGATGTTATGTCCCTTGTGTCTGTAATTACTGGCTATTCACCCTTCAAACCGGAACACAAAAATACCAAGTATTGCTGTTTTGCGGTAGAATATCTGATGAGTGGGTGGTACCTACCCAGACGAGCTTGCACAAAGCCCTACCACCAGTATTAATTTATGTTTACAATATCTCTTGATGCTGACACCGGCACAACTTCGTGAGGAAATCTGCATGTGTCTTTGTCGAAATTTATTAATATATATGCTTTACTGTACATCAAAAGAGTTACAGAACCATAGTTAAGAAACCAAGCTATGTGTGTGCTGTACAAAGTACGATACCATAACTATTTATTAATAAAAAAAAATATTTTATATAAACTAGTTAGGCAGACCGGCCACAAGATGGCAAGTCAGCACTGCCCTTAGTCATTGGTGCTTTAAGAAATATTAAACATCCCTAACATCGCCAATGCGACACCAACATTGAGTACTTAGACATTGTTACTCGTGCCTATAACTATACTCGCTCACCCCTCAAACGGGAACACAATAATACTCATAGCTGTTCGACGGTACGATACCACCCACAATCAGATATTATGAGAGTTATCTACCCAGATGACACAAGGCCTTGCCACCAAATAAATGTCGTTCCTATAAATAATTGCCCAGCATGTGGTACTTATGACCTTTTCAAGATTCACTTACAAATAAACGTACCACTTTCAATTTTCCCCTTTCCCTTGTAGTCCTCATCGCTGTATGTCTTCGATATTATCCTCTTTTTCGGTGACTGAAATGGAATTAAAATAAATATTGTACTACTAATATTATTATTGGGATATTTTTTTACACAGTCACGTAAAACTTTTGAATTGATATTAATGGAATAGAGATAGCTTATAAGCTATCAAATACCGAGATACCCTGACAAGTTGGGGAAACCACAAGCAAAAGCTAGTTAATTCGAATCGATTAAGAGACAAACTGCTTCGATGGTGAGACTGACACTTCTGAATTTCCAAGTGTTACTTGAGAGTTAAAAATCAATATCAGTGGGGTGCTATTGGAGAGCCTATGTCCAACAGTGGACGAGAAAGGGATGATAAATGTGTGTGTGTGATTCATACAGTGCTTGATTGTTCCAAGGAAATCTGTTTTCCGTGATGAAGCAGTGTAGTATAAGGTCCAAGCATTAAGCTCAAAAGGAGAGAACCTTTGCTTAACAGAGCAGTGACATTTAAAGACTTTTTTTTTTATTCAAGAATGTATATACCTTTCTCTTCTGTTTCTGGTAGTGTTGTGCATCATAAAACTGTGGCTGTGATCGTCTCACTCTGCCGGTTCGACGTTTGATATCTTCCACAGCTGGTAGCGTGTCTGCTGCGCGTCTCGCTGCGAAGAATGTATGGCCGCATTTACATGACTTAGATGCCACAGCTACCTGTGTTACGTACAAAGTCATAACTTGTAAGAAAAATGGGCACCCAGGTGGAAAATGGTCACCACACACCATAGACTGAATTTTCATAATACTTATATACTATATAGTTATATACTTATATAATATATTGACAAAATTGTTTACAAAATAATGATAAACGCAGTTTCTTTTTGTTTAAGTATTGTCTTCAGCTTCGGTTAGTTAGAGGTCCAGTTACAGTTTTAGTAAATATAAAAGCTTACAATAAAAAACTATCGTAAAAAGACAAAATTCGAAATAGATATCGTAACCGAACTGATTACTACAAAAATAAATTGTATATCATTTTGATTTTCTTGTTGGAAAGCTTATGTAGTTTTTTTTCTAATCACAATTAATTTAGGCAATTAGGCAAAGGATTGAATTGAGTTTTTATACCTGTAATTCGCATTTCGGACAACTCTTAGCTATCATTTTGTTTTTGCCCATTTTGATGTCGTGAATTCCAATACAATTATAACCTAAGATAAGATTTCTATAATTACTAAATAGTTTTAACACCTAACATATTATGAAAGTAAGTCACCACGTAATTACACTTTTTCAACATATTTTGTAATTAATTAATTATTGTTAAATGTCATAAAAATAAAAAAATAAATGTTATTTTTAAAGTTGCCAAGGTGTAAAATTCTTAAGAAAGTATTAATTTTTTCTGGTTCTAATACAATAACAAGACATATTTAAACGCCTGTGGTTATATATTATACGATATTTAGAATTCAATTATGTTTTAAATTCAAGAAAATGCAAGACAAAAATAATACACGAATTTCAGTCTTAGTTTGATCAGGTGAAAAAAAATTGTACATTTAATACAAAGCAATCGAAAATGCTCCGCCGCTTTAGTTAATAAGTTTCCGCATTGACAATTGATACATCTGGGCTTAAAAATTGGCCGAGCTAAGAGTAAACTTAGGTATAGATAACGAATTATTTGATAATCCTTTAAGGATTTTTTAAGATTATTGTTATTTACAACTTAATGACATCTGAACAGTCGATCGAAAATCGAATGATTCATCCGACTATTAAGCTACCTATGTTGTCACAAAATAAAAATGTTAACATTTCGAATATTTATTTTTATATACTGAATACTTTCTTAATAATCATTTAAAAATCATAAATATAATCCATGTAAACATTTTATTCGAAAAATAATAAAAAAAAATACACACATGTATTTAAATAATTACATAATCGAGTATTCTGGAATAGTTTTAATAATTGTTCGAAAATCGAATCATAAATCATTCCAATTGTATCATTACTTTTTTTATGTTTGTCTATATATTGTATTTTGTTCATTTGTTGTCACAAATAAAAATGTCAACAGTTCCAAAGAATACTATTATTATTTTTCATTAAGTGTTTTATATTTGATAACAACACACAAACAGACGGGCTTACGAGTGTAGATAATATGTTATTATAAAAGCCGTATAAAAACCCGTTAACAAAATATGTACATGATATCAAATAGTAAAAAGTTTTCTAAACAATGGCTTTCTTAAAAAGCACTTATTCAAAATATCAAGAGAATAAACTTCAATTTGAACATACCAGTAGTTTTAATAATTATTTCATTTGCCATTATTGTGGAAGAAAGTTTTTAAAAAAACAAATTCTTGAGGAGCATGTAATATCATGCCTTAGTGATCGTACGTGTAAGTGGTGTAGGATCGTTTTTAAAAATCGTGGCAATCTTGTTACACATGCGTACTACATCCACAACGACGAAAGGTTCGTAACACAGATAAATTATTAACAATATCATGAGATGTGCTTAAAAAACTTGAAGTAAATTTACAAGATTGTTATATATTCACAAATTTCATTATTTTGATAGAGACAGAGGCAAACATTGCATAACACGAGAACGAAAGATTTTATGGATAATAAATCAGAATGGAGTTAGTATTTTCATGCAGTATTTTTGATAAATATATAATTTCAGTTGTAGAATTGAGTTATTGAGTTTAATAAATCTTCTTGCTATTTCATCTTAGTAGAATCTGTATGAGTGACTTTATAGTTTATTAATTCTCATATAATGACTATTAAAAGTGCAAAGATTGTTTTATAAAATTCACATCACAAGACATTCTCGTGCTCATTTGGTGTTTAATTTACTATATACTTTCTACCTTTCATGGCTATTCAAGGGTAGAATAGTATAAAATGAAACATTTATATTGAAGGATGAATATACAAAGAAATAATCTTGTTACTTAATCGTCACTTTCATCGTCTTACACTGATACATTTAAAGAAACAATTAATACATACTTATTAACTAAGTGTAGAGATTAATTAAAAGTGAACACAACATGCGAATGGAAAATGGAAACCAGTTCATAAATACAAAAACAAAAGAAAAAAAGGAAGAAACATAATATAAAAATACAAATAATAAACAATTCTATAAAATTTCTATTTATGACAGGAGTCTTTGTGTACACCCAACATAATTCAATAAAATAAACATCTGTATATAGCACACATACAAAGAAATATTAAATTTTATTTATTAAGTTGTACTGTATTAAGATTTAAAAAAAATATATATATGCAAAGAAGGTTTTATTATAAACTTATTAAATAATACCATTTAATTGCAGTCTCAAGAAGAAACAGCTACCGTCCAATACGTGCAGTGCCTGTGAGAAGTCATTCACTAACAAAGGAGGACTTAAATATCACATAAGACGATCACACTTCAATCTCGTCACAAAAGTTCCATTATACAAAAGGAAACAAATCAATCAAGTGTGGTTCGAAAAAGTTTTGAACACGGACAGTATTGTAGAAATTAAGAAATCAGGTGATAATGTACTTTTAATAAGAAAATATACGGATAACAAGCAAATAAGGGTACGAGAACGTAAGGTCCTGTTGGATGTAACATCCTTCTATCCGACGGGGAATCCTGTAACAACGACCGAGTGCGAAATATGTAACATGGTGATATTAAATAGGGATTTTAAGAAACATTACGATGAAAAGCACGCCGATGTAAAGAAACATCACTGCAATAATTGTAACATGACATTTAAAAGGTCGTACTTCTTCGTTCGTCACTCGTGCAATAAAAAGAAACGGAGAAGAAATAAATTACAATGTAAGATTAGTAAAATTGAGAGCTTAAAGCCAATACAGGTATGATAATAGCTAGTTAAATACATAGTATATGTATAGATGATTACTATTATCAGCATCCAGAATGTAACTAATCTTATTCCAATGGTAGAAGGAGTTTGAATAAACTGTGTTGTCCATGAGACGACAACATTGGTCGTGATCTTAATAATCTTTGGTATTCATTGTGTATGTCGTTGGTTGTTATGGGATTGGGAAAACATGAGAGTGTATATATCTAGTTAAGTGTAATAGTGTTGTGTTATATATAAAGATATAGTAATCGCTAGCTATTTGTTGAGCATACAGCAGAGATATTAGCTAATCACGTGTAAGTTTCTTTAATCATTACTCCTTCTTATGTTGGAATATAGTATTTTATATGTTGATTAATTTAAATTACTTTAATGTTATTTATAATTTAAATGGCTTTTAATTCACAATTGTTATTATGTTTTGTTTTAATTTAATAATAATTAATTACAAATAAAAATAAAAGACAGTCAAGATGAAGAGCTCGGCGTGTGAGGTTTGTGGGTTTAATAGCGGGCTACCCCTGAAATATCATAATAAATCTCGGTGGTAAAGGAACAATTTGTGTGGAATTTTTTTGTGTCGGATAAAATGTGTATCCACCAACCTGAAGTGGAGGAGCATCGTGTATTATGGTCCAATTCGTTCTCTTCAAATGTATAATAATAATTAATCCTGAAATATTTTTAATAACTGAACTATTTCGGTTTAAAGACATTTATTTCTCATAAAGAACACAAAAGTACACTTATAATAAGAAATTACAATAATTTTGCCTGAGGGTACATTTAAAAGTCTGCCTTATGAATTATATACAGTGAGATAAAATGTTGCGGGTAGTTATATTACACAAACATGTTTAGGTAGGGGTTACATTAACTTATAAATTATTTTGCACATATTCCATTACACGTTTTTTTAATATAATTTGTTTATTATAATGCTTATGACGCCTTAGGCTAAGAACTCACGGAGCGTTTTTCACACGCGCCCGCCGCGGCGAACAGCTGTTTTATTTCTAAACTCACGAGACCGCAGTTCTGTTCGGTTACCGCGCATCGCCCGCAAAGTCGGCGTTCGACTGTCGCAGTGTCGAGTGGTTATACAATATGGCTTCAGATTTCTGTACCGCCCAAAAACCAACCGCAAAAAGAACCGAAGCCCGAAGCGGCGGGTGACCGCGACTCGCGTGTTTCTACTAGTCGCCCGCCGGTGCAGCGAAACCTGCAAACAATCGCACACGTTGCGGGCATTAAACGAGTCGTTAAATGTATTCAATTTTTATACACACATCTGCATTCTACAAAAGCCGCGGTCTCGCAACCGCAGCGGGCGCGGGTGAAAACCGCTTCGTGAGCTCTTAGCCTTAAGGTTAATTTTGTTTGATATTCGGTTAATTGTTCTTTTTTTTAAATTATTTAGACGTTCGCCTATATATGTACACACCACATAGTAGCCTATATATGTACACGCCACAAGTAAATAAATATGTATAGCCTAACCCTTACAGCAACAATGTTGAAACAATCTGATGATGTATGCATCTTGTGCCTGTAACAACTCTACATAAAATAGTTGTTAACGTGATAAGTAATGATCAAACAGACTGAGCGTTCCATATTTAAATATGGAGTGTTGGAAGAGGGGGGGGGGTTGTAGTGTTTCGACGTGTTAAGTATTGGCCATAGAGACTGAGAGTTCTATGTTTAAATATGATAGAGTTTACACAATACAATATACTCTTACTTAGTGTTTTCACGGTCTCTTACCGTCCGCTTTTCTGCTCGTCTTCCATTCCGCTATATCAAGGACGTCTTCGGAAGTCAGAACTCGTCATGTCCTTTCTCAACCGTCGCTTTGGTCTTCCACCTCGTTGCTGGTATGTTAAGGTTGATTGACATTATGTCCTCAGATGTCCTTTTCGTATCAGAACTTTTCTTGGAACTTGGCGATGTTAGAAATGCCGAGAATACCACCACCAAATCAAAATACTACCACCGTTTCGGAATGTGGATTCTACTGAGAGGATCCGACCGTTACGGATTCTATCGAACATCGTCATGGCAGTTTTAATATGGTTCATGACTCTTATCACTGACTTGATTTAACGTGGGTATGTGTCTGTCTGTCTTGGCATCGTAGCGCCTAAACGGATGATCTGATGTTGATTTTTTTTTTTCGTTTGATACGTTACTTGGGTAATTATTTTTAAATAATATATGTTATTTCTGATAAACAATGATTATAATATAATTTTATTGATATAAATAGTACAAAATGTGCATATCACCATAATGTTAACAAACATATTATCACAAATATTAATAATTACATATACCGCTATAATAATTATTAATATTATCAATTTTTAAATTAGTAAATAAGGTTGCAATGTGTCGTTTATGTTTTTTTTTACTTTTAATCATATTTCAAATTCGGGCAATTACCGCGTGCTGTATCGTTCGTCTTTGGTCGTTTTAGGACGGGGACTTTTGTACGTCATACTCTATGGTTTTGTTAATTTTTTGAACAGAAACCATCTGTGTGTGTGTCTTAACTCTTTTTTTTGTTGTTGTCGCTGGTTAAACGCATTCACGCGTTTCTCCCACGTGAAGTGCGGGGTATGTGGGATTCACTACACCAGGGTACCCACTGCGTATTTTCGGTCGACGTCACGGGATCGCTTGCGCATACTACCGTGACGTCTTAACGGTCAGCGCGCCATTGTAGTTCTCCATTCATGGGGGAGGGAAGCGCTCCATCCCAGCGTACGGAGAACCTCCTCGCCCTGGCGGCGCTTACAGCGGGTGGATATTGAATAAGGTTACAAAGCGTCGATGCATCCTCCCCGGCGCCCCTTTTTCGGAGGGCATCAGCAAAGCCTCCTCACGCTGCCGCTCCTTGGCCTTCTTCCGCGCCAATTCTATTGCGTACGATTTTTAAACTAATTTGACAGAACTCAGAGTTTTTTTCTATTTACTTGCACGCGTCTCAACGAGACGTACAACACCATCTCTGGAGATAAATAATTTATTTCCTTTTACATAAATAATGTATTGCTATTATATTTAATTTTTAAAATAATAATAGCCGAGATGGCCTTGTGGTTAGAACGGGTTCAAACCGGGTCAAGCACCACTGAATTTTCATGTGCTTTATTTGTGTTTATAATTCATCTCGTGCTTGACGGTGAAGGAAAACATTGTGAAGCAATCTGCATGTGTCTAATTTCATTGAAATTCTGCCACATTCAACTAACCCGCATTTGAGCAGCGTGGTGGAATAAGCTCCAAACCTTCTCCTCAAAAGGGAGAGGAGGCTTTAAACCAGCAGTGGGACATTAACAGGCTGTTACTGTACTGTAAATAAGAGTATACCAATAATTTCATTGTTGATGTCAATGTTGACAACAACGGTGGAATTATTTTTAAAACATGATCACAAATAAATTACAAAGTTTGTATATAATATATTAATTTTATTGTATTTATTGGCGATTTGTGAAAACATACGGACGCTCGAACTCTCAGTTAGCTACCGTGTACCGAGACCTAAGATAACACATCCAAAATAAATGTTGGTTTGCTACTGAGAAACCTTCTCAGCAGCTCTTCTCTTCAGCAGTGGGGCATTAACAGGCTGTTACTGTTACTGTTACTGAGAAGTAGTATGAATTTCAGGAATCCTTCGATCGCCATTCAACTCTAACGCCTATGTTAGAAGCAAACTGAAATGCTTATCCGAACTCAAGAATACACAATACGAATCATGCAGCCAAATAATTGAAAAAGTTCAAAAAAGATTCTAACACATAAAAATATCGTTTCGACTCTCATCACCTCTCATTACCATACATAAAAGAATTATGTATAATACGATAATTAATTTACGTGATGTATATATAAAAACTTTTTAGTAAACATCGATTGCTTAGCTTGTGTGTCCGGGGCATTAAAATACTAAGAAAACGCTATAGCTCCATTAAAAAAAAGGCTAGCTCGAATCTACGATTTGTCGTTGGAAGACGAGAAGAGAGAAAGAGAGATATCGCTCCTAACCGAAGAAATAGCCTTCATTCTTAAATCCGTCACACTGGTGATGACGATCAATATTATATGTAATTCTAATTAGCTAGATTGTAAACATATTTATTTAAGTTAGTTTTTTTTTTGTGTTTAAACTTAGAATAAACGAATTCTTCTGTCTATGGCCGGAAATTTTATCATCTCGTATGATTAGAAAAGCGATTAACGTTATTTTTTATTTAATTCATATGTTTTACATATTATTATATAACTATTGTCACTTATGGTAGATATTCTTTTTTTTATTTTATAGAACAGGAAGGCGGACGAGCATATGGGCCACCTGATGGTAAGTGGTCACCAAACGCCCTTGGATATTGGTACTGTAAGAAATGTTAACCAACACTTACATCGCCAATGCGCCACCAACCTTGGGACCTAAGATCTTATGTCCCTTGTGCCTGTAATTACACCGGCTCACTCACCCTTCAAACCGGAACACAACAATACCAAGTACTGCTGTTTTGCGGTAGAATATCTGATGAGTCGGTGGTACCTACCCAGACGAGCTTGCACAAAGCTCTACCACCAGTTTCTCGATAACTAAATAATTTGCACCACAGGAGCACAGATAAAAAAACATTGAACTGACGCGATGTCATTGGTCGAGGTCTTGAATAGTCTATGATATTCATTATGGATTCGCGAAAATGTTTTCGGAACTTTGTCAGTAAAATTATAATACCCGTCAATAAATATTGCACATCGACCTTTGAAAAGAGACAGAACGTTCTTACAAGATTCTTCGCTTAACAAATAATTTAGATAACAGAACAAGACGATAAATAATAAGTATATTAAATATAAGTTCCGTAACAGCCTGTGAATGTCCCACTGCTGGGCTAAAGGCCTCTCCATTTTTGAGAAGGTTTGGAGCTTATTCAACAATTCAAAACAATTATAGTGTATATTGTGTGTATATAAAGAGATGGAAAGCGGAAAGGCACTTGATAAACTTTCGTCGTTTTTTGTAGTGACATAATTTAATTGTTATTTACTTTTGTATCGTTAATAAATCAAATAATAAATGTATGAGTCGTTCAGACAAGATGGTTACGAATGACGGATGGTAGGGTGAATAAAGATGACGCAACTGTAATCACATGACAATTTAAAAGCGTTTATAATATTTGAATAAAGAATAGTTTTGATTTCGATGTTTATTTTTTTTTAATATAAAAATTTTAAATTGTCTATGGACCTTACTTATTCTTATTTAATTAATTTGTATGTAATATATATATCATAATAGTTTTGATTGTAAATGATTTCGTTGTTTTCATATTTAATAAAGTACTAAAATATTTTTCATTTTTTTTTTTGTATTTTTGATACGTAATTCCTTGTAACACGTCACTTGGCGAATTAACGCTATCCGATATAAGTGTATTCCACTCGGCTGTAGCGATATATGCAATAATAGGTGTTTGTCTGTGTGTTGTATTATATAGTAATACTATATAATACAACACACAGTTGGAATAAAATACAATAGTAGGACGATTGAAATTATAGCCATTTGCTTCTTTTCATAATATATTAGCGTTTGGAATTGTTTAAGTTATACATATTATTAATATTTAAATGAATACAAGGTTTCTCCTAGAGTGATTTGCTTATGTTAACGGTTATTTTCGATATATTTATTTACTGTGAATACAATCGATCCCGTCGCTAAGTGTTATAATTAAAATTAGGCAGTTTACTTATGTTTTTCTGTATTAATCATTTTAAAATAGTATTTTATTTATGTAAGCTCAAAAAGTGAAAAACCAATCAAATAAAGTTTATGTGAATAATATAATATGAATATATTATCAATTCCATATGATAATTATAAATAGTAGATTAAATCAACTTTCTAGATTTATTACAAAGAATGTTAATTTGAAGTGTGTTTCCGAAAAAATCTAAGTAATGCCAATATTTAATATTAAATATATATTTAAAAATTACTTTTGTTGGCTTTATGGCGGAATACTTTTGCTTGAAGTATCGAAATAAAAAAAATATATTTAAATTTGACTTTGACAATTCACATTAGACATAAAACATGATATTTGTTTTGTTTTAATGGGATTTGTTTGTTGTTTGTGATTTATATTACAAAATAATTATTATATATATAATTGAAGAAAGAAAGATTAGTGCTTATGAATGTTAACCTAACATTAACATATAATACTATGGAAATATGCCAAACTTGTCTAAGAACTGGCGTCTGTATACATCCCATGTCTGTACAAGATTTAAAAAGTTACCGCTTATTTATACCGAAGGTAAAATTACCTATACCTATTCTACCTCTTTTCTGATATAAAAAGTAGCCAGTATGTGCCCTAATCTGTGCTAACACGAGCTAATGCGCTTTTTAATTTGCTCTAATTAAGGATTAGAATAAAGCATTAACAAAAATAATATTTATCGACGGGCCGGTTGGGGTGGTTGGTAGATACTCGCCTATCACGCCGAAGGTTGTGTTGCCATCCAGGACAGACATTTGTGTGCATGAACATGTCAGTTTGTCCTGAGTCTGTGTGTAATTATCTGTCTAAATATGTATTTACAAAAGAAAAGTAGTATATGTAGTATATCAGTTGTCTGGTTTTATAGTACAAGCTCTGCTTAGTTTGGGATTAGATGGCCGTGTTTAAAAATGTCCCAGGATCTTATTATTATTATATTTTAATATAAAAAATTAAACTCAATAATATATGAATTGAATATTATCATTTGTTTAATTTAAAGTTCTGTGTCTATAAAAACAAATTAACATAATATTTTAGTAAATTCCAAACTATAATAACTATTACAAATCCTCTTATACATAAAATTAATGCTTAAAATGACGAGCCGGTTGGCGTGGTTGGTAGATACCTGCCTTTCAAGCCGAAGGTTGTGGGTTCGATTCCCACCCAGGACAGACATTTGTGTGCATGAACATGTGTGTTTGTCCTGAGTCTGGGTGTAATTATCTATATAAGTATGTATTTACAAAAAGAAAAGTAGTATATGTAGTATATCAGTTGTCTGATTTCCATAGCACAAGCTTTGTACAAGCTTAATTTGGGATCAGATGGCCGTGTGTGAATAAAAAAAAAAAAAAAAAAAAAAAAAAAAAAAAAGCTTAAAATACAGATAAGGCACAAGACACAGCCATACCATTATCACTATATATTATAAGGTCCTCCAGACCAATTTCCACCACAGCAGCCAATCTTAAGAGAAATTAGTTAACTGCGCAGGACATAATATAGTGCGTACAAGCGTTTGTGCAACCTTGGATTTAAACCCAGGACTTCCTGGTTTGTGGCCTTACATCTAGCCACTACACCAACGAGGCAGTCCCACTATATATTATAAAACTAAGTCCCCACGCAGCTTCTTTCTGATTGTTGCTCTGAAAGCAAGAAAGTAAGAAGTGGTCAATGTTTATTACATCAACAATGTCTATGGACGGTGGTGATCTCTTAACAATAGGAGGCCCATTTGCTTGTCCACCTACCTATAACCTTAAAAAAAAAACCTGTGAATGGTATATTACCCTACTCTATTTAAACAATCATTAGTAAATTTATATGTTAGCGCTCAGCAAGTGGAGACTAGATATTACTGTTATCTGGAAAAAAGTATTCCAGTCATAATAAGTGTTGAATAGAATAAGAAAATTATAAAAAAAGTTTTATTCTTCTCTTAAGCTTAGATGGGCTTTTTACAGGCTTTTGACAGGCAGGTTGGCGTAGTTGGTAGATACTTTCTTTTTACACGAAGGTTGTGGGTTCGATTCATACCCAGGACAGACATTTGTGTGCATGAACATGTCTGTTTTTCTTGAGTCTGGGTGTAATTATCTGTATAAGTATGTATTTACAAAAGAGAAATAGTATATGTAGTATATCAGTTGTCTGGTTTCCATAGAACAAGCTCTGCTTAGTTTGTATATAATAATGTCCCAGGATATTATATTATTATTATTAGAAACTTAAATTACAAACCAATGTACTTGATGGTAGAGCTTTGTACAGAAAACTTATTACATATTCTACTGCCAAATAGCAATAGCGGTTTCGGTTGAAAGGGTTAGTAAGCAAGTATACCTACAGGCACAAGGGACATAATATCTTAGTTCCTAAAGCGTATTGGCTATGTAAGGGATGATTACTTATGGTCCCAATGTCTATGGGTGGCTATGGCTCTAACCACTTGCCATTTAGCTCATTTGCCTATCTGCCTACTTAAAACAAATTAAAAAAAAACTTTACAAATGGCCGAACACACAGTCCATTTACCTTATTTCCTGCTCTGTTGTACACACAAGCGTATCTATAACGCCTTGGCTGCATACACCGCCAATGGAGCCAAATCTTCGATAGACTTAGGCGCGGGCGAAACCGAAGACATTTTGTTCCAATGTTGGTAAGCTCTCAAGTATCAAAAGGTTTTATCGCGATACACTTTGGTTGCGCGGCCACACTTCGATCGCGTACCGAACGCAACCAATAAGACGTATGTACCGATAACAGTTTGGACCTTATTATTATTATTATAATTATCCTCGCGAAAATGCAATGTGGACACGATTGAAAGCGAAGTTTTCTCTTTCGGATTTCATAGCGATAAAGCGGCTTAGGCCTAACAAAACAAATCACACAATGTGCCCCACTAGAGTTTATGGGGCATATAAGTTATATCAATCATGGGGCAGTTTATTTGTTATTTATTTGCATAGAAAACGCTTGGCAAGATTTTAATTGGTTATAATCATGTTCTAGGTAGAAGATCCATTGGTTATTATGTATATTTGTATATACTGTAAGAGTTTCCTGGGAAGAATTGTCAAATTTATTGAGCAATGTCGACTCTCCGACGCTATTATAAAGGAGGCTCTTAGTAAAGTAAGTATTTTACTATATCCATCACTTACATCACGTTAAATTATCCATCAACTCGTATTGCAGAGCAGTTTGGGTAAAGCTCTTAACTTTCTTCTCAAAACCAGAGGTACAGTTATTTCAAAATTTGGAAAGTAACATTAAAACGGGTATAACTATATATATGGTTTTGCCAAAAACCAAAAAATGGCGTGAGTGCCAAGGTAGGTAGTAAACTTACGCTGACGTCACCTGACGCTCGAAGTCTCAGCTACCGTGTGCCGAGAGCTAAGATGTTTACACACCAAAAATTAATTATGTACCAGTGTTACGTCAAAACTGGTCTTTCTTTAGCTCGCAAGACTTTTAGTGGTTCTTTACATATCAGCTATTAGCTGACTCGTGCCTGAAGTGGGCGGTAAACATATTTACTTGTGATGAAATTATGATTGTGGTTCGGTTAGTACTGAGTGCTATGATTTATTTCCTGACTGTCAAAAGTCGCGTCGGTCACTACATCCGATTACCACGAAAAAGCCTTTTAATTTTTCGGGTTAATATATAGCATATGACACTCACAAATAATGTAGCTTTCTGTTGGTAAGAGAATTTTCAAAATCGGTTCAGTAGATCCAGAGATTACCCCCTACAACCTCACAAACTTTACCTCTTTATAATATTAGTATAGATTAGGAAGGAACTTAAGGACCAAATAAAACACGAGTCGACCACTCTATTTATGGTCATGTTTAATTTCAAATTGCTTTGGCTTAATCAGCTTTATTTTTAGGGTCCAGAAATACTACCGAAATTAGGATTTGATCGTTTGGGTACATCGAAAACAACGTACAATTATGTGGGGACTCATAATGATGTAGATTTGAAAGAAGAAGACGATCTTAAAAACGAGACAAAAGATGATGAGATACCGTTATTAAATCCCAATAACGGTGATGAAGACTGTGATGATTATTATGATGAGGAATTGGTAAGATTAGATCATAGGTATAGTTTTTTAAATGATGTAGAAATAACGCAATTTTGGTCTGGTACTGAAAGTTTCTCTTTTTTATAAGATGGACCAGAGATATGTCGCCATCAATTTGGACCATGGGTTTCAAATCGTAATACATATCAGAAATAATTGTTTTCTAGAAATTCTCAGCAAAACACTGAATATTGGAAGTTCGTGTATTATTGTTATAATTGGTTTTTAGTCTTTCTATATACAGCTATACACTACTAACGTATTAATTATGACGGCCAGGTTGGCGTGTTTGGTATATACCTGCCTTTCGCGCCGCAGCTCGTGGGTTCGATTCCCACCCAGGACAGACATTTGTGTGCATGAACATGTCTGTTTGTCCTGAGCCTGGGTGTAATTATCTATATAAGTATGTATTTACAAAAGAAAAGTAGTATATGTAGTATATCGGTTGTCTGGTTTCCATAGTACAAGCTCTGCTTAGTTTGGGATCAGATGGCCGTGTGTGAATAACGTCCCGGGATATTATTATCATAAAAAAATTGTCACCGAGTTAACTGACGTAGACCTTGCTCACACGCAGCCTTGAGGCGGACTGTCATCTTCTGAAAGACATCGATATATTTTTTAGTGGTTTTATAGTTTTGACATATTCCTAACATATTATTATTAAACTAAAATATTAGTGATAATATGATATCTCGTCTTTTGTTGTGTAAGTTTTCTTTTCAGATTCCAGAAGGTTCGCCTAAAGTTAGAATCGATCGTTTGGTTACATCAGCAACAACGTACTATTACGTCGGACCCAACAGTGATACGGATTTGAAATTACAAGATAATCTTAAAAACGAGGATGATGACGAAGATGATATACCGTTAATATTTCTAAATCCTAGCAACGGTGATGACGATTGTAACGATCGTTATGATGATGAGGAATTGGTAAGTAATCTCAGGCATAAAGGCTTTACCTGAAGAAGGGAGGCTTCGTGTGCCCTTTTTGTTTTATAGAAAAGGAAGGCGGACGAGCATATGGGCCACCTGATGGTAAGTGGTCACCAAACGCTCTTAGACATTGGCACTGTAAGAAATGTTAACCATCGATTACATCGCCAATGCGCCACCAACCTTGGGACCTAAGATTTTATGTCCCTCGTGCCTGTAATTACACTGGCTCACTCACCCTTCAAACGTGAACACAACAATACCAAGTACTGCTGTTTTGCGGTAGATTATCTGATGAGTGGGTGGTACCTACCCAGACGAGCTTGCACAAAGCTCTACCACCAGTGCCCTCAGAGCTCTTAGATGCTTATCACGGGATATGATCCCAGGAACTCGAGTTGCGTATCAGCCTAGCAGCCTGAAGTTGGTAGCGTTTATACTCGTGCCTGATATCTTTCCAGTCATGGATGAAGAGTTTAAGTGTCTGTGTATAGTGTAATGGGGTCCATATATATCGAGCTGGTGGGGTTTAAATAATTTAACTCTGTTTTACAAGGTCAACCAGTGTAATTGCACGAAATAAACTGCTCGTCTACTTTCTAATATTATTAAAAAAATAACTCTCCAAAAAGTTCTTAGTGAAATTGGATTCGTCGCATTTTTTTATTCATTACTTATATGATGTTTATTGCTCAGATACGAAACAACTGCCTGAACACAATATATAATAATTATTTCTAAAAACAATATACTTTTTAAATAATGACCTCGTTACAAACACAACACAAAAAATGCCGAGATGGCCCAGTGATAAGAACGCGTGAATCTTAACCGATGATCGTGGGTTCAAACCCGGGCAAGCACCACTGAATTTTCATGTGCTTAATTTGTTATTATAATTCATCTCATGCATTACGGTGAAGGAAAACATCGTGAGGAAACCTGCATGTGTCTAATTTCACTGAAATTCTGCCACATGTGTATTCCACCGACCCGCATTGGAGCAGCGTGGTGGAATAAGCTCCAAACCTTCTCCTCAAAAAAGAGGAGAGGAGGCCTTTAGCCCAGCAGTGGGACATTCATAGGCTGTTACAAACACTATACTGTGTTTACGCACACACTTGTGCAAACGTTCTGCGCTGATTAAGAGTTTCTTTAAGAATCTCCGCCGTTTTTGAAAACGGTCTGCACAATTAGCAAAGAATTCTCGACATGATCCAGGAAGACCAGCTCCCATTATCGACGCTTTTACATCAGATATAAAATCATCTATGATATATTTCAGGATAAATCCGATATGAAAATGGAAGTTATAATAGAAGGTTTAGAGGATATAGCAAAGTTAGACAGTCCAAACGGTAAAACGAAGAGACACAAGAAGAAAAACGTTAAAGAAGGATTCACGACGAGAATGGTGACCGAGACGAATGAGTATGTTGTCATCAAACTAACTAAAGAACAGGTAATAGCCCCCTTTCCCTTATTTAGAAAAAAGATGATCATAAGTATAGTAGATTTGCTTAGTATTCTTGGTAGTTGGTCTCTGTGCAACTCCGTCTTGGTCCACTTCTTTCCACTCACTCACTCACTTGGTTCCACTCATTCCTTATTCTACCACAAAACAGTAATGTTCACTATTGTTCTGCCTGCATCAGAATAATTATGACGTATCATAGGTGTCTAAGAGTTAGGTCCCTGCTAAATGTGTGATGAAACCGACGAGTAAGGGAATAGCCTATTATCTATATCTCATCATCATCCCTTTGTCGTCCACTGCTGGACATAGGCCTCTCCAATGGCACGCCAACTCGATCGTCAGCTCTCGATCTTAAACTTTGCGTATATCGTCACTCCATCTAGCTGAAGGTCGTCCTGCGCTTGCCAAGGCGTGATCTCCAGCTTAGAACAGTTCTGCGACATATGTGACCAGGCCATTAACACTTCAGCTTACTAATCCTTTATATATATATAATAATGTCCTCCAGACCGATTTCGGCCATGGCGGCCAATCTCAAGAGAGATTAGCCAACTACGCAGGAGATATTATAGTGCACGAGTGTGTGCGCAAACACAGGTGCCCTCCCTATTCCCTAACTTTCATAATCCGATGGGACGGCAATCCGACGCAGGACCAGCGGCTTTACGTGCTTTCCGAGGCACGGGAGTGAACACACTTCCAACTTCCAGACTCCGGGCTGCTACTGAGAATTTTCTGACAGAAAAACCCAATAACATTTTATTGGCCCGACCTGGGAATTTAACACAGAACCTCCGGGTCTGCGGCCTTACACTAGGAACGGATTTTACGCAAATCCCATCCAAAATAAACTTTTCTTCTTATCAAGACCTATTGTATTATATATTGTACCTTAGAATGCATGTTGTGGCCGTCTTAAGGAGTCGCACATTTTATATAAGTTTCAATGTGTTTTTATTATTACATGTGTAAGTGTTGTGACTGCTGATGGTCCTTAATAAAATAAAATAAAATGAGAAAATAAGACTACGATATGCTACTTATTATATAAAAAAAGTCCCACCTAATGGTAATTGGTCACCACCCCACCCCCGCCCATAGACATTTGCGATTTAAAATATATTAACCGTTTCTTACATTCCGTTTCTGTTTACTATTACCGTAACAATAGGCCTGTTGGATTTTATGGGCTGCCGGATTAGACCGGTAACTGTATTTTTTACTATTACATAAAATGAAGTGCTTATCATAAGGAAGCAGGACCCTCGTCAAGTTATACACAATTTCAAGCATTTACGAGAATCCTGCTCGTGTTGCATTAGGGCTCTTTCTAAAACCCACCACCCTCCAAACCACTGAATCGCGAAATTTAAACGCCAGCGTGAAGGCGAGCTTAGCAAACATCAAAGAAATATTACAATTTTATTTCTTTACATGTATTTAGATATTGGAAGAAATGAAGCAAAATTCGAACAGCGAGAAGTACAAAATATTACCGTATAAGTGTGAAAAGTGCGTCAAGGGATTCAATTTCGAAGACGTTCTCCAATCACACATGGAAAAACATTCCCCTGTAAGTATGGTGTTGTTGACCAGACGTACCGTGTCTCTGGCTTTACACAAGGCCTGGGTAAACATTGATGAGGGTTTGATTTTAATGATTGGACCATTTGTTCGACAAAAAGCCCCCCCCCCCCCCCCCCGATTCCCCTAATTTTTAATAAGATTGGAAGTTCTTATCGCTCATTTTATTTGTTTATTTTTACCAACAGTTCTATACATTTAAAAGAACACATAAAACGTTGAAAGCTGTTAATTAATGAAACATTAAACAGAAATAAACTTAATTAAAACATTACACAAAATATTCATACGGACCTTTTTGGTCACCACGTTTTTTTTTTTTTAATTTTATCGCTGGAAATTACGTTACGTTTATCGTAAATAGTAGGGACACATACCCCATGTGGGGCTCGCCGGTGTCCAAGGCGCCGAGTGCGCCCCGAACATCGGAATACCCACTAAAACAACCAGTGGTACCTTTTCCGAGGAGCGCCACGGGATCGCTTGCTCATACTACCGTTACGCTCGGAATTTTGCTCACCCCATACCGTAACTGTAGAGATTTTGAATCGTTTAAAATGGTAAGACGACGAACCGGTTGGCGTGGTTGTAGGTTCGATTCCCACACAGGGCAGACATTTGTGTAATTATCTATATGAGTATGTATTTACAAAAGAAAAGTAGTATATGTAGTATATCAGTAGTCTGGTTTCCATAATATGAGCTCTGTTTAGTTTGGGATCAGATGGCCGTGTGTGAATAACGTCCCGGGATATTATATTGTATTATAAGATAAATTCTCTGTATTTACAGAGCAATGGTCCGTTTCAATGCGAGCTCTGTGAGCAGTATTGTCCGAGTAAAGTATCATTACGGGGTCACATGAAGTCGCATTCAACGAGGTGAGGCGTATTTAGCTGACTTATATATATGTATATATGTATATATATGTATGTCTTTTATTTCGTTTATTGTCGGTAGAATCCATGTCACGAATCGGTGGTGGCTTTATATCTTTATATACTATATATAAAACAAAGTGCCCCCACCGATTCTGTCTGTCTGTTTGTCTGCAATAAACTCAGAAACTATTGAACGGATTTTCTTACGGTTTTCATCAATGGACGGAGTGATTCTTAAGGAAGGTTTACGTGTATAATTAATTAATATTTGTTATAAATTGTCTGATATATCACGGTGATCGTTGAAGATGTCGGAAAATATACCGACTGGGAGCTTTACTTGAGAGTTATATGTATAATATCACTATATAAACGTTTTATGTAAACTATATGATACGATAACATATATACATGGCGATTCAAAATTGTTCTTATTAGCTTTACCTAACTAATATAAGTGATGTGTAAATGCGTTTGTCTGTTACGCTTTGTTTGACGTCTAAATAATCAATCGATCATGAAATTTTGAATAGACATTGAGAGGAGAATTTCAGATCAAAGTGGTCAGTACGACAAAACGCTAATATCATATGTAAGGACCTAATAATAATAAAAAAAACAAAAGAAGCCAGTGACAGCCAGCTGCCAGTGATGTTGTCCACAGATAATCGCTAACGATACGAAGTTTTTCAGATATAAATGTAAATTGTGCGATTTAGTAAGACTGTCCCGGCAACACGTACTCGAGCACTACTCGCTGGAGCACACGGACTCGGCTGCGCTGTACAGATGTCCCAGTTGCCCCCACACCACTAAGTACGTATACAATTGCACGTGTCTAATTTCACTGAAATTCTGCCACATGTGTATTCGACCAACACGCATTGGAGCAGCGTGGTGGAATAAGCTCTAAACCGTCTCCTCAAAAAGGGAGATGAGGCCTTAGCCCAGCAGTGGGAAATTAACAAGCTGTTACTGGCTACTATAGGTTTATAAATTTGTTCTATTAATTCAATATATTATATTATAAATAAATGGGTATGTCAGATAAGGTCCTATAATTTTACGGGTCAGCTGGAGTCGATATTTTTTTTTTTCAGTAAACGTACCGTGATGCAAAGACACGTGAGGTTGCATTCGACAAACGAGCCACTGAAGTGTAAACTGTGTGGGAAATTGTATAAGAGTAAGGAGTCGCTCAGGGTTCATGTAATGTAAGTTATCTATTATGTATCTTTGTGTATGTAATTGGTGTGTTTGTGTGTGTGCGCTGGGTAACACGGTAGATAAGTGAGAGTTCGAGCGTTATGACGTCAGCGTAAGATTTGTTATTTTTTTGTTTATATAGAATAGGAAGGCGGACGAGCATATGGGCCACCTGATGGTTAATGGTCACCAACGCCCTTAGACATTGGCATTGTAAGAATTGTTAACCATTGCCTATATCGCCAATGCGCCACCAATCTTGGGAACTAAGATGTTATGTCCCTTGTGCCTGTAATTAAACTGGCTCACTCACCCTTCAAATGGGAACAATACAAAGTACTACTGTTTTGTGGTAGAATATCTGATGAGTGGGTGGTTCCCAGATTGGCTTGCACAAAGCCCCATCACCAAGTAATGATTTAAGTTGGCGTGATTAAGTAACATGTTATTGTATAACCTTGAAACATTCGTCCCTTCGTCCATTCGTTACACGTTAAGTAATTCTAAACGCAATTTCTCCGCAAACCAGGCGACACGATAGCAAAAAGTTGCATCAGTGCGAGCTGTGCACGAGCTCGTTCGTCTACGCCACGCAGCTGACGAGACACATGCAGTCGGTGCACGAACGGATGGACTTTTATTGCGTGGAGTGCGATGTCATGTTCAAATCGATGGTGAGTAGCTGTTCTTTTTTTTTAAATTTCGAACTAGTTTTCATTCGCGTGTTAATATCTTCTCCCTAATTCCTGCTTCCCCCTTCCTCCACAAGTCTACGCGTGCTGGCTCTCGATGTCACCGACTAACTGTGACATCAATTCCATCGCGCACAAAGAAATTTGGCAACTCCTTTCTTTGTCGCACTTCCAAGAAATGGAATTCCTTACCAGCTCACGTATTCCCCTCCTCTTACGACCCGGGTTCCTTCAAACGAGGCGTGAAGAGGCATCTTGCGGGCCGGCAAGGCGAGGGCGGCTAGTGCAGAACCTTCTTCCCGACTGTACTGGCCGTCCTCGCGTTTGGACTCTACTACCACTTAACATCAGGTGGAGTAGAGTCATTTGCCCTCCTGGCTAATATAAAATAAAAAAATGGGGGGGTAGGTGTTAGGTATTAAAATGTTCCCTATGTCCTTATGGTTTAAGCTTGCTTCGTACTGAATTACATCGAAATCGTTTTAGTAGTTTAGTCGTGAAAGCGATACATACAGACGGACAGACTGAGAGACAAAGTGACTTTCGAATATATATAATTGTGACGTCAGCACATCGCCTCAGTTGTACTCCATATTTGGCATGATGACGATATCATAACAATATCTTATTAGATTATTTGAATGTATTAATCAGTCAGTACAGGGTACTCAAACAATTGTGACGTGTCTTAAATAAAAATATATTATTTCTTCGGTCTTTGATTAATTGGCTAGCCTCATACCTGGATCCATCTCTGAATAATATACGCCCCGGTATCTCAAGATTAGCCTACACGCTAAATAATATTAGTATATATAGATGGGTCGACAGGTAAATGGGTTATTGGTAATTGGTTACCATTGCCCATAGATACTGATATTGTAAGACTTGCTTCGCCAATGCGCAACCGACCAACTGATACGTTATGTCCTTTGTGCCTGTAGTTACACTGACTCACTCATCCTTCAAACCGGAAAACAACGATACCAAGTACTGCTGTTTTGCGGTAGAATATCTGATGAGTGGGTGTACCTGCTCAGATGGGCTTGCACAAAGCCCAACCATCGAGAATCCGTAACAGCCTGTGAATGTCCCACTGCTGGGCTAAAGGCCTCCTCTCCTCTTTTTAAGGAGAAGGTTTGGAGCTTATTCCACCACGCTGCTCCAATGCGGGTTGGTGGAACCATCGAGAATACTAAATGACTTAATTTTTTCTTAATTTAATTCATCAGTGGTCCGAGTCGCCGTAGATAATTTGACCGTTATAAATGTAGTTTTATTTAAATCTTATTTCTAGGATAATTTGAAACAGCACTTACAACGAGCTAAGAGACACCGAGACTCGTCGTCGTACAAGTGAGTATGTCTTTAAACGTTTTAAAAATATAATTCTTGTCTATGCTGTTATTGGTTATATGCTCCTGACTGACTGCCTCGTTGGTCTAGTGGTATGATGTAAGGCCGCAGACCCGGACGTCCTGGGTTCAAGTCCCAGGTCGGGCCAATAAAATTTTATTGGGTTTTTCTGTCAGAAAATTCTCAGTAGCAGCCCGGAGTCTGGAAGTTGGAGGTGTGTTCACTCCCGTGCCTCGGAAAGCACGTAAAGCCGTTGGTCCGGCGCCTGAACTCTTTCCGATCGTGTCGGATTGCGGTCCCATCGGATTATAAGAGTTAGGGAATAGATAGTGCACCTGTGTTTGCGCACACACTCGTGCACTGTATTATCTCCTGCGCAGTTGGCTAATCTCTCTTGAGATTGGCCGCCGTGGCCGAAATCGGTCTGTAGGACATTATTATTATTATTATTATTGGTTACATGATACGACATTCCCAGACGGATCCAGTAATACGATGACGTTAGGAGTTCCGGTAATATAGGCATCTTCTAGGCAAGCGCGCTCCAACTTAGATTGTATCTTCACTTTCAATCAGGTGTGATAACAGTCAAGCGCTAGCCTGTCTATTTAAAAAAAAAAATTGAACAAGGTCATTCTTTTCGATAATTTGTTACCCAAATAAATTATCAATAGAAAAGAAATATTTTTGGAACACACTTTTATATCAATCAATCAATCAATCAATCAAACAGCCAATCATTTTGTCCACTGCTGAACATAGGCCTCTCCCAAGGTGCGCCAAAGCTCCCTGTCCTCCGCCTTCCGCATCCTGTCGGTGCCCGCCACCTTCTTAAGGTCATCGGTCCACCTGGCTGGAGGGCGCCCTACGCTGCGTTTGCCGATCCGCGGTCTCCACTCTAAGACTCGTCTGCTCCAACGGCCATCGGTCCTACGACATACGTGACCAGCCCACTGCCACTTCAGCCTACTAATTTTGCAAGCTATGTCGGTGACTCCGGTTCTTTTCCGGATAATCTCATTTCTGATCTTATCCTTCAAAGATACTCCGAGCATAGCTCGCTCCATAGCACGCTGAGCGACTTTGAATTTGTGGACTAGTCCCGCAGTTGGTGTCCACGTTTCGGCACCGTATGGCATGGCAGGTAAGACGCATTGATTGAAGACTTTCGTCTTCAAACATTGCGGTATGGACGACGTGAGGACTTGACGAAGGTTGCCAAATGCTGCCCATCCCAAGCGAATTCTTCGATCGGCTTCCTTCTCGAAGTTGTTCCTACCGACTTGTATAACGTGTCCTAGGTAGGTATATTCTCTAACAACTTCGAGAGGTTTCCCTTCGACGTATATCGGTCCCGGCACAACATGCCTATTGAACATGACCTTGGTCTTGTCCAAGATCATACCGAGACCGACACGCCGGGAAGATTCACTAAGGCTACTCAGCATTCTGGTTAGTTGTTCCAGCGACTCCGCTATGATGACGATATCATCGACAAATCGAAGGTGTGAGATGTACTCGCCGTTTACATTGACTCCACATCCAGTCCAATCCAGCGTCTTGAATACGTCTTCCAACGCGTTGGTGAACAGTTTCGGAGATATTACATCCCCCTGTCTCACCCCTCTGCGCAGTTGGATCGCCTTCGTCTTACAGTCCTGGATGTGGACAGTCATTGTAGCGGCGTTGTATAGACATCTCAGTACCTCGATGTATCTCCAGTCGATATGACATCTCTGCAATGAGTCGAGCACTGCCCAGGTTTCGATGGAGTCGAAGGCTTTCTCGTAGTCCACAAATGCCATACACAGCAGCTGATTGTACTCTTCGGTCTTCTGCACAATCTGCCGAACAGTATGAATGTGGTCCACGGTGCTGTAGCCTGATCGAAAGCCGGCTTGCTCTGGGGGCTGGAACTCGTCAAGTCTTCTGGCGAGACGGTTCGTGACAACTCTTGAGAACAGCTTATACACGTGACTCAGGAGAGAGATTGGTCTGTAGTTTTTCAAGAGGGTTTTATCACCTTTCTTGAAAAACAGTACCACCTCACTCCCGCTCCACGTTTCCGGGGTCTTGCCATGTTGGATGACGGAATTAAAGAGGATTGCTAGCTCTTTCAGGACCGGAGTCCCGCCTGCCTTAAGCAACTCTGTTGTGATTCCGTCATCTCCCAGAGCTTTGTTGTTTTTAAGCTGTTCTAGAGCCGCCCTAATCTCGCCTTGGTCAACGACCGGGAGCTCCTCGGAGTAATGGCGCGTAAGAGGGGCGCGCTGGTCATCAGGACTGATTCCCACAGGTTTATCCGATCTTGAAGAGAACAACTGCCCATAAAACCTCTCTACTTCTCCGACAATCTCAGGCCTAGAGGTAACGACCCCACCATTTTCAGTTTTAAGTTTTGTCAGACGCGGCCTCCCAAACTTGCGAGCGAACACTTTCGATCCCCGATTTTGCTCAATCGCAGCCTTAATGGCACGGGTATTGGAGCATCGGAGATCGCGTCGCGTCAGCGTTTTTATTTTTCGGTTAAGGCCTTATCTGACAAAAACGATGGTAGTTCTCGTCGTTTCCTCATGAGCTCGAGTGTCTCAGCAGAGAGTTTTGGTGCGTTGTCTCTTTTCTGTGGCGGAAAACACTTGCGGGATGTGTTTTGTAGTATTTTGACCAGCGTGTCGGTTTTCTCATCAATACTGCTTACGGTTTCCAACGCGGTAAATTGATTTTGAAGTTCCATTTGGAACTTTTCGGCACCTTGAGCAGCTTGGAGCATGGTAGGTCGGAGAGTAGACCTCATCATTCGCGATCTTTCAGCTTTAAAGTCGATATCTAGAGTGCCTCGAACCAAGCGGTGATCACTTCCGGTATTAAACCTGTTGATCACTGAGACATCTCTAAATATGTGCCTTTTATTCGAAATGATAAAATCTATCTCGTTCCTTGTCACGTTATCGGGGCTTCGCCAGGTCCACCTCCTCTGGGGCTTCTTTTGAAAGAAAGAATTCATCAAAAAGAGCCCTTGCGCTTCGAGAAAGTTTACCAGCATTACCCCCCTGTGATTTCTGCAGCCCAAGCCGTAAGGTCCAACTTTCGATTCACCGCTATTATGTACTCCCACTTTAGCATTAAAGTCTCCCATAACAACATTGTAGTGGGCCTTCGAGGTGTTGTTGAGAGCCTTTGCGATGTCCTCGTACATCGCTTCGACCACATCATCAGAGTATGCCGAAGTTGGCGCATATACCTGTACGACCTTCAGAGAGTACCTGTCGGAGAGTTTTAGGACAAGGTACGCTACCCGGTTCGACACACTACTGATTTCCACAATGCTGCTAATGAGATCCTTTTTGATCAGAAAACCGACACCACCCTGGGAGAGGTTATCACCTTCGCGGAAGTAGAGTAAGTTACCGGACTCTAGAGTTATCGTGTCCTCCCCCTGTCTTCGGACTTCAGATAACCCCAGTATATGCCAGTTTATATGACTTAGCTCTACTTCTAATTCGGCGAGGTGATGGTCCAGCCTTAACGAGCGTCCATTGTACGTTGCCATATTTAGTCGCCTTTTATGGTAGCCTGCCATGAACCGGTGATTCTTTGCACCCCCTGCCCTGCCGATACCGCGACCGCTACCTTGGTCGGGCCTAGCGGGCTTGCCGGTAACTGGGGGCCTTTTTTTTTGGCGCATCTACCATTTAGAGGTTTTGCCCATACTCGCCACGCTGGGCAGGCGTGTTGGCGAGCGCAGTAGGGGGTAAGATGCTTATGGGGGGGACGCTGCTGCCCATCCCCCCTTTCCCTTTCCCTCAGTCGCCTCTTACGACACCCACGGGATGAAATTGGGGGAGTACTATTCTAAGCCGGTACTCCACGGCACTTTTATATATATGCTGTTAACCGTTGAGGAGTTTCGTCTGGAGTCGATCTTGGACGTCGAAGGTCATGATCACCATAGAAATGTATTCTCGTCATAACTGAACCGATTTGTGAAATTTCAACTCCGTAGGATAATGGGAAGTGGTTCTACATCAGCTTACAACATTTGACCTTGAGAACAAAGAAATATTGCTAGTTAAATAAAAGCTTATAAAAGGTAATACAATGATCATGTATATGAATAGGAAAGAGTGTTCACTCATTTGTTTCAAATATAATCCGATGGGACGACAAATCCGACACGACCGCACATAGTTCAGGCGAAATATTAATTTATTCCAAACTTTAGTCTGCTAAGGTTTTTATAATATATTTCGAAGGGTGATTGGACCCTTTGATGGTAAGTGGTAACTTATAGACATTGACACTGTAACTGTTAAAATATTAAACAAAACAGCGCCCATGCACCGTTAACTCACTGGTTCGCTCACATTTCAAACCGGAACATAAGAATACCAAGTATTACCGTTTAGCGGTAATATATCTGATGAGTGGATGTATATCTAGTCAACCCTATGTGTTATTAGATACCAGTGTATAAGTATGACGTCACGCAGATACCAGTGCCTGAACGGCGAGCAGCGCAGTCAGTATAAGTTTTTTTTTTCGGACTGTGTATTGCTGTTGGCCCTAGTGGCCTCTACAGCGTCACTGGATGGATTGGGCGATTTAAATTCAGCCGGATGTTGGGAGCCACACGAGGGGCTCAAGAGAAACGGACGGATAATCAGTATAAGCGTGACGTCACGCAGGTACCAGTGCCCGCACTGCGAGCAGCGGTTCGTGTCGGCGGCGACGCTGGCGACGCACGGCAGCGCGGCGCACGGCGCGGACAAGCCGGCGCGCTGCGCGCAGTGCGCGCGGCGCTACAGCAGTGCCGACGCGCTGCGCGGCCACCGCCGCCGCGCGCACGCCGAGCCGCCGCGCGCGCTGCCGTGCCCGCTGTGCGACCGCGCCTTCTCGGTGATATTTTTTTCTCTTTCTGAATGTTGTCCCTACTGTTTTCTACAGCTTCACCGGTCTTCCATTCTGAGGGTGTCTCCTCAGAGATGACACCTCGGCCCAGGTCGTGGTCGGTGGGGTGGGAGGCGCTTTTGCTCGTATCACTGCGGTTTAATGTCATTGCTGGTTTCGTGACGTCATTATTCGGGAGGCTTGGCGATCGAATCGATATCAAAGTCTTCGTATAGATAGATGATACGAGTTTGCGGGCGATACGCAAGAAACGGTTTTGGTTCATTTGCAATCGATTAATAAGGGCGGCTTATTGTGAGGCGGCTTTGCTGAGGCAGGGCCCGCGTAGGTCACAATGTGACGTATTTAGGTCTTACCTAAAGTAGTCTCGTTTCTATGGGGCAGTCCGTGTCAAGAACTTTGCTAACAACGTGTCCTCTCGTTACATACATATTACATACATCACTCAAAAGGGATTTGATAAAATCGCAAGACTATTTTTTATGTATTCTATTGACAACGAAGAAAAATCTAGATTTTGGTTCAACTGTTCAACATTTAATTCGAGAAAGTGCTATATATGTGCAAACTGAATTAGACCTTATTTAGTATGTGCTTAAAGTCAAAGTCAAAAATCTTTATTCACTATAGAAGCTTTCCACTTATTGATTGTCATAAATACCATTATGGTATGAAATTCGTTTAAGAGTTATTTATAAAATGTCTTATATAAAGATGGTCATTGTCAGGCCCGGGCTTTTCAGGCCTCTAGGCTGACTTGTAGGCCTAGGCATACATCCGGGATATATATGTCGCGGATTCAAATGGATTGCCATTTTAATGGCCGCCATTGTCGTCCAATATGTTGATTTTATTAAATCAGTCAATGCGCATGCGCACGCTGGCGCTGTCCTGAGACCAAGAGACCAAGAGACCAAGGGAGTCTCTAGACAAACGATCACACGCGCTACTGACAGACACAGCATTATATTTTATATTTCCATTATTCGGCTGTACAATAAAACAGGCAGCCGTCTTATATTTTCACAACTTGACGTCCGACAACCAGTACGGCCAGTACGTCCCAAGATGTCAATCACGTTGTGTGGTGTTGCTATTCTAATAAGTATAGTCGTATATCCGCTTAAATTTATTATCTCTGACATATATATTATTATTTATTGTTTATATTTCTGTATTTTACATAACACATAATGTTCCCGAAATAAAGTAATTGATCTTAAAAACAGTGAGTTCTACTTGACTTAGATTTCCATAGGAAATAATTTAATACTACCTTTTTTTTTTTTTTAACGCAGTGGAAACCTTCAGAAAGGTACCCAGCTCTCATTGGGGGGAACTCGGTTATGTGGGATTCTTACCCACTAAAACCACTGCGATGGCCGTCCTCGGCACGGATCGGAGAGGCTACGGGATCGTGTTGATATAACGCATCCGCGGCCTCTCCCGTACTGTGCACCGCCCGATGCTCGGCGGAGCTCTCCTCAGGGGGCGAAGGTTATCTCGCCCCCCCCGCACTCCTCGCTAGTGCGTACGGCAGCGCGAGGCCACCCCGGCTGCCGTCCTCCTCAGGGCCGTCTGAAATAAGACACGCGAGGCCCACCTCACGCATCCTCGGCCCCAGGGTCACGCCCTACGGTCACTTTAATACTACCTGCGGTATCCCAGCAACAGCTGGTTCCGCTTTGAACCGAATTTTTATTTATCTTTCAGCGTAAGTATGTCCTGCGTATGCACATGCGCACACACACAGGGGAGCGCCCGCACACATGCCCCTGCGGTGCCGCCTTCGCGCAGGTTTCTGCCCTCCGAGCGCACTCCGCTGCTAAACATAAGGTACATTATATATTATAAAAAAAGTCTTCATGATCGAATCGCGACTATGGGGGCTGATTTTTTAAGATTAGCTAATTTTTATGGTGTTGTGAGAGCGCACTCTTGTCTCATGTCGATAGAACTTCACGTGCTCACGTGCTCTACTGCACGTGAGCACGTGAGCACGTAGAACCCCGAAAAGCGCTGCATCATCTGGTATTAGATTTATCTATATTGATTTTAAAAAGCCGAGATGGCCCAGTGGTAAGAACACGTGAATCTTAACCGATGATCGTGGGTAAACCCGGACAAGCACCACTGAATGTTCATGTGCTTAATTTGTGATTATAATTCATCTCGTGCTTTACGGTGAAGGAAAACATCGTGAGGAAACCTTCATGTGTCTAATTTCACTGAAATTCTGCCACATGTGTTTTCCACCAATCCGCATTGGAGCAGCGAGGTGGAATAAGCTCCGAAACCTTCTCCTCAAAAAGGTAGAGGAGGCCTTTAGCCCAGCAGTGGGACATTCATAGGCTGTTACGGATATTGGTTTAGTAGTTTTTTAGTAAGGCATTACAAAAAAGTCTTTCCTTATATATAAGCATACATTTTAACGCGTATATTTTTGTTACAGAAATGAAAATGGAAATGTTAGCAAGAAACGAAATGAAATGCTCGAAGAATCTCGAAAATTGTGATAATATTTATAATATTGAATAAATAATCAAGTCTGATTGTGTTTTCGTTTGATTTTCAAATCAGGGGCAGAATATTTATTCTGCAGGCCCTTGGGTACATATGGATGTCACTATTTACAAACGAATTGTACATTTTTTTTCATTCGCGTGTTCAAATAATCGTTTATTGCGAAAAAAAACTAATAACTTTAACAAACATATGGATTCTTAATTAAATGTGTAAATCGAATTGAGACGTTATTTCATGTAGAAATTACTATGTAATTACAGGCACAAGGGACATAACATCTTAGTTCCCAAGGTTGGTGACGCATTGTCGATGTAAACGATGGTTAGCTTTTCTTACAATGCCAATGTCTATGGCCGTTGGTGACCACTTACCATCAGGTGGCACATATGCTCGTCCGCCAACCTATACTATAAAAAAGATATACTATTGTAAGGCCCTGTGAAGGCCTCTGGGGCCGTAGCCCTGGATAAAAGTGTTGTAGATTGGAATATACGGTTGTATTCGCCACTTTAAAAATGATAAAAAAAGAATTTAACTTACAAATAAATTACATAAATGAAAACATTATAAAACGCAGCGATAAATCCGCACAGATGTTAGAAAAATACTGGTTACCCAAAATGGATTCGCTAATCACGATGAAATGGATGATTTGACTTTGATTGTAACTTATAGTCGTTGTAGAGCTATGCAATTTGACGGGCCGGTTGGCGTGGTTGGTAGATACTTGCCTTTCACGCCGAAGGTTATGGGTTCGATTCCCACCCAGGACGGACATTTGTGTGCATGAACATGTCCGTTTGTCCTGAGTCTGGGTGTAATTATCTATATAAGTTTGTATTTACGAAAGAAAAGTAGTATATGAAGTATATCAGTTGTCTAGTTTCCATAGTACGAGCTCCGCTTAGTTTGGGATCATATTGGCCGTGTGTGAATAATGATCGTTTCATTAAGAGCACTTCAGTACATTTTCATATAGTGCCCCGGATTTTAAGCCTCAATCTGCCCCAAAATCCGCACAATATTTTATTCTACAATTTCTGATGGACTTCGCGTATTATCAATAAATTAAGTATTTGTAAAAATACTGAGCTAGATGGGTTTATAATTAAGTGTATTTTCAACATCTTTTTTACATTATTTCTGTTATTCTTATATTAATTTGCTAATAAAGCGTATTATTCAAAGGTTTATACAGATGTTTTTTTTTATAGAATAGCAAGGCGGACGAGCATACGGGCCATCTGATGGTAAGTGGTCACCAAACGCCCTTAGACATTGGCACTGTAAGAAATGTTAACCATCGCTTACATCTCCAATGCGCCACCAACCCTAGGAACCAAGATGCTATGTCCCTTGTGCCTGCAATTACACTGGCTCACTCATCCTTCAAACCGGACCACAACAATACCAAGTACTTCTATTTTGCGGTAGAATATCTGATGAGTGGGTGGTACCTACCCAGACAAGCTTGCATAAAGCTCTACCACCAATAAATAAATATATAAAAAATATGAAGTTAATGTTCTTTAATTTCCACGCATGATAAATAAATAGTTCACTTGTATTTAATTATCTACGTAAATTGATTGTCGAAAACGAATAATTAGAAGAGTTTCTAGACGGTTCTTCACGGTAGAATCCACATTCCGAACTGGTGGTACCGCATGTCGTATTCATAAGTACTTATAAAAGACTGTTACTTGGTGGTATTTCTATGTGCAAGCCTTTTAGGTAGGTACCACCCTCTCATCAGATATTCTACCGCCAAACAGCAATACTTAGTATTGTTGTGTTGCACTTTGAAGGGTGAGTGAGACAGGGTAACTACAGGCGCGCATGGGCGGTGTAAGGAATGCCTAAATTGTCCTACAGCGCATTTGTCTATGGATGACGTTGGCCACTTATTTTATATAAAAAAAAACTAAACATTCAAATTTTAAATTCCATTTTAAATTCCGAAGCGCCGACGGTGCCTTGTAGGCTAAGGTATAAATGAGAGAGGTATTCTATATGTGAAGACAGAGTATAATCTATTTCTATTGAAAGTTATAACTAAATCCGTCCAACGATTGTTTAACAAACCAAAAATACATATTAAAAATCTTACTACATTCCTTAACTAATATAAATATAGAAATAATATATAACGCCACGTCTGGATGTACAAGATTTTAATGTAAATAAAAACAGATAATATTTCCATAAACAATATTTATTTTTAATCTGTATAACAAAAATTAACTCTTAAAAATATAAAATCACCATAACAGTACGCACACATATGCGTTATATCATGAATATTTTTATGGTATCCATTTTTTTTACCACAGGACGAGTAAGGACATATAAACCACTTCGACATAGAAATGGCGCGATACCATTGGTCGAGATCTTGAATAATCTATGATATTCACTATGGATTCGAGGAAAATTTGCATTTCAAATGCCAAACTGTTATCAGAACTTTGGAAGTAAATATAAAGTGTATATAAGTAGTTATGTGTAATAGTGTTGTGTTATATATAGAGATATATTAATCCAGAACTGTTCGTAGTGCATAATACAGTAGAGATATTAGCGAATCGCATGGAATGTGTAAATTTAATGTATTGTGTATCTTTACTTCTTCATCAATTGGAATAGAGTATAAATATTCATCCATACTATAGGCCATTGTCTGTCGAATATAGATTATTTTATTTAATAACTAAATATATTTTTAATGCACGCAAACATTTTATAATACTTTTTATGTATTAACAATATAGTTCAATAACAGACTTCAGTTTTTCTTCCCAATTATTTCACATCATACAGGTCTTTATGGCTCATCGGCTCATACATCTCGGCTCACACCAAAAACGGTAACACTACCCATAATAATGTATTTGTCAGTCCCTCCTCATACATTTCCTCTTCTCCAATATGATCATACTCTTTAAGGCACTTGCAACAATATATCTCAGCTCGTGAAATTTACTTATCGATAATCTGTATGTCTTCGTCTGTCCGTCTGTTAAATTGAAAATAAGTATAATCTGTGTGTCTCTGTTCATAATTTCTTTAGAACGCTGTGGACTTGCGTTTTCTGATTGTATATTTGATTGGCTGAAAAAAATGATAATGTAATATACAGCCTGTGAATGTCCCACTGCTGGGCTAAGGCCTCCTCTCCTTTTTGAGGAGAAGGTTTTGGAGCTTATTCCACCACGCTGCTACAATGCGGGTTGGTAGAATACACATGTGGCAGAATTTCAATGAAATTAGACACATGCAGGTTTCCTCATGATGTTTTCCTTCACGGTCAAGCACGAGATGAATTATAAAACAAATTAAGCAGTTGAAAATTCAGTGGTGCTTGCCCGGGTTTGAACCTATGATCATTGGTTAAGATTCACGCGCTCTAACCACTAGGTACTATATACTAAAATATTATAAAAATGTACCCCTATGCACTTTCTGTTACGGAGTCAACTATTAATATTTTTATTTACCTTAATGATAAATCAATCTTCCATTGCATATTTACAATGCCAGGCTTCATCCTTACATGTTTTGGAATATTTTCATAAATTTCATCAGTACAAAGAAATGCTGTCAGCTCGGACGCGCATTCTGGTGATAGCCTGCAAATATAAACACTTAGAATACATTTGAGATCAATAATATTTATTTTCTATAATATATATTAATCTTTTCGGACTAAACTAAGCATTAAATAAACCAGACCCTGGTTTATAAGGCCAGTCCCAGACTTTAGCCAAAGGCATAGTAACAATGTCCATTTTGTTAAAATGAAATTATTCTGAGGTGATGTGCAGAGTAGAGGCTGAACTAAAATACTTACAAATGTTGTATTTCAGTTTGAAGGGTGAGTGAGCCAGTGTAACCACAGATACAAGGGACTAAACATCTTAGACCCCAAGGTCTGTGGTGCATTGGTGATGTAAATGATGGTGGTTATTATTTCTTACAGTGCAAGTGTCTATGCAAGGTAGTGACCACTTACTATCAAGTTGCCGATTTGCTAGTATGCCTACATATATTACATTTAAAAAAATGAGTTTAAAAGCATCCAGACATATGTATGTATTACATGCTTAGAGCATCTTCGTCAAGCCTCAAATACTACAAGGCAGGAGAGGAAAATAATACCAGGCAGTAGAATATTTACAGGCGATATAAACTTAATATATTGCATAAATCAAAATACACGGAGTCGAGATGGCCCAGTGGTAAGAACGCGTAAATCTTAACCGATGATCGTGGGTTCAAACCCGGGCAAGCACCACTGAATTTTCATGTGCTTAATTTGTGATTATAATTCATCTTATGCTTTACAGTGAAGGAAATCATAGTGAGGAAACCTGCTTGTGTCTAATTTAACTGAAATTCTGCCACATGTTTATTCCATCAACCCGCATTGGGGCAGTGTGGTGGAATAAGCTCCAAACCTTCTCCTCAAAAAGAGAAGAGGAGGCCTTTAGCCCAGCAGTGGGACATTCACAGGCTGTTACGGCTTACGGCAAAATACACAAACCTCAGTCCTTCCAGAAATATCTGCATGTCGCTTCCACTCCATGGTTCTTTGGTAGCTGAACGTAACCTTGCAACATGTCGTACGATGGATCTAATAGCAGAAAACTTGTTGGCATTCTGCAAACTCGACGTTCTGCTGTCTGGTTTACCTTCTAGTTCTTTGAGAGCCACTAAAAGTTAACATGCATCAATCTTTTTTATAATCAACAGCTTAAATAAAAAAAATAACGTAATATTCGATTTTCTTTATTTCATTTTGGTTTATAAAATGTTCATTTTCGTAAAACTCACACAAAACAAATGGTCTTATTTCCTTTTTTTGTATTTCCGGAGTAACATAAGAAACTGATGTCCATTGCAAAGGGCTCTCTGATAGCAGTTCTAATTGCTGTGATAACATTTTCACTACAATAAGGAAATATTCTATTAAGTATTAATATTAAATATGTAATTGAAATATTTACACACCAATAACAGCATATATTTTCTCAAATTTTGAAAACCAAAGTTATGAGTTATGACATAAATAGTACAAACTTCAACTCGTAGACAGAGAAACAAATAGACCAAGGGGCCGTGAAGCCGCGATTGAGACAGAGATAGTTTATCAATGTGTGCGTATAATGTTGTCATAGTAACTGCATTCCCTGTTGTGGGAGATAAATAATTTTCAGGATTTAATTAAAACAAAATGAGGTTATCCAATTTTACTTTTTAATACTTATTATATATTTTTTTAATTAAAATATTTTTTTGTTTTCCAACTACACCCAAAAACCGTTGCGTTGTTTGTTTTTGTTTACGTTATCAATAGTTCTTCAGTATCTTTATATGGTACTGGATTAGCATTCTCCTCCGATGTTGAAATCTAAAACACTCAATTAAATTATTAATAAAGAATGGTTGCCACATATATTTCATTATTCAATGTTAACCTCTTGACTCGGAATCTAATAATATTATAAAGTCATGTTAAATAATGTTGTCGTTAGGAAATTATAAATAGGAGAACGATTAAATTAAAATAATATATATACATATAACGAAGCACTTTAAGTTATTATTGGACTCCGTAATTATTTATTTACATTTTCGACAAGTCGATATTTTTTATCGAAAATCGGGACACTTTTCTAGCTGACGCTGGCAGCACTTACATGATAAATAATTATAGGTTATGAATGATAACACCTGGAAAATCCTATTATCTTCAGGATTTTAATGCAATATAAGGTTCCGTCATGCTATGGCATAAATAAACATCACTGAGAAACTATATTTAGAGACAAAATAGTCGTACTTACGCGTGAAAACACACGCCGCCAATTTTCTTCTTGCTATCACTTTAACATGAAATAATACGACAATGCACCATTGTATAACCTTCGATATGATATAAGGATTGTTTCTCGGCCTCTACACTGGATTTGAATCGTTATCTAACATAAAAATAAGCGAAAATTGAACAAACAACACAATTAATGCACCAACTGTCAAGTTTGTTTCGCAACTGACTTGCGAAACAAACACCAAAACAGGTTACGCGATAAGGGACAAAAGATTTGATAATTCTATCTCTGTCTAAACCATAGGTAACGTAATTTTCGTTCTCTTTCTTGTGTAAGTGAAAAGGAAAACGTCATTGCGTCTATTTGTTTCTCTGTCTACGCTTCAACTAGTCTAAAGTCATATTACCCACAGATAGTAAATATATACTAAAACTACCTACCCAAAACGTCAAACACAAAAAGATTAATGTAAAAAAATGTTAAATACCTATAATAATCATTAAATTATTTTTAATCCATTTTATATTTGATTTCTAAAAATACATTTTGATAAAAAAAGTAATTTTTCATATTTACAAATAATTATTGACATATTACAAAACGTGTGTATTGAAACATTAATTTTTAATCTGTATGTTTGTACATGGCGGACCGAAGCTTGCGCGAGTGTATTGTTTTCTTTATCAATTTACTTTATAGTAAAAACTGTGTTTTATATTATATTTTATAACAAATTACGTAGAATAAACTTTCTTCGTTGAAAAAATCAACTTCGTTTTGTAAAATAAGTGTCAAAAGGGTGTGAAACTGTTAAAATGGCGGCAGTCCAAGGAGCCGGTAGCAAGCAATGGCCAGCGAGACCAGGTGTCCAGCATCAAAATAGCCAAAGCAATGCAAGTTTAACGTTAAATAGAACTATAAATCTTTATCCCTTAACGAATTACACATTTGGTACCAAAGAACCACTATTCGAAAAAGATGCATCTGTACCAGCTCGGTTTCAGAGGATGCGCGAGGAATTCGGAAAGATAGGCATGAGAAGGTAAGTGAAACACACTTTTAAATATTGTATTTAATAATAGGTGTACTATATCCTAATAGTGGTCATCTCTGATGATTTTGTTTATTTTATTTTCCTTTTCAGTTATTATTTTTTGTTAAGAAAATAGTAATGTATCCAGATCCTAAAGTTGAAAAGAGATGGTTCTTTTTCGTTAATTTTGCTCTTTCACTCTCATAGTGATTCGCAAAAAGCAAAAGAATTAATCAAAAGTGATAAAATTCATAAATGCGAATGGTTCTAATGTCAAGATGTTAAGACGAACAGTTTTGGCCTAAATTGCATCCATCATAAAGTTTGTCTTAGTTATATACTTAATTAACTACTTTATATTCATGTTATGACTGTAAACTATTTCTAAAACGAACAAAATTATGAATATTTCAGATCAGTAGAAGGTGTGCTATTAGTTCATGAACATGGTCTCCCTCATGTGCTGCTTCTCCAGCTGGGCACAGCTTTCTTCAAATTACCAGGCGGGGAACTGAATCCTGGAGAGGTATAAAAATAAAATTGTATCACATACTTTTTAATGAGTAGAAAAACAATTAAATTGGTCTGGAAATCGTTATTATTATTAATCTTATTACACAGGGTATTTGAAACAAATTTATGGTTATTGTGGGATGTGAAGGTAAGCCAACTTACAGACTCTGGTCTTTTACTCTGAAATTCTCAACAGAAAAACCAATAGATTTATTGGCTCGGACCGAAGGAATTTGTTGACAGCTTGCCAGTTGCACGTGCTATTTTAATTGTTACAACAACATATCTAATAAATGTTGCGCTTTATATTACAGGATGAAATTGAAGGATTGAAGAGACTGCTTACTGAGACGCTCGGTAGACAAGACGGTGTTAAACAGGAGTGGTCCATAGAAGATACTATAGGTATGTGTGATCATAAATTTATACAATGCTAGTTGTTTTTGTTTTACTTTACTGGTGGTAGGGCTGTGTGCAAGCTCGTCTGGGTAGGTACCACCCACTCATCAGATATTCTACGGCAAAACAGCAGTACTTGATATTGTTGTGTTTCGGTTTGAAGGGTGAGTGAGCCAGTGTAATTACAGGCACAAGGGACATAAAATCTAAGTTCCCAAGGTTGGTGGCGCTTTGGCTATGTAAGCGATGGTTGACATTTCTTAAAATGCCAATGTCTAAGATCGTTGGTGACCACCTACCATCAGGTGGCCCATATGCTCGTCCGTCTTCCTATTCTATAGAAAAAAAAAACACTTGTGGTAATGTAGTTGAAGCATATTTTATCCGGCTCGAAGGACCAACATTTATACTCATCCAAAGTTGTGTTAGAAACCAAGACGTGAGAACATAACAAACAAATAAACTCACTTTCGAATTTTTAATATTAATAACTAAAAATTATTATTGTTATTTTAGACCTTATATTCCTTTTTATGCTTACAATTTTTTATTTTTTATGAAATTGTAGAAAACTAAACATTCCTATATTATGACACTTTTATCTAACTAAAATTTTTGCATTACAATTGACAGAAATAAATTGTCATAAAGACTACGTAAGATTGTGCTTGAGTATATTTACTATACTATACTTAAGCGCTCATTAGACATTACTTTCTTACGAACATTTCCGATATTACCCTGAATCACTTAAACGTCTTAAGGCGTCACATAGTGTTCTCACTAGAAAGTAATTTACATAAGAAATTTAAATAATACACAGTAATACTAATAGTAATTGAATATTCTACAAGTGCTTATTAATTCAAGCAATAAATAATATATAAGCATATATGAACATATATACTTCAAAAGAAGTCATGAAAATTATTTAATGTTGTTTTATTCAATCATACATTTGAAAGGATTGGATAAATAAAGACGATGATGACCTCATGACTGACTTCGCCCACAGCGGCCAATCTCATGAGATACTAGTGACAACATTTTATAGTGCACAAGTGTGCGCGCAAACATAGATGCACTCTCTATTCCCTCCTCAAGCCTATGAAACGGCAATTCGAGAATTGAGGCATAGGATAAACGGCTTTATGTGCTTTCCGAGGCACAGGATTGTTCAAACTTCCAGACTCAGGATTGCTCCGAAGTCTGTAAGTTTGAAGCGTACACAAACTCGTGGTATGGACAACAAGAACGTAAGAACTTTTTCCTGTCATGTCGTCTCGTTATGAGAGTGAGGAAAAGTGAAAAATCAGTGTTTGCTTGCCCGCCAATCTTAGACTAATTTTCATTGATTTGTCTCCCGTCAACTGTACTAATAATTCATTAAAATTTCAGGTAACTGGTGGCGCCCGAACTTTGAACCGCCCCAATATCCATACATTCCACCGCACATAACGAAGCCCAAAGAACACAAACGTCTGTTCTTAGTTCAACTACAAGACAGGGCACTGTTCGCTGTGCCCAAGAATTATAAATTAGTAGCGGCTCCACTGTTTGAGCTGTACGACAACGCACAGGGCTATGGACCAATAATATCTTCCCTGTCGCAGAGCTTGTGCAGATTCAACTTTGTGTACATGTGAGATAGTAGAAGGGAGGGGAGAAGGGATATGTGGGTACGTTGGGAACCTTATTGAAATGTGTCGTGTTCCGTACAAAATTATATTTAAAGTGTTACATGATTGTGAACGATTTGTAACAATAGTAATCGGACAAACGTCATAAGAACAATTTCATACTATCATAGTGAAATGTACTATAGCCTATTCCAATTCAAGCGGTAGAGTATAAACAAATCAACTAATAATATATTCCATGTGATTAGCTAACGGCTCTGCAATATTATTCACTACAAACAGTTCTTGTTTAACTAGTTTCCGCCTGCGTGTTAGGTAGGAGGAGACAAATGTTAGGTAAAAAAAAAATGTTTATGTCCTTCCTTGGGGCTTAATCTTGACTCATACTGAATTTCAACAATATCGGTTCAGTGGTTTAGCTATGATAGCTTAACCGATAGACAGAGTAAATTTTGAATTTATATATTTATATATGACAACACACTTCAATTCAATTCATTATATTCACTTTCATTCTAGAGTTAAGAGAAATTTAATCGTACTCGTTTCGAGTTCTCGACCAATGATATCACATCAATTCAAGGTCGAATTTGTATATTTATCTTTACTCGTCCGATTAGAATAGGCTGTACGTAATATTCATTTGAAATGAACACATTCTATCCCCCCCTCTAAATATAGATATAATTATATATAAGCGGACTATTTGTTTGTAATAAATAAGTTAATTTCACTAAATAATAAAATAATTGAAGTTTCATTTATTGTACCCGAAGAAAGAAGACTGTTTATTAGCTTTAAGACGATTTATATAATATATATGTGTATGAATGAGTGATTATATTGTTATCTCGTTCTTATGTTCAGCGGTGTAAGAGATAGCAAGCCATTCAAACATTGTATTAAATAGTAGTGGAATTTAAACAAAACTGTTAACAATTATAAATACAACTTGAGGTTTAAGAAATAAAACTCAACTCGTAGTTGTTTAAATATTTCATTATTGTTTAATATATAGCTGATTAACACATAACTGTTCATCTTGTCGTTTCCAAAACACCGAAGGATAATCACTAAAATTGAAAATCGTAATTGTCTACTGACATTATTAACATAAAATTTGTGTATGTGTGTTAATATGTATAGGTTGTTTTTCACACATAAAGCGCGCCATAGAGATAAGATTTATCATAATTTAAGTACGGTCAGCAGAACTCGATATTGAATTATGTTAAGAAATAAATTTTAATACAATTTTATGCACTAATTCGAATTAATTGTACTATTGTTAATATTTGTCTTTTTAAAACACTATTTACGTTCTAATAGTCACTGAGTTAACTGACAGGCCTCGCTCACATGTAGCTTTGAGGTAGAGCATAGACAATTTTAGTACTTTTTATAATTTTGACATATTCCTAACATAAATATTCGATTAGTAATTTGATAGCCTCTAACTCTAGCGAGCGAGTGAGACTCGAGTTTGGCTCCAATTTATATGTATTTAATTTTTATGTACAAATATCGTTATGTAAGTATATAAACAAGATAAACATTGTTGCTGGACCCGTTGTACAGTGTATATATGTTTTAATTTGACGGGACTTGCTATCACTTTCTCGTGAATGGAAAAGAAAAGGAAAGAGTATTTTGTAGACTGGGAGAGAGTTAATTGAGTCATAGAATAATTTGTCTATTGTTTCAGTGATTTATAAATCTAGTCTATGGTATTGAACTAAGACTTATTGTCCTTGGTTCTAGACCTGAAGTTGTAAAAAAATATAAATTGACTATAATTAATATTCAAGTTAACACAAATTGTTATTAATTATTGTTTTTGAGGTAAGTTTTATTTATTTATTTATTAGAAGTAATATATACCATTGATTAATCGCTAAACACTTGTTGTAAAATACCTTTTTATCTTAATGTACCGTGTGATTTGCCTGCTGGTAGACTTGGGTTGAATGTAATCGAATTAACGACTACGGTTACAATGTGTAATCATCGATCACGATTACAGATTAACTTTTATTGATTCTGATGAGGGCGCACTAGGAAGTTTTAAAGCAGTTACTCGACTCACTCACTATTTTGATAACTTTCGTTTTACTGTAATCGCGATTGATGATTACGCATTGTAATCGGTAATCATTAATCTGATTGCACAAGTCTGTTTTTATATTATAAAATATTTATAATCAATATAAAAACAGCTAGCAACAATATTGAAGCGAATAAAATTTTATCATTATAATATTTAACTTTAAAAATGTATATAATAATATCTAACTAAAATATAGAAAATTAACTTAATTAGGTAAACAAAGACACTTAATAATAAGTTTTAATTTTATGTATATAAGCATATTATTAACCCCTCTCAAGAAACAGTACGCTAGACACAATAGCTAGATAATTGTCACAACGTCTATAGACGTTTACTGTTTCAAAGACTTAGTTCTATTTTTGAAATTTCTATTTTTGTAATCATACCACAGATAATGAATGATTAGAATATATTTAAATATATGAGCTGTATGTCTTTGTTTAAACTAAAGTGATATAAAAGGCACTAGGAATAATAATACTTTTTAAATTTTTGTATTATACTTTTTTTTCTGTTTTAACATATGACCTTTTGGCATGGAACGCCGCATGACGTCAAGTGACATGTAAGTAGTGATAGCACCGACAAAATCATTAATGCTCAGTAATTGGAATTTATTTTAATTTGATTTGCTCGTTGGCGCAGTTGGCAATCTCCTTGCCTTGCGCTCAATTCCCGTCCCGAGTCTGGGTGTATTTATATATTTAAATAAAATTATATATCTATGTATATAATTCGGCTGTCACATATTAAGGCATTACGTTGCTTTCCTTAGGAACAGACGACGGTTTGTACATATAGTCATATATATATGTTCTATAAGTAAAGTAAGGTAATGCGAATGTTTTCTACGATTTTAATTTTTTTTTAAAAGGATCCTATGTTAACAATTAGCAATCTAATTGATCCTTTTGATGGGTGCGCCGCGCCTTATGGCGCCAAATGACACGTAAGTACAGCTAGCAACGACAACGAGAGCGTTTATTTTCGACTTGTATTACGGTGCTATAAGACGAAATGACCTGAGCGATTGTGAATCCGGAGATCCGGGAATGAATTGCTAATGATCATTGAGATAAATAATTATATTTCGTACATAGAAAATGTGTTTGGGATTACCCGGTAGTACAGCACGTGTACGACTTTTAGAACAAAACCACCGAATATGTACTGCAGGTCAGGTGGCTTTATTGTTCTCTCTCATATTATTAAGTTTTTTTTTCCTGAATGATTTATGCTGTTGGCCCACTCATATTATTAAGAGGCCAAGCCTTATTAAGTACTTACAGAAATGAATAACTATAGCGCGATTTAAAACGCAACTAACGCCATCTATTGACGAAATGGAAAAGTAAAATAATATTTGACATATTGGTATTTGATCTCGAACAGAATGATATACATAGTATTTTTATGAATATGATATTTATTAAAGGTACTTACGTCTATTTCAATGGATGCCTTTAAAATTAATTTTAAAAAGAAATGTGAATTTTTAATTCCGGCTCTTGTCAATTTGTTATTAGCATTTCTCTGTAATATTTCCAGATGATGTACTGTAATATATAAATAGGTAAATAAAACATACCAACCATAGCTAGTGAATATTGTTATATTTATTTTATTTAATTCATTCGATATTTTTTTTGTTGACGCTACTTATAATTCATTTTTAAAAGGTATTATCCTAACAGTATTCTTGCACTTTTAATTCCAGTAAAATTGCTTAATATTAAATTGTATCCAGTTTTATGAACGAAACATTTTTTTTTTTTTATAGAATTGGAAGGCAGACGCGCATGTGGGCCACCTGATGTTAAGTGGTCACCAAACGCCCTTAGACATTGGCTCTGTAAGAAATGTTAATCATCGCTTACATCGACAATGCGCCACCAACCTTGGGACCTAAGATTTTATGTCCCTTGTGCCTGCAATTAAACTGGCTCACTCACCCTTCAAACCGGAACACAACAATACCAAGTACTGCTGTTTTGCGGTAGAATATCTGATGAATGAGTGGTACAAACCCAGACGAGCTTGCACAAAGCCCTACCACCAGTAAAATGTTAAAAAAAAACATATAATTAGATTAACAATTGTCTTGTAACTCGTTATAGTTACGATCCGAGACCGATTTCTGAAGCATACTTACGAAATGCGTTTTAGTTTAAGTAAAAATAAAAGATTATTAAATTCAGCAATCTTTTTAATTCCTTCAAATGAGGCGTGAAGAGATCTTGCGGGCAGCCAAGGCGGAGGCGGTTAGTAGTAGTAGTAGTAGTTCAGTACATTCTTCCCGGCTGTACTGCGTGGCCGTCGTCGCGTTTGGACTCTACTACCACTTACCATTAAGTGGCGTAGTCATTTGCCTTCGCGGCAAATATAAAAAAAAATATTTGAAAAGTCTTACAATACAAACGTTAAGCTACTACTACTATACATTGGTCATTTGTATGAAACTTGTTTTATATATTTCTTAATCACATTTAGGTATTAGGTTTGAAGCGTCAATAGCGTAATGTTTTACGGCCAGAGGGATTATATATTATAGGGGTGAATAGGAAAATTAGTAATTTCTTAAAAAAATACGGGTGTTACTAATATTCAATAAAAAATCGATATTTAAAAATGGCCAGTAAAGTATGAAATCATTCTAAATTTGAAAATAAATTAATCTTAACAATAAAAAATGTTTTATAATTTTTATTTCACGGTATAATATTTCAATTTATTTTTATAGTCAGTTTCGCAAATATTTTAAGTACGATGCGTTTTATTTGTGTGGTATTATTGTGTTTTAAATTCGTCAGTGGAAGTATTTGGAAGAATGGAATCGTTCATTATGCGATTAATAGCAAGGATTACGGTATTTTTTTTTAATTTTCTTTAATAGGCTTAAGAATCAAAATAGGGACGTTTATATATATTTTTATATATGTAGTTATTTAATAAAAAATATATGTTTAGGTACAAAATAGGTACTAAATGATCGTGAAAAAACAATTGCACAATAGAGCCTCTGTGGGGAAATTTTATATGTCCGGTGTATTTGACGTGACGATGACCGGAGATTTTTTTTTTATTAATGATTTAGTTACCGAATATTTAAACAAAGGTAGTAAATGCTGGTAGTATTTTAAAGCCTATCTGTCACTTTGTACAGTTATTCCGTTGCACGCAATAAATCTCACTTCGAAATGAGACTTAATAAGAAAATTAATAATATTAAGTCGATTTCATTACATATGTAGATAGATAATGTTTAATTTATATTTACGTTACTAACGGAGCGAAACGTCACGGACAATAACCCTCGAAAAATGCCTTTGTAACTGTGTGGAGATATAATTATGTATTTAAAAAAAAACCGCAGATATTTTTATCATAGCAAGATTATAATAATTTAAACTTCTAACACGGCGGATACTAGTCTACACTAATAATGTCCTCCAGACCGATTTCGGCCACGGCGACCAATCTTATGAGAACTTAGCCAAAAGCGCTGGACATATTATAGTGCACGAGTGTGTGCGCGAACACAGGTGCACTCTCTATTCCCTAACTCTCATAATCCGATGGGTCAGCTTTTCGACACGACCGGAAAGAGTTCAGGCGCAGGACTGGCTTTACGTGCTTTCCAAGTCACGGGAGTTTACACATTACTAACTTCCAGACACCGGGCTACCGCTGATAATTTTCGGCAGAAAAACCTACCTCCTATATCCTCCAATATAAATATTATAATATAATTCGTTCAACAGACGCCCATTCACAAGATATTATCATGTCAACATTTTCTCAATTACAAAATGAGTTATGCGTTAAGTTCTTTCAAGCTCAACAGAATTTAAACACGAGCAGTGATGATAGAATACTGTACATAAGTAATCCGAATAAGTTGAAAACTTGCGTGCCCGTTGTTTACGACTTCAGCAAAACTGTTATAGTAAGTATATTTAAAAAAGTAATGTATAGTCTGTGAATATACACGCTGCTGATACACGTGTCAGATTGTTATGCATAACATGCAGGTTACCTCACGATGTTTTCCTTCACAGTTTGCCTATGCCAGACTTGGCAAAGTAATTAGATTAACGGTTTACGATTACAGATTAATTTACTGTAATCAAGTGATGATTTCGCTTTATAACTGACGGGCCGGTTGGCGTGGTTGGTAGATACTTGCCTTTCACGCCGATTCCCACCCAGGACAGACATTTGTGTGCATGGAAATGTCTCTTTGTCCTGTAGTCTGGATGTAATTATCTATATAAGTATGTATTCACAAAAGAAAAGTAGTATATCTGTTGTCTGGTTTCCATAGTACGAGCTCTGCTTAGTTTGGGATCAGATGGCCGTGTGTGAATAATGTCCCGGGTTATTATTATAGTATTCATTCCGATTACATTTTGCCCAAGTCTGATACGCACTGTCTCTCTCACACTTTTCTTTTTTTCACTTCGAAAACTGGATTCGAAGGCTCGATTCTTAATTCCTATGGCTATTTTCAAGTATTTTATTTAATTTGTATTGATTCTAGGATATGCCAATCGGTTATAAATGTCTGAATCAAAACGATATAGCGAGGATCGTCGTGGATATGCTTAAAGCAAGCATTAATCCAAATGGTATAAGTTTCAATTGTTTTGTATCATATCATATATTTGTTTAAATATGTATAGCAGTCATGGACAAGATTATCACACGATTTCGTATTTATTGATAAGATCACCAACAAAGTACAGTTGAGATGAGGATTGTTTTCATTGTGTGTTCCATATTTTTGAGTACTTTCGTTGCTCAGAAACTTCTGGCGCTTTGATTGTTACTATTTTAATGACGGTTTGAATGAACTTATGTATGTGATCTTCGCACTTCGATGTATACTGGTCGTAGGGCTTCGTGCAAGCTCGTCTGGGTAGATACCACCCCAAGTCAAAGCCGCCGATATACATTGGCGATGTAAGGAATGATTAATATTTCTAACATCGCCAATGTCTACTCCGGATTAGGGCGGCGTCACCAACCTTGGGAACTTAGATCATATGTCCCCTGTCTGTAGTGACACTGGCTCAGTCATCCTTCAAACCGGAACGCAACAATACTAAGCATTGCTGTTTAGCAGTGGTATGTCTTATGTGGGTAGTACATTTTTAGACGGGCTTGCACAAAGCCTCACCGCCTAGCTGTTTCTAATGATGACGTCATATCGTGCAGCATGTGTGATGTGTGTGCCATTGTTACTGTGACGTGACAATGTACTGCTACACAAATTGTAGCCAATATTAACTTTTAATTATAATATAAATTTCATTTCAGCGTCAGCAATAAATAGTTTTGATTTGCTCAAAAGATTCGAGGATAAGGTAAGTTATATTACTAAAAATGTTCATCATTCATAAACATTGGCACTTTGAATATTAACCAATAACCATCCGCTACGTAATCAACGTGCTATCAACCTTGGGAACTAACATGCCCCTTTGGTCTGTAGCTATTGTAAAATATATTCATTTCGAAGGTATTAAAACTCAAACACTCCTCCGTCTCAACGATTATATTATTTTATTGCAACTCGATATGATATCAACAGTGTTAACAACTAACTCGGTTCACAGCTCAATGATAATTGCCGTTCTTACTTTTAAAACACAAAAATGAGAAATTCTATCAACTACTCAACTGACTAATAATATAATATTTTATCGGAACCGGTAGTCAAAACAGAGCGACTGAATAATAAAAATACAAAATATTTATATATTTAGTATTATATATTTTGCTACATCGTTTGTAATAAATATAAAAATAATATAAATTTTTATTTATTACATTCTTTTATAATTCAGACTTATTGTATAGGGCACGGCATTTTTTTTACAAAATGCTCAACACTTATTTGAAATTAAAACATGATTGTTTTATCAAGCTAACATAATGGTGCACATTTTAAACTAGAACACAACAATTACTATTGCTGTGTTCCGGTTTGTAGGGAGTGAGACAGTGTAACTACAGGCACAAGGGACATAACATATTAGTTCCCAAGGTTACAGCGCATTGGTGACGTAAGCTAATTTTTCTTAAAGCGCAGTCTATGGGTGGTAGTGAACATTTACCATCAGGTAGAAATAGCTTCGAGATAAACACAGGAAACTACTTAAACTTCTAACCCATTTTCAGGATACACACTCCAAAAATACACTAATATCGACTAAAAATCGTAACTATATAAATTCAAATTACGAAGCCGAATGCGGCCGTATATATCAACCGTTACAGATAATACAGAGACGGACAATTGACAATGATTCCGAACACGAGTTATCTGATGATAATTTGAATTATTATAGCGACAAGTTGTGGCCGTTGGGGATTGTTCTGTACGGAGTTGACGCGGAGCTGAGTGAGTGTATTGTTTCAATTATTCTATTGTTTTTTTTTATTCAACTTTACACTATTTCCGTGTTAATTGCGACAGCATAAACCTTACTCACACGTGACCTTGAGATGGACTGTCAATACTATCTATCGGTATGAGATCATAGACAATTTATTACTTTTTAAAGATTTGACATATTCCCAACACAAACTTCGTGTACTCCTGTACAGGAGTACAAGAGTAACATTTTCATTTTTTATTTCAAATTAAATTTTAATAAAGAAATATCGATAACACGTATTTAAGATTCTTGATCATGAATGTTCTAGAAAATTCTGAAGATTATAAGACGCTTCAAGACGCAATGAATGCGTTCAGGGAATTCTCTTGTGTGTCATTCCAAGAGTATGAAGTTAGTGACGAATTGGTGGCGAAAAATTACATTTGGTTTGGGAAAGAAGGTGTGGACATGCCGATGTTCGGATTTGGTGGGGGTAGACAGGTAAGTTTTGGAATTTGGTAAGTTTTTATTAAAAACTAATGGAAAATACCTTATAATGTATTACTCACCAAACCGCATTGTACAGCTGGGTGGAATAAGCTCCAAAACATTTTCTCAAAGGTAGAGGATTTTCTTCTGATCCTTTGATTAGCATTGACATATTAAGAGCGAATTATTAGCATTTGTAAACTTAAAATGGACTCAAGACATTAATTCTGTAGGGCGTAGCTTAAAAATATGACTCTCATGACGTTTTTTTATTATTTAATCAAACTTGAATACATATATCACTTTTGTATGTTTTTTTATAATTATACATTTTCATGTAGACGACATTTTTGTAACAGTAACATATGCGTTATTAGAATTGGTTACATCCCCCGCTAATCTGTTGCCTCTGAATCTGACAATACCTTAACATAAAATTAAACTAAAATTACAAAGCCCTTACCAGAAAAATTTAAGCCACCCCCATTGTTAACTAGTTGAAGAATCGATGGGATTTACGAGTTGATTAAGTTTCTCGTTGTAACAATCAAATTATATACCTGAACTGTAAATATGTATTATTAACTTTGACTTATATAATAATAGAAATGGCGAAATTAACTTATAGTAACTTGTATAAAATAATAATGGCGCCCAACGTGGGGCAACATACAATTCGTAAATTAACTATTTTATGAGCAATTTCTTGTGTTAAAATGCCTATTAATCGTTTTTTCGTTTTAAAACGAAATCTGTTTCTCTTCCACTACTATTAGTTTCGGCAATTAAAGCTTCAAATTTATTTATATAATAAGAACACTTACAATATACATATAACACAATAACGCACACACATAAAAATATAAACAATTATTGATATGTATATCAATTATAATTATATTATTATTGTTTTTTACATAACATTTATAGATAATCTCGTAAACTATAAACATAAAGTAATATATAGACGTTCTATTGTTTAAAACAATCTGAGAATAGTTATCGTAGTTTTCTATACGTGTGTGCTTAATTACAGGAAATAAAACTATCGTCATTCCTGCAAGGCGCGCCCGGCCACAGGGGGCATGTTATTAATAACTTGCTAAGAATTCTAGGCGTCCATATGATGTCTAATCGATACGATAGAGATAATTACGTCATCATCAATTGGAGGAACGTTGAAAAGGGTAATTTTTTATTGGATTTCAGATGACAAGCGAACAAATTGTTTTTCGATGTTTGTAATTGTAACACAATTATGCTTTAATGGCTTAATAGTGCTGATTGGTGAAGTTGATTACGATGTACTATCACGGCAGCCATTTTCCAAAGATACAAGCTATTTGCGCGGGTCATGTGTGATCATGAGTGTGTGCGCTCACAAACAGACACAAGTGCACTCCTTTACTCTAACAATCCAAATGGTGACAAATCTGACATGATCGGAAAGTGTGCACATATGAATTGCAAGACTCCTAAATTCTAGTGATTTTAAACCATTTTGTTCACCATAAATTCCTAATGAGTTTTTATTGAACCCAGCGGCTTTGGACCAACTCGCTTATATCGTGAAATAGGCCCGGACACTCGTGGAGATCACTCATTATTATCTGTAGTTTGTTTCGTTGTACCTGCGTTGATATCTAGCCATCTTGGTTTGAACGCCGCAACAGATATTTCGAAACCAAAAGTCTCCAATGCATGCTTAATTTCACATGAAATTTGAATATCAGAACTTTTCACAATATTTTTCAGGAAAAGAACACTTCCTCGAGAAAGCTCCGGAAGCAGCGTGGGTCTCGTCAATCCCCTACGATTTTGACAGCGTAAGTCACGCGTCAGCGAACTACATGTGTGGGGTCTGTGACCTTGGGCAGACAACAGTACAACCTATACAGGTATTAAATAGATTTATGTCATTATATTCAACACGAGCTAACCAACTGCGCAGGACATATTATAATGCACAAGTATATTATGTTAACTATTGTATGTATTTTTTTATATAATAGGTAAGCGGACAAGCATATGGGTCACCAGATATTACGTCACCAACGCCCATAGACATGTCAACCATCGCTTACATCGCTAATATGTCACCAACCTTGGAAACTGAGATGTTATGTCCCTTGTGATTATTGTGTCTTATGTGTGTTATTGTTATTATTATTCTTTAGTCATCGTATATACACCTATATACTTAACGTTTTTTTTTATGGTATAGTAGACATTGGCGATGTAAGAAATACTAACCATTCCTTACATTGCCAATGTTCTGCTCACTTTCAAATTGGAACGCAACAATACTAAGTATTGATGTTTAGCGGCAGAATATCTGATGTGTGTGTGGTACCTACCACGACGGGCCTAGACGAAGCTCTACCACCTAGAAATATACGTTTTTACTCATGAGCATTGTATTTTCATTTCAAGGATCGTCTCTGGCATCGCACGCTGTCTATGGGTCGAGTAAATCGTTTGAGTAACCTGGACATATTATTACTTGAGTTATTATATATTAAGAAATGCGAAGAGCGATCGATGAATGAAAAGATATGATAAATAAAATCGTTGTTTAAAAACTTTGTTTCATTATTTAACTTATACCTATACTGTAATTCCAAGAAGGACAATAAGTAAAAAAAAACCTTAGATTCATATATTACATACGATTTTTTAAACGGTAGTATGCACTATTTAAGGCTGTATGCACTACAAACAGTTATTTATTAATTAATAATTATCTTTATATATAATATAATTTCAATTTAACCTCAAAACCTTCGATCACTTATAAAAATAGATACACAATCGGCTTAAAAAATGGTCCTCACCGAATGAGCACCCATTTGAACATTTGGGTGCTCTTTTAACTTAGTACCGTTCGGACGCGCCGACAGTAAACATGCCTCAGTGCTCGTTCAAAAATTGCAAAAATCATTCGTCTAGGACGCTGAAAAAGGATGGAGTGTCATATTTTCGGTAAGTATTAATATTACCATTATATAATTGTTATTACTGTATTGTAAAATCTGGTATTTCTTTATGAAAACATTTTTAAAGGATTTATCATACCGACGTATCCGACCGGCAACATCATTACTCAGTGCTCCGTAGTTAAATTTAATATTTTTAGTTGTTTATCACTTTAAACTTGTTTTATTTCTTGTTACATTTACAAGTTACTCTAGTAGTCATTTATTTTCAAAAATTAAAAGAACAGTGTAGTGTTATTTGTGATTAATTAAACAATAATACATCTTCGTTCTGTGTTAAACAAGTGTTCTTCAATTGTTATTTTACTCGCGACGAAATCGCGTAAGCGCCGCATTCTGCATGGCGCTTGTTACCTTTTGGTCGCTGATATTATAATCGCGATACTGTTCCGTAACTCAACGCTCCAACGCTTCAAAGCATACAAAGTCTACACATAAAAGATTTTTAAAGCGGCTGCATTAATTGATTTGTACATACCCGACTTTATTTAATTTTTGTAATGTCGTCAAGTATATGCGCCGGTTGTATTCAAGAACTAAAAGAAGACGAAGCAATGCGATGTTCGCGTTGTTTAATCAAATATCATTATAGTTGTCTAAATATTCAGGAAAATAAGTTTAGCATGCTTTCCAATGCGTTTAAATCAAAGTGGGTCTGTCTGACATGCCGCTGTGAGGAACCAAAAGAAAACGATATGACTGCTCAGACCATGTCATCTATCGCACATGGGTCTCAATTGCATGAGAATGTTACACTCCGTACAAAATTAAGATCTACTGCGAATTGCTCTTGTATTTCTGCTGACAGTATAAGAGATATTATTCGAGAGGAGTTACGCTCCGCCCTCAATAATCAACTTGTAGAAATAAAAAACCAGATTTCAGTTTTCGAACAGTCTTTAAGTTTTTTAAGTAAAGAGTATGACACGATTAAAAAGGAAATTGAATTGCAAAGGAATAGTTTACAAAGTTTACAAAAAGAAAATGATTTATTTCGTACAAGTAATCGTGATATGGCCCAGCGCCTTAAACAAATTGATCAACTGTCTCGGGCATCTAACGTTGAAATTCACTGTGTTCCTGAGCATCGCACTGAAAATATATACAATCTCGTAAAACATTTGGCTAAGAAGATCAACTGCCCGCTGAAAGATGATGATATACACTACTGTTCAAGAATAGCTAAAATGAATACCAGCACCCCGCGGCCACGCTCAATACTAGTTCGCTTTAGTAGCCCCCGAGTTCGTGATAGCTTTTTGGCAGCTTCAATCACATTTAATAAAAATAACCCCAAAGATAAGCTTAACGCAGCACATTTAGGAATTGCTGATGAGAAAAAATCCCCGATATACATTATAGAAAACCTATCTCCTGAAAATAAATCACTTCATGCTGCTGCACGACTGAAAGCCAAGGAACTTTCATATAGATATGTGTGGATACGTAACGGAAGAATCTTTATGCGGAAAACAGACGATGCTAAATACATTTTTATAAAGGATACTACCACCTTAAAAAACTTAGTTTAACTTTAGTTGTAGTATATATAAGTACTTTATAATTCATGTTTTGGTTTTTTTATTCTTTGAATTCGACTCTCTTAATATATACTATCAGAATGTTAGAGGATTACGATCAAAAACTGAAGATTTCTTTGGTAATGTAGTATGTAACGATTTTGATATAATTATCTTAACAGAAACATGGTTAAATAGCAGCATCTTCGATTCAGAACTGTTCGATCATCGATACGTAGTTTATAGAAGAGATCGTGAAACAGCAGGATTTCATCCTAATAAAAATGGTGGTGGCGTTCTTGTAGCTGTCTCTACAAATCTGAACTCCAGACGTCTGATTACATATGATTCTAAATGTGAAGATATATGGATATCTGTTGATGTTTCGAATAGAAATGGTAAAATTGAGAAATTACTTATATGTGCTGTTTATCTTCCTCCTCCAATACAAAAGCATATTCTGGAACACTTCATTAACAATTCTAATCGTAATTTGGACTCGTCTGACTTTGAAAATATTCTAATCGCGGGAGACTTTAACTTAGGTAATATTAGCTGGTCTGTAGACTCGAAAAATTATTTAAATGGCAATAGTTTATTTAATACAATGTTATTTGATTTTATATCATTGAATTCTCTTAAGCAATACAATAATGTTCTTAATAATAATGAAAAATGTCTAGATTTAATTTTATGTAATACGGAGATTGCAAACCTTCATCTTAATAGCTCACCACTATCAATAATTGACCCTCATCATCCTCCTTTGCAAATGTGCCTACCGTTAAGGACCCCTAGTAGTCTGCCTTATAACACTGTCACTCGACTTTGTTTCCGTAAGGCAGACTATGATAGTATAATGATAGAGCTTAATAAAATTAGTTGGGATGATAGGTTCTGTAATTGCAATTCAGTCGATGATATGCTCTCAGTTTTTTATGAAGTTTTGCGCGATATTATTCATAAATTTGTTCCCATATATAAAAATAAAAACAATAGAAATTCATATCCTAATTGGTATTCCTTTAAATTAAAATCTTTACTCAATGAAAAATACAAACTGCGCATTCAATTACGTAAACATAACAGTAATCCATTGGACGTCTTGTCGTTTAAGTTGTTGAGGAAACGTTGCTTAAGACTACAATCGTCCTGCTATATGAACTATAAAAGTCGTCTGGAATTTATGTTGCGTTCCAACCCCAGGTTCTTTTGGTCCTTTTATAAAGGCATAAGAAAAAATAAGAGCTCATATCCATCTCAAATGATTTTTAACGAAAAGAAAGCCTCCAGTGGCCCTGAAATATGTAATCTTTTTGCAACACACTTTTCCTCGATTTATAATATCGAGACAAAATACATGAAAGATTCACCTTCTCATAAGATAGAACTAACGAGTAATTTTCTGAATATTATTAAGATATCGCCTGATGATGTTCTAAAGGTTTTAAAAAGAATGGACCCTTATAAAGGTGCTGGGGCAGACGGAATACCTTCTATTTTTGTTGTCAAATGTGCTTCTGCACTAGCCTATCCCCTTTGTACCATATACAATAAATCACTCTCCTCAGGTATTTTTCCGTCTGCATGGAAGACGGCTCTTATTGTCCCCCTGTTTAAAAGTGGCAATGCCGAATTAATTGGGAACTACAGACCGATTTCCATTCTAGTAACTTTTGCTAAAGCTTTTGAGAAAATATTATGTCCTATAATAGAATGGCACTTCAAACAAATAATCTCACCATACCAACATGGATTTTTCAAATGTAGGTCTACGTCAACGAATCTTGTATCTTTCATTGATGCCATATCGACTGCTGTTGATTCTCGTCAAGTAGTTGATGTTATTTACACTGACTTCTTAGAAAGATGTCTAAATATGGCATCTCGGGATGTTTATTGGAGTGGTTTCAATCCTATCTTAACAAAAGAGAATCACTAGTGGTAATCAATGGTTATAAATCTAAATCATTTCAGGCTATTTCTGGAGTCCCACAAGGCTCACATTTAGGACCAATTCTTTTCAACATATTCATTAACGATATAAATGTTTGCTTCACGAATTCCAGTTTCATGCTATTTGCAGATGATCTTAAATTCTTTCGCACTATTACTTCGTCCAGTGACGTGGCTTTACTTCAGGACGATTTAGATTGCTTAAATACATGGTGTGAAGATAACGGCATGAGTCTTAATGTTGATAAGTGTAGCTTGGTGTGCTTCAATAGACTCAAAACGATTTCAAAGAGATCATATAAACTAAAAAATTCAACGCTTCAAGAACATAGTGAGGTTCGAGATCTCGGAGTCATTCTCGATCATAAATTACGTTTCCATTTGCATGTCGACGCAATCTGTAGGAGGGCTTTTAAAAATTTAGGTTTTTTATTGCGTAATTGTAAGGACTTAAAAAACCCAACCACCCTAATTACTTTATATAATGCTTTTGTCCGCAGCGGACTGGAGTACTGCAGTGTTGTATGGAATCCCTTCTATGATGTCTATTCCAAAAGATTAGAAAGTGTTCAGAAACGTTTCTTGTGGCATCTATGTTATAAAAACGGGTTGGCTAAAAAAATACCAAACTATAAAGATAGGTTAATACATTTTAAAATGAAATCGCTTGCTGATCGAAGATGCTTGCTGGATAGCCTTTTTATGTATAAACTCATTAATGGCATTTTGGACTGTCCAAAACTACTGTCACTCATTTGTATTTCCGCGCCCACAAAATGCTTACGCTTGAACAGGCGTAAATTGTTTAAAACTAAAGCTTCAAAATCGAACCTAGGACATAGTTCACCTATAAATAGAATTTTAAAGACCTATAATTGCGTAGACATGGACAAGGATGTAAACATCTTTACCAACAATATATTTAAATTTAGAAGGTCCATAATGCCATTAATAAGTAATACTTAATTATCCATATTAGTTTTCATTATTATTTTTATTTTAGTTTATTCATTTTTTATTCATTGTTTTGTTTGTTTTGTTTTGTAACTTGAAATTTTGATTAGTCTTTTATTTGTTTTTTTTTGTGCTTTAATGTATATGTTGCCTTACTGTTCATGCAGTTATCACCTGTAATTGAGGTACCACTTCTTTTATTTTTTATTTTATGAACTGTGTGCTGTGTCATGTATCAGTGTGTACTTTGTTGGTGATCGAATAAATAAATAAAATAAAAATAAAATAAAATTTAAAAACTAAATCGTAATAAACACCACGTGATATAAAGCATGACAATTATAAAGACTCTTGATAAACGTGTTATTCATACTATCGCGTACCCACTTAAATTGTTCGGGTTACATGGGTTGTGTCAACAACAATGGAACATAGTTGGTGGAGACGCTGGTGTTAGTTTTTGTTTTTTTTGTTTTTATGAAAAATATGATTATGCATTCTATTGTTAAATTAACTTCTTTACTGTGTCTATAACTATAGTAGTAAAATATTATTGATTTAAATTTTAACTGACTAAGTAGAAGAAGGTTCTCAATTTGAATCGATTTTTATTTTATGTATGTATACCGATTATTCCGTGATTAATGGACAGTTTTGAATCATTCAAATTTATTTTTGAAAGATTATAATAGGCTCTGAAATTAGACTTATATGAACTAAACCGACAATAGCAAAGTTCTTGTTTATACTAGACCATCTAAAGGCTTGGCATCGACTCCAAAGCGAGAATTAAAGATTTATTGCAACATTTTTTGCTCAGTCAGTTTTTTATCTTGATATTATTTTTTGACTACATGTGATTAAATTGATGATGAGAGATTTTATAATGGTTTTTAGCTTTCCTCTAGATCCTGTGCGGTGTGGCGAATAGATATCTGTTATAATAGCACGTCAAAGATCCGAAGAATTCTTTTAGTCGACCCAACGAAGCGTTGTATGTTCGAAGTATTTTTTAGAAAGTGATAAATATGTGACTATATTTTGATTTTGATGATTGATTATGTAAATAAATTATTATGTCTATATTTATCTTAGTTTCATTGATTATTAATGTCGTTTCCTATTAATAATAAATTATGTTAAAATCACAAAATACACCTTTGACTAAATTACAAAAAAAAATCCATTTCAAATTTAAGTATGAAAATAAATATATTGTACAGTTCGGCTCCATTCATGCCTTGTGCTAGCGGCGAGCCTACCTCGTAAAATTTTATTACTATTATTATATTGCTTTTGTTATCGTTTTTAAATTTTACTTTAAGTTAACAACGTAAGGTTGAATTTGTAATGTATGTGTAGACCAGCTATTGTCGATCTAAATATGTGTGTGTGTAAATATGAGTATGAGTTGTGAATACAACTTTAAGCGATTATCTTAAGATTGAATTTGCATTAATGTGGTTTTGTTTCAACTACAACTACATAAACACATTAAGGGACAGTTTTAAAATGAATATTGTACGGGAGTGTGTATCTAGTTCTTATAAGTGATCGAAGCTCAAAACTGATTTTTTCGCGAATCCATAATAAGTACTATACGCTCTATTCCAATCGGAGTAGGAATAAAGTTAATCAAACCGTAGATTTACAAATTGCATGCGATTATCTAATTGTTCTGCTTATTATTATATTAATTTAACTTCCAAAGTTCCGATTATAAATTCGCGGACATTGAAAACGACATTTTTTCGCGAATCCATGATGAATATTATAGCTTATTCAAGACCTCGACAAATGATATCGCGTTATTTCAATATCAATGCCATTATTTAACTCTTCCATAAATAATTTTGTTAACCGATCATAATGATATTTTACAAATATATGCAGGAAACGACATATTATAGTACCTATGGTACATAATAATTATTACAGATTAAATATTACCCTTGTCTTTAAAAGTAAAGAATTAAAATATCTTTTTATTTGTATGATATAGGTAGGCCCTTAGACATTGGCATTGTAAGAAATGTTAACCATCGCTTAAATCACCAATGCGCCACCAACTTTGGGAACTAAGATGTTCCTTGTGCCGGTAATTACACTGGCTCACTCATCCTTCAAACCAGAACCCAACAATACCAAGTACTGTTAGTTTAGTGTTACAAGTGCGGTAGAATATCTGATGAGTGGGTGGTACCTACCCAGACGACCAGTATTTTTTTTTCTCTTATATATAACTATATATAGTATTCATAGCAAATTTACAAGGCGTGGACCGACAAGCAACAACGAAAAGGCTATCTTTTGACTAAATTATATAGATTATCGTTGTTTTTTATGGTTTGCACTTATTTTATGTGTTTTTGATTAATAATCCCTGATTGAATCGGAGCGGAAAGTAAGTTTTAATACAAGTAAGCCATGAATAGAGCACAGGTAATATTTAGTTTTTTTTTATATTTTCCGGGAGGGCAAATGACTACTCCACCTGATGGTAAGTGGTAATAGAGTCCAAACGCGACGACGGCCAGTACAGTCGGGAAGAAGGTTCTGCACTAGCCGCCCCCGCCTTGCCGGCCCGCAAGATTCTTCACGCCTCGTTTGAAGGAACCCGGGTTGTAACAGGGTATCAGGGTATGTACCCTTTAAATTATGAAGAAATAAAAATAGTATATCGTTCATAAGTTTATTTAAGTATTTCCACTGTATAACCGTCTATATACAAATAATGAGATAATAATTGTACTAATTTACAACATTTACATACAAATTCCCGCTTTTTATTTCATAATAATAAATTACATTGAACAGAACTCAATCGAATGAAAATTTTCAAAAAAAAAAACAAATATGACATAAATAAGAGATAGACAATCACTTATGTTTAAAAAAACGATTGTCAGAAGGAGACGAATATAGTTTTCGTAATGTATCATTTGATTTCAATATAAAGATTACTCCGAAGACATTTTTCAAGGTCGAATAGTTGTTTTTATTTAAATATCAATACAAAATATTATAGAACAGACTAGCTAAGAACTTGCAAGAGTAAAAATAAACAATCCTTATATTTACACATTACACGCGATTCGCTAACATCTCTGCTGTATTACGCACTACGAACAGTTCTCGATTAATATATCTCTATATATAACACGACACTGTTACACTCAACTACTTATATACACTTTAATTTCACTTGCATATTCATGATGACAACATTTAAAACGATATTTTTTTTACCACACATTATCTAAACGACCTATGACGTCATAGGTCATTAAGATACGAATTCAAGGTCATAGAAATTAATATCGATAGAAAATAACTTATTACTACCATCAGTAGGACATTCGACTCTCATTGTATAATACATTTTTATAGATATACCTAAATAGTTGAGTGATTAAATAGTGCTGTTTTCTTCTTTCGTATATCAGATCAATGATGATAGAAAGAGAGAAGTCAGTGTTTAACAAAGCCGTACGTGAAAAACGTGTACTTATATTATTATTAATACATTTACTTACAATAAATAAGTAATTTTAAAGTAGAAAATAAAGCGTTTCGAGCCTATATACATTTTAACATAATATCTAAATGAGTTGACATTGCACGTTATGACGTCATAAATATGGCGGATATATGCCATATTGTTGACTTAAAATAAAACCACCTCGTTTTTTTGTATGTGAGCGATTCTTTCAGAAATTACCCAAATCTTTTTTTAATTATAACACTTTGTTTATTTATAATGGTACACTAGCTACCCGCCCCGACTTCGCAATGGTTTACATATTCTCATATTTCAGCAAATTTTTGCAAAACCTTAGTGAATTGTACATTAAAACCTTCCTCATGAATCACCCCTTCCATTACTGAGAACCGTGTGAAAATCCGTGCGGTCGTTTTCGAGATCATCGCGGTCATACAGACAAACGCGGCGAGGGGATAGAGGCGAGGCTTTGTGATATGTTGTTAGGTATGGTGTTAATGTCCCACTGCTGGGCTAATCCATTTTGAAGAGAAGGTTTGGAGCTTATTCCACCACGCTGCTCCAATACGGGTTGGTAGAATACACATGTGGCAGAATTTCAATGAAATTAGATACATGCAGGTTTCCTCACGACGTTTTCCTTCACCGTCAAGCACGAGATGAATTATAAACACAAATTAAGCACATAAATATTCAGTGGTGCTTGCCCGGATTGAACCCACGATTATCGGTTAAGATTCACACGTTCTAACCACAAGGCCATCTCGGCACAAAGCCAAAGTATATATAACCAAATACACAACATCCCAACCACATTTACATCACTCAACAATTTCAACATGTACACTCAAATGTTCAATCATTTCCTGCTTAGTATTAACATTTAAACCGCACACATCACAGCAGTATTCGTTGAATTTCCTCTTCAAAGTCTTCCGCAGACAGTAATTACATTTTTCAGAGTCAAATATGGACGAGCAGACAAAGCAATATTTAACATTGTCACTCTCTGATATTGTTATCGATTTATTAACCCGATGAATTTTCTCTTTACATTCAAAATCATGTTTCTCTTTAGTTAATTCCTTCACAAGTTTCAATTTTAGAGTCGGAACTCTTTTACACTGTTTGTAGTATGTATTGATTCTTCCGTCTGTTTTATCTTTATCTTTTATCTTATCTATATTTTCGTTTGTTTGTTTACTCGATTCGTCCATCTCTTTCATCAATGTGTCGCTATTAATTATTTTATAAACTGTTACCAATTCATAATCTTTTTTATGATCAGTTTTATTTTTATTTTTATCCGTGTTAACTTTATCTGATCTGTTTTTATTAACTGTTTCATCGTTATCTGTGTCATGTTTGTCATTAGTTTGATTTAAATCATCATGTTGTTCTTTGAGCTTTAATTCATTGAGATTAGGTTCACTATTTATTGTTTTATTGTTATAGATTGTGTTGTCGTCAGTCATAACTCGTTTTTTGTTATCTTTATCATCTATTTCCCGTTTTTCATCATCATCAAATATCTCTCCTTTGTCATCATAATTATCTATTTCTTGTTTGTCGTCATGGTCGTCATCAAGCAAACTCATATCTAAATATTCTTCAGACATATTTTTGTCACTGATATTAGATTCAATCGATGCTCTTCTTGTTGGATCGTCATCAACATTTTTGCTTTCAAGTAAATTTGTCTCCTTTGTAGTTTTTTCGATTGGGATTTCTAGATTTTCCAAATGTCTTAATATTTCATCGTCTCTGAATTCATTTAAATCTTCATCCGCGCATTCGGAATTCGTTTTATCTTTTACATCATTACTAATATCATTTACTTCTTCAGATTCATTAATATCTATTAAATCTCCATCCGCGAATTCTGAATGCATTTTATCTTTAACTTGTTTACACATTTCATTTACTTCTTCCTCTTCAAAGTTTATTAATTCTTCATCCGTGCATTCGGAATTTATTTTATCTTTTTCTGTATCACTAATATCTTTTACTTCTGCGTCTCTAAGATCAATTAAATCTTTACCTATGCATTCTGATTGCGTTTTATCTTTTACCAATTTACATATTTCACTTACTTCTTTGTCTTTAAAATCAATTAAATCTGCATTCACGCATTCGTAATTTATTTTATGTTTTACTTCATTACTAATATTATTTCCATGTGCGTCTCTAAGGTCAATTAATTCATCCGCATATTCTGGATTATTTTTATTTTTTGCTTCTTTAATGATTTCTTTTACTTCTTCAAGTTCTACGGCTTCTTTTGATCTTTCATTTAAGCGATCATTTTTAATCTCATTTGTTGGATCAGATTCATTTCTATTCGATTTAATTTCATTAATATTAGGCTTTAAACCTTTATTTTTAATTATACCTAACAGAGCTTCTAATTTACAGCGTTTATTTATGAACATTTTATCTCGACTTTCTATATTTATGTCTAAGGCTTCCGGTATGTTCGTTTGGTTGTCATTGTTATTCATTTCATGTTTGTCTCCTTGACTTCTTTTACGTTCTATGTCTTTCTTTTCTTCTTCTTTTATTTGATTTTTGACACTGATAGTATCTGCTGGACGGTCTTGAGAGAACAACGCTTCTGTAAATAATATAACGATTAATGTTTTTGTGTTATCAAAGAGCGATGAGAATTGATGACCTCTAGCACAGCCTAAAGCGAGACTAGCCAGCTCGGGACGTATTATAGTGCACAAGTGCATTCCCTAATTCTTCATTCTTATAACCTGTGGGGCTAGGAAGTGTAAACACTTCCAATTTGCAGACTTCAACTTAATGGCCTGAACCGGGGTTTTCAGGATTTGAGTCCAATGAAAAATACCGGGTCCGACTATAGCTAAGAACCTAAGGGGTAGCTGGTACTATCAGCTTACCAACGGCTTTTACTGAGAATTTAATAACCGAACAAACAATTACAATTTGCATTGATTTTGCCAATCGCCTTGATTCAAGCAGATCAGGACTTGCCCTAACTAGTCAACACACCTATGTCAAATCTGGAGTGAGTTCCACACCTCAAGAGAAGCCAGTCTGTATAAACTATTAAAGATCTTAACCCTAGTAACTTTAGCTTGGCTCTAGTTCAGATTAGCTAACTTTTTTAATTCTAAATATCACACTAACAGTTTAAATTAAATAAATAAAATAAAAGTGCAATCATGCTCGCTTACCTTCAATATATCCATCAGGAGGTTCCTCCCACCACACCGGACTTGGGCATGTCAATATTTCCAATAAATCCTCATCATCCAGGCTTCCGTTCTCCTCAATTATCCTTACCATTTCTGTGATGCTTAGTTCCGGGGACTGAGTCTTCTGTTTTAGTGATTTAACTGAATTGATGGCATATTCTTTTTGCATTTGCTCGACTACATATTTCATATCTGAAAAAAAAAAATTATTACTTATCTACCTGGTTGGCTGAACAAACCCTCTTAAAAGATCTACACCCGTACGTAGTTGACGTTAACGTATTTAAGACACGTACGAAACGATTTGCTTCCTCGTTTCTGATATGCACCGCCAAGGTCTTGAATACCCTCCCGACCTCCGTTTTCCCCACCACCTACAATGTGGGTACCTTCAAGTCTAGAGTGAATAGGCACCTTCTAGGCAAGCGCGCTCCTTCTTACACTGTATCTCACTTTCCATCAGGTGTGATAAAACTCAAGCGCAAGCGTATACATTTTAAAAAAAACCCTGGGTCGGTATCACCCACTCATCATTAAACATATATATATTTAGTGGGTGACATAGACCGGGGCTTCGTAGGATTTTCATACAAATTTACATCTTATATGAAATGCAAATTTTCATGACATGAATGAATCACATTACAAATGTTTTAAGTAAATTTATAATACCATATCATTTACATTATGATATGAAAAATTCCTAGAAAATTCACAATGCAAGTATGATTCGATGGTTGACATTCGTATTAAACATTTTATTGTTGTATAATCTCTTTGTTAGAAACAACAACGGGGAATTGTGCAAGAATGCTTTTATAAATAGTATGTCAAGAATTACTTTATAGTGCTTTGCTATCAATACAAAGAGAGTAATGGATGAAATCGTATATTACAGTACTTATAAATATAGCTCAATGGGTAGTTCAATTAAACATGGATTTTTCCTTTTTTTTAATTATTATAGGTAGCAAATGGGCTACCTGATATTAAGTGATCACAACCGCCCGTAGACACTGGGCATACATAGCCAGAGTCACAAACCTTGGGAACGAAGATGTTATGTCCCTTGTGCCTGTAGTTACACTGGCTCACTCACTGTTTAGAGGTAGGATATCTGATGAGTGGGTACCTACCCAAACAGGCTTGCACAAAGCCCTACCACCTAGTAAAACCTCTTTCTGTCATCATTGATTTGTCATTAGAAAAAAGAAGACAGCATTTTTAAACTAATCTACCTCCTAAAATGTTTACTATGAAGTTATTTGCCAATTGTACTGCTATAAATTTTAAGTAAGATATCTTCAATAAAAGAAACCTTTTGTTTCATGTTGGTCTTCTCGGTAACTTTAATTTTTTTTAATAAAGTTCCAATATAGTACGGTTTTTATAAAGTTTCATTTAACGTTTCTTTTATTATTTAGTATAAAAAATGTTACAATTTTATTTATAAGTTACATTATAAACTCCTTTGAGTTCCAACACACACATGTTGTGATAATCATTGTGTGAGTTATTGCTGAGTAAGATTGCAGTCTTGAATAAAGAATTTTGATTCAGACAGCATTAATTATTGCTAATTTAATTTAAAGGATGACTATGAGTGTGAATTCATGATGGACATATCTAAGATCGCAGAGCAGAATTTTGACTTCTTAAAATATATAATAATAATACCCTGTGACATTATTTACACACGGCCATCTGATCCCAAGCTAAGCAGAGCTCATACTATTGAAACCAGACAACTGATTTACTACATATACTACTTTCCTTATGTAAATACCTACTTATATAGATAATTACACCCAGACTCAGTACAAACAGACGTGTTCATGCACACAAATGTCTGTCCTGGGTGGGAATCGAACCCACAACCTTTGGTGTAAAACCATGACAATGGCCCGTTCTACGTTTTATATGAGTTTCTTGACAGTTCTTATTATAAGAATGTACATTCTGGAACATTCGTTACTATCAAGATAATTAAATCTCGCTCAAGGCTTTATAAATAAAGTGTGTATATTTTATACATTAATAACTTAAAACTAAGTATTATATTACTATGCAACACCATTTTGCCATTTGCAAATGATTATTATTATTATTCGTCGAATGAATTATACATACATATACACTGCATAAGCTTAATATTCAAAATAATATTAAAATAAGTCCAGATAAAATCAGTAGTTTGTTTATAATATGTTTAGGCAGGACATTGGAAATTGTGGTATTGTAATAGAATGTTTTGAGAAGGCAAATACGGTTATTTTAATGTTTTTAGACCTTATTATAGTTGCTGTTGTATGTTTTTAAAACATTTTATTATTTGCAACACATATTCCTTGTTCATCTTAATGTTGACAGGTAATAAATATCTTCTGGCCTTATGGCCTGTTATCTTTGCATAATTTGTGCAAATAAAAAATAATTAATTTCCTCATGATTGAACTAATGTTTTAGCAAATCTAAATTTATTATAACAGTATAAGCTCAATATTAAAAATTCATATGTTATATAAAAAACAACCAACATTCAAAACAGTCAAAATGAAATTAACTGAATTATTGAAAATTAAATTTTTAATAATGAAATTAAATGATTACCTCGTTGAGGAACATGGAGTTTCCTTTTATTGAGACTTTTCGTTGTGCATATAACTTTGCAATTGGGCTTCGGAGCGAGGAACCTTCTTGCATTTAGGACTTTCCGTTTGAGTTTCGTAGGATAATATTCCTTATTCTCGACCTGTGTATCTTCAATTTTCTTTTCATTAACATTTTTGTCTGGTTTTTTCACTTTTTTATGCCGTGTTGATTTCTTTTCTGTCTTTTTTATTACAGGTTGTGATTTTCTCGATGAATTTATGTTTTTTGTTTTTTTTGTCGGTTTCACTTGCTCTTTCTCAAGTAGACGTTTCTGTTGGGCAGACTTGAAACGTGTGACAATAGTTTCAACTGGCATTGCTCGCGGTTTCTTTTTTTCAGGTTTAGAATTTTTTAGTGACATTTTGTGGAATTATTAATCTGTAATTTATAGAAACATGAGGTTTAATAAAAGCATTTATTTATTGATAAAAAAGTAATTTTTTACAAGGATAGGTTCTGAACTATATTGTTTGGAATTAGCATCAAAATCAGGTCAGTAATTATTTATAATCGTTTTGTATTGTAATCTGCAAAAATTAGATAAGTAAATTTATCTTGTTACAAAATAATTATAACATAAAATAATAAACAATAAAACGAATAAGAAGTAAAAATTATATTATCAATTCAATTGTAACATAATTATATGTTACATATAGTATATAGTATGTATAGATTGAATAAGAGAGTTGTTAGTTTTCGTCATATAGAACACAATATTAGTACTCACTAAACGAAATGCCATTCGTCTATTAGCATTTTATCACGGTAAATGCGATTTTTATGAATCAAATGTGATTTAATTAAATAATAAGCATTCACTTAAACAAACGTATTCGAGAAAGACGAAAGAACATTTACGAAATGCTAATTTAGGTCTTTGTTATAAGTCGAACAAATAATAAAACCATTGGTTTCGAACTATGCATATATGTGTGATATACATCGTAGTAAAATATGTTAGTTACTTAAGCAAATATTTACCATAATATTGAATGTTTCACATATAATTTTTATTTTCCATGTTGATCGACCTTTGAAGCACAATATTAGTATAGTTTCGATTGATAGAAACAGGTTTAATTTGACTTAGATGGATGAATTAGAATAAAAACCATTAAAAATTACCTTGCGATTCCAAGTTTCAATTTTTTTCCGCGTAATAACAACAAATCGTTTGATTCTTATTGATTCCGTAGACCTTATAATAATACGGAATTAGGAATTGAAAAGAACCTTTTCAAAATAAATCTCACATATTTTTAATAATTGCAACCCCGAATTACAGGGATGAAGGGATATGGAACTTTGTCACATTCAATTTTTATTTTTAAAATATGTTGTCACCTATGCATATTATATAATTATTAACTGTATAATTTAGAATTTGATATACCATTTCGAAAAAATGACAATAATATACGCTAAAGCAAGACTAAGGCTACTTTAGCGTTACTGTATTTTTAATTATATATATTTACGGCTGTGTATATAACTGGCATTTATTTATTAGATTATTACATTTATTATTACATTTTATTCTTATAAAAAAAAGAGTAAACTGTATTTTTTTCGGTACAAAATACGTACTTTTGGAATTTTAACAGCTATTCCAAACTATAAATCACATTACCTTATTCAATAAGGTGCAGGATTTTAATTAGTTGCAGATATTTTACATGTTTTTTATAGATAATATAGTATTTTGTTATTGCGTGATAACAAACGTATAAATACAATTACAGTATTAAATAACTGGTAACACTTAAACAAAAAGTAAAATATATTAATATTCGATAGTATAGTCTGTAACAGACCTTTATTAGTTTCTCTATCTACGATTTGAATACATTAAATATTCATAAATATAATTATGTACGTACTGGCTACTGTCAGGTAAACACACGATTCACGAATTTTATGACCTTCGTTATTTTATCATTCCCACGATACAGAGTTACGAAAGTACCCTATTTTGATGTAATATTGCGCGTTTATCTTAATAACTTGATGACGTAAATATTATTATATAATTTTATTTTCATCTGACACCTGACTTACGGGTAATTAGCTATTTCATATATTTTTTTTACATTTTTTTTCAATTTGATGCAAATAATAATGATAATTATTATTTATGAATATAATGTAAAAACATTTCGACTTTCTGTACTGTATTGTGTTGGTTAACTTAAAAATAAATAAATAAATACATACTAAAAATAAAAATAACAATGTGAATTAATTAAGTCATAAATGTTGGATTCTTTTACATTTTCATAACATTAATTTTACGAGTACGAGTATTTATAAGAAGTCGTTATATTTACAGCTGGAAATTAATTTTAACTACTAGTTCGTCTTGAATAGTAAAATGTTAATTTAATTAATAATATATTGGTAGTTGCTAGCTATCGTTTAACAAAACGGAACTAAAGCGGAACGCCTGTCGCGAATTCGCGATTGATACAGGTGACAGGTGAAATGCGCGGCACGCAATTAAAAAGAGACAGCAATATTACTGCTGCTTTTTTTACACGCCTCGAATTGCAACGCGTTCGACGGTCTTTTGTAGTTGGCATACCATGTTATAGGCATTTTAATTTTTAACAATATACTTGGCATTTTTTTTTAGAAACAAATATATATTTCATGGGTGAGTAATGTGAGTTTTGATGGTTTATTTAGGCAGGATAAAATAATTGAAAAGAAAACATTTTTATTTAATTTCGTAATTATTTAATGTATTAGGTTTTTACGTCAGAAAATTATCTGTAGCAGCCCGGGATCTGGAAGTTGGAAGTGTGTACACTCCCGTGCCTCGGAGAGCAAAAGCCGTAAAACGTCTGAACTCTTTCCGGTCGTGTCGGATTGCCGTCCCATCGGATTATGAGAGTTAGGGAATAGAGAGTGCACCTGTGTTTGCGCACACACTCGTGCACTATAATATTACCTGCGCAGTTGCCTAATGTTTCTTGCGATTGGATTGACAGTAATGTGGGTAATGATAAGTATTATAAACATGTAATACATTATTCTACATCATTATCATTAAAAGTTTTTTGCTGCGCACGCCAAATAATGACTTTTATAGGAAAATTGTTGATACCTTGGGTTACATTATTGCAAATTTTGACTGGATCTCTAATTCTGTAAAAATAAATTATAGCCTATGTTACTCGCTGATAATTTGGCTTTTTGTAGGTGAACGAATTTTTAAAATCGGTTTAGCAGTTTTTGAGTTTATCCATTACAAGCAAACATACAAATAATCAAATATCTATTTATAATATAAGTATAGATGTAGATTCATAATACATAAGAAGTATTTACTTGGTTGTTTTGAAGTGTGTAAGGTTAAAAAAATATATAATGATAATTGCAATGTTTATTTACTTTTTAAACTACATATTTTAGTTACATATTGAAGATATTAAGATCGTCCATTGTGAATGCAGCGTTGTCTTATGTTCTGGTATCTATCGTCAAAGATTTCACCATTTGTCGAACTGTGAAAAAAATAATGATATTGAATCGTAAGTTTTTGAAAACTTGGTTCTCTGGGATGATGTACTGTAATTATTATTTTTTAATTTTAAAGTATTATTTTTTTTGTATATCGTGTGTGCAAAAATATTTAAAGCTTGTAACTGTTAACAGAAATTCAGAATCAATCAAAGTTGAGATGTAATCATAATTGATGATTACATATTGTACTTTTAATCGTTAATCATTAATCGGATTACATGCCCAAGTTAACTTACAACAAAAAGTATTACTGATTGACAGGTATATTAATGAAATAATTACAAAGATTATTTCGTATTTTGTCACTTACGAGTGTTTCCTAGTAAACAAAATGTATTAATTTGCCATTAAATAATATTAAATGGCAAATGAATAAATTTTGTTTATTAGCCAGTGGTAAGAACGCGTGAACTTTAACCGATGATCGTGGGTTCAAACCTGGGCAAGCACCACTGAAATTTCATGTGCTTAATTTGTGACTATAATTCATCTCTTGCTTTACTGTGAAGGAAAACATCGTGAGGAAACCTGCATGTGTCTAATTTCACTAAAGTTCTGCCACATGTGTATTCCACCAACCCGCATTGGAGCAGCGTGGTGGAATAAGCTCCAAATCTTCTCCTCAAAAAGAGGAGACGAGGCCTTTAGCCCAGCAGTGGGACGTTCACAGGCTGTTAAGGTACGGTACGGTAATATTAATAAAAAAAGAATTACCATAGTTTTCTCAAAGTTAAGCATCGGTGTTTCAACAGTCTTGTTAATCATATCTTTCACTGAAAAAAAAAAACAAATGCTTCACCATACACAATTAAATGACGTTATAAATACATACGAAAGATCAATTTATCTTTCGTCATAGGACAGTGCATTTGAAAGCACGTAACGCCGTTGCCCTGCGCCTGAACTCTTTCCGGTCGTGTCGGATTGCCGTCCCATCGGATTATGAGAGTTAGGGAATAGAGAGTGCACCTGTGTTTGCGCACACACTCGTGCATAATAATATCTCCTGCGTAGTTGGCTAATCTTTCTTGAAATTGGTCGCCGTGGCCGAAATCGGACTGGAGGACATTATAAATTTAACATAAACGATTAGCTTGATTTGCGATTTTATAATAGCTGTATTATGCACCAGATTTAGATTTCTTTATAATAAACACTTAACTACTTATATCAATTTTCCCGATAACAACTTCGCCGACATTCAAAACGCCATTTTTTCGCGAATCCATAACGAATACATACAATAGCTTATTATAGATGCTGTTTTGTATCAGAATCGGGAATAGGGGATTATTTCGTGAAAAAAGATTTATCGATCAGTCATAATAATAAAACTAGCTTTAAATTAAAAAAGGAAATATACTTACTAGGTTTGAATCCATCCAATCCGGCTGCCAGGCAGTTATTCGCAAAGAACATTGCGAATACAGCCTACAAACAAAATAGGTATTAATTGAATTTGTTATATTCCTGAATCGCGCTGTCTAGATTCCCTACTGATTATATATAATGTAAATGTGATTTTGTTAAAATGATCCGATCAAATAAATTAGCGTGAACAGTGGTAAGCTCTTCCTTAGTTTCATTTATCGTTTGATCCAAATAAATCGGCGTAAACAACCAATACACCGAATGTTCTCGATAAATATATTTTTAAGGAAATAAATGCATAAAACCCACTCATTTAATCTGCCTTTGGTCATAATTAGATAGTGTGGTAATAGAACCGTAATTCCGTAACAGCCTGTGAATGTCCCACTGCTGGGCTAAAGGCCTCCTCTCCTCTTTTTGAGGAGAAGGTTTGGAGCTTATTCCACCACGCTGCTCCATTGGGGGTTGGTGGAATACACATGTGGCAGAATTTCAGTGAAATTGGACACATGCAGGTTTCCTCACGATGTTTTCCTTCACCGTCATAGAACACAGGCCCTTATTCTTATTTTTTAATTTTTCTAACGTGTATCAATCATTTTAAAGATTGTTTCAAACAATTGAACGATAGGTATTTGAAAATATAGAATATAATGATGCATTTTTTTTTAATATTTTACATTAAACAGCTCTTCAGATTTGTTTAATTTGCGAGGAATTAAAACTAATCTCAAAAATACCTCTGTTATTTATATTTATGCCAAGACGGCCAGATTTTTTTTTCATTTTGGTTTAAATGTAGCAAAGACAGTTTTTTTTATTATCTCCATAGAGGTGTTGTAAGTGCCTTTGGTTTATCTTATCTATAATTTATTTTAATATTGTCTTAATGTAACTGCATATTTATTACCAGGCAGCTACGTTTCAGGAATACAAATATATCAAAAGGAATAGAAATATGATATTCAGCCAAATAGGTGAAAAAAAATAACGTCAAAAAAATTGTTAAAGATCCAAAATCATAAGTCCAAAAATTATAACTCACCAGTACAGCGAAAAAAACAACTTCGTATTTCATATTGAAAGAATTCCTTTGAAACTTTTCCTTGTTATGAGGTTTAACGAAAAATTTTACACTTATATAGATGTTTCAGGCACATGACACTCAATCATTCACGTCACTATCGTATTCAATGTTTAAAAAGACAATACACCGCTCGAGACAAAAGTTTTCGTGAATTATGTCTTTAGGCGTAAAATAGTATATTTTTCGCAGTTATGTTAATGTATATTCATTGTTAATGGTAATGGTAAGAAGATGGTTAAATTTATAACACTAGTCGTGTTGAGCGGGTTTCTCTTAATATGAACGCTTCTTTTTTTACTTTTTTAAATTTTGCAATTGGTTGTAGTTCAGTTTTGGCCTTCGTTGATTACTCGACTGTCAGCCATATTTGTTCTCAAAATATTTCGCTCGTAAACTTCACGCCTCGACTCCAAATTGTAGCTATTAGCTTTAGAAACGACAATAGTGAGTGACAAGCTAGGGTATGGTAAATTAACTATGAATGTTTTTTTTTTTTTAATTTATTTATTTCGTTCGTAAAACCAGATACAATCAGGAGGTACTTACACGAACACAAATAATGATGATTAAAAGGTAACTAAGGTGCTATTATTTTTTTAACAATTAGAGTTCATACCGGTAATTTATTTGCGACATCCTATGGAAACGTATTTTAACGTGTTTAAATATAGATTTGTGGTTTTACAAAGGACTCAATTAATAAAAAAATTATCACCAATTTTTGCCGCCGTAGGCTCGAGCCTACTCATTTTATTTTTATTAAACGAACTTGGCAGTTAAAGTGATAACTTAGACCCCATAATTGAAAAAAAAAACAAACATACAATTTAAATAAATATAAGATATATACTCATATATTTGATGTCAGTGTTCGAAATTTAAATATGTCGTCACAACAATAAGTAATTGATTCCAATTTACAGAACAATGAAATACCAATTTGACAAATTATTCAAGCTAGTTCTAAAAATTTTTTTCACAAGAAAACATTACAGACATTACTTTAATTACACAAGAATAAATATGATAATGTGATATTGTAGACTCCAATTTTGAACATCTTTGCAGCCATTATTTCTATTTTGAAAAAAAGTTTTTATTGCTCTATTGCGCGATGTATTTTTGAATTAAGAATTAAATATATCTACGTTTATTCAAATGGATCATGTTATTGATTTTGACGTATTTGGATTTCTTTATTATTTTGTTAATTAACCACTATTGCTATTCACTTACATTAATAATTTCATTCATATCATCAATTAAAACTATAAAATTTACAATCGATCAGATAGTAAAGAAAAGTGAGTTTATTGATGAAAACAAGTGTATTAATTATTCGTTAAATAAAAGCTTATATTATTGTACTGTTACTTGTATAGTTCTTGAATATTATTTTTAAATATTGTCATGACACACACAACACGTAATAGCTAAATATTTTTATCATAGACACTAGTTTTTATTTTATTTTTATAAAAGGATTTTAGACGGCCTACCTTTGTCAATGGATACTCGCATTGTAAGAACTGACTTTTTTTATCATGTTTTTTGTGACTATAGTAGCAGAATTTTTCTCCGCTTTTATCTATTAATATATTTTTTATAGAATAGGAAGGCGGACGAGCATATGGGCCAACTGATGGTAAGTGGTCACCAACGCCCATAGACATTGACACCGCAAGAAATGTTAACCATCGCTTACATCGCCAATGCGCCACCAAACTTGGGAACTAAGATTTTATGTCCCTTGTGCCTGTAATTACACTGGCTCACTCACCCTTCAAACCGGAACACAACAATAACAAGTACTGCTGTTTTGCGGTAGAATATCTGATGAATGGGTGGTACCTACCAAGACGGGCTTGCACAAAGCCCTACCACCAATTATTTTGGTGATTACAGTAAAATGAACATTATAATTTAGTTTAATAAGTGTGTAAATTGCATTATTTTTAATATGTTACCCATAGGCTCTCCTTTTTTTTAACGTTGAAAAAACACATTACGCGTTTCTCCTACGAGAACAGTGGAGGGTTATGTGGTGCTCGCCGGTGTCCAAGGACCTGTGCACCTAGTACACCCCAAACATCGAAATACCCATTAAAAACCAGAGGTACCCTTTCCGTCCTAACGAGGAGCGCCACAGGATCGCTTAAGCATGCTACGGTAGCATGCGTAAGCGATCCTGTGACAAACCCGTAAGGCTCCCCTAGCTGAATAGCTAGCTTAATGATAAAAGTGATGTATTTTGTATGAAATGTATTCATTTGTAATGTGACGAAGATTTTAAAGAATAATAGCAATACACCTTATTTAAGGAATTACTTATATTATATATTTTTAAGTGGTAGCTAAATAACGTGCTTTAAAACAGTTGACAGTTGAAACCTGCATGTCTTCAACCCGCGGAGAAATTATTGAAAGCCCAGCAATGTTTTGTATCTTACGTATATATTTATTAAAACATATCCAATGATAGGAATCACGTGCAAAAAAATTTACACACGTATAACTTTATTTAATTAAAAAAATACTTTTATAATCTAAGCATTTGTAACACGATCGCAGATACTTCATGTTGAAATTTCTTACTTTCTTCGTCGACTATAGTGTTTCTTACTATGTTTACACTTGACTGTGGCTATCTATGACTCCATTTTCTTGCGGACTTTTGTCCAGCCAAAACTAAGTCAAGATGTTCTCGGCCCTCTGTGGTAATTCATAGCAATTGAACATCGCCTTAACTTTAAAGTAACCTTCGTATTAAAATGAATAACGTCATAGAATATTTAACAATTTGTATAAGGCTTAGTTTCTGCGAAAATATAAATTAAAAAATACTATTTCCAAAAAAAAACTTTGTATATTTAAACAACATAATCGACTTAAAAAAAAGGTAATAAATTCGCTCATTTTTTGTGTGAAAAGTTTTAGATGTTGATGTTAGAATGAACTAATTATGAACTAAACCTACTTATTATTAGTAGACTGAAAAAAAAATGTTTTGACAAGTGAAAAGATTCAATGCTGCCGACTTGGGTATTTTATCCCTAAATTCGGGGAATACGTAAAATGGAATAGGGTATTTTACGAGCAACATTTTTTAGAGGAATACTCATAATTATTTCAAGCTTACTGCTGCTTGGCTTAGCTTTTTTTAACATCATATTATTTTATCTATTTTCTATTTATTTCAATTCATCGGTCAGGGGGAAACGGGGTAATTTCGAGATGGTGCTAGAGGGAGATTCTTCCCAGAGGTTGGCAGCATTGTTCAACGTCAACAATATTATTTTGTTTTGTTATAACATTCTCTTAAGTTTTTTTCATTAAATTAGTTATTTCTGTTATTATTTGCATGTTTTTGTGTTTTTTTTTATATTTGAAAACAATTAAGTATCGTTTGTACTTTTTACAAGTTCAACTTTTAATATTTAACTATTTAAATTGTGTTTAAAGTGAAATTATGACGAAGAAAACTGAAAATTCACTAAAGAAGAAAAGTCACTTTTGCAAGTATTGTAACAAAACTGTGATCGGTAGCACTTATAAATTCAATTCACATTTATTCAAACACGATGCCGTCAAACCCAGATACAGATGTATATACTGTTCAAAGGAGTATTTTCGTAAAGATACTTACACGCGCCATCTTCGAAGTCATACTGGGGAGAAAAATCAAAAGAAATACATATGTGACTATTGTGATCGAGGTTTCGTTAATAAGTGTAACTTAATCGCTCATTTGAAAAACGTTCACGACGACGGGATCAATTCGCAATTCGGTCGCTTCACTTGCAAAGCTTGCGGGGTAGCGTTCTGCGAGAAGCGAATTTTGGATAACCATATACGGAAATATCATTTCAATATAGAATTTAAAGATGAACCGTCACATTTTAATAAACATCTAAACGAACGATGGATAGAGAAAGTTGTTAATACGGACGAATGTGTTGAAATGACGAAAATCAACAACAATGTTATCATAATAAAAAAATACACGAAAGTCGAAGATATACGGGAAATAAAAAAGGAGGTGAAAATAGAGAAGTCCTTATACGGCACCCAGTTCATTGATCAATATTCTAAGGCGGTCTGTGATTATTGTAAAAAAGAAATGATTAAGAAAAGTTTAAAATCTCATATCAGAGAACGACATTTGAATATTAGGAAATATAGTTGTACGGAGTGTCGTAAAACATTTAAAAGACACTATCAATTGGTCGATCATAAATGTGGTCCAGTTCAAAGGAAAAGAATCAAAAACAAGAAATGAAGGGAAATAGGTTTTATAAATAACAAAAAAACGGAGCCACAATTTGCTATTAATAATTAATTTATCCAACGGATAGTTCATCCGTGTATTGTACGTAAATGGTGCTGTATATAAAGTTCTATTGCCAACAATAATTCTTTTATAAGTTTTGTTGTATTTGGGACGAGCGATATGCATAATATAAGTTTCATTGTATTTGGGACGAGCGATTCACAAATACTTAAATAGACATGAAAAAACATTATTTTTTTATATTTACAATTAAGCCTTACAATATTATATATTTACAATAAATTCTAGCTTCCAGAAGACGTATAAAAATAGTTACATTCATAGCATTAGAGAAATGTTACGATTATTGATTGTAATTTAAAATATTACTTCTGAGCGTATTACTTCTTATATATTTAATGTAATTGGTGACTTAATTTATAAAAACAAAGATACTGCCTTTAGCTGTTAAATTAAAAAAAAATACATATTAAATCTTGTTCAAGTTTTTACTAAGAACAATTACAATTTAAATAAAAAACTAAATTTATAATTAAATTAATAGTTATTTACACAATTTAAAATTGAATATATTTAATTAAAAATATATTGGCTGTCTAATGTATGTCTTTACATTTATAAAAAAAGGAACAAAAAAAATGAAGACTAATTATTATGTAGAAATATACAAATATTACAACATGAAACTCTAAACTCAAATGTGTAAGCCTATAGATAAGAAAAACAATTTAACTGATGACAAAAGGTCATATTGTATTTTTAAGTGAGCGTTGATGCTCAAGGCTGGCTGGGCATTTTTAGGGGCCATAATGTATATTATATAAAACAATTGACATATGTTACTTACAATCGGCCAGAATTGCCGGTTCATACAACTCATCTTTGCCAAAATTATTTCATATCCGGTCAAGTACCGTTCAGTGTTCATGTGCTTAATTTTTTTTTATATACCACACTTTAAAGTATCATTAGGATGTGTTCAATGTCATGCCACATGCATTTCTTCTCCAATTCTTCTTAATATCAATTATAACACCATAAGTTGTTCTTAATACATTTTAATCAGTTACTAATATGTTAACTCCCTTTTAATAACTGATAAACTTGTTATTTCTTCGTTTTCTGGCATTTATCTACGTCAATTGAGCGGTAAATATTCCTTGAATGCATAAATGAGATGTGAATGCTTGGTATGATGAGTAAAAACTATATAATACATTACATATCTAGAACAATATGATAATTAAATGAAAACACACATTATATATTATCAAAATGTCTTCCAAATTGTTGTATGTCTTGTATGTGTTAAAATATCATTTAAGTTCAATTTGTATGTAGGAATTTTTATATATTCCGTTACATTGTTACATAAGAATTGCATGATTTTCTTTTAAGATGTCTTTTGTCATATGAGTATTTTTAAGTGACTGTAAACATGTTCTGTGCATATCCATATGTTTTATATAAAATGTCTCTTTCGGGGCAGTACACTACATACACTAGCTAACTAACATAATGATATCTAGAGGCATTTTATATTCTGGAAAGTTTTAAGGTAACATTTCTATATACAGACTTATATATTTATTAGTGAATTTAATATAAGTCGATACAATTTTTTTTTTTAATTCTATAATGTTCTAGAAGTTTCTAGAATAGTGTAAGTAAAGTTATTAAACTTCCATATCAAAGGATAGTCACTTATTTTTTAAACATGTATTTGATTAATATGTCTGTGGTTTGAATAACTTTTTAAAAATTTCTGTAAATGTCTTAAATAATGCTTTAAGGTGACTGAGATGTATACAGGCACAATGTGTTAGGAATAGATGATATTAACTATGGTACTAATGTCTATGGGCCGTGATTACCCGTTTCCATCTGATGGGACATATACAGGTCTCTGTTCATAATAAAAATATTGTACTTATAATATAAAAATTAAGTATTTTTATGTGTAGTTATTATTATATTGTTATAAAAAATTCATTCATTTGATTGGTATATAGGGTTTGTTTTCGCTTGAACTAAAATGTCATATAAATTTATTGGTTGCAAGCTATGTCTCTTGTATTAGTTGTTGACAAAAAAAACCTGCATAGTTAATTTGTTTACATACTTATGTATTGCACAGTTGAACTCTGCCGTTAAATTATTATCATGTTATTATTAAAATACAGTGAAATGTTATTGACTTGGATATTATAATAACTTTTGTTAACAAGTCAGTATTAGTCATGATTATTATTATTAATTGTCCAGAAAATTCGCGCCAATTTTGGAATGTAAACTATATTGACAGAAAATAAATGCATGTAATTTTTTTTTATTATTTGATATATTAAGATCTGAAGTTATTCTGCCTAATGGAAATTCGCACGAACCATCCCGATTATAATTGACAAGTGTTTATATTAGCTTCTTAAAAATTATTATAAAGGGATATTTTTGTTTTAATTGTTTTATATATAAATGTTAGAATAGCTCAAAATCTTTATGTATATTACTTTTAAGACTGAAAGTGCCTTACAAACGCTTAAGTTAATGTTAAGTCTTATAGATAATTATGTACCTAAATCAATTAATATGTAAATCAATTGTGCCGATTATTTTCTAAACAATGTCTAGTTTTGATGAATTTGACAGACATCACTGTCCCTTTTAACCACACGCATTAGAAAGAGATAGTAATTCGATTGTTTACAAAATAACCAGCATTATTGACATTATTCAGGCATGTTATACAGCCCAGGATTTAGATGGTCAAGGCCACTAAGCACATAAACATTTGAGCCTCCCCATTCCGAAGCAAGTTAGGGTTAAATTATATTTAATATATTTGGCTGGGTCCCTCGGCTGGCGGGGCACATTGTTCAATGGCTTGTAGGCCTAGGCAGATATTTATGTACACTCAATAAAGGACTTACATAAAGAGAATAGTATCTACCTTTCATTTAGTAGCATTAGATATCCTCTACTTATAAAAAATCTTTAATGGGTGATTAGTAAAATAATACCGTCTTCTTCTTTCGAATGTCGAATCAATATTGGCAGAAAGAGAGACATCAGTGTTTAAATAAAAAGCCACTACGCAACATTTATTAGGCGGTTCAACTTTAATATTAGTCATTTTAATTAACCTAGACTTCAGTGAAGAGTCGCCTAACTATATTTGATTGCTTTATTGAAACTTTTTTTATTTAGTTTATAAACAGAAATAAGGCTGTGACAGATAGACAAACAGACACCAGATTGATTTTATTTATCTATTGTTTCCAATAAGCTAGCTTTATTTTCAGAAAAAAAGTAAAATACATTTGTGAAAATTTAAAAAAATTACTAAAATTTATTTTAAAAAACATTATACATAGTCATGATATTCACTTTCATCATCAGATTCATTTAAATATTTATCTTGTAATTTCATACAAGAAGACTTTGATATTAATTCTTTATCCGTTTTAGAATGATGAGCTACATCCTTTGCTTGCAAAATTTCATCATTTTGTTTTTGCTCTTTGTAGTGGAGGCCATTATTTAACAAATTAACTGTATTTATAATCTTATATTTCTTGCTTGATCCTTTTGTATTTTGCTCTTTTTTTAAATAAATACTACCTCTTTTATTTTTTATAGAATATATAAGAACTGACTTTTTTTTATCGTGTTACTTGTGACTACAGTGGCAGATTTTTTTCCGCTTTTATCTATTAATATATTTTTTTATAGAATAGGAAGGCGGACGAGCATATGGGCCAACTGATGGTAAGTGGTCACCAACGCCCATAGACATTGACACCGCAAGAAATGTTAACCATCGCTTACATCGCCAATGCGCCACCAAACTTGGGAACTAAGATTTTATGTCCCTTGTGCCTGTAATTACACTGGCTCACTCACCCTTCAAACCGGAACACAACAATAACAAGTACTGCTGTTTTGCGGTAGAATATCTGATGAATGGGTGGTACCTACCAAGACGGGCTTGCACAAAGCCCTACTACCAGTTATTTTGGTGATGACAGTAAAATGAACATTATAATTTAGTTTAATAAGTGTGTAAATTGCCTTATTTTTAATATGTTACCCATAGGGCTCTCCTTTTTTTAACATTGAAAAAACACATTACGCGTATCTCCTAAGGGAACAGTGGATACGGACGGTAGCATGCGTAAGCGATCCTGTGACAAACCCGTAAGGCTCCCCTAGCTTAGGGGTCCCTGGTGCACCGCACCACCTTGACCTTTGAGTGATTAATGATAAAAGTGATGTATTTTGTATGAAATGTATTCATTTGTAATGTGACGAAGATTTTAAAGAATAATATTATTTAAGGAATTACTTATATTTTATATTTTTAAGTGATAGCTACATAACGTGCTTTAAAACAGTTGACAGTTGAAACCTGCATGTCTTCAACCCGCGGAGACATTATTGAAAGCCCAGCAATGTTTTGTATCTTATGTATATATTTATTAAAACATATCCAATGATAGGAATCACGTGCAAAAAAATTTACACACGTATAACTTTATTTAATTAAAAAAATACTTTTATAATCTAAGCATTTGTAACACGATCGCAGATACTTCATGTTGAAATTTCTTACTTTCTTCGTCGACTATAGTGTTTCTTACTATGTTTACACTTGACTGTGGCTATCTATGACTCCATTTTCTTGCGGACTTTTGTCCAGCCAAAACTAAGTCAAGATGTTCTCGGCCCTCTGTGGTAATTTATAGCAATTGAACATCGCCTTAACTTTAAAGTAACCTTCGTATTAAAATGAATAACGTCATAGAATATTTAACAATTTGTATAAGGCTTAGTTTCTGCGAAAATATAAATTAAAAAATACTATTTACAAAAAAAAACTTTGTATATTTAAACAACAAAATCGACTTAAAAAAAAGGTAATAAATTCGCTCATTTTTTGTGTGAAAAGTTTTAGATGTTGATGTTAGAATGAACTAATTATGAACTAAACCTACTTATTATTAGTAGACTGAAAAAAAAATGTTTTGACAAGTGAAAAGATTCAATGCTGCCGACTTGGGTATTTTATCCGTAAATTCGGGGAGTACGTAAAATGGAATAGGGTATTTTACGAGCAACATTTTTTAGAGGAATACTCATAATTATTTCAAGCTTACTGCTGCTTGGCTTAGCTTTTTTTAACATCATATTATTTTATCTATTTTCTATTTATTTCAATTCATCGGTCAGGGGGAAACGGGGTAATTTCGAGATGGTGCTAGAGGGAGATTCTTCCCAGAGGTTGGCAGCATTGTTCAACGTCAACAATATTATTTTGTTTTGTTATAACATTCTCTTAAGTTTTTTTCATTAAATTAGTTATTTCTGTTATTATTTGCATGTTTTTGTGTTTTTTTTTATATTTGAAAAGAATTAAGTATCGTTTGTACTTTTTACAAGTTCAACTTTTAATATTTAACTATTTAAATTGTGTTTAAAGTGAAATTATGACGAAGAAAAGTGATAATTCGTCAAAGAAGAAACATAACTTTTGCAAGTATTGTAACAAAACTGTGATCGGTAGCACTTATCAATTCAATTCACATTTATTCAAACACAATGCCGTCAAACCCAGATACAGATGTATATACTGTTCAAAGGAGTATTTTCGTAAAGATACTTACACGCGCCATCTTCGAAGTCATACTGGGGAGAAAAATCAAAAGAAATACATATGTGACTATTGTGATCGAGGTTTCGTTAATAAGTGTAACTTAATCGCTCATTTGAAAAACGTTTACGACGACGCGATCAATTCGCAATTCGGTCGCTTCACTTGCAAAGCTTGCGGGGTAGCGTTCTGCGAGAAGCGAATTTTGGATAACCATATACGGAAATATCATTTCAATATAGAATTTAAAGATGAACCGTCACATTTTAATAAACATCTAAACGAACGATGGATAGAGAAAGTTGTTAATACGGACGAATGTGTTGAAATGACGAAAATCAACAACAATGTTATCATAATAAAAAAATACACGAAAGTCGAAGATATACGGGAAATAAAAAAGGAGGTGAAAATAGAGAAGTCCTTATACGGCACCCAGTTTATTGATCAATATTCTAAAAGTTAATGTTAATGTTAAGTCTTATAGATAATTATGTCCCTAAATCAATTAATATGTAAATCAATTGTGCCGATTATTTTCTAAACAATGTCTAGTTTTAATGAATTTGACAGACATCACTGTCCCTTTTAACCACATGCATTGGAAAGAGATAGTAATATGATTGTTTACAAAATAACCAGCATTATTGACATTATTCAGGCATGTTATACAGCCCAGGATTTAGATGGTCAAGGCCACTAAGCACATTAACATTTGAGCCTCCCCATTCCGAAGCAAGTTAGGGTTAAATTATATTTAATATATTTGGCTGGGTCCCTCGGCTGGCGGGGCACATTGTTCATTGGCTTGTAGGCCTAGGCTGATATTTATGTACACTCAATAAACGACTTACATAAAGTGAGAATAGTGTCTACCTTTCATTTAGTAGCATTAGATATCCTCTACTTATAAAAAATCTTTAATGGGTGATTAGTAAAATAATACCGTCTTCTTTCGAATGTCGAATCAATATTGGCAGAAAGAGAGACATCAGTGTTTAAATAAAAATCCGCTACGCAACATTTATTAGGCGGTTCAACTTTAATATTAGTCATTTTAATTACCCAAGACTTCAGTGAAGAGTCGCCTAACTATATTTGAGTGCTTTATTGAAACTTTTTTTATTTAGTTTATTAACAGAAATAAGGCTGTGACAGATATACAAACAGACACGAGATTGATTTTATTTATCTATTGTTTCCAATAAGCTAGCTTTATTTTCAGAAAAAAAGTAAAATACATTTGTGAAAATTTAAAAAATTACTAAAATTTATTTTAAAAAAACATTATACATCGTCATGATATTCACTTTCATCATCAGATTCATTTAAATATTTATCCTGTAATTTCATACAAGAAGACTTTGATATTAATTCTTTATCTGTTTTAAAGAGATGAGCTACATCCTTTGCTTGCAAAATTTCATCATTTTGTTTTTGCTCTTTGTAGTGGAGGCCATTATTTAACAAATTAACTGTATTTGTAATCTTATATTTCTTGCTGGATCCTTTTGTATTTTGCTCTTTTTTAAAATACATACTACCTCTTTTATTTTTTATGTTTTTAAGCAAATCGTAGAACAATGGTCCTTCGCGTTTTTTTATTTCTTTGGTCACTGGGTTATAAATACCGCAATCGTTAAAACATACATAATTTTTGTTATTGCTTATCATTGCTCTTGAATAAAATACATGATTTGTTGAATTGATTATTCTAAACACAATTAAATCGTCGAGAATCTAAAAAAAATCCTTATCTTTATTAATTATTTTAAAAAAAGATTGTTGAATGATAGAAATATGTCTTACTAATTAAAAAAATTGTTTATGCCTATGGGGACGAAATCTTAATGTCGTGTAATTAATTAAATATTTATATAATATATTCCGAGTTAAATTTCAGGGTGCGATAGATTTTAATTTTTAATAAATTTTTAGGTATTTAAATATTTATATAGAGTATAATTAAGGGTTAAGACATATTGTGATAACAATACGCATTTGGCGTACAATACAACTAAGCCTCCTTGTTAAAAATAAAAAAAAATATATCACAAACGAAAACATTAGTCTCATCGTGACGAAAAATGTTTCACATACCGAATACAGAGTTGAAATTTCACAACTTTCCCGCCCTTGACAGATGACAGCAGTGCTACGTTCAGGAACGTTGTATGTCTTTGTTATACGCCATATTGTTTCAATAGATTCCCCGCAAGATATTCTTAAATCTCTCATAGTGATTACTGATGGACAAACGTCAAATGGCTTATAATATTGTATATTATTAACTACGCATAGTTCCTGCTCTGTTTTTAATGTAAGTATTTCGTAAGGACACCTTAAAGGTTTTTCTTCAATAACCTGCGTAAAATATTATTTATAATCATTTAAACAATATTAGATCGTTGGGTAGCAACTATTTTCTTGAAGTACATAGTAATTATTGAAATAAGCATTACATTATCTCCAAGTAACAAATCAAACTTTTTTAATTTGATAATTGGTAAAAAAGCTTATGAAGTATGTGCATTAGAGGTGTTTTACGAAACAAAAATAAAATTTGCACATAGGTCGATTTCCTTCATATATATTACTTAATACTTTTATTAAAATGTACTTTACCCAATATCCACCACTGCAGCATTTACCACGAGTTTCATTTATAAAACCTTGGCATTTGTAACAAATTATCGAACGATTTCCCGATTCATTTTCAACCACCCGCCATGTTCTCCAGAATAAATCTCTTTTGAAGATAAACTTGGAACCGTTCATCGTTAATATGTTTCTGAACGCTTTTTCCATTTTATTTTTATTTAAATCAAGACCATTATGATCGCGGGAATGAAGTATACCACCAACAAATAAGGTTTTATTAGAATTAATTTTATCGAATAATTTAATTTTTATATCTTGGTCGTGATTTTGTTTTTTTCGATTAAGAAATCTTTGACGTAAATTCATTTTTTCTGTATTTAAATTCGAGTCGTAATCCAAAAATATATCGAAATTGTTCAGATTCATTTTCTCAAGTGAATAATCAATATTTATTATTAATGTAAAATAAACTATTCTTAGATGCATTACTTGAAACGAACTAGACTCCTAATAGCATTCATAGAACAATGGCGTTTTGCACTATGATAAAAAAGTATGTTGTATGTTTATCAACAACTGCGCCGGTTTCGTTTATTTTTTTAGAGAGGATTTATTTTTTAATTTTCTCCCAATATTTGACTCACAAAAGTACTAAGCCTATATATTGTAAACGATATAATATAATTATGTATATTATGTACATGTCTATGTCAATAAATTTTATTTATTTATCGGCATACCATTTCAGTTTTGAACTAAAATTTCGATGATAACTACTTGTACAGCGTAACAAAAATTGACAATAAATAAATTAAAATATACATTTAAATAATTATATGATAATTCACGGATAAACATTTTTTTTATTTACTATCCATCTATAAATATACTGATACCCACGTGTTGATCCGTCATAAGAAGAATGAATGAATTGAAACCTGACGTTTCAGTAGTATTCTGCTCAAATCTGCAATCACTATTCGTATTCACTACTCTTTGATTCATGGAGACAGCTCCATTCATTGTTAAACGTCGAGAAACAATGGTTGACTGCAATTGTATTTTGTTATGGAAATTCCCTCGTTTATAGTGCTTTTAAAAAAAGGTTTTCGTGTTATGTGCAAGTGATTTTTGTGCTTATGTGTAATTTTAATTTGTGACGTTCATTTATTTTGAGAGCAAACATATCGGTGAGTAATAAAATAATTCTATCGTATATATAAATTGTAACACAAATAATGATGTTATCGTACGCATAAAGATTAAATTTTAAGTAATAACAGATGTTCTGCGATTTTCCTTATATAATTACTGTGATTTTATTCTATTTTATCAATTCCATATTGAAATATAATAGCACAATACCTTCCTATAACATTATATTTATTAAAGGATGGAATATTAGTGTTTATTACATATAATTAATTTTTTTTAATAACTTTTGCTCTATTAAGCCAAACTTAAGTCTAACCATTTTAAAAAATTAGTGAATTAAAAAAAAAAGAATAATTTTGTATGAAAAGCAATATTGTAGAAAGTATGTATGTAGTCTATTAGGAAAATAGAGATAGTTAATTGTCCATTCCGGAATGATTATACTCAAGTAAATAAAGCATTATATCCAATAAACTAATATATAAACTTGTATAAATGTTATATATAAACCGTGTGATATTGCACACTACAAAATATATAAACATGAACAAATAATTATTCCATTCCTGTTATTAAAATCTCTAATTAAAATTATTCAACTAATAACATTGGTATAGCTGATGTCTTAAACTTATTTAAAAATGTGTGTGTGCTTAACACAATAAACATTAATTTAATAGGTTTTTATTACTTCTAGAAACTATGTACAGACATTTTTAATATACAAAATAAAAATAAAAAGAATGAATTACAAATCTAAAGCAAAAACACACAGTCTAAAAGATTGTACGCCATTGTACCCAAGACATTAATATTATTATTCATATTTTTCATATTATTTAAAAATTATGTAAAGAAGAATCAGAAATATTACATAAGTAGTATTAGTAGTAAATATCCCACAGCTGGGCTAAGGCCTCATTTGCCTTTGTGGAGAAGGTTTAGAGCCATGCTGCTTCAATGTGGGTTGGGCGATTTGATGTGACCGATAGCAAAATTAGACACATGTGGGTTCCCTTTCAATGTTTTCCTGCAATACTGAAAACGAAATGATTAAGATTCATTCATTCTAATCACTGCATCATCTGGACAACATTTAACTCAACTCTATATAAATATTGTGTATATGTGAATATTGTGGGTATGCCCAAAAGTTTATCCAAAACAAATATGTTGTTATTTCAAAAAAAAAATTTTTTCTTTATTTTTTGGGAAACAAACAGTACATTCATTCTTAAAACTATAATATTAACATTAACAAACATACCAGTCAAGTTTCCACACAAACGAATACGAATAGATTTAAAAAGGGATTAGGTTTTTATAATCTCTAACACAAACTTCTTTAGTTCGAGATTGATTCCATTAATTTATCTATGCTAGAAAATTTAGTATTATATTCTTTACAAACTATATATATATATATAAAGAAATTGCGTGCATAATTCATTACTGTAACTTTTTGATAACATATTTAATAAAAAATTATAGTCATTTTAATATTAGCTCAACATTTTATGATTAGACGGTGATAATAAATTATATAATCTAATCCACTGTCACTTACCTACCGAGTATTAAACTGGTTTGGATTTCAATGAAGTTTTGAAGTTCATATACAGAGAAGGTACACTAGTGTTCCTTTCCGGTATATGAGCTTATTATTTATTTATTTATTTATTTATTTGGGAAACAAACAATTATAATTACACTTAATAGTAAAAAAACAAATATAAGAAAAACATAAATCAATCAAGTTTCCACTAAAAATTAATACAAACAAATGACATATTATATTAAAAATAAAAACAAAAACAGAAAGCACAAAATGCAAGTGAAACTGCTATAATTTAATTATATGACGTAAACTAAATTTAAATTCGCTAATTTTTGAGTTAAATATATCTAATTCTGTACAATGTTTGTTATAACTTTTACATGCACGTAACAAGAACATTTTCTTTGAATAGTCACAGTTACAAAGGGGTACAAAAAATAAAGTTTGGTTTCTCGAGTTAAGGCGAGGACATTTAAAAAGTATATTATTAAAGGACTCTTAGAATCAACAATGTTATGAACAATTTTGTATAAAAATATTTGGTCTCTTATACTTCTACGCATATTTAACGGAATGATACCCGAGATATTATTATTGTCAGTATTATCAGAAAGGCCACCTCTAAATCGCAAATGTTTCAAAAATTTTGACTGAATTTTTTCTATTTTGTTTACATACGTTTTATAATAAGGGTTCCAAACTGTAGAGCAATATTCCAAGATAGATCTAACATAAGCATTGAAAAAATATTCCTTACAATGGCAATATGGGCTGTGATATTATAATATAAAATTCTGGGACATTATTCTCACACGGCCATCTGATTCCAAATTTCAGAGCTTGTGCTATGGAAACCAGAAACTAATATACTACAAACTACTACAACTAATAAACTGATATACTACATATACTACTTTTCTTTGAAAATGCATACTTATATAGATAATTACACCCAGACTCAGGACAAACAGACATGTTCATGCACACGAATGTCTGTCCTGGGTGGGAATCGAATTCACAACCTTCAGCGTGAAAGGCAAGTATCTACCAACCACGCCAACCAGCTCGTCAAACTACTACTACCATTAGGTTATTTGTCATATATTTAACTGTAATACAGATGTAAATTTATTATCAAATATATGTTTTTTTTTTGTTTTAACGAGTAGTTGATAAGTATATCACAACAATGGCCTTTGTCTCTGCTCATATTAAGAATGACTAATGCTCGCCCGGCGATCGAAATTCAACCATAATCATTATTGATAATTGTAATAGGAAAACACATGACTTTTCCTATGTTTAGAACACTTATATATCTAGTGCCTGGAGTATACTGTAGAGCGAGAGGAGCGATCGCTCTTGGCGCCAGGTAACAAAGGAAGCGAAAATAATAATAGTATTCATAATAATTTGTGAATAAACAGCCTTAGAAATATAAGTGCAATTTTATATTACTAAGGAAAATACACAACTATAACATAAAACTAGGTACATAGCTTTGTGCTAGGCTAATTATAAATCTAATCTATTTCCACGGGTACAAGAGCTTTGTTCGATTTTTATAGATCTGTTAATTATTATTTATATAACATTAACCGAAATGCAATTTATGCGAAAGCATCGACCAAAAGGCGCGAAAAGACATACTTCACTCTTCTACGATTAAGGTATAGGGCCAGCGTTGGTTATTCTACTCTCATATTTATAACATTGTTCATCAATAGTTCATAAAACAAATAACAAAAGACAAGAATAAGGCCTTGAACTGTTCTGTCTTTGCCTGTTTATATAAATATCATACATAAGTAAATCACTCACTCAATTACTCTTAAAAATCCAAATAACACAATTGAACACATTGAACAAGTCGCGCTAATAATGATTAATTACTTTACTTTTCTGTCAACAAACAAAATGGCGGTTTTGAATTGGCGCGCGTCTTTTTTTTTTTTTTAACAAAGTCGTTCTAGTGATCAAGGAATCTCGTGATTATATATAGTTGTTACTTATTATATTAATTTATTTATATATACGACAAAGGAATTATGTTTTAACAAAGACATGAAATTTGAATAATTATTAAGGCTTATTAGTTTCGAGATGGCTAAATGCTCTGTAATGTAAGATTTTTAGTCCTAAAATGTATTACTTATTAAAATGAACGCATTGTATAATGCATATGTAGAATGCAAGATTACTTAGGTCTTAAAATTGGTTAGACTTTTTGAGCTATACTGTCATTTCGATTTTAATAATAAATATATTGTATATTAGTTTACGCCCCTTGTCTGTCTTGGGGGAGGCGGTATCAATATCTTTCCTTGGGGTAAACCCAGGGAAAGTGGAATTCTAATTATCTATACGTTTATCTATAACAAATTCGTAATATTTTATTCAACACGGAAGCATTACACGTGATTACACTTACTTATTGATAGTCAAATTAGAAACTACTAAACACATTACCACACATATTAAGTTTTCATGTTAAATAATTTTGGTTTCTTCGTTTCAACCTTTCCTACAAATTTTACTAATACTAAAATGCCTGTGAATATCCCACCGCTGGGCTAAGGCCTTCTCTCCCATTTTGAGGGGAAGGTTTTGGAGCTTATTCAATTATTCCACCACGCTGCTCCAATACGGTTGAATTCACATGTGGCAGAATTTCAGTGACTTTAGCGAATACTAAAATGACGTACTGAAAAAGAAAAATATTTTTCTAAATATTTATGTAATTGGATAGCTGCCAATCGTATTGGTGGCATTCGTCACGTACGGTGAACTTAAGTACATACGTACATATATATATATATACATTAAACGTCATATATAAAACTATATATTACGGGTGGTAGGGCTTTGTGCAAGCTCGTCTGGGTAGGTACCACCCACTCATCAGATATTCTACCGCAAAACAGCAGTACTTGGTATTGTTGTGTTCCGGTTTGAAGGGTGAATGAGCCAGTGTAATTACAGGCACAAGTGACATAAAAATCTTAGGTCCCAAATGATGGTTAACATTTCTTACAATGCCAATGTCTAAGGGCGTTTGGTGACCACTTACCATCAGGTGGCCCATATGCTCGTCCGCCTTCCTATTCTATAAAAAAATATTGCAATGTATATATATATAGCCTATTCTAACCGCAAGAGGTTTAAAGACAAATAAACAACTGAAATCGAATTGAAGCCATTACATCAGCAGCCATACCATTGGTCGAAATGTTGATTAATCTGTGATATTCGCAACGGATTCGCGGAAAAATGTTTTTTTCGAGTAAGATTAAAGCGATAATAAATAGTTAAGTGGAATGGTATTTTATTGTGAATAAAGTTAAATTAATCAATAACTGTAAATTAACTAACCACTGGGCCATTTCGACTTTTTATATTTTAATGTTGGTAGTGGTCAAAATTTAATAGTAATTATGTACGTAAACAGAACAGGCTCGTGGCATTGACCTTTATCGCGAAAAAAAAAGGAAGGTCAATGAACAGTAGAGTACAAATAGCTATGCCGTCTCTTTCTCGCTTCTAAATTTAAATTTTAGTTGCTTTTTAATGGTAATGAAAATTATAATTTGTATTGTGTTTTAAAATTAATAAATTAATTGTGGCGTTTCGTTATATTATACGCGATAAGGTTTTTTTTTTTTATGAAAGTTGCTGCAGGCAAAGGTATGAATGTTCAAGGAAAGACAATATTTATAAAACGAACAATTGTGATTAGCTGAGATTGCCCAGTAACCGTAACAGCCTGTGAATGTCCCACTGCTGGGCTAAAGGCCTCCTCTCCTCTTTTGAGGAGAAGGTTTGGAGCTTATTCCACCACGCTGCTCCAATGCGGGTTGGTGGAATACACATGTGGCAGAATTTCAGTGAAATTAGACACATGCAGGTTTCCTCACGATGTTTTCCTTCACCGTAAAGCACAAGATGAATTATAATCACAAATTAAGCACATGAAAATTCAGTGGTGCTTGCCCGGGTTTGAACCCACGATCATCGGTTAAGATTCACGCGGTCTTACCACTGGGCCAGTGGTGAATCTTAAACGATAAATGCGGGTTCAAAACAATAGACTGTTTCTAGTTACTTACTAGAACTATTTAACTAATTTATTATAGTTTTTAAATACATGAAGCAATAGGTAAATAAAATTATTTCTAAGTCATTCAAATGTAACTAATAGCCGAGGTCCAGGGTTCAAAGCCGGATTTAGACCAATATTTACTAGGTTTTAGTTCGAGACATTTTCAGCGTAAAACGTCGATTATTCGAAATCGGTGTTTAAATGTCTCTCTCGCTTTCTGTCATTAATAAATTGACATTCGAAAAAAGGAGACAGAGTATTATTAACCAACCGCTAAAAAAAGTTTAAAATAAGATCTAGTATATTATTATTTACCAGCTACCCATCCTGTCTTGTCTGGTCGATAATATATAATGTTTATATCGTAATACATAATATAACCGTTAGTTTAGTAAAGCTCGCAGTTGTCATGATTTTTCTCCGACATCATCAACAATTATCGTCATATTTCAGCGAATTTACTCAAACACTTAACGAATGATACACCAAAACCTTCCTCGTGAATCGCTCCGTGCATTCGTGAAAACCGTATGAAGATCCGTTCGGTAGTTTTCGAGTTTATCGCGGTCGAACAGACAGACATGACGTGGCGTTATTCATTGGTTATCTTTAATATATTCCTTCAATGATCCATCGATGTTTCACGTTTGACGGATACTTGTACGGGCGCCATTTTGTTGTCGTTGTTTAGTCAACGTCGTATCTGATATTCCACGATCGTAATCAACGTCGAGGTTAGCGTTTGTTCTCACAGAATAGAGTCGTTATAGTCATATATCAATTCAGGTCAATTTAACGATTGAGATCTGTTTATTCCGCTAATGTCTTCGTATCGTCTCTATTTATTAAGACCCTGTGATACAATTTAAAAATATATTTTTTTCATTCATTCATTCATTCATTCAGTTTAAATTTCGAATGTGACTCTGTCTATCTGTTACGCTTTCACGGTTAAACCACTGAATCGGTTTTGATGAAATTCATTACGAGCGAAAACAAGTCTTTATACGAAAATGCACAGTGTTTTGTTTATTTTTGTATTATCGATAAAAAGTTTTAATACATAACTCGAAAGACTACATAAATACATACTTTATATATACTATATGTATATATGAGTTATAGTTTAAATAGTTTGTTTACGGTTACTAGTAAAATTTTCCTTTATATATTACATAATATAATATTGTTATATACATGTACAATGTTTACGAGCAATTGTCAACTCATAAGGAACAATTCTAAGTTGTTTCTCGTTCGATGTAAGCGATATGCGCACGCGCAACAAGCTTGATTGATCCCGGTCAATTGACTCACCGGATGTTATGTTAGAAGGGTACAATGGTATGTTGACCGCTATATGTTTACTGTGTAGTTATATATCTATATACTAGATAGTCGTCCCGTTTTCGCTCGTGTAGAATAAGGTTGTACATAATAATAATAATAATTCCTTAACTCATGCCGTATCGCCCGAAAGTTTTTTTTTTTTTTTTTTTATAGAATAGGATGGTGGACGAGCATTTGGGCCACCTGATGGTAAGTGAACACCAACGCCCTTAGACATTGGCATTGTAAGAAATGTTGCCCATCGCTTAAATCGCCAATGCGCCACCAACCTTGGGAACTACGATCTTATGTCCCTTGTGCCTGTAATTACACTGGCTCACTCACCCTTCAAACCGGAACACAACAATACCAAGTACTGCTGTTTTGCGGCAGAATGTCTGATGAGTGGGTGGTACCTACCCAGACGAGCTTGCACAAAGCTCTACCACCAGTAATCATCATCCACGTTTTTATTATAAGCGACACTCCTTAACGCTTGGCTGCAACCCGCGTTTTAGGTTTTAACCCCTTCGAAAGAAGATAATCTTAAAAAGTTAAATATAGTAATAATAATAATAAAACACAGTGGAAATTTTACCAATCATTCTCTCCAGTACAGGCTTTATCACAAAAACACTCAAGATTAATGTCAATGTTCTCCAAATGTCCCGAGTCGACTCCCGCACTTTAACAAAAGGCAGTCATACTGACCACACGTCTTACTCGAAAGCTCCTCATCACCGTTGTCATCATGCTTGGTCATGGCCCGCGTGATAGTTAAGTTACCCCTGTTAAAAGGGATTAATACCTCCCTTTTAAAAGGTACAGATAATAATAATGTCCTCCAGACCGATTTCGGCCACGGCGGCCAATCTCAAGCGAGAATAGCCGACTACGCAGGAGATATCATAGTGCACGAGTGTGTGCGCAAACACAGGTGCACTCTCTATTCCCTAACTCTCATAATCTGATGGGGCGGCAATCCGACACGATTAGGAAGAGTTCAGGCGCAGGACCAACGGCTTTACGTGCTTTCCGAGGCACGGAAGTGTATACTTCCAAATTCCAGACCTATAACGTTTGTATGTATTGTATGTGAGCCGAGATGGCCCAGTGGTAAGAACGCGGGAATCTTAACCGATGATCGTGGGTTCAAACCCGGGCAAGCACCACTGAATTTTCATGTGCTTAATTTGTGATTGTAATTCATCTCGTGCTTTACGGTGAAGGAAAACATCGTGAGAAGACCAGCATGTGTCTAATTTCACTTAAGTTCTGCCACGTGTGTATTACACCAACCCTCATTGGAGCAGCGTGGTGGAATAAGCTCCAAAACTTCTCCTCAAAAAAGGAGAGGAGGCCTTTAGCCCAGCAGCGGGACATTCACAGGCTGTTACGGATTACGGAACGTTTGTATAGTAATACATATAACTTTATCTAAATACATGAATCGATTCAAATCGTTTGAGCCGTTTCCATGATAAGCGAAATGAATGTGTATATATATATATATATATATATATATATATATATATATATATATATATACAATTGCGATTGTAACTCTGTGTGTCTGTTACGCTTTCACGGCCAAACCGCTGAATCGATTTTGATGCAATTTGATATGAAGCCAGTTTGAAAAGTTGATGGCAGACAGATGGCTACTTTCGCTTTTATATATAGATAAGTGTAGATATAGTGATATTACACTATATTTATACTATAACTCGTCATATATTCTACCGCAAAATAGCAATATTTAGTATTGTTGCGTTCCGGTTTGAAGGGTGAGTGAGCCAGTGTGATTATAGGCACAAGGGACATAACACCTAAGTTCCCAAGGTTGGGGGCGCATTGGCGACGTAAGCGATGTTTAATGTTTCTCGCAGCGCCAATGTCTATGGGTGGTAATGATCACTTACCACCAGGTGGCTCACCTGTCAGTCTGCCTACCTATGTTAAATAAAAATAAAACAATAAAAGGCCGATAAAAACCAGGGCCAAGGGTAGTATACGAATAACGCTGGCGTGAGCACATTTGATGACGTACCTCGTGACGTCATACCACTCAAGAACCAGCAGGACTCTCTATTAGGACTAGTCTAGACACCATCGACACGTCCTTAATAAATATTAAAGACCATAAAGTGAATCTTGAGAACGTATAATATGGTAAACAGGCCGCTTGGAACTTGTGTGGTGCTCTACAGTCCTTGACGTGACGTGCCATGTCCCCTGTTTGATGTCCCGTCACTGTTTCCCCCCCCCCCCCCCCCCATTATTGATATTTAATTTAATTGATAAATATTTGCAAGTAACAATTTACAATTTACCAAGACATGAGCGCTGTAAGAAATATTAACCATAGCTTACATCGCCAATGCGCCACAAAATGGACCATACGATGGTAATATATTCGGTGGATGATGATTCACCATATAATAACAATAATGTCCTCCAGACCGATTTCGGCCACGGCGGCCAATCTCAAGAGAGATTTGCCAACTGCGCAGGAGATATTATTGTGCACGAGTGTGTGTGCATACACAGGTGCACTCTCTACTTCCTAACTCTCATAATCCGATGGGACGGCAATCCGACACGACGGACGAAAGAGTTCAGACGCAGGACCAACAGCTTTACGTTCGCCACACTCCTAACTTTCACACTCCGGGCAGCAGCCCGGAGTGTGAAAGTAGCAACTGAGAATTTTTTAATGAAAAAAAACCTATAAGTTTTTATTGGCCCGATTAGGAAACTAGGACCTCCGGGTCTTCGGCTTTCCATGAAGCCACTAGTCCAACGAGGCAGGCATTCCACTGCCAAACAACAATATTTAGTATAGTTGTGTTAAGGTTTGAAGGGTGAGTGAGTCAGTGTGACAGCCACGAGATATAACACCTCAGTTCCCAAGGTTGTTGTCGAGTTGATGATGTACGGAATGCTTAATATTTCGTCCATCGCCAATGTCTACGGGCGTGACCGCTTACCAACAGATGGCCCATTCCGCCCGTAATGGTCCGTCCGCCTGCATAATACAATAAAAAAAAAACCTAACTGTATTTTCCGAAAGCAGTTAGTCAGCAAACTTTATTGCTGGACTAATTAATTAAATTAATCTGTTACTTCGTCTGTGCGAGTAATTAGAAATATATATTGTGTAATTATAAAATTCTATCTAATATTATTGTTGGGAAAGTTGGTTCATTCGTTTATTTGTAACGCTTTCCCGTTAACTCAACCAGTCACATGGAAGGCGGACGAGCATACGGGCCACCTGATGGTAAGTGATCACCAACGCCTTAGACATTGGCACTGTAAGAAATGTCAACCATCGCTTACATCGCCAATGCGCTACCAACCTTGGGAACTAAGATGTTATGTCCCTTGTGCCTGTAATTACACTGGCTCACTCAACCTTCAAACCGGAACACAACAATACCAAGTACTGCTGTTTTACGTTAAATTATCGGATGAGTGGGCGGTACCTACCCAGATGAGCTTGCACAAAGCTCTACCACTAGTAAACTACTTTTTTTTTTCTTATTAGTCGGTTAGTTGATAATAAGTACTTATATTTTAAATACACAGACTTACGTTTCAGTTTTAAAAGTAAACAATTTGCTGTAAAGGTATCCTAATATATATATATATATATATTAGGACTAGTATGCTAGAGGAATATAGTCAATTTTTTTTTGGAAAATATATTTAATTAATCAAAGTATGCACCGTTGTTATCTATGCACTTTTGTCATCTCATAGGTAGTTCATTAATCCCTTCATTAAAAAAACCAAGGGGGCGAGAATCAATAAACTCTTTAAAGGCGGTTTGGACAGCCGCATCGGAGTTGAATTTTTTTCCTTGTAAGAAGTTGTCCGAATTCCGGAAAAAATGGTAATCTGTTGGAGCAAGGTCCGGGGAGTACGGTGGATGTCGCAGACGTTCAAATTGTAGCTCATCTAACTTAGTGATCGTTTGTTGTGCAGTGTGTGGTCTTGGGTTGTCGTGAAGCAGCAGTGGCCCAGAGCGATTGACCAATCTCGGTTGTTTAGCAGCTAGTTCTTCCTTCATGGTTTGCAGTTGCTGACAATAGATATCTGCCGTAATCGTTTGGCCAGATTTTAGAAAGCTGTAGTGAACGACACCGGCGCTAGTCCACCAAACACTCACAAGTAACTTTTTCTAAGGCAATTTTCGTTTAGGGCAGGATTTGTCTGGGTCTCCAGGGTTCAGCCATTGCGACGAGCGCTTCCGATTATCGTACAGTATCCACCCTTCATCACAAGTAATGATTCGATTTAAAATCTCTTCATTATTGTGTCGGTTGAGCAAAGTAACACAACAGTCGACGCGTGTTTGCAAGTTCGATTCACTCATCTCATAAGGTACCCATGATTCAAGTTTTTTTACTTTCCCGATTTGCTTCAAGTGGATTAATACAGTTTTATCACTTACCCCGAAGCCTACAGCTATCTCTGAAGTGCTTTGTGATGGATCCCCTCCACAATAGCCTTTAGTTCTTCATTTTTCACTTTGGTCTCCGGCCGTCCACGGGGTTTGGTTCTGAAGGTCGAAATTTCCAGAACGAAAATGTTGAAACCAAAAACGTACCGCGCTTTCTTTTGCGACACCAGCGCCGTACACATCGTTAATCCTTCGAGCTGTTTCTGCAGCACTGGTGCCACGGTAGAACTCGTACTCGTAAATATACCGATACTTCATGTTTTCCATTGTGCGAAAAAACAAATGAATGACTATTTTCAAAACTCAAATGTACCAGCTAAATGAATTTATAAATTTGAATTTAGAATTTTTAACCAAAGATGAGATATTTCAGATCAAAGTTGTCAGTACGACAAAACGCTAATATCATATGTAAGTTAAAAAATCTATATTCGTACAAATAAATAGAATTTAAGTGTCTGTCTGTGATTTCAATATTACTGCCTAACTTTTATCTATATCTACATATCGGTATTTACGTCAACCCTATCGAGATAAAAAAAAAACTCGCTCTAAACATACAGATTATACTGACCTTGTTCAAATGAAAACATTCAGCCATTGCGACGAGCGCTTCCGATTATCGTACAGTATCCACCCTTCATCACAAGTAATGATTCGATTTAAAATCTCTTCATTATTGTGTCGGTTGAGCAAAGTAACACAACAGTCGACGCGTGTTTGCAAGTTCGATTCACTCATCTCATAAGGTACCCATGATTCAAGTTTTTTTACTTTCCCGATTTGCTTCAAGTGGATTAATACAGTTTTATCACTTACCCCGAAGCCTACAGCTATCTCTGAAGTGCTTTGTGATGGATCCCCTCCACAATAGCCTTTAGTTCTTCATTTTTCACTTTGGTCTCCGGCCGTCCACGGGGTTTGGTTCTGAAGGTCGAAATTTCCAGAACGAAAATGTTGAAACCAAAAACGTACCGCGCTTTCTTTTGCGACACCAGCGCCGTACACATCGTTAATCCTTCGAGCTGTTTCTGCAGCACTGGTGCCACGGTAGAACTCGTACTCGTAAATATACCGATACTTCATGTTTTCCATTGTGCGAAAAAACAAATGAATGACTATTTTCAAAACTCAAATGTACCAGCTAAATGAATTTATAAATTTGAATTTAGAATTTTTAACCAAAGATGAGATATTTCAGATCAAAGTTGTCAGTACGACAAAACGCTAATATCATATGTAAGTTAAAAAATCTATATTCGTACAAATAAATAGAATTTAAGTGTCTGTCTGTGATTTCAATATTACTGCCTAACTTTTATCTATATCTACATATCGGTATTTACGTCAACCCTATCGAGATAAAAAAAAAACTCGCTCTAAACATACAGATTATACTGACCTTGTTCAAATGAAAACATCGTTCGTTTAACAACAATTTCACGATATCATAACTCGGTTAAGGTGAAACTAACCTTAGGTAAAGTAATTAAATAATAAATTGAATTGTTTAAATAATTATCGTTATGACCTTCTTGACATTGCCATCTCGTTTTATTGTGTTACTAGTAATCGTCCGTGGCTTCGCTTGTGTGGGAGGGGGCTAGGTAAAAAAAACCAATTGGTGGTAGGGATTTGTGCGAGCTCGTCTGGGTACCTATTATGGGATATTCTACCGCACAGCAGTACTTGGTATTATTGTGTTCCGGTTTTAAGGGTGAGTGAGCCAGTGTAATTAAAGGCACAAGGGACATAACATCTTAGATCCCAAGGTTGGTGTCGCATTGGTAATGTAAGCGATGGTTAATATTTCTTACAATGCCAATGTACTATAATGCTCGTTTGCCTTCCTATTCTATAAAAAAAAAACGAACCGTGGTAGTTTTTTTTTCCTTCAAACGAAGCGTGAAGAGGCATCTTGCAGGCCAGCAACTCGGGTACAGACCATTCTTCCCAACTGTACCGTCTGTTTGGAGTCTAATACCACTTACCATTAGCTGGAGTAGTCGTTTTCCTTCCCGGCAAATATACAAAAAGAAAAAGTTTGCGTATTAAAATTAAATTCGTATAAATAAAATTGTTGTGATAGCTAACTTGAATAAATTATATTTTGTCTTTGATTTTAATTATTTATGTACAATATTATATAATATATTTTGAAGCAGACAGATACTTTAACTTTATTTATTAGTAGATTCAATATGATCCAAGGCATGTCATGTTTAATTCATTTCGTGGATAACAGATGGCGCTGTGCCGTTAAAATTCAAGCTATCGTTTCGTTTATCATAATATACATAGTGTTTTTTTTAAATGACCGACTTACAACACACAGTCGACTTGCGCAAACTGTATCATTAAGAAGAAAGTCGCTCAGAGCGAGACCAGGACGAAGTAAACAAATGTAAAGAGCCATTTGTTATTGACCTAGGCGATAGTGTTACCAGACGTCGCATAATAAATAACAATATTACAAATACGTTCAAAAATAGCTTTGACGCAATTATTGTACTATAATTTCTAAATTTATAATTTATATTTTAAGTATCCAATTAAAAATACCAGATAAATTATTTTTATGTTCATATATATTATTATAATAAGCCGAAATTGCCCAGTGGTTAGAACGCGTGAATCTTAACCGATGATCGTGTGTTCAAATTCGGGCAAGCACCACTGAATTTTCAATTCATCTCGTGCTTTAGGTTAAGGGAAACATCGTGAGGAAACCTGCATGTGTCGAATTTCATTGAAATTCTGCCACATGTGTATTGTACCAACCCGCATTGGAGCAGCGTGGTGGAATAAGCTCCAAACCTTCTCTTAAAAAGGGGAGAGGAGGCCTTAGCTCAGCAGTGGGACAATAACAGGCTGTTACAGTACAGTATATATTATTCTTATAATTTAAATCTAATCAGTAAGTTGTTTAAATATAAAAAGAAATATGATTGAAATAAATAAATGTTCAGAATTAATAATAATAATAGTCGAAATATTCATTAAATTTTTTGTATGACGTTGTACGGTTTCAAGGACTATGCTAAATTTTACGGCCCTGATCATTTTTGAAGTCTGGCATCACTGCATTCAGAACACAATCTGACATATTTTTATTCATATAATCTGTATCGCTCACCATTCGCTCTCGCTCTGAGTTAATCTGAATTCAATCTTATTACTAGGATGTTAAGATACAGCTTGGAGAAATGAGGAGCTACTGATATACTTGCTCTTTTAGTACGATATATATCTTTTATATATCAGCGAGACAAGTCTAACGCACAGCCTAATCTGTTCTGTGTAATAGGATGAATTTCTTATGGAAAGTATATGAGGTCTAAGAAAGGATTTAGAGGGGTTAAATAGGGGATGAGAGGTTTACGGTAGCATGCGAAAGCGAATCCGTGCCGCTCCTCGTTAAGTTTAAGGTACCGCTGGTTTTTTAGTGGGTATTCCGATGTTCGGGGCGCATTCGGCGCCTTGGACACCGGCGAGTCCCACATTCCCCCCCACTGTTCCCGTGGGGGAAAACCGTAACGCGTTTTTGCAGCGATTAAAAAAAAGGGATGAGAGGTTACAGATTGTCACGGTAGCATGTAATCAACATAGATAAATTATTTCTTTTAGAATATTTGTCACATACAGTGTACACTAACAAACATTGCGAGTTAAACAAAAGAATGTAACAACAATGTACCGGACCGTTTTGTCTTTGCCTATTTATATATAGCGAGTGGATCCACGGCCAACCTTGGGAGTTGTGACGTCATTTATCATTATTTACATTCGTCCCCATTTCACGCTGTAATTGAAAAAACGCGAGATTCGAATTTCAATTATCAGGTATAAATTTTAATCTTCTATAATGTTGCGTTCGAAGAGAAACTGTTTTTTTTTAAAACATCGAATTGGTATTTTTAAAAATAGAACACCAGATCGATGTAACTTACTCAAATTACTCTTAAAAATCCAAATAACACAATTGAACGCATACTACAAATTGCGCCAATAACGAATTAACTGCTTTCTGTCCAAAAACAAAATGGCGGTTTGAAATTAGCGCGCGTCTTTTTTTTTTTAATATATCAGTTTATAGTTTGGTATTTCGTGTGCCTGTATGTCTTCATTTCTAGGCGCCAATACAATAGAAATTTTTAGAATGATTTTTTTTTTTTAAATCGTGATTAGTTACCTTGGTATGGATGGTGTTCAGCCCTTCAAATACTGATATTATCGTGTAAACTTTTTATGTAGACCTTAGACCTAGAGTTATTATAATTGTGCGAAGCCGATATTCGTAGTTAGTAAAGTATGATTTGATTTGATTTTATTTAATCGCGTAACACGCGTTAGATTAGCGCTACAAGGTTGGTTTTTTTTTTTTAATAATTCGAATCTCATTCGATTGGCAATGTTGGTAACATAGCCAAGGTCGACAACCTCTCTTATCAGCTGATAAAACATGACATACGTTTTATCTAATTGCCATTATAACGGTTCTCAAACGGTTTATTGTGCGTGAAGATTGTTAAACTGATATCGTCTTATAATATTAACTAATCTTTATTAATTTCGTTCGAATATATATCTTATTTGTTAGTGAATAGAGTTCAGAATGTGTTCATATATGTATATGATAGTTTTTTAAAAGAGGATGTAAGATAATGATTTGAAATGATATTATAACTAATCGCGTTTAGGTTATGCCAAAAATATGTTTTGTTATAAATTTAATATATATATATTTTTTTTATTATTTAGGGGGGGGGGCTTGTTAAGTCTTAGTTATAGAAAAGTAACCTATGTCGTTCCTTGGGGTTTAAGCTTTATTCATACCAAATACCATCAAAATCTAAATCTCTTTTAGACGGCATTTTACATGGTGGTAGGGTCCGCCATGACCCGTCTGTTTATAGATACTACACACTCATCAGATATTCTACCGCTAAACAGCAATCCATAGTATTGTTGCGTTCAGGTTTGAAGGGTGAGTAGGCCAGTGTAACTACAGGCACAAGGGACATGACATCTTAGTTCCCAAGGTCGGTGGCGTATTAACGATGCAAGTAATGTTTAGTATTTCTTACATCGCCAATGTCATGGCCTGTGATTACTCACAATCAAGGGCCGAATTCTACTAATTTATAACGATTACGACACGTTCCCGATTCAATTCCGATCCGACTTTGAATCGTCTGTATTTATTCGAATCGGAACCGAACCGGTAATATGTTAACATATACCGTTATGTTAAAATCTAATGTAATTGTTAACTCTTATGGCAATAGTCGATAGTTAAGTTAAATAATAGGAAAACGGAAAAACTGCAACGATCACGCTTCGATTTGATTGCGACAAAGTGACAATTTGTTTGTAGAATTGGACCCCAGTCAATATCAATTAGTTTTATTGAATATAGAAGCATTATGCTTACTATTTGATCGGTTATAAATCTTCTACCAGATGGTTCGTTTGCCTGCATATAAGGAAGAAACTCTCAGATATTCTACCGCTATTACTAGTAGTAGTACTTGGTATTGTTGTGTTCCGGTTTGAAGGTTGAGTGTGCCAGTGTTATTACAGGCACAAGGGACATAAATTCTTAGGTCCCAAGGTTGGTTAACATTTCTTACAGTACCAATGTCCAAGGGCGTTTGGTGACCACTTATCATCAGGTGGCCCATACGCTTGTCCGCCTTCCTGTTCTATAAAAAAAAAAAAAAAAACGAAAATTTGTTTCGGGTAATTCCCGCTAAGCAACGTTTCTAAATAAGGTCGTCTGTCACTAACCCATAAATACTATTAATACCTAATTTTTATAATTATATCGTGATAATTTTAAACGTCATCATATTTTAAAAAAAAACAGCTGTACTCGTAGACATTTTTTTTATCTTTTATCATTCGATTCGATTACCTACAAAAAGAATCGATTTCTCGGTATTGAACACGTGTTTTTTTTTTATACACGCGCTGGCGATTTATTGACGTAGTAATTTTGTTTTTTTTTTTTTTACAACTTTGACAGTTCGGATTTAAACCGTGAGATGTGAATGCTGATAGGTTTGAACATGTACAAATATATAGCTAATATTTATGTGTGTATATTCGTTTTAACGCCGATAATGATTTTATAAGAAAAAAATTGTTACCTAGGGTTATATTATTGCAATTTTCGTAGGGATCTCGAAATTAAAAAAAAAATTATAATGCCTATGTTACTCTCTGATAACGTAGCTTTGTATGGGTGAAATAATTTTTACAACCGATTATTTAGATTTTGAGTTTATCGATAAACAAACTCAAATACAAAAAAATCAATTATTTCTGTTACTTGTATATTAATATTATAATATTAGTATAGTTTGACTGCCTGTCGTGGTTAGACATAAGGCCGGAGACGCCGAGGTCTTCGGTTCAAATCTAAAGTCGGGCCAATAAAATTTTATTGAGTTTTTCCATCGAAAACGCTCAGTAGCAGCCCGGAGTGTAGAAGTCGGAAGTGTGTACACTCCCGTGCCTCGGAAAGCACGTAAAGCGATTGCTCCTGCGCCTGAACTCTTTCCGGTCGTGTCGGGTTGCCGTCCCATCGGATTATGAGAGTTTGGGAATAGAGAGTGCACCTGTGTTTTCGCACACACTCGTGCACATCTGTACTTCCCCTGCCATCGACTATATGTTATATATATATAAACCGGATACGTTATACATATTGTAATAGTAATAATAATTATATAAAATGTACTTGTTTCAGAATAAATAAAGCCAGCCAAATGCAAGACTGAATTCATTACGAAGAAATGTAGTTAACTGTAAGACATTCCAAAGATAAATAGAATATCATGCGCCATTTTGTAAACGCCGGCCATTTTGTGTAGTGTACGATTGATAAAAGAATATGGCGACCGTACCGGCCGTTAGATCCGAGAAGGATATAATAGATGAAGCCGAAGAGAAACTCCTGGGCAGGAACGAAGTTGTAATCTTACCCACTCAGAATGAGGACAGGGGATTGGTTTCCGTGAAATCGTCGAAAAAAGGTAAGATATTTGTTTTTTTTTTTTTCGGTTACAACGTACCTTCTGATGGTAAGGTCGCCATTGACAGTGTTCATATTAACCGTGATATTATTCCTAATAATATTCAACATCCACCTCTCAATGATTTCGCTTGGTGGTAGGGCTTTGTGCAAGCCTGTCTGGGTACCACTCACTCATCAGATATTCTACACGAAACAGTAGCTCAGTATGTCAGTGTCTATGGGCGTTGGTGACCACTTACTATCCGGTAGTTAATTTGTCAGTCTGCCTACATATTCTATATAAAGAAACATTAAAAGTCATCTTTATTTGACGAGCCGATTGGCGTGGTTAGTATATACTTGCCTTACACGCCGAAGTTTGTGGGTTCGTTTCTCACCCAGGACAGACATTTGTGTGCACGAACACGTCTATTTGTCCTGAGTCTGGGTGTAATTATCTACACAAGTATGTATACACAAAAGAAAAGTAGTATATGTAGTATATCAGTTGTCTGGTTTCCATAGCACGAGCTCTGCTTAGTTCGGGATCAGATGGCCGTGTGTGAATAATGTCCCAGGATTTTTTTATTAAATGTAGGTAGTTTGATATAAAGAGTGACACACTCTTATAATTTTACGTAGTGAGAGTTTGTGTTGGTTAAAGTAGTGTTAGGTAATATATATAGTATCGAGCGTCTATTTATTCGTTTTACATGTCTACTAGTTATAAATATAAATCACGTAAGTTCCTTTAATGTCGTTATAACGTTTTGATTTCAATTCCATTGCGATAAAGATTGATTTCGTTTGAATTAAATATTGTAATTAAGACACGTTCGTGGCTGTACGCAATGCTGACATCCTCTTTCGAATTTCAAATCATTATTATTATGATTATATTATTTGGATTTGCGTAAAATCCGTTCTTAGTGAGCGTCTACGTCAGAAGGAGTAACTGTGACAAATTTCAAGTCAATCGGGCGGATAATGAAATCTCGTTATGAATGGAATTTCGCTTATATTAAAATAGATAAAATAAAACAGGATGCGTTATAACATTTTACTATACAAGTATATTAACTGTCGTTTAAAAGAAGGTTTTTATGCGGTTTTTTTTTTAATTTTAATCCATGCCATTCGCCATTGAATGGTTCGCCAATACAGGGGACAAATTCTACTAACAAATTGTCACTTTATCGCAGTCGACTCGAAGCGTGATCGTTGCCGTTTTTTTTTTTTTCTATTATTAATAATAATTTCGATTTTGACGTAACGGTATATATCGAAAAATATCGGTTCGTTTCCGATTCGAATAAACATATATTAATCGAAGTTGGATTGGAATTAAATCGGTAACGTATCGTAATCGTTATAAATTAGCAGAATTGGACCCGAACAGACCTAACCTATAAATCATCATGCGCCATGTGTATTTTTAATGCGTTTAATTAAATATAATCGTAAATTTTGTTAGTAATAAAATGATTTATTCGAATTTTAAATAATTAATATTATTAACATTTATCAACACGAAGCGTTTACAATTAATTTTGTTTTTTATAAAAACAGCGCCATCTAGTGACGATAGCCGGAATTTCGTACAACGCGGTAATCTTAAAGCGAGTGATTAAAAAAATCTCTCAATAGGCTCTGAACTGTATTATCTTTGCCCTTATATGTTTTCTTATGTAGTCATCTATACAGATTACAAATAAGTTAAAAATTTAACTTCAAACTTAGAAGATTTCCAAGATACCGAAGAAATAAATATTATTCTGGATAATAAATGAATCATCATAAAGTTTTTTAAAGCTGGAGTCTGGGTCGATTCGTATCCGTCTGGCCCGCAGCCAAGATGTCCAGAAGATTATTAATAGCACTCTGTTTCCACGTGTTTCCTTAAACTGTTATGGGGCACACGAGAAAAGTCTTTTAAATTGAAATAATAATGGAGATTTTTTTTTCTTTAAATTAGGTAAGCGGGCTGGCAAATGAATCATGATGGTTATTGGTCGCCAATGTCTATAGACATTACACAGACATAGAATGTAAGAAATATTAACCATTTCTCACATCGCCAATGCGCCACCAACCTTGGGAACTAGATGTTATGACCCTTGTCAAACTGGAACAAAATAATACCAAGTACTGCTGTTTTGCGGTAGAATATCTGATGAATGGGTGGTACCTACCCAGTTTCTTGAGTATTACTGTTTTACACAAAGCCCGATCACCAAGTATATTCAATTATATATTAAATACATTTTAGGCTGTGACTCTGATTTTGAAGAAGCTTTAAGCCTTATCCTTAAGGGTAGAGGAAATGTTCGCCCACAAATGGGATGCTATACTGGTCGGCGTTTTTTTTTTTTACCTATTTTAAAATTGATTCTTTATTTCAAATATTCCAGTTAAATTACCCGAAGATGAGGGCGGCGTTGTCGGCGGTAGATTCACGATCGGACCGGCGCCGGAACGAGACTGGGAGATGGTACCGCCGGATGGAAAATGGGGATGGTGTGTTCTCGTAGGTAAAAACTGTTGGTTATTCATTAATAGCTAAGAGAGTGGGGGAGTGTCTGCCTCCTTTTTCTATTGGCTAGTTCTAAGGCCGCGGATCCCGAGGCTCCTCCGATCTTGGGTTCAAATCCCAGATCGGGTCCGTGAAAAGATATTGGGATTTCTGTCGAAGAATCTCAGTAGCACGGAGTCTGGAAGTCGGAAGTGTGTACCATCCGCGCCTCGAGCACGTAAAGCCGTTGGTCCTGCGCCTGAGCTCTTTCTAATCGTGTCGGATTGCCGTCCCATCGATTTATGAGAGTGAGGGAATAGAGAATGCACCTGGACATATAATAGTGCACACACTTGTGCACGATTATATGTCCCGCGCATCAGGCTTATCTCTCTTGAGATTGGCCGCCTTGGCCGAAATCGGTCAATGTGATGACTGGATGTTACCAACTAAGACCCCCACAACCAAGTACCACCACCAAGTAAAAATTACAAAGGTCACTGTTGTGTATGATTTGTGCTTATTATTCATCCCGCGCTCGGTGAAAGAAAACATCGTGAGGAAACCTGCATGTGTCTGTTGAAAATCTGCCCACACCACGTGTGCCCAAGTCTTGGAAGCGGCGTGCTGTCAAACCCCCGTGGTAAACCGGTTATTTAAAACGATGTCAATCCTCGGCCTAGCAGTGGGACACTTTTGGGCTATTTTACTTTTACCTTTCAGGAGCGACGTTGGTGAACATCCTCATACCGGGGACTATAAAATCGTTCGGAGTACTCCTGGTCGAGTTCAATGACGTCTTCCACTCGAGCGCCTCAGCGTCCTCCGGGATCGTGGCCTTGTGTTACTTCCTCTACAGCAGTTTGGGTGAGTTGGACTCGTTTTGCGACACGTGTTAGATAGCTTTACATTTAGCCGATACCGTAATGACAATTCAAAAGTGCCCTTAAGATTAAAAGTCACACACAGGGAAGTAGGGAGCGGTTGAGAGCCATGACGTCATAAAGCGTCATGACGTTCGACGTCACGGCACACGAGTCCGTTTTACGCCCGAGGCGCGACAATACATGTTCCATATTAAATATTAGCTCTCATTTCGCTTTGAATAATTTTTGTGATGTAAATTTAATTGGTACAGATAATAATAAGCCACCTTTTCAGGTCCGATATCGTCAATACTGTCGGTGAAGTGGTCGTATCGTACGGTGACCTTGATCGGTGGCTGTTTCGCTGCGTTCGGTATGATCATCAGCTGCTGGGCGTTCTCGATCAGCTATTTGTACTTTAGGTAAGTGATAAGCACCTCGTCGCGTGTATCCGTCTCTAAACACGAATATTAACTATGATTTGTCTCGGAAAGCACGTAAAGCCGTTGGTCTTGCGTCTGAATTCTTCCCGGTCGTGAAGGATTGCTGTCCTATTACGAGAGTTAGAGAATAGAGAGTGCACCTGTGTTTTCGCACACACTCGTGCACTATAATATCTCTTGCGCGGTTGGTTAATCTTTCTTGAGGACATTATCATCTACACTATTAAATATCGTATCACACGTAGCATTGTTGCGAACTGTCAGTACTATATTGGGATGAAACCATAGACAATTTAGTACTTTTTAATGTATTGACATATGCCTAATACTAAAATACAAGAGTCCCCCAGTAATATTATGAATGCTGATGGGAGTTAGTTTTATATATGTTGGAGCTGGTTGGCGTGGTTGGTAGATACTTGCCTTTCACGCCGAAGGTTGTGGGTTCGATTCCCACCCGGGAAAGACATTCGTGTGCATGAACATGTCTGTTTGTCCCGAGTCTGGGTGTAATTATCTATACAAGTATGTATTTACAAAAGAAAAGTAGTATATGTAGTATATCAGTTGTCTGGTTTCCATAGTACGAGCTCTGCTTAGTTTGGGATCACATGGCCGTGTGTGAATAATGTCCCAGGATATTATTATATTATTATTATATGGCTTCTCGTCTCAACTAGTGAACCGATCATCGTGATATATTTCATATACATTCCCGTAACCGTAACAGCCTGTGAATGTCCCACTGCTGGGCTAAAGGCCTCCTCTCCCTTTTTGAGGAGAAGGTTTTGGAGCTTATTCCACTACGCTGCTCCAATGCGCGTTGGTGGAATACACATGTGGCAGAATTTCAGTGAAATTAGACACATGCAGGTTTCCTCACGATGTTTTCCTTCACCGTAAAGCACGAGATGAATTATAATCACAAATTGAGCACATGAAAATTCAGTGGTGCTTGCCCGGGTTTGAACCCACGGTCATCGGTTAAGATTCACGCGTTCTTACCACTGGGCCATCTCGGCCATTTCATATACATTGTCAGGGGTAAATGACATAGGGTACCTAGCATCCTCCTTCCCTTACACTCGGGTCATATAGCTTCAGATAATTAACTCAAATGAAATCTCTTTTCACAGGACGATTTTTTTTTTTAATTTCTTTTTTATTATTTTTTTTTTTCAAAGTTTCGGCGCGATGGTAGGAACTGGCGCCGGCTTGGCTTTCCCGCCGACTGTTTACATTGTGACGTCATACTTCGTCCGGCTCCGGGGCTTAGCGAATGGTATTTGTATGTCCGGCTCGGCGTTCGGGAGTATCATATTGCCCCCCGTGTTGAGATACCTGTTGGAGACATATGGTTACAAGTAAGTGTCATTTATGTGTTTTTTTTTAATTAAAAAAACAAATGCAAAGGCAAAGGTCTCAATTTTTTATTTTTATAGAAAAGGAAGGCGGACGAGCATATGGGCCACCTGATGGTAAGTGGTCACCGACGCCCTTAGACGTTGGTATTGTAAGATATGTTAACCATCGCTTAGATGTTGTGTCCCTTGGGCCTGTAGTTACACTGGCTCACTCACCATTCAAACCGGAACACAACAATATTAAGTACTGTTTTATGCGGTAGAATATCTGATGAGTGAGTGGTACCTACCCAGACGAGCTTGCACAAAGCCCACCACCAGTGGTATCATATTGAGGAGCTACTGATTAGTGGATTTCTTTTGGTAATACGTATGCGGCGTCGTTTTTGCCTTGTGACGTCACACCGCGGTGTCGTGGCCTCGACCAATCATGTCTATGGAAAACAATTTTGCACATTACAATAAATCACGTCACGATATCGTATCGTGTCAAGTTGTGCGGTACGGTGACGTGTCTAATTATATCCAACTGTAACGGATGAAATCGAATTCAATGGTCGGAAGATGTTGTAGATAGGTGGACGGGCAAATAAGCCACTTGGTGGTAAGTGATCACCGTCGCCCAGAAATGTTAACCATCGCTTACATCGCCAATGCGCCACCAACCTTGGGAACTAAGATGCTGTGTCTCTCGGGTCTGTAGTTACACTCATCCTTCAAACCGAAACAAAACAATACTTCTTGCAGTGCCTACGGCCAGTCTTTTATATAAAAAGCAAGCGTTCACAACTAACGTAAACCCAGTCCTCGATTATCAGCCAGGATTAAACCTAGACCCGATTATGACTCGGAGAAGACAACCAACAACCCCTGAACGAAAATCGATTAGCACAAATTCCGAGTCAAGGAACGCCTCGACTCTACGACTTCTAATGCAAACCAATATTTATTTTTGTTCTGAAAAGTAGAATGTGTTACTAGCTGGTCATAAACGTCCGTTGAAATAGCATTTTTTGATATGTTAACATTTTAACTGGGAGTTCGAGCGTGATGACGTCACCGCGAGATTCGTTATTGTGAGTGCGTTAATGTGTGTGTGAGATGTGACACGCACACATGTTCACACATCATTTCTACAGCACCTTGGCACTCAATGGCTCAATAGTTTATTTATTTGAACGCGCTAATATCAAGACTCATCAGGTCGGGGTGCGGTCTCATTTTTTTATTTAGTGATCAAACGATACATAATAAATTACTTTAATAACAAATATTAACAAATCATTACCAAGAAAATTTACTAATTATTGTTTATTGACAAATAACGAACTACGACGCGTAGATAATAATTTTTTTAATTAATTAGAAATTCGATTTACAAAATAGAGGGAGAGAGATAAGTGACAAATGCATAATTAAAAAAAAATATGTTTTTTTATCAGAGGAGCAGTCCTTATACTCGGCGGTATCATGCTGAACGTGTGGGCGGCCGCGTTGTTGTTCCAGCCGGTCGAAGAGCACATGGTGAAGAAGTACAAGGAGGTTGAAGACGACGAGGACGGGCCCCAGGTGAGTCGCTATACTGGGGTTACGAGTCGGTTCATTTCAGTGCTGCCAACCTCTGAGAAGAACCCCCCCTGGCACCATCTCGAAATCCCCCGATTCGCCCTGACCGACGAACTGAAACAAATAGAAAATACATTTATAATATTATGTTTAAAATAAGCAAAGCAATTTACAAAGTACTGTAGTAAACTAATAAATCCGATTAAATTGAACTGAAGAGAGAATTCCTCTTAAAAATGTTGCCCCTGAAAATACCCAACTTTTGGGGAAACCCCTCAAGTTGGCAACACTGGTTCAATTGTGGGGTTGAGTTATTCTTTATTTTATATGATTATTTACTATGTACTTTTAAATGTTCTCATTTTTTTTCCTCTTTTTATGGTAAATGTTCGATGATTTTTCAAACGAGAATGTGTTTTTTTTTTTTTAATCGATTCATTCGTGTTTAAATTGTACGAAAGTGTGTGAATTAGCTTCGACAATTGTCGAATGTCTAGATTTTGTTTTTTTTTTTTAATTTTTACGTAATAACGGTTTATTTTTATTATTATAATAATAAAAATGATTAAGTTTTGATTCGATCGAAGCCGAGGTTTGCGGTCGATGTGTGTGTGTGTGTGTTTTTTTTTTAAATGATCCTAGCGCCCCACAACATACAAACGGTGAGAGTTAAAGTAAGCTATTTCTTAACATATGTTTAATTTATATCCACTAATATCGCTTCTCTTTCGCTCTTGATGTGGAACTGTTTTAACGGATGTTCTTATTTTGAATTTCGAATTGGTTCTTTTTTTTTTCGTCTCGTTTTAAATGATTCGTCTTTTGATAGGAATCGATTTTAAGGATGTTATATGTTTGTATTTTTGAATTTCGAATTTGTTCTTTATGATGATAATTGGATTTTAATTTTTAATTTGACGAAAAGTCTTCTTTAAAAGATCGAATGAGGAAGTGAGAAGTGCGTATGTTAGAATTGAATGAGAATGAATGAAATGAATGGAGTGGAAACGGTATGAAGAGCTGTAAGTGATAAAAGAAAATTAGTAGTTGTTTTTTGTGTTATGACCTTGGATGATTATTATTAGAGAATGATGATCGAACTGTGTGTGTGTGTGGGGGGGGGGGGGGCATTTAATACGTAAAATGGAATTGTTTTGGTTTTTTCTTTTTAATATTTATTTCAAGTAAATACAGTTTATATTTGTGTATCATCCGTTAAAATGGTTTCGTTTCCGCTGTACACTTAATGAATTTTTAATTTAACATAAATTAATAATTCTTTAATTAAAAATGATTAAATATTTGAATTGGTGATGATATGGTGTCTTCTGATTGCTGTCGGTCTCGATGGTCTTACGTGATGGTAGAGCTCTGGGTAGGTACCACCCACTCATCAGATATGAAGTGCGTAATAGCGTACAGATTATGCGCACATATGTGCACTATAATATGTTTTGTTTTGATTTTAATGTACCGAGATGGCCCAGTGGTAAGAACGCGTGAATCTAAACCGATGATCGTGGGTTCAATCCCGGGCAAGCACCACTGAATTTTCATGTGCTTAGTTTGTGATTATAATTCATCTCGTGCTTTACGGTGAAGAAAAACATCGTGAGGAAACCTTCATGTGTCTAATTTCACTGAAATTCTGCCACATTTGTATTCCACCAACCCGCACTGGAGCAGCGTGGTGGAATCGGCTCCAAGGCTCCAAACCTTCTCCTCAAAAAGGAAGAGGAGGCGTTTAGTCCAGCATTCACAGGCTGTTACGGATTACGGAATATGTTTTGCGCAGTTGCGCAGTGCAACATGATGCAACGTTATCACCACCGTCCATAGACATTGGTATTGTAAGAAATGTTAACCATCGCTTACATCGCCAATGCGCCACCGACCTTGGTACCTAAGATGTTATGTCCTTTGTGCCTGTAATTACGCTGGCTCACTCACCCTTCAAACCGGAACACAACGATACCAAGTACTGCTGTATTGCGGTAGAATATCTGATAAGTGGTACCTACCCAGACGAGCTTGCACAAAGCCCTACCACCAGTGAAACCAGACTTCCATCAGGATCTGCCTGTTCAGCGTTCCACGTGATTCACGACTCCAGCGTACGCTTGGTTATATTCCTTTCCGCGCCACAGATAAGCTAAGACGAGCAGTCACCAAATCAACAAGTCATTACGCCATTTTACTCTACCCAACTGCGTATCGAAATTATGAGTCAACTGCCAAGAAATATATAACTTCGATTAGAATGCCAGGACTGTTCATGACTCATTCATGATTTTGATTTGATAATTCTTTCAAAAATGGAACCCCCCTCTTTCCTCTAGTTAAGTAAACGTCACCAATTCAAATCTTTTAATACTAATAGACTATTCCAATCGGAGAAGGAGTAAAGACATACAAACCTTATATTTACATATTCCACGCGATTCGCTAATATCTCTGCTGCATTACGCACTACGAACAGTCCTCGATTAATATATCTCTATATATAACACGACACTATTACACTCAACTACTTATATACACTTTAAATTTACTTCAAAAACTTCGCAATTCAAAATTCATTTTGTTCGCGGATTCTAATTGGATATCTATAGATTACTCTCGACCAATGATATCGCGTCGTTTCAAGGTCAACGTTATTCATTCGTCTCGACTCCTCCTGCGATTGGAATAGGCTAACAACTAACACGAGCTATGCACGCAACTATACACCTTAACGACTCGTATTCACATACTTTCATTGTAATAATCACTTTCCTATATATCTATGTTGTGACACTTTGTATCGTTTAAAAAAAAAAACAACACACTCCTTTTAACGTATTGTTTGTTTTAGTTTTAATATTTCTTTTATATATATATTATTATTATATAATTTAATATATATAAGTAGTGGAAGTGATTATTAAATGTTTGTTTTTGGTTATGGTGTTGATTTTATTGTCTATGGTATAATGTAAACTAATTCAATTTGATGCATATAGTAAATGCCCAATAGTGAGGCTGCAGATCTCGAGGTCCTAGGTTCAAGTCCCGGGTCGGGTCTGGCGGTTTCGAATTATGATATTGAGGGTGTAGATGTGTTTGCTCCGTGTACTTGAGCACTAAGGCCCCTAAGCACTTTGACATTTAAGCCCCCCTCCCCCCATTGTAACGGTTTGAGTAAAATTATATTAATTTTAGCTGGGTGCCTTCTAGGCTATAATAAATTCGAGGCTAGGGATATGATCGAGTGCTATCTCATTCTGACGCGTTGGTGAAAAGGAAAAAAAAATGTTTCCGTCGTGTTATTATTAAAATCAGCACCATTAATAGCTTCGTATTTGTTTATTGCGGCTTTAAATTTTTTTATATGGCAATGGTGTTATAACATACAGCCAAGTTTTTTTTTTTTAATTTTTAGTTTTTTATAATTAAGTATTCAATGTTTTATATATTTTATAAATGATGACAAAAATTAACATTTTATTGCTTTGCGTAGGATTATAATTTAGTTTTTTTTTTTTTTAGTAATAACAATTAGTATAAGGCTAATACAGGGTTTATAACGGTTTATATATGTTTGTATTGTAGTTTAGAATTTTTCTCGTGTTCCATTTTCAAAACGTGATACTTTTTTTTTTGCAGGACGATATCCTATTCGAAGAGGAGGAACCGATAGACTCTTACGACATGACAAACGTCACGGATAAACAGAACGGTCTACCGGAGGGGCCGAGCAAGGAGAATTCGATCAGGAATCTATCGCAAGCCCACATACATAACAGTCAGAATTGCATGAACTCGACGCAGAACTTACGCCAGAATGTGTCCAAGAGGAAATTGTCGTACCCCCGACCGATTAAGAGCAATCTCAGCTCGGCGTCCATCGGATTAGACGGTGTACCAGATGGCAGGAGATTGGGCTCGCAGGAGACGTTCGGGAGGCGATTGAGTGTTGGACCGAAACGTAATGTGTCAACGTCGAGTTTCGCTTACGTGTCGACGACGTTCCACGGTTCGACGCTGTCGGCGTTCGAGAAGCCGAACGAATTCGCTTCGCAGTTCTCGCTCAAGTCGATCACGGAAAGCGCCGCCGACGTCGCCTATTGCTGTTTCCGTTGCAAGAAGAAGGACAAGAAAGAGAGGAATAAGTTTTTCGATATTTCTCTTCTAACCGATCCGACGTATCTCGTTATACTGATATCGAGCAGTACGGTTGCGATATCGTGCACTAATTTTATAATTCTGTTACCGTCGCACGCGCAGAACATTGGTTTCGATAAAGCGAGAGGTGCGTATTTGCTCAGTACGGTCTCGGCTCTCGACCTCGTCGGACGTATCGGCGGTTCGGCTCTTTGCGATTTGAATTTCGTGCCGAAGTCGTTTTTCTTCGTCGGCGGTTTGTTGTTCTCGGGGATTAGTTTGACGATAATACCGTTTTTGGAATCTTATACAGCAATAAGTGTCGTCTGTGCTTTTTTCGGTCTGGCGTCCGGCGTTAATAATAGCGTCACTACGCTGGTTATGGCGGAAATTTTGGGGGTGGATCGATTGATGTCGACGTACGGTATCAGTTTGTTCGTTAACGGCCTCTTGCAATTGGTGGGGCCCCCGTTATGTGGTCTTTGGTATGAACATGATAGGAATTTCGTCCATATGTTTGTAACGTTTGGTATCATTTTCATTTGCGGCGCATCCCTCTGGCTCCTGATGCCGATAATAAATAGACACAAGAAGAAGAAGTTGGAGAACGGAAAACAGGGTCAGAATGTCTAAACACGCACAAGAATATTTCGTAGTATTTTTTTCCTAGAATATAAAAATCAAATGTATGATTAAGTATGAAATTCCAAATCGGTTTCATTCGTTCAGATATTATTGACTTCTCATTCGATCCAATGATGTTCCTTATAATACTATTCTTATAAACTCTAAATTACTTGGTTTGGCTTTCAACAGCATTTTTTTTTATTTAATATTGAGATTAGTAATAATTAACAGCCTGTGAATGTCCCACTGCTGCACTAAAGCCTCCTCTCTCTTTTGAGGTTTGGAGCTTATTCCACCATGCTGCTCCAATGCGGGTTATTAGAATACAAATGTGGCAAAATTTCAGTGAAATTAGACACATGCAGGTTTCCTCACGATGTTTTCCTTTTTCCTTCGCCGTCAAGCACGAGATGAATTAAAAGCACAAATTAAGCACATGAATATTCAGTGGTGCTTGCTTGGTTTGATCCCACGATCATTGGTTAACATTCACGCTTTCCAACCATTGGATATCTCATATCATATTGAAATTATTAATTATAATGATTTACTCTCAAGTGTTTTCAAATTATTTACATTGTATGTACAATATATACTGTATATATCCAATTGGACTGCGTTCCAACTGAATGTCATGATATTTTTTAATTTTTTTTAAATTCATTTATTTATTCTTCAAAATTAAACTAAACGAACCAATCACGGCATAGGATGTGCTCTGATTGGTCGCTTATCACGTCATCGACTCCCCTCAACCAATGAGCGATTAGCTTAAAGACAAATAAGTGAAACGATATCAATTTAACTTTTTAAAAATCGAATAGGAAGTTAATAATTATCGGAACAAATAATACTGATATCGATTTTTTTTAAATATATTTTCGTGTTAAATAAAGTAGATTCTCGGTAATATCGCGTCCAACGGTGTTGCTATATTGAAATATGGTATATCATAGAAAAAACGCTCGTGATTTACTTTATACGTTGTATACTAGTTAGACAAGTCATCTACAAAGACAAGACCCCAATCAACGCATGGCGACACAGATTATTAATTTAAAAAAAAATACTGTTAAATAAGAATTGGGCTCGTTTGCCCCGCCCACTTTTATCCTATCGGTATATTTCTATGATATACCGTAGTCAAGGTGTAGTCGGAGAGGCTTGCGATTGTGTTACGTTATGATACGTTATTGTCTCACGTGTCGCCATAATTCGCTTCCAACTTCAAATAATTCATTTGTCGGATTGTACGACGATATGGTTAAATAATGTTAGCGTTGATGGCAACACAGCGGGCATAGACAATTCGAGAATTGTCGATAAATAAAGAAAATGATAAAACGTATCGAAATGACGTAAGCATTCGATTGAACACGTGATCAATAATTGACGTAGTCCACCAGATTTTTATATAACGGGGATTTACTGTGGACACAGATTAAAAATAAATATATTAAAAATATTACATATCATTATATAAAATATATATATTAAGTAATTAATTAAAGCTATCATTTTTTATATCGTTTTGTGTAATTTTGAAGGCATTTACAATTATAAATGATGTTTAGAGGGAGATCAGTTAAACATCGCTTCGTCTTTTTCTTTCGAATATCAAATTAATGACGATGAAAAGAGAAAAATAATGTTTAACTAGACAGACATATTAAATAATAATAACACAATGAAAACGTGATTAAATACATAGAATTGGCTACTGAAATTAAAAAAAAAAAACAATTGACAATAAACAGTGAAAATTTTACCGATCATTCTCTCCAGTACAGGCGTTATCCCAAAAACACTCAAGATTAATGTCAATATTCTCCAAATGTCCCAAGTCGACTCCCGCACTTTAACAAAAGGCAGTCATACTGACCACACGTCTTACTCGAAAGCTCCTCACATCACCGTTGTCATCATGCTTGGTCATGGCCCGCGTGATAGTTCAGTTGCCCATGTTTAAAGGGAGATATTAATAAAAGATACAATATAATAATCATTTATTCTCAGACAACAAAAGTCACTTTATCCCCAAAACTTAGTTGGACTACACAATTAGTAAGTAGCTGGTGGTAGGTACCACCCACTCATCAGATATTCTACCGCAAAACAGCAGTACTTGGTATTGTTGTGTTGGGATTTGAAGGGTGAGTGATCCAGTGTAATTACAGGCACATGGGACATAAAATCTTAGGTCCCAAGGTTGGTGGCGCATTGGCGATGTAAGCGATGGTTAACATTTCTTACAGTGCCAATGTCTAAGGGCGTTTGGTGACCACTTACCATCAGGTGGCCCATATGCTCGTCCGCCTTCCTATTCAATATAAAAAAAAAAAACTATTTGTAATTGTTGTGGTGATGTATGGCACGCCATTACTTAACAATGGGTTTTTCACCGCACTCACATCATATCCTTAAAATCTCATTCCCAGAATTCCTACCAACAAAATCCGCGACGTAACAATCGCAAACATCGCTGCGTCTCCTTTCTTCGAATGTCAAATCATTGATGACAGAGAGAGACGAGTGAGGCTTACTGACTCCCTCTAAACAACGTTTACAATTGAGCCTCTTATAGTACAACACACGTTAGTTGTGTCCAATTTAATTAATAAAATTGTTCCTTAAACCCGCCGCGACTTATTTGAATATTTATTTAGGAGATTCAAGCACAAATTTCTGTTTTTTTTTTTTTTTTTATAGTATTTTTGTATAATAATTTCTTTATGGTTGTCATTTAGGATATTTGCTTATATTTAAATCGGGGATTCCCCGACGGTTGTCAGTCACGCGTTCTTTGTTTAAATAAAATGTATCCGTTTGTTTCTGTCATTGAAATAATTTAGAATTAAAGAAAAGCTATAAATTATTACTGTTGACAATTTAATAATTTCTGCTTATTATTATAATAATGTATAGCAACGAAGTATATAAGTATACGCGCCTCACACAAGGGATTAGAGAGCACCTGAGACGTGACGTCATAAAGCGTCATGACGTTTGACGTCACGGCATACGGTTCTATCTTTCCTCGCGTGTTTAATAGGCGTTTCACAAAATGATATTGTTTTTTTTTTTAAATATTCGCTATTAACCCCAAAAATGGGGTATTTATTTACAATCTCTTGTTACTTACCAAGGGACGTGTGTATCACGCGTTGGATGTTCCTGATTTAAATATAAGTATTTGTTCAATATTTCAATCGCGATTCTATTACCAGATATAATAGTTCGTGTCAATCCAAGACTCATACTATATACATATATTAGATAGACTTATATACTATATGTTATATATTTCATATATATGTTACAAAAATAAATATATAGCAAATTGTTATGATTGATATTTTGTTATTAAAAGTGCTATCACTGACATTAATGATATTTAATGAATAATGAAAATAACTAGACTTAGGCTAAATGTAATCGTATTTATGATTAACGGTTTAGATTACGGTGTAATCATCAATCACGATTACAGATTACCTTTGATTGATTCTAAAGATGTCGCGGATACTCTGGGGCGTTTGACTCTCTCATTTCACTTTTTTTGATTACTTTCGTGATTTATGATTACATGTTGTAATCGTAATCATTCTGATTACATTTTGCCTAACTCTGTTCCTAACAGTATAGCCTTATCCAATCGGAGAAGGAATAACATAAAATAGTTACAAGTAAACGGACCGTTAATATTTCTAAATGTTACATAGAAGCGACTTAGAAAGTAAAGAAATGGTTTTATACGGGTTTTGAATAACGCCTCGTTAATGATTCTTCATATGTCAGCATAACTTTTTTTTTTGGTCAGTGATAGTACGATTTAATAAAAATAAAAAATAAGAAAGCGAAAGATTTTTTAAATATTATATGTATACTTCATTAATCTCTTTTTTATTAAATTTTTATTTTATATAAATTCTTTAATAATTATTTACAGTATCGTTTAAAATAGTTATTAATATTATTTTAATAAAGATGGATATTTAATATATTAAATTCGTAGACGAGTTGAACCGTTCGAAGTTCTAGAACGTTCGAAGCGCTTTTTACTTTTTTTTTTTAAATATTTAACATAAACCCAATTCTATTTTTAAATTAATATAATTCTATTGTGATGTAAATATATATTTGTTTTATAAATCGGCCCGTCGTCTCGTCATTTAACTCGAGATGTTGTTACGAGTCGGGCAGTATTTTTTTTTTATTTATAAAACAAATATACAGACAAATGCACAATTTTTGTTTAAACGTATCTATTAAGTTTTTTTTTAATTTTGTATGTTGTTGATAAATTAGTTTTTAATTTTACCATAGGTTTTTTATATTTGGAAATAAAGTAATTTTAGCCAAAAATTTAATTAACAAAATTCAACGTTACCTATTTTCTATACATTAATTGTAAAAAAAAATATATTTGTAAATAAAATAAAATTTATTTTTATTATACATGTCTTGTTTTTTTTTATAATCTATTTCGAATCCTAATTAATAATAATGCTAGTGCGATAATATTTACGTTTTTGCATCTTACCTGTGTTATTCACATTTTCTAACATAATAGAATAAGAAGGCGGACGAGTATATATATATATATATATATGGGCCACCTGATCGTAAGTGGTCACCAACGCCCTTAGACATTGGCACTGTAAGAAATGTTAACCATCGCTTATATCGCCAATGCGCCACCGACCTTGGGACCTATGATGTTATGTCCCTTGTGCCTGTAATTACACTGGCTAACTCACCCTTCAAACCGGAACACAACAATACCAAGCACTGCTGTTTTGCGGTAGAATATCTGATGAGTGGGTGGTACCTACCCAGATGAGCTTGCACAAAGCTCTACCTCCAGTAAAGCTTTCTAATGCGGAGTGGTGGATACACATATGCAGGTTCACGATGTTTTCCTTCACAGCTAATGAAATTTAAGCACAAATTAAGCACATTACCCAGGTGCTGGCTGGCTCTGAACCCTCAATCTTCGGCTAAGATTTACGTGTTCTATTCACTAGGTAACTTTGGCTTTGACTACGTGTGACAAAAATCACTTAAAACGTATTTTAAATTAACGAATCCTGTTATCGTGTTATCGATTGTGACAATGGTGACCATTATCAATTAAGGCTAACCACCCGAACACGACATATAGTCCATAAGTGCATCTTTTAATTATTATAATACGATTCGAAAAGAGTTTAAGTATCGTAATATTAGTAGAATTGGCGCTCTGGGAGCCAATTCTACTAATATTACGATTACGATACGTTCCCGATTCAATTCCAATTCAACTTTGTCTATTCTAAATAATTATGCGGATCGAAACCCGAATTTAGTTGTTAGCTTGAATGCGATAATTAAATTAAATATAGGCTTGACGAGCCGGTTGGCGTGGGTGGTAGATGCTTGCCTTTCACGCCGAAGGTTGTAGAATCGATTCCCACCCAAGACAGACATTTGTGTGCATGAACATGTCTGTTTGTCCTGAGTCTGGGTGTAATTATCTATATTTCAGTTGTCTGGTTTCCATAGCACGAGCTCTGCTTAGTTTGGGATCAGATGACCGTGTGTGAATAATGTCCTAGGATATTTATTATTATTATTTAATGATATTAGAACGGATAAACAGCAACGATCGCGCTTCGATTCGATTGCGTGATAATTTGTTAGTAGAATTGGTCCCAAGGTCGAATCTCGTGTTCTGCAGCCTAAACATATGAAACAATTATCTAATAACATTTTTACAATAATTAATTTTATTTTCCAGTTGGAACCATTCGTTGAAGAAGATCCGAATGAATTGGAAGAAACCCTGCACGATACGAACCCAAAAGTAATTCTTACACCAGAAGATAACTCGTACATGGAGAAATACCATAACGGTTCACCCCCTCACTTCAAGCAACGCTCGAATGCAGCTTTGGACGAGCGATTCTCGCCCAGCAAAGGCGACTTCGTTCGTTCGGCGAGCGCCGCTCAAGTGTCCCACATCGAAAATCCCAGAACTCGCAAGATATCCACACCGGCGACGTCCAAACACGGCCTGCAGCACATATCGAGTAAAATATCGAACCACCTACCCAGTAACCCGTCGCTCCTCGAGTCGGTACCAGAAGGAAAGACCAGTAGAGTCAATTCGACGGAAGCATTCAGTAAGAAATTGGTGGTCCCAAAGACGCCCAAACGTAGCCCGTCGACGTCGAGCTTCCAGTACATGTCGACTCCGTTCCATGGATCTACGCTATCCGCTTTCGAAAAACCAAGCGAATTCGCTTCACAGTTTAGCTTGAAATCTGTAACGGATAGTCTAGCTCCGATTTCGTATTGCTGTGGGTGCAAACGGGACGACGATACGAAGAAAGAGCCAAGTAAATATTTCGATGTTCAACTTTTAAAGGACCCGATTTACCTCGTTATACTCATTTCGAATTGCACGTGCGCGATTTCTTACACAAACTTCATAATACTTGTTCCGTCCTACGCCCAGGAATGTGGCTTCGATAAATCGCTCGGTGCGTATTTGCTATCGATCATTTCGGCGTTGGATCTGGTCGGTAGAATAGGTGGGTCCGCGTTATCTGACGTCGTTTTGACACCTAAACGTTACTTTTTCATCACCGGTTTACTGTTGTCAGGGATAAGCCTGTCGTTGATTCCGTTAGTATCTACTTATTGGGCTATTAGTGCGTTTTGCTGTGTATTCGGCATCGCCTCTGGGATTAATGTGGGCGTGACAGCGCTAGTTATGACGGAGATGCTGGGGACCGAACGGCTAATGTCATCGTACGGTATAAGTTTATTCGTGAACGGTATCCTGCAGCTCGTCGGTCCGCCAGTTTGTGGTCTGTGGTTCGAACGCACGAAATCATATAAATCCTTATTCGTAACTCTCGGGTTCATTTTAATATTCGGAGCTAGTCTGTGGGGATTCGTGCCGTTTATTTATAGGAAGCGAAAACGCGAACAAAATTTGAAAGATTCGATCAAGGCGTAGTGTTGAAAGGTCTTAAATCGTGTTACCATTACTTATATTAACGGTATAGAATTAATTTTTACTTTCTTTTTTGACGGGTAAGCTAAAATATTTTTTTTTTAATCTGGGACAGGATTGTAGTGGAAAAGCGCGGCAATTTTGACATTAGGTGTCAATGTCATTTAAAGCTAAATTTTGTTAGATTAAAAATATATCCGAATTAATTTCGAATGATTAAAATCAAGAATGGAATAGTATTTTTATTTCGAATATATATATTATATCACATATTTTTTTACAATTATATTATCAAAAGATGTTAGCCGTTAGGTCTTCTGTACTTCTTATATATTATTTTTATTAATAAATCTTCCATTACACTCCATTTTTATCACGTTTTTTTGTAATTCTATTCTTATATTTAGTTTTACTTTCACTTATTTCTAGACATTACAAAATGAGCGTTTTTTTTTTAATCTTTTTTTCTTGAAAAAGGCAAATTTCATACAGCCTCTATTGTATATTTTTATTTGATTAATTCAATATATTTACGTATTATTTATTTTACATGTTTTTTAATGTCTAGAAATAACATTTTAATTACTTATAATAATAATCATTATACTTTCTTAGCACAATATAACTTAAAAATATTTTTTAATGCTTAGGTTAATTATCATTTGTATTACAAATGTAAGCTTTTGTGAATATCATTAAAACCGTTGCGTTGCTTAAAATATATTTAATCCGTTTTAATATTAATTGTACAAATTGTAAACAACACATAAATAATTGTTAAAATATTTTGAAAAAAAAAAACTTAAGTAACTTTAACACAGTTAAAGCAACCACAGATTAAAAATGTATATTCTTCAATAATCAACAATGAACACAGTACGAAAAAAAGTGTGTCCGTTTACATTTTGTTCAACTTGTAATCAAACTGATCAATGATATTACGCTTTTAAAGTCAATTGTAACAATATATTTAAAACAATGCCTTAATAATTGTTAACTAAATACTATGTATAAAAATATTATTAAAACGTATATTGTATTACTATCGTATGTGGACTTGCCTTAAGTTCCTTAAATCATTCATTTCTATCCCTACTCACATCTATAAATCCCTTTACTTTTGTACGCATGTCATACCTCTTTTGTGTGTTTTTTTCTTGTAAAAAACTTTCTCGACAATTGACGTAACAATTTTTTTTAATTTTCATCTCAAATTAATAGGCAACTGAGTTGTGTCTTTGTGCCAAATATTAAATGAACTAACATTGATGGTTACAAATTTCACTGTAGTGCTGGTATAGCAATCCTTTTTAATATTAAAGATTTTACTTATACCTTAAAGTTTTTAATTTTTGATCTAGATGATGTTGATGAGTTCATATACGATATATAATACTGTGCTTACATTTATAAATATATATGTAGGATGATTAATTTATTACTTTTAACAATCGTCTACATAACCTTGTTCTTTAAATTACATTCAAGATGGCGCTAAATAATCAAATGACACTTAAGAGGGGAATAGCGAGCACAGTTTATTACGTCCAATTAAAATATTAATTGGAGCACTTATAATGTACTAATAAAATGATGTCATGTTTATACTTAAAATATTACAAGAATCTGTAAATAGATAACGAATGGATATATAACTTGTCTAGGTTGCTTAATGCAATCTTCTTAAGCACAATTTGGTTTTATATATCATTCAATTTTATACTCACGTTTTTTTTTTTATTTTTAAATTTAAGTACTGTAATAATTAATGGCGCCAATGACGAAGGCCTAGAGTTTATACAGTCTGTTTTCTATAGTAAGTATTAATTTATAATAAAAGTATTTTTTAATTATCCTACATATATACGTGTAAAATCGGCTTAAAATGAGGTTTATATTATATAATGTAATAAATTGTAAACATTTTACAGGTTTGGTAAATATATTTTATTTATCATCATTAAATGTTTCCTTTTAATTCATTTAGATATAGTTTTGTTTAAAAATTATGTTTGAAGAAAAAGTCTGTCTTTTAAATAAGAAACGTTAAGTCTTCAATACTATATTCGTAACTTTTACGGGCCTAATTATGTCAAGAATTAACAATATTTCAAATATGGCCGCCTGTCAACTGTCTATTCTTTTTACATTTTTAATAATGATGATATGTAATGCCAATTATATTTTTATATTATAATAATTGACAATTTACCAGTGATAAATAATCTGTATACAATACTGTAATTAATTAAACGATTCGATATTCATTTTCTTTTCTTTTTTTTTGTTTTTTTTTCTTTTAAACTTCAATGCAATGACAAATCTATGAAAAGAAAAATATACTTACAAAATTCACCAACTAATTATTTAAAATAAGGGCATACTACAAAATAAAAACAAAATTTATATTACGCAGTACTTTTTTTGGCGCGAATTTTTTCTATTTTGTTTTGACATGTCGGTTAAGATTACGTCAACTGTCAATCCATTAATTCAAATTAATCAGATACCGTCACTAAAAAAGGCTGCTAGCGAAGTGCAGGGCACGATGTGTCATCGATATTGGCGTTACGAAGGGGAGGCGAAGGGTTAACACACAGAAGGCATGTCAGCGCGTGTACGCTATGGGTGTAGTTGTCGGGAGACAACAGAAACCAGCCAGACATAAGAAAAATGCAATCAGATTAATAATAAACAATTACGATTACATATTAATAGTAAAACGAAATTAATCAAAAAATTAATGTGAATGAGTAAGTCAAGTAAGTGCCCCAGATCATCACCGCGCTCCCTCTTCAGATCTAAACTGTAATATTGATTACACATTGTAACCGTAATCGTTAATTATTATTAATATCGTATAATAGCCCAAGTTTGGCTGAAACCATAGTACCTAAGGGCATGAATGAAAAAAAACAAAGTAAAATGCAAGGACATTTTGTTGAGTGTATTCATTTAATACAGGGGAAACGGGTTATCATGTATACACTGCGTTCAGAGATTGACGATAAAATCTTAATGTCAAATTAAATATACAGTGCTATAAAGTTATTACAAGTTTTTATAATACATCTTATTTCAAAACAAAGGGTTTTATTTTTTAAAACTTGTATTGACCTATAAAATCTGAACATCCAAGGCTTATAAATATAGAGCTTTCAGAGTTAAATAACATTCAAATCTCCTAAATTAACGTCAGGCTCTTAGATACTATTTTAGTGTTTTTTTTTTAAATAAAATATATAATGTTGTTATAACATGAGTAAAATTAAGGCCGAACGCGACCGTAACTGTTACAATAATTAAAACATGAATAGAATGCATTCTTATTACGAATCAATAATTATTCTGTGGGAAAACCCTGACTTGATTACACACATAACATACCGAATAAAAAAAAATTTTTATTCAAGTACACTTTTTCAATGTAAATTTGAATCGTAATGTTTTGAAAAGTTAGTTTTTTTTTTATATGCGTCTTGGCGAGGTGTCACAGGAACATTGCGTCCATAAGCATCGCGCGAATTTCAAAATACGCGCGTAAATGCGTGCAGCACTCCTAACTCCTTGTTGCGTCCAGTTTACGCGCGAACTTCAAAGCGAGTGCACGTATGTATCGATAAATGATCTAATGGTCGATTAATGTTTTAAGGTAATAAGTTGAAATAAAAATGCACAAATTTTAATAACGTTTATTAATAATTAAAATCATTTCAACGAACAATGACGTCGCCTATATGTAAACTATTCGTGTAAAATCACAAATTTACAAACTATAAATGGGTAAATACATACATTTCTTTCAATAAATCTAAATCAATTTAGAGATCTTAATTTTTTTTCAAATGGAATGAACTTAAAGTTTTTCTTTTAATTAATGATATATCTATTTATTACAAAGATATGGTAAATCCGATTGTATAAAAACTTCATACACTAACCTTTATTGAGGTATAAAAAAAAAACTTTATTATCTGTTCCCAATATTATTAAGACAGGACCTTTTGGATTGGAGATAATGTTAATATTATGTCAGCTAATACAACGTAGCGTTAGCAACGCCATTTAGAATATTCAGTTAGGATTTATGCCTCGGCCTGCACGCTACCCAGCCGAAAATAATACAATTTCACTTTAACAGCTTCAGAATGGGAGAGGCTCAGATTATTGTTGCTTGTCGATACTCCACTATCGCTAGACAATCGATTGTGTATCGATAGCTAGTGTAAAAATTCGTATCGATATTATAGTGACGTGTGAATACTAACGGTATTATCGGTAACATGATGGTTTAGGACTGATATTCAATGATGATGGTATTGCTGTTATTAATAGTATTGCTCATGGTGAGCTATGAATACTATCGGTAACATCAATAGTATTGACACAAGACGATACTTTCGACAGTAGTAGGTGGTGGTAGAGCTTTGTGCAAGCTCGTCTGGGTAGGTACCACCCACTCATCAGACATTCTGCCGCAAAACAGCAGTACTTGGTATTGTTGTGTTCCGGTTTGAAGGGTGAGTAATTACAGGCACAAGGGACATAAGATCGTAGTTCCCAAGGTTGGTGGCGCATTGGCGATTTAAGCGATGGGCAACATTTCTTACAATGCCAATGTCTAAGGGCGTTGGTGACCACTTACCATCAGGTGGCCCATATGCTCGTCCACCTTCCTTTTCTATAAAAAAAAAACAGTACTATCGACATCCTGAATATTTTTCGAGGTCAACTATCGATAGTTCTGCAACACAGCCTCAAATGTTTCTAGTGACCTTGGATTTCTTAGTCCGGAGCTAATTTTAAATTTTCACTCATGAAATTATCACTAAATAAATGTAATTAGTACAGTAAGCGTATAAGGCACGGCGTACCGTTCACAAAAAAAAATGCCCCATAAATGTAACAACCCCCACGCCCCCCCAAAATGTAACAAGAAAATGTATTGTATATTGTTTCATTAATATTACATATGTAACTAATAACGATTATTAGATTCCTTGTGTGTTGATTATGTAAATTCTTTAAGTTTTCTTAGAATTGTTAAAGATTATGAAAGGTAGCTTCCCATATACGACCTACCCCGGGCCCTTGTACCCTAGGATATATATTCCGTTAGTATACGCTTTTGTGCTTTAAAAATACTAAGTATAATAATATTAAGTATTATCATTGTGACTTAGTATGCCCAGGTAGTATGTTCAAGAAATTAGATAAATTATGAAGCAAAGACCGCTTTCATCTGTCTGTGTGACCGCGATAATCTCAAAAACTACCAAATGGATCGTCATACGGTTTTCATCAATGGCCGGAGTGATTCTTGAGAAAGGTTTACGTGTATAATTCATTGAAGTTTTGTGCAAATTGGCTGAAATATGACGACGATTGTTGAAGGTGCCGGAAAGAACCAAGTCGGCTGGGTGCTTTACTGGTGTGCGCCGCGTAAATTTTACAATAAATAATAATATCCTGCGACATTATTCATACACGGCCATCTTATCCCAAACTAAAAAGAGCTACTTTTCTTTTGTAAATACATACTTATATAGATAATTACACCCAGACTCAGGACAAACGGACAAGTTCATGCACACAAATGTCCGTCCTGGGTGGGAATCGAACCCACAACCTTCGGCGTGAAAGGCAAGTATCTACCAACCACGCCAACTGACAAAACATATTCAAATAATATGTATTACGATATAAATGTTATCTGTTGATTTTTTTGCACGTGCAAAGCCAGGACGAGTAGTTACTTATATATTTGTTACTGTAAACGAACTTAAAAAAAAATCAACTCAATTGTTTTTCTAACGCTACACGCAATTGCTGCCTCAAAGGATTCCTTGCCTGATAATATTTAGAATTGATAATACAAAGATTTACACTTCTCTACAATATAAAGACGGTTGGGGAGACTCTTATATTGTTTCATTGGAACAAAATTGTGTTTATTGAGGTTGATGACTTGCAGCGCCATCTAGCGACAAGTCATAACAAAGTACATACAATAAAAACCTCATCAGATATATTAATATTGTTATATATTGTAAAAAAATGGCGCCTTAACAATCCAGGTAAGATTGGAAATTGACGATTAATCATGATGTATAATAACACCCTGTATAGGCTGATAATACAGCGACCCACAGCTGGGCTGACACTATCTCTTTGATACGGCTCATCTATATATAAATAGACAAAGACAAAACAGTTCAATGCTTTTTTTTCTCTGTAAACAATTTTTTTTTGTTAACCATACACAAGTGTAGTTAATAAAAAAAAATGAAAATACGAGTAGAAAAACATGTTCAAATTAATGTTTTCCTCAAATATATAATGAACACAAATTCGCATCTCACAGAGTCCCCCACATCCACCCTCAATACGAAAACATTATGTACTTGCGATCCAATATGGCGGAAATTAGCTGCACTATTATTAATACAAATAAAATATGCTCTCAAAAAGTATTTATATACATTATGTAAAATTCTCAAAAAGTTCAATATTATATATATAATATACCGTGACAGCCTGTGAATGTCCCACGGCTGGGCTAAAGGCCTCCTCTCCCTGTTTGAGGAGAAGGTTTTGGAGCCACCACGCTGCTCCAACGCGAGTTGGTGGAATACCCACATGGCAGAATATCAGTGAAATTAGACACGTGCAGGTTTCCTTACGATGTTTTCCTTCACCGTCAAGCACAAGATGAATTATAATCACAAATTAAGCACATGAAAATTCAGCGGTGCTTGTCTAACCACTGGGCCATCTCGGCTCTTATATACATAGATATATAATATACATTAATGTGTAATTAAGTCAGTCTATAATAGCTTATGATTCGTAGCTGCGTTGACAGTGTATGGACGATATCTCCGGAAGATGCTCATCTCAGAGACAGAAGCGGTTTACTGGCTTTGATGGCCGCTCTCATTTTCTTCACGAGCGCCGCTGGCTGTATTAGAAGAGACACCTCGGTCCCGTGGGACGCCAATCGGTTCATCTCTTCATCCCCTCCCTGAAAAATAGGGGCGAAGGATATTTATTAAATTTGATCACACAATTATCTTATTTAATAATTATATATAGAATAGATAAATAAACAACATTGACCTTGAAATGACGCGTTCTGATTGGTCGAGATCTAAATAGTCTGTGGTATTCGTTGCGGATTCGCGAATGACGTTTCGAATGTCGACGAAGTTGTTATCGGAACTTTGTAAGTGAAATTAAAGTGTATATAAGTAGTTGAGTGTAACAGTGTCGTGTTATATATAGAGATATATTAATCGAGAACTGTTCGTAGTGCGTAATACAGCAGAGATATTAGCGAATCGCGTGGAATGTGTAAATATATGGTTTGTTTATTTATCCTCCTGCCTAATATAGAAGAAAGCGCACAAATTGCGTCTTGACGATTTTTTTTTACTAAGCAATTCTCCGTAGTAGTGTTGCTCGAGTATTTTTCGTTTTTCTAGTATTTTGATTGACTTTAATTCATATGTGATTTATGTTTCTTATAATCTATGGACGGTTTTGACAATTAATCATCAGGCGGTTTTATTCCCGGTCATCTTTCCTATTTTATTTTAAAGCGACGCACCTTGACGATGTCGATGGGTCGGTTGTTGACCTCGGTGAGCGCCCAGCGGCCGCGGGGGGGCAGCCCCGCGCGACCCGCCGCCGACTGCGGCTCCACCGACACGATGCAGCACTCCTCGTCCAGCTTCAAACCTGCCACGATAAAGGGAGCTCGATTATCGCATCACGGACCTCACTAAGAGACAGTCGACGAGCCGACACTCACCCAGGCTCTCGTCCTCCCGCTTGTTTATCACGTATATCTTCGCGAGCGGGACGCGATGGAACAGCAGGTCGATCTGTAACACGGGAGACACACTATCACTCGTGACCAAGGTCAGACGGTGATTTCAAATTTCGAACGGGGCTCCCCCCCCACCGACCCGCGGGCGCGCGTGCTTGAGCAGGGCGCGCGCGTGCGCCAGCGAGCGCGGCGCCGCGCCGCCCAGCGCCGCCACGCGGTCCCCCGCGCGCCCGCACACCCGCGCGCCGCCGCTCGCGCCGCCCCAGCGCGCCACCCTGCGGAATGTATTTATGTCAATTCAAAGTCATAATTTTTTGTATGCGTTGTAAGAAAATTGCAATATCATAAATTACTAGTGGTAAGGCTTAGTGCAAGCTCGTCTGGGTAGGTACCACCCACTCATCTGATATTCTACCGCAAAACAGCAGTACTTGGTATTGTTGCGTCTCGGTTTGAAGAGTGAGTGAGCCATTGTAATTACAGGCACGAGGGACGTAACATCTTAGTTCCCAAGGTTGGTGGCGCATTGGCTATGTAAGGTTGGTGACCGTTTACCATCAGACGGCCCATATGCTCGTCCGCCTTCCTATTCTATAAAAAAAAAGAGAAACTTGTGCACACTGACTGAAGTTGATTCAATCATAAGTATTCACCGACCAGACTTGTCGTTCGTACTCGCAGAGCAGCGGCGCGTCTCGCGTGAGCACCGCGGTGGCCACACACGCGCCGCGGCGTTGCTCCGCGCGCAGTGCTGCCGCCTGACGTGCGCGCAGCGGCTGCAGCGACGGCGCCGTGGGGACGACACCTGCGAGCAAAATCCAACGAGGTTATTACAAGCACTTCTCTGTAAAAAATAAAGTTTAGCCGCCAAATTTAGAAATCGTTAAAGTGTGGCGCAACAAAAAAAAAAAGGTTGAGAATCACTGATGTAAGGGCTACGCGCCTGTTAGGTTATTTTGCTAACACATGTTAAATACCATATATCCTTCGCTGTCGCCCTGATAAACACATATATGTACATATTAGGAGCACCTGCCCCCCCCCAAAACGCGGGGGAAGCCACCGGCTAAAACTAGTTTTTTATAGAAACAAACTCACAGTTAGTCAATGAGTTACTCCTTCGTCTCAAGCTATCGACTCTCCCAACTGGACGAGATCTGTGGACGACTTTGGCGGGTGACGTCACCGGTCTGAAAATATAATTCGAGTAACATGTATAAACTTCCTAGCCGAGATGGCCTAGTGTAGCCGAGATCCCTGAGGAGAGCTCCGCCGAGCCACGAGCTGAACCAAGCACGGGAGGGTATACGTTATATCAATACAATCCCGCAGCCTCACCGATCCATGCTGAGGACGCCCATCGCAATGGTTTTAGTGGGTAAGAATCCCACATAACCCGGTTCCTCCCCCCCATGGGAGCTAGGTACCTTTCTGAAGGTTTCCACTGCGTGAAAAAAATACAAAAGTGTGTTCAAGCCCGGGCAAGCACCACTGAATTTTCATGTGCTTAATTTGTGTTTATAATTCATCTCGTGCTTTTCGGTGAAGGAAAACATCGTGAGGAAAGCTGCACGTGTCTAATTTCACTGAAATTCTGCCACATGTGTATTCCACCAACCCGCATTGGAGCAGCATGGTGGAATAAGCTGCCTACCTTCTTCTCAAAAGGGAGAGGAGGCCTTAGCCCAGCATTGGGACATTAACCGGCTGTTACTGAACTGTATATAAACATCATCGATGGTTTATTTGCAAGCAGTTTTACTTGGTGGTTGGGCTTTATGCACGCCCGTCTGGGTATCTACCACCCACTCATCACATATTCTACCATCATGCAGCAATACTCAGTACTTTTGTATTCCGGTTTGAATGGTGAGTGAGCCAGTGTAACTACAAGCACAAGAGACATAACATCTTAGTTCCCACGGCTCCCAAGGTCTTCAACGATAGTATCAGGACCATTAAAAAGAAAATTTTATTTTATATTATTTATTTAATTTTTAGTATTTATTTACTTTTTAATTTTGTCTTGCTACGCTGTAGTAACTAATGTAATTTTAATTATTTTTTTTTATTTTTAGCCGTCATATAGGCATGTAATGTCCACATCGAGAAGACCCAATTGTAAATAGGAGTAAAAAAAAGGGGTTGCATCCCTTTGACGATGCAGGGAATGGCTTATATTTCTTACAGCGCCAAGTCTATGGATAATGATGCCCATTTACCATCAGGAGGCCCATTTGCCTGTTCATCTTTCTATTTTATAATGAAAACGACTTCTTGAACGATATCAGCCGAGTCATTATTATATATTTTAACGACTCTGTGCAAACACAGACCTTTTCTTTCCCTCTCTCAATAATTGAGCTTGACATTACATGCTCTCCGAGGCACGAGATCCCTACTGAGAATTCCTCGATAAAGCCCAAAAATCTTTTATTGAACCGGACCCAGAATCCGAAGAATATGTGCACTCCTGTGCAATTATCTGGTCTCATTAAAACATCAGTGGTTACTCACTGCTCCTCATCGTTCCTAGTCGGGCTCTCTTGCCTCTTAATCTGTGCGATGCCCCGCAACCTGCTCAATAACGAGAGCTCCGTCAGGCCCCTCTTCCAAATCGGCTTAGGTTGGGTATGTTCCGGCTTCTCTGAAAACATTTTATTCAATTATTTTATGAATATCAATATTATACTACTAATCTTCGACCGTGTATTAGGGGAAAGGGGAGATGGAGCTGGTGTAAGGTGTAAAAATGGAGTCTATATCCTTCAATAGGGGTTCAAGTCTGCTTCATACTAAATATCATCAAATTCGGTTTAGCCGTAATTTTTTTTTTACAGTTAATAGGCAAGCGCTTGACCGTTGACTTGCCTGATCTTAAGCATAGTCACGGTCTAGGATGGAGCGCGCCTGCCCAGAAGGAACCCGTTTACCCTGGATTTGAAAACACCTACATTGTAACTATCTGGAAATATGGACTCGGGCAAAGCATTCCACAGTTTCGCAGTGCGAATAATAAATGTGGATTCAAAGCGCTTCGTACGTAGGCGGGGAAGTTCCACTGTGTACCTATGGCGCTTTGGTCGCGTTTGCCTGGCCGTCCGATAGTAGAAGGGGCGGAAGGAATTAGATCATGTAATTCCTGCGCACATTCTCCGAAATGTATCCGATAGAAAACTGCAAGCGATGCAACTACACGTAGCGTAATAGACAAAAAGACTTTCTTATTTATAATAAAAAGTAGATTTTTTTATTTTTTTTTTGGTTTACAAACAGTTGTACACACTGATTATAACACTAAATAAATTAAAAAAAAATCCATAGAATAGTAACAACTAATTATAGGTAAACACCGCTTGTAATTAAACATAAAAAAAAAGTAGCGACAGCAAATACACAGTAACACTAAATATAGATAAACTAAAACTTAATTACAATGTAAGAATATACGAGACAAGAAAAAAAAAGTATAACAAAAATATAATTTTTATTTTTTTTTATTTACGTTTTAGCATTAAATCCATTTGTTTATTGCTCATGTATATTGGGGTATCAAATGGTCATTGGTACTAGGGAAGTGTTCTCTACTGTTCAAGCGGCGACTACAATTTATTTAATCAATGATAATATAATAGGCATGCGTCCGATATATCAAAACGAATACAAAATCCGATTGCCAACACAAATCGATTCGTATCGATTTCACAAATTTCACAATTAGCCGAACCAAACGCCAATGATCTATAGACACCACTAAAAGTTTTCAAATCGACAAATAAAATCACTGGATATCACCAAACGAATTGTGTATCGTAGTATCCAAACGCAAACTGATTGTTGCGTACTATGAAATTAGCTTTCTCTTTCTAACCAATTGGAATAAAGCGGAATAAAAAGGATAGCGCGAATTTTACGATTCGGATTTCGATATGTTGCTCTGCTACGATTATCGACCTTACTGTAAAATACTTAAAGACTATATTTGCCTGAGCTGCAAGCGATTTGGTGAGGCTAGGCGTTACCGAAATCGGATATCTAAAATCGATTTGTAAATCAGAAATCGGATAAGATATTTATCAATCTGTAGTTGGCCCTACTGGCTTTAACAACGTCACCGGGCGTTGTGCAAGTACAAGACTCCGACTTGAAATTTGAGCCGTCTAGGGCTCCGCGTGACTTCCATCCTGAGGGTGTCTCCTACGAGATCGCACCTCAGCTCAGGACGTGGTCGGTGGAATACGACGATAATAGTGATTGTTCTACAATAGTACATACCCAGTAGCGAATATCTAGACAGCGCGATTCAGGAATTTGACATATCGAATCAGCGCCATCTATCGGCACCGAGTTGTAACTTATAAGTGGTCATATGTTCACTTATAATGAATAAATAAACTAATATGAATATATGACTCACCTATTTTAGGTTCCCTTTTCGGACTGCTGTTGGTAACCCTTCTCGCACTTTGCCTCGGCGCTATATCATACGCGTTCTGACTTTGCGATCGTTCGACATTCGACCTTATCACCCTATGAACAGGGTCCACATTCCTTGAAACGTCATTTAGTCTACCGTTTTGTATTGAACTTGCCGCGTTTTCACTCACAGTGTTGCCAGATTGACTAGAATTAGGAAATAAACACTCGTAGTCCGATTCGACGTGATCTAGATTAGGTAACGACGACTTCCTGACTTTATCCGCTTTAACACGCCGTATCGAAAGAGGCGAAGCCGTTACATTCGACGTTGAAGCGAGACAGAGCCTCTCGTAAATACCATCACTGTTCACCGTCACGTCGCCTTCACCATTGACAGCTGTCACGTTGACGTCCGCGCTGACAGCCGGTCTGACGTCTTGCCCTGTCAAACTGACAGTCGTCGTCAGGCTTATGTGTCCGTATTCGGAGTTGGAGTTGTCGAATACGGTTCCGTAGCTGTTATCGCTTGTCGTTTCAGTGTTCACGATGTTCACGAAGTTAGTCTTGTCCTCCTGCGGCGTTATTCGAAGGTTTTGTTTGAATTCGAAGTCGAATACGTCCGTTTCGGGGCCCAGGACCGGTATCGCTGTGTGCGGGGGGCCTTTGTTCGACACTTGTATCACCGTCACGTTCGATCTTTGAGGAGCACTGGAATGCAAGTGAAAAGTGCATTTATTGAATCGAATAGAAATATAAAATTACTGTTTTTAGCTTGTGCATGTTTTGGATTACGAAAGTTAGGCAATAGAGGGCGCATCTGTGTTTGCGCATACATTTGTGCAATATCTCCTGTTCAGTTGGCTAAACTCTATTGAGAATGACTGCCTAAGCCAGAATAGATCAGACAGACATTATTAAAATGTCCCACAGCTGGGCCAATGCCTCTTTTCATTTCTAAGGATAAGGGGTTACCGAGGATTGGTGAAATACACATGAGGCAGATTTCATCCACATGAGCACATCTATCCTCACGATATTTTCCTTCATATGATAAATTCAAGCACATGACAATATGTGGGTTACTGCTGCGCTATTTCTAATGGAATGGCGCAGAGGTGACTCACATATCTTAGATTCATATTATTATTTTTTTAAGATAGCCTTAGGTTAAGTACTAACATAGACATTTAAGTTTTTTGTATTACTAACAAAATGAGTCGATGATACTTGAAATAAATATTATATTATTATTATTATACAGCGGTGCTAGCCCGGGTACACTCTACATCATAATTATTAAATTAAAATTACCAACCTGTCACCATTATCTGAATGTTCACCATTATTAACGACAACTCTCTGTTTGAAATCAAAGCCTTCACTGTCATTTATCCGATCGATTTCATTGAAAAACTCCTCATCGCTATCCGTCACATTCCTCTTGAACAACGAATCGTCCAAACATATATTCTGTCCACAGATCTTGGCCACACCCTTCTTGTGTTCGACGTCACGACTCGTACTTGGAAGGGAGAACGGCTCCCAGCTGGATATGTCCACTTCTGTTTCCTGTGGCGTTATGTTCGTAAGCGACATCACGTTTGTTAGGCTCGAGGTGTTCGGGAACGTTTGAGTGGAACTGGTCGGAATGTCTTGTGGGTTTAGAGGGGTCGGAGTTGGTGGGGTTTCTTGTGCGGTTTGGCTTGTCTGTGGTGTCGGAGGCGGTTGGAGGGTCGGTGTTGAGTTCTCCCGTGCGCTTTCGTTGGTTTCCAATGTGGGTCGAGTGAGTGGAGTAAGGTCGATTCCCGGTACCCTGGAAATTATTTTTGTTTTTAATTTATTTCTTGCGATTTGCTTAGGACACGTCTTAACTGTCGTTATACTACTAAGTTTATAATTATTTGCTTATTTTTTTTTTAAATTCATTTAGTGTTAAAAGATACCTTTTTAGAAAAACCCTGTAAGAGATCAATTGACCCGGAGATATTTCAACAAGAGATTACTGTTTTTTGTCAATGTCAAATGTCAATAGTGCACGGCGTTTAGAACTTTATGAATGCAAAAAATTGGTATTTTACGCTGAACGAATGGCTGCTAATAGCCGTATAAGCTAACCACATGACTAACGAGGCAGTTGGTATGAGTTTTTTGGTTAATACTGGTACCTGTCGGGTGGTACAGGCGGGGTGGGCGGTAGGGGCGAGGTGGGGTCTCTAGCAGCTGCTCGTGCCGGTGGGGCGACAGGCGGGGCTCCGTACACGTTCTCTCCGCGGGACACGATGCGCAGTTCGTGGAGTTTTGCACGCAGAATGGACACCCAGTCTTGCATTGACTCCCTGTTGAGTTTTTAATGTTTACTCTTAAATCCGGCTCGAAGGACCATGTTTATTTTATTGACCACATTTATATTGTATATATTAGAACCAAACTGGTCGTGATAAGAACACGTCAATCTTACTCGCATTTCGTTGGAAGTCTAAATTTTATATTAAATATAAATTCTTACCAATCTGGTGCTAACATCCTCACAGGGCCATGGTCTGTATCAACTAGGAAGTCGTACTCCGCCCCCACGTGGGGCTTCACGCTCGCCGTCACGTGTCTCGCGGTCCGGAGACAGGCGCGCCACGCCGGCCGGTGAGCCAGCGTCGCGGCACTGTCCGGTTCAGGATACTGTTCCAGGAAGGGGGTTTTTCCGTTGTGGACACAGAATAATGTCCACATCGGTTTGAGGGGTGGCTTCTGAAATTATATTATTGTCATAAAACATATATAATATAGATATTACAAGAATTTCATAATTACTTGTGGTGACAATACAGACTTTTAGTTCGCTTAGGTCTGTGTCTAGTAACTCATTCACTAGACACAGACCAGATTTTGCCCCCTTATTAGGGGGAGAGAGAGGCAGATATTTGGTAGCATATGTCCTGTGTTCCTTGAGTTTCAGAGTTGCTTCATACTGAATTTCATCAAAATTGATTCAGCTTAACCGTGAAAGTGTAACAGACAGACCGACTAGCATTTATCATATCAGTACAGATTATGAAGGTGAAGAAATGAAGAATGCACTTATATTATACAACATATGTTTGTAATTGTTTATATTAATATTAATTACATTTATAGTATCGGATCAATGTTTTTAGTACTCATTTATCAATAGAAATACCTTGAAAAACATTAATCTTATATAATATATATGTTGTATAATAACTGAATATTTGATAAATCAAATTCCCGAGTACGAACTTCAAAAGTACCTTATGTCCCAGTGGTCGGAGTTTACTGGAATTAATATCATTGGGGATCCTCTTGAGATATGCATTCTTCTGTATTTCCCTGTAATACACTGGTCCCTCATCATAACTGGACGACATATTTTGGACAACATTCAGTTCACCTGAAATAATTATAGAAACTTTATATCATAGCTTGTAATTTATTATTTCTAAAAAATATAGCACTTATTATGGAAGAATATTTTTTTCTTTCGAATGTTTTACTAATTTAAGCTAAAGTTTAATTTTACTCAAAAAGTCTCACTTTTATTAAATATGTTTTTGTATTATTATTATTTTTACGTAGAATTATATTTTATATACACATTTGTTTTTGTTTAATTTAAAAATAACGAAACGGACGATGAGTAAACAGCCAAACACGAAACTGAGTACGAAATCGGGCCTTTTTTTAATGAACTGTTGTGCAAAATTGCGTGAACAATTGTAATTAATTGTGCAGTTTAATGCCCGCATTATTTAGAGGACACTGGACATACTGTGAGTCATTTCGTAAGAATGTTTAGTGAGTCCTAAATACTACCACGAAAGTGAAAGTAAAGGAAAAATATTAATACATTATATTTACTGATTCTATATATATGTTAATTGAAAGATATATAATATTAACATGTGATATTATTGTAAGTTAATTATTTCATGTGTAAATAAAAATATTATCGTAAAGAGAAATTTTGACTTACCTGTGTAATAAAATTATTTTGTATTTATATGTAAATTTTAATACTGCTGCTCGAACTGGGCTTCATTATTCCTTAATATTGCAACGTTTTGTTATTCTTTTCTTAATTAATAACTTATTAGACCGTAACTAGCAAAAAATGTATACCTACGATGTAAACGTAACAAAGCTTAAGCGCCATATTTTTGCTTATGACATTTGTAAATGTTGACCCTTTATGCATTTATTTAAAATAATTTCCAAATAGTAAAAATGCTGTGAATTTAGAGTTTATAAATTGAATGATCTAATAATCTTTTGAATTAAGTTGTGCACTGTTTCTCAAATATTAATTATTAAAATTTTCAAAATGTCATACATGACATGTGATTGCTTTTGTTATCTATGTACATATAAATTTGACATAAGACTGATTGTTACGGACGTATGTTGTGAAGTGTTGATGATAAGGCTGTCTTGGGATTTCATTCGTAAGTTATTTTAATTTTCTTGGTAATGCTTACGTGTATAAAGCAAGCATCTACCAATTTATGCTAATATATGACGGCTTATAACAATAAATTACATATTTGCAGAGATATTGTAATGTATTTACTTTTTATTTTAGTACGTCATTTTGCCGCACGAAGCGTAGCGATCGTAAATTATTTTCGTCACGTGATCGTTTCAACCGCCAAAATAAGTGTCATTTTTCGCCGACAGCATAAATTTCTGTTACAAAGAAACGGTAATTTGTTATTTTAATCGTGATCGTTTCTTGTTTTACAAATAATTTACTTCAGTTTAAACATTTACGATATAAGTTCTAATTAATCGCTATAAAAGCGATCAATATAATGGCTAAAGTGCATATAACCAACGTCGTTGTGCTAGACAATCCAAGTCCTTTTTTTAACCCTTTCCAATTCGAGTTGACCTTCGAATGCATAGAAGAACTCAAAGAAGACCTCGAATGGAAAATGATTTACGTCGGTTCAGCGGAATCCGAAGAACACGATCAAGTATTGGACACGATTTATGTTGGACCGATACCAGAAGGTAGACACATGTTTGTTTTTCAAGCCCCACCGCCGGACGTCACACGCATACCAGAAAACGATGCGTTAGGTGTCACTGTGGTGCTATTAGCGTGTTCATATAGAGGACAGGAGTTCGTCAGAGTCGGTTATTATATTAATAACGAATACAACGAAAGCGAACCGGAATTAAGAGAGAACCCCCCAGCTAAACCACAGTTCGATAAAGTAGTTAGGAATATATTGGCGTCAGAACCAAGAGTGACTAGGTTTAAGATTAATTGGGCTGAACCGGACGCAGCCGTTGCAACAGACAGCGGGGACGGCAATTTGGAGACATCACATGCACCGAGCAATGATTCCTATGGAGCGTCTTTCAATGCTGATAGTCAAATAAGTGGTATTGAGTTCCAAGGTAGTCTGAGTGGCTATGGAGACAATTCAAATTCTATTGCTCCCATGGAGTGTTGAGGTGAGAACTTTTGTTAATATTCTTCATATATTATATAAATAATTGGATGTCGGTATATATTTTTTATATTAATATGACTATGAAACTAAACAATTACCGCAAAAGTTGTTATAACTTTTTGCTAGATGATACTGATACAATTATTTAATGTTTATCTGATTGCAATGACAATTTGAATCCAACTTATATATAGCTTGGATATTTATTACTCAATCACATGACAAATTTGAGTAAATAAAGTTTATACCGCTGACTTAAAACAGCTAATTATCACCAGCCCATTCCCATTCTCGTCAGACTCATCCGAAGCCAACGTCAGAATATATATTATATACAAGATCAGAGCAACAACTCCCAGCTTTCACTAGTCAAATATAAATTACTCTTCAAGACTTTGATAAATAATTTATTAATAGAACTGCATAGTTTAAAATGTATTTCTTGATTGAATTAATCTTACAATGTTAACAAAACAAAAATAAATCGGGTTAAGTTAATGAAGTATACAAATTGTAAACGCAATTGATGCAAAACGATTTGGTTTTTTTAAGTTTCAATAAATATCCCATCAACAAGGCTTAGTTATTAGAAATTATAAAATTTGTTCCATCATGCTGCTTTTTTTATATGTCTTGTTGGAAACACATGTATTAGAATTTCAATCGATTGATATCCAATACAAATAGGTTTACTTTTACAAAGCATTAGGTGAAATAAACAAAATATTTGAATTATAAACATTATTTTTACCAAACTTTATTCATTAACATTTTACTTAGTGGTAGGACCTTTTCCTAGTCCCTCTGAGTAGCTTCCACTGACTATCAGCCACCCACCAACATCATATCAGTCAAACAACAACACTTGGTATTGTTGTGTTCCGGTTTGAAGGGTGAGTGAGCCAGTATAACTATGAGCACAAGGAGCATGACATTGAGTAGCTGAGGTTGATTGTGCATTGGCTATGGAAGTGTGGACAGTGACCACTTGCCATCAGATGACTCATTTGCCAGTCCACCTACCAATTTGAAATATTAAAAAAATATATATACGATATCCAATTTTTAGTAATAAACATTAAATTGTGTGACATGCAATTAGGATGTTCTTTGATTAATGAGTGTGAGTAATGTTTGGTTGTCCATAAAGCATTGTACGGATTAGTCAGTTTATTAATAGCACGTTATTCTTACTAGACTCAGATAATAAACAATTAAATTGAATATATTTTTTATTTCAGATTGGCGATGAATTAATTATGGGAGTAAATAATACGTCGGTGAATTAAACGTATGGAATTTCTATATCGACTGAATATAATGAATAAGCAATCTTGTGCATAGGTTGATGCATAGAGACGGCGAATGGTCATTGTTAATAGATTATGTATATTGTAATAAAAAATCTTAACCGAACTTGCTTGTAAATATTAGACTTGATTGATATTAAAATGTGTGCCATCTGATGGAATATTTATAATATTATTTCCGATTATGTCGTCTGAGCCATTATTTCTTAGTGCCGAAAATTACACTGGCTCAGTCATTATTCCATCTGTATTGTTTATGGTAACCGGATCATAGTGTACAGTACCACTATTTCTGAGTCGGTTAGCCATTCGATAGCACATGAAACTATGTATTGGAATGATTTATAAAATGTGTAAGAAATATATTAAAAATAATTGTCTTTTTGTGTAAGAAGTGAATTTTAATTGTCAGATCAGTGTTTTTTCGGTGTCAAATTTTCAAACAGACTAACTAAATTAATTAACTAAATCAATTTAATTACATTTAAATATATAGAATAAAAGCCGAGATGGCCCAGTGGTAAGAACGCGTGAATCTTAACCGATGATCGTGGGTTCAAACCCGGGCAAGCACCACTGAATTTTCATGTGCTTAATTTGTGATTATAATTCATCTCGTGCTTTACGGTGAAGGAAAACATCGTGAGGAAACCTGCATGTGTCTAATTTCACTGAAATTCTGCCACATGTGAATTCCACCAACCCGCATTGGAGCAGCGTGGTGGAATAAGCTCCAAACCTTCTCCTCAAAAAGAGGAGAGGAGGCCTATAGCCCAGCAGTGGGACTTTCACAGGCTGTTACATATGTTACATATAGAATTTATCCTTTAATTAAAAAAAAAAAAATTTTATATATGCTGAGAGATTGCCGTACAATTGGCTGATTGCCATAGAACATGGCCCCAGAAGCAATGGTAACATATCTTCAGAGTGTCCCTCTTTATACTGGTATAACAGTTTTGTTTTTATTCAAAGTTATCAATTTAAAACATGAAGATTTGCTATCACTTATGAAATTTGTCTAATTAGACTTTCATATATATAGATTTTATATGAATCCACCACACTGCTCCAATGTGGGTTGGTGGATATCCATAAATGGTAAATCATCAAATACTTCGTTCCATGACCAAATGATATTGCTTCAAAAATTTGCACTAATTTCTGATTTGTTAGGAATTAAATCATTCGATTATTACATTGATCAATTAAATATACAATAAATAAATATTTTAATTTTTTTTATATATTTTATCTGTAATTAACAATTAATGTCTCTCAACAAATTTCTTGTCAGTCTCGAGCACATGTATGACCTTTTTTAACGCTAAAAAAAAGCATTACTCGTTTCCCCCATGTACACGGGGTAAAATGGGGGAGGGTATGTGGGGCTCGCCGGTGTCCAACATCGGAATACCCACTAAACAACCAGCGATACCCTTACCGTCTTAACGAGGAGCACCACGGGATCACTTGCTCATACTACCGTGACGACATATGTATGACCTTGAAACGAACTGATAAATATTGAAGTAAACTTTTGTGCGTTTATGAGCAAACAGTTTGCCTAGTTAAGCGCGATGAAATAAGTGTTGCCTATAATCTCCTTTGGAGGATACATTTTTTTTTCTTTGTTATAATACTTTATTTTTAATTATACATCTTTGCTTATATATATATCATAACTGTTGTAGCTGATGACGCGTAAGATGATCAATTATCTTTCCGTTTAAAGTTAAATTATATTTCAATGGCCACAATGAATACGCATTCCTTAGCTTTACATATTTTATGCGATTTTCTTATAACTGTCCTGTGTTATGTCAGTACAAATAGTTCTCGATCAATATATCTCTGTTTAAAATACAAAACAATTCCATTTAACTACTTATATTGGCATCAATTTCACTTTTAAAGGTTGGATAATAACTTCGATATTCAAAACTTATTATACTACGATATGAATATTATCATAGATTATTTAAAATCTCGACCAATGATATCGCGTCAGTTCAAGGTCATTGTTATTCATTTGTCTCGACTCCTGCGATCGGACTAGGCTAACGAGTAACACGAGCTATGCACGCAACTATAAACCTTAATGCATTTACATACTTTCATGGTAATAATCACTTTTCTATATCTTAGATTTCGACCAATGTGACGTTTCATTTCAAGGTCATTTTTTATCTGTACTACTGCTGTTATAATAGATTACGATTATTCTTACTTAGATTATCGATTCGGATACTAGATTCATCAGCTGATTAATTAAAGTAGATTAATATGTTTAGTTATGTATTATGATAATATTAATTTAGTATTAGTTGTTTAAATCATATGTTATGTACTAGAAATTGGATAGATCTTAAGGCATTATTTTTTTAATTCATAAAGTGTAATAAAAACTCTTTGCGGGTAGTGTGACATCTTTGCATGATAAATTAAAAAAAAAATAGTACAAAGTCCTTTGCAAGCAAGTTCGAAGCAATAACATGTAAGTAACTGTTGATCTGTCGGTACTGTATTTATTTTTTTATTTATTAAGTATAATGTAACAATACTTTGTTGATAGCGGAAATATTTTTACCAAAACCGAACTAATATAGATATATAATAAAATTGATAATGTTTTTTTTTTTCATAACCTCTTTCTGTTATAAGAAACCTGTTTGGTCAAATTGTTTTGAGTCGATTTTGAGTCTGTGGATGCATTATTAAAAAACAAAAAAAAAACAATAATAAACACAAATGTGATATGCTGATAGGTAGCTATTCTATAAGAACTAAGTTCGTTTCTCACTCGACAAATGTTGACAACCGACTTATGGTGATATACTATTTCGATGCGTGTATTGAAATTTAAATGTTATATCATTACCAACGAACGAGATATTTATAACTCGACCTGAGTAATCTAACATTTAATTATTATGACCTTTCGTTGACCTTTTACGATAGACCTTTGACCTTAAATTACGTATGAGGTCAAATAAAATTAGAACTGTAATTTTCTATAAAAAAAAAATTGTCATTATTGAACATCAGGTGGCCCATATACTTGGCCATATTTTACATAATAGATCTATGCTTATATTGTATGCATTATAATTGACTTAAAATCTTCATATTGGATCTATATATAAAACCTCTTTTTTGTTTTGCAAAAAAAACTCTCATCATGATTGTCTATGCACTCTGTCTACGGTAACAAATAAATATGTCCTTGACAAATAGTCATCGACATCACGTGTAGAATTAGCAAGCTGAAGTAAAAGTGGGCTGGTCATGTCTCCAGACGCATCGATGGCCGATGGAGCCGACACGTGTTAGAGTGGAGACCACGCTTAGGCAAACGTAGTGTAGGACGCCCTGCGGCAAGGAATTTGTATTTGTAATAAGTAGCCGTCATGGTAACTATTATACATTAAAAATACCTATTCTTGGCGTTCTATAGGGGATTCTTTCGTTCAGCAGAGGACGGCGATAAGCCGATATATACCTATTCTTAAAGAAGGAAGTAAAATTACTCTCTGCCAAACGGCGCTATACCAAACCCATATTATATAATAAACTAAAAAAATACACTTACTTTCTACAAAAATTAAAAAAATAAATAAAAACCGACTTCAAATCTGTACCCATAGATAATACATATATACTGGTATCTGTATATACCCATATAAGCAAAATAAAAAGTAATAAATAGTATTTTAATTACTTCAAAGCAAGAATAACAAATTTCTTGATACTAATATTGATAATTATTTCTATTTAATATTTATAAACAGTTATTTCTGGAGTCGGTGCCAGCCAAAGTAATATAACCTTAAATAATTAACTGAGTAGGTTCTCAATTAATCTATTAATATATGAATGCGATTTTTTTTTGCAAAAGCCGTCATTCTTGGTGAACGGTCTGTAAACAGCCACAGTCGGCCTAATTTATTCAATATATCAAATTAAGTTTTTATGACAACAATGAATTATAAGTATAATATTCCCTTTTGTTTTTTTACTACGTAATCATTGTTTTTTTTTCAGATTGACGGCTGTCATCTATGATTTGAAATTAGAAAACTATCGAACTACCGCAAATAAATGTAAGTGTTATTTAGATAGGGACACGTGTGATATGAAATATTGTGACATAAAAGTGAAACTACACGTTAAGTTAACTCGTAGTTTTGCCGTAATCTCATAGATGGCGCTGTACAATTATAACGATATTCCGTATCGCGCTGACCAGGCTTTTATATACGTAAAGTTAACTCGAGCTCTCATAGATGGCGCTGTGCTTTTCGGTCGATATTCTGCATCGCGCTGGCTAGATTTTCCCGCGAATAATGACGTCCGTGGGTTGATTCCCTTTGAGTTATCGCTTCTCGGCCTTTTGGCTAAGATCAAAGTGTAGTATCTGTTCTTTTCAGCTTAATATCTGAAAGTTCCCGCACTGCGGGACCAGTATATTAAACTGATTTTTGTACAACGACGGGATGTTCGGGGCTCGCTCCACTCCCGTCACGGGTCGGCCCGGCATTGCAGTGCCGCCGGGATCGGCCCACAGAATTAACTTGAAACTAGGGAACCTAACTTGCGCAATAGAATTAGTGTATTTTAAACTTCGATCACTAATAAGAACTAGATACGCAGTCCCGTACAAAAATCATTTTAAAACTGTCCCCTACTGTGTTTATGTACTTGTAGTTGAAACAAAAATACATTAATGCAAATTCAATCTTAAGGTCATCGCTTAAAGTTGTATTCACAACTTATACACATATTTACACGCACACATACATTTCGACCGACAGTAGCTGGTCTACATACATTACAAATTAAACCTTACGTCGTTAACTTAGAGTAGAATTTAATACACGATAAAAAAGGCAATACAATTTTACGAGGTAGGCTCGCCGCTAGCACAAGGACTGAATGGAGCCCAACTGTTCAATATATTTATTTTCATACCCAAATATGAAATGCTTTTTTTTTGTAATTAAGTCAAAGGTGTGTTTTGTGTTATAAACATAATTTATTATTCATACGGAAAACCATTAAATCAATGAAACTAAGATAAATATAGATATAAATATTTATTTACATAATCAATCATTAAAATCAAAATATATTTATCACTTTCTAAAAATGCTTCGAACATACAACGCTTCGTTGGGTCGGCTAAAAAAAATCTTCGGATCTTTGACGTGCTATTATAAAGCTAGAGGAAAGCTAGAGACCATTATAAAATCTCTCATCATCAATTTAATCTCAAATAGTCAAAAAAAATATATCAAGAATCAAAATTGACTAAGTAAAAATGTTGCAATAACTCTTTAATTCTCGCTTTGGAGTCGATGCCAAGCACCAAATGTGTTCCATTGTTGTTGAAACAACCCATGTAACCCGAACAATTCAAGTGGGTACGCGATAGTATGAATAACACGTTTATGAAGAGTCTTTACAATAGGCATGATGACTGATTCTGAAATAACCTTCTATAATGTAGGTACACGTCTACTATTACTGAAAATAATTTCATTTCAGTAATAAACTAACTGCTTACGCAAATAATTGCATTTTCATTTACCTATTTTGAATTCCGCTCGAAAACACCCGCAGGTGTCATGGCGCCTGACGTGACGTCACGCCTCAGAAAACGACAGTAAACGTTTTATTATGTCTATACTCAACGAAGAAAGGCAGAAAGTATTGCGTATTTCCTAAGGTTAAAAATGAATTCCAAAGTATAACAACGTGCAATACGATGCAAAATTAATTTAGAAACGTGTAAACACAACAACTGTTCAAGAGAGACTGTTATAAATAAAAAGGCGTGACGTCATTCGCTCTGATTAGCGTTTCAAATAAAATGGCCGATTGCAGAATTGTATACTTTTATTTTATTAAAAATCTTATTAATCCCAATGTGTATATTAAAATGGGATCATTTTTTAGAATCCTTTTGAAATAGTTTCTTCTCCAAAATCATTTATTTTTTAATTCTTTAATAATGTCATCATGCCTATGGTCATGCTTTATATCTATTAGTGTTTAAAAATGTTTTTCGAAGATTTACAAAATTCCATTGACGGAGATTGACGTGTTTCTTTTGAGCTCTGTACATTTTATTCGAAAAATAATAGTAAAAGTTATAGTATAATTGTAAAAGCTATTTGATTGACTGTACTAATCAGCAAGTTAAGTGATAAGTGGCAAAACTCAGTGTGATACAAACAAAAAGTGATGAAAATTGCTAAATATAAGCTCACTATAAAGGGATTATCATAATGTATGTAGTGTAAAATCTAACAAAGTACGCTGCTATACCCTCCTTTTATTTATTTATTTGTCTGTTAAAATCGCTAATGATTCTATAGTAGGACAAATTCACCGTTCTAGTTATCAAACGATTGGTCCTACGGTGCGAAAGTTAGGCGACGACTCGAAGAATCAGTGTTCAAACCCTGGCGTAATCTCAACTTTTTTTTTTTGTTTTAAAGTATTCGCCATATCGAATTTAAATAGTGGATCTTTGTAGCAATTATTGAAACATGGCTGACAAACGTATAAATTGTGGATGTTGTAGTTCAAGTTCAGACGAAGATGAACACATCCTATGCTCAACATGCAATGTAGCATATCACTGTGGTTGCTTGGGTGTTAAATTAGGTACTGGCAATTTTAATAATTGGATTTGTCCAAAATGCAGTGGATCAACACCTAAAGGAGTCAGACATGATGAAACGCCTGTGCGACTAAGCAATAACCTTACTAAGGCAAGTGACTGTAATGTCACCAAAAGACCACACAAAAGACAGGCCCTTAGTTCTCCAACGTCTATGAATGTAACTGCAGCCGTAACCCAGGAACAAGTACGTGTTATCGTGAGTGAAGTTATTGAAAGGGAGATGACTACTCTAATAGAAAACATCAACAAAACAATTGTATCCACTGTCAGTACTCACTTAAAAAACATAGAAACTAAAATTGCAGATCTACAGGAATCCGTGTCATTTATGAGTACTCAGTATGATGAAATGAAAAAACAAGTCGGTACATACTCTGAGCTGACTATAAAATTACAACAGGAAAACCAATCTCTTCAATCTACTGTTTACAATCTACAGTTTTTAAATCTTACAAACAGATTAAATCAGATTGAACAAAGATCACGAGCCACCAACATCGAAATCCAGTGTGTACCTGAGTCGAAAAACGAAAACTTAATCAAAATCGCAAAACAGCTGTCAAACGCCGTTGGTTTTGACATTGACGACAGCAAAATTCAGAATTGTACCCGCATCGCAAAAATTGATTCTAGTTCAAAGCGACCAAGATCTATCATTCTACAGCTGAGCACACCATTAGTTCGAGATCAGCTTTTAGCAGCCGTTATTAAATTCAATAAAAAGAATCCCTCAGGAAAATTAAACAGTTCTCACCTTGGTATTGGAGGAAATATAGTACCTGTATATGTATGTGAACATTTATCCCCGGCCAATAAATTACTTCATGCTGCTGCAAGGCGCAAGTCTAAGGAACTGAATTACAGGCATGTTTGGGTACGGAGTGGGCGCATATATATGCGAAAAACGGACAATTCAGACTACAAACTTATAAGCAATATGGACTGCCTTGATAAGTTAAATTAATTATTTTTACCTATTTTAATAGCACGCATATTGGTTCAAATTCTTTTAAAATTCAACCAACTAAATATATATTACCAAAATGTTAAAGGCTTGCGGACAAAAACTCATGATCTGTATAGAAATGTTTGTTGCAATAAATATGACATCATTGTATTGACTGAATCGTGGTTAAGTAATAGTATTTTGGACTCTGAAATGTTTAGCGCTGATTATAATGTTTACAGAAGGGATAGAGATAAGTTCAACTCTAAGAAAAAAGACGGAGGAGGGGTATTGGTTGCTGTATCAAATAGACTAAACTCTCGCAGAATGGGCCTTTGGGAAAGTATATGTGAAGACTTATGGATTGTTCTTGATATAAGCAAATCTATTAAATTAGCAATTTGTGCAGCCTACATTCCTCCACCTGTCAATAAATTGGTCTTAGATAATTTTATGGATAATTATAATTGTATCTCTGAATTAATTGACTATAGAACACTTATTATAGGAGATTTTAACTTAAGTTGTATCGTTTGGAACTTGGCTGAAAGTCCCCTCGGTGGATACCACACTACCATCTTAGCTCAATCTTTAATAGATTTCTCTCACACAAACTGTTTCCGTCAATTTAATCGTGTAAAAAACCATATGAATAAAATCTTGGACTTAGTTCTCTTTAATGATGAATTAATGACTATCACAGTTGACCCTTCAACAAATGAATTAAGTCGTGTGGATCCACTACATCCACCTCTTAACATCAATATTGATCTAGAACATAATTCGCAGAAAAACCTGAATAAAAATCTTAACACTAAGAAATATAATTATTTTAAAGCAAATTTCAATGCAATAAATGAATTCCTTAGCAACGTAAATTGGGTCGAAACGTTTGCAGAGATTAATGATGTAGATGAAATGGTGAACTGCTTCTACGCTATTATACAAAATTCCATAGAACTTCATACGCCTAACATAACTGTTAATAACACTTTTAAGTACCCCCCATGGTTCAACAAAACTCTTATTAAAAGAATAAAAGAAAAAGAAAAGATGAGAATAAGATTTAAGAAATATAAAAACCCTATGGAAGGGGTGTCACTGTCCATTTTAGAGAAAAGATGCGACAAGCTATCACTGGAGTGCTATAATTCGTATCATAAATTCGCGGAAGAGAAAATTAAATCTGATACTAAGTATTTTTGGTCGTATATAAAAAGAAAGAAAAACAACAAAGCTAGCACTTATCCAGCAACTATGAGGCGAAATGAAGTTATAGCGAGTGATGGCCCAAGTATTTGTGATTTATTTGCATCACAATTCTCATCAGTTTATGAAGAAAATAACGTACCTTCCTATAATATTGATAATATTCTTAAAACCTTGGACAGTAGAATCAATAGCAGTTTAGCGATAATTCAATTGAAAGAATCCGACGTTCTAGAAAAATTAAAGTGCTTGGATAGTAATAAAGGTTCTGGACCTGATAACATTCCCCCAATTTACATAGTAAAATGCTCATCAAATCTTGCTCTGCCCCTCACAATTATATTCAACACTTCGCTACGATTGGGGATATTTCCTTCGAAATGGAAGACTGCAAAAGTAGTTCCCATTTTCAAAAGTGGTGAGAAAAATAATGTGAAAAACTACAGGCCCATTTCAATTCTCTCGATATTTGGAAAAGTGTTTGAGTCATTAATTTACCCATATATTTACAACCATGTTAGATGCTTGTTCAGTAATCATCAGTATGGCTTTGTTGCTGGACGGTCTACATGTACGAACTTAGTAAATTTCTCAGAAATTTTATTTGAATCTGTCGATAGAAATAAGAGAGTAGATGTTATTTATACTGACCTAAGTAAGGCTTTTGACCTTGTGCCATTTTCTGCTCTTATTTTAAAACTGTCCGTTTGTGGTCTCACAGGGCCACTGTTAGGATTGCTTGAGTCTTATCTTACTAGCAGACATTTTTATGTTGTTGCCAGCGGTTTTCAATCTAGTAAACGCAAAGTAATATCTGGAGTTCCACAGGGCTCACACTTAGGCCCGTTATTATTCAATATTTTCATAAACGACCTAACTAGTTCTTTTAAACATTCTACCCCATATTTGTACGCTGATGATGTAAAACTTCTTAAAATCATTGGGAATTCAAATGATACAATCCTTTTACAAGATGATTTAACACAATTGTATAACTGGTGTCAAAATAATGGTATGAAACTCAACCCAGATAAATGTTCATGGATATCTTTCACTAGAAATTCTAATGAGATTAGTACGCATTATAATATAGCTGGCAATCATATCAATTCCGTGGATACGATTAGGGATCTTGGGGTGATCTTTGATAAAAAATTAACTTTTAAATCACATATGGACAACATAATTAGCAGGGCATCTAAAATGTTAGGTTTCGTTATCAGAAACAGTAAACTGTTTCGAAATCCAAAAACTAAGATCATATTGTTCAACAGTTTTGTCAGGAGCATTTTGGAATATGCAAGTGTTGTTTGGAGGCCACATTACGCGACTCACTGTTTAAGACTAGAGAGAATTCAAAAACGTTTTCTTTACCATCTTACATTTTCTTTAGGTAAAGCCAAATTACTTCCTACCTACAATGTAAGACTAAAGTACTTCAAAATTATTTCCTTAAGTCAACGGCGTGACATGCTAGATTTAACGTTTTTATATAAAGTTCTAAATAGTTTATATGATAATTCTTTTCTTGTTTCTAGAATAAATTTAAATGTTCCTGCTAGATACCCACGAAAACCGATAGCGCCATTAGTAAGACCTTTTCGTAAAACCGTTTTAGGAAGTAACTCACCTGTGGTACGTTTTTGTAAAATCTTAAACGAGCACAGTGCCTCCCTAGATCCATTTGGTGACTCTTTATCTAAGTTCCGTAAGAAAATGTCAGAATTATTAGCCATTTGATTGTTATTGTTTCGTTATCTATTTTTTTAACTCTTTTTTTTTTTTTGCTTATTGTTTTTTATTAAGTATATTTTTTTTGTAACTTTTCAATTAGCATAATATTTTTAAACTTGTAAATGTACATATTTTTATCGTGTAAGCTCCTTTTATATCCACTATCATTGCATGAGGTATTCTCCTTTATAGGTAATGCATTTAGTTTTAAGCTATATGTTGTTATTGTTACTAATATTGTGTTGATGTATTTACTCCTGGAGGATCTTAATAAATAAAAAAAAAAAAAAAAAAAAAAAAAAAGATTTCCTGACGAAATCCCAGTGTTTACAATACAATGATAACAATTATATAATGGTAATATTAATACTTACCGAAAATACGAAACTCCATCCTTTTTCAGCGTCCTAGACGTGTGATTACTGCATTTTTGAAAGAACACTGTGGAGTTTTTTTTTTTATATTAGCCAGGAGGGCAAATGATTACTCCAGTACTGATGTTAAGTGGTAGTAGAGTCCATTCGCGAGGACGACCAGTACAGTCGGGAAGAAGGTTCTGCACTAGCCGCCCTCGCCTTGCCGGCCCGCAAGATGCCTCTTCACGCCTCGTTTGAAGGAACCCGGGTCGTAAGAGGAGGGGAATACGTGAGCTGGTAAGGAATTCCATTTCTTGGAAGTGCGACAAAGAAAGGAGTTGCCAAATTTCTTTGTGCGCGATGGAATTGATGTCACAGTTAGTCGGTGACATCGAGAGCATCGAGGGGAAGCAGTAATTAGGGAGGATAATTCCTCGGAACACTCGCCGTTATACAGTCGATAGAAAGCGCTCAGCGCTGCTATCTCTCGACGCAATTAATTGTAAAGGCTCGAGGGTGTTAGTGACTTTTACGTCGCCAATAATGCGGACCGCACGTCGCTGCAACCGATCCAAGGCCTGAAGTAGGTACTTAGCGGAGCCATCCCAAAGGTGCGAGCAATATTCAACGCAAGACCGTACCTGTGTTTTGTACAGCAGGCACAGTTGTTGCGGCGTGAAAAAACGCCGCACCTTGTTCAGAACTCCGAGTTTCCGTGAAGCTGTTTTTATCACAGCCTCGATATAATCCGTTGGACTAAGGTCGCAGCGAACGTCCATCCCCAGCATGGCGATTTTGCTTTGTATCACCAGCGGAGTGCCACAGAGTGAGGGAAGAGGGGAAAATGGTGACTTTTTTGCTGTGAGAGCGCATACCTGTGTTTTCTTGGCATTAAACTCAACAAGATTATCTGAGCCCCATTGGCGATAAGCTCTAACGTCTTATTGAGCTCAATGACAAGATCCTCCCGCCTCTCCCTAATTTCCGCCTGCCCAGCCACTGACCGAACGGTACTACATAAAAAGAGCACCCAAATGTTCAAATGGGTGCTCATTTGGTGAGGACGTTTTTTGAAGCTGATTGTGTATCTAGTTTTTATCAGTGATCGAAGGCTATTTTTTTATAAATAACACAATTAACACAACAACCCACGCCCACACTCCGTCTTAAAACGCAGGCGAAAAGTTGTATGTAAAATTTATAAGTATAAAACGATTCAATAAATCATTTGTGACAAATAAATAACTGCTTTTTTTATTTGTAGTTTGCAGCAAAGATGTCACTACAGCGCTTGACAGCGCTCCGAGCGCTGATGGCGAGCCAGCCGACGGCGCTGGCTGCGTACATCGTGCCCACTGCCGACGCTCACAACGTAAGATGTTTGCAACACCGATTATATTAATACGGGGATTCCCGGTACTTTTAGGAATACTTGCCTATTCGGAATTTTCCAATATTTCACTGGTAGTGAAACTGCTTCCGTATGAGCCAGAATTTAAAGAAATGCAGATCTTTTGCCTTCCCCTACTAGGGAATAATTAAATTTATTATTAATAACTAATCTCGCGCTGACGTCATCACGCTCGAACTCTCAGCTACCGTGTAGCGTTTAATTTTTAAATGTCAAATGGTCTACTTGTAATGCAACCGTTTGAAATGTCGATTCAAGTGTGCTTCATACGTATGTAAACGCGATGATTCGTTTTAGTCGGAGTATATAGCCCCGGTCGACGCAAGGCGGGAGTGGTTGTCAGGGTTTACGGGCTCCGCGGGGATCGCCATCGTGACGTCAGCGAAGGCTCTCGTCTGGACGGACGGGAGATACTACACGCAGTTCCAGAACGAAGTTGATATGAATGTATGGACGCTTATGAAACAATGTGAGTTATTTGCAGAGCAGGGCTTTTGGGCAATCCCCCCCCCCCATAGTATTTTAGAAAAAAAACATTCTATTGCCGACAAGTCAACAACTTGAATATAGTACATATGTTAAAATACAGATAAATCAGCTATAGACGTATTTTTTTATATAATTGTTAAGAGACGAGTGGACCTGATGGTAAGTGGTCACCACTCATAGGCGCTGTAAATACCGAGTAAATTTGTCATCTGTTTAATTTGTTCTGTATATATTTTTTCAGCACTACCGGAAACACCTTCTATGGACAAGTGGTTGACGAGTAACCTCGTATCCGGTTCTGTGGTGGGAGTCGACCCTCACACGATTACCAGGGAGGAATGGACGCCTTTGCAGGTATACACTTAACTGTTTTGGTTTTTAGCAAGATTATTTATATATCTATAATCCTCTAGCGGCTACTCCTGCCTGAGAGGGGAGGGGCAGATTTTAGGGGGGTTTTAAATTAGGATATAAGCTATCTCTATAACAAATTTCATTAAAATCCGTTTAGTATTTTTGGTGCAAAACAGTACCAAACATCCGTCCACAAAAACATTCGCGATTATAATCTTAGAAAGATGAGATAGGTTCGAAAATCGGTTTGGACTGAACTGACGAGAAATTCTCAGGTAACGTGGAGCTCGTAGACAAAAAGGGAAGAAAGGAGGCAGTGTGAAATGCCATTGGTCCTTCGTCTGATCTCGATCCAATCCAGGAGAGTGAATGCATTTCGAGTGCCTGTGTTTGCGCGAAAATTTGCGCAATATATAAATTATTAATATTATATGTATAATATATAAATTCCCTATAATATTATATATAAATTCCCTATATCTTCATCTTCAACGTAGTTTGTTTATCTCGTCTAAGTGGAATGTGCATTCTAAATCGTTGGGAGGTTTACCTCTAAAGTAATAATAATAATACTCTCCCGGCCGATTTCGGCCACGGCGACCGCTTCAACTCCTTGCCTGGTGTCGATCGTGTGCTCGCATGTGGCTTATGTAGCCAATCTTCTTACTGATGATCCTCGCGCATAGCGGGCGTGTGTGTACTCCATTGATATAATTGTAGTTGATTGCCGCGGGTGGTCGGGCTTTCAACTGGTCGCGTCTGGCATCAAGCTCAGCAAGGCGACTCACTTCAAATTCTTGGATCCTCGCTTTAATGCTGGATCTCCATTGTACCCTGTTGGTGGCCTGCTGCTACCACTGCGCGGTTTTTATATTGCACTTTTTCATGTGCCGCTTTAGCACATCTTTGTATCTAAGGAGTTGTCCGCCATGCTTACGCTTGCCTTCCTCAAAGTCGCCATAAAAGATGCGCTTAGCGACACGCTGATCCGCCATCCTTGACACGTGACCACACCAACGAAGTTGTCGCCGCATAAGGTAAGCTTCAATGCCACCCACATTAGCTCTTCGCAGCACTTCTGAATTCCGCTCACGATCAGACCACTGGATATTCAGGATTTGGCGTAGGCATTTAAGGTGGAAGCGGTCTAATATGCGAATATGATGTCGGTACACAGTCCAGGTTTCGGCAGAGTAAAGAATGTTAGGTAGCACGACCGCCATATATATGGAAATTTTGGTAGCCAGTTTTAGGTCATGTGAGCGGAAGACTCAGTTTTGGTATTCAGCTTGCCGAATGCCGCGGCTGCAGCACCGATCCTGCTGTTGATTTCGGCATCAAATTCGCACTTGGATGTAACAGTGCTCCCCAAGTAACGAAACTGATCGAGCTGCTTTAGTACGTCATCTCCAAGTTTGATGACCAGTGTTTCACTGCCGTGGATATCCAAAGACATCACTTCTTTCTTTTTGACACTGATCTTTAGGCCGAACTTGCGGCAGGACACATGGAACTCGGACATGAGCTTTTGCAGGCCGTCTGGGGATTCTGCCACAAAACATAAGTCATCCGCATTAGTGATCTCAGTAATCATTGCGTGAGACACTTTTGTTCGGGACCTTTAACCTGGCTAAATTAAAAAGGCTGCCATCAGTGCGGAAACGGACGCGAACTCCTTCGGGAGTCGTCTGTAGGACATCGCGGACTACTACTGCAAAGTACAGGGCAAACAGTGTGGGCGCCAGCACGCACCCTTGCTTTACCCCACAGGTAACGGGGAAGAAGTCCGACTGTTCACCGTCAATGGTGACGCAGCTCCTCATTCCGTCATGCAGTAGTCTGACTAGTCGCACAAACTTCTCCGTGCATCCCAATTTTCCTAGCACAGCCCAAAGAGCTTCACGAGGCACGCTGTCAAATGCCTTCTCAAGGTCGACAAAGCAAAGATACATGTTACGACCCTGCTCTCTGCTTTTCTCTTGCAGTTGACGCACTGAGAAGATAGACTCACAAGTACCCCGGTCATGTCGAAAGCCAAACTGGGTTTCAGGCAGAATCTTTTCTGAAAGTTCTGTAAGGCGGTTTAAAAGAATTCTGGCGAGGACTTTTCCAGGGACCGGTAATAGTGAAATACCGCGGAAGGAGTTGCAGTCAGAACGGTCCCCCTTTCCCTTATACAGTGTCCTGATGATAGATACTTTGAACGTATCAGGGACTTGTTCTTTTTCCCACATATGGGTAAAAAGTTCCCATAGAGCCGAATGCAACTCCTCACCCCCGTATTTGAGTAGTTCTCCTGATATAAAGTCTTTTTTTTTTTTTTTTTTTAACGCAGTGGAAACCTTCAGAAAGGTACCCAGCTCTCATTGGGGGGAACTCGGTTATGTGGGATTCTTACCCACTAAAACCACTGCGATGGCCGTCCTCGGCACGGATCGGAGAGGCTACGGGATCGTGTTGATATAACGCATCCGCGGCCTCTCCCGTACTGTGCACCGCCCGATGCTCGGCGGAGCTCTCCTCAGGGGGCGAAGGTTATCTCGCCCCCCCCCGCACTCCTCGCTAGTGCGTACGGCAGCGCGAGGCCACCCCGGCTGCCGTCCTCCTCAGGGCCGTCTGAAATAAGACACGCGAGGCCCCCACCTCACGCATCCTCGGCCCCAGGGTCACGCCCTATCTTTTAAGCCCCGGGCGTCGGGGCTGTGGGAGGGCCGAGACGACGCCGACGTCGTCTCCGCTGAGCAGGATCGGCCCTTTCCCGTTCCCGCTCCGCCGTCTCCTTCTGGACCATGACGGTCTCACAGAAGGAGGCTACGGCCCTCCACGCCGATTCCCTGCGGAGCATCGCCGACACGACTGCTCGCAGGGAGAGGTCTTGTCCGATTTCGCGGACCAGAATCTCCCTCTCCGCATTCCACGCGGGGCATACCTCCAGCGTATGCTGAGCGGTGTCCCGGTCCGCACCGCAATGGTGGCACATCGCCGACGATTCGCGTCCGATCTTACACAGGTATTCTCCAAAACAACCGTGACCGGTCATTACCTGCGTAAGTCGGAAGGTGACTCGTCGCTTTCGTCTCATCCTGATATAAAGTCTACGCCAACCGCGCGCTTATTCTGCTGCTGTTTGATGGCAGAAACAACCTCATCACGTGACAGTGGCTCATCCAGCTTGATAAAAGTAGGGAGTTGAGGTAAGGAATTGTAATTGTGTTGTTGATGTAATCCAGATTGAAATCTCGGTCTACATTGAGCAGGAAGTTAAAATGTTCTGCCCAACGCCTGAGTACTTCCTCCTTGCTTTTAATAAGGCCATCGCCAGTTACTGGACGTAGTGGCACTTTTCTTAAGCGGGATGTACCGAGCAACCTTCGAACCTCACTGTAGAACTCTCCTAGCTGGTTAGTGTCAGCAAGCCACTGCACTTGACGTGCTTTGTCCCGCCACCACTTATCCTTAATCTCTCGAGATAACTTACGCAGCTCCACGTCACTTTGCTTGATCCCCATTACGCGTTGGCCTGGCTGTGTTCTGCTGCGCACTTGTAAAAGACGCCGATGCTTGTCAATTGCCTTAGTAAGGACTCCGTCATTCTCATCATACCAGTCCTCGTTCCTGCGGACTTTTAGACCTATAGTAGCAGTGGCAGTGTCTAATATTTGAGAAGACAGAGAACCCCAATCAGCTTCAACATCACCGGTTCTTTCATTTGACATAAGTGCGCTGGTCAAGGCTTCAGCATATTTCTTCCTAGTCTCGAAATCTTTCAGCCTCTCTACATCCAAAGATGCAGGTTTCGCTCTTTCGGATCTTCGGAAACGAAGAAGACGGAGATGTAGCTTAGTGACTACAAGCCGGTGGTCAGTCCAACAGTGGGCACCGCGTATGACGCGGGTGATTTGGACTTCGGAGATATCTTTTTGGCGCTCGATAGCATAATCAATCAAATGCCAGTGTTTGGATCTTGGGTGCATCCATGTAGTTTTGTGCTTGGCTGGAAGTCTGAACATTGTGTTCGTGATCGCTAGGTCTAATTGTGCACATAAGCTGAGCAGCAGCTGACCGTTGCTATTCATATTGCCAACTCCATGTCTCCCCAAGACTTTAAGCCAGGCGTCGTAATCCCGTCCAACTCTAGCATTAAAATCCCCCAAGACCAGTATCTTCTCTTTGGGGCGTATGCTTTCGATGCACCGGCTCAAATCGTCGTAAAACTTACCCTTTATGATATCAGATTTATCCAGCGTTGGAGCATAGACACTGATGACATTCAGGTAGTTATCATATTCAAGGTGAAGGCGCAGTGTGGTGATGCGGTCCGAGATGTGCACCGGACACTCTTGTAATTGATTAATGAGCTGGTTCTTAACCGCAAATTCTACGCCCGACCACCGCGGTTCCGAGGTAGCAAGTCCCTTCCAAAAGAAAGTATACCCGCCACCATGTTCTACCAGCTCCCCTTCTTCGGCTAGATGTGTTTCGCTGAGTGCAGCCACATCCACATTATAGCGTCGAAGTTCTCGAGCTAAGACGGCAGTTTTCCGTTCCGGGCAAGCATTGTCATCACGGTCAAGAAGTGTTCGCACGTTCCACGCGCTGAATGTTATTGCAGGTGTTTTAATTTTTTGTATTCTGTAACGCCGACCACGAAATTGAAGGATGCGAAGGCAGCCGTGGTTACTACCCTCAAAAAAAAAATGGTTGAGAAGAGCTTTTGTTTAGGGCACCTTTTCTAGCCCCCTCCCTGGCTGAGCGGGGAAAGCAGTGCCTCCCTAAATAGGGCTGCTTTGTCACTCCAGATGCTGCCGGGTTTACCCTGTCTCCCCTATGCAGAGCAAAAGCGACCACGGTGTTACACACCCCCAGAGCCGCCCATGTGCAGGCCTCAGACAAAGCCCGGATTGCATCAAACCGGACCTCTCTACCTTGACCCATCGCCACATGACTTTATTGGTGTCGGAGTCCATATACGGAAGCAGTCAATTACGCAGGAGATATTTCAGTGCACAAGCGTACGCGCAAAACGCAGGTGCACACCCTCGTCTTCCCCTTCCTTGATCCAGTGGAACGGAAAAACGCTACGACTGGAGGAAGGATCCGATGATGTGTCTGGCCGACAGTAACTGTGCGCCTTCTACTTTCGCCCTAGGCCGTCCACCTTGCCTAGCTACCTCGCCAGTTCCGTCAAGCCCGAGTGCATATCTGCGTTGGGTCGCTTTCCCCGCCGAGGCAGACTTTATGCATTAAACGGGAAGGATCCGCTTGTAGGTCCACCATTCTGGCAAACCTCCTTCAAACAGGTTTAGCCCGCGAGCCAACGCGGTTACCAGGGTGTGGCCGCTGCATGCACTACAGCTTCTTGGAGCCACTGGTGAGAGATTGCAGAAAGCCTGTGATTAGCGAAGACGAAATATTAACGATCCCTTACATCGTCAATGCGCCACCGACCTTGGGAACGAACATGTTACACCCCTTGTGCCTGTAGATACACTGTTCCTCAACTATCAAACCGGAACGCAACAATACCAAGTACTGCTGTTTTACGGTAGAATATCTGATGGGTTATACCCAGACGGGCTTGCACAAAGCCCTTCCACCAAGTAATATTAATAATATTACTAGGTGGTAGGTACTTAATATAATCCTATAGAGTGACAATACGATAAATTTTTGTTTTTTTTTTCAGACGGCTCTGTCGAAGGCGAAGATGCAATTAATGGCTGTTGACAAAAATCTAGTCGATCTAGCGCGATTCCAGTTGAAGGATCTCCCGCCGGAGCGACCGCATAATAATATTATGCATCTGCCGATAGAGTACACAGGTACACAAAAAATTTGGCTATTCGCCGTTGGTCATTATGTAAAGCAGACCCGGAGGCCCTGGGTTCAATCGGTGGGACCAAAATCAGATCAAGGTCAATGTCAGACAATGGTCGAACCACCTTCCAAACTTACACAGTAGAATCAAGGACTTAACCGACATTAAATACCACAGATTATTAAAAAATCGAATTATGTGATCACATTTCAAGGTCATAGTTGTTTTTTTATCTTTAATCCTGTAATTAAGATAGATAACAGATGGAAATTGGTTTTCCTTAACAGGTAAAACGTCTGGTCAGAAGATAAAGGAGCTGAGAGACAAAATGGCTGAGAAGAATGTCTCCGCTCTCGTCATAACAGCGTTGGATGAGGTCGCGTGTATGTATCATTCATTCGTTCCTTAATGCCTATGTTTTTTTTTATGTTTTTTTTTAAATGTCAGCTGCCTAATTCTAAATGTTTGTCATTATAATTTAAAAAAATGTATGAGTGCCAATGTACCCGCGAGAATTGATGTTTGAACAGTAGCGATGGTAGCAGTAGCGGTATGGGCTGAGTGAGAGTTCGAGCGTGATGACGTCAGCGAGAATAGTTATTGTGAGTGCGTTGAGAGAAGTTGAGAGAAGCCGAGATGGGCTAAGAACGCGTGAATCTTAACCGACGATCGTTTGTTCAAACACCACTGAATTTTCATGTGCTTAATTTGTGATTATTATTCATCTCGTGCTTGACGATGAAGGAAACATCGTGAGAAAACCTGCATGTGTCTAATTCCACTGAAATTCTACCACATGTGTATTCTACCAACCCGCAACCCGCAGCGTGATGGAATAAGCTCCAATGCTTCTCCTCAAAAAGGGAGAAGAGGCCTTAGCCCAGCAGTGGGACATTCACAGGCTCTTACTGTTACTGAGGGCGTTGATGTGTGCGTGAGATCGGTACACGAGCTCACATGTTTACACATCAATTCTCGTGAGTACCTCGGCTGTCGGTTATCCTTTATACCCAATTACAGATACACTAAACCTCCGGGGTAGTGATATAAATTACAACCCAGTGTTCTTCTCGTACCTCGTCATAACCCCCACGTCGGTGGTGCTGTTCTGGAACGACGGCAAGATACCACAGGATATACGGGACATATTGATGGAAGAGGGCGTTGATTTGGAGGGGAGGCCGTATGAGGAAATCACTGATGCGCTGACAAAAATAGCCGTAAGTTTGACTTTAAATCGGTAGGTAGACTGACGGATGACAAAGATGGTAAGTGGTCACCGTTCGGCATTGGCACTGGGAAATATTATCTCTTACATAGCCAACGTTCCTTATGCTTGTTACACTGGCTCACTCACTCTTCATTGCTCTTTGGCGGTAGAATATATCAGGAGTGATTGGTGCCAACCCAGAGAAGCTTACACAAAACCCTAAAAACAACGAATTGATTTTTTAAAAATAGAACACCAAATCATACAAATTGATATAAATAACTCAATCAATTACTCTTAAAAATCCAAATAACACAATTGAACACATTCAACGAATCACAAGCCGCGCCAATAATGAATTAATTACTTTTTTTTTTAACAACGCCGTTGTAGTGATCAAAGAATCCTAGTATAAGCCTTAAATATATACAGATAAATAATAAAAATGGTTATGTGTAAATTATGACCACTTGGAATGGTGGCAAGAACGCTAGCAGCATTTTTTTTTTTTATATTTGCCGGGAGGGAAAATGACTCTACTCCACCTGATGTTAAGTGGTAGTAGAGTCCAAACGCGAGGACGGCCAGTACAGTCGGGAAGAAGGTTCTGCACTAGCCGCCCTCGCCTTGCCGGCCCGCAAGATGCCTCTTCACGCCTCGTTTGAAGGAACCCGGGTCGTAAGAGGAAGGGAATACGTGAGCTGGTAAGGAATTCCATTTTTTGGAAGTGCGACAAAGAAAGGAGTTGCCAAATTTCTTTGTGCGCGATGGAATTGATGTCACAGTTAGTCGATGACATCGAGAGCCAGCACGCGTAGACTTGTGAAGGAAGGGGGAAGCAGGAATTAGGGAGAATAATTCCTCGGAACACTCGCCGTGATACAGTCGATAGAAAGCGCTCAGCGCTGCTATCTCTCGACGCAATTGTAAAGGTTCGAGGGTGTTAGTGACCTTTACGTCGCCAAAAATGCGGACCGCACGTCGCTGCAACCGTGAAGCGCAACCATCAACTAAAACACGAAGGCTGCGCTTGTATAGGAAGCTGGGAATCTAGGTGCAAAGCTGAGCAGGCAGACCATATGCCGGCAGCTTGGAGAGAAGACTTCTGTGCCAGACCCTGTCGAAAGCCTTGGAGGTATCGAGGCTGACAGCCAACGATTCCCCATGCTTGTCGATAGCTTCACCCCAGAGGTGTGTTACGTACGCTAGAAGTTCACCTGTAGACCGTTTTGGTCGAAATCCGTACTGACGATCATTAATTAAACAGTGATCTTCTAGGTAATGGATCAGTTGGTTGTTAAGAATCCGTTCCATCACCTTACAAAGTACTGAGGTAATAGCTATTGGCCGATAATTTGCCGGGTCAGACCGATCCCCTTTTTTGGGAACCGCTTGCACATTAGCTCTTCTTCAAGCCTCCGGCACACATCCCGAAGGAAGAGAAAGTTGGAACAGGCGCGTTAACACGGGAGACAGCTCCGCCGCCCACTTATTCAGCACTATAGCTGGTATTCCATCGGGACCGCTAGCTTTCCGTACATCAAGTGATTGCAGCTCCGCACGCACATCACGCTGCCTGATTTTGATGTCAGGCATCGTGTGGCCACAAGAAGGTATTACTGGTGGCAGAGCACTACAATCATCGATGACGGAGTTGTCGGCAAAGAGTTTAGCCAGGAGATCAGCTTTCTCTTGCGGACTATGAGCTAGCGATCCGTCCGGACTTCTGAGCGGTGGCAGCGAAGGTTGGCAGAAATTGTTTTGCACAGACTTGGTCAGACGCCAGAAGCTACGGGAGCCCCGAGGATGTGAAATAAGGTCATGACCAATCTGTACAATGCGCTGTGCGTCCGCTCTCGTGTAAGCCTTCCTACAGGACTTGGAGTTTTTATTGTAGATTGCTTTCAGTGAGTCAATGTTAGATGCCCCGCTAATGCAGCCGTTGATCCACTCGCGATATGCCGGCTGCTTAGATGATACAGCGTCGACACATTCGCGAGTGAACCAACGGTTACGCGCACCCCTACTGTCGAGATCTGAGCTAGGAGTGTAGTATTTCATTCCCAACATGATCTCGTCAGCAACAGCAGCGGCACTAGCTGTCGGGTCATTCCCACTGAAGCAACGTTCCTTCCAAGGGACTGACGCATAGTAATCGCGCATACCGTCCCAATCTGCCGACTTGTAGTGCCAAACGCGACGTTTGCATACCGCTGGTGACGGCAGCTTGGCCTGTGGCACTTTGGTAGATATGAGGCTGTGATCCGAAGAACCAAGTGGAGCTTGAACCACAACCTGATATTCCACCGGGTGAGAAGTCAGCAGAAGGTCCAGTAGAGAAGGCGCTTGCCCATCAATGTCTGGGATCCTGGTGGGCTGATCAACCAGTTGGGTCAAGTCATGTGTGAGAGCAAAAGCATGAGCAGTCCTTTCAGCATGGTCAGTTTTGAGGGATTTCAACCATGATTCATGGTGAGCATTAAAATCCCCCAAAAACACCAATTCCGCTTTAGGAAACTGCTCTTGCGCAGCATCTGCCACCCGACTAAGATGGTCAAATAATCGGCTTGTCTCCAAGTCACCATTGTGGGATCTGTAGAGGCTCACGTAGACCCGACTCTGACGAACCAGATCCACACGTACCACCAACATGGAGAAGGAGGGGTCCTCCAAGCAGCGCAATAGGTGACAGCAAACATCCGTCCTGACGAACAAGCATACTCCGGCTTTCGCTTTGAAGGATTCTTCAAGCATGTAGCCGGGATAATTAAGGTAGCTGGTATCGGCAGGACGGAGTATTTGTGTCTCCGTTAGAAACAACATTGCTGGCCGTGCTGTCTCGAGATGGTGGTGGACAGCGCTGAGGTTAGCGTGGAGTCCACGGATGTTAGTGAACTCGACCTCAAACAGCGTGGGTATGGTGGGGATGTGCACCGCTGTACGACCGTTATTCCTGTTTTGATGCGCTACCATATGGGAAAAAAGAGTGGAAAAGAGACGTGAAGCGAGCGACGTATTGCCACGATAGGGATGGGCAAAGTGTGGAGGCGTGTTTCCCCAAGTGGTTGCCAAAAGGGAAACTACAGTGACCCGCCGGACGGAAGGGCCCCCGAACCCCCCCGGAAGTGGCCGCCGGGACCCTACCTTCCGGTCACCAACTGGCACGACGGTCTACCCCGAGATTATGCGTGGCCTGGTTGGGCAGCCTCGCGCGCTGGTTAGGCACGCTCGGGCCCCTGTACTATGCCACGGGCGGCCAGCGGAATAGCCGTTTCTTCGGGTCTCCCTGTCCGGCAGGGCAATACAGTTTCCCCCGGCATTGGTTCAGCAGCCGTCTCCACTGGACCAACACCCATCGCGGCAATGCTCGCTCGGGCACTGGCTGTACGCTGGCTGACCTCGAAACGCGGCTGCAAGCCACTTCACGAGATTTTCACCATGCGTACGGTGGTAACAAGCCAGGCGGATGTTTATCATCCTACCACCAGATGAGCAGATGGCCGCTCAGATATCCCTTAGTCGCCTCTTACGACACCCATGGGAAAGGGGCAGTGAAATGTATTATTTCTCCGTCACTGCACGGCTAAAAAATTGGATTGATTTTTTTGAAAATAGAACACCAACTCATACTAAATGATGTAAAAAACGCACTCGTTTACTCTTAAAAATCAAAATAACACAATTGAACACATTCAGCGAATCACAAGCCGCGCCAATAATGAATTAATTACTTTACCTTTCTGTCCACAAACAAAATGGCGGATTTGAATTGGCGCGCGTTTTTTTTTTTTAACAACGCCTTTGTTGTGATCAAAGAATCCTAATAATAATGCCTTAAATATGTACAGATAAAAAATAAAAATGGTTATGTGTAAATTATGACCACGTGGAATGGTGGCGAGGATGCTAGCAGCATTCCGCCTTTGAATCGCAATTCTTATCCTTTGGAAATAAAATCTATACTAATATTATAAAGGCAATTTGTTTGTTTCACGGTTAAACCTCTGAACCAAATTTGATGAAATTTAGTATGAAGCACAATTTAGCTTGAACCACAAGGAAATAGACTTTTTTATACCTGTCCCCCACCAACGATTAAAAGCCGCGATTGGTAACAAGTAATATTATTACTGGTGGTAGGTCTTTGTGCAAGCTCGTCTGGGTAGATAGCACCGATTCATTAGTTTTCTAACGCAAAGCAGCAGTGCTTGGGATTGTTTTGTTCCGGTTTTAAGGGTGAGCGAGCCAGTGTACTTACAGGCACAAGGGACATAACATTAGTTCCCATGGTTGGTGGCGTATTGGCGATGTAAGCGACGGTTAGCATTTCTTTCAATGCCAATGTCTACGGGCGTCGGTGAGCACTTATCATCAGGTGGCCCATTTGCTCGCACGCCTACAATTTTTATAAAAAAAATAAAATCGTAAGTGAGTTTGTTACCCTGTCACGTCTTAACTGCTCATCTGATTATCATGTAATTTTGCATACTTGTTATCAGCGGTATAGAAAACCACACGGGGTAGCTAACACTTACCTGTGGGGGGGGGGCACATGATCGTAGCGGTAAATACCGCACGGCTTATATACGAGATAGTAATATTAATTTTCTACTTTATTCATAGAGGGAGCTGTCGGAGAATGGTGATGGTGAACATTCGATATGGTTGTCCAATGAAGCGAGTGAGGCGATACATCGAGCGGCTTCCGGGGTGAGTCACATACCATACCAATTCGAACCAAATCAAATCAGCATACATACAAGGACTTTAAGGAGGCGCCATGATCTTTGCTTACTAATATTAAAGATTTTTTGTTTTATTTTTCTCAGGAAGGTGACTTGAAGAAACCCCTGAATTTGGTCTCCGAAATGTCACCGGTCGCGTTGGCTAAGTTAGTCAAGAACTCAGTGGAGTTGGAGGTATACGAGTATTCTGTATTTAGTGTTGAACGAACAGACAGACTTACATGGTGGTTGGATTTTGTGCAAGTCTGGGTACCAGCCACTCATCAGATATTCTACCGCTAAACAGCAGTACTTGGTTTTGTTGTGTTCCGGTTTGAAGGGTGAGTGAGCCAGTGTGTCTACAAGGGAAATAACATCTTAGTTCTCAAGATTGGTGGCGCATTGATGACGTAAATGCTTAATATTTCTTAGAGCGCCAAGAGATATGGGCGATGGTCACTACATACCATCAGGTGGCCTATTAAGCAGTGTCTTATTTTAAATTAAAGAAAAAACAATTGACAGGACGCCATGATGTGTGTGGAAGAATGTCTTCGAGAATAAATTTCGACTTCTATTCAAGGGTTTCCGTCAATGTCATATAAGAGATGGTGTGGCGGTGGTGCGTTTCTTCAAGTGGCTGCACGACCAGATTGACGGTGGTATCGCCGTCACCGAGGTGCAGGCTGCTGATAAGCTACTGGAATTCAGGAAGTGAGTATACTTTATACCATCATATCCAAAATATCAGATACAAAAGGAGATTTCAATGAACGAATTAATTATTCCTTATATTATTCGCAATCCCAAAATATTCTTAATATATATTTTATCCGGCAATGCTTTTTTCTGCGCCCAACAGCTCTCCTTCCGGCAACTTTTCCCATCATAATGAGTTAAAAAAGTTCATATCTTTCATGCCTGAGCACGTGTCCGAGATAAGCAAATTTTCTCTTCTTGACAGTCTCCAAAAGTTGCCGTTTTTGGTTGACGCGTCGCAGAACTTCGTTCCTTTCTCCACGTTCGAGACCTTTTGAGTCCAACTTATGGCCAACATACGTCTATATGCCCACATCTCGAAAGCTTCTATACGTTTTTTGAGGTCTTCTTTAAGTGTCCACGGATTCGTATGCGCACAGGGATCATAAGTGTGCGATTGCAGAGTACTTTTTTAACGAGCAGAAGGCACTTCGAGCTATTTCGATGCGAGTCTTTACCTCCTGTTCACAGCTCCAAGTGTCATTAAGCCATAACCCCAGATGTTTGTAGTTGCGCACTCTCTCAATTTTTTGGCCTGCTACAATGATAGCAATGTCATCGAAGCTGTGTTTAGACAATACCATGATCTTCGTTTTTGATGTGTTCATCCTCAGACCAGCGTTTTCACTGCACTCATTAACACGGCTCATAATTAATTGCAGCTCTTCAGGAGATGATGCTATTAGGACTGTATCGTATCGGACTAGTTTCAATTGACCGAAATTTGCCAGGAGATCTTCAGAGTTTTACAATAATTAACTATATTAATATTTTCAGAGAGGAGAAGTATTTCATGGGACCATCGTTCGAAACTATACCAGGGGCTGGGGAGAACGGAGCCATTATACACTACAGTCCCTCCCCTGACGGTCCTCAGAGGGAGATCCGAGCCAACGATATGTTCTTACTGGACTCCGGTGGACAGTACAAGTATGGGATTAGTTTGTTTACATGAGTGGAAGGAATACGTTTATGTGATTGTAGGGCTTCATGCAAGCCCGTCTGGCTCCGTCTATTGTGATCTGGTTTGTACACTGGTACAGTTGGTAGGGCTTTGTGCAAGCTTGCCTGGGTAGGTACCACCCACTTATCAGATATTCTACCGCACACAGCAGTACTTGATATTGTTGTGTTCCGGTTTAAAGGGTGAGTGAGCCAGTGTAATTAAAGGCACAAGGGACATGACATCTTAGTTCAGTAAGGTCTTACCCGATGTAAGACTTACCTAATCTTAACCGATGATCGTGGGTTCGAACCAGGGCAAACACTGCTGAATGTTCATGTGCTTAGTTTGTGATTATAATTTATTTCGTGCTTTACGGTGGAGGAAAACATCGTGAGGAAACCTGCATGTGTCTAATTTCACTGAAATTCTGCCACATGTGTATTCCACCGACCCGCATTGGAACAGCTTGGTGGAATAAGCTCAAAACCTTCTCCTCAAAAAGGGAGAGGAGGCCTTTAGCCCAGCAGTGGGACATTCACAGGCTGTTACGGAATTTGAGTTTGTTGATTTGTTACGCTTTAAAGCATAAACCACTAAAACGATTTAAAAAGTTCTTTTACCGTAATGAGTACTTAGGCTACATTTTATCCACGGGAACGGGAGCTACGCAGGTGAAGCAGCGGGCAAAACTCTAGTATAAGTATAAAAGTATTTACACGTGTTCAGGGATGGTACAACGGATATAACACGTACGAGACACATGGGCGAACCCACCCTCGCGCAGAAGGACTCGTTCACGCGTGTCCTCAAGGGGCAGATCGGTGTCGGATCAGCTCTCTTCCCTAAAGGTGTTAAGGTAATATATTTGACGAGTCGGTTGGCGTGGTTGGTAGATACTTGCCTTTCACGCCGGTTGTGGGATCGATTCCCATTCAGGACAGATATTTGTGTGCATGAACATTTCTGTTTGTCCCGAGTCTGGGTGTAATTATCTATATAAGTATGTATTTACAAAAGAAAAGTTGTATATGTAGTATATCAGTTGTCTGGTTTCCATAGTACGAGTCCCAAGATATTATTATTATATTTATGTGAACAACGGCGGCTCAGATTGCGTGGCGACGCGTCGTCACGTCACGTCACGTTACGTCACGTCATGTCACGTCACGTCACGTCACGTCACGTCACGTCACGTCGCGCCACGCCACGCGTTGTCACGCTATAATTTAGTAGGTCATTCTAAACGTTATGGTATAAATAAATATATATTAATATTTTCTTTAAAAACTATTTTATTTTTATTTTTGATTATAATATTAACTATCTTTTTATGCATACAGAAGAAGAAGAAGGTCAGACATATCGCGACGGTTTACTTTTTTTATTATTAGTTTGCAAAGATAATCTAGACTTTAAAATGTCTATGGATGACCACTTACCATCAGTTGAACTTGCCTTCCAACCATAAACAATATACGTTCTGTTTATTAAGCTCCACCCCACCCTTTAGGGTAACGTGCTGGACAGCCTCGCCCGCAAGTCCCTCTGGGACTCCGGGCTGGACTACGCGCACGGGACCGGCCACGGCGTGGGGCATTTCCTGAACGTGCACGAGGGGCCCGCCGGGGTGTCGTGGCGGCCCTACCCGCACGACCCCGGCCTGGCGCCCGGGCAGGTCCTCAGCAACGGTGAGTCGCCCCGCGCGGCCTCACAGCCGGCTCGACCCGCGCTGGTTATGTGGGCGGAGGTATCACGAGGAAACCTGCGAGTGACGAATTTCACTAAATCATGTCAAATTTGTATCCACCAACCTGCATTGACACAGCGTGGTGGAATAAGCTCTAAACCACCTCAAGGGGAGAGGAGGCCCTACCCCAGCCGTGGGACATTAACAGGCTGCTACATAACTTTATTTTCAGAACCCGGTTACTACAAGGTCGGTGAATACGGTATAAGGCATGAGGACTTGGTGGAGATCATATCCGTCACAAATGAAACCGATCATCCCAGGGTGAGTGGGCAAAGGATTCGAAGCGGTAACGGAAATGCCCGTCCATCTTTCTATTTAAAAAAAGTTTTTTTTTTTTTTTAATTCAATCCACAGGCATCAAAATTGGTTGGTGATTTCGAAGGTCGCGGAGTTTTAGGGTTCAACACCTTGACCCTGGTGCCACATCAACGGAAGTGCTTGAAACTCGACCTGCTGGACGATTTTGAGGTATTTTTAAACAATTTTAGACAAATTTTTAATTAGTTACTACCTTTTGTTTTCGTTCTTTGTTTAAATGTTTCTATTTTCTGTTTTTATTTTATTTTTGATTTGTATATTTTGTAATTGTGTTTGGGAATGGTGTGTTATCCTGTAATCGGTTGTGCATAGTGAGTTTTAAGTTAACGTAAAAAGTGTTTTAAATGTGGGTAATGTACAACTGTTGGAGATCCAAATAAATACCGCAAGCTACCCAAGTTTCCTCGGGTAGATTTATAGTCTTCATAAAATGTTTATATCGTAAACACACTTGATTGGTTCACGCGAAGCCAGGAGCTCTCGGCTCAAGGGACATAAAATCTTAGGTCCCAAGGTTGGTGGCGCATTGGCTATGTAAGCGGTGGCTAACATTTCTTACTGTGCCAATGTCTAAGGGCGTTTGGTGACCACTTACCATCAGGTGGCCCATATGCTCGTTCGCCTTCCTATTCTATAAAAAGTCGCCAATAATATTATAAATTCGATATCGAGTTTCTTTGTTTGTTACGCGTTCTCGCCTTAATTACTCAATCGATCATTGTTTAATTTCTATACACATTATCGAAAGCACGGACCGACTAGTATTTAATAACGAGCACTAAATCGGAATCTGTTAAACTGTCGTCAGAACCTGACGGTACAGATCATAATCATCGTCATTTTAGGAAATAGATTAAAAAAAAAAAAAAAAAACATTTTATAATTTACAGATAGAATACATAAACGCGTACCACGCGAGAGTGTTCAAAGTTCTCGGAGACATTTTGAAGAATCGCGGATTGGAAAGCGATTGTCTGTGGTTGGAGAACGAGTGTCAACCGATATCGAGGTGAGATGTTGCCAGGAAGCCTTCGTTACAATAACAAAGAGATGAACCTTAGATTTACACATTCCATGCGATTCGCTAATATCTCTGCTGTATTACGTACTACGAACAGTTCTCGATTAATATATCTCTATATATAACACAACACTATTACACGCAACTACTTATATACAATTTAATTTCACTTCCAAAGTTCCGATAACAACTTCGTCGACATTCGAAACGTCATTCGCGAATCCGCAACGAATACCACAGATTATTTAGATCTCGACCAATAAGAACGCGTCATTTCAAGGTCAATGTTATCTTATCCCACATATCAGTTCCAGAACGTTCTCATCGTCAAGATGTCCAGTGTCTTTATAATTACACTGGGTCACTCGCTGTACAATAATCCCGTCGGATATTGCAGATTTGCCGACATATCAAATAAGCCACGCCCCTATTTTGTTTACTCAAAAATGTTAGGAATAATTTGTAACGAAAACGTAGTCGTAAGAATGTGTATGGTGTGTGTTTTCATTATATTGTTTGTTTTTTTCAGGTCTTGAAGAGAATTCACACCGGAAATGCATTATTAACAAAATATATAGGTTCATTGTATTTTAATCGTATAATAAAATATGTAACTGGCAGTTTTGTTTGATTTAAACCTAAATAAATAATTATGTATATATATTTTAGGACGGTAATATTAAATTAAAAAAGAAGTATTAGTATTTTTTTATTTATTAAGTATAATGTAACAATACTTTGTTGCTAGCGGAAATATTTTTTCCAAAATCGAACTAATATAGATATAAAATAAAATTGATAATGTTTTTTTTTATAACCTCTCTGTTATAATAACCTGTTTGGTCAAATTGTTTTGAGTCGATTTTGAGTCTGTGGATGCTTTATTAAAAAACAAAAAACAATAATAAACACAAATGTGATATGCCGATGGATAGCTATTCTATAAGAACATAGTTCGTTTCTCACTCGACAAATGTTGACAACCGACTTATGGTGATATACTATTTTGATGCGTGTATTGAAATTTAAATGTTATATCATTACCAACGAACGAGATATTTATAACTCGACCTGAGTAATCTAACATTTAATTATTATGACCTTTCGTTGACCTTTTACGATAGACCTTTGACCTTAAATTACATATGAGGACAAATAAAATTAGAACTGTAATTTTCTATAAAAAAAAAATTGTCATTATTGAACATCAGGTGGCCCATATACTTGGCCATATTTTACATAATAGATCTATCCTTATGTTGTATGCATTATAATTGACTTAAAATCTTCATATTGGATCTATATATAAAACCTCTTCTTTGTTTTGCAAAAAAAACTCATTATGATTGTGTATGCAATCTGTCTACGGTAACAAATAAATATGTCCTTGACAAATAGTCGTCGACATCACGTGTAGAATTAGCACGCTGAAGTAAAAGTGGGCTGGTCATGTCTCCAGACGCATCGATGGCCGATGGAGCCGACACGTGTTAGAGTGGAGACCACGCTTAGGCAAACGTAGTGTAGGACGCCCTGCGGCAAGGTATTTGTATTTGTAATAAGTAGCCGTCATGGTAACTATTATACATTAAAAATACCTATTCTTGGCGTTCTATGGGGGATTCTTTCGTTCAGCAGAGGACGGCGATAAGCCGATATATACCTATTCTTAAAGAAGGAAGTAAAACTACTCTCTGCCAAACGGCGCTATACCAAACCCATATTATATAATAAACTAAAAAAATACACTTCTTTCTACTTTCTACAAAAATTAAAAAAATAAAACAAAAACCGACTTCAAATCTGTACCCATAGATAATACATATATACTGGTATCTGTACCCATATAAGCAAAATAAAAAGTAATAAATAGTATTTTAATTACTTCAAAGCAAGAATAACAAATTTCTTGATACTTATATTGATAATTATTTCTATTTAATATTTATAAACAGTTATTTCTGGAGTCGGTGCCAGCCAAAGTAATATAACCTTAAATAATTAACTGAGTAGGTTCTCAATTAATCTATTAATATATGAATGCGATTTTTTTTTGCAAAAGCCGTCATTCTTGGTGAACGGTCTGTAAACAGCCACAGTCGGCCTAATTTATTCAATATATCAAATTAAGTTTTTATGACAACAATGAATTATAAGTATAATATTCCCTTTTGTTTTTTTACTACGTAATCATTGTTTTTTTTTCAGATTGACGGCTGTCATCGATGGTTTGAAATTAGAAAACTATCAAACTACCTCAAATAAATGTAAGTGTTATTTAGATAGGAACACGTGTGATATGAAATATTGTGACATAAAAGTGAAACTATACCTTAAGTTAACTCGTAGTTTTGCCGTAATCTCATTGATGGCGCTGTACAATTATAACGATATTCCGTATCGCGCTGACCAGGTTTTTATATACGTAAAGTTAACTCGAGATCTCATAGATGGCGCTGTGCTTTTCGAACGATATTCTGCATCGCGCTGGCCAGATTTTCTCGCAAATAATGAGGTCCCTCGGTTGGTTCCCTTCGAGTTATCGCTTATCGGCCTGTTCTTTTCAGCGATCTGAAAAGAACAGATCACTGAAAAGAACAGATTGAACGTACGATCTGTTCTCTTCACCTTAATATCTGAAAGTTCCCGCACTGCTGGTCTCTCGGCCTTTCGGCTAAGATCAAAGTGCACTAGTGTAGTAGCTGTTCTGTCAGCTGAATAACTGAAAATAAATTGTTGACTTGTGTTTCGTTGCCGCAGCATTGGTATTGGGCAGGATTGGTCATATAAACATCATAGCGGTAATTGTATTTCGCTCTCTTTGCTACACTTTGGGCTGGCCATATGGCGGAGGAACCACAAAGTAAAGTCCTTTTTGCGGGGGGAGCTTATACTATCCTCTTGCCGATGCGAGTGGACGAACAGTTGCTCTGTCCGGTCTGTATGGGCGTGGTCGGTACACGGGCAAAACAAAAATTGAGAGCTTTGTACGTCACCAGAAATCAGAACATCCAGATATTGACGTGGTCTTTCAGTGCTGGAGATGCGGATTTACTGCTCCCCCTGATAAGCGATATCCGCGTAAAGTGGTGTCGCAGCACTGTGAGACCTGCCTCCCCGAAATCCGAGGCGTTCGGTCAGGCGGGGCTGACATTTCTCGACGGGCTGCAATTCGGCGTGAGTTGCGGGGTAACTCGCCCCCGGCTGAAAGTCCGCCAGAACATCGGCGGATTGTTTAGGAAACTGTCTCCGCGCCGCTTGGGGCTCTGGCCCTGGACAAAAATACATCTCATCACCATGAGCCGAACTCCACCACGGCACAGTCACCCATATCAAGCCCAATGAACATCGTGGGAAGTCCTCGGCGTCGTATAATCGACGCCTCTCCGCAGAACACCGCGGAGCCACCCCTTGATCCTACGCTCAACGTCAACAGAGCAGAGCCGCAGCCAATCGCAGCTCTCCCACCTGCCACTCCTCACCCAGCTCGGAGGCTGTACCTGCAAAGAACTCTGGTAACCGAATTGGATGAAATCACCGCTCATGATCAGCTCGAAACGGTGATGGGTCGTGTCAATAATTACTTGGCTCGGCTCACGAGGAGAAAAGATGCGGGTCAGCAGAATCGTCGCAATCATGTCCCCCAGGTAGCCGATCGTATCACCGAGGCCAAGAACCTTCAGCGGCTCTTCCGGAACAACAGGAAGAGGGCAGTCCAAAAAGTTCTCGAAGGACCTAACAAGTCCTGCGAAGTGAATATAGCAACTACAGAAGAATACTTCTCAGGACTGGCTGCCCACAGAGTCGGTGAGGTGGACTGGCCGAACGTTTTCGATCGGGGAGGACCTACGCTGGAAAGCACTGAACATCTGTGCAAGCCTCTAGAGATCGGTGAGGTCCAAGCGTGTCTCGAAAACAGGGCGAACTCTGCGCCAGCTCCGGACGGGATTACGTATGCCGATCTTAAAAAGGCTGATCCTGGAGCTCGGGTGCTCATATCGCTGTTCAATGCGGTGTGGCGCACAGAGAGAGTCCCCTCTTGTTGGAGTGAGTCAAACACCATACTCCTCTTCAAGAAAGGGGACCCTGGGGACATCAGCAATTGGCGACCGATATCGTTGTCAGATACGGTCCCAAAACTGTTTGCGGCTGTACTAGCTGACAGAATCAAGGGCTGGGCTATGGCCAATCATATTTATAGCAAGTCGATATTGCAGTTCGAAATATGCTTCGAACACAACTTCATCCTGCAGGAGATCCTGAGGGAAGCCAAGGGCCGGAAGGGGGAGGTTTTTGTGGCATGGCTAGATCTTAGCAACGCGTTTCCGTCTGTGCCGCATTCCTCCATATTCCGCGCACTTGAGGGCCATGGTGTGCCCCTGAAGGTGAGGAACGTCATCGCCTCCCTTTACGAGGACATGAGGACGAGAGTTCGGGTGACAGAAGGCTGCACTAACCCAAGCCACATTCGTTCAGGAGTGAGACAGGGTTGCCCGCTGAGTCCGGACGTGTTTAACCTGACACTTGAGGTGGTGCTTAGATGCATTGTCAATACGGGAGAGGGTTACACGTTCGAGGGCGTACGCTTTAACAACTTTGCGTACGCCGATGATATGGCACTCGTGGCGGACTCCGAAGAAGAAATGCGTAGACTGCTTGAGGCAGCTGAGTTGGGAGCGACGGCTGTTGGACTAAGATTTAACTCAGCAAAATGTGCCACCCTCCACATAAAGAGGGGTGAGATTCAACAGTCCTTGCTTTCGATTCAGGACGAACCTATACCTGCGATGAGCTCTACCGACGTCTATGAACACCTAGGCATTCCCACAGGTTACCAGGTAAGACAAACTCCCCTCAACACCATCCAAGGCCTCCTTGACGATGCAAACGCCATCCATAACTCTCTGCTTGCCCCGTGGCAAAAGTTGGACGCGGTTAGCTCTTTTTTGCTGCCGCGGCTAGACTTCATTATGCAGGGAGGATGCATCGAAAAGGAGTACCTGAGTGAGGCGGACAGGACCATCAAAAGATTAGCCAAACAATGGCTAAGTCTTCCCCAGAGGGCCAGCGCAGATATGGTCTTCCTACCCCCGTCACAGGGGGGCGGAGGAATACTTCCGCTGGCCGATCTTTACGACATCTTCACCGTGGCACACGCATACAGGATTTTATATTGCGCAGACGCCACGGTGTCAAGCACAGCAAAAAGTTTGTTGGGGAAGACTGTGTCAGAGAGATTAAGGAAGCAAGCCAGCAACATCGATATGGCTCGCTATCTCTCCGGTGGCCTGAACCTGCCTCGCTCGGGAGCCCGGACATCCTTCTGGGCTAAAGTCCGTACCTCAGCCGTAAGATTAAACGCCAAGATCGGCCTGAGGTGGCACTGGTATCCGGAGGAAGAGGTGTTTGGTCTGAAGTGTGGGAACGGTGGATCGGAGTTCTCTGTGATGGCCAGCCAACGACAACAGGCTTCGGGACACAATGCGTCGCGTGTTGATTGAGCACTACGCTGGAGCCTTACTTGCAAAGAAAGATCAGGGCAAGTGTCTCGAGGTAATCCGGAAATCAAAGGTGTCAAACCACTTTCTCCGAACTGGCAGGAATACTCGCTTCTGCGACTGGCGCTTAATACATCGCGCCCGCCTAAACGTCCTCCCTGACAATGCAGCCTTACGCTGGAAGATGGGGGTGGACAAGAGATGTCGCAGGTGTGGATACCAATCCGAGACGCTCCCGCATGTGCTCAACCATTGTGGCGGGCACGCGGCGGCAAGGCAAAAAAGGCACGACAACCTGCAGAATAGGCTCGTAAAAGCAGCACGATGTCCTGGCACCATATTCGTTAACCGCACCGTCCGGGGCACCCAGGGCTTGGCAGCGGCCCTAAGACCGGACATCGTTGTTCGCGACGATGTGAACCGCCGCATTACGATCGTTGACGTGTGTGTCCCATTCGAGAACCGGTTGGAGGCCTTTGACCGGGCTCGCAGCGAAAACCGTACCAAGTACGGAGCCCTGGCTGAGCAACTAAAGAGCCAGGGATACACAGTCACGGTCGATGCCTTTGTGGTGGGCGCTCTGGGGGGATGGGATGGCCGTAATGAGCCCGTCCTGAGCCGTCTAAAAATCAGCAACAGATATGCTGCAATGATGAGGCGGTTCATGGTTAGTGACACCATACGGTGGAGTCGGGACATATACGTGGAGCATGTCTCCGGACAGAGGATGTACACTGACGGGCCGTGAGATGTGTTGTATGACCAGTTTACATAAAAAAAAAGTGGTTTCCTTCGTTCTATGTGTCATGTTATGTAATTGAAAATTTCAATGTAAAACAGCAATAGAGGTCGCAAAGTGACAGATAAGTTTACCTAGCAAGTAGGAGTTCACCCCGCTCTAGGGGTAGTCTGTAGTTGTAAAATAATCCTTAATCTGTTCTTTTCAGCTTAATATCTGAAAGTTCCCGCACTGCGGGACCAGTATATTAAACTGATTTTTGTACCACGACGGGATGTTCGGGGCTCGCTCCACTCCCGTCACGGGTCGGCCCGGCATTGCAGTGCCGCCGGGATCGGCCCACAGAATTCATTTAAAACCAGGGAATCTAACTTCCGCAAAAGGATTAGTGTATTTTAAACTAGATACACAGTCCCGTACCGAAATCATTTTAAAACTGTCCCCTACTGTGTTTATGTAGTTGTAGTTGAAACAAAACTATATTAATGCAAATTCAATCTTAAGGTCATCGCTTAAAGTTGTATTCACAACTTATACACATATTTACACGCACACATACATTTCGACCGACAGTAGCTGGTCTACATACATTACAAATTAAACTTACGTCGTTAACTTAAAGTAGAATTTAATACACGATAAAAATGGCAATACAATTTCACGAGGTAGGCTCGCCGCTAGCACAAGGACTGAATGGAGCCGAACTGTTCAATATATTTATTTTCATACCTAAATATGAAATGAATTTTTTTCTGTAATTAAGTCAAAGGTGTGTTTTGTGTTATAAACATAATTTATTATTCATAGGGAAGGACATTAAAAATCAATGAAACTAAGATAAATATATATATAAATATTTATTTACACAATCAATCATTAAAATCAAAATATAGTTACATATTTATCACTTTCTAAAAATGCTTCGAACATACAACGCTTCGTTGGGTCGGCTAAAAGAATTCTTCGGATCTTTGACGTGCTATTATAAAGCTAGAGGAAAGCTAGAGACCATTATAAAATCTCTCATCATCAATTTAATCTCAAATAGTCAAAAAAAATATATCAAGAATCAAAATTGACTAAGTAAAAATGTTGCAATAACTCTTTAATTCTCGCTTTGGAGTCGATGCCAAGCCTTTAGGTGGTCTAGTAAAAACAAGAACTTGGCATTAGTCGGCTTGTTCCTACACGTCTAATTTCAGAGCCTATTATAATCTTTCAAAAATAAATTTGAATGATTCAAAACTGTCCATTAATCACGGAATAATCGGTATACAAACACAAAATAAAAATCGATTCAAATTGAGAAATCTTCTACTTAGTCAGTTAAAATTTAAATCAATAACATTTTACTACTATATTTATAGACACAGTAATGAATTATTAAACAATAGAAATGCATAATCATATTTTTCATACAAAAAAAGCAATTAAATTAACACCAGCGTCTCCACCAAATGTGTTCCATTGTTGTTGAAACAATCCAGGTAACCCGAACAATTCAAGTGGGTACGCGATAGTATGAATAACACGTTTATCAAGAGTCTTTACAATAGTCATGATGACTGATTCTGAAATAACCTTCTATAATGTAAGTACACGTCTACTATTACTGAAAATAATTTTATTTCAGTAATAAACTAACTGCTTACGCAAATAATTGCATTTTCGTTTACCTATTTTGAATTTCGCTCAAAAACACACGCAGGTATCATGGCGCCTGACGTGACGTGACGCCTCAGAAAACGACAGTAAACGTTGTATTGTGTCTATACTCAACGAAGAAAGGCAGAAAGTATTGCGCATTTCCTAAGCTTAAAAATGAACAACAGGCACAGTTGTTGTGGCGTGAAAAAAACGCGGCAACTTGTTCAGAACTCCGAGTTTCCGTGAAGCTGTTTTTATAACAGCCTCGATGTAATCCCTTGGACTAAGGTCGCAGCGAACGTCCATCCCCAGCATGGCGATTTTGCTTTGTATCACCAGCGGAGTGCCACAGAGGGAGGGAAGAGGGGAAAATGGTGACTTTTTTGCTGTGAGAGCGCATACCTGTGTTTTCTTGGCATTAAACTCAACTAGATTATCTGAGCCCCATTGGCGATAAGCTCTAACGTCTTATTGAGCTCAATGACAAGATCCTCCCGCCTCTCCCTAATTTCCGCCCGCCCAGCTACTGACCGAACGGTACTACATAAAAAGAGCACCCAAATGTTCAAATGGGTGCTCATTTGGTGAGGACGTTTTTTGAAGCTGATTGTGTATCTAGTTTTTATCAGTGATCGAAGGCTATTTTTTTATAAATAACACAATTAACACAACAACCCACGCCCACACTCCGTCTTAAAACGCAGGCGAAAAGTTGTATGTAAAATTTATAAGTATAAAACGATTCAATAAATCATTTGTGACAAATAAATAACTGCTTTTTTTATTTGTAGTTTGCAGCAAAGATGTCACTACAGCGCTTGACAGCGCTCCGAGCGCTGATGGCGAGCCAGCCGACGGCGCTGGCTGCGTACATCGTGCCCACTGCCGACGCTCACAACGTAAGATGTTTGCAACACCGATTATATTAATACGGGGATTCCCGGTACTTTTAGGAATACTTGCCTATTCGGAATTTTCCAATATTTCACTGGTAGTGAAACTGCTTCCGTATGAGCCAGAATTTAAAGAAATGCAGATCTTTTGCCTTCCCCTACTAGGGAATAATTCAATTTATTATTAATAACTAATCTCGCGCTGACGTCATCACGCTCGAACTCTCAGCTACCGTGTAGCGTTTAATTTTTAAATGTCAAATGGTCTACGTGTAATGCAACCGTTTGAAATGTCGATTCAAGTGTGCTTCATACGTATGTAAACGCGATGATTCGTTTTAGTCGGAGTATATAGCCCCGGTCGACGCAAGGCGGGAGTGGTTGTCAGGGTTTACGGGCTCCGCGGGGATCGCCATCGTGACGTCAGCGAAGGCTCTCGTCTGGACGGACGGGAGATACTACACGCAGTTCCAGAACGAAGTTGATATGAATGTATGGACGCTTATGAAACAATGTGAGTTATTTGCAGAGCAGGGCTTTTGGGCAATCCAATCTAAAATACTATGGGGGGGGCCATAGTATTTTAGAAAAAAAACATTCTATTGCCGACAAGTCAACAACTTGAATATAGTACATATGTTAAAATACAGATAAATCAGCTATAGACGTATTTTTTTATATAATTGTAAAGAGACGAGTGGACCTGATAGTAAGTGGTCACCACTCATAGGCGCTGTAAATACCGAGTAAATTTGTCATCTGTTTAATTTGTTCTGTATATATTTTTTCAGCACTACCGGAAACACCTTCTATGGACAAGTGGTTGACGAGTAACCTCGTATCCGGTTCTGTGGTGGGAGTCGACCCTCACACGATTACCAGGGAGGAATGGACGCCTTTGCAGGTATACACTTAACTGTTTTGGTTTTTAGCAAGATTATTTATATATCTATAATCCTCTAGCGGCTACTCCTGCCTGAGAGGGGAGGGGCAGATTTTAGGGGGGGTTTTAAATCAGGATATAAGCTATCTCTATAACAAATTTCATTAAAATCCGTTTAGTATTTTTGGTGCAAAACAGTACCAAACATCCGTCCACAAAAACAATCGCGATTATAATCTTAGAAAGATGAGATAGGTTCGAAAATCGGTTTGGACTGAACTGACGAGAAATTCTCAGGTAACGTGGAGCTCGTAGACAAAAAGGGAAGAAAGGAGGGTGTGTTAAAACCCATTGGTCCTTCGTCTGATCTCGATCCAATCCAGGAGAGTGAATGCATTTCGAGTGCCTGTGTTTGCGCGAAAATTTGCGCAATATATAAATTATTAATATTATATGTATAATATATAAATTCCCTATAATATTATATATAAATTCCCTATATCTTCATCTTCAACGTAGTTTGTTTATCTCGTCTAAGTGGAATGTGCATTCTAAATCGTTGGGAGGTTTACCTCTAAAGTAATAATAATAATACTCTCCCGGCCGATTTCGGCCACGGCGACCGCTTCAACTCCTTGCCTGGTTTCGATCGTGTGCTCGCATGTGGCTTATGTAGCCAATCTTCTTACTGATGGTCCTCGCGCATAGCGGGCGTGTGTGTACTCCATTGATATAATTGTAGTTGATTGCCGCGGGTGGTCGGGCTTTCAACTGGTCGCGTCTGGCATCAAGCTCAGCAAGGCGACTCACTTCAAATTCTTGGATCCTCGCTTTAATGCTGGATCTCCATTGTACCCTGTTGGTGGCCTGCTGCTCCCACTGCGCGGTTTTTATATTGCACTTTTTCATGTGCCGCTTAAGCACATCTTTGTATCTAAGGAGTTGTCCGCCATGCTTACGCTTGCCTTCCTCAAATTCGCCATAAAAGATGCGCTTAGCGACACGCTGATCCGCCATCCTTGACACGTGACCACATCAACGAAGTTGTCGCCGCATAAGGTAAGCTTCAATGCCACCCACATTAGCTCTTCGCAGCACTTCTGAATTCCGCTCACGATCAGACCACTGGATATTCAGGATTTGGCGTAGGCATTTAAGGTGGAAGCGGTCTAATATGCGAATATGATGTCGGTACACAGTCCAGGTTTCAGCAGAGTAAAGAATGTTAGGTAGCACGACCGCCATATATATGGAAATTTTGGTAGCCAGTTTTAGGTCATGTGAGCGGAAGACTTTGGTATTCAGCTTGCCGAATGCCGCGGCTGCAGCACCGATCCTGCTGTTGATTTCGGCATCCAATTCGCACTTGGATGTAACAGTGCTCCCCAAGTAACGAAACTGATCGAGCTGCTTTAGTACGTCATCTCCAAGTTTGATGACCAGTGTTTCACTGCCGTGGATATCCAAAGACATCACTTCTTTCTTTTTGACACTGATCTTTAGGCCGAACTTGCGGCAGGACACATGGAACTCGGACATGAGCTTTTGCAGGCCGTCTGGGGATTCTGCCACAAAACATAAGTCATCCGCATAAGTGATCTCAGTAATCATTGCGTGAGACACTTTTGTTCGGGACCTTTAACCTGGCTAAATTAAAAAGGCTGCCATCAGTGCGGAAACGGACGCGAACTCCCTCGGGAGTCGTCTGTAGGACATCGCGGACTACTACTGCAAAGTACAGGGCAAACAGTGTGGGCGCCAGCACGCACCCTTGCTTTACCCCACAGGTAACGGGGAAGAAGTCCGACTGTTCACCGTCAATAGTGACGCAGCTCCTCATTTCGTCATGCAGTAGTCTCACTAGTCGCACAAACTTCTCCGTGCATCCCAATTTTCCTAGCACAGCCCAAAGAGCTTCACGAGGCATGCTGTCAAATGCCTTCTCAAGGTCGACAAAGCAAAGATACATGTTACGACCCTGCTCTCTGCTTTTCTCTTGCAGTTGACGCACTGAGACGATAGCCTCACAAGTACCCCGGTCATGTCGAAAGCCAAACTGGGTTTCAGGCAGAATCTTCTGAAAGTTCTGTAAGGCGGTTTAAAAGAATTCTGGCGAGGACTTTTCCGGGGACCGGTAATAGTGAAATACAGCGGAAGGAGTTGCAGTCAGAACGGTCCCCCTTTCCCTTATACAGTGTCCTGATGATAGATACTTTGAACGTATCAGGGACTTGTTCTTTTTCCCACATATGGGTAAAAAGTTCCCATAGAGCCGAATGCAACTCCTCACCCCCGTATTTGAGTAGTTCTCCTGATATAAAGTCTACGCCAACCGCGCGCTTATTCTGCTGCTGTTTGATGGCAGAAACAACCTCATCACGTGACAGTGGCTCATCCAGCTTGATAAAAGTAGGGAGTTGAGGTAAGGAATAAATGTAATCCAGATTGAATTCTCGGTCTACATTGAGCAGGAAGTTAAAATGTTCTGCCCAACGCCTGAGTACTTCCTCCTTGCTTTTAATAAGGCCATCGCCAGTTACTGGACGTAGTGGCACTTTTCTTAAGCGGGATGTACCGAGCAACCTTCGAACCTCACTGTAGAACTCTCCTAGCTGGTTAGTGTCAGCAAGCCACTGACGCGCTCACTTGACGCGCTTTGTCCCGCCACCACTTATCCTTAATCTCTCGAGATAACTTGCGCAGCTCCACGTCACCTTGCTTGATCCCCATTACGCGTTGGCCTGGCTGTGTTCTGCTGCGCACTTGTAAAAGACGCCGATGCTTGTCAATTGCTTCAGTAAGGACTCCGTCATTCTCATCATACCAGTCCTCGTTCCTGCGGACTTTTAGACCTATAGTAGCAGTGGCAGTCTAATATTTGAGAAGACAGAGAACCCCAATCAGCTTCAACATCACCGGTTCTTTCATTTGACATAAGTGCGCTAGTCAAGGCTTCAGCATATCTCTTCCTAGTCTCGAAATCTTTCAGCCTCTCTACATCCAAAGATGCAGGTTTCGCTCTTTCGGATCTTCAGGAACGAAGAAGACGGAGATGTAGCTTAGTGACTACAAGCCGGTGGTCAGTCCAACAGTGCATCCATGTAGTTTTGTGCTTGGCTGGAAGTCTGAACATTGTGTTCGTGATCGCTAGGTCTAATTGTGCACATAAGCTGAGCAGCAGCTGACCGTTGCTGTTCATATTGCCAACTCCATGTCTCCCCAAGACTTTAGGCCAGGCGTCGTAATCCCGTCCAACTCTAGCATTGAAATCCTCCAAGACCAGTATCTTCTCTTTGGGGCGTATGCTTTCGATGCACCGGCTCAAATCGTCGTAAAACTTACCCTTTATGCTATCAGATTTATCCAGCGTTGGAGCATAGACACTGATGACATTCAGGTAGTTGTCATATTCAAGGTGAAGGCGCAGTGTGGTGATGCAGTCCGAGATGTGCACCGGACACTCTTGTAATTGATTAATGAGCTGGTTCTTAACCGCAAATCCTACGCCCGACCACCGCGGTTCCGGGTAGCAAGTCCCTTCCAAAAGAAAGTATACCAGCTCCCCTTCTTCGGCTAGATGTGTTTCGCTGAGTGCAGCCACATCCACATTATAGCGTCGAAGTTCTCGAGCTAAGACGGCAGTTTTCCGTTCTGGGCAAGCATTGTCATCACGGTCAAGAAGTGTTCGCACGTTCCACGCGCTGAATGTTATTGCAGGTGTTTTTATTTTTTGTATTCTGTAACGCCGACCACGAAATTGAAGGATGCGAAGGCAGCCGTGGTTACTACCATCAAAAAAAAATAGTTGAGAAGAGCTTTTGTTTAGGGCACATTTTCTAGCCCCCTCCCCGGCTGAGCGGGGAAAGCAGTACCTCCCTAAATAGGGCTGCTTTGTCACTCCAGATGCTGCCGGGTTTACTCTGTCTCCCCTATGCAGAGCAAAAGCGACCACGGTGTTACACACCCCCAGAGCCGCCCATGTGCAGGCCTCAGACAAAGCCCGGATTGCATCAAACCGGACCTCTCTACCTTGACCCATCGCCACAGGACTTTATTGGTATCGGAGTCCATATACGGAAGCAGTCAGTTACGCAGGAGATATTTCAGTGCACAAGCGTACGCGCAAAACGCAGGTGCACACCCTCGTCTTCCCCTTCCTTGATCCAGTGGAACGGAAAAACGCTACGACTGGAGGAAGGATCCGATGATGTGTCTGGCCGACAGTAACTGTGCGCCTTCTACTGTCGCCCTAGGCCGTCCACCTCGCCTAGCTACCTCGCCAGTTCCGTCAAGCCCGAGTGTATATCTGCGTTGGGTCGCTTTCCCCGCCGAGGCAGACTTTATGCATTAAACGGGAAGGATCCGCTTGTAGGTCCACCATTCTGGCAAACCTCCTTCAACCAGGTTTAGCCCGCGAGCCAACGCGGTTACCAGGGTGTGGCCGCAGCATGCACTACAGCTTCTTGGAGCCACTGGTGAGAGATTGCAGAAAGCCTGTGATTAGCGAAGCCACACCGCCCGTTTTGGGCCGGCTGGTGAAGCCCCGAAAGTATTCACACTAGGCTTCCCACTACACCCCCAGTCTGTCTGTTATGCTTTCACGGCTAAACCACTGAACCGATTTTTATACCATGGAAAAACGCGTTACGCGTTTCCCGCACGGGAACAGTGGGGGGTATGTGGGGCTCGCCAGTGTCCATGGCGCTGAGTGCGCCCCGAACATCGGAATACCCACTAAGAAACCAGCGGTGCACTTTCCGTCTTAACGAGGAGCGCCACGGGATCGCTTTCGCATGCTAACGTGACGCTCAGGCTAACACCCGTGTTGTCCTAATACACGCGGGCGAAAACAATTTTTTTTACACTGGCGCTGTAAGAAATATTAACGATCCCTTACATCGTCAATGCGCCACCGACCTTGGGAACGAACATGTTACGTCCCTTGTGCCTGTAGATACACTGTTCCTCAACCACCAAACCGGAACGCAACAATACCAAGTACTGCTGTTTTACGGTAGAATATCTGATGGGTTATACCCAGACGGGCTTGCACAAAGCCCTTCCACCAAGTAATATTAATAATATTACTAGGTGGTAGGTACTTAATATAATCCTATAGAGTGACAATACGATAAATTTTTGTTTTTTTTTTTTTCAGACGGCTCTGTCGAAGGCGAAGATGCAATTAATGGCTGTTGACAAAAATCTAGTCGATCTAGCGCGATTCCAGTTAAAGGATCTCCCGCCGGAGCGACCGCATAATAATATTATGCATCTGCCGATAGAGTACACAGGTACACAAAAAAATTTGGCTATTCGCCGTTGGTCATGATGTAAAGCAGACCCGGAGGCCCTGGGTTCAATCGGTGGGACCAAAATCAGATCAAGGTCAATGTCAGACAATGGTCGAACCACCTTCCAAATTTACACAGTACAATCAAGGACTTAACCGAAATTAAATACCACAGATTATTAAAATATCGAATTATGTGATTACATTTCAAGGTCATTGTTGTTTTTTATCTTTAATTTGCAATTGAGATAAATTACAGATGAAAATCGGTTTTCCTTAACAGGTAAAACTTCTGGCCAGAAGATAAAGGAGCTGAGAGACAAAATGGCCGAGAAGAATGTCTCCGCTCTCGTCATAACAGCGTTGGATGAGGTCGCGTGTATGTATCATTCACTCATTCGTTCCTTAATGCCTATATTTTTTAAATGTTTTTTTTTAAAATGTTAGCTGCCTAATTCTAAATGTTTGTCATTGTAATTTAAATAATGTATGAGTGCCAATGTACCCGCGAGAATTGATGTGTGAACAGTAGCGATGGTAGCAGTAGCGGTATGGGCTGACTGAGAGTTCGAGCGTGATGACGTCAGCGAGAATAGTTATTGTGAGTGCGTTGAGAGAAGTTGAGAGAAGCCGAGATGGCCTAAGAACGCGTGAATCTTAACCGACGATCGTTTGTTCAAACCCGGGCAAGCACCACTGAATTTTCATGTGCTTAATTTGTGATTATTATTCATCTCGTGCTTGACGGTAAAGCAAACATCGTGAGGAAACCTGTATGTGTCTAATTTCACTGAAATTCTGCCACAAGTGTATTCTACCAACCCGCAACCCGCAGTGTGGTGGAATAAGCTCCAATGCTACTCCTCAAAAAGGGAGAAGAGGCCTTAGCCCAGCAGAGCGACATTCACAGGCTGTTACTGTTACTGAGGGCGTTGATGTGTGCGTGAGATCGGTACACGAGCCCACGTGTTTACACATCAATTCTCGTGAGTACCTCGGCAGTCGGTTATCCTTTATACCCAATTACAGATACACTAAACCTCCGGGGTAGTGATATAAATTACAACCCCGTGTTCTTCTCGTACCTCGTCATAACCCCCACGTCGGTGGTGCTGTTCTGGAACGACGGCAAGATACCACAGGATATACGGGACATATTGTTGGAAGAGGGCGTTGATTTGGAGGGGAGGCCGTATGAGGAAATCACTGATGCGCTGAAAAAAATAGCCGTAAGTGTGATTTTAGATCGGTAGACTGATGGCTAAGATAGTAAGTTGTAATTAAATAATTAAAAAATAAATGATTTTAGAGAAGAAACTATTTTAAAAGGATTCTAAAAAATGATATCATTTTAATATACACATTTGGAATAATAAGATTTTTAATAAAATAAAAGTATTAAATTCTGCAATCGGCCATTTTATTTGAAACGCTAATCAGAGCGATTGACGTCACGCCTTTTTATTTATAACCGTTTCTCTTGAACAGTTGTGTAAAATTAATTTTGCATCGTATTGCACGTTGTTAAACTTTGGAATTCATTTTTAACCTTAGGAAATACGCAATACTTTCTGCCTTTCTCTGCTGAGTATAGACACAATACAACGTTTACTGTCGTTTTCTGAGGCGTGACGTCACGTCAGGCGCCATGACACCTGCGGGTGTTTTCGAGCGAAATTCAAAATATTTTTTTCAATTTTTTTTTTCAATCAACCAATCATTGTCCACTGCTGAACATAGGCCTCTCCCAAAGTGCGCCAAAGCTCCCTGTCCTCCGCCTTTCGCATCCAGTCGGTGCCCGCCACCTTCTTTAGGTCATCGGTACACCTGGCTGGAGGGCGCCCTAAGCTGCGTTTGCCGATCCGCGGTCTCCACTCTAGGACTCGTCTGCTTCAACGGCCATAGGTCCTACGAAATACGTGTCCAGCCCACTGCCACTTCAGCCTGCTAATTTTGCAAGCTATGTCGGTGACTCCGGTTCTTTTCCGGATAATCTCATTTCTGATCTTATCCTTCAAAGATACTCCGAGCATAGCTTGCTCCATAGCACGCTGAGCGACTTTGAATTTGTGGACTAGTCCCGCAGTTAGTGTCCACATTTCGGTACCGTATGTCATGGCAGGTAAGACGCATTGGTTGAAGACTTTCGTCTTCAAACATTGCGGTATAGACGACTTGAGGACTTGACGAAGGTTGCCAAATGCTGCCCATCCCAAGCGAATTCTTCGATCGGCTTCCTTCTCGAAGTTGTTCCTACCGACTTGTATGATCTGTGCTAAGTAGGTATATTCACTAACAACTTCGAGAGGTTTCCCTTCGACGTATATCGGTCCCGGCACGACATGTCTATTGAACACGACCTTGGTCTTGTCCAAGTTCATACCGAGACCGACACGCCGGGAAGACTCGCTTAGGCTACGCAGCATTTCCAACGCGTCTTCCAACGCGTTGGTAAACAGTTTCGGGGATATTACATCCCCCTCTCTCACCCCTCTGCGCAGTTGGATCGCCTTCGTCTTACAGTCCTGGATGTGGATAGTCATTAGTTACACAGTACCTCGATATATCTCCAATCGATATGACATCTCTGCAATGATTCGAGCACTGCCCAGGTTTCGATGGAGTCAAAGGCTTTCTCGTAGTCCACAAATGCCATACACAGCGGCTGATTGTACTCTTCGGTCTTCTGCACAATCTGCCGAACAGTATGGATGTGGTCCACGGTGCTGTAGCCTGATCGAAAGCCGGCTTGCTCTGCGGGCTGGAACTCATCAAGTCGTTTGGCGAGAAGGTTCGTGACGACTCTTGAGAACAGCTTATACACGTGACTCAGGAGGGAGATTGGTCTGTAGTTTTTCAAGAGGGTTTTATCACCTTTCTTGAAAAACGTAACACCTCACTCCCGCTCCACGTTTCCGGGGTCTTGCCATGTTGGATAACGGAATTTAAGAGGCTTGCTAGCTCTTTCAAGACCAGAGTCCCGCCTGCCTTGAGCAACTCTGTTGTGATTCCGTCATCTCCCGGAGCTTTGTTTTTTTTAAGCTGATCTAGAGCCGCCCTAATCTCGCCTTTATCAACGACCGGGAGCTCCTCGGAGTAATGGCGCGTAAGAGGGGCGCGCTGGTCATCAATACTGATTCCCACAGGTTTATCCGATCTTGAAAAGAACAACTGCCCAAAAAACCTCTCTACTTCTACAATCTCAGGCCTAGAGGTAACGACCCCACCATTTTCAGTTTTAAGTTTTATCAGACGCGGCCTCTCAAACTTGTGAGCGAACACTTTCGATCCCCGCTTTTGCTCAATCGCAGCCTCGATGGCACGAGTATCGGAGCATCGGAGATCGCGTCGCGTTTACTGGTGGTAGAGCTTTGTGCAAGCTCGTCTGAGTAGGTACCACCCATTCATCAGACATTCTGCCGCAAAACAGCAGTACTTGGTATTGTTGTGTTCCGGTTTGAAGGGTGAGTGAGCCAGTGTAATTACAGGCACAAGGGACATAAGATCGTAGTTCCCAAGGTTGGTGGCGCATTGGCGATTTAAGCGATGGGCAACATTTCTTACAATGTCCATGTCTAAGGGCGTTGGTGACCACTTAACATCAGGTGGCCCATATGCTCGTCCACCTTCCTTTTCTATATAAAAGAAAAGCGTTTTTATTCTTCGCCTTATCTGACAAAAACGATGGTAGTTCTCGTCGTTTCCTCATGAGCTCGAGTGTCTCAGCAGAGAGTTTTGGTGCGTTGTCGCTTTTCTGTGGCGGAAAACACTTGCAGGATGTGTTTTGCAGTATTTTGACCAGCATGTCGGTTTTTTCATCAATACTGCTTACGGTTTCCAACACGGTAAATTGATTTTGAAGTTCCATTTGGAAGTTTTCGGCGCGTAGAGCAGCTTGGAGCATGGTAGGTTGGAGAGTAGACCTTATCATTCGCGATCTTTCGGCTTTGAAGTCGATATCTAGAGTGCCTCGAACCAAGCGGTGATCACTTCCGGTATTAAACCTGTTGATCACTGAGACATCTCTAAATATGTACCTTTTATACGAAATGATAAAGTCTATCTCGTTCCTTGTCACGTTATCGGGTCTTCGCCAGGTCCACCTCCTCTGGGGCTTCTTTTGAAAGAAAGAATTCATCAAAAAGCTACGCATAAGCATCCTACGCTTCGAGAAAGTTTACCAGCGTTTGCCCCCTGTGATTTCTGCAGCCTAAGCCGTAAGGTCCGACTTTCGATTTATCGCTATCTTGTACTCCCACTTTAGCATTAAAGTGTCCCATAACAACATTGCAGTGGTCCTTCGAGGTGTTGTTGAGGGCCTTTGCGATGTCCTCGTACGTCGCTTCGACCACATCATCAGAGTATGCCGAAGTTGGCGCATATACCTGTACGACCTTCAGGGAGTACCTGTCGGAATGATTTAGGACATGACATAGTCAAGGTACGCTACCCGGTTCGACACACTATTGATTTCTACAATGCTGCTAATGAGATCCTTTTTGACCAGAAAACCGACACCACCCTGGGAGAGGTTATCACCTTCGCAGAAGTAGAGTAAGTTACCGGATTCTAGAGTTATCGTGTCCTCCCCCTGTCTTCGGACTTCAGATAACCCCAGTATATGCCAGTTTATATGACTTAACTCTACTTCTAATTCGGCGAGGTGATGGTCCAGCCTTATCGAGCGTCCATTATACGTTGCCATGTTTAGTCGTTTTTTATGGTAGCCTGCCATGAACCGGTGATTCTTTGCACCCCTTACCCTGCCGATACCGCGACCTCTACCTTGGTCGGGCCTAGCGGGCTTGCCGGTAACTGGGGGCCTTTTTTTTTGCGCATCTACCATTGAGAGGGTTTGCCCATACTCGCCACGCTGGGCAGGCGTGTTGGCGAGCGCAGTAGGGGGTAAGATGTTTAAGGGGGGGGGACACTGCTGCCCATCCCCCCTTTTCCCCGTCCCTCAGTCGCCTATTCTAAGCCGGTACTCCACGGCAATTCAAAATAGGTAAATGAAAATGCAATTATTTGCGTAAGCAGTTAGTTTATAACTGAAACAAAATTATTTTCAGTAATAGTAGACGTGTGCCTACATTATAGAAGGTTATTTCAAAATCAGTCATCATGCCTATTGAACACATTCAACGAATTAAATTAATTACTTTACTTTTCTGTCCACAGACAAAATGGCGGTTTTGAATTGGCGCGCGTTTTTTGTTTAACAACGCCGTTGTAGTGATCAATGAATCCTAATAATAAAGCCTTAAATATATACTCTTAAATATATATATTCTTATCCTTTGGAAATAAAATCTATACTATTATTATAACAAGGAAACTTTTTGTTTCACGGTTAAACCACTGAATCAAATTCGATGAAATTTAGTCTGAAGCACAATTTAGCTTGAACCACAAAGGAATAGACTTTTTTATACCTGTCCCCCACCAACAATTAAAAGCCGCGATTGGTAACAAGTAATATTATTACTGGTGGTAGGTCTATGTGCAAGCTCGTCTGGGTAGATACCACCGATTCATTAGTTTTCTACCGCAAAACAGCAGTGCTTGGTATTGTTGTGTTCCGGTTTGAAGGGTGAGTGAGCCAGTGTAATTACAGGGTCATAACATCTTAGTTCCCAAGGTTGGTGGCGTATTGGCGATGTAAGCGATGGTTAGCATTTCTTGCAGTGTCAATGTCTACGGGCGGCGGTGACCACTTACCATCAGGTGGCCCATTTGCTCGCACGCCTACAATTTTTATAAAAAATAATAATTCGTAAGTGTATTTGTTAACTGCTCAACTGATTATCATGTAATTTTGCATACTTGTTATCAGGGGTATAGAAAATGACTCGGGGTAGCTAACCCCTACGTGTGGGGGGGGGGGGGCACATGATCGTAGCGGTAGATACCGCACGGCTTATATACGAGATAGTAATAATAATTTTCTACTTTATTCATAGAGGGAGCTGTCGGAAAACGGTGATGGTGAACATTCAATATGGTTATCCAATGAAGCGAGTGAGGCGATACATCGAGCGGCTTCCGGGGTGAGTCTCATACCATACCAAATCAAACCAAATCGAATCAACATACATACAAGGACTTTAAGGAGGCGCCATGATCTTTGCTTACTTATATTAAAGATTTTTTGTTTTTTTTTCTCAGGAAGGTGACTTGAAGAAACCGCTGAATTTGGTCTCCGAAATGTCACCGGTCGCGTTGGCTAAGTTAGTCAAGAACTCAGTGGAGTTGGAGGTATACGAGTGTTCTGTATTTAGTGTTGAACGAACATACAGACTTACTTGGTGGTTGGACTTTGTGCAAGTCTGGGTAGGTAGCACCCACTCATCAGATATTCTACCGCAAAACAGCAGTACTTGGTATTGTTGTATTCCGGTTTGAAGGGTGAGTGAGCCAGTGTGTCTACAAGGGCAATAACATCTTAGTTCCCGAGGTTGGTGGCGCATTGATGACGTAAATGCTTAATATTTCTTACAGCGCCAAGAGCTATGGGCGATGGTCACCACATACCATCAGGTGGCCTATTAAGCATTGTCTTCTTATTTTAAATTAAAAATAAAAAGTCACAGGACGCCATGATATATGTGGAAGAATGTCTTCGTGAATTAATTTCGACTTCTATTCAAGGGTTTCCGTCAATGTCATATAAGAGATGGTGTGGCGGTGGTGCGTTTCTTCAAGTGGCTACACGACCAGATTGACGGTGGTACCGCCGTCACCGAGGTGCAGGCTGCTGATAAGCTACTGGAATTCAGGAAGTGAGTATACTTTATACCATCATATCCAAAATATCAGATACAAAAGGAGATTTCAAGCAACGAATTAATTATTCCTTATATTATTCGCAATCACAAAATATTCTTAATATATATTTTATCAAGCAATGCTCTTAATAAAAGTTCAAAGCGAATCAATTTCCCGCCAAAAAGAGCATCTGTCAATTTTCTTGTTAACAGATTAAAAATTTAGTTTATTATTGTTCTCAAAGTAAAACATGTCATAACCTTGACTAATAATTATTCGTATTAGATACAATATTATATGTTACATTTTGATTGAGCCCACTGCTGGGCTAAGGCCTCCTCTTGTTTTTGATTAATGAGAAGGTTTGGGGCTTATTCCACCACGTGGCTCCAACGCGGGTTGGTGGAATACAAACGTGGCAGAATTTTAGCGAAATTAGACATATGCAGGTTTCCTCACGATGTTTTCCTTACCGTCAAGCACGAGATGAATTATAATCACAAATTAAGCACATGAAAATTCAGTGGTGCTTGCCCGGGTTCGAACCCATGATCATTGGTTAAGATTCACGCGTTCTTACCACTGGGCTATCTCGGCTCTTGTGTCACACCTGTGTTTATTAACATAATGTTTCCTATGCTAGTTAACTAGTTTCAATTGACCGAAATTGGCCAGGAGAACTTCCAAGACTTTCCAATAATTAATTATTAATATTTTCAGGGAGGAGAAGTATTTCATGGGACCATCGTTCGAAACGATACCAGGGGCTGGGGAGAACGGAGCCATCATACACTACAGTCCCTCCCGTGACGGTCCTCAGAGGGAGATCCGAGCCAACGATATGTTCTTACTGGACTCCGGTGGACAGTACAAGTATGGGATTAGTTTGTTTACATGAGTGGAAGGAATACGTTTATGTGATGGTAGGGCTTCATGCAAGCCCGTCTGGCTCCGTCTATTGTGATCTGGTTTGTGATCTGGTACTCGTGGTAGGGCTTGTGCTAGCTCGTCTGGGCAGGTACCTTCCACTCATCAGATATTCTACCGCAAAACAACAGTAATTGATATTATTGTGTTCCAGTTTGAAGGGTGAGTGAGCTAGTGTATTGGCTATATAAGCGATGGTTGACATTTCCTACAATGCCAATGTCTATGGGCAATGGTGACCACTTACCATATGCTCGTCCGCCTTCCTATTCTATAAATAAAAAGATGAGTTAGCCAGTGTAACTACAGGCACAAGGGACATAACATCTTAGTTCAATAATGTATGGTTGATATGTGGTGACCACTTACAAACCAAAGTGTACCCAATTGTTCTCTGTCTATTAATTTCAATATAAATATATATATAAAGGAGCGTCAGAAGGGGCCTCATAGCGATCTTGGCTGTCGTTATCCATGGTGGGCGTTGTAACGGTAGGTATTTTGAAAATAAGAAAAAAAAGGCACACTCGTATTGTCCAAAGTCTTATTATTTTACTTACTTTACTTACCCCCTACTGCGCTCGCCAACACGCCTGCCCAGCGTGGCGAGTATGGGGAAAACCTCTCAATGGTAGATGCGCCAAAAAAAGGCCCCCAGTTACCGGCAAGCCCGCTAGGCCCGACCAAGGTAGCGGTCGCGGTATCGGCAGGGCAGGGGGTGCAAAGAATCACCGGTTCATGGCAGGCTACCATAAAAGGCGACTAAACATGGCAACGTACAATGGACGCTCGTTAAGGCTGGACCATCACGTCGCCGAATTAGAAGTAGAGCTAAGTCATATAAACTGTACCTTGTCCTAAAACTCTCCGACAGGTACTCTCTGAAGGTTGTACAGGTATATGCGCCAACTTCGGCATACTCTGATGATGTGGTCGAAGCGATGTACGAGGACATCGCAAAGGCCCTCAACAACACCTCGAAAACAACAAAGCTCCGGGAGATGACGGAATCACAACAGAGTTGCTTAAGGCAGGCGGGACTCCGGTCCTGAAAGAGCTAGCAATCCTCTTTAATTCCGTCATCCAACATGGCAAGACCCCGGAAACGTGGAGCGGGAGTGAGGTGGTACTGTTTTTCAAGAAAGGTGATAAAACCCTCTTGAAAAACTACAGACCAATCTCTCTCCTGAGTCACGTGTATAAGCTGTTCTCAAGAGTCGTCACGAACCGTCTCGCCAGACGACTTGACGAGTTCCAGCCCCCAGAGCAAGCCGGCTTTCGATCAGGCTACAGCACCGTGGACCACATTCATACTGTTCGGCAGATTGTGCAGAAGACCGAAGAGTACAATCAGCCGCTGTGTATGGCATTTGTGGACTACGAGAAAGCCTTCGACTCCATCGAAACCTGGGCAGTGCTCGACTCATTGCAGAGATGTCATATCGACTGGAGATACATCGAGATACTGAGATGTCTATACAACGCCGCTGCAATGACTGTCCACTTCATCCAGGACTGTAAGACGAAGGCGATCCAACTGCGCAGAGGGGTGAGACAGGGGGATGTAATATCTCCGAAACTGTTCACCAACGCGTTGGAAGACGTATTCAAGACGCTGGATTGGACTGGATGTGGAGTCAATGTAAACGGCGAGTACATCTCACACCTTCGATTTGTCTATGATATCGTCATCATAGCGGAGTCGCTGGAACAACTAACCAGAATGCTGTGTAGCCTTAGTGAATCTTCCCGGCGTGTCGGTCTCGGTATGATCTTGGGCAAGACCAAGGTCATGTTCAATAGGCATGTTGTGCCGGGACCGATATACGTCGAAGGGAAACCTCTCGAAGTTGTTAGAGAATATACCTACCTAGGACACGTTATACAAGTCGGTAGGAACAACTTCGAGAAGGAAGCCGATCGAAGAATTCGCTTGGGATGGCATTTGGCAACCTTCGTCAAGTCCTCACGTCGTCCATACCGCAATGTTTGAAGACGAAAGTCTTCAATCAATGCGTCTTACCTGCCATGCCATACGGTGCCGAAACGTGGACACCAACTGCGGGACTAGTCCACAAATTCAAAGTCGCTCAGCGTGCTATGGAGCGAGCTATGCTCGGAGTATCTTTGAAGGATAAGATCAGAAATGAGATTATCCGGAAAAGAACCGGAGTCACCGACATAGCTTGCAAAATTAGTAGGCTGAAGTGGCAGTGGGCTGGTCACGTATGTCGTAGGACCGATGGCCGTTGGAGCAGACGAGTCTTAGAGTGGAGACCGCGGATCGGCAAACGCAGCGTAGGGCGCCCTCCAGCCAGGTGGACCGATGACCTTAAGAAGGTGGCGGGCACCGACTGGATGCGGAAGGCGGAGGACAGGGAGCTTTGGCGCACCTTGGGAGAGGCCTATGTTCAGCAGTGGACAAAATGATTGGCTGTTGATTGATTGATTGATTGATTGATTGATTATTATTTTATTGTTCTTTAATTTAACACACAAGATACACACAATTAACACTGGATGATAAATTTACGAGCCAATAGGTTAGCATGTGTACACCTCGTACCGCCGCTGTCAACAACTCCATGACAACCGCTATTCATCGAGGCGACACCTACTACTCTATTCGGAGTTACCCGCTCATAAAATAAACTAACAATAACACAATCGACTAAAACTAAAACAATATTGAAAAATCTAATTTTGATTAACATTAAATCATAATATAATTTCGTAAATTTTATCATTAAAACTAATCAAAAATCAGCGCGCCGTCATATATATATATATATTGAAATTATATCATCGCCTTATAAAGTCATTGCTAATATTATTTTTGTAAAATATTTATTTTGTAAACTGTACGTTAAAGATAAATGAATATCTTCCAATGGCAAAGGATTAAAGATAAATAAACAACATTGACCTTGAAATGACGCGTTCTGATTGGTCGAGATCTAAATAGTCTGTGGTATTCGTTGCGGAAACCGTATGGAATATGTAAATCTCAGGCTTGTTTATTTTTGCTCCTTCAGCGATTGGAATATACTCTCTATACTAATATTATGAATGCGAAAGTAACTCCGTCTGTCTGTTCTGCTTTGACGGCTAAACCACTGAACCGGTTTTGATAAAATTTCGTATGAAGCAAGCTTAAACCTCAAGGTCGAACTTAGTCGAAATTACTTCTTTATATAATACGGCGTGTGTGTCTCTCCCTGTTACTGGTAATACTAACAACTAAGAACGCGTGAATCTTAACCGATGATCGTGGGTTCAAACCCGGGCAAGCATCACTGAAATTTCATATGCTTAATTTGTGATTATAATTCATCTCGTCCTTTACGGTGGAGGAAAACATCGTGAGGAAACCTGCATGTGTCTAATTTCACTGAAATTCTGCCACATGTTTATTCCACCGACCTGCATTGGAGCAGCGTGCTGGAATAATCTCCAAACCTTCTCCTCAAAAAGGGAGAGGAGGCCTTTAGCCCAGCAGTGGGACATTCATAGGCTGTTACGGAATTAGAGTTAGTTGGTTTGTTACGCTTTAAAGCATAAACCACGAAAACGATTTTAAAAGTTCTTTTACCGTAATGAGTAACTCAGGCTACATTTTATCCACTGGAACGGGAGAACCACAGGTGAAGCAGAGAGCAAAACTCTAGTATAAATATAAAACTATTACACGTGTTCAGGGATGGTACAACGGATATAACACGTACGAGACACATGGGCGAACCCACCCTCGCGCAGAAGGACTCGTTCACGCGTGTCCTCAAGGGGCAGATCGGTGTCGGATCAGCTCTCTTCCCTAAAGGTGTTAAGGTAATATATTTGACGAGTCGGTTGGCGTGGTTGGTAGATACTTGCCTTTCACGCCGGTTGTGGGATCGATTCCCACCCAGAACAGATATTTGTGTGCATGAACATGTCTGTTTGTCCTGAGTCTGGGTGTAATTATCTACATAAGTCTGTATTCACAAAAGAAAAGTAGTATATGTAGTATATCAGTTGTCTGGTTTCTATAGTACGAGCTCTGCTTAGTTTGGGATCTGATAGCCGTGTGTGGATGCTGTCCCAGGATATTATTATTATATTTATGTGAACAACGGCGGCTCAGATTGCGTGGCGACGCGTCGTCACGTCACGTCACGTCACGTCACGTCACGTCACATCACGCGTCGTCACGCTATATGTTAGTACGTTACTCTAATGCGTTGTGGTATAAATAAATGTTATATTAATATTTTCTTTAAAAACTATTTTGTTTTTATTTTTGATTATACAATAAAATGTCCTTTTATGCATACTGTCCGTACAAAATAATTTCAATGTTTTCACATCGGACAGACGTCTCGTGACGGTTTACTTTTTATTATTAGTTTGCAAAGATAATCTAGACTTTAAAATGTCTACGGGTGACCACTTACCATCAGTTGAACTTGCCTTCCAACCATAAACAATATACGTTCTGTTTATTAAGCTCCACCCCACCCTTTTTAGGGTAACGTGCTGGACAGCCTCGCCCGCAAGTCCCTCTGGGACTCCGGGCTGGACTACGCGCACGGGACCGGCCACGGCGTGGGGCACTTCCTGAACGTGCACGAGGGGCCCGCCGGGGTGTCGTGGCGGCCCTACCCGCACGACCCCGGCCTGGCGCCCGGGCAGGTCCTCAGCAACGGTGAGTCGCCCCGCCTGCCTCACAGCCCGGCTCGACCCACGCTGGTTTATTGGGCGGAGGTATCGTGAGGAAACCTGCGAGTGACGAATTTCACTAAATCATGCCAAATTTGTATCCACCAACCCGCATTGACACAGCGTGGTGGAATAAGCTCTAAACCACCTCAAAGGGAGAGGAGGCCCTACCCCAGCCGTGGGACATTCACAGGCTGTTACATAACTTTATTTTCAGAACCCGGTTACTACAAGGTCGGTGAATACGGTATAAGGCATGAGGACTTGGTGGAGATCATATCCGTCACAAATGAAACCGATCATCCCAGGGTGAGTGGGCAAAGAATTCGAAGTGGTAGCGGACCGCCCCGCCGGTCCTCATGTTTTAAAAAAAAGTTGTTTTTTTTCTTAATTCAATCCACAGGCATCAAAACTGGTTGGTGATTTCGAAGGTCGCGGAGTTTTAGGGTTCAACACCTTGACCCTGGTGCCACATCAACGGAAGTGCTTGAAACTCGACCTGCTGGACGATTTTGAGGTATTTTTCAACAATTTTAGCAATTTTTTTAACTATAGTTACTACCTTTTGTTTCTAATTTTTTTGTTCTTTATTTAAATGTTTCTATTTCGTAATGGTGTTTGTGTTCTCCTGTAATCGGTTGTGCATAGTTAAGTTTAAGTTAACGTAAAAAGTGTTTTAAATGTGGGTAATGTACAACTGTTGGAGATCCAAATAAATACCACAAGCTACCCAGGTTACCTCGGATAAATTAATGGTCATCATAAAATGTTTATATCATAAACATGTAACTCGATTGGTTGACGCGACGCCAGGAGCTCTCAGTCTGCATGATTTTTTCCGACATCTGCAAATCTTCAGCGATCGTCGTCATATTTCAGTCAATTTACACAAAACATTAATGAATTATACACTAAGATCTTCCCTATGAGTCACTCCGTCCATTCGTGGGAACCGTATTTTTTTTATAGAATATGTTGGTGGACGAGCATATGGGCCACCTGATGGTAAGTGTTCACCAAACGCATATAGACATTGGCATTGAAAGAAGTGTTAACCATCGCTTACATCGCCAATGCGCCACCGACCTTGGGAACTAAGATGTTATGTCCCTTTTGCCTTTACCGGCACACTCACCCTTCAAACCGGAACACAACAATACCAATTACTATTGTTTTGCGGTAGAAAATTTGATGAGTGAGTGGTACCTACCCAGACGAGCTTGCACAAAGTCCTACCGCCAGTCGAAATTCCGTATGAAAATCCGTTTAGTAGTTTTTGAGTTTATCGCGTCCAAACCGACATAGCGGGGGCACTTTGTTCTATAACATATAATGATTAACAAAACGAAAGAAATACATTCCCTAAGTTTCATCCTTATACAAGTCCTTAATAATATTATAAATTCGATATTGAGTTTCTTTGTTTGTTACGCTCTCTCGCCTTAATTACTCAATCGATCATTGTTTAATTTCTATACACATTATCAAAAGCTCGGACCGACTTGTATTTAATAACGAAATAATAAATCGGAATCTGTCAAACTGTGGTCAGAACCTGACGGTACAGATCATAATCATCGTCATTTTAGGAAATAGATTTAAAAAAAAACATTTTGTAATTTACAGATAGAATACATAAACGCGTACCACGCGAGAGTGTTCAAAGTTCTCGGAGACATTTTGAAGAATCGCGGATTGGAAAGCGATTGTCTGTGGTTGGAGAACGAGTGTCAACCGATATCGAGGTGAGATGTTGCCAGGAAGCCTTCGTAACAATAACAAAGAGATGAAACTTAGATTTACACATTCCACGCGATTCGCTAATATCTCTGCTGTATTACGTACTACGAACAGTTCTCGATTAATATATCTCTATATATAACACGACACTATTACACTTAACTACTTATATACACTTTAATTTCACTTCCAAAGTTCCGATAACAACTTCGTCGACATTCGAAACGTCATTCGCGAATCCGCAACGAATACCACAGATTATTTAGATCTCGACCAATAAGAACGCGTCATTTCAAGGTCAATGTTGTTATCTTATCCCACATATTAGTTCCAGAACGTTCTCATCATCAAGATGTCCAGTGTCTTTATAATTACACTGGGTCACTCGCTGTACAATAATCCCGTCGGATATTGCAGATTTGCAGACATAGCAAATAAGCCACGCTCCTATTTTGTTTACTCAAAAAAGTTAGGAATCATTTGTAACGAAAACGTAGTCGTAAGAGTTTGTGAGGTGTGTTTTTTTATTATATTGTTTGTTTTTTTCAGGTCTTGAAGAGGATTACGACGGAAATGCATTTTAACAAAATATATAGGTCCATTGTATTTTAATCGTATAATAAATTATGTAACTGGCAGTTGTGTTTGATTTAAACCTAAATAAATAATTATTCATATATATTAGGACGGAAATATTAAATTAAAAAAGTAGTATTAGTATATTTTTATTTATTAAGTATAATGTAACAATGCTTTGTTGATAGCGGAAATATTTTTACCAAAACCGAACTAATATAGATATAAAATAAAATTGATAATGTTTTTTTTTCATAATCTCTCTGTTATAATCACCTGTTTGGTCAAATTGTTTGAGTCGATTTTGAGTCTGTGGATGCATTATTAAAAAACAAAAAATAATAATAAACACAAATGTGATATGCTGATGGATAGCTATTCTATAAGAACATAGTTCGTTTCTCACTCGACAAATGTTGACAACCGACTTATGGTGATATACTTTTTTTCATGCGTGTTTTGAAATTTAAATGTTATGTCATTACCAACGGACGAGATATTTATAACTCGACCTGAGTAATCTAACATTTAATTATTATGACCTTTCGTTGACCTTTTACGATAGACCTTTGACCTTAAATTACGTATGAGGTCAAATAAAATTAGAACTGTAACTTTCTATAAAAAAAAATTGTTACGTTCGATTTACGATAAATAAGAAAAATTGTTTTTTTTTTTTTTTAACTCCTAGTACTCTGGTTCATGTGCCTCGTACACGAACAATTTAATTTCCTATTTTATTTTATATTAACATATGTATTATTTGCTCTTTTTTATGTCATATAATTAGCTCTTTCTCTCCGTCTGGGTACAGCGCCGATGTCCATGGGCGTTATTGACCATCAGGTGGCCCATATACTTGGCCATGTTTTATATAATAGATCTAACCTTATGTTGTATGCATTATAATTGACTTAAAATCTTCATATTAAAAATTAATATTTGTGTTTGCCCTGTATGCGTTTATTAATTAACATACAACTGCTTGCGTGTTCCTGCGAAGGTCCAAAAAAACATGTAGACCAGTAGTAGTTTGTAGATTATACACGTGCGAAGCCGAAACGCGTAGATATTATTAAATAAAACATTTAAGAAACTGGCATATTGTATTTACGTGAAATGTTGAGATAAAAAAAAAATTGATCTATATATATAAGCTCTTTTTTGTTTTGCAATAAAAAACTCTCATCACGATTGTCTATGCAATCTGTCTAAGTTCGGTAACAAATAAATATGTCCTTGACAAGTAGTCAGTTGCAATTAACTATCAACGAACGATGTATTCCTTTGAAATGGGTGTGAAATACATAAAATCTATTTGGTACGTCACGATTGTGTGAGTATTATTTTTTTAATCTAGCTTACTAAAATGAATGGTTCAGAAAACGTCAAATTGCTTTGATTTAATACTTAGAAGTAGCATGTTATTGTTGGGCCCACTGTTGGGCTAAAGCCACTCATCTTGAGGATGTCTGGTTTATTTTACTCTTTCCAATGCGGGCTGATTGATATCAGACATTTTTATTTGTACATATGTGTACATACATGTGTATATACAATTTTATTTTATTTTATTCATTCTTATATTTTCAGAATTCCTCGTTAAGTCAACCCAGTACAAGGTCAATCTTGCCGGTCTTTTATAGAATTTACATTGCGATCCAATAAATATATATATATTTTATATTAGCCGGGATGGCAAATGACTCTACTCCACCTGATGTTAAGTGGTAGTAGAGTCCAAACGCGAGGACGGCCAGTACAGTCGGGAAGAAGGTTCTGCACTAGCCGCCCTCGCCTTGCCGGCCCGCAAGATGCCTCTTCACGCCTCGTTTGAAGGAACCCGGGTCGTAAGAGGGGAATACGTGAGCTGGTAAGGAATTCCATTTCTTGGAAGTGCGACAAAGAAAGGAGTTGCCAAATTTCTTTGTGCGCGATGGAATTGATGTCACAGTTAGTCGGTGACATCGAGAGCCAGCACGCGTAGACTTGTGAAGGAAGGGGGAAGCTGGAATTAGGGAGAATAATTCCTCGGAACACTCGCCGTGATACAGTCGATAGAAAGCGCTCAGCGCTGCTATCTCTCGACGCAATTGTAAAGGCTCGAGGGTGTTAGTGACCTTTACGTCGCCAATAATGCGGACCGCACGTCGCTGCAACCGATCAAAGGCCTGAAGTAGGTATTTAGCGGAGCCATCTCAAAGGTGCGAGCAATATTCAACGCAAGACCGTACCTGTGTTTTGTACAGCAGGCACAGTTGTTGAGGCGTGAAAAAACGCCGCACCTTGTTCAGAACTCCGAGTTTCCGTGAAGCTGTTTTTATCACAGCCTCGATGTAATCCCTTGGACTAAGGTCGCAGCGAACGTCCATCCTCAGCATGGCGATTTTGCTTTGTATCACCAGCGGAGTGCCACAGAGGGAGGGAAGAGGGGAAAATGGTGACTTTTTTGCTGTGAGAGCGCATACCTGTGTTTTCTTGGCATTATACTCAACAAGATTATCTGAGCCCCATTTGGCGATAAGCTCTAACGTCCTATTGAGTTTAATGACAAGATCCTCCCGCCTCTCCTTAATTTCCGCTCGCCCAGCCACTGCGCGTCCGTGGTATCCACCATGCACTGTACTATCGTCTGCATAGCAATTAATGTTCCCGAGAGAGAGCATATGTTTGATATGCAAAAGAAACAGAGTGGGAGATAGCACAGATCCCTGGGGGACCCCAGCATTCACTACATAGAATTGTGAAGCGCAACCATCAACTAAAACACGAAGGCTGCGCTTGTGTAGGAAGCTGGCAATCCAGGTGCAAAGCTGAGCAGGCAGACCATATGCCGGCAGCTTGGAGAGAAGACTTCTGTGCCAGACCCTGTCGAAAGCCTTGGAGATATCGAGGCTGACAGCCAACGATTCCCCATGCTTGTCGATAGCTTCACCCCAGAGGTGTTTTACGTACGCTAGGAGATCACCTGTAGATCGTTTTGGTCGAAATCCATACTGACGATCACCTTACAAAGTACTGAGGTAATATTCAACGCAAGACCGTACCTGTGTTTTGTACAGCAGGCACAGTTGTTGAGGCGTGAAAAAACGCCGCACCTTGTTCAGAACTCCGAGTTTCCGTGAAGCTGTTTTTATCACAGCCTCGATGTAATCCCTTGGACTAAGGTCGCAGCGAACGTCCATCCTCAGCATGGCGATTTTGCTTTGTATCACCAGCGGTAATAGCTATTGGCTGAGGTAATAGCTATATATTAATCGTGTGCAATGATTCAGAAGTAATAATAATGTCCTCCGGACCGATTTCGGCCACCTCAGGAGATATTATAGTGCACGAGTGTGCATAAAACGAAGTTTCAATGAATTGAATTTATTATCCTCGCAATTATCATGTTTTACGAATGTGGTGCGTGGACTATACTGATTAAAAAAAAACAAGTATCCAACTCGGCTGCGATTTATTATATCAACCGTAAATAATATCGTAACCGTAAACATAGGTTACATATATATTCACAGCCTTAAAAAAATCCTACATACTTATATGTTATTGAATTCGTGACCCCACAGTTGCTTAAGACCAGGGTATTTAATCAGCGCGTCCTGCCTGTAACGACTTCCGGTGGACACTCAACGTAGGACTGGTCCACAAGTTTAAGGTCGCTCAGCGAGCAATGGAACGCGCAATGCTTGGGGTTTCTCTGGCAGATAGAATGAGGACATTCGCCAGAGAACTAAAGTCACCGACATCGCGCGTAGAATTAGCACGTGGAAGTGGAAGTTCGCGCATGTCTCCAGACGCATTGATGGCCGATAGAGCCGACACGTGTTAGAGTAGAGACCACGCTTAGGCAAACGTAGTGTAGGACGCCCTGCGGCAAGGTATTTGTATTTGTAATAAGTAGCCGTCATGGTAACTATTATACATTAAAAATACCTATTCTTGGCGTTCTATGGGGATTATTTCGTCCAGCAGAGGACGGCGATAAGCTGATATGTACCTATATCTTAAAGAAGGAAGTAAAACTACTTTCCGCCAAACGGCGCTGTCTCGTTTGAGCAGCGCGTTAAGTAGTACTCTGGTTCATGTGCCTCGTACACGAACAATTTAATTTCCTATTTTATTTTATATTAACATATGTATTATTTGCTCTTTTTTATGTCATATAATTAGCTCTTTCTCTCCGTCTGGGTACAGCGCCGATGTCCATGGGCGTTATTGACCATCAGGTGGCCCATATACTTGGCCATGTTTTATATAATAGATCTAACCTTATGTTGTATGCATTATAATTGACTTAAAATCTTCATATTAAAAATTAATATTTGTGTTTGCCCTGTATGCGTTTATTAATTAACATACAACTGCTTGCGTGTTCCTGCGAAGGTCCAAAAAAACATGTAGACCAGTAGTAGTTTGTAGATTATACACGTGCGAAGCCGAAACGCGTAGATATTATTAAATAAAACATTTAAGAAACTGGCATATTGTATTTACGTGAAATGTTGAGATAAAAAAAAAATTGATCTATATATATAAGCTCTTTTTTGTTTTGCAATAAAAAACTCTCATCACGATTGTCTATGCAATCTGTCTAAGTTCGGTAACAAATAAATATGTCCTTGACAAGTAGTCAGTTGCAATTAACTATCAACGAACGATGTATTCCTTTGAAATGGGTGTGAAATACATAAAATCTATTTGGTACGTCACGATTGTGTGAGTATTATTTTTTTAATCTAGCTTACTAAAATGAATGGTTCAGAAAACGTCAAATTGCTTTGATTTAATACTTAGAAGTAGCATGTTATTGTTGGGCCCACTGTTGGGCTAAAGCCACTCATCTTGAGGATGTCTGGTTTATTTTACTCTTTCCAATGCGGGCTGATTGATATCAGACATTTTTATTTGTACATATGTGTACATACATGTGTATATACAATTTTATTTTATTTTATTCATTCTTATATTTTCAGAATTCCTCGTTAAGTCAACCCAGTACAAGGTCAATCTTGCCGGTCTTTTATAGAATTTACATTGCGATCCAATAAATATATATATATTTTATATTAGCCGGGATGGCAAATGACTCTACTCCACCTGATGTTAAGTGGTAGTAGAGTCCAAACGCGAGGACGGCCAGTACAGTCGGGAAGAAGGTTCTGCACTAGCCGCCCTCGCCTTGCCGGCCCGCAAGATGCCTCTTCACGCCTCGTTTGAAGGAACCCGGGTCGTAAGAGGGGAATACGTGAGCTGGTAAGGAATTCCATTTCTTGGAAGTGCGACAAAGAAAGGAGTTGCCAAATTTCTTTGTGCGCGATGGAATTGATGTCACAGTTAGTCGGTGACATCGAGAGCCAGCACGCGTAGACTTGTGAAGGAAGGGGGAAGCTGGAATTAGGGAGAATAATTCCTCGGAACACTCGCCGTGATACAGTCGATAGAAAGCGCTCAGCGCTGCTATCTCTCGACGCAATTGTAAAGGCTCGAGGGTGTTAGTGACCTTTACGTCGCCAATAATGCGGACCGCACGTCGCTGCAACCGATCAAAGGCCTGAAGTAGGTATTTAGCGGAGCCATCTCAAAGGTGCGAGCAATATTCAACGCAAGACCGTACCTGTGTTTTGTACAGCAGGCACAGTTGTTGAGGCGTGAAAAAACGCCGCACCTTGTTCAGAACTCCGAGTTTCCGTGAAGCTGTTTTTATCACAGCCTCGATGTAATCCCTTGGACTAAGGTCGCAGCGAACGTCCATCCTCAGCATGGCGATTTTGCTTTGTATCACCAGCGGAGTGCCACAGAGGGAGGGAAGAGGGGAAAATGGTGACTTTTTTGCTGTGAGAGCGCATACCTGTGTTTTCTTGGCATTATACTCAACAAGATTATCTGAGCCCCATTTGGCGATAAGCTCTAACGTCCTATTGAGTTTAATGACAAGATCCTCCCGCCTCTCCTTAATTTCCGCTCGCCCAGCCACTGCGCGTCCGTGGTATCCACCATGCACTGTACTATCGTCTGCATAGCAATTAATGTTCCCGAGAGAGAGCATATGTTTGATATGCAAAAGAAACAGAGTGGGAGATAGCACAGATCCCTGGGGGACCCCAGCATTCACTACATAGAATTGTGAAGCGCAACCATCAACTAAAACACGAAGGCTGCGCTTGTGTAGGAAGCTGGCAATCCAGGTGCAAAGCTGAGCAGGCAGACCATATGCCGGCAGCTTGGAGAGAAGACTTCTGTGCCAGACCCTGTCGAAAGCCTTGGAGATATCGAGGCTGACAGCCAACGATTCCCCATGCTTGTCGATAGCTTCACCCCAGAGGTGTTTTACGTACGCTAGGAGATCACCTGTAGATCGTTTTGGTCGAAATCCATACTGACGATCACCTTACAAAGTACTGAGGTAATATTCAACGCAAGACCGTACCTGTGTTTTGTACAGCAGGCACAGTTGTTGAGGCGTGAAAAAACGCCGCACCTTGTTCAGAACTCCGAGTTTCCGTGAAGCTGTTTTTATCACAGCCTCGATGTAATCCCTTGGACTAAGGTCGCAGCGAACGTCCATCCTCAGCATGGCGATTTTGCTTTGTATCACCAGCGGTAATAGCTATTGGCTGAGGTAATAGCTATATATTAATCGTGTGCAATGATTCAGAAGTAATAATAATGTCCTCCGGACCGATTTCGGCCACCTCAGGAGATATTATAGTGCACGAGTGTGCATAAAACGAAGTTTCAATGAATTGAATTTATTATCCTCGCAATTATCATGTTTTACGAATGTGGTGCGTGGACTATACTGATTAAAAAAAAACAAGTATCCAACTCGGCTGCGATTTATTATATCAACCGTAAATAATATCGTAACCGTAAACATAGGTTACATATATATTCACAGCCTTAAAAAAATCCTACATACTTATATGTTATTGAATTCGTGACCCCACAGTTGCTTAAGACCAGGGTATTTAATCAGCGCGTCCTGCCTGTAACGACTTCCGGTGGACACTCAACGTAGGACTGGTCCACAAGTTTAAGGTCGCTCAGCGAGCAATGGAACGCGCAATGCTTGGGGTTTCTCTGGCAGATAGAATGAGGACATTCGCCAGAGAACTAAAGTCACCGACATCGCGCGTAGAATTAGCACGTGGAAGTGGAAGTTCGCGCATGTCTCCAGACGCATTGATGGCCGATAGAGCCGACACGTGTTAGAGTAGAGACCACGCTTAGGCAAACGTAGTGTAGGACGCCCTGCGGCAAGGTATTTGTATTTGTAATAAGTAGCCGTCATGGTAACTATTATACATTAAAAATACCTATTCTTGGCGTTCTATGGGGATTATTTCGTCCAGCAGAGGACGGCGATAAGCTGATATGTACCTATATCTTAAAGAAGGAAGTAAAACTACTTTCCGCCAAACGGCGCTGTCTCGTTTGAGCAGCGCGTTAAGTAGTCCTCCCCATAATATAATAAACTTAAAAAATACACTTACTTTCTTCAAAAATTAAAAAAGTAAAACATCAACCGACTTTAAATCTGTACCCATATAAGCAAAATAAAAAGTAACAAATAGTATTTTAATTACTTCAAAGCAAGAACAACAAATTTATTGATACTTATATATCTATTTAATATTTATAAACAGTTATTTTTGGAGTCGGTGCCAGCTAAAGTAATATAACCTTAAATAATTAACTGAGTAGGTACTCAATTAATCTATTAATATATGAATGCGATTTTTTTTTGCAAAAGCAGGATTAAGCCGTCACTCTTGGTCAACGGTCTGTAAACAGCCACAGTCGGCCTAATTTATTAAATATATCAAATTATTTTTTTATGACAACAATGAATTATAAGTATTACATTCCCTTTTGTTTTTTTACGACGTAATCATTGTTTTTTTTCAGATTGACGGCTGTCATCGATGGTTTGAAATTAGAGAACTATCGAACTACCTCAAATAAATGTAAGTGTTATTTAGATAGGAACACGTGTGATATGAAATATTGTGACATAAAAGTGAAACTATACGTTAAGTTAACTCGTAGTTTTGCCGTAATCTCATAGATGGCGCTCTACCATAATAACGATATTCTGCGTCGCCCTGGCCAGGTTTTTATATATGTAAAGTTAACTGGAGATCTCATAGCTGGCGCTGTGCTTTTCGGACGATATTCGGCATCGCGCTGGCCAGATTTTCTCGCAAATAATGACCTCCCTCGGTTTGAATACTTCTAGTTATCGCTTCTCGGCCTTTTGGCTAAGATCAAAGTGTAGTACACAGCAAAAAGTTTGTTGGGGAAGACTGTGTCAGAGAGATTAAGGAAGCAAGCCAGCAACATCGATATGGCTCGCTATCTCTCCGGTGGCCTGGACCTGCCTCGCTCGGGAGCCCGGACATCTTTCTGGGCTAAAGTGCGTACCTCGGCCGTAAGATTAAACGCCAAGATCGGCCTGAGGTGGCACTGGTATCCGGAGGAAGAGGTGTTTGGTCTGAAGTGTGGGAACGGTGGATCGGAGTTCTCTGTGATGCCCAGCCAACGACAACAGGCTTCGGGCACAATGCGTCGCGTGTTGATTGAGCACTACGCTGGAGCCTTACTTGCAAAGAAAGATCAGGGCAAGTGTCTCGAGGTAATCCGGAAATCAAAGGTGTCAAACCACTTTCTCCGGACTGGCAGGAATACTCGCTTCTGCGACTGGCGCTTCATACATCGCGCCCGCCTAAACGTCCTCCCTGTCAATGCAGCCTTACGCTGGAAGATGGGGGTGGACAAGAGATGTCGCAGATGTGGATACCAATCCGAGACGCTCCCACATGTGCTCAACCATTGTGGCAGGCACGCGGCGGCAAGGCAAAGAAGGCACGACAACCTGCAGAATAGGCTCGTAAAAGCAGCACGATGTCCTGGCACCATATTCGTTAACCGCACCGTCCGGGGCACCCAGGGCTTGGCAGCGGCCCTAAGACCGGACATCGTTGTTCGCGACGATGTGAACCGCCGCATTACGATCGTTGACGTGTGTGTCCCATTTGAGAACCGGCTGGAGGCCTTTGACCGGGCTCGCAGCGAAAAGCGTACCAAGTACGGAGCCCTGGCTGAGCAACTAAAGAGCCAGGGATACACAGTCACGGTCGATGCCTTTGTGGTGGGCGCTCTGGGGGGATGGGATGGCCGTAATGAGCCCGTCCTGAGCCGTCTAAAAATCAGCAACAGATATGCTGCAATGATGAGGCGGTTCATGGTTAGTGACACCATACGGTGGAGTCGGGACATATACGTGGAGCATGTCTCCGGACAGAGGATGTACACTGACGGGCCGTGAGATGTGTTGTATGACCAGTTTACATAAAAAAAAGTGGTTTCCTTCGTTCTATGTGTCATGTTATGTAATTGAAAATTTCAATGTAAAACAGCAATAGAGGTCGCAAAGTGACAGATAAGTTTACCTAGCAAGTAGGAGTTCACCCCGCTCTAGGGGTAGTCTGTAGTTGTAAAATAATCCTTAATCTGTTCTTTTCAGCTTAATATCTGAAAGTTCCCGCACTGCGGGACCAGTATATTAAACTGATTTTTGTACCACGACGGGATGTTCGGGGCTCGCTCCACTCCCGTCACGGGTCGGCCCGGCATTGCAGTGCCGCCGGGATCGGCCCACAGAATTGATTTGAAACTAGGGAACCTATCTTGAGCAAAATAGAATTAGTATATTTTAAACTTCGATCACTAATAAGAACTAGATACACAGTCCCCTTCGATCACCTATAAGAACTAGATACACACTCCCGTACAATATTCATTTTAAAACTGTCCCTTACTGTGTTTATGTAGTTGTAGTTGAAACAAAAATACATTAATGCAAATTCAATCTTAAGGTCATCGCTTAAAGTTGTATTCACAACTTATACACATTTCGACCGACAGTAGCTGGTCTACATACATTACAAATTAAACTTACGTCGTTAACTTAAAGTAGAATTTAATAAACGATAAAAATGGCAATACAATTTTACGAGGTAGGCTCGCCGCTAGCACAAGGACTGAATGGAGCCGAACTGTTCAATATATTTATTTTCATACCCAAATATGAAATGCATTTTTTTTGTAATTAAGTCAAGGGTGTGTTTTGTGTTATAAACATAATTTATTATTCATAGGGAAGGACATTAAAAATCAATGAAACTAAGATAAATATATATATAAATATTTATTTACATAATCAATCATTAAAATCAAAATATAGTTACATATTTATCACTTTCTAAAAATGCTTCGAACATACAACGCTTCGTTGGGTCGGCTAAAAGAATTCTTCGGATCTTTGACGTGCTATTATAAAGCTAGAGGAAAGCTAGAGACTATTATAAAATCTCTCATCATCAATTTAATCACATCTAGTCAAAAAAAAATATCAAGAAACAAAACTGACTAAGTAAAAATGTTGCAATAACTCTTTAATTCTCGCTTTGGAGTCGATGCCAAGCCTTTAGGTGGTCTAGTAAAAACAAGAACTTGGCATTAGTCGGCTTGTTCCTACACGTCTAATTTCAGAGCCTATTATAATCTTTCAAAAATAAATTTGAATGATTCAAAACTGTCCATTAATCACGGAATAATCGGTATACAAACACAAAATAAAAATCGATTCAAATTGAGAAATCTTCTACTTAGTCAGTTAAAATTTAAATCAATAACATTTTACTACTATATTTATAGACACAGTAATGAATTATTAAACAATAGAAATGCATAATCATATTTTTCATACAAAAAAAGCAATTAAATTAACACCAGCGTCTCCACCAAATGTGTTCCATTGTTGTTGAAACAATCCATGTAACCCGAACAATTCAAGTGGGTACGCGATAGTATGAATAACACGTTTATCAAGAGTCTTTACAATAGTCATGATGACTCATTCTGAAATAACCTTCTATAGTGTAAGTACACGTCTACTATTACTGAAAATAATTTTATTTCAGTAATAAACTAACTGCTTACGCAAATAATTGCATTTTCGTTTACCTATTTTGAATTTCGCTCAAAAACACACGCAGGTGTCATGGCGCCTGACGTGACGTGACGCCTCAGAAAACGACAGTAAACGTTGTATTGTGTCTATACTCAACGAAGAAAGGCAGAAAGTATTGCGCATTTCCTAAGCTTAAAAATGAACAACAGGCACAGTTGTTGTGGCGTGAAAAAAACGCCGCAACTTGTTCAGAACTCCGAGTTTCCGTGAAGCTGTTTTTATAACAGCCTCGATGTAATCCCTTGGACTAAGGTCGCAGCGAACGTCCATCCCCAGCATGGCGATTTTGCTTTGTATCACCAGCGGAGTGCCACAGAGGGAGGGAAGAGGGGAAAATGGTGACTTTTTTGCTGTGAGAGCGCATACCTGTGTTTTCTTGGCATTAAACTCAACTAGATTATCTGAGCCCCATTGGCGATAAGCTCTAACGACTTATTGAGCTTAATGACAAGATCCTCCCGCCTCTCCCTAATTTCCGCCTGCCCAGCCACTGACCGAACGGTACTACATAAAAAGAGCACCCAAATGTTCAAATGGGTGCTCATTTGGTGAGGACGTTTTTTGAAGCTGATTGTGTATCTAGTTTTTATCAGTGATCGAAGGCTATTTTTTTATAAATAACACAATTAACACAACAACCCACGCCCACACTCCGTCTTAAAACGCAGGCGAAAAGTTGTATGTAAAATTTATAAGTATAAAACGATTCAATAAATCATTTGTGACAAATAAATAACTGCTTTTTTTATTTGTAGTTTGCAGCAAAGATGTCACTACAGCGCTTGACAGCGCTCCGAGCGCTGATGGCGAGCCAGCCGACGGCGCTGGCTGCGTACATCGTGCCCACTGCCGACGCTCACAACGTAAGATGTTTGCAACACCGATTATATTAATACGGGGATTCCCGGTAGTTTTAGGAATACTTGCCTATTCGGAATTTTCCAATATTTCACTGGTAGTAAAACTGCTTCCGTATGAGCCAGAATTTAAAGAAATGCAGATCTTTTGCCTTCCCCTACTAGGGAATAATTCAATTTATTATTAATAACTAATCTCGCGCTGACGTCATTACGCTCGAACTCTCAGCTACCGTGTAGCGTTTAATTTTTAAATGTCAAATGGTCTACGTGTAATGCAACCGTTTGAAATGTCGATTCAAGTGTGCTTCATACGTATGTAAACGCGATGATTCGTTTTAGTCGGAGTATATAGCCCCGGTCGACGCAAGGCGGGAGTGGTTGTCAGGGTTTACGGGCTCCGCGGGGATCGCCATCGTGACGTCAGCGAAGGCTCTCGTCTGGACGGACGGGAGATACTACACGCAGTTCCAGAACGAAGTTGATATGAATGTATGGACGCTTATGAAACAATGTGAGTTATTTGCAGAGCAGGGCTTTTGGGCAATCCCCCCCCCATAGTATTTTAGAAAAAAAACATTCTATTGCCGACAAGTCAACAACTTGAATATAGTACATATGTTAAAATACAGATAAATCAGCTATAGACGTATTTTTTTATATAAGTGTTAAGAGACGAGTGGACCTGATGGTAAGTGGTCACCACTCATAGGCGCTGTAAATACCGAGTAAATTTGTCATCTGTTTAATTTGTTCTGTATATATTTTTTCAGCACTACCGGAAACACCTTCTATGGACAAGTGGTTGACGAGTAACCTCGTATCCGGTTCTGTGGTGGGAGTCGACCCTCACACGATTACCAGGGAGGAATGGACGCCTTTGCAGGTATACACTTAACTGTTTTGGTTTTTAGCAAGATTATTTATATATCTATAATCCTCTAGCGGCTACTCCTGCCTGAGAGGGGAGGGGCAGATTTTAGGGGGGGTTTTAAATCAGGATATAAGCTATCTCTATAACAAATTTCATTAAAATCCGTTTAGTATTTTTGGTGCAAAACAGTACCAAACATCCGTCCACAAAAACATTCGCGATTATAATCTTAGAAAGATGAGATAGGTTCGAAAATCGGTTTGGACTGAACTGACGAGAAATTCTCAGGTAACGTGGAGCTCGTAGACAAAAAGGGAAGAAAGGAGGCAGTGTGAAATGCCATTGGTCCTTCGTCTGATCTCGATCCAATCCAGGAGAGTGAATGCATTTCGAGTGCCTGTGTTTGCGCGAAAATTTGCGCAATATATAAATTATTAATATTATATGTATAATATATAAATTCCCTATAATATTATATATAAATTCCCTATATCTTCATCTTCAACGTAGTTTGTTTATCTCGTCTAAGTGGAATGTGCATTCTAAATCGTTGGGAGGTTTACCTCTAAAGTAATAATAATAATACTCTCCCGGCCGATTTCGGCCACGGCGACCGCTTCAACTCCTTGCCTGGTGTCGATCGTGTGCTCGCATGTGGCTTATGTAGCCAATCTTCTTACTGATGATCCTCGCGCATAGCGGGCGTGTGTGTACTCCATTGATATAATTGTAGTCGATTGCCGCGGGTGGTCGGGCTTTCAACTGGTCGCGTCTGGCATCAAGCTCAGCAAGGCGACTCACTTCAAATTCTTGGATCCTCGCTTTAATGCTGGATCTCCATTGTACCCTGTTGGCGGCCTGCTGCTCCCACTGCGCGGTTTTTATATTGCACTTTTTCATGTGCCGCTTAAGCACATCTTTGTATCTAAGGAGTTGTCCGCCATGCTTACGCTTGCCTTCCTCAAATTCGCCATAAAAGATGCGCTTAGCGACACGCTGATCCGCCATCCTTGACACGTGACCACACCAACGAAGTTGTCGCCGCATAAGGTAAGCTTCAATGCCACCCACATCAGCTCTTCGCAGCACTTCTGAATTCCGCTCACGATCAGACCACTGGATATTCAGGATTTGGCGTAGGCATTTAAGGTGGAAGCGGTCTAATATGCGAATATGATGTCGGTACACGCTCCAGGTTTCGGCATAGTAAAGAATGTTAGGTAGCACGACCGCCATATATATGGAAATTTTGGTAGCCAGTTTTAGGTCATGTGAGCGGAAGACTTTGGTATTCAGCTTGCCGAATGCCGCGGCTGCAGCACCGATCCTGCTGTTGATTTCGGCATCCAATTCGCACTTGGATGTAACAGTGCTCCCCAAGTAACGAAACTGATCGAGCTGCTTTAGTACGTCATCTCCAAGTTTGATGACCAGTGTTTCACTGCCGTGGATATCCAAAGACATCACTTCTTTCTTTTTGACACTGATCTTTAGGCCGAACTTGCGGCAGGACACATGAAACTCGGACATGAGCTTTTGCAGGCCGTCTGGGGATTCTGCCACAAAACATAAGTCATCCGCATTAGTGATCTCAGTAATCATTGCGTGAGACACTTTTGTTCGGGCCTTTAACCTGGCTAAATTAAAAAGGCTGCCATCAGTGCGGAAACGGACGCGAACTCCCTCGGGAGTCGTCTGTAGGACATCGCGGACTACTACTGCAAAGTACAGGGCAAACAGTGTGGGCGCCAGCTTGCTTTACCCCACAGGTAACGGGGAAAAAGTCCGACTGTTCACCGTCAATGGTGACGCAGCTCCTCATTCCGTCATGCAGTAGTCTCACTAGTCGCACAAACTTCTCCGTGCATCCCAATTTTCCTAGCACAGCCCAAAGAGCTTCACGAGGCACGCTATCAAATGCCTTCTCAAGGTCGACAAAGCAAAGATACATGTTACGACCCTGCTCTCTGCTTTTCTCTTACAGTTGACGCACTGAGAAGATAGACTCACAAGTACCCCGGTCATGTCGAAAGCCAAACTGGGTTTCAGGCAGAATCTTTTCTGAAAGTTCTGTAAGGCGGTTTAAAAGAATTCTGGCGAGGACTTTTCCAGGGACCGGTAATAGTGAAATACCGCGGAAAGAGTTGCAATCAGAACGGTTTCCCTTTCCCTTATACAGTGTCCTAATGATAGATACTTTGAACGTATCAGGGACTTGTTCTTTTCCCACATATGGGTAAAAAGTTCCCATAGAGCCGAATGCAACTCCTCACCCCCGTATTTGAGTAGTTCTCCTGATATAAAGTCTACGCCAACCGCGCGCTTATTCTGCTGCTGTTTGATGGCAGAAACAACCTCATCACGTGACAGTGGCTCATCCAGCTTGATAAAAGTAGGGAGTTAAGGTAAGGAATAAATGTAATCCAGATTGAATTCTCGGTCTACATTGAGTAGGAAGTTAAAATGTTCTGCCCAACGCCTGAGTACTTCCTCCTTGCTTTTAATAAGGCCATCGCCAGTTACTGGACGTAGTGGCACTTTTCTTAAGCGGGATGTGACGAGCAACCTTCGAACCTCACTGTAGAACTCTCCTAGCTGGTTAGTGTCAGCAAGCCACTGCACTTGACGTGCTTTGTCCCGCCACCACTTATCCTTGATCTCTCGAGATAACTTACGCAGCTCCACGTCACTTTGCTTGATCCCCATTACGCGTTGGCCTGGCTGTGTTCTGCTGCGCACTTGTAAAAGACGCCGATGCTTGTCAATTGCCTCAGTAAGGACTTCGTCATTGTCATCATACCAGTCCTCGTTCCTGCGGACTTTTAGACCTATAGTAGCAGTGGCAGTGTCTAATATTTGAGAAGACAGAGAACCCCAATCAGCTTCAACATCACCGGTTCTTTCATTTGACATAAGTGCGCTGGTCAAGGCTTCAGCATATTTCTTCCTAGTCTCGAAATCTTTCAGCCTCTCGACATCCAAAGATGCAGGTTTCGCTCTTTCGGATCTTCGGGAACGAAGAAGACGGAGATGTAGCTTAGTGACTACAAGCCGGTGGTCAGTTCAACAGTGGGCACCGCGTATGACGCGGGTGATTTGGACTTCGGAGATATCTTTTTGGCGCACGATAGCATAATCAATCAAATGCCAGTGTTTGGATCTTGGGTGCATCCATGTAGTTTTGTGCTTGGCTGGAAGTCTGAACATTGTGTTCGTGATCGCTAGGTCTAATTGTGCACATAAGCTGAGCAGCAGCTGACCGTTGCTATTCATATTGCAACTCCATGTCTCCCCAAGACTTTAGGCCAGGCGTCGTAATCCCGTCCAACTCTAGCATTGAAATCCCCCAAGACCAGTATCTTCTCTTTGGGGCGTATGCTTTCGATGCACCGGCTCAAATCGTCGTAAAACTTACCCTTTGTGATATCAGATTTATCCAGCGTTGGAGCATAGACACTGATGACATTCAGGTAGTTATCATATTCAAGGTGAAGGCGCAGTGTGGTGATGCGGTCCGAGATGTGCACCGGACACTCTTGTAATTGATTAATGAGCTGGTTCTTAACCGCAAATCCTACGCCCGACCACCGCGGTGCCGAGGTAGCATGTCCCTTCCAAAAGAAAGTATACCCGCCACCATGTTCTACCAGCTCCCCTTCTTCGGCTAGATGTGTTTCGCTGAGTGCAGCCACATCCACATTATAGCGTCGAAGTTCTCGAGCTAAGACGGCAGTTTTCCGTTCCGGGCAAGCATTGTCATCACGGTCAAGAAGTGATTGCACGTTCCACGCGCTGAATGTTATTGCAGGTGTTTTTATTTTTTGTATTCTGTAACGCCGACCACGAAATTGAAGGATGCGAAGGCAGCCGTGGTTACTACCCTCAAAAAAAAATAGTTGAGAAAAGCTTTTGTTTAGGGCACCTTTTCTAGCCCTCTCCCCGGCTGAGCGGGGAAAGCAGTGCCTCCCTAAATAGGGCTGCTTTGTCACTCCAGATGCTGCCGGGTTTACTCTGTCTCCCCTATGCAGAGCAAAAGCGACCACGGTGTTACACACCCCCAGAGCCGCCCATGTGCAGGCCTCAGACAAAGCCCGGATTGCATCAAACCGGACCTCTCTACCTTAACCCATCGCCACATGACTTTATTGGTATCGGAGTCCATATACGGAAGCAGTCAGTTACGCAGGAGATATTTCAGTGCACAAGCGTACACGCAAAACGCAGGTGCACACCCTCGTCTTCCCCTTCCTTGACCCAGTGGAACGGAAAAACGCTACGACTGGAGGAAGGATCCGATGATGTGTCTGGCCGACAGTAACTGTGCGCTTTCTACTGTCGCTCTAGGCCGTCCACCTTGCCTAGCTACCTCGCCAGTTCCGTCAAGCCCGAGTGTATATCTGCGTTGGGTCGCTTTCCCCGCCGAGGCAGACTTAATGCATTAAACGGGACGGACGGGAAACGCTTGTAGGTCCACCATTCTGGCAAACCTCCTTCAACCAGGTTTAGCCCGCGAGCCAACGCGGTTACCAGGGTGTGGCCGCTGCATGCACTACAGCTTCTTGGAGCCACTGATGAGAGATTGCAGAAAGCCTGTGATTAGCGAAGCCACACCGCCCGTTTTGGGCCGGCTGGTGAAGCCCCGAAAGTATTCACACTAGGCTTCCAACTACACCCCCAGTCTGTCTGTTATGCTTTCACGGCTAAACCACTGAACCGATTTTTATACCATGGAAAAACGCGTTACGCGTTTCCCGCACGGGAACAGTGGGGGGTATGTGGGACTCGCCGGTGTCCATGGCGCCGAGTGTGCCCCGAACATCGGAATACCCACTAAGAAACCAGCGGTGCACTTTCCGTCTTAACGAGAAGCGCCACGGGATCGCTTTCGCATGCTACCGTGACGCTCAGGCTAACACCGGCGTTGTCCTAATACACGCGGGCGAAAACTATTTTTTTTACATTGGCGCTGTAAGAAATATTAACGATCCCTTACATCGTCAATGCGCCACCAACCTTGGGAACGAACATGTGACGTCCCTTGTGCCTGTAGATACACTGTTGCTCACCCATCAAACCGGAACGCAATACCAAGTACTGCTGTTTTACGGTAGAATATCTGATGGGTGATACCCAGACGGGTTTGCACAAAGCCCTTCCACCAAGTAATATTGATAATATTACTAGGTGGTAGGTACTTAATATAATCCTATAGAGTGACAATAAGATAATTTTTTGTTTTTTTTTCAGACGGCTCTGTCCAAGGCGAAGATGCAATTACTGGCTGTTGACAAAAATCTAGTCGATCTAGCGCGATTCCAGTTGAAGGATCTCCCGCCGGAGCGACCGCATAATAATATTATGCATCTGCCGATAGAGTACACAGGTACAAAAAAAAATTTGGCTGCCTGCCGTTGGTCATGATGTAAAGCAGACCCGGAGGCCCTGGGTTCACTCGGTGGGACTAAGATCAGATCAAGGTCAATGTCAGACAATGGTTGCACCACCTTCCAAATCTTGTTTGTTTTTTATCTTTAATTTGCAAGTGAGATAAATTACAGATGAAAATTGGTTTTCCTTAACAGGTAAAACGTCTGGTCAGAAGATAAAGGAGCTGAGAGACAAAATGGCCGAGAAGAATGTCTCCGCTCTCGTCATAACAGCGTTGGATGAGGTCGCGTGTATGTATCATTCACTTCATTCATTCGTTCCTTAATGCCTATGTTTTTTTTAATGTTTTTTTTTAAATGCTGCCTAATTCTAAATGTTTGTCATTATAATAAAAAAAATGTGTGAGTGCCAATGTACCCGCAAGAATTGATGTGTGAACGGTAGCGATGGTAGCAGTAGTGGTATGGGCTGACTGAGAGTTCGAGCGTGATGACGTCAGCGAGAATAGTTGTTGTGAGTGCGTTGAGAGAAGTTGAGAGAAGCCGAGATGGCCTAAGAACGCGTGAATTAACCGATGATCGTTTGTTCAAACCTGTATACTATATATATATATATATATATATATATATATATATATATTAATATATATATTATTTGTGATTATAATTCATCTCGTGCTTTACGGCTGAGGAAACATCGTGAGGAAACCTGCATGTGTCTAATTTCACTGAAATTCTACCACATGTGAATTCTACCAACCTCAACCCACAGCGTGGTGGAATAAGCTCCAATGCTTCTCCTTAAAAAGGGAGAAGAGGCCTTAGCCCAGCAGTGGGACATTCACAGGCTGTTACCTTTACTGAGGGCGTTGATGTGTGCGTGAGATCGGTACACGAGCTCACATGGTTACACATCTATTCTCGTGAGTACCTCGGCAGTCGGTTATCCTTTATACCCAATTACAGATACACTAAACCTCCGGGGTAGTGATATAAATTACAACCCCGTGTTCTTCTCGTACCTCGTCATAACCCCCACGTCGGTGGTGCTGTTCTGGAACGACGGCAAGATACCACAGGATATACGGGACATATTGATGGAAGAGGGCGTTGATTTGGAGGGGAGGCCGTATGAGGAAATCACTGATGCGCTGATAAAAATAGCCGTAAGTTTGACTTTAGATCGGTAGGTAGACTGACGAATGGCAAAGATGGTAAGTGGTCACCGTTCGGCATTGGCACTGAGAAATATTATCTCTTACATAGCCAACGTTCCTTATGCTTGTTACACTGGCTCACTCAGTCTTCATTGCCCTTTGGCGGTAGAATATATCAGGAGTGATTGGAGAGAAGCTTACACAAAACCCTACAGCCCAGTAAACTTATATATATATATACATAAGAATTATAAACATAAGCATCCAGAAGTGAAACTGATTACATAAAAATATTGAATTGGTTTTTTTGAAAATAGAACACCAAATCATACAAAATGATGTGAATAACTCAATCGGTTACTCTTAAAAATCCAAATAACCCAATTGAACACATTCAACGAATCACAAGGCGCGCCAATAATGAATCAATTACTTTACCTTTCTGTCCACAAACAAAATGGCGGATTTGAATTGGCGCGCGTTTTTTTTTTAACAACGCCGTTGTGGTGATCAAAGAATCCTAATAATAAAGCCTTAAATATATACAGATAAAAAATAAAAATGGTTATGTACCAATTATGACCGCTTACCATCAGGTGGCTCATTTGCTCGCACGCCAACAATTTTTATAAAAAAATAAATAAATTCGTAAGTGAGTTTGTTACGCTGTCACGTTTTAACTGCTCATCTGATTATCATGTAATTTTGTATACTTCTTGTCAGGGGTATAGAAAACCACACGGGGTAGCTAACACCTACCTGTTGCACATGATCGTAGCGGTAGATACCGCATGGCTTATATACGAGATAGTAATAATAATTTTCTACTTTATTCATAGAGGGAGCTGTCGGAAAATGGTGATGGTGAACATTCGATATGGTTGTCCAATGAAGCGAGCGAGGCGATACATCGAGCGGCTTCCGGGGTGAGTCTCATACCATACCAAATCAAACCAAATCAAATCAACATACATACAAAGGCTTTAAGGAGGCGCCAAGATCTTTGCTTACTAATATTAAAGATTTTTTGTTTTTTTTTCTCAGGAAGGTGACTTGAAGAAACCGCTGAATTTGGTCTCCGAAATGTCACCGGTCGCGTTGGCTAAGTTAGTCAAGAACTCAGTGGAGTTGGAGGTATACGAGTGTTCTGTATTTAGTGTTGAACGAACATACAGACTTACTTGGTAGTTGGACTTTGTGCAAGTCTGGGTAGGTACCACCCACTCATCAGATATTATACCGCGAAATGGCAAAACTTAGTATTGTTGCGTTCCGGTTTAAAGGGTGAGTGAGACAGTGTAATTACAGGCACAAGGGACATAACATTGTAGTTCCCAAGGTTGGTGGCGCATTGATGACGTAAATGGTTAATATTTTTTACAGTGCCAAGAGCTATGGGTAGTGACCACATACCATAGTGTTGCTTTTCCGAACCGGTGGTAGGCTATGTGAACTTGGCACCCTACTTTTAAAAATCGAATTTTTTCTTTTTGATTCTTATAGATAATCGTTTGTAGTTTATTGTAGTAAATTTTTTTTCGTTTGTAGTAGCTCTAAAAAAAAATTGGAGGACATCGAAAAAAACTCATCCCCCGGTTTTGTCGGTACTCAAAATGAATAATTGTTTCTTGAACAGAATCGTTTGTAGTTGATTGTAGTGGAAAAAAATCGTTTGTAGTTAAAGTAAAAAAAAAATCAAAGAAAAAAATAATTTTAACTTTAAAACAAGTTTTTTTTTTAACAAGCCAAAAACGAATGAAATGACCGATACTACAAACGAAATTAACGCTACTACAAACGAAAAGAGATTACTACAAACGAAAAAAAGTTACTAGAAACGAAAAGACTGCTACTACAAACAAATAGAAGGAACTACAAACGAAATTGACGCTATTACAAACGAATAGAAGGTACTACAAACGAAATTAACGCTACTACAACCGAAAAGAGATTACTACAAACGAAAAAAAGTTACTACAAACGAAAAGACTGCTACTTCAAACAAATAGAAGGAACTACAAACGAAATTGACGCTACTACAAACGAATAGAAGGTACTACAAACGAAATTAACGCTACTACAAACGAATAGAAGGTACTACAAACGAAATTAACGCTACTACAAACGAATAGAAGGTACTACAAACGAAAAGAGATTACTACAAACGAAAAGAGATTACTACAAACGAAAAGACTGCTACTACAAACGAATAGAAGTTATTACAAACGAAATTGATGCTACTACAAACGAAAAGAAGGTACTACAAACGAAATTGACGCTACTACAAACGAATAGAAGGTACTACAAACGAAATTAACGCTACTACAAACGAATAGAAGGTACTACAAACAAAGTTAACGCTACTACAAACGAAAAGAAGGTACTACAAACGATATTAACGCTACTACAAACGAAAAGACTGCTACTACAAACAAATAGAAGGTACTACAAACGAAATTGACGCTACTACAAACAAATATAAGGTACTACAAACGAAAAGAGATTACTACAAACGAAAAGATTGCTACTACAAACGAATATAAGGTACTACAAATGAAATTAACGCTACTACAAACGAATAGAAGGTACTACAAACGAAAAGAGATTACTACAAACGAAAAGACTGCTACTACAAACGAAATTAACGCTACTACAAACGAATAGAAGTTACTACAAACGAAAAGAGATTACTACAAACGAAAAGAAGGTACTACAAACGAAATTGACGCTACTACAAACGAATAGAAGGTACTACAAACGAAAAGAGTTTACTACAAACGAGAAGACTGCTACTACAAACGAATAGAAGGTACTACAAACGAAATTAACGCTACTACAAACGAATAGAAGGTACTACAAACAAAGTTAACGCTACTACAAACGAATAGAAGGTACTACAAACGATATTAACGCTACTACAAACGAAAAGACTGCTACTACAAACAAATAGAAGGTACTACAAACGAAATTGACGCTACTACAAACGAATATAAGGTAGTACAAACGAAATTGACGCTACTACAAACGAATAGAAGGTACTACAAACGAAAAGACTGCTACTACAAACGAATAGAAGTTACTACAAAACAAACGAATAGAAGTTACTACAAACGAAAAGAGATTACTACAAACGAAAAGAAGGTACTACAAACGAAATTGACGCTACTACAAACGAATAGAAGGTACTACAAACGAAAAGAGTTTACTACAAACGAGAAGACTGCTACTACAAACGAATAGAAGGTACTACAAACGAAATTAACGCTACTACAAACGAATAGAAGGTACTACAAACAAAGTTAACGCTACTACAAACGAATAGAAGGTACTACAAACGATATTAACGCTACTACAAACGAAAAGACTGCTACTACAAACAAATAGAAGGTACTACAAACGAAATTGACGCTACTACAAACGAATATAAGGTAGTACAAACGAAATTGACGCTACTACAAACGAATAGAAGGTACTACAAACGAAAAGACTGCTACTACAAACGAATAGAAGTTACTACAAACGAAATTGATGCTAGTACAAACGAATATAAGGTACTACAAACGAAATTGACGCTACTACAAACGAATAGAAGGTACTACAAACGAAAAGACTGCTACTACAAACGAATAGAAGTTACTACAAACGAAATTGATGCTACTACAAACGAATATAAGGTACTACAAACGAAATTGACGCTACTACAAACGAATAGAAGGTACTACAAACGAAATTAACGCTACTACAAACGAAAAGAGATTACTACAAACGAAAAAAAGTTACTACAAATGAAAAGACTGCTACTACAACCAAATAGAAGGTACTACAAACGAAATTGACGCTACTAGAAACGAAAAGAGGTTACTACAAACGAAATTAACGCTACTACAAACGAAATTAACGCTACTACAAAAAAATATATACAAAAAGGGAAAACAAAAATATATATATAAAATATCAAAAAAGAAAGCCACCTAAGTTAAGAATAACGTTTATTTATGTTTTTAGTTTTTTTTCGTAGTTGATTTTAGTAACATTTTTATGTGTATAAACGCAGCCGAAAAAAAATAAAGGGCTTCGAAAAAAAATCATTTTTTGCTTTTGTTGGTTAGTTTAACAGTTGATTTTTATACAGAATCATATTTTGTAGTTGATTGAGGTTAAAAAAATGATTATAATGAGGTAAAACTAGATTTTTTGTTTGTTTTAAGAATTCTTTCACCCCATAACTTTATGTAGGTGAAAGAAGTCGTATGGATAACAAATTTCGTAGGGCAGTAAGTAGAATAGGCTTCATTTTATTTTCAAAAAAAATTAGAGATCCCTACGAAAATTGCAATAATATAATTCAAGGTATAAGTTTTTTTCTATAAAAGTCATTATTGGGCGAGCACTGCGAAAACTATCGAAACACCTTAGGAGAAATAATAAAATAGTGTTTACATAAGCTATATATGGTAACCCTATCAATTTAAATTTTTACTCTACTCGAAAGGGGTAAAAGGTACAAAGGTACATACAACCGCTCATCCCTTAGATGAGCGGTTGTATGCAAACCCGTCATTTTCAAAGATAGTAGCATGAAATTTCATACACAAGCTTCTGGTTAGAAATAAACAAATAGCTAATTTAACGTTTTTAAAATGCACCACCTAAGAGGATGAAATAGGGTTTGAAAGCTTATATAGTCCCTCCTATCATCCTATCGTCCCTCATTTTTGAGGTAAGAGGAATGATAATGAATATTAAAGCGTCTAGGAAAAAATAAATGCATACGTATTTCGTCGTTTAAGAAAATTTAACCCCAAACTTTCATTTGTAGTAACCTCTTTTCGTTTTTAGTAGCGTTAATTTCGTTTGTGGTACCTTCTATTCGTTTGTAGTAGCAATCTTTTCGTTTGTAGTAATCTCTTTTCGTTTGTAGTACCTTATATTCGTTTGTAGTAGCGTCAATTTCGTTTGTAGTACCTTCTATTCGTTTGTAGTAGCATGAATTTCATTTGTAGTACCTTCTATTCGTTTGTAGTAGCAATCTTTTCGTTTGTAGTAGCGTCATTTTCGTTTGTAGTACCTTAAATTCGTTTGTAGTAGCATCAATTTCGTTTGTAGTAACTTCTATTCGTTTGTAGTAGCAGTCTTTTCGTTTGTAGTAATCTCTTTTCGTTTGTAGTACCTTCTATTCGTTTGTAGTAACGTCAATTTCGTTTGTAGTACCTTATATTCGTTTGTAGTAGCCTCAATTTCGTTTGTAGTACCTTCTATTCGTTTGTAGTAGCCTCAATTTCGTTTGTAGTACCTTATATTCGTTTGTAGTAGCGTCAATTTCGTTTGTAGTACCTTCTATTTGTTTGTAGTAGCAGTCTTTTCGTTTGTAGTAGCGTTAATATCGTTTGTAGTACCTTCTATTCGTTTGTGGTAGCAGTCTTTTCGTTTGTAGTAATCTCTTTTCGTGTGTAGTAGCGTCAATTTCGTTTGTAGTACCTTCTTTTCGTTTGTAGTAGCGTCAATTTCGTTTGTAGTACCTTCTATTTGTTTGTAGTAGCATCAATTTCGTTTGTAGTACATTCTATTCGTTTGTAGTACCTTCTTTTCGTTTATAGTAGCGGTCATTTCGTTTGTAGGTCCTTATATTCGTTTGTAGTAGCCTCGATTTCGGTTGTAGTACCTTCTATTCGTTTGTAGTAGCCTCAATTTCGTTTAAGTACCTTGTATTCGTTTGTAGTAGCGTCAATTTCGTTTGTAGTACCTTCTATTTGTTTGTAGTAGCAGTCTTTTCGTTTGTAGTAGCGTTAATATCGTTTGTAGTACCTTCTATTCGTTTGTAGTAGCAGTCTTTTCGTTTGTAGTAATCTCTTTTCGTTTGGAGTAGCGTCAATTTCGTTTGTAGTACCTTCTTTTCGTTTGAAGTAGCGTCAATTTCGTTTGTAGTACCTTCTATTCGTTTGTAGTAGCATCAATTTCGTTTGTAGTACATTCTATTCGTTTGTAGTAGCAGTATTTTCGTTTGTAGTAATCTCTTTTCGTTTGTTGTACCTTCTTTTCGTTTGTAGTAGCGGTCATTTCGTTTGTAGTAATCTCTTTTCGTTTGTAGTACCTTCTATTCGTTTGTAGTAGCGTTAATTTCGTTTGTAGTAACTTTTTTTCGTTTGTAGTAGCGTTAATTTCGTTTGTAGTAACTTCTATTCGTTTGTAGTAGCGTTTTTTCGTTTGTAGTAGCGTTAACTTCGTTTGTAGTACCTTCTTTTCGTTTGCAGTGGCATTAATTTCGTTTGTAGTACCTTCTATTCGTTTGCAGTGGCATTAATTTCGTTTGTAGTAACCTCTTTTCGGTTGTAGTAGCGTTAATTTCGTTTATAATACCTTCTATTCGTTTGTAGTATCGGTCATTTCATTCGTCTTTGGCTTGTTAAAGAAAAACAAACTTGTTTTAGTTCAATTTTTTTTTTTGAATTTTTTTTTTTTTTTTTTACTTTAACTACAAACGTTTTTTTTTTCCACTACAATCAACTACAAACGATTCTGTTTAAGAAACAATTATTCATTTTGAGTACCGACAAAACCGGGGGATGAGTTTTTTTCGATGTCCTCCAATTTTTTTTAGAGCTACTACAAACGAAAAAAAATTTACTACAATAAACTACAAACGAATATCTATAAGAATCAAAAAGAAAAAAATCGATTTTTAAAAGTCGGGTGCCAAATTCACATAGCCCCGGTGGTAGTTTCTAGTTTTACTATCAAAAAGCAATTGTAATGCTTCAACGTTGAATAAAGTATTTTTATTTTGATTTTAACCATCAGGTGGCTTATAAGGCAGTGTGTTCTTATTTTAAATTAAAAAAAAAAAAAACAATTGACAGGACGCCATGATATATGTGGACGAATGTCTTCGTGAAGTAATTTCGACTTCTATTCAAGGGTTTCCGTCAATGTCATATAAGAGATGGTGTAGCGGTGGTGCGTTTCTTCAAGTGGCTGCACGACCAGATTGATGGTGGTACCGCCGTCACCGAGGTGCAGGCTGCTGATAAGCTACTGGAATTCAGGAAGTGAGTATACATTATACCATCATATATCCAAAATATCAGATCCAAAAGGAGATTTTAATGAACGAATAAATTATTCCTTATATTATTCACAATCACAAAATATTCTTAATATATACTTTACCAGGCAATGCTCTTAAGAAAAGTTCAAAGCGAATCAATTTCCCGCCAAAAAGATCATGTGTCAATTTTCTTGTTAACAGATTAAAAATGTAGTTTATTATTGTTCTCAAAGTAAAACATGTCATAACCTTGACTAATAATTATTCGTATTAGATACAATATTATATATTACATTTTGATTGAGCCCACTGCTGGGCTAAGGCCTCCTCTTGTTTTTGATTAATGAGAAGGTTTGGGGCTTATTCCACCACGTCGCTCCAACGCGGGTTGGTGGAATACACACGTGGCAGAATTTTAGTGAAATTAGACACATGCAGGTTTCCTTACGATGTTTTCCTTCACCGTCAAGCACGAGATGAATTATAATCACAAATTAAGCCCATGAAAATTCAGCGGTGCTTGCCCGGGTTTGAACCCACAAAAATCGGTTAAAATTCACGCGTTCTTACCGCTGGACCATCTCGGCTCTTGTGTCACACCTGTGTTAACAAACATAATGTTTCCTGTGCTAGTTAACTAGTTTCAACTGACCGAAATTGGCCAGGAGAACTTCCAAGAGTTTTCCAATAATTCATTATTAATATTTTCAGGGAGGAGAAGTATTTCATGGGACCATCGTTCGAAACAATACCAGGGGCTGGGGAGAACGGAGCCATCATACACTACAGTCCCTCCCGTGACGGTCCTCAGAGGGAGATCCGAGCCAACGATATGTTCTTACTGGACTCCGGTGGACAGTACAAGTATGGGATTAGTTTGTTTACATGAGTGGAAGGAATACGTTTATGGGATGGATCATCAGATATTCTACCGAAAAACAGCAGTACTTGATATTGTTGTGTTCCGGTTTGAAGGGTGAGAGAGCCAGTGTAATTACAGGCACAAGGGACATAAAATCTTAGTTCCCAAGGTTGGTGGCGCATTAGCTATGTAAGCGATGATTGACATTTCTTACGATGCCAATGTCTATGGGCAGTGGTGACCACTTACCATATGCTCGTCCGCCTTCTTATTCTATAAATAAAAAGATGAATTAGCCAGTGTAACTACAGGCACAAGGGAAATAACATCTTAGTTCAATAAGGTATGGTTGATATGTGGTGACCACTTACAAACAAGTGTACCCAATGATATGAAATTATATCATCGCCTTATAAAGTCCATGCTAATATTATTTTTGTAAAATGTTTTCTAAACTGTACGTTAAATTTTGTATGAAACAAGCTTAAACCTCAAGGTCGAACTTGGTCGAGGTTACTTCTTTATCTAATGCGGTGTGTGTCTCTCCCTGTTACTGGTAATACTAACAGGTGTGACACAAGAGCCGAGATGGCCCAGTGGTAAGAACGCGTGAATCTTAACCTATGATCGTGGGTTCAAAACCGGGTAAGCACCACTGAATTTTCATGTGCTTAATTTGTGATTATAATTCATCTCGTGCTTTACGGTGAAGGAAAACATCGTAAGGAAACCTGCGTGTGTCTAATTTCACTGAAATTCTGCCACATGTGTATTCCACCGACCCGCATTGGAGCAGCGTGCTGGAATAAGCTCCAAACCTTCTCTTCAAAAAGGGGGAGGAGGCCTTTAGCCTAGCAGTGGGACATTCATAGGCTGTTACGGAATTTGAGTTTGTTGGTTTGTTACGCTTTAAAGCATAAACCACTAAAACGGTTTTAAAAGTTATTTTACCGTAATGAGTAACCTAGGCTAAATTTTATCTACTGGAACGGGAGAACCACAGGTGAAGCAGCGGGCAAAACTCTAGTATAAATATAAAATTATTACACGTGTTCAGGGATGGTACAACGGATATAACACGTACGAGACACATGGGCGAACCCACCCTCGCACAGAAGGACTCGTTCACGCGTGTCCTCAAGGGGCAGATCGGTGTCGGATCAGCTCTCTTCCCTAAAGGTGTTAAGGTAATATATTTGACGAGTCGGTTGGCGTGGTTGGTAGATACTTGCCTTTCACGCCGGTTATGGGAGCGATTCCCTTCCAAGACAGATATTTGTGTGCATGAACAAGTCTGTTTGTCCTGAGTCTGGGTGTAATTATCTATATAAGTATGTATTTATCGTATGTTGTATGTTTTATATACAAAAGAAAAGTAGTATATGTAGTATATCAGTTGTCTGGTTTCCATAGTACGAGCTCTGCTTACTTTGGGATCAGATGGCCGTGTGTGGATAATGTCCCAGGATATTATTATTATATTTATGTGAACAACGGCGGCTCAGATTGCATGGCGACGCGTCGTCACGTCACGTCACGCGTCGTCACATCACGTCACGCGTCGTCACGTCACATCACGCCATAAACTATCCTTTTATGCATACTGTCCTTACAAAGTAATTTCAATGTTTTCACATCGATCAGACGTATCGCGACGACAGTTTTATCCGTGCAGTGACGGAGAAAGAATACATTTCACTGCCCCTTTCCCATGGGTGTCGTAAGAGGCGACTAAGGGACATCTGAGCGACCATCTGCTCATCTGGTGGTAGGATGATAAACATCCGCCTGGCTTGTTACCACCGTACGCATGGTGAAAATCTCGTGAAGTGGCTTGCAGCCGCGTTTCGAGGTCAGCCAGCGTACAGCCAGTGCCCGAGCGAGCATTGCCGCGATGGGTGTTGGTCCAGTGGAGACGGCTGCTGAACCAATGCCGGGAGAAACTGTATTGCCCTGCCGGACAGGGAGACCCGAAGAAACGGCTATTCCGCTGGCCGCCCGTGGCATAGTACAGGGGCCCGAGCGTGCCTAACCAGCACGCGAGGCTGCCCCACCAGGCCACGCATAATCTCGGGGTGGACCGTCGTGCCGGTTGGTGACCGGAAGGTGGGGTCCCGGCGGCCACTTCCGGGGGGGTTCGGGGGCCCTTCCGTCCGGCGGGTCAGTGTAGTTTCCCTTTTGGCAACCACTTGGGGAAACACGCCTCCACACTTTGTCCATTCCTATCGTGGCAATACGTCGCTCGCTTCACGTCTCTTTTCCATTCTTTTTTCCCATATGGTAGCGCATCAAAACAGGAATAACGGTCGTACAGCGGTGCACACCCCCACCATACCCACGCTGTTTGAGGTCGAGTTCACTAACATCCGCGGACTCCACGCTAACCTCAACGCTGTCCACCACCATCTCGAGACAGCACGGCCAGCAATGTTGTTTCTAACGGAGACACAAATACTCCGTCCTGCCGATACCAGCTACCTTAATTATCCCGGCTACATGCTTGAAGAATCCTTCAAAGCGAAAGCCGGAGTATGCTTGTTCGTCAGGACGGATGTTTGCTGTCCTTCTCCATGTTGGTGGTACGTGTGGATCTGGTTCGTCAGAGTCGGGTCTACGTGTGCCTCTACAGATCCCACAATGGTGACTTGGAGACAAGCCGATAATTTGACCATCTTAGTCGGGTAGCAGATGCTGCGCAAGAGCAGTTTCCTAACGCGGAATTGGTATTTTTGGGGGATTTTAATGCTCACCATGAATCATGGTTGAAATCCCTCAAAACTGACCATGCTGAAAGGACTGCTCATGCTTTTGCTCTCACACATGACTTGACCCAACTGGTTGATCAGCCCACCAGGATCCCAGACATTGATGGGCAAGCGCCTTCTCTACTGGACCTTCTGCTGACTTCTCACCCGGTGGAATATCAGGTTGTGGTTCAAGCTCCACTTGGTACTTCGGATCACAGCCTCATATCTACCAAAGTGCCACAGTCCAAGCTGCCGCCACCAGCGGTATGCAAACGTCGCGTTTGGCACTACAAGTCGGCAGATTGGGACGGTATGCGCGATTACTATGCGTCAGTCCCGTTGCTTCAGTGGGAATGACCCGACAGCTAGTGCCGCTGCTGTTGCTGGCGAGATCATGTTGGGAATGGAATACTACATTCCTAGCTCAGATCTCGACAGTAGGGGTGCGCGTAACCGTTGGTTCACTCGCGAATGCGCCGACGCTGTATCATCTAAGCAGGCGGCATATCGCGAGTGGATCAATGGCTGCATTAGCGGGGCATCTAACATTGACTCACTGAAAGCAATCTACAATAAAAACTCCAAGTCCTGTAGGAAGGCTTACACGAGAGCGGATGCACAGCGCATTGTATAGATTGGTCATGACCTTATTTCACATCCTAGGGGCTCCCGTAGCTTCTGGCGTCTGACCAAGTCTGTGCAAAACAATTTGTGCCAACCTTCGCTGCCACCGCTCAGAAGTCCGGACGGATCACTGGCTCACAGTCCGCAAGAGAAAGCTGATCTCCTGGCTAAACTCTTTGCCGACAACTCCGTCATCGATGATTGTAGTGCTCTGCCACCAGTAATACCTTATTGTGGCCACACGATGCCTGACATCAAAATCAGGCAGCGTGATGTGCGTGCGGAGCTGCAATCACTTGATGTACGGAAAGCTAGCGGTCCCGATGGAATACCAGCCATAGTGCTGAAGAAGTGCGCGGCGGAGCTGTCTCCCGTGTTAACGCGCCTGTTCCAACTTTCTCTTTCTTCGGGATGTGTGCCGGAGGCTTGGAGAAGAGCTAATGTGCAAGCGGTTCCCAAAAAAGGGGATCGGTCTGACCCGGCAAATTATCGGCCAATAGCTATTACCTCAGTACTTTGTAAGGTGATGGAACGGATTCTTAACAACCAACTGATCCATTACCTAGAAGATCACTGTTTAATTAATGATCGTCAGTACGGATTTCGACCAAAACGGTCTACAGGTGATCTTCTAGCGTACGTAACACACCTCTGGGGTGAAGCTATCGACAGGCATGGGGAATCGTTGGCTGTCAGCCTCGATATCTCCAAGGCTTTCGACAGGGTCTGGCACAGAAGTTTTCTCTCCAAGCTGCCGGCATATGGTCTGCCTGCTCAGCTTTGCACCTGGATTGCCAGCTTCCTACACAAGCGCAGCCTTCGTGTTTTAGTTGATGGTTGCGCTTCACAATTCTATGTAGTGAATGCTGAGGTGCCCCAGGGATCTGTGCTATCTCCCACTCTGTTTCTTTTTCATATCAATGATATGCTCTCTCTCGGGAACATTCATTGCTATGCAGACGATAGTACAGTGCATGGTGGATACCACGGACGCGCAGTGGCTGGGCAGGCGGAAATTAGGGAGAGGCGGGAGGATCTTGTCATTGAACTCAATAGGACGTTAGAGCTTATCGCCAAATGGGGCTCAGATAATCTTGTTGAGTTTAATGCCAAGAAAACACAGGTATGCGCTCTCACAGCAAAAATGTCACCATTTTCCCCTCTTCCCTCCCTCTGTGGCACTCCGCTGGTGATACAAAGCAAAATCGCCATTCTGGGGATGGACGTTCGCTGCGACCTTAGTCCAAGGGATTACATCGAGGCTGTGATAAAAACAGCTTCACGGAAACTCGGAGTTCTGAACAAGGTGCGTTGTTTTTTCACGCCACAACAACTGTGCCTGCTGTACAAAACATAGGTACGGTCTTGCGTTGAATATTGCTCGCACCTTTGGGATGGCTCCGCTAAGTACCTACTTGAGGCCTTGGATCGGTTGCAGCGACGTGCGGTCCGCATTATTGGCGACGTAAAGGTCACTAACACCCTCGAGCCTTTACAATTGCGTTGAGAGATAGCAGCGCTGAGCGCTTTCTATCGACTGTATCACGGCGAGTGTTCCGAGGAATTATCCTCCCTAATTCCTGCTTCCCCCTTCCTTCACAAGTCTACGCGTGCTGGCTCTCGATGTCACCGACTAACTGTGACAACAATTCCATCGCGCACAAAGAAATTTGGCAACTTCTTTCTTTCCAAAAAATGGAATTACTTACCAGCTCACGTATTCCCCTCCTCTTACGACCCGGGTTCCTTCAAACGAGGCGTGAAGAGACATCTTGCGGGCCGGCAAGGCGAGGGCGGCTAGTGCAGAACCTTCTTCCCGACTGTACTGGCCGTCCTCGCGATTGGACTCTACTACCACTTAACATCAGGTGGAGTAGAGTCATTTGCTCTCCTTAGCCATATAAAAAAAAACTCACTTTTTTTATTATTAGTTTGCAAAGATAATCTAGTCTTTAAAATGTCTACGGGTGACCACTTACCATCAGTTGAACTTGCCTTCCAACCATAAACTATATATGTTCTTTTTATTAAGCTCCACCCCACCCTTTTTAGGGTAACGTGCTGGACAGCCTCGCCCGCAAGTCCCTCTGGGACTCCGGGCTGGACTACGCGCACGGGACCGGCCACGGCGTGGGGCACTTCCTGAACGTGCACGAGGGGCCCGCCGGGGTGTCGTGGCGGCCCTACCCGCACGACCCCGGCCTGGCGCCCGGGCAGGTGCTCAGCAACGGTGAGTCGCCCCGCGCGGCCTCACAGCCCGGCTCGACCCGCGCTGGTTTAGTGAGGAAACCTGCGAGTGACGAATTTCACTAAACCATGTCAAATTTGTATCCACCAACCCGCATTGACACAGCTAGGTGGAATAAGCTCTAAACCACCTCAAAGGGAGAGGAGGCCCTACCCCAGCCGTGGGACATTCACAGGCTGTTACATAACTTTATTTTCAGAACCCGGTTACTACAAGGTCGGTGAATACGGTATAAGGCATGAGGACTTGGTGGAGATCATATCCGTCACAAATGAAACCGATCATCCCAGGGTGAGTGGGCAAAGAATTCGAAGTGGTAGCGGACCGCCCTGCCGGTCCTCATGTTTTAAAAAAAAGTTGTTTTTTTTCTTAATTCAATCCACAGGCATCAAAACTGGTTGGTGATTTTGAAGGTCGCGGAGTTTTAGGGTTCAACACCTTGACCCTGGTGCCACATCAACGGAAGTGCTTGAAACTCGACCTGCTGGACGAGTTTGAGGTATTTTTTAACAATTTTAAAATCAGTCAACACAAAACCATAATGAATTATACATTAAAATCTTCCTTATAAATCACTCCGTCCATTCTTGGGAACCGTATTTTTTTAAAGAATAGGTTGGCGGACGAGTATATGGGCCACCTGATGGTAAGTGTTCACCAAACGCATATAGACATTGGCATTGAAAGAAGTGTTAACCATCGCTTACATCGCCAATGCGCCACCGACCTTGGGAACTAAGATGTTATGTCCCTTGTGCCTTTACCGGCACACTCACCCTTCAAACTGGAACACAACAATACCAATTACTGCTGTTTTGCGGTAGAAAATTTGATGAGTGAGCGGTACCTACCCAGCTTGCACAAACTACGAGCTTGCACAAAGTCCTACCACCAGTCGAAATTCCGTATGAAAATCCGTTTAGTAGTTTTTGAGGTTATCGCTACCAAACAGACATAGCGGCGGCACTTTGTTCTATAACATATAATGATATAACGTGCAGTGACGGAGAAAGAATACATTTCACTGCCCCTTTCCCATGGGTGTCGTAAGAGGCGACTAAGGGACATCTGAGCGACCATCTGCTCATCTGGTGGCAGGATGATAAACGTCCGCCTGGCTTGTTACCACCGTACGCATGGTGAAAATCTCGTGAAGTGGCTGCAGCCGCGTTTCGAGGTCAGCCAGCGTACAGCCAGTACCCGAGCGAGCATTGCCGCGATGGGTGTTGGTCCAGTGGAGACGGCTGCTGAACCAATGCCGGGGGAAACTGTATTGCCCTGCCGGACAGGAAGACCCGAAGAAACGGCTATTCCGCTGGCCGCCCGTGGCATAGTACAGGGGCCCGAGCGTGCCTAACCAGCACGCGAGGCTGCCCCACCAGGCCACGCATAATCTCGGGGTGGACCGTCGTGCCGGTTGGTGACCGGAAGGTGGGGTCCCGGCGGCCACTTCCGGGGGGGTTCGGGGGCCCTTCCGTCCGGCGGGTCAGTGTTGTTTCCCTTTTGGCAACCACTTGGGGAATCACGCCTCCACACTTTGCCCATCCCTATCGTGGCAATACGTCGATCGCTTCACGTCTCTTTTCCATTCTTTTTTCCCACATGGTAGCGCATCAAAACAGGAATAACGGTCGTACAGCGGTGCACACCCCCACCATACCCACCCTTTGAGGTCGAGTTCACTAACATCCGCGGACTCCACGCTAACCTCAACGCTGTTCACCACCATCTCGAGACAGCACGGCCAGCAATGTTGTTTCTAACGGAGACACAAATACTCCGTCCTGCCGATACCAGCTACCTTAATTATCCCGGCTACATGCTTGAAGAATCCTTCAAAGCGAAAGCCGGACTATGCTTGTTCGTCAGGACGGATGTTTGCTGTCACCGATTGCGCTGCTTGGAGGACCCCTCCTTCTCCATGTTGGTGGTACGTGTGGATCTGGTTCGTCAGAGTCGGGTCTACGTGAGCCTCTACAGATCCCACAATGGTGACTTGGAGACAAGCCGATTATTTGACCATCTTAGTCGGGTGGCAGATGCTGCGCAAGAGCAGTTTCCTAACGCGGAATTGGTGTTTTTGGGGGATTTTAATGCTCACCATGAATCATGGTTGAAATCCCTCAAAACTGACCATGCTGGAAGGACTGCTCATGCTTTTGCTCTCACACATGACTTGACCCAACTGGTTGATCAGCCCACCAGGATCCCAGACATTGATGGGCAAGCGTCTTCTCTACTGGACCTTCTGCTGACTTCTCACCCGGTGGAATATCAGGTTGTGGTTCAAGCTCCACTTGGATCTTCGGATCACAGCCTCATATCTACCAAAGTGCCACAGGCCAAGCTGCCGCCACCAGCGGTATGCAAACGTCGCGTTTGGCACTACAATTCGGCAGATTGGGACGGTATGCGCGATTACTATGCGTCAGTCCCTTGGAAGGAACGTTGCTTCAGTGGGAATGAATGATAGTGCTGAAGAAGTGCGCGGCGGAGCTGTCTCCCGTGTTAACGCGCCTGTTCCAACTTTCTCTTTCTTCGGGATGTGTGCCGGAGGCTTGGAGAAGAGCTAATGTGCAAGCGGTTCCCAAAAAAGGGGATCGGTCTGACCCGGCAAATTATCGGCCAATAGCTATTACCTCAGTACTTTGTAAGGTGATGGAACGGATTCTTAACAACCAACTGATCCATTACCTAGAAGATCACTGTTTAATTAATGATCGTCAGTACGGATTTCGACCAAAACGGTCTACAGGTGATCTTCTAGCGTACGTAACACACCTCTGGGGTGAAGCTATCGACAAGCATGGGGAATCGTTGGCTGTCAGCCTCGATATCTCCAAGGCTTTTGACAGGGTCTGGCACAGAAGTCTTCTCCCCAAGCTGCCGGCATATGGTCTGCCTGCTCAGCTTTGCACCTGGATTGCCAGCTTCCTACACAAGCGCAGCCTTCGTGTTTTAGTTGATGGTTGCGCTTCACAATTCTATGTAGTGAATGCTGGGTTCCCCCAGGGATCTGTGCTATCTCCCACTCTGTTTCTTTTGCATATCAATGATATGCTCTCTCTCGGGAACATTCATTGCTATGCAGACGATAGTACAGTGCATGGTGGATACCACGGACGCGCAGTGGCTGGGCAGGCGGAAATTAGGGAGAGGCGGTAAAAAGTTTCATTCTTATACAAGTCCTTAATAATATTATAAATCCGATATTGAGTTTCTTTGTTTGTTACGCTCTCTCGTCTTAATTACTCAATCGATCATTGTTTAATTTCTATACACATTATCAAAAGCACGGACCGACTAGTATTTAATAACGAGCACTAAATCGGAATCTGTCAAACTGTGATCAGAACCTGACGGTACAGATCATAATCATCGTCATTTTAGGAAATAGATTTAAAAAAAAAAAATATTTTGTAATTTACAGATAGAATACATAAACGCGTACCACGCGAGAGTGTTCAAAGTTCTCGGAGAAAATTTGAAGAATCGCGGATTGGAAAGCGATTGTCTGTGGTTGGAGAACGAGTGTCAGCCGATATCGAGGTGAGATGTTGCCGGGAAGCCTTCGTCACAATAACAAAGAGATGAACCTTAGATTTACACATTCCATGCGATTCGCTAATATCTCTTCTGTATTACGCACTACGAACAGTTCTCGATTAATATATCTCTATGTTACACTCAACTACTTATATACACTTTAATTTCACTTACAAAGTTCCGATAACAACTTCGTCGACATTCGAAACGTCATTCGCGAATCCGCAATGAATACCACAGATTATTTAGATCTCGACCAATAAGAACGCGTCATTTCAAGGCCAATGTTATCTTATCCCACATATCAGTTCCAGAACGTTCTCATCGTCAAGATGTCCAGTGTCTTTATAATTACACTGGGTCACTCGCTGTACAATAATCCCGTCTTATATTGCAGATTTGCAGACATAGCAAATAAGCCACGCCCCTATTTTGTTTACCCAAAAATGTTAGGAATAATTTGTAACGAAAACGTAGTCGTAAGAGTTTGTGTGGTGTGTGTTTTTATTATATTGTTCGTTTTTTTCAGGTCTTGAAGAGGATTCACACCGGAAATGCATTTTTTTTAACAAAATATATAGGTTCATTGTATTTTAATCGTATAATAAAATATGTAACTGGCAGTTTTGTTTAATTTAAACCTAAATAAATAATTATGTATATATATTTTAGGACGGAAATATTAAATTAAAAAAGAAGTATTAGTATTTTTTTATTTATTAAGTATAATGTAACAATACTTTGTTGATAGCGGAATTTTTTTTACCAAAACCGAACTAATACAGATATAAAATAAAATTGATGTTTTTTTTTCATAACCTCTTTGTTATAATAACCTGTTTGGTCAAATTGTGTGAGTCGATTTTGAGTCTGTGGATGCTTTATTAAAAAACAAAAAACAATAATAAACACAAATGTGATATGCCGATGGATAGCTATTCTATAAGAACTAAGTTCGTTTCTCACTCGACAAATGTTGACAACCGACTTATGGTGATATACTATTTCGATGCGTGTATTGAAATTTAAATGTTATATCATTACCAACGAACGATATATTTATAACTCGACCTGAGTAATCTAACATTTAATTATTATGACCTTTCGTTAACCTTTTACGATAGACCTTTGACCTTAAATTACTTATGAGGTTAAATAAAATTAGAACTGTAATTTTCTATAAAAAAAATTGTCACGTTCGATTTACGATATATAAAGAAAAGTTTTTTTTTAAACGTTGTTTGGCGGTCGGGCTTCGTGCCTGACTGGGTAGAGCGCCGATGTCCATGGGCATTATAGAACATCAGGTGGCCCATATACTTGGCCATATTTTATATAATAGATCTATCCTTATGTTGTATGCATTATAATTGACTTAAAATCTTCATATTAAAAATTAATATTTGTGTTTGTCCTGTATGCATTTATTAATTATCATACAACTGCTTGCGTGTTCCTGCGAAGGTCCAAAAAAACATGTAGACTAGTAGTAGTTTGTAGATTATACACGTGCGAAGCCGAAACGCGTAGATATTATTATATAAATCATTTAAGAAACTGGCAATGTTGAGATAAAAAAAAATGGATCGATATATAAAACCTCTTTTTTGTTTTGCAAAAAAAAACTCTCATCATGATTGTCTATGCAATCTGTCTAAGTTCGGTAACAAATAAATATGTCCTTGGCAAGTAGTCAGTTGAAATTAACTATCAACGAACGATGTATTTCGTTGAAATGGGTGTGAAATACATAAAAACTATTTGGTACGTCACGATTGTGTGAGTATTATTTTTTTATCTAGCTTACTAAAAATGAATTGTTCAGAAAACGTCAAATTGCTTTGACTTAATACTTAGAAGTAGCATGTTATTGTCCCACTGTTGGGCTAAAGCCACTCATCTTGAGGATGTCTGGTTTATTTTACTCTTTCCAATGCGGGCTGATGGATATCAGACATTTGTCTTTTATTTTCAGAATTCCTCGTTAAGTCAACCCAGTACGAGGTCAATCTTGCCGGTCTTTTATAGAATTTACATTGCGAACCAATAAATATTAATCGTGTGCAATGATTCAGAAGTAATAATAATGTCCTCCGGACCTATATTCACAGCCTTTAAAAGAAATCCTACATACTTATATATTTTTGCATCGTAGACCCCCTTAAGACCCCGTAGTCGCTTAAGACCAGGGTATTTAATCAGCGCGTCCTGCCTGTAATCACTTACGGTGGACACTCAACGTAGGACTGGTCCACAAGTTTAAGGTCGCTCAGCGAGCAATGGAACGCGCAATGCTTGGGGTTTCTCTGGCAGATAGAATCCGAAATGAGGACATTCGCCAGAGAACTAAAGTCACCGACATCGCGCGTAAGATTAGCACGCTGAAGTCGAAGTGGGCTAGTCATTTCTCCAGACGCATCGATGGCCGATGGAGCCGACACTTGTTAGAGTGGAGACCACGCTTAGGCAAACGTAGTGTAGGACGCCCTGCGGCAAGATATTTGTATTTGTAATAAGTAGCCGTCATGGTAACTATTATACATTAAAAATACCTATTCTGCGGGCTGACAATGACCGGGATGTTTGGCGTTCTATGGGGGATTCTTTCGTCCAGCAGAGGACGACGATAAGCTGATATATACCTATTCTTAAAGAAGGAAGTAAAACTACTTTCCGCCAAACGGCGCTGTCTCGTTTGAGCAGCGCGTTAAGTAGTCCTCCTCATAATATAATAAACTAAAAAAATACATTTACTTTCTACATAAATTAAAAAAATAAAACATCAACCGACTTCAGATCTGAACCCATATATGCAAACTAAAAAGTAATAAATAGTATTTTAATTACTTCAAAGCAAGAACAACAAATTTGTTGATACTTATATATCTATTTAATATTTATAAACAGTTATTTTTGGTGTCGGCGCCACCAACGTAATATAACCTTAAATAATTAACTGAGTAGGTACTCAATTAATCTATTAATATATGAATGCGTGTTTTTTTTCAAAATCCGTCATTCTTGGTGAACGGTCTGTAAACAGCCACAGTCGGCCTAATTTATTCAATATATCAAATTAAGTTTTTATGACAACAATGAATTATAAGTATAATATTCCCTTTTGTTTTTTTACGACGTAATCGTTGTTTTTTTTTCAGATTGACGGCTGTCATCGATGGTTTGAAATTAGAAAACTATCGAACTACCTCAAATAAATGTAAGTGTTATTTAGATAGGAACACGTGTGATATGAAATATTGTGATATAAAAGTGAAACTATACGTTAAGTTAACTCGTAGTTTTGCCGTAATCTCATTGATGGCGCTGTACAATTATAACGATATTCCGTATCGCGCTGACCAGGTTTTTATATACGTAAACTCGAGATCTCATAGATGGCGCTGTGCTTTTCGGACGATATTTTGCATCGCGCTGGCTAGATTTTCTCGCAAATAATGAGGTCCCTCGGTTGGTTCCCTTCGAGTTATCGCTTATCGGCCTGTTCTTTTCAGCGATCTGAAAAGAACAGATCACTGAAAAGAACAGATTGAACGTACGATCTGTTCCTTTCACCTTAATATCTGAAAGTTCCCGCACTGCGGGTCTCTCGGCCTTTCGGCTAAGATCAAAGTACACTAGTAGCTGTTCTGTCAGCTGAATAACCAAAATTTTGTTTGAATAGTTCATTGTGTCTTAGTAGTAGCTGTTCTGTCAGCTGAATTACTGAAAATTAAATTGTTGACTTGTGTTTCGTTGCCGCAGCATTGGTATTGGGCAGGATTGGTCATATTAACGTCATAGCGGTAATTGTATTTCGCTCTCTTTGCTACAGTTTGGGCTGGCCATATGGCGGAGGAACCACAAAGTTAAGTCCTTTTTGCGGGGGGAGCTTATACTATCCTCTTGCCGATGCGAGTGGACGAACAGTTGCTCTGTCCGGTCTGTATGGGCGTGGTCGGTACACGGGCAAAACAAAAATTGAGAGCTTTGTACGTCACCAGAAATCAGAACATCCAGATATTGACGTGGTCTTTCAGTGCTGGAGATGCGGATTTACTGCTCCCCCTGATAAGCGATATCCGCGTAAAGTGGTGTCGCAGCACTGTGAGACCTGCCTCCCCGAAATCCGAGGCGTTCGCTCAGGCGGGGCTGACATTTCTCGACGGGCTGCAATTCGGCGTGAGTTGCGTGGTAACTCGCCCCCGGCTGAAAGTCCGCCAGAAAATCGGCTAATTGTTGAGGAAACTGTCTCCGCGCCGCTTGGGGCTCTTGCCCTGGACAAAAATACATCTCATCACCATGAGCCGAACTCCACCACGGCACAGTCACCCATATCAAGCCCAATGAACATCGTGAGAAGTCCTCGGCGTCGTATAATCGACGCCTCTCCGCAGAACACCGCGGAGCCACCCCTTGATCCTACGCTCAACGTCAACAGAGCAGAGCCGCAGCCAATCGCAGCTCTCCCACCTGCCACTCCTCACCCAGCTCGGAGGCTGAACCTGCAAAGAACTCTGGTAACCGAGTTGGATGAAATCACCGCTCATGATCAGCTCGAAACGGTGATGGGTCGTGTCAATTATTACTTGGCTCGGCTCACGAGGAGAAAAGATGCGGGTCAGCAGAATCGTCGCAATCATGTCCCTCAGGTAGCCGATCGTATCACCGAGGCCAAGAACCTTCAGCGGCTCTTCCAGAACAACAGGAAGAGGGCAGTCCAAAAAGTTCTCGAAGGACCCAACAAGTCCTGCGAAGTGAAAATAGCAACTACAGAAGAATACTTCTCAGGACTGGCTGCCCACAGAGTCGGTGAGGTGGACTGGCCGAACCTTTGTGATCGGGGAGGACCTACGCTGGAAAGCACTGAACATCTGTGCAAGCCTCTAGAGATCGGTGAGGTCCAAGCGTGTCTCGAAAAGAGGGCGAACTCTGCACCGGGTCCGGACGGGATTACGTATGCCGATCTTAAAAAGGCTGATCCTGGAGCCCGGGTGCTCACATCGCTGTTCAATGCGGTGTGGCGCACAGAGAGAGTCCCCTCTTGTTGGAGTGAGTCAAACACCATACTACTCTACAAGAAAGGGGACCCTGGGGACATCAGCAATTGGCGACCGATATCGTTGTCGGATACGGTCCTAAAACTGTTTGCGGCTGTACTAGCTGACAGAATCAAAGGGTGGGTTATGGCCAATAATATTTATAGCAAGTCCCAAAACGGTTCCTGCTGTTCGAAGGTTGCTTCGAACACAACTTCATCTTGCAGGAGATCCTGAGGGAAGCCAAGGGCCGGAAGGGAGAGGTTTTTGTGGCATGGCTAGATCTTAGCAACGCGTTTCCGTCTGTGCCACATTCCTCCATATTCCGCGCACTTGAGGGCCATGGTGTGCCCCTGAAGGTGAGGAACGTCATCGCCTCCCTTTACGAGGATATGAGGACGAGAGTTCGGGTGACGGAAGACTGCACTAACCCAATCCACATTCGCTCGGGAGTGAGACAGGGTTGCCCGCTGAGTCCGGACGTGTTTAACCTGACACTTGAGGTGGTGCTTAGATGCATTGCCAATACGGGAGAGGGTAACACGTTCGAGGGCGTACGCTTTAACAACTTTGCGTACGCTGATGATATGGCACTCGTGGCGGACTCCGAAGAAGGAATGCGTAGACTGCTTGAGGCAGCTGAGTTGGGAGCGACGGCTGTTGGACTAAGATTTAACTCATCAAAATGCCACCCTCCACTTAAAGGGGGGTGAGGTTCAACAGTCCTTACTTTCAATTCAGGACGAGCCTATAACGCCATCCATAACTCTCTGCTTGCCCCGTGGCAAAAGTTGGACGCGGTTAGCTCTTTTTTGCTGCCGCCGCTAGACTTCATTATGCAGGGAGGATGCATCGAAAAGAAGTACCTGAGTGAGGCGGACAGGACCATCAAAAGACTAGCCAAACAATGGCTTAGTCTTCCCCAGAGGGCCAGCGCAGAGATGGTCTTCCTACCCCCGTCACAGGGGGGCGGAGGAATACTTCCGCTGGCCGATCTTTACGACATCTTCACCGTGGCACACGCATACATGATTTTATATTGCGCAGACGCCACGGTGTCAAACACAGCAAAAAGTTTGTTGGGGAAGACTGTGTCAGAGAGATTAAGGAAGCAAGCCAGCAACATCGATATGGCTCGCTATCTCTCCGGTGGCCTGGACCTGCCTCACTCGGGAGCCCGGACATCTTTCTGGGCTAAAGTGCGTACCTCGGCCGTAAGATTAAACGCCAAGATCGGCCTGAGGTGGCACTGGTATCCGGAGGAAGAGGTGTTTGGTCTGAAGTGTGGGAACAGTGGATCGGAGTTCTCTGTGATGCCCAGCCAACGACAACAGGCTTCGGGCACAAATTACTTGCAAAGAAAGATAAGGGCAAGTGTCTCGAGGTAATCCGGAAATCAAAGGTGTCAAACCACTTTCTCCGGACTGGCAGGAATACTCGCTTCTGCGACTGGCGCTTCGTACATCGCGCCCGCCTAAACGTCTTCCCTGTCAATGCAGCCTTACGCTGGAAGACGGGGGTGGACAAGGGATGTCGCAGGTGTGGATACCAATCCGAGACGCTCCCGCATGTGCTCAACCATTGTGGTAGGCACGCGGCGGCAAGGCAAAGAAAGCACAAGAACCTGCAGAATAGGCTCGTAAAAGCAGCATAATGTCCTGGCACCATATCCGTTAACCGCACCGTCCGGGGCACCCAGGGCTTGGCAGCGGCCCTAAGACCGGACATCGTTGTTCGCGACGATGTGAGCCGCCGCATTACGATCGTTGACGTGTGTGTCCCATTCGAGAACCGGCTGGACGCCTTTGACCGGGCTCGCAGCGAGAAGCGTACCAAGTACGGAGCCTTGGCTGAGCAACTAAAGAGCCAGGGATACACAGTCACGGTTGATGCCTTTGTGGTGGGCGCTCTGGGGGGATAGGATGGCCGTAATGAGCCCGTCTAAAAATCAGCAACAGATATGCTGCAATGATGAGGCGGTTCATGGTTAGTGACACCATACGGTGGAGTCGGGACATATACGTGGAGCATGTCTCCGGACAGAGGATGTACACTGACGGGCCGTGAGATGTGTTGTATGACCAGTTTACATAAAAAAAAAAATTGTTTCCTTCATTCTATGTGTCATGTTATGTTGATTTGATAATTTCAGTGTAAAACAGCAACAGAGACCAGACACTGCGGGACCAGTATATTAAACTGATTTTTGTACCACGACGGGATATTCGGGGCTCGCTCCACTCCCGTCACGGGTCGGCCCGGCATTGCAGTGCCGCCGGGATTGGCCCACAGAATTAACTTGAAATTAGGGAATCTAACTTGCGCAATAGAATTAGTATCTTTTAAAGCAATATGTTCTTGAAATGTATGATTATTACACATTCCTAAAGTTAAAACAGATCACGGTTAATAGTATATTCAAATTTTGGTAATGTTGTTGCTAGTGATTTGGAATCTGCAATATCTTCTAAAGTAATTCGAACGATATAGTGTAAAATACCAATATAATAATATAATATAGATATTTCATCACAAGATTAATGCATGGAAGGCGTTTACAAACACAAAGGCATGCATTTTATTTGTTAAAATATAAAAGCTACCCGTCCCAACTACGCTCCAGTAGAATAGACACATTTCGTGTTACGTGTTGTTTTCTTAAACAATGTTGTCTATACATACATCCACTAATCAAAATATATTTTTTATTTAAATATCTCATCATATTTTAAAAAAATGGTTCGCTTACCAATGTGTAATATATTATATATACTTTCTTATATACCATAATACGAATTGCGAACATAACTCCGTCTAATGAAATTGGTAGAAGGAAATTTAGACTCCAAGGTACTTAGGCAATTTTTTATAAATAACACAATTAACACAACACCCCACGCCCATACTCTGTCTTAAAACACGGGCGATAATTAGTATGTAAAATAAATAACTGCTTTTTTTATTTGTTGTTTGCAGCAAAGATGTCACTACAGCGCTTGACAGCGCTCCGAGCGCTGATGGCGAGCCAGCCGACGGCGCTGGCTGCGTACATCGTGCCCACTGCCGACGCTCACAACATAAGATGTTTGCCACACCGATTATATTAATACGGGGATTCCCGGTACTTTTAGGAATACTTGCTTATTCGGAATTTTCCAATATTTCACTCGTAGTGAAACTGCTTTCGCATGAGCCAGAATTTAAAGAAATGCAGATTTTTTGCCTTCCCCTTCTAGGGAATTATTCAATTTATTATTAATAACTAATCTCGCGCTGACGTCATCATGCTCGAACTCTCAGTTAGCTACCGTGTAGCGTTTAATTTTTAAATATCAAATGGTCTACGTATAATGCAACCGTTTGAAATGTCGATTCAAGTGTGCTTTATACGTATGCAAACGCGACGATTCGTTTTAGTCGGAGTACATAGCCCCGGTCGACGCAAGGCGGGAGTGGTGGTCAGGGTTTACGGGCTCCTCGGGGATCGCCATCGTTACGTCAGCGAAGGCTCTCGTCTGGACGGACGGGAGATACTACACGCAGTTCCAGAACGAAGTTGATATGAATGTATGGACGCTTATGAAACAATGTGAGTTATTTGCAGAGCAGGGCTTTTGGGTAATCCCCCCCATAGTATTTTAGAAAACAAACATTCTATATCCGACAAGTCAACAACTTGAATATAGTACATATGTTAATATACAGATAAATCAGCTAAGACGTATTTTTTTATAAGTAAGAGACGAGTGGACCTGATGGTAAGTGGTCACCAGTCATAGGCGCTGTAAATACCGAGTAAATTTGTCATCTGTTTAATTTCTTCTATATATTTCATTTTTCAGCACTACCGGAAACTCCGTCTATGGACAAGTGGTTGACGAGTAACCTCGTATCCGGTTCTGTGGTGGGAGTCGACCCTCACACGATGACAAGGGAGGAATGGACGCCTCTGCAGGTATACTCTTAACCTTTTCGGTTTTGTCGCAAGATTATGTAACACTGTAATTCGCTCGCGGCTACTCCTGCCTGAGAGGGGAGGGACAGATTTTAGGGGGGTTTTAAATCAGGATATAAGCTATCTCTATAACATATTTCATTAAAATCCGTTCAGTTATTTTTCTCCGTCCGTCCATCCGTCCTCACAAACGTTCGCGATTATAATATTAGAAAGATGAGATAGGTTCGAAAATCGGTTTGGACTGACCTGACGAGAAATTCTCTCTCTCTCTCTAAAGTGGAGCTCGTATAGGAGAAGGGAAGGAAGGAGGGTGTGTCAAGGGCCATTGGTCCTTCGTCTGACCTCGATCCAGTCGGATTGAGTTTTCGTTCTAACGGAGAGTGAAGGCATTTCGAGTGCCTGTGTTCGCGCGAAACTTTGCGCAATGTATAAATATATATCTTCATCGTCAACGTAGTTTGTTTATCTTGTCTAAGTGGAATGTACATTTTAAATCGTTGGGAGGTTTACCTCTAAAGTAATATTATAATTGCGAAAGTAACTCTGTCAGTCTGTCTGTTATGCTTTCACGGCTAAACCACTGAACCGATTTTTATAACATAGGCTAACCTGTCCTTTTTTTTAACGCTGGAAAAACGCTTTACGCATTTCCCCCACGGGAACACTGGGGGGTATGTGGAGCTCGTCGGTGTCTATAGCACCGAGTGCGACCCGAACATCGGAATCCCACTAAGAAATCAGCGGTGCACTTTCCGTCTTAACGAGGAGCGCACGTGACGCTCAGGCTAACACCCCTGTTGTCCTAATACACGCGGGCGAAAACTAATTTTTTTACATTGGCGCTGTAAGAAATATTAACTATCCCTTACATCGTCAACGCGCCACCGACCTTGGGAACGAACATGTTACATCCCTTGTGCCTGAAGATACACTGTTCCTCACCCATCAAACGGAACGCAACAATACCAAGTACTGCTGTTTTACGATAGAATATCTGATGGGTGATACCTAGACGGGCTTGCACAAAGCCCCACCAAGTAATATTGATAATACTACTAGGTTACCACCAATACTATAGGTACTTAATATAATCCTATAAAGTGACAATAAGATATATTTTTGTTGTTTTTTTTCAGACGGCTCTATCGCAGGCGAAGATGAAATTAATGGCTGTTGACAAAAATCTAGTCGATCTAGCGCGATTCCAGTTGAAGGATCTCCCGCCGGAGCGACCGCATAATAATATTATGCATCTGCCGATAGAGTACACAGGTACACAAAAAAAAATTGGCTGCCTGCCGTTGGTCATGATGTAAAGCAGACCCGGAGGCCCGGGGTTCACTCGATGGGACCAAGATCAGATCAAGGTCAATGTCAGACAATGGTCGCACCACCTTCCAAACTTATACAGTACAATCAAGGACTTAACCGACATTAAATACCACAAATTATTAAAATATCGAATTATGTGATTACATTTCAAGGTCATAGTTGTTTTTATCTTTAATTTGCAATTGAGATAAATTACAGATGAAAATTGATTTTCCTTAACAGGTAAAACGTCTGGTCAGAAGATAAAGGAGCTGAGAGACAAAATGGCCGAGAAGAATGTCTCCGCTCTCGTCATAACCGCGTTGGATGAGGTCGCGTGTATGTATCATTCACTTCATTCATTCGTTCCTTAATGCCTAAATTTTTTTTAATGTTTCTTTTTTAATGTTGGCTGCCTAATTCTAAATGTTTGTCATTATAATTTAAAAAATGTATGAGTGCCAATGTACCCGCGAGAATTGATGTGTGAACAGTAGCGATGGTAGCAGTAGCGGTATGGGCTGACTGAGAGTTCGAGCGTGATGACGTCAGCGAGAATAGTTATTGTGAGTGCGTTGAGAGAAGTTGAGAGAAGCCGAGATGGCCTAAGAACGCGTGAATCTTAACCGACGATCCTTTGTTCAAACCCGGGCAAGCACCGCTGAATTTTCATGTGCTTGACGGTGAAGGAAACATCGTGAGGAAACCTGCATGTGTCTAATTTCACTGAAATTCTGCCACATGTGTATTCTACCAACCCGCATTGGAGGGTGGTGGAATAAGCTCCAATCCTTCTCCTTGAAAAGGGAAAGGAGACCTTAGCCCAGCAGTGGGACATTCACAGGCTGCTACTGTTACTAAGGGCGTTGATGTGTGCGTGAGATCGGTACACGCGCTCAAATGTTTACTCATCTATTCTCGTGAGTACCTCGGCAGTCGGTTATTCTTTATACCCAATTACAGATACACTAAACCTCCGGGGTAGTGATATAAATTACAACCCCGTGTTCTTCTCGTACCTCGTCATAACCCCCACGTCGGTGGTGCTGTTCTGGAACGACGGCAAGATACCACAGGATATACGGGACATATTGATGGAAGAGGGCGTTGATTTGGAGGGGAGGCCGTATGAGGAAATCACTGATGCGCTGAAAAAAATAGCCGTAAGTTTGACTTTAGATCGGTAGGTAGACTGACGAATGGCAAAGATGGTAAGTGGTCACCGTTCGGCATTGGCACTGAGAACTATTATCTCCTACATAGTCAACGTTCCTTGCTTATTACACTGGCTCACTCACTCTTCATTGCTCTTTGGCGGTAGAATATATCAGGAGTGATTGGTGCCAACCCAGAGAAGCTTACACAAAACTCTATAGCCTATATATTTATGTTATATATATATTACATAAGAATTATAAACATAAGCATCCAGAAGTGAAACTGATTACATAAAAGATTGGATTGATTGTTTTGAAAATAGAATACCTTTCTGTCCACAAACAAAATGGCGGATTTGAATTGGCGCGCGTCTTTTTTTTTTAACAACGCCGTTGTAGTGATCAAAGAATCCTAATAATAAAGCTTTAAATATATACAGATAAAAAAATAAAAATGGTTACGTACCTATTATGACCACTAACCATCAGGTGGCCCATTTGCTCGCACGCCTACAATTTTTATAAAAAAATAAATAAATTCGGGCACATGATCGTAGCGGTAGATACAGCACGGCTTATATACGAGATAGTAATAATAATTTTCTACTTTATTCATAGAGGGAGCTGTCGGAAAATGGTGATGGTGAACATTCGATATGGTTGTCCAATGAAGCGAGCGAGGCGATACATCGAGCGGCTTCCGGGGTGAGTCTCATAACATACCAAATCAAATCAGCATACATACAAGGACTTTAAGGAGGCGCCATGATCTTTACTTACTTACATTAAAGATTTTTTGTTTTTTTTTTCTCAGGAAGGTGACTTGTCGAAACCGCTGAATTTGGTCTCCGAAATGTCACCGGTCGCGTTGGCTAAGTTAGTCAAGAACTCAGTGGAGTTGGAGGTTTTTTTTTTTTTATATTTGCCGGGTGGGCAAATGACTCTACTCCACCTGATGTTAAGTGGTAGTAGAGTCCAAACGCGAGGACGGCCAGTACAGTCTGGAAGAAGATTCTGCACTAGCCGCCCTCGCCTTGCCGGCCCGCAAGATGCCTCTTCACGCCTCGTAAAGAGACGTGAAGCGAGCGACGTATTGCCACGATAGGGATGGGCAAAGTGTGGAGGCGTGTTTCCCCCGGCATTGGTTCAGCCGCCGTCTCCACTGGACCAACACCCATCGCGGCAATGCTCGCTCGGGCACTGGCTGTACGCTGGCTGACCTCGAAACGCGGCTGCAAGCCACTTCACGAGATTTTCACCATGCGTACGGTGGTAACAAGCCAGGCGGATGTTTATCATCCTACCACCAGATAAATATATACGAGTGTTCTGTATTTAGTGTTGAACGAACAGACAGACTTACTCGGTGGTTGGACTTTGTGCAAGTCTGGGTAGGTACCACCTACTCATCAGATATTCTACCACAAAACAGCAGTACTTGGTATTGTTGTGTTCCGGTTTGATGGGTGAGTGAGCCAGTGAGTCTACAAGGGAAATAACATCTTAGTTCCCAATGTGGGTGGAGCATTGATGACGTAAATGGTTAATATTTTTTACAGCGCCAAGCTATGGGTGATGGTCACCACATACCATCAGGTGGCCTATTAAGCAGTGTCTTATTGTAAATTAAAGAAAAAACAATTGACATGACATGATGTGTGTGGAAGAATGTATTCGAGAATTAATTTCGACTTCTATTCAAGGGTTTCCGTCAATGTCATATAAGAGATGGTGTGGCGGTGGTGCGTTTCTTCAAGTGGTTGCACGACCAGATTGATGGTGGTACTACCGTCACCGAGGTGCAGGCTGCTGATAAGCTACTGGAATTCAGGAAGTGAGTATTCTTTATACCATCATATATCCAAAATATCAGATACAAAAGGAGATTTCCATGAACGAATGAATTATTCGAAGATATAATATAAGTATTATTAGCAATCACAAAATATTCTAAATATATATTTTACGCACGCAATGCTCTTAAGAAAAGTTCAAAGCGAATCAATTTCCCGCCAAAAAGAGCATCTGTCAATTTACTTGTTAACAGATTAAAAATGTAGTTTATTATTTTTCTCAACGTAAAAAATGACATAACCTTCAGTAATAATTATTCGTATTATATACAATATTATATATTACATTTTGATTCAGCCCACTGCTGGGCTAAGGCCTCTTCTTCTTTTTGATTAATGAACCATGTGACTTATTCCACCACGTCGCTCCAATGCGGGTTGGTGGAATATACATGTGGCAGAATTTCAGTGAAATTAGACACATGCAGGTTTCCTCACGATGTTTTATTTCACCGTCAAGCACGAGATGAATTATAATAACAAATTAAGCACATGAAAAGTCAGTGGTGCTTGCCCGGGTTTGAACCCACGATCATCGATTAAGATTCAGGCGTTCTTACCACTGGGCCATCTCGGCTATTGTGTCACACCTGTGTTTACAAACATAATGTTTCCTGTGCTAGTTGACTAGTTTCAATTGACCGAAATTGGCCAGGAGAACTTCCAAGAGTTTTCCAATAATTAATTATTAATATTTTCAGGGAGGAGAAGTATTTCATGGGACCATCGTTCGAAACGATACCAGGGGCTGGGGAGAACGGAGCCATCATACACTACAGACCCTCCCGTGACGGTCCTCAGAGGGAGATCCGAGCCAGCGATATGTTCTTACTGGACTCCGGTGGACAGTACAAGTATGGGATTAGTTTGTTTACATGAGTGGAAGGAATGCGTTTATGTGATGGTAGGGCTTCGTGCAAGCCCGTCTGGCTCCGTCTATTGTGATTTGGTTTGTACACTGGTACTCGTGGTAGGGCTTTGTGCAAGCTCGTCTGGGTAGGTACCACCCATTCATCAGATATTCTACCGCAAAACAGTGAGCCAGTGTAATTACAGGTATAAGAGACATAAAATCTTAGTTTCCAAGGCGCATTGGCTATGTAAGCGATGGTTGACATTTCGTACAATGCCAATGTCTATGGGCATTGGTGACCACTTACAAACCAAAGTGTACCCAATTGTAGTCTGTCTATTAATTTCAATATATATACTATATTGAATTTATATTGAAATTATATCATCGCCTTATAAAGTCCATGCTAATATTATTTTTGTAAAATATTTATATTGTAAACTGTACGTTCAAGATAAATGAATATCTTCCAATGGCAAACGAGTAAAAATAAATAAACAACATTGACCTTGAAATGACGCGTTTGATTGGTCGAGATCTAAATAATCTGTGGTATTCGTTGCGGATTCGCGAATGACGTTTCGAATGTCAGTAAAGTTGTTGTCGGAACTTTGTAAGTGAAATTAAAGTGTATATTTATCTAATACGGCGTGTGTCTCTCCCTGTTACTGGTAATACTAACAGGTGTGACACAAGAGCCGAGATGGCCCAGTGGTAAGAACGCGTGAATCTTAACCGATGATCGTGGGTTCAAACTCGGGCAATCACCACTGAATTTTCATGTGCTTAATTTGTGATTATATTTCATCTCTTGCTTTACGGTGGAAAGGAAAACATCGCGAGGAAACCTGCATGTGTCTAATTTCACTGAAACTCTGCCACATGTGTATTCCACCGACCCGCATTAGAGCAGCGTGCTGGAATAAGCTCCAAACCTTCTCCTCAAAAGGGGAGAGGAGGCTTTTAGCTCAGCAGTGGGACATTCACAGGCTGTTATGGAATTTGAATTTGTTGGTTTGTTACGCTTTAAAGCATAAACCACTAAAACGATTTAAAAAGTTCTTTTACCGTAATGAGTAACTTAGGCTACATTTTATCCACGCGAACGGGAGCTACGCAGGTGAAGCAGCGGGCAAAACACTAGTATAAATATAAAAGTATTTACACGTGTTCAGGGATGGTACAACGGATATAACACGTACGAGACACATGGGCGAACCCACCCTCGCGCAGAAGGACTCGTTCACGCGTGTCCTCAAGGGGCAGATCGGTGTCGGATCAGCTCTCTTCCCTAAAGGTGTTAAGGTAATATATTTGACGAGTCGGTTGGCGTGGTTGGTAGATACTTGCCTTTCACGCCGGTTGTGGGATCGATTCCCACCCAGAACAGATATTTGTGTGCATGAACATGTCTGTTTGTCCCGAGTCTGGGTGTAATTATCTATATAAGTACGTATTCACAAAAGAAAAGTAGTATATGTAGTATATCAGCTCTGCTTAGTTTGGGATCTGATAGCCGTGTGTGGATGCTGTCCCAGGATATTATTATTATATTTATGTGAACAACGGCGGCTCAGATTGCGTGGCGACGCGTCGTCACGTCACGTCACGTCACGTCACGTCACGTCACGTCACGTCACGTCACGTCACGTCACGTCACGACACGTCACGTCACGTCACGTCACGTCACGCGTCGTCACGCTATATGTTAGTACGTTACTCTAATGCGTTGTGGTATAAATAAATGTTATATTAATATTTTCTTTAAAAACTATCTTGTTTATACAATGTATGTATTTTTGATTATACAATAAAATGTCCTTTTATGCATACTGTCCGTACCAAAATAATTTCAATGTTTTCACTTCGGTCAGACGTCTCGCGACGGTTTACTTTTTTATTGTTAGTTTGCAAAGATAATCTAGACTTTAAAATGTCTACGGGTGACCACTTACCATCAGTTGAATTTGCCTTCCAACCATAAACAATATATGTTCTATTTATTAAGCTCCACCCCACCCTTTTTAGGGTAACGTGCTAGACAGCCTCGCCCGCAAGTCCCTCTGGGACTCCGGGCTGGACTACGCGCACGGGACCGGCCACGGCGTGGGGCACTTCCTGAACGTGCACGAGGGACCCGCCGGGGTGTCGTGGCGGCCCTACCCGCACGACCCCGGCCTGGCGCCCGGGCAGGTCCTCAGCAACGGTGAGTCCCGCGCGGCCTCACAGCCCGGCTCGACCCGCGCTGGTTCATTGGGCGGAGGTATTTTATTTTTATTTTTTATTTATTTATTAACACCAACAAGATATACATTAACAAAAGCGAGTAGAACATAATTAAACAACTAATATTAAAATCTAAATGTTATCTTAATTATAGGTGTTACACACATTTCAAAGCAAAATAGACACAACATGCAGGTAAAATTACAAATTAAAAGAAACAAAATTAGGAAAGAAAATCATCAACATAAACATTAAAATAATAAATAATAACATATCCTAACATCGTGGGGAAACTGCCAAATTTGTACAACCGTCCGACCGTGGGACGTTCACAGGCTGTTACATAACTTTATTTTCAGAACCCGGTTACTACAAGGTCGGTGAATACGGTATAAGGCATGAGGACTTGGTGGAGATCATATCCGTCACAAATGAAACCGATCATCCCAGGGTGAGTGGGCAAAGAATTCGAAGTGGTAGCGGACCGCCCTGTCGGTCCTCATGTTTTAAAAAAAAGTTGTTTTTTTTTTTAAATTAAATCCACAGGCATCAAAACTGGTTGGTGATTTCGAAGGTCGTGGAGTTTTAGGGTTCAACACCTTGACCCTGGTGCCACATCAACGGAAGTGCTTGAAACTTGACCTGCTGGACGATTTTGAGGTATTTTTAAACAATTTTAGACAATTTTTTTAATTATAGTTAATACCTTTTGTTTCTGTTTTTTTTTATCTTTATTTAAATGTTTCTATTTTGTAATTGTGTTTGTGTTCTTCTGAAATCGGTTGTGCATAGTAAGTTTTAAGTTAACGTAAAAAGTGTTTTAAATGTGGGTAATGTACAACTGTTGGAGATCCCAATAAATACCACAAGCTACCCAGGTTCCCTCGCGTAGATTAATGGTCTTCTTAAAATATTTATAACGTAAACATATAACTCGATTGGTTTACGCGACGCTCCTGCTCTCAGTCGGCATGACTTTTTCCGACATCTTCAAATCTTCAACGATCATCGTCATATTTCAGTCAATTTATACAAAACATAAATGAACTATAGACTAAAATCTTTCTTATGAATCACTCCGTTCATTCGTGGGAATCGTATTTTTTTATAGAATATATAGGCGGACGAGCATATGGGCGACCTGATGGTAAGTGTTCACCAACGCCCATAGACATTGGCATTGTAAGAAATGTTAACCATCGCTTACATCGCCAACGCGCCACCAACCTTGGGACCTAAGATCACCTAGGATCACAACAATAACAAGTACTGCTGTTTTGCGGTAGAATATCTGATGAGTGGTATCTACCCAGACGAGCTCGCACAAAGCCATACCACCAGTCGAAATTCCGTATGAATTTCCGTTTAGTAGTTTTTGAGGTTATCGCATCCAAACCGACATAGCGGAAGCACTTTGTTCTATAACATATAATGATTAACAAAACGAAAGAAATACATTCCCTAAGTTTCATTCTTATACAAGTCCTTAATAATATTATAAATTCGATATTGAGTTTCTTTGTTTGTTACGCGTTCTCGCCTTAATTACTCAATCGATCATTGTTTAATTTCTATACACATTATCAAAAGCTCGGACCGACTTGTATTTAATAACGAGCACTAAATCGGAATCTGTCAAACTGTGATCAGAACCTGACGGTACAGATCATAATCTTCGTCATTTTAGGAAATAGATTTTAAAAAAAAGAAACATTTTATAATTTACAGATAGAATACATAAACGCGTACCACGCGAGAGTGTTCAAAGTTCTCGGAGACATTTTGAAGAATCGCGGATTGGAAAGCGATTGTCTGTGGTTGGAGAACGAGTGTCAGCCGATATCGAGGTGAGATGTTGCCGGGAAGCCTTCGTTACAATAACAAAGAGATGAACCTTAGATTTACATATTCCACGCGATTCGCTAATATCTCTGCTGTATTACGCACTACGAACAGTTCGCGATTAATATATCTTTATATATAACACAACACTATTACACTCAACTACTTATATACAATTTAATTTCACTTCCAAAGTTCCGATAACAACTTCGTCTACATTCGAAACGTCATTCGCGAATCCGCAACGAATACCACAGATTATTTAGATCTCGACCAATCAGAACGCGTCATTTCAAGGTCAATGTTGTTATCTTATCCCACATATTAGTTCCAGAACGTTCTCATCATCAAGATGTCCAGTGTCTTTATAATTACACTGGGTCACTCGCTGTACAATAATCCCTTCGGATATTGCAGATTTGCAGACATTGCAAATAAGCCACGCCCCTATTTTGTTTATTCAAAAATGTTAGGAATCATTTGTAACGAAAACGTAGTCGTAAGAATGTGTGTGGTGTGTGTTTTTATTATATGGTTTGTTTTTTCAGGTCTTGAAGAGGATTCACACCGGAAATGCATTTTTTTTAACAAAATATAGGTTCATTGTATTTTAATCGTATAATAAAATATGTAACTGGCAGTTTTGTTTGATTTAAACCTAAATAAATAATTATGTATATATATATATTTTAGGACAGAAATATTAAATTAGAAAAGAAGTATTAGTATTTTTTTATTTATTAAGTATAATGTAACAATACTTTGTTGATAGAGGAAATATTTTTACCAAAACCGAACTAATATAGATATAAAATAAGATTGATAATGTTTTTTTTTTCATAATCTATGTATCTGTTATAATAACCTGTTTGGTCAAATGTGACTCGATTTTGAGTCTGTGGATGCATTATTAAAAAACAAAAAACAATAATAAACACAAATGTGATATGCCGATGGATAGCTATTCTATAAGAACATAGTTCGTTTCTCACTCGACAAATGTTGACAACCGACTTATGGTGATATACTATTTTGATGCGTGTATTGAAATTTAAATGTTATATCATTACCAACGGACGAGATATTTATAACTCGACCTGAGTAATCTAACATTTAATTATTATGACCTTTCGTTGACCTTTTACGATAGACCTTTGACCTTAAATTACGTATGAGGTCAAATAAAATTAGAACTATAACTTTCTATAATAAAAATTGTCACGTTCGATTTACGATATATAAAGAAAAGTTTTTTTTTAACTCCTAATACTCTGGTTCATGTGCCTCGTACACGAACAATTTAATTTCCTATTTTATTTTATATTAACATATGTAATATTTGCTCTTTTTTATGTCATATAATTAGCTCTTTCTCTCCGTCTGTGTACAGCGCCGATGTCCATGGGCGTTATTGACCATCAGGTGGCCCATATGCTTGGCCATGTTTTATATAATAGATCTAATCTTATGTTGTATGCATTATAATTGACTTAAAATCTTCATATTAAAAATTAATATTTGTGTTTGTCCAGTATGCGTTTATTAACCATTCATACAACTGCTTGCGTGTTCCTGCGAAGGTCCAAAAAAACATGTAGACCAGTAGTAGTTTGTAGATTATACACGTGCGAAGCCGAAACGCGTAGATATTATTAAATAAAACATTTAAGAAACTGGCATATTGTATTTACGTGAAATGTTGAGATAAAAAAAAATTGGATTTATATATATAACCTCTTTTTTGTTTTGCAATAAAAAACTCTCATCACGATTGTCTATGCAATCTGTCTAAGTTCGGTAACAAATAAATATGTCCTTGGCAAGTAGTCAGTTGAAATTAACTATCAACGAACGATGTATTCCGTTGAAATGGGTGTGAAATACATAAAAACTATTTGGTACGTCACGATTGTGTAAGTATTATTTTTTTATCTAGCTTACTAAAAAAGAATTGTTCAGAAAACGTCAAATTGCTTTGATTTAATACTTAGAAGTAGCATGTTATTGTTGGGCCCACTGTTGGGCTAAAGCCACTCATCTTGAGGAAGTCTGGTTTATTTTACTCTTTCCAATGCGGGCTGATGGATATCAGACATTTTTATTTGTACATATGTGTATATACATGTGTATATACAATTTTATTTTATTTTATTCATTCTTATATTTTCAGAATTCCTCGTTAAGTCAACCCAGTACGAGGTCAATCTTGCCGGTCTTTTATAGTATTTACATTGCGAACCAATAAATATTAATCGTGAGCAATGATTCAGAAGTAAAAATAATGTCCTCCGGACCGATTTCGGCCACGGCGGCCAATCTCAAGAGAGATTAGCCAACTCAGGAGATATTATAGTGCACGAGTGTGCATAAAACGAAATTTCAATTAAATGAATTTATTATCCTCGCAATTATCATGTTTGACGAATGTGGTGCGTGGACTATACTGATTAAAATAAAAACAAATATCCAACTCGGCTGCGATTTATTATATCAACCGTAAACATAGGCTACATATATATTCACAGCCTTTAAAAGAAATCCTACATACTTATATGTTTTTGAATTCGTGACCCAGTCGCTTAAGACCAGGGTATTTAATCAATGCGTCCTGCCTGTAATGACTTACGGTGGACACTCAACGTAGGACTGGTCCACAAGTTTAAGGTCGCTCAGCGAGCAATGGAACGCGCAATGCTTGGGGTTTCTCTTCCAGATAGAATCCGAAATGAGGGCATTCGCCAGAGAACTAAACCGACATCGCGCGTAGAATTAGCGCGCTGAAGTGGAAGTGGGCTGGTCATGTCTCCAGACGCATTGATGGCCGATGGAGCCGACACGTGTTAGAGTGGAGACCACCTTTAGGCAAACGTAGTGTAGGACGCCCTGCAGCAAGGTATTTGTAATAAGTAGCCGTCATGGTAACTATTATTCATTAAAAATACTTATTCTTGGCGTTCTATTGTGTTGGATTCTTTCGTCCAGCAGAGGACGGCGATAAGCTGATATATACCTATTCTTAAAGAAGGAAGTAAAACTACTTTCCGCCAAACGGCGCTGTCTCGTTTGAGCAGCGCGTTAAGTAGTCCTCCCCATAATATAATAAACTTAAAAAATACACTTACTTTCTACAAAAATTAAAAAAGTAAAACATCAACCGACTTAAAATCTGTACCCATATAAGCAAAATAAAAAGTAACAAATAGTATTTTAATTACTTCAAAGCAAGAACAACAAATTTATTGATACTTATATATCTATTTAATATTTATAAACAGTTATTTTTGGAGTCGGTGCCAGCTAAAGTAATATAACCTTAAATAATTAACTGAGTAGGTACTCAATTAATCTATTAATATATGAATGCGATTTTTTTTTGCAAAAGCAGGATTAAGCTGTCACTCTTGGTCAACGGTCTGTAAACAGCCACAGTCGGCCTAATTTATTAAATATATCAAATTATTTTTTTATGACAACAATGAATTATAAGTATAATATTCCCTTTTGTTTTTTTACGACGTAATCATTGTTTTTTTTTTCAGATTGACGGCTGTCATCTATGGTTTGAAATTAGAAAACTATCGAACTACCTTAAATAAATAAAAGTGTTATTTAGATAGGAACACGTGTGATATGAAATATTGTGACATAAAAGTGAAACTATGCCGTAATCTCATTGATGGCGCTGTACAATTATAACGATATTCCGTATCGCGCTGACCAGGTTTTTATATACGTAAAGTTAACTCGAGATCTCATAGATGGCGCTGTGCTTTTCGGACGATATTCTGCATCGCGCTGGCCAGATTTTCTCGCAAATAATGAGGTCCCTCGGTTGGTTCCCTTCGAGTTATCGCTTATCGGCCTGTTCTTTTCAGCGATCTGAAAAGAACAGATCACTGAAAAGAACAGATTGAACGTACGATCTGTTCTTTTCACCTTAATATCTGAAAGTTCCCGCACTGCTGGTCTCGGCCTTTCGGCTAAGATCAAAGTGCACTAGTGTAGTAGCTGTTCTGTCAGCTGAGTAACTGAAAATAAATTGTTGACTTGTGTTTCGTTGCCGCAGCATTGGTATTGGGCAGGATTGGTCATATAAACATCATAGCGGTAATTGTATTTCGCTCTCTTTGCTACACTTTGGGCTGGCCATATGGCGGAGGAACCACAAAGTAAAGTCCTTTTTGCGGGGGGAGCTTATACTATCCTCTTGCCGATGCGAGTGGACGAACAGTTGCTCTGTCCGGTCTGTATGGGCGTGGTCGGTACACGGGCAAAACAAAAATTGAGAGCTTTGTATGTCACCAGAAATCAGAACATCCAGATATTGACGTGGTCTTTCAGTGCTGGAGATGCGGATTTACTGCTCCCCCTGATAAGCGATATCCGCGTAAAGTGGTGCCGCAGCACTGTGAGACCTGCCTCCCCGAAATCCGAGGCGTTCGCTCAGGCGGGGCTGACATTTCTCGACGGGCTGCAATTCGGCGTGAGTTGCGGGGTAACTCGCCCCCGGCTGAAAGTCCGCCAGAACATCGGCGGATTGTTGAGGAGCGCCGCTTGGGGCTCTTGCCCTGGACAAAAATACATCTCATCACCAGGAGCCGAACTCCACCACGGCACAGTCACCCATATCAAGCCCAATGAACATCGTGGGAAGTCCTCGGCGTCGTATAATCGACGCCTCTCCGCAGAACACCGCGGAGCCACCCCTTGATCCTACGCTCAACGTCAACAGAGCAGAGCCGCAGCCAATCGCAGCTCTCCCACCTGCCACTCCTCACCCAGCTTGGAGGCTGAACCTGCAAAGAACTCTGGTAACCGAGTTGGATGAAATCACCGCTCATGATCAGCTCGAAACGGTGATGGGTCGTGTCAATAATTACTTGGCTCGGCTCACGAGGAGAAAAGATGCGGGTCAGCAGAATCGTCGCAATCATGTCCCTCAGGTAGCCGATCGTATCACCGAGGCCAAGAACCTTCAGCGGCTCTTCCAGAACAACAGGAAGAGACCAGTCCAAAAAGTTCTCGAAGGACCCAACAAGTCCTGCGAAGGACCCAACAAGTCCTGCGAAGTGAAAATAGCAACTACAGAAGAATACTTCTCAGGACTGGCTGCCCACAGAGTCGGTGAGGTGGACTGGCCGAACCTTTGTGATCGGGGAGGACCTACGCTGGAAAGCACTGAACATCTGTGCAAGCCTCTAGAGATCGGTGAGGTCCAAGCGTGTCTCGAAAAGAGGGCGAACTCTGCGCCGGGTCCGGACGGGATTACGTATGCCGATCTTAAAAAGGCTGATCCTGGAGCCCGGGTGCTCACATCGCTGTTCAATGCGGTGTGGCGCACAGAGAGAGTCCCCTCTTGTTGGAGTGAGTCAAACACCATACTACTCTACAAGAAAGGGGATCCTGGGGACATCAGCAATTGGCGACCGATATCGTTGTCGGATACGGTCCTAAAACTGTTTGCGGCTGTACTAGCTGACAGAATCAAAGGGTGGGCTATGGCCAATAATATTTATAGCAAGTCCCAAAACGACTTCCTGCTGTTCGAAGGTTGCTTCGAACACAACTTCATCTTGCAGGAGATCCTGAGGGAAGCCAAGGGCCGGAAGGGAGAGGTTTTTGTGGCATGGCTAGATCTTAGCAACGCGTTTCCGTCTGTGCCGCATTCCTCCATATCGACAGGGTCGTTCGACTGTTGACGCGATCTTGCACGTCCGTTCTCTGTCGGAGCAGGCGGTGGCCCGGGGTGGCGTGGCGTTGGCGATAAGTCTCGATATCGTCAACGCATTCAACACGTTGCCCTGGGACACAATCAGGGAGGCACTTTTACACCATCGTGTGCCTTCCTACCTGCAGGCGATCGTCAGTGACTATTTGCGCGACAGATACGTTTCGTATATAGAGCAAGACGGTATGAGGACCCGGAGAGAGGTTTGCTGTGGGGTTCCACAGGGGTCAGTTTTGGGGCCACTGTTGTGGAATCTCGCTTACGACGCAGTCCTCCGTGTCCCTCTCCCTGAAGGTGTCAACATCGTTTGCTATGCAGACGACACGTTGGTGCTGGCGTCGGGAGAGAATTTTGAGAGAACCAAAGAGCTCGCCGAGCTCGGGGTGAATATCGTCGTCGATAAGATCTGCGAGTTGGGCCTTCGGATAGCATCCCATAAGACGGAGGCGCTATGGTTCCATAAACTGCCAAGGAGCAGGGAACCGCCCGACTTGCACATCCGCGTTGGTGACTCAAACGTCCAAGTGGCCAGGTATATGAAATACCTGGGCCTCACCCTGGACGGTCGCTGGGGCTTCGAAGAGCACTTCGAGCGCCTAGCCCCTCGAATCGAGAAGGTAGGTACTCACGACGAGCAGCTGCGGCGTCACCGTTACAATATCCATAGCAAAATAAGATGTCAGCGTATTCCTCATTAGAGTACGGACGACGAGAAGAATTTTGTTCTGCAGCCATAATAGTCCTTTTTACGCGCCAAGTTATCACAAACACAAATCACAAATTCCTTTTAGCTAGCCGAGTCACGAAGTTGTAAGAAACAGAGTCCAGTAAACGAAGCGGTTTTTTTCAAAAATTTAAGAGATCAATATTCACTAAAGCGCGTCCACACTATACGAGCAGTGCAAGTACAGTGAGTATTATGTACCCCGACAAGGTTTTATTACTCTTATTCCTAAAAGAAATGAGACAAAAGGAAATTAGAAAAAATGACGGTAAATTCAAAGGAATTGATAATAGTATTCCACAAACAGCTCTGGTTTATCTCTCCTTTTTTACCTATTACCCCTATTAAAAATAATCTTTAACTACTTTGCATTGAGGTCCTTTTGTCTTTGATCCAGATTTAATTTCTTAACAATAGCATTTCTTAGAATTTCCTACCTGGTCTCTTTGTTATCTAATTTTCTCCTGAGTTTATGATTGTTACTGTACTTTTTATGTACCGATGGATAGCTAAGGAAACGCAGATGTTTTTAAAATGATCCGCACGATAAGAGCCATAGTGATTTTTACAAAAAAATTGCGAGTAACTTAAAGAATCAAAATTAAAAATCGAAAAGTTGTACAGTTTTGGATCTGTAATTTAAAAATGCTTTAAGATTGTTTTTGTATTATAACTGGTTATTATTAACTAGGATGTACCCTAGCAAGAAATACAAAAAAAATAGGGAAAATACGTTGATTTTTTTTTTATTGAATTTTAGAATCTTAAACATCCTTTAAATAAAAAAAATATTAAAAAATTAATAACTCTAAAACGATACACTTTTGCATAAGCATTTTGGGGGTCATTTGATAGCTATTGTCCTGAACTATAACCCTTTAAAAGGATCGTGACATATTACCCTGTAACCCTGTATATATATCTTCATCTTCAACGTAGTTTGTTTATCTTGTCTAAGTGGAATGTATATTCTAAATCGTTGGGAGGTTTACCTCTATAGTAATATTATAATTACGAAAGTAACTCTGTCGGTCTGTATGCTAGGCTTTCACGGCTAAACCACTGGACCGAGTTTTATAACATAGGCTAACCTATCCTTTTTTTAAAGCCGGGAAACTCGTTACTCGTTTCCCCCACGGGAACAGTGGGGGGAGGGGGTATGTAGGGCTCGCCGGTGTCCAAGGCGCCGAGTGCGACCCCAACATCGGAATACCCACTAAGAAACCAGCGGTGCACTTTCCGTCTTAACGAGAAGCGCCACGGGATCGCTTTCCCATGCTACCGTGACGCTCAGGCTAACACCCGTGTTGTCCTAATACACGCGGGCGAAAACTATTTTTTTTACATTGGCGCTGTAAGAAATATTAACGATCCCTTACATCGTCAATGCGCCACCGACCTTGGGAACGAACATGTTACGTCCCTTGTGCCTGTAGATACACTGTTCCTCAACCATCAAACCGGAACGCAACAGTACCAAGTACTGCTGTTTTACGGTAGAATATCTGATGGGTGATACCCAGACGGGCTTGCACAAAGCCCTTCCACCAAGTAATATTGATAATATTACTAGGTGGTAGGTACTTAATATAATCCTATAAAGTGACAATAAGATAAATTTTAGTTGTTTTTTTTTCAGACGGCTCTGTCGAAGGCGAAGATGCAAGTAATGGCTGTTGACAAAAATCTAGTCGATCTAGCGCGATTCCAGTTGAAGGATCTCCCGCCGGAGCGACCGCATAATAATATTATGCATCTGCCGATAGAGTACACAGGTACACAAAAAAAAAATAAAAAAAATTTGGCTGCCTGCCGTTGGTCATGATGTAAAGCACACCCGGAGGCCCTTGGTTCACTCGATGGGACCAAGATCAGATCAAGGTCAATGTCAGACAATGGTCGCACCACCTTCCAAACTTACACAGTACAATCAATGACTTAACCGACATTAAATACCACAGATTATTAAAATATCGAATTATTTGATCACATTTCAAGGTCATAGTTGTTTTTTATCTTTAATTTGCAATTGAGATAAATTACAGATGAAAATGGGTTTTCCTTAACAGGTAAAACGTCTGGTCAGAAGATAAGGGAGCTGAGAGACAAAATGGCCGAGAAGAATGTCTCCGCTCTCGTCATAACAGCGTTGGATGAGGTCGCGTGTATGTATCATTCACTTCATTCATTCGTTCCTTAATGCCTATGTTTTTTTTAATGTTTTTTTTAAATGTTAGCTGCCTAATTCTAAATGTTTGTCATTATAATAAAAAAAAAGTGTGAGTGCCAATGTACCCGCGAGAATTGATGTGTGAACGGTAGCGATGGTAGCAGTAGTGGTATGGGCTGACTGAGAATAGTTATTGTGAGTGCATTGAGAGAAGTTGAGAGAAGCCGAGAGAAGCCGAGATGGCCTAAGAACGCGTGAATCTTAACCGATGATCGTTTGTTCAAACCCGGGCAAGCACCACTGAATTTTCATGTGCTTAATTTGTGATTATTATTTATCTAGTGCTTGACGGTAAAGGAAACATCATGAGGAAACCTGCATGTGTCTAATTTCACTGAAATTCTACCACAAGTGTATTCTACCAATCCGCAACTCACAGCGTGTTGGAATAAGCTCCAAACCTTCTCCTCGAAAAGGGAGTGGAGGCCTTAGCCCAGCAGTGGGACATTCACAGGCTGTTACTGTTACTGAGGGCGTTGATGTGTGCGTGAGATCGGTACACGCGCTCACGTGTTTACACATCAATTCTATGTATAATATATATATATATATATAAAATTATATATATATATATATATATATATATATATATATATATATATATATACATATATATATATAATATCGTATATAAAATTATATATATATATATATATATATATATTACAAAATAATTATAAGCATAAGCATCCAGAAGTGAAACTGATTACATAAAAAATTGGATTGATTTTTTTGAAAATAGAACACCAACTCATACAAATTGATGTAAATAACTCACTCGGTTACTCTTAAAAATCCAAATAACACAATTGAACACGTTCAACGAATCACAAGTCGCGCCAATAATGAATCAATTACTTTACCTTTCTGACCACAAACAAAATGGCGTTTATGAATTGGCGCGCGTTTTTTTTTTTAACTACGCCGTTGTGGTTATCAAAGAATCTCCTAATAATAGCCTTAAATATATGCAGATAAAAAAATAAAAATGGTTATGTACCAATTATGACCACTTACCATCAGGTGGCCCATTTGCTCGCACGCCTACAATTTTTATAAAAAAATAAATAAATTCGTGGGTTTGTTACGCTGACACGTCTTAGCTGCTCATCTGATTATCATGTAATTTTGCATACTTGTTATCAGGGGTATAGAAAACTACCCGGGGTAGCTAACACCTACCTGTGGGGGGGGGGGCACATGATCGTAGCGGTAGATACCGCACGGCTTATATACGAGATAGTAATAATAATTTTCTACTTTATTCATAGAAGGAGCTGTCGGAAAATGGTGATGGTGAACATTCGATGTGGTTGTCCAATGAAGCGAGTGAGGCGATACATCGAGCGGCTTCCGGGGTGAGTCTCATAACATACCAAATCAAACCAAATCGAATCAGCATACATACAAGGACTTTAAGGAGGCGCCATGATCTTTACTTACTAATATTAAAGATTTTTTTGTTTTTTTTTTTCAGGAAGGTGACTTGAAGAAACCGCTGAATTTGGTCTCCGAAATGTCACCGGTCGCGTTGGCTAAGTTAGTCAAGAACTCAGTGGAGTTGGAGGTATACGAGTGTTCTGTATTTAGTGTTGAACGAACATACAGACTTACTTGGTGGTTGGACTTTGTGCAAGTCTGGGTAGGTACCAACCACTCATCAGATATTCTACCGCTAAACAGCAGTACTTGGTATTGTTGTGTTCCGGTTTGAAGGGTGAGTGAGCCAGTGTGTCTACAAGAGAAATAAAATCGTAGTTCCCAAGGTTGGTAGCGCATTGATGACGTAAATAGTTAATATTTTTTACAGCGCCAAGAGCTATGGGCGATGGTCACCACATACCATCAGGTGGCCTATTAAGCAGTGTCTTATTTTAAATTAAAGAAAAAACAATTGACAGGACGCCATGATGTGTGTGGAAGAATGTCTTCGGGAATTAATTTCGACTTCTATTCAAGGGTTTCCGTCAATGTCATATAAGAGATGGTGTGGCGGTGGTGCGTTTCTTCAAGTGGCTGCACGACCAGATTGATGGTGGTACCGTCGTCACCGAAGTGCAGGCTGCTGATAAACTACTGGAATTCAGGAAGTGAGTATACTTTATACCATCATATCCAAAATATCAGATACAAAAGGAGATTTCAATGAACGAATTAATTATTTCTTATATTATTCGCAATCACAAAATATTCTTAATATATATTTCACCAGGCAATGCTCTTAAGAAAAGTTCAAAGCGAATCAATTTCCCGCCAAAAAGACATCTGTCAATTTTCTTGTTAACAGATTAAAAATGTAGTTTATTATTGTTCTTAACGTAAAAAATGTCATAACCTTGAGTAATTATTCGTATAATATATTACATTTTGATTGAGCCCACTGCTGGGCTAAGGCCTCTTCTCCTTTTTCATTAATGAAAAGGTTTGGAGCTTATTCCACCACGTTGCTCCAGTGCGGATTGGTGGAATATACACGTGGCAGAGTTTCAGTGAAATTAGACACATGCAGGTTTCCTCACGATGTTTTCCTTCACCGTAAAGCACGAGATTAATTATAATCACAAATTAAGCACATGAAAATTTAGTGTTGCTTGCCCGGTTTGAACTCACGATCATCGGTTAAGATTCACGCGTTCTTACCACTGGGCCGTCTCGGCTCTTGTGTCACACCTGTGTTTACTAACACAATGTTCCCTGTGCTAGTTGACTAGTTTCAATTGACCGAAATTGGCTTGGCGAACTTCAAAGAGTTTTCCAATAATTAACTATATTATTATTTTCAGGGAGGAGAAGTATTTCATGGGATCATCGTTCGAAACGATACCAGGGGCTGGGGAGAACGGAGCCATCATACACTACAGTCCCTCCCGTGACGGTCCTCAGAGGGAGATCCGAGCCAGCGATATGTTCTTACTGGACTCCGGTGGACAGTACAAGTATGGGATTAGTTTGTTTACATGAGTGGAAGGAATACGTTTATGTGATGGTAGGGCTTCGTGCAAGCCCGTCTGGCTCCGTCTATTGTAATCTGGTTTGTACACTGGTACTGGTGGTAGGGCTTTGTGCAAGCTCGTCTGGGTAGGTACCACCCACTCATCAGATATTCTACCGCAAAACAGTGAGCCAGTGTAATTACAGGTACAAGAGACATAAAATCTTAGTTTCCAAGGCGCATTGGCAATGTAAGCGATGGTTAACATTTCTTACAATGCCAATGTCTATGGGCAGTGGTAACTTACCATATGCTCGTCCGCCTTCCTATTCTATAAATAAAAAGATGAATTAGCCAGTGTAACTACAGGCACAAGGGAAATAACATCTTAGTTCTATAAGGTATGGTTGATATGTGGTGACCACTTACCTACCCGTGCCTAAGAAGGGTAGTCGTGCTGACCCTGCCAATTACAGGCCCATCTCGGTTACGTCCATTCTGTGCAAGACAATGAAACGTATCCTAAATACTAGGCTCCTGACGTACCTGGAAGCCAATGACCTTCTCAGTGACCGACAATATGGATTCCGCCGAAATCGGTCCACTGGTGATCTTCTGGTATACGTCACACACATCTGGAGTGAGGCCATCGAGAAACACGGAGAGGCACTTGCTGTCTCTTTGGATATCTCGAAAGCCTTTGACAGGGTTTGGCATGATGGCCTTATCAGCAAGCTTCCTGCATATGGCCTGCCTGCTAGCCTTTGTGCATGGATTTCAGACTTCCTGAGGAACCGATCGTTACGAGTGGTGGTTGATGGCCACTCGTCGGATCAAATGACTATAAATGCCGGTGTTCCCCAAGGGTCAGTGCTCTCGGCGACACTATTTCTACTGCACATTAATGATCTGCTGATGCCCGGTATCCATGGGTACGCAGATGACTGCACAGTTGTCGAGAGCTACAGGTCCAACGCAGGAGCTAGTGAGGCCCTAATTCAGGCTCAGAGAGAAGCTATGGTTGAGCGACTGAGCATGACCCTTAAGGCAGTGTCCGATTGGGGCGATGCCAACTTGGCCATGTTCAATGCAACCAAGACGCAGGCGTCTATTTTCCGCCAAAAAGAGGGAATTCCAGCTACCTCCCTCTTTCCGAGATGTGTCCGTACCTATAACTGACCACCTTGACCTTCTTGGCGTTACTCTCACGTCGACTCTAAATTTCGGCTCTTTTATTGAGTCCAAAGCCCAAATAGCCGCCCGAAAGCTTGGTATCCTCGCCAAGGTGAGACGTTACTTTACTTCAGAACAACTGCTCAGCTTGTACAAAGCACAAGTGAGGTCTTGTATGGAGTACTGCTCTCACCTTTGGGACGGCTCTGCTAAGCACCACCTTCGGGCTCTAGAGTTGATTGAGAAACGTGCTAGGAGGCTGATAGGAGACGACACATTGGTCGAGTCAAGACTCCAAAGTCTTGAACATCGACGTGTGGTTGCTTCGCTTTCTGTCTTTTATCGGATACATTTCGGAGAATGTGCGCAGGAATTACATAATCTTATTTCTTCCACCCCCTTCTACTATCGGACGGCCAGGCAAACGCGACCAAAGCGCCATAGGTACACAGTGGAACTTCCCCGCCTACGTACGAAGCGCTTTGAATCCACATTTATTATTCGCACTGCGAAACTGTGGAATGCTTTGCCTGTCAAGCGCAATTCGCAAGTCAATATATATATATCTATGTCTATATATATATATATGTATCTATATATATATATATATATATATATGTATATATATATATTGAATTTATATTGAAATTATATCATCGCCTTATAAAGTCCATGCTAATATTATTTTTGTAAAATTTTTTGTAAACTGTACGTTAAATTTTGTATGAAATTTTGAATGAAACAAGCTAAAACCCCAAGGTCGAACTTAGTCGAGGTCACTTCTTTATCTAATTCGGCGTGTGTGTCTCTCCCTGTTACTGGTAATACTAACAGGTGTGACACAAGAGCCGAGATGGCCCAGTGGTAAGAACGCGTGAATCTTAACCTATGATCGTGGGTTCAAACCCGGGCAAGCACCACTGAATTTTCATGTGCTTAATTTGGGATAATAATTCATCTCGTGCTTGATGGTAAAGGAAAACATCGTGAGGAAATCTGCATGTGTCGAATTTCACTGAAATGCTGCCACATGTGTATTCCACCGACCCGCATTGGAGCAGCGTGGTGGAATAAGCTCCAAACCTTCTCCTCAAAAGGGGAGAAGAGGCCTTTAGCCCAGCAGTGGGACATTAATAGGCTGTTACGGAATTTGAGTTCGTTGGTTTGTTACGCTTTAAAGCATAAACCACTAAAACGATTTAAAAAGTTCTTTTACCGTAAGTTAGGCTACATTTTATCCACGGGAACGGGAGCTACGCAGGTGAAGCAGCGGGCAAAACTCTAGTATAAATATAAAAGTATTTACACGTGTTCAGGGATGGTACAACGGATATAACACGTACGAGACACATGGGCGAACCCACCCTCGCGCAGAAGGACTCGTTCACGCGTGTCCTCAAGGGGCAGATCGGTGTCGGATCAGCTCTCTTCCCTAAAGGTGTTAAGGTAATATATTTGACGAGTCGGTTGGCGTGGTTGGTAGATACTTGCCTTTCACGCCGAAGGTTGTGGGATCGATTCCCACCCAGGACAGATATTTGTGTGCATGAACATGTCTGTTTGTCCTGAGTCTAGGTTTAATTATCTATATGAGTATGTATTTACAAAAGAAAAGTAGTATATGTAGTAGATATACAACTGATAAGTTGTCTGGTTTCCATAGTACGAGCTCTGCTTAGTTTGAGATCAGATGGCCGTGTGTGAATAATGTCCCAGGATATTATTATTATATTTATGTGAACAACGGCGGCTCAGATTGCGTGGCGACGCGACGTCACGTCACGTCACGTCACTTCACGTCACGCCACGCTATATGTTAGTACGTCACTCTAATACGTTGTGGTATAAATAAATGTTATATTAATATTTTCTTTAAGAACTATTTTGTTTATATTGTGATTATACAATAAACTATCCTTTTATGCAAACTGTCCGTACAAAATAATTTCAATGTTTTCACATCTATCAGACGTATCGCGACGGTTTACTTTTTTATTATTAGTTTGCAAAGATAATCTAGAATGTCTACGGGTGACCACTTACCATCAGTTGAACTTGCCTTCCAACCATAAACAATATACGTTCTGTTTATTAAGCTACCCCACCCTTTTTAGGGTAACGTGCTGGACAGCCTCGCCCGCAAGTCCCTCTGGGACTCCGGGCTGGACTACGCGCACGGGACCGGCCACGGCGTGGGGCACTTCCTGAACGTGCACGAGGGGCCCGCCGGGGTGTCGTGGCGGCCCTACCCGCACGACCCCGGCCTGACGCCCGGGCAGGTCCTCAGCAACGGTGAGTCGCCCCGCCTGCCCAGCCCGGCTCGACCCGCGCTGGTTTATTGGGCGGAGGTATCGTGAGAAAACCTACGAGTTGACTAATCATGCCAAATTTGTATCCACCAACCGCATTGAAACAGCGTGGTGGAATAAGCTCTAAACCACCTCAAAGGGAGAGGAGGCCCTACCCCAGCCGTGGGACGTTCACAGGCTGATACATAACTTTATTTTCAGAACCCGGTTACTACAAGGTCGGTGAATACGGTATAAGGCATGAGGACTTGGTGGAGATCATATCAGTCACAAATGAAACGGATCATCCCAGGGTGAGTGGGCAAAGAATTCGAAGTGGTAGCGGACCGCCCTGTCCGTCCTCATGTTTTAAAAAAAAGTTGTTTTTTTTTCTTAATTCAATCCACAGGCATCAAAACTGGTTGGTGATTTCGAAGGTCGCGGAGTTTTAGGGTTCAACACCTTGACCCTGGTGCCACATCAACGGAAGTGCTTGAAACTTGACCTGCTGGACGATTTTGAGGTATTTTTAACAATTTTAGACAATTTTTTTAATTATAGTTAATGCCTTTTGTTTCTGTTTTTTTTTGTCTTTATTTAAATGTTTCTATTTTGTAATTGTGTTTTGTTCTTCTGAAATCGGTTGTGCATAGTGAGTTTTAAGTTAACGTAAACAGTGTTTTAAATGTGGGTAATGTACAACTGTTGGAGATCCAAATAAATACCAGAAGCTACCCAAGTTCCCTCGGGTAGATTAATGGTCTTCATAAAATGTTTATGTCGTAAACATATACCTCGATTGATTTACGCGAAGCCAGGAGCTCTCGGTCGGCATGATTTTTTCCGACACCTTCAAATCTTCAACGATCGTCGTCATATTTCAGTCAATTTACACTAAACATTAATGAATTATACACTACAATCTTCCTTATGAGTCACTCCGTCCATTCGTGGGAACCGTATTTTTTTATAGAATATATAGGCGGACGAGCATACGGGCCACCTGATGGTAAGTGTTCACCAACGCCCTTAGACATTGGCATTGAAAGAAGTGTTAACCATCGCTTACACCGCCAACGCGCCACCAACCTTGGGACCTAAGATCACCTAGGATCACAACAATACCAATTACTGCTGTTTTGCGGTAGAATATCTGATGAGTGGTACCTACCCAGACGAGCTCGCACAAAGCCCTACCACCAGTCGAAATTCCGTATGAAAATCCGTTCCGTAGTTTTTGAGGTTATCGCGTCCAAACAGACATAGCGGCGGCACTTTGTTCTATAACATATAATGATTCTTCTTCTTCTTCCTAGCGTTTTCCCGGCCTAGTGCTGCCAGGGTCCGCTTTCCTACATTTTTGCCTCCACTTTGCCCGATCTAAAGCGTCGTCTTGAGTGAGATCGTGCTCTCTCAAATCGTCCCTCACAACATCGAGCCAGCGCTTCTTGGGCCTGCCGCGGGATCTGAGGCCTTCGACAACAAAGTCCAGGCATCGGTTCCCAACATAGTCTGGCGGTCTGCGGCTAATGTGGCCAAACCAGCGGAGACGGCTTTCCTGCAACTTATCCGCTACATCGCACACGCCAAGGCTACCGCGGATGTGCTCGTTACGAATACGATCTAGTCGCGTAACGCCACACATCCACCGCAGCATCTTCATTTCCCCGACGTGAAGTTGCTGAACATGTCTCGCGAGAGCTGGCCACGTCTCGCTGCCGTACAATAAGACTGGTCGGATGATGCACTTGTACACAAGGCCCTTTAATTTCACCGGTATCCTGCGATCACAGATTACCCCGGTGACTTCCCGCCATTTGGCCCAAGCTGCGTTTATTCGAGCTCTGACGTCGTGGTCGATCGTACCAGACTCGTGCAGTACGGACCCGAGGTATTTAAACTTTTCCGTCTTGATAATGGATTCTCCGCCTATCTTTATGGGTTCGGGGTCCGTACTGCCACAGGCCATATACTCGGTCTTCGCAACATTTAGCATCTGACCACCCCTCGCTAGCACACTCTTCCACTGGTTCACCTTTTGCTCCAATACCTGCTTGTCCTCATCTACCAGTGCAATGTCATCAGCATACATCATGAGCCAGGGAGACGGTTCATGGGCTTTCGCTGTGACAACGTCAAGCACTACACTGAACAGAAAAGGACTCAGGGCCGAGCCTTGGTGGACACCAACTGTGATCGGGAAAGGGTGTGTGTCGCCAACGGCGGTCCTCACTATTGATTCCGAATGATGGTACATGTCTCGGATAATGTCAATATAGATTTGTGGCACATTCTTCATCTTCAAAGCCCACCAGATTATTTGGCGTGGGACGCAGTCAAATGAGAAATGATTAACAAAACGAAAGAAATACATTCCCTAAGTTTCATCCTTCTACAAGTCCTTAATAATATTATAAATTCGATATTGAGTTTCTTTGTTTGTTACGCGTTCTCGCCTTAATTACTCAATCGATCATTGTTTAATTTCTATACACATTATCAAAAGCACGGACCGACTTGTATTTAATAACGAGCACTAAATCGGAATCTGTCAAACTGTCGTCAGAACCTGACGGTACAGATCATAATCATCGTCATTTTAGGAAATGGATTTAAAAAAAAAAACATTTTATAATTTACAGATAGAATACATAAACGCGTACCACGCGAGAGTGTTCAAAGTTCTCGGAGACATTTTGAAGAATCGCGGCTTGGAAAGCGATTGTCTGTGGTTGGAGAACGAGTGTCAACCGATATCGAGGTGAGATGTTGCCAGGAAGCCTTCGTTACAATAACAAAGAGATGAACCTTAGATTTACACATTCCACGCGATTCGCTAATATCTCTGCTGTATTACGCACTACGAACAGTTCTCGATTAATATATCTCTATATATAACACGACACTGTTACACTCAACTACTTATATACACTTTAATTTCACTTACAAAGTTCCGATAACAACTTCGTCGACATTCGAAACGTCATTCGCGATTCCACATAATGAATACCACAGATTATTTAGATCTCGACCAATCAGAACGCGTCATTTCAAGGTCAATGTTGTTATTTTATCCCACATATCAGTTCCAGAACGTTCTCATCATCGATATGTCCAGTGTCTTTATAATTACACTGGGTCACTCGCTGTACAATAATCCCGTCGGATATTGGAGATTTGCAGACATAGCAAATAAGCCACGCCCCTTATTTGTTTATTCAAAAATGTTAGGAATCATTTGTAACGAAAACGTAGTCGTGAGAATGTGTGTGGTGTGTGCTTTCATTATATTGTTTGTTTTTTCAGGTCTTGAAGAGGATTCACACCGGAAATGGATTTTTTTTAACAAAATATATAGGTTCATTGTATTTTAATCGTATAATAAAATATATAACTGGCAGTTTTGTTTGATTTAAACCTAAATAAATAATTATGTATATAAATATTTTAGGACGGAAATATTAAATTAAAAAAGAAGTATTAGTATTTTTTTATTTATTAAGTATAATGTAACAATACTTTGTTGATAGCGGAAATATTTTTACCAAAACCGAACTAATATAGATATAAAATAAAATTGATAATGTTTTTTTTTCATAACCTCTTTCTGTTATAATTACCTGTTTGGTCAAGTTGTGTGAGTCGATTTTGAGTCTGTGGATGCATTATTAAAAAACAAAAAACAATAATAAACACAAATGTGATATGCCGATGGATAGCTATTCTATAAGAACATAGTTCGTTTCTCACTCGACAAATGTTGACAACCGACTTATGGTGATATACTATTTCGATGCGTGTATTGAAATTTAAATGTTATATCATTACCAACGAACGAAATATTTATAACTCGACCTGAGTAATCTAACATTTAATTATTATGACCTTTCGTTGACCTTTTACGATAGACCTTTGACCTTAAATTACGTATGAGGTCAAATAAAATTAGAACTGTAATTTTCTATAAAAAAAAATTGTCAGGTTCGATTTACGATATATAAAGATAAGTTTTTTTTTAAACGTTGTTTGGCGGTCGGGCTTCGTGCCTGACTGTGTACAGCGCCGATGTCCATGGGCATTATAGACCATCAGGTGGCCAATATACTTGGCCATATTTTACATAATAGATCTAACCTTATGTTGTATGCATTATAATTGACTTAAAATCTTCATATTGGATCTATATATAAAACCTCTTTTTTGTTTTGCAATAAAAAACTCTCGTCACGATTGTCTATGCAATCTAAGTTCGGTAACAAATAAATATGTCCTTGACAAGTAGTCAGTTGAAATTAACTATCAACGAACGATGTATTCCGTTGAAATGGGTGTGAAATACATAAAAACTATTTGGTACGTCACGATTGTGTGAGTATTATTTTTTTATCTAGCTTACTAAAAATGAATTGTTCAGAAAACGTCAAATTGCTTTGATTTAATACTTAGAAGTAGCATGTTATTGTTGGGCCCACTGTTGGGCTAAAGCCACTCATCTTGAGGATGTCTGGTTTATTTTACTCTTTCCAATGCAGGCTGATGGATATCAGACATTTGCTTTATATTTTCAGAATTCCTCGTTAAGTCAACCCAGTACGAGGTCAATCTTGCCGGTCTTTTATAGTATTTACATTGCGAACCAATAAATATTAATCTTGTGCAATGATTCAGAAGTAATAATAATGTCCTCCGGACCGATTTCGGCCACGGCGGCCAATCTCAAGAGAGATTAGCCAACTCAGGAGATATTAAAGTGCACGAGTGTGCATAAAACGAAATTTCAATGAAATGAATTTATTATCCTCGCAATTATCATGTTTGACGAATGTGGTGCGTGGACTATACTGATTAAAATAAAAACAAATATCCAACTCGGCTGCGATTTATTATATCAACCGTAAATAATATCGTAACCGTAAACATAGGTTACATATATATTTACAGCCTTTAAAAGAAATCCTACATACTTATATATTTTTGTATCGTAGACCCCCTTAAGACCCCGTAGTCGCTTAAGACCAGGGTATTTAATCAGCGCGTCCTGCCTGTAATCACTTACGGTGGACACTCAACGTAGGACTGGTCCACAAGTTTAAGGTCGCTCAGCGAGCAATGGAACGCGCAATGCTTGGGGTTTCTCTGGCAGATAGAATCCGAAATGAGGACATTCGCCAGAGAACTAAAGTCACCGACATCGCGCGTAAGATTAGCACGCTGAAGTCGAAGTGGGCTAGTCATTTCTCCAGACGCATCGATGGCCGATGGAGCCGACACTTGTTAGAGTGGAGACCACGCTTAGGCAAACGTAGTGTAGGACGCCCTGCGGCAAGATATTTGTATTTGTAATAAGTAGCCGTCATGGTAACTATTATACATTAAAAATACCTATTCTGCGGGCTGACAATGACCGGGATGTTTGGCGTTCTATGGGGGATTCTTTCGTCCAGCAGAGGACGACGATAAGCCGATATATACCTATTCTTAAAGAAGGAAGTAAAACTACTTTCCGCCAAACGGCGCTGTCTCGTTTGAGCAGCGCGTTAAGTAGTCCTCCTCATAATATAATAAACTAAAAAATACACTTACTTTCTACATAAATTAAAATAATAAAACATCAACCGACTTCAGATCTTAACCTATATGCAAACTAAAAAGTAATAAATAGTATTTTAATTACTTCAAAGCAAGAACAACAAATTTGTTGATACTTATATATCTATTTAATATTTATAAACAGTTATTTTTGGTGTCGGCGCCAGCCAACGTAATATAACCTTAAATAATTAACTGAGTAGGTACTCAATTAATCTATTAATATATGAATGCGTGTTTTTTTTCAAAATCCGTCATTCTTGGTGAACGGTCTGTAAACAGCCACAGTCGGCCTAATTTATTCAATATATCAAATTAAGTTTTTATGACAACAATGAATTATAAGTATAATATTCCCTTTTGTTTTTTTACGACGTAATCATTGTTTTTTTTTTTTCAGATTGACGGCTGTCATCGATGGTTTGAAATTAGAAAACTATCGAACTACCTCAAATAAATGTAAGTGTTATTTAGATAGGAACACGTGTGATATGAAATATTGTGACATAAAAGTGAAACTATACGTTAAGTTAACTCGTAGTTTTGCCGTAATCTCATAGATGGCGCTGTACAATAATAACGATATTTTGCATCTAGCTAGCCAGGTTTTTTTATATACGTAAAGTTAACTCGAGATGTCATAGATGGCGCTGTGCTTTTCGGACGATATTCTGCATCGCGCTGGCCAGATTTTCTCGCAAATAATGACCTCCCTCGGTTTGAATATTTCCAGTTATCGCTTCTCGGCCTTTTGGCTAAGATCAAAGTGTAGTATCTGTTCTTTTCAGCTTAATATCTGAAAGTTCCCGCACTGCGGGACCAGTATATTAAACTGATTTTTGTACCACGACGGGATGTTCGGGGCTCGCTCCACTCCCGTCACGGGTCGGCCCGGCATTGCAGTGCCGCCGGGATCGGCCCACAGAATTCATTTGAAAACAGAGAATCTAACTTCCGCAAAAGGATTAGTGTATTTTAAACTTCGATCACTAATAAGAACTACTAGATACACAGTCCCGTACAAAAACCCGTTTTAAAACTGTCCCTTACTGTGTTTATGTAGTTGTAGTTGAAACAAAAATACATTAATGCAAATTCAATCTTAAGGTCATCGCTTAAAGTTGTATTCACAACTTATACACATTTCGACCGACAGTAGCTGGTCTACATACATTACAAATTAAACTTACGTCGTTAACTTAAAGTAGAATTTAATATACACGATAAAAATGGCAATACAATTTTACGAGGTAGGCTCGCCGCTAGCACAAGGACTGAATGGAGCCGAACTGTTCAATATATTTATTTTCATACCTAAATATGAAATGAATTTTTTTCTGTAATTAAGTCAAGGGTGTGTTTTGTGTTATAAACATAATTTATTATTCATAGGGAAGGACATTAAAAATCAATGAAACTAAGATAAATATATATATAAATATTTATTTACATATTTATCACTTTCTAAAAATGCTTCGAACATACAACGCTTCGTTGGGTCGGCTAAAAGAATTCTTCGGATCTTTGACGTGCTATTATAAAGCTAGAGGAAAGCTAGATACCATTATAAAATCTCTCATCATCAATTTAATCACATCTAGTCAAAAAAAATATCAAGAAACAAAACTGACTAAGTAAAAATGTTGCAATAACTCTTTAATTCTCGCTTTGGAGTCGATGCCAAGCCTTTAGGTGGTCTAGTAAAAACAAGAACTTGGCATTAGTCGGCTTGTTCCTACACGTCTAATTTCAGAGCCTATTATAATCTTTCAAAAATAAATTTGAATGATTCAAAACTGTCCATTAATCACGGAATAATCGGTATACAAACACAAAATAAAAATCGATTCAAGTTGAGAAATCTTCTACTTAGTCAGTTAAAATTTAAATCAATAATATTTTACTACTATATTTATAGACACAGTAAAGAAATTCATTAAACAATAGAAATGCATCATCATATTTTTCATTCAAAAAAAGCAAATAAATTAACAACAGCGTCTCCACCAAATGTGTTCCATTGTTGTTGAAACAACCCATGTAACCCGAACAATTCAAGTGGGTACGCGATAGTATGAATAACACGTTTATCAAGAGTCTTTACAATAGTCATGATGACTGATTCTGAAATAACCTTCTATAATGTAAGTACACGTCTACTATTACTGAAAATAAATTTTAATTATTTCAGTAATAAACTAACTGCTTACGCAAATAATTGCATTTTCGTTTACCTATTTTGAATTTCGCTCAAAAACACACGCAGGTGTCATGGCGCCTGACGTGACGTGACGCCTCAGAAAACGACAGTAAACGTTGTATTGTGTCTATACTCAACGAAGAAAGGCAGAAAGTATTGCGCATTTCCTAAGCTTAAAAATGAACAACAGGCACAGTTGTTGTGGCGTGAAAAAAACGCCGCACCTTGTTCAGAACTCCGAGTTTCCGTGAAGCTGTTTTTATAACAGCCTCGATGTAATCCCTTGGACTAAGGTCGCAGCGAACGTCCATCCCCAGCATGGCGATTTTGCTTTGTATCACCAGCGGAGTGCCACAGAGGGAGGGAAGAGGGGAAAATGGTGACTTTTTTGCTGTGAGAGCGCATACCTGTGTTTTCTTGGCATTAAACTCAACTAGATTATCTGAGCCCCATTGGCGATAAGCTCTAACGTCTTATTGAGCTTAATGACAAGATCCTCCCGCCTCTCCCTAATTTCCGCCTGCCCAGCCACTGACCGAACGGTACTACATAAAAAGAGCACCCAAATGTTCAAATGGGTGCTCATTTGGTGAGGACGTTTTTTGAAGCTGATTGTGTATCTAGTTTTTATCAGTGATCGAAGGCTATTTTTTTATAAATAACACAATTAACACAACAACCCACGCCCACACTCCGTCTTAAAACGCAGGCGAAAAGTTGTATGTAAAATTTATCAGTATAAAACAATTCAATAAATCATTTGTGACAAATAAATAACTGCTTTTTTTATTTGTAGTTTGCAGCAAAGATGTCACTACAGCGCTTGACAGCGCTCCGAGCGCTGATGGCGAGCCAGCCGACGGCGCTGGCTGCGTACATCGTGCCCACTGCCGACGCTCACAACGTAAGATGATTGCAACACCGATTATATTAATACGGGAATTCCCGGTACTTTTAGGAATACTTGCCTATTCGGAATTTTCCAATATTTCACAGCTAGTTAAAGGCTTCCGCATGAGCCAGAATTTAAAGAAATGCAGATTTTTTGCCTTCCCCTACTAGGGAATCATTCAATTTATTATTAATAACTAATCTCGCGTTGACGTCATCACGCTCGAACTCTCAGTTAGCTACCGTGTAGCGTTTAATTTTTAAATGTCAAATGGTCTACGTATAATGCGACCATTTGAAATGTCGATTCAAGTGTGCTTCATAAGTATGTAAACGCGACGATTCGTTTTAGTCGGAGTATATAGCCCCGGTCGACGCAAGGCGGGAGTGGTTGTCAGGGTTTACGGGCTCCGCGGGGATCGCCATCGTGACGTCAGCGAAGGCTCTCGTCTGGACGGACGGGAGATACTACACGCAGTTCCAGAACGAAGTTGATATGAATCTATGGACGCTTATGAAACAATGTGAGTTATTTGCAGAGCAGGGCTTTTGGGCAACCCCCCCCCCCCATAGTATTTTAGAAAAAAAACATTCTATTGCCGACAAGTCAACAACTTGAATATAGTACATATGTTAAAATACAGATAAATCAGCTATAGACGTATTTTTTTATATAAGTGTTAAGAGACGAGTGGACCTGATGGTAAGTGGTCACCACTCATAGGCGCTGTAAATACCGAGTAAATTTGTCATCTGTTTAATTTGTTCTGTATATATTTTTTCAGCACTACCGGAAACACCTTCTATGGACAAGTGGTTGACGAGTAACCTCGTATCCGGTTCTGTGGTGGGAGTCGACCCTCACACGATTACCAGGGAGGAATGGACGCCTTTGCAGGTATACACTTAACTGTTTTGGTTTTTAGCAAGATTATTTATATATCTATAATCCTCTAGCGGCTACTCCTGTCTGAGAGGGGAGGGGCAGATTTTAGGGGGGGTTTTAAATCAGGATATAAGCTATCTCTATAACAAATTTCATTAAAATCCGTTTAGTATTTTTGGTGCAAAACAGTACCAAACACCCGTCCACAAAAACATTCGCGATTATAATCTTAGAAAGATGAGATAGGTTCGAAAATCGGTTTGGACTGAACTGACGAGAAATTCTCAGGTAACGTGGAGCTCGTAGACAAAAAGGGAAGAAAGGAGGCAGTGTGAAATGCCATTGGTCCTTCGTCTGATCTCGATCCAATCCAGGAGAGTGAATGCATTTCGAGTGCCTGTGTTTGCGCGAAAATTTGCGCAATATATAAATTATTAATATTATATGTATAATATATAAATTCCCTATATCTTCATCTTCAACGTAGTTTGTTTATCTCGTCTAAGTGGAATGTGCATTCTAAATCGTTGGGAGGTTTACCTCTAAAGTAATAATAATAATACTCTCCCGGCCGATTTCGGCCACGGCGACCGCTTCAACTCCTTGCCTGGTGTCGATCGTGTGCTCGCATGTGGCTTATGTAGCCAATCTTCTTACTGATGATCCTCGCGCATAGCGGGCGTGTGTGTACTCCATTGATATAATTGTAGTTGATTGCCGCGGGTGGTCGGGCTTTCAACTGGTCGCGTCTGGCATCAAGCTCAGCAAGGCGACTCACTTCAAATTCTTGGATCCTCGCTTTAATGCTGGATCTCCATTGTACCCTGTTGGTGGCCTGCTGCTCCCACTGCGCGGTTTTTATATTGCACTTTTTCATGTGCCGCTTTAGCACATCTTTGTATCTAAGGAGTTGTCCGCCATGCTTACGCTTGCCTTCCTCAAATTCGCCATAAAAGATGCGCTTAGCGACACGCTGATCCGCCATCCTTGATACGTGACCACACCAACGAAGTTGTCGCCGCATAAGGTAAGCTTCAATGCCACCCACATTAGCTCTTCGCAGCACTTCTGAATTCCGCTCACGATCAGACCACTGGATATTCAGGATTTGGCGTAGGCATTTAAGGTGGAAGCGGTCTAATATGCGAATATGATGTCGGTACACAGTCCAGGTTTCGGCAGAGTAAAGAATGTTAGGTAGCACGACCGCCATATATATGGAAATTTTGGTAGCCAGTTTTAGGTCATGTGAGCGGAAGACTCAGTTTTGGTATTCAGCTTGCCGAATGCCACGGCTGCAGCACCGATCCTGCTGTTGATTTCGGCATCAAATTCGCACTTGGATGTAACAGTGCTCCCCAAGTAACGAAACTGATCGAGCTGCTTTAGTACGTCATCTCCAAGTTTGATGACCAGTGTTTCACTGCCGTGGTTATCCAAAGACATCACTTCTTTCTTTTTGACACTGATCTTTAGGCCGAACTTGCGGCAGGACACATGGAACTCGGACATGAGCTTTTGCAGGCCGTCTGGGGATTCTGCCACAAAACATAAGTCATCCGCATTAGTGATCTCAGTAATCATTGCGTGAGACACTTTTGTTCGGGACCTTTAACCTGGCTAAATTAAAAAGGCTGCCATCAGTGCGGAAACGGACGCGAACTCCTTCGGGAGTCGTCTGTAGGACATCGCGGACTACTACTGCAAAGTACAGGGCAAACAGTGTGGGCGCCAGCACGCACCCTTGCTTTACCCCACAGGTAACGAGGAAGAAGTCCGACTGTTCACCGTCAATGGTGACGCAGCTCCTCATTCCGTCATGCAGTAGTCTCACTAGTCGCACAAACTTCTCCGTGCATCCCAATTTTCCTAGCACAGCCCAAAGAGCTTCACGAGGCACGCTGTCAAATGCCTTCTCAAGGTCGACAAAGCAAAGATACATGTTACGACCCTGCTCTCTGCTTTTCTCTTGCAGTTGACGCACTGAGAAGATAGACTCACAAGTACCCCGGTCATGTCGAAACCCAAACTGGGTTTCAGGCAGAATCTTTTCTGAAAGTTCTGTAAGGCGGTTTAAAAGAATTCTGGCGAGGACTTTTCCAGGGACCGGTAATAGTGAAATACCGCGGAAGGAGTTGCAGTCAGAACGGTCCCCCTTTCCCTTATACAGTGTCCTGATGATAGATACTTTGAATGTATCAGGGACTTGTTCTTTTTCCCACATATGGGTAAAAAGTTCCCATAGAGCCGAATGCAACTCCTCACCCCCGTATTTGAGTAGTTCTCCTGATATAAAGTCTACGCCAACCTCGCGCTTATTCTGCTGCTGTTTGATGGCAGAAACAACCTCATCACGTGACAGTGGCTCATCCAGCTTGATAAAAGTAGGGAGTTGAGGTAAGGAATAAATGTAATCCAGATTTAAATCTCGGTCTACATTGAGCAGAAAGTTAAAATGTTCTGCCCAACGCCTGAGTACTTCCTCCTTGCTTTTAATAAGGCCATCGCCAGTTACTGGACGTAGTGGCACTTTTCTTAAGCGGGATGTACCGAGCAACCTTCGAACCTCACTGTACAACTCTCCTAGCTGGTTAGTGTCAGCAAGCCACTGCACTTGACGTGCTTTGTCCCGCCACCACTTATCCTTAATCTCTCGAGATAACTTACGCAGCTCCACGTCACTTTGCTTGATCCCCATTACGCGTTGGCCTGGCTGTGTTCTGCTGCGCACTTGTAAAAGACGCCGATGCTTGTCAATTGCCTCAGTAAGGACTCCGTCATTCTCATCATACCAGTCCTCGTTCCTGCGGACTTTTAGACCTATAGTAGCAGTGGCAGTGTCTAATATTTGAGAAGACAGAGAACCCCAATCAGCTTCAACATCACCGGTTCTTTCATTTGACATAAGTGCGCTGGTCAAGGCTTCAGAATATTTCTTCCTAGTCTCGAAATCTTTCAGCCTCTCTACATCCAAAGATGCAGGTTTCGCTCTTTCGGATCTTCGGAAACGAAGAAGACGGAGATGTAGCTTAGTGACTACAAGCCGGTGGTCAGTCCAACAGTGGGCACCGCGTATGACGCGGGTGATTTGGACTTCGGAGATATCTTTTTGGCGCTCGATAGCATAATCAATCAAATGCCAGTGTTTGGATCTTGGGTGCATCCATGTAGTTTTGTGCTTGGCTGGAAGTCTGAACATTGTGTTCGTGATCGCTAGGTCTAATTGTGCACATAAGCTGAGCAGCAGCTGACCGTTGCTATTCATATTGCCAACTCCATGTCTCCCCAAGACTTTAGGCCAGACGTCGTAATCCCGTCCAACTCTAGCATTAAAATCCCCCAAGACCAGTATCTTCTCTTTGGGGCGTATGCTTTCGATGCACTGGCTCAAATCGTCGTAAAACTTACCCTTTATGATATCAGATTTATCCAGCGTTGGAGCATAGACACTGATGACATTCAGGTAGTTATCATATTCAAGGTGAAGGCGCAGTGTGGTGATGCGGTCCGAGATGTGCACCGGACACTCTTGTAATTGATTAATGAGCTGGTTCTTAACCGCAAATTCTACGCCCGACCACCGCGGTTCCGAGGTAGCAAGTCCCTTCCAAAAGAAAGTATACCCGCCACCATGTTCTACCAGCTCCCCTTCTTCGGCTAGATGTGTTTCGCTGAGTGCAGCCACATCCACATTATAGCGTCGAAGTTCTCGAGCTAAGACGGCAGTTTTCCGTTCCGGGCAAGCATTGTCATCACGGTCAAGAAGTGTTCGCACGTTCCACGCGCTGAATGTTATTGCAGGTGTTTTAATTTTTTGTATTCTGTAACGCCGACCACGAAATTGAAGGATGCGAAGGCAGCCGTGGTTACTACTCTCAAAAAAAAATGGTTGAGAAGAGCTTTTGTTTAGGGCACCTTTTCTAGCCCCCTCCCCGGCTGAGCGGGGAAAGCAGTGCCTCCCTAAATAGGGCTGCTTTGTCACTCCAGATGCTGCCGGGTTTACTCTGTCTCCCCTATGCAGAGCAAAAGCGACCACGGTGTTACACACCCCCAGAGCCGCCCATGTGCAGGCCTCAGACAAAGCCCGGATTGCATCAAACCGGACCTCTCTACCTTGACCCATCGCCACATGACTTTATTGGTGTCGGAGTCCATATACGGAAGCAGTCAGTTACGCAGGAGATATTTCAGTGAACAAGCGTACGCGCAAAACGCAGGTGCACACCCTCGTCTTCCCCTTCCTTGATCCAGTGGAACGGAAAAACGCTACGACTGGAGGAAGGATCCGATGATGTGTCTGGCCGACAGTAACTGTGCGCCTTCTACTGTAGGCCTAGCTACCTCGCCAGTTCCGTCAAGCCCGAGTGCATATCTGCGTTGGGTCGCTTTCCCCGCCGAGGCAGACTTTATGCATTAAACGGGAAGGATCCGCTTGTAGGTCCACCATTCTGGCAAACCTCCTTCAAACAGGTTTAGCCCGCGAGCCAACGCGGTTACCAGGGTGTGGCCGCTGCATGCACTACAGCTTCTTGGAGCCACTGGTGAGAGATTGCAGAAAGCCTGTGATTAGCGAAGCCACACCGCCCGTTTTGGGCCGGCTGGTGAAGCCCCGAAAGTATTCACACTAGGCTTCCCACTACAGCCCCAGTCTGTCTGTTATGCTTTCACGGCTAAACCACTGAACCGATTTTTATTCCATGGAAAAACGCGTTACGCGTTTCCCGCACGGGAACAGTGGGGGGTATGTGGGGCTCGCCGGTGTCCATGGCGCCGAATGCGCCCCAAACATCGGAATACCCACTAAGAAACCAGCGGTGCACTTTCCGTCTTAACGAGGAGCGCCACGGGATCGCTTTCGCATGCTACCGTGACGCTCAGGCTAACACCCGTGTTGTCCTAATACACGCGGGCGAAAACTATTTTTTTTACACTGGCGCTGTAAGAAATATTAACGATCCCTTACATCGTCAATGCGCCACCGACCTTGGGAACGAACATGTTACATCCCTTGTGCCCGTGCAGTGACGGAGAAAGAATACATTTCACTGCCCCCTTTCCCATGGGTGTCGTAAGAGGCGACTAAGGGATATCATCTGGTGGTAGGATGATAAACATCCGCCTGGCTTGTTACCACCGTACGCATGGTGAAAATCTCGTGAAGTGGCTTGCAGCCGCGTTTCGAGGTCAGCCAGCGTACAGCCAGTGCCCGAGCGAGCATTGCCGCGATGGGAGTTGGTACAGTGGAGACGGCTGCTGAACCAATGCCGGGGGAAACTGTATTGCCCTGCCGGACAGGGAAACCCGCAGAAACGGCTATTCCGCTGGCCGCCCGTGCATAGTACAGGGGCCCGAGCGTGCCTAACCAGCACGCGAGTCGTGCCGGTTGGTGACCGGAAGGTGGGGTCCCGGCGGCCACTTCCGGGGGGGTTCGGGGGCCCTTCCGTCCGGCGGGTCAGTGTAGTTTCCCTTTTGGCAACCACTTGGGGAAACACGCCTCCACACTTTGCCCATCCCTATCGTGGCAATACGTCGCCCGCTTCACGTCTCTTTACGAGGCGTGAAGAGGCATCTTGCGGGCCGGCAAGGCGAGGGCGGCTAGTGCAGAATCTTCTTCCCGACTGTACTGGCCGTCCTCGCGTTTGGACTCTACTACCACTTAACATCAGGTGGAGTAGAGTCATTTGCCCACCCGGCAAATATAAAAAAAAAAAAAAGATACACTGTTCCTCAACTATCAAACCGGAACGCAACAATACCAAGTACTGCTGTTTTACGGTAGAATATCTGATGGGTGATACCCAGACGGGCTTGCACAAAGCCCTTCCACCAAGTAATATTAATAATATTACTAGGTGGTAGGTACTTAATATAATCCTATAGAGTGACAATACGATAAATTTTTGTTTTTTTTTTTTCAGACGGCTCTGTCGAAGGCGAAGATGCAATTAATGGCTGTTGACAAAAATCTAGTCGATCTAGCGCGATTCCAGTTGAAGGATCTCCCGCCGGAGCGACCGCATAATAATATTATGCATCTGCCGATAGAGTACACAGGTACATAAAAAAATTTGGCTATTCGCCGTTAGTCATGATGTAAAGCAGACCCGGAGGCCCTGGGTTCAATCGGTGGGACCAAAATCAGATCAAGGTCAATGTCAGACAATGGTCGAACCACCTTCCAAACTTACACAGTACAATCAAGGACTTAACCGACATTAAATACCACAGATTATTAAAAAATCGAATTATGTGATCACATTTCAAGGTCATAGTTGTTTTTTTATCTTTAATCCTGTAATTAAGATAGATAACAGATGGAAATTGGTTTTCCTTAACAGGTAAAACGTCTGGTCAGAAGATAAAGGAGCTGAGAGACAAAATGGCCGAGAAGAATGTCTCCGCTCTCGTCATAACAGCGTTGGATGAGGTCGCGTGTATGTATCATTCACTTCATTCATTCATTCGTTCCTTAATGCCTATGTTTTTTTTAATGTTTTTTTTTAAATGTCAGCTGCCTAATTCTAAATGTTTGTCATTATAATTTAAAAAAATGTATGAGTGCCAATGTACCCGCGAGAATTGATGTTCGAACAGTAGCGATGGTAGCAGTAGCGGTATGGGCTGAGTGAGAGTTCGAGCGTGATGACGTCAGCGAGAATAGTTATTGTGAGTGCGTTGAGAGAAGTTGAGAGAAGCCGAGATGGGCTAAGAAGGCGTGAATCTTAACCGACGATCGTTTGTTCAAACACCACTGAATTTTCATGTGCTTAATTTGTGATTATTATTCATCTCGTGCTTGACGATGAAGGAAACATCGTGAGAAAACCTGCATGTGTCTAATTCCACTGAAATTCTACCACATGTGTATTCTACCAACCCGCAACCCGCAGCGTGATGGAATAAGCTCCAATGCTTCTCCTCAAAAAGGGAGAAGAGGCCTTAGCCCAGCAGTGGGACATTCACAGGCTCTTACTGTTACTGAGGGCGTTGATGTGTGCGTGAGATCGGTACACGAGCTCACGTGTTTACACATCAATTCTCGCGAGTACCTCGGCTGTCGGTTATCCTTTATACCCAATTACAGATACACTAAACCTCCGGGGTAGTGATATAAATTACAACCCAGTGTTCTTCTCGTACCTCGTCATAACCCCCACGTCGGTGGTGCTGTTCTGGAACGACGGCAAGATACCACAGGATATACGGGACATATTGATGGAAGAGGGCGTTGATTTGGAGGGGAGGCCGTATGAGGAAATCACTGATGCGCTGACAAAAATAGCCGTAAGTTTGACTTTAAATCGGTAGGTAGACTGACGGATGACAAAGATGGTAAGTGGTCACCGTTCGGCATTGGCACTGGGAAATATTATCTCTTACATAGCCAACGTTCCTTATGCTTGTTACACTGGCTCACTCACTCTTCATTGCTCTTTGGCGGTAGAATATATCAGGAGTGATTGGTGCCAACCCAGAGAAGCTTACACAAAACCCTATAAAAACAACGAATTGATTTTTTAAAAATAGAACACCAAATCATACAAATTGATATAAATAACTCAATCAATTACTCTTAAAAATCCAAATAACACAATTGAACACATTCAACGAATCACAAGCCGCGCCAATAATGAATTAATTACTTTTTTTTAACAAAGCCGTTGTAGTGATCAAAGAATCCTAGTAATAGCCTTAAATATATACAGATAAATAATAAAAATGGTTATGTGTAAATTATGACCACTTGGAATGGTGGCAAGAACGCTAGCAGCATTTTTTTTTTTATATTTGCCGGGAGGGCAACTGACTCTACTCCACCAGATGTTAAGTGGTAGTAGAGTCCAAACGCGAGGACGGCCAGTACAGTCGGGAAGAAGGTTCTGCACTAGCCGCCCTCGCCTTGCCGGCCCGCAAGATGCCTCTTCACGCGTCGTTTGAAGGAACCCGGGTCGTAAGAGGAAGGGAATACGTGAGCTGGTAAGGAATTCCATTTTTTGGAAGTGCGACAAAGAAAGGAGTTGCCAAATTTCTTTGTGCGCGATGGAATTGATGTCACAGTTATTCGATGACATCGAGAGCCAGCACGCGTAGACTTGTGAAGGAAGGGGGAAGCAGGAATTAGGGAGAATAATTCCTCGGAACACTCGCCCTGATACAGTCGATAGAAAGCGCTCAGCGCTGCTATCTCTCGACGCAATTGTAAAGGTTCGAGGGTGTTAGTGACCTTTACGTCGCCAAAAATGCGGACCGCACGTCGCTGCAACCGTGAAGCGCAACCATCAACTAAAACACGAAGGCTGCGCTTGTATAGGAAGCTGGGAATCTAGGTGCAAAGCTGAGCAGGCAGACCATATGCCGGCAGCTTGGAGAGAAGACTTCTGTGCCAGACCCTGTCGAAAGCCTTGGAGGTATCGAGGCTGACAGCCAATGATTCCCCATGCTTGTCGATAGCTTCACCCCAGAGGTGTGTTACGTACGCTAGAAGTTCACCTGTAGACCGTTTTGGTCGAAATCCGTACTGACGATCATTAATTAAACAGTGATCTTCTAGGTAATGGATCAGTTGGTTGTTAAGAATCCGTTCCATCACCTTACAAAGTACTGAGGTAATAGCTATTGGCCGATAATTTGCCGGGTCAGACCGATCCCCTTTTTTGGGAACCGCTTGCACATTAGCTCTTCTTCAAGCCTCCGGCACACATCCCGAAGGAAGAGAAAGTTGGAACAGGCGCGTTAACACGGGAGACAGCTCCGCCGCCCACTTCTTCAGCACTATAGCTGGTATTCCATCGGGACCGCTAGCTTTCCGTACATCAAGTGATTGCAGCTCCGCACGCACATCACGCTGCCTGATTTTGATGTCAGGCATCGTGTGGCCACAAGAAGGTATTACTGGTGGCAGAGCACTACAATCATCGATGACGGAGTTGTCGGCAAAGAGTTTAGCCAGGAGATCAGCTTTCTCTTGCGGACTATGAGCTAGCGATCCGTCCGGACTTCTGAGCGGTGGCAGCGAAGGTTGGCAGAAATTGTTTTGCAAAGACTTGGTCAGACGCCAGAAGCTACGGGAGCCCCGAGGATGTGAAATAAGGTCATGACCAATCTGTACAATGCGCTGTGCGTCCGCTCTCGTGTAAGCCTTCCTACAGGACTTGGAGTTTTTATTGTAGATTGCTTTCAGTGAGTCAATGTTAGATGCCCCGCTAATGCAGCCGTTGATCCACTCGCGATATGCCGGCTGCTTGCGAGTGAACCAACGGTTACGCGCACCCCTACTGTCGAGATCTGAGCTAGGAATGTAGTATTTCATTCCCAACATGATCTCGTCAGCAACAGCAGCGGCACTAGCTGTCGGGTCATTCCCACTGAAGCAACGTTCCTTCCAAGGGACTGACGCATAGTAATCGCGCATACCGTCCCAATCTGCCGACTTGTAGTGCCAAACGCGACGTTTGCATACCGCTGGTGACGGCAGCTTGGCCTGTGGCACTTTGGTAGATATGAGGCTGTGATCCGAAGAACCAAGTGGAGCTTGAACCACAACCTGATATTCCACCGGGTGAGAAGTCAGCAGAAGGTCCAGTAGAGAAGGCGCTTGCCCATCAATGTCTGGGATCCTGGTGGGCTGATCAACCAGTTGGGTCAAGTCATGTGTGAGAGCAAAAGCATGAGCAGTCCTTTCAGCATGGTCAGTTTTGAGGGATTTCAACCATGATTCATGGTGAGCATTAAAATCCCCCAAAAACACCAATTCCGCTTTAGGAAACTGCTCTTGCGCAGCATCTGCCACCCGACTAAGATGGTCAAATAATCGGCTTGTCTCCAAGTCACCATTGTGGGATCTGTAGAGGCTCACGTAGACCCGACTCTGACGAACCAGATCCACACGTACCACCAACATGGAGAAGGAGGGGTCCTCCAAGTAGCGCAGTCGGTGACAGCAAACATCCGTCCTGACGAACAAGCATACTCCGGCTTTCGCTTTGAAGGATTCTTCAAGCATGTAGCCGGGATAATTAAGGTAGCTGGTATCGGCAGGAAACAACATTGCTGGCCGTGCTGTCTCGAGATGATGGTGGACAGCGCTGAGGTTAGCGTGGAGTCCACGGATGTTAGTGAACTCGACCTCAAACAGCGTGGGTATGGTGGGGATGTGCACCGCTGTACGACCGTTATTCCTGTTTTGATGCGCTACCATATGGGAAAAAAGAGTGGAAAAGAAACGTGAAGCGAGCGACGTATTGCCACGATAGGGATGGGCAAAGTGTGGAGGCGTGTTTCCCCAAGTGGTTGCCAAAAGGGAAACTACACTGACCCGCCGGACGGAAGGGCCCCCGAACCCCCCCGGAAGTGGCCGCCGGGACCCCACCTTCCGGTCACCAACTGGCACGACGGTCTACCCCGAGATTATGCGTGGCCTGGTGGGGCAGCCTCGCGCGCTGGTTAGGCACGCTCGGGCCCCTGTACTATGCCACGGGCGGCCAGCGGAATAGCCGTTTCTTCGGGTCTCCCTGTCCGGCAGGGCAATACAGTTTCCCCCGGCATTGGTTCAGCAGCCGTCTCCACTGGACCAACACCCATCGCGGTAATGCTCGCTCGGGCACTGGCTGTACGCTGGCTGACCTCGAAACGCGGCTGCAAGCCACTTCACGAGATTTTCACCATGCATACGGTGGTAACAAGCCAGGCGGATGTTTATCATCCTACCACCAGATGAGCAGATGGCCGCTCAGATATCCCTTAGTCGCCTCTTACGACACCCATGGGAAAGGGGCAGTGAAATGTATTATTTCTCCGTCACTGCACGGCTAAAAAATTGGATTGATTTTTTTGAAAATAGAACACCAACTCATACTAAATGATGTAAAAAACGCACTCGTTTACTCTTAAAAATCAAAATAACACAATTGAACACATTCAGCGAATCACAAGCCGCGCCAATAATGAATTAATTACTTTACCTTTCTGTCCACAAACAAAATGGCGGATTTGAATTGGCGCGCGTTTTTTTTTTTAACAACGCCTTTGTTGTGATCAAAAAATCCTAATAATAATAATGCCTTAAATATGTACAGATAAAAAATAAAAATGGTTATGTGTAAATTATGACCACGTGGAATGGTGGCGAGGATGCTAGCAGCATTCCGCCTTTGAATCGCAATTCTTATCCTTTGGAAATAAAATCTATACTAATATTATAAAGGCAATTTGTTTGTTTCACGGTTAAACCTCTGAACCAAATTTGATGAAATTTAGTATGAAGCACAATTTAGCTTGAACCACAAGGAAATAGACTTTTTTATACCTGTCCCCCACCAACGATTAAAAGCCGCGATTGGTAACAAGTAATATTATTACTGGTGGTAGGTCTTTGTGCAAGCTCGTCTGGGTAGATAGCACCGATTCATTAGTTTTCTAACGCAAAACAGCAGTGCTTGGGATTGTTTTGTTCCGGTTTGAAGGGTGAGCGAGCCAGTGTACTTACAGGCACAAGGGACATAACATTAGTTCCTATGGTTGGTGGCGTATTGGCGATGTAAGCGACGGTTAGCATTTCTTTCAATGCCAATGTCTACGGGCGTCGGTGAGCACTTACCATCAGGTGGCCCATTTGCTCGCACGCCTACAATTTTTATAAAAAAAATAAAATCGTAAGTGAGTTTGTTACCCTGTCACGTCTTAACTGCTCATCTGATTATCATGTAATTTTGCATACTTGTTATCAGCGGTATAGAAAACCACACGGGGTAGCTAACACTTACCTGTTCACATGATCGTAGCGGTAAATACCGCAAGGCTTATATACGAGATAGTAATATTAATTTTCTACTTTATTCATAGAGGGAGCTGTCGGAGAATGGTGATGGTGAACATTCGATATGGTTGTCCAATGAAGCGAGTGAGGCGATACATCGAGCGGCTTCCGGGGTGAGTCACATACCATACCAATTCGAACCAAATCAAATCAGCATACATACAAGGACTTTAAGGAGGCGCCATGATCTTTGCTTACTAATATTAAAGATTTTTTGTCTTATTTTTCTCAGGAAGGTGACTTGAAGAAACCCCTGAATTTGGTCTCCGAAATGTCACCGGTCGCGTTGGCTAAGTTAGTCAAGAACTCAGTGGAGTTGGAGGTATACGAGTGTTCTGTATTTAGTGTTGAACGAACAGACAGACTTACATGGTGGTTGGATTTTGTGCAAGTCTGGGTACCAGCCACTCATCAGATATTCTACCGCTAAACAGCAGTACTTGGTTTTGTTGTGTTCCGGTTTGAAGGGTGAGTGAGCCAGTGTGTCTACAAGGGAAATAACATCTTAGTTCTCAAGATTGGTGGCGCATTGATGACGTAAATGCTTAATATTTCTTAGAGCGCCAAGAGATATGGGCGATGGTCACTACATACCATCAGGTGGCCTATTAAGCAGTGTCTTATTTTAAATTAAAGAAAAAACAATTGACAGGACGCCATGATGTGTGTGGAAGAATGTCTTCGAGAATAAATTTCGACTTCTATTCAAGGGTTTCCGTCAATGTCATATAAGAGATGGTGTGGCGGTGGTGCGTTTCTTCAAGTGGCTGCACGACCAGATTGACGGTGGTACCGCCGTCACCGAGGTGCAGGCTGCTGATAAGCTACTGGAATTCAGGAAGTGTGTATACTTTATACCATCATATCCAAAATATCAGATACAAAAGGAGATTTCAATGAACGAATTAATTATTCCTTATATTATTCGCAATCACAAAATATTCTTAATAAATATTTTATCAGGCAAGACTTTTTTCTGCATCATAATGAGTTGCAAAAGTTCATATCTTTCATGCCTAGGTACGTGTCCGAGATATGCAATTTTTCTTTTCTTGACAGTCTCCAAAAGTTGCCGTTTTTGGTTGATGCGTCGCAGAACTTCCACGTTCGAGACCTTTTGAGTTCAACTTATGTCCAACATACGTCTATATGCCCACATCTCGAAAGCTTCTATACGTTTTTGAGGTCTTCTTTAATTGTCCACGGATTCGTATTCGCATAGGGATCTTAACAGTCTTTACCTCCTATTCACAGCTCCAGGTGTCATTAAGGCCATGTCCCCAGATATTTGTACTTGCGCACTCTCCCAATTTTTTGGCCTGCTACAATGATAGCAATGTCATCGAAGCTATGTTTAGACAATACCATGATCTTCGTTTTTGATGTGTTCATCCTCAGACCAGCGTTTCACTTCACTCATTAACACGGTTCATAATTAATTGCAGCTCTTCAGGAGATGATGCTATTAGGACTGTATCGTATCGGACTAGTTTCAATTAACCGAAATTGGCCAGGAGAACTTCCAAGAGTTTTCCAATAATTCATTATTAATATTTTCAGGGAGGAGAAGTATTTCATGGGACCATCGTTCGAAACGATACCAGGGGCTGGGGAGAACGGAGCCATCATACACTACAGTCCCTCCCGTGACGGTCCTCAGAGGGAGATCCGAGCCAACGATATGTTCTTACTGGACTCCGGTGGACAGTACAAGTATGGGATTAGTTTGTTTACATGAGTGGAAGGAACGTGTTTATGTGATGGTAGGGCTTCGTGCAAGCCCGTCTGGCTCCGTCTATTTTGATCTGGTTTGTACACTGGTACTGGTGGTAGGGGTTTGTGCAAGCTCGCTTGGGTAGGTACCACCCACTCATCAGATATTCTACCGCAAAACTGCTGTACTTGATATTGTTGTGTTCCGGTTTAAAGGGTGAGTGAGCCAGTGTATTAGGCATAAGGGACATAAAATCGTACTTCCCAAGGTTGGTGGCGCATTGGCAATGTAAGCGATGGTTGATATTTCTTACAATGCCAATGTCTATGGGCAGTGGTGACCACTTACCATATGCTCGTCCGCCTTCCAATTCCATAAAAAAAGATGAGTTAGCCAGTGTAACTACAGGCACAAGGGACATAACATCTTAGTTCAATAATGTATGGTTAATATGTGGTGATCACTTACAAACCCAAGTGTACCTAATTGTAGTCTGTCTATCAATTTCCATATATATATATATATTGAAATTATATCATCGCCTTATAAAGTCCATGCTAGTATTATTTTTGTAAAATATTTATTTTGTAAACTGTACGTTAAAGATAAATGAATATCTTCCAATGGCAAAGGAGTAAAAACAAATAAACAACATTGACCTTGAAATGACGCGTTCTGATTGGTCGAGATCTAAATAATCTGTGGTATTCGTTACGGATTAGGGAATGACGTTTCGAATGTCGACGAAGTTGTTATCGGAACTTTGGAAGTGAAATTAAAGTGTATATAAGTAGTTGAGTGTAACAGTGTTGTGTTATATATAGAGATATATTAATCGAGAACTGTTCGTAGTGCGAATAATACAGCAGAGATATTAGCGAATCGTATGGAATGTGTAAATATATAGTTTGTTTAATTTTGCTCCTTCAGCGATTGGAATATACTCTCTATACTAATATTATGAATGCGAAAGTAACTCCGTCTGTCTGTTCTGCTTTGACGGCTAAACCACTGAACCGGTTTTGATAAAATTTCGTATGAAACAAGCTTAAACCTCAAGGTCGAACTCAGTCGAGGTCACTTCTTTATCTAATACGGCGTGTGTGTCTCTCCCTGTTACTGGTAATACTAACAGGTGTGACACAAGAGCCGAGATGGCCCAGTGGTAAGAACGCGTGAATCTTAACCGATGATCGTGGGTTCAATCCGGGCAAACACCACTGAATTTTCATGTGCTTAATTTGGGATAATAATTCATCTCGTGCTTTATGGTGAAGGAAAACATCGCGAGGAAACCTGCATGTGTCTAATTTCACTGAAATTCTGCCACATGTGTATTCCACCAACCCGCATTGGAGCAGCGTGGTGGAATAAGCTCCAAACCTTCTCCTCAAAAAGGATGAGGAGGCCTTTAGCCCAGCTGTGGGACATTGATAGGCTGTTACGGAATTTGAGTTTGTTGTTTTCTTACGCTTTAAAGCATAAACCACTAAAACGATTTTAAAAGTTCTTTTACCGTAATGAGTAACTTAGGCTACATTTTATCCACTGGAACGGGAGCTACGCAGGTGAAGCAGCGGGCAAAACTCTAGTATAAATATAAAAGTATTTACACGTGTTCAGGGATGGTACAACGGATATAACACGTACGAGACACATGGGCGAACCCACCCTCGCGCAGAAGGACTCGTTCACGCGCGTCCTCAAGGGGCAGATCGGTGTCGGATCAGCTCTCTTCCCTAAGGGTGTTAAGGTAATATATTTGACGAGTCGGTTGGCGTGGTTTGTAGATACTTGCCTTTCACGCCGGTTGTGGGATCGATTCCCACCCAGGACAGACATTTGTGTGCATGAACATGTCTGTTTGTCCTGAGTCTGAGTGTAATTATCTATATAAGTATGTATTTACAAAAGAAAAGTAGTATATGTAGTATATCAGTTGTCTGGTTTCCATAGTACGAGCTCTGCTTAGTTTGGGATCAGATGGCCGTGTGTGAATAATGTACCGGGCTATTATTATTATACGTTGTGGTATAAATAAATGTTATATTAATATTTTCTTTAAAAACTATTTTGTTTTTATTTTTGATTATACAATAAATTTCGATATTTTCACATCTGTCAGACGTATCGCGACGACTCACTTTTTTTATTATTAGTTTGCAAAGATAATCTAGACTTTAAAATGTCTACGGGTCACCACTTACCATCAGTTGAACTTGCCTTCCAACCATAAACAATATACGTTCTGTTTATTAAGCTACCCCACCCTTTTTAGGGTAACGTGCTGGACAGTCTTGCCCGCAAGTCCCTCTGGGACTCCGGGCTGGACTACGCGCACGGGACCGGTCACGGCGTGGGGCACTTCCTGAACGTGCACGAGGGGCCCGCCGGGGTGTCGTGGCGGCCCTATCCGCACGACCCCGGCCTGGCGCCCGGGCAGGTCCTCAGCAACGGTGAGTCGCCCCGCGCGGCCTTACAGCCCGGCTCGACCCGCGCTGGTTTAGTGGGCAGAGGTATCGTGAGGAAACCTGCGAGTGACGAATTTCACTAAATCATGCCAAATTTGTATCCACCAACCCGCATTTAGACAGCGTGGTGGAATAAGCTCTAAACCACCTCAAAGGGAGAGGAGGCCCTACCCCAGCCGTGGGACATTAACAGGCTGTTACATAACTTTATTTTCAGAACCCGGTTACTACAAGGTCGGTGAATACGGTATAAGGCATGAGGACTTGGTGGAGATCATATCCGTCACAAATGAAACCGATCATCCCAGGGTGAGTGGGCAAAGAATTCGATTGGTAGCGGAACTGCCCGTCTGTCTTTCTATTAAAAAAAAAAAGTTGTTTTTTTTTTAATTCAATCCACAGGCATCAAAACTGGTTGGTGATTTCGAAGGTCGCGGAGTTTTAGGGTTCAACACCTTGACCCTGGTGCCACACCAACGGAAGTGCTTGAAACTCGACATTCTGGACGATTTTGAGGTATTTTTTAAATAATTTTAGACAAATTTTTAATTAGTTACTACCTTTTGTTTTCGTTCATTATTTAAATATTTTTATTTTATTTTTGATTTGTATATTTCGTAATTGTGTTTGTGTGTGTGTTCCCTGTAATCGGTTGTGCATAGTGAGTTTTAAGTTAACGTAAAAAGTGTTTTAAATGTGGGTAATGTACAACTGTTGGAGATCCAAATAAATACCACAAGCTACCCAGGTTCCCTCGGGTAGATTAATGGTCTTCTTAAAATATTTATAACGTAAACATATAACTCGATTGGTTTACGCGACGCTCCTGCTCTCAGTCGGCATGACTTTTTCCGACATCTTCAAATCTTCAACGATCATCGTCATATTTCAGTCAATTTATACAAAACATAAATGAACTATAGACTAAAATCTTTCTTATGAATCACTCCGTTCATTCGTGGGAATCGTATTTTTTTAAAGAATATATAGGCGGACGAGCATATGGGCCACCTGATGGTAAGTGTTCACCAACGCCCATAGACATTGGCATTGTAAGAAATGTTAACCATCGCTTACATCGCCAACGCGCCACCAACCTTGGGACCTAAGATCACCTAGGATCACAACAATACCAAGTACTGCTGTTTTGCGGTAGAATATCTGATGAGTGGTATCTACCCAGACGAACTCGCACAAAGTCCTGCCACCAGTCGAAATTCCGTATGAAAATCCGTTTAGTAGTTTTTGAGGTTATCGCGTCCAAACCGACATAGCGGCGGCACTTTGTTCTATAACATATAATGATTAACAAAACGAAAGAAATACATTCCCTAAGTTTCATCCTTATACAAGTCCTTAATAATATTATAAATTCGATATTGAGTTTCTTTGTTTGTTACGCTTTCTCGCCTTAATTACTCAATCGATCATTGTTTAATTTCTATACACATTATCAAAAGCACGGACCGACTTGTATTTAATATCGAGCACTAAATCGGAATCTGTTAAACTGTCGTCAGAACCTTACAGCACAGATGATAATCTTCGTCATTTTAGGAAATGGATTTAAAAAAAAAAAATTTTATAATTTACAGATAGAATACATAAACGCGTACCACGCGAGAGTGTTCAAAGTTCTCGGAGACATTTTGAAGAATCGCGGATTGGAAAGCGATCGTCTGTGGTTGGAGAACGAGTGTCAACCGATATCGAGGTGAGATGTTGCCAGGAAGCCTTCGTTACAATAACAAAGAGATGAACCTTAGATTTACACATTCCACGCGATTCGCTAACATCTCTTCTGTATTACGCACTACGAACAGTTCTCGATTAATATATCTCTATATATAACACGACACTATTACACTCAACTACTTATATATACACTTTTATTTCACTTACAAAGTTCCGATAACAACTTTACTGACATTCGAAACGTCATTCGCAAATCCGCAACGAATACCACAGATTATTTAGATCTCGACCAATCAGAACGCGTCATTTCAAGGTCAATGTTGTTATCTTATCCCACATATCAGTTCCAGAACGTTCTCATCGTCAAGATGTCCAGTGTCTTTATAATTACACTGGGTCACTCGCTGTACAATAATCCCGTCGAATATTGCAGATTTGCAGACATAGAAGATAAGCCACGCCCCTATTTTGTTTACTCAATGTTAGGAATAATTTGTAACGAAAACGTAGTCGTAAGAGTTTGTGTGGTGTGTGTTTTTATTATATTGTTTGTTTTTTTTCAGGTCTTGAAGAGGATTCACACCGGAAATGCTTTTTTTTAACAAAATATAGGTTCATTGTATTTTAATCGTATAATAAAATATGTAACTGGCAGTTTTGTTTGATTTAAACCTAAATAAATAATTATGTATATTTATTTTAGGACGGTAATATTAAATTAAAAAAGAGGTATTAGTATTTTTTATTTATTAAGTATAATGTAACAATACTTAGGTGAAATTAAAGGGCCTTGTGTACAAGTGCATCATCCGACCAGTCTTATTGTACGGCAGCGAGACGTGGCCAGCTCTCGCGAGACATGTTCAGCAACTTCACGTCGTGGAAATGAAGATGCTGCGGTGGATGTGTGGCGTTACGCGACTAGATCGTATTCGTAACGAGCACATCCGTGGTAGCCTTGGCGTGTGCAATGTAGCGGACAAGTTGCAGGAAAGCCGTCTCCGTTGGTTTGGCCACATTAGCCGCAGACCGCCAGACTATGTTGGGAACCGATGCCTGGACTTTGTTGTCGAAGGCCCCAGATCCCGCGGCAGGCCCAAGAAGCGCTGGCTCGATGTTGTGAGGGACGATTTGAGAGAGCACGATCTCACTAAAGACGACGCTTTAGATCGGGCAAAGTGGAGGCAAAGATGTAGGAAAGCGGACCCTGGCAGTACTAGGCTGGGAAAACGCTAGGAAGAAGAAGAAGAATGTAACAATACTTTGTTGATAGCGGAAATATTTTTACCAAAACCGAACTAATATAGATATAAAATAAAATTGATAATGTTTTTTTTTCATAACCTCTTTCTGTTATAATAACCTGTTTGGTCAAATTGTTTGAGTCGATTTTGAGTCTGTGGATGCATTATTAAAAAACAAAAAAAAAAACAATAATAAACACAAATGTGATATGCCGATGGATAGCTATTCTATAAGAACTAAGTTCGTTTCTCACTCGACAAATGTTGACAACCGACTTATGGTGATATACTATTTAGATGCGTGTATTGAAATTTAAATGTTATATCATTACCAACGAACGAGATATTTATAACTCGACCTGAGTAATCTAACATTTAATTATTATGACCTTTCGTTGACCTTTTACGATAGACCTTTGACCTTAAATTACGTATGAGGTCAAATAAAATTAGAACTGTAATTTTGTATAAAAAAAATTGTCACGTTCGATTTACGGTATATAAAGAAGTTTTTTTTTTAAACGTAGTTTGGCGGTCGGGCTTCGTGCCTGACTGTGTACAGCGCCGATGTCCATGGGCATTATAGACCATCAGGTGGCCCATATACTTGGCCATGTTTATATAATAGATCTAACCTTATGTTGTATGCATTATAATTGACTTAAAATCTTCATATTGGATCTATATATAAAACCTCTTTTTTGTTTTGCAAAAAAAAAACAATCATCACGATTGTCTGCAATCTGTCTAAGTTCGGTAACAAATAAATTTGTCCTTGACAAATAGTCAGTTGCAATTAACTATCAACGAATGATGTATTCCGTTGAAATGGGTGTAAAATACATAAAAACTATTTGGTACGTCACGATTGTGTGAGTATTATTTTTTTAATCTAGTGAATGGTTCAGAAAACGTCAAATTGCTTTGATTTAATACTTAGAAGTAGCATGTTATTGTTGGGCCCACTGTTGGGCTAAAGCCACTCATCTTGAGGATGTCTGGTTTATTTTACTCTTTCCAATGCGGGCTGATGGATATTAGACATTTGCTTTATATTTTCAGAATTCCTCGTTAAGTCAACCCAGTACGAGGTCAATCTTGCCGGTCTTTTATAGTATTTCCATTGCGAACCAATAAATATTAATCGTGAGCAATAATTCAGAAGTAATAATAATGTCCTCCGGACCGATTTCGGCCACGGCGGCCAATCTCAAGAGAGATTAGCCAACTCAGGAGATATTATAGTGCACGAGTGTGCATAAAACGATATTTCAATGAAATGAATTTATTATCCTCGCAATTATTATGTTTGACGAATGTGGTGCGTGGACGATACCGATTTAAATAAAAACAAATATCCAACTCGGCAGCGATTTATTATATCAACCGTAAATAATATAGTAACCGCAGACATAGGTTACATATATATTCACAGCCTTTAAAAAAAATCCTACATACTTATATGTTTTTGAATTCGTGACCCCCCAGTCGCTTAAGACCAGGGTATTTAATCAGCGCGTCCTGCCTGTAATGACTTACGGTGGACACTCAACGTAGGACTGGTCCACAAGTTTAAGGTCGCTCAGCGAGCAATGGAACGCGCAATGCTTGGGGTTTCTCTGGCAGATAGAATCCGAAATGAGGACATTCGCCAGAAAACTAAAGTCACCGACATCACGTGTAGAATTAGCACGTTGAAGTGGAAGTGGGCTGGTCATGTCTCCAGACGCATTGATGGCCGATGGAGCCGACACTTGTTAGAGTGGAGACCACGCTTAGGCAAACGTAGTGTAGGACGCCCTGCGGCAAGATATTTGTATTTGTAATAAGTAGCCGTCATGGTAACTATTATACATTAAAAATACCTATTCTGCGGGCTGACAATGACCGGGATGTTTGGCGTTCTATGGGGGATTCTTTCGTCCAGCAGAGGACGACGATAAGCTGATATATACCTATTCTTAAAGAAGGAAGTAAAACTACTTTCCGCCAAACGGCGCTGTCTCGTTTGAGCAGCGCGTTAAGTAGTCCTCCTCATAATATAATAAACTAAAAAAATACACTTACTTTCTACATAAATTAAAAAAATAAAACATCAACCGACTTCAGATCTGAACCCATATATGCAAACTAAAAAGTAATAAATAGTATTTTAATTACTTCAAAGCAAGAACAACAAATTTGTTGATACTTATATATCTATTTAATATTTATAAACAGTTATTTTTGGTGTCGGCGCCAGCCAACGTAATATAACCTTAAATAATTAACTGAGTAGGTACTCAATTAATCTATTAATATATGAATGCGTGTTTTTTTGCAAAAGCCGTCATTCTTGGTCAACAGTCCGTAAACAGCCACAGTCGGCCTAATTTATTCAATATATCAAATTAAGTTTTTATGACAACAATGAATTATAAGTATAAGATTCCCTATTGTTTTTTTTACTACGTAATCATTGTTTTTTTTTTCAGATTGACGGCTGTCATCGATGGTTTGAAATTAGAAAACTATCGAACTACCTCAAATAAATGTAAGTGTTATTTAGATAGGAACACGTGTGATATGAAATATTGTGATATAAAAGTGAAACTGTACGTTAAGTTAACTCGTAGTTTTGCCGTAATCTCATTGATGGCGCTGTACAATTATAAAGATATTCCGTATCGCGCTGACCAGGTTTTTATATACGTAAAGTTAAGTCGAGATCTCATAGATGGCGCTGTGCTTTTCGGACGATATTCTGCATCGCGCTGGCCAGATTTTCTCGCAAATAATGAGGACCCTCGGTTGGTTCCCTTCGAGTTATCGCTTATCGGCCTGTTCTTTTCAGCGATCTGAAAAGAACAGATCACTGAAAAGAACAGATTGAACGTACGATCTATTCTTTTCACCTTAATATCTGAAAGTTCCCGCACTGCTGGTCTCTCGGCCTTTCGGCTAAGATCAAAGTGCACTAGTGTAGTAGCTGTTCTGTCAGCTGAATAACTGAAAATTAAATTGTTGACTTGTGTTTCGTTGCCGCAGCATTCTTATTGGGCAGGATTGGTCATATTAACATCATAGCGGTAATTGTATTTCGCTCTCTTTGCTACACTTTGGGCTGGCCATATGGCGGAGGAACCACAAAGTAAAGTCCTTTTTGCGGGGGGAGCTTTTACTATCCTCTTGCCGAAGCGAGTGGACGAACAGTTGCTCTGTCCGGTCTGTATGGGCGTGGTCGGTACACGGGCAAAACAAAAATTGAAAGCTTTGTACGTCACCAGAAATCAGAACATCCAGATATTGACGTGGTCTTTCAGTGCTGGAGATGCGGATTTACTGCTCCCCCTGATAAGCGATATCCGCGTAAAGTGGTGTCGCAGCACTGTGAGACCTGCCTCCCCGAAATCAGAGGCGTTCGCTCAGGCGGGGCTGACATTTCTCGACGGGCTGCAATTCGGCGTGAGTTGCGGGGTAACTCGCCCCCGGCTGAAAGTCCGCCAGAACATCGGCGGATTGTTTAGGAAACTGTCTCCGCGCCGCTTGGGGCTCTGGCCCTGGACAAAAATACATCTCATCACCATGAGCCGAACTCCACCACGGCACAGTCACCCATATCAAGCCCAATGAACATCGTGGGAAGTCCTCGGCGTCGTATAATCGACGCCTCTCCGCAGAACACCGCGGAGCCACCCCTTGATCCTACGCTCAACGTCAACAGAGCAGAGCCGCAGCCAATCGCAGCTCTCCCACCTGCCACTCCTCACCCAGCTCGGAGGCTGAACATCTGTGCAAGCCTCTAGAGATCGGTGAGGTCCAAGCGTGTCTCGAAAAGAGTGCGAACTCTGCGCCGGGTCCGGACGGGATTACGTATGCCGATCTTAAAAAGGCTGATCCTGGAGCCCGGGTGCTCACATCGCTGTTCAATGCGGTGTGGCGCACAGAGAGAGTCCCCTCTTGTTGGCTTAGTCTTCCCCAGAGGGCCAGCGCAGAGATGGTCTTCCTATTCCCGTCACAGGGGGGCGGAGGAATACTTCCGCTGGCCGATCTTTACGACATCTTCACCGTGGCACACGCATACATGATTTTATATTGCGCAGACGCCACGGTGTCAAACACAGCAAAAAGTTTGTTGGGGAAGACTGTGTCAGAGAGATTAAGGAAGCAAGCCAGCAACATAGATATGGCTCGCTATCTCTCCGGTGGCCTGGACCTGTCTCACTCGGGAGCCCGGACATCTTTCTGGGCTAAAGTGCGTACCTCGGCCGTAAGATTAAACGCCAAGATCGGCCTGAGGTGGCACTGGTATCCGGAGGAAGAGGTGTTTGGTCTGAAGTGTGGGAACGGTGGATCGGAGTTCTCTGTGATGCCCAGCCAACGACAACAGGCTTCGGGCACAATGCGTCGCGTGTTGATTGAGCACTACGCTGGAGCCTTACTTGCAAAGAAAGATCAGGGCAAGTGTCTTGAGGTAATCCGGAAATCAAAGGTGTCAAACCACTTTCTCCGGACTGGCAGGAATACTCGCTTCTGCGACTGGCGCTTCGTATATCGCGTCCGCCTAAACGTCCTCCCTGTCAATGCAGCCTTACGCTGGAAGACGGGGGTGGACAAGGGATGTCGCAGGTGTGGATACCAATCCGAGACGCTCCCGCATGTGCTCAACCATTGTGGTAGGCACGCGGCGGCAAGGCAAAGAAAGCACAACAACCTGCAGAATAGGCTCGTAATAGCAGCACGATGTCCTGGCGCCATATCCGTTAACCGCACCGTCCGGGGCACCCAGGGCTTGGCAGCGGCCGAACATCGGCTAAGGCCGGACATCGTTGTTCGCGACGATGTGAGCCGCCGCATTACGATCGTTGACGTGTGTGTCCCATTCGAGAACCGGCTGGAGGCCTTTGACCGGGCTCACAGCGAGAAGCGTACCAAGTACGGAGCCTTGGCTGAGCAACTAAAGAGCCAGGGATACACAGTCACGGTCGATGCCTTTGTGGTGGGCGCTCTGGGGGGATGGGATGGCCGTAATGAGCCCGTCTAAATATCAGCAACAGATATGCTGCAATGATGAGGCGGTTCATGGTTAGTGACACCATACGGTGGAGTCGGGACATATACGTGGAGCATGTCTCCGGACAGAGGATGTACACTGACGGGCCGTGAGATGTGTTGTATGACCAGTTTACATAAAAAAAAAATTGTTTCCTTCATTCTATGTGTCGTGTTATGTAGATTTGAAAATTTCAGTTTAAAACAGCAACAGAGACCAGACACTGCGGGACCAGTATATTAAACTGATTTTTGTACCACGACGGGACGTTCGGGGCTCGCTCCACTCCCGTCACGGGTCGGCCCGGCATTGCAGTGCCGCCGGGATCGGCCCACAGAATTAACTTGAAATTAGGGAATCTAACTTGCGCAATAGAATTAGTATCTTTTAAAGCAATATGTTCTTGAAATGTATGATTATTACACATTCCTAAAGTTAAAACAGATCACGGTTAATAGTATATTCAAATTTTGGTAATGTTGTTGCTAGTGATTTGGAATCTGCAATATCTTCTAAAGTAATTCGAACGATATAGTGTAAAATACAATATAATAATATAATATAGATATTTCATCACAAGATGTATGGAAGACGTTTACAAACACAAAGGCATGCATTTTATTTATTAAAATAAAAAAAGCTACCCGTCCCAACTACGCTCCAGTAGAATAGACACATTTCGTGTTACGTGTTGTTTTCTTAAACAATGTTGTCTATACATACATTTACTGGTACACAAAAATGGTTCGGATACCAATGTGCAATATATTATATATACTTTCTTATATACTATAATACGAATTGCGAACGTAACTCCGTCTATCTGTTACGCCGCCACGGTTAAACTAAATAGACTAATGAAACTGGCAAATTTCAACCCCAAGACAGTACATAGGCTATTTTTTATAAATGACACAATTAACACAATACCCCACGCCGACACGCCGTCTTAAAATGCGGGCGAAAACTAGTATGTAATATATATCAATATAAAACGATTCTATTAATACTTTGTGACAAATAAATAACTGCTTTTTTATTTGTTGTTTGCAGCAAAGATGTCACTACAGCGCTTGACAGCGCTCCGAGCGCTGATGGCGAGCAAGCCGACGGCGCTGGCTGCGTACATCGTGCCCACTGCCGACGCTCACAACATAAGATGATTGCAACACCGATTATATTAATACGGGGAATCCCGGTACTTTTAGGAATACTTGCCTATTTAACTTTAACAATTATTGACTGCCACTGCGCCATGGTACCTACGAGGATTGATGTGTGAACACGTGAGCTCGTGTACCGATCTCACGCACACATTAACGCGCTCACAATAACGAATCTCACAGTGACGTCATCACGCTCGAGCTGTCGGAGGCCGAATTCTACTAATTTATAACGATTACGATACGTTACCGATTCAATTCCGATCCAACTTTGAATCATCTGTATTTATTTATAGAATCTGAATCGAACTGATAATATGTTAACATATACCGTTATGTCAAAACCAAACATAATTCGTAACTCTTATAAAACTAGTCGATAATTTAATTACAGTAACAGCCTGTTAATGTCCCACTGCTGGACTAAGGCGTCTTCTGCCTTTTGAGGAGAAGGTTCCAATGCGGGTTGGTAGAATACACATGTGGCAGAATTTCAATGAAATTAGACACATGCAGGTTTCCTCACGATGTTTCCTTCACCGTCAAGCACGAAATGAATTATAAACACAAATAAAGCACATGAAAATTCAGTGGTGCTTGCCTGGGTTTGAACCCACGCTCGTCGGTTAAGATTCACGCGTTCTAACTACTGGGCCATCTCGGCTTAATTTAATTAATTAATAATTTAATTAAATAATAGGGAAACGGAAAAACGGCAACGATCACGCTTCGATTCGATTGCGACAAAGTGACAATTTGTTAGTAGAATTGGCCCCCAGTGAGCCTTCTAATCGACCGGAACTTACCTTTTTTAAGCGTTTAATTTTTAAATGTTAAATGGTCTACGTGTAATGGGACCATTTGAAATGTCGATTCAACTGTGCTTCATACATATGTAAACGCGACGATTCGTTTTAGTCGGAGTATATAGCCCCGGTCGACGCAAGGCGGGAGTGGTTGTCAGGGTTTACGGGCTCCGCGGGGATCGCCATCGTGACGTCAGCGAAGGATCGCGTCTGGACGGACGGGAGATACTACACGCAGTTCCAGAACGAAGTTGATATGAATGTGTGGACGCTTATGAAACAATGTGAGTTATTTGCAGAGCAGGGCTTTTGGGCAATCCCCCCCGCCCATAGTATTTTAGAAAAAAAACATTCTATTGCCGACAAGTCAACAACTTGAATATAGTACATATGTTAAAATACAGATAAATCAGCTATAGACGTATTTTTTTATATAATTGTTAAGAGACGAGTGGACCTGATGGTAAGTGGTCACCACTCATAGGCGCTGTAAATACCGAGTAAATTTGTCATCTGTTTAATTTGTTCTGTATATATTTTTTCAGCACTACCGGAAACACCTTCTATGGACAAGTGGTTGACGAGTAACCTCGTATCCGGTTCTGTGGTGGGAGTCGACCCTCACACGATTACCAGGGAGGAATGGACGCCTCTGCAGGTATACACTTAACTGTTTTGGTTTTTAGCAAGATTATGTAATACTATAATTCGCTAGCGGCTACTCCTGCCTGTAAGGGGAGGGGCAGAATTTAGAGGGGGTTTTTAAATCAGGATATAAGCTATCCCAAAGGTATATAAGCTATAACAAATTTCATTAAAATCCGTTCAGTAGTTTTGACGCCAAAAGGTACCAAACATCCGTCCTCACAAACGTTCGCGATTATAATATTAGAAAGATGAGATAGGTTCGAAAATCTGACCTGACGAGAAAGTCTCAGGTAACTTAGAGCTCGTAAGAAGGGAAGGATGGAGGGTGTGTCAAGTGCCATTGGTCCTTCGTCTGATCTCGATCCAGTCGGATTGAGTTTTCGTTCTATCAGAGAGTGAAGGCATTTCGAGTGCCTGTATTCACGCGAAACTTTGCGCAATATATAAATATACAGGGTGACTGGTGAATTAGTATCAATATTTTAGGAGCATAATCGGTACATGATTCTCATTCGAATTATGTAAAAAAAATAGGTACTTAATTTTTGACCAAATTTACAAAAAATTTACTTTAAATAAATAAAGTGTGGACATATTTCCGCGGCGCGTGCGGCGTGGTGTTTGCCACCCGCAACCGCTGCCCCGCGGCTAATCAGTCGGGCGACCGCCGCCGTTAGGTTCGTCCATCTTCCCGCGCGCGCGCCCCTAGCGATCGATCTTACGCGTATACCTAATCTTTCGTGTGTGAGTGTGACCCGTCATTAGTAATTAGGTATGGCTTATCAATACACAAATGCAGAATACTGTGAGTAGTAAAGTGACCCCTTCCTGTTAAAGCGTGTGAAAGACAATATGCGTAAACGTGCCGATCTGTGTATCACACGAGCAGGAGCTCACTTTGAACATTTGTTAAGGTTAGTGTAGCTATGTAGGTAAATAGGTAGTTAAATGATTGACAATCGTTGTAAATAAGTATGATTCCATTTTTAAATACGCCGGAAATACCAAGATAGGTAAACAGTTAATTTTTGTCCCAAGTTCATATCATTTACCTAGTCAACAAATTTGTTGCTTAAACGAGTGAAATATTTTGGTATTTTTGCCTGTTCTAAGCCAGGTTTAAAGTATGAAGGGGGATTGGATCATGCTTGTTTATCAAAGGTAGCCTGCTACCCTGTTAACACGCGGCGGCGTTTGGACGTAGGTAAAGTACCGCGCGATAACTAAATGTACCTAACTGTGTTGTGTCGTCAGCGCAGCTAGGGTGTCCACATGACGCGTAATTAATTACATAAGTTTTGGTTAACTTTACTTAAAAGTTTATTAATATTTATGTTATATGTATTTTTTTTGGTCATATATGGTCGTCAAATATCACGTCCTTAAGTATTGATACTAATTCACCAGTCTCCCTGTATATCTTCATCATCAACGTAGTTTGTTTATCTTGTCTAAGTGGAATGTACATTCTAAATCGTTGGGAGGTTTACCTCTAAAGTAATATTATAATTGCGAAAGTAACTCTGTCAGTCTGTCTGCTATGCTTTCACGGCTAAACCACTGAACCGAGTTTTATAACATAGGCTAACCTGTCCTTTTTTTTAACGCTGGAAAACGCATTACGTGTTTCTCCCACGGGAACAGTTCACAATCAAGGATATTAAATATCACAGATTATTAAAATATCGAATTATGTGATTACATTTCAAGGTCATAGTTGTTTTTTATCTTTAATTTGCAATTGAGATAAATTACAGATGAAAATCGGTTTTCCTTAACAGGTAAAACGTCTGGTCAGAAGATAAAGGAGCTAAGAGATAAACGTTCTCATCATCAAGATGTCCAGTGTCTTTATAATTGCACTGGGTCACTCGCTATACAATAATCCCGTCGGATATTGCAGATTTGCAGACATAGAAGATAAGCCACGCCCCTATTTTGTTTACTCAATGTTAGGAATAATTTGTAACGAAAACGTAGTCGTAAGAGTTTGTGAGGTGTGTGTTTTTATTATATTGTTTGTTTTTTTCAAGTCTTGAAGAGGATTCACACCGGAAATGCTTTTTTTTTAACAAAATATATAAGTTCATTGTATTTTAATCGTATAATAAAATATGTAACTGGCAGTTTTGTTTGATTTAAACCTAAATAAATAATTATGTATATATATTTTAGGACGGAAATATTAAACTAAAAAGAAATAATTAATCATAAAATTACGAAATCAACGACATTTTGCCAAAACACGAAAGGTACGGAAGGAAATGGAAAAACAAAAGACGCCCGTGACAGTTACGATGTGTATTCTGCCAGTGGTATTGTCCACAGATATTTGCTAACAATTTATTATATTTAATTTAATAAGTAACTATGGAATTTCATTTTTTTTACTGTGCTAAGTAGGCAGATTGCCAAGTGGGCCACCTGATGGTAAGTCACCATTGCCCAGATATTGGCACTGTAAACATTAAACACACCCTTACATCGCCAATGCATTTTAGCGTATAGGCTATCTTGAGATACCGAGGCGTATATTATTCAGAGACGGATCCAGGTATGAGGCTAGCCAATAATCAAAGACCGAGGAAATAATATATTTTTATTTACGACACATCACAATTGTTTGAGTACCCTGTACTGACTGATTAATACATTCAAATAATCTAATAAGATATTGTTATGATTTCGTCATCATGCCAAATATGGAGTACAACTAAAAAGGCCATGTGCTGAGGGCACAGCATCACCAACCTTGGGAGCTGGCAACAACTTGCTCACCCTTCAAACTGGAAACACAAATTATTAGAGTTTGGCGGTCGAATATGTGATAAATACCTACTCAACCTGATTTGCACAAAGCCTTTTACCTAACACCACCCCCCCAATTACAATTGGGAGAAGGCGTAGGCAGAAACTAGTAAGCGACGTTTATATTTGTGTGAAAGAAAACTCGGGCGTCCGCACCGACCTTCGCTTGTGTCGTGTGGAGTGAAGAGGTAATAAATAATAGTAAGAGGTATTTTAGACGCACACGAAGCCAGGAAACGGAAATAGTAACAAAAGTAGTAACTTCAATATAAAGCACGAAGATCGTTTGGATTATCCCCAATATAATTTGCAAATTTTATTACATTTTGATGATAGAATATAATTTATTAAGCAAATAAAGATAATAATTGTCGCTAATCAGATAGCGTTTATACCTTTGCCTGTTTAATATAATAATATATTAAAAAATAATATTATATATTCATTTGACGGGCCGGTTGTCGTGGTTGGTAGATACTTGTCTTTCACGCCGAAAGTGTGGTTTCGATTCCCACCCAGGACAGACATTTGTGTGCATGAAAATGTCTGTGTGTACTGGTGGTAGGGCTTTGTGGAAGCTCGTCTGGGTAGGTACCACCCACTGATCAGATATTCGACCGCAAAACAGCAGTACTCGGTATTGTTGTGTTCCGGTTTGAAGCCAGTGTAATTACGGGTACAAGGGACATAAAATCTTAGTTCCCAAGGTTGGTGGCGCATTGGCGATGTAAGAGATGGTAGACATTTCTTACAATGCCAATGTATAAGGGCGTTGGTGACCACTTACCATCAGGTGGCCCATATGCTCGTCCGCCTTCCTAATCTATAAAAAAAAGTCTGGGCGTAATTATCTATATAAGTATGTATTTACAAAAGAAAAGTAGTATATGTAATATATCAGTGGTCTGTTTTGATCAGATGGCCGTGTGTGATTAATGTCCCAGGATATTATTATTATTCTTCTTTCTTCTTCTTCTATATATTCTTAATGCTTATACCTATGGGCGGTGACCACTAAACATCGGGTGGCCCATTTGCCCGTGAAATACCTATACGAAAAATATACAGGTATATATCTATATATATATTAAACAAACAAACATGCTCTATTTATATAAATATAATAATTTCGGTCAAAATAATCTTAATCTCCAGCTATCTATAAAACTATACACTGATAAGTTATTGATAACCAAATTTAATATGTCCCTATTTCAAAATGGCGGCCGGCCTGTGCGTTAATTTGTTATTGTTGTTATTGTAAGTTATATTCTATTACTATTACAATTATTACTTATTAGAAAATCATTAGTTTTTATACATTAACATGCTAAATAATAAGAAATCATTGTTTAAGCTTTTATTTTTTGCGAATCCACTTTTTTTTAATTTGAAATAGACGAATACATTAACGTATGGTTACTGGTCACCACCGCCCATAGACATTGGCACTGTAAGAAATATTAATCAATATTTACGGAGGCAATGATTTGGAAATATTTTTGATCAAATGCACCATCAACCTTGGAGAGATTGTTTACGGTTTTTGTTCGCTAATACATATTTTTTTTAATTTAATAAAGACCGACTGACAAATGTTGGTAAGTGGTCACCAACGCCAACATTGGCACTGTAAGAAATATTACCCCTTACATCGTCAATAAGCCACAAACCTTGGATACTCAGATGTTATGTCCCTTGTGCCTGTAGTTAGTGACTTATGTTTCAAACCGGAACACAACAATATACTGTTTGGCAGTAGAATAATAAATATAAAATGTATTGGAAAATCTATTAGCTCGCCTCAGCGGTACATCTCAATACCGTGACGGCCAACGGCAAGATGGTCTCATATGACGTCATGTCTCTTCGCCATCGTTCTTGTGTATCACACGCGTGTACTTATTCGTTGATAAAAATAATAAGATAAATATAGAATAGAATATGCTTTATTGTACACCAGAGTAACAGAAACATATTTATAAACACAAACATTAAAAAAATAAAAGTTAATGTACGAAAGGGTAATGTACAAATGTATGTAAATATATTTATTTTATTACCAAAACTCCTTGTTAATAATAATTTTACTACAAATGTATTTAATGTTAATATTTAATTATAATTTCTTTCAATTAATCCTCAATATCGACGTTTCACATCAGCGTTACGCCATGTTACTTTTTTTTTAATTGCAATGTTTATTTTAAGGCACAGTAACTACTTATAATGACTTTATATATTTTTCAGCTGTGAAAGAAATATTGTGCTTGGTAATGTTCCAGCCAGCTACGATTATGCCGAACCAAATGATCCTATGTATGGTGAGTACCAGTGACGTATATATTTAATTTATGGTCCTACAAGCTGTTTTCCTTTTTTTTATTAATATCAAATGATTCGGCTGATTGCCAAATGGGCCACCGGATGGTAAGTGGTCACTATTGCCCGTGGTCTTTGTCAATGGGTTTGCAAGAAAATTAAACCATGTCTTGTATTGTCAATACCCAACATTGGGAACGAAGATGGTATGTCCTTGTCTCTGTAGATAAATGGTTTTTAATTGATTTTTTGTTATGTATATATTATTTAAATTAATGATTTTTTTGTCAATAAGAGATTTTTTTTATTTGAATAGTTATTTTGTTACAATATATTTATAAGTAATTGTTTTTTTTAATATATATATACGTTGGCTTTCTTATTAATAAAATAAAAAAAATGTCTTCTTATGATTCTACAGGATTGGCTCCAGACTTAGGAACTCCTCAACGGCAACGGAGTTGACCATATACATATATTATTCTAATTACAGCTGGACCTAGTAATGTGGGCAGGCAGCTCAGCTCACAGAGAGTTCGAGCAGTTCTTGAAGTGATGAAGGAGAACAACATCGACGCCTTCATCGTACCAACTGCAGATGCTCACAACGTAAGTTTGGGTATTTATCAGCCAACTATGGCTGCCATAACCTAGTATCTTATGTCCTGAGGTCCTGGAATCAAGCTTCATAGCACTATGAAAAAGTAATCGGGGTTTTTCCGATGAGTAATTCTCAGAAGCTGTCTGGATACTGGAAGTAAGCAGTCCAGTCCCAATTTCCTGTAAATTTCAAATCTGGGCTAACGTCAACTCTCAGTTTGAGGAGAATGTTAGGAGCTTATAGCTGTTCCAGTACGGATTGGTGAATATATGTGGATGGTTTTTATCTTTTTTTTTATAGAATAGGAAGGCGGACGAGCATATGGGCCACCTAATGGTAAGTGGTCACCAAACGCTCTTAGACATTGGCTCTGCAAGAAATGTTACCCATCGCTTACATCGCCAATACGCCACCAACCTTGGGAACTAAGATGTTATGTCCCTTGTGCCTATAATTACACTAGCTCACTCACCCTTCAAACCGGAACACAACAATATCAAGTACTGTTATTTTGCGTTAGAATATCTGATGAGTGGGTGGTACCTACCCAGACGAGCTTGCACAAAGCTCTACCACCAGTAAAATCTAATACATGCAGGCTTCCTCACGATGTTTTCATTTACCAACGACGTTATTAATTTATAAAAACAAATCAAGTATGTCGGTGAGACTGTGGTGCTGTCAATGATTTAGACTATAGAATTTGAGACGAGAGTGATAGCAGACTTTTGTTGCTATCTCACTCTGGCGGAACGTCAAACAACCGTTCCGTCAAACAACCGGACAACCGTATATCGTTGGACGACATCGACTACGATATTTGAATTATTCTTTGGTTTTGAATCATAACATAAGATGGATTTACCTAATGGAAGAAGATTTACCGAATGATGACTGATACGCCTATAAGTATATGAAAATTCATTGTGTCAACCCACCATCTTCGTACAAGCTTCAAGTATTTTTATTATTATTATTATTATTAGTGTTTATATAAACAGCTTTAGACTATTAGTGTATTAATCGTAGCTGAGTTAACCGACATTTTTTTTATATAGAAAAGGAAGGCGGACGAGCATATGGCCCACCTGATGGTAAGCGATCACCAACCCACATAGACATTGGCATTGTTAGAAATGTTAAGCATCGCTTCAGCGCCAATGCGCCACCAACCTTGGGAACTAAGATGTTATGTCCCTCGTGCCTGTAGTTACACTGGCTCACTCGCCCTTCAAACCGGAACACAACAATATCAAGTACTGCTGTTTTGCGGTAGAATATCTGATGAGTGGGCGGTACCTTTAAGGGGTTGCACAAAGCCCTACCACCTAGTAAATATTTAAACTTGGTTGGTATTCCGTAGTCCCAGTACATAGCGCCGTGCGACGCTCGCCGGGAATGGTTGTCTGGTCTCTCCGGGTCTTCAGGAACAGCCTTGGTGACGGAGAACCATGCTCTGGTCTGGACGGACGGCAGATATTTTACACAGTTCGAACTTCAAGTAGACACATCGGTGTGGACTCTGATGAGACAAGGTAACTTGGTGTGTTCTTTGGGATCTGATGTAGGGATTGCATTCCAGCATAGTGGGGGTAATTTTATCCCTAGCGGGATAAATATAAGCGAAATACCACTCATCACGATATCTCCTAAAGCATCCGCCCGATTGACTTGAAATTTGTCACAGTTACTCCTTCTGACGTAGACACTCATTAAATACGTTTTTCTTCTTATATACCCGTGAAGCCGGAACGATTAGCTAGTATGTTAATAATGTTAATTGCTATTTACCATCTGACTATATAAGACGAATATTTCTGTAACTAACTTCGTCGTGAAGGGTTAGCAAGTTGAACGTTTATTTTTACATAAATATTAGTACAATTAGTATCCTTTATTTCATACTATTTGTGTATAAAATATACTGATTGCATAATAACCTAATTTATTAATTAATATTAGAATTGATATTTATAATTAATAATGTCCTCCAGACCGATTTCGGCCACGGCGGCTAATCTCAAGAGAGATTAGCCAACTACGCAGGAGATATTCTAGTGCACAAGTGTGTGCGCAAACACAGGTGCACTCTCTCTTCCCTCATTCTCATAATCCGATGGGACGGCAATCCGACACGACCGGAAAGAGTTCAGGCGCAGGACCAACGGCCTTACGTGCTTTCCGAGGCACGGGAGTATACACACTTTCAACTTCTAGACTCCGGGCTGCTGCTGAAAATTTTCTGATAGAAAAACCCATTAACTTTTTATTGGCCCGACCTGGGAATTGAACCCAGCACCTCCGGGTCTGTTGTCACATTAAGCCACTAGACCAACGAGGCATTACTTAGAGCTTAGACTATAAAGTACCAAATATTATTTTAGCGGTATGTGTATTATTGTATTATTTTTGACTGGGTGGGCTCGGCTGACGTCGCCTCTAAGCTGCTGTAGGCCTAGAGACCTGGTGACCACTTACCGTCAAATGGCACATTGCCAGTTCGGTTTTAAATTCAATGATAATATTCGATGTCTGTATCGCATAAATATATGAATGATTTTATTTCACAGGCATTGATGTCACAGTACAGAACTGGCTGGTTACGAACTTGCGCAGCCAAAGCAGGGTGGGCGTTGATCCCACCACGTACACCAGAGCTTCATGGAACGCATTGGAGGTAACGTTATCAATATATATGGGAACATTGATCCCAAAATTACTATTTTTCCGTTTAAAAATCTTGCGTCTTTGTCTCTCGTGTCAGATTTTTCATGGGATTAGAAGAGGAAGGTAAATAATATAATCGTTTCAAGATATACATGTGTGAGTAATAGGTAGCTATGTGATTATATAATATTTGGATTGCGACGTTGGTCTAGTGGCTTGATCAATTCAATTCCCAGGTCGGGCCTATAAAAAGTTATTGGGTTTTTCTGTAAGAAAATTCTCAGTAGTAGCCCGGAGTCTGGAAGTTGGAAGTGTGTACACTCCCGTGCCTCGAAAAACACGTAAAGCCGTTGGTCCTGCGTCTGAACTCTTTCCGGTCGTGTTGGATTGCCGTCCCATCGATTATGAGAGTTAGGGAATAAAGTGCACATTATTATTATTATTTATTTATATAATATTTTATTATTATTTTTATAGTATTACGTAAAGTACACCCTTGTATGGAATATATCGATATTTATTTATTTTACAATTTTATATAATGTACTATCACTACGGAGAGCATATATGTTTGCACTACACTTGTGCATTAATTTGGCAAGACATGTGGGAGAAATTTATCCGATGCAGTTTTCTTTCTTTTTAACACATGGCTTTATTGAAAGCGTTTACAATTAAGATAACGGGTCATCAGTAAAATAAATATATTATTATATACACACACAAGGGAGTGGAGAGTGAAGGAGAGATGTGACGTCATAAGATGCGTCATGCTTTCACCGTCACGGCATACAACGGTATAACCCCAAGGCGTGCGTAGATAGTTTCACAAAGAGAATAGTTATAACAGAACGATCCCGAAATCTTTCTTTCAGATCAACATATTTATACGTCCATTTAGATAGTAAACATAATCAATTGTCTTCTCAAATATTACAGGCGGCCCTCCGACCCGCAAATATAGAACTCGTTCCGATATATAATAATATCGTGGATGAGGCTCGAAGACGTATCCAAGATCCACCTCCGAGCAGGCCGAACGAACCATTACTCGCTTTACCTTCAAGCTACACAGGTATCGTTATTTATACATCAAAAGAGTCACGATACGTCAATGATGACGTCATCAAAAGAATGTCACGCCTGACACGTCAACGATAACGTCCTCTTCATAGATTTTAAAGATTAGCCAACTGCGCTGGACATATAATAGTGCACAAGTGTGTACACAAACACATGTGCACTATATTCCCTAACTCTCATAATCCGATGGGACGGCAATCCGACTCGAGCGGAAAGAGTTCAGGCGCAAGATCAACGACTAGTTTCCGAGGCGTTACTAATCTTGGGAACTAAGTTTAAGTTAAGGGTAAGTTCCCTTGTGCCAACTGGAACACAACAATACCTCACACACACATTTATCAACACAAAAATCCAATATTATTTCCAGGCAGAGTATCGAGTGAAAAAATATCCGACTTGCTGACGCAGATCCGTGGTCGGCAAGCTTCGGCTTTGGTTTTGACAGCGTTAGACGATATCGCATGTGAGTATACTTTTCTAATGAGCTGATCCTCCTACTGAAACTGGTATTGTGATTAAAATGTAATGATGACGGATTTATCGAATTATTTCACGATAACAATCTCAAGGGATTCGCTGACTGTGTAAAACACACATTAATTCACTTACACGCAGTCACATGCAAATATAGACTTGCTAAGTTACATTATTAAAAAAAAAAAAACAATTGAATTTAACGATCATTTACAAATTAATGTTAAGAAATAAATCACACCAGAATCAGTCCAATCTCTTGGGAGCTATTACAAACGCTACCTTACCTCGGGTACCTATTTTTAAACCCTCTCTTTTTTTTTATAGAATAGGAAGGCGGACAAGCATATGGGCCACCTTATGGTAAGTGGTCACCAAACGCCCTTAGAAATTGGTACTGTACGAAATGTTAGCCATCGCTTACATCGCCAATGCACCACCAATCTTGGGATCTAAGATTTTATGTCCCTTGTGCCTGTTATTACACTGGCTCACTCACCCTTCAAACCGGAACACAGCAATAATAAGTACTGCTGTTTTGCGGTAGAATATCTGATGAGTGGGTGGTACCTACCCAGACGAGCTTGCAAAAAGCCCTACCACCAGTAAAAGTCTTTTACGTCGGAGTTTATAATATAACTGCTTGCCACTTATTCAATGCTTTATTTCACAGATACCTTAAACATCCGTGGATCCGATATTCCCTTCAACCCCGTATACTTTTCATATCTCGTGATACGAGCAGACGTGGTAAAACCCTCAACTCTAAACGCTTTTGTCAAATATCACAACATAATTAAACTGTTTGTCCCATAGGCAGAGAAACTAATAAACGCAATGACGATTTCCTTCTCACTTACACGAGAAAGAGAACGAAAATTACGTTACAAATGTCTTAGACAGAGATAGAATTATCAAATCTTTTGTCCCTCATCGCGTAAGCAGTTTTATCGAATCGTTGACTATGTAAATAAATGAATACAGAGTCCAATAATAGCCTGAAGTGCTTCGTTATATATAAATATATTATTTTAATTAATTATTTTTAATTTTATTATATTTATAATTTCCTAATAACAACATTATTTAACATTCTTCTTGAATGTATACATTATACGCACACATTAACAAACCCTGTTTCAATCGCGGTTTCGCGGCCCCTTGGTTTCTCTGTCTACGATTTGTCCACAATGACATAACATGACAATCTACGGACAATTTTAATAAAAAGAGTACAAATAAAAAAACCTTATATTTACATATTCCACGCGATTCGCTAATATCTCAGCTGTATTACGCACTACGAACAGTTCTCGATTAAGATCTAGAAGTGAAACTGTTTATACTAAAACTTCGAATTGATCTTTTTAAAAATAGAACATCAAATCATACCAAAGGATATAAATTATTTACTCAATGACTTAAAAATCCAAATAACACAATTGAACACATTCAACGAATCACAAGTCGCGCCAATAATGAATTAATTACTTTACCTTTCTGACCACAAACAAAATGGCGGTTATGAATTGGCGCGCGTCTTTTTTTTTTATCAACGCTGTTGTAGTGATCAAGGATTTTAACTTTTCAGTTAATAATTGAAATCGACCGCCATATTGGGAATTCGATCGAGACGAATGGAGGACATTTTGATTTAAAAAAAACGTATTGTTTTACAGGAAAATAACAACGTGATCCTGTTCTGGGGTAATGGCGAGTTACCATCGCACATACAAGATCACCTCGCATCCGAAGGGACGAAGCTTACATGCTTGCCTTACACGCAAATATTCGATTATCTAAGGAATTTAAGCGTTAGTTTAAAACATCTTAAATTACAATTGTGTTATGCGATTTATATTCTTACAGAAGTATACATAAGGACCAAAATGGCCTGAACTTTGAAACATATATTAACATTAACAGAGATGTTTGTACACTTGAATAAAATTTATTAGATCAATGAACTTCTTGTGTGTTTCACACTAAGTGAATGACTTTAAGTGTCGTTTTCTTATAAATGAAACGAATTTGATTTCAAATCCAAACAAACGCATATAATTTTCTTGCGCTATTTTTTGTTTTATTTCAAAATAATATTAGCAATGGCGTTCGGATCAAAACCATTGTGCCATTGACACTTCAAATTATTGTTATAAGCTCGTGCTTAGCTTAGAACATGAATGGAAGGATAATTCAAATCAATAATATTTGACTTAAGCACAGATAATAAATATTTTTTCGACAGGATGAGTTACCAGCCGGGAGTACAATTTGGCTGTCCAGTGACGGCAGCCAAGCTGTACACGTTGCCGCGGAAAAGGTTAGATTATTAAAAAAAAAATGCTGTACGGTTCCTTTCAGATCCCTCACGTTCGATAAAAATAATTGACAAATGATGATTTTTAAATAAATCATTTTAGAAACTTTTCACGTGTCTAATCACGTGTATTGTTTTATAAAAGAAATGATCTTTTTTGTTTATTATTTACATTTTTTTATTTTCTGTTTTTAAATTAGTTTTGATTTGTATGTTTTGTAATTTTGTGTTTGTAAATGATGTGTTCTCCTGTAATCGGTTGTGCATAGTTCGTTTTAAGTTAAAGTTAAAATAGTTTTTGTATGTGTGATGCACACCTGTCGGGGATCCAAATAAATAAATAAATCTTTCGCGATCGAACGAACGCTCAACTAGAAAATATTTTAATTTGCAAACGTATTGAATATTAAAGTTTATCGGCCTTTCTTATATACGTTGTTCAATTAAACAATGGTCTGTCTTCTTCTTTCGAATGTCAAAACAATAAGGACAGAGAGAACCAAATCAGTGTTTATCTGCTTGTCTTCAATTTTGAATTGTCATCTATTTATCTCCCTAGTATTCTATCGAGAAGAACCGGCAAAAAACAGAATATTTTTTCAATAAGGCGTAGGTATTTATCATCAAGAACGTTCACACGTTTGTCTTTCTAAAAAAATTAAATAGTGTCTGTAGAAATTCTCTCGTTTGTCTTCATTAAAAATAAATAAAAAAAAGTCTGTGTAAATATAATCTATAATTAACAGAATACGGGAGTCAATACGCTGTCCACGTTGTCGCCGGTCGCGCTTATGAAGTGCATCAAAAATGACGTCGAATTGAGGGTAAGAATGTAATTATTGATAGTGATCAATTCAATTGAAAAACATTACAAAAAAAAATATATACCAACATTTCTTGTGTATATCTTCCCGGCATCTCTCGGGTAGATTAATGGTCTTCATATATTTATATCGCAATACAAATAGATCTATTGGTTTACGAGGTACACGTAAGTTAAGTCAAATTCGGCATGTTTTCCGACGTCTTCAACAATCATCGTTATAATTCAGGCAATTTATATAATTTATAGAATGAATTATACACTAAGACCTACCTTATGCATCACTCCGTCCATTCGTGAAAACCGTATGAAAATCCTTTCATTAGTTTTCGAGTTTATCACGTACATACAGACTAACCACTGCAGGGGGACTTTGTTTTATATGTAATGATAATATTGATGATACATTTAGGGTTTTAGATCATCACACATCAGGGACGGAGTTGCCGTGGTTCGATTCCTGCGTTGGGTACACGACCAAGTATCAGCCGGGCACAATATCACTGAAATTAATGTCGTTGACAAGCTGGATGAGCTCAGGGGGTGAGATAAGAAACTACGATCTATGACTTTCAAAATATTTGTAACTATGTTTTATAAATATGTGGATTTTGTAAAATGAAAAAAATAATATGTATGTTGTATTTCGGGTACCACCCATTCAGCAATACTTAGTATTGTTGCGTTCCGGTTTGAAGGGTGAGTAAGCCAGTGTAACTACAGGCACAAGGGACATGACAACTGCGTTCCCAAGGTTGGTGGCGCATTGGCGATGCATGAAATGGTTCTTATTTATAACCTCGCCAATGTCTATGGGTAGTGGTGACCACTTACCATCAGGTGGCTCATTTGCTCGTCCGTCTGAATTATAATATTAACAATCAATAAAAATCTGCCTATAATATTAACAATCAATAAAAATACCAATAAATACCAGGTAATGGTAACAAGTACGAAGGATATGCCTTTGTATATAATACATAAATAGATATTCGATACGGGATGAGTTGATGATTTTCCAGAGAGGAAGCTTATTACAAGGGCCCCTCGTTCGCAACGATCGCGGGCGCTGGTGAAAATGGGGCCATAATACACTACAAGCCATCACGGGAGGGCCCTCAAAGGGTGATACGGCCTGATGACATGCTGCTTGTAGACTCTGGGGGGCAGTATATGTAAGTATTAAATAAAGTAAATAACACACATCCTATGTAGAAGCGTAATAGCATGTTTATTTCGGGGCATTGCTACCTAGTGGCATAAAAAAGCAATGTGAAAGAGCACGCCATTAAGTCGCACGCAATGTTTGTTAAAAAAATCTTGAGTCAAAAGTATTTCCACTCCCGACTAGCTAGTTTTACTTACGGATTGTAGCCGTGGTGGTCCAGTGGGCAGAACGCTTGAATCTTAATCGGGATTGCGGGCTTAAATACGCACGCAACACTGTATTGGCAATGTAAGAAACGGTTAATATTTCTTACAGCGCAAATACTTTTGGGCGGTGGTGACCACTTACCATCAGTTGGCCCATTTGCCAGTTCATCTATTTTATAAAAAATAATCGGAAATGTATTTTGATTGTAAGATATATATCATTTAAACTTTCTAGGGATGGTACCACCGACATAACACGCACACGGCATATGAGCTCGAATCCAACTCCTGCGCAGCGGCTGGCCTTCACGAGGGTCTTGAAAGGTCAAATCTTGCTCGCAACCGCAGTATTCCCTAAAGGATCAACGGTGAGAGATTTATTTCATTATCTTCATAACCTAAACGTTGTCCATTAATGGATATAACCCCCCCCCCCCCATAGAAAAACCCCTCCTCAACAAGCTGCGCCAGAGTGTCCAGTTCTCCATCTTATTTATTTATTTGAAAAAGGCACATCTAAAGTACATATATTAAACAATTTTGAATGTAGTAGTACCTTTTAGTAACATATATCTGATATATATACAACACTGACAAGGTAACTATACATTCTAATAATGTCCTCCAGACCGATTTCGGTCACGGCGGCCAATCTCAAGAGAGATTAGCTAACTGCGCAGGAGATATTATAGTGCACAAGTGTGTACGCCAACACAGGTGCACTCTATTCCCTAGCTCTCATAATCCAATGGGACGGCAATTTGACACGACTGGAAAGAGTTCAGGCTCAGCACCAACGGCTTTACGTGCTTTCCGAGGCACGGGAGTGTACACACTTCTAACTTCCAGACCCCGGACTGTTATTGAGAATTTTCTGACAGAAAACTCGAACTTTTTATTGGCCCGACCTGGGAATTGAACCCGGGACCTCCGGGTCAGCGGCCTTATATCTAGCCACTAGACCAAAGAGGCAGTGTGTACCTGCTAATACTGTCAGAAAACTGATAAATATATTCTAAGTATTCCTTGTCCCGTCCAGCCGGGTCATCCCTTTGAGTCATCAAACCACTAAGTGCACTGAAGTGGGCACTGTTTCTATCTAATTTTGACCAACAATAAGACCTTTTTGTGCAATATCCAAAGCACGTAAACACTAATAAAAGTTATAGTTTAAAAGAGAAACCAAGATGGGTATCTATAATAACAGCAGTGCGATTCTGTGAGAATTAAATAACTCATACGTGAAATTTTGACAACCGACTTATGGTTATATACTACTTTGGTGCGTGTATTCATGTAATGTTATGATTATAATGGTCAATATCGCATAACACAATATTCTACCGCAAAACAGCAGTACTTGGTATTGTTGTGTTCCTGTTTGAAGGGTGAGTGAGCCAGTGTACAGGCACAAGGGACATAAGATCTTAGTTCCCAAGGTTGATGGCGCATTGGCTATGTAAGCGATGGTTAACATTTCTTACAATGCCAATGTCTAAGGGCCACTTACCATCGGGTGGCCCACATGCTCGTCCGCCTTCCTATTCTATAAAAAAAAAAATAATAACACTTACTGACATTTCAAGATCATTTTCTGCGGTGAGTTTCGTATTTTTTCTTACAGAGTAACCCTACAGTACTTATAACATAATGATATGAAATGTCTTTAAAATTATATAAATAATATATAATAGGGTAACTAAAATACATCAAATTTTGTTTACTAGATTGCATTGACAAAAGCAGTTTCCCAAAGTGTCCTAAAATTGGTGGTGCATTGGTGATATAACGATTGGTTAATACTTCTTACTAATGTCCCAAGTGTTGACCATATACCATCAGGTGGCTCATCTGCTTCGCCTAACTATATTCTAAAAGAACTCACTTTACATTTTGAATCTTATATTTCTAAAATTTAGAAAAACCCCATTATATTATTCCAGGGTAATCTTCTAGAAACCCTAGCTCGCAAAGCTCTATGGGACGTTGGGTTGAACTATGCCCATGGCACAGGGCATGGTGTTGGACATTTCCTGAACGTACACGAAGGGCCCTCTGGTATCGGAGCAGCGTTGATGGCCAACGATCCTGGTATTACTCCAGGAATGATATTCAGTGATGGTAAGTGTATTATTGTTATTATCAGTCTTTGTATATTCATCTATATATTGTAACGTCATGCCACATACTCGACTACCTCGTTTGACAGAACCGGAGGTCCTGGGTTCAAATCCTAGGTCGGGCTACTAAAAAGTTATTGAGTTTTCTGTCGAAAATTCTCAGTAGCAGCCCGGAGTCTGGAAGTTGGAAGTGTTCACTCCCGTGCCTCGAAAAGCACGTAAAGCCGTTGGTCCTGCGCCTGACTTCTTTCCGGTCGTGTCGGATTGCCGTCCCATCGGATTATGAGAGTTAGGGAATAGAGAGTGCACCTGTGTTGCAGTGAGTTGCGCACACGCTTGTGCACTATAATATCTTCTGCGCACTTGGCTAATCTCGCTTGCAATTGGCCACCGTGGCTGAAATCGGTCTGGAGGACATTATTATTATGCCACATAACGCCATATATAAAGCCACAATGTAAGGTCTAGAAAATTCTAGTAATTAAAATGTATGTATTGATTAAACAGATCAGGGATCAGCCTCGTCGGATTATAAAAAAAATTTAATCTGCCTAATGTATAGAATTTTTTTTTATACATTAGGCAGGCGGTATAACTTTTAACGCGCGTTCATTACGCAACGTTTTTTTTTTTTAATTTATTGTTGAACGATACGTTTACAGAGCCAGGCTTCTACGAAGTGGGACAGTACGGAATAAGACATGAAGACATTGTCGAAGTTATCGAGATGAATCGCAATGCGGATCACATTTTCGTAAGCATGAAGATTTATTTAAATATAGTATTTAGAACTGTCAATAGATAGCGCTCATCAATTTAGCGTCAAGTCTAAATCGCGCTGGCTAAAATATTTTATAAATTAATTGGACTTACGCCTAACAATATAATGTAATCATGTAAGTATGAATTAGGAATCAAATTTGTAATACTAGGTGGTAGGGCCTGTCTGAGTGGGTACCGCACACTCATCAGATAGTATCGTTGCGTTCCGGTTTGAAAAATGAGTAAGCCAGTGTAACTACAGGCATAAGGGACATAACATCTTCGTTCCCAAGGTTGGCACCATTGGCGATTTAAGCGATGGTTAATATTTTTTATAGTGCCAATGTGTATCGGTGGTGGTGATCACTTAATATCAGGTGGCCGATTTGCGCGTCTATCTACCTATAAAAACAAATAAAGTGAAAGTGAGTCGTAAAACTCGATAAATGTTAATGACGCAAATATGCCGATAATTGTCATGCAATTATGTTTTTAATGTTGGTTGCATTGAAATTATCTTTATTCCGCAGAAAATATCCGAACGAGTTATATAAATCTATGCTTTGTTTATACCCCTCCTTCGAAGGTATAAACAATATCTTAAAACGCATTTTAATTTGATTGTATTATTATACACAAGCACATACAAAAACTAAGTCAGAAGAAAAATAAGTTTTATAGTACAAAAGTATTACAGATATACTAATGTACGATTTTATAATTATTATTTTTTATATTTATTTTTATTTATCTGTTTATAATATTTATAAATTGAAATACTATTTATATATTATAAAATATATACATAATTATGCTACAGGTCAATTGTCAGCTTATAGTGGTGTCTGCAAAATTACTAGTAATATTATTTTTGTATATTTTTCAGGCGGATGGCTTAGTGGGTAACTTCAGTGGGAGGGGGGCGGTTGCCTTCTACACGATATCTCTGGCACCTCACCAAACTGCGAGCTTAGACGTCGAGTTACTGAGTGAGGATGAGGTATGTTAAATTCGAAAAATGTGTCAATAACTGGAATCTTAATTTTGTTTTTTTTTTCATCTTGCCAGTGACTATGTATTAATCGACTTTAGACCATAGACAAATAATAAAAATCACAACGAAACCTAATATAGCACCAAATCATAGAAATAATTGATGTCTGTGAATTGAATATAATGCTTGAATTTTAATTTCTACGAATATGTTTAACTAGTTGAAATATAGCTATTGTCTATGGGATCATTCTACGGTAAATAATACTTATACATTGAGTATTAAGATATACGTAAATAAAAAAAAATACTTATTGTAAAATACTATATTAACATTATATCCATTTTATTTACAATTTAACCAAAATTGGTCTGTGATTGTTTGAATATCAGAAAATTAAATTCCTAAATTATTTTTTCAGATTACTTACTTAAACAATTACCATGCTCGAGTCCTGGCGACATTGGGTCCAATTCTCAAAGAAAGAAAATTAACAGAAGACTACGAATGGCTCGAAAAAGAATGCGCGCCAATATATCGTAGCGCGGCCATTTTGTTAAAAACATCGCCATTTTTATTACTAAGTATGTACAGTCTGTTAAACTTGTAAAATTGTTAATTTGTTAATAAAAATATTAGTAATTAGGTACCAATAATGTGTTTAATTTTATTTTTAATTAATCTATACAGTTTTATGCAAAAAAAAATAACCAATAGCAACATTCTGGACTTTGGAATTATCCACAATTTTACACACAACAGGTATAAATAATGACGAAAATATCTGTTTGAAGTCAAGTTGAAGGGTACTGAATGACGTTTGATCATTTGTAAAGTAACTCATGTATTTTACAAATATATCATAAGTAATTTCTTTTTACAGTTTGCAGCAGTGCTGTTATGAATTACTTTATTATTCTTTCTTGAAATGTTAACAACCGACTTATGGTGATATTTTAATGTGTATTTTAAATTATCTTTCTACTCGACTACTCAACATTGTATAAATGTAGGCTTACTAACCAATATATATCCTTTTCCAATCGGAGTAGGAGTAAAGGTAAGCAAGCCGTAGATTTACGAATTGCATGCGGTTTTCTAATTGTTCTGCTGTATTACGCACTATAAACAGTTCTTGATTAATTTACCTTTATTTATAATAAAACAACTATTCCACTTAACTATTTGTAAGCACATTAATTTAACTTTCGAAGTTCCGATTACAACTTCGCGTACATCAAATACGCAATTGTTTCGCGAATCGATAGTGAATATCATAGATTATGCAAGATCTCGACCAATTATATCGGTGTCAGTTGTTTATTTGAGTTTACTCCTCTTGTGGTTGGAATAGACTCAAATCTTGCAGTTCGAAAAACTCACAACCCGCGCGAATGTGTAAACGCAGTATAAGATATGATACAAAACAATTCTATGCAAACTGGTGCCATCTATCGACAATTTTATTTATTTTCTGTGTTTTATAACTAGGTAGCGCTGTACGTCTTTAATAACAATTTATAAAACGAATTATAATTATATAATGCAGCGTGGAAATGCAGCCTGCATTATGGGCAGCTTTGCGTCGGGTGGGAACCAGGAGAGACTATTTTAAATTTGACTATGTATAACAACTGTATATTATATTCATTTGTAATTTGTTTGATTTAAATAAACATTTTCTCTATTTTGTAAAATCAAATCATTTTTAACATATTTGTACATATATATATACATGTATTATACAATAATAAAAATAAAGTATATATCCTTCTTGTCACCGCTGTCACTCCGTCTACTCTCGTGCCAACTTTAATACAATGCGTGACTTTATGACAAAAGGACTATAAAATACTAGAACTTTCACGCTGTATGATAAAAATATACATATTATAAAAATGTATTCCACTGAATATCATTTTAAGAGATAAATAAAATTATGAACACAAAAATTATAATAATTGATCACATAACATAACAATTTTTTTGTCATAATTAAATAATGAACTATATCTGAGAACCACACAGCCAGGTTCCTCACGATATTTTCCTTCACCTTTTTTTTTAACGCTGGAAAAACCCACCGTTACAGTGGGGGAAACGCGTAAAGTGGGACTCGCCGGTGTCCAAGGCGCTGAGTGCTGAACATCGGAACCACAAACAAACCAGCGGTACCCTTTCCGGCTTAACAAGGAGCACGATGGGATCGCCCGCTCTGACGGCTGGCCCACCTATGCGGGCCTCCATTTTCTAGGAAGGGTTCCCAGGGTACTGTGAACACCCCTAGCATATTTTAATTTGCCTTCACCTAGATCAATTATAAATAAAATTTGTTCGTTGTAGGTAGTAACATTTATAAGGTGACCATAAATACTTCTTTAAGTTTCATCTGTTTTAACTTATCCATCTCAACTCCATTATTTTACATTAATATATAGTTAGGGAATCCTTGATCCACACAACAGCGTTATGTATATATATATATATATATATATATATGCGCGCCAATATCAAACCGCCATTTTGTTGGTGGACAGAAAGGTAAAGTAATTAATTCATTATTGGCGCCATTGAGGGGTTTTCAACCGAAATGGGGTTTTCAACACCAATTTAGGGGGATTCAAGACGTCTAGGGGGTTTTTAGAGGGTACATTTATTTAGGGGGTCTATTAGTCAAGATTTTTTTGTTTTTCCTTAAAAAAGCGCACGACTATACAATTTATATTAAGCCTCGAACGCAACCACCAAACTAAACCAAATATAGTTATAAAACTATAATATATTGAGATCGAAATAGTAGCTCCCGTTGAGCGTTCAGCGAGATTCAGCGTTCTTGTACAACACGTACGTGCCCGGACTTCGGTTTCTGGTCACTGAATGAAAAATAAAAATCGTTTAATTTCATTGTTATCATCATTAATATTATTAGGTCGTTAATTAATGTATGTAAACGTGTAAAATGCACTCGCATAAATACGACAATTTTATACTGTATTGTATGAATGTATTTTTAATTTATATTTGAAATTACCTCTCAAAACGAGAGTACAACAAAAAATTTAGGGGTTTTTAATCGATATTTAGGGGAATTTGAAGTTGGTTCTGGGGGGAATATTCTTTAGGAGTTGGCATCACTGGCGTTGTTAAAAAAAAAAAAAAGACACGCGCCAATTTCAAACCGCCATTTTGTTGGTGACAGAAAGGCAAATTATTTCATTATTGGCGCGACTTGTGATTCGTTGAATGTGTTCAATTGTGTTATTTGGATTTTTAACTCATTGAGTGAGTAATTTACATCAATTTGATATGATTTTGTGTTCTACATTTAAAAAGACAAATTCATTTTTATAGAATAGTTTCACTTCTGGTTGTAAAATGAATTTAATTGAATTCAAATAAAACATTATATCCGATTAAATTAACATTTACTTAATACAATTTCATTATATTCTACATATTGATTTTTTCTAAGCGTTTAGTTCTTGTCACGGTAATGTTTAATGTTGACCAGGACCCAGGCGGGGATGGACAGCCAGGCAATCACCATCGAACCGGCCAGGACAATAATCTCCTGCAAGACAAAAATTACATAGCATTAATAATAATTATAATGTTTATTAACCAAAATCAGTGTTTTACACATAGGGTATTAAGCATATTTAGGAAGAAAATATTATGTTACAATAGGTCATACATCTGTCCCTTAAGTAGTAAAAACCATTGTATTCTAGGCGATTCTAGGCTTTCCTTATAAAGGTTATATATTTAGTTGACTGACTGACTGCCTCATTGGTCTAGTGGCTTGATGTAAGGCCGCAGACCCGGAGGTCCTGGGTTCAAATCCCTGGTTGGGTCAGTAAAAAGTTATTTGGTTTTTCAGTCAGAAAATTCTCATTAGCAGCCCGGGGTCTTGAATATGGAAGTGACTATACTCTCGTGACTCGGAAAGCAAGCAAAGCCGTTGATCCTGCATCTGAACTCTTTCCGGTCGTGTCGGATTGCCGTCCCATCGTTTTGAGAGTTAGGAAATTTAGAATATAAAATAATATAAAATATAAAAATAGAAAGGAGATTAACAAAGATTTATAATAATACAAGTTTATATAACTAACCAATGGTAACGAAATATTAAATCTTAGATATTGAACTATAGATTTTGTGTCTATTAAAACTAAATATGTCAATAATTTATTCATAATTTTTAAATTTCAAATAGGTAGTCAGCCTGGCCAATAATCTGTCACTACCACGTAGACATTGGCACTGTAAGAAATATTAACCACTCCTTACATAGCCAATGCGCCACCAACTTGTGAACTTAGATATTATATCCTTTGTGCCTTTAGTTACAGTTACATTGAAATGTGAATGTAATAATATTTGTTTTCAACTCAGTCACCCCGCCATTTTTATTAGTATTTATTTATGATGGTGGCCACTCACCTATACACACCATGTTCCAGTTCAAATAATGAGCGAGCCAGTGTATACATTTATAGATTTGATAATTTCTTTATTACATACACAAAAGTTAGATAGACAAATTAATCATATATTTTTTACAACATATTTAAATTGAAAGCAGGTGAAAATTCAACAATAATAATATATGTGTATACATATTTGGTTTGGTTTATACAATTTACTGATTACCGCCTACACGGATTTCTGTTTAGCATCAAGTCCACCTCTTCTTCCAACTGCATATTGTGATGGTCAATAGTTTTTAAATAAAAATAAACAAAGAAATTATACACAAAAGATTTTTAAAATAAAAAATCGATCAACTTATGGAGGCACAAGTTTAATGTAGTGATTAAGTAGTTTTATATGATTAATTTACATCCTTTGTTTATTAATATTCATTATAATTACAAACAGGCCAGATTAAATAAGACATCTTCACTGATACACACTAGGACTGTATATATATAATATTATAAATTAACAATAAAAATTAAAATATGTTCTTATTCCATTTGCAGTTGAAAATCTTGGAATTTGGAGTAATTGTTCAAGACCTTTTATTAAAAATATAACACATGCAATAAAACTTTATTGTCTATACAGTAACAGCCCATGAATGTACCACTGCTGGGCTAAGGCCTTCTCTCCCTTTTTAAGGAGAAGGTTTTGGAGCTTATTCCACCAAGTTGCTCCAATTCGGGTTGGTGGTATTGTCTATACTTAAAGGTAATATGCCACTAGCATTTTTGCCACCATTCCATTATGGCATTATAATTTGTACTGTAGCTAATTTAATTTTTAATGAATAAAAAAGCTTTAATGTAAGTAATACTCATGTAAATAAATAAAAATAATTATAAACCACTTCTTACCATTTCAATAAACTGCTAGCTATCTTAGATACTCAATCTCGTGTCATATTACACTGGCTCACTCAATATTTCAACTAGAACATGTTTAGAATATTGGTTTGTGACTGAACCCCCCTGAGCCTGCACGCATTACCGATGTAGAAAATTACATAAATGTTAAGTTTTTTTTATATTATTCACACACGGCCATTTGATCCCAAGCTAAGCAGAGCTTGTATTATGAAAACCAGACAACTGATATACTACATATACTACTTTTCTTTTGTAAATATATACTTATATAGATAATTACACCCAGATTCAGTACAAACAGAAATGTGTATACACGCCAATGTCTGTTCTGGATGGGAATCACCCCACGACCGGCTATGTGAAAGGCAAGTATCTACCAACCACGCTAACCGGCTCGTTAATTACTGCAGACATTTTAAATGATGCCTTTATACATTATATACAATGCTATTCAAAAGTAAATTAAGCTCGCTCACTCATATTTTTTAATAGAAGAAGGTATAAAATAGCTCCTTTGATTATTACTTTAATAATAACAAAAGCTCTATACTGTTTTTTTATCATATTATTTAATTAATAAAAATATATTGTTTGAAATGAAATTGCATATTTATCTATAGTTCTAACGTAAGTTTAGGGTTTTAAGCTCAAAATTTTTAAAAATTAGTACTGTTTTTATGTAGTAAATAACTAAGAAATACATTTTAAAAAATACTATAAGCAATACAGGTATATTATTTCTGTTTGTAATAGTAATTTACGCTAGTAATCCACTAATGTTAATAGGTACGTGTAAAATAATTTTTAAAGATAACCTATCTTTTTAAAAATTACGTAACAGACTAAAGCATTTATACATTCGTTTTAATTTTCTCAAGCTTTAGTACTAATTGGAATAAAGATATTTTAACCTTCAAGCTACGTATTAATTATAAAGGAACTCCTGTTAATGGAAAAATAATAAATGTATACAAAAACTTACACCCTTAGAAACATTGCTCCTCGGCGGAATTGCGACTCCGCTCATGTTTCTCTGTTGAACGACATTCCTAACGATCGACGGGTTGGTCCTGAGAAGGTTCTTGATAGCCAACATTTTGGAAGGTGTATGAATTCAATGAAAATTCTACTAGAAATTTAGTTCAGTCGATAACTCGGGCAATGAAAATTGACTTAAGAGTTGCCATTAGTCGATTCCCAAAAAGTTCTATAATTGGTATTGCCATTTACAAAATATCACGATAAATGGTAGAAATATCGAAAAAAAAATTAATTACCTTTTAGGTGTAATAAGTAAATATTTATACATGATTAATTTTAATATAACTGTAATTATATTCTTTTAAAACAATAAATAAACTTCAATAGGAATTTGACTATTAATTTGAACGAATTTAACAGAAGCAGACTTGGGCAAAATGAAATCAGATTAATTTGTAATCATATTCGGTGATTAATTATTATAATTATGTAATCTTAATCAAAATTACGGTTACTTTCAATTGATTTTGAGAAGGACCGCGCAGGGATACCCTGGCTGTTCGCACGTGGTGATACTTAGTTATATTCACTTAAGATTAAATATTTCAGTACTGTGATATTAATTTTTGAATAATGCAGTTTGAGTTCTCAAACTCAAGTGTGTGTGTTAGAACACACCGCTACTCCAATAAAATAATTTCATTGGAAATAAACATAGACATCGGTCAGAAAGAACTTCATCCCCCCATTTCTATTAGAAAGAGAGTTAATTAAGGGTTTAATGTGATTAAAAATCAAATATTGTATCATATTTATTTTTATTATAAAATTAGCTTAAAGCTTAACAAAAATCATCCTCTGTAAAGGTGCGTTCAGATTACATAACTTTTAAAGCACGTATACACTGAAAATAAGCAGCTTCAGTGAAGCGACCTCTAGCGACAACATCGTGACCTACGTTAAATTATCTCTTATCAACTTACCACTGTACTATTCGTTTTAACAAGCCTAACTTAAACATGAATTTGCATATATTTTTTTAAGGATTATAGAAAGAGACAGCGTATCTAACACCCAATCCTCTACTAGTAAACAATATTCCATAGCGTGTTGTTATATAATCTGAACGCACCCAATTAACACAAAACCGTGTCGTATAAAGCATTTGGAACAATGGCCACGTTATTATTTTCACACGTTACTGCGCTACTTCCATCATCTGTGGTGCATCTGTGAAAAAAAAAATTTATATCATTGGTGTGTAAGTGTATCTTACTTAGAGTTCTGTAGACGGTATGGGCTAACTGGGAGTTCGAGCGTGAGGTTTGTTATTGTGTGCGTGAGATCGGCACACGAGCACACGTGTTAACACATCAATACTCGTGAGTACCTTGGAGCGCACACCATGTTTTTTTATAATTGGTTCGCTGATCGCTTAAGCATAAATGTTTAATATTAGTCATTCATATGAGCATTGAAACTTAAAAATGTGACTCATACTACTTAACGTCAAAATGTCGTTTAAGTGATCAAATAAGAGGTTTTTCTGAATTGTGGAATTGTGAAAACAATGTCTCCTACCATTGGAACCAGTTATAGTTATATCCATATAAACAGTACTAAATTTACTACCATTTTAGTATATTTTTTACAAATGGCAACACAACTCACCCCCACCACCTTCGTTGAACATGAACTCGTCTTGATACTCTTTCAGGAACTGTTCGGAACGATGCTCGTCCAAGAACAACGAGTATACCTTCTTGACGTCTTCCATGCTAACCTAGAATAAAAAAAGAAAAAAACTTACATCTTTTTAACGTCCCATTTTCCACTATGATAAGAAGGCAGTATTCGAGTCTACGATAAAATTCAATTCCATAATTACGTTTAATTATTGCTTTCTCTGTTATTGGAGTACAGTAGTATAGGGGGGGGGGGTTGTTTTTCGTAATACTTAGTATTCTGGTGTTTTATTTACGAGGCCAACAACAAGTACGAGGGACATATATTTCTTACATTGTCTATGAGCGTTAGTATAGATCTAGGTTATCTATACTAGATATATTAAAAAAGGTAGGCAGACTGACTGGTTTTTTAAATAATAATAATTACCTCAGACGCCTTCCTCCGCTTCGCCACCAGCGAGGCAGTGGTTATGAGCTGTATCGCATATCTCAGAGACGTTTCCGTTGCGACCCGGGTGAGCACCGTTAGCGCGTCCGCTGACATTTGACAGTCTTCCTCTTCGCATCTGTAATAAAAAAAAAAAAAAACTATATAATTAGGCAAAGACAAAACAATTCTCTTCCGTTTGACAACCAACTATTTTTTATTTATTTCTTGACGTACTTAAGTGTTGTCAGTAAAAAAAACATGTTCTCAATTTTTTTTCATTAATTATTACAAACACAAGTATATTATATAATCTCTTATAAGAATCTTATAGCATAGAATCAAAATGATTTTTAATTGAAGATTATGGATACAGGCTTACCATAGGTCAGAATATAACTGTAATCGGTAGAACACTATGCATGCAGAGTTTGCTTTCAAATGGGGTGTAATATAAAATGTTTAAAATTCAGTATGTGATATATGAAGATATAGTTTATGTAACATTCCCTTGTTATGTGATGACCATTAGTACCCGGCAACCCTTAAATCTACCGCAGTGGCACTGTGGAAACCGATATCTCTGCTTTCTTCTCTTCGTGTCTATTTTTGTAATTAAGTTTTAGTTTATCTATATTTTGTGTTAAATGAATTTGCTGTCGCTACTTTTTACTTTTTATGCATAATTACAAGCGGTGTTTACATATAATTAGTTGTCACGCTATTCTATGTATATATATATATTTTTTAAATGTATTATGTGTTATATTTAGCGTAAACAACTGTTGCTAAACCTAAATAAAATAAATAAATAAAATCTCAGCGAGCTTTGTACCATTGTTGTGTAATCGAACGATACCAATGTATTATTTATTAATTTAGTCAAATTATAATTTACTTTTGTAACTAAAACTCTGTAATTGTCAGATAGTATTAAGTTTATATTAATTAAAATATTTTAAGTAAATTTATATAGTTCCAATTGCACCCTCGACAGCACTTGTACTTTATTTTGTTAGCAAACCTTTAATAAATGAATAAAAATATCCTACTCCGGCTTAAAATTTTATGTGTATGTTTAACTCGCATTGGAAAATACTCGAGGAGTAAGTTGGAAGCCCTGTCCTTAAAAAGAGTGGAGGCATTAGCCCAAGGAAAGGTAATGTAGGTATAAGAAAAATGTGGTAGCCCTTGGTATTACAACTGGACAACAGATCTAAGTTTGTTTATTAATCTTGAGATGTTTATTTAACGTAAAGTTATCTTGAATTAAAACAATATTATTGATCAAGATCTAAATAATCTGTGGTACTCATTGTGTGAAGTTTTTATCGGTAGTTTGGAAGTAAAATTAAGTGTATATAAGTAAATATATTATGTTATATATAAAGATACATTAATCGAGAACTGTTTGTAGAACATAATACAGCAGAGCCGTTAGCGAATCACATAGAATACAATTATCTTTTCTCCTCCTACTGTTTTAATATTTATATTGTGTTCTCAATTCTTCAACGGTTCCCTCCCAAGGCTATTGCGTTCCTTCTAAACTAAATGATATATATTTTAATTCTCACCTTATATTCAATATTTCTCTCAGTTCCTGGTGTGAGTATGGTGTCGTTGGCACAATGATCATCCTGTCCAGCAGGTCGAGGGGTATCCCATGGGGACTCTTGTAGTTCGTCCCTCTTATTCGTGTGATGCCTCTATTCGTCGCCATGATCACGACCGGAGCCGTTTCAGACTCTAGGGCACGGTTTAGGAACGAGAAGCATTCAATGTCCAGCATGTGGGCCTGGTGGTGGGAAAAGTTAATCAATTTAATGACAAAAAAATTTTAATGAGTCTTCTGTGTGTGTGAGACGACCAAGAGGCATTGCTCGTGGCGGTGAGTAGTGGACACACCATTCATCCTGAAGCCTTTTTCAACCACAAAAGGTGTAAAGTACAAATAAATTTGTGACATTTAATTGATATGCCTTAATTGGTCGAGATCTTGAGTAATTGAGTAGTTTATAATAAAGCCGAGCTATATGCAAATCTCATGGATTTTGTTCATAATTGTCAATTTTGTTATGTGTATAATATTTCTATTACCTGTTTTATTTTGTATTTGGTTTGTTAGCCTTACTTATTTAATCTTAACCGATGATAGTGGATTCAAACCCGGGCAAGCACCACTGAATTCTCATGTTCTTGTGTTTATAATTCATCTTGTGCTTGACATTGAAGGAAAACATCGTGAGAAAACATGCATATGTTTTATTTCACTGAAATTCTGTCACATGTGTATTCCACCGAACCAAATTGGAGCAGCGTGGTGGAATAAGCTCCAAACCCTTCTCCTGCAGTGCAATAGCAGTGGGACATTCACTGTTACTATTGTACTCTTTAAAAAGGAGCTCATTACTGCTACCTAACTAATATTGTAAATGTGTAAATAAGTTTATTTTTTTATATGTTTGCTACACTTTCCCATGTTAACATAATTGATCATCATAAAATTTTGAATACACAGTCAGGGAAAGACTAAAACTTGCTCATCTGTCTCACACGGAAATTACAACTACAAAATTTAAATAAAGATCATACCTCGTCAATGAAGAGTACTCCGGGTATCATCTCCGCTTTCCCCTCCTCTCTCCATTCGGCTACTTTGCTATTTATTTGTTCACGTATCTCAGATTTTATCTCGCCCGTATCACCTGTAATACATAATGACATAGAATATATAAGCGAATTTTGAAAAGTTTTATTTGAATTACAATTTATATGCACATTCATTGACTGCCTTTTTCTAGTGGCTTGATGTAAGGTCGCAGACCCGGAGGTCCTGGGTTCAATTCCCAGGTCGGGCTAATAAAAAGTTATTGGGTTTTTTTGTCAGAAAATTCTCAGTAGCAATGTGTACACTCCCGTGCAAAGGACATCACGTTGGTCCTGCGCATAAACTCTTTCCGGTCGTGTCGGATTGCCGTCCCATCGGATTATGAGAGTTAGGGAATAGAGAGTGCACCTGTGTTTGCACACACACTTGAGCACTATAATATCTCTTCCGCAGTTGGTTAATCTCTCTTGAAATTTGCCGCCGTGGCCGAATTTGGTTTGGAGGACATTATTATTATTCACTTCATTAGCTAGCTTGGGCAAAAAGCCCAAGCACCTGTGTTTGCACATCCATTTGCACTATAACAACTTCTACGCAGTTGTCAGTCAGTACTAACCACAGATAAAAACCGACTCAATTTATACCCAACTTCCAAACTACAGACTATTAAGAATATCTTGATAAAAAAAACCCACACTTTTTCACTGGTGGTAGGGCTTTGTGCAAGCTCGTCTGGGTTGGTACCACCCACTCATCAGATATTCTACCACAAAACAGCAGTACTTGGCATTGTTGTGTTCCGGTTTGAAGGGCGAGTGAACCAGTGTGATTAGAGGCACAGGGGCATAACATCTAAGTTCCCAAGGTTGGTGGCACATTGGCGATGTAAGCGATGGCTAACATTTCTTACTATGCCAAAGTCTATAGGCATTGGTGGCCACTTACTATCAGGTGGCCCATTTGTTTGCCTATCTATACTAGAAAAAACCTATATATAACTTTTATTTGTTCATTTTATTTATTACCTTCGCAAAACTGGATACAATAAATTAGGTGGTACATACGGGAACACAATAAAGAAGAATAAAATAATTAACTATGTCTCACTAGATGCAAACACAGCGTGCAAATATGTAAGAGTTACTAGTTTAACTTTAATGAAATAGCAGAATAGAATAAAATAATATAGTTTCAGTAATATAATACATAGTATATGCAAACAAAAATAATAAACGCTTAATAATGCAGATAAAAGATATTTACAAAAAAGAAAGAGACCTCAAATTGACCCAGGGTTTGAACCCAGAACCTTTAGATCAGCGACCTCTTAATTCACTAGATGAACGAGGCAATTATGATGTTTATACATTGTTTCTTAGATTTACTTACCAGAGAATAGCGCTAGAAAACCATGAGTTCTTGAATTGATAACGTCGACCTCGTGTAATGTCACCGTGTGGACGACTTCCTTCCGCTTCTGGAGTTCCCCCTCCGGACACTGAACGAAGCGCGCTTGCTGACCTGGTGATAGGAAATATATATATGTCACTTATTTTATTAGAATGGTAAATGGTGGTGAGAGTATAAAACAATAACTGGCAGACATTTCAGACAGCAGACTTATGAAAATTTGCATACGGTTTCCTTTTACGTAGTAGGTTAGCACTAAGGAAGGATTTTTGAAAATTTAACCCCAAAGGTAGTGAAAAAGGGGATGAAAATCCTTAATTTTTGAAGAAAGAGGTATTTAGCAATTCTGAATTATGACAGGTGAAGACTATTTCAGTAGTAGTAGTATTACTATTTAAGTAGCTGTACTTCGCATTTTTACTGACTTTAAATTAAGATTATTTTTATGTGAATGCGCTTCATTTCATGTAGATGTTATATAGCTGTGAAAATGTCTTAAGCCCAGGTACTTCTCACAAGAGACACCCTAACTAAGGTCGTGTCACTGAGCCCATATATGAGCTCAATTTTTTAACGCCCCTAACTAGTGATGTTTTCAAGGTTAGTCAGATCGAAAAGGGTTCTTACCCGTTGCATCATAGTCTCTAGCGCGTGCAAAACTTCTTCCCAGCTTATTAATCTTCCCTGTAGCTTTGTCTATTGTTATTACATCACCAGCTTGAACCTAAAAAGAAGTTTATTTTTATATATATACATTATATTTATTTATTTCTGATTCACCAAAACAGATTATAATTCACAATCATACAATAATGATTACAAGGTAGCATGGGGCGTGTAATCGTACAGATAATTAATATGATTAGTGTCGCTCACCTTCTCCTTCAGCAGCGAGTCAATCATCTTTGTGCCCATGTCGTAGTTGGTCTCCATATCCGTGGTCTTCAGCGTGAGTCGTCCCGATCTCGCGCCTCCTCCCCCAGCCGACCGCTCCACCACCACCTCCACGACTTCACCCTCGATTATCTCGGATTCCTCTCTGGAAAATTAGTCAGTAAAATTGTCAATAGCAACTCAAGAACCAATAATTTATAATACAGAATGATTATGTTTGTATTTTTTTATTCTATAGATGATGAAGGAAATTGGAGCAAGACAATTTAGTGAATGGTATCTCGGAGACCATGAAAGGAACCATGGTGAACATTGATGATGTTCTCCTGAATGTGCTTACCGAGGCACGAGAGAGCACACAATTCTAATTGTAAATCATTCTTGTAAAAAAAAATTAAATCTTTTATTTATCATATATTTTTTTTAATTAACACATTTGAAGGATTTTTACACAAACTGAAGTCCAACACTGGAATGCAGGTTTTGATAGTAATAAATAAAGGAAAGCTTACTTGATCCGTATTCCTATCGACTTCCTTATAGATTGTGTCAACGCTTCTGTTTTGCTCATTTCTAGAGAGTATATTTCTGATCCTGTAACACACATATATACAACATATACTACATAAGTAGGAGGAAACACAGCTTGCATGTGAACGCATTATGGGAATCAATTGGGCTAGTTCAGATAATTAAAACATGGGTTAATTGGGCAAGAGAGAGACATGAACCTGGACAACACTTATCGATGTAGAATAAATCAAATAAAGAACCACCAACACTTACCGGCCATGCTTGTAAATGGTGTATCGGGACCCAGAGCTTGAGCTAAACCCATAGCAATAGCTGTTTTCCCAGTTCCTGGCTGGCCGGCGAGTAACACAGCTCGGCCTGCTATTTTACCTATAAATAAAATTAAAACACATTGATCACGTCCGATTTCGGTTGGAAAGTAGCAAACTGCACAGATGATATTATAGTGCTCACGTTGCACAAACACAGGTACAATTGATAAACTTGATGAGATGGCAATCCTATCATATAGTAAATGTGTGTCTTGGAACAATGCAGTAAATTTTACTGCATTTCTATTTTGTTTATTTTTTTATTTCACACATTAGCTCAATTGATTTGGTTGCTATGGTAACGGCTTCGTTATTACCTTCTCGAATCATCTGCAGGATGACGCCAGCTGCTTTCCTCGCCATCTTCTGGCCCACCATGCCCTGCGATATAGCTCGTGGTTCCAAAGCATCGTCTAATCCGAGCCCGCGTATGTGAGAATGAGCGCCGATGCGTTCTATGCGAGTTATTGACCTGACTTCTTGTACTTGCGCCGCTGCTAATGACTGGAATTACGTTTTAAAACATTTAAATTACAAATCGATGGTGTAAATATTTTTAAACGACAAAAAATCACACGATTTTAGAGGTTATGTTAATAATGTTTACACTTATTTCGTATTATTTGTTCTTATAAAGAAATTAGTAGTATAAGAATACACTTTACTCTACTTACAGCCATTTTCAAGAAACACTTATTTGTTTAGAAATTACTTGTATTACAAATTACAAACTTTTATAAAATGCGCTGTTGCCGCAAAAATCAAACAATGAATGACAGTTAAAATATAACATGACATTTGTGAACTGTTTGGAAACCGTTGCCCGGAAACTATAATTTAAATTATTGAAAAATCATTTGAGGACTAATAATAATATTAGATAAGATTAAAATTATATACGGGATGGATGCGGGCTGCCCAAGATCGGGATGGTTGGCGTTCTATGGGGGAGGCTTTCGTCCAGCAGTGGACGGCGGTAAGCTGATATATATAAAATTATATATATTTTTAAAATATTTAACAGGATGAGTATAAAGCCGTGACATTTAAATAAATTATACTTTCCTACTAACTAATAAAATTAAGAACGTTGACAAATTTTTAAATTGTATTAATATTTTTTAAAAATATTTGCATTGATCCTACAAATAAAATTTGAAAAAATAAATGTTCGAGGTCAAAAGTCAACAGTATCGGTTCTTTGGAGTTTTTTCGTAAGCGGTGTTTAATATTATTATATTAAAGACAAAAAATGTAGATTATACAAATAACCAAGACTGCGCTAGTAAGACGGGTATCAAGCAGGTTAGAAAAAACAAGTACAAAATAATCTGGGAAATATGTCACTTTAAAAAAAAGTATAGGTTTCCCATGTTCACATGTTTCCATGACAAACTGGGGCAAAAAACAATGTTTTTTTGCAATATCCTCAGATCTGTACGAATTTTAGGTTCTATGTGAATTATTGGAAGTATTCCACTATTTTTTATATATTTAGACCAGACTATTAATGAGTCAAATGATAAAAAATCACATTGTGTGCCCCGTATGGGACGCGGAGTTAAATGAGACCTCTATATGTAATCTTGGCAGCGATGTTCCACACGGAACCGTCGTGCAGCGCCATAGCCTTTGTTTAACCATCGTGGCCAGCTGATTTATTTATACTCCTCACAAAAACTAGAACTCGTGGTTCGTTATGAGTTTAGTAACTAGAATCTAGCAAAATTATATGGTCAAGTGTATTATAGTACTAGTAGTAGTTGGTGTTTATTATAGTAATAGACCTGGCGCTATAGCCAAGTTGACATTCTAAAATCGTAATCGCTAATAGAAAACTAATCAAATGTATGGGCATGACGTCATCTCACCGTCAAGCCACGTGGTCAAAACAAACGAAAATAAAGTCGTAGACAAGTTGACAATCATTCAAAGTGATGGAATGGAATGTAATCGTTTCTACAACGATAATCGCTAACTCCATATATATGGTAGCCAAGTTACAGTTTTGACAAGCGGTTCCAAAGTAGCAGGAATCGGTGCTGTGGCAAAAGCCCGACGAAGTATGTCATTAAGAGATCCATGGCGATATGCACGTCCAGCGCTTTTGCGGCAGCTAAGTCCATGGCGTCCGAAATGATCCACCCGGGTACCACAAGGACATGTGTGAGGCTTGCACACCCTTAAACGTAAGCGAAGGCATACGGCGATGCGTATCGTTGCCCGATCAAGTACTGTCCCTAGATTTTAGAGCTAGCAGTCTTGCACGGTCTGTATCTGAAGTACACTGGGACTGGAGCAAATTGTGTGTAAGTTTAATACGGGGTGAATCCCAGTACTTCTGACAAGCTATATCTGAGGGAGATACTTCATCAGGGCAAGAAACACTCCAAGCTGTCTTAAAACTATAATTCATATCTCCATTTCTAGTGTTTCTATGTTATAAGCGTATAGTACTTATATGTTTTACTTATATATTCTTTATACTATCACAACAATAAGGATAAACCTCAGTGGTTTTTATAATGCTAGCTATATATTGATGTAAAATAATATAATCATGCATCGTTATGTAAATAAATTTAAAAAAAAAAGTTAGTATAACATTTTCAGGTCAGAATCACGTATGAAAAGGAAAAAAAAAAACAAAATACATGACAATGATTATCTAGTTATGACATTATTAATTAAAAGTTAAGTAAATTAAATTAGGCTTTTTTATACGTGACATTGGCAGAATATTTTGCGCTCAAATAGCGTAGATACACAAGAAAAGAGAAAAAAAAAAAACAAAAAAAAAATTAGGCTTTTAGCAAATTAGTAAATTAAATTAGCTCTTAGTGAGCGTTTAGCATGATCTTATGAGATGTATGTCTTGTTTAGATGAAAACGACACAAGTTATTTGCTTTTGGGCTTCATGTGAACGGACGCTTGGACGGTAGCTGGGTACGCACTAGCGGGAAGACTTTATCGTCTTTTAAGTGAAGCTCCGTCGACGGGAACACATCACAATGAAGGCCGTGGTATTGTCGAAACGTTCCTGTAGCCACTTCGATCCGTGATGTAACTTCCCACCAGGGAGCAGGTAGGTTTTTGAATGCTTACTGCCTGCCTGAATAGAAGTATTTTATTTGTAATTATTCACATACTTATTGTAATGTTCACACTTTAACTCACGAGGTAAGGTTGGTATTACAAACTAAATAAGATTTATTATACTTTATATCACTCGCTATGCACACACCGTCTTCACTTCGCGCCAATAACTCCAATATACCGTAAGAGCATGTGAATGTCCCACAGCTGGGCTAAAGACCTCCTCTCCCTTTTTGAGGAGAAAGTTTGGAGCTTATTCACGCGAGCATCCCACGCTGCCCCAGTGCGGTTTGGTGGAATACACATGTGGCAGAATTTCAGTGAAATTATACCACGCAGGCACCATGCAGGTTTTCTCACGATGTTTTCCTTCACCTTAAAGTACGAGATGAATTATTATCTCAAATTAAGCACATGAAAATTAAGTGCTTGCCCGGGTTTGAACCCACGATCATCGGTTAAGATTTACGCGTTCTTACCACTGGGCTTCTTCTTGGCTTTTTAATTAATTCCAACATATGTTATTGCATTTTCCCGCGCTCCGCGATGTGTGTCACCCGAGATGACAGATAATATATACACAGATAATGTATATTTATATTATAAAATACTAATTAATATATTATTGTAGTTGAGTGTACACTACACTTATAATGAAAATTTAAAAGGAGTTTTTCTTGAAAAAAATGTCATATAGATTTGAAATGTCATAAAAATTGTATAATACGATTTTATAAGAAGTTCCAGTAATCACGTCCAGCGTATTATAACAAACAAACATCCTTTTGGTAGGGCTCTGTGCAAGATCATCTGGATATCACCCTCTCAGATAATCTACCGCATTAAGTATTGTTGTGTTCCGGTTTGACATTGTTGTGTCCCACCCACCCTGTGGGACAGTAAACACATGTACAAGGGACATAACATCTTACTTTCCAATGTTACAATGCTAATGTCTATGGACGGTGGTGACCACTTATCTGGTGGCCCATTTGCCTGTCCTTCTACCAATATAAAAATAATCAACGCGAACAATTATGTTAATGACTAAATACTAAATTAATGACAAGGAGGTAAGGTTGTATACCTATTGGTATGCAATTTAGATAATACTGCAAACAAATTGTGTACATGATTTATTTGGGTATAATAAAAATTAATTATTATTATTTAAAATTCTTTAATGGCGTCAAATCGTGTTATGTACTATAGTTAAATTAATATATCGTTTAATTATAACAAATTTGCTAAAGTCACCTGTAGTGTTTGTATAGCCTGTAATGTTTGGTTACAAATTTTCATCCTAAACATGCAGGTTACCTCACGGTGTTATCATTAAACATGAGATGATTTATAAACAAGCTTAACCACATGAAAATTCAATAGCACTTTCCCGAATTTGAACCCGCAACATTTGGTTAAGATTCACGTCTAACCACTGTGCCATCCCGGATTTAAAAAACTTTTGTTAACTTTTAGAAGTTTGATCAATATTTGGTTTACATGCAATTAAGTGATGTTTTTTATCCATTTGCCTAGATTATCTGTTATTCTTTCATCAACCCTAAACATGTCCCCTGGTGCTCTAGATATTTATGCCCTAGCGACTAGGAAGTAACTGCCAAAACCTTAAACAGCACTACCATGTGTTTTAAAAATATTTAAAAAAAGAACCGTTTTTTTATTTTTATAAACTGACAATTTATGTTTTTTAAACATTGTATCTGTTGATAATTTGTGTGAAAGTTACAGTTAAGTTTTTAAAAAAAAGTATCTAATATTATTTTTTAAATTATATCTGGCCGCTGGCCAGTAATATTGACGTCTGTCAAATATTTTTTTTTCTTTGATTTATATTTTTCTTAAGAATCGAGTCGCTTCTTTTAGTTACTTAACCTCCTATAGAATCTATTCGATATTTAAATTTTGTATCATGCTAATTTAATCTATACCGTAACAATTTTATTATATTCTGTAGTTTAATTTATACTGCCCAAGCGAAAACATACAAAAATGTTAAATTTAAACTAAGAACATTATATAATTAGTTTTTAAGCTCCGAAAGGAAGGATATTACAAGTTTAACGACTATGAATGGACCTATTTTGATGCGGTTTTCTGTTTGAAACCGAGCTATAACAGTAACAGCCTGTGAATGTCCCACTGCTGGGCTAAGTCCTCCTCTCCCTTTTGAGGAGAAGGTTTGGAGCTTATTCAACCACGCTACTCCAATGCGGGTTGATGAAATACACATGTGGCAGCATTTCAGTGAAATTAGACACATGCAGGTTTCCTCACAATGTTTTCCTTCACGGTCAAGCGCGAGTTGAATTATAAATACAAATTAAGCACATGAAAATCAGTGGTGCATGTCCGGGCTTAAACCCACGATCATTCCCGCGTTTTAACCGCTGGGCCACCTCGGCTCAGCTATAAATTGATAATAAATTCTGAAGATTTGTTCAGGTGTTTGAAGATCATCAGTTCATTTCGGACTTGACGAAAGGGTCTTACTCACAGTCCTGTGTCCTGTATACATCACTAGCAGACCCGTCGTCCAGATTTTTTTGGTGACAAGCGGACAGCAGCACCATCTACCAGGTCCAATTGTGTTCGAACCATCCATGAATTGTAATATACACACAAAACATTATCCACATCGATTCAGCTGTTTTAGGAGTTATGTGACAAAGACACATACAGAAGAATTTTATACATATATAAATTTCATTCCATTGAAGAACTTGCTCAAACTAATTTAGAATTAAACAATTAAGTGCCAATGTTTTCTATAAAATTTCTTCCCTTAATTAATTTAGTAAAGTTTTGGGAAGATATGTATAATTTTAATAAAACTATTGAAATTAAAAAAAAATTATGACATATTTTTTATGGTCGAGAACAAATAGTCACCCTTCACGAAGCAACCCCGGTTCGAAGGGTTTCACACATCCACGTAGCATCGTACACACGGAAAACAAACATCTCGCTCTAACCGATAACAATACAGATGCAACTATCTCTTTCCCACCCCGCTTTGGTCGGAAAATCGATTCATGGTCGCATTTTCCTTCGCGGCATCAGCACGATCGCTCGTGCCCGTGATATCGCTGTTTTGTGATTTTGTGATAATTAATAATAATTTAATTGAGTGCAGTGTTGATTGTTTCATTTTCGGAAACTAAGGTGAATATGTTTTATTTTATTACAGATTATAAATAATTGGTTCGATGTGTGTAAACATGTTGACGTATTTACTTACGATGTGATTTTACTTAGCGTTTTATTAAAGGCTAATATTCGAATGGGTCAAAATTCGAGAATCATTATTGAAAATTTTATAATTTATTTATAGAACTTCACATGTTATTTTTGTTTTTTTTTTTGTTATTGATAAAACTACAACTCAATAGCAATAAAAAAAAATGGCATTAAAATATTTTACCTTTGCCTACTAATATATATTTTTAATTATAAGTCATTTTCAAATTATTTTGTTATGTTAATAGAACGTAAAACCGATTCTGAACGAAAGAATCGTCAGATCAATCGGATAGGGGGAGGTAGCCCAAAGCGGGTATGTTAATGTTTGTGTTACATTAAAACTCCTTAATTTTGTATGTATGTATTTAACATTTACAAATGAGTATATATTATAGTAATTATATTATATTACGATAATTTATAAAACCATTTTCGTTACATACTATATAGTCATTTTTATAATATATAAAATTTAAATTAAAAAACAAAATACACAATACAAATTATATCGTTACATATAAATTAATATTTTATTATCTTCAAAAACTAAACCAAGTTCGCTTTCTAATATAAAGATTAAATTAATAAAAAAAGCAAGCTAGGGGCCAATTCTACTAACAAATTGTCCCTTTATCGCAATCGAATCGAAGCGTGTTTGAGCCGTTTTCCTATTATTTATTTAACTATCGACTATTGGCATAAAAGTTAACAATTACATTAGAGTTTGACATAACGGTATATGTTAACATATTATCGGTTCGGTTCCGATTCGAATAAATACAGATGATTCAAAGTTGGATCGGAATTGAATCGGGAACGTGTCGTAATCGTTATAAATTAGTAGAATTCGGCCCCTAGACAACTAATGATTTATTTATAACATTGGCATGATAGCACAGTATCTAAGACAGCTGAAAAAAAGCGCTGTGCAGCGACACAGCTATACCAATTACTTTAACCGCAAAACATTAAAATGTAACAATTTTTAAAAAAAAATTCAATCAATCTTTACATCGCCAATGCACTGACCTTGAGAACTAAGATGTTATATCCCTTGTGCCTGTGACACTGTCTCACTCACCCTTCAGCACACACAACAATACTAAGTATTGTTGTTAGGCGGTAGAATCCTATGAGCAGGTGGTATCTCCAGGCGGGCTTGCACAGGCGCCTACAAAGTTTACAGAACATGCAGAGTCAATATTTTTCAAACCAGCAGACACATTTATAATAACGGTTGAGATAATAAAAAAATACATTTTCTAAATTCAAAATTTCAACACACGACTGAACAAAATCAACACGAAGGTTCGTCAATGGGTGTTATAAACACGTATTGGAAAAGCGTGGTGGAATGAGCCAATCGTTTTTCTCAAAGAGAGAGAGAGAGAGAGTTAGCCCAGTTAGACTTTTACTGGCTGTTTCTAAATGACAATTTAGAAAATTATATGTACTAATAAACGAGACTGTATAATGCCTAACAGAAAAGCTACTAAACCAATATACATAAAACTTATATCAATGGTGCAGCGAGTGTTACTGGTGGTAGGGCTTTGTGCAAGCTCGTCTGGGTAGGTACCACCCACTCATCAGATATTCTACCGCAAAACAGCAGTACTTGGCATTGTTGTGTTCCGGTTTGAAGGGTGAGTGAGCCAGTAGAGCCGTTGGTGCCTACTTACCAGGTGGCTCGTATGGTCGGCCGCCTTCCTATTCTATAAAAAAATGTTTCGATAAAGGTTTTTGTATATAATATTATTATATAAGTAATTGCACTTTGAATTTAGACTATTTATTTGACAAGCGTAAATTTCATATTCTTATTAAACATCAATATTATGAAACGAATGACTGTTTCGTTGGTCTGGTGGCTTGATAGAAGGCGCAAATCCTGAGGTCCTGGGTTTGAATCTGGGTCGGGAGATAAAAAGCTAGCGAGTTTCTGTCGATCAGATTCTGGAAGTGGGAAGTGTGTACACTCCTGAGCCTCAAAATTATGTGAATGAAGGAATACAGAGTGCACATGTGTTTGCGCACTTGTTAATCTCCCTTGAGGTTGGCCGCCGTGGTCGAAATCAGTCAGGAGGATTATAGTACATGAAACGAAACCTATAGTACATAATATACATAAATACCTACATACCTTACATATATATAAATCTTATATCAAAAAAGTATTTCGTTCGGAATTGCAGTCTCATTCCATTCCGGAAATTGCCACTTTACGCGAATTCGCGTCCTGTTAACGAATTCTGTAAGATTCGAAATTCGACGCTCGATTCGATCGAATGTTAAATAATTTATGTGTGCATGTGTATCATGTATCGATCTCACGCACACATTCACGCATTTACAATAACAAATCTTAACTGACGACATTTAACGCTCGAAATTTTACGCTCACTCGTCTTACGCTCGAAGTCTCATTTAAATACCGTGAAACTGAATTTTTTCAACAGTAATCTTTAAAAGGACTAATAACTGAATTAATAATAATAATAATATCCTGGGACATTATTCACACACCGTCATCTGATCCCAAACTAAGCAGAGCTCGTGCTATGGAAACCAGACAACTGATATACTACATATACTACTTTTCTTTTGTAAATACATACTTATATAGATAATTACATCCAGACTCAGGACAAACAGACATGTTCATGCACACAAATGTCTGTCCTGGGTGGGAATCGAACCCACAAATTTGGCATGGAAGGCAAGTATCTACCAACCACGCCAACCAGCCCATCAATAAAGTATCGTTGCGTCTTCATCGCCCTCTGGTTATAAACATCACTCTAATTTGTGAAGTATATTTAAACGAGACATACGTACCAACCACGCCAACAGCCCGTCAATTTTTATAAGAAGTATTTCAAGGTACCGTTTAATTATTGTTTCATCAAAATCGGTTGAGTCTATCAATGTTGCCGGCGATGTAACTCTGTCTGTCCGTTATGTCACGGCTAAACCACTAAACCACTATACCGATTTTGATGAAATTCGGCACAAAGAAAGCTTGAACCCCGAGGAAGATATAGGACGTTTTATACCAGCCCTACCAGCTCCATAAAAAACTCCTCGCCCTATAAAAAGCGGTCGAAACTGCAGGCACCATGGCAAGATGCAATAGAAATGATGTCAAGTATCTCCTCATTAGAAGTTACTGATAGCTGATGCTTCAGAATTATGAAGCTTGAAATGCTAACAAGAAGTCCGAGTATACTCTCAAGGCCTTATAAACTTTAAGTTAAATACTGACTTCTCTTTCTCTCATCATTGGTTTGACATTCGAAAGAAGTAGACAACATTGTTTTGTAAATCCCCCTCAAAAATTATTCATAGGTTATACTTAAATTTATTATTGAAAGTTAAAGTGAATAATAATAATAATAACCCATTGCCATGTCATCAACTGGAGTCGTAACTAAAAGCCTACAACGTGGCCTTGATATATTACTTCCTCAACACTCATCATTTACTCCAAAAGGCAATCAACACATGCCTCACTCGCAAGTATCTTACGACTTCATCCATCTCGTGCTTATACGATCACCTTCACGCTTGGCTACGTCCCATGTGATTAGGTTTTTGTTACCTCATAGGAGAGAAAATGTAAAATAATAATAATAATAATTAGATTCTTAAACGAAATTAGTTAATTTAAATCGGACGAGAACTGCTAAGATTTAATCTTGTTTTTTTTTTTATAGAATAGGAAGATAGACGAGCATATGGGCCACCTGATGGTAAGTGGTCACCAACGCCCTTAGACATTGGCACTGCAAGAAATGTTAACCTTCGCTTACATAGCCAATGCGCCACCAACCTTGGGACCTAAGATTTTATGTCCCTCGTGTCTGTAATTACACTGGCTCACTCACCCTTCAAACCGGAACACAACAATACCAAGTACAGCTGTTTTGCGGTAGAATATCTGATGAGTGGGTGATGGTACCTACCCAGTCGAGCTTGCACAAAGCCCTACCACCAGTATTATGCTAATATTAATAAAAATAAGCGAAATACAATTGGTGTTGTATTCCAAATAAGGATATATTAATCGAGAACTGTTCGTAGTGCATAATACATCAGAGATATTAGCGAATCGCATGGAATACCTAAATCTAAGGTTGGTTTATTTTTACTCCTTCTTCGATTATAATAGTATATACAGTTTTTTGTGGGTTGGTTTTGCTAAATGTAAATACTACTTACTTACTTTCTCCCGCATCTTCGCCCGCAACTTTGGAGTCAGGTGTTAGTTATAAAAAAGTCTATGTTCTGCTTGCTTCACACCAAAATTCATCAAAAACGATTCAGTAGTATAGCCGTGAAAGCGTATAATTTTACTAGTTTCGACCACGAATTCGAATAAGCTTGTGTGGTTAGGTAGCACTTACTTATCAGATATTCTACCGCAAAACAGCAGTACTTGGTATTGTTATGTTCCGGTTTGAAGGTTTAGTGAGCCAGTGTAATTACAGACACAAGGACATAACATCTTAGTTGTTGCACCCAAGGTTGGTGGCGCATTGGCGATGTAAGCAAAGGTTAATATTTCTTACGATGCCAATGTCTATGAGCGTTAGTGACCACTTACCATCACGTGGGTCAAACACTCGTGCGCCTACCTATTCCATAAAAAAACTTGTACGCAAAATAATAAAGCGTAATAAAAAAAAACAAACTCACTTACTCATTTATGATATTAGTAAGGACGATGGAAAACTTGCTCCATAAACACTACAATATTTTCCACAACTTAGAGTAGAGAGTCTGAAGTGAAAAGCGCAGTGCGAGGCGACAGGGTGTGTGACGTAATTATACGCGTCACACTTTGACGTCAGTTGTTTTACGAGCTAGGGTTGTTGACGTATAATTAAAACGAATATATTTGTGCAAGCCCTCCAAGTCTGGGTAGTTACCGTAACCGTTACAGTGAATGTCCCACTGCTGGGCTAAAGGCCTCCCCTCACTTTTTGAGGAGAAGGTATGGAGCTTATTCCACCACGCTGCTCCAGTGCGGGTTGGTGGAATACACATGTGGCAGAATTTTAGTGAAATTAGACACACCGGTTTTGAACCCACGATCATCGGTTAAGATTCTCGCGTTCTTACCACTGGGCCATCTCGGCTGGGTAGTTAGCAAAGATGAAATTTTCTACCGGTAAAAAGCAATACTTGGTATTGTTGTAGATCGGTTTGAAGGGTGAGTGAGACAGTGTACCTGCATAAGGGACACAACATCTTAGTTCCCAAGGTTGCCGCATTGGCGATGTAAGCGATGATTAATATTTCTTACAATGCCAATGTCTGGGCGCTGATCACTAGCCGTCACGTTACCAATATACAGATCTACCTATTTTTAAAGGTTTGGTTGCCTGGAAGAGATCGCTATGTAGCGATAAGTTCGCCAAAGTTGTATCCTATTCATAATTAAGTGTTTCATATTTTGTATTTTTTTTATATTAATGGTGTACAATACAGTATTTTTATATATATGTTGATCTTGAATCATGAAATTTCACAAGCAATGTCATGTAACACAAGTAAAGGAAAAAAAACATAGGTACTCACGAAAATTGATGTGTGAACACGTGAGCTCGTGTACCGATCTCACGCACACATTAACGCGCTCACAATATCGAATCTCACAGTGACGTCATCACGTTCGAACTCTCGAGAGCCGAATTCTACTAATTTATAACGATTACGATACGTTCCCGATTCAGTTCCGATCCAACTTTGAAGCATCTGTATTTATTCGAATCGGAACCGAACCGATAATATGTTAACATATACCGTTATGTCAAAATAAAATGTAATTGTTAACTCTTATGGCAATAGTCGATGATTAAATTAAAGAATAGGAAAACGGAAAAACGGCAACGATCACGCTTCGATTCGATGGCGACAAAGTGACAATTTGTTAGTAGAATTGGACCCCAGTTAGCTGCCGTGTGTCGAGCGCTAAAATGCGATTGCAAATGTATTTGCAATTGGCAAACTAAAATTCTGCTACACGTGTATTCCACCAACCCGCATTGGAGCAGCGTGGTGGAATAAGCTCCAAACCTTCTCCTCAAAAAGAGGAGAGGAGGCCTTTAGCCCAGCAGTGGGACATTCACAGGCTGTTACGGTTACGGTAAACTAACCGCGACCTGTATCGATTATGGGTCACCAAATGAATAATCTTTAGAAATAAATTTAATTAGTATAACATGCATGATTAGTTTTAATTAATATTTTTATTAATTTCGACTATGATTTTGATTATATTTAATTGTTTTTTTTTACTGTTTTCTATCATAGTAATTTATTTGATTGAAACTGTGTACAGTCATTTTTGTAATATATGAAATTAAAATTAAAATAAAAACAAAATACACATTACTAATTTATAGCAAAAACACGCCGTCTAAAAAAGTGTCCTGTGGCGTTGTACCAAGACGCTGGCACTATTGTCTCTGGACCAGTAAAAAAAAACTTATTTTTTTTTGGTAATTTTAGGCCTATGTACACTTGTGATTGACGATATTAGATATATTATAATTGTTTGATAAAATGACATACCTATTAGTATTTTCGTAACCACTGGAGCGAGAACCCGACTCGCAATTGGCCCGTTTTTATGTAATATCCAACTGAAAAATTTACTTAACCAATACACATAAAACTTATAATAAAAGATGCAGAGCGGTTCGGAAAAGGTTTTAGTATATAATGTTATTATATAAGTTACGATTTGAAGTTTTTATAACTGAATTTAGACCATTCATTTGAATAGTAAATTTAATGTTCTTGATTTACAATAAACAGATTAACTCTCTATAAATCAAAAATTACAGTAGCAGCATCTTCTTTTTTTTTGAGGAGCTGGTTTGGAGCTTATTCCACCACGTTGCTGCGATGCGGGTTGGTGGAATACACATGTGGTAGAATTTCAGTGATATTAGACACATGCACGTTACCTCACGTTGTTTTTCTTCACTATCCAACACGAGAATTAAACACAAATTAAGCAAAGCAAAGCAAAGCAGATGAAATTCAGTAGTGCTTATCCGGGTTTGAACCCTCGATATCAGTTGATATTTACGCGTCCTAACCACTGGGCCATCTCGGCTTGTCTCTAAACTTATATTAGAAAAACAAACTACAAAAATTTTATAAACATGTTTTTGCACACGTAGGCAGCCCTATTGTCACGTCAATGCCCATTTTCTTACCCTCCATGGCTGTAAAGGGGATGAAATTTTTAACATCCCTTAACATACGCGCCCTTGCCTTTCCAAGCTGACGGTTGATGAGATTATTTTGACCTTTTCACAAAGCTTAGGGTGCTGTAGGTTTTTAAAGCGAAATATTGTACGATAAATAATTTCAAGGTCGTATTTTTTCCTACGTAAAAGGTCTTAACTTACGTCACACGCCTTAAAATTTTCACAAGCTAAACAGTTTATAAATATTCCACAGCACGAACACAATGGCAATGGAATATAATGACGGATTTTATCGGCGACTTCGATCGCGTCGTAATTCAGAACAAGGGACGTATTTTACTAATCCATAACGATTGCAATACGTTCCCGTTTCAATTCCAATGCAACTTTGACTATTTTATTATTCGGATCTGAACCGAACCGATAATATGTTAACATATACCGTTATGTCAAAAGCAAACTTAATTGTTAACTTTTATGCCAAAAGTCGATAATTAAATGAAAGAATAGGAAAACGGATGAACAGCAATGATTTTGTTTCAATTTGATTGCGATAAAGTGACAATTTGTCAGTAGAATTATACTTTAATTCGTTGTATTTGTTAAAAATGATTGTTTTTTGTGTTCATTATTTCTAGTATTGCATGATTACGTATTTCGTACAAACAATATTAAAAAAAATGTTAACAAAAATAATATTTAGTGTTAAAAAATAAAATAAATGTACATATATACACCGAATTTTCAATCGCCCATTATAATTTATATAATATAATGAAACTTTTTGACAATTTTTTTGATACAGCCACTGCTCAAATATCAATTTTATAAAACAGATAAAAAAATCCGATGCTAAATTTACATAGCTCTTTAGAGAGCAATTACACAAGTTTCTTACAGTTTCTTCCCGCTAGAATTTGCTTTCCGAAACGATGGTAGATTTAAAATAGTGATAATTCAAAAACACTATTGTATATACTCACTATAAAAAAAAACAATGGTTTGTTTTACTAAACGCTAACTTGAACACATCCCTTAATTCGAATAATTAAGCGTAAAGCGCTGAAGTGTCTATTGTCAAGCGCTTCTTTTGCGTTTCCTCGATTTTTCAGGACATGAAGGGGAGCAAGATAGAATAATTAGAGGAAAAATTATCACGATATCGTCCCTTTCATAAATATAAACACATTTTCCCAGCAGTGGGATATTTTTTGACTGTTACTATAAGTTTGCGGCGAAGACAATTTTTTTTGTTTTGTAACTTGAAATTTTGATTTGTCTTTTATTTGTTTTTTTTTGTGCTATAATCTATATGTTACCTTATTGTTCATGCAGTTATCACCTGTAATTGAGGTACCACTTCTTTTTTTTTTTATGAACTGTGTGCTATCATTTATCTGTGGTACGTTGTTGGTGATCTAATAAATAAATAAAATTATATAAAATAAGACAAAACGAGGGTTCACATATTTCCACAAATGAGGTATCTTTTGGATAGCGTTCTTTCGTTTCGAGTCTTGCTTGATAAACTAATTATTTTTCAACAGATAATCGGCATGCCGTGGGCGTGAAATGGATGGTATTCAGATGGAGCCCATCGGCAAGTATAAAGCCGATCGTAACGGATCCGCTAAGGGTATGTAAAATCAAAATCTATACTAATATTAGGGCTTTGTGCAAGCTCGTCTGGGTAGGTACCACAAAACAGCAGTGCTTGATATTGTTGTGTTCCGGTTTGAAGGGTGAGTGAGCCAGTGTAATTACAGACACAAGGGACATAAAATCTTAGTTCCCAAGGTTAATGGCGCATTGGCTATGTAAGCGATGGTTGACATTTCTTAAAATGCCAATGTCTAAGGGCGTTAGGTTACTTTCCATCAGGTGGCCCATATGCTCGTCCACCTTCCTATTCTATAAAAAAAAACTACAGGCAAAAGAGACTTAACATCTTAGTTCCCATAGTTGGTGGAGTACTATAATTAAAATTTATTTGATCATTTTAAAACGATTGTTTCACAGTACATATACCCAGTAGCGAATATCTAGACAGCGCGATTCAGGAATTTGACATATCGAATGAACGCCATCTATCGGTACCGAGTTGTTACTTGTTTATTGTATATGTATGGGCTTTAAAACTATCTTTTATGTCCGCAGCGGCCGCTTGGAGAAACATGGTTGATCAGGACTTGGATGACGTGGCGTTTTTAGCTGGTAAGTAAGGATTTGATCAGCAATACTTCGTACTCATCATCTTTATTAAATACATGTAAAGCGGTACATATTCTGCTTAATACGACAATGTTTACCAGTTGCTCATGTTATGTATTTCTTCGTAGAAAACTTAATACCGAAGCTTTTTTATGCTATTACAACGTTGTGTACAACAACTTGTGTTGCGTTTATCGGATCGCCATGACTTGGTATATAAAAGCAAGACGCCTGCTGGATTTGGCTAGTATGTATAAAAAAAGAATCGAAAAGTATCTTATGACAAAAAAACCTTATATTTTTCAAAATTTGTATTTAATAAAATCCTTTCATTGGATATCTAACACGGCATTTTTTTTGTATATGACTTTAAATCCTCGAGAGGGCGACATATTCAACTGAATGTGACGTCACAAAGCATGAAATCAACGTCAAACTACGATAAGTAGTTTAGAATTTATGAGAAAACAGATAAACATCCCGGTCAAAATATGCTCTTTTTTGCTTCGCAGTAGTCGGGTAAAAAACATCATCAATGCAGGTAAAAGGTCGTTGACTCAACTTGTAGCTGCTTTCTGACTGACTCAGTTGGTTAAGGATGGCCAATCATCCTCCCCCAAGTGTGGATAGCTTATAGCACAAGTAACGTCATTTTAAATCTAGATTTATGCAACAGCAATTATAATCTATAAATCTACAAAACAGGAAATATTATGAGTAGCAACTTGTAGTCTATTCCACAGATTAAATAACCTCACCTGTTAATCAAAGCTATAAATCCCCAATTAATATTATTTTTTTTACATACATAGGCTAGCGCTTGACTGTTATCACAACTAATGGAAAGTAAATAAACAGTCTAAGGTGGAGCGCGCTTGCCTAGAAGATGGAATTATGGAATTTAAAAAAATATAATTTATGTAATGAGGGTTTCATTACATTCCAATTAAAAAACCGCAAAGCAAGCCTTATAAGTCCGTTGCTAATTTAAAACCTTACTTAAAATATAAAATATGCACAAATGTTTTTATTAATATATAATATCATATTCTTTTGTTTTTAATGAATGCATTTTAAAAATGGAACATTTAAAGAAATGGAACACACGCTACGGAATTCAACTTTATAATCTGTAACAAAACAAGATGGCGCTTAAATAAAATTCTTTACAGTCTTTTGTCTCTATTGTTTTTTGAATTATTTCGTTTTGTTAAGAAAATCTGTGTCTAGAAATGTGATTGTTATTTAAAACAGAAAATGAATTTTATATTAAAAAAAAATTATACATAAAAAAGTATGTCATACAGTTAGTCAAGTCAAGGTGCTTATGATAAGTCCAAAAATTTATTATATATTAATAGGTTTTTGTTATGTGATAGGGGTTTGTGCAAGCTCGTCTGGGTAGGTACCACCCACTCATCAGATATTCTACCGCAAATCAGCAGTACTTGATATTGTTGTAATTGATTGAAGAGTGAGTGAGCTAGTGTAATTACAGGCACAAGGGACATAAAATCTTAGGTCCCAAGGTTGATGGCGCATTGGCAATGTAAGCGATGGTTAACATTTCTTACAGTGCCAATGTCTTAGGGCGTTGGTGACCATTTACCATCAGGTGGCCCATATGCTCGTCCGCCTTCCTATTCTATAAAAAAAACAAAGATGGCGTTAGTAGTCAGTTAAATCGCGGTTAAGTTTGTTGGATTTGAATTACATAGAAGAGATTATTGCTCATACAATCGAAATTGAAGTATTCGTCCGGATGTTACGGTTTCATTGTCACAGTTTAAAAAGTGACGACTGAGGTGCTTCGTATGAGGAGTAACATACTCCGCAGATAGACATAATGCGATTTACGGCGGCCATTTTCAACATACTAGCTAGCCCACAGCTTCTTGGGTTAATTTTAAATTAAAGTCTGTGTTAAGCCACTGTCTATAATAGCACACAAATATATTCTTTAGCACAGACAGTCGAATCGCTTTTGCGATCCCTTGTACTTGTGTTGACGCACAGAATTGTGCACTGTAATATGTGCGTATTTAGCTCGGTCTCCATTTAAAATGGCCGTCATGGCTGTCAGTTTCAGTGCCTCTTTTTCAGGGCATCTTTTATCACATAACAATGGGGATGGCCCTAGTGCCCTAGGCACTTTGACATTTGGGGACTTTGACACCATTACTAATCGGTTTGAGTAATATTATAATAATTTTGGCTTACCGGACCCCTAGGCCAGTGCGCTGTAGGCCTTGACAGACATCCGTGGATGAATTTCAGTCCATCCTAATCAAGTATACCAGCAGAGACAACCTAAAGGTTAGAACGCGTGAATCTTAACCGATGATAATGAGTTCGAACCCGGGTAAGCATCACTGAATTTTCATGTGCTTAATTTCTGTTTATAATTCAACTCGGTGAAGGAAAACATCGTAAGGAAACATGCATGTGTCTAATTTCACTGAAATTCTGCCACATGTATATTGGAGCAGCTTGATGGAACAAGCTCCATACCTTATCATCAAAAAAAGGTAAGGAGGCTTTGCCCAGCAGTGGTATATTCACAGGCAGTTATATCAAGTATAATGTCTAGTACATCTCATCATAACTCGTCTAAAAATCCATGTCACCAAAAATATATTCATTAAGTTTTGGTTCATTGTATCATAACTAGCTCAAGTGACTCAAACTCTTCAAATATTATAAAGAGTTCTCGCCCGTTATCTTGAAAGATGAAAGACGAAGGCTTCTTCTATGAAGATCTTTAAACAAAGGAAAAACGACCTTGAGCCATGCTAAATAGTTTGTAAATAGTTTGTCGCTGGATTAAAAAAAAATTTCAAGTAATTGCCTTATTTAGGTACATTTTTTTATCATGAGATTTAAGTTCATAATTATTATTAGAGCACCACCTACCTCATATCCTATGAGTTATCACTTACTTCGTTGGTTGCCAAAACTGTGTACTACTTTTATTTAGGCTGTATCCATGTTTTTTATTATTTTTCTCTTTTCTTTGTGGTGTACAATAAAGTATAAAGTATATGGTCTTAATCAAATAGTTCTGAAAATTCACAAAAAAAAATATTTTTCTTTATTTTATTTTTACACGTAAACTATGTACAGACATTTTTATAATATACAAAACTAAAATAAAAACAAAATACACATTACAAATTTAAGGCAAAAACACGCCGTCTAAAAGATTGTCCTGTGGCATTGTACCCACGACGTTGGCACTATTGCCTCTGCATCGCTAGACTTTTTTGGGTTGAATTAGCGCCAGCTTTTTCACCAGAAGTGTGGACCAGTTTCTTAGAAAAATCTTTTATGATTGTTTTTGTATCAGATGACCATGGACCTAATGTTTCAAAACGCAGCGCCTCAAATTCATATCCGTTGTTTATAATTTAAGTTATAGTAGAATCGGATAGAATATCTTGCCGCTCGAAGGTTTTATTGCGAACGACCTTGTGATATCTGCATCTAGGTGGAATGTTATATAATGTTTTTTGTGCAAACTCGTCTGGGTAAGTACCACCCACTTATCAGATATTCTACCGTAACACAGTACTTGGTATTGTTGTGTTCCGGTTTGAAGGGTGAGTGAGCCAGTGTGATTACGGGCACAAGGGACATAACATCATAGTTCCCAAGGTTGGTGGCGCATTGGCGATATAAGCGATGGTTAACTTTTCTTACAATGCCTATGTCTATGGGCGTTTGTGACTACATATCATCAGGTGACCCATATCCTCAACAAAATAAAACAAAAAATAGCATGTTTTGAACAGACGAAGTAATTTTGGTAGAGATGAGACCTAAATACAATAATAGTACAAATTACAAATAACACCAATGGTTTATCCGATTAAATCGAGGACAAAAATGAATAAGAAATGTCTGGAGATGAAATACATTATCAATTTTTTTTTAAATCCCTGCCTTATTGCCTCTACTGGTGGAGAGCTGGTTCATTTGTCGCCCAGATAATCGGAATTGGGATTCAAATGGGAAATGTTGCTAGCATTTGTAAGGTTTTACTAATTTTTAGGTATTATTTTGTGAATTTTAGAAGATTATGGTAATATTTTTAATTAAATTAATACTGGTTGGAAATTATGGAACAAAAAAAACTACGCGATATAGAAAAATTAAAAATTGACTTGTTGGTTGGTAGTCATGGAGATGAGAGAATGGTTTGCAAAAAGAATGTAAAATACTAATTAGTGTTATATTGTAATGCAAGTTTCGTATAAAAGAAAATAAAGTATTCAAGGCTAACGAGAAGAAGAGTTTTACTGAGCCATTCTTACACATTCTTGCCGTCATTCCACGCGGTCACCATATTTAAGGCTCTATAATTAATTCTGTACCAAATAAGTCTATAAAAATATAATATGCTGACTAAAAAAATATATTACGTTTAATATTTATAATATTAGGTACCAAGAAAAATAAATATTAAATATTTGTTTTTGTGTTGTTATCTGTTCCGCTTGGGGTTGCCTGGAAGAAAATGTCATCCGGCATTATGTCTTTGCGAAATAAATCCAAAATAAATAAATTATGCGAGTTATTAAAATCTAAACAATCTTTTTTTAGACTAACCTAATTATCCCAATAATATGCATTGTATATGTTCAAACGATACATTTTGAAGGATTTTCGTAAAAATCTGAATTTCACGATGGCGAAGCTGTATAAATAAATCAATATAAAGACTCACTCACTCCCGTCAGGTGGGGGGGCGCTCTCATATTGACAGGCTAATCATCAATTATAATAATATCTACAAATTGCTCAATAATATGATTAACAATAAGAATGTGTCAAACGAAGCCATTATAATTGATATTAATTTATTTATTGATCACCAACAAAGTACACACAGATACATGATAGCACACAGTTCATAAAATAAAAAATAAAAGAAGTGGTACCTCAATTACAGGTGATAACTGCATGAACAAAGGCAACAAATACATTATAGCACAAAAAAAAAACACATTAAAGTAATCAAAATTTCAAGTTACAAAACAAAAAAAAACAAAGCAATGAATAAAAAATTAATAAACTAAAATAAAAATAATAATGAAAACTAATACGGATAATTAAGTATTACTTATTAATGGCATTATGGACCTTCTAAATTTAAGTATATTTTTAACGACAAATTGAATCAGTTTCGTAAAAAATTATCTATTTTTTTCCTCAATAATAATATATTTTTGTTTTTAACTTCTTTTTCTTTATACCTCTTACTTTTGTTTGCTTTTTATCGTATTCAAAATTTTTATTCATTTTATACCAATCATGTGTAATTTAATTGTTAATATCTTTTCTATTTGTTATAAATATTTTAATTATTTAAAATTATTATTTTTGTTAACTCGTAATGTTGATATATATTGCAACACCTATAATTTAGGAGACACTTGATTTGTATAACCTCATGTTTAAAGACTCAATTGTATTTATTAGCGTACTTCTTGTTGGCGTTGATATTATAATAAATAAATAAATAAATATATGTATAATTGTTCCCATCTGATTTCAACGTTAATGATGATGATATGCACGTACATCTTAACCGATGATCGTGGGTTCAAACCCAGGCAAGCACCACCGAATTTTCATGTGCTTAATTTGTGATTATAATTCATCTTGTACTTGACGGTGAAGGAAAACATCGTGAGGAAACCAGCATGTGTTTAATTTCACTGAAATTCTGCCACGTGTGTATTCCACCAACCCGCATTGGAGCAGCGTGGTGGAATAAGCTTCAAAACCTTCTCCTCAAAAAGGGAGAGGAGGCCTCAGCCCAGCAGTGGGACATTCACAGGCTACTGTTCCTGTACTACTTACTTACTGTATGATGTATTTCTAGACACAGATAAAGCAAGGGAAGCGAGGGAGCTCGGGGACACGCCCGTGGCTGTCTGTTCCCAACGACGAGCTCTATGTTTGGCAGCTCTAGTCTTCTCCGCGATGTTCGCCATCGCGCTCCTGGTGGTGTACGCAACTCCGCAGCCTGGTGAGTCAAGCTTCAAGGTGTATGTGTTTGTGTGTGTGATTGATTAGCGTGTGGTGTGTATTGCTTTATACATAAAAATATTGTTTCTTTTATGAATCAGTATTAATAGCTCATGAATTAATTAGTAAGCTTCGCTACTGATAAATTAATAAGCAAAGTTATTAATTGTCTTAAAATAGCATGCTTTTTATTATGAAGAGTTAATAAAGAGCACGTGGTATGTTGGTATAAAAGGAAACTGTAATAGCTGAGCCGGATAGAGGTCTGGTAGTCCTTGCAACAAAGGAGGTCCCTAATTATAACCCAAGTAAATTGAAAAACTCCACAATCGGGTGTTTTAGTTATATGTAATTTATTTCGAAACATATTAAATTATTTTAACAAACATTATGGAGATATAAGAATCTCGAAACTTCTATGGGACCCTTTCTTTTCAAAGCCCCGGGGCTGTTGCCCTCCCCAGAATCAAATAAATTCGGTAATTAAATGCCGTATTGTTCTAGATTAATAATTATAGGTTCAATCCCCGGGCTTCAAACACCAAAATACACTCTTATTCGGCTCGCAGATGACACGAGTAGGAATTATAATTAATGTTAATATATTTGATCTATTATTGTGACAAAACCACTTGAATAAAAAAAATATACTTAAAAAAACTATATCCGGCTCGCAGAGGACCAATATAGGAATATAAGCTTATAATCCTTTTTTTAATTGGAGAAGATGTCTGTTTGTTATATATGAAGCATTTCTATTGGTTAAATATTTATGGTTAAATACTCTAAAACAATATAACGGCGACCTTTTGTAATATTTGTACTCGCCACGAGGCAAAACACACAAAGGTTTTGCTTATTTCAACACGAACTTTATTAACGTATATTTATTATTGAAGGCAATTACTGCGAAGCCTGTTTTGAGTTTTCTTTATGTATATATGGACCGTTTATTTTGAAAGTAGTGTAAGTCCATTTTTGGGAAAAATGAGCTATCACGTAATTCATGCTTAATTTAATGTAATTTTTTTATATATAACTAGTCCTTGTTTAATCTCTCAAAAAAATCCCATTACACCACTTTCAAAATAAACGGTCCATATAATGAAATTTCGGTCTTTTTGTTATTGTTGTAAGAAAAGTATATGAGATCTGCTTTGTCTACTGACTTGGTTATATACATGTAGTATCCTACATACATACATAAGATGATTACATTGTAATACATATCTTTATTGATTTATGCGGCCCACGTTAGTAAAGATGTCGTCAACGATTTCTGTCATATTTAAGCCAATTTACACAAAACATTGATGAATTATACACTTACACCTTCTTAAAGACTCTCTCCGTCCATTGGTGAAAACCGTATCAAAATCCGATCAGTAGTTTTTGAGTTTATCGCGGACAAACAGACAGACGCGATTTTTTTTTATAATATAGTGATTAATATCGATTACAACGAAGGTCTCTATTGAAAGTTGATGTCATTTTTCAGAATGCCCATGTCGAAGTGAATCTGAGCTGATACCAGGTCAATCGCCAACGGGATCTGAAGAAAATGCAACAACCGCTAATAAGTAAGAACATCAATATTTTAGTCCACATTTAAATACAAGGGGAGGTCCAAAAGTACGCGGTGACCACCATACTGCCATACCATTACTACCATTTTACTGGTGGTAGGGCTTTGTGCAAGGTTGGTGGTGCATTGGCGATTTCTTACAGTGCCAATGTCTAAGGGCGTTGGTGAACTCTTACCATCAAGTGGTTCATATGCTCGTTCGCCTTCCTATTCTATAAAAAAAATACTAATTGCGAAGTCAACATTAGTTACATGCTTATATATTTTAGAGCTAACTCATTTACTTACATGCTTATATATTTTAGAGCCTCATAGTAAAATTACGCTTATAAAATCAATAATATTATTTCAGAGATAGGATAGCCAGCAATGGAATGGTTTTCCCATGGCGTGGCGCGAGGTTACCAACCTTCCTAATACCCAAACACTACAGTCTATGGTTACATCCAAATCTGACTACGGGAGAGTTGAGAGGTAAGTTTCGATGTTACCTTTAATCCAATGCATTGATTGATTTAATCCAATGGATTGAATACACATGCTGCAAATTTTCATGTAACTCATGCAGGTTACGAGATGGCCTAGTGGTTAGAACGCGTGAATCTTAACCGATGATCGTGGGTCCAAACCCGGGGAGGCACCACTGAATATTCATGTGCTTAATTTGTGATTATAATTCGTCTCGTGCTTGACGGTGAAGGAAAACGTCGTGAGGAATGCATGTGACCTCCACCACCAGCATTGGAGCAGCGTGGTGGAATAAGTTCCAAACCTTCTCCTCGAAAGGGAGAGGAGGCCTTAGCCCAGCAGTGGGACATTAACAGGACATTTCTTTAATGCGTTTTGTTTTATTTTAAGGTGAAGTTTCAATTGACTTCAAGGTCGACCGCGACAGTACATTCCTAGTTCTCAATGTGAGGGATATGAATGTAACTGAGAGGGCACTGTTTAAGAGTGGCGGTTCTTTGGGCCCGAAGGTCGCTAGGACGTTGGATTATCCGCCGGCTGACCAAACATATATCGAGTTTAAGGTAAGTTTAGATTATTCCAAAGGTAAGGTAAGTTATTTAAATTAATAACTTTTTACTATTTAATTTAAATTTAGTTTTTAATATAATTCGCTGTATAAATAGAGACATTAGGTAATTACATCTTATATTTCATAATTCAAACGTAATTAAAATTATTGGCAAATCGATGACGTCAAACCACAAGATGGCTGATCCGTTTTACATAAAAAGTATGCAATAACTCTCGTCTAAATATTGATATTGGGTCGCTGTTATATATATATGTCTCGGTCTAGTGGTATAAGTACATAACGCAAGTGCATTCATTGTTTGCAGGAGAAACTTCGCCGGAAATACAATTATACACTGAGTCTCCGCTTCATAACGAAATTAGATCGAAGTGACAAACAACGCGGCTTCTTCCTAACGTCATCGCATCGACAGTAAGTGTACAAATTTAATCATAGGGAGCTGGTTCCTCCTTACTGGCCTAGGCCAGTCCGGGTCTCGGGCCTCGGGGTTGCCCCCTTTACCCGGGCTGTTCCTCAACGTAAGAACTACTTGCCGTGTCTTTAATTATTTGGCCCGAGGGGCCAGGGTCTAAATGACCCAGTGGTTGTTGTCGTCATCGTTGGTGTTTAGTTAGTCTTATCCGGGTGATTGTCATCCTACCATTCGTGGCCCTGATCGTCGCTGCTATCGATGTCTGCAGTAGGACAGTTGACAGGTGATAGCAGGAGTTCCCGAGGTAGAGGACGCCCCTCAGGTGGTCGAGCATGTAGTGGTGCAATGTCCGCTCTTCCGAACATTGTGCGCGCGAAATGGCGGACGAACTCCTCCACGGTGGGCGTTCTGGTGTCTCGATGTATGACGTCGTTTCTGACGAACCTCGGGGCTCCTACTATCATTCGCAGGCATCGAGTTTAATCATTCGTGTATAGTATAGTAGTTACAACCCGATATCGATAGATGGCGCTTAACCAATATGTCAATTTTCTGAATCGCGCTGTTTAAATATTCGCTATTGGTTGTATATAGTGTGGAACAATAATTGTAAAGTTACTCTCCCCACCGACTACCTCCTGAACCGAGGTGCGATCTCGTAGGAGAGACGGCTCAAATTTCAAGACGTAGTCCTAGTAAAAAAAGTAAATTCATCAAATAAATTCTAGTTGTGTGAACAGTGGAAAACTCTTTCTTAGATTCATTTACCGTTTGATCCGAAATTAGTTCGGCGTAATTAGGTGTTTTTTAAATTGTTGAATATATATTTCCAGACTGACCAACTAGCACCGCCTATAGACATTGGCAATGTACGAAATATTAATCATTTAACATTATCAGTGCACTACCAATCAGTGTTGCAGAACTATCGATGGTTTGACTATCGACGGTTGACTTCGAAAATATCGATATCGAAAGTATCGTCTTGTGTCAATACCGTCGGTACTATCGATAGTAATTATAGCTCTCCGTGCACAATACTATTGATAATAACAATACTATCGAAAAATCATTGACTATCGATAGTCCAAAACCATCGATGCCAGCGATAGTATCGATAGATTTTGAAAAAAACTAATGAATTTTGCAATACTATCGATTGTGACTATATCTATATTATATATTGTATCGATATTATTACGATCGATATTTATTTACACTTTCACTATCGATAAACAATCGAAGTGGATTATCAACATGCAACACTACCACCAACACTACTACGTATTTCAATTTAATTAATATTTATTAATTTCATAAAGACAAGAATACACGGTACTCTTTTATTTATGCGTCTGTCTCCCTTTTTTTTATTTTATAGAACAGGAAGGCGGACGAGCATATGGGCCACCTGATGGTAAGTGGTCACCAAACGCTCTTAGACATTGGCATTGTAAGAAATGTTAACCATCGCTTACATCGCCAATGCGCCACCAACCTTGGGACCTAAGATTTTATGTCCCCTGTGCCTGTAACACTGGCTCACTCATCCTTCAAACTGGAACACAACAATACCAAGTACTGCTGTTTTGCGGTAGAATATCTGATGAGTGGGTGGTACCTACCCAGACGAGCTTGCACAAAGCTCTACCACAAGTAAACAGCCCTTCAGGGCGAGAATAAACAAACGGTATTTCCCTTTCAGTCGTTGTGCGGTCTCCCGTTTCTGGTTGACTCACGCCCGTTCCGCCTTCCCTTGCCTCGATGAACCGCATCTCAGAGCTACGTTCAAACTCACCATTGTAAGGGATAGGTAAGTAATATTTAACACATTTCCTCCAAACTTACCATTCATATTTCTAAGGTAACCCTGAGACTATTGAATTTATTTATTTAAACTTTAAGCATGGGAATCGTGTTTTTAATTGTCTTTTTATACAAAAAATCGACTGCCTGTTGGTGCAGTGGCTCGCAATAACGCAGATCCCAATGATGGGTTCAAACCCCAGGTTTTTTAGATTAAACCTTATTGAGATTTTCTGTCCCAAAAATTATTAGTAGCAAACAGTGCACCTGGCACTCTCTATTCCCTCTCATAATCTGATGGGACTTCAACCACAAACGATCAGAAAGTGTTCAGGCGAATATGATATTGATTATATTGTGTATATATATAATAATAAATATTTATTGTGTTTATATTAATATTAGTGTTTCTATTGTGTTCAGATTTCACGTATCTCTAACAAATATGCCGATAGTCGCTACCGAAGAAGCTGGATTTTATTTAGGACACAGATTGGTAAGTTTCATTAATAACAATTAATAACAATCATTTTATTTTTTTTAATTTTATTTTAACAGGATCTCCAACAAGGAATACACATGACAATCTTTAAATACATTATGCGAGTTATAAGTCTTTGTGCTCCCTCAGTTACAGGAAACCACAGCATCCATCACGTACAACTAAGTAACAGATAATATAAACAGTAAAATTAAAATTAGGAACTATAAATGATATGACAAAGAACTTAAAAAAAAAACGTATATTATAAAAATAATAAGATTAATAAAGTTGTGTACACGTGTGCACTGTAATAAGTCACGCACGGCTAGGCGTGTGAATGGCCTCAGTGGTCGAAATTGACTAATTCGAATGTATAACGGTTACGATACGTTCCCGATTCTATTCCGATTCGACTTCGAACCGAAAATAGTAAAACGGTTAAAAGGCAACGATTACGTTTCGGTTCAATTGCGATATGACAATTTGTTAGTAGAATTGATCGCCAGAACATCAGCATTGGTATTTTCAATAGCTTACCTAATAATATAATATACAGGATGACTGGTGAATTAGTATCAATATTTTAGGAGCATAATCGGTACATGATTCTCATTCGAATTATGTAAAAAAAATAGGTACTTAATTTTTGACCAAATTTACAAAAAATTTACTTTAAATAAATAAAGTGTGGACATATTTCCGCGGCGCGTGCGGCGTGGTGTTTGCCACCCGCAACCCCTGCCCCGCGGCTGATTAGTCGGGCGAGCGCCGCCGTAAGGTTCGTCCATCTTCCCGCGCGCGCGCCCCTAGCGATCGATCTTACGCGTATACCTAATCTTTCGTGTGTGAGTGTGACCCGACATTAGTAATTAGGTATGGCTTATCAATACACAAATACAGAATACTGTGAGTAGTAAAGTGACCCATTCGTGTTAAAGCATGTGAAAGACAATATGCGTAAACGTGCCGAACTGTGTATCACACGAGCAGGAGCTCACTTTGAACATTTGTTAAGGTTAGTGTAGTTATGTAGGTAAATAGGTAGTTAAATGATTGACAATCGTTGTAAATAAATATGATTCCATTTTTAAATACGCCGGAAATACCAAGATAGGTAAACAGTTAAGTTTTGTCCCAAGTTCATATCATTTACCTAGTCAACAAATTTGTTGCTTAAACGAGTGAAATATTTTGGTATTTTTGCCTGTTCTAAGCCAGGTTTAAAGTATGAAGGGGGATTGGATCATGCTTGTTTATCAAAGGTAGCCTGCTACCCTGTTAACACGCGGCGGCGTTTGGACGTAGGTAAAGTACCGCGCGATAACTAAATGTACCTAACTGTGTTGTGTCGTCAGCGCAGCTAGGGTGTCCACATGACGCGTAATTAATTACATAACTATTGGTTAACTTTACTTAGAAGTTTATTAATATTTATGTTATATGTATTTTTTTTTTGGTCATATATGGTCATCAAATATCACGTCCTTAATTATTGATACTATTCAAACAGTCACCCTGTACATATAATTATCACTCGTAATAGTGATGACTGCATCGTTGGTCTAGTAGCTTGATGTAAGGCCGCAGACCCGGAGGTTCTGGGTTCAATTCCCAGGTCGGGCCAATGAAATGTTATTGGGTTTTTCTGTCAGAAAAAGTAGCAGCCCGGAGTCTGGAAGTTGGAATTGTGTTCACTCCCGTACCTCGGAAAGCACGTAAAGCCGTTGGTCCTGCGCCTGAACTCTTTCCGGTCGTGTCGGATTGCCGTCCCATCGGATTATGAGAGTTAGGGAATAGAGAGTGCACCTGTGCTTGCGCACACACTTGTGCACTATAATATCTCCTGCGTAGTTGGCTAATCTCTTTGAGATTGGCCGCCGTGGCCGAAATCGGTCTGGAGGACATTATTATTATTATTATTAATTATCGCTTAGAATATATTTAATACTTGATTCGTGCCGAAAATACTTTTTTATTTTATTAAATGCAAACACCATGTTTTTTTTTATAGTATAGATTAGCGGACGAGTATATCGACCTGTTGGTAAGTGGTCACTAATGCCCATAGACATTAGTATTGTAAGAAATTTTAACCATCACTTACATCGTCAATGCGCCACCAACCTTGGGAACTAAGATGTTATGTCCATTATGCCTGTAATTACACTGGCTCACTCACCTTTCAAACCGGAACAGAAGAATAACAAGTACTGCTGTTTTGCGGTAGAATATCTGATGATTTTCAAAACTGTATCACTTAATATATGTACTATATGTATTTAGTCTGTTTATATAACGATATACTACTAATGTATTAATTGTCATCGAGTTAACCGACATACATCTCACACGTAGCCTTGTAGCGGTGTGTCGGTAAAGATATTAGGATGAAACAATAGACAGTTTAGTACTTATTAAAGCTTGGACATATTCCTAACCTTTACTGGTGGTAGGCAAAACAGCAGTACTTGGTATTGTTGTGTTCCGATTTGAAGGGTGAGTGAGCCAGTGTAATTACAGACACAAGGGACATAAAATCTTAGATCCCAAGGTTGGTGGCGCATTGGCGATGTTAGCGATGGCTAATATTTCTTACAGTGCCAATGTCTAAGGGCGATTGGTGACCACTTACCATCATTCCTATTCTATAAAAAAAACACAAATAAAGGCTTTATCTATCTATATACTGTAAAAGTATATTTTCTTTCGAGGGTAACGATTATAATTGCAAAACACCAATTTACTTTCACACAATTTTATTTTTAAATGACTTCACACATCAATCACTTTATTAAATCACAATACAATTAAAACACGGCTTTCTCTCACAATTATCAGTCGTTAATTAAATCGCGATTACACATTATAAATGTCACGACTAAGTTGCCTTCGGGCAGCGTAACGATAAACTGTTCTCGAAATACGCTTGAGACCCTTTTTATACTCTTTATTTTATAAATAAAAATGTGGGTAGATCCTAATTTCATACAATACATATATCGAATAAGACATAATCATTTTTGTTTTGTAGCTTCAAGACGAATTTGCAATATCCCCTCCAATGTCGACACATATGATGTCTCTCGCTGTGTGCCGCCTCCAGCGTAGAGCTGCACCGCCTCTACCCGAACCCACTCCAGAAGTCACTGAAGCTCCGCCGGATGACTTCCTGCCGCCACCGGAAGTCAGCTTATACAGTGACCAGCAAGTTATACTGGATGAATCGGGGTTTGTGATGTATATGTGCTCTATACGAATAAATGTAATTCAAGTGTGAGTGTATGAGACAACTGCTACCTAATAATTTAACCTAACCTACAATTCAGGTAGGTGATGTACGTTAAATTGGCAAATTTGAAGAAATTTCGTTACAAACTGTATTGCACTCTGGGAAAACCATGGATTTTGCTAGTTACTAATACATACCGTATATATATAGTAATACATTCAAATGTAGTTCCATGTATATCACAGTCGAAGTTTAAAGTCAAAAATCTTTATTCAATATAGAAGCGTTACGGTTACCGGTTTAGAAATAAACACCTTAGACCTGAGAAGAACAGGCGAAAGAAACGCAGCGGTTTTTTTTTATATCATCCTTTACAATTATAAGTAATATACAACAATAGCAGAATTATATATCCTATCTCGCATTTATAATAATAATAATAATATCTTTATTCTTCAAGCAACAAGGCCCATACTTTTGGTACATGATAATTAAACATAACATTAGATAGTATACATTAATAATTGGAATCACAATCACACTTACAATTACAATCATAAAATAATGATAATAAAAATTAAAAATGAATTAAAAACGAGCTAATTATATGATATAAAAAAACAAAAGAGAAAATAATACATATTTTAATATAAAATAAAATAAAAAACAAAATTATATTTAATACTATAAATGCGAAAGTAACTCTGTATGTCTGTTGGGCTTTCAAGGTTAAACTACTGAATCAATTTTGAAAGCATTTCGTACGAAGCCAGCGTGATATCCAATGAAGGATACAGGCTACTTCTTACACCTAAATCAGACCACCTTACGAGTGAAGCCCTGGACAAAATTAGTGTTAAATATTTATAAAGTAAATTAGTGATATTGTAGAAACGCGCTTCTAATCCGAAGCGATTCGAGTGCCTTGTAGACCTAGGCTTAAATCTAGGGCTGCTTAGATTTTTTAACTTTCATCTCTAGATAGAATACTGAAATATTTAACTATTAAATATTTTTATTCAATTTAAGTATATGTTTAACTATATTTTCAGGCCATTGTTAGAATGGGTCCAGAAAACGATACAGCTGTTCGCGTTCGAACTGAACACATCTTACCCGTTACCTAAGTTTGGTAAGTTCTATTTAATAAAAACATTATTGAGCAATTTATTTTCAAAACTAACCGTAGAATTTTTACTGGACAAATAACAAGGATTGTGTTATTTATAAATAATAAATATAGTATTATTATTATTTACAACATAGTGCTATTTAATTTTTAATCTGGCAATGATATTCTGTCAACAGACATCGTAGTTGTTGATGGAGGTAACCAGTTTTCTGAAGGATGGGGCCTCATCACTCTGTCGCCATCATTACTGACGGACACAAAAGCGATCGCAAGATTATTAGCACAACAGGTAAGTTTATAATAATAAGGTAACGCCAGGTAGTCAAGTATCTAAGGAGTGAATTAAGCACGTCCGAACAGATTCAGATGATCAGTTTGATGTTATTATTCCCACGAATTTACCTAGTCAGCGATGCCACCCAGTAGACCACCCAACGATAAATGCAACAATGCATTTTGAGGCTCATACTGTGAATACTCCGTGTGGTACTGGCTGCATAGCTAGGTAAGGTTTTAATAATAAATCAATTATTGATATATTTTTGGGGCGCTTTATATAATATTAATAGTTCCAAATTAGTAACAAATTGAAGTACTACTACATATGTCAAAATAACTTGTTTCAGCGCTTTTTTATACTTCTAATTACATAAAACCTTAATAGTAAATTGCTTTCATGTTTAAAAAATTAAATAGTAAATTATTATTACATAGTGGTTTGGAGGTCTGGTCTCACCACGCTGGTGGAGCTCGCAGTGGCTCCTTGAAGCTTTAACGTCAGTATTGGGCGAGAAGGCGCCAGCATTAGGCGGAGCTCCCGCTGAACGGCAACAGGACGCCTTGCTACTGGATCATGTATTACCTGCGTTAAGGTAAGTTTTTAGGAAGGTAACTTTATAATCAGGTAACATTGCTTTACATAAGAAATGAGACATATTACTCAATACAGGATTATATAGACGGTTCAAAGAGTGGTGATCTGTTTCGTTAATTCACTGGCAACATTATTATTTAATATGGTAGAGTTTTCGTCCATATCAACCAAATGCTAACTCCAAGCTCTTACATCATTTTTTTTTTATAGAATAGGAAGGCGGACGAGCATATGGACCACCTGATGATAAGTGGTCACCAAACTCCCTTGGACATTGGTACTGTAAGAAATGTTAACCATCGCTTACATCGCCAATGCGCCACCAACCTTGGGACCTAAGATGTTATGTCCATTGTGCCTGTAATTATGCCTTTATATAATCTTGTACAGCATAGCAAGACTTGTTATTATTATAATTCAGTCATTAGTAAATTTAAAATTGTCTGTAGTTTTATTATAGAATCGAATACGCTCCATGAAGGATTTATTATTAGTATTTTCTTTTTGAAGTCGAAAGCTTTATATATTTGTAGTAATATTTGTCACTGTTTATATAATCATAGATCTTGTTATATATTTTGGCAATTATTTATATAGTGCCTATTCCATTATTCTATATACCATTCTTCCTTACTGTACCGGCCGTCATCGCGTTCGGACTCTACTACCACTTACCATCAGGTGGAGAGATTTGCCTTTCCGGCAAATATAAAAAAATAAAATACTTTCTGACACAGGTTGGATTCAAGCTACTCGGTCCGAGCGGTCGCGTCACCGAGACTGGATAAAGCGGATATAGAATCATCTACCGATGACTTGTCATTACATAAAGTGAGTAAATATGTTGACGGACAGCCTCATTGGTCTAGTGGCTTGATGTAAGGCCGCAGACCCGGAGGTCCTGGGTTCAATTCCCAGGTCGGGCCAGTAAAAAGTTATTGGGTTTTTCTGTCAGAAAATTCTCAGTAGCATCCCGGAGTATGTAAGTTGGAAGTGTGTCCACTCCCGTACCTCGCAAAGCACTTAAAGCGGTTGACCCTGCGTCTAAACTCTTTCCGGTCGTGTCGGATTGCCGTCCCATTGGATTATAAGATTTAGGGAATAGAGAGTGCACCTGTGTTCGCGCACACACTTGTGCACTATAATATCTCGTGCACAGTTGGCTAATCTCTCTTAAGATTGGCCGCCGTGGCCGAAATCGGTCTGGAGGACATTATTAAATATGTAAATATGTTGATAACTGTTATCAAATACCTTCGGACAATAGTAATTGGCATACACATCACAAATGTAACGGACTTTTTTTATTATTTAATACTCTTTTGTCAGTTTAAGATATCAATATAATCTATGAATGATTCCTATAATTAGCTAATTTGAATTGTTCCTTTTGTGTCTTAATAATATGGGGCTTAGAAAGTCCATTATTTAAAACATGAACCTTGGCATGCCCTGCTGAGTTCGTTTTATGAAGGAAAACATCGTGAGGAAACTCATGTGTCAAAATCTGACTTCCAATTGGACCAGCATAACCGAATGATCTCTAAAGTTTCTTCTAGGAAAGAGAGTAAGACTATTTTTAGCAGTGAATAGTGATAATAAGTAAATATTATTTAAAAAAAGAATGAAGAAGCATCGAGATTGTGGAGTGTATTGAACACATAGCTGGCAAGATACAGCAAATATTCTCACTTAGTTCTTTCATAAATGGTTATTTAAAAAAGTTTCGGGATTTTGACGCTGGAATGAGAACGACACTGAAATGTCGCGAAGAATATCGACTATAGCACATGTATAGCGTCTTTAATTCACAGAATAATATGTCCTTAATCGATGTGTTAGGGTGCAGCCATAGTGAGTATGGCGATAGAGGCAGCGGGGCAGGAAGCTGGACGCGCTGCGCTGGCGCGACTGTTGCGCGACCATCGCTCAGCCAGCGCTGATGCCAGGTAAGTTTCAAAAAGACTCCCGTGCCTCAAAATGTGCGTGCAATTGGTCTTTGTATAAACTCTCCCCAAATTTTGGATTGCCATCTCATTTGGTTTATGATAGTGACGGAAAAGAGTTTAATTTTGTTTGCGCACACACTTATGCATTGAGAATATCTGCGGCGACTGAAATCGTTCAAGAGGATTTAACCATCATCAAAAATATGTCCTTAATTTGCCTATACTAAGCCTAAGCCGAGATGACTTGTGGTTAGAACGCGTGAATCTTAAGCGATGATCGTGGGCTCAAACCCAGGCAAGCACCATTAAATTTCATATGCGTAATTTGTGCTTATAATTCATCTCGTGCTTAATGGTGAAGGAAAAGATCGAGAGGAAACATGCATATGTCTAATTTCATTGAAATTCTGCTACATGTGTATTCTACCAACCCGCATTTTAGCAGCTTGGTGGAATAAGCTCCAGAACCTTCTCCTCAAAAGGGAGAGGATGCCTTAACCCAGCAGTGAGACATTAACAGGCTGTTACTGTTTTCCTATACTATTGACAATTACTGAATACCCAGTCCTGAACATTTACCTCCAGATAAATTATCACTAAGATCAAACTTTTGAGACCAAACACCATCGTGAAATGTCAGAAAGTGTTATGCGATATTGGCTAAAATAATTATAACATTTATAGGCATCAAAATAGCGTATCACCATAAGTCGGCTATCAAAGTTTTATGTGTGACAAATTTATTAATTCGTTTCAGAGATCTATGGCGTGCTCTCCAGCATAACAGTCCCGATGATGCGCCCGCTCACGCCTGGGACGGTTGGTGCGAGAGACCTGGATACCCTTTGCTTTGTGCCCGGGTAACTGGCAGTGACGTGGTGCTGAAGCAAGAAAGGTGAGGGCAATCCCCGTGTACTATTTATTTTTCTACCGATCTAATGTTTATAATCAAGTCTCATAAAAAAGCTTAAAGTTATTATTTGTTGATTTTCAAGCAGGATGTGTATATATATATATAGACATATATATACCTGATGTTAAGTGATCAACACCACAGATAGACATAAGCGATGTAAGAAATAATAAAAAAAATACAAAAGAATAAAACGAAACATTAGTATGTATTGCTGTTAAGCGTTATAATGTCCAATGAGTGGGTGGTAACTATCCAGACGGGCTTTCACAAAGCCGTACCACCTAGAATACGATGAGGAAATACAGAGTCCACTTAATTGTATTTGCGCACACACTTGCCAAATATAATGCTCTAATTGGCTAGCCTTCCTTAAGAATGGTCATATGCTTAAAGTTTGTCACAAATAATGTAAACAATGTTAAACCTATCCTCAATTAGGTAATAAAATTTCAGATTTGTCATGTCTGCTGATCCACCAGACCCTGAACCGCCGATGCTGAACTACCTCTTAACTTTAGACCTTCGAGCTGAGCTGGATGAAATATTCTATGAACCAGGTAAGTTTCTTTTAACACGAATAAATTAAATGTTTAATATATTGTAACTACAAAAACCACGAAACTAGAGTCTTACTCTAATTGTTTTTATTTCGAAGAACACTTAAGAAAAATATCCTTTAAATTCACAGAAAACTTTACCGAAATAGTGGAAGAAGATATCAACGCTACAACAACGACACCGACCCCGACAACAACAACCAAACGGACAACAATTAAAACAACAAAAGCTCCACCAACACCGAAATGGGTTATACCAGTTACCTTCTCAGTCGGACCACTTAATCATGGCGATGATGAAGAAGTAGAAAACCTTACAAAGTTATGGAAGAACGTTACGGAAAACATACAAAACGGCACTTGGTAAGTCTTACATAAACTTACCTTTGGTAACAATTCCGTTCTGTTTAGGTAAAAAGCTATTATTTATTATTGTATACGGATAAATATGTATTTGAACTTTGATATTTATTTACGTAATAAGCATATTGTACATAAATAATTTCGCAATATTATAATATTTCCAAAGATTGGTGTTATAGTTTTCGCTGATCGGCAGATACTGGAGGGCAATTCTACTAATTTATAACGATTACGATACGTTTCCGATTCAATTCCGATCCAACTTTGACTATTCTATAGTTATTCGGATCGGAACCGGACCGATATGATGTTAACAAATAGTGTTGTGTCAAAAGCAAACTTAATTGTTAACTTATATATCAATTTTTTTTTGGACATTATTCACACACGGCCATCTGATCCCAAACTAAGCAGAGCTCGTACTATGGAAACCAGACAAGTGATATACTACATATACTACTTTTCTATTGTAAATAACTACTTATATAGATAATTACACCCAGACTCCGGACAAACAGACATGTAATAACAGGTACAAGGGACATAAAATCTATGGTCCCAAGGTTTGTGGCGCATTGGCGATGTAAGCGATGGTTAACATCTCTTACAGTGCCAATGTCTAAGGGCGTTTGGTGAACACTTACCATCAGGTGGCCCATATGCTCGTCCGCCTTCCTATTCTATAAAAAAAACTTCAACATTAATATAAGAGTATTACAGTATGTCTTCAATCTTGTGTGCGTGAATGCTTTGACAAATATACCAATCATTATTTATTATTCACAGGTACGATATAGTTAACGACACAAAACACACGTCGAGGTGGTCAGAAAATGTGACGTATCTCATTTGGATGAATGACACAGAAAGTAAGTTGATCTCTTTGTTTATAAGATCACCAACACACACACACATAGAACGTAGAGTTGACAAAATAAAGACAAAAAATAGCATCTCAATTACAGATAATAAATGCATGAAAAATAATGCAACAGACAGACAAACGTATAATATCACAAAAAATATAAAAAATTGAGTATTACTATCGATATAAGTCTCTAGTCTTGTTTATCTATTAATTAACTGCATAGGTATTTATTACTAAAGGTATCCGGCTTCTATGCCTTTTTTATGCACCCTCGTTGCTGGCAACACTGTTAGGAATATGTCACTAAAAATTAATAATTTGTCTATGGTTTCATCCTTAATTTATCTGTGAAGGAGTATAGATAAATAAACCTTAGATTTACATATATCTCTGCTATATACACTACAAACAGTTAAATACACTACAGACAAAATGTAATCAAATTGTAATAATAATACACATAGTACCTGCTTGTCGGAATTCTTGTCGACTTAAAGGTCGAGTGAGCCAGTGTAATAAATCGAACAAGGAATATGTTAGTTCCTATGGTATTCACTATAGTTCGTATGCCTTTAGAAATTAACAAAAAAAATCAAACCTTGATGGTTCCCATAATTATAAATTGAATTGAATTGAAATAAAATAAAAAGTAAACAAAAGTTCTCGATTAATATATATTTATTTATAATAGAGACGCTATTGGACAAAACGCCATTATCTCACGAATCCACAATGGATACCACAGATTATCCAAGATCTCGACCAATCAGAACGCGTCATTTCAAGGTCAAAGTTGTTTATTTGTCTTTACTCTCAATATTGTTGGTTGGAATAGTTTTTATTAACTGGATTATTGAAATTGAATTATTGTGTAATTGGTGAAGGGGCGATCAAGCCAGATGTGGTAGGTAGGTACCACCATTAGTTATGCTGCCACCAAACAGCGATATTTAGTTGTTGCGTTTTGTAAGGTGAGTGAGACCGGAACAGGCACAAGGGACATAACATCTTAGGTCCCAAGGTCGGTGGAGCATTGGCGGTGAACGGAATGGTTTATATATGGGTGGTGGTGGCCACTTACCATCAGGTGGCCCATTTGACAGAGTGCCTATCTATATTCAATGGCTAACTATTTTCTTAACGACTACTGTTATTATATCTATAATTTGAAATTAGATTATTTTTAGGAACCAGAAGTGGATTTTATAAAAAAATAACGGATATGACAATTAAAAAAAAGGAATTAAATTAGTAACGGAAAATGACTGTTTAATATTAATAGAGAAATATACCACTACGACACAGCTTAGGCGGGTGATAGTAGAGTTCCGATCTTCAGGAGCAAAAAGAGGTCCATCATGGCGAGAGGGGCTCTTTTATAGCCCGGTGTAACACACGGGGTGTTGCCAGTATTCTCGACTGATTCCTTACACTAATATCTTTTACCGGTTGCTTTTGTTGTTCGCTCGAAATGTTTAAATAGATAATTATTAAATACTCATTGATTATGCAATGTATCTTATTTTTTCATTATGGAGCTTATATAGATTACCGGTTTGATTTTTTTTTTAGTGGTTATACCAGAGCTGGGCAAACACAAGTGGGTGAGGTACAACGTGGGAGCGCGGGGTCTATACCGCGTGGCCCCCCAGGACCGAAACTCTGGAGAGGTAAATTGTAGCATATTTATTTTAACGTGATGTATGTATGTATATTATCTATATAAGTATGTATTTACAAAAGAAAAGTAGTATATGTATACCAGTTGTCTGGTTTCCATAGTACGAGCTCTGCTTAGTTTGGGATCAGATGGCCGTGTGTGAATAATGTCGCAGGATATTATTATATTATTATGTATTTGTCTTTTGTGTGTGCGTGAAGCACTTGAGTTTCACCCCCCCCCCCCCCCTTCACCGTCCGCAGTCGTCGGAGGCGGCGGCGCGGCGCGCGGCGGCGCTGTACGCGAGCGGCGCGGCGGCCGAGCGCGCGCTGCTGCTAGACGACGCCTTCGTGCTCAGCCGCGCCGGCCGCCTGCCCGCCAGCCGGGCCGTCGCCGCGGCCGGTGAGCGAACGATCACCTTCAGATATTTCTAATATTTTATATAATATAGGTGGATGGGCATATGGGACACCTGATGGTAAGTCGTCACCACCGCCTATAGACTTTGGTGAAATATTCACAATTCCTTACTCCAATGCTCCAATAACCTTGGGAACTAAGATGTTATGTCCCTTGTGCCAATTACAGTCTCACTCACCCTTCAAACCGAAACACAACAATACTAAGTATGGCTGTGGGATCTGATGAGTGGGTGGTATTTACCCAGATGGGCTTACACAATGCCCTCTAGCTACCAACAAGGCGGTTCCTCAAAGCTATTTATACAGTATTATCAATCAGCTAACTTCAAAACTCGCACAAAAGGTTGTTAATATGTAGGTATGTAGCAAAATAAAAGTTAATAATATGTAACAAATACTACCTATGTTTCCAGCTCATCTTGCAACGGAGCGTCACTGGGCAGTGTGGCGTGTGGTTGTCGGGCATCTGTCCTGGTGGCGGGAACTGCTCCAAGTTTCGGCGTCAGGACCACACCTTCAGGATTTGCTCAGCACCCTACCACCGCGCTTACCATTGTACACTTACCAGGAGTTGCAAGATCCGGGGATAAATGAGGATCAGCTGTGAGTTTCAGCTACCATTTATTTATTTAAAATAATACATATCATCGAATTATTACTATGTACTTGGAAAATATATTTCATTTTAATGTACTGTGTGCCTTTGCAGCTATAGTAACAATAGAGTAACAGTCTCTGAATGTCCCACTGCTGGGCTAAGGCCTTATTTCACCACGCTACTCCGATGCGAGTCGGTAGAATATACATATGGCAGAATTTCAGTGAAATTAGACACATGCAGGCTTAATCGCGGTAATTTCCTTCACCGTCGAGGATGAGATGAATTATAAACACAGATTAAGCACATGAAAATTCAGTGGTGCTTGCCAGGGTTTGAACCCACGACCATCGGTTAAGATTCACGCGTTCCAACTGGGCAATCTCGGTCTATAAGCTATATAACATTTATTATTAATATAATATGTTGCAACAACATATATTAAAGTAAAATTACTTATATACATATAGTATATAAAGATATAGTTAAATTTATATTGTGTCCTCGACTGCTGGAACAGCTGTATAACCTATTCCAGGATAAATAAGCATCGATGACCTTGAATTTTAATACATAATTGTTTTTTTTTATAGTATAGGTTGGGAGACGAGCATATTGGCCACCTGATGGTAAGTAGTCACCAACGCCCATAGACATTGGTATTGTAAGAAATGTTAACCATCGCTTACATCGCCAATGCGTCACCAACCTTGGGAACTAAGATGTTATGTCCCTTGTGCCTGTAATTAAATTGGCTCACTCACCCTTCAAACCGGAACACAACAATACCAAGTACTGCTGTTTTGCGGTAGAATATCTGATGAGTGAGTGGTACCTACCCAGAAGGGCTTAATTAGGTTTAGATCCAAAATAAAATCTGTTCTACTCATTGGCTTGTGGGAATATATTTGAGTATATTTTAAATATAAATAAATGAAATAAATATGTAATTATTTAGTGAACTAATTAGTTTAAGAGTAACTATTTAGTTCAAGGGTATTTTTGGCGTAAGAATATTTGATGGAGCGTAAAAAGACGAGTTTGTACAAGGCCTGGTGGTAGAGCTTTGTGCAAGCTTAACATTTCTTAGTGCCAATGTCTAAGGGTGTTTGGTGACCACTTAACATCAGGTGGCCCATATGCTCGTCCGACTTCCTGTTCTATAAAAAAAGGCCCCTACCAAAGCTCTTAGTTAATAAAACTCCGCTTATCCAGGTGGTTGAGCGGAGCATTGCTAACAGCTGGCGTGGAGTGGGGCAACGAAAACGTCACGGAACAAGCACTGGAGCTGTTCGACGCTTGGATGAATGATAATGAGACGATACCGGAAATATATCAGGAGGTCAGTTTTTTTTTCGTTTTAGTTTGGCTGATGATCGAATACATACTGTCAGAGTGAGGAGTTCTCTGGCTAAGTGGTCGATGACTTAATACGATGAATGGTTTTTTTTATGTATTGGTAGGCGATCGAGCAAATGAGCCACCTTGTATAAGCGCAAATGTTTGTTTGATACAAAGCACGAACTTTACAAGCAAGCTTCGAACGTACTGCTATTATGTTTAGGTTTATTTTTCTTTCCAAAAGCATAAATAAAGCCAGTGTAAATAGTGATGTGTCGACCGACGCCATTGTAGTATGTTGAACAGTCGTTATACACACGAGCGAAAACAGTATCTGCACGTACTATTCTATTATCTATTATTTTACGGCACCACTGATTTCTGAACGAACGCTAAGCTCTACTTTCTACTATTGAAAAGCGCTTTAAGCGCGTTAACCGCACTCTGTTACACCGTGTGTGTCGGTCTGAGTTATATCGGTCGGTGTCCGCAGGGCGCGTTCACGGCGGGCGTGCGCGCGCGCGGCGCGGCGGCGTGGCGGCGCGTGTGGCACGCGCTGCTGACGTCACACGCGGCGCCGCGCCCCACGCACTCGCACGCCGCGCTGCTGGCCGCGCTCGCCGCGCCGCGCGACGACTGGCTGCTATACCGGTAAGCACGCACACACGCATACACACACACACTCACTCACTCACTCACTCACTTACCCACTCACTCACTCAACCACTCACTTACTCAATCATTCACTCACTTACTCACTCACCCACTCACACGCTCGCCCACTCACCCACTCAACCACTCACCCACTCACCCACTCACTCACTCACTCACTCACTCACTCACTCAATGAATTCTGACTCTCGAATCAAAAACGTATATAATGTTCTAAAAAACAATATGATTTTTTCACCCCTCCAATTAAGTGTTGGGAATGGGGATGACATTAGTTCAAATCATCAACATCGAACCTGCGACTTGTACATCGCTAGGCGTTTAGCTTTGCGCTGTTGACGCTTCAATGCTTGGTGTCCAGGTTCGCGTACACGGTGATGTCGAGCGAGGCGCAGCGCGGGCGGGAGTGGAAGACCTGGGTGACGTCACTCTGCCAGGGAATTTGCAAGTATGTGTGATGTGAAAACAAATATTACATTGTTTACGAAATTAAAATATACGCTGGTCAGTTGACATTTGATACTTTTTAGTTTATAGTAATAGCCTGTTAATGTCCCACTGCTGGGCTAAGGCCTCCTATCCCTTTTTGAGGAAAAGGTTTTCCACGATCATCGGTTAAGATTCACGTGTTTAACCACTGGGCCCTCTCGGCTTGGCTATTCAGCTATATGACGTAATGACATAGCGGCTACTATTTCGAGGTGTTCAAAAACAGATTAAGAAAATTAAAAGTTTTAATATAATTAAAAAAAAAGTTTGTTATTTTATGAACTAAAAATAAACATTTTCCGACTGCTTTTTGCCTATAAATAAATATAATTGAGTGTCAACGTCGATTAACTGTGGTGACCACTTACCATCACGTGGCCTTGCAAGTTCGCCTACATATTTGACAACAAAAATAGTCTTGATAGTTGGTATATTATTTAAATTTTACTCGATGAAACTAGATGGCGCGGCGCTGCGGGTATTTGGAGGATATTGAACATGGCGACACTTCCGCCTTCCGCCTTACAAGCAGCAGCGCGGTGTCTCCATCAACCCGGAGACTATTACAGGGTAAGACTAATTTATAGAACGATTATTCTAACTTTGCCGCCCGATACTTTTCTCTAAGAACTCACTTCATTACTCACCCGTGAAATGTCGACCAAATTATGTTGGTATACAATTTTGATGTTATAATTATTAGTCAATGTCGCATATCATCTCCTGACATTTTACAAACGTTTTCCACGGTGAGTTTCGAGTTTGTTCTTACATTTGTTCTATTATTTGAGATCTCACTTCGTATCTCACTCGAGAAATGAAAATCGACTTACGGTTATACGCCATTTTGATAATGAATGATGATATTGTGAATATCTTAGCGAATATCTTATCGACACACGATAACTAACTGAGAGTTCGGGCGTGATGACGTCAGCGTGAGATTCGTTATTGTGAGCGCGTTAATGTGTGCGTGAGATCGGTACACCAACACATGTTTACATATCAATTCTCGTTAAGCATAAAAAATTTTTTTGGAATGCTCTGTTAAATTCGTAATATTTAATTATTTATCTGTCAACTCGGATCTCAACTCGGAAATAAAACGAGATTTCCATGAAATAATTCCTTATATTATTCACAATTATTAATTTATTAATTTTAACTTTACCGCGCAATACACGTAAGAGTAATTAAAAGCGAATCAATTTCCCGCCATAAAGAGTACCTGTCAATGTTCTTGTTGACAGATTAAAAATGTTGTTTATTAAATTATTTTTTAATGTAAAAAAAATGACAGATAAGCTTTAGAAATTATTAATAATAATTCGTATCACATCTAATATTGTGTAAAAATAATAAAATGATTATGTCAATGTGTTTTAAAGATATTGTTCGTAAGTTCATCATGTATATTTGTCAATTTGGTAATAGTTTAAGGAGTTATTTGGAGAACAGAAGGGCGCGGCAATCGCGTTAGACACGATTGCACTCAACACAGCGTGGGTGTCTCGCGCTGATGGTGATCTGCTCTCGTACTTCAATGCAGTGCACAAAGAAATGGATTAAATATCAATACATATATACGATCCTGTCATTTGATAAAAAACAAATGACAAAATTATTTTTATCTGTACACAAACATCATAATATTATAATTCTAAGATTCTCTGTACGAATATCTTCCCTCTGACATCCAACGTCACAGGACATGAAATTTCTTTTGACATTAGTTTACTCACCATTTATCAAATATCTAATTAAATTTATTGTAAGAAACTAAATTATTATTATATTTTTATATTATTTATATGTTGTGTTCAAATATATTTTTTATTTAATTATAATATTTTTCTAGATATATCCTGTAGAATAACATAGTTTTCACTCATCATCATTAAACGATTCGAAATTTGAAACCGAACAATCTCATATCATATGTGTCATCTATTTCATACGTGACATTGGCAGAATATTCTGCGCTCAAATATCGTACACGCCAGAAAAGAGAAAAAAAAAACTTTAAATAATTTGACAAATAATTACAAGACCACCATTTTGTAAAAGATTATTATCTGACAGTTTTTTTTTTTAATTTTACACTTGCGAATTGGGTGCCTGTTAAATGATCTTTAATAAAACGAATGGATCGAGCTGCTCACGTTTTTTTGTAAATTATTCAACTGTCGTTTGTTTTTTATCAAATATTAGGGTACTATAATTATATATAACATATATGTAAGGCACTGTATCCAGTAAAGCGGAGATAGAAGTCTACTGAAATGGACAGATGTAGAAATAGCGTTACCCTATTGGTTATATACATAATATTTACATAATCTCCTCTCAGCTTGTCTTCGCTTTAATGGGTATTTCTAAATCAATTTGTAGACAATCCTTGTGACGAATTTGTATACAAAACTTAATATAATTGTATTGTAGTTAAATCTATAATAAATCATATTCGGAAATATTTTCATTCAAGAATCATCTTAATAATGTGTCGAGTCCAATATTCGTTGCAAATTTAGTTTTAATTCGTCATTTAAGAGTATAAATCATCTTGGTGACGTTTTTGCGTATGTAGTAGTGTAGTGGCTAAAACCGGATAGAACCAGTTTTCGCTAGCTATGACCCGCCTCGAACTCTAGCCTAGCGTTAGACGTGTCAGTTTATTATTATTTTCTCACTAATTAGTTGAGTAAAGTGAAAACTCAACTCTCAAACAAAAATATAATTATGAATATAACAGTAGAATGGAGATATGCTTCTCTATGTCTACATGCTATTGAAGAGGTAATCGGAGATAGAGATGAGGCTTCAGATACGATATTAGAATTTTCATATATTTAAGATAAGAAAGTTTTGTTTATTAATGAATATAAAATTCATCTGCTATCGGTACACTACTACAAATGCGAAAACGTCTCGAAGCTGTTTTGGCTTTAATTGAAGTCAATATCGAATTGTCATTTTATTATTTGAATTTGACAGTTAGGAAGAATTTTATGACATATCTTCTCGGCTGCCAATTGTTTATTTATTCGTTAAAATATAAATAATTTGATTTATATATGTACTTAAATGTGTAAGCTTATATACATACATATGTAATTTGTATAGCTGCAGTTTCTTTCAAAATATAAAGATGCCTTCAAGTAGTATTAATATATAGCAATCTATTATATAAAAAAAAACACTTGTTATATAACAACATATAAACATATGTACATCAGTTAATCACGCACTTAAATAGATATATTTATTGCATTTACTAATTTTTAATCTTGCATCTCTTTCGTTTATATTATATAATCATAATGAAGACGGAGATAGCAATAGTTCTGTGAATCTAAGGAAGTACAATTGTAAACGCATGTCACACGTTTAAAAACTAGAGTAGACAGAAATCGATTTACTGCAGTGCTACCAACTACAAAAACATCTTATCAATGTTGCCAACTGTAATATTTTATTATGCATATTGTAAATTACGAACGGTTCATGAAATGCTAAAATTATATGTTAAAAGAATATACAGAGTTATAAATTAATTTCTTACTGTCGCTTACATTAAATAATAGGAAATATGTAATTTTTTTAATCGAATCTCATAAGAGGATGGGTTTAATTATACCCACTTGACTACCCACGATTACTTTCCAATATCCATATATCATGGTTATGTGGTAATTAATGTAGTTGTAGTCAGGCTTGAGAAAAATGTAATCAGATTAATGGTTATGGATAACAGTTTGTAATCATCAATCATGATTACAGTATTACAAAAATAATCAGAAAAGTTACGTTAGTGAGTGATTGAAGTCTGAGCCCCAGAGCATCATGAAAACAAAGTTAATCTGTAATCGTGATTGATGATTACACATTGTAATCGTAATCGTTAATCATTAACCTGATTCCATTCTTCCCAAGCCTGGTTGTAGTTCTACCATAAATAACGTAGGCACATGCCTATTCTAGTGTTTTTATATGTATTTGTCACTTAGCTTAATTTTATATTTAATTTAATTAATAAAATGTAATTTAGTTTTAATTAAATCTAGTCAATTTTAGGTATCATAATTTTTTTATGTAATTTTGTCAGTCTTCGTTAGTAATAAGGCAAAGGCGGAAACATATTAAATTAAATCATTTTTTATTGTTCTCATAAATATTATAAAAAATTTATCACATCACTAATCTTAGAATGGAAAATGAAAAAAAATCATTTTGACTGAAATAGGTATTAATCACGTAATGATATTTTATCTGTAGATATGTCAAAACTGACCTTAAGTCATGTTGTTTATATATTATCTGTATTTTACAAAAGATAGCTGACTGTCTCACAAATATTAAAGAAGAGTTGTCAAAGTGTTTTTTACCCGCAAAATTCGTAGAACCACCATACTTGAACACTTTAAAATTCGAAACCATACCACACCATTTGATCACGTGTGTCATTCTACGAACAGAAACAGGTACCAATGTTATTGATGGTAGAATAGTTGATGGTACGCACAAAGGTTGGCTTCCACTAAGCCTCACCTTAACTTAGTAATGGTATACTCAAACATATATATATTTTTAACATTCATGAATAAAATCATAATTTTAATATCGTTTACAGTTTGACATTTAAACGACGCCGCCATTTTGGATAATTTTTTTTTAGTTAACTATTAAAAGATCTAAAGGATACCCGTGTTGCGTTGCGTTCCCAAACGAAGAACGATTACGGACAGCCACGCACCGCACCGAGGCTCTTCCAATTATGCGTGCTTGTCTTGACATTCGAAATCATTTTGTTTTTCCAAATTGCAAAGTGAAACAGAACATAAAGCTGTCGCTAAGCCTCTCGAACGATTCGTCTGGGCTTTCACAGACGACGCTCTTCCCACGGTGCGTCTTGGTCGGCGTCCGTCCGTAATATCACGCACCGTTTGAAGCGTAAGGTTTGAAGGATCAAATGATACTAAATATAAGAGAGACAGTCTGCTCTCTGTGAGACGTTTTTGATATACCTTGTCTTGGAATAAAATATCATTGTTTAGAACTTGTTTTTAGATGTAACGCAACAAGTTCATAACATCATGATTTAATGGAGCTTTATAACATTCCATAGAAGGCTTTGATGTAAAAAATATTTTTGCGGAAGTATATAAAAAATATATACGACGATTAAAAATATTATTTACATAGAGAGACTTTTTAAATGTTTCGGATTATGATTAGAGAAAATTTAGAAGAGACGTAATTTGACAAAATGAAAATTTTTGTATATTTTTTATATGATCGGAAATTTTTTATATTCTAGATTTTTCTAAAGTCTTTATATTTAAAACGTTCCGACCAGTAGTGAATACGATATATTGATCGGTTGTGTGACCTTGAACAAGACGGCACATTTCAATACATGTACAAGTCTCTTATTAAAAGTAAAAGATAGACAATTGGAAATTACTCTCAGTGCGAAAGAGACGTATGTACTGTCTTCCGCCAGAGAATAATTTGAATTTAAACGTCAAAGGCCGTGATGATAAACGTTATTTATCGTGTGATTCGTTAAGCAATGATGCGCTCCTTCGAATTTCAAATTAGTAATGACAGAGTGTAATTATTTTATAACTAAACAGCCAATAAGCAACGTTATAAGTAAGATTTATTAAGATGGACGACGAAATCACTTGGAACTTTTTTAAAAATATATTGAAATGTGCTGTCAGCATAAAAAAAAATTAACTTAGTTTTTAGTTTTAAAATTGTACCAAACTTTTTATACAATTATGTCAAGTTAGATTTTAATTATCTGTAAATTAGTTTTTTTTTTCATTTAGAATCGATAAGTCTGTCAACCGTCAAGATTTGGATTCCAGTCATTTAGCTCTTAGTGTGTAAATTAATTTTAAGTCTCCAATGGATTTGTATCTGCTTTTGTAATAAATTTTCTTAATGTAAATCAGATTTTTATTAAACTAATAAATACAGCGTTGTCTGTTTCAATAAAACCTCGCTTCCTATTGGTAGACTGCGGTGATGTAATAATTCTTTTTGGCCAGTGATATTCGTGTCCTTCCTTGTAGTTCAAGCTTTATACCAAATTTCATCAAAATCGTTTCAGTAGCCGTGAAGAGTTACGTTCGCCTTTATACATAACACAGTACATATGCGTTTTCTACGAACAAGAGTGAGTTTTTTTAATAGAATAGGTAGGCGGACGAGCATATAGGCCACCTGACGGTTATTGGTCACCAACGCCCATAGACATTGGCGCTATAAGAAATGTGAACCATCGCTCACATCGCCAATGCGTCACCAACCTTGGGAACTATGTTATGTCCCTTGTGCCTGTAATTACACTGGCTCACTCACCCTCCAAACCGGAACACAACAATACGAACTACTGCTGTTTTGCGGTAGAATATCTGATGAGTGGGTGGTACCTACCCAGATGAGCTTGCAAAGCCCTACCATCAGTAAGCATCAACATATTTATTAAAAAACGAAAGGTACCACATAGACCTTATTTACACGTACCCTTGCGGACTGTCAATACTTATCAAAGATAAAACCATAGACAATTTATTGCTTTTTAATGATTTGCCATATTCCTAACTGTAACATTATTGGTGTATATGGCGTCGTCCTACTTGGGAGCGATCGTATGACGGCGCGATGCGTCATCTCACGATCAAAGTGGTCGTGCGATGACCTAACAGGTGTCTTAATAGATCGCGCGATGTCCATCGTGTGATGCCGTCGCTCGTCGTCGTCGTCCCTCGCGCGTCGATGCATCGCGTAGGTAAACGATTAGGACACTCAAAAGAGATCTGTTGCTTTGATTACATGATGCACGATCAAACACATCGTACGATCGTTATTAAGCATTTCATGTGCTCGCACGATTACTTGCGAGGTTCAAATAGGACACTGATGAAATCTGTATGTTTGAACTCATCGCACGACGAGAACGCATCGTGTCATCGTGCGATCTTCGCCAATTAGGACGAACCCTATGTTCGAGCCACTGAATACTATTGAACTGGACTGATATCAATTAAATTACCCGAAACCCCCTATTTTTATTTTATACTAGTTTTCGCCTGCATGTTAGGTAAGAGATGTTGGGTTTTGGAGAGGGGTTGTTATAAAAAAAGCCAACGACCTTGGGGTTCTTCAGTGTTCTTACTTACAGTTTTCTACTCGTACTTTCGCATTTACAATATTAGCACGTGTAGAATAATCTAAATGAAATGTTAATATCGTAATATTAAACATATAACTCTATTGGTTAAACTTTTTATTGGAACGCACTGTGATTTGAACCCAGGACCTCGGGATCTGCGGCCTTATATCTAGCCAATCAACGAGGCAGTCGACATCATAGCTAATCGTTCCGGCTTCGCACGGGTATACGCACGCAATAAGAAAAATGTATTTTGAATAGGTATTATAAGGCCGTATACTTCAGGGAAGGAGTAACTGTGACAAATTTTAAGTCAATCGGGATAGTTTATGAGATCTGATCTGATCGTGAGTGGTATTTGGCTTCTATATACCATATATATATATATATATATATATATATATATATATATATATATATATATATATATATATATATATATATATATGTATATATATATATGTATATATATATATATATATATATATATAGATAGAATATAGATTACAAGCCCTTAAACAAATTGTACTAAGTGATTAAAAATACAAACAAATAAATTATTATCATAGAAAAGACACAATAATTTGATTATTTACGCGTCAATGAAATTAATTGACATCTTGAAATTCAATTATTTTCAAATTGAGCGTCACGTTTGACATTATGTTGTTTTATCGAAGTTGTTTTAATGATGAAATATTGTGAACTTGTTATTTCATCTGGATTCGAATTTTAATATTATATATTTTAAAATCATTCATTTATTAAATGAATTTTATATCTGTGGTGATGATATCTGAAGATAAAGATAGTTCACAACGCTCCTATTTACCCCCATAATTAAACGTAAAGCTTGTGTTAGTAAAGACCACAATACCCCAAGATCATGATCGATTGCTATTCTTACGTCATTTGGTGTAATATAAGCTGGATAGTCCCCTCTGGAGGTGCTGGGATCGTGCCCACGTATTACTAACGTAGTTCTAAGAATTGTTGTAATTAATTGCTTTGTTTTTATTTTTATATTTTTATTTATGGTTTTTGTTTAAAATTAAATAACTGCTTGATTAAAAATTTTATATTAAATTATAATAATAAAATATTAAATATAATGTTAAAAAACTATTTAAATTAAATTAAATTTTAAAATTGATATTGATAAATATTATTATCTAAAAAAAATGTAATTATTTTTTATTATTGTATTGTATTTTAAAATTTGTAAAGTTAAAAAATATGTTTTACTAACACTATATGGGCTAGTCCTGAAATAAAAAGTTTTATTATTATTATTATTAATATTTTATTTTTTAAGATTGGAATATTGCTAAAAAATATAGTTAGAAGATTCCTTGATCCATACAAAACTGTTGTTAAAAAAAAGACGCGCGCCAATTTAAAACCGCCATTTTGTTTGTGCACAGAAAGGTAAAGAAATCAATGTACATATTATTGGCGCGACTTGTGATTCGTTGAACGTGTTCAATTGTGTTATTTGGATTTTTAAGAGTAACCGAGTGAGTTATTCACGTCAATTTGTATGATTTCGTGTTCTATTTTTAAAAACACCAATTCGATGTTTTTATATTATCAGTGCTTTCCAGAGCACGGGAGTGTACACACTACCAATTTCCAGACTACGTGCTGCCATTGAGAATTTTCGACAGAAAAACTCAATAACTTTTTATTGGCCCGACCTGGGATTTGAACCCTATATCCTTTCTCGGGATTCAAGGTTGCTCCATACCAAAATTCAACGAAATCGTTTCAGTGTAACTGTGAAGGCGTAACAGACAGACGGAGTTACTTTCGCATTATTCATATAATATAATAATTTTCTAATTGTATGATAATTTAATTATAAATAAAAAAATATTAAAATTTACTTTTTTATCATTTAAAGCAATTAAATTTTATCATTTCAGCACTCTTCATACTATGCATATCACGGTAACGGTAACAGCCTGTAAATGTCCCACAGCTGGGCTCAGGCCTCTTCTTTTCTATTGTGATAATTAAGTGTATGTACAGTACACCGTAACAGCCTATGAATGTCCCACTGCTGGGCTAAACGCCTCCTCTCCCTTTTTGAGGAAAAGGTTTGGAGCTTATTCCACCACGCTGCTCCAATGCGGATTGGTGGAATACACATGTGGCAAAATTTCAGTGAAATTAGACACATGCAGGTTTCCTCACGATGTTTTCCATCACCGAAAAGCACGAGATGAATTATAATCACAAATTAATCACATGAAAAACTTCAGTGGTGCTTGCCCGGGTTGTAACCCACGATCATCGGTTAAGATTGACGCGTTCTTACCACTGGGCCATCTCGGCTTACGCATGCATATATCGATCTATTAATAACAAGTTGCATCAAAAATATTCAACAGACAGACAACAATCTGTATACAATTCATATATATTGCATTTATAAAAACCATGAACATATCACGTTGTACTCTTGAAGTTTCTAAACGTACAATTAATTCTAAACAACATAAAATGTATTACAATTGAATAATATCGAATGATGTAGAATAATCCATTTTAAAATGTCAGTGAAATTTTTTGCGATTACTCTCAGCTTTGCATTATTCGGTAAGTTTTGTGATAATTGAAGATATAAGCGGATAAGTGCTGTCGCATTTTAAGCATATTAATTTTTGTATTATATTTGATCTTCTTATTCTTCAAATGCCACTTAAACTAACGAAGTCTGCCAGTCTTTTGAAGTATTCAGTTTCCTTCTTGTTCTTCGCGAGGCGAAAGAGTTCGGCAGCACTCGCGATTCCCGTCCATTCTCGGATGTTGCACAGCCAAGAATTTGTTCTGCGATCAACAGCTTTCCTTCCAGCAACTTTTCCCATCATAATGAGTTGCAAGAGTTCATATCTTTCATGCCTAATCTCGTGTCCGAATTATGTAACTTTTCTCTTCTTGACAGTCTCCAAAAGTTGCCGTTTCTGGTTGACGCGTCGCAAAACTTCTACGTTCGAGACCTTTTGAGTCCAACTAATGGCCAACGTACCTCTATGCCCATAAGGAACATTTCAAATCACTATACACTCGATATTTTCATTTAAGATATTTTTTATTTAATACTTTTACTTATATCGTCAAGCGATAACGCCGGTCCGGAATGTAGATTCTATTGAAGAATCGGCAAGAAACTCGGCAGTAACACACTTCCACTTGAACAATTGATGTATCCGTGACCTTTAGAGATTATTTCTCTAGTAAAGCTTGAGACATAAAAAATCGCTAGTGGGAACTCTTGACACTATTTTCTAGAACCTTATGTATATATATTATAGTAAATGCCTATAATGGTGTACCATATACTAAACTACTGTTGTCGTAATTTTTTTATGTTGCTAATTTTATGAATAAGCCGATAGTGTTTCATAAACAAACAACTGTAACAACCTGTTAATGACCCACTGCTGGGCTAAGGCCTCTTCTCCTTTTTGAAGAGAAGGTTTGGAGCTTATTCCACCACGCTGCTCCAATGTGGGTTGGTAGAATACATATGTGGCATAATTTCAATGAAATTAGACACATGCAGGTTTCCTCACGATGTTTTCCTTCACCGTCAAGCACGAGATAAATTATAAACATAAATTAAGCACATGAAAAATTAGTGGTGCTTGCCCGGGTTTGAACCCACGACCATCGTTTAAGATTCACGCATCTCACAGGCCATCTCGACTTCGAATCAAACAAATATATAAATAAACCATCAAGTAAATAAATATCTCGAATCAAAAGTCCTGGCAATACTTTGGACGGTTTAAAACGTAATGTGTTACAGCGCTGTCGAGTCGTGTGTTTTAACAAAGTGGATAGAACCAAAATATTCTACATGAATATATCTATTATAATGGTGATTTATTCTAGGCGTTTGATCGTTTATAAGATAAAGATTAGAGTTGTAACCGCGAACATAGTAGTTGAGCCTCTGAGTGTAGGGTGATAAGATTTTATCACCCTATACTTTTTACCGAAGTATCGACATCATACCGACCGTCGCCTGTCTTCACTCAAAACAGACTGTTTAGAAGCTGTATTTACAATTATAATCTCCTAATATATTTTTTATTTTCAGTGGAAATTACTCCAACGCTATCAAATGTAATAAACTTAGATGAATATCGACGAAACAATTGGAGAGTGAGACGAGAATCATCAAATAACGACAATATCAGACTTGATTTAATTAACAAAACTGTTGATTTGATAATTACACAAGAACCAAAAGCCAACGACGTAAATGAATGTCTCAAGCACAATAGTTTGAGAAATCAGCTAAACTGTGTTAACTATTTAGTAAATAAAAGCAAATTTAAACGACGAAGCCACACTAACATCCCAAAACAAAAGCATTATCAATATAATATAAAGAAAGATTTTAATGAATACGACTCAGATGAAATAGATTTAACTAAAACAAATCTGAATAAATCATTCAATAGTCGGATTAACTTCTCGCAAGATTACTTAGACGTAGCAGACTTATTGCGAACAAACGAAATCACTAAAAACACCAATAAGACGAAGAAGAGATACGTTTTCAAAATTGTACAACCGAAAAACAAATACGATAGATTCGATTATGATTTATCAAGATTCAGAAAGTTCAACCCCAGTTTTAAATCAAAGAAAAGCTTCAGATCTGATTCCGGTTCGGATTATAGTACTTCTAGTGGTTCGCAAGAGGATGGAATAAGAAAAGGTTCAAAGAGTCACAAAACCTCTCATAAGTCTATTGATAGCAGTGAAGAAGATAGTTCGGAAGAAGAAATTTTGACATTCCAGAAACAAAAGCATAAAAAAGCCGCGCCTAAATCGAAGAAGAGAATACCTAAATTGAAAAAACCCCAAGTTCTCTACATGCAAGGTCCATCGAGGCTGTACGAAGAAGACAGTAGGAGAAGACTACCATATTTCTTTCCAAAAAGACTTCACTGGGACGAATACGATATGAAGAGTTTGAAGAATTACTGGTTAAGTGGACCGCAAGGGAAGTATTCGGTATACGGAACACCTTATTAATAAAATATATTAACTCTCAAATTTAGTTCTTATTTCCCGTGTACCTGAATTCAATGACGTAATCAACGCGACATAATATTGGGATGTGACCTTTTGGAAATGAGACACGCGCGGTCCTAACGGAAACTAATCTCTAATATTGTAGAGATTTATATTTAACGATCTTGTATTATAATTTATGTATATTAATTAATATATGTATGTAATAAACAAAGCATATATTCTTGATAACTACTGATCTCCTAGTACTGGACTAGATAAGTTTGGAAACATAAATGGCCTAATAACTGGTCTCCCCTGCAAAACACAGCCTCAAAACCTAGATATATAATAATGATATCCTGGCACATTATTCACACACGGCCCTGATCTCAAACTAAGCAGAGCTCGTACTATGGAAACCAGACAACTGATGTACTAAATTTACTACTTTTCTTTTGTAAATACATACTTATATAGATAATTACACCCAGACTCAGGACAAACAGACATGTTCATGCACACAAATGTCTGTCCTGGGTGGGAATCGACCACAACCTTCGGCGTGATAGGCAAGAATCTACCAACCACGCCAACCGGCCCGTCGAAATCTATTTATGACCATGACAGCGATGCTTCGCAACCGATTGTGACATTTAGAAGTAAACGCACACACCCCGAGCAACGTGCACTTTATATTTATTAATTGATAAATGTAAGTAGATGCGAGATGGCCCAGTGGTAAGAACGCGTGAATCTTAACCGATATTGTGGGTTCAAACCGTGAAACACTGAATTTTCATGTGCTTAATTTTTGTTTGAAACCTGCATGTGTATCATTTCACTGAAATTTTGCCACATGTGTATTCCACCAACCCGTATTGGAGCAGCGTGGTGGAATAAGCTACATACCTTCTCCACAAAAATAGAAAGAAGGCCTTAGCCCAGCAGTGTGACATTCACATGTTACTACTAAATGAAATGATTTTAATAAATTCTTCTTCTTTTAATTTAGTTTAGTAATTTATTTAATGTAATGTGGTCTCCTGTAAATGAGTACATATATATTTTAAAACATTATTTTCACTATGTCATGTACTCCTTTGTTGGAGATTCTAAATAAATAAATAATAAATAATTAACATAATGATATATAAATACAATTAAAAAGATGTTTAGAGCATCCCTCTACAATAGATTTGTAAAGGAAAAAGCTATTAAAAAGCTACGAAGTATTGTATTCAAATATTATATCTCCATGTTTGAAAGAAATTGTTCAAATTATTTGGATAATAACGGAATGTTCGCTTCGGCAAAATCGATCTTCATTAACAGCAGTCTCTTTCCTTTTCATTGCTTTGAAAAGGATAACAAATATTTTTGGCGCTTTAATTAATTTCACGACCAAAATCGCGAAAACATCTCTATTATGTGTTTTGTGTAAGGTTATAATAAAACAACAAAGAAATTGGAAAAAATATATAATCAATGAATAAAACAACAAAATATCAACAATCTAATGATTCTCATATAAACGCGAAATTTATATAAATATTGACAAATATTCATTAAAGAAAAAAAAAACAAACGAAAAAAATAGAATCTTTATTAACTACAATAAAGTAGGAATTAATACTTTGATAATGGCAACACCATTGCTATCGACGGAACACTACCAAAAGTTTCGACTACAATACCTCAGAGTTCCCATCGAATGGATTTTAGGACTGGCAACACTGTATTTCTAAACTTGACATTAGAATTGCCGCCAAAATTAAAATAAGAAAAAAGATTATTTAAAATTATTATACAATAAAAATTATATTTTTATTTAGCAATGACAAGATAAATGGCTTCGCAGTATAAAGTGCATTATTAACTACAGGAAAGCTGTTGATTCTTTTGTTCACAATCACACAAAACGAATTTAATATTAACCTAGATATTTGATATACCGTCACGGCACAAAAAATGCAAATGGCCGCCGACTGTGTTTTCAAATAAAGAAAATATAACAAAATTATATTAATTTTTCATCTTTTTTTAAGAACATACGTGATATAAATCGAAATTGTTTGTTTACGACTTCAAACTGCTTTTTTTTTTTAATAAACAAAACGTGACACGCGTTGTGAAATTGAAAAACGACATTATAAGACTAACCATATGTGTTGTTTAGCGTGCGATTAGATAAACAATTGTCTCCTTCTTTCAAATGTACAATCAATGAAGACGGAAAGAGACAAAACCAATAACTGAAAATTAGACATGTGAATTATTTAGATTTTTTAAAACTAAATAAATAATCAACGGTCTTACTTATGGACGTTGTTTAGCGAATTTTTAAACATAGTTTCTCTCTTTCTCTCATCATTGATTCGACATACGAAAGAAGAAGACACAGCATGATCACCTAAACAGCATTTACATATATGTAAAATATAAATGAATTCGTTTATATAAAATTAAAACCAATAACATTTCATCTTTATATCTATGTACATAAAAAAAAATCATACGTCATGTCTGCACGTCTGACGGAATAACATAATGGAATTATCAGAGTATGGACTTAGGTAGTATTTAATACATACATTATTTATATGGGAATGAGGACTTTATATAGAATTTAAAATTCCATATAGGAAATAGCTGTCACTTAGTGACAGATAATAAAAATTATATATACTATGCCCGAAGGGGTGGGGTGCTTGTTAGGAACCATGTCCGTCCTTGGAGTTTCAGCTTGATGCGTATCAAATGGTTTAGCCGTTAAAGCGTAACAGACACACGGAGTTTATTCCGAATTTATAATATAAGTATAAATACAACATTGCGTAACGGCCCTTGTATTATATAATGCAATGTTAATAAACAGTAATAGCTTTAATAATAAATATATACTTCAAAATGTCGAAAAATCGAGGCGAAATTTTAATTATAAAGATCTATAAAATTCAACTTTTGATAATCGAGACACGTGAGAACACACTGGCTCAATTTCTTTTTAATTATCCGCGACCAAAGCCGCGACGGATAGTGCTGACGACATATAAATTGTAAAAAAAACATGCATTCTAAATTTAAAATAACGCATTGTTCTGTAACACGACGCCATCTTTGATTGATTGACACCATTGACGGTTGACGGATGAAATACTACTGAACAAATGAACGACTAATTTTTAATTTTTAATTTTAAACAGATAAAATATTATTGATTTTAAACTGTATATAACAATAAATTATTTCTATATAATTTAGAAGTATTTTTATTATTGTATTAAACTCATAATATTATTTAATGGCAATATAGATCAACTAATTAATATACGAAGAAAAAATATCTTATTATTAAAAAAAAATTAAAGTAGAGATTACAATTCGAGTGTCATAAAAATCAATAAAAAAAAATCCATTTCGTACAAGATGTAAACGAAAATTATAGTTTTTTTTTTTAACTTTATGGACATTTCACAGATAATTAATGTTTTTTTAAGTAATTTAAAGTTTAAATAATTACATTTACATATTATAAGAAATGAATTTTAAATTATGTCAACACAGAAACGTATTCCATAGACGAAACGCATCAAGCTCAATTTGTTTTATATATTTAGCTAAATATATATATATATAAACATTTGGAAAGCATAGGCGTGTTGAAATTTGTCCTTCCGTCTGTCTGTGTCGCTTAACTGCGTATATACATATATATAAAATTTCTATAATAATCGTTACTTTTATTGCCATAACAAAAAATAAGCTGATTCAAGCCGGTTGCTATAGCAACGAAGTTGTTTATGATAAGAGATATTAAATTTATACATTACATTACGTAGTTCAAATATGGAAAGGATCCTATTATCACGAGAATAATAAATAATACGAGGGGGTGATGGGTGCGTTCAAGGTCACGTCACCGGTCCACCTACTGATTGATGTATTGAGCACCGATTGATTGCCGCTCTCGCCCTACAGATATTTCATCTATATCTGTAGGGCGAGAGCGGGGGTGTTGCGGTCCGGGAGGGGAATTGATGACGCGGCGTTTTGTCCGCACAAAGGAACGATTAAAAAATCGTATTATTTATTATTTTGTAACATATATTTATCGTATTAAGAATGCTTTAATCAATACCTCGTCAGGGTTATCGAATGTTCAGTCTTGACACACACTTCGGTTGTTTTAATATTGTCTGTGGTTGAAAATATTAAAAAAAAAAATTGCTCGATTGTCAGCTTATAACGAGACATATAAAAAAGATTTTTTTAAACTTCTTTTTAACGGACAGTCCGTGGTTTATTTAAAACATCTGGTAACCCTAACTGTTATGAATTAAATTATTTATCTGTATATAATAGAAATGTTTATAAATGATAAAACTATAGCCTATTAACCGCAAGAGGAGTAAAGAAAAAGAAACAAGTTTGACCTTGAAAGAACGCGATACCATTGGTCGAGAGCTTGAATAATTTTCGATATTCATTATTGGTGCGCGAAAAAATTGCGTTTTCAATGTCCGTTTCAAAGTTGTAATCGGAACTTTGTAAGTGAAATTAAAGTGTATATAAGTAGTTGAGTGTAATAGTGTTGTGTTATATATAGAGATATATTAATCGAGAACTGTTCGTAGTGCGTAATACAGCAGAGATATTAGCGAATCGCGTGGAATATGTAAACCTAAGGCTTGTTTAATTTTACTCCTTCTTCGATTAATTGGGTATAGGTAATAAGTTTCATAAATTATAAACATTTTTAAATCGACTTTTGACAATTATTCGAACAAAAACAGTTTTCAATTATATATATATATATATATATATATATATATATATATATATATATATATATATATATATATTATAAGCAAGAATCGAATTCTATTTAAGCGTCAGACGGAAAGACGTTTCGATAAACTAAATTTGGTCGATGTATTATTATTTTTAAGGTGGCAACACTCAGTCTTTTTGGTAGAATATCCAGTTCAACAAGGCTTGCAACACCATCGCTAGAACGAATCCACCGAACAGGTCCCACGAGTGGCTCGAAGTCGGGACCCTGCCGACGCTCTGCGGGCGATACGACGCGGCTCGCTGGCTCTCGTTCAAAGATTCGACGTTCTTCGTCAAACGATCCAACATTAGGCTCTGTTCGCGTAACGACGCGTCGATCGCGTATAGCGTCTGCTTTAGAGTTCGTCTGAAATAAATTTTATATTAATAATACATATTTAACTAAGAAAAGTTATGATAAGCAAATTTGCAAATGGCAACATGATGGTAAGTGGTCACCACCGCGCATAGATATTGGAACTGTAAGAAATAGGAATCAATCATCGCCGATTCGCTACCAAACTTGGGAACGAAGATCTTATATAGTTACAATGTCCCACTCGACCTTCAAATCGGAATACAACAATACTAAGTATTGGTGTTTAACGGTGTAATATCTGAGTGGGTGGTATCTACCTAGACGGACTTGCACAAAGGCCTACCACCTAGTACCACGTAGTTCACACAATTACAGTACAAAACAATTATTGTTCGAAACTTTTCTGCTGACGCTCCTACGTTCGAGAACTGTCATTTTCCATTCCGATATCGCGCGGACAGTATAACAAAATACACTTTATGCCGACGACATAAGGTTTAAAATCCCAACTCACGTGGACGTCTTCGACCTCCGCGCGAGCTCGTCGTGGCTGTCGGAGTCGGACCGCGGCGCCAGCTCGCGTATCCGCGCCTCGGCCGGGCCGCGCATCGGCACGTTCTTCACGGTCGTTATCACGAAGTCGTCTTCGTACTCTATCAATTCTTCCGGTTGCCATGGACTGGAAAAAACAAATACACATCTTTATATATATATATTTATATAAAATCTTCTGTGCGTGTGTTTGTCACCTAATTCCTCCTAAACTGGACCAAGCTCGAAAAGCTGGACCGATTCGGATGAAATTTTGTATGTTGAGTATATTTCATTGGGTACCTGGATGGTTTGAGAAGACAATTGGACCCCGTGAGTGACGCTACTGTCAGTATATAAACAAATAAAGAAATGACTGATATGACTTGCTTTTTTTATTCATAGAGAAATAAAATATAATAAATTCGTTTACTATATTGTTATATATATGTGTGTGTATGTTAAACGTAATCATGAAGTGGACAGGTTAGAGGATGAACTAATTAAAATATTACCTCGTGTTTGAATGATTATATTTCCAACCCTGGTCCGTTATACCTGAAACAAAATAATATATGCAAAAGTTAAATTTACTACTATTTTCTTACTTATTCCATCTCTTTCTATATCATACCTCTATGTATATAACTATTTCTTTCTAATATCAATACAATAATCTTGTTCGAACTGGTGATAGTTTACACTTTGTCTATCAATAATACTCATGTATGACGGGCCGGTTGGCGTGGTTGGTAGATACTTGCCTTTCGCGTCGAAGGTTGTGGGTTCGATTCCCACCCAGGACAGACATTTGTGTGCATGAACATGTCTGTTCGTCCTGAGTCTGAGTGTAATTATCTATATAAGTATGTATTCACAAAAGAAAAGCAGTGTATGTAGTATAGTAGTTAGGTTTCCATAGTACGAGCTCTGCTTAGTTTGGGATCAGATGGCCGTGTGTGAATAATGTCCCGGGATATTATTATTATTGCATTAAAAAATACACTTACATTAAGTGTGAACTCACGAAGATTGATGTGTGAGCTCGTGTACCGATCGTACACGATACGTATATATATATACATTTAAATTCCGTGTTTTATACCTTCTGGTGGACTGCTTCTAGAGTCGCGGTGGAACAGCCGTGGTATCCACGGCGTTAGAAGACTCCTCGCCCTAGCGCGCTGCGCCTCCTCTATTATTGTCTTTTGTTCAGTAGCTACGACCTGAGAGAAAAAATAAAGAAAATATCAATTTATTTCCCACAACTCGAGAAGGTTTTGGAACGTTCTCCACGACTTTGGTCCTCTGGGAGGCGGATAAACATGTATCGAGAGTTCGGCACGTTTTTTATCAAATAATTCATGTTCTAAGCGAGTCGTTATAATATCGCAAACATTACTAAAGTTATATAATAAATTTTTAATCAATATTGTTTTTTAAGCAAACATATAATGGCTTTTTTTTTTTAAATTAATAATTAAATATTGAATAACTATAATAATTAAGGCACCATTTATATCTGTAATTACCCAAATGTTTTATTTGTTTTAAACTACAAACTGTCCTATTGTTTGCATTGTTGATCAACTGAACGAATGAATGAATGGATGATTGAAATAACGAATGAGTGAATAATCACCTGGTCCTCATTGTGTATCGCCTCGGATACTTTGATCCAGAGCCTCTGCGACTCCCACTCCTGCTGTCTATCTATTTTGACGAGAAATCTCGGCAACCTCTGCTCCCTCAATATCGCGACGTCCAAAAGATTCGTTTCTTCCTGAAACGTTACAGACGAACACGTCACAACGACATACGATAATAACATACGTTCGACATCAGTAAATAACGGCCGTTAGCGTCCCACAGCTGGGCTACCAGCGATGGGGCTCATACACATGTGACTTTCCATTCGACACACGCTTAAATCCTTACGATGATCTCCACCACCGACATCGTGTTATAATTGACACGTAAAAAAACCCGTGACCTTCTTTCGCCGGTTCTTCTGAGGCCTGGGTGTTTCTTTTCCGAACCGGTGGTAGTTTCTGGTCTGACTATCAATAAGCGAGTGTGATGCTTCAATATTGAATAAATCATTTTGATTTTGATTTTCAACGGAAGACCATATCGTCATTTTTAATCAACTCCTTTATTTACATATTACTATTATTATTTATGATGAATTGAAATGTGATCTATATAACACTAGTTGTCAGATGCGGGTCACCTATTTTTATATTATATATATATATATATATATATATATCTATTTCACATATTATTATATTATTATTATTATGTTTCGGAAAAGTTTTGTAGTAAATAATAATATTATATACGTAGTTGCGGTTTGCAGTTTAACACAAGTATTAATTTTTTTTAAGTATATTTGCAATTCCCATTTTAATGAAATTACTCACATTCATAGACTCCCCCCCCCAAATCAAGCAGATCGCATTGGCGATATAAGCGATGGTTACTGTTTCTTACAGCACCACTATCTATGAGGGTACCACTTACCATTAGGCAACCGATATTATACAATGAAAAAACAAAAACAACATACCCCACTTTTCTTATCCTTGATATCAATTTTTCCATCCCAGTACCCCTCGACCGTCGCGACGGTGTCCTTCCCGCGCTTTATCCTACCGGATATCGCGTTCGTTTGATCGGCGCCGCCGAGGAAAGACTGTGACAAACATTTTTTTTTTAAGTTTAAAACGAACCAGTTTCATATCACCAACTAATGGAGACGAACAGTCGACGTGTCATCTCTAATTTCAATAATGATTAATGATGACCGAATGACCTTGAGAATCGAAGACACTCCATACACCCAGCACATATTATAGTGACCTCACAACTAGAGATTTCAGGCGCAGGACCAACGGCTTTACGTGTTTTCCGAGGCACGGGAGTGTTTATTGCCAAGTTACAGACCCCGGGCTGCGCATGAGATTTTCCTTATATAGAATACCTTTGAATGGCCTCGAAATCTGCGGTCTTCGAGATTGGGTTTTATAATTTGAGATTAACAGAATAATTTGAAAATAGCACATTCTCAATCTCTGTAACGACTATTACGCGCTTATAAACACACACACACACACACACACACAAATAATTTCCATACATTTTGAGGAACACTTTTAATACACGAGATACACATCTTCGACTGCGCACTCTACATACAAAATATTCCATAATTGACTGCATCGTTGGTCTAGTGGCTTGATGTAAGGCCGCAGACCCGGAGGTCCTGAGTTCAATTCCAAGGTCGGGTCAATAAAAAGTTATTGAGTTTTTCTGTCAGAAAATTCTCAGTAGCATCCCGGAGAGAAGAATCTGGAAGAGAGAGTGCACCTGTGTTTGCGCACACACTTGTTCACTATAATATCTCCTGCGCAGTCGGCTAATCTCTCTTGAGATTGGCCGCCGTGGCCGAAATCGGTCTGGAGGACATTATTATTTTATAATTATTTTGTATTAAAGCCTTACCCTTAATTTAAATTCAACGTCCGCTTGGTAGCCCGTCTCCTGACATATTATATGTATCTGAAAGAAGACAAATTAATACAGTTAATATGTTAATAAAAAGATTGATTATATTTTAAAAAAAGAACACATCATTCATAGAAATTAATTGTTTTTTTTTATATAATTTAGGTAGGCGGACGAGCATATGGGCCACCTGATGGTAAGTGGTCGTTAACGCCCATAGACATTGGCATTGTAAGAAATGTTAACCATCGCTTACATTGCCAATGCGCCACCAACCTTGGGAACTAAGATGTGCCTGTATTTATATTATTGATAAAATTTTATTTTGGCTATTGATTGATTTTCTTTCTCCCTGCACTGTTCTATTTTAAGTGAAAACTTTGTATGTTTATGAACTGGAATTAATTGATTTAATTACTAATTTGTTACTAATAATAATAATAATAAATTGTTTCCGTAATAAAATTAAATATACTAAAACGCTCCCAACGAAAATAAATCCAAGCTGCAGAATATAAAAAAAAAATTAATGAAAAAAAAAATTAGCTTTTAAATGTACATCATAAAAACCTCCCTATTTCGAAGACGGTTAAAAATTTTCAAACAAACACAATTAAAACATTATTAATATAGATATATAAAAAAATAAAAAAAAGTTGTGCCGCCCCCGGGTGGGCTCGAACCACCAACCTTTCGGTTAACAGCCGAACGCGCTAGCCGATTGCGCCACGGAGGCGATGGGAGACGTCGCGAAATAGAACATCGCTCGCGGACGTATTGCATTGTTTATTATTTACTAAAAAAATCCGCCATTTCGCCAGCTTTGAATTCAATTGTGTTTCTACCGTTTTAACGTAAGGTACACAACACTTATTGAAATTATGCAGCGATTGTATTAAATAATATGTAAAAAGAAATGTTTAGTTTTATAACTCAATAACCATATTAACTGTAAATATGGCAGTAATTTTGAAATCACAGACTACAATTGTATTTATTCGTATAGATTTTTTGTATTTGACAACTCTTATTTTATATTGTTTTTTTTTCTTGGAAAAAGTAGCGAAGGTTTTTGGTATAGTGCCAATAGGTGTCAGAAAAAAAAGGCGCGCTAATCTGGAGCCGCCATTTTGTTTGTGTGCTCTACGGCGGTCATTGACAACACACGGTAGAAGTAACTTATGTTTTCTAAAAAAGTTTAGTATGTTTATTATTTTAGTTCTTAAGACTGACTGAGTAAGGCTTCAATTTGTATGATTTGGTGTTTTACAGTTGATTAAAATTAATTCGTCTTTTTTTTAAATTGCCTGTTTTGAATATATCGGCTGAACTGATTCTTGAAGATAATGCCGACTGGGAGCTTTACGAATAGAGTTATATGTGTACATTTATTTCAAAATTGTTACAGTAAATTCTAAGAAATAAGAGACCGGTCCTAAATCGGCTCCAGTGTAGATAATTGAAAACACACGGGACGGAATTTTATCCGACACAGTTACTGGTCATCATTTCAAGGTCAAAACTAAGTCCTTGACCGTGACTGACCTTGCCGCCGAGCTCCATGCTGAGTGTTCCGATCACGAGGCCCTTACAGTGCGCGTACGGTGCCGTCGTTATGTACGTCTCCCCCCAGTTCAGGAGGTGTATCCGCGCGCAGCCCTCTAGTATAGCCGACGTTGAATTGCCTGAAAATAGAAACGATATATATATATATGTGTCGGAGGAAGTGACGCAATGAACGAACGTTTATTTATTTATTTATTCAATACTTATTGCACAACATGTAAATAAGATTAGAGAAATAGGAAACATTCAAAGAAAAAAAAAAACAAGGTGCGCAAATGCGGGCTTATCGCTATCGCTATCGTCCTTTGGTGAAAGAGATCGTATACAACAAAAGTCTTACCATAAAACTTAGATCTCGCCAGGAGACTGCCCTCTATGACAAAGCCCTCCTTCCTATTAGATATATAAAAAGCGGAGACCGGTGGGTGGTGGGATACCTAGAAAATTTAAAAAAAAAAATTGTGTCAGAGCCTTGATACTCAATTAATACGATCTCACGCACACATTAAGGCAATCACAATAAGCAATCTCACGCTGACGTCATCACGCTCCAACTCTCAGTTACCAACACCACACACACCAAATAGTTGAAATACACAACACAAAAAGACCGTAAAGAACACGCATGAAAAGTCTTTCCAAATTCAAAAATTCTTCCGCCATAAGCGTTTGATCAGCCGCGCGTGACGTATTATAGTGCACGAGTGTGTACGCAAACATCTCTTTCTCTATTCATTGCCTTTCATAATCTTATGGGACAGCAATCCGACACGAACGGAGGCACACACCGCCGATAGAAACAGTAGCTGGAATGTGCCTGAATATGTGGTGGTATGTGCTGAGCAGGGAGACGACAGCGATTCAGCTCGTAGCAGTGTTATTTTTCCTGTATGAGGATCTGCTGCTGGCCCTGTTGGCCTTTACTGCTTCATCTGGCGTGGGGACGATTAGTCGACTCTGTGAACTTTGAGCATTCTCGGGCTTCGCATGACGTCCATCCTGATTCCTGAGGGTGTCTCTTATACCTACACCTCGGATCAAGAATTTGATGTCACTGTGATTTAAAATCACGGCCGGTTTCGTGACGTCACTAGTCGGAGACCTCGTTTCCGCCAGCAGAAACTCTGAGATATCACTACGTTGCTCTTAGAAGGTTATGTTTTGCGAGCGTGAACAACGATAGCGCGATTTAAAATACACACAACGCCATCTCTTAGCGGATATTCGAAACACAATAAAATTTATCAAATTAAAAAATACATATACCTGTTCAGCAACATAGTATGTGTACGTCTCGTTGTTCCGATGTCGCCAGCAACACCGGAACGTCTCGCCCAGTACTGGGTTGTAGGGCTTCTTCAGCCCCTTCGGTTTACGGTAGAGCCCCGATAGATACCATCGCAGTACCCCTTTAAATCTTTGGTAGGGATCTTCTATAGATTGCGCTCTGTAAGATAAAAGATAAAATATCATGATGAGAGGAAGAAATTAGCAGCCTCCTATATGTCAAAAATTTACCGTCAAACACGAATTTCGACTGGTGGTAGGGCTTTGTGCAAGCTCATCTGGGTAGGTAACACCCACTCATCAGATATTCTACCGCTATACAACATTACTTGGGATTATTGTGTTCCGGTTTGAAGGTTGAGTGAGCCAGAGGAATTACAGGCACAAGAGACATAACATCTTAGTTCCCAAGGTCGTCGCCGCATTGGTAATATAAGGAATAGTTAATATTACTTACGACACCAATATCAGGTGACCAATCTACCCATTATAAAAAAAAAAAAACAGAACCAACTTACTGTGCCAACAAGTCCGCGTGATAATAATTATCAGATAGCTTGTCGAGGAAGGATCTCGGTTCCAATATGAACGTCGGGAGAACCACCTTTGACAGATCCATACCTGGTCTCACTTGCTTCAAGAGAAACCATAGCAACGATTTGTTTTCTTCGGCCACTTCTTCCACCAGCTCGCCTGCCTGGAACCATAAAATACATATAAATATAATATATGGTTAGGAGATTCCTTGATCTCTACAGCGACGTTGGTGCGCTTTTATTAAAAGCCGCCATTTTTTTGTGGAAAGAAAGGTAAAGTAATAAATTCATTATTGGCGCGACTTGTGATTCGTAGAATGTGTTCAATTGTGTTATTTGGATTTTTAAGAGTAACCGAGTGAGTTATTCACATCATTTTGTATGATTTCGTGTTCTTTTTTTGAATAGACCAATTCGAGGTCTTCGTTTATTTAGTTTTAATTTCTGGATGCTAAATATATAAATGTATTGTCCGTAACAGCCTGTGAATGTCCCACTAATGGGCTTAAGGCCTCCCCTCCTCTTTTTGAGGAGAAGGTTTGGAGCTTATTCCACCACGCTGCTCCAATGCGGGTTGGTGGAATACACATGTGGCAGAATTTCAGTGAAATTAGACACATGCAGGTTTCCTCGCGATGTTTTCCTTCACCGTCAAGCACGAGATGAATTATAATCACAAATTAAGCACATGAAAATTCAGTGGCGCTTGCCCGGGTTTGAACCCACGATCATCGGTTAAGATTCACGCGGCCTTACCACTGGGCCATCTCGGCTTACGTATTGTCACATTCAGCCGAACACAAAACTGTTTTTTTAATTTATGTATTTATATAGGCTTTCGAAACATAGAATCGCTGCTAGCATTCCCGCCACCATTCGACACGGTGATACTTTATTAATTGTATTTAGTTAATTAAATAGTTATATTTCCTTTATATATACTTAATTGAGTCACGACATTATACTTAGCAATACTCAGAACTGATGTGTTCCGGTGTAAAGGACGAGTGAGCCAGTGTAACTACACAAGGTAATTATCTACCTTATATCTTAATTTCCAAAGTTTGTAGCGCGGAGGTGGTTAATATTTCTTAAAGTGCCAATGTTTATGGGCAGTGGTGACCATTTACCATCAGTTGGCCCTAAAGTCAGCATTTTTACCTATTATATACATATATATAAACAATAAAAAAAGTTCAACTTTTATTAATTTAAAACAAAGAATTAAGCACAAAAAACTATTATCAGGATCTTTTAAAAATTCCACCATGATCGGAGCTGTTAATGTTGTTTATTTGTTTATTTATTCAGATTTTTTAGCTTTTAATATTTAGATTACTTATATAGTTCTACTACCAGTCCTAACTTTGTAGAGAAATTCGTACCCATTTACTTCCTTAAAGTTAAAATCACCAATAATCCTATATTAATATATATGCTCCGAATTTCAGCTATCATAAATATATATTATATATCAATTAACATACCACACCAATCTCAATGTCTGGATCTTCGACGTAAAAGCTGTCTATCCTAGCGAGGACGTCTTCCTTCTTCAGCCCCTGATCGTCCGTGTTCTGACTGTCCTGCATCCCTGGTCTGGAGCCCTCGCTGTCCGTGTCCGACGCCGCACCTGCTAACTCTGTCGGACGGTGCTAGGTATTAGCTACGGGAGACTAGCGCATCTAATCAGAATCTTTAGCGAAACATACTTAGACGGTGGTAGATAGCTAGGGCAAAATATTTAGCAGGAAAATTAATCTACGATAATAGTCACATTGGCTACCGATAGATGGCATTACTAGTCGATTACATCGCGCTAACGTTTTGATCTCACAGAATGAAGGCCTTCTGCCATGTTTAACGATTATAGGCCGTCAGGATGGACGTCACTCGAAGCCCGAGCTGGCTCTAATTTCGAGGCGGAATCCAGTACTTGCACCAACGTTGAGTGACGTAAAGGCCAGTAGGGCCAACAGCATACACTCATACAAAATATATGAAAATATATGTAAATATATATATATTTATAAATGGTATCAATTTGCAATATATACGGCTACCGATAGATGACGTTAGTAGTCGATTCAATCGCGCTAACGTTTGGATCTCACAAAATGAAGACCTGCGATATGCTATCTGCTTCCAATGATATTGAGATAGTATAGTGTACACATAGTATATTACTAAATAATGATAATATTTAATTATGAAATAATTATGATATTTAATTATTAAATATGAATTTTTGAAATGACCGACTCTGGCCATGGCTGCCAAACGCACCTGGTATATTATAGTACAAGTACCTTCCCAAACACAGGTGCACCATTCCAACACACTCGTAATCCGATGGGACGGCAATCCGATGGGCGCAGCACCAATGACTTTACGTGCTTTCAGAGGCACGGGTGCGTAAACACCCACTATCAAACTTCGTACTGTGCCGTCAGCACATCGCCTATTAGTTGTACTCCATATTCAGTACTCCATTCAGTCAGTACAGGGTACTCAAACAATTGTGACGTGTCGTAAAATAAAAATATATTATTCCTTCGGTCTTTGAGTATTGGCTAGCCTCATACCTGGATCCGTCTCTGAATATTATATGCCTCAGTATCTCAAGATAGTCTACACGCCAAAGTACTATAGGGAATTTTTCGCCAGACAAACCCAATAACTTTATATCGATCGTACCTAGTTCGAACCCATGACCCGCGGCCGTACATCTAGCCACTAGACCATCGAAACTCAACTTGATCTTTGCACAAGCACGTGTTAATCAAGGTATCGGGGGCCGCAAACAAAAAAATATTTAGGTAAAGTTTACAGGACATTATTCACCCATTGCCGTCTGATCCCAAACTGAGCAGAGCTCGTACTATGGAAACCAGACAACTGATATACTAGTTTTTTGTCTTGTAAGTACATACTTATAAAGATAATTACATCCAGACTCAGGACAAACAGACATGTTCATGCACACAAATGTCTGTCCTGGGTGGGAATCTATCAACCACGCCGTCCGGCTCGTCTAAAATAAAAATGTAATATGTATCAAAAGTTTAACCGTATAAATAACCCACCGCTGGGCTAAAGCCTTTTTGAAGAGAAGATTTTGAATCCTATTCCACCACGTTGCGATGGATACACACATATTTCCTTCACGGCAGAGCGCGAGATGAATTATACAAACAAAAATTCAGTGGTGTCTGGATTTGAAGCCGTAAACATCGATTAACATTCACGCGTTCTAACCACTGGGCCGTATCGTCTTCATAATATAAATAATAAGTATAACATTAATACCTGTAAACCCTTCGCCTTGCATCGTTAATGCGAGGCCAAAACCTTGAATATCTTTTTTAACTACACTGGCTCATTAAACCTTCACGACAAAAGATAACGAGAACGTTTTCAATTTATCTATCTATATTACGATATTTGATATTTAAGATATATTTTTGAACATTAAGGCTATACTTAGTATTGTTGTGTTCCGGTTTGAAGGGTGAGTGGAACAGTGTAACTACAGGCACGAGGGACATAACATCTCAGTTCCCAAGGTCATCGCGCATTGGCGATTTAAGGAACGGTTAACATTTCTTACAAAAAATATCTACGTGCGATTGTGAAAACAAATGCATAAATACGTAGAGGACGAGTCGGTAATAGCGTCTTAAAAAAAAACGAAGAGCATAACTCGAGTTATATGACACGAAAACAATTATACATTACTCTAAGCTACTTACGTCACACGGCGATAAGGTCGCGAGCAAACACCATATGCAAATATTTGAAACGTAAAATCCGTCCGTTTTAAAGACATACGAAAAATAATCTTCATTGTGTTAACTGTTGTATTTGTTTAGCTGATTATCTATAAATATATTATTTACAGTGCCAATGTCTAAGAGCGTTGGTGATCACTTACCATCAGGTGACCCTGCTGTTTTACTGTAGAATATATATTTTATTTTTTTATGTAATAGGAAGGCGGACGAGCATATGGGCCACCTGATGGTAAGTGATCACTAAACGCCCTTAGACATTGGCACTGTAAGAAATGTTAACCATCGCTTACATCGCCAATGCGCCACCAACCTTGGGACCTAAGATGTTATGTCCCACGTGCCTGTTATTACACTGGCTCACTCACCCTTCAAACCGGAACACAACAATACCAAGTACTGCTGTTTTGCGGTAGAATATCTGATGAGTGGGTGGTACCTACCCAGACGAGCTTGCACAAAGCCCTACCACCAGGAACGAAAGATCTGATGATTGGATGATACCTACTCATCACGAGATCTCCTAAACTATCAGCCCGATTGACTTGAAATTTGTCACAGTTACTCCGTCTGACGTCGACGCTCACTAAGAACGGATTTTACGCAAATCCCATCCAAAATTCTTCCACTTATCGACCAGTGCAACGCCGGGACTATTACCTAGTATTATATATAATTTTGATATATAATATTTTCCGTCTAGTTTTTTGGTTCGGTTCTCGGGTCGAGCCAAAAATGTTTCCGTCTAGAAATTAGTAGCATCCCTTCCCAAAATGAATACGTCGGTACTTCGCTTGTACTCAATACGGTCTGATTGCAGCCCCATCGGTTTATGAGAGCGAGAGAGCAGATACACCTGTCTTCGCACACACTTTTATCTCACATTACACTGGATCACTGCACTATCAACGATATAGTCAATACCTAATTATAGTTCTAATTAGTAATTACAACGTCATAGTCCATGAGCAGGTTGTAATAATCAAACAAAAATTTAATTTGAATTTAAAAAAAAGTTATTTAATTAATATTTATATAAGTTAATATTTATATAAGTTATTCTATTGAAATATTTGCTCCTCAAATACGGTTCGGTCGGTTTTCGGCGCCATTTTTACTCGCTATGTATGTATGTATGTATGTTCCCTAATAACGTTTTGTTGGATTCAGATGAAACGTCGGCTAAATCATATTTGTATCTAACTTACATTATTATTTGTTCTTAAATATTAATATTAATAGATATTTTTTTTTACAAGTCAAAGATCAGAGTTGAAATCGGTCATTCATTCAAATAGAAAAAAAAACGGAATAGTAATTCTGAATACACACAAATGTCTATTGCAAATATTTGCGTACTTATTTTTGTTTGAATAGGCATGTCTAGTATTTAATAATAATAATAATGTCCTCCAGACCGATTTCGGCCACGGCGGCCGGTATATTAACGTGCACAAGTGTGTGCGCAAACACAGGTGCACTCTCTAATCCCTAACTCTCATAATCCGATGGGACAGCAATCCGACACGACGGGAAAGAGTTCAGGCGCAGGACCAACAGCTTTACGTGATTTCCGAGGCACGGGAGTGAACACACTTCCAACTTCCAGACTCCGGGCCGCTACTGAGAATTTTCTGATAGAAAAACCCAATAACATTATATTGGCCCGACCTGGGAACCCAGGACCTCCGGGTCTGCCTTACATCAAGCCAATAGAGTAATGAGGCAGTCAAATAAAGGCAGTAAATGTATATAAAAAAAGAATTATTTTGTATAAAGATTCGATCTGTGGTGTACAGGTCAAATCTACGCTTATTTAATTCTCATGTCCAACCAAAAAGGTTCTCTAGAAGAGATCGGTCTGCTAGCGAGACCGCCTTTTCTACATACCATCAATTGTTTTTGGGAGTGTCTATAACTGTATGATTCTGTTACTCTTTTGGTATAAAATAAAGCATATACTTTTCTATTCTATTAGCGATAACTGTACATAGTATTTATATTTCTATAAGCATAAAAGTAACAGTTAAAAAATGAACCATATGACTTTTCAAACTTAATTTGTGACCAAAAATCATCTCGCGCTCGTGAAAGAAAGCCTGAATGTATAGGATAATAATTAATTCGCCATATTATCCACCAACATCGGAGCAGCGTGATTGAATAAAGTTCAAAACCTCAAAAGGAGAGGAGTCTTTGAAGAGGATTTACATATTATTTTACACACTAAAATAACACCAAGTATTTAAGTTCGGCCTCCTGACTATAAAACTCAAACTCACCCTCGTCGTAATGGGACAAGTCCGACGCACTTTTCGTTTCGCCGTTCACGATATCATTATTAAAACGATTCATAATCGACGAATCGATCGAGAACTTCCGATTCGTCATCTTCGTCGGCTCCGAGAACTGCCTCGACAATTTCTTCTGCCTCTTCAATAACGAGAATATACTCGAACGCCTACGATTTTTGTCCTTCATCTTCGACATCATCGCGTCCGTATCTTGATCCATCATGGTGTACTATTACTGCTCTTGATTTAATTATTTCAGCATCCTCAATAAATTTATCGTCGTTTCTATAATTTCAATTAGCTATTTCGTCATTTTTATTATTGATTTTCACGTAAAGAATTATCACTTTTAAGTCTGTCTTTAACTATATATTTTAGTATTTCTGCTAACGTCCAATAACTTTTATTTTGATTATATTTAGAGCTTATTGGAATTATTATTATGACCTTTTAATAATGTACTATTAATAATATTATTAGATTATCTTGTGATATAAGTGATTTTTTTTATATATTTTTTATAGTATACGTTGGCGGACGAGCTTATTGGCCTGTTGGTAAGTGGTCACCAACGCTCATAGACATTGGCATTGTAAGAAATGTTAACCATCGCTTACATCGCCAATGCTCTACCAACTTTGGGAACTAAGATGCTATGTCCCTGGGTACCTACCCAGACAGGCCTGCACAAAGCCCTACCACCAGTATTGCGATATTGGATATTGGAAAATCTGTATTCGTAATTTCAAAATAACAAAAAATCAATATTTCTTACAAACAATTAGTTAATAAATACAATATATAATATTGTAAATAATTAATAAACATGCTTCGTTTAGTACATACAGTATATAAATCTTATCAGTTTTTTGTTTATTGATTTCAACGATTGACGACGCAAAGCTTTAAAGATTCTACACACTCACACGCACACGCACACATACACACACACACACGCACACACGCACACACGCACGCACACACGCACGCACGTGTATATCTCTTCGATAATATTCTTTATATTTATCTATATATTACGTTTATATTAACTCGATGAGTGTTTTGAATTCACACTATAACATATAGTGCTTGAACGCAACACACTCGAAAGATATATATAGAGATACAATTAGTGGGACAGTACGTGTGATAATGAAATCGGAGTGTACACCAGACATTCCAGTATTAAATGACAAGGATTTTACCAAATTTAAGCCTTTGTGGTAAGAACGCGTGAATATTAACCGATGATCGTGGGTTCAAACCCGGGCAAGCACCACTGAATTTTCATGTGCTTAATTTGGGATAATAATTCATCTCGTGCTTTACGGTGAAGGAAAACATCGTGAGGAAACCTGCATGTGTCTAATTTCAGCCTCTGCCACATGTGTATTCCACCAATCCGCACTTTAGCAGCGTGGTGAAATAAGCTCCAAAACTTCTCCTCAAAAAGAGAGAGGAGGCCTTTAGCCCAACAGTGGGACATTCAGAGGCTGTTACAGTACGGTATGAGTAACTACTCTTTATATGCAGCTTCGCCGTTGTTAGCCTAATAAGAATCGTATACCGAATTTTATCAACATAGGTTGGGGTGTTTAGGCACGTTTAGTGTAAAAATATATTTTTTAATTTTTTTATTTATTGCTGCCAGTTATTTACAAACATAATATAGATGGTACACAAAAAAAATAAACAAATTCCTATCAATACAATTCATATAATAGAACGTTTCGAATGTGGGAAGATGAAATAAAAGCAACAGCAGGGAATACATGTACCAGGACCGCACTAAATAAAATAGAATGGAAAGGAATGGAGGAGGCCTTTGCCAAGTTTGGCTAACAGACTGAGTTGTCGATGTCAATCCACCAGAGTGATAATTTTAGTCATGTAAAATGTAGCAAAAATGTGTCTGAATAAAGATTTATTTATTTTATTTATAAGGTAATGTTAGTATATATATATATATATATATATATATAGTCTATAACCTTCCTTAAGAGTGAGGCTATTAAATGCAAGAGGAATTATTCGAATCCGCCAATCAGTTTCAGAGATTAGCACGGACAAACAGACTCTTCAAAATCTATTATAAATGCGAACGTTTTTTTTTTATAGAAAAGCAAGGTGGACGAGCATATGGGCCACCAGATGGTAAGTGGACACCAACGCCCTTAGACATTGGCATTGTAAGAAATGTTGCCCATCGCTTAAATCGCCAATGCGCCACCAACCTTTGGAACTACGATCTTATGTCCCTTGTGCCTGTAATTACACTGGCTCACTCACCCTTCAAACCGGAACACAACAATACCAAGTACTGCTGTTTTGCGGCAGAATGTCTGATGAGTGGGTGGTACCTACCCAGACCAGTTTGTTTGTTACGATTCAAGTTTCAACATAAATTCATCATCATCATCATCATCAATCATCATAAAATTTTGCACACACGTAGATCACCTCCCCTCTCCCCTTCACACACCAGGCAATCCGGTTAGTATATAATTAAAAAATGGATTAATTTAATTCAATTTCAAACCGCATCGCCTGATAAAACAACATGACTAACGGTTTTGGGTTATTTATAAATGCGCATCGTAGTTCAGGGCTGTTTACGCTCCGGGCCGCGACCAAAACCAGCTAACTATGTCTTCAGTGCAGCCCTTACTCTAAAAACATTTGAGTACACCTGACTTGGGTCAATGTACTTTAAACACATATATATTAAAGGCAATATTTATTTGATTATAACCGCAATTTACACCTGTAAACTTGTTATTGATAAAAAACGCCGTCTCCTTCTTTCGAAGGTCAAATCGTTGATGAGAGAAAGAGATGAATCATCGTTTTTAAGCAAGGCAATTAGCGTTTACATAATAGACGAAAAACGTTAAAATTTAGTGGAACGTTTCGTATGATTTGCACCAATATGGTATATGAGGTAGGAGGATGAATAAGATGGCAATCAGAACGATGGCTAGCCAACTCCGGTAAGGTATGGTAAGTACAGAAATCATCTGGTAGTTTTTTTTATCATTTTATTATATTAATTGATTCTATTAAGATCACTTACTTATTAGTGCCTGTAATGTAAAAATCAGCAATCAAAATTGATGACAGCCGGTCTTTATGTGGATTTTAAAGTCTTCCCGTGCATATATAACGAGTGTAATACCAGCCTTAATTTATTTTTAATCGGTTAACTTGAACTTGGCTTGACACGCTACCGCCTGATAAAGTCCCGCTGCTGGGCTAAGTCCTCTCTCTTTGGGAAGAAGATTGCGGAGGTCATCCCACCATGATACTCCAATTAATGCAATTAGACACTTGCAAGTTTCCTCATGGTTTTTTCCTTCATCACGTTTACCTGGCTTTGAATTTGCGATCATTGATTGATAATATCAGCTAAGAGTAATATGACGAGGAATCTATTCCCTTCTTTGAATCCTGGAACAGCGCTGATATCCGCCACCAATAAAATTAGTCGGATCAATCATGAAAAAAAACTCAGGATTCGACACCGCGATCGACGTTTGAAATCGACGCGTTTTATTCACCGAACCATCTCGACTCGAAACCTTTGTTTACGAGCAATCATTACTTTACAATTTCAAATCGAATGCTCTCTAAAATACAATAAACAACGCCTCCGAGTTTATTTGTAAATTTTTAATTTATACGATACGAAACAGGGAACCGTTTCTAATTATTTACAACGGTTACGATACGTTCCCGATTCTATTCCGATCCGACATCGATTGTACCGTAATCGGATCGATTTGTTTCGATACGATTGACGGTGACAATTTCGTTTCTATAGGATTGCGATAGTAGAAATGGCGCATATTAGGTGACTCCCCCCTCGGAGATGATGAAGGGTAATAAAAATAATAAGTCCTTATTCCAGAATTCCACAATCCCAACATGGAATTGTAATATGGAACTAATCATATTACTCTTAGCTGATATTATCAATCAATAATCGCAAATTCAAATCCAGGTAAACGTGGTGAAGGAAAGCACCATGAGGAAACTAGCAAGTGTCCATTTGCATTGATTGGAGCATCATGGTGGAATGACCTCCGCAATCTTCTTCGCAAAGAGAGACAAAAAATAAACGAAATCAATAACTCAAAAAAAAACATAAAATTTCCTATTATAACACGTTGGTGTCATATAGGTTGAAATCAACATGGTGTTTCACAACAGGGATAGATCATGGGTACGCTAATCGCATCCATCCGCAAAGAATTGCCCTACCGTACCGTAACAGCCTGTGAATGTCCCACTGCTGGGCCTAAAGGCCTCCTCTTCCTTTTTGAGGAGAAGGTTTTGGAGCTTATTCCACCACGCTGCTCCAATGCGGGTTGGTGGAATACACGTGTGGCAGAATTTCAGTGAAATTAGACGCATGCAGGTTTCCTCACGATGTTTTCCTTCACCGAAAAGCACGAGACGAATTATTATTCCAAATTAAGCACATGAAAATTCAGTGGTGCTTGGCCGGGTTTGAACCCGCGATCATCGATTACGATTCACGCGTTCTTACCACTGGGCCATCTCGGCTTCCTGAATCGTTGCCCTACGTCGTTTAAAATATATCGCAGGAAGTTAAACATATATGGTTTAGCAATGAGACATATATACCTTACTTTACCGTACAATACTATAGCCAAATGGCAGGTTTAAGAGGAAACAATGAGAGATGTACGTATTTTATATAATTCACTAATATATCTGCTATATTACGCACTACGAACAGTTCTCGATTAATATATCTCTATATATAACACAACACTATTACACTCGACTACTTATATACACTTTAATTTCACTTACAAAGTTCCGATAACAACTTTACTGACATTCAAAACGTCATTCGCTAATCCACAACGAATACCACAGATTATTTAGATCTCGACCAATCAGAACGCGTCGTTTCAAGGTCAATGTTGTTTATTTGTCTTTACTCGTCTTGCCATTGGAATTGGCTTTACTTAATGATGTACTTGAGTGGGTGACGCCCTAAATTACTTAAACAGAAGATAAATAACTTAGCCTTAACCTAAAAACTCTTTAATACGGCTTTGCGAAGATATCTTTGTATTTTCACGGTTAATACAAGTTTTCCTTAGAACAAAATGTATTGCTCATGTACCATTTAGAAAGAGCGATTGTGTGTGCGTGCGTAAAAGGCGTGTGCGTGGGGGGGGGGGTTGGTCGTCAGTTTAAGTGTATTCAGTTTAAGGGTAAAAATTATGTATTTATTTAGTTTGAAAAATGTTAGTGTACCGTATCTCGTGAAATCTCACTATGACGGAGAGCGTACCCTAGTGCCTCAAGCACTTTTCAGTAAAAAGGGGGGATTAGAGATCACTTTTAAGAAGGAAACTCAAGTGTTAACAGAACTATACATATTTTTTTATTATTAGACACGCAGACTGGCTAGTGGACCACCTGATGGTTAGTGATAACCATCGCCAATGCGCCACCAACCTTGGCAACTAAGATGTTGTATCCCTTGTGCCTGCAGTTACACAAACACATAATTGTTGGTGTAGAATATGTTATGTATGGACCAACTATATGGACCAACTATATATTATATAATATAAACAAAGTACACACTTTTATCATTCATATAAGACTACTTAATTTAGGTCTTAGCTGGTACATTTTGATTTATCCTTATCAAAGACCTGATAACACTTGTACAGTATGATTAATACTGCAGGTGCGAAAGCGTTGATAAGTTTTCATATCGCTATATATAAAACAGAGTCTTCACTTCTTTCTTGTCTGTCTGTCTGTCAGTTCATATACTGCTGAACGGAATTAATACGGTTCTCACTAAAGGAACGATTCGCGAGGAAGATTTCCATCGTTGTAAAATTCATTGAGGTTTTAGGAAATATGACGATGACTCTTGAAGATGTCGGAAAAAATCATGCCTAATAGAATTATAATATGTATTAGAATATACTAACTATGATATATTTACTGGTGGTAGGGCTTTGTGCAAGCTCGTCTGGGTTGGTACCACCCACTCATCAGATATACTACCGCAAAACAGCAGTATTTGATATAGTTGTGTTCCGGTTTGAAGGGTGAGTGAGCCAGTGTAATTACAGGCACAAGGGACATAAAATCTTAGTTTTGGCGCATTGGCGATGTAAGCGATGGTTAACATTTCTTACAATACCAATGTCTAAGGGCGTTTGTGACCACTTACCATCAGGTGACCCATATGCTCGTCCGCCTTCCTATTCTATAAAAATACAAAGACCGTACGAAACGTATATAAACGAAAACACTCATTGAAAACAACATACAACGAGTGGAAGTCTTTAAAGGATTTACAAAACAAAGTTCGTGTTATGAATTTTACAACAAAAAAAAAACGCTCATGACGTTATGGCAAAAACAGAAATACCACACCGCACAGCGGCGTATTACGACGACCCTATGACCATGAGCACGTGCTCGGGGCGCGAGTCTTGTAAATTCAGCTTAGCCTTTAATAACCTCACACACATTTTTTTGTTACTATGATTTGACTTTTACAAAGGAACTTGTACAGACTTATGAACAATAATAATTAAATCTCATTATTAATTATCCTATTGACTATTAATTAGCCATTAATAATATTAATTAAAAATAAAATTCATTTTTTTTAAACTTAAATGATGATTTTTTTTTATTTGTCAACGAAACCAATGAGTCACTTATTAAAATACGTTTCTAACATAGAGAAACTCATACACAATGCAATTCTCTTATGTATATATTTTCTTTATAAATATATAAGCTAGCTCTTGACTGTTATCACACCTGATGGAAAGTGATCATACAGTCTAAGGTGGAGCGCGCTTGCCTAGAAGGTACCTATTCAGCCTTGAACCGATTTTGCTGAGATTTGGTATGAAACAAGTTCCAACCTTAACGAAGGTCATAGGCTACCGTACGCTGCTTCACCCGTGTGGGGGTGTCTTTTAAGAATATAAGAATAAGAAACATTTATTTCGACCTAACAAGGATCATAATTACATATAACACAATAAATAATAAAAAAGGCAAAAATTACAATAATAATATTTTACAATTTTACATATTTTAGCTTCAATATATCTTTTTAAATTTCCTATGCAATCATCTGTCGAGTGGTTGAGATGTGAAAGTAGAACCAACAGACAAACAAATTGTAACCTGAACTTAAATCGTAAAGACTACTGTGATATAGACTTTAATAATATCTGGTTTATTTGCGTTACGTTATGAAAATTTCGTGAATAATTGTTACTGGAAAACGATTTTAGTCTATTTTATCGTAAAATTCTGTATTAAACCGTTTGATTCCGACCCGTGTTACTGTGCCTATTAAAAAAAAAAAAGAATTTCGAACGTACTGCGATTTTATCATGATTTTTGTGATTCTTTTTTTACACCCCTGAATACACACGTTGTATAAATTTTCATGCCAATCGCTTAACTTGTTAAGACTTAACAAAAAAACAAAAACGAATATATAATATTAAATACGATAACGTTTCGTTTTGAATCTGTTTTATACGTCTGTCATAAATAAACTATTCAATTTTATCATTTTTTTTTATTATCATTCATACAAATTGTCTGGTTTTATGAAGACATAACTACCGATAGAACATATGTACAACTGTGTATATAGTGCATACATTTCTTTTCACTTAAAATGCGTCGTCAAACATGAGATAAGATATTTTAGACTTTTAAAAAAACACTTAAAGCCGACTCATATTACATATTACAAAAAGGGCAATTAAAAAAAAAAAAAAACATTTTTTTAAAGCGAAATTTTTACGAGGATTTTTGTTTAAATTTCTTAATTTAACTTTAACCAAAATGCTAGCAATTTGTTTGACGTAAATAATTGAAGAAAAAAAATTTTTTTTTTATAAACAATACTTTGAAGAAGTTATGAACCTTAAGCTTTTTAATAATACTTTAAATGTCATCAATTGTGACATTCGATCGCCGAGCACTATTTGAAATCAATAATTAAAAAAACACTCATTTTTTTTAAACGAAACTGACGAAGGTTTTTATTCAAACTTTTTAATAAATAATTTATAAATTATCGAAATATCACCGTACACTATTTGAAGTTAATATTTATAAAATAAAACAACACTTTTTTTTTAAACGAAACTTGACGAAGGTTTTCGCCATTAATCTTAATAAATTTAAAAATTATCACATTATCTTCGTGCACATTTCACTAATTATAATTTTAATGCACAAACAAATAATCGACGCGTGCTACGAGACCGGTAGATCATTACTTACTACACAAGCGTGAGATAACATGACGTAATGTTTAACCAACTTGCAATTGATAGGTAATGCGTTTATGTTTTGTTTACTCAAGAGCATATAATAGTTCTTCATTTAAGGAATTTCAAAGCAATTCAGTTGTCATTTATTTATAAGAGGAGGATCAGTGGTTAGAATACGTGAATCTAAAGCGATGGTTTGGAGTTCGAAACCGGGCAATTTTTTTATGTACTTAATTTATGTTTACAATTGGAGATGAAGGATAGCTGCATGTGACGTATAAAAATATGACACGCGTATCCAGCGATCCACATAGGAGCAGCGTGGTGGGATAAGCTCCAAACCTTCTCAAAAAGTAGGGAAGAGACCAGCCCAGCAGCGGGCCATTCACACGCTGTTACTTTTTCATTTACTTTATTATATATATATATATATATATATATATATCATTATTTATATATGCAGTTTTTCTTGACAAAAAAAAATAATTTTATAGATTTCTGATTTCGATATTTTTTATTGTATTAGACAGGCAGACTGGCAAATGGTCACCACCGCCCATACAAATTGGCACTATAAAAAATATTAACCACCCCTTACATCGTCAATGCGCCACCAACCTTGGGAACTAAGATGTTTACACTCACTCACCCTTCAAACCAAGCCGAGATGGCCCAGTGGTAAGAACGCGTTAATCTTAACCGATGATCATGGGTTAAAATCCGGGCAAGCATCACTGAATTTTCATGTGCTTAATTTGTGATTATAATTCGTCTCGTGCTTTACGGTGAAGGAAAAAATCGTGAGGAAATCTGCATGTGTCTAATTTCACTGAAATTCTTCCACATGTGTATTCCACCAACCCGCATTGCAGCAGCTAAGTGGAATAAACTCCAAAACCTTCTCCTCAAAAAGGGAGAGGAGGCCTTTAGCCCAGCAGTGGGGACATACAAAGGTTGTTACGGTACTCTTCAAACCGGAACGCAACAATACTAAACATTACTGCTAAATCATCAATGAGTGGTACCATCCCATCAGCCTAGCCCTATCATTTACCTTACAGAACCAGACCAGAGATTATTGAGACGGTGATAAAAATTAAATAAGACCTCGGCGATATGTTAATTGAAAACGAAATGCTGACACACTCCGAGTCGTTAAACAGGAAGCACCATTATAATATCAGCGTCATCAAGTGTATGACGTCACCGTTGAAATGACAGCAATACTACGATTACGTAAGATTTTATCAATTATCTATCAAAAGAGATATTTTTTAGGAATTTTTTTGATACATCGGCTTACATTATTGCAATTTACGCGGGGATGTCAACTTTTTTGAAAATAATATACATCCTATGTTACTCGCTGATAATGTAGATTTAAATAGATGAAAGAATTTTTGAAATCGGTCAAGTAGATTTCGAGTTTATCCGTAACAAACAAACGCACAAAAATTTGATTTTTTTTTTCTTTATAATATTAATCTAGATATAAGTAGATATAAAAATAAATATTAATGGAAATTTGTTAATAATTTTATTATGAATTTTCCATTTCTTCCTCTCTTTTTTAAACCTAATATCTATTTAGTTGATAAATTTATCCGTCGACTTTGTCACGTGTTTTTTTTTTTAGACCACCTGAAGATATGTGTTCACCGACACCCATAGACATTGGCATTGTAAGTAATGTTAACCATTGCTTACATCGCCAATGCGCCACCAACCTTGGGAACTTAAGATGTTATGTCCCTTGTGCCTGTAATTACACTCGCTCACTCGCCCTTCAAACCGGAACACAACACTACCAAGTACTGCTGTTTTGCGGTAGAATATCTGATGAGTGGGTGGCACCAACCCAGACGAACTTGCACAAAGCCCAACCACCAGTAAAAGTGCTAGTCAATCATTGGAAACTTTTATTAGTAGTCATTTGTTAATATAGTTTAGTTATGTAATTTATTATAAACTGTTTACATACATAAAAATAAAACCATATTTGTATATATATATATATCCTAAAATCCTCCTAAATCTTCCTCATATATATATATAATATATATGAGGAAGATTTAGGTTTATAATTGATCGTTGGAGACGTCGAAAAAAATTGTCGGCATATTTATTACGACATTTTACCCATAATAGGCCAGCGTTTTACCATTGACTTGCCTGATCTTAAGCATCGACACGGTCTAGGATGTACCAAGCTTGCCTAGAAGAAACCTGTTTACTCTGGATTCGAAGACACCAACGTTGTACCTATCAGGATATAAACATATTCTACACGTGGAATACCCGTCCAGGTAGCTAGTATATAAATAATACTATTTATATATTGCCCTTATTGTGATTGCCGTTAGATATCCTTGGGCCTTTGTCCAGCAGTGGACCATTTTTCTATTTGGTGGTAGAATATTTGATGAGTGGGTGGTACCTACCCAGACTCGCACATAGTAATTTGGCGTATAGGCTATCTTGAGATACTGACGCGTATATTATTCAGAGACGGATCCAGGGATGATATATATATTTTTAATAATCGACTAAAAATTAATACATCTAGCAAACAGGACAAACCTCTAGTTCCTGAAACCAAAATCAAAATAACGCAAGCTCATTGGTCGGTTGCAGCTGATGACGTGATAGTCGACCAATCAGCGTTAAGATTGAATTAGCAATACTTAAACATAATACACGGAGTCAAATTCAAAACGAAATTTATCACCCAAAGTTGCCACAAGAATGAATATGATTATTGAAAACCAACAGGAGTTCTGAGGCACAGACGCAACGGTCTGTGGACGCCACCAATTAAATAAATAAATAATAACCCGGGACATTATTCACACACGGCCATCTGATCCCAAACTGAGCAGAGCTCGTACTATGGAAACCAGACAACTGATATACTACATATACTACTTTTCTATTGTAAATACATACTTATATAGATAATAACACCCAGACTCGGGACAAACAGACATGTTTGTACACACAAATATCTGTCCTGTTAATTGTAAAGCAATTACACCAGCTGTGCTATCCTGTAAGAACTAAATACATAACTGACTCGTGAAATGTCGACAAACCACTTATGCTGATACACAATTTTGATGCGTGTTTTCTTGTAATGTTATGATTATAACGGTCAATGTCGCATATCACGTCCCAATATTTCACGACCGTGTCTGCGGCAGTTTTCGAGTTTGTTCTTAGAGGATAGCCCTAATATACTGATCACTCATTTCTCTTCCTTATAGCTAATGAAATATGTGATACCAACTCGATCAAGCCTCAAGGCCTTTCCAGACTCCCGCGCGAATTCAAAGCACTGATCCCGATTTCTTATCGCGAACCTCAGTTTTGCTATCGCAAAAAAAAATCGCTTCTAATTCTCTCTATCTCCGTCGTATACTGCGGATCGAAGAAATCCGACAAAATATGGCAAAGACTCATCGGCTCGGCGAAATCTAGACTAACGTTCCGCGGCTGATTCGCGCAAGAGGACTTGAAGAGGCCTTCGAAAACTGGTTATTTCTACCAAATGCAACACATCTCACCGCTTTTAACAATTTTCCCAGCCAAGTAAACACTCTGAGTCGTGTACCGATCGTCGCGTCGGTCCGTTTGTGACGCCTCGAAATTATTCGACGGTAAATTGTCATAGTTTATTAGCGAATACTTTTGGTTGTAAGCCGTTGTATTTCTAAAAAAATCCATTCGAAATTCAAACATATTTTTTTTCACATGATAACATTATTATCGAAATCGACGAAAACTTTTCCATTTCTCTTAATAATAATAATAATAACGTCATAGTTAATTTCAATAGATAGTACAGAAAAACGTATCAGAGAGTGGAGTAGTTGTTGAGGATAATGGAAACGTTACCACCAGTACACTCGCCAGGTTGTTTATAGTTGTTCGGTCAAAAAGTTCATTTTTCAACCATATAGCCAACTGCATAGGAACAAGAGTGCAAACAGACAGGAGACTCGTCTGATGGACAGTGACTACCACAGTAGTCGGACATTAACGGGCTTCTACTGAGATTTTTCTGTGACGTAGAGTCTGAAGACCTGGGATTTGAACCCAGGACATCAGGCTCTACGGTCTTGCATGTAGCGACTTTTTAATAAAGGTAATGAACGAAAAATATACAACAGACACAAAGGACATAAAAACTTAGTTCCCGAATTCGGTGGCGATGTAGAGAATGGTTAATATTTCTAACATCGACAGTGTTTATGGTGGTGACCACCTAGCACCCGTACATTTTTCAATGCTATTCTCATGCACGATCTATTGAAATCAACGTCATCCCTTCGCAAACGAAAACCACGTCACCTAAACGTGATGACGTCATCGCTCGACGAGGACACATCGAGCGACTCCCCGAACCTCTCCAACGACGGAGCCGTCTTAGTTATCAGGAAGTTCTCCGGCGAACTGAACAGAACCTCCGATTCGAGAATCTTCCTTCGTTTCATCATCTCAGAATGGAGAGCTTCATCGTTCTCCGAGTCCGTTTTAACACCTGACTCCCTGAATTCGCTTATACGTTTCTGCGATGAATTCGTCTTCGAAACGGACGGAGTCGAGCTACGGCGTTTCAGGATCATCTTCGTGATATTATCTTCTAGAAAGTTCATTGAACTCTTATCGCGTTCATTACTCCGCTCGCCGAACGACAATTTCGGCAGTTCGAAGCATCTCAATATCGGCAGCTTCGCGTCGAATCTGAACGGGCTAGACGTCAAACTCTTCGAGAATTTCTCGTGATCGTTCTTCGAATGATACGCCTTGAACTCGGACCGTGTACATTGAGGTGAATAATCTGATACGGAAAGCAGAGGCAGAGGCGAACTACACGTCGACTCATCTAGTCTTAAAACTAGTTGAACGAACAACACAAAAGGATATAGCAAGCGAATATGTGCAAAAAAAAAAAAAAAAACAAAAAAAATTATACAAATTAGCGATTTAAACTTAAGTGTCCAAATACACGCACGCAATAACGTGCAATATCGTCTTTCAGAAACTTAATATCTATAACATATAGAGATAGATCAGTTTTATAAAAAAGGTTAAATATAAAAAGTTTTCTGCTGACCGTTAACTACTACAAACGCGAAAACGTCTCCAATCTGATTTGGCTGTAGACGATACGACGTCATCGTGACAAGTTGCGAAGTCATCGAGAATTGCACAAAAAAAAAATTGTATCATTTGATTCGGAGACACGGACGTGACTAGACGTGTTCCCTTTCCGATATTAATATAATTTTTTTATGCAATAACGAAATTATTTAAGCTGTTGAAAGAGAACTGTTTTAAATACGTCGACAAACACACGTCACCGTGACATACGTCAGTCGTGACGTCATCGTCAACTTGTGGACAATGTGGAAACGTTCGTTTTAAACTCGACCCTGAATAATTTCATGCTTATAAATAAATATTAAAAAATAAACGAATCGTTTCGCTTACGAACAGTATATCTAGTTAACATTAATACATCATCTAACATCCTCATATATTTATCCTACTATCCGTTATTAATAAACGTCTAATCCGTAAGTTACAATCCAATGGTAGTATTAGAATTTAACCTCATCGAAAAATTCAACTACCGGTAAGCAAAACGAATTGTTTCTTGAATATAAAAACCGGACATCCGTTCGTAAGCATATTAACTTCCAATTTCTGTTTCACCGTTTTAATTAAAAACAATTTTAAGAACTATAACAAAACCCCCGTATATTATATAATTATTATATAATAAATAATTGCGATCGATTTAAAATATACCTTAACGTTTTTAATTAAAGAAAATCATAGTAAGTAACAAATAAAGTATAAAAACATATTAAAATATAGTCGATTCCAATAGCGGGTGGTGCACAGATAAAAAAACAACATTGACCTTGAAATGACGCGACGTGATTGGTCGAGATCTAAATAATCTGTGGTATTCATCGCGGATTCGTGAATGGCGTTTTGTATATCGGCGAAATTATTATCGGAACTTTGGAAGTAAAATTAAAGTGTATATAAGTAGTTGAGTGTAATAGTGTCGTGTTATATATAGAGATATATTAATCGAGAACTGTTCGTAGTGCGTAATATAGCAACGTCGACTACGTTGAAAACTGAGGAGTAAATTAAACGCGTCCAAACAGATTTAGATGATCAGTTTGATGATGATTTCCACGAATATACTCAGTCAGCTATACCACCCAGTAGACCACCCAACGATAAATGCAACAATGCATTTTGAGGCTCATACTTTGAATACTCCGTGTGGTACTGTTTGCATAACTACGTTGCTATTGGAATCGACTATAAATATAATATTATGATTGTAACCCTACGAAAAAAACTCCAACAAAATTTCGGAATGTGTTTTTGCTACGAAAATTTGCGCAGGCGTTTATTAATTTTAATTAAGAAAATTAAATTAAAGTCGCACTGACCATGTTCATTGAAGTGCTTCTCCAGTTCTTCGTGGGAGATGTTCGTCTGTGAAGCGGGTGCATCTTCCACGGCCTGCTCCGGTTTCGACCGGGAACATCTGCGGTTTGAAAAAAAAAAAAAGAAAAGAAAAGTAGTAAAACAAATAAATACATAAGTATACTGCTATACTACTATATGCTATACGTTCCGGCTTCGCACGAGTTGAATAAGAATCTACAGAATATAAAGATATATTGGTTTACGCGGCGCAAGCCAGTACAGCGACCGCTCAATACTAATGGTCATATTTCAGGCAATTCATCCAAAACATTAATAAATTACACACATAAACCTTCCTTATGAATCCCTTCGTTCTTTGGTGATAACTGACTGAGAATCAGTTCTATAGTTTTAGATTTTATCGCGTACATACAGACAGACGCGGCGGGCTGACTTCTACGTGACGTATATTAACTGTCACGTTGGTCTATTGACTTAGCTTATAACATATTATAGTGCACATGTGTATGCACAAACACATGTGCTCTCTTTTTTTATATAATATAGTGCGGACGAGCATATGAGACACCTGATGGTATATGGTCACCAACGCCCATAGACATTGGCATTGTAAGAAATGTTAACCATCGCTTACATTGCCAATCCACCTCCAACCTTGAGAACTAAGATATTATCTCCCTCATGCCTGTAATTACAGTGGCTCACTCACCTTTCACAACGGTACACAACAATACCGAGTACTGCTGTTTTGCGGTAGAATATCTGATGAGTGGGTGGTACCTACCCAGACGAGCTTGCTCAGAGCCCTACTACCAGTAAAACCAATGGGAATCTCATAAGCCAATGGGAAGATAATCCGACACGAACGTAACGGAGGCACGAGAGTGTAAACAACACTCACTACCAAACTCCGGGATTGTATTAATAATTGATTGACACAATAACTCCACTTTTGATGTGAAATATCTGACGCGTCGTCACGTCACGTCACGTCACGTGTCGTCACGCTATATGTTAGTACGTTAATCAAATGCGTTGTGGTATAAATAAATGTTACATTAATATTTTCTTTAAAAACTATTTTGATTATATTTTTGATTATGCCATAAACTATCCTTTTATGCATACTGTCCGTACAAAATAATTTCAATAGTTTCACATCGGGCAGACGTATCGCGACGACTCACTTTTTTTTTTAATCCAAGGACATTCAACACTGGTGGTAGGGCTTTGTACAAGCTCGTCTGGGTAAGTACCACCCACTCATCGGATATTCTACTGCAAAACAGCAGTACATGGTATTGTTGTGTTCCGGTTTGAAGGGTGAGTGAGCCAGTGTAATTACAGGCACAAGGGACATAAAATCTTAGGTCCCAAGGTTGATGGCGCATTGCCGATATAAGAGATGGCTAACATTTCTTACAGTGCCAATGTCTAAGAGCGTTTGGTGACCACTTACCATCAGGTGATCCATATGCTCGTCCGCCTTCCTATTCTATATAAAAAAAAATTATTGGCTATTTACAACCCACTTAAGTCTAGTAAGCAGAGAAACTTTAACGTATAAAATATGAGTTACCTGAGCATAGCGTTGCTGCATCTTAAAGCTAATTCCAGTCCGTCCAGCCAACAGTGTCCAGCTGCTTGGGAGGGGGCCCTGAATATGAGATGCGCTGTGGGGAGGGGCTGGACCACGGCACCTGTTTCAAATGACAACAATAAGAGTAACCAGGGATATATAATTTATTTATTTTATTTCGTTCTTCAATAATGTGTACATGATTAAAAAAATATAACCAAAGTAAATTCTATTCGTAGTGACACAATTACATAAAGAAGAACACAGCGGGCACGAAAAGAAAACAAATCAACATCATAGACTAATATATATCTTCTTATATATATATATATATATATATATATATATATATATATATATATATATATATATATATAACTTCTAATAAAAATATTATCGACTGCCTCGTTGGTCTAGTGGTGTGATGTAAGGCCGCAGACCCGGAGGTCCTGAGTTCAATTCTCAGGTCGGGCCAATAAAATGTTATTGGGTTTTTCTGTCAGAAAATTCTCAGTAGCAACCCGGAGTCTGGAAGTTGGAAGTGTGTTCACTCCCGTGCCTCGGAAAGCACGTAAAGCCGTTGGTCCTGCGCCTGAACTCTTTCCGGTCGTGACGGATTGCCGTCCCATCGGATTATGAGAGTTAGGGAATAGAGAGTGCACCTGTGTTTGCGCACACACTCGTGCACTATAATATCTCCTGCGTAGATGGCTAATCTCTCTTGAAATTGGCCGCCGTGGCCGAAATCGTTCTGGAGGACATTATTATTAATAAAAATATATATAAAAAAGAAATTATAACACAAATTAATATGATAAGCATCGATGAAACTAACCGATCGATGACATTCCTGAACCTAAACTTTTCTACGAGACTGTACCACTTTGTTGCTTATGTAAAGGTTTCAACGCAATGACTTAGAAACTTGAAATTGTGTATGCTAGTCGATTGAAGACACCTCAAAGTGGTAGTGACCACAAAAATGTGGCGCAGAAATTTTTAGTATTAATTTTATATTTTTCCTGCGGTAAAGGGAGAGCCTGTGTATTGATCATGGCTTATATGCATATAACTCTTGAACGAGTTGACTTGGAAAACTGAAATTTTCTCATAGGTACCTTTATTTACTAGCATACAAAATTTTCAAGATTCTAATTCAACGCGTTTAAACGTATCCAAACACGGCCATCTGATCCCAAACTGAGCAGAGCTCGTACAATGGAAACCAGACAACTGATACACTACATATACTGCATTTCTTTTGTTAATACATACTTATATAGATAATTACACCCAGACTCAGGACAAACAGACATGTTTATGCACACAAATGTCTCTCCTGGGTGGGAATCGAACCCACAACCTTCAGCGTGAAAGGCAAGTATCTACCAACCAAGCCAACCAGACCTCCAATCTCAAGTTAAAATCCTCATTCTACCCGCTAAAGGGGTCACATAGTTAGTCAATGCTCACCTATCGTTTCATTATGGGGGCCCCTCGGAGCCCAGATGCTCTGCTCGAGGGGGTGGTAGAGTTTGAAACAAAATCCGTCCTTCTTACTCGGTCTCTCTATAACCTGACAGGACGTCAGCAGAACAGTTCCGACCCAGTGACTTCTCTGTAAATAAAATTATAACATATGGGTACAGTTGACATAATCATACAGATTAAAAAAAAATCACTTACACGATATGAGATTAGCGTTCATTTCATTTAGTATCTTAAGGTGGATTTGTATTCGAGCCGAAATGGTGCAATGGTTGGAACAAGTTAATTTAATTACACATGACAACCACACTGGTGGTAGGGCTTTGTGCATGCTCGTCTGGGTAGCCTCATCATCAGATATTCGACCGCAAAACAGCAGTACTCGGTATCGTTGTGTTCCGGTTTGAAGGGTGAGTGAGCCAGCGTAATTACAGGCACAAGGGACATAAAATCTCAGTTCCCAAGGTTGGTGGCGCATTGGCGATGTAAGCGATGGGTAACATTTCTTACAATGCCAATGTCTAAAGGCGTTGGTGACCACTTAGCATCAGGTGGCCCATATGCTCTTCCGCCTTCCTATTCTATATAAAAAAAATGCAACAGATCTATACTAATATTATAATTGAAAACTTAAACGTCTGTATGTCACGCTTTAACGGCTAAACCACTGAACCGATTTCGATTGAATTTGGTACGAATCAAGATCGAAACCCATGGGAGGTCATACGCTATTTTTTAACATAATACCCGCTCCTGTTCATCTTACCTAGTTAGATAAAAGTATTTTTATAACCGACAATATGTTACATTCAAAACGCCATGCGCGAATCCACAATACCACAGATTATATTTATATCTCGACCAATCCGTATCCAATCGTGAATGTCCCACTGCTGGGCTAAAGGCCTCCTCTCCCTTTTTGAGGAGAAGGCTTTGGAGCTTATTCCACCATGCTGCTCCAATGCGAATTGGTGGAATACACATGTGGCATAATTACACTAAAATTAGACACGTGCAGGTTTCCTCACGATGTTTTCCTTCACCGTCAAGCACGAGATGAATTATAAACACAAATTAAGCACATGAAAATTCAGCGGTGCTTACCCGGGTTTGCACCCACGATCATCGGTTAAGATTCACACGTTCTTACCACTGGGCCATCTCGACCAATCACGACGCCTCAATTCAAGGTCACAGTTGTTTATTGATGTTCAGTCATCCTGCTATTGCGTACTTACTTTAGCTTTAGGGCTCTTGTAGAGAAGCAGCAGACCGGGCTTCAAGACGCACCAGAGCTTCGTCCATGACTTCAACGATCCACGAACCTGGGGAAGAATCACCAACTTGAGAACCGAACAAGACTTTATGCGTTTATATTTTGAGTGATACGTTTCTTTTATTCATTTAAGAAATGTAGGCTAACTGGCAAATGGGCTACCTGAAGGTGTGATGGTGTGCAACGCCACCACCGCCAAATCCCTTACATCGCCAATGCGCCACCAACCTTGGGAACTAAGATGTTATGTCCCTTGTAGACTGGCTCACTCGCCCTTCACAACGGACTACAGCACACCTTAAATGGAATCCATCTTGTGGTTTTCTAGTAATACTTACGCAGGTAATCCGACCCGGGAAACAGTTAAGGCACGGAGCCAAGAGCTCTACGCAGCAGACAAATAATACTGGTGGTAGAGCTTTGTGCAAGCTCGTCTGGGTAGGTAGATATTCTACCGCAAAACAGCAGTACTTGGTATTGTTGTGTTCCGGTTTGAAGGATGAGTGAGCCAGTGTAATTACAGGCACAAGGGACATAAAATCTTAGGTCCCAAGGTTGGTGGCGCATTGGCGATATAAGCGATGGACAACATTTCTTACAATGCCAATGTCTAAGAGCGTTTGGTGACCACTTACCATCAGGTGGCCCATATGCTCGTCCACCTTCCTGTTCTATAAAAAAAAAAAATTAAAAAAAAATCCTGATCGAATTTTGACCACACTTCCAACCACCGACGACCAGCAGCTGCTACGGATTAAAACCTCCGTTGTGTGCGCACGAACACAACACATGGAGTATTAATTATATCACCCATACTACAACGAATCCCATACAACAAATTCATAACGAAAAAAAAAACTTGTAATACCACCACACGAGCCCCAGATCTCCAGATCTGCGACCAATTAAGTCATCGTTCAAATTACCTTCAGCCAATCGGAGAGCACGACCACCGATGGATCCTCTATGGAATGCAGCAGCGCTGATGCCGCCCTCTTCTTCTCCTTCCTGTAGTGCTGCCTCTGCGCTTTGTAGCTCTCCTTGCGTGAGAGCGCTGTGCTCGCCGTGCGCGACACACCCCCCACCGCTGTTTCTGACGACTGAAAATCACATACAAAACAATATTTTGTAAGAAATCACAATGCACCCACATTTTAATTTATAAAATAAACGTATAAAAAGAGTCTCTAACGTATCACTGGTGGTAGAGCTTTGTGCAAGCTCGTCTGGGTAGGTACCACACACTCATCAGACATTCTGCCGCAAAACAGCAGTACTTGGTACTGTTGTGTTCCGGTTTGAAGGGTGAGTGAGCCAGTGTAATTACAGGCACAAGGGACATAAGATCGTAGTTCCCAAGGTTGGTGGCGCATTGGCGATTTAAGCGATGGGTAACATTTCTTACAATGCCAATGTCTAAGGGCGTTGGTGACCACTTACCATCAGGTGGCCCATAGGCTCGTCCACCTTCCTTTTCTATAAAAAAAAAAAAAAAATCTCGAGACCGGTTCGTCGTCATGCTGCCCGATGACAACAATCGTGATATTCATAGTCGTGATTTAGTTAAGGAGAAAAACTGTGTTATAATTGTATTGTGATTTAAAATACAATTGTGTGACAGTAAATTGGTGTTATCAAATTAATAAACGCCACCCTCGGAAGAAATTATTTTACAATTTATACCTTAATTATCGTTTACACCGGAAACGGAAACGAAATTTCAAACTAAACATATTCGATTTTATTTTATTTAAAATAAAAAATAACAGCACAATCGTTCTTAGAACCAAATATGCAATTTTATTCTCAGAGCTTGTAAAATGTACAACAAATATGTATATTGATTTCAGCTACACCTACAAATTAAACCGTAATAAAATAAATAAGTAATGCAATTATTTGTAAATTAAGTGTATTACAAAATTGTAAAACAGTATTTTTTTAACTAATACTATTATTTACAGTCTATAGTATAGTACATATATATTTTTTGAGAAGACGTTTTGGAGCTTATTCCACCACGCAGCTCCAATGCGGGTTAGTGGAATACACATGTGACACAATTACAGTGAAATTAGACACATGCAGGTTTCATCACGATGTTTTCCTTCACCGTAGAGCACGAGATGAGTTATAAACACAAATTAAGCACATGAAAATTCAGCGGCGCTTGCCCGGGTTTGAACCCAAGATCATTGGTTAAGATTCACGCGTCCTAACCACTGGGCCATCTCGACTTTTATATGTATATATAAAAAATTATTATTACTATATAACCTGATTTTTTTTCTAATATTATTATTTATTGTAGTTTACACTTACACATTGTCTTAATATTACAATATACGAAACGTTATTTTAATGATTATTTTGTAACAAGACGACAGACTTACACATTAATAATTCTAGTAAGAATAAAGAAACACATATAACATAACACTATCGTCATATATAGTATGATTTTTCGACACTTCACTCAACGGGGATATAGCTCAGTGGTAGAGCATTCGACTGCAGATCGAGAGGTCCCCGGTTCAAACCCGGGTGTCCCCTAAGTGAAACTTTTTTTTTTTTATATATATATTTTTTTTTATTATCATTTATATAATATCACCTTATCTAATCTGTGGCTAATATATATAAAGCTATTATTTAACTTTCTTTATTTATTAGTTTGTTTATATCAAGACTTGCAATCTAAACTATATGCTTAGCTTGATTTTAAAAATGTTTTTAACTAATCAATAATTCAACGCAACTATTAATATATTCTTAACAAGCTTCGACCGAATGTATCAATTCCTTGTGCCGGAATATATTAAAAAAAAAAAAAGAAAAGCGCGCCATCGCCCGTCTTTTGGCGCGAAGTTGGGGTGCTTCGAACATACAATTCTATTTGGGCTATTTGACGTTTTATTTTGTTTTGTGTTAGCATTTAAAGGAAATAATTATTATTTGTTTATTTTTAATTATAAAGTCAAATATTAATTTTTTTTTTCTAATATTATAAATGGAAAAGTAGCTCTGTCTGTATGTTACCATTGTCCAGAGGCGATGGTGACCACTTACCGTCAGGTGGTCTATTTACCAGTCCACCTAACATCTTTTTTTTTTAAATAAATTACAAAAAAAAAAAAATAATGTTTTGAGTGAACAATATAGTACATCTGATATATAAATAGATTATATATTAAAAATAGATATTTAAGGTAACATTACGCCGAAAAAAAAACCGCACCAGTGAAATTATCAGAAAGTAAATTACCTTATCTGAGGATGTCCCGTCTGGAGGGTGAGCCCTCCCGTCACCAGAGGCCGGGGTCGCTAGCGGAACGCCTGGGGAACGCGGGGGCGGCGTGAGCGTCGGTTCTCCTGAAACGTGACGTTTGTCGATATTAAATTAAAATTAAAAATAAACGGACATTTACGACAATCTCCATTCAGGTTTCCATCAGAGATTTTCGCCCCGGATTTGAACCGGCAATCATCAGTTCAGATTCTACTAAACACTAGACCATGAATAGGAACATACGTCATCATCGTGATAAGGATGAAATGTAAGAAAAAACTTACTAAAATATGAATTTTATTTAAATTAAAAAAAAAAAAAAATCTCTATATTAATATTTCTTCTGAGACGACGATATATAGGTAACAATGCTGTTTTGAATTCATTCAAAATAAATCTAATTACGAATTTTAAAATTACAATTGGCATTACAAAAGTAAATCTTCACTACTTAAAAAAAAAAAAAAAGATTTCCAATACAATACATAGATAAACAATGCAATACGTCGACCGTCACGCATCGCGCGTCCCCGTTCGCGAGCGATGTTCTATTTCGCGACGTCTCCCATCGCCTCCGTGGCGCAATCGGCTAGCGCGTTCGGCTGTTAACCGAAAGGTTGGTGGTTCGAGCCCACCCGGGGGCGGCACACTTTTTTTTTTGTTACTTTTAAAATTTATTTTCTATACAAATTTTATATCAATTTTATTATATATGTATATACATATGTTGGTTTGTATTTTAATGACGTCACGATCGTCGAGTCGTTGAACGGACAGCTATATAGCACAGTTATATTGTTCCAAGAGTTTTAAATATCTCTTTTATACTTTTTCGAATGGTATAGGGTTAAGGGTCATACACTTGAGATTTAAATTATATTATATTTGACTATATAAAAAAAATATCTAATATAAATAGGCAAAGAAAAATTTATTCAGTATAATTTTCTCCATTGTCCAATAAACTATTGACGAGCTTAGTGTTAACAAAAAATATATATATTCGAAATTCAAATTCATAAAATACGCAGTAGCTTACGATATTATTGTTTTATTGTTGACTTACCGTAAGTAGGTGGTGTCGATGGCGCGGTTGCTGACAACACAACGCTGAGTGGTTGATGTTGTTTCTGGAATTACATAAAATATATATATATATTCATTGTTTTTTTTTTTATAAAATAGGAAGGCGGACGAGCATATGGGCCACCTGATTGTAAGTGATCACCAAACGCCCTTAGACATTGGCACTGTAAAAAATGTTAACCATCGCTTACATCGCCAATGTGCCAATACCTTGGGACCTAAGATTTTATGTCCCTTGTGCCTGTAATTACACTGACTCACTCACCCTCCAAACCGGAACACAACAATACCAAGTGCTGCTGTTTTGCGGTAGAATATCTGATGAGTGGGTGGTACCTACCCAGACGAGCTTGCCCAAAGCCCTACCACCAGTAAAATTATACAACATATAAGACAATGCGAGTCAACGATATCTACCAATCAGTAGTTATTCTGTAAGAAAAAACTCGAGACTCGCCAAAGAAAACGGTCGTGTAATATCATAACGTGATATGCGATATTGACCGTTATAATCATAACATTACAAGAAAACACGCATCAAAATAGTATATCACCATAATTGAGTAGACATTTCACGGAGGAGTTTTGAAGTAAATCCTTACAGAATCGCACTTGTGCCTACTTATTTAAAAAAAAAAAAAACGAATACCTTGTAATAGCTCGGCGTTGATGTCTGGAATTGGTAGTCTGGCGCTTTCAACGCTGGGGAGGATGGGGTAGCGGTAGGGGTAGAAGCCTCGATGGCTGGGGATGAACTCATATTGGATGTATTATCTGATCATTTTACTCAAATATTTGAGTAGACAATTAAAAATGGCGAAAAAAATTTGCTTAACGAAAATTATTTTTTTTTTTTAATTTTCTCATGTAATAATGTGCAAATGTGAAATATATCTATTAATATTATATATATCTATATTTATATATTTATTTATTTATTTATAATAATAATTTAATAGAATCTATTATTTAAATAGTTTTTTTTTTTATATACTAAAGCGAGATATATACAGATAAAATATTGCTTTTCGTTAATAATTATTAATATTATCACTGTTAAAGACACTGTTTTTTTTCTTCTTTTCAACTGGAATGGATTATTGGAATTTGGGATACTATATAAGAAATATAATTTTATTATATAATGATTGGCAGTGTGTTATATTATATGTATTAATTATATGGAATGCTAATTAAAGGTATAGGAATTAGGAATGAAGTTGTCACCTGGAAAAATAAACATAAAATTATAACATATATCTATATATATTACATATATATACTAGATTGATTGCCTCGTTGGTCTAGTGGTTTGATGTAAGGCCGCTGACTCGGGGGTCCTGGGTTCAATTCCCAGGTCGGACCAATAAAAAGTTATTCGGTTTTTCTGTCAGAAAATTCTCAGTAGCAGCCCGGAATCTGGAAGTTGGAAGTGTGTTCGCTCCCGTGCCTCGAAAAGCACGTAATGCCGTTGGTCCTGCGCCTGAACTCTTTCCGGTCGTCGGTCGGATTGCCGTCCCATCGGATTACGAGAGTTAGGGAATAGAGAGTGCACCTGTGTTTGCGCACACACTTGTACACTATAATATCACCTGCGCAGTTGGCTAATCTCTCTTGAGATTGGCCGCCGTGGCCGAAATCGGTCTGGAGGACATTATTATTATATACTAGATTCTATGTCCTTTTCTGTACACCTGGCGACGTGTATGAGAAATTTCATGAAAATCGGTTTAGGAGTTAAGACGGGAAAGCGTAACAAACAACCAAACGAATTTTCGCGTTTATAATATTAGATAAGGATACGGGCGAGGCGGGAATACGATATCAATTATTTGTACCGTAACAGCCTGTGAATGTCCCACTGCTGGGCTAAAGGCCTCCTCTCCCTTTTTGAGAAGGTTTTGGAGCTTATCCCACCACGCTGCTCCAGTGCGGGTTGGTGGAATACACATGTGGCGGAATTTCAGTGAAATTAGACACATGCAGGTTTCTTCACGATGTTTTCCTACACCGTAAAGCACGAGATGAATTATTAACCCAAATGCAAGCACATGAAAATTCAGTGGTGTTTGCCCGGGTTTGAACCCACGATCATCGGTTAAGATTCACGCATTCTTACCACTGGGCCATCTCGGCTTCTGTGATTGTCTGTACTAATATTATAAAGAGATTAATTTTTCGTATGTTTGTTTGCAACGGATAAACTCAATAACTACTAAACCGACTTTATATTGGTGTTGTTAATTGTATTCGTAGTAAACCTTCGAGTATTTCAGCAATTAAAGTATTCTCTCAAAAGAAGTGATTCTCTCAAACTGTATTAGTCTTAGTTTTTGAGTCTATTTTTTGTTTTAATAAAACGTGTAACGATAGGACCGACATATAGGCTGCCTATAAAGGCCCCTTAAAAATAATAGATTAAAAAAAAACCTTCACATACAAAGCTTCATTATTAGCGAGTAACATAGACCATATTTTTTTTTAAATAGAGATCCTTAGGAAAATCGCTTTAATGTAACCCGAGGTATTATATTTTTTTCCTAAAAAATATCTACTAAGATAGATAATTGTTCAAACCGGACAAAGTCTGGGTGGGCAGCCAGTTTTTAAGAAATAATGCGGTGATATACGTGTTCCATCAATTGTTATATACTTTATAAATGTTTTACATAATTAATAATTATATTGTAATGAATGAATCTTAAAATAAAAATAAAAAAGAAATTAATAAAAATCTTCAAACGTCTCTGTTGTATACTAATTTCGGTGTTGACTACCTCGTTTATCTAATATAAGGCAGAATCCGACCTCCTTGGTTCGAAACCCAGATCGGGCAAAAAAAAAAATATCGGGTGCTTCAGTCGAAAAATTCCCAATAGCGACCCGGAGTGTGGAAGTTGAAAGACAGGACTTTCGCAGGGCTATATATAACATGATATGTTAGCAAAAGGAAAATAACTGATGATACGTTTCGTTTTAAATTCTAACTTTATCACGACAAAAAATAATTCATCAACATGTATTGATCGTGGGGCGCTCTTATCTCTTATCAGTGCTAAATATGTCAGCTTTGATAAATGACAACTATATAAAATGTCTATCTGGATTTAGATTAACTGCTATTTAAAAAAAAAAAAAAGTACAGCGTGAAAACGCTGCCTGTATTAAGGGCAGCTTAAGGCAGTAAGGCTCGGGGAAGGAATTTAAAAAAAAAAAAACTTCTATTTCACTTAAACGATCCAATCATTTGACCGACCTTCAAGGTCAATGATGCAAGGCCTTGTGCTATAAACTTTACGCATTTGGCTAGGATGGCTACCAGCTAATGGTCGCGGCGAAAAATTTATTTTGGATGGAATTCGCGTGGAATCCGTTCTTAGTGAGCGTCTACGTCAGACGGAGTAACTGTGACAAATTTCAAGTCAATCGGGTGGATGGTTTAGGAGATCTCGTGACGAGTGGTATTTCGCTTATATATATGTAAAGATATATAAATAAATATGCAATATAAATAATAATTCAATTTTTTAGACGGCGAAATCAAATCAACAGCCTTTCGTAATCCACCGCTGAACATAGACCTCTCCCAAGGTGCGCCAAAATTCCCTTACGCCTTCCGCATCCAATCCGTACCCGCCACCTTCTTGAGGTCGTATACAAGTATTTATAAGTGTTATAATGTATTCCAGTATTGTATTTTTCTATACACATTTGTTCCTCTTTTTTTTTAATTTTATATATTACAAAATTAAATATAATTTGATTGTTAAAAAAGAGTAATTACTGAGTTACTTGTCGGTTCTTTATATAATCCGGACCGGTGGTAGATAATTTCATTTAATTGTAAAATGACGATTTATTGCACTCGCAAGTGCGTAATTGTATTAAGTATATTTTTATTTGATTTATTACCAACTGGTTTTCGATCGCGTGTTAAAAAAAAAGGGTGGGGGGTTATGTGTTAGATAAAAAAAGTAACCTATTTCCTTCCTCAAGCTTGTTCCATACCAAATTTCATCAAAATAGTTTCAGTATTCCAGCCGTGAAACCGTAATAGACAGACAGAGTAGACTTTCGTATTTAAAATATTAGTTTAGATACTTTGAGAAACATTTATTGCTATTAATCTGTAGACCACGTGGTACTGGGTTCAATCCTAGAGCCGATAAAAATTTATTGGAAGCCAGAAGATACAGATCCTGGGTTCAAATCCCAGGGCCAATAAAAAGTTATTGGGCTTTCTATCTCCTGCGCAGTTGGCTAATCTCTCTTGAGATCTCAAGAGAGATTAGCCAACTGCGCAGGAGAACATATGAAATATATATCTGCCTACATGTACATTTAGGTCGAACTTACATCGATATTTTAAAACAGATTTTATTATTAAAGAAAAACAATAAATAATAATGGAGTCCAAAAATTTATTGGCGACGTAAAGGTCACAAACACCCTCGAGCCTTTACAATTGCGTCGAGAGATGGCAGCGCTGAGCGCTTTCTTTCGACTGTATCACGGCGAGTGTTCCGAGGAATTATTCTCTCTAATTCCTGCTTCCCCCTTCCTTCACAAGTCTACGCGTGCTGGCTCTCGATGTCACCGCCTAACTGTGACATCAATTCCATCGCGCACAAAGAAATTTGGCAACTCCTTTCTTTGTCGCACTTCCAAAAAATGGAATTCTTTACCAGCTACTGCTGAACATTCTTTCCGACTATACTGGCCGTCTTCGCGTTTGGACTCTACTACCACTTACCATCAGGTGGAGTAGATTCATTTTCCCTCCCGGCAGATATAAAAAACGTGACGACGGCCAGTACAGTCGGGAAGAAGGTTCTGCACTAGCCGCCTTCGACTTACCGGCCCGCAAGATGCCTCTTCACGCCTCGTTTGAAGGAACCCGGGTTGTAAGAGGAGGGGAACACGTGAGCTGGTAAGGAATTCCATTTTTTTGAAGTGCGACAAAGAAAGCAGTTGCCAAATTTGTACAAAGCCGTACCGAGTAAATGCGTCACGACAGGATAATGACGTCACGTGAGAGCTTCATACCCACCGTGCCGCTCGCGGTCACGTCACGAATCGGTGTCGCCGCCGGGTCGCGTGTCACCTACAAATATCAGCTGGTCCGCAGATCTAGGTCAAGTAATTGTAACCGAACCTCAAACTTTGACCTAAAACATCATGTACTCCCAATTATCGTAAACACGATTGCTTACCGATCAATGATCGCACTTGAAAATGAGTAACTGGTAAGCTCTTTACAAATTTTCATTCGTTTCGTACCATGATTGATTCTAATTGAAGTTGAATGAATACGGCGCTGTGTTCGAAATTCGAATCCGTTTATTGGTGTTTTTTTTATTTGGATCTGACAAAGGAAGATACAGGCGGAGTAAATACTTCAAAGGCAAAAATATTTATTGGAAAGCATTATACTTATTTATTGATCTCTAGGTGGTGACCATTTACCATCAGGTGACCAATTTGACAGACAGCCTGCTTATTAAATTAAATAGCACATTACTATTTGACCATCCCTGCTAAATATCGTTAGCATAATATATGTATAGAATTGAATATTTCTTATCAAATACGAAGCGCTTATCAGCTTCAAAGGATACCGCGAACTGTACGTTCTTTCTATTTGAAAATTATTTAATTCCAAATTCGAACAAATCAAAATTAATTATTCCAAATTCAACTACAGAAGAATTAAAGACAAAAATCTTTGACATTGATTTGATTATCACAATCACATGCATCTCCAGGTCTGCGGCCTTACATCAAGACCACCAGACCACCGAGGCAGTCAAAAGCTAAGCATACAAGGCTAATGGCTTAGAATGTGAAAAACGACAATCTGACCGTCAAACGATATCAACACACGCACATCCGCTGACCACTTTCAGTATTAGGCGTCGTCCTAATTGGGAGCGATCGTACGATGGCGCGATGCGTTTTTCATCTCACGATCAAAGTGGTCGTGCGATGACCTAACAGGTGTCCTTATAGATCGCGCGATGTCCATCGTGTGATGCCGTCGCGAGTCGACGCATCGCGTAGGTAACCGATTACAGGACACTCAAAAGAGATCTGTTGCTTTGATTACATGATCGCACGATCAAACGCATCGTACGATCGTTATTAAGCATTTCATGTTCTCGCACGATGACTTGCGAGGTTCAAATAGGACACTCTGTTGAAATCTGTATGTTTGAACTCATCGCACGACGAGAACGCATCGTGTCATCGTGCGGTCTTCGCCAATTAGGACGACACCTTAGACCACAGTCAGCTAGTCAGGGTATATATATATGTATAGTGGTAGTGTATAGTGGTATGCTTAAGTCACAGTCACTATGTATACACATAGTATCAAGATATACATAGTAAGACCAATTTACCTACAATATACGATACCTTCGTTAAAGTGTGAGAATTAAAAAATTAAACAATAAAAAATAAAAAAAATGTAATTCCCATGGATTATATACAATACAATCGCAATGAAACAAGCTTACATATTAATTATATCTTAATTAACTTACATACAAAAACTATTAAATAAAATAGATGATAAAAAGGCATAGGGGTCAGTTATTATTTATCTTGGAGCTTGTATATATATATATATATTAAGCCACTGAACCGATTTTGATAAAAGGAAAGACATAGACTATTGATTTCCCACTGCTGGACTAATTTGAGGAGGAATTTTGAGCCGATTGACGATTGGCGACGTTTTTCTTCACCGCCGTTTACGAAATTAATTAATAAAAATACTAATAAGGGCAAATCACAGCGATACCATTCCTTAAATCACAAATGCGCCACCAACCTTGGGAAATAAGATGGCATTTCCCTTGAGACTTGTACAATGGATCACTCACCCTTCAAACGGGTACACAACATTAAGTATTGCCGTTCGACGGTAGCATAAACGGGTAGGTAACCTACCCAGATGGTGCACGAACCCCTACCACAAAATAAAAAAATACTTCCAACACGCGATCGAGACACAACATCGCGTTAACGTAAACAACGTGTGTAAAAACGGTGTCACGACTTCAACTAATGACCTCCGCATAAAAGCCACGTGTTTTTAGCGATGAGTCATCGCGTCCCGAATGGGAAATAAAAACAACTATAGTCCATTCCAATGGAAGGACGAATGAAGACAAATAAACAACATTGACCTTGAAATGACGCGTTCTGATTGGTCGAGATCTAAATAATCCGTGGTATTCGTTGCGGATTCGCGAATGACGTTTCGAATGTCGACGAAGTTGTTATCGGAACTTTGTAAGTGAAATTAAAGTGTATATAAGTAGTTGAGTGTAATAGTGTCGTGTTATATATAGAGATATATTAATCGAGAACTGTTCGTAGTGCGTAATACAGCAGAGATATTAGCGAATCGCATGGAATATGGAAATCTTAGTTTCGTATATCTTTAACTATTTTGCACTTCCAGTATATAATACCCGAATTATTATTAATAATTCAAAAGATCGATCATTTATATGAAACTACAGGACTACATTATCACAAATAAACCGCTTCTCGAGTCTGTCCATTTGTTCGCTTATTTCTACACACGATGAAATGATAGTGAGGATATTGGAGCTGAATGGTTGAATCTGCATACCTCAAGGGAAAATGGTTCCTTCGCCCAGTCTTGGGATATTAACAAGCTCTTGCTTTACGTAAGGCTTTGTGCCTGTCCGGGTAGGCACCAGCTATTCATAACATATTCTACCGTCAAACAGCAATACACAGTATTGTTCGTTCCGATATGAAGGACGAATGAGCCAGTGTAACGACAAGCACAAGGGACATAGCATCTTAGTTCCCAAGGTTGGTGGCGCATTGGCGATGAAATGTTTGACGGGCCGGTTGGCGTGGTTGGTAGGTACTTACCCTTCACGCTGCAGGTCATGGATTCGATTCCACCCAGTACAGACATTTGTGTGCGTGAACATGTCTGTTTGTCCTGAGTCTGGGTGTATTTATCTAGATCGGGTTTGAACCCACGATCATCGGTTATGATTCAAGAGTTCTTACCACTGGGCCATCTCGGCTCTTTATATTAACATAATTATGTCTAAAATTTGTCATCACACAAAAGTGGTTAAGAATCACTGATCTAGTAGTTTTCTCAATTAGACATTACAAAAGAAACGTCCCCACATTCGTAGATATATAATTCTCTTATCCGTATATATGTCTTATGTATCAATTTAATTATAAACCTTATATATAACACTTGGCAATCGCCGGATCTATATACGCAACACATAACGTCGCTAAGAACTGCGACTGTAGCTCTCTATGTATTTGTTATGTACATATTTACGGTAGTGCCACGTTGCTCTGATAGCTAGCTTTTAAGATAGATCTTGGGGGTCCCGGGTTCAAAAAACGGACGAATAAGATTTTTATGTTTACAAATTCTCAGTATATGCCCGGAGTCAGGAGGAGTTGGACGTGTTAAAGTTTTAAATCTTTCAGGACGTGTCGAATTTGCCGTCCCATCGGATTATAAGTGATTGAATAGATTGCACTTGGGACCAAATTTTATTAAGCACTTTACCAGCGCTTTCTCTCGTATCTTCACTCAAAATTACTAAATTTCCATATCTCCTTCTTCAAAAACGAATAATAAGAATAATAAATATCCTGGGACATTATTCACACACGGCCATCTGATCCCAAACTAAGCAGAGCTCGTACTATGGAAACCAGACAACTGATATACTACTTTTCTTTTGTAAATACATACTTATATAGATAATTACACCCAGACTCAGAACAAACAGACATGTTCATGCACACAAATGTCCGTCCTGTGTGGGAATCGAGCCCACAACCTTCGGCGTGAAAGGCAAGTATCAACGTCAATGATATTCATACAAAACTTACATCGCCATTCACCACTACTTTCGATGTAAAATTTTCCACAATCCTTCCTTAGTGCTAACCTTCTGTGTAAAGGGAAACCGTATGAAAATTTTCATGGTGATAGCCCCAGCAGGGCTTTGATACGTCAGTCATTTTTTTTTTTATAACTAATATAATATATAAAGAAAATACATATAACACACGACTATACGGGACCCAATGCGAGTTACAACGAATTAAAAACACACTTCGTCCGATTAATGTTTTATGGCGCCATAATCGAAATTGGCGTACACCCAAGTGTTTGACATCAAAGCTACTGTGTTGACGCGAACGGTATTCAAGTCAGAATATTATCATAATAAATACAAGTGTTTGCAAATGTTTACCCGTGAAACGAGGGGAGCCGAGGAGTTGATGATACTCTTCAGCTACTCTCCCTTCAAACAGAACATAAAAATGTAAAATTATATCTATATTCAAAAAGAATATACTTTATTGTACACCACAAAGAGAAAAAAAATACAAAACATGGATATAGCCTAAATAAAAGTAGCATACAATTTTGGCGACCTTATCGCTACATAGCGATCTCTTCCAGGCAACCAATGGAGTAAGTGATAATTTATGGTATATGAGGTAGGTTGTGCTCTAATAATAAATAAGATAATATTAATATATGATTTAAAAAAAATGTGAAAAGAAATTTCACATAATATATATGAATAAATAAATGATATTATCAATACATATAAAATATACAATACACGTATTATTTAAGAGGTGGTGGTTGGCGATGAAAGCGGTGGTTATTTTTATTTCATAGAATATGAAGGCGGACGAGCATATGGGCCACCTGATGGTAAGTGGTCACCAAACGCACATAGACATAGGCATTGTAAGTAATGTTAATCATCGCTTACATCGCCAATGCGCCACCAACCTTGGGACCTAAGATTTTATGTTCCTTGTGCCTGTAATTACACTGGCTCACTCACCCTCGAAACCGGAACACAACAATACCGAGTACTGCTGTTTTGCTGTAGAATTTCTGATGAGTGGGTGGTACCTACCCAGACGAGCTTGCACAATGCCCTACCACCAGTAACATTTCTTACAATGCCAATGTGACCACATACCATCAGGTGGCCCATACGCTCGTCCTAAGCCTATACTATAATATGCTACCCCTATACCAGTCAGCAGGTCAGGGTTTAAATTGTTTTTTTAATGTCGCGTCACACGAAAAACTTCATTAGACCATTGGTGAAAAGGGCACAAATGATCTTTATCTTTAATTAGCAATAATAATCGCACTAATATTATAAATACGAAAGGTTGTGAATAAAGTGTGTGTGTGTGTGTGAGTGTGTGTATGAGTATGTGTGTGAGTGTGAGTGTGTGTGTGAGTGTGTGTGTGTGTGTGTGTGTGTCTCTGTGTGTGCGTGCGTGCGAGCGTGCGTGCGTGTGTGCGTGGTGTGATAAAAAAGAATGAATAACTACCAGTTCATATATGTACTCTTAACCGATTTCGACCACCGCGGTTAATCTTAATCCGATGGGACGGCAGTCCGACGCGACCGGAAAGAGTTCAGGCGCAGGACCAACGGCTTTACGTGCTTTTCGAGGCACGGGAGTGTACACACTTCCAATTTCCATACTCTGTGCTGCTACTGAGAATTTTCGACAGAAAAAACCCAATAACTTTTTATTGGTCCGACCAGGGGTTTGAACCCAGGGCCTCGGAATCTAAGACCTTATATATAACCACTAGACAAACGAGGCAGTCAAGACACCAAGAACCCAAGATGAAATACTAAAATTGAAACTTCAACCTTCCATTAATATAAACATGACCAGAGGGCCTTAGGAAACGGAAAAGGGACGCTTATCTCATATTGTATTTTTGTTTTACACTGGGTTACTGAACCCTCAAATCTGATCACAGCAATACAATGGATCAATGTTTGATAGAAGAATAACCCTACAGTACATGAGTTTATATATCTATATATATATATATATATATATATATATATATATATATATATATATATATATATATATATATATATATATGTTACATATAAACGTTCTATCCAAAATACATCTTTCTTCTTATCTATCCGTGTGAAGCTAGGACAATTAGCTAGTATAATTGTATAACAGTTTTAATTATGGTTCAGAGTTACTATATTGCACAGAGAGTTAGGAATTTAACAGATAATTAATAATTATAAAAACTCATTTATCACACAGATGAGGAAGAACCTTAGCACATATCTAATTATTAGAATATAGTTAGTGGGTGCAAGCCCGGGCAAGCACCACTGAATTTTCATGTGCTTAATTTGTGATTATAATTCATCTCGTGCTTCACGGTGAAGGAAAACATCGTGAGGAAACCTGCATGTGTCTAATTTCACTCAAATTCTGCCACATGTGTACTCCACCAACCCACATTGGAGCAGCGTTGTGGAATAAGCTCCAAACCTTCTCCTCAAAAAGGGAGAGGAGGCCTTTAGCCCAGCAGTGGGACATTCACAGGCTGTTATGGTATAATGGTTATAATATGGTTAAATAATATTAATAATAGGACATAGCCTTGAAACCAGTCATGAAATCCAGAATTACCAAATACATACAGCTTAAAACATCTATACATATAAATAAATATTGAAATGTCTGTCGGTGATTTCAAAATTATGCCTCTTTTTGTGTTATATATATTTACAAGTCACTAAAGGCAAAAAACAACCATATTTCATTATATATCGCTGCGTAAGTTAAACATGAGTAAATCCTTACACCGTTGGTTGCCTGAAAGAAATAGCTGTTTAGAGAGAAGGTCGTCAAAGTTGTGTGATACTCAAAATCATGTTGTATCCATGTTTTGTATTGTATTTTTTTTTTAATCTCTGTGGAGTACATTAAAGTATGATGTAAGTTAGTAAATATTTATCTATATTACCATTATATACATTAAAATGGATTTCGAAGAATTTGCATTACAAACCGAATTCTGCTTACACGAAATCCGTTGAAAAATGGATTTCATTAGTCATATATAATTATAGAAATGATTAATTTTTATCTGTTTTTGTACCTAAATATCAAATAGTGTAATCAACTTTCAGCCTTCATTGAAATAATCTATTAAATTAAATAATTGTATAATTAAAGTAATAGGTAGTATGTAACGGCCAGTATTACCAAACTGTTGGGATAAGACTGTTTGGAGATTAAGCCATGATGCTTCAATGCGGGTTGATGGATACACATGGCATCTTTCATATGACACATGAAGATTTCCATGTTTTCTTTTACTGCTGATTACAAGATGAAGTATAAACAAAAATTAAGCACATTGAAAATTCAGTGATTTCACCTGTAGAAAGCTACGTTATCAGCGAGTAACATAGGCTATATTTTATTTTCAAACTAATTAGTTCAATAAAAATTGCAATAATGTTACCCAAGGTATAATTTTTTTTTCTATAAAAGTTAATATTGGCGTAAAAAGGAAATAGTTCACAATCATCATCTCGACAAAGTCAGGGCGAGTCACCAGTGGTGATAAATTATTATAGAAATAATTGATTTTTATCTATCCACTATATCTATACATCAAAAAGTGTAATCACCTTTCAGGCTTAATTATAATACTCTATCTGTTTAATTAATCTAGTGTAATTAAAATAACAATGAAAAAGATTTAAAAATTTGACATTATTTTTTTTTATTTGTAATCTGATCAAGGTCAAAATTTTTTTATTTTTTATTCTACGATGACTAAGAGGCAAAAGTTCACAGTGTCAGTACGTTCTTTCAGACATAAAATAGTAAATTATGACTTACAAGTTACTCCTTACACAGTTAATGCACAAATAACTATCAGTTCTAAGATATATGATACTCAATAGCTTTTTAACTTGATTTATATTTTAACATTATATTAAATTAATATATAATATTAAGCATATATAAGTTTATTGCTATACACCAATGTTTAACATAGATTATTTTTATTTTTGGCATAATAATGTAATACCAAATATTTTTATATAACAGCTAAAAATGAAACATTTTTTGTATGAATGACCTGAAAAAAAGTAATTCTTATTGGAATCTTATTAAATATGAAGAGAGCTATTTTGTAACCAACCTAGTAACATGATACTGCTTAATTAGATTAAAAAAAACACACTACAAACAGCCAGTTCACGATAATTATAGCTCACTCAGATCACGACAATGTAAAGAAAAAAATTTTTTTTTTTTAAATTAATGTAAAATACTTACCAGCAAGCTCACAGCCGATGTTCAATTGTGTATTGTTCATCAAATAAAATTAAATGTATACATTTTTTGACTACCGGCGTCGTTTGTTGCCAAATCCATTGAAACACGAAAAAGGTCGAATACTTTCGTAATTCCGCATAAATAATTTTTTCGCACAACTATCGTTGGACACAAACATCCAATTATACTATGTACGGCACAGATCTATTCCAACTCCAATATTAATTTTATCACTTTACGCGAATATAGTTCAAACAAATTGAATTTTCGAAAAATTAACGCACGACACACACACATAGAGGTATTCACACAGAAGAGTCCGCAACTCCTCAATTCGACTCTTGAACGGTTGATGGATGTCGAAACGAATTGTTTAATAAATTTATGCTTCGAGACACAAAAATTTTCCTTCTGACGTGCGACATGCGTGAGTACGTGAGGTACTAGACAGTTTAGCATTGTTTGAATGTCGATGTCGATAGTCTGAAACACAATTTTTTTTATATTCAACTAAAGAACGTTTACACTGATTTCAGATTGATCCGTATTGATGAACGTTTATCTTTTTTTTAAAAGTAATTAAAATATCAGTTACATTTAATTTTTTGTAAAATATTTATCTATACCTTTTTGTCAACAGATTGTTAGTGATAACATACGATTAAGATCTCACTAGACTCTTATTCAGCAGTTACAACTGATCAAAAGCACTTGAGATGGCACGTTCAATGAAGTAGGTCAATACATCTTCATATGTGTGTTTTTTTTTAAATTGGTAAATAAAATAGACATTATATTATTAAGTGGTGATAAAAAAGACAAAAGGAAGACCTATTTCTTATCACTTTGTAGAAAACCGCTTAAAGTAAGTTTATGAGTAATAAATTGACATAAAACTAAAAAATATCTATTTAAAAAAGTACATTAATATACTAACAAATTATAATATTATTAAATATAGAATAAATTTAATAATATTGTTTATGTATGCTCCATTTTAATTAAACAAATTATGAAATGTTTCTTTTAAATTGTATTTAACTATATATCGTAGACAATTATTAAGCTCCAGTTTTTTTTTAACTACTTGTGTAACATCACTGAGTAATTATTTAAATTAAATATGTTAAAAAAAGGACGAAATTCATTGGTATATGTGATACTAATATTAATTAAGCTTAAAATTTATATTTGGTTTTGTTAACATATTGTATAATCTAATGAATAAATAAATATAAAATCGATATCGATATTTCAACGACACTACGTACTGTATCATAGACACATGGTTTTTTTTTCTTACCATAAGTAAATTTATATTTTGTGTTATATAATATTTCATTCGTGTTTTAAAAATATTAATAAGAAACTTGAGTAATATATTTGTATATAAGAACTTGAAATATAAGCGTAAAATGATTTTTAGCCTCTTTTGTATGATAACTTTACATTGCTTTTGACTTAATTGACTAATAATTTATAGTATCTGTGTTCCTAAAACAAATGTCATTTTCTCAAAATCAGATAAAAGAAAAAAAAAGACGTGATTAAATGTAAACAAAACAAAATAACAGGGATGTCTTCGTTTTTGTGTTTTATCTGCCATAGTACAGTTAATAAAGAAATAAATGAAGACACACGAGAAAAATATAGAGATGTTGTCGGGATACCTGTACGTAACGCTCAAAAAATATATCATTAAAATATCTTTACAAAAAACATCGCATTGGTATTTAAAATAATTATAATTACACTTTGCTAGCTGCGTTGAGCGTAATACACAGCTTATAATATTTGTTTTTTTACTTAAACTTTATTTTTCGAGTAAGTTGCAAAATTATAATTAAGTTATTTAATTCAAAATTAATTTCAAGTATTATGGTAACTATCTCTCAAAATAATCAACTTCATTTATTAAATTTTTCATCATTTTGAATCATTTAAATAGTTATCACCCATTCCTTACGTATTCTACCGCCGAACAGAAATACTTGGTTTTGTTGTGTTCCGGTATTAATGGTGTGTGAGACATTGTAACTACAGGCACGAGGGATGTAACATTTTAGTTCCCAAGGTTGGTGGAGCATTGTTGATGTATGGGATGGCTAATATTTTTTACAGCGACTATTTCATTGGACAGCAAACACTTACTATCAGGTGACCCATTAGATGATCAAGCTTTTTGCTTAAAAAATATATATAGAAAAGTTTTTTTTTTTTTTATAGAATAGGAAGGTGTTCGAGCATATGGGCCACCTGATGATAAGTGGTCACCAACGCCCTTAGACATTGGCACTGTAAGAAATGTCTACCATCTCTTATATAGCCAATGCGCCACCAACCTTGGGAACTAAGATGTTATGTCCCTTGTGCCTGTAATTACACTCGCTCGCTCACCCTTCAAACCGGAATACAACAATATCAAGTACTGCTGTTTTGCGGTAGAAAATCTGATGAGTGGGTGGTACCTACCCAGACGAGCTCGCACAAAGCCCTACCACCAGTCAACTTAATTTAATTTATATATTTGTTGTCTATTCCAGTTGTGCCCCGACACTCAGCTCTGTTTCATCTGCTGTCACGTTTTAAACAAACTGTCGTTGTTCAAGTCGATATGTTTCAAACGGAGCTTAGAATATCCAGTTTTGTTCCGGTGAGTCCAAATTTTTCATTGTTTTGTTCTGTAATAATAACAGTAGAGTTGGATGTCCTTAATGGAGCAATAAAGTGAAAACACTGAATAAGGAAGGGTTTATTCAATAAATAAGACTGTATGTCTTCTTGTCTTGTCTGGTGGTAGGGCTTTGTGCAAGCTCGTCTGGGTAGGTACCACCCACTCATCAGATATTCTACCGCAAAACAGCAGTACTTGGTATTGTTGTATTCCGGTTTGAAGGGTGAGTGAGCCAGTGTAATTACAGGCACAAGGGACATAACATCTTAGTTTCCAAGGTTGGTGGCGCATTGGCGATGTAAGCGATGGTTAACATTTCTTACAGTGCCAATGTCTAAGTGCGTTTAGTGACCGCTTACCATCAGGTGGTCCATATGCTCGTCCACCTTCCTATTTTATAAAAAAAAAAAATTACGAGGTTACATATATATATGTAAAACAGTATGATAACACAGAAATAATAAATAACACATAAACCAATAAAGTTTTCACTAATAAATAATACAAATAAGAAGTAGAAAGTAAATAGGGAGATGAGAATAATTAAAATCAAAATTTTAAACAATTTGTAAGAATGACATTTATTTTATTTTTGTTAACATTTACATTTTAACACAGACCAACAAAAGAAATGTTTCTAAATACTTTTTAATCAAAATTATCTAAATCTAAAGTATTTTTTTATCACCCACAATTTTTTTTATATATTTAAAATTATAGGAAAAAATTGTTACATAAACATTAAAGATTCTATTAATTTATCAAGCTATAATTTAAGCAAGCTAAAATTACTGATATATAAATATAACATGAATGATAAACAGGTAAGATTAGGGTTGGCTCATAAATATTATACAGTGTACATGTAGTATGAGAAAAATAGCACCGATAGAGTTGACTCGTGTGTTTCTTTCTGACTTTATTAATTTGACATTTGCAAGAAGAAGACAAAATATTCTTTCAGTTACCAATAAACAATGTATGTAATTGAGGCTGTCATAGCCTAAATTTAAAAAAAATTGGCCTTATAAAAATAAAATAAACAAAATTTATAAAGATACACAAATTAATATCTATATAATAAATATTAGATATGAATTATATCTCATCGTAACAAGCCAAGTTTTGATAAGGACTTAAAATTATAATTAGTTAATTTTTGATTACTTTTTTCCATATAATATAGTTAGGATAATCAGCAGATGGGCCAGCCTAGGGTAAGTTGTCATCACCGCTCATAGTCAATGAAAGATGTTATGTCCCTTGTACCTGTAGTTACACTGGCTCATTCACCAGTCCAGCCGGAACACAAAAACGTTTTGCTGTTTGGGGGCAGAATATATGATAGTGGGACTTACCCAGATGATTTTACTGGTGGTAGGGCTCTGTGCAAGCTCGTCTAGGTAAGTACCGCCCACTCATCAGATATTCTACTGCAAAACAGCAGTACTTAGTATTGTTGTGTTCCGGTTTGAAGGGTGAGTGAGCCAGTGTAATTACAGGCACAAGGGACATAAAATCTTAGTTCCTAAGGTTGGTGACGCATTGGCGATGTAAGCGATGGTTAATATTTCTTACAGTGCCAATGTCTAAGGGCGTTGGTGACTTACCATAAGCTCGTCCGCCTTCCTATTCTATAAAAAAAAAAGATGACCTTGCACAAAACCCTGCTACCAAGTATATACAAGAATTTGGTCAAATATTGTTCGATTAAAACTTGGTTCGATGAACTTAGATTTTTAAATCCGCTTAGCTCTGTGAAAAATCCTCAATTTGATGATATTCTTACAAATTTATGTGTCGAGAAAACATGCATATAAGAATCGTGGCTGAAAATTATCTTTATATTTTCAGTGAAAAGGGGACGTTAAATTTACAAAAAAGTAACTTAGAAATACATGTATTGTGCCCCGAAGATTGTAGCTTGTATCAAATAAACAACAAAACATACGACTACACTTACAACAACGATTTCATTGATACAAACTATAATACTGATAGCGGATTTGTAAAACTCCAAAACGATAATGAATTTCTAGATCATTCGATACAATATGAAACGGTTGATAACCAAACGATTGATTACAATTTATTAGAAGCAAACGTTAAAGTAGATGAAGAAAATCAACCTGATATTGAACAAGATTCTACAGCTAATCCCATCGATGCTGTAAAAGAATCTGATGACGTGGACGATGATGTTCTTAATGACTGTGATAATATTAATGATTTAGATAATGATTCAATAGCAACAAATAATGAAATCGAAACGAATTTAAATGAAAGTAATGAAGAAATCGTTAATACGATTAATAAATCATGTGAAAATCTATCGAACGATGATTCGAAACAAAACATAGTTAAGAAATCAAAGGGCATGAAGAAGAAATGTTTTAAGAAAGTCATTTTAAGCCTAGAAGAACAGAAAGCAGCGCTAGAAGCGAATAGAAGAGAGAAGAAGTATACAGAAGCTGAATTTAAGTGTTATAATTGCGCGATGGGATTTCTTTTCAAAGACACATATCAAACGCACATGATGAGGCATGAAGAGGTAAGTTAAACACACATACATTTTCCTCAAGAGGAAGGGAGACCTTCACCAGCAGTGGGCTCTTGCTCTCTTAGTCTAACATAAACAAGTGTATGTTTGCTGCTTCGCCGCTTTCATATACAGTAACAGGCTGTTAATGTCCCACTGCTAGGCTAAGGCCTCCTCTCTCTTTTGAGGAGAAGGTATGTAGCTTATTCCACCACGCTGCTGCAGTGTGGGTTGGTGAAATACACATGTGGCAGAATTTCAGTTAAATTAGACACATGCAGGTTTCCTCACGATGGTTTCCTCCACCGTCATGCACGAGATGAATTATAATCACAAATTAAGCACATGAAAATTCAGTGGTGCTTGCCCGGGTTTGAACCCACGATCATCGGTTAAGATTCACGCGTTCTTACCAATTGGCCGTCTCCGCTTTATCAAACAAAAATTCTTTGGTATCCACTATGGATTAGTACAAAAAAGCATTTTTTTAATATACGCGAAGTTGTTATCGAAATTTTGGTAATAAAATAGGCAAGCGCGCTCCACCTTAGACTGTATAATCACTTTCCATCAGGTGTGATAACAGTCATACCTTATATATTAAAAAAAAAAGTTTATAAGTAGTTCATTAGAATAGTACATATAATAATCGAGAACTGTTTGTAGTACATAATATATCAAGCTATCAGCAAATAGAATGGAATATGTTCATCTAAGGCTTGTTTATATTTACTCTTGTCACTGTTTTTTTGTGGTAGGACTCGGTATATGCCTATCTGGTATGTACACTCATCGCTTCTACCTCCAAACAGCAATGCTTAGCATTGTGTTGTTCCGGTTTGGAAGGTGAGTGAGACAGTATAATACAGGCACAAGGGACATAACATCTTAGTTTCCAAGGCTCTCAAAGAGCTGATGGTCGAGATGGCCCAGTGGTAAGAACGCGTGAATCTAAACCGATGATCGTGGGTTCAAACCCGGACAAGCACCACTGACTATTCATGTGTTTAATTTGGAATAATTTCAATTCATCTCGTGCTTTACGGTGAAGGAAAACATCGTGAGGAACCCGGCATGTGTCTAATTTCATTGAAATTCTGCCACATGTGTATTCTACCAATCCGCATTGTTGCAGCGTGGTGGAATAAGCTCCAAAACCTTCTCCTCAAAAGGGAGAGGAGGCCTTAGCCCAGCAGTGGGACATTAACAGGCTCTTACTGTAATATATGCACTGAGTGGCAAATGTGACAACTTATAGTAGGTTGGTGTCCACCGCCCATAAACATCGCCACTGTTAGAAATATCAACCATTTCTTACATCGCCAATGTTCACCAACCTTGGGAACAAAGATGTTATTGACAAAATATTTTCAGTCGAACGGTGAGTATCAGTGTAGAACGTGCACGCTCCGCTTCGCAACGGTAACAGTACTCCGTCACCACACTGCCGGTCACGCGGAGCGGTACGAGTGCACCAAGTGTGGCGCGAGCCTAAAGCCGCGCGCGAAGAGGTTACACGTGTGCGTCGAGAGGAACGTGCAAAGCGTCGCCTGTCAATTCTGTGGGAATTTGTTTAAGTGAGTCCCAGAAATAATGTCCTCCAGACCGATTTCGGCCACGGCGGCCAGTCTCGAGAGAGATTAGCCAACTACGCAGGAGATATTATAGTACACGAGTGTGTGCGCAAACACAGCTGCACTCTCTATTCCCTAGCTCTCATAATCCGATGGGGTGGTAATGCAACACGACCGGAAAGAGTTCAGACGCAGGACCAACGGCTTTACGTGCTTTCCGAGGCACGGGAGTGAATACTTCCAACTTCCAGACTCCGGGCTGCTATTGAGAATTTTCGACAGAAAAACTCAATATCTTTATACTAGCTGGTGCCCGCGACTTCGTCTACGCAGGATTAGTATTTGGAGTAGCTTATATTAGCGTGGCGTAGAAAATAACTAACATTATGACATAAATATTTTTTGAGTCGCATTTGAAAAATATAACTGCTTGACAATATTTTAACATAAGAAAATTGGCAATATAATAAATATACGGTAACTAGGCACTGCAGAACCCTGATCATAGGCCTATAGTTATCTAGCTACTGCAGTATGCTCTTATAAACTATATTTAACGATTTTTTTCCTTCAGCATAAACATGCAGATTTTTTGCTTTGGAAACACGTGAGCAAGCCACATAGAGCTAACCGTGAGAAAAACATGGCGTGCCTAAATGTATGCCTGCTACCTTTAAGGTTTGACCCTGCGATTTGTTGATCGTCATTGAAAATGCGACTTTTAACGGGAACTGCAGGCGTTTAAAATTGAATGGCAAGTTATTGGTCATGATTGGGATGCGCGGTATAAGAACATTGTCTCCCTTGGCTTCTCCAGTTAAAATTGTGGCCTTCACAATGTGCCTTCCTAGTTCGGTAACTCGCAACCGAGTACCGTTGCATAATCTTGGCGCGTCCAGGTTACGCATCAACAAAACAACAACATATATATTATATATAATATATATGTTGACCATATATATGTGATAGATATATGGTCAACATATATATCGTATCATATATATCGTACCAGTACTTGACATTTAATGTCATATTTTGGACAGCTCACACAATATCTTTATAAATTGTAGCCTATGTGTTATTCTGATGTATAAGCTATATTATTGGAAAGTTTAATTGAAATCCATTCAGTAGTTTTTGCGTGAAAGAGTAACAAACATCCATCCACACATACAAACTTTCACGTTTATAATATTAGTAGGATTAGTTCCATCTGGGGGGTTTGAACCGAAGACCTCGGGGTTGCGGTGTGTTTGCCCACATACTCGTGCACATATATCTATATAAATTTAAAGAATGTTTAAAATTTATTAAGTCAAAGAAAATATTTCCAGAGACGCGAATGGGTTACAACAGCACCTGAAGAGGGTCCACACGAGCAAATCTGGGGGTCGTCTGTTGTCGTGTGTGGTCTGCGGTGAGGGTTATAGCAACCAAGCGGCCCTACGCACGCATATGTTGTGAGTATATATGTAATGACATATATATTACTATAGTTATTTAAAAAATAAACAACTCTTATTCCGTTTTTTTTTATAGAATAAGAAGGCGGACGAGCATATGGTCCATCTGATGGTAAGTGGTCACCTACGCCCTTAGACATTGGCACTGTAAGTAATGTTAACCATCGTTTAAATCGCCAATGCGCCACCAACCTTGGAACCTAAGATTTTATGTCCCTTGTGCCTGTAATTACACTGGCTCACTCTCCCTTCTAACCGGAACACAACAGTATGATGAGTGGGTGGTACCTACCCAGACGAGCTTGCTCAAAGCCCTACCACCAGTTTTCTAGCACTCGTGTTCGCGTCTATTTCCATCCATTTTGTCTTTTTATTAAGTCTTTTTAAAACAAAAATGTCACCTTCCATAATAATAAAAACTAATTAACACCGCCAATGTCTATGGTCGTTTGTAATCACTTAACATCAGTTGTCAAGTTTGCCAGTCAGCCTGCATAATATATTATAAAAAAAAAATCGCACGTAATTTTTCCAGAAAGCACATAAAACGTAAATTCCACTGCGAGCAATGTCCGGCGAGCTACAGCAGTCCGTACACGCTGACGCAGCACAGGCGCACGCACGAGGCGACCGGGCAGCTGTACCACTGCAGCGCCTGCGGCGTCGGCTACGCCACGAGGAAGAGTCTGTTGGCGCACAAACGGAACACCATGAACCATCAGCAGACCCTGTGGGTATTCGACTGTTAACTAAATCTAATCAGAAATAATAGAATTCTACTCAAATCTCTTCAGAATGGGGGGGGGCAATCTTTAAGTCCAGGTCTGTGTCTTTACAAGGGACATCTTAGTTCCCAAGGTTGGTGGTGCTTTGGCGATGTAAGTGTTGGTTGTTTCTTACATCGCCAATGTGTGTGGTAGTGACCAATTATCAATAAGTCCATTTGCCCGTTCGCTTGCCTATAATATAAAAAATGTGCAAGCGTGTGCACAAACACAGCTCTCTGTTCCCTCACTCTGGCTGCTACTAGGACTTCAATATAAAAACCCAATAATTTTTTCATCACCCTGGGATTTCAACCCATGATCTCGGGATCTGCGGCCTTATATTTATCCACTAGACCAACGAGGCGATTTATTTCCTTACGTAATAATCATTTACTCAAAATAGTTTATATTTTTTTCAGATTCGAATGCCCAATATGTAACAGGGTGTGCCCCAATCAAAGGTCACTGGCGTCCCACATCCAAACAGTCCACTCGTCCACCAAGGATTACACCTGTACACTGTGCCCGGCTAGGTACACCAGTCGGAAGTCTCTCGTGAGGCACATGGGCACACATAACAAGAAGCCCGATATCAAAATGGCGATATGTCACTTGTGTGGCAGCACCTTTAAGGTGAGGTCTTATGTTCGTTTGTTACGCTCTATCTACTCAACCCGATCATCATGTAATATTTCATTTTCCTTGTAAACGGTACAGGAAAGTAGAAAGATTACATTTTTAATTTGTATTTTTTTTTTTGAGGCAGTTGGCATGGTTAGTGAAAACTTGCCTTTCGCCCGCAGATCGTGGGTTCGATTCCCACCCATTTGGGTGTACCAACATGTCTGTTCGTCCTACATATTTATATTTACAAAAGAAAAGTAGTATATGTAGTATATCAGTTGCCTGGTTTCCATAGCACAAGCTCTGCTTAGTTTGGGTTCAGATGGCCGTGTGTGAATAATGTCCCGGGATATTATATAATTATATTTAATCTTAGGAATAAAAACAGTTACGATTTTAAGCTTTTTAAATAAATTAAATTCTTAAGACGTTGTCAACGTATTAATTCTACGATATAATCTTAAAAGAAAAAATAATTAATTTGTCAGTTACTCCATTTCTTTAAAAAAACGGCTACAATGGCAGTTGTCCTCTTCCATAATGACAGTTAATGGTCAGATGTAATTTTATTATCAGTTATCGGATAGACAGAGAAACAAATAGACCAAGGGGCCGTGAAACCGCGAATGAGACAGAGATAGGTGTGTCAATGTGTGCGTATAATGTTGCCATAGTAACTACATTCCCTGTTTTGGGAGATAAATAATTTTAAGGATTTAATTCAAACAAAACGAGGGATTTCAAATTTTTTTTTTATTAATACACCCAAAAACCGTTACATTGTTTGTTTTTGTTTCCGTTATCAATAGTACTTCAGCATCTTCTTATGGTACTGGATTAGTATTCTCCTCATCTTGAAATCTAAAACACTCAATTAAATTATTAATAAAGAATGGTTGCAACATATATTTCTATGTTAACCTCTTGACTCAGAATCTAATAATTTTATAAATTCATGAAGAATGTTAAATAATGTTGTCGTAAGGAAATAGCAAGCACTATAGGCTATTATTGGACTCCGTATTTATTTGTTTACTGTCGGCGAGTCGATATTTTTTATCGAAAATCGTAACATGTTTTTAGCTGACGCTGGGCAGCACTTACATGATAAATAATTATAGGTTATGTATAATAAAAACTAGAAAATCCTATTATTTTCCGGATTTTAATGTAATATGAGGTTCCGTCATGCTATGGCATAAATAAACATAATTGAGAAACTATATTTAAGGACAAAACCGCCGTACTTACGCGTAAATACACATACCGGCAATTTTCTGCTTGCTATCGCTTCAACATGAAATAATACGACAATGCAACCTTGTATAACCTTCGATATGATATAAGGATTGTTTCTCTGCCCTTTCACTGGAATAGAATCGTTTTCTACCATATAAATAAGCAAAAATTGAACAATAAACACAATGAACGCACCAACTGTCAAGTTTGTTTCGCTACTTGAGTAGCGAAACAAACACCAAAACTGGTTACGCGATAAGGGACAAAAGATTTGATAATTCTATCTCTGTCTAAACCATTTGGAACGTAATTTTCGTTCTCTTTCTTATGTAAGTGAGAAGGAAATCGTCATTGCGTTTATTAGTTTCTCTGTCTACGGTTATATCCAACCGACCGATACACACAGCAATCAATAAAATGCTAACGCGATATACACAAAATTTATTATCACATTAAAATATGTATACCAATCAAGTCTTCGTGAAATATTAATTAAATCAAAAATACATAGCAGAATAATAATAAATAAAATGTAAAAAATAATTTTTATACAATTCTATTCAAGGTGTCAATTAATTTTACATTTTATTTCCTTCAATGGAAAGAGAAATAAATCAAGATCACCGAATTTATTATTATGGTTTATGAACGATCTGTAAAGGAAGCTTTTTCGTACGTACTTAGATTTAGATTTTTGACTATAATATGATTATTTAATTTTCAGGGCACGAATAAGCTGAACAGGCATTTGAGACAAGTTTGTGAGAAGACGAAATTGGAAGAAGAGATTTCAGCTTTGTATTATTAATGATTTAAAAAAAATATCTGTGATATCTGTCAAAGTGACATTTGAAATAAATGTTTAATAATGTACTGTTTTTATATTTAAATTGCTTAAGTTTTACCATTAGATTTACTTGTAACTATTCCTAAAAACACAGTATTGCTATAATCATTTCATTTGCAAAGATGGAAGAAGGTTCCTATGACCATAGACAATATAACATTAAGTAGCGAAGGATTTACGTTAAAATAACATATCAAGTTCATTTGCCAAACACAATCAAATAAAAAAAATTTAATACGCTCGTAAAAGCCCTTTTGAATTATTTTTCCAGTATTGAATTAAATGTAAAGCGACCTATGTAAGCTCGGAATAACATCACGATTTTATTTCCTTTATATATGTGTAATTGCCTTATTTATCAAAAAAATTTTGACATGAGATTTAAATTTATGAGAATGCCAACTTAACGAATAATATTAATACTACATAACAATCATAACTTTGCGTTTAATTGAATTTTGAATTATGAAACTATATTTTTTATATACATACAGCGCTGTTATAAACTTTTGTAAACTATCTATGTATGTAGTGATAGAGGAATGTTTATTTTATTTATACGCCTTTTATATGATAAGTAAATAAAATGATGTATTTTAAGAATTGCCCATCTTAATATCATTATGATAATATTTATTCTATGTAAAAAACCATATACATTTTTATATTTATAATCTGTATATTGGTGAATTTATTAACGAAACAATTTTGATTTAATTATCATAGGCAGAATAGAGCAGATTTTGATATAATAAGATGATTCAAGCTCAAATTTGGCATAAACATTTGAGGCCTTTGCGTGAATATATTAAGAAAAAAAAAACAAGACAAAAAAGTAACATTTATTTCAATTTTGCAACAAATTAAAACACTGTAGCGCCGCAAATGATATTAAGCTGTAACCCTCCATCGCTCGAACTATTATTTTATTCAAAACATCACTACATTTGGACAACGAACATTTATTTTCCAAGGTACCCTCGCAAATGTCACTTTTTGACAGATTCCATTTCTTCCGCCATATTTCTGTAAGTGAACTCTTCTTCAAAACCTTCTCATCTTGGGACGTTTGCGAGCTATTTTGACTTAATACATTTTTATATTTAATATTGCGTTTTAATAAATCTTCTAATATATAAAATATGTAACAGATATTCTCGGATTTGTCCGTGTGTTCAATTTCGAATGCGTCGTTTAAGTTTTCGAGTGTCATTTCTAGTATAATTGTTATTTTTTCTATTGAATATTTTATTATGTGCAATGATCGATTTAGAAGTAGGATTCGGAGTATCGTTTCATCTTTGTTAAGCTAAAATTAATGTTTATATGAGATTTTAATAAGAAAATTAAAGATTTTTTTTATTTTATGGAATAGGTAGGCCACCTTAGTAAGTGGTTACCATCCCTCATAGACATTGGCATTGAAATAATGCTAACCATCGCTTACATCGCCAATGCGCGACCGACCTTGGGAACTATGATGTTATGTCCCTTGTGCCTGTAACTACCCCGTCTCACTCACCCTTCAAACCGCAACACAATACCAAGTACTGCTGTTTTGCGGTAGAATATCTGATGAGTGGGTGGTACCTACCTAGACGAGCTTGCACAAAAGTCTACCAGTGAAATTATATAATAATAATGTTTGATTGCGATTTCACCACCATTTTAGGTAAGGGGGAGATGTTGAAGTTGATGGAAGGGTTGTTACAACGTGACGTAACAATTATACATAACATAAAACAGAAATAATATGGCGATATGGCAGCGTAGGTCTGCCATACCGCCATATTTGATTTTTTTAAATAAAATAATAAAGAGTATTACAATATTTTCTCCATAATTTCGTCCTTCGTAAACTGTATGTAGTAAATCGTTACACGTATTGAGGATTCCTTCGAGAAAATTCGGATAGAATTCGTCCTCGTGCAATTTGTCTATTAATTTACCTAAAACCTATAAATATAACATATGTACTTGTATATATAATTAAAGGTTTGCAATAACATATATATAATTATAACTTATATATAATTAAACGTTTGCAACTCGCCGAGTGATAAGAGTGAACCAAAATGCGCCAAAAGCGTTTCACTAAAACGTTACTCTACCAACCTTTTTTTTATAGAATAGGAAGGCGGACGAGCATATGGGCCACCTGATGGTAAGTGGTCACCAACGCCCTTAGACATTGACACTGTAAGTAATGTTAATCATCGCTTACATCGCCAATGCGCCACCGACCTTGGGATCTAATATTTTACGTCCCTTGTGCCTGTAATTGCACTGGCTCACTCACCCTTCAAACCGGAACACAACAATACCAAGTACTGCTGTTTTGCGGTAGAATATCTGATGAGTAGGTGGTACCTACCCAGACAAGCTTGCACAAAGCCCTACCGCCAGTAAACTTTGTTCTCGTTATTGGACTCCAATTACGAGAAAAGAGAAAGCCTTTACTAAGCGGGAAATCTGGGGCAAAGTTTTGTGAGCAAGCTAACTACAGGGATATCAACGTAAGAGATGGTTAATATTTCTTACGGTGCAAATATGGAGATGGTGACCAAATACCATCCGTAACAGCCGGTGAATGTCCCACTGCTGGGCTAAGGCCTCCTCTCCCTTTTTAGGAGAAGGTTTGGAGCTTATTCCACCACGCTGCTCCAATGCGGGTTGGTAGAATACACATGTGGCAGAATTTCAATGAAATTAGACATGCAGGTTTCCTCACGATGTTTTCCTTCACCGTTAAGCACGAGATGAATTATTATCCCAAATTAAGCACATGAAAATTCAGTGGTGCTTGCTCGGGTTTGAATCTACGATCATCGGTTAAGACTCACGCGTTCTTACCACTGGGCCATCTCGGCTTCCATCTCGGCAAATACCATCAAATGTCTCATTTGTCTGTCTCCTTATTTATTAAAATCATACTGCATATACTTAACAATTTGAATGTTATTGCTATTGCAAATATTTCTATTCATATATATAAATTACAAAGTACATAGTCCTTACTTTGGAAATTTCATCAGTTATATCAACAGTGCTCATCACTAACGGGCAGGTCGTCAGAAAATTCGTTAAGCATTGAGCGGATTCATTGATCCATGAACTAGAACACTGTGACGCTGAAATATTATTGAAGCGCTTGAAAATTTAAACGCTAGAAGTAGCGCTGATGGTAAAAAGGAAAAATCGCTTTAAGCGCCAGGTGGTAAGAATATCAAAATTCAAACAAAAATTTTAAAACATTTGTCCTTCACCCTGTTAAGGATAAATTCAAGAGAGAGAAAGAGAGAGATTTTAAAAATTATCCAGTAATGAAATATTAAGGAGTGCTTTAGTTTTTATGGAGAGAATAAATTTTCTATCATCTCACCGCTATCACCTGAATATCTTGGTTGAAAACTTCTGTATCCCGAATCGGATTTAACCAATTTTCTATTCAAATAACTCTTAACTTTACTCAATTCTTCTAAAACTTTAAAAGTAATTATTTCAGCTTGGGATTCCGTTAAATCGGAGATTTCTTCCGAACTCACATTCGAAATATGATCAAATGACAAATCTTCCAATCGATCTTTGTCTAAATCAACTTTCAAATTTAGATTATCTTCTCTATGATCGGAAGTAGTTTTATTAATCTGTGTTAAATTATCTAGTTCCTTATCAAGTTTTTTAATTTTCGAACTATTTAAGCTGAAGACCTGACTTTGTGTGTTATATTCGAATTCGTCCAATGAGAACGAATTCGCTTTACGTACTTCATTTGTTTTGATTACTTCGATTTCTTGATTATCTGTATTTAGGGGAATGTTAGGATAGGTAGATGAATTCGTATTTAGAATATCTAAATTAAGTGACGAATCAAATTTCGAATGTGTACTTCGTGATGAAGATTGTGTTGAACATTTATCAGACGGATTGGTTTTAACGATTGGACTATTTTTTAAGTTATTTTTTCCATCGTCGTCAGGGATTTTTTTATCATTTATAACAATGTCAGTATTATAATTGTTTGTTAAAATTTCGTTTGCATTTATATTTTGTCCAAGATAATCTATCTCATTATTTAGTCTAAAATCGTCTGATTTTGCATTTTTTAAGTATAAATTTTTAGATATAACGAAATTATCTTGACTCTGACTTATGTGTGTGTTGTATTCTGCATAATCACGCAACGTATATACTTCCGTTTCTTGTGTATCTATCACATTACCATCTGTTGCTGCCTTATTATCAATTTGTTGATTAGTTTTTAGATTTTTAATCGTTAATTGTTCAGATATTATTTCATTATCTATTTCATTTAATATATTGTTAATTAGATCTAGATCAGATTTTTGTGATCCTTCGAAGTATGTTGATTGTGAATCATTTTTTTGTTCGTCTTTCTATAAATATATTGATATTTTTTATACTATAATACATAACAAGTTTTTATAACACCTTTCTACAATAATATATTAATTAGTATTTTATAATGTAAATATTTATTATCTGTGTATATGTTATCTGTTATCTCAAGTGACACACATCGCGGGGCGCGGGAATATACAATAATATATATTGAAATTATTGGCGCGAAGTGAAGACGATGTGTGTGCAGCTGATATAGAGTATAATAAATCTTATTTAGTTTTTTAATACCGATTTTACGTCGTGAGTTAAAGTGTGAACATTAGAAGTTCGTAACCGTTCTGCTTACCTTATTGCCTAGATCTTCTATTCTATTCAATTCTTGCATAACGTTCATCAACGAATCATTGGGAGCCTTCGATACATCTAAGTTATTAAAGTCGAAATTTTTCAATATGGTCACACTATCATTGCTGTCGTTTTCCTTAAACTCGTCTGGTACGTCCGAATCGCTTTCATCTAAATCGAAATCATCTTCGCATATCGTGACGTCATCGTCAATTTGTTCGTCAATTGTTTTTAAGTCATTCAAGTGTTCCTCGATTGATATATTAGGTGGTTTCGTTTTTAGGACGGCAAGTGCTACCGCTACACGATACTTTTGAACGATAAATTGATCTAGAATTTTTTTTTTTTTTAATTTATGGAACATTGTAAACTAAGGAGGTTGGATGGAATTTATACACGTAGTGTGCTTAGCCCCGGATTTATACCACCAGCCTAGATACTCCGCCTTCTGAGGGTCTCCGCTAAATTGATAATAATATAAAACCATATTGGAACTGGGAGCCTCAAATGTCAGTGGCTAGAGGACTTGGAGCTCTAAGTCCAGACATGAGTGTGCTTCGTATGAGTTTTTTTTTTAATTTATTCAATAGCACTGACGTCTCTGCGATTTGTTTGGAAGTCTGATTATTGTCACTAGATGGCGCTGTTTTCATACAATACAAATCGCAGTTAAAATCAACGCTATGGGATAAGGTTTTATTTGCGTATAAAAAATTTGTGCTCGATGGAAACATTTTGAGGTAACCTGCACGTGTCGGGAGTTTTGCCAGAGGAGTTCTAATAAATGGTTTGTGTAAAAATCTTCTTCTAGACAAATAATAAGCGTATAAACTTTTATGGTTTCGATCGATCCTATCCCATTGTGCAACTGTCGTCCCCACTAAGAATCTAATAAGAATTTTATATATATATATATATATATATATTAAAATCATATAAAACAAATATATTTACTCACATAAATATTCAACTACTTATGATAGTAAATAATATGTTTAAAAATCAACTAGGTATTTGTTAAATATAATGATATATATGTTTTTCTATTTTTAAATATTTAACTCTCAAATATGATTATAAGTAATTTTATTATTTTTCTGACATTTAAGCACTTTGTCACAAATTATTTTTATTAGTGTAATACAAAATACTATATAGTATAATGATTTATTTAAGTTAAGAATAATTTAGGTACATCGATAAAATTTACGAAATTATTATATTTGAATCCACACTTACCATAATCACTAGAACTCATTTCTTAAATCAAAATTATTTTATAATATTCGTGGTAAATAAAACATTTTATTAAATATCTTTACAAAATCTTAAATTGTTACAAAATTAATACTAATGTTGCGCTTCGCGCCATTTAATTGTTTTTATGTCATTTTTACAAAGGCAAAAGTCAAATACCATACAGCTTAACGTGGTTTTTTTATTTTTTATTTATTTAAATTTTTCAGTTATATTCACGTTTTAAAAACGTGAATATAACTATATGTATTTTTTAATAGTAGTAATGATAACAATGTTTATTTATTTTTAAATATAAATGATTGCATAAAATGTATCCGATTAAAAAATATATATTTTGACAAATACTAGTCATGATATTTTAATAACATTTTTATAAAAAAATGGTAAAAAAACATAAAATTTATTGTAACAAATATGGCTTTATACACAATATTATTCGGAATCAGCATATTTATGATAGCTCTTGTGATGGCGATAATAAAAAAAATGTTTTTTCATTGGAAACAAGAACACAAAATCGAACAAATGATTTTGAGTACAACTGACAGACCTGGTACGTAAAGTATAGGGCATTCCATTTATTGATGTACGTCAGACAAAGAAAAAAAGTGTAGCACATATCACAGCATTTTTTTTTAATTTAGTCGTGTGTCGACTACTTTGGCAAAATGTTTTATTAATGTTACAAAGACACGAATTATCCGGCCGTTAGACCGGTTTCAAAACTTTAATTGTTATTAAAGTAAATTTACAGAATTAGCGCAATAAATAATATTATTATGAAAAAATAATTTAATGATTGTAATAAAAATATAAATAAACACTTTACATAAATATTATATTTTTAAATTAATACTCTTAATAGAAGAAGTTTTGATTTTAATGTGTCTACCCGAAAAAGTGCCCACCAATGTATGAAATAATAGTTTTATAAATTGCCAAAGTGGCGCTACCTAAGCTAGAGGGTATTACTTGAAATTAAATGTGCCTATTAATTGAAATTTAATTAGAATTTCGATTTACTATGAAAAAGGAGCTTTGGAAAGTTACAGCAGCGATATTTAAATTTGATACATTTTGAGGGACACTTTTTACACATAAGATACTTCTCCTCACCTCTACATAATTCACACCTTTAATTTTGGTTTAATATTTCAGCGGTAAGTATAATGATAAGCCGAGACAAGTGTGTCCTACGTCGAAGGAGGTACGCAGATGATGTTGATATTTATGATGTAGTCAGCAAGAGTAGTATTAGCTTGACGAAAGAAAACGTTTCGAGTCACGCCATTTGATATTGCTATTTGTGTCATACTTGTATGGAATAAATTTTGTTTTTTTTTTTAACTTATAGTGTTTTTATTAGACTAAGAAAATAAAATATTATGAACGTATATATGATAATACAAGAAGGAGTATTTAATCTAGACAATATTAAGTAAATAAAACTGTATAGATTAAAAATATCTTACTTTAATTTTAAAATTAATGCATGTTTAACACCAAAATAACCATTATTTTTGTCTGTATGTTTGTCAGCTTTAAGGGATGGGTGTTGTGTAAAAAAAGTCACCTACTAGTCCGTTCTTAGGGTTAAAGCTTCATACCAAATCCGGTTCATTGGTTTACCCGTGAATGCATTACAGACTGAGAATTACTTTCGCGTTTAAAATCTTAATATATTTTTTTCTGTACGTGAGATTGTCACCTATATCCTCCTAAGCGGCTGGACTTATTAGGATGACATTTTGTGTGGTTTTTTTTTATAGAACATGAAGGCGGACGAGCATATGGGTCACCTGATGGTAAGTGGTCACCAAACGCCCTTAGACATTGGCACTGTAAGAAATGTTGACCATCGCTTACATCGCCAATGTGCCACCAATATAGGAACTAAGATTTTTTTGTCCCTTGTGCCTGTAATCACACTGGCTCACTCACCCTTCAAACCGGAACACAACAATACCGAGTACTGCTGTTTTGCGGCAGAATATCTATATTGTATATTTCAATGGGTTTCTGGATGGTTTGAAAACACAATGGGAATCGGTAGGTGGCGCTGCTGTCAGTGGAAAAAATTTCTATACGTCATAGCGACATCTACCGGAACAGCTAGGATTAGTATAGATTTGAAATCAGACAATCATTATTTGTATTTATTTTTTTAATCGTTTTCGTTTCTTCTCTTGAAGCACTGAACACCATATACGCTGTTTATCTTAATGATATCCGTTTCTGAGAGGAGCTGCTCGTTCTGACCGAGTGACCTCATGATGGAACCGTCTGGATCCTGAAAGAAAATCGCAATACTTATGTTTCACTTGGTAGGGCTTTGTGCAGGCTCGTTGGTAACACTTAAACTACTACTGCCAATCACCAAATATCGGCCTACAAGGTCGAAGGGCTCCACCCAGCCATACATATTATAATTTCGCACTAAACGGAAATGGAGAGGGGGATGCAAATATTAATGTGTCTAAGGGACTTGTTATAGACAGCTGTGCTAATAAATGGACCACCTGATGGTAAGTGGTAAGCCATAGAAATTGGCGATGTAACGAATATCAACCACATAGATTAATTTTTATCGCTGATCGCTTTCGCTGGCGACTTTTCCGAATCGATGTTACGTAGAAATCCTCAAGAAAAGAGCGGACTTATTCCTTAAAGGCTGGCACCTGTAAGGCCTTCGGTGTGGCAGATGTCCATGGGCGGTGGTAGTGACTTTCCATCACGTGAGCTTCCTGCTCGTTTGCCTCCTCTTACAAAAAAAAAAACCTTCAAACTGGAACGCAACAATGCTAAGTATTGCTCTTTGGCGGTAGATTATCTGATGAGTGGGTCGTACTTACCCAGGCTTGCACAAAACCACCAAGTTATTTAGTATATTATTCCATCACAGCTAAAGACGAACATAATATTTCAATATTCACCTGATCCTTGTAAGTAGCGACTGACGAAATGCCCTTCTTCCCGACTCTCCTCCAAAACTGCCAGGCGGGGTGAGTGGCGCTGCTGTAATCGTAAGCAAGGGGTAGAGTCGCGTCAGATCGAATTTTTTCGAAATGGTGAAGCTTATCTGTAAAAATGAGGTAATTTGATATTTATATCACAAATTTCTGAATGTGTATGGTGGCATTGGGTATTCTATGTACTTTTTCATACCCCATTCATGTATGAGATTTATGATGAAAGATTGAGTAGTTAGAAGTGAGAGCGTAACAGTCACTTCCGTTAGAATTATAAGGGAGGAAGTGGGGAAAGTAGGCAGACGGATTTTTTTTTTGTAATTCCCGCAAATGACTACTCCACCTGATGGTAAGTGGTAGTAGAGTCCAAACGCGACGACGGCCAGTACAGTCGGGAAGAAGGTTCTGCACTAGCCCCCGCCTTGCCAGCCCGCAAGATGCCTCTTCACGCCTCCTTTGAGTAGCCCGGGTTGTAAGAGGGGAACACGTGAGCTAGGTAAGGAATGGCCTTTCGCTGCCTTAAGTACTAATGAGGCGAGCTCCGGCAGGCCACGAGTGGAGCAAACAGAGGGGCCGCAGATGTGCTATATCAACACTATCTCGCAGCCTCTCCAATCAGAGCAGAGAACGGCCGCCATAACCAGAATAAGTCAAAAGACAAACACACAGATTCTATGAAACTAACCTGCACGAATATGCCTCATATGAACCCTGATATACTTGTCCCGATCATGGCGGGAGACTTCGAAGTAGAAACCCAACATCGCCATCACCATCATAGCGGCATGCTGGCGGTGTTGCCCGCCTTCGAATAACTCGAGGCAGCCGAAATTCTGTAATAAGTAAATAATTTGTGTTTACACTGATGTAAATGATTAACATGTAAGGGAATCTATTAGTGTGAAGTGTCTTTATTCGGTTACATAATAATTATTCTACATTATATATGTATATCGTAGCGAATATCTAGACAGCGCGATTCAGGAATGTAACATTTTGAATGAACGCCATCTATCGCTATCGTTGTGTAACATGTTGACGACAAAGTAATGAAACCACTAATCCCAAGGTTGGTGGCACATTGGCGATGGAATGAATTGTTAATACTGTCTTACAGCGCCAATGTCTTCGGGCGAGTGAGATACGAAGTGAGCATGCAGAGTAGCAACGCTTTAAATAAACTAATTAAGAAAAACCTTTTTTTATACGTAAAAATAGATACACCTGGGCGTCTTGATACTAAGTGGTCACCACCGCCCATAGAAATTGGCGATGTAGGAAATAGTAACCATACCTTACATCGCCAATGCGCCAGAAACTTGAGAACCAAGATTTTATGTCTTGAATTGGCCGCCGGGTAATGTTTTCCATCATCATGGACGAGATTATAGATTTATTGATGTGAGATTGAGAGTTCGAGCGTGATGACGTCAGCGTGAGATTAGTTATTTTGAGAGCATTAGGGAGTCAGCACACATATCGAATCGGACCGTCACCGTTTCGCCTCTCGCCTCACCGTCAACACTACACAACAACAGGCGTCAATCCAAAGCACGTAACAAAAGCGGATCAGCAGCTCCGCTATGCGACGAGATCAGTTTGAATCCGAACGTGAAGAGTTATCACGGTTGTCACGGTGTGCGTGAGATCGTTACATGAGCTCACATGTTTACACGTTAATCCTCGTACGTACCATGGCACTTACAGTACAGTACAGTACAGTAACAACCTGGTAATGTCCCACTGCTGGGCTAAGGCCTCTTCTCTAATTTGAGGAGAAGGTTTGGAGCTTATTCCACAACGCTGGTCCAATGCGGGTTGGTAGAATACACATGTGGCAGAATTTCAGTGAAATTAGACACATGCAGGTTTCCTCGCGATGTTTTTTCATCACCGTCAAGCCCGAGATGAATTATAAAAACAAATTAAGCACGTGAATATTCAGTGGTGCTTGACCGGGTTTGAGCCCACGATCATCGGTTAAGATTCACGCGTTCTAACCACTAGGCCATCTCGACTTTTTTGGCACTTACACCAATTTGTAATTAACACAATTTTTATATATATGGTTTCAATCTTGCCTGTTCAATATTTGCGGTAAATAAAAGTATGATTTAATTTGTATTAACTTTTCTTTGCTGCATTGGAAGGATAGTTTAATAAATAAAAAACATTAAAAAAAAATTCTCTATTCAAATTAAATGAGGTAGATAAAAAATGCTGTTATCAGCACAGATTATATAAACAAAGAATACAAATATAATATCAATTAATAAGTGAAAAACAAATTTGATTGTCTTTTTTTTTATGATCTAACAACGACCAAAACCTATCACCTATACTAATATAATTGCGATAGTAACTCTGTCTGTTTGTGTTCACGACTAAACCACTGAACCGAATTTGATTAAATTTGGTGTGTTGGAAGCTTGAACCCCAAGGAATGACATTGGCTACTTTTTTAATCCTAACACTTTCTACCCCTGTCCGAAAACGCATTCAAAAATTGGTAATAAAAATTGACATTGGACAAATTTTTAATAGTAAATAAGTACGTAATTATCTGCGGTTATGAATTTTAAATTCGCGACGAAATTGTAAATAAAATTAAGAAAAAATGCAACTCAAGGCCATGACGCACATAGGGTGTGAATTATAATTTAAAAAAAAATACATAGTCTGTATTCTGAAAACATATATTATAAATAAATTGGAAATTCTGACGAGGATTATTTTATTCTCGTTAATTATAAAAATAATGCTTAAGCTTACCACAGTAAAAAAAATATATAACTCTAAACAAATAAGAAAAACGTCAAAGAGTTATGCATAATGGTTAACGGGCTAGTTACGTAAACATTACACGAGTGATTCCGACTAATTTTGTACAAAAACAAGCTTGAAAATTTTATCGAGGGGTGAATAGGAATATTACATCTTTGACATAATTGAAAAAAAAAATAAGCTTGTAAATTATTTAGTTTCACTTCAAGTTCTTTACTCCTGGCATTAAAATTTGACACTGACATACACATAATTTGAATGTTTTCTTCATAATAAGTGTTCACATCTCACACACAGTCTTGGACTGCTTGTAACAAAAACCAGCCAATAAATGCTCCACTGCTGGACTGAAAGCTCCTCTCGCTGCTTCAATGCTGGTTGGTGAATCCTTATGTACACCACTTGCTAGGAAATCTTCATGTAGGCTGTTTTTTTCTAAGTTAAACTTTTTCCAAAGAGAAGACTTGCTTCGATTCGTATTCAGCATCTAAATTGTCTTTCTTGAATAATTATAGAAAGAGCCAAATCGTGCTTACAATCGTTGCTTACAAAATACATATCGTTCCTAGAATTCAAGATTATTATTATTAATCTTTAGTTAAACACTTTATCTAAAATTTAACTAAAGTTTTAATAATAACAAGAAGAATACAAGAATCGTTGCGTTCCGGTTTGAAGGGTGAGTGAGACAGTGTAACTACAAGCACAAGGGACATAGCATCTTAGTTCCCAAGGTTGGCTGCGTATTGGTGATGTAAGGAATTATTAATATTTCTTACAGCGCCAATGTCTATGGGCCTTGACCATAAAGTGGTATTTTATAAAAAAAAAAACATTAATGAAACAATCAGGGATTAATATACTTTAATAAATATATAACTAAATATAATATTCAATTTGTGAGAATGGATCGATGGATCTTTTTACTCTTTCACACAATATCCAGATTTAACAGATTTGTATGAAAGATTGAATATAGATAGCTTTGTACCCTGTGAGCCCTGTCTTTATACAACGGCTCCCTACCCTCAAAAACGGGGGTAGAAGCTTGTATATAAATAAATTACCAAGCTAAGTTTGAAGCAAAGCTATTCTGTAGAAAGAGTCGCAATGTAGAACTTGACATCATATGTAATTTTTTACATAATAGCTTTGCGAATATTTACAATAGACATTTAATATACTGATAAACATTACTTAGAGGCTGTCTAGTTAAACACTGAATTATCTCTTTCTTTCATCATTAATTCGACATTTGAAAGAAGAAGATAAAGTTTCAATCTCTCTTAAAATTTATAAAGCCGTGTACACTAAAATTAGAAAGATTCATCCGTAATCGATGATCTCTGAAAATAAACCAATTTTAATAATCCCATCACAATTAGAAAGCTAATTCATCCAAAAGTATTATATGTATTATCTATTTACTAAATAAAATAAATGGCACATACCTTATGAGGATTTAGTCCATAATTATATGGATGTATTATCATCTACGACCTCTTCAATTATAGTCTGTTGTATTTCTGTTTCTGTTGAATAATTCCTCTGTCGTTTGGCTCTGTGCATCACACGGTCAACCTCCTTTATCCTCAACGACCAACGTTTGAGCAGTTCAGACAACTTCCTCTCGTATTCCTCTTTCATACAATCAGGATTGTCATCAAGCCACGCGATAGCATCCTTGCATTCCCCTATCATATAGGCACATTCTTCACCGCTCAATTTCTCCAAATTCTCCACGAACGATCGTTTGACGTTATAAATGTACGTTTCAAGTTGATTCCTCGATTCCAAACGTCGTCTATCTTCGTCGTCTTCGTTCCTAAACCGTTCAGCTTCAGCGATCATTCGACATATATCCTGGTGAGCTAGTCTGTTCACGTTTTGTATTGTTACGCTCTTGTGGTGTCCCGTGCTTCGGTCGTTTGCGGACACAGTCAGTATACCGTTTGCGTCTACGTCAAATATCAAGTCGATTTTCGCAACACCCCTCGGTACTGGGGGTATGCTGTGCAGTTCGAAGACACCGAGCAAATGATTGTCCTTCGTCAGAGATCTCTCGCCTTCGAACACTTCGATCGTCATGCTGACCTGATAATCTTCCAAAGTCGTTATTTCCTTAACCTGCCTGCAAGGTATTGGTGTGTTACGGTTTATAACTTTGTACATAATACCACGGGCGGTTTCTATACCAAGAGACAATGGTACCACGTCGATCAATAGCAAATCTTTGATTCTCTCACTCTGTTCCCCGGACAATATAGCCGCTTGAATCGCTGCACCGCTTGCGACCGCTTCGTCCGGATTAACGGAGTTTGTTATTTCTTTACCGTCGAAGAAATTTTTGAGCAGCGCCCTTATCTTCGGTATTCTCGTGCTGCCCCCTACTAATATGACGTCATTGATATCGGTCTTCAGCAACCTAGCATCCATTAATGCCCTTTCGATGGATATTAGAGTATCTTTGAACAAATCCGAGCAGAGTTGTTCGAAGAGGTCACGTGTTACTCTTCCAGTGTAATCAGTTCGTTCGCTTAGCGATTCAATGTGAACGACCGCTTCTAAAGCGGACGTCAGCGCTCGTTTCGCTTTTTCAGCGGCGAATCGAAGACGTCTGAGCGATCGCGCGCTCCTGATATCCTTCCCCTGTGTCTTCCGTATATCATCAATGAAATACGCAACCAAGCGGTTGTCGAAATCCTCCCCACCTAATCTAGAATTCCCAGCAGTGGATTTAACTTCATACAACGAATCTTCCCCTATATTCAAAATCGATACATCGAATGTCCCACCACCTAAATCGTAAATGAGAATATTGCGATCTCCCTTTAAATTGTTGCTCAAGCCGTACGCCAAAGCGGCGGCCGTCGGTTCGTTCATGACCCTCATAACGTCTAGACCGGCGATTTCACCCGCAAGTCTGGTCGCTTGGCGTTGTGTATCATTGAAATACGCGGGCACGGTTATAACGGCACTATCCACTCTACACCCAAGATACTCTTCAGCCAACTCCTTCATTCTGAAAAGTAGCATTGCACTTATTTCCTCGGGCGCGAATAATCTTTTTCGATTCTTATAATTAACAACAATTTTCGGCTTACCGTTGTGATTTATAACATTGTATGGTAAATGACGCAAGTCCAGTTGCAAGCCAACGTCTTCGAACGCGCGCCCGATCAATCGTTTCGCGCCGAAAACCGTGTTAATCGCATTTACGGACGCCTGACTTTTCGCGGGTTCGCCGATCAGGCGTTCCCGCGCCGTGAATGCCACGTAAGATGGCGTTATATAAGTACCTTGTTCGTTCGGTATCACTTCGACACAGTCATTACGCCACACAGCCACACACGAACAGGCAGTTCCTAAATCTATACCAATTGCAACCATTTTTTAATAAACAAACACTCCAAAGTATTTGAAACATTCTCAAATGACGTGTTCCTTTATATACCCAGCCAATCACAGCTAGGAATATTCTAGAGTGCCATATCGACCAATCACAGGGCAGGATAGATAGACGTTTCTAGAATAGTGTTGACATTTAAAGAAAAAATATTTGGACTGTTATATACATTTGTCATTGATTTATATATTTTTCAGAAACATATGATGTTCGATTTAATGGTAGAAACTACTTTGAATGTTCTTTTCAAAATAATATAGAAATTGTGTTATTTAGTTAACTTTATACCAATTTAATAATTTAATTTTAATTTTGCATTAAGTTTAGTAATAGTTAATATGCATTTTTTATATTATTTCATAACATAACTAAAGGATTTACGATATTAAAATGTTTATAATTTGTTTTATGTGGCTCTGTATTACACATATAAAAATATATTTCTAAATTCAGGGAAAATTTTAATATATGGTCACCCAGTGCATTGATTACGTGCTATGCAATGTACTGCGTCAAACATTTTGTCCCGTTCTAACTCGTTACATTTCTCGTAAAAGTTTTTATGCTGTCACTTTCAAGAATTGCTCACAGAGACCGTTAATAAAGATATTTATGTTAAATATTATTTTACTAGGACACGTTTTAAAACGAGTTTTAATTGCTTTATTTACATATCATTTAAATGATTTGCCCTAAAAAGAGTCGACAACGAAAAGGTAAACTACAATTCAATATAGCAGACAGATTTGAATATGGAATAATGTATAATTTTTTAATTTTATTTAAATTTGGAAAAAATATTTACACTTTTATAATTTGGAACGAAATTAAAACCGTGTATAAAAACATGTTAAAGCAGAAGACATTTTAACGTACTTTTCGAATAAAATATGTACCTTATCAAAAAATAACTTTTTTAAATTATAAAATGGCAAAGAAAATGACCACTATTTGCTTTCTATTTATGTTCGGAACTTCTTGCAAATATAAAAAATAATTGCAAAAAAAATATATTGTATTTTATTAGTAACTAGTTTTCGCCGGTGTGTTACGGGGGGTGTCCCCTTCTTCCCCATAACGGCTTGCTTCAAATCAAATATAATCAAAATTGTTTAGTGATTTAGCCACGAAATGGCAACACACAGAAAGAGTCGATTCATAATAAGTAAAAATATTCAAATAAAAATTAAGGTCATTTATAAAACAGCAATTGTTATTGTTGTGTTCCGGTTTGAAGGGTGAGTGAGCCAGTAACTACAGGCACAAAGGACATAACATCTTAGTTCCCAAGGTCGGTGGCGCATTGGCGATGTGAGCGATCGTTAACATTTCTTACAATGCCAATGTCTAAGGGCGTTGGTGACCACTTACCATCAGGTGGCCCACATGCTCGTCAGCCTTCCTATACTTAAATAATTAAATTATTTCTTTGAAATCAACGCAAGCTGAATACTTAAACTGTTTATTAATGTAAATGACAAATAAATATCATTGTTCTCATTATTAAGGCAAATAATTTTGAACATTTATAAACATGTTACTAGGTCGTTGCACTCACAGATAATAAATATATTGCGTGACGAAAATTAAACTCGACAGCGTTGTAATTAAACAACGAAATATATATAAAAGATAAATAGTCTCTCATCACGAGATCTCCTAAACCATCCGCCCGATTGACTTGAAATTTGTCACAGTTACTCCGTCTGACGTCGACGCTCGCTAAGAACGGATTTTGGACAAATCCCAACCAAAATATTTCTTATTCAGACAAGTTTACGGGAGCAAGACAGACTTTTTAAAAAAGATATAATATTTGAATTTTAAATATTTAATTAAAACTAAATTGACACGACCGAACAGAGGCTTATGCTCTAGTCGAATGTTGTTCCCTTTTTACAAAATCGTTTCCCAAGACATATGATCCCAAAGCATAGAATGACACAATGACTTACATTCCGCTGATTAAGCATTCACTTCTATTGTCTTCATGCTTTGAGCGAACATAACTATTCTCTACCCTGTTTATATAATACTTGTAAACATATTGTGACGTCACTGTAATTTTAACCATTTTATTAAAAACATCCCGAACTCCAAGATTTTAAGTAAAATAATAATGTCAATCACCAGTTTTTTTTTATTACAATAAAATTAAAACATAATACAGATGCAATTTATATTTCTTATGTGTATAATTGCTTGTACTATGATTACAGTAACAGCCTGTGAATGTCCCACTGCTGGGTAAAGGCCTCCTTTCCCTTTTGAGGAGACGGTTTGGATCTTCTACCAACCCGCATTGGAGCAGCGTGGTGAAATAAGCTCCAAACCGTTAAACGAATTACGTACAACCGCGTATAGCTTAAAAAAATCACTAAGAGTAGACTATATACAACAATATATAAGAATATTTCAGTACATATATCATTTTTAGTTTTATTTTCGTGGGATATTAGTATTTATTCAGTTTTCGCCTCACCCAGATCTAGATAGGGCAACACACAATTGGAATCATAAATGAGGTTTTATAATTTAGATTTATTATATGTATATAGATGAAAACCTACCTGCTTCCCGCCCACTCTGCCCGTGACGTAATCCGGACTGGTGTCAAGAACGAGATAGTCTTTATATTTCCGTCCCTCTCTCTCCGAGATTTCTTCGAGTTGAACGCACGTTTTTGTCATCAGTATAGAATTGACTTCCTCGAGCCGCTCACGTACTTTTTTCGAGTTATCTATAAACAAAATATTGTTTGTAAACTAACGGCCCTACTTTACATTTGGCGGCTGTTTAGTTAAACATTGGTTTGTCTCATTCTGACATTACTGATTCGACATTCGAAAGAAGAAGATAGCATTGTTTAACTGATCACCCGCTAAAAAACGATAAAAGATAAAGCCGAAAATTATTATTGTAATGGTTTTAATGGTGGCCTGATGGTGTTCACCGCTCATAAGCACTAGCACTGTTATAAAATTAACCATGCCTTACATCGCCAATGCGCCACCAACCTTGCGAACTAAGATCACCAAGATGATCTCTTGTACCTTTAGTTGCTGACTCACTCAATACTACTTTAGGAGATATTGAAAACTATTACCCTCGCGAACATACATTCAGTTCAATAAAACATACGCTACAAACATACTACGTATATATGTAAAAACCAGTTTGGAAAGGTTATATGATGTGGTTAAAACCGGTTTAAACTAGTTCGCGCTAGATACAACGAAATCTCGCACAAGAAGCGTTAACTATCATTTTGTTTATTATCATAATAATTAGTTAAAAAATAAAATATATAAGGATGATATATATGAATGCTATAATGCAATTTGGTGAGGGATTTATTGAGAGAACTGATATGAGATATATATATATTCTATTGAAGAGAGCTTTAGATACAATATCAGAACTAATCATTATTCTAGTAATACTACTACTAAATATTGAGTTGAATAAAATCATGATTAAATATTATGTATAATATGTACACTATGAAGCGCTGATACATAAAAGACAAAACCAAAAGGAAACTCGGCTTTTATTTACTTAAAGAATTGTACATAATATACTGACGATATATAACATTTGACATGATAAAGGAATAGTATAATTTCTTCATAAATTACACGTCAAGTACACAAATGTTAGGATTTAACGTTAATAGTATAATGTATATAATGTATAGTTGTATAAACAAAGATTTAAGACTAATAATAATAATAACACAATAAAAATAGGTATTTGTTTCTTTATTTATCTGCTGACGGTGCGCTAGTACAAACGCAAAAACACCAGAATTACTAGTTTAAATTAAATGTTGTCATACTTAACCTGAGCCGAGATGGCCCAGTGGTAAGAACGCGTGAATCTTAACCGATGATCGTGGGTTTAAACCCGGGCAAGCACCACTGAATTTTGATGTGCTTAATTTGGTATTATAATTAATCTCGTGCTTGACGGTAAAAAATTCTGCCACATGTGTATTCCACCGACCCGCATTGGAGCAGCGTGGTGGAATAAGCTCCAAAGCTTTTAGGGAGAGGAGGCCCTAGACCAGCAGTGGGACATTCACAGGTTGTTACTGTACTGTACATACTTAACGACGTGTGCAAAACAAAATAAGAAAAATAATATAACGCTACTTGGTTCATTAATATTTAAATCATTTAAATCATTCATTGTTTTATACGTTAAGAAGAATCCTTGATCCCGAAGAAAACGTTGTTAAGAAAAAAAAAGCGCGCGCTAATTTCAAACCGCCATTTTGTTTGTGCACAGAAAGGTAAAAAAGTAATTATTTCATTATTGGCGCGACTTGTGATTCGTTGAATGTGTTCAATTGTGTTATTTGGATTTTTAAGAGTAATCGAGTGAGTCACTTACATTAATTTGTATAATTTGGTATTCTATATTTAAAAAGACCAAATCGAGAATTTTATAAAATCAGTTTTATTAAAATGTAATAAGTATTAGCCTCTAAATAAAACTTATATAAATAAAAAAAATCGTTCTTTTCATTTACAATTAGCATAAAATACCCGCATTTTGTTAATATTTATTCTAGTATTTTTTTTATTATTATTATTTAGTCCACAAAACTGACTACAATTATACAATCAACAATTTTATACAGTAATACCGAAAACCGAAAATATTTACAATTGAGTCTTCTCGATGTGGACATTACATGCTTATATGAGGGCTAAGGAGCAAAAAAAAATTACATTAGTAATTACAGACTAATAATATTTACATTAGTACAAACACATGAAACTTGAAATCATTAAATTTTATATATAAACTATTTTTCGTGTGATGCAGGGAGGCGTTGCGTTGCGTACCCTATGTTATATGTATACCGAACGGGTTTTTATACGATTTTCACCTATGAATGAAGTTGTACATAAGGATGGTTTAGGTAATTCATTAATGTTGTATATAAGTTGACTGTAATATAAAGATGATTGTGTGATTGATGTGATTATGATTATGTTACATGTATTGCGATATAAAAGTCTTGTGTAGAACATTATTCTAATTTTTAATATTAGTAATCATATTTTGTGTACTTACACATGTATGGAATTAAATCGTGTTGTTGGATTATATTCTTGTTAGTGCGTGCGTGCGTGCGTGCGTGCGTGCGTACGTGCGGGTGTGTGTGTGTGTATGTACATACGTCAATATTCACTCGCGTGATATCGTTCATACATTATTCATTGATAGTTAGTATAACAGTAACAGCCTGTGAATGTCCCACTGCTGGGCTAAGGGCTCCTCTCCCTTTTGAGGAGAAGGTTTGGAGCTTATTCCACCACGCTGCTCCAATGTGGGTTGGTAGAACACACATGTGGCAGAATTTCAATGAAATTAGACACATGCAGGTTTCCTCACGATGTTTTCCTTTACCGAAAAGCACGAGATGAATTATAAACACAAATTAAGCACATGAAAATTCAGTGGTGCTTGCCGGGTTTGAATCCACGATCATCGGTCTAGATTAAGGCGCTCTAACCACTAAGCCATTTCGTCTTTTTTTTAGTTAGTATAAAGCGTACAATTTAAAGAGTCGTTATACGTCAATGTCACGATCGTTCTAGAACGATCTATATTAATCATATCGCTGCCGAACGAGAAAGTAATATGATTATTTCAACGGAGTCTTTAAACCTTTTCAAGGTCAGACAATCAGCTACTACGAGACATCATTGATTAATATGTAAAGCGTTTATTGTAGACTCATAAACTTTTTTTTTTTGTTATCGGGTCGTGGAATTGCATTATAGGATTTAATTTATATTGTATTTATATATTATCTGTACGTGTGGTATGTCACTGAAGTCCTAAACAGCTGGACCGATAGCTGAACCAATTTTGAGTATTTGCGTGCACTTGATTGTAATCCCTATATGATTGAACCTAATTGATTGGTAGGTGGCGCTGCGATCTACGATATTTTCTCCATACGAAGTCGAGATGGGCTAGTTATTTATATACCAGTAACCAGTAACAGCCTGTCCATGTTCCACTGTTGGGCTAAGGCCTCCTCTCCCTTTTTGAGGAGAAGATATGGAGCTTATTCCACCACGCTGCTCCAATGCGGTTGAATTATAATCACAAATTAAAGCACATGATAATTCAGTGGTGCTTGCCCGGGTTTGGACCCACGATCATCGGTTATGATTCACGCGCTCTTACCACTGGACCATCTCGGCTTTTATATACAGTTGTACATATATATACTCACATCCGGGATCTTCTCTAATAACGTATCTGACAATATTGTCTGGCCACATTCGTTCTTCGTAGAACTCTCGGTTCGCCTTAGAAAGCTTCACGGTCTCTGGTAAATCGACGCTTATTTTTCGTTCTTTCGTTTTCTTACTTTTTTTTATTTTCGGCCTGAAATATATATATATTTTTTAATTTAGAAATGTTTAATATATGTCAGAGATAATAAATTTAAGCGGGTGTACGACGTCACTTATTTTATTTGAATAGCAACACCACACAAGTTGATTGACATCTCATGGGTTACCGGTCGGTTGTCAGACGTCAAGTTGTGAAAATACGAGACGGGTGCCTATTTTATTGTACAGCCGAATGATGGAAGTATGGAAATATAATGGTGTATCAGTCAGTAGTGCGTGTGATCGTTTGTCGAGAGACACACTTGGATTCTTGGTCTCTTGCTCTCAGGACAGCGTAACAGCCTGTGAATGTCCCACTGCTGGCCTAAAGGCCTACTCTCCCTTTTTGAGGAGAAGGTTTGGAGCTTATTCCACCACGCTGCTCCAATGCGGGTTGGTGGAATACACGTTGCAGAATTTCAGTGAAATTAGACACATGCAGGTTTCCTTACGACGTTTTCCTTCACCGTAAAGCACGAGATGAATTATAATATCAAATTAGGCACATGAAAACATTGGATGATAATGGCGGCCATGTACATGGCAATCCATTTGAATCCGTGACGTATATGTGTTTATAACCCCTCTACTGGTGTTACCCGCGCGCGCCTTTTTCCCGCGGCCCTACACGGGGTGATTCGCTCAGTAGGAACAGATACATTCTTTCCAATATTTCTCGATGATTTTGTATTTACCTTCTAATATATATATGTATTTGGATTCTACATACAATTTCCTACAGATTACTATGTACATATTCTTAAGTTTTTTTTAACATACATGTTAATAACTTTAGAAATCAAGACGGAAGTAAAAATGTCGATAGAATGTGTGTATAAGGCATATTTTTAAAATTAAAACTGTTTCGTGTACAGTTTTTGTTTTATTTTATAGCTAAATCTTATATTTACAAAATTCATTATCACTACACACGTGTATTTGTATTGTTTCCATACAAATTTAAAATTCAAGATAAATAATAACATATTTTCTCCATACATTCGCGCCAAACGGCTAAACTTACTTTGTTCACTATTAATAATATCCTTTCATACAAGCCCATGTTATTGGCTTGCTTGCTAGCCTATTCTTTCCCATACACATTGAAATGGGTGCGAGTAAGATAATATTATATTATTGACATAAGACAATCGTCACATTTTGGAACGAGCGCCAGTTGAGAGGTTATATAAAAAAGTAACTAATAAGATAATTGCCGACTCTGTAAAGTATATAAGCACTATATACCTTTCTTCTTCTACTTCGCTGTCACTCTGACTGTCATTCTCTTTGTACTTCTCTTTTCTTTTTTCATGTTTATCAGACAAAAGCTCGATGTTTAAAGCCTTCTTTGTCACACGTTTTAAACTCGATTTCTTCTTAGTTCTCTCGGATGATGCGTTCGAATTGTCTTCCTCTTGCAGTTCCTCTTTACTTCCGAACATTCTAGAAGAAATGTGAGTTTGATTAAAATCGTTATCACGTCTTACTCGGTAGTAGTACTTTGTGCAAGCCCGTCTGGGTAGTAATATCCACTCAAATAGTAATACTTAGTATTTCAGGCACAAGGGAAATAACATCTTAGTTCCCAAGAATAGTGGAGCATTGGCGATGTAAGGAACTGTGTATAATGGCATGTGTTACTACTCGGTAGCGATAGATGGCAGTAATAAAATCTGTCAGTTTCCTGAATCGCGCTGTCTAGATACGCTACTGAATACACATAATGTAAAAGTGATTTTGTTAAATTAATCACACAAAATAAAGTATAGAGTGAACAGTGGAAAGCTCTTCCCTAGTTTCATTTACCGTTTGATCACCCGATATTAGTTCGGCGTAAACAAATTGTTAATATTTCTTACATCGCCAATGCAGAAGGAGCCCACTTATCATCAAGCAAAAAATAAATAACGTCGTGAGTATGGATTGTCTATTCCAACAACAAGATGAATAAGGACAAATAAACTATGGTATTGAATTGACGAGATAAATAAATACACTTTTTAATAAGGCCTAAGAGAGCGTCACGTCGTGTACCGTCACGGCATATGAACTTATGCTAATGGCACGTCTAACGGTCAAATGTATCATATCAAAATGTATTTCTGAGTTCTGATACTCTTGAGAATATTGCTTACTAGTTGCCTCTAGTGGCTTCGCCCGTATTTGAGGGGGAAGTCTTAGGTACTCTATGTCCTTTCCTCTGCCTCTGATCGTGTTTGCAAAATGTTATAATAATCGGTTCAGTAGTTAAGAGTGAAAGCGTAACAGACAAACACTTTCGTATTTGTAATATACTCGTAATTTACTGGTGGTAGGGCTTTGTGCAAGCTCGTCTGGGTAGGGACCACCCACTCATCAGATATTCTACCGCAAAACAGCATTACTTGGTATTGTTGTGTTCCGGTTTGAAGGGTGAGTGAGCCAGTTTAATTACAGGCACAAGGGACATAAAATCTTAGGTCTCAAAGTTGGTGGCGCATTGGCGATGTAAGCGGTGGTTAACATTTCTTACAGTGCCAATGTCTAAGGGCGTTTGGTGACCACTTACCATCAGGCCCACCTTCCTGTTCTATAAAAAAATCTATATTTTTTTATAACATAAATATTATAATCTTCGCCCGCGTGTTAGGGGAGGTGGTGTTGGGAATAAAAAAAGTAGCCTATATTGTGAGTTTCATCAAAATCGGTTCAGCGGTTTAGACGTGAAAGCTTTATACGTGAAGACTTTCGCGTTTATAATATTGGTATAGACATAAAAAAAAAACTCACCTTGAATCCCGCTCCTGATACCTTCTAACTGGTGCGAAATTAAGAACTTTCTGAACGGAAACCGTCGTGTCATACGTCGAAACTTCGCTGACATTAGCACTAGCTGTTACGTCATGATCTGTTACGGTTTCCATATCGGAATTTGACACATCTCTCAAATCTCTCTTCTTTCTCGCTCTATCGTCAGTGTCATTCGAAGTTCTTAACCATTTGACGTATGCTGGCTTGTTCCCTATGCCGTCGTGCTTCGTGGATTGACGGATGACGGGTCTGTGTTGTGTCGAATATCTAACGGGACCTGACTTCGTTGGTTTATAGGAAACCGGACATCTGTTACCCGTTCCATAGCCGCAACCCGCCCGCAGAAATGTTTCTATATCGTTCGTGTTGTCGCAGAACGCTGTCGAATTCTGCAGCGCTTTATCAACAGCTGCTTTTATGTAATTCACGGTAGCTTCTATTATACTTGAAGCATCGTGTGGTATTGATTTTGTTTCATTTTTAATATCTGTAGTATTGCAGCGCTTAATCCTAGCGCTTTCTAAAGCCTTCGCGGTTATTCTATGGACTTGTTCAAGCAAATCTTGCGCTTCATTCTCGATTCCTAGTTCTTTCAAGCCGTTCGTTAAATCGTCGGTAAGTTTATTGTCAGGAGGAGGCGTTATGTTCGGATTTACTCTTAAACTTTTGACTATTTCAAATTCAGTTTCTCTCTTCTTTCGCGAGCTTGGGTAACTCTTGCATACTTCGATTTTTGCTTGGCGATCTCGTTTCTGACATTCGGGACCGTAGATTATTTCTATCTTTCTCAAGTCGTACTTTGTTACTCCGATTCGGTTTTGTTTCGCGTTATGATTCTATAATAAAATAATGTTTATTAAGAACAAATATATTTATTCCTTAGCCTATTATGCAATTAGAATCAAAATACAAAATACAAATTCAATTGCATATATTTCAATCGACTTCTCAATTCGGTTGCATTTTATTTTATATATTTTTGTTTCATTTACGATTTGGAAAATTCACTTTTTGTTTGGGATACGTACCTCGTTTGAGAAAAATACCACCTCTAAGGGTGAAAAAATGGCGGTTTTGGGTTTTAAACAGATAATACAAGTTTAAATTAATCTCGGAATGTAGATTACATCGTCGAAACGTCATAGATTCGTTTTAAGTCGAGATAATTTTTTTTAGATGTATTCTAAATTATGGTTTTGTAAATATAATAACTTTGATATTTACTTTATTGTACATAAATATATATATATATATATATATATATATATTATATATATATATATATATATATATACAAAACATGGACACAAGGTAATTATGAGTAGCATACAACTTTGGCGTCTTTGCGCTACCGATTTCTTACAGGCAACCAACGCAACTGCGTGAAGAATTTCTCATAGGATATCGTATTTGGTGCTTGTAATAATAGCAAATAAAGTAACACAAATCTACAACCGAAACAAACTAATAAATAAATGTCCATATATATCATACACATAATATCAATACATAGTAAGATTACAAGTATTATTATTTTTTATATTTCCGGGAGGACAAATGACTACTCCACCTGATGGTAAGTGGTAGTACAGTCCAAACGCGACGACGACCAGTACAGTCGGGAAGAATGTTCTGCACTAGCCGCCCTCGCCTTGCCGGCCCGCAAGATGCCTCTTAACGCCTCGTTTAAAGGAACCCGGGTTGTAAGAGGACACACGTGAGCTAGTAAGGAATTCCATTTTTTGGAAGTGCAACAACATATAATATATAAAAACAATATACAATAAATACGAGGTCCTCGAACAAAATGAGTAATGAAAAAAAAAAGATCGGTGATAAGAAATTTGAGACAAAAAAATGATTTGTTACAAGTTTTTTTTATATTTATGGATAATTTAATTGAAATGACGTCACTCGTCGAGAGCTGATATAACCGTTGGTATTCATCTTGTGAAAAAAATGAACTTTGAATATCAGCGAAGTTTAAATTAAATATAACTACAAGTATGTTATATTTAAAGATATATTAATCGAGAACGGTTTCTAGTGCGTAATACAGCAGAGCTGTTAGCGAATCGCATGGAATATTTAAATATAAGGTTTGTGTATCACCACTTCTATTGTTGGAATAGGAGAATCATGCCTAATTATAAAATTACATGCCTAAACAAAAATAATATCAGCTTACAAACTATTTTAACTGTTATCTATTGGTGGGTCAGTGTATCCGTAACAGCCTGTGAATGTCCCACTGCTGGGCTAAAGGCCTCCTTTCCTCTTTTTGAGGAGAAGGTTTGGAGCTTATTCCACCACGCTGCTCCAATGCGGGTTGGTGAAATACACATGTGGCAGAATTTCAGCGAAATTAGACACATGCAGGTTTCCTCACGATGTTTCCTTCACCGTAAAGCACGAGATGAATTATAATCACAAATTAAGCACATGAAAATTCAGTGGTGCATGCCCGGGTTTGAACCCACGATCATCGGTTACGATGCACGCGTTCTTACCACTGGGCCATCTCGACTAGGTCAGTGTATATAACGAGTAAATCTTAACGAACGTGGGTTGAACTCCAGGCAAGTGCGACTGAATTTTCGTTTGCTAAATGTGCTAATGTATCGGAAATCGCGAGTGCTGCCGAACTCTTTCGCCTCGCGAAGAACAAGAAGGAGTATTCAAAGCTGACTGCCGACCTTCGCTAGTTGGAGTGGCACTCGAAGCAGAATAATGTGCTTATAAAATTCGTGAAATTTTGCTACCGTAACAGCCTGTGAATGTCCCACTGCTGGGCTTAAGGCCTCCTCTCCTCTTTTTGAGGAGAAGGTTTGGAGCTTATTCCACCACGCTGCTCCAATGCGGGTTGGTGAAATACACATGTGGCAGAATTTCAGCGAAATTAGACACATGCAGGTTTCACGATTTTTTCCTTCACCGTAAAGCACGAGATGAATTATAATCACAAATTAAGCACATGAAAATTCAGTGGTGCTTGCCCGGGTTTGAACCCACGATCATCGGTTTAGATTCACGCGGTCTTACCACTGGGCCATCTCGGCTTGTCTCGGCATTCTCGGCAAATTTTGCTAAAAGTGTAACAATTCGCATTGTTCTCAAATCCTCTTCTCCAAAAAAGAGGAGGCGTTTGCCCAGTAATGGAACATTCGCTGATAAATTTAATTATGATCATAAAATTACCTTAAATATGATCGTTCTGTGGCCGTTCTTGCTGTACTCCCTTTCCCCGAAATGCATCACGCTGTTAATGTCGTACGGCAATACCCTTAGTTCGGGGGGTAATTTCTTCTCTTTCGTAAAGAATGGAATTGAACCTTAAAAACAAATTACAATTATTATCTAACTTAGCAATGATCATCAATTGACTACACTGATCGTCGATGGTCAAGGTCAGTTTATATGGCTGCGGATATCGACATCAACAAACAAGTTGAGTTTTCCTGTCGAATAGTCATGAACGGCCTGGAGTCTGCTTCAGAATGCACCTTAAAGGTGAATTATTTCCGGCTCTCTCACCGTCTTCCGTCTCTCTCTCAAAGTGCACTTTTTTGTACACACACACGTGTACTATTGTATTATATTTGCACCGTCTAACCGCCATTGAGAATACGTTGCCGAAATCGGTCAACCTATTACTTTTTGGTCAGCGCTGTGTTAATTTCTTCAACGCTTTTCCATTTATTACGTAACACTTGAATGTCATATACATACTTGGTGGGAGGGGTTATGTGTGCAAGTCTGACAAAGTAGGTAACACCAAGTGGTATTGTGTTCCGTACTTTGTTGCTTGCGCCAAAAGTGCCATGCGTGGCGCATTGGCGATGTAAGGGATACTAAATTGCAGTGCCAATTGTGTAACCATTTAGATGCCAATTGCTACTTATTTTAAATTTAAAAAAAATAAACTTGGTATAAATGTTTCCCAGGATATGTTATCATTATATTGTCTATGATATCATCCCGATAATAGATATCATAAGACAGTCCGCCACAAGTCCACGTGTGAGTAAGGTCTACGTCAGTTATATATCAGCTTACCGCCGTCCACTGCTGGACGAAAGCCTCCCCCATAGAACGCCAACCAAACGTTGGTTGGCGTTCTACGTCAGTTAACTCAATGACAATTAATACTTTAACAATATATAGTTGAATCTGCCTCGTTTGTCTAGTGGCTTGAAGTAAGGCCGCAGACCCGGAGGTGCTGGATTCAATTCCGAGGTCGGGCCAATAAAAAGTTACTGGGTTTTTCTATCAGTAAATTCTCAGTAGCAGCCAGGAGTCTGGAAGTTGGAAGTGTGTACACTCCCGTGCCTCGGAAAGCACGTAAAGCCGTTGGTCCTGCGCCTGAACTCTTTCCGGTCGTGTCGGATTGCCGTCCCATCGTTTTATGAGAGTAACGGAATAGAGTGCACCTGTGTATGTGCACACACTTGTGCACTATAATATATGCTGCGTAGTTTTCTAATCTCTCTTGAGATTAGCCGCCGATATTATACAGTTGAATAAACCAAGAGAGCAGACATATAGTAACAATAATACAACTTCCTAAGGACCTGGGATTGGAGATCAGCCACAACGTTACTCCAGTGTGATGACTGACTAACTCATTAAATAAAAATCGCCGTAACGTTTTGCGTCAAAACGAAATAAATTATAAACATGAATAATTGTTATCATTAGTCTGGTCTTTGTTTATATAAACATAACGGCGTTGGGTCTATCACGTGGGTCAATTCGTTGTCAGAACCGTTATCAGACATGTTGTAGGCACAAAGTAAAAGTTCAGTCTCGTAAAACTGTTGTTCATTTGTTCGCTAACAATCAATAATCACAAAATAACAATTAACCACGCCGATTGGAGTGATTGGAAACGCAGCATTCAACACAAAAAGACGACCGTTCGCCCCGGAGTCCCGTTCCAAAGTCCCTTGCTCAAGAGCGTTCAGCAAACCTTGAGTCTCCGATGTCAAATCATTAACAAGTCATTATTCATTAACTGTCAAGTGGGCACTCTGAATTCCTGTATCGACCTTACTCAAGCGCACTACTTTACGTTTCCGAGAACCGCTTGTAAACGGCGTTGTACTCAAATTATGGCATCTCATCTTTGATTCTGCGACAAAAATAAAAGATATCGGATATCTCATCCGATTTAGACGATTTTTAGTAGTTTTTATAGTTTTATCATATTCCTAACAAAACACTAATCGTGTTAGGCTTTTATATGCTCATCGTTTTTTGTTAATCTAAAAAAAGCCTCTGCGATCTGACATATAAACTGTGAACATTATAGTACGAATAATTCCAACTTAATATTTTCGTAATGACTCCGTTTAAAATTTTCAAATTCTTAATATGTACGAACTTATTCGTTCGATTCTTTTATGTAAATTACTTTTAATCTGTCAACAAAATGTTTTATTATTGTTAATTTTATAGTACATCATCACTATTTTTTTTAAGATGCTTACTATATTTAAAGTAATTCAAGAACACTTGTAAAAAAAAATAGGCATTTACCTTAATACTGATTAGTGTGTAGTTCATTTTTTATCTGTTGTGTAAATTTGTCCTACTACTTGTTGGTGTTGACAAATAAATAAATCAACATTGTAGTGTAGTAAAAACTTCTAAAGGAATTAAATGTTTGCTGGCTGGCTGGTTAGGCTTTGATTTGCTTAATAGTTCTTAAAAACATTCTTAAGGAAAATATAAATCCTCGAATTTGAATATCGAATATTATTAACGATAAGACAAATGATATTATGTACTTCACGACCAAGTATGATAAAAAAACATATATCGTCATTTAAAATCTTTATCGCATTGATTAGTTCTTCTATCTTATAATTAAGATGAAAATTAAAGCTTCTGATAAATAATGACTGATATGTATTGATTAATCGTATAATAAATAATTTGACAGATAAAAAATATCATTGAAACAGATTAAAAAAACAAAATAAAATGCTACCGATTTTTTTTTAAATAGATCGATATTTATATATATGTATATTATAATTATTCATTTATAATAATAAAAATTAATAACTTTAAGAGTCCCAAGCCAATGAAACATGAGGAGTTAGAACAAATAAAAAAAAAAAAAACATTGTAATCTTTAAGTACATTTTTATTATAATAAATTTAGTTCGTATGTATGAAATGAATGTAAACTTCTCAGCTTTTGCGGAAACAGGGGCCGAATTCTACTAATTTATAACGATTACGACACGTTCCCGATTCAATTCCGATCCAACTTTGAATCATCTGTATTTATTCGAATCGGAACCGAACCAATAATATGTTAACATATACTTATGTCAAAATCAAATGTAATTGTTAACTTTTATGGCAATTGTCGATAATTAAATTAAAGAATGGGAAAACGGAAAAACGGCAACGATCACGCTTCGATTCGATAGCGATAAAGTGACAATTTGTTAGTAGAATTTAACTGAAGCGATGTTGTTACTAACATATCTCACTCGGATAATGAAAACCGACCACCAGAATACGCTATTTCGATACGTGTATACTTTAAATGTTATACTTATTGTGATCAATATCGCATATCACGTTCTGATATTTAAGAAGAAGGCAGCGTTCTGCGTTGTGTCAAATTAGTTCTTACTAAATAGATCTAAGAAAAAAACGCCGAGATGGCCCAGTGGTAAGAACACGTGAATCTTAACCGATGATCGTGGGTTCAAACCCGGGCAAGCACCACTGAATTTTCATGTGCTTAATTTGTGATTATAACTCATCTCGTGCTTTACGGTGAAGGAAAACATCGTCAGGAAACCTGCATGTGTCTAATTTCACTGAAATTCTGTCACATGTGTATTCCACCAACCCGCATTGGAGCAGCGTGGTGGAATAAGCTCCAAACCTCCTCAAAAAGGGAGAAGAGGCCTTTAGCCCAGCAGTGGGACATTCATAGGCTGTTACGGTAAATACATACGGTAATACATGTTATATAATTTCTAATAATTCAAGTAATTAAAAATTATTGAAATATTTACATTATTCCATTATTAGCAAAGAACTAAGAACACATTATTGCAATTATTATTTAATTTTAATTACAAAAGAACTTTATGCAAATGACACAAAGAGAGTAATGGGACAGCTGTCGGTTCCTCGGGAGGCATGCCAGCTGCACCAGCTATGTCTAAATGTGTATATTTAACATTCTTATCTTCTAAGCCACCGACTTTGATAAGAAAACCGGCGGCCAGCTGATGATTACGGCACTTGGCGTCCGTATCGTATTGAACGAGGTCATCGCCCTTACATTTGCCAATATTGACGGCCAAATCTTCCGAACGAACGACCGATACTTCGAATCCTTCGCCGACTCTTGAACCGCTGAACTGTAATTTCGACGAATGATTTGTCGCTTTAGCGCTGTGGTTGTCCATTGCAGCGCTGTAATTGCCGTAGCATGCTCTAGCGTGTCCCGTTAACGTTGCAATGGTGTATATATGAGGGTTCAGCTCTTTTCCAGCTAATTCGGACAGCTTGAAAACTGAATCGGCCATCGCGAGTCTACCTTCAGCGTCCGTGTTTGTCACTCTCACGGATTTACCCCCACGGGAAATGATGAGCTCATCGGAAACATACGAATCAGAGCCGATGGAATTTCTGCAAAGACACAGAACACCGACTACTTTTAAATGTGGCGGCTTTAAAATCGAGCACGTTTTTAAGAAACCAGCAACAGCAGCTGCACCGCATTTATCTCTCGACATGCCGGCCATTTTGCCGGTAATTTTAATGTCGGCGCCACCGGTATCGTACGTCACACCTTTACCGACTAGCATTAGTGTTTCTGTGACTCGATTCGGGTTAGATGATTTATATTCGATTTCTACGATCCTCGCCTTGTGCCGGTCCACGCGATTAGCGGCTCTCGAGACAGCCGCTAAGAGGGGATAATCCTTTGCGATAATTTCCTCATCATCAATCACATTAATTGTAATATTACTGTCCTCAGCGAAAGAATTCTTCACATAATCCACAATTCTCGCTGGTGCCATCCTCTCCGGATCTCCACCAGCTATATCTCTTGTGAAGATCCTCGCTCTTTCCAAAGCTATCGCATTCCTAACGATCCTCTCGAAGGACTCCGTCTCCTTTTCCTCAGCGTGCAAGCCGATTCTGATGAAATTCCTACATTCCTGCCTTTCTCTTATCTGCAGCGGAACGTAAAACGCTTCAAGCGCTCCGAGTATGCATACCAATTGTCCATCAGGAAAATCGACTACATTCTCCACGACTAATAAAGGTTTCTTCATTCCAGCATCCAGGGCTCGCGCCATCCCTTTCTTGGCCGCATCCCTGATGACTTTGACGTCGTGGTACGGTGTTATTTTCCCGGTTGGAGACAGAACCAATCTTCCCCCAGAGACATAGTCACAGTTCCAAACAGTTGGCACGTTATTTATATGCTTATCTAACAGTGATATTTTATCGATGAAACTGGATATGTGCCTCGGTAGCCCAATGTTCATTTCCTGGGGGTATATAATGACTATGACCCCATCATAATCGGTTGATTGGAGATTCGTCTCGATAAATATATTTTCGTACAGTTTAAAATCCTGAGACGTCATGCTTAAACGAATGTTATCACGAAACTGGTGATGTTATTTGTAATACAATAATTAAACGGTATTATTATATTATCATTGTTTTCTACAATATTGTGTAAATTATAATTATTATCAGTTATTTATATATCTGATAAATTGCTGATATGACACGGAGCTAAACTCGTGATATAGTCGATAAAGTTTACATAACAATTATTTTTTATATATGAAATATATTGGCACACGAGCATATGAGCCACTTGATGGTAACTGATCACCATCCCATAGCCAATGTGCCACCAATATGGGAACTAAGGTTTAATTTATCTTGCGCCTGTAATTACACTGGCTAACTCAACCTACATGAACCTAAATATGAATACAATAATCCTATGTATTGCTGGTTGGCGGTTGAATATGATGAGTGGGTGGTACCAATCCAGAGAGATATGCACAAAGTCCTACCACTAAGCAAATTAAAGACAAATATTGCTTCTACTGGGAAAGTACGTTAATTTTTCCCCTAATTTCATTGGATTGCGATTCAAAGGGAAAATGATGCTAGCATTATTGCCTCCATTCCACGTGGTCACAATTTGCACTTTACTGTAGCTATTTTTTATTGTACATAAGGCCTTAATGTAAATAAATTGTATGTGAATATATTTTCTTTATACAAGTGTTTAAGCAATAATATATAACAATTAGTTATTTTATTATATACTCCAAAAAAACGCTAATACACCAGTATTGCGATTTAATATTTTCATTTATTGTATATACTTGAGTCCTCAATGTAAATAATTCTTATGTAAATTAATAAATAAAGAGATGCAGAATGGTTAAGGATCGTTAAATTGTTTATTCTCAGTCTAGATGATATATTTTTGACGTTTAATAATTACAATATTTTATCTAAGTGTACTTGAAGACGTACTGTGATCACCTGAAGGTAAATGATCACCAACGCCCATACACATTGGCGCTGGAAGAAATATTAACCATCCCTTTCATCGTCAATGCGCCACCAACTTGGGCAACTAAAATGCTGTGACACCTGTGCTTGTAGTTGAATGCAACAATACCAAGTACTGTTACTTAGCGCTAAAATATGATCGGGTGGTACCCAGAGGGGCTTGTACAAAGCCCTACCACATGGAGAATTAACAGTTCACTATTTACTTGACAATTATAACAGAGGTATCCGCCATAGACCGATACATATGCCTTGGCGTTCTATTCTAATCAAAGATTTTTTTTAATAGGAAAGGAAGGCGGACGAGCATACGGGCCACCTGATGGTAAGTGGTCACCAAACGCCCTTAGATATTGGCACTGTAAGAAATGTTAACCAACGCTTACATCGCCAACGCGCCACCAACCTTGGGACCTAAGATTTTATGTCCCTTGTGCCTGTAATTACACTGGCTCACTCACCCTTCAAACCGGAAAACAACAATACCAAGAACTGCTGTTTTACGGTAGAATATCTAATGAGAATACCTACCCAAACGAACTTGCACAAAGCCCTATCACCAGTAAATATTAAGACGAAGCCACAGACACTATAGTACTTTTTAATGATTTAACATTACCACTTACCTGGTTCAATATTTTCGAACTGCACATCAATGAAAACATCACGACTCGCCCTGTTGTGTTCGAAGGGGAAACCCAGGGCTTTCATCACGAGCATATCAATTTGTGGTGATCGAAGACAATCGTAGCCAAGGACTATACGCTAAAAGAATTACCAATTGAGAGAAAACAGCATTATTTAATTTTATAATATAGGATGTTGTGCGGTGTTTTGGGTTACCAGGTAATACTGTATTACTCTGAGAATAAAACCACCGAATATTTAGTGTCGGAGCTTTATTGTAATCTCATTATAAATGGGCCAAGCCTTATTAAGTACTTCGAAAATTAAAACCTATAGCGCGATTTAAAAGACAACTAACGCCATCTATTAACAGAAAGGAAAATTAAAATAATATTTCAATATTTATATTATATTCAAATTATATTGTATATATAATTTGATTTTGAACGGACGCAGGGCCAACTGACTGCTAACTTGTAAATGGTCTTCACCGCATATAGACATTGGCGCTGCAAAAATATTCCTCACATCGCCAATACGCTACCAATCCTTGGAACTAAGATGTGATGTCCCATGTGCCTGTAGTTACACTGTCTCACTCGTCCTTCACACCGGAACACAACAATACTTAGTATTGCTGTTTCGCGGTAGAAAATATGATGGGTACCTATCAGAGCTGACGGGATGGCTCATAAGGGACATAATATTTTTTGATACTTATGTTGTGTTATTGGCACATTGGCGATGTAAAGATTGGATAATATTTCTTACAGCGCCAATGTCTATTGGGCCGGTTGGCGTGGTTGGTAGATACTTGCCTTTCGCCGAAGGTTGAAGGAGACAGACATTTGTGTACATGAACATGTCTGTTTATTCTGAGTCTGGGCGATTTTATCTATATAAGTATGTATTTACAAAAGAGAAGTAGTATATGTAGTATATCAGTTGTCTGGTTTCCATAGTACGAGCTCTGCTTAGTTTGGGATCAGATGGCCTTGTGTGAATAATGCCCCGGGATGTTATTATTATTAACGATGGTGACTTTTATAAAAAAGTACAATACTTATAAATGAATCGGAAATATTCCTAGAAACAAAAGCTATAATGTGATATCTAGTACAAATAAAATCACAAACTCACATGAGGTTCCTCCTTCGCGTGCCCTTCCATGCCGATGATGCACTTTCTAATACCCCTAGGATTTTCGAAGACCATTACGTGTAAATTCGGCTGCGGTTCACCCAAAATCGGGCGGAATTCGAGGCAAGTTTTAAACCCAAAGGACGACAACGTCTCCATGATTAAATTTGTTTGTTCGTTATCTATAACATAAATGTTTATTTAATCTGTATTATGATCACACCAGTCTATTTATGCCTAGGCCTACAAGCCACCACGGAGCCGATAATATGATTTTACTCTAAACGCTTCGGAATGGATTTCAATTCCCTAGATCACACTAAACTTATAGTCTTATTTATGTATAAATTACTTTATAATCTATCTCTCTCTATCAAATAAATATATCTTATAAACTGAAATACTCTCAGACACATTCCATTTATCAAGCAGTTTCCCGAGGGGGTGGGGTCTGGTGCTCGTACACATACGTACGCAGATTACATGATGCTCGGTTGAGTAGTTAAAGTGAAAGCGTCAAAGAAATAAACAGACAATTAATAATAATAATACTATATCATTTTATTCATTGTTAAGTGCTTAGGTGACAATTATTAGTTAGGTCTCTATTTATCCCATAAATAAATTGATTTATAGGCCTGATTACGAACATCCGAGATGTCCACCTCATATTTTTAGTGCGCATAAATCTTAAGCGAAGATTCTCACGCGAACAAGAAACACTGAATTTTCATGTGATCAATTTGTGTTTAAAACTCATCTTGTACTTGGTGAAGGAATCCATCGTGAGGAAACCTGCATGTGTCGAATAAAAATCTTCTTCGTGGAATTGTCAACACGTATTAGAGCAGCATGGAGCAAGCCTTAAGCTTTCTCATCAAAGAAAAGAAGCCCTCAGCCCAGAAGTGGGACATTTATCACGTATGTGGGTTGTTTTTAATTTACATAGGCGTTCATGTTCATATCCTACGGTACATTTGTTTGATCAGTTAACTGATTCAGTGATGATGAAGTAACAAACAGGCAAGACTTTGCCTTGGTGCCAAAGTAGGAGTATTGGGATGCCAAAAGTCAGCCTGAATCTGTCCCCTTAAAGCGCCGAAGGCCAGTTTTGGGATCAGGAGCAAAAATATAAATGAAGTTTTAACAAATTTTCTGAACAAAACTGTATAATTTTCTCCATTAAATCACGTGACAGATTTAACGACCACTATTCTTATTTGAACTATGGTTACTTACCGAAATGGTCTGGATTTACGTAAAAAGGAATCGTTCCATTTGGCCAAAATACAAAGTGCTCTTTCTTGAAAATATCTAAAAAAAAACACTTTTTACACAGATAATAGTAACTATATATTTTGTTGATTTTCATGATGAGTTTGGTGATCATTAATAATTATATCATACTCATGATTTTGATGAATTTATTCCATGACGTTTTTTTAATCAGTATAAAACATTTTGACCTTTTAAATAATTTAATTTCATTTTTACAAACCACTAGCTTTCACTTGATAGTTAAAAAATATTTGAGTATAATTTAATAACCTTATCGTAGGGTGAAACATTTTTTGTTGTAATTATTTTTTAAATCAGTTACCGACTAATTATTTAGTCATATACGATCAAAAACCGATAACGGCACTATGAGAAATGTAAGTAAATCTCTACAATGCGCGGCTAAATATACCTAATATGATTTGTTATGTCCCTTGTGCCTGTAACTACGATCTCACTCACGCTTTAAGCCACACACATAGGTACAAATACTATTGTTTTATGTAATAATTTAATACACAATCATTATCTACCCAGATAAGCTTACCACAGCATTTAGTAATAATTATTATTATATATTAAAATGCAATTTTACCCTCATTATCTCCTTTGACATAATAATTAAAAATATAAAAATAAAATAAAAATAACGATGTCATGTACACCGCCATTTTGTTTGCGTTTGTACTAAAACATTTTTAGTGCACTTTTTATTGCTTTTAGCGTATTAAGTTTATTGGAGTGTAAAAATTGTGAAATTGAATTTGAAATTGTGTTTTCTGCAATTTTCTTACGAAATAAGCCCATATATGTTTCGACGATTGATTTAAATCTATTTTCTTAAACATAATTTCTTGAGACAAATTGTGTAATTTTGATTAATATGTGAAAATATATATTTTTAATGACATCTTTACATGATTGATATTTTAACATATTAGTTCGTGTTAGGATTATAAATAAAAAAATTATATAATATACTACCTATAATATTTATTTTAATTTACAATCAATTAACAGTTTTTTTCTCTGGCAACCCTAACAGTTTCCTTACAGATGTATCATATTTATTCAATGTGGCATCACTTTCACCCACATTAAACAAATCGGATACTGCATTTTTATATTCTACACCATTAGGAATCTTTGATACATCATAATTTTTAATTTCTTCATCATTTAAATTATTGTCTTCGTTGTTTGACTTAAAATACCATTCAACAAGATTCTTCTTTGACGGATTCAAATCAAAATCATAATATTCCATATCCTCTAAGCTTTTATCATTCTCCCAATCTTCTACTGTCCAAGACTCATGGTAGCATGCGGTCAGAAGATAGTTGACATAATCCAAATTCTGTTTCCTAACCGGACATCGGTCAGCTGTCAACGTGACCAGATCTGTCTTCTCATCATATTTATCACCGACCAATCTCAGGAACTTATCCCTCGCCCGGGAGTCCAATTTCAAATTTGATAGTTTAACACGTAAAGTCACGATGCGAGCCAGTGGGTTCCTGATCGTTGGACTTGCATGGCAGTAGTCTGAGCTGATAATTTCCATTGGATAATGCTTCTCGATTGCTTCCTCAGAGTTTAAAAGCTTTGGCCAGGGTGTGCAGAACTTCTTAATGGCTTCGCATTGACTCTTGATAACGGGTGGTGTTAGATGAAGGAAGTTTGGTATTTTCATTAATTCCGCATTTGCCTTCTTTCCCGGTGGAGCTTGGCCCTTTGGCACGTAGCCTTGTCGAATTGGCAGTGGTACTGATGATGGGTGGAAGGATCTTGGACCTGGCCAGACATTGCCCCAATTCTGTAACGATAAAAAAAAAAAAAATTTAGTCCCAAAACATATAGAAATAAATAAACTTAAAATGTCTACCTGTGATTACAAAATTTATTTCCTTTTTTTTTATAGAATAGGAAGGCAGACAAGCAGACGGCCACCTGATGGTAAGTGGTCACCAAACACCCTTAGACATTGGCACTGTAAGAAATTTTAGCCGACCAACCATGGAAACTAAGATGTTATGTCCCTTGTGCCTGTAATTACACTAGCACACTCACCCTTCAAACCGGAACACAACAATACCAAGTACTGCTGTTTTGCGGTAGAATATCTGATGAGTGAGTGGTACCTACCCAGACGAGCTTGCACAAAGCCCTACCACAAGTGAATTTTTTTAATTTTTAAATCAAACAATGTCTGTTTGTTTGTAAATAATAACAACTTAAGTATGTACATATTTGATTACCGCTATTGAAGATTAATAACTATCATAAAAATTTCTCCCGAAATAGGATGAGTATAGTTTTGCTTCCACCATAAATTTAAGATTTTAGGCTTTTTATTATACTATGTATAACACAAATATCCTTGGATAGACTATGCAGACAGCTTCTTCATAATATTCGCAGCCTTTTTTATTTTTATTTTATTTTAACAGGCTCTCCAACAATGAATACACATGACAATCTTTAAATACATTATGCGAGTTATAAGTCTCTGTGCTCCCTCAGTTACAGGAAACCACAGCATCCATCACATACAACTAAGTAACAGATAATATAAACATTAAAATTAAAATTAATAACTTTACAAATTTATAATGATACAACTTAAAGAACTAAAATACTTCCAGGCTATCTATTAATATTTTCGTCCTCTCTATTCCCAAAAAATCCTTAGAAACTTTTTATGTTATAAAATATTATGTCAGATAATTAGGCTCATGTTTAGAATAGAGATGATCCATGAATGGTTCAATTTTGGGAATTGTTTAATGTTGATGTCTGTTTTTATTTTTTAAACTTGACTAAGCAAAGATATTTATTTATTTATTTAATCTTAGGAAGACAAACAGTTATGACATAAAATTGACATAATATTGTGATAAATACAAAAATATTTATCACAATAAGAAAACATCATATACCAATTAAGTCTTCGCAAATAATTAAATGTAATAAGACATAGCAAAATAATAACAAATAAAAATTAAAATTGAAGATTATTTAAAAAAAATCAGAGTATGACAAATTAATTAATAATTTAGTTAAAAATAATAAATATACAAATTCAAATTCTATTCAAGGTGACAATTTATGGTGATAATATATTTTACATTTCAATATGGAGAAACATACCCAATAAATGCACTTTATTATAATAAATGCACTTATTTAATAAATAAAGTATAAATGCACTTATTTTTAACTCACGATTTGCCCATATATGGAATAGTGTTTAGAATTCATGTATTTCAGCCAATGATTGCAGGTTCAGGCCCAGGCAAGCACCACTGGACTTTCAATTGGTTAATTTCTATTTATTATTCATCTCAAGCTTGGCATGAAAGAAAACACCATGAGTAATCTTGCATGTGTCTAATTTCAATGAAATTCTGCCACCTGTATAAGCTTAACACCTCATCAATGGGTGAGGAGGCCAGTAGTAGGACACATGTTAACAATTTTATTTTTTATTGTGATAATTATGTGTATGTACAGTATACTGTAACAGCCTATGAAAGTCCCACGGCTGGGCTAAAGGCCTCCTCCCTTTTTGAGGAAAAGGTTTGGAGCTTATTCCACCACGCTGCTCCATTGCGGGTTGGTGGAATACTCATGTGGCAGAATTTCAGTGAAATTAGACACATGCAGGTTTTCTCACGATGTTTTCCTTTACAGTAAAGCACGAGATGAATTATAATCACAAATTAAGCACATGAAAATTCAATGGTGCTTGCCCAGGTCATCGGTTAAGATTCACGTGTTCTTACCACTGGACTATCTCGGCTTTTGTAAAGTAACTGTTCAGTACACTTAGTATACAAAATAGCCTTTGTTAGTACTTATATACTTTATCTACTTTGTCTTTTTAACTTTAGAATAAATTAATTTTAGTAACACCAATTAAAAAAAGTATAAGAACATTTCATACATATGACTTGTAAAGTAGCTTTTTTTAATTTGTATAAATTTATATCAATCCTCAATGTGAATAATTTGTATTTAACTATGATTGCAGTCTAGAGTGACTTATTGAAAAATTTTATGTCATATGAATACATACAGATCGAAGTTAACTCTAATACGCTTCATATATTTACTCACTTGGTCTGTCGGCATTTTCTCCGATCTATCTGGCTGTATATCTGTTCTACGGACTATTTTCTTCTGTAACTTGCCCCTTTTTTGTAGAATATCGAGAACTCGAAATTCCTCGTCTTCCTCGCCTTGTTTCAGAGTTTCCGCGGTTGTTGAATTGAAACGCCATAATATCTGAGCGTTGTAAGCCACACCAGGTTTATAATTTCTTATAAATAAACTCATTTTTATAAATTTATTTACAAATTACAGACTTATGACACAATATTAAATATATCCATTTGTTATTTCTTTAGGTTATAAGTTTAGTAATTTTTAAAATGTCAAAACTCAGTCAAGGAATATTATAATACACAATAAAAATTAAATTGTTATATTATTTTGAATTGTATTTATTTTATGATTAAATAGTAATATTTTTATTTTTTTGTCACATTTATTGAAATTCATTACAAAAAAACTATAAAATAAAACCAACCAACAAACGTTTTCGAACGAAAAACATTCTCACGAACTACCCGACTCGCGTGAAGAATGAAGATTAAGCCGACCAAATTGTAATGGTATCTGTGTTGAAATCACATGTACTATTTTGTTCGTTATGATAAGCGAACAAACAATATTCAATGGAATTATTTACGAAACGAGCTTACTTTTACATTGGTAGGATTATACTTGACAAAGTTGATAGCTCGTGGAGTAAATTTTAAGTTTTAATTGTTTCATTCTGTTAAACAAACTATTAAAATATATGTGACAAGTGTATTTTTGTGTTAACTTTATAGTTATGATATAATAAAATAAAAAAATGGAAGAGAATAGTAAAAAAAGATCTAGGAAAACAAAACTTGTGCCGCGGGAATATTTAGACTCTGATGATGAAAATATCGCTCAAATGCAGGTAGGCCACCATTTTGTGTGTGTGTTTTTTTTTACGAAATATGTAACGCATTAAAGTAATATTAATTAGACTATTAAAATAGGACTACAATTATAAAGAATCCTATATAAACGTTTACTATATGAGGCTGTAAAATTAAATGTTCTTATAATTGTTATTTACATAATGTGGGTAGACTCGAATTAATCATAACCAAAACACAAAACAATTTATACAAACAAAATAATATTATTGTTAGAGTAGTATCAACACATTTTGTAATAATATAAATGATAACAATTTTTTTTAAAGCAAGTTTGAAAGATGTTTATGAAAATTAATTTTGATATTTATCAAAATTTATAAATAGGATAAATGTACATATGTTATTTATATAATAATAATAAATTTAATTAATGATTTATTATAAGTACATAACTCTATCCTGTAGATGTTTATTCATTTAAGTAATAAATACAATAGTTAAAAATAAATAAAAAAGTCTGTAATATATAATTTTTAAATAAACTTTTTCACTGTGTTGTCTATTCATATTCTTTATTACGTATTTTTCGAAAATATGTCGCTGAATTTGAGAGATATTGTAAAAGTAATAAATTTGTTACAAGGAACAAAAAGAAATGTATTACTCATGTTACTCGAATGCAAAGGGACAGTAATTCTTTTGTGGGGCAATGTAATGTTTGACTGCCTAGTTGGTCTAGTGAGTAGATATAAAGCCGCTAACCCCAAGGTCCTGGGTTCAAATCCCAGATCAGGCCAGTTAAATGAATTGGGTTTTTCTGTCAACAATTCTCAGTCGGAGTATGGAAGTTGGAAGTATGTACACTCCCATGCCATGATGTGACGTTTCTTTTTGATGATCTTTTCTTGAACTATTTAACCATATATTAAAAATGTTTTATTTAATATTTCAGAATGAAATTGAAGAGACAATATCCAAAATCAATGTACAATCAATATTAAGAAAATTAGAACCAAATTATTTTTCTTCTAAGTCGTTGGAATTCTCTGTGAAAGTTGAAGTAGAAGAATGCAATGAAAATATAGAAGACGACAGCGAGAGCCATAATGAAATATCAAATGACTTAAATATAAAAATTAATTCCATTAGAAGCTTAAACGATACTCAAAGTACGACCGTGAAAATTATCCAAAACTACCAAATAGATGAAGACGATTTAAGAGAAGTATTTTATTTACAAAGCCAGAAAACGATAAGTACGGTCGATAAAATGATAGAAATATATATAAGAAACAATTTTGGTAGAAAACAAGTATATATAGCTGAAAGTAATGTAGATAGAATGTTGCAATTGAAACTGAAGAAATGGAAGATGTGGTATGAAGCATCCCCAGAGTTAAGGGATTCCCCTGTAATGTATATTTGTTACGTCTGCAATAAAGGCTGGTGGCACTTCTCAGAGTTCAGGGAACATTTAAAAGAACATGACACCTTGACCTACGGCACCGAAACTCCCCACCAAGAAGAGTTCCGGATAACAGCGTACAAGAAGGCCGTTGAATCTAAGAGTGTACGGTTTGAATCAGATTGTTGGAAATGTGGGAGAGATATATCGATGCATCAACAAGCTGAGTATAGATGTCGTGGGTGTCAGTTGGAACTGTATTCATGCACAATGTTGAGTACACATGAAAGTGATTGCACGAAATTCAAGATGTTGCTTAGCTGTACCGGTATTGATATTTCGAACACATATCACTGTCCTCTATGCCCTTACAAACATTGGGTTCAAGGTGAAATCCAGAAGCACCTGCTTTTAGGGCACAGTGTCAGATCGGACTTACCAATACACTGGACTTCAAAACCCTGTCCGAGGTGCGATCTGAGCTACAATGATCATAGGGTCCACGAATGCCCACACCGGCCAATGATGTACAGCTGTCAGTTTTGTAAAATGACTTTCCAAGTTAAACCGGCTCTCACATTCCATTTGTATAATTCAAAGCATAAAGTACAATGTAGAATTTGTAACATGAAAGTGCTACGTGGATGCATGTTGGCCGAACACCTCCTAGTACATACCTCTAATTATATAATGATGTTTAAGTGTATACTGTGCGTGGAATCGTTGTATTTCAATGACTATGTGTCGATAAAGGCTCATAAAAATAGTGTTCATGCCGATGTCCAAGGAAAGCAACCAGTCTACGAGAAGGTGAGTTGATTTTATGTATGATTAACTTTGTGGTAGGGCCTTGTGCCAGCCCGTCTGGGTATGTACCACCCACTCGTCAGAAATTCTAGTGCCAAACAGCAATGCTGTTTGTAGAGTGAGGCATAGTAACTACAGGAACAAGGTATATAACATCTTAGTTCCTAAATTTGGTGGCGCATTGGTGACGAACGGAGTGGTTTGTGGTGAACACTTACCATCAAGTGGGTGCCCGCCATCTGTCTGTCTGTCTTCATCATGACGAAACTACTGAACAGATTTTAATTAAATTTCACATAGAGATAGTCTGGTCACTCGTTAGAGACTTAAGTTTGCAATGACGGGGTAAAAGAGTTTTAAGTAACAGCCTATACATGTCCCAACGCTGGACTAAAAGCTCTTTCGAAGAGAAGATTTGGAGCACTACTTCCATCTCACGCTGCTGGTGCAGTGTTTGTGGAAAAGAGTCGAAGGGAACAGCTAGTTTATGAAATTAAATTAATTTTTCAGGTCATATTGCCTACAAAAATATTGGACAAGTCGAAACAGATGAATAACCTTCCCGAAGTCCTGGAGAAAGGTAATTGGCAGCCAGCTCCAAGCTTTGATAACGCTTGCCAAGGTCTTATAGGCTCCTTAGGTATGTCATATCTGCAGTTCATTTCCAATTGATTTGCACAAAGGGCTATGTGCCCAACGGTCATTGCTGAGCCGGATATATTATTGTGCACAAATTATTTTGGGGTAGGGCTTTGTTCACGTCTGGGCCCAAACATAAATTATACACAACAACAGTAATATGTATTGTAATTTGGAATGTGGAATGCTTTGCCTTCTTTGTCTTTAAATCCGGGGTAAACGGGTTCCTTCTGGGCAGGCTACAACCGCTACATCCTAGACCATGACTATGCTTAAGATGACTTATGACTGTCTTATGACTTGCCTGAGTCAACGGTTAAGCGCAAGTCTATTAGTTGTAAAAAAAAGAAAATATTGTGTTCCGGTTTGAAGGGAGAGCGAGTAACTATAAGCACAAGACTCACCTACCTTGTCTGCCTAGTTCCCGATGTCTTTGGCGCATTGGTGATTTCAGAAATTGTAACAATTTTGTATAGTGCCAATGTCTTTTTTTTGGGGTTGAACCCATGAAATAAAAAAAAAATTGTTTGCAAACGCAGGTGCACTCTATCCCTCCACAGGATTTCCTTGCTTTCTGAGGCACGGGAATGTATGCAGGAGACTTCCAGGCTCCGAGCTGCTACTGTGAATATCTCGAAAAAACCCAACAATCCTTATATTGTTTGACCCAAGACATTAGAATGTCTTCAAAAGCTACTAAAGCAAGTACAAATCATCCTGAACCAGGTCAGGTTCAGGTTCTCTCCGATCTGGTCGGTTTTGACATACCATAGGTTTATAAAAATGAGGGAATAAAGGGTACACTTGTGCACTATAATATGTCCCGTGCAGTTGGCCACGCAGCCACCATGATAAAATCGGCTAAGATCGGAAAAACAAGCTCTTAGACTATAATATCTTATCTAATTTGTGCAAATATGATTGAAATGGACTGTACGCTTATATTATTTTTATTTTCATTCCTATTTATTATTTTTTTTGTTCCAAATGCCATTTGATAAGACCTTTTGAAACTGTGTTGCAGGGTAGATTCTGTGTAGCGTTAGGAAAACATTTAATACGCAAAATTTATTATACCTACAATAAATAGCTTGTAAAAAGCAGTCCTTTGTCGTCTTAGTATCTCAGTATCTTTGTTTTGCCAACGGTACATCAACTTTTCTATATGAATTAATGAAATGGAAATATTTATTAAATGTTACATTATAAATAAGAGCAGTTGTTACACGGTATATTGTATTCTGACGCAAATTTTGACCAAATAAGAAATATAATTTTAAGAAATGTAATGCGAAAATAAATAACAGCAACTGTATTGCTAACGGTACTTATATATGTCAGAGATAATAAATTTGAGCGGGTATACGACGTCACTTATTTTATTAGAATAGCAACACCACACAAGGTGATTGACATCTCATGGGTATTGAGTATTACTATGTATGGGTATTACTGGTGGTAGGGCTTTGTGCAAGCTCGTCTGGGTAGGTACCACCCACTCATCAGATATTCTACCGCAAAACAGCAGTATTTGGTGTTGTTGTGTTCTGATTTGAAGGGTGAGTGAGCCAGTGTAATTACAGGCACAAGGGACATAAAATCTTAGTTGCCAAGGTTGGCGGCGCCTTGAGCAATATGCGATGGTAGACATTTTTTACAGTGCCAATGTCTAAGGGCATTGGTGACCACTTACCATCAGGTGGCCCATATGCTCGTCCGCCTTCCTATTCTATAAAAAAAATAATTGTACAGCCGACTGATGGTGTATCTGTCAGTAGCGCGTGTGATCGTTAGTCGAGTGACCCCCTTGGTTTCTTGGTCTCTCGCTCTCAGGACAGCGCCAGCGTCGGACGTGCGCACTGACTGATTTAATAAAATCAACATTTTGGACGACAATGGCGGCCATTAAAATGGCAGTCCATTTGAATCCGCGACACACACATACATATATATATATATATATATATATATATATATAATTGAAATTATATATATATATTCAAATCAGCACATCGCTTTGAAGTACCGCTCACTGATATGGGCGTTATATACTTCAATCAATATCGCGTGAATGTCCCAATAGATCAAGGTCGGTATCTCCTAGTTTCGATAAGACTCGGCGGCGTCTCAGCCCTTCAACAACTTTGGGGCTTAAATGATAGAGCGTGACCTTAGGGACGAGGTCGCGTGGAGTGGAGGGCTCGCGTTTTCCAGATGGGTCAGGAGCACGCATGAGCGAGGTTTGGAGGGGGGGTTGAAATCACTTCCACCCTGAAAGATAAAATTTTCTCATACTTGAAACTTGGTATTTACTACCACAAGTACATATACCTCTCTTGTACTTGTTGACTTAAGTTGGTTGCAATTTAATAGCATTTGGAACGGACAGTACCCTAAATCCCTTCACCTTACAATTTCGTATTTATTTGCTCATTATAATGTCAAGGATTGAATATACGATAAGAGAATTTGAGCCAATCTATTCAAATTTAATTCGTATTAAATTTTTTTAGTTAATAAATTTATATTTTGTTTATTTTTATTGTATATTTCCCTTTCATTTATAAAGCTAACTTATAAGGGGTGGAAATCAATCAACCTTAATAACCTTAAGGGGCTTTACGCACTAGACGACCACGACTCTGTCTATAGTTACCTCAGTAGTTTCCAGTAGTGCGCGAAGTCCCTACGAGCGTAGAACTTAATAAATTTCATAACTATCAATCATTTACAGACAAGAAAACGCCAAAAAGACAAAGAAATTTAGTCGCAAATGACGAAACAAGCGAGAATGTAGAAGATAAAGATTATTTCCAAGACGAATTAGGTATAAAAGTGACAGTGATCGACAAATCGACGGTACAAAAATTAATAAACGACACACATGTAGACGAGAACGACGTGAACATTAATGAAATTAACAAATTGACGAATATAAAGAGAAAAACCAACGACATTGCAGAGCGAACTATAGACAATAACTTAGAAAGAAGAAAACCAATACAAAGAACTTATACGAACAAAAATAGATTAAAAAAACAAGTTATTGCCGATGAGAGTGAAGAATCAAAAACTGTACGTGATGTTGAAATAAAACAGGAAATACTTGATGATATTGAACTTGATGAGACTGAAGTTACAAACGATATCAAAAAAGAGGTAATCGATGATGATTCGGCCATTGCATTAAAAACCGAGGTGAAGATGGAGGCTGATGATGAAATGGACTGTGTCGATGATGAGCCTGACTTGTATGAAGCGACTGTATCGGATGTAAAGAAAGGAAAAAGGTGAATATGTTTTTATATGTTTTTTTTTTTAATTTATAATTGGGAGGTAGACTTGGAAATGTATATTTGATGATGGTTATTTTCTAAGTGGTAGAGCGTTGTGGTTCGTTTGGTTAGGTTATCCAATCATCAGATATTCTACCGCAAAATAGCAGTACTTGGTTGTGTCCCGGTTTGAAGGGTGAATGAGCCAGTGTAATTACAGGCACAAGGGACATGACATCTTGGTTCTCAAGGTTGGTGGCGCATTGGAGATGTAAGCGATGGTTAACATTTCTAACAGAGCCAATGTCTATGGGCGTTTGGTGACAACTTACCATCGGGTGGCCCATATGCTCGTACGACTTCCTATTCTATAAAAAAAAAACAAGGGACATAACATCTTGGTTCTCAACATTGGTGGCGCATTGGAGATGTAAGCGATGGATAATATTTCTTACAGCGCCAATGACTATCGGTGAGATGGGTCATCTGATGGTTAATGGTCACCAACCTTGAGAAATATCATAAATGCCCTTTGTGTATAGTTATAGAACAACGAATGCTCTCAGTAATCTTTTTAAGGAGAAGTCTTGGAACTGTTTTCACCACGCTGTTTCATTGTGGGTTGGTGATATTAATTATCTATATAAGTATATATTTACAAAAGAAAAGTAGTATATGTAGTATATCAGTTGTCTGGTTTCCATAGTACGAGCTCTGCTTAGTTTGGGATCAGATGGTAGTGTGTGAGTAATGTCCCGGGGTATTATTATGTGTGTCCAATACATGTAAAAGATTTTCACGATTAATTATAATACACACACACACACACACTTGAAATTAAACTCAAATTAAAAAAAAAAATCTCCATGTCCTTGGCGATATAGCTCTTGCTATTATTTCTCCTATCAATCGCAAATGAATTAATGTAGGAATATTTTTAATTTCAGAGCGAAACAAAAAAAGAAGAAGAGACCCCTCGCAGGCGACACGGGTCAACGACATGCGAAAAGCGTAACGGACAGGTATACATGCACGAAATGCAACTCCTCGTCGCAGACTCTCAGGAAGTACCTGCTGCACTTCGAGAACCACAACTACAAGGAGTCGTCCTGCCCGAAGTGCTTCAAACAGTTTCCCCTGGTCCAGAACCTGGTGAGTCACGTGAACGCTCACATAAAGAGCGACTTCGTGATGATACACTCGATACGGAACCGGAGCACGGAACCGGACCGGAACTACCAGTGCAGGATGTGCAAAATGACCCTCAGCGTGAACGACTTCTTCGAGCACTGGGAGCGCCACCTCGAGATCCAGGAAATCAGTAGCGAGGAAAGCGACTACAATGTCAACATGGATGGGAAGCCAGTGCTGAAGAATATGTTGGGTGAGTTTGATGAACAGGGTCTGTCTGTGATTTAAAAATAACTGCCCTTTTTTGAAGTAAATTTGCGAGTTACTAAAACCGTTTTTTTTTGTCTGTCTGTTTGTCCGGGCTAATCTTCGAAACGGTTGAAAATTACAAATTGAAATAGTATGAATTATTATAAATAGTATTTCAAGGTTCCGTTCGGTTTTTGTTTCATCGAAATCGGTTTAGCTTATCAAAAGATATAACGTTTTTATATACGTATTGTTCCTTCAAACGAGGCGTGAACATCTTGCGGGCCGGCAAGGCGAGGGCGGCTAGTGCAGAACCTTCTTCCCGACTGTACTGGCCGTTATCGCGTTTGGATTCTACTACCACTTACCATCAGGTGGTGTAGAGTCATTTGCCTTTCCAGAATTATATTTAAAAAAAAGTATTACTGGTACTTATTGGTGGTAGAGCTTTGTGCAAGCTCGTCTGGGTATGTACCACCCACTCATCAGATATTCTACCGCAAAACAACAGTACTAGGTATTGTTGTGTTCCGGTTTGAAGGGTGAGTGAGCCAGTGTGATTACAGGCACAAGGGACATAATCCCAAGGTCGGTGGCGCATTGGCTGTGAACGGAATGGTTAACATTTCTTATAATGTCTATGAGTGGTGGTGACCTACCAGCAGGTGTCCCATATGCTCGTTCGCCTATCTATTATATAAAAAAGCACACTGGCTATTTTCTATGTCAATAAAAATAATAATATCCCGGGACATCCACATACGGCCATCTGATCCCAAACTAAGCAGAGCTCGTACTATGGAAACCAGACAACTGATATACTACATATACTACTTTTCTTTTGTAAATACATACCTATATAGATAATTACGCCCAGACTCGGGACAAAGAGACACGTTCATGCACACGAATGTCAATGACAGCGAGTCCCCGCTTACAATTCCAGAGATACTCCAGGGGGGGGCCGCGTCTGCGCCCGCGGTCGGGCTGCGCACGTGCCTCGTGTGCGGCAAGCGCTTCGAGCGGCGCAACGACTGCAAGCGGCACTACATCGAGCACCTGCTGGGCGACGCGTACGCCGAGCGCGACCGGCGCGGCTGCCTCGCGTGCCAGCTGTGCGGCCGGGGCTTCCTCAAGGGGGACTCGTGAGTGCGCACTTGTGGCCTTTTTTTATATTTGCCGGCAGCGCAAATGACTCTACTCCACCTGATGGTAAGTGGTAGTAGAGTCCAAACGCGATAACGGCCACTACAGACGGGAAGGAGATTCTGCACTAGCCGCCCTCGCCTTGCTGTGTCTAATTTCACTGAAATTCTGCCACATGTGTATTCCACCAACCCGCATTGGAGCAGCGTGGTGGAATAAGCTCCGAACCTTCTCCTCAAAAGGGGTGGGACATTCATAGGCTGTTACGGTAAATATTTATGAATTGATATAAATAAACTAGCCTAGAGAAGCGAAAAGCCAGTGGGCAGACCACCCGCCTCATGGTCAGACGATTTTAGGAAAATGACGGGTGTTCAATGGATGCGATTAGCTCAGGACCGGGAGAATTGGCGCGCCTGTGAGGGAGGCCTATGTCCAGTGTAGCAGTGGATTAATGTGGGCTGAATATGATGATAAATCAATTATATATTATATAAATAGAGCAGGCTACAAACTCGCGTGCCTCGTATAGCACGTTAAGTCATTCTGTATCTGAACTCTCTCCGCGAGTGTCGGGTTGACGCAAAACTGATAATTGTGTTGGAGAAAATCCAGCATTGCAATCTAAAGAGCATCTATCTTCTCACTCTCATAATCCACTAGTACAAGATAGAGTTCAGGATAAGCGTTATACGTGCTCTCCGAGGTGCGAAAGCGTAAACCCTGTCCACTACCAAACTTAGGGTTACTAAAAGAATATCTGGATGGAAATCTAAATAATTTTTTTTTTTGGTCCGACCTGGAGCTTTTACTCGAGACTTCTCCAAATCAGGAGATGGTTATGTAAAAATGGGAGTTTCGATCCTCGGCCCATTGTCGTCCTCGCTCACTAACCACTAATATGAATTTGAGTTTAAAGAATATTTATTCCCATAAAGACTAACGTCACTTATGAGAACAAAGTTGAAATTAATTATTGCATTCGTCGTTCGTTGTTCCATTCGTCGAAACTTTATCAATTCGTACTCGTTAACACATTGCGTCTACTCGCTTAGAGGTGAATGATCTTTTGTAAGATACGCGGCTCGTCGTGTCTTGAATTTGTTGAGCGAGTTTATATTTTTTATATTTGAGGGTATCTCGTTAAAAAGTTTCACTCATTCGAATGTGATGATTTTCTTGCCATAGTTCGTTCTTATCTTTGGTGGGGAGTATGGATTTGAGTGTTCCGAGGAATTATTCTCCCTAATTCCTGCTCCCCCTTCCTTCACAAGTCTACGCGTGCTGGCTCTCGATGTCACCGCCTAACTATGGCATCAATTCAATCGCGTACAAAGAAATTCGGCAACTCCTTTCTTTGTCGCACTTCCAAAAAATGTAATTCCTTAGCAGCTCTCGTGTTCCCCTCCTCTTACAACCCGGGTTCCTTCAAACGAGGCGTGAAGAGGCATCTTGCGGGCCGGCAAGGCGAAGGCGGCTAGTGCAAAACCTTCTTCCCGACTGTACTGGCCGTCCTCGCGTTTGGACTCTACTACCACTTACCATCAGGTAGAGTAGTCATTTGCCCTCCCGAGAAACATAAAAAAAAAATGAGACTCGCTCGACTTTTATTTAGTAAAAGTTAGTTTAGTATATAGTCCTCATGGATTTCGATGACGGCGAAGAAATTAATTGTTATTTCTAGCATGAGCCCTAGTGTGGCTCGCTAAACCAAATTTGGTTTTAAAAACCCTACGACACGTTTTACAATACAGTTGGCCCGCAGAGTTGTATGTATATGTGTAGGATGGCTTAGGTCTCTCTTTTCTTAACTGACGCTTTTCGTCTAGTGCGTGAAGGCGATTTTCCTCAAACGTCTTAATCTCTTTGTAGATGTTAGAACGCCAACATCACATAAAAAAGATCAGATAAACACTATCGCAAATACTGATCACCATGCTTCCGTTTGCCTTTAGCTGACTCCGAATAAAAGACAGCTTTAGGCAAACGACGATCGTCCGTGCGTAGGACACGCCCACACCATCTGAGTTGACGTTGCATCAGAAGAAGTTAGTTAGTAAAAGTTAGTTTGGTGGTAAATTCCTATTCACCCCGAATACGAATATTAGAAAGAAAAAAAGACCTTTGTTAATATTTAATTTAAAAAAAAAATAGTGTTAAATATGTATTCGTTTCAGATACAAGCGGCACATGCGCGACCACGCCCGCCTGCCGATATACAAGTGCGAGATTTGCGACAAGACGTTCAGCGACTCGAGCAACTTCTGTAAACACAAGAAAGTGCACAATATGTCGGTGCTCGTCTGCGATGTTTGCAAGAAGAAGTTCAGTAATAAGGAATACCTCATTAAACATTTACAGGTAACCTACCTACCTATTTACTGGATATAGACTATTCCAATAGGAGGGAGGGGTGTAAGTAGGGCTTTTTTTTCAACGCTGGAAAAACGCATCACGCGTTTCCCTCACGGGGACAGTGGGGGGTATGTGAGGCTCGCCGGTGTCCAAGGCGCCGAGTGCGACCCGAATATCGGAATACCCACTAAAAAACCCGCGGTACCCTTTCCGTCTTAACTAGGAGCGCCACGCTTTCGCATGCTACCGTGACGAGGGGTAAGTAGACCTTGGATGGTAACTATTACATGCGATTTAGTAATGTAGCTGCCAACAGTTCTCGAGTAATATATCTCTATATATAACACAACACTATTACACTTAACTACTTACAGTAAGAGCCTGTGAATGTCTCCTTTTTTGAGGAGGTTTGGAGCTTATTCCCCCACGCTGCTCCGGTGCGGGTTGGTGGAATACACATGTGGCAGAATTTCAGTGAAATTAGACACATGCAGGTTTCCTCACAAATTAAACACATGAAAAACAGTGGTGTAATATAATCGCAATAATTATTTAATAATAATAATGATGGATGCATAACTGGTTTCGGTCAAAGCGGCCTCTCCTAATGGAGACTTGCAAGTCGAAGAGTTTGGCGCGTGACCTTGACGTGCTTTCTGAGGCGCGGGATATAGCAGCTGTAATCTGTGGAGACCCCTCGCTTCCGAGCGTGATAATCGCCATTCTTGATAGCGAGAGGTGCTGGAAGGAGATGGTTTTCTGCGAAAATCTTCCATATACTACCGACCGTCATAAGGATCGCTGAGGCATAGGCGTTTTGTGGGAGATTCCCCTCGAAGAGATATATAACAAATTATAATCAATACATAAATAATAATAATAATTTAATATATTGTATTCATAATTTTAGATGCATCAAGTCGTGAAGCCAATCATGTGCAAGACCTGCGACAAGCTGTTCTACAGCCAGTCGAGTTACTCCAAACACTTGAAGAGGAACAAGTCCCGCTTCAAGTGTCCCGTGTGCGCGTCGTACTACATGTCGCTGAAAGAGAAGTGGAATCATATGTGGGAGGTGATTATATATATATATATATTTTATAGAGCAGGAAGGTGGACGAGCATATGGGCCACCTGATGGTAAGTGGTCACCAACGCACATAGACATTGGCATTGTAAGAAATGTTAACCTTCGCTTACATCGCCAATGCGCCACCAACCTTGGGAACTAAGATTTTATGTCCCTTGTGCCTGTAATTACACTGGCTCACTTACCCTTCAAACCGAAACAAAACAATACCAAGTACTGCTGTTTTGCGGTAGTATATCTGATGAGTGGGTGGTACCTACTCAGACGAGCTTGCACAAAGCTCTACCACCAGTACTCGCTAATAGCTGCAGTACTTGGTATTGTTTTCTTCCGGTTCGAAGCGTGAGTGAGCCAGTGTAATTAAGGCGCATTGGCGATTTGGGCGAGGGTTTACATTTCTTACAATGCCAATGTCTATGGGCGTTGGTGGCCACCTTCAGGTGGCCATATGCTCATCCGCCTTCCTATACTATAACAGAAAAGTTGTTATATGTTATATCTCCTGTGCCTGTCGTTACACCGGCTCACTCACCCTTTAAACCGGAACACAACAATACTAAGTATTAATGTTTGGGGGTAGTATACGTTATGAGTGTAATTTATAAATACCCAAGTATCAAATAATAATATACTAAAATATATTGTGTTATAAAATTATATGAAAATTCGTCACAGGTACATAACGAAAGGAAATACGAAGCGGACTGTCCACTTTGCAACAAGTCATTCAGAAAGTTTTTGGACGTGAAGCATCATCTCCGGGAAGACCACGACGAGAAACAATACCTGTATTACAAATCGCGAATAAAATCCGCCTCTAAATCGAGACGGATCAAAGAAATCATAATCCTATGAATATTAAACGCCCACCGTCTGATAGAAAGCTAACAGGAAAGGGAAATTAAGTGAATTTTGTACTTAAATTGTGTATATAAACGTGATCTGTCGCATGTGTATATAATAAAAATAGGTAACGATACATACAACAAACAAACCATACATTTATATATACTTGCCGAAGGTTGTGGGTTCGATTCCTACCCAGGACAGACATTTGTGTGCATGAACATGTCTGTTTGTCCCGAGTCTGGGTGTAATTATCTATATAAGTATGTATTTACAAAGGAAAAGTAGTATATGTAGTATATCAGTTGTCTGGTTTCCATAGTACGAGCTCTGCTTAGTTTGGGATCAGATGGCCGTGTGTGAATAATGTCCCAGGATATTATTTATTATTATTTATAATAAAACACTATTACGCTTACTAATAATATATACTTGATTCTAACTTCATTTTTCTTCTAATATATATTTATATATATTTCTTCTTATATACATTACATTTAACTACTTATATATACTTGATTCTACCTTTTTAAAACGTCATTCACGAATTCACAACGAATGTCACAGATTATAAAAATCTCGACCAATGATATCGCGTCATTTCAAGGTCATGGCTTTACATATGTATTGACAATATTTACACAGATAAGTTGAAAACTCCAAAATGTATATTATGTATATAATTTATAAGCTAGATAGGACCTAATTTTTTATATTGTTCAATAATATTATTTACATTGACAATTAAAAATGATGATGGCAATGAAATGATGGCAAGAATGGAGCAGGGTTCACATCCTAAAGCCACAGTTATCGTACCAGGGCCCTTGAAATTATCGTACATTATCGTACAGCAGGATAATGATTATAAAATACTATTATAGAAAATCACAACAATATATTTGAAATATCTTGTAATTACAGTTGAAATCAGCTGTACACTTAAAAAAAATGGTCATCGTACAATTTTTTTCGTTTTGATCCCGCGAAATATTGTAAAGACTAACTGCCAACACTTCGCATCAAACCAAAATATTTCCTAAGAATCATCATCATAAAAATCCATTGTTCCTAAGAAAGAAATGAGCCAATAGATGGCGCTGACAGTAAAAACAATTGTAATTGTTATTGGTTAGTGTAATTATCAAATTTTACATCATAATGGAAATTATCGTACAATCCACGTACGTTAGTAGTGTACTATCGTATACAGTTATGAAATTATTGCACGATTTTGAACCCTGGAATGGAGACTTAAGAGAATAAGATCAGATTTGTCAGTGGAGGGAAGATGGGATGTTGTATTTTTGTTGTTTGCAGCCGTCTTAAATATATCGTTTGGATTTAGGCGTATATATTTTTTTTCTCTCTATTATTGGTTAATAATTATAAAATCAGGTCATACTTTTAAGGAAATCTGGTTTTAGTTTTTAAGAATTTTTATTTTTCTTCGTGAATCCTAGTTCTGAATCCTATGAAGTTTTGTCGTTTACATTTCTTTTATCGAATAAAATATTAAATATATATATAATTGTCATCAACAAATTAATAAATTTTATACACAATGTTGTATTTTATACAATTAGAATAATTGTTGCTGTGAGAAATTTATAATGACATTAAATTCAGTGTTATAGTTTAATTGTACTTGCATGTTATATTAAGAATGTTTTATTGTGTTTGAAATAAATATGTTTTTTTTTTATATTCTGTTGTTTATTTATTGCAAAATATTTCTAATTGATACGATCATAAAATTTAAAGGGGTTTTGTCGAATGTATAACAAATATATTACTTATACTTAATATATGAACAGTAACTTCCTTTAAAATTTTATTATAATTGCTTCCCAAAAATTTTCCACGAAATTTTCATTTTCATACGGCAGGTACAGATCTGAAATAAAAAATCGAATTATAAGGTTGGTGGTGAGGTAAGGTGCTGTTTTACAGGTGATAATAAGCTTCCTTCCCGAATTTCAGAAAAAGCACTATATTTTTCAGGGAAGAAAAATATTTCGGCAAATAAGTCACGCATTGAGAATGAACTATAAGCTTATTTCTTTTGTTGCTATGATTGATTTGCAACCCAAATCTATACAAGTTCTTACTAAACGTGTGCACCAGTGGACAGTATTACATTATGCTAAAATTACAAAAATTAGCACTAAAGTGTTTAATATACTTTAACAATCAAAATCGTTCAATTATTTGTTCACTTTACTTAAAAAAAATCTATTTTTAGTAAATGTTTTAATAGAATAGAATATGCTTAATTGTACACCAAAAGTTTTTGAGAAACATACAGTACAAAAGGCGATCTTATCGCTAAAAGAGCGATCTCTTCCAGACAAGCTTTGGGTAGAGGAGATGAGATAAATAAAGCGGAAAGTAGGTGTACAGATCAACTTAACTTATATTTTTTATTAAATATTTAAATGTGTACTTATTTTTTGTTAACCATACATTGATTTCTAACAAAGAACGCGATCAGATTTTGAGTTTCGAATGCATAACGTTTCGTTTGTTCTAGCTAAAAGTTTGAAATTGACAAGTCGGTAGAAAGCAGTGATGTAGCATTTATTGTATAAAAGATGACTCAACTTTACTTAGTGCGTAAACGAACTGTTGACAAGCCAACCTGACGTCAGAATAACTGGTCATTTTTATATACTTTATTTTTTACTATGTGGTAGCCATTATTTAATGGCAATTTTTGATCACCAACTGAATGCTAAATGAGACAACCAGCTATTCTTTACACACATCTACAATAATGTATTAATTAGTATTTTATAATATGAATATATAATCTGATATAGAATATAGAAATATTGGTATTGGCGCGAAGTGAAGACGGTGTGTATGCATCCGTAATAGCCTGTGAATGTCCCACAGCTGGGCTAAAGGCCTCCTCTCCCTTTTTGAGACGGTTTTGGAGCTTATTCCACAACGCTGCTCCAATGCGGGTTGGTGGAATACACATGTGGCAGAATTTCAATGAAATGAGACACATGTCTCCTCACGATGTTTTCCTTCACCGTCAAGCGCGATATGAATTATAATCACAAATTAAACACATGAAAATCAGTGAGGCTTGCCCGGGTTTAAACCCACAATCATCGGTTAAGATTCCCGTGTTCTCATTCGGCTTCTAACTACTTATGTACACTTTAATTTTACATCCAAAGTTCCGATATATTTGGACTTATTTGGGTGCTCCCCAAAAAACGTGACTTTCTCCATTTGTTTGTTTGTCCTTCATTATAATAATATTTGTAAATTTTATATGTTTTTTATATTAACTAATATCAAATTGTAACATTTTTGGTTACAAGTTCTAAACAATATAATCGTAATAATTATTTAATAATAATAATAATGATGGACGCATAACTGGTTTCGGTCAAGGCGACCTCTCTTAATGGAGACTTGCAAGTCGAAGAGTTTGGCGCGTGACCTTGACGTGCTTTCTGAGGCGCGGGATATAGCAGCTGTAATCGGTGGAGACCCCTCGCTTCCGAGCGTGATAATCGCCATTCTTGGTACTTTGAGGTGCTGGAAGGAGATGGTTTCCTGCGAAAATCTTCCATATACTGCCGACCGTCATAAGGATCGCCGAGGCATAGGCGTTTCGTGGGGGATTCCCCTCGAAGAGATATATTACAAATTATAATCAATACATAAATAATAATATTAATTTAATATATTGTATTCATAATTTTAGATGCATCAAGTCGTGAAGCCAATCATGTGCAAGACCTGCGACAAGCTGTTCTACAGCCAGTCGAGCTACTCCAAACACTTGAAGAGGAACAAGTCCCGCTTCAAGTGTCCCGTGTGCGCGTCGTACTACATGTCGCTGAAAGAGAAGTGGAATCATATGTGGGAGGTGATTATATATATATTTATATAGAACAGGAAGGTGGACGAGCATATGGGCCACCTGATGGTCAGTGGTCACCAAACACCCTTAGACAGTGGCACTGTAAGAAATGTTAACCATCGCTTACATCGCCAATGCGCCAACAACCTTGGGACCTAAGATTTTATGTCCTTGTGCCTGTAATTACACTGGCTCACTCACCCTTCGAACCGGAACACAACAATACCGAGTACTGCTGTTTTGCGGTAGAATATCTGATGAGTGGGTGGTACCTACCCAGACGAGCTTGCACAAAGCTCTACCACCAGTACTCGCTAATAGCTGCAGTACTTGGTATTGTTTTCTTCCGGTTCGAAGGGTGGGTGAGCCAGTGTAATTAAGGCGCATTGGCGATTTGGGCGAATACTAAGTATCTCTGTTTGGGGGTACTGTACGTTATGAATGTAATGTACACCCAAGTATTAAATAATAATATACTAAAATATATTATGTTATATAATTATATGAAAATGTGTCACAGGTACATAACGAAAGGAAATACGAAGCGGACTGTCCACTTTGCAACAAGTCATTCAGAAAGTTTTTGGACGTGAAGCATCATCTCCGGGAAGACCACGACGAGAAACAATACCTGTATTACAAATCGCGAATAAAATCCGCCTCGAAATCGAGACGGATCAAAGAAATCATAATTCTATGAATATTAAACGCCCACCGTCTGATAGAAAGCTAACAGCAAAGTGAAATTAAGTGAATTTTGTGCTTAAATTGTGTATATAAACGTGATCTGTCGCATGTGTATATAAGAAAAATAAGTAACGATACATACAACAAACAAACCATACATTTATATATACTTGCCGAAGGTTGTGGGTTCGATTCCTACCCAGGACAGACATTTGTGTGCATGAACATGTCTGTTTGTCCTGAGTCTGGGTGTAATTATCTATATAAGTATGTATTTACAAAAGAAAAGTAGTATATGTAGTATATCAGTTGTCTGGTTTCCATAGTACGAGCTCTGCTTAGTTTGGGATCAGATGGCCGTGTGTGAATAATATCCCGGGATATTATTTATTATTATTTATAATAAAACACTATTACGCTTAAATAATAATATATACTTGATTCTAACTTCATTTTTCTTCTAATATATATTTATATATATTTCTTCTTATATACATTACACTTAACTACTTATATATACTTGATTCTACCTTTTTAAAACGTCATTCACGAATTCACAACGAATGTCACAGATTATAAAAATCTCGACCAATGATATCGCGTCATTTCAAGGTCATGGCTTTACATATGTATTGACAATATCTACACAGATAAGTTGAAAACTCCAAAATGTATATTATGTATATAATTTATAAGCTAGATAGGACTATTATTTACATTGACAATTAAAAATAAATTGGCTAGTGTAAGAAATACGAATAATGAACGCGTGGAAATGATGGCAAGAATGGAGCAGGGTTCACATCCTAAAGCCACAGTTATCGTACCAGGGCCCTTGAAATTATCGTACAACAGGATAATGATTATAAAATATAAATAAAATAATATTATACAAAATCACAACAATATATTTGAAATAACTTGTAATTACAGTTGAAATCAGCTGTACACTTAAAAAAAATTGTCATCGTACAATTTTTTTCGTTTTGATCCCGCGAAATATTGTAAAGACTAACTGCCAACACTTCGCATCAAACCAAAATATTTCCTAAGAATCATCAACATAAAAATCCATTGTTCCTAAGAAAGAAATGAGCCAATAGATGGCGCTGACAGTAAAAACAATTGTAATTGTTATTGGTTAGTGTAATTATCAAATTTTACATCATAATGGAAATTATCGTACAATCCACGTACGTTAGTAGTGTACTATCGTACACAGTTATGAAATTATTGCACGATTTTGAACCCTGGAATGGAGACTCTCTCTCTGGGGGGGAATAAGATCAGATTTGTCAGTGGAGGGAAGATGGGATGTTGTGTTTTTCTAGTTTGCAGCCGTCTTATATATATCGTTTGGATTTAGGCGTTAATTTTTTTTCTCTCTATAATTGGTTAATAATTATAAAATCAGGTCATACTTTTAAGGAAATCTGGTTTTAGTTTTTAAGAATTTTTATTGTTCTTCGTGAATCCTAGTTCTGAATCCTATGAAGTTTTGTCGTTTACATTTCTTTTATCGAATAAAATATTAAATATATATATAATTGTCATCAACAAATTAATAAATTTTATACACAATGTTGTATTTTATACATTTAGAATAATTGTTGCTGTGAGAAAAAATATTATAATGACATTAAATTCAGTGTTATAGTTTAATTGTACTTGCATGTTATATTAAGAATGTTTTATTGTGTTTGAAATAAATATGTTTTTTTTTTTATATTCTGTTGTTTATTTATTGCAACGTGTTTCTAATTGATACGATCATAAAAAATTAAGGGATTCTGTCGAATGTATAAGAAATATATTACTTATACTTAATATAATGTCCTCCAGACCGATTTCGCGTCCAATCTCAAGAGAGATTAGCCAACTGCGCAGGAGATATTATAGTGCACAAGTGTGTGCGCAAACACAGGTCCACTCTCTATTCCCTAACTCTCATAATCCGATGGGACGGCAATCCGACACGACCGGAAAGAGTTCAGGTGTATGATCAACGGCTATACGTGCTTTCCGGGGCACGGGAGTGTACACACTTCCAGACTGCGGGCTGCTACTGAGAATTTTCTGACAGAAAAACCCAATAACTTTTTATTGGCCAGACCTGGGAATTCAACCCAGGACCTCCAGATCTGCCATAAGCACCAGTGGACAGTATTACGTTATGCTAAAATTACAAAAATTAGCACTAAAGTGTTTAATATACGTTAACAATCAAAATAATTATTTGTTCACTGTACTTTAAAAAAATGTGTTTTTGCTATTGAGTCTAATAAATGATTATTAGTAAATATTTAGAGTAGAATAGAATATGCTTAATTGTACACCAAAAGTTTTAGAGAAACAGTACATAAGGCGGTCTTATCGCTAAAAGAGCGATCGCTTCCAGACAAGCTTTTGGTAGAGGACATGAGATAAATAAAGCGGTAAGTAGGTGTACAGATCACCTTAACTTATATTTTTAATTAAATATTTAAATGTGTACCTATTTTTTGATAACCATACATTGATTTCTAACAGAACGCGATCAGATTTTGAATTTCGAATGCAACATTTTCGTTTGTTCTAGCTAGAAGGTTGAAATTAATAGGACGGTAGGAAACAGTGACGTAGGATTTATCTTAAAGTGGTAGAGCCAAGCTACACCAACACCAGTAGCTCAAAAGGGCCAGGCTCGAACCGGGTAATTACCACACTTTCACAGAATACCGTCGTGAAACAGCAGCATATTAATGCTGCTGTGTTTCGTCAGGTGAGTGAGTGTTCCGGAAGCCCATAAAGGAGGATTGGTCTGGGTATTTGTGCTATATTAGACAGCCGTTTGGGCTCGCAAGTTATCGATGCATTGGGTCACTTGTCCTGGAGGTCAGCGGGATCCGAAGAAACGGTGCTCCGCTAGCCGCCCGTGGTTTGTAGGGGGCCCAACTAGCGTGCTAGCCCCACGTGAAAGGCTGCTCCGCCGGCCACGCATAATCCCGGAGTTGCTCCATCGTGCCGGTTGGCGACCGGATGGAGAGGACCCGATGGCGACTCCCCATCGGTATATTGTTCCTTGCGAGCTGCTTGGCTCCTGGTGTGGCACTTTTTCCCAACTTCTTTCCCCTTCCCCTATTCACTCTAAAAACAACTATGAAAAGTACCAAACAGAAAAGTAAGTTTAACCAGCGGTTGCACTTCCTCTCCCTTAAAGTGCATTTCTCTAATATCCGAGGATTTCACTCAAATCTCAATGATGTCCATCACCATCTCGAGACTGAGAGACCGCACTTACTCTTTCTACCGGAGACGCAGATCTGTAACCCGTCCGATCCAACATACCTGCACTATCCAGGGTGCATCCTGGAGACCCAATTCCGCGCCCGCGCAGGCGTGTGCGTATACATCAGGGACGTGATCTGCTGTCAGCGTCTTCGTAACGTGGACGTTCCTGACCTTTCTGTTTTATGGGTTCTTGTGAATACTGGCATTGACCAAATAGTTTACGCCAGTGTTTACCGTTCGCGTAGCGGAGACCAGGAGACGACAAGGCAATTGAACCATCTAAGCGAAGCTGCAGATTCGGTCCATCGACGCTTTCCATCTGCGCAGTTGGTGTTTCTTGGGGACTTTAATGCACACCATGAAGAGTGGCTGTACCCGTATAGTGACACTGACCACGCTGGAAGAGAGGTCTACAAATTTGCAATACCTTGTGGCCTCTCTCAGCTCGTCCACGAACCCATTTGTATTCCTGACGTCACACTGCGTATTGCCTTGACATTCTGCTGACAACCGATCCTGACAGATATTCGGTTTCCGTTTCACCACCACTCGGGAAATCGGATCATTCTGACACCAGCCCTAAAGGCACTAGGCGAGTGTGGCGATACAAGTCAGCGGATTGGGATGAGATGCGTCACTTTTTCGCCTCTTATCCTTGGAGTCAGGTCTGTTTTTCTTCTAGAGATCTATCGTGCTGCGCAGATGCTGTCTCGAGTGTGATTTATCAAGCTATGGAGTATTTTATTCCTTTTGCTGAAGTATCCCTTGAGACCAAAGCTCGCCCGTGGTTTAATACAGAATGCCTCTTAGCTGAAAAGCGTAAGTGTGAAGCCTATTTGTCTTGGGTTGACGCTCGTAAAAACAAAGCCTTGGATCTCCAGGCTAAGAAGAAAACATACAACGCAGCTATTAAATCTTCTAAAAAAGCGATAAGAAAAGCTCGTTTTGACCACATTGGCCGTATAGGGGAAAAGTTAGGTTCCTTTCCATCCCAAATTTATTTCCTTTCCCAAATTTATTTGCCAATCTCTTTGCAGAGTATTCTCGTCTGGACAGCAACGGCAAGTGTCCACCTCAGTTACCTCCGTTTGGCCCTAGAATGAGCGCCGTTAAAATCCACCAAAAAGAGGTTCTTAAATGTTTGCTGAACCTGGACGTTAATAAGGCCAGTGGTCCTGATGGCATTCCAGCAGTGGTACTGAAGTGTTGTGCACCCGAGTTGTCTCCTATTCTGACTCGTCTATACCGACTCTCTCTAGAAACTGGCAAACTTCCGAGATCCTGGAAACTTGTTAATGTTCAGCCTTTACCCAAAAAAGGAAGGTGTGCAGACCCAGCCAATTACAGACCTGTCGCGATCACCTCTATAATCTGTAAGATTATGGAGCGTATCTTAAATAATCGTCTCCTGACATATCTTGAAGCAAACGAGCTCCTTAGTGATAACTAATATGGTTTTCGCAGGGGACACTCGACCGGAGATCTACTAAAATATGCCACCCATCTTTGGAGCGAGGCCTTGGAGGGTCACGGTGAAGCAAAAGCCGTTTCATTAGACATCTCAAAGTTCTTTGACCGGGTCTGGCACGAGGCACTACTTAGGAAGCTTCCAGCATACGGCATACCTACTGAGCTCTGCGACTGGATATGTGACTTCCTGAGGGAACATAGAGGTACATGTCCAACTCGCGAGCTAGTCCAGAGGAAATACGGTTCTTGAGAGAGTCCATGATTGAACGGGTGAACGCGACATTGTAGTGGGTGTCCGATTGGGGTGACGCCAATCTTGTCCAGTTCAACCCTTCCAAAACACAGGCGTGTCTTTTCTCCGCGAAAAAGAGTAGCTTCGATTTAACACCCACCTTCGAAAGTGTATCCTTACCGATTTCTAACTATCCATCGATGTAGGGCTTCTAGGTATTACCATCACCTCTAACCTCAACTTTGGCCGACAAATTGAGTCTATGGCACAAGCAGCGTCCAAGAAATTATCAATTCTTTCAAATGTTCGGCAGTACTTCAGCTCTGAACAGCTGCTTAATCTTTACACTGCCCAAGTTCGATCCTGCATGGAGTACTGCAGTCACCTCTTGGACGGTGCAGCCAAATATCATCTGAAAGCTTTGGACTCAGTCGACCGAAGAGCCCGTAGGTTAATTAACAACGAAAAGCTCTCAAATAGCAGACTACACACCCTAGAGCATCGCCGTCGAGTTGTCAGCTTATCGGTTTTTTATAGGATACACTTTGGAGAGTGCTCGAAGGCCCTTTTCGAACTGATTGAGCCACCTCCATTCTTTTATCGGACTACTAGACGCAGGCAAAAATTTCATCCATACGTTGTTGACATACCCAAAAGTCGAACTAAACGGTTTGACAGCTCGTTTTTGGTGAGAGTTGCCAAGATTTGGAACGACCTGCCTGGGTCTTTTTTTCCTGTTAAGTTGAACTCTGGAGCCTTTAAGAGTAGAGTGAACAGGTTTCTTTTGGATGGGCGTGTACCACCTTCGTCTTCATCTACACTTTCCATCAGGTGTTGAATTGAAAAAATTGTATAAAAAAATACTAAACTTCACTTATATAACGGGAACGAACTACTATCCGACCAACCTGATGTCAGAATGGCTGGTCATTTTTATAAACCTTATTTTTTACTATGTGGTAGCAATCATTTAATGTTAGGTAGCAATTTTCGATCACCAACTTAATGCTAAATTAGACAATCAGCTATTCTGTACACACAGTGTATTTTTAATGATTTAATAAGCCTTGGTCCTACGTTGTATTGCAACGGTTGTGTGATCCTTGCGTGTTGCTACGACAAATTGTAATTTAGAATAATATGATGCGAAGATCTTTAATTCATGCTGAGTATAATTTGCCTCTCATGTATTCTGATATCTTACGCTTTCTGCTAGCACTGAGTGGTGTTCTAAAACGCTATCTGGCGTTTTCTTGGCGGTTACCGGGCTTGAGCCATTTCTGATGATTGAGAAATCTTCTTGACATTAAATTGTGTCATCTTTGTTAATAATATATTAATGAACATTTTAGAAATTGCCTTCGTTGTTTTGTAGATATTTGAATGATGTTTGTATTTGCTGTCTTGGACAGATCTATAATATTCATAACAGTGTATGCTTGAAACATAACTCTAGGGTTCACAACCTAAAGCAGTTATCGTACCAGGGCCCGTAAAATTATCGTACTTGGAGTAAATTTATCGTACATGGAGTAAATTTATCGTACATGGAGTAAATTTATCGTACATGGAGTAAATTTATCGTACATGGAGTAAATTTATCGTACATGGAGTAAATTTATCGTACATGGAGTAAATTTATCGTACACGGAGTAATTTTATCGTACACGGAGTAAATTTATCGTACGCGGAGTAATTTTATCGTACATGGAGTAAATTTATCGTACATGGAGCAATTTTTCGTACATTGAGCAAAAATATCGTACATAACAACAACAATACATTTTATATAAATTGTAGTTAAAAGCAGCAGTACACTAAAAAAAGGTAAGAATTCAAAATATGATCAAATTCAAGACAGTAAGTGCCTACACTCCACATCAAACCAAGATCGGTGATTGACAGACAGTAGTAACCAATAAAATGATATGAGCGGCTGCAATGACAATAAAAACAGTTTGATATTATCGTACGATACTAGTGTACCAGCGTACATCGTACGTAGTTATGAAATTATCGTACTTGTATGATAACTATCGTACGGTTGTGAACCCTTCTTAATCGCAATAGTTAGTTACAGTACGTTATTGACAAAACGCATTAGCTAGCACCATCACAGATAACATATATCAATACAAATAGGCAAAGGAAAAAATTGAAACGCCAAATCAGTTATAAATTTTATTGGTCAATCACTTTTTAGGCGCTGCCTTTTTCTCTGCCTTCTTCTTGGGTGGTGGGGGCGCGGTCTTCTTAACCGCAGCCTTCTTGGGCTTCTTGGAATTTGCGAGTTTGATAGACTTAGCCCTGTTAAGACGTAACTTCGCCGCCTTCGCCGCTGGATCGCTCTCTGGCAGTTTGATCTGTAAATTTAACAATTTTAGTACCGAGAAATGGTTAGGATCCTTCCCCTTCTTGGTGGGTAAAATCAGTAGGTGTCAACGTGAGTAATCATGGTTATTCATAACCCAATGCTCTGAAAGAGAATATCATCATTTTATATTTAGTACAAAATAGTTGGAACCTAACTTAGTAGCTACGACAACAGTTTAATACTATTGTAGTTACTATCGTATACACTGTTTATAATGTATTAATTGTTCAGTATAAATAAATAAATTTGAGTTTAAAATTAATCTTTCGATAAACGAAACCATTCTTAAGTAACCTGAATTTGTATCCAACTACCCAAACCTACCCTAAACCTTAAGAGAGGATGCCCTTGGCAAGCATTGTCACCATTATGGGATATCATTAAAATTAAATACGAATATATAAATGCTCATCTAAACCAACTTACTCCACGCTTCTCAGCAAGGGCAAGTGCTTTCTGGTTGTTCTTTCTCTGCTGGTCAAGAACTGCTTTCCTCTTGAGCACAGCGGCATACGGGTTCAGACGGAGCATTGCTCTTGAGTTGGTGAGTGGGTTCAACTTGCGGGAAGCACGAACCACGCGCTTGCTGTAATAAGTTTCAGTGTTAAACATTGTCATTTGAATGTAAAAAAAAAGAGAATCTAATATTGTTTATTCAGTTAAAGTCAACGTGATTAAGTAATCATGGATGATTTCATAACCCAATGCTCTGTAAGAGAATTTCATCATTACAATAATATTTCTATAATCTATATTCCAACCACAAGAGTAAAAATAAAATAATAAACAAATTTTACATCAAATTGATGGGATATAACAGATCGAGATCTAGAGTAATCTATTATATTCATTGTGGATTCACAAGAAAATTGCATTTTGAAAAATTTAAGTGGATATAAGTAGTTAAGTGGAATAGTGTCGTCAGGAACTGTTTGTATCGCAAAGTTCTTAGTAAATTGCATAGAATATATAAATCTAAGGTTTGTTTATCTTAATTCCTTCATCCATTGAAATGGGGTATACATTCATTCATAACAGTATTATGATTTGTTAGCATTTACAATTAATATTTTAAGCAAAAGACGAGATAATAATATTAAAAAGTATTACGACACATATATTTGTTTGTCTCAGCTGGTTTTCAAAGCTGTATATAAGAATATATTCTAAAAAATGTCCTCTACATGATATAAATATACACATTATGAAATTAAAACTGCTTAGTAGAAGATAAAAGATTTAAAAATAAAACATACTTGGGCGCACGTAAGACCTTCCTGATCTCATCGGACTTGAGGAGACGGCTCAGATCAGTGTTCGCCATCTTGGGTTGAGGCAGGTTGAAGTTCTTCTTCTCCTTGGATGGTGTCTTCCATGAGCCGAAGAGGGAATCTGTAATAAGCATTCACATTAACGGTCAGTGATAAAACTTTGGTGTCATTTATACAAATGATATTAATATGAATATGATTTTGCTCCTTATTTGTATAACAATATGAATCGATTTCCATTACAAGTATGGTGTTTTCGATTTCTACCCGCACTCAATTAACGAATACCTTTGAAGCTAAGCCCTGGTAATATATAAATGTATGTCTTTTAATTGAACAAAAAATCTGTATCAAATATTTGGGTTTTAATCAGTAATTTCCGTCTGCGGCTTCGGCTATGTGTGATGAGGTGAAAGTGATCACCAGCACTCATAGACATTGGCGACGTAAGAAATATTAACCATGTAAGGACATCGCCAATGCGTCACCAGCCTTGGGAACTTAGATGTTATGCACCTTGTGTTTGTATTTACACTGGTTTACTCATCCTAACCATAATCTAAACTAAAAAACTAACCTAAGTATTGTTGTTTAATTTTAGAATATCTGATGAGTGGGATCAACCCAGACGGTCTATCCGAGGCCCTACCAATTAATGACGTGATATATAAAATAAAAACATTGTAGTGACATATTTGCACCCGTGTCAATTACTGAACAGACCCAGAACGCCATATCGTCACATTATTATTGCACTCATTCGCAGTAACACGCAACAACATTATTGAGTTGAAGAATGTGGACATTACAGTGCAGTCGGTTTTTTTTTTTATTTTATAGATGGAATTAAAAGATCTGCAATAGTAGAAATAAAGCTAATGTTTTCTTTTGTTTATTTATAAATATAGAATGTTAATAATGTTATCTGTTATACAAATGAAAAGTTACTAGTACTGCTACATGCATTAAAGAAGTATTGTTGCATTCGAATTTGTAGGGTGAGTGAGCCAGTGTAACTTCAGGCACAAGGGAATATCTTAAGTTTCTAAGGTTGAAGTAACTCAATTAAAAGCAAGTTGAAGATACAACTCACCGAGCCTGCCAAAAGCGGACTGCGTCCAGATGATGAAGCGTCCAACGTGACCACCTGGTGCCAACTTGAGCAGGTTCAACTTGTTGACGGAGAGCATTTCAACGCCTGGGATGTTGCGGAAGGCACGGGTTAAACCCTGGAAAGAGAAAGAAGATATTGAATGTACTTGATATTCTTAATATCTTGTATATAAGCAAAACCAAAGGTTACAAATTCCAATTTCCTCCCTATGGAAGTAAACAAACATAAGATACACATATTACAAGATGTTTTTGCTTAATATATCTTTGTTTATAATGCTACACTATTCAACTTAAATACTTGTATCGTCTTTAATTTTCCTTTCAATGTGATAATAACAACTTCACCGACGTTCAAAACACCATTTATTCGCAAATTCATCATAAACATTATAGTTTACTCAAGATATCCACCAATAATATGTGTCAATTCAACGCCATGTTGTTTATTTGTCTTTACTCCACTTGTGGTTGGAATAGGTTATACAATTTCTATAAGAAATTGTCGATAATAGTTTCAAGTTTGAAAGTAGTCAGTATACATTTCCCATCTGGAGTGACTGATTGCCTTCCCATCGGTTTACAATGAGAGAATAGAGTGCACTTATGTTTGCACACATACTTGTGATCTATAATATCTGCATTGAGTCGGACCATAAACATACAAGAGAATCAACGCAAAAAATAATATTGTTCTCAAACAATTAATTCGGTTAATTCCTTTTGAAAAGAAATGAATAAATCTGAAATGTATTCCACATGTCGACACACTGGACATAACATAACAATTGTCCAATGTTTCCTTAGGGAAAAATTTATATACCCTCATTTAATCGTAACTCAAAACAATTGTAATATTATGAGTTTAGCAAGTGAGGGGGGATGGAGCTGGGTAGCTGACCAACAACACAATCATAATTTATGTAGAACTGGTTTAGAATAATCAGTCAAAATGCTAGCCAACAGGGCCAGGGTAGGTAGGTACTGTAAAGTAGTGCACTCTATTCTCTTACTCCAGACTTCAAGCGAATATCATAACAAAAATCACCAATAACTTTTTTATTGGTCGGGGCTTGAACCTAGAAAAATAACATCGGCCAAGCTACCCACTACACAAATGAAACAGTCGACATATAGTACAAGAGATACAAACGTACCTGATCCTTGTTGTAGATGATGAGAGGTCCCTTGCGTTGCAGCCGACGTCTGTTACGCATCTTACCGACACCAGCACGCAGGCGCTGGGACTTGTATACCTAAAATGTTACACAAGATTAATAAGAGATTTTGAGTGATATTAAAAATTAATCATTATAAGAATTTATTTTTTTAAAAACAGTCATCAATCTTTTATTCAATTAATGTATAATCATACTACCCAAGTCCAAGTCAAGTAACTAAAATCCTTAGTTGCAAATTAAAAAAATATGTGTAAGAAATATTTAATATTCCATATATCGCTAGCAGCAACCTTTGAACAGACTGTTAGTATACCTAGTACCACTAAAGAGTCAGGTTAAGTAATTATTTTAGTATTATATGACCTGAAAATTTTACGCACTACTGTTAAATTTTTATAACTCACTTTAAGTACGTCAGACCAGGCCTTGACGCGTCGCAGGAAGATGACGGCTTGCTTTGTCTTGTTGATTTCTTGTACCTTGTCGGAGACTACCAAAGGTAGCTCAGGAACTTTCTCAATAATGTGACCTGAATAGATAGACGTTTGTTTAATATATGTAACGGTTAGCAAATTACAAAAGAATAACAACTTTATGCTTGGGGACTAAAGGTCAAAATAACCTTAAGATCCTATCTAGTCTGTTCGAACAGAGTTTTTCACTGATTTATGAGCTACACACTTGTGTAAAGTTTTGCAAGTAAAATGCATAATTTCAATAGTTTTTATAATTTAGTATTTGTCATTCTATTTTACATAAGTGTGTGGCAAACACAAGTGCATTCTTTATTCTTTTACTTGCTTGACGAGCAAGACAATTCTAACTTGATCCCACTTTCAACTCAAAATTCCAAATTCCATTAAGAAATGGAAAAACCCATTACTTTTTTACTGGCCTGACCAGGGAATTCAAATTTATTAACCATAATTGAAGATTCACGAGTCGTTTACTGTAGGCCTAAGCTTGACTAAGACGAACACTATGCTCACCTCTGGCCTGCACGAGAGCAGGGACACCAGCGGCGGCCACGGCGGCGGCGGCAGCCGCACGACGCTGGCGCAGGTTCACGAACCGGTGCCAACGACGCCACGGCTTGGTGGGAGCGAACATGCGTCCACCACGACACATGTTACCGAACGCACCCTGACCGGACCTGGGAGCAACAATCTCGTATTAGCTGCTAAACTAAACTCCGAATAAAGACTTACTATTAAATTTGGTTTGGTCTTATACATAAAGGTTTCCTTACAATGTTATCCTTCACCTAGCATGAGATACAAATACAACTCATGAATCCTGAACCTACAATCTTCGTTCAACGTATCAGGTATTCTAACCACTGGTCTGTCGCAATACATTATGATATTTCGATAACAGCAAGTTGACATCGGAACAACAACGAATACCAATATAAAGCGACAATAGCGGAATGGTAAGAGGCAGGTGCGACCTTGAACCCTCGGCCTATTGGAGGGGGTAGAAAGAAATATTAGTAATTTCTTAAAAATAGGCATTGGGACTAACTATACTAGTTATTGTCATCTACATATTCAAAAGCAATAACTAGCTAATATTAAATTAGAAGATAACTGATAAGAAATGAATTCACCAGGTTCAAAAAATTGATAATTAACTACCTTACTTAATCAATAGAAAATTAAATTAAAATTATGAATATATATCCTCCGATATGTCGGGACATAATAAATAAATAATTTAATATGCCTGCGATAAAGGAGTTATAATATACCCTGCCGTAGTGACCCTTGCATTAGATAGACTAATACAAGTAAGGTTACAGGGAGAATTTTATTCAGATGAGTTAGTTAGGAGAAACATTTTAACAAATATTTAAAATTCAAACACAAAACAACACATCCTTTTCAATCGTGCTAAGGGGACACCAATCACTTCTCTAACATATTGCAAAGACAAAACAGTTTACCATTTATGTATGCCAATAGATTTTCTTTTTCTTTATTTGGTTTCTATTGATAGGGTATAGTGATATCGGACTATACTCTATATAGACATACTCTAGATAGACTGCCTTGTTGGTCTAGTGGCTTGATGTAAGGCCGCAGACTCGGAGGTCCTGGGTTCAATTCCCAGGTCGGACTAATGAAATGTTATTGGGTTTTTCTGTCAGAAAATTCTCAGTAGCAGCCCGGAGTCTGGAAGTTAGAAGTGTGTTCACTCCCGTGCCTCGGAAAGCACGTAAAGCCGTTGGTCCTGCGCCTGAACTCTTTCCGGTCGTGTCGGATTGCCGTCCCATCGAATTATAAGAGTTAGGGAATAGAGAGTGCACCTTTGTTTGCGCACACACTCGTGCACTACAATATCTCCTGCGCAGTTGGCTAATCTCTCTTGAGATTGGCCGCCGTGGCCGAAATCGGTCTGGAGGACATTATTAGTGATTTCGGTAAATACACTTTGGAAATAAAAGCTAAAAACATTCATATCATTTCATCAAAATTTTAATAATAATCATTTTGAAAATTTAAAGAAAATATGCGGCAAGTAAAAACATTAGTAAGTTTCCCTAATTTCGATTGAAATAAGTCACTGTAACAAATTCGTGTTTAATGATCAAATCAAGATTATTTTATCTCCAAATAATAATTATCCATACATTAGTATGTATGTATGCATAATCCATACATATTAAATTTAATTAAATTAATAACTGTTATTGTCCGACAAATTACCTGTGGGTACCACCACCACGAACACGGGGTATACGAGCTACAGCACGACCGGTACCCCATGACTCAGCACTGGTTTGGTGACCTGGAATATAAATAAATAAGAATTCAAGGTTTGTACTTCAACACTGTAATACACCAACTTTGATGTTCTCTGCTCGGTGTCCCATTATAGACACATATACTTACTCAGCTCCAGTTTGTTTATTTCCATGTTACGTACAGTTAAAATGTTTACAACAACATCACTGAGGACAATATATTGGTTATGACGAGTGACTTAACTATAACTTTTTATTTCATATGTATTAATTAAAAAATAAAAATATAAAATCTTTCTTTCTAGTTATGTTATGTTTTTAAGAAAGCGAAGTTTTATTAAAATTATATAACTTTGTAGTGACATATTTGCACCCGTGTCAATTACTGAACAGACCCAGAACGCCATATCATCACATTATTATTGCACTAATTCGCAGTAACACGCAACAACACGATTGAGTTGAAGAATGTGGACATTACAGTGCGACAAATAATTGTTTTGTTTCTATTACTTGAATTTGCATTCATTTTGATATGACTGCTTGTTTATTTCCAGGTATAATCACCACCTAAACTTAATGATTAATGATGATTAAACAATATTAATATTCTTAATGAGAAATAAAGTTTCTTTATCCTAAGTATCATTACAATTTCTTGGCTATAAAGTCAAATACTGACTTGAATGCAAAATATAGTTGGTTTGCTAAACTTTATTTTATTGTCATTAATCTTATCTATGTACCTTAACTCTTTAAGAAAAGAAACAACATTTAATTTTTAACCAAAAATAATAACAGTCTTAATTTTAGTCCAAAAATAAATAAAAACACGTACCGGCCTCCTTGCTGACGCAGTATGGCTGTCTTGCATTCTTGGACATAGAGACATGGACATCGTTTACCAGGTCAGGCCTGATGGGTGCCTTGAATACGAACGGCAGTGGGATGGAGGCATCTGCCACCTTCTCACTCTTCTCTGTGTACACCGACACGAGCGGCCGGGCAACTGATAGACTCTATAATGAAATTAAACATCCTATTTAATATTTATCAAAGGTTACAAGAAGCAATAAATTTTAGTGTTTGTTTAAATGTATTCCATATGTCGACACATCACTAAAATATTTTGTTAGTGATGTTTCCTAAAGGAATTCATTACTTTACCCCTAATTGGTACCTGGAGGATGCAGAAACATCAACCAGTAAGAGTTAGGGGATTAATATAAAATACCAAGCGGTATGTAACCATAATTGTGTCTGGTCTTAGTTGTACAGTCACACCACACAAATTCTCACACATTTAAAATGGCATATTTGGTCAACCTATATTATACACAGATAGTCTGAAGACCGTTGGTTAAACTGTTCAAATTAAAAAATACAAGTAAAACAAAGGGTTGGGTTACATGTTAGGTATGGCATTTTTTTAATGGTGTAATGTATATGTGGCTAATGGGCAAAGGAATGAATGAATAAGCTATATTAAGAAAAAGACAAAGATATTTCCAATTTGAAATGAATCAAGTACCATTATTGGTTGTTTTTATTGATCAAGGTTTTTTTTTTTAATTCCACATCAAAAAATTAGGTTCTCAACTCTTCAATTTATATTATATACCAACTTTTACTCGTTCAGGTTTTATAACATTGTTTTATTACAATATTGGATTATATGTATAACTAACACATGTAATGCACTTTATTATGTAAATATTTAGAAAATCTAATACATAGTTACAATTAAAAATACCGACCAAGTTTTAAAGTAATACGATATCTACCTTTACATTATTATCGTATATTACCAATATGCTTTTATAATAATGTTTGCCACAAGTTGATGATACTAATATAACCAAAAAATGTATTGTCATAACCTCAAAAATTCTAGATTTTTCGCAATTAATATTTATCATATTTTACGGATTAATCGATCATAGCTATGATTGTTAGCAATTGAAACATATAAAAGAGTTTATTTTGTTCCATTTGCCCTTTACTTCAGCATAAACACTTAACAAGGGCGGATATGTTGCGTTCGCGTGCAGCGAATACATACATCGTGGAAATCAATATTTGCCCAATCCGTAAAGAAATTAGGCAAAAATATAGTAAAGAATGAATATAATTTGTTTTCTGAGTTATTAAAACATGCACAAAACCATCCGATTTAAATTATTTCGAAGAAAATTATCCTAAACACGTGGATGTCACATACATACGTGATACTCGTATTAACACTCTCACTTTATAACTTTCACTACAAAAATATGATTTATATTAATTTTACACTTTTAAAAAACATTAACTTACCATTTCGCTTGTTAGCGAAGTTTTTCCTCCAAATAAACACTATAAGCGGCGGTATAGACCATCCGCCATGCCACGGAGGAGTTAAAAGACCGGAAAGAATCAGTTTTTTTGACAATATTAAACGACAGTTGCCAGATGAATAAATTTTTTTTGACAATTGCCATTCCATCAAGTATTAAGTTAAAAATATTAACTTATTCTAAAATATATCTTGTTTAACATTAAATTATATAAAGGAATTGCTTACACCGACCAATTGAAAAGAATGAGAAATTGCCAACGGTCTGCAAAGTCAATTCATTTAACTGGTCTGTATGCAGCATTAATAGAGTAAATGTATTCAATTATACAGCCATTTCCTGTAAAATTAATTCAACAATTTTTTTTAATACGAGTGAAGTAAGCAATTGCACGTTGAAATAATATAAAGTTAAAGCAAAAAAATATATAAACATTGGCCAATCTATTATGCAACAATATTTTTCATTTCTTTATATTGCATAATATTATGTCAGTGATATCCAAGTGATATTGACAATATCCTGACGTTATAAATAGTAATTAATGAAACAACATTAAGGTTACTTATTATGGATACTGAATCTAGTGAGAACTGTCCTCAGTGCAGTACAAACGCAGGTACTCGAGAAATGCAAATAGACAAAGAAATTGATATCACATCAGTAACTTCCAAGGAAATCATCTCGCAGAGACTGGATGTTAGCACTACAAATCCAAATTCGAATGAATATAATAATGATTTAATGTTTAATTCTTCAAAAACTTCGATGCCGTTTGTACTTTTTACTAAGTCTATAACAAATCAACCGCTTCGCATATCCTCAAATTTACCATCACCGACTTCTTTGAATAATCCTGAAACAATCCAACCGTTGACACTATTCCTCCAAGCATTAGCAAAATTAAATGAGAGTTCAATAAGCTTAGCAATACAAAATAATATTTTACCAAAATTTAGCTCAGATATTACAAGTGCGAATAAAAGGATTAATATGAACGCGGTAGAATTAACGCCTCCAGACTCTTTAACGAATGCACCGCCATCTTATTCCTTTGTTTTGCGGCAAATGGCGGCACGAAGACGACGCAGACTTATGGGAACTTTCATACCCTCTCCATCATTTGTTCAGCATACACCACCTCCAAATTACGCAACTGCGTTTGATATATACGTTGATAGTCCCCTATCACCGCCTCCAACGAGAAATTATAACTTTGGATTTACGCCAATACCAATTGTTTGCCCTGAATGTGGTTATGCGGGTTTTAGCATTGTGGCAAGTAAAATAACTCTGTGTACCCACTTATGTGCAATAGTATTATGCTTATTATGTTGCTGGATTTGTGCCCCACTACCATATGTCCTAAGATCATGCAAGGATGTTTATCACTACTGTAGAAATTGCCGATACTATCTGGGAATGTATTGTCCTACTAACACAGAAAGTTCATACGCGTGAAAAATAAGTGGAGATGATAAATGATTAATATTTTTTAATTGTATAAATATTTTATCTCTGTTATGCTTGTTGTAATTTTATTTAAATTTTTGATTGTTTTTATTAAATTTTTGAACGAATGTTAAGTGTTGCAATGAGTTTCTATCCATAGACAAAAAATTAAGAAAAGTTTTATGTATTAAAACATTTTAAGTATTTTTAGTTTTTATATTATTTTATTACAAAATGATAACTTAAAAATCAGCTATTATAATGTTTAGGAACTTTTATGAAAATTTTTACACTTAATAGGTTACATTAGCACGATTTGCAAGGTCGTGAAGAAATAAGAATGAAATGTGATTTTTATTACAGCCGCGTTCACGAATACTAGAGGGCAAAAAGGAATGATTTATATATTTTAAATACTAATCATAAGCTTATATTGATTATAAAATCATAGTATCTGTAAGGGTTAATATACACTATTCAAAATATATAAATAAAGCAGGCATTTTTTTTAAAATGGGGTTTTATGTGCCCTTATTTCGAACACATTCACTGTCATGGATATTTCAGCGCCATCTGGCGAAAATTGTCTTTTCTGTAAAATTAGAAGTCACAGGCTTCCGCGAGTTCCGTGTGTGTTGCGGAAAATACCCTTTTTGGGCGTCCGACCACATGTGTGAATTGTGAACAAAATATGGATCTTTAGTTATTTTCAGGATTGGAGAGCGTTTTTTAGTGTGATCGATACACGTAAACGATAGATAAAGTGTGTCCGGAGCGTTGTGTGTTGCTAAAAAGTTGGAACAAGTCAACGGAAGTGAATTTTTTCGATGTAAATACGGTCGATCCAGGGTCAGTCTGGTGTGCATTTTGAACTGTGCGCATATTTCTCCCTGATACTCTATAACCGCGTTCGATACATTAACATTACCGGGTTTGACCTTCGTACGATCGGGAAAGTTCTGAATTTCGTGGGTCCAACCCGCAACATGCCGTCGTGCTAAGGGGCATGGCGGCGCGCTCGTGATCCTAGGTCGGCGCGGAGCGCGCGCCCGGTCTTATATAACGTGGGTAGCAGCGGCATGGCCGCGCGTGTGTCGGTCGAGGGCGCAGGGCCCTCGTACGCGTCCGTGCTGAACTTCAGAGGAAGTGAATGTAATAAAGAGAACATAGAGGCGACGGAGGAAGTGGCGGACGCACCGCCGCGGCAGGACGACGAGGAGGAGGAGGGCTTTGTGCCGGTCATCTCTCACGCGAGGAGACCGGCCAAGAGTCGCAGGGAGCGTGAGCGCAGGGCTCCACCTCGCCCGCACAAGGCACCCCAACCTCATGCTGAACCAGGCCAACAGCCAACAGCGGAGCAACAACAACAAGCAGCTGAAGCGCAGCCCAAGAAGTTTGTTGAAGCACCCATTCCTAAGGTCAACCCTTGGCAGGTATGTAAACAAGCTGTTTTCTTATATGATTTAGCCGTATTATCATTGTAAACAGTAACATGTTGTAACATTTCATAATTATATCCAATCAATATGTATTATGACTGAATCCTAGGATTATTGCATAAGCACTGGTAACAGACAACATAACCTACAAAACATTTTCTTCCAATTTAAATGGATAAAACACACACTTATAAATCAATAATGCCGGATTTATAATCTTTATAATAGCTAGCACAATATTAAGTGTATTGGTCAAGTTTTAAAATGATTTTTATAGCTCTGTAAAGTCATTAATCTTTCAAGTTGAGCAATGTTTACTTTACCGTGTTAAAGAATTATTTCAAGCGTTTTCCTTCAAGTATATTACAAGAATTGACTTTTAATATCAGTTTATCAGATAATTTCATTGTGTAAACTCTTCATAGAATTTTTCATGTCATGGACGAGCGTAACCAATGATTAATTCGTTATATTTGTACAACTTCAAATCATGTTCAAATCAATAGAGATAGAATGAAGAATCAATGTTTATAAGTAAGGCTGGTAATGTTTAGGAATGTTTCGCACACTTATACCTAATGAAAGCAAATAAAGATCATATAATATTATGTATTCTGACACACCCCTTATCACCTTGACTGGTGAAAGGAGAACTGGTCTGATTTAGTCTGCTGGTGGAATTGCGATTCAATGGAATTGCTGCTTGCAGTATTGTCATCAGTATACCTGAATATTATACAGTAGCTATCTCTGAATCTAATATAGATTTGCATCATATGCATCTTTAATTTCTTAACAAAAGCTATATTGCTGTATATAAGACCTGAAAAAGCTAATGGATGTATTCTACGCAGTGTTTTCTTTGTCATCTGCATATATATATTTATATATACATATACCTTTGTTTTATTTTTTTGATGATTTCTCGTGGTGTGTATATAAGATGTTTATATACATAATCAAGTGATTACCGTATATCTTTACACTTCTGAAATGTAACAAAATTTAAATTTGTATATAAACATAACTCGTTTCAGTTATTTACAATATATACTTTCACTTTCATTTGTATTTAGAAAGATTCAATATTGATTTTTCAATAATTGCAGGTAGTATATTTTCATAACAAATTTATATAAAGTGGAGTTGTGATATCATAGAATATATGTTATTAATATTTATTATTTTTTTTGCATTTATTGTGTTATTATGGTAATTTCATGTAAAATGAATGCAATCTGTTTGAGTAATGCGCAGACTTATATACCTTCTTGTATATAAAGAGACAATACAATCATATTATGATTACAAGTATCTAATATATTGCATTTTTAATTATAGTGTATTATGTAAATTCTAAAAGAATTTAATGAAAATAACTCAATATTAGTTGTAAAGGAATGTGTTATTTTATTATTTCATATTGCTTATGCTTTATTTGAATACTTAATGCATTTAAAAGCAACTGTCTTGTTGGTTGAGGGTAAATATCTCAAAGTCCTAAGTCCAAAAACTAGTGGTAGAATTTTAAGAAATTGTCCGCAGGGGTCTATTGTTTAAGAATTGGCAATGTTTATACTCTAATGTCTTGGAAAGCATCAGTAATGGGTCAGGAGGTTATCCTCGTCTTAATCTATGTGCCAAATAATATGTTCTTAAAAATATATATCATAAAAAGTCAGTGTTACAAGGTATAGTTTATCCTTTAGATCAATTTCAGTTTGTGATTGTATTTTTGTATAGTAAAGTACAGTAAAGTAAGTTTAATTGGATAACTACGCATAAGTTTGTCCAGTTAGAGGTGTATTCATCTCTTGTAGTGCAGGTCGATAGATACGCATGTGGTAGAATTTCTTTGACGTATGCTTCCTCAGGTTGTCGTTCGGTTGATTTTATTCCGCAATCCATTGGGATATTTCCTCTTATTGACTTATACAATATATATTATCCATGCTGATATTATAAATGCGATAGTAATTCGGTCTGTTACACTATCACAGTTAAATCACTGAACTAATTTTGATGAAATTTGGTATGCAGCAACCACAAAGACTAACATATGCTAATGTTACCCAACCCCTGACTTTATATTCAATTTTATATCATTAAGTAGTTTTTTTTTATAGTATAAGTAAGCGGACGAGAATATGGGCCACCTGATGGTAAATGGTCACCAGCCATACATTGGCATTGTAAGAAAGGTTTACCAACGCTTACATCGCCAATGCGCCACCAACCTTTGGGACTAAGATGATATGTCCTTTTGTGCCTGTCACTAGTTCAATCACCCTTCAAACCGGAACACAACCTTATCAAATACTGCTGTTGTGCAGTAGAACATCTGATGAGTGGGTGACTACCCAGATGAGCTTGCACAAAGCCCTATCACAAGTAATGTTACTATATCACCATAAAGAAATTGCTCTTTATATAAATAATTTGAAATTAAATTAATACTGACAAACCTCATAAACGAATCTATCAATTTAATAGAATTAGGTTCTTAAGACATTCTAATACTGCACATAGATTGTACAATACGTCAATATATAATGGAATGTTGTATATACTAATGAGAAATATAAATGAATGTATTGTATTTTAATAATTATCAGTAAGTGTATATCTGTTAATCTCATTGTTAATTACTTCAACGTATAGTCTATTGCAGTTAGTCTATTCTGACTTATGGTTAAAATTTTTGCACATATTTTTTTTCCCATTTCCCCATTTTAAGTTGAATTTTCCAAAAATCCCTTTCTTAGCGGTTGCCTACACTGAAAATGAAACCTGTATTCCAAATTTCAGCCTTTTAGATTTATTAGTTTTGACTGAGCGTTGAACTTTTGTCAGGACATACAATTTTATAATTATAGATTTTGCATGATGTTAACATAAATGTATTTTAATTTAAAACTATTGTTGAAAATACAATTTATTTTTAGCTGTGGATTCTAATCAGGCTCAATAACTGGTTGATCTGAGCCAAAATCAAAACATTCTTTATTAAAGTAGTGCTCAACTTACTTTTAAATCGTTACGTTATGTGATCGTTATGTTTTTTGTATCATTATGTTATAGGATTATATTGAATGTAAAGTGCTTACACTTCCGTGCCTCAGAATACTCCTTACTAATATTATTAATGCAAAAGTGAATATTTTTGTTTGTTTGTTGTACGCATTCAAGTCTTAACGACTCAATTATTTATTTTGCATATACATTATCAGCAGTGGATAAAAAGACATAACTGCTCTCCCCCCCCAACACGGGCAGAAACTAGCTCTGACGAATAGAAATCATCAATTGCTTAGCTATTGTGTATAGTACAGCGTGTGGGACAGTATCCTTGAAGTATTAAGCATTACGTGACCATTATCATAGCATTTAAAGTTTTGCAAAGCAATATGATAAGAAATGACTTTTATTGGTATAAAAACTTTATAGTCGCTTCTCATAATATGTTGAATGCTAATCTTGTAAGTTTTTTTTTTAATTTATATAGTATATATGTAATTGTGAGGTAATTACGTATACAGACGTTATGGTCTAGTGGATAGAACATGTAAATATGATCTGGTACAGGTTCTATTTTTTTTTAATTGCATATAAATATGCATTTACAAGTGGCCCAGTGGTAAGACCACGTGAATCTTAATCGATGATCGTGGGTTGAAACCCGGGCAAGCACCACTAAATTTTCATGTGCTTAATTTGTGATTATAATTCATCTCGTGCTTTACGGTGAAGGAAAACATCGTGAGGGATACCTGCATGTGTCCAATTTCACTGAAATTCTGCCACATGTGTATTCCACCAACTCGCATCGGAGCAGCGTAATGGAATAAGCTCCAAACCTTCTCCTCAAAAAGGAAGAGGAGGCCTTTAGCCCTATATCAAATTATTGTGTTGTGTGTTCATAAATATATACATTTTTTTTTACTCGGGTTCTCCGTCCCATCTCAGACCCATCTGGTCTTAGCTATAGTTGGACCTGGGTTGTGTGTAATATTATTGCCCTAAATTTTCATCCTATATATATTCTTGTTTATTTTCTATTTCTAAACTACTTTAGTAAAATAAGTAGCTGTCTGTATGTTTGTTACCAATTCATCTCTGAACGGATTGTAATGAAATTTGACATTTATGTAGCCTTGGATCTGATGGATGTAGACTTATAAATTAATGGGTAAATTAAATTTCAAATGGATGAACTCGCATGAAACAACTAATTATTGCTAAAGGTCACTTTGGTAAGTGATTTCTGGTTGCAATGTAACATTTAAAAGGTACTCCTATCAATTATAGTATGTTCCTTCAAGGCCGTTTTAAAATAGATAGGCAAACATTCAAATTGGTGACCTGATGGTAAGTGGTCACCACCGCCCATAGATATCGGCACTGTAAAAAATATAAACCAATCTTTACACCACCAATGCGCCGCCAACCTTGGGAACTAAGATGTAATGTCCTTGTGCCTTTAATTACACTGGCTCACTCACCCTTCTGTACTGTTGTTTTGCGGTCACAAATCCCCACCACCAGTAATCTACCACCAGTCTGATATAATCCACCATTATCTCATCCTCATCATATAATGGAATACTTGTAAATTTTAACATCGAAAACTTATCCTCAATAATGAATTCGTAATCTATCGGGTGTTCCAAGTGTTCTTAGGGTTTCATCAAAATGTAGTTTAGCTATTAAAGTGTAACAGATAGAAAGACGTACAGTTAATTTGCTATTTATTTGAAACGGCCTGAAGGCGATCGTTTCATTTCCGAGATGTGGGTCTAAGAATGTTTTCCTAGCTAATATAAATGCGAGACTTAGTAGGTTTGTCTGTTACGCTTTAACGTCTTAACTTCTCAACCGATCATCATGAAATTTTGCATACACGGTGTATGGAAAAGGAAATAGGCTACCTAACACCCCCCCCCCCTACCCTGTTTTCCGTGGTTGGAAACTACAACTAGTTAGTTTTAGATGAAGGATCTTCTTATCATCTTAGGAAAAGTCCTTTAATTATTTTTTTTAAACTGATATCTTGAACAGTAGGACAGTCTAGCGGAAAGTGTCTCGTGTGAACCGAATATAGGACCTTGGAAGTTGAGCGGTTCTTGTGTCGGTTACGAAACTTCGTTATTCTACTTTCATCGCATATCGTAACGTTATGATATATTGTGACAGTTTACGTAATGGAATTGTTTTTTTTTTTTTAATGTGTAAATATCTTAACGCTCCTTACGGTGGCTAACCGAGACTTCGAGCGTCAGACGGGTAAGCGTCAGATTTGTTCGCACATCAATCCTCGTGAGTACCTCGGCACTTATACCACTATTTTTTTTAAATTTTGTTCACGTATTCCGACTGGATGCGGAAGGCGGAGGACAGCGAGCTTTGGCGCACCTTGGGAGAGGCCTATGTTCAGCAGTGGACAAAATGATTGGCTGTTGATGATGATGATGATGATGATGATGATGATTCGCTTTTCGTTTATTGAATACTCGATCGCGTCATCGATTTTCGTATGGTTTTATATATTGTATTGATATTTACATATACATATCGAATATAAATATTTAAATTATTACATTTGTTTTTAAATAAAAAGTTAAAACCCGAGTCGGCTAATTTCCAATTTTAGTAGTTATTTTTTATTTATCTTCAAAATAAATTCTTCTTACAAAGGTTCATTCGCTCAGGCGATAAGTAGGGCTATTCTGTAAGACCAAACTCACCGCAGAAAACGGTCGTGAAATGTCAGACGATGCATGTCAGTGGTATGCGATATTGACCATTATAATCATAATATTTCAAGAACACACGTATCAAAATAGTATATCATCATGAGTCGGTTGTCAAAATATCAGTAACAGCCTGTTAATGTCCCACTGTTGGGCTAAGGCCATTCTCCCGTTTGAGGAGAAGGTTTGGAGATTATTCCAACACGCTGCTCCAGTGCGGGTTGGTGGAATACAAAAGTGAAATTAGACACATGCAGGTTTCTCACGATGTTTTCCTTCGCATTCAAGTACGAAAGAATTACAATAACAAATTAAGCACATGAACCCAAGATCATCCGTTAAGATTCACGCGTTCTTACCGCTGGGCCATCTCGTCTCGTATGAATAAATTACGTTCAATTTATTATCTAGTTACTAACCTACCTATATAGTTTAATAATATGTTATGTACTTAAAGCTATGTACTATGTTATATGTTAAATTATCAACTGACATATAATAAAATATGCAATTAAGATATTGTATGTTATATAATGTAGATACAATAACCTCGGATAGTGAAGGGATTACTTCTTGATATATAATAATAATAATATCCTGTGACATTTTACACACACGGCCATCTGATCCCAAATTAAGTTTGTACAGAGCTCGTACTATGGAAACCAGACAACTGATATACAACATATACTATTTTTCTTTTGTAAATACATACTTATATATAATTACACTCGGACTCAGGACAAACAGATATCGTGCACACAAATGTTTGTCCTGGGTGTGAATCGAACCCACAACCTCCGGTGTGAAAGGCTAGCATCCACCAACCACGCCAACTGGCTCGTCAAATATATAAGAATTAGTTTTCGACTGTGTCTTGAAGCGAGAGGTGTTGTATATCAAAAAAGTAGAAAAAGTCCTTCCTTAGGGTTCCAACTTCATATTAAACTTTATCGAAATCGGTTCAGTGGTTTAGTCTCAAAAGCGTTACAAGACTAACAGACAGATCGAGTTACTTTTGAATTTATAATATTACTTTAGATAATAACAAGCACCACCTACCTCATATCCTATAGGTATTTGCTTACTTTTGCCTGGTTGGTTGCCTGGAAGAGATCGCTATGTAGCGATAATGTCGCCAAAGTTGTACGCTACTTTTGTTTAGGTTGTATCCATGTAGTAAAAGTGTAAAGTAACACGAATGATTGTTGTGACGTCATTAGTCTGAACCAAGAGGGTATATTAGATGTCAGAGCGTCGCGGTAGCATGCGAAAGCGATCCCGTGGCGCTGCTCGTTATGGCGGAAAGGGTACTAGTTTTTTAGTAGGTATTCCGATGTTCGGCTGTACTCGGCGCCTCGGACATCGGCGAGCCCCGCATACCCCCCACTGTTCTCGTAAGGGAAACGCGTAATGCGTTTTTCCAGCGTAAAAAGAAAAGGGTATATTACATACTAAAACCTTCTCCAAAACTCGCTGCAACATCTGCTATAAGTTCTATGTATGTATGTTGGTTTAATAGTTATTTCAGATAAGTGTTATAAAAAAAAGTCCCCTAAATTATTAGCAACAGTAACCTGTGAATGTCCCACCGCTGGGCTAAGACCACCTCTCCCTTTTATTAGTGTAATAAATTGATTGTAATATTTAAAGAGTACATTACAACTCTTGTTTGCGATCGATCATTGCGATCAGTTATATGCCCACCCCCTCCCATCCCTCCTTCACGGTAGCCCTGTTATTTTCTGTAGACAATCGTATCGTAAGAATGAAGAATAAAGAACCAATGTTGAGAACTAAGATGTCATGTCCCTTGTGCCTGTAGTTACACTGTCTCACTCACCCTGCAAACAGGAAACCAACAATACCAAGTATTGCTGTTTGGGGGTAGAATATTTAATGAGCGTGCTTTACTTATTCAATCGGGCTTGCACAAGGACCAAGCCAAGTAGAGTTTTTTTTTTTAATATTTTTGTATAAAACGATAGAATATATCGACCTTTGATTTTTCTCTTGAACTTTAGTCTTTAAGGTCGAATAATATACGATACGATCTCTTATGTGTAACAAATTAAAACTGTTCTTATCTCTTTCATTCACGTCTCAATTTGTATGCTAGAATAGGACGGTACGAAGTTCAGTCGAAAAATTACAGATAAGCATTCACTCTTAACCGCGTCTGCTATGAAATCGCTTGTGTCGCAGATATATTATTAATGCTGGTAGAGTTTTGTGCAAGCTCGTCTGGGTAGGTACCACCCACTCATCAGATATTCTACCGCAAAACAGCAGTACTTGGTATTGTTGTGTTCCGGTTTGAAGGGTGAGTGAGGAGATGACAAGAGTATTAGTTGAGAGAATACGAATCAATAAATGAAACTTAAGATTTTCACTTAAAAATTAAAATTGTCATGAATATTTACCTTTTTCTGATAAAACAAAGGAGTTCGCATATTCGAATCGAATGGTGCAGCGGTCACTGCGTCTGGCTTTCAGCCAGAGGTCGCGCTATCGATTCCCGTTCCAGTCAATTATCTCAAATGCCTGCACGTTTCCGGAATAGAAACGGCGGTTTATATAGAGTTAGGAGCGAGTGAAGCCGGGGCACGGTGTACGTTCAGTTTGGATTGAGTTCAAATTTTGAACAATGTGTATTTTAAATTTTGGCTGTGAACCGATGCTGATTAATTCGGTCAAGTTTATGAAGCGTACTCATGTTTTTAAAATATAATATTATCACATGAGTACAGACAAATAAACAGCATTGACCTTGAAACGAAGCGATATCCTTGGTCGAGATCGATATGCATATGGGCCACCTGATTGTGAGTGGTCACCAAACACCCTTAGACATTGGCACTGTAAGAAATGTTAGCCATCGCTTACATCGCCAATGCGCCACCAACCTTGGGAACTAAGATGTTATGTCCCTTGTGCCTGTAATTACACTCGCTCACTCACCGTTCAAACTGGAACACAACAGCAAGTACTGCTGGTTTGCGGTAGAATATCTGATGATTGGGTGGTACTTACCCAGACGAGTTTGCACAAAGCCCTACCACCAGAGATCTTGAATAGTCTGTGATATTCACTATGGATTCTCGAGAAAATTGCGTTTTGAATGTCGACATTTTTATCGGAGATTGTAAGTAAAATTAAAGTGTATATAAGTAGTTCAGTATAATAGTGTTGTTATTATAAATATATATATATATATATATATATATATATAACTGTTTGCATATAATATAGCAGAGCTATTAGCGAATCGCTTGGCATGTGTATATTTAAGATTTGTTTATCTAAACTCCCCTTTCAATTGTAAGATTTATGGCTTTTAAAATTATATATTGTGTTTTTTTTTTTAATCTTACACCATTACCGTGATGATAGACTGTTGGCTGTAGGGTTATGGGCAACTCGTTCGGGTTAAAAAGGTTTTGTTTTGAGATAGAACGACTAATGTAGTGGTGGTCTTCCTGACTCGTTTAGGTGGTAGCAACGGGTAATCTCTAAACCTGTACATATGGTTATGATGATGTTCTCCTGACATGATATCTACCACGGCGGTCAACGAAGTCAACATATAATGCACAAGTGTGTGCGCAAACACAGTTGTATTATCTATTCCCTAACTCATAATCCGAAGGGACGGTAAATTCGATACGATTGGAATGAGTTCAGGTTCAGGGCAAAGAATTTACGTAATTTCTATGACTCGTCACTGATATTCCCGACTCGGGATATGCTGCCTTATATCTAGCCATTGGACCAACGAGGCAGTTATTTGGTCATAAGTTATATAGAGCCTTCTTCTTCAGCTCCAAGCTCCAAACCATCGGATCCAACTTTACGATATGTAGTGACGGCGAAACGTGTGCCTCGGTTCGACGTCGAACGTCACGGCTCCTAATATCGATCACAAACTTGACCTATATACGTGACCTTGAAATACATACAGCGTCGTGATTGTGTGATACAGTATCGCTACGTGCAATTGTTTGTGTGTGTGTGTGTGTGTTTGTTACGAGTGATCCCTGAAATGGTTGAATATGATACGTTTTTTTTGGAAACTTGTCGACCGTTTAAACATCGTACGTGTATGGAATGGTGAAAATTTTTGACATTTTGGATAGCGTTCTTAGTGAGCGTCTGTATCGGATTATTACTATGTTTAAATTCAAGTCAATCGGACCGGATAGGTACGGAGATATCGTGATGAGTCAGTCTGTCGTTTTTCGCTATATAAATCGCCAATGTCTATGGTGGTATGTGGTCACCATCGCATAAAAAAAAACGTTTAAAATGTAAGATCTTCATCACGTCACATCTTCCACCCACTGGGCGCATCACTGCTTCTAATAGCTACGTTTACTTACCATGTAAAGTACGCAAAAGTTCACATACGACCTTCTTCCAATAGAACTCCATTCCAAGAGCCATCGAATGTTCTGCACTTGTTCTTAAAAAAACAAGAAAATATACTTACGGATCGGTTGCACAGTTCGAGAACCGTTTATGACGAAGGGGGTTGAAAGTTCAAGGTTAACGGCTAAAGGTACGACGAAGGGTGGCGAGTGAACGAAGTGGAATTGAACGAATGATATTATGTTACATTTATGTATGTGTGTAGCTCAATGTATCTGTGTGTTAATTTTTTTTTTTTTTAATTTATAAATGCCGCTAATAAGGTTCTGTTTGGTAGGTTAGTTAATTGTATACGTTTAAGATATTAGTTATATATAGGTAAGTATACAATACTAGCCGAGATGGCCTAGTGGTTAGAACGCGTGAATCTTAACCGATGATCGTGGGTTCAACCCCGGGCAAGCACCGCTGAATTTTCATGTGCTTAATTTGTGTTTATAATTCATCTCGTGCTTGACGGTGAACTAAATATCGTGAGGAAACCGGACACACGTATATTCCACCAACCCGCATTGGAGCAGCGTGGTGGAATAAGCTTCAAACCTTCTCCTCAAAAGGCAGAGGCGGCCTTAGCCCAGCAGTGGGACATTAATAGGCTGTTACTGTACTGTATACAATACTAAGTATTGTTGAAGTTCGTTACGCATAGACAATGTAATGGATGGTTAATATTTCTTACAACGTTAACAGGCAAAGGTGACTTACCAGTCTGCCAAACGATTTAAAAAGAAATTAAAAATGTTCACACGAAATCGATTCGAGATTACGTAACGAACTTGACACGTAAAATTTCCGAGGATATCAATGTACGACGAATCTTATCAATGCCGAGTTAATAGATAACAGCCATTCTAACCTAAAAAACGACACGTGGTTTTAAAAACACATCATTGGTTACGTATCGTGCGCTGTAGCCACGTTTTCGATTATTTGGACTTATGGATGATTGTCTTTGCCTGATAAGTTTATTGTTTAAAAATCGAATTATTTTTTCTTTCATGTGGGCTCATAAAGGCACTTGTGTCATGTCGAACGGATTGGAATGTTGATTCTTCGGCATTTAACTCAGTCAGTTAATTTTTTTTTGTCTAGTAACATTAGTTATGTTAATTAATTATTATTTATCGATTGTCAAATTTTAGAACGAATAGTTTTCGCTAAGGTGTTCATTTTTTTAATAATTAATAAAGCGATTAGTAACAAAAAAAATGATAAAATTATAAACGTAAGCACATGAAATCTCGAGTGGTGTTTACCTTGGTTCGAACTCGCAATCATCGGTTCATATTCAAGTGTTCTCGCCACTGGACTATCGCGGTACTTAATTAAGATGAATAGAATTGGTTTAGTAAGTATTCCGCTAAGACCGGATACATGACTGAATCTTAACTAATATTATGTATGTGTTAGTGTGTGTGTGTTTGTATGTTACGCTTTAATGCCGTAACTATTTAACCGATCATCGTGAAATTTTGCATACACGTTGTCAATGGTAGTAAGAAGGACATACCGTAACTAACACCTTACACACACCCTCAGCCCTTTTTTATCGCTGTAAAAACGCATAACGCGTTTCCCCCACGGGAATAGTGGAGGTATGTGGGACTAGCCAATGTCCAAACCACTTCCAAACAATACATGGTAGCCGAATATCCGCTCTGTTTATACGTAGTAGTAGTTTTAGTTGATATTTTCGTTTAAATCTAACCTTTGACGAGCTCCCCCTCGCCAAGGTCACGTGACGTCACCCAGCCGTTGACATTAAATGGCCTACGTCATCTGGAAGTGAGCCAGTGTAATAATTTGGATGTGTATAATTATTTTAAGGCTACCCACACACGGAGCCGGTTATATTTAACCGTTTGATATTTGTTTTTCTTGTCGGTTTTTTTTCATATATTCTCAATTCCGATATGTAGTTAGATTTATGTACATAATTACGTGGATGAACGAGATTCTATCTCATCTAATAATCTATACTAATATTATAGATTCGAAAGTAACTTCGTCTGTTACGCTTTAAAGGCTAAACCGCTGAACCGATTTCGATAAAGTATAGGCATAAGCTACTTTTTATACCTAACAACCTGACCCCTAAAACGCAGGCGAAATGTCGTATTAAACAAATGTTTGCAATGCCATTATAAAGCCTTTTCGTTTGGTACATGCAAACAGCTGACCTTTTTTTAGTTATATTTTCTTATAGGAAATACTGGTTTATGGTTCGTCGAAAAAATAAACTCGAATAGGTAAACATATGTAATAACAATAAATTGATCTTAGCATCTGAATCTGATTCCGAATCGGTAGCAGTAGGCCTAGCTCCTCTATAACTTGAACAAATTCGTTGCATACACTTAAATAAATCATCATCATATTCATCACATTAATCAGTGGATGGACATAGGCCTCCTCACAGGCGCGCCAATTCTCCTCGTTCTGTGCTAATCGCATCCATTGAGCACCCGCAATTTTTCTAAAATCGTCTGACCATCGGGCGGGTGGTCTGCCCACTGGCCTTTTTGCTTCTCTGTGACGACTTTAGTCCAGCTTCCGTCTTCCCGTCTGTCAAGTGTCCAGCCCATCTCCACTTTAACCTCGTGATACGCTTCACAATATCTTCGACTTTCGTCTATCGTCGGATTTCCTCGTTTGGTATACGATCAACGAGAGAGATGCCTAGCATAGCACGCTCCATCGCCCTTTGTGCCACTTTTATTTTGTGCATGCTATGCTTACTAAGTGTCCATGTTTCGGCACCTTAGGTGAGTATAGACAAGACATATTGGTTAAACACCTTGGTCTTGAGGCATTGTGGGAATATAAAAAAAAAAAAATATATATATATATATATATTGTTTAAGCGTTTTTTATTTACGTGTGTGGGTACCTTATAGCATTGGTATTTAGTTATCTGTTATTTTGTGAAGGTTATCCTAACGCTACATTTTTACATGTATCACTCAATGTATATACAGTTTTAAAAAAAAAACGTAGAGATAAGGGATACGATTATATAATCTGTGTTATGTTACATATAGACGGTAAATAAGCATCCGAATAAGATTTTGTTGAGATAAACATGACAAGTGGCCAGAAAGAGTGATTTTTTTAGTGGTAGCGCTTTGTGCATGTCCGACTGGGTGGGTACCACTCACTCGTCACATATCCTACCACCAGGCAGCTATACTTAGTGTTATTGTGTCTCGGTTGGAAGGATGACTGAACCAGTACATCTACAGTCACATTGAACATAACCACCCCTAACATCCTAGTTCCTAAAGTTGGTGGCACGCCGGCGTTATAAAGGATGGTGAAGGCTTCTCTCGCCTCTCTATAAACGTACATATACCCAGGCAAGCATTAATTTCCTTGTTCTTAATTGAATTTTATTATTGAAATTGTGCGTGAACATGAAAGTTTATCCACCGACTCGTATTGGTGTAGCGTGATAGGATACGCTCCAAACCATCTTCCTCAATAGGAGAGAGGACAATAACATATTGTCACTAAAATTTTTGGAGAATGTCTTTTCTTCTTCTCCCGTTAACCATATGACAAGTCTCCTCTCAAAGTCACTATGTAATGTCTAGTACGACATGGTACTCTGTTATTTCATCATACACAATCAGCTGGTTCTAGGCAACATTGGATGTGATCCAGGTTTTATATTTAAATCATTATCACGCAATCTCGGTTATTTACGGTTCGTAGTAGGGAATGGACGCTCGACGCGTGAATCATGTTTATTATTTTTTTAATTAAAAATAGTAGACAGATAGATGGGCAAAATGGCTACACCATATATTGGCGTTATGAGAAATATTAAAAAAAAAATCTTTTGACTCGGTTATGTCATTGGCTCCCCTTTTTTATAGAAATTTTCAACTCATTTATCATATTCTTAGAGACAAACCATTTCTATACCGAATTATATATTTATTCGTCAAGCAGTTTAAACGAAATGGTTTGACTAAATAATGAAGAAATGTATTTAATTTTTTAATTTACTACGAAGTTTTACTTCATAAGCGCAAACCATCTTATATTATTATATAAGTCTGGCTGAATACCATCCACACTGGCGATCAGAATCCCACGAAGACAACTAGCAACCCCTTCAATATCAACTGGCACACATTCCGAGTTCATTGAATTTCATCAAAATCGATACAGCGGTTTCAATGTGTGCCCGTATAATCCTCTTTGTTAGTTTATTGATTTATCTCGACCCCACGATATGTCTTGCAAAGAATATTTGTTAGAACGAAAGGGATGACTTTTCGGATATTATATTGAATATAATATCGGTTTTTTTAAAGCTGATTAAAGTTAGATTTGCGAATGTTTGAATGATGATGATGATAGGATGACTTCCTAGTAGATTTTGTTCATGGTGGTTAATCTCAAGGGAGACTAGACAACTGGGCGGGACATATTAGTGCACAAATGTGTGCACAAACACAGGCGCACTCTCTATTCTTTCACTATCGTAATCTGATGGGACGGCAAATCCGATACGATCGTTATAGTTAGAGCGCAGGATCTTCAGTTTTACGTGCTTTCCGAGGCACAGTAGTGTACACTACCAACTTGCTGATTCGGTATATAAAACTCTGGTGTTAGTTACACTACCCCCGTGTAAGATTACCCTGTTTAATATGCGAAGACGCTATATCCCGTTCCCCTCTTAGAACCCGGGTTGCTTCAAACGAGGCGTGAAGAGGCATCTTGCGGGCCGGCAAGGCGGGGACGGCTAGTGCAGAACATTCTTCCCGACTGTACTGGCCGTCGTCGCGTTTGGACTCTACCACTTACCATCAGGTGGTGTAGAGTCATTTGCCCTCCCGGAAAATATTTAAAAAAAATCTGTGTTTCTTTCTGATTTTATGTTGTATACTTATTGGTAACCTAAGTATATTCTTTTTAGTTCGTTTTTTGTCGTTTGTCCTGAATAAATAAATTAACAAATATGTGAATAAATGATTGTTTGAACTCGACCAGTTTGGCCTACACATTATCTTACTGCGCTCGAGATAAATAATATAATATGAAATTAAATTAATATCGAGGTGGTGTGCATTACCGTCTAGGTGGGCACCACCCTCTCATCGATCGTTCCGCCCCTAAACGTCAATACTTGCCGTGTTTCGGTTTGAAGGTTGAGTGAGATGATAAGAGATGCAGAGGACGGACGTTTTTGATCTTATTGTTGAAAGGGGATGGGTGAAGCTGCAATGCTTATATATATGGGCTAAAAGGACTATTAGTGAGATACATAATTACCAGTTCTTCTGTCTTATAATAAATACATTTTCGTTTTAGCGTTTTTCTTATAGCATATTTAATCTATGATGAAGTGATAGATTAGAGGCGTAGTCCAGGGGCGAACACCCTCAATGATTTCAAGGGCGATCAGCAGCTGCGTTTTAAGTTCGACTGTTCCGAGAAAGGGGTCGACTAACGCACGCACATTTTCGAAATTGGCAATGTCGCCCAATTATATGAATTTTTAAGGTTGCCCTGTATTACGTTACATTATTTTTTTTTAATTTAATTACAAAATTAATGTTTTCTTAATCATATAATATAAATAGAACAATATATAAATATATATATATTTTGAAGTAATTGTATTTATATTATGTATAATATAGGTAGGTATAGGTATAGGTAACAGCCTGTGAATGTCCCACTGCTCGGATAAGGCCTCCTCTCCCTACTTGAGGAGAAGGTTTCGGAGCTTATTCAACCATGCTGCTCCAATGCGTGTTGGTGGAAATTATATACAGGTACGGACGGGTAAAATTACTTGGTCTGGGTAGGTAACACCTACCTATCATCACTGTAATAGAATTGTTGTTGTGTACCCGTTGGAAGGGTGATAGAGCCTGTGTAACTACAGCCACGAGGGACATGACATCACAGTCTCCAACACGGCAACGATGTAAGGGGTGGTTAATATGTCTTACGGCGCCAATGTCTGGGCGGTAGTGAAATTTTGATAAGTTGACATAGTGATAAGATCAAGATAAATCTGTGCCAAATTTATATCGAGCCAGTTTGCCAATGCCCCGTCCGAATCTCCTTCCCTGATGATCACAATCGCGTTATTGTTGTGACGCTCGTGATGCGATATGACCTTGACACTCTGACGCAACGTGCTGATAAGGACTTGTCATACTTTCTTCACGCACAGCGATATTATATAAATAATCTTTATATATAATAGCTGACAATTAATACGGTCACCTTATCGGTTCATACTTACTTTACTTTATACTTTTTATTGTACACCACAAAGAGAAAGAGAAAAAAAAACGAAACATGGATACAGCCTAAATAAGAGTAGCATACAATTTTGGTGACCTTATCGCTACATAGCGATCTCTTCCGGGCAACCAACGGAGTAAGTGATAACTCATAGGATATGAGGTAGGTGGTGCTCTAATAATAAATAAGATAATATTAATTTATGATTAAACAAACTAATAAATAAATGTAAATATAAAATACACATAATATATATAAAATACACATAATATATGTATCCGTGCAGTGACGGAGAAAGAATACATTTCACTGCCCCTTTCCCATGGGTGTCGTAAGAGGCGACTAAGGGATATCATCTGGTGGTAGGATGATACACATCCGCCTGGCTTGTTACCACCGTACGCATGGTGAAAATCTCGTGAAGTGGCTTGCAGCCGCGTTTCGAGGTCAGCCAGCGTACAGCCAGTGCCCGAGCGAGCATTGCCGCGATGGGTGTTGGTCCAGTGGAGACGGCTGCTGAACCAATGCCGGGGGAAGCACGCCTCCACACTTTGCCCATCCCTATCGTGGCAATACGTCGCTCGCTTCACGTCTCTTTACGAGGCGTGAAGAGGCATCTTGCGGGCCGGCAAGGCGAGGGCGGCTAGTGCAGAATCTTCTTCCCGACTGTACTGGCCGTCCTCGCGTTTGGACTCTACTACCACTTAACATCAGGTGGAGTAGAGTCATTTGCCCACCCGGCAAATATAAAAAAAAAAAAAAATATATATATCAATAAATAAATTATATTATCAATACATATAGAGTTACAACTATACAATATAAATACATACTATAAACAATAAGAACGAATAAAAACGATAAGTCCTCAAACAAAACAAAAAAAACAATGTGATCGGTAGATTTATACATGGCTAGCCCCCCCCCCACTTCGTCCGTTTTGACGTTTATCTTTTTTACGCCACTAATTACTTTTATAGAAAGAAAACGTCGTAGCAATATGTATTTATTTTTGAAAATGAAATTTAGCTTTCTGTAATTTAATTTAATAAAAGAAATTTTAAAATCGGTTTAATAGAAACAGACATATTTAAAATCTTTTTTCTTATTAATATTAGTATAGATTCAGATGGGAACTAGATGAGAAATAATAAGTTGAATGCTTGTTTTTTTTTTTTAAATAATACATTTATTTATCTGTGGGACAGACAATAATGTTTACATTTTTGTAATATATATATATATATATATATATATATATATATATATATATATATATATAAATACAGTTATATGTGGGAGACAGGACCCCAAACTAGGTTGCCAATTTGCTAAGGATTGTGTTATATAAAACGGTTATAGTTAACACTTACCATTAGGTAGCCCGTTTGGCCGCCTTCCTATTTTGTATTAAAAAAAAAATTGTATTCTCGTATTCTACCTGATCGATAGAGTAAATATGTATGTATGTATGTATGTATGTATGTATGTATGTATGTATGTTCCTAAACGAAGATCTTTTTATGTAATTCGTTCATCAAATCTTTTTGTGTTTATAAATAAATGTCGGCATCAGAAATATAATCAAATAAGGTGACATACGCAATGCGTTGGTATTTGGCCGGACGCCAGAGCCGATGAGACACGAAAAACTCACAGAAACATTGAAATTCTTAAACCCCGTATGAGACGTGACGATATTTCGTTCAGCGTTTGATGTCTCTCCGATCCCGTGGACTGTCGCGTTAAAGTCAGAATATGTTTTTTATTCAAGAAGACTCATGCCGAGATGGCCCAGTGGTTAGAACGCGTGAATCTTAACCGATGATCGTGGGTTCAAACCCGGGCAAGCACCGCTGAATTTCATGTGTTTATAATTCATCTCGTGCTTGACGGTTAAGGAAAACATCGCGAGGACACCTGCATGTATTAAATTTCACTGAAATTCTTCCACCTGTGTATTCCACCCGTATTGGAGCAGCGTGGTGAAATAAGCTCCAAACATTCTCAAAAATGGAAAGGAGGCCTTAGCCCAGCATTGGGACATTCACAGGTTTGTTACTGTACTGTAAGGTATAAGGTATTTGATAATGATGAGTAATAAGGTATTTGGTAATGATTAAAATATTGTAATCGAATCATCATTAGATATTGAAACAGCAGTACTTTATTAATGTATACTGGTGGTAGGGCTTTGTGCAAGCTCGTCTGGGTAGGTACCACCCACTCATCAGATATTCTACCGCAAAATAGCAGTACTTGATTTTGTTGTGTTCCGGTTTGAAGGGTGAGTGAGCCAGTGTAATTACAAGCACAAGGGACATCAAATCTTAGGTCCCAAGGTTGGTAGTGCATTGGCTATGTAAGCGATGGTTAACATTTCTTCCAGTGCCAATGTCTAAGGGCGTTTGGTGACCACTTACACTCAGGTGCTATATAAAAAGTTTTTTAAAGATTTTCGTCGTTTTTATCCTGAGTTGATTGATGACGTTGTTATCTGATAATATTCAAGGTTCGTTTAATCAGTAATTCTCTTGTAACACACTAACCATAATGAGCTTGTCTGATAAGTGTTATATTGTTACGCAAATTTATTTAGCGATAGCCTGATGGAATTATGATGGTTTCTTTAAAGAGAAAATTAACCAGCTCGGCTTTTTAATCGATCAAATTCGATAGTTTATTTAATTATAATATAAAACTGGAGTGGAGACCACGCCTTGGTAAACGTAGCGGAGGACCTCCAGATAAGTGGAGTGACGATATACGCAAGGTGAAATATTATATTCAATATACTCGTAGATGCCTAGCTATAAATATCTGTTTTAATTAACCTCAACAATAGAAAATTATGGTTATAAGACACATCGCATGGCGACCCTGCCGTTTGGCTAGTTTTTTTCTAAAGACTTCATTGAAATTTCTATATCATTACTATGGTAAATCAAGCTTCTTTTATAGTATAGGCGGACGAGCATATGGGCCACCTGATGGTAAACGGTCACCAACGCACCAATAGACATTGGCATTGTTAGAAATGTTAACCTTGGGAACTAAGATGTTATGTCCCTTGTGCCTGTAATTACACTGACTCAATCACCCTTCAAACCGGAACACGACAATACCGAGTACTGCTGTTTTGCGGTAGAATATCTGATGAGTGGGTGGTATCTACAAAGACGAGCAGCTTGCACAAAGCCCTACCACCAGTAAGTCTTATGTCGTTTCTCTTTCTTCATTGAAGCAAAATTCTAATCTTGACTATTTAACAACGACACGGTTTATAACAACGATACAACTTCAATTCGAAGTATCGATGTTTGTTTAAATAACTGATGTGGTGGTGAGTGGGTGGTGACGCCGACGGGTCGAAGAGCGACGGTACCATTGCTACGCTTATATATTTAGATTTAAATATTTCTATTTGTCCATTAGATATTTCTTTTCCATTATCCGAGATGGAATTCTATTTCAGTGGATGCTTACGTTTTAATATAAAAATGTGTTCCTATATTCTTAAGATTCTGTAATTTTGACTGTGGGTTGATAGTCAGGATTATATGGATAGGATATGTTTGGATATTTCTTCAGAATAATTTATTTACTTTTTCATTTACTAACTTTCTAAACGCTACTAACGATTTGAATGAACTTCAAAACTCTTCCCGGATGTGTCCCGGATGTGATGTGTCTTTGGGGGGGGGAGGTTTTAAGGCCCGTTTGTTTTCGGTACACCCTGATAACGTTCATAGAAATTTTTTACGAAGACGAAAGAAATATGAAATATTTTTAGTTTGGTTATCCACGATAATTTTTTTAAATTGTTTTTTTATATTTGCCGGGAGGGCAAATGACTCTACTCCACCTGATGTTAAGTGGTAGTAGAGTCCAAACGCGAGGACGGCCAGTACAGTCGGAAAGAAGGTTCTGCACTAGCCGCCCTCGCCTTGCCGGCCCGCAAGATGCCTCTTCACGCCTCGTTTGAAGGAACCCGGGTCGTAAGAGGAGGGGAATACGTGAGCTGGTAAGGAATTCCATTTTTTGGAAGTGCGACAAAGAAAGGAGTTGCCAAATTTCTTTGTGCGCGATGGAATTGATGTCACAGTTAGTCGGTGACATCGAGAGCCAGCACGCGTAGACTTGTGAAGGAAGGCTTTCAATTCTGAAGCGATTGCGATCGATGGTATACGATGGATGCGTCTAATGAAACGTTCGCAAATAATGTGTCGAACAAATTGATCTTTACGTCAATGATAGCGTATCGAAAGTGGCACAAAATCTCACGGTATCCTTAAGAACGGAGTAGTTACTCAATCCTTCGTCTGCGGTCCGACATTTTTGCAGAAACCCGTTAATATTTATATGTACAAGACGAAATGGTCCTTATCGCGTTGGACATAAGAGCGTGCGTGTCAATGTGGCGTGGTTTAATAAGATCAAAGTGATACGCTCGTAATTATGTAGTTCGGTGTAAGTCATGAGATTTTTGATACTTTTACGGGAGTTGTGACCGTACTGCATTGTAACTAAATTGTTTTATTTCTCAATTAATTATCAAATATAATTAGTATTGTTTTATTAATTTGTTGTTAATGTTTTGATTTGACAGACATTTGTGTGTACAAACATGTCTGTTTGTCCCGAGTCTGGGTGTAATTATCTATATTAGTATGTATTTACAAAAGAAAAGTAGTATATGTAGTATATCAGTTGTCTGGTTTCTATAGTACGAGCTCTGCTTAGTTTGGGATCAGATGGCCGTGTGTGAATAATGTGCCAGAATATTAGTTATAATTTGTTTTGTGAACCATAAATATCTGTCTGAACTTCTACTAAACCAATATTCATAAAACTCATACCAGAAGATGAAGCGAGTTTCGGAGAAGGTTGTCAGTATATAATATTATTAAAAAAGTAGCTGCGCTTCACAATTTCACTCGATTTATATTTTAAATATGACGTCACATGCTTGAATTTCCCGTTATGGTCTATGTTAATATTATTAATATATTATTAAAGATATAAATATTAATATAGACAAAAATGGGAGATATGAATGACTGCCTCGTTGGTTTAGTGGCTAGATGTGAGGCCCCAGACCCAAAGGTCCTGTCGAAAATTGTCAATAGCTGTCCGGAGTCTGGAAGTTGGTAGAGTTTACTCTTCCGTGGCTGGGAAAGAACGTAAAGCCATTGGTTCCGCGCCTGAACTCTTTTCGGTCGTGTCGGATCGCCGTCCCATCGAATTATGAGAGTTAGGGAATAGAGAGTGCACCTGTGTTTGTGCACTATTAATACATCCTGCGTAGTTGGCTAATCTCTCTTGAGATAAGCCGCCGTGGCCGAAATAATATTATAAATGCAAAAGTAACTCTAACAGCCAAATCACTGAACCGATTTTGATGAAATTGTGTATGAATTAAGTTTGAATCCGCATCGGAGCAGAGTGGTGGAATAAGCTCCAAAACCTTCTCCTCAAAAAAGGGAGAAGAGGCCTTAGCCCAGCAGTGGGATATTTACAGGCTGTTACCGTACCCTTTATTAATACTATTCTCATATCAGAGGGATCCACTTTTCCATAACATAGTATGTTATATAAAATCGACAAGAGTCAAGTTTTATTTATTGTACTTTTTTTTTTGTAAAATGTGGGTAGGGTTATATTATTGTTACTTTTCTTTAACAATTCAACACATTGTCATTAAACTGTTTACTATCCCTAAAATATAAATACAAGACATATTTCTATTATACCCAAAAACAGATGACAGTTGTGAAACAACAACCTTAAAATTTAGACAATTTCATGATTTTATGTTTTTCGTGAACAGATAGAACAGCTTATGACTTGGAGCTGATGTGAATGCGTTTTGATACTGAACCAACCGGGTTACGAAAAACTCGATACGGGACAAGTTTAAAAAAAAAAAACAAAAAACAACGTGAAAGTCTTCGCCGTTTTTGACGTTTCAATATTATATACGAACTCATCGAAACGATATTTTAATATGTCTTCGGAAAAGATTCAAAATGTCTTTTTCAAAATCAAAATATACTTCATTCGGGTAGGTTCATAAAAGTGGTTTCGGATCAGATATTACTGATAGTCAGGATTATATGGATAGCGTATGTTTGGATATTTCTTCAGTATAATTTATTTACTTTTTCTTTTAATAGTTTTCTAAACGCTACTAACGATTTGCATGAACTTCATAACTCTTCCCGGATAGGACGTGTCTTTGGGGGGGGGGGGCGGATTTAAAGCCCCTTTGTTTTCATTAGAACGTTCATAGAAAATTTTACGAAGACGAAAGAATTATGAAATATTATTAAATATTAGGTTACCACAATGCCGATCGCTTTCAATTCCGAAGCGCTTTCGGATCAGATATTACTGTATTGAATTAAGCTACGACCGGTTCGGTATGTAGATTCTACAGAGAACCGGAAAGAAACTTGATAGTTATTCTTTACACCATTTTAATTACAGTGTTAAAAACACTTCACCCTATTTTTTTATTTATTTATTTTATGGTCTTCTTCTCCTTGTTCTGCCCCTAAACAGTAATACTTAGTATTGTTGTGTTTCGGTATGAAAGTGGAATATGCCAGTAACTACAGGCACATGGGATGTAACTTCTTGGTTTCCAAGGTTTATGGTGTATTTGAGATGGTAGGCATCGTTAGTATTTGTAACAGTGACAATATCTGAGGGCGATTGTGACCACTTACTATCCTGTGGCTTATTTGATTGTTCGCCTCCCTATAATGAGCCGAGATGGTCCAGCGGTAAGAACGTGTGATTCTTAACCGATGATCATGGCTTCGAACCCGGGCAAGCATCACTGAATTTGCATGTGCTTAATTTGTGATTATAATTCATCTCGTGCTTGACGTTGAAGGAAAACATCGTGAGGAAACCTGCATGTGTCATGTAATTTCACTGAAATTTTGTCACATGTGTATTCCACCAACCCGCTTTGGAGCAGCGTGGTGGCCTTAGCCACATTCACATTCTGTTACTTTACTGTACTATCAATAATATAAAAGAATAACTGACTTATTGACATCAAAAGTCCAACCTATTGGGACTGCTCGTCCGCCAACATATGCTATAAAAGAAAACTATAAACTATAAAAATTATAAACTAAAACCTTCCTTATTAATGACTCCGTCCATTGGTGAAAACTCGTTCGGGAGGAACGGATTCTCATACGGTTTTTTCTATCGCGTTTAGTCGGACAGACAGACAAAGCGAGGTGGCGAAGCCGTGGACGAACACTTGCTGTCATCATAAATCAATAATTATGTCTAATTTTGTTCGTAGGTTCGAGGTGGGAGTACTGGCGCGCCGCCTCCAGCGCCTCCGGCCCTTGAAGAGAAGAGGTCTCCTCTACAGCCGCAACAGCAGCAGCAGGGCAGGGCGCAGTTACCACCAGGTATTTTTTGTTCTAACAAAAAAATTATATATTATGTATAAAACTTTGAAAACTACGGAAGGTGATATGACGTAAGTGTATATAAACAAAATGCTTTTCCTTGTTAAAATATAAACCGAGAAGCTTCGGTTTGGCTATTTTTAAAATGTACGCTATAATCCAAATAAGGTTTTCCGGGAAAATTCATCAAGTCGATTGTGTAGTTTTTTTTTTTTAAATATTACATAATCTCATCCAAGATATTTCCACCGGATGGAGGTACGTGTACTACTAGGATACACGGCCTTATCGTATTTATGTAAAAACTTATTACTAGGAATTTATCCGTTTCTGAAATGCTGGTCATCATTTAGTAGTGAAATACTAGTAAGTTTCAAAAGTGGTGATCTTTATTCATCGTCACCGTTCTCTTCACCAGAGCCCGTCCCGCCACCTCCAGCTCCGAAACCGGCAGTCGTGAAGGCGCCGAAGAATGCCAAGATAAATCAAAAGGTCAGTTCCAAGCTAATCGTTTCTAACCTTTCGATTTTAGATGCTCCGTGGAATTTTTCGACCAATCAGCAATGAGTACGTGTGAGTTGATTCTGGAAATTTAAAACTCTTCTGTTATTTTTTATTGGGGGGGGGGGGTCGAAGATATATTAATGTCTATGATAATTAGATCGATAGGTATATATGACTACGATTGTGGTCGGATCATTTAACATTATACCAATAACTAAATTTAGTAGTCATTGTGTTTTTTTTTTTAAATTATAAGTCTTAGGTATTACACCGTACAGGATTATATAAATGATAGAAGAACTCTTGGAGTTGGTAAACGTTGATGTTCATACAGGATATAGAAATATAATTGTTCACGATTATTGGCTGTATTGTATTGAATTGAAAAAGAGTAATTATGAGTTTCTGGCCGGTTCTTCTCCGTGGATACTTCGTTCCGAAACATTAGTAGCTTTATGTTAAAATTTAAATTGTACAGTGTTGACATATCTAAAAATAATATTATTTCTTAGTGTATATATTAAGGTTAATAGAAGGAATGTTATTCATGGGAATCCAGGCTCGTATTCGTGTTGACAATCCTTCATGGGAACGCTATCTTGGTCTTCACAAGTTTGAAGAACACGAGACCAAGAGATGACCCGCACGACTTGGGGTGTACGTCACACGTCAAAATCGAATCGTAGATAAAAAAATTACGTTCCAATCTATGCATTAAACTAAATAAACTTAAGAGATCTTAAAAGTCCCACTGCTGGGCCTGGTGTCTAATGGGTATCGATACTAATTTTATAAATGCGAAAGTAGAAAGGGCTTTGTGCGAGCTCGACTGGGTAGGTACCGCCCACTCATCAGATATTCTACCGCAAAACAACAGTACTTGGTATTGTTGTGTTCCGGCTTGAAGGGTGAGTGAGCCAGTGTAACTATTGGCACAAGTGATATAAAATCTTAGGTTCCAAGGTTGGTGGCGCATTGGCGATGTAAGCGATGGTTAACATTTCTTACAATGCCAATATCTACGGGCGTTGGTGACCAATTACCATCAGGTGGCCCATATGCTCGTCCTCCTTCCTATTCTATAAAAAAAAGTGACTCGGTCAGCTTGTTACGCTTCCATGGCTAAATTACTGAACCGATTTTGATGAAATTGCATATGAAGCATGCTATAACCCAAAGGAAAGAACATAGGTTGCTTTTCATGTCTTAAATCAAATACCAACAAACATCGCCCCACCCCCTTCCCAAAACTCAGGCGATAACTAGTAGTACTCAAACCTTCCTCAATAGTAGTCCCTGAGATTAGCTCGCTCAAATAAACATACTCGTATATAGTATAACTCTTTAGCGGTATATTGTTGGTCCGACCCGGGGTTTGAACCCGTGACCTCGAGATATGCAACATTGTGAGACAGCCACTAGACCAGCAACGCAGTGACGATTTCATCTCAATATAAGCTACATATAAAAAATCGTCAACCATTTCGAATGTTCATTAATATGTAGTAGATCTGAATTTATAACATTTTATTTATAGTCACGTGGTGTATTGATTGAATGACGTTTCGCTCGTACTATGAATACGGTATGAGAATATAGTGTTGTCATTTTTTTTTATAGTATAGGTAGGCGGACGAGCATATGGGCCACCTGATGGTAAGTGGTCACCAAACGCCCTTAGACATTGGCACTGTAAGAAATGATAACCATCTCTTACATCGCCAATGCTCCACCAATCTTGAGAACTAAGATGTTGTATCCCTTGTGCCTGTAATTACACTGGCTCACAAACCCTTCAAACCGGAACACAACAATACCAAGTACTGCTGTTTTGCAGTAGAATATCTGATGAGTGGGTGGTACTGACCCAGACGAGCTTGCACAAAACTCTAGCACCATTTGTTAATATCGAAGTATTTTATTTTATAAATAACTGTTAGCCTATGTACTATTCTGTATGCTTGACTCATAAAGTTTGTACGCAATATATAATGAGGACCGGTTGAGTAATTAATACCTAACAAACATACTCAATTTCGCGTTTATAATTTTACTGGGGATTGTGTCTTTGATATTATACAGAAATGTTTCTTATTGTTAATGAACAATGATTTGTTGCCAAGCCGATTTGGCTCAGTGCTGTCATCATGGATCCCTGTTTCAAATCCGGCCAAAGCCAGAGTTTTTTTATTTATTATATTTGGCTCACGGGTGTAGGAAAACAACGTGAGGAAATGCCAAACGAGATAAAGGATGAGGCCCTTGCCCAGGAAATTTACGAGCAGATTAAAAAAAAACCACTTTACGCATATTATAACTCTATTTTGATCGAACCGATTTTGATAAAATTCACAACTAGTGTAGACGTAGGCTACAATTTTATACCAAACACCTGACACTGCGGGCGAAAACTGTAATACAATAGCTCTTTGGCGAGTGAATATATGTACGTATAAGTATATATATAGCTCTCTTTCGCAACTATGTTGTGTAATTTTTTACGTCATTTCCGTTCAACCGTAAAATTTTACCCTTGGCACGCCTAATGGAGTATAATTAAAAAAAAAAGTTACGTTGACTGTATAACGTCAATTTCAACAGATTATTATAAAAGTCAATTAAAGATAACGTTCGAATACCAATCGAGTAAACGTGTAAGAATTTTGAAAATCGAACGCCACGTCAAGATTTAAAACCGCGCGAAACTACGCAGACATGAAAAAAAAATGTATGTAATGTCCGCGAACAGTTCGTATTTTTGTTCCATAACATTTTAAAATTTTCCACGGGAATGTAGTCATTATTACGTAGTAGTCTGTTCTATTTTTCCGTGGATCTGATTTGTAGAGTGACCAGATATATTGATTAATTAGTACATTAAAGTTTTTCTTTATTTTATTTATCATAGGTAGGTAGGCGAATGGAACATCCGATGGTAAATGGTTACCACTGTAAGAAATGCTCATAGCTTATCTCTTCAATGTGCCACCAACCTTGGGGACTATGATGTCCTGCTACAGTGGCTTACTCATCCTTCAAACCTTTAAAAGATTAAGATAATTAGTATTGCTGTTTGGCGGTAGAATAGGTGATGTACGGGTGGTGCCTACCTTAACGACTGCACGAAGCCTTACCACCAAAGTAATATAAAAATATCACTATTTTAGCTCTTTTTGTCATCATGGATTTGACATACGAAAGACGAGACACCATCTCCCCGCTAATAAGAGTTTTAATTTATTTTAATGCATATTTTATTATATTGGTTTTCTATAATTATACATTTTTTATATTGCAGCATTATAAATAAATAAATAATTAAATTCGTAAATTGTATCCGTGAATCGTAATAAAACATGGCCGCTGTACAGACACAACGCGCAATCGCGGTTCTAGTGTTGTGCAGCGATCACTACGTTATCGATCAAATACTTGACTCGTTTGTTATTGTCGCATGTTGTTTGATAGATATGTCTTATTATAATGATGTTGTACGCTGTAACGATAAGTACGATATTTAAAAAAAATATTACATAAGTAACATAATTAATATTACATAAGTTACATGTCTAATTACTTATTAATTGGGATTTGTATTAAGATGGTAATTTAAAAAGTTTTAATGTGTTTATGTAATTATATTATTACACAAAATAATTGCATTTTAAAATTTAAAAAAAAAACTTATGTTTTTTGTCGTAATAACAGAAACATTATTAATCGATGATTAATATTTAATAATGATATTCAACACTCTGGTTACCGTATCGTTTTTCTTTATTTATCTTCGAGGTATTTTACCGAGATAGTGACATATATAACACGTTTAACAGGTACATTTGCCGTTCGTATGTTATATAAAAAGATCATGAGAAATACAAAAAAAAAATAACAATAGTCGAGTTATAAAATTAATATTCATCGCAAGCAAGCGAACCATATACATCACTAGGCCAGTCGGACGCCCGGCGGCGCGGTTGACGGTCGCGTTTCCCGCGCATTTTAAATTCAGAACGCATATTTTATCTGCTAATATAAATAATATTACAAGTATTCGATTCGAAAAAGGTTTTATTACGTACATTATAGTTTAGTGTTGCATCGAGTTGTGATACATATGCACAGTTCTGTGTTATTTAAATTTGAATTTAAAAAAAAAAAATTAAGAAAGAACGTTTATAGTGTTTAGTTTTTAATCTATGTGTTATTGTTTATCGCGTACATTTGTTCTGGTTGGAATGCAGTTTCACGGTTTGGAGTTGTTATTTATATGACGAATTTTATATATTTGTTTTTTTTTTTTACGATTTTACGGGAAGTATGCACTGTGTGAGTTGGTTCTGCTCATTTATACGTTGCGTTGAGTTTAATTACAATATGATTTCATTTTATTTATTAGGTTTAATTAAAATTACTTACACTAATTCATTTAAAGAAACAATAAATTAATTAAAAGTAAACACAACATGTGAATGAAAAATTGACACCAGTTCATATATACAAAAAAAAGAAGCTTAAGAAAACAAGAAATAGAATAAAAAATTAATAATTATAAACAATTTTATAAATATATCCAACAAGTGATACTCATAATTATTTATCATTCAAGTCGTTAGAAAATAGGGGCCATATTGAATGTTTTTTGAAGCATAGATGGGGTAATTCGGTGGCCTTGTGCACGTCAGATTATAACTCAATATTCATCGCATATTTTTCGCAGTCTTAATGACGACCGGGAAAGTGTAAATACAGGGACAAGGATTATGGTTTATATTAGTTCACGAGATCGGTGGCGTATTGGCGATGTACGGTATGGTTTATATTTCTTACACGGCGTTGGTGATCGTCTTCGTTTTTTTTTTTTCATTTTTCATTGTTCTATTATCGTTTTTATTAACAGTGAATTGAGAGCGAATTTTTAAACTTATCCGTGATTAACAAAAACCCAAACCGCCGAGTTACTTTGCCGGTCCTTCCCGGGTCAGGGTATTTTTTTTCCGGACCGGTGATAGTTTCTACTTTGATAATCAATTAGTAAGTGTAATGCTTGTAATATTAATTAAAGTGTAATCAATGCGTTATTACATATGCTTTTATTGCGGAAGCCGCCATTTTTAATTTCAATTCTCGTTGACATAATATAGCGCGAGTTGTGAGTACTGATATTGTCATTATTGTCTGTCTGTCACGCTGGAGTTACTCTGGGATGTTCTTATTTATATGATATTGTAATGGTTAGACGTCTTAATGGCTGTATTTTTTTATGTTATTAGTATTTGTTTGCGTAGTAGGTGAAGAGGGGTGGCGCGATGTAAAAACGTAGGCTACGTTCATGATTGTAGTACAAGCTTGTTTCATACTACCGTAACCGCCTGTGAATGTACCATTGCTGGGCTAAAGGCCTGCTCCCTTTTTGAGTATAAGGTTTTGGAGCTTATTCCACCGCGCTGCTCCAGTGCGGTTTGGTGGAATACACATGCTGGTTTCCTCACGATGTTTTCCTCCACCGTAAAGCACGAGATGAATTATTATCCCAAATTAAGCACACGAATATTCAGTGGTGCTCGCCCGGGTTTGAACCCACGATCATCGATTAAGATTCACGCGTTCTTACCACTGGGCCATCTCGGCTTGTTTCATACTAAATTTCATCAAAGTCAGTTTAGTGATTTATCCTCGGAAGGGTTTGAACCTCCGGAATCTGCGGGATAACTAACTACTAAACCCAATATTATCAATACTAGGCATGAATTGTATTCTAACTAATGTTATAGAATATGCGAAAGGCACAAGGGAAGTAACATATTAGTTACCAAGGTTGGTGGCGCATTGGCGTTGTAAGGAATTGTTGATATTAACATCGCCAATGTCTATTGGCGGTGTTGACCACTTACCTTTATGGTCCACTTGCAAGTTGGTGTCCAACACCCACCCAATCCTCAATCACAAACGAAGTCGAGTTCGAAAATAATACGGTGATATTATAAATATCGTGCCGACTATATCCGTCTATTCGTTTTAAAAATATATATATATTTGTTGTTTAGAAAATGGTATTCGTTGCGTGTGGTTTTGGCACGATTGTCGTTTTTTTTTTTTTTATAAAAAATGTAATGTAGTTTCGGTTTCGTAACGCGTATATAACTGTTTATCTTAATGTATGATAGATTTATTGGGATCGAACTTTGGACTCGTCTGGTTCGAGATATTAGGACGGAAAACGTTTTAGTGAAACTGTTATAAGATTAGTATTCCAATATTTCTCTCGAGTGAGATACGAATTAAGTTCTTATAGAATAGCCGAGCCGAGATGGCCCAGTGGTTAGAACGCGTGAATCTTAATCGATGATCGTGGGTTCAAATCGGGGGCAGGTTGAATTTTCATGTGCTTAATTTGTGTTTATAATTCATCTCGTGCTTTACGGTGAAGGAAAACATCGTGAGGAAACCTGCATGTGTATAATTTCATTGAAATTCTGCCACATGTGTATTCTACCAACCCGCTTTTGATCAGCGTGGTGGAATGAGCTCCAAACCTTCTCCTCAAAAGGGAGAGGAGACCTTAGCCCAGCTGTGGGACATAAACAGGCTGTTACTGTTTAATGTAGAATAGCAATGATTTGATCATATCAAGTTTACCTCAATGTTTGGTATCGCTGGTTCGATCCAGCTGTTTTACTCAGTATGTAGTCACTTATTACTCATCCGTGAAATGTTGACAATTGTTGGTGATATACTATTTTGACGCGTGTATCCTTGTAATGTTATGATTATAACGGTCAATGTCGCATGTCACTTTCTGACGTTTCATGACCGTTTTCCACTGTGAGTCTCGAGTTTGTTCTTATGGAATAGCCGTACCGATCCCTTGGGTTATTTACGTCACTCCCTGGCACACGTTCAATTAAAGGGGTTAATAGGAATAACAGTAAATCCCATAAAAAAGGGATTTGCTATTGTTTTTTTTTTATGTTATTTTTTCGAACCATTAATTCGTCTTTTGTTTTGTGTAAAGATATTTTTTGATTCCTATATACACTAATTCTAAGAGCAATGAAACGCGCGATGCTTGGGGTTTCTCTGGGCGATAGAATCCGAAATGAGGACATTCGCCAGAGAACTAAAGTCACCGACATCGCGCGTAGAATTAACACGTTGAAGTGGAAGAGGGCTGGTCATGTCTCCAGGCGCATTGATGGCCGATGGAGCCGACACGTGTTAGAGTGGAGACCACGCTTAGGCAAACGTAGTGTAGGGCGCCCTGTGACAAGATTGACCGACGATTTGAAAAAGGTGGCAGGTACGGGATGGATGCGGACTGCCCAAGATCGGGATGGTTGGCGTTCTATGGGATAGGCTTTCGTCCAGCAGTGGACGGCAAAAGGCTGAAAAAAATATACACTAATTAAGCGTCCTCGTGAGGACGACAATATCCCAATACAATATCGAACCTACGATTTTTACATCGCAAAACGTTCCGAAAACCATTGCGCTGTTGACGCTTTCGAGACATGTTGACCTCTTATGTATAATAATTATAATTATACATAGCAAAACGTTTAAAAAAAAATATGTCTGTAATACAAGACCTTTTAATATATTCCGTATTAAATAAATTAAAAAAAAATTAACTCATTTCGCTCAAGCATCAGATAATTTCGTAATTATTTCGTAACACACATCCAATTCGTTTTAAATTTATTCATTGCTTTAGTATTGCACAATATACGTATAATCACAACCTCTCGAATGAGGCTGTAGATCCATTGGAACGCATAGCGCTAGTTCTAAACTTATATTATAAACAGATGAGTTTTGTATGTTTGTTTGCAATGGATAAACTCATAAACTGCTTAGCAGATTTTAAATAATTGTATCCACATTATCAGCGAGTAATATTAATAAGCTGAATTTTATTATCAATAAACTTAGTTATCCCAACGAATTTTGCAATAATGGTAATTCAAGGTCATTAAAATATTTTCCTATAAATTATGTAATAATTGTAAGATAGATAATTGTTTAATCCAGGCGAAGTCGAGATATTATTATATATAACTGTATTTCGTCGTGGATTGCCTTGTCTATTGGTAAGCCAATGGAACGTATCCAGGAATTCATTATGAGTCAAAATGTATGTATTTTTTATCCTACGAGCAATTTTACGGTTGCCCATCGGGTTTTTTTGTTTTATGTTATAGAACGGCTGACCGGCAAATGTACCCGGTGTTAAGTGGTCGTCACCATTGTCATTGACGATGTAAGAAATATCAACCATTCCTTACATAGCCAACGCGCCACCGACCTTGGGAACTAGGATGTTGTAACCCTTGTTTTTGCCTGTTGATCATAAATTCTACTTTGCGTGAAATCCGTAATGAGCGTCTACGCACTGAAAGAAGTAACGTCGCTCAATTTGAAGTCGATCGGGCGTATAGTTTCGGAGATCTCGTGCTGAGTCAGTCAGTCAGTCAATGGTAATTTCGCTTATATACCGTACCGTAACCGTAACAGCCTGTGAATGTCCCACTGCTGGGCTAAATTCCTCCTCTCCCTTTTTTGAGGAGAAGGTTTGGAGCTTATTCCACCACGCTGCTCCAGTGCGGGTTGGTGGATTACACATGTGGCAGAATTTCAGTGAAATTAGACACATGCAGGTTTCCTCACGACGTTTTCCTTCACCGTAAAGCACGAGATGAATTATTATCCCAAATTAAGCACATGAAAATTCAGTGGTGCTTGCCCGGGTTTGAATCTACGATCATCGGTTATGATTCATGCGTTCTTACCACTGGGCCATCTCGGCGCTTATATACACGTATACATATATAACATAAGAACTCCATCTTCTATCTATTTACTTTTATGTATAGTGAAGCCTGTTACTCTGTTACTGAATATATGTCAGACAAAAGTGCTTTAAATTGAAGGATTCCTGGATCTCGCGCAGGAACTAACTCCTAATTAATACGAATATGTATTTTTGTAAAAAAAAAAAAACGAGTTAATACTGAGATTCTTGTTGGTTCTCTCTTGACGATCCATAAGTACTTATAATAGTTTGAAGGGTGAGTGAGCCAGTGTAGTTACAGGCACAAGATAACATCTTAGTTCTCAAGGTCGGTGGCGCATTGCCGATGTAAGCGACGGTTAACATTTCTTACAATGTCAATGGGCGTTGGTGAACGCTTACCATCAGGTGGCCCATATGCTCGTTCGTTTACAAAGTGTAAAAAAACATAGACAAGAGGCGATCGTTTCATTCTCATAATTTCATGTTGCCTATACATCTAGATTGGGGTATTGCACAATATTTTTTAGATGGTAGATTTAGTACATACGTATTAATTTCTACATACACTTATTCTCTATTACTGGTTTTCGTGTTACCTTTTGGGAGGGCAGGACCTATGTTCTCAGTGATGGATGACGTTCAGCTCGATATTGAAGTGCAGAACTGGTGGTAGAGCTCTGTGCAAGCTCGTCTGGGTAGGTACGCCCACTCATCAGATATTCTGCCGCAAAACAGCAATACTTGATTTTGTTGTGTTCCAGTTTGAAAGGTGAGTGAGCCAGTGTAATTACAGGCACAAGGGATATAAAATCGTAGTTCCCAAGGTTGGTGGCGCATTGGCGATTTAAGCGATGGGCAACATTTCTTACAATGCCAATGTCTAAGGGCGTAGGTGACCACTTACCATCAGGTGGCCCATATGCTCGTCCACCTTCCTAATCTATAAAAAAAAAGAAGGCTTCAAGATTTTGATTCATTACTAACATTAGTAGCTGTCTGTTACTAATTGGAATCCGTTTACGTATGTATGTCTGTCGCTATGTCCAGGTCACTCAATAACGATATTGCGCCATATTTTTTTAGTATTACAGTTTAATTACACGTATCGATTTCTACTTTCTCTTTATTTATTACTGGTTTACGCACGTGACCTTTTGCCTGGTGTTATATGTCCTTTCTGTTCCACGTGACAACGTGATTACACTTTGACAGATCATGAATACTTCTTTATTTATAAGATTAGTTGCGAGTTGGCGAATTGGTCACATAATGAAATTGGTCATCATAGACGTTGGCACTGTTAGGGTTATTATCAATCTCTCACATGCCCAATGCACCACCAACGTTGGGAACTAAGATGTTATGCTTATAGATTGTATTATATTTTCAAGTGTTACAATTTTTCGTTTCGTTTTCCGCTGTCGCGTATCAGGTCGCGTATAAATGCCATTACTTAACCGCGTTGAGCAAATGCCACGAGCCGGGCGAACGGGTTTCGGACGTTCGAGCTGATCGAGCGAATCTGTACAGATGAATATGATCGACGAGTATTTCTGTGTATATCAAAATGAACTTTTCAGTTGATATGGGAGATTTTCATTTGCGAGTTGTCAAAATCAAAGTGACTATTTTTAAAAAAAATCTTTAGTATAGTATTAAAAATGCAAGAGTATTCACTAAACTGATTTTGATAAAATTTTTGGTACGAAGAAGGCTTGGACTTTAATGAAGGACATAGGACTTTTTTTATAAATTTTTTTTATAGAGGATAGGAAGGTGGACGAGCATATAGGCCACCTGATGGTAAGTGGTCACCAAACGCCCTTAGACAATGGCACGGTAAGAGTTGTTAGCCATCTCTAACTAAAATTTTATGTCCCTCGTGCCTGTAATTAAACCGGAACACAGCAATACCAAGTACTGCTGTTTTGCGGTACCAGTTTACCACCAGTAAAATTAACAGCGTGTTGGTTACACGCGGGCGAAGCCGAAGAATAATTAATATCGTATATTCGTGTACGTTAAAATGTTAGATTTCGTTTTTCGTAAGCCTCGGTTTTCGCTAGTAAATAATGAATATACAAAATCTAATAATATTTGATCATCTTCAAGGCTGTCATCGTGACGGGTTGTGTTTTTTTTTTTTTCTCGAAACCTGTTTTCGCGTTTCGATCGATGGATTCGTTATTATTATTAAGTTTTGCATTTGGAGGATTGTGATAGTTGGACTTACGGTTCTCGTTCTAATAGCCGATTCGGTGTTTTTTTTGTTTTTTTTTTTCGGTGTTCATTAGTTATGTAATCAATTATTATAGTTAACTTTGCGGTTTAAGACCACGTGTTTGAGGGGTTAGATGGTGTTAGATTTCAAAAAGTCGCCTACGTCTTTCAATGGGATTCAAGCTTCTTCGTAACAGCCTGTGACTGTCTCACTGCTGGGCTAAGGCCTCCTCTCCCTTTTTGAGGAGAAGGTTTGGAGCTTATTCCACCACGCTGCCCTAATACGGATTGGTGAAATTAGACACGTGCAGGTTTCCTCGCGATGTTTTCCTTCACCGTAAAGCACGAGCTGAATTATAATCACAAATTAAGCACATGAAAATTCAGTGGTGGTTGCCCGGGTTTGAACCCACGATCTTCGGTTAAGATTCACGCGTTCTAACCACTAGGCCATCTCGGCTTATGCTTCACAGCAAATTTTATCAAAATCGGTTCAGTTGTTTAGCCCCGAAAGCGTAATTTCGAATTTATAATATTATACTATAGTATAGATTTTGTTTTTCTTGTTGTGTCTTTGTTTGATCATATACGACGGCGTCTCTGCTAAAATTAGTATATTTACGCGAGACGAAAAACCAGATGACTTCGAGATTGGCTATATCAAGAAACGATTAGGACAGGTTAAGGTTCACGGTACGCGCGTGCCCCGCGTATTCGGACAACGTCATTAAAGCTATATTCACGTACTAGCTTATTGTTCCGTCTTCGCGCGGGTAGATGGGATAAGAAGAAAAATGTATTTTGGATGGGACTTGCGTGGAATCCGTTCTTAGTGAGCGTCGACGTGAGAATGAGTAACTGTGACAAATTTCAAGTCAATCGGGCGGATGGTTTAGGAGATCTCGTGATGAGAGGTATTTCGCTTATATATATAGAATATAGATAAATATACATTGAGATTCGATGATCGCACGTAGATGTTGTTTCTACTGTTACTCTTTAAGAACAAACGTCGTTGCTCACTCGTGAAATATCGTAAATCGACTTACGCTGTTACGCTGTTTTGATACGTGTGTCATTTAAATGCTATAATTCTTAATAATAATGTCCTCCAGACCGATTTCGGCCACGGCGGCCAATCTCAAGAGAGATTAGCTAACTGCGCAGGAGATATTGTAGTGCACAAGTGTGTGCGCAAACACAGGTGCACTCTCTATTCCCAAACTCTCATAATACGATTGGACGGCAATCCGATGCGACCGGAAAGAGTTCAGTCGCAGGACCAACGGCTTTACGTGCTTTCCGAGGGACGGGAGTGTACACACTACTAACTTCCAGACTACGGGATGCTACTGAGAATTTTCTGACAGAAAAACCCATTAACTTTTTATTGGCCCGACTTGGGAATTTAACCCAGAACCTCCGGGTCTGCGGCCTTACATCAAGCCACGAGGCAGTTGATAATTATTATAGTCAATGTCATATATAACTTTCAGAAATAACGCAATCGTGATCAGCAATCCAATGAGTGTTTACTTGATGGTGTTGGGTTTTGTGTGAGTCCGAGTTGTCTGGGTCAATACTGAGTATTGTTGTGTTCCGATTTGAAGGCTGAGTGAGACAGTGTAACTACAGGCACAAGGGACATTACATCTTAGTTCCCGATGTAAGTGGTGCATTGGCGATGTAAGAATCGTGATCATTTCTTACAATGTCAAAGTTTATAGGTTACGATGACCGGTTACTATCAGGTAATCTTATCAATTCCAATTCCATTTATTTGCTTTAAGCATAATGTACATGTTTAGTCACGATATTTATGACATGAAAATATTATAACTTAAATTACAAGAACACATAATTATATGTTCTTCATTTAAATAATATTTATGAAATTGATATAAAAATGTCAAATATTTATTGAAGGAATTCTTTCACCGCGTAAAAACATTTGTCGACCAAACCGTCATATAATTTTTTCTTTAATCTTAAACAAGGCAGATCCTTAATGTCCGAAGGCAACTTGTTATAAATGCAGCAGAGAGCTGTTTCACACGGTGTACACATGTACAATTTGTTTGGATATCGCGTATTAAATGGTACAATATTCCGATTAGTCTCAAAGTGATTGTTTTTGAATTTCTTTACGAATTGAAGAAAATTATCAGTCTACCTTACATTCTTTATATAAACCGCATATTACATATTATTCTTTATATGCTCATTATAGATGCCATTTGACCTTTGATCCTAATTACATTTTTAAATATATGTAAAACTTGTCTCATACCTGTTTCGAATCCGTTTTGCGACAATAATTTTCAATGACGAAAATAGACGAGAACGACTGGCGTGAGACGAGCGAGATCCGGATTTAAAGTTATTTCGTATGATACAAACGTCTGTGAGCGATGGTGACCGTGTACCACCAAGTGTTCTGTTTGCCAGACCACCTAGCAATGTTAAATGAATTCATAATCTACCGAAGCGAATCCAAATATTCATAAGGTGACCGTGGAATTTAAACTTATTCATGTATTATCCAGTAATCGTTCTTATAAAAGGTTTGAAGCTTATTCCACCACGCTGCTCCAGTGCGGTTTGGTGGAATACACATGTGGCAGAATTTCAGTGAAATTAGACACATGCAGGTTTCCTCACGATGTTTTCCTTCACCGTAAAGCACGAGATGAATTATAATCACAAGTTAAGCATATGAAAATTCAGTGGTGCTTGCCCGGGTTTCAACACAATCATCGGTTAACATTCACGCGTTCTTACCACTCGGCCATCTCGGCTCTTATATACAGTCTTTATTATTTAAATACTATGTAAATGAGACTTCACCAGCCGATAATGATAAACAAATACATAATACATTGTTTTATGTAACAATTAAAGTCGTATGTAAATCTCAATCACGTGCTTATGTTGTATGTGTGTTATAAATCACTTGTTTCCGATCTCGACTTGGGTTGCGTGTGAGGAGGGCGATTTTTAAGGTACTTTTTGTTGTTTTTGTGTATGATAACGTGTATGCAAAATTTGATGATGATCGATTGAGTAGTAAAGATCTATTAAGAGTAGGCTGGTGGTAGGGCTTTGTGCCATTAGCATCTCATCAGATAGTCTACCGCAAAATAGTACTCGGTATTGTTGTGTTTCATTTTGAAGGGTGAATGAGCCAGTGTAATTACAGGCGCAGGGGACATAACATCTTAGTTCCCAAGGTTGGTGTCGCATTGGCGATGTAAGCGATGGTTAACATTTCTTACAACGCCAATGTCTATAGGCATTGGTGACCACTTATCGTCAGGTGGCCCATATGCTCCTCCGTCTAATATACAATAAGAAAAATATATCTAAATGCGTGATATTCAAACCAAAAATCTCACGAATATTTTTATATTAGTATATAAAGCGTAGAATTTTACTCAATAACACGATACAATAATAAAATTATATATATTTACCGTCACATTTAATTTATCGTTGAAATCGTTATCGATGACTAATTTGAAAAGTAGCGGACCGAGTCGAGAACCTTGAGGGACACCAAATGTAATTTCAATAAGGACAGTCTAAATATAGATTTTTATTAGGCTTTATTATATTGAAGTTTAAAGGAATCGTATTACTTTATACGAATATGATGAAATTGTAGATTTCAAGAGCAATGGTTTGTTTTTTTTTATGTATGACTATGACGTTTGGAGAAATGATAGGAGAATTCAAGGTCGAATTGAAATGCAAAGTATTTAACGCGTAATTGTTTTTTGGTTTCTGTATTTTTTAGTATTTTAGGTTATGATTTCTCTATTAATATCTAAATATCTTAGGTGTACTAAAGAAATGTTATTGTATGACTAATTGCTTGTTATGTTAACTTTGTACTAATGTAAGATACTTTGTTGATTTAATTCGTACAAAATTATCGCTTTTGAGTTGAAATTTTGGAAAATCGTTTCTAAGCGGATGTTTACTTATTTTCCAAATTTCAGTTTTTTATACTCTGTAGTTTTAGCTTAGCTTCGATACAGACGGATAGACAGAACAAATGATTATGATATATATACATGATATAAGATTAAATTCATGGACAGCAACACTGAGTTTTCAACTCGGAACAAACAGAAAATCTCTCTCAAAGCGTTTTTTAAACTTACTTCCATGTATAAACTACGGGTTATGGCCTCCTCTCCCTTTTTGAGGAGAGGGTTTTGGAGCTTATTCCAATATGCCGCTCCAATGCGGGAATTGGTGGAATAGACATGTGGCAGAATTTCGGTGAAATTAGACAGATGCAGAAATTATAATAACAAAAAGTGGGGTTGAATCCACGATCATCGGTTAAGATAGATACATATATATATATATATATGTATATATATAAATAAAGTAGATATGTCTGAGACAATTCGTTACGTTTCGTAACAGTATTCAGTTCGAATCGTGATATGTATAAGGCCTTAACATAATAACGTTCGTTATATAATACCTAACTAATATTCATAGAGTATTATTATAACATAAGAACGGCAAGGTCGTTTGTAAAACATGGTATAGTTGGAGGAAGCGTTCGACTGTTATCGCTTCGAATAAGACGGATTTTGTGAAGAAGAAGAAGAAGAAGATTATATACAAGACTACTAAGCTTATTGTCCCGGCTTCGCGCGGGTAGAATAAATTTATTTTGGATGGGTTTTGCGTAAAATCCGTTCTTAGTGAGCGCCTAACGTCGGAGAAGAAGTACTGTACTGTACTGTAACAGCTTCTTAATGTCATGTCATGTCATAAATACGCCGGAAATACCAAGATAGGTAAACAGTTAATTTTTGTCCCAAGTTCATATCATTTACCTAGTCAACAAATTTGTTGCTTAAACGAGTGAAATATTTTGGTATTTTTGCCTGTTCTAAGCCAGGTTTAAAGTATGAAGGGGGATTGGATCATGCTTGTTTATCAAAGGTAGCCTGCTACCCTGTTAACACGCGGCGGCGTTTGGACGTAGGTAAAGTACCGCGCGATAACTAAATGTACCTAACTGTGTTGTGTCGTCAGCGCAGCTAGGGCGTCCACATGACGCGTAATTAATTACATAACTTTTGGTTAACTTTACTTAGAAGTTTATTAATATTTATGTTATATGTATTTTTTTTTTGGTCATATATGGTCGTCAAATATCACGTCCTTAAGTATTGATACTAATTCACCAGTCACACACAGATTATTTTATTAAAACGTAAGTGTGATGAGAGTTTTAAGATTTGGAATTATTTACTTATTCGTGTATATAGGCCGTTCATTTATTATGTTTATATATTTTAAATGTTTTAAAACGTGAGACCTTTACGTACAATGTGTATAGTGTTGGGGTATTTTATTGGTTGTTTGTTATCCAATAACGTACAAATAAATTACTTGTAAATATTATAATAAAATATATTAAAATAAAAGTTATATTTTGTTTTGACTTAAGAAAATGGCGTCAATTGACATAGAATGTGGCAGACACCACGTGAATTGTTGAATTAAAACATTCCAATTCATATCAAATATCTAAACGATTGTAGATAATTGTATGACAGTAGCAACTATAGACTAAATTCAACTTGACGATCACATCCTCGGTAGTATAGTGGTAAGTATCCCCGCCTGTCACGCGGGAGACCGGGGTTCGATTCCCCGCCGTGGAGTTCATTTTTATTTTGTTTACAAGCCCTTGTTCACTTTGCGTGTTAATTGGCGTCGGTTAAATATTTAAAAAATTTTAAATATAGTATAATAAATAAATAAAATAGATAATGGTTTGAAAGTCAGCGAAGTTGGTTTCGGAACTTTGTAAGTGAAATTAAAGTGTATATAAGTAGTTGAGTGTAATAGTGTTGTGTTATATATAGAGATATATTATAATTAATTATAACGTAATCTGTTTCATTGCGTAAACGTTTTTCAGATTATAAGAATGTCAAAATTGTTGAACAGTGACACAACCGTTTATAATTCATTGACCTGGTGCTAAAACTGGTGCTAGGGCTTTGTGCAAGCTCGTCTGGGTAATTACCACCCACGCATCGGATATTCGACCGCAAACCAGCAGTACTCGATATTGTTGTGTTCCGGTTTGAAGGGCGAGTGAGCCAGTGTAATTACAGGCACAAGGGACATACAATCTTAGTTCCCAAGGATAATGGCGCATTGGCGATGTAGTATATCAGTCGTCTGGTTTCTATAGTACGAGCTCTGCTTAATTTGGGATCAGATGGCCGTGAGTGAAAAATGTTTATTTTATAAGAGTCGATATCATATTTTAGTTAATAGAACTTCGAAAAAGTCATATTCTATAAAATGATTCTTAGTTGAATTAATTTTCGGCGATCGTTGTAATTAGATAAAGCGTAGAAATGAGATGGCGTCGCGAGAGGAGCGTCCGTTAGGTGCCACCCAGATGAGCTTAGAGGAAACCCTATCAATAAACAAAAGGTCTAAAGCGATTTACAAATAAATAATAAAAGAGAATAATTGGGGGGGATATTTCAACATGTTTTGTTTTCTTTTCGTCTAGATGATGTAATGTTTACGTAAATAATTAAAAACAATTCTAATTAGTAATTGTTGAGCAACGAGTTGTGTGTTCGTTTTAATTGACACGCGGCCTTATTTACTTCGTTTTTATCACCGATTTCTCTCTTTCTTTCTTCATTGATTTCACATTCGAAAGAAGAAGATACAGTATTGTTCAACTAACGGGATCGGCGGCCTTATATCAGTCAATTTTTTAGTCTCAATATATATGTGACTGTACCGTAACAGTCTGTGAATGTCCCACTGCTAGGCTAAAGGCCTCCTCTCCCTTTTTGAGGAGAAGGTTTGAAGCTTATTCAACCACGCTTTTCCAGTGCGGTTTGGTGGAATACAAATGTGGCAGAATTTCAGTGAAGCACATGATAATTCAGTGGTTTTTTGTCCGGGTTTGAACCCACGATCATCAGTTAAGATTCATGCGGTCTTACCACTGGGCCATCTCGGCTCTTATATATATATTTATCGACCTTGGAGTAATCGTTTATTGATTGCAATCGATCAGGAAATAAATGTTGGCTAATTTGTATTATCGATTTTCGAAAGGCCTTTGATAAGGTTTCCTTCTATATACCTATATGTAGTTTACTTTTTTATTCGTTTCAAATCTTTAGTGTTATAGCTATAGTTGTTTATTATTTCGACACAGATTACAAAAATGGTATTTTGGTAACATTTTTTACAATTTTTGTCGAGAACTCGACGTATTGTAGACGGATTTTTATTGGCAAAACGAACTTGTTAATATTTGTTTTTGTTTACTCTGGTTCCTGTAAAGTTTTAATTTTTTTAATGTAAGAGGGGGGGTCAAACGGGCAAGACGCTCACCTGATGGAAAGCGACATCTGCAACACCTTGGGCACATTCCTATTCCATCCTAACTCATTGGGAGGGCTTGACGGTGCGTTGCCGGCCTTGACAGTGTAGGCATGTTTCTTAAAGGTTTTTTATGTCATATCGGTTTGGAAAAGACGCCGACGAAAGCTGGTTCCATAGAATGGGCTGGGAGGCGGGAAATGCCTTAAAAATCGCACTGTTGTGGATTTGGATTTAGAATATAGTGGATCAATAGTTGTGTGGAAAATATTTCGGTTCTAGCAATTGCTTTCATTGATATTACTGAATGAATTCTAATTAGAAATAGATAAGGTAAGCTATTCCATGTTAAAATTAGCTTTAGATATTGTGTTATCATTGTGTCATTAATTATCATTTATATATAATGACGTCACACGTGTTTTACAAAACTGGTATTACATTCGGCGGTAGGGCTTCGTGCAAGCTCGTCTTGTACCTCCAATTCATCAGATTTACTAAGTAATACTTAGTATTGTTGTGTTCGGTCTGAATGGTGAGTGAAATAGGTTACCACTGATGATTTAGTGGGTATTCCGTTAGGCACACTAGGTGTCTTGGACACCGGCGACTCCCACATATACCCCCCCTCACTTAAAACCGTGGGGGACGATTTTCCCAGCGATAAAGAAAAGCCTATATGTCCCACGTTGTACCTATCCTCTATAACTTTGATTCGTTATCAGTATCAATAATTAACGACTTCGTTATCGAACAGTTTGTCTTAACATCCTTATCGTGGACTATAAATAAACGATTAATCCAACTTCTTAATTGGCAAGCGATAACGAGAAAAATTACATTATGTAATAAATGAGAATGTATCTATATAAATTATTCTCTCTTAACTCTCTTATTCCTGCTTCCCCCTTCCTTCAAAAGTCTACGCGTGCTGGCTCTCGATGTCACCGCCTAACTGTGGCATCAATGCCATCGCGCACAAAGAAATTTGGCAACTCCTTTCTTTGTCGCACTTACAAAAAATGGAATTCCTTACCAGCTCACGTGTTCCCCTCCTCTTACGACCCGGGTTCCTTCAAACGAGGCGTGAAGAGGCATCTTGCGGGCCGACAAGGCGAAGGCGGCTAGTGCAGAACCTTCTTCCCGACGGTACTGGCCGTCGTCGCGTTTGGACTCTACTACCACTTACCATCAGGTGGAGTAGAGTCATTTGCCCTTCCGGAAAATATTAAAAAATAAATAAATAAATAAATAAATAAATAAATAAATAGGGAGACTTCTTTCGTGTCCAAAGCACTACCCATCGCTTACCATCCTACCGCTAACACTACCCCATAATAATACATATAGGCAATGTTAATTTTAGTACATTTAAAATTACAATGTTAAATATATAAGTATCTTTATACAAACCCCCGGCAAGCACCACTGAATTTTCATGTGTTTAATTTGTGTTATAATTCATCTCGTACTCGTCGGTGAAGGAAGACATCGTGAGGAAACCTGCACGTGTCTAATTTCACTGAAATTCTGTCACATGTGTATCCCACCAAACCGCATTAGAGCAGCGTGGTGGAATAAGCTCCAAAACCTTTTCAAATAAAGGAGAGGAGGCCTTTGGCCATTACTAATCTATCATTTGTTTATATATAATATTTATAATAAACATAATACATTGAGATATAGACATTATTCATACGTATCATATATCATCATTATATACTTCATCTTTAGTGTATAACGTATATATTTAATTATAAAAGGCGTACATACACACAACACTGATAGAAATCAAATCATACGTAAATATATGTACTTAAACTAATTAAAAAAATACGCTACAAACTTTTCCATCGTGTGTTATTTTCCACGGGAAGTAGTAGGGGGGGGGGGCGGTTTCTCCAAGCCCTGATTTATTTGCTTTTTTTTATATAGAATGGGTAGGCGAACGAGTATATAAGCCACCTGATGGTATGTGATCACCAATGCCCATAGACATTGGTTGAGAGAAATGTTAGCCATCGCTTACATCGCCAATGCGCCACCAACCTTGGAACCTAAGATGTTATGTCCCTTTTGCCTGTAACTACACTGGCTCAATCACCCTTCTAACCGGAATACAATAATACCAAGTACTGTTTTGCGGTAGAATATCTGATGAGTGGATGGTACCTACTCAAATGAGCTTGCATAAAGTCCTACCACCAGTAAGTCTTCAATTTATAAACACAAATAACAGCTCATAACGAGTGTGTTGTTTGAAGCTCGTACTTCGTTTTCATCGATGTCGGTTAAATGTTTTGATAACCGCTCGTGCGTGAATCGTCAAACGCATCAAAAACGCTATAAAAACAATTCGATTCTGTCAAAATTTATCCCGTTGAGATAGTGTGACCATTAACGACGTTCAATAACGGGACACACTTATGCTATAAATGCGAAACGAAAAAAAAAAATCATAATTTAAAGGTGGATTTTGTTTTGAAATTTTCATTAATCAGAAATCTGTTTAAATTTTCATTATTTTCGGATGCTCATAATTAATAAATATGTTCAAAACATAATAGTATATGCGTGGAATGTGTCATTGTTCGTAATTTATTATACCATAGACATATATATGACAAGGCCGGCCGGAGGTTCGCAGAAGTAGAGGCAGGCCCAAGCTCAGATGGTTAGACGGCGTCGATAGGGACACCAAGATCTTAGGGGTGACAAGTTGGAGAACGAAAGCCACAAATAGATCGGACTGGAGAGACTTACTGGACCAGGCTAAGGCCCACCCGCGGCTGTAACGCCTCAGATGTAGAAGATGATGATGATATATATGACATTTGCATACAATCTTATGGTTGTTGTGGCGGGATTTTATCCATTGTAACATCAAAAAGGAACCTCCAACTTTGCAATCCTCGGTCTGTTACGCTTTCTCGGCAAAACGACTAAACCGGTTTTGATATAATCACAAGAATGACATAGGTGGAAGGTGAAGCCGTTGGCGACAATCAGTACTACATTCACGACGTAGACACATTGCACGATAATCCTATCCCAAAAATATTTAAAAAATTAATTACTTCATAATGGGGCCTAGTGGTAAGAACGTGTGAATCTTACCCGATGAACGTGGGATCAAACCCGGTCAAGGACCACTGAATTTTCATGTGCTTAATTTGTGATTATGATTCATCTCGTGCTTGACGGTAAAGGAAAACATCGTGAGGAAACCTACATTTGTCTAATTTCACCGAAATTCTGCCACACGTGTATTCCACCAACTCGCATTGGAGCAGCGTAGTGGAATGAGTTCCAAACTTTCTCCCCAAAAAGGGAGAGAAGGCCTTAGCCCCATGGTGAACTTCATATGAATTTCACCAGTACGAAGTCGGGCCGGATAGCTTGTTTTAGTATAATGCAGTAACAGATATACGAACAGTTATATTATTTCAGTTCAAATCAAAATCGAACCTTCGAGTATCGAGCACGTGTCGTATCCGCGAACAAGCGTAAGTGCTGTCACCCTACAGATTTAATTTTTTTACTTATACACTTTTTGCAGCATCGTTTTGTTGGATATTTTATTTTTGTTTTTCGTTTATTAAATTAAAAAATAAATTGTTTATTATTTTATTTTAAATTAGTTTTTGTCCGCGGTTCGGGGGGGGGGGCGTGAGGTATTAATGTCTAGGGTTTCAAGTTTGCTACATAACAAATTTCATCACAATCGTGTGTTTAGCCGTGAAGCGTAACAGGCATTATAGAAGTGTAGTTTTTTTTTTTAAATTCAAAAGTTACTTTATTTTAGCCATAGAGGTCAGGATTGAATCTGCGACTTTCACATGTAAATCGTAGAATATGTAATGTGTGGGTGGTACCTACCTAGATGGACTTACAAAGCCCTACCACCAAGTAAAAACCGAAAATTTCTCAGTAGAATTGTGTAGAACTGTTTAGTAACGATATAACCTAAAAATTCAACGTGCTCACCGAGACACGACCAATGAGATTATGTTGATTACATTGAAAGCATCGATACACGTATCGGAATATATCGCGATAGAGTGTCATTTAAATTTCGTCGGTTAATATACCTAGCACGTGTCACATTGTAGGTTACAAATTATAATATGTACGCCTGTTGTTGTCCCCTCCTTTGCCTCGTCACGTGGGGCGATTTTAAAAATCGAGTTGTCCCCTACCAATGGTTGAATTATTTACTTTTTTAATTATTTTGTTTTTTTTTTTCGTTTCTGTGTTCGTTCTAATCGATTTAAATTCGATTTGTCGTCGGCGTAAAAAAACGAGTATTTAAAATCGAAATTAAAATGTGTTTTGCGTTTATGGCGTATCGGTTTTTTAAATTAAGCGTAAATATAATATTATGCAAGCATATTTATTTGATATTTGTGATTGGATGTACATCTTATCCAGTTGCTATGTAACTTAAATATATATATATATATATATAGTTTAAAGAACATGAAATTCATGTTTGACACGTCAAGTAATTTAAAGCTGCGAATCACAGCTTTTTATATAAACAGTTTTATGTATATTTCAGTTATGGTTTACAGAATATTTATATTTGTATTAATAGACGTAGTATTCGCTTCGTATTATTTCATATCTAATCTCTAACCTTATCGTGCATTTGTATAAAAGTCTGTCTGACATAATCTCTTAAACTACTGAAATAATTTAAAGATAATCTCCACTTATTATATTGTTAATTTTTATATTGTTATATCTGTATATTTCTTCGAACTACAGATGATTTCTACGTTTCATACTGAGTTTTGTTTTTATTTGAAAAATTATGTTTTTCTTATCGTAAACTATTGACATGCGTTCCACGATAAGTAAATTATTGATAGTAATTTAATGTATTTTTAATTGCATAGGTTTTGTTTATAGTTGCAAGTACACGTAACAATTGTTTAGGACGTGGTGTGATTTAATTCCTAATTAAGTTTGTCTTGAGGTAATTTGTTGATTAATATTTCAGAGGAATGAAACTATGAATGATAGTTAATTTTGAAGCTCTTGAAATGTTACGTTACATACTAAAACGTTACATCAGAGTTGAAGTAGCAGCGGTTCTTGTATAATATTAAAAACGATTAAGTTTATTTAGTTTTAAAGTATTAATTATTAATATTATACGCGTGAAAGTTGATGAGGATATATGGACGAGGGTTTGGAAGATATTTAGAATACTGGTAGCTTACGCCCTGATTTATCATCAGCATCCACAAGATGTTGTTGTTGCGGAATAAAACTAATGTCCGTTATAATATATAAAAAACGGACCATGTCAATTGATTCAATATGGTGATAGTTACACATAAACATTTCATTATCGAACTTAACTTTGACTGTGACATTTGCATAAAATGTTAAATATAAAACAACGAAAAGGATTTTCATGCGGTTTTCAAAAATTGATGGCGTGATTCATGAGGATCGATCAGATGTAAATTGTCCGAAAAATGACGATGTCGAAGCTGGCCAGGCGTTCGCTACCTAAACCAATGGAGTTATATGGATTACGATACAAACGTTTTAGTAAGACTCTTATACACGGGTATACGGTGAGAAACCAGGGCTTCGCCTGAGTGTGTGTGTGTGAGTGTTTTCACGGCTCAGTGCCTTAGCCGTGAAAACCTAACAAACAGACAGACATACAGAGTTATTTTTGACTTCATAATTGATGACTAACGTCGATGCTACCGTACAGCTGTTCTTTATGAATAAACTCCAAACTTACCGCGAAACACGTTAAATGTAAGAACATGCATTGACTATAATTATTATATTACTTAAAGAATACACGTATCATAATAGCGTATTGAGAAAAGACGTGAGATTTTACGTCACGAGAGACGTGAGACTGAATAACATTTCAATTCTGACCTTCTGAATCTTTCTCGTTCGAAATATTATAAAGATTATTTTAACATACTAGACCACATCAAAAGTTAAATAAGAGTCTGTCACACTGTTAAAAACTGATTTGACTATTGACGTAACCATCAATCCACGGTGGAACTAAAAATATAGACATATATAAATTAATTTTAATATAATCGTTTTTTCTTCACAACATTTTGTTAACTTACTTTAATTATTACGTATTATGAACTACTTTTTAAAATGTATCTTGTTTATATATTTGTATAATATCTTAATAATGTATATGAATACATAACATCGGTCTCATAATTGCAGACTTATATAATTATCTAAAAGTAACTAATGTATAAAATATTGAATGTAAAAAATATCAGTTTTATTATTGTTATTATATTCTTTAAAAAAACAACCAAGACAACCTAATATAGAAATGAATGACTGATACACAATTATTCCTCTCTTATCATCATCATTCATTTGAGATTTGAAAGAAAAAGATAGCAATATTCGACTAATCATTTCCTAAACAGCATTTATATGTAAAGCCGCAAAGTTTTACTCGTTTTATTAAAATTTACAGCGATTATTCTTTATTGTCAGTAGTAGTTGTAGTAGCTCACTCGTAAAATGTTGACAACCGACTTATGGTGATATGCTATTTTGATGCATGTATCATTGAAATGTTATCATTATTATGGTCAATATCGCATATCACTGTCTGACATTTCAAGACCGTTTTCTGCAATGAGTTTCGCGTTAGTTCATACAGATTAGCCCAATAGTAGTCATTTTATAATGAACCAGTTTTTAATGTGATGTAATTTTGTCACATTATATTAAAAATCGTAACATAATATGCAGCTTATATTTCAAGATACAAAACCAAATTATGTCGAAATCGGTTTTGCTTAGCCTTGAAATATTTAATTCTTCAATATTACAGAAATGAAATAAGACTTGTCAGCTATAAAATAATTACTTATTTAATTAATTATCTAGTTATATTTCATATAACGTGGAAATAATATTATTAATATATAAATCATGATAAATGAGACGAAAACGAAAATAAAATATATCGAATGTGAAAGGTGAGAGATATCCGATACACGATCGACATTCGTTCGAGTAACGCGACCTTCGTAATACGTCCGAGTGAAACGGCACGCGTCCGTGCGAGAGAGACGGAACCGGCAATGTGTTGTGTGGTAGCCACGCCGCAAGTTTTAGGTTATAATCTCGACAAACGTGATAATAAAAGTTTAAAGTAACAATTCTAAGTGTTGTTATATAATATATATTGTGTTTTAGTGAGTGATATGTGATCTCTTATTATATGATATAAATACTGTGATATATATAGGAATTAAATAGTTGTATTGTAATTGTTCTATATTCGAATACGTTTTTAGGTTTGAATATTTTTTTTTAATTTACCCTTTGTGCAAGCCCGTCTGGATAAATGCCAATATATAATATATTTACCGCGAAAATGTTATACTTTGTATTGTCGTGTTTGTTATTGAAACGTGAGTGAGCCAGTGTAACGAGGGACATAACATCTTAATCGTCAAGGTTGGTGGCGCGTTGATACGCATTGAAGTTAGCTAATATATCATACAGTGCCTTTCTCTATGTGCAGTGGTGACCGTTTACCGTCATGTGGTCCGTGAATTTTATTTATATTATATGGAAAAAAAACTTTCGTTGAAATTGTTAATACGTATATAAAGAATGAGTAGCCAGTTATGTTTTTGTTTTGTAAAACAATGTTAGCTGTAGTGTTCGTCAGCTGTCTAGTGTTTTCATTAAATCGTTCATCGGGTATGTTAGTTTTTCCTCTGATTACCTCGTTGGTCTAGTGGCTAGATATAAGGCTGTAGATACCGAGGTCCCGGGTTCACCACGTCGGGTGGATAAGAAGTTATTAGAGTTTCTCTGTCGAATAATCTCATTTAGTCTTGATGTAGAAAGTGACTAATCCCATGTCTCGGAGAGCACGTAAAAGCCGTTGGTCATATGACTGAACTCTGTCCAGTCATGTCGGATTGTCATGATTGATGATTATGAGAGCGAGAGAATAGAGTGCACCGGTGTTTGCTCGTGCACTCGTGTGCCACCTTCGGTCGTCGTGGCCGAAATCGGTCTGCGGGTCATTATCATCATCATCAGTTCTCTATCCATTATAGATGGCTAGGTTTGTAATCTATAGGTATTAAAAATGTCAGGATCGTTTTCGCTTGCATTTTAATAAACTAAGGCCCGTAATTAGAGGTTTTTGGAGTATATTCCACCACGGTACTACAATATAGATTGGTGGACACACGTGAAAGAATATCATCTAATACAGATGAATTATAAAACGTAAATTAAACACATGATATTAATTAATTTGTGCTCGCCCCGTTCCGAACTCGCAGTCATTTGTTATAATCCACGTGTATATCTAACCACTGGGCTATCGCACACGATACATTCAAGTCAACATTTATAATACGAATACATAACTCGGATACAAAAGAAATCCCAGGAAATAGGTTGTATATATATTTTTCGCGATAAGTAAATAATTCGCGGTTTATTTAATTATCTATATTATATATGGTTGAGTAATTAAATAGAAATCTATACTAATATTATTATTATTGCGAAAGTAACTCGTATCTATCTGTTACGGCTATACGACTGAACCGATTTTGATGTAATTTTGTACGAAGCACGCTTGAAGCCCCGAGAGGTGCTGACTCCATTTCTGCAAACACGCGGACGAAAACTCGAAAAGGTTATATTTATTCGCGATAAGCAAATAATTCGATGCTTAATTCTTTTATCTATATTATACGTTTTAAGTATTAGAAATAAATTTTTTTTATTGTTTTACGTATTAATTATGTGACCTTGATATTTATTATTTCTTTATCAGAATTAACATTTATGCATACATTTGTATTTAACGATAAATGTTATGTATGAATCGCGACGAAACCAAATTTAAAATAATTGATATTTTGTAGATCTTGTCGGTAAATGGTGTGTGTCAATAATTCTACTAATCTTGCACCAGGTGACAGATCAGACGGACAGGCAGACAGATCTCTGTTTTGTTATAGTTGAGGTTTGTGACACTTTCGCGTGTCGATGAGCGATGGTAACCATTTACCATCCGTTGCTGGTGCTGGGCTCTCTCTCTTTTTGAGAAGAAGGTTTGGAGCGTATTCCACCACGCTGCTCCAGTACGGGTTGGTGGAATACACATGTGGATGAATTTCAGTGAAATTAGACACATGCAGGTTTAATCACGATGTTTTCCTTCACCGTAAAGCACGAGATGAATTATTATCCCAAATTAAGCACATGAAAATTCAGTGCTTCTTGCTCGGGTTTGAACCAACGATCATCCATTAAGATTCACGCGTTCCATCACATCACTTCCAAGAGATCCATTTACCGTCAGGTGGATCAATTGCCTGCCTTACTCTCCTGTTTTATAAAGAAAACACAGGTCGTTACATAACTTTACTTTTTTTTTCTTCTTTAAACTTTGGTAGTTTTATTTGTTCATTGGTATACGGGATAAACGATCTAATACATAAGTATGTATATAAAAGAGTCTGAACAAACACGAATACATCAGCGGTCGTGATATATCAGAAAGTGTTATGCGAAATTGACCGTGATAATTATAATATTTAAACGATACAAGTATCAAAATAGCCTAACAATCGTAAGTCGATATACGACGTTTCACGATTGAGCAACGATAATAATAATAATAATAATAATAATATCCTGGGACTTTATTCACACATGGCCATCTGATCCCAAACTAAGCAGAGCTCGTACTATGGAAACCAGACAACTGATATACTACATATACTACTTTTCTTTTGTAAATACATACTTATTTAGAAAATTACACCCAGACTCAGGACAAAAGGACATGTTCATGCACACAAATGTCTGTCCTGGGTGGGAATCGAACCCACAACCTTCGGCGTGAAAGGCATGTTTCTAACCAACCACGCCAAACGGCCGGCCAAACGATGTATTGTTCTTACAGTTCTATGGGTCAGATACGATACCTGACAATATACCTTCGCTCGTGTATTGGAGGCGGATGCCTTTGATATGTTGGATATTAAAAAGTAACATATGACCTTGAGCTTATGTAATACAAAATTTCATCAAAATCAATACGAAATACGAAACGATTTGCTTCCTCGTTTCTGATACGCACCGCCAAGGTCTGGAATACCCTCCCGACCTCCGTTTTCCCCACCACATACAATATGGGTACCTTCAAGTCCCGAGTGAATAGGCACCTTCTAGGCAAGCGCGCTCCATCTTAGACTGTATCTCACTTTCCATCAGGTGTGATACAGTCAAGCGCTAGCCTATACATTTAAAAAAAAAAACTCGGTGTTCTAACCGTGATAGCGTAACAGATATACGGAGCTACTTTCCGATTTATAATATTATTAGTGTTGTGAGTGATTCTTTATTGTTATTTTCACGTAAGAAATACGGTTTTTCCGATTCGATTAAAAATTCATTAACATTTCACTCTTATCGATTTTTGTATTGATAATTATATCGACATCTAATTAATTACTCTTGTAATTATTTTTTTCGTTCTATTGGTAGTTTATTTTGGTCTAGCAAATAGAGCATCTGATGGTAAGTGGTCATGACCGTAGATATTGACACTAAAGGAAATATTAATCATCCCTTATCAATGCGTTGATATGTCCTCCACGGTTTACAAGTCAGAATCTCAAGGACGTATATGGGCTTATTTTACTCAACGACTGAAATACTGCCGCCCATCCCGCAATGCGCATGCGCAAAGACGCGGGCGCAAACTAGTCGGTATATATGTATATATTATTATCATAGTTATATGGAACCGGTGCGAAAATAAGTCGATATTTAAAATAAAATAAAAAACAACATACGAACCGGTACCTTAATCACTTCCTACTCGGTCGAAATGTCACTAATTTACATGATAATGTATAATACTTTTATATGTCACATACATTGTATATTGAATTAACGATTACTTATATTTTAAACGCGAAAGTGGTTGGTTATACATTTAATTATGTCCTCAAGAGAGATAGCCAACTGCGCAGGAGATATGATAGTGCACAGGTGCACTCTCTATTCCCTAACTCTCATAATCCGATAGGACGGCGATCCGACACGACCGGAAAGAGTTCAGGCGCAGGAGCAACGGCGTTTCGAGGACCAATTTCCGAGGCACGGCAGATTCTTGACTGCTTTTTATTGACCTGACCTGAAATTTCAAGCCAACCTCAGGGTCTTCCCGTCTTATATATCATAAGCTAGCCATTGAATCATTTAAAATATTTAAACGTAATTTTAAAGGCCTACGTACAGGAATGCGTGATCAGCTGATCGTATAGAACCGAAAAATACATAAAATCATATTCGTTTCATGACAACTCCTACCGCTTATTAATGAACAGTGAAGACGAATGATATGACACGTGATTAGAATTAACAGATAATATATATGAGGTTTAGTGTCGAAGAATGGTGATATAAGTGTGTAATAAGCTGATATAATGACGGCCGGTGTCGCAACGCGGAGGAAGGGGAAGGGGAGGAAGAGTTGGGCGAGAGTCGGACACGATGGACAGGTAAATAGAATATAAGAAACGTACATAAGGCATGCTGAACAAAATATGGCCGAAGTATGGAAAATATGGCCGAATGATTAGAATGCTATCGTCTCTGAATTTTTATGTATGTTTGTAATGGATAAACTCATAAACTCCTGAACTTATTCTAAAAGTTCTTTTACCCACGTAAAGTCTCATTATCAGAGAGTCATTAGGTGTGAGGACTTTGTGCAAACTCGTCTGGGTGGATACCACCCACTCATCAGATATTCTACCGCTAAACGGCGATATTTAGTATAGTTGCGTTCCGGTTCGAAGGGTGAGTGGGACAGTGTAACAACAGGCATAAGGGACATAACATTTTAGTTTCCAAGGTCAAAAGTATATAGAGAACCGTTGCGGAATAATTTGTCTCATGTCTAAGGGTAGGAGACCTTAGCCCACCTTAGTTAATACTATAAGTAATAGTTATATACTGTTACTATTTTACCGTTTCTTAGACTTTCCCATTATATATATATATATATATATATATATATATATATATATATATATATATATATATATATATATATGTTATATCAACGTACCAGAAACGAATGTTATTTTTATCATTATCTCGTCAAGGATTTCGTCAGTTCACGTCAATGTTTACGTATATTTATGTTATCAATGGATATCGTTAAAACATTTTATAATATAAGTCAGTGAGTATATAGGTCTTACGTTGTTTACTGTTTCCTCTCTTTTCGTCATCATTAATTTTCTATTCGAATGAAGCAGACAGATAATGGTTTAACTAATCACCTCCCCCCCCGTCACTGTCTAAATCGGTCATACGTTGGTTACTGGTTTTTTTTTTCTCTTTCCGTCATCACTGATTTGACGTTCGTAAGAAGAAGACAGTCGTTTAACTAATTACAAATAAACAATATTTAGAGGTATAGTGAGTGTGTGCTTTTCAATCGTCCCGTTACAGCACCGGTTCGGAATGTAGATTCTGTCGCAACGAACCGGCAAGAAACTCAATAGTTACTCTTATTGTTGATCAAATGTTATATAAAGTTCAATCAATCATCAATCAACAGCCAATCATCGTCCACCGCTGAACATGGGCCTCTTCCAAGGTGCGCCAAAGCTTCCAGTCCTTCGCCTTAAGTCTCATATAAAGTTAACTATATGTAATTAGGTTAGACCACATTAACCATTGCTGTTTGGTGGTAGTATACATGGGTAGTATCTAATCAGAGTAAATTTCTGATAACGTGAGTTTGAGATTTGATTCGATAATTGTCGAGCCTCGTATAGATTTTTCGGTACTAGAATCGTCTAAATTTAGTGCAATTTGTCCACAGGCGTCCGACTTCACGGATATCGGTGACGATTGGCCGACGCTAGGGGCGGCCGTCGCTGGAGCGAGATGCCATTCGACGCCACCGCCCCACGAGGATTCCTCGCACCACAACGGAAACGCGGTAAGAACAACACGTGACCCATATTTTTTCCAGAATATTCGGCAAGGTTTGTACCACGGATCTCTTCACAGGTAAATACAACATTCAGATAAATGAAATGATATTCCGTCAAGGAAACTGACTGGTGTTTTGTGGTAAATTTTCACAGCGATCCTTTTAAGGGTAGCTTCTGTCAGCTCGAGTTGGAGGATGCGACCAATGCGGGTTCCTTCTCGATAGTATCCTCAATTGCCGAAGCACGAGATGTATCTACGAATACTCCTACGTACTAATCTCTTCTACTCCTTACTAATATAAATACGAATGTGAGTTTGTTTATCTGTTACGTTTTTACGTCTTAATTACTCAGCCGATCGTCGTGAAACTTTTGCTAACACGTCGTCAGGAATAAAGTAAAGGAAATGTAGAAGATTCACGTGTTCAATACGGTGAGGCATATCGGCTTTATTAATGTCTATTTTACCGTACCCGTAACAGCCTGTAAATGTCCCACTGCTGGGCTAAAGGCATCCTCTCCTCTTTTTGAGGAGAAGGTTTGGAGCTTATTCCACCACGCTGCTCCAATGCGGGTCGGTGGAATACACATGTGGCTGAATTTCAGTGAAATTAGACACATGCAGGTTTCCTCACGATGTTTTGACTTCATGTTCGTTAGTCGAAGATAAGTATTGTCACCAATTGGGCCACCTGATGGTAACTGGTCAACATCTCCCATAGACATTGGTGCTGTAAGGAAGATTAACCATTCATTGCATCGCCAATGCGCCACCGATCTTATGAACTAGGATATTTTGTCAATTATGCCAATTATTTATACTGGCTCATTAGCCACTAGACCAACGAGGCAGATAGTAATAAAATATATTTTATTAACAAGCATACAAATATAATTATTTTATCGTTCATAGATTTATTCAGAAAAATTGCAAAAAAGTTATTAAACAATTATTTTTAAGGAAACAACAAAGTTTTTTTTATGGAATATTGTTGGTAGATTATGAGGGCACTAAGGTCGTATACCGTATTTCCATGGAAGATTAAGAAAAACAAACCTTAGATTTACATATTTCACGCGATTCGCTAATATCTCTGCTGTATTACGCGCTACGAACAGTTCGCGATTAATATATCTCTATATATAACACGACACTATTACACTCAACTACTTATATACACTTTAATTTTACTTCCAAAGTTCCTATAACAACTTCGTCGACATTCAAAACGCTCTATTCAAACGCCATACTGAATATCACAGATTACACAAGATCTCGACCAATCACGACGCGTCATTTCAAGGTCAATGTTGTTTATTTGTCTTTCTCGTGTTTAAAATATGTAGGTTTCCCGTACTTTAGGCCTCTAATCTCTTATCAGTGGAGATGCTGGGTTACGCAATACGGGTAGAATATGTTTCTTTCATCGTTTTGTATATTGTATTTTTTATATAGATACTTATGTTACTATGAAAGTGAACAAATATTATTGACTTTTTTTATAGAATAGGCAGGCGGACGAGCATATAGGCCACCTGATGGTAAGTGGCCACCAAAGCCCATAGATATTGGCATTGTAAGAAATGTTAACCATCGCTTACATCACCAATGCGCCAATGCGCTTACACCAACTTTGGGAACTAAGATGTTATGTCCCTTGTGCCTTTAAATACACTGGCTCACTCATCTTTCAGACCGGAACACAACAATACCGAGTACTGCTGTTTTGCGGAAGAATATCTGATGAGGTGATGGTACCTACTCAAACGAGCTTGCACAAAGCCCTACCACTAGCATCAATTGAACCATTAAACTGAATATAATGAAATTCCTCATACACGTTGCCTGCGACCTAGATAAGGACCTTGATATACATACATAGTATTATATATAGCGCCCCGCGAACGCGAAGCGACGTGTATCGTGGTTGAGTTCTATTATGGTTTGAAAATAAAAAACAATAATATCCATTCCACTTAAGTTATCGCTAACAACATCATACACTTAAAGCTACTTGCACGGTCAAATATGGCGCACGTCAGTCAACCTCCCGGTCGTCACGATCTATTCAGATACACTTAACAATCATATTTGAATTTACACAAACCCGTAATGAATTATAACTTCATAACCAGAGTTATGAATCATTGTATCCATTCCGTAGTTTCTGAGATTGTCGCGTTCAGACGGGCAGACGCGGCGGGGCGGACTAATGAAGTGGGGTGATTTATATGACAAGATATATATACATATATATATATCTTGCACACATTACAGAAAAGTACAGACGGTATCTAGCACTCTCCCCCTCCCAATATATATATATATATATATATATATACAGATGTACTAATGAATTAATAGATATTAATGTGTTTTTTTTTTAATCTGTTTTTCCAGGATCAAGAGCGTAAACCGCTCGAGGAGCAACAGGTGAAGGTCGAGAAGATCGAACCGAGTCACAATCACCAGGGACACAACGAGAGACACCTGCAACACGACAAGAACAAAGCCGCAGGTTCGTATCGTATCTGATGTTTGAGATCACGTGACTGTCCCACTGCCTCCTCTTATTCTTTTTGAGGAGAAGGAACGCAACAATACTGAGTATTGCTGTGAAAATTGAATGTATACAGTAATAGTAGTATATAGATTGACTGCATCGTTGGTCTAGTGGCTTGATGTAAGGCCGCAGACCCGGAGGTTCTGGGTTCAATTCCCAAGTCGGGCCAATAAAAAGTTATTGGGTTTTTCTGTCAGAAAATTCTCAGTAACAGCCCGGATTCTGGAAGTTGGAAGTGTGTACACTCCCGTCCCTCGGAAAGCACGTAATGCCGTTGGTCCTGCGCCTGAACTCTTTCCGGTCGTGTCGGATTGCCGTCCCATCGGTGTTTGCGCACACACTTGTGCACTACAATTTCTCCTGCGCAGTTGGCTAATCTCTCTTGAGATTGGCCGCCGTGGCCGAAATCGGTCTGGAGGACATTAGTATATAGAGTGAGTTTCCCGTATTTTAGGCCTCTAATCTCTTCTCAGTGGGGATGCTGGGTTACGCAATACGGGTAAAGAGAAACTTCTTCCAATATGATATGTAGTATATATTTCTTTTTTGTAAATATACTAATGTTATTTGTGGAGAAAACATTTGGATAAAATTTGACCCTTATGTGGTTTACGACAGATGTGCAATTATTTATAGTCAAATTAATTAAAATCAATGTATTTCTTATTATTTATATATAATTATATATGGTAATTATAAAACGGTAATATTGAGTATTGTTGTGTTCCGGTTCGAAGGGTGAGTTAGACCTTAGCTCTCAAGGTTAGTGGCGCATTTGTGAAGGTATAGGGGATGGTTAATATTTCTTATGGTGAAAAAGCCTATGGGTGTAGGTGACCACTTAAAGAAGGCCCATTTACCATGTGCCTACGTATTTTATATAAAATTGATATCACCATTGTATAATTAAAGTGAACTGTCAGTATAAGTTTTATTTTGTCAATTTCAGCTGGCAAGGGCGGCAGCAAGTCCGGCAAGCATAAATGGGTGCCCTTAGATATAGACGTCAAAGCTGCGAGACCCTCGAAACATGGACCACAGCATCAGCCCAGACAAGATCACGGTATGATCGGAGCTCTCTAAATACTTTTCCATCCTCGCCTCGCCTCTACATGATAGTTGTTCTTTCTTTTCGGTATTGTCTAATTTTTTTCTCTAAATATATTAATTTTATAAGAATAAACTCGTAGGGAAAGAAGAGGTTTTAGTAAGAGGATAATAAAGCAGCAGGTGAAATTACACACAATCATACAAAAAATGAATGTTACCATTTTATAATATTAGTATAGAGATAGATTTGAGAGAGTGAGAGTGAGAGGTGCTCTGAGAGTGCACCTGTGTTTTCGCACACACTTGAGCCGTATAATATATAGCCGAGATGGCCCAGTGGTAAGAACGTGTGAATCTTAACCGACGATCGTGCGTTCAAACCCGGGAAAGCACCGCTGAATTTTTATGTGCTTAATTTTGGATAATAATTCATCTCGTGCTTTACGGTGAAGGAAAACGTCGTGAGGAAACCTGCATGTGTCTAATTTCACTGAAATTCTGCCACATGTGTTTTCCACCACGCCGCACTGGAGCAGCGTGGTAGAATAAGCTCCAAACCTGTTCAAAAAGGGGGAGGAGACCTTTAGCCCAGCAGGGGGACATTCACAGGCTGTTACGGCACTATAATATGTCCTGAGCAGTCGGCTACTCGCCCCTGAGATTGGCCGCCGTGGCCGAAATCGGTCCGGAGGACATTATTATTATTATAGATAGATTCAGTTATGTTAAAAACATCACAATAAATAGAATAAGCAGAGTGATCTCGTCCGCAGACACGGTGTCCCTGAACGGCGAGGAGTCCCGCGGGCGCGGCGCGGGGCGCGGGCGCGGGGCGGCGCGCGCGCGGGGCGGCCGGCGCGCCGCCAGCCGCGCCGCCAGCCTGCACCCGCCGCCGCACGCGCTCTACCACCACCCCGACATGGCGCAGGTACACTAGGCGACGTGTTCGACTGTCTTGTGTACGAACGTTCCAACCCACAGATACACGTTTACAAAAGACATTTTTATGCTGACAGTACCCGCTATCAGTTATGGGAAAGAATTTAAAAACATTTGTTAGTGTTTCAGTTGGTTGGAACTGTTACTGCACAACACGGTTCAATTATTGTGCTCATATTTTGCTCTCTGATCACTCAAACACCACACGAAGCTATATTCAAAATATATAAATGCATGACCGATTTCGGCCTCGGCGATCAAAGGCCAACTGCGCAGCACCAAGTTTAGTGCACAAGTATGTGCGCAAACACAAATGCACTCTCTATTCCCTCACTCTTGAATCGAATTTAAAATTGAACGCAAAAACAAAAGCGCCCTTTTTCATATTTTAATTTTATTTCTAAATTTGTTTTTTTTTTGTACCAATTTTATTTTCGTTGATTAATACAGGCACGCACACACACGCACACGTCATGCACGCACACGCACGTAAGAGTTTGAGGATTCAAGGATTGAGGATGAGGATTTCTTGTTTCTTTTTAAAACCATTACAAAAATATTTAATACACACACAAGCACACAACATTCACGCACACGCACTTAAATGTCCCTGAAATATCTTTATTTCTTCCAAAATCATCTGAATACATAAATAACTTCGACGCATACATTTTTATATGTATACAAACACGTGACTGCCAATTTTTTTTTTAATCAATCTGTTAAAACCATAAAAGTCAATCAAATATCCCATGCTGGGATATTTCTTATAGAAGAGATTGTGTTAGTTCTTATTCCACTATACTACTTGAATAATATATACAAGTAAAATATATACAAGTGCTCACTTTGTGTTTATAATTGAAACTATAAATGGATGAAGGTGTCAAGTCGCACTATACACGTCACGATAACTTCAGCTCTCACGTTTTAAAACTTAAATGATATATAAAAGTAATATAAAATCAATTTAATTTTTTTTGTCTTAATTTCATCTATTTATGAATGAAAATCCTTAGGTAACCCGCTTATCTATATTGTATATGTAAGCGAAATACCACTCATTACGATATCTCCTAAACCATCCGCCCGATTGACTTGAAATTTGTCACAGTTACTCATTCTCACGTCGACGCTCACTAAGAACGGATTCCACGCAAATCCCATCCAAAATACATTTTTACCTCTTATTCGATAACATCATATATATTCAACGAGTAGTTGACAGCTAACCTCAGCCCAGTATTGGGGTATATTTAATGTCTCTTACTGTTAAAGTTAATATCATCAAATGGTGGTGGTAGGGCTTTGTGCAAGCTCGTCTGGGTAGGTACCACCCACTCATCGGATATTCGACCGCAAAACAGCAGTACTCGGTAGTGTTGTGTTCTGGTTTGAAGGGTGAGTGAGCCAGTGTAATTACAGGCACAAGGGACATAAAATCTTAGGTCCCAAGGTTGGTGGCGCATTGGCGATGTAAGCGATGGTTAACATTTCTTACAGTGCCAATGTCTAAGGGCGTTGGTGACCACTTACCATCACGTGGCTCATATGCTCGTCCGCCTTCCTATTCTATAAAAAAAAATGTATGCGTCGAAACGACTTATTTACATATATATCTATATACACACGCACACACATAAAAACATCCTTATATTTTTGTTACTTTATAATTTTTTAATTGAAGCTTATTTGAGATCTTTTTAAATTCGAATTATTCTGTATGATGTAATAAACTAAAAAAAAAATCATGACTCAAAAAGGTTTCAATGTTCGTTCTTATTTTGTACCCGGGCACGACACTAGCTACGTTCGTGTCCATGGCGACTGGTATGACAACTTTTCGTTTGAAGAGCTTGTCATATCAGGCTATCCCGTTCCTCCTTCCCTTGATGCATTTCACGCTATCATTGCTATTTATTACGGGCTTTATTTATAATACAAGTCAATACAACCTATTCCAATTGCAGTAGGAGTATATAAACAAACCATATATTTACATATTCCATGCGATTCGCTAATATCTCTGCTGTATTACGCACTACGAACAGTTCTCGATTAATATATCTCTATATATAACACAACACTGTTACACTCAACTACTTATATACACTTCAATTTCACTTCCAAAGTTTCGATGATAACTTTTCGATTGAATTTCTTTTTATTGAAGATATCGACAAAATTGTGTAAATTCAAGGTCGAATTTGTTTATCCGTCTCAACTGTCATTGGAATAGGTTATAAGTATCAAGGTTTATTCATTTTACTACACACGCCGGTGACGTCACTGCCACGTGGTTGTATTCAAGTAAATACACTCTTGCTAAATGTATGCATGGTAACGTCATAAGACCACGTGGTTCGATTACAGGCGAGGTGCGGGGTCTTAACACATCTGGAATAGCTGACGAAATGGCTTAACTTAGAAATTGTGGAGTTTTCAAAATTATATTATATACTATATATAATTTCTTAATTTAATTTCTTTGAAACGAAAATCCTATGAATATTACGTGTGTTTTTAATTCAAATTTTTAATTTCGGTTTCATTTATTATATCTCATTTAATTTTATTAATTTTTTAAGTGTGCCATTTTGTCTGTTATCTTGTGGTATCATTTAAAATATAACATCTTTTTTTTCTAATACTGTGACGTCATATAATGGCTCCCATTTATACAATATTCGTTATTGCCCATATCGTGTATAGCTACAGCTTAATTAATTGGAGATTTGGTTAATTTTTCATGTAATTGGTTTAACGATCAATCGGGTTCGTTATATATTATTAAATAATATCGATATAAATTATTAATTAGTGTGTGTGTGCTATTTATTATTGTGATACATAATATATTTAGTGTTAATTTTCATTGAAATCATTGGCGTATTCTGTTTCAAGGTCATTTTTGTGTTAAGGTGCGTTTCCGCTAAAATAGTCGAAAATTAGTGTGTTTAAAAACTTTATGCATTTATCTATATTTTATCTTTAATTAAAATAACTATGATCAATCGATCCGGTTGGAGTGGTTGGTAGATACTAGCCTTTCACGCCGAAGGTTATGGGTTCGATTCCCACCCAGGATAGACATTTGTGTACAGAAACGTGTCCCACACAAACGTGTCACACGGCCATCTGATCCCAAATTAAGCAGAGCTTGTACGACGGAAACCAGACAACTGATATACTACATATACTACTTTTCTTGTGTAAATACATACTTATATAGATAATTACACCCAGACTCGGGACGAACAGACATGTTCATGCACACAAATGTCTGTCCTGGGTGGGAATCGAACCCATTGGCGTGAAAGGCGAGTACCTACCAACCACGCCAACCGGCTTGTCAGTCAGGCGTCATTAGTTGTCTCAAATATGTCATTCAATTCTCAAATTATTTCAATATTTTTAAATAGATTTCATACATTTAATTGGTGGTGGTTTTCTGCTACAATATTTTATTTAAAAACGTATGGTTAGCTTCAAAAATGTGCTTTAATAGTATTTATATATTTGTTTTAATTGAAAACGTGAGTGGTTTTGAATAGGCTAATTTATGATTGATTATTAAAATTAAATATTGTATAAAAATAAATTAAATTAAAATTAGTTTTATCTCTATGGTTTAAAAAAAAATTAATATTAAATTATCAACCATGTACTTATTAATACTATATATATTAGCAGTCGTGTGTTATCGCAGGTTTACAAGTATATTATGTAATTAAACATATACAGTATATATAATTGTAATCAAGCTTAGCTTTTTTTAATGAACAAAAATATATTTGAATACTATGCTAATATCAATTGTTTTTTATGTTATGTAATAAATATATTTGTATATATATATATATATATACAAGGGTTGGTATATATATGCCTATTATATACTTATCGTCTTATTAATATTCAGTACAATTCTGAGCTTCGTTACGTTCTTATAATTGAATATATTGATAATCTTAAAAAGTAAAACCTTATCCAACTACAAGATTTGAACAAGATTGTTTCAGATATAAACGAAATTAAGTTATATACATAGAAATATTGTTCATTTAATGTTATAAGATAAAATAAATGATAAAAATTTATATTGGATCAATCAAACCAACTTGATTTGATTGTTTTTATTTTTGAAGGCTTTTCTAAGACCTCCTCGCTTTTGAGAAGAGGATTAGGGTCTAATTCCAGCACTCTGCTCGAATATTTATCGGTCGATAATTTATTTAAATTTTAATTATGAATTTAATTAATAAGACGGTAATTATAACAGTCGGTATAAAATTTACTAACATATACATAATTATCATTATAACATAGAGGGCAATGTATGGAATGGTGCTGTATTGATTGTAGCTATTTTTTTTTTTAAAATTTTATATATTAGATTAAATTTGTCATTTACTACACGTTTGTAACGGTTTTTAGGTACCGTCAGAAAAATAAATGGCTACATTCAATTATATATACATATATAACTAACTCATCCATATATTGCTGTTATCATACATACATCAACGCATACGCTCCCCCCTTCCCCCCTAGCTGCGCGTTCAGCCGGCCATACCGCAGGTCGTGCTCCGGTACGGTATCGGCGGCCTCCCCATCGCGCCGCTCGCGCAGGCGTTCTACTACGGCGCGGCTAGCGGCGCTCCGTACGGCATGGCCCTCGACCAGGCGACGCTCAAGGACCTCATCAAGAATCAAATGTGAGTGCACTTCATCTTATATATATATATATATATAGAATAGGAAGGCGGACGAGCATATGGGTCACCTGATGGTAAGTGGTCACCAAACGCTCTTAGACATTGGCTCTGCAAGAAATGTTACCCATCGCTTACATCGCCAATGCGCCACCGACCTTGGGAACTAAGATGTTATGTCCCTTGTGCCTGTAATTACACTGGCTCACTCACCCTTCAAACCGGAACACAACAATACCGAGTAATGCTGTTTTGCGGTAGAATATCTGATGAGTGGGTGGTACCTACCGAGACGAGCTTGCACAAAGCCCTACCACCACTAATATATAATTGAATAACATTTATATATTTTACTATATATATCTTTGAACAGTTCAAATATTGAACAGAGATTTCAAATAAGTCTTCATAAATGATTGATTTTTGGTTGTTATAATGAAATTATAACGGACTCCAAGATATATAATTTTAATGTCATCGTCCCAATTGTTTAGTATTTCTTGCAGTCCCAGTGTCTATGGGTTGACTGTAAGTGCGAGGTGGCTTAATTGTCCGTAGAATTGAATATAATTAAACGAAAACCACTTCAGTCGAAATGAGCTGAAGTGGATTAGAGAATATCAGAACCTTAACCTGAATTCCCGCCCGCAGCGAGTACTACTTCAGCCCGGACAACCTGGCGCGCGACTTCTTCCTGCGGCGCAAGATGTCTGCGGACGGCACGATCCCCGTGACGCTGATCGCGTCGTTCCACCGCGTGCGCGCGCTCACCGCCGACGTGCAGCTCGTGCTGGACGCCATCCGCGACTCCGACCGCCTGCAGCTCATCAACGGGTTCAAGGTGAGCGACTCCAGATCAGCCAACCGAGATTTACATATTTACACATTCCATATTACGCACTACGAATAGTTCTCGATTAATATATCTCTATATATAACACGACACTATTACACTCAACTACTTATATACACTTTAATTTCACTTCCAAAGTTCCGATAACAACTTCGTCGACATTCAAAATACAATATTTTTCAAGGTCAAGTTGTTCAAAACCTCGACCAATGATATCGCGACAATTAAATGTCAATATTGTTTATTTGTCTTTACTGCTCTTGTGGTTGGAATAGACTATAAATGGAGTCATATCATACGATGCACTTATAATATATATTCTAATCAAATAATAACAAAAATAATTTAATTTTTAAACAGGTCCGAACAGCCTTCGAACCGACGAAATGGCCGATACTCGACTTAACCAATCACGAAGAGGACAGGGAGAGAACAGACGAGAAGGCGGAACGACCGGTCGATGAGAAAGAGAAGGCGATGGAAGACAAAGAGAAACCATTAGAAGACCAGAGGATACAGAATAAGGAAGTGGTAGAGAAGACGGAGGCGATAGAAGCAAGTGCTGCTGTCGAAGTTACAGTGAGTTTTATTTTATCACTAGCTTAGCTAGATAATAAGAAAAATGTATTTTGTATAGGATTCGCGTGAAATCCGTTCTTAGTGAGCGTAGCAACTTTGACAAATTTCAATTCGATTCGATTCCATTTATTTGCTTTAAATATAATATACATGTATAGTCACTATTTTTATGACATGCAAATATTTTAACTTAAATTATACATTAAAATTTAAGTTAAAATATTTGCATGTCATATCATTATTTTAACTTAATTACAAGAACACATAATTATAATTCTTCATTTAAATAATATTTATGAAATTGATATAAAAATGTCAAATATTTATTGCAGGAATTCTTTTACCGCGTAAAAACATTTGTCAACCAATCAGTCATGTCAAAATATTCTTTTATCGAGCAATACGCATTATTTATTGATGTTTCAAAACTATTAAGTTAATTATAGTAAAAAAACAAAACAGCAGTTACGGTTTGAAGGATGAGTGACACAGAAGTACAGGCACAAGGGATATTACATCTTAGTTCTCAATGTTGGTGACGCATTGACCATGTAAGAAATGGTTAATATTTCTTACATCCCAATATCTTTGGGCTGTGGTGACCACTTACCATCACGCTCATTTGCTAATCTATCCATTTGAAATAACAAAAAAATAAATACCAAAACAATTTTACAGCAAAAACCAACGCCGGCTGAACCGGAAGACACAAAGACTTCAACAGCCACAGAACCCAAAGAAGTGATTGAAACGAAGCCAGAAGAACCACAGCCAGCTCCAGAGAAACCTCAGCCGACTCCGGAGGTACCACAGCCGGCTGCAGTGGAACCATCACTCCCGGATGAGAAGGAAATCAACGAGGATAGAGAAGGGAGCGAGAAGATTGACTCCAGCGATGACCCCCCGCTACAGCCTGAGGCAACAGACAAACCCGGGGAGAAACGGTTAGTAGACTAGCGAGTAGCTCATTTCATTTGTCAACATTAAATATAGCAGGCTATCTGTAAAAGTTAGAATATAAAGTTTATTATTATGATTAACTTTAATTTGATTGTTGATGATAAAAAAAAAACAATTCTAAATCTAACAAGGTATAGACCTACTGGTGGTAGGGCTTTGTGCAAGCTCGTCTGGGTAGGTACCACCCACTCATCAGATATTCTACCGCAAAACAGCAGTACTTGATATTGTTGTGTTCCGGTTTGAAGGGTGATTGAGCCAGTGTAATTAATGGCACAAGGGACATAAAATCTTTGGTCCCAAGGTCGGTGGCGCATTGGCGATGTAAGCGATGGTTAACATTTCTTACAGTGCCAATGTCAAAGGGCGTTTGGTGACCACTTACCATCAGGTGACCCATATGCTCGTCCGCTCTCCTTGGGATTCAAAAAGACTCCTTGGGATTCAAGCTTGCTTCGTGCCAAATTTCATCAAATTCGGTCCAGTTGTTCAGCTGTGAAAGTGTAACACGTAGAGTTACATTCACATTTATAATATTAGTACACGTTATAAGGAATACCTTTAGACTGATGAAAGTTATCTCGATTTCGATTTAAGGAGCCCTGGGCAAAAAAAGGATATTTTTTTTGCAGACTATTTACTCATAAATATAGTACTTAAAGTGACATATATGTATACTAGCTGGTGCTTACGACTTTTTTCGTATGAAAGTCAACGATATATATATATTTTTATTCTCAGAGAAGTCTCAAGGTTCTAATCATCGAAGTTGAGACTTCTCGATCTTGAGATTATGAGGATAGAAATGAGTATACACTTGCACTATAATATTTCCATAATAGTTGTTTTTTTTTTTTCAATTAAATATGGTCGCCATGATAAATATACACGTACTATTGTGAGCTTTATAACATTTTCTTCGGAATAATAAAAAAGGGACAGGTAGAATAAACCTTTTACCCCCACTTACTGATTTATCCTTTGTGTTCCAGTCGCAAGAAGCAGATGGTGGGTATATTCCCCCTGGCCACGATGGGCGGTCCGCTGGTGGCGCCCGTGTCCAGCTTGCTGCGCGCCGTGCCTCCCCCGCCGCTGCCCAGGTCGGTCCCAGATATATCACTAGCACGTTCAAACTCTTTATATAATAATTAATAGATTAAATTATAAATATAATATTGTTTCATTTTTTTTAGAATGTTTCGAACTGGCCGAACGTCGTTATTGGCCCACGACCATCTCAACCCAGATGTGCCCGAGTTCGTGCCTCAAGCAAGACGTGCCGGTAGATATAAATTCTAAAATCACTCATCGTTTACTCGAGCAAACCTATTTGCGCAAGTTCAGCGCAATTGTCATGTTATATATATGAAATGAGTATAACTTTGCATATACTTGAGTAAACTTTTTTGCTCAATTAAACGAAAGCAAATAAATATTAATGGAAATCTGCTAAAGTTATGCCTAAATTGTTTGGTTTTTATTTCCAAGTTATATGCCTGTTATTAATTCAAATTATATCTTTTTTTTGTTTTTTTTTTTAGAAGAAACGAATTCTGAGAAATCAAATATTCCTGACGGCAAAGCGAGTTTAGATAAAGTCGACCCTGATGTATGGACCGAGGTGAATATGATTTTAATTTTGTTGAATTTTATAGATTTTGTACGTATAAACAAGAGTGCGAATAGGTAATGCGAGTTCGCAACATAGCGGGAAATGTTCTGATGCGATTTCGTGTAGCAAAACGGCTTCACTCAGTCAGGCTTCGGTTAGACAAATTTACGTGACCCACGAATCGATTCACAAGTTCCGGCGATGTGACGTCACATCGCATTCTTGTGTTTGTTTCGGTCCCTTTGATCTTTGTGAGGAATGAGCATTGAATATGCGACGTGGTAGCGACGGATTCAGATAGAATCGCAATTATACTGACGGTAGAATATGTGATAAGTGGGTGGTACACTAATAGTGGTAATATTAAGTAGAAAAAAAAATACTGAAATGTATCTATCCCTCAGGTGAAGCGCCGTACGAAGGCGGGGTCCCGCGAGCGAGCGCCGCCCGCCCCGCCGCCGGAGGACGAGCCCCGCGAGGAGCTGCACTTCCAGCTCGACGAGGAGCTCGACCTGCCGCCGCCGCGACACAACACCTTCACCGACGCCTGGTAACTACACGTCACGAAAAAAAAACTTTACTATAAAAAAAAAATCGTTTTTATATAGTTAATTATGATGTGTCTTTATATCTTTATCAGGTCTGACGAAGAATCCGACTTGGAACTGTCGGATCGCGACATCGGCAGGTTGCTGATAGTAACCCAGACGGCGACCCGACAACCGAAGCACGACGGACACGACCGCCAGGGCGACTGGGCAACGCGTACCAAGATCACCCAGGACTTGGAGCAGGTATGAACTCGGACAATTATAACTAGGAACAGTATGAGGATATTTCTAAAGCGACAATGCTCGGTGTGATAATGAAAGTTTTATGTAAAATGTTTTGGTTAAATTTCGCAAGATTATATGAAATATGTAGTAAATAAGCTGGTATGTGTTTAGTTTATAAGCAACGATATAGATAAGTCCACTATATAATTTTGTTTTTTTTATTGTAGGTGATCACCGATGGTCTCAGACGCTACGAAGAGGATCTATGGAATGAGTTTTCATCGGTGAGTTGTTAATTATATTCCTATATTATAATATGTAATGAAATATATATTATATATAACAATATATATATATATATATATATATATATATATATATATATATATATATATATATATATATATATATTTAAAGTATAATAGTATTTGGATGTCAGTAGCAAAGATTGGTTTTTATATGAAAAATAAATGTTAAATATCCTTCACGTGGATAATATTTTATTAATGTAAAAAAGGAAAACCCGCTTAGTTTCATTTGCCTGTTCTCTTCACGTCTGATGGTAGTTTTTTGTCATTAAATATGCGAGTGATTATTATGTTGTATATAATGTTGTCCCGTCCGCAGTCGTACAGCAGCACGCCGCAGTACCGCACCGTGTCGCTCATCTCGCGCGAGCAGTTCGAGGCCGCCGCGCCCGCCGAGCGCCACGCCAACCCCAGCGAGCCGCCGCCGCCGCCGCCGCGACCCGTGCGTACACCCCCCACACCACACACACACCACACCCCCCCACACACCTATCAACCATCAGATTCGGAGTCATTTTTAAGAATATCTCAGATTTCTTTTCTTTCAGAACATGCTGATAAGTTTTTTAGGCCCCTATTCTGATTTTGAACACTAAAGTTTAGGATTTGCGATCTTTTAAGTATGTAATTTGAGCAATATAATTTTAACATCGATTCCCATATATAATAAAACGTATATCTATTAAAATCTGTTTGTCTGGTGTACTTGTCATATACGAAATCAGAACAACAGAACGAAACGGTTTCCATGTCACAGAGACAAAATAGAAATTGATTATAAACCGAAATGTGAGAATTATAATAAGTTGTACACTGTACAGGCCGTGGAGCAGACACAGGAGGGCGGCAAGCTGCGACCGAGGCGTACGGCGCGCTTCTACGCCGCCAACAAGGACCCGCACGCCACCGACGTCATGTGAGTCCATACGTACACTTACCGACTACTACATACTTATACATGGGTGTCTAATTATCTATATAAGTATGTATTTACATAATAAAAGTAGTATGGAAACCAGACAACTGATATACTACAATAACGAAAACCACTAAAACACACTTACTACATCGACGGTACGCCCCTTACGGAATCAACGAGTGTAAGGGATCTTGGGGTGATAATAGATAACACCTTAAGTTTTAGAGATCACATTGATTCCATTATATCAAAAGCCTCGCAAGTATCTGGTCTGGTGTTAAGATTAATGAAAATCTTTAAGGATCCAAGCTTGACAATATTAGTATACAATAGTATAATAAGGAGTATCCTAGAGTATTGTTCAGTTGCTTGGAGTCCTGGGTATGAGGTGCACTCTGATAGAATAGAACGTGTACAAAAACGTTTTCTATATTACTTAGCGTACACAGATCTAAATGCTAAGAATTTTAACTCTTACGACGCACGCCTAATTAATTATAAAGTGCAAACTCTTAAATATAGAAGAGAAGCTGCCGACTTTCTTTTTTTATACAAATTATTGCATGGATATATTGATGCACCTGATCTACTTGCTAAAATTAGTTTCTACATTCCGCGTCAAGGTAGCCGTTTACAAAAACGTAAAATATTTAGCTTGCCTGATGTCAAATCAAATCTTGGTCAACATTCGCCAATTTACCGTATTTGCTCGCTTGCGAATTGTAGTCGTCAACACCTAGATGTCTTCAGTGAATCTGTTGGTTCTCTTAAAAATAAACTTAAAACAAAATCACATTATTTTATGTAATAATTAAATAATTAACTAGTCAGTAATTACACAAGTACTGTTCTTGTTAACTAAGCTAGGTATATGTTTTTTAAAGCATGCTAGGTTTACATCCAGAAGACTGCAACTTAATAACACTCTGTTTAGCTTTGATTTTATTTTGTATGCACTAGTTGTAAGTCAGTTTTGTAAACTTAAATAAAAAAAAAAAAAAAAATATCAGTTGTCTGGTTTCCATAGCACGAGCTCTGCTCAGTTTGGGATCAGATGGCCGTGTGTGAATAATGTCTAGGATATTATTATTATTATTATACATACATACTACATACGTCGCTTAGCGCGGTGTCTGGTGATACATCGATTTCTCTCTTTCTTTCATCGTTGATTTGTTATTTGAAAAAAGAAGACACAGCATTGCGTAACTGATCATCCGCTAAGCAACGTTAATATTAAAATTTGTAGTTTATTTAAGCACTTATCATTATTTGCTTAAAATTAAAAACGGTCTGACTCGTTTTATAAATGATTAAAAAGCAAAATAAATATTGTAGTTACTAGCAAATACGAACGGATATAATATATTTTTATATAACGTGAAATAGTATATCCATATTAACATTATATTAAAAATGACTTTAAAAAGTTGTTAAGCACATATTAACACATTACACCGCTCACTCGTGCGTGCACGTAACTATTTAACGTGTAATGTATGTGTGTGCGTGTGTATGGTGCTGCGTACGTGTGTGCGTGTGTATGGTGCTGCGTACGTGTGTGTGTGTGTGCGAATTCGACCTGAACCGTTATAATTTCAGAAGCAGCAGGAAGCACAAGACCCGGCACAGCCTGAACCCGCCTGTCGAGCACCACGTGGGATGGATCATGGACGTCCGCGAACACAAGCGATCGCATCGCGACAGTACCGGGTACCATTCGCTCATTTATATGTCTTTGATAATTTTTAATTATTAACTCAGTTGGTCAAGTGGCTAGAATACTGGTAAAGCTTAACCAAAAATTGCAGGTTTAAACCCAGCCTGGGTGGGTAGTTTATTTATTTATACATCAACATGTGTCGTATGAAAATCTGCCCCATGATTACCGCATCCGACGGTTTTCGCCTATCCGTAGTAGCTTCCTTGGAGTAGCGTGGTGAATTACGCTCCCTCCTTAAAAGGAGGGGGAGGCCTTAGCTAAGTGAGACCTTGACAGTCTGTTACTAATTAATCTTGTACATTGATTCACAAAAGTTGTAACTGGATATTTGCCTCGCCCGCAGCTCTTCGCTGGGAACGTCTCCGACGCTGGGCTCGTCGTGCGGCTCCGTCCCGCAGTCGCTGCCCGCCTTCCACCACCCCAGCCACGGTCTGCTGCGGGAGAACCACTTCACCCAGCAGGCCTACCACAAGTACCACTCCAGGTGTCTTAAGGGTGAGTTAATCGCGTCTCTCTTTGTATCATTTCTTCATATTATTATTTATCATAAATATTGTCACGTCTTGTCGATAAAAAAACTGATCATATACAAGATATATGTCTGTTTGTCTGAATGTATGTCAGATTACTTAATCTTCTAATAATATAACATATTTATATGTATATTATATAATATATAACGGTTAGGTGCCAGGTCATCACATATTCTACCGCCAAACAGCAATAATTAGTATCGATGTGTTTCGATTTGAAGGTAGAGAGAGTGTACTACACTACAGACACAAGAGACATAACATCCCAAGTTCTCAAGGTTGGTAGCGCATTGATGATGAAAGGAATTAATATTTCTTACAGCGTCAATGTCTATTCCATCAGGTGGCCCATTAGACTCTTCGGCTACCTTTTAAAAAAAAAAAAGTTATATTGCAAATTCGACTCGCAGTCCATCGGTTTCTTTATAAATGACTATAGTAGATATGAATGTTTCATTTACAGAACGCAAGAAACTCGGCATCGGCCAGTCCCAGGAGATGAACACGCTGTTCAGATTCTGGTCGTTCTTCCTGCGCGATCACTTCAACCGAACTATGTACAACGAATTTAGGTATGTGTGTGTGTGTGTAGAGTTATGGACGCGTGGGTTAGGAGACGGACAAGCGATACTGAATATTGATTTGGTTAAGGAAAACTCACTTCTCAGTTAAAGAGAGGAGTTCTCAGCCCAGCTGTGGGACATTACTTTACATTATCACGCTGCGCAGGATGTATTAAGATGCACAAGTGTGTGCGCTAACACAGATGCACCTCGTCATATACTCATAATCCGATGTGCTCGCAAATCGACATAGTGGTGAAAGTACGGGTCCTCCAACGCTCCATGTGTCGTCTGAGGCACAGTAGTGTAAACGCTAACTACTCCTAAAGTGATCTGCTACTGAGATGATGATTTGATGAGAAAAAAAATAGTAACTTTTTACTGGCTCGTCGCCCAACCCAAGACCTGAATTTCTACAGCTTTATAAATTATATACTAAATTCTCTCAGCGATCGAATTTAAGTTACTATATAAGCAACTTTACAAGACATCGTTTTAATTAGAAAATGATTATTATTGTAATTTTTTTTTAATCTGTATGATCTAAATCTATATTTTTTTTCTATAGGACACTGGCTAACGAGGACGCGTCAGCCGGTTTCCGCTACGGGCTCGAATGCCTGTTCCGTTTCTATTCGTACGGTCTAGAACGGAAGTTCCGCCCTGAACTGTATCAGCACTTCCAGGCTGAAACACTCGCTGACTACGAGAAAGGTATAAATAATATTTAATTATAATTATATATATATATATATATATATATATATATTACTTCAGTGCCCGTTAGTTTTATATCATAGCATATTGATGTAATATGCTTGATTTATTGATGAAAATACCAAAATCGCTATATGTATGTCTGTGACAGTTACAGAGTTCCTTCAATTTCTCATAGATCCTATCATCAGAACCGTTTTATGACAATAAAACGACTAATCTGGAAGTATACATAAAGATATTTTCCCAAATCGGATCATGACGGAATTTAAATGACGGAATTCTGAAGCAACAAACATAAAAAGATACTTCTTTTAAAGTAGTTAAAACTATTAAATAATAAAGTACAGTATTTAAGCCAATATTCAACGAATAGCAAAATCAGCAAGACCGTTTCGAAATATCAATTATATGAAGAGATCACCGTAGTTGCTCTTTGTAAAAAAAACTTCTATTCCTTTCGGCATTGAAAGCATCAAATTATTATTTAACATTTTCAAATCTATATAACCTCTTCGAAAGCCTTGCATATATCTCAGGGACACCACCTGACACGTTCAACATTTGCCCAGCTGTGGGACAATCCCGGGCTGCTACATTACATTTACATTTATCTTTTATTCAGGTCAATTGTACGGTCTGGAGAAGTTCTGGGCGTTCCTCAAGTACTACAAGCACGCGACGGCGTTGCAAGTGGAGCCGAAGCTCGAAGCTCACCTCGCCAAGTTCAAGAGCATCGAGGACTTTCGTGTACTAGAGGTGTGTATTGTTCAAGGTTACCTTGCCTTGCTCGAGGAATGTAAATGATTGAACAGCATACTGAGTATTGTTGTGTTCCGGTTTGAAGGGTGATTGAGACAGTGTAACTACTGGCACAAGGGACATGACATCTTTTAATTTGTAACTGATGGCGTTTTGGCGATGTAAGGTTAATATTTCTTACAGCGCCATTGTCTATGGGCGGGGGCGTGTCCACTTACCATCAGGTGTTCACCTACCGATTTTATATAAAAAAAAGCTACCTTTATATGGAAATCGATATGCATATATTTTTCTTAATTGCAATCTTATAAGCACATATAAATCATGCTACAGGTTTATATTAATAGTAAAACCAGTAGATTATATAGAGAAGGACCGACAACTCTATAGTTGCTGATATTTTTCAAATATTCAATAGAGTATGATGTTAGAATGTCAATTTTCTGTATTTATGGTTTTTGTTATATATATGGATGACGTATGTACCAGACATTTTATATTACAAGAAAGACTGTAAATGTCTCAGTGCTGGGTTGAGGTTTCCTCGCTTTGAAGAGAAGGTTTGGAGCTTACTCCACCACGCTGCTCCAATGCGCGTCGGTGATCCAAAGCGTTACTATCTGTTACATGCATTCCTCACGATGTTTCTCTTTACCGCCAAGCACGAAATGGATTATATTAACTCCACGTGTGCTCCACAACGAGTGCTAACGTGCCTGTGTCCGCAGCCGCAGCTGAACGAGTTGCTGGCGTCGCAGGGCGCGGCGGGCGCGGGGCGCGGCCCGCACGCGCGGCCCTACGACCGCCACCGCTCCGTGTCCGAGAGCGAGCGCCACCTGTCCGCCTTCCGCGCGCTCGGGTACGGCTCCGGTCTGCTGCAACGCAGGCCCACTCTCTATTCTATCGCCTCGTTATCCGACGCGACCGGAGGAGCTCAGGCGATGCTCTCCGAGGCACGGGAGTGTACACACTTCCAGCTGCTGAGCTGCTACTGAGAATTTTTCAACAGAAAATCCCAGGATGTCAGGATTTGCGATCTTATTACCTAGCCACTAGACATGGTGACACATTTTGGACAGTTGAGAGTGACTTGAATTAATATAAGTGACATAATCTGTAAAGAAATTTGACATCACAATAGATCATTAAATTTTTGACAAATTATTGTAACTAAAGCCTATTCCGACCACGAGAGAAGTAAAGACAAATAAACAACTGACGCGTTATCATCGGTCGAGATCTTGAATAATTAGTGATATGATGATACTTGAGAGTTGCTGCGTGTCGACGAGTTTACTATTACTTAGTTACTATTTTGAAATTAGTTTAAAGTGAATATAAGTAGTTAAATATGTTGTATTATAAATATATATAAGTATTAATCGAGAAATGTTTGTAGTGCATAATACAACAGAACTATTAGCGAATCCTTAATCTTTTACTTATCTTTACTCATTCTTCGATTGGAATTGGCTTATTCCGCATGACAATAATCTTTAAAGTTTGTAAAAATTGATACATTTCCGATGTTATAATGTACGTAAGACGAAGTCACAAATGAAATTATTCAGTTTAAAGTGAATTTGTATGTAAAATTAATAATTAATCAGAAGATTTTAAAAACGTTGGTTGATGTAACGCGGGTGTCCGCAGGAGGCCGGCGGGCGGCTCGTCGGGCGCCAACAACAACCGCGGGCGCGCGGGCTCGTGCGGCGCGCAGAGCGTCGTCGCCAACGCCCGGCCGCGCCGTGAGTACTCCGCGCTACTCGGGTCGCGCGTGGTCTACCCCCTACCTGTTTAGGGGGTAGATTATGCGAAGAATAAGAATATAGAAGGGGGAGGGTGAGTGGGGTATCAGGCACAAGAGACATAACATCTTAGTTCCCGATGTTGGTGACGCATTGCCAAAATCTATGCTCATTTTAAGTTAATATTTGTTGTTTACTCTATTAAAAACTTTGGTTCGAAAATATAAAACAAGTCGCTTCCGTTTGATGTGTGAGTTACCCAGTGTATTTGGATTTCGTGAGTGAACATCTTGTATTGCGAATAACTATGAGCCAGCGTGATCAGTTTTCATCAGGCAATAAAGGTCGCTTGCCTTCCTATTGAAAAAATAATCTAGAAAGAATACAATAACATATAGATAAGTGAAACCGTCGAATTTTCTTATTGACTTGGGAAGGGAAGTTAGCAAAGAATTATACATCAACAATAAACAAAAAAAAAACAACAATACAATAAAATGAGAAGACTTCATATAAATAGACAAATTGATTACCGTCTGTATACATAAATTTGATATTAAAAGTTATTAAATATTATATCTGATATTAGTAGAAAGTGTCGAATATAAGTATTGGTATTTATATTTTATTTTTTTCACAGCGAAACCCAAGTCGAAACCAGAAGCCGCGCCGAACGAGCTGAAAGCGCCAGTCGCCGCTAAAACACAGTAAAGTCATTACAAAAAAAAAAAAAAAACATACAAACACTGTACATATAAATAAACCCGTGTGCATGTGTTACTTATCTAGACTTTTAAAGTGCATTTTTTATATATATAAATTACAAAAAAAAAATACTATAAAAATAAAAGTGAATAAAAAGTGTTGTGCGGATCGCGCTGGTGTTTAGTGTTAACTAGTTATAACTGGTTCGAGCCGGTTCCGACCGGCCCGAGCCGGCCGCGGCCGGCTCCAATCTGCGGCTGCGCGGGCGGTGTGCGGTTACTGGGATTGCAGGCTGATTATATGTGGAGCCTAGGTAATATTTTTTAAATGAATTTGAGTTATATTTGTAATGAATTTCAGTTGTATGTATCTGAGTAAAAAGCCGAGATGGCCCAGTGGTAAGACCGCGTGAATCTTAATCGATGATCGTGGGTTCAAACCCGGGCAAGCACCACTGAATTTTCATGTGCTTAATTTGTGATTATAATTCATCTCGTGCTTTACGGTGAAGGAAAACATCGTGAGGAAACCTGCATGTGTCTAATTTCACTGAAATTCTGCCACATGTGTATTCCACCAACCCGCATTGGAGCAGCGTGGTGGAATAAGCTCCAAAGCCTTCTCCTCAAAAAGAGGAGAGGAGGCCTTTAGCCCAGTAGTGGGACATTCACAGGCTGTTACGGTTACGGTATCTGAGTTCCTTTATTCCATCATAACTTTTAAACAGATTTGGATGTATGGGATATCGTTAGGATTGTAAAAAGTAGTATGATATTCATACCTTCGCATCATTTTATCTGAAGATTAGTAATAAATTTACGCGCGAGATATTACAATGCAACGTTTGCGTATAAACACAGGTGCACTCTATTCCCTCACTCTCATAATCCGATGGAAAGTATTCCACGCCCAGACAAAACTTTGTAGAATTTCTTGAAAGAAAACCTCAAGACCGCAGCCATATGAAATAGTCACCAGGCGAACTATTTAAGTAATGCTAATATGTGGTTTGTTAGCTGGTGATAGTCAAAAGTTGCTAATCCAATTCCAGTTAGTGGATGCAAATTGCACTTGTGGCAATGTGTGTGCACGATGTTTTCTCTCTATAGCACATATTAACCACATAAAGATCTTTAGAGCTTGCGATATTTTTTTTTATATAGAATATGAAGGCGGACGAGCATATGGGCCACCTGATGGTAAGTGGTCTCCAACGCACATAGACATTGGTATTGTAAGAAATGGTAACCATCGCTTACATCGCCAATGCGCCCTCAACCTTGGGACCTAAGATTTTATGTCTCTTGTGCCTGTAATTACACTGGCTCACTCACTCTTCAAACCGGAACACAACAATACCAAGTACTGCTGTTTTGCGGTAGAATACCCGATGAGTGGGTGGTACTTACCCAGACGAGCTTGCGCAAAGCCCTACCATCTGTATAAGATATCCACGACAATAGACTAATTAACTTTTTTTTCTTCTCTTTTCAGCTTGTACGCATCGACAATAAGCAAAATGCTACGCGGTTTAGACGCCACTATCACCGTAGAGTAAGATTACCATTAAAAAAAAAAAACATACAATCTATATATGTATTTATATATTTTTGACATGTAAAGTAAAAATTTCGATACGAACATATTAAAAAAAATTATCTGCATAATAGTGACACCCTTAGTCTAATAACATAATATAAATCAATTTAAATAAGTACGATTAATGCTTGTTAGATTAAGATTTATCAGTGGCAACACTGGGTTTCGACGAGGGAGTGAGCGATCAGTGTTGCAAGGGACCTGATGTTTAACATCTTAGCGTTCGGTATGCGGTATTTTGTTTGTCTTTATAAATACTTTTTAATAACAATTGAGTTTTTTTTTTAAAGAATTCAACAGTCACTTTTAAACAAGCCTTCCCTTACTTACTTATAAGTATACTTATATCATAGAATGGTCGTGTTCAGAAAAAAAAAACGCGCACACACAAACGAAGAGCCTTTTTCAACAACTTATTGCACACATACAATTTAAATGAGTCTCTGCACAATACTCGTCTCTTATTGTAAAAATACTTTCGCCGTATACCGAAGCTTTTTGTTGTCTGAGACTAGCTTATTTAATTTCATTTTCTAATTAGTCCAGATTGATTCTTACGTTCGGAGAGTTCGACAGGTCTCCTTGCGTGCTGATTGCTCAGTCCACTTTGTCTATGGTTCAAGTGGTGCTGCGTATTGTCTACGGTCAATGAAACTGACCAGCGCAGATCTCTAGTGGCGAAAATTGTAAAACTGTACAGTTATAGATATTCTTTCTCTTTTTTTTAAATAGAATTGATATTAAAAATCGAACGACGTATCGTCGCTAAGACTGGCTATGTGCATATTTAATAGAGAAATCGTTGTTTTCTTTTTTTCTTTAATAGCACTATTGTTTATGGTTCAAAAAAGTTTGACTGGGTACTGCGGATTTGAAAAAAAAAAAAATCTTTAACATGTTTCACCGTGATAATTTTTTTTCATGGAAATTTCGAACGAAAATTTAAATTCTGTGATAAAATTTCTAAAGAATTTTCGATGGAACTTATAACGTTTTTTTCAAGGCCGCATTTCAAATACTGCCACTTGTAATATTTATGACACAATTGAACACACAAATTCCTTAGAAATAACCGCATTGGTGTTTAAAACGATTACACCGTAAATGGTAAAACTTTAACAACTCATTAACATTTTTTTATTAGCCCTTAGACAGTTATACAATATTCTTTGCATAGCCGATATGCCACCAACCTTAGCTTCCAAGCTAAGTGTATCCTTGTACAGTGTGCTGGCTCACTGGCCCACTTACACTTCTAACTGGAGCACAATAATACTAAGCATTGCTTTTTGGCGGTAGAGTAATAGATGAGTGAGTTAAACCTACCCACTTTTTATTCAGTTATAGCATTCAATAGGAATGAAATATACTGTGCGTCCAGGTAGGTAGTAATAGGCTAAATATATAACGTCATATTGTGTATGTTAAGCAAATTTGTTATCCCTTTCCAACTGTACACATATGGTAGAGATAGCAAAATATACTTCTTATAGTTCATTGAGCACTAATAGTGTTATTAAACATTTTTCATATAGATTTCAATGAACTTACTTATGTAATAGAGTATAAAAGAGTGATTGTTTCTCTTGTTTACATTCTAGAACCTTCCTATTTAAAATCCAGTGAGAGAAAAATAAATAACGGTCGTATGGTTTCTGATAAAATCGCGCAAAAACATACATACAAGCAGCTAACAATTTAAACTTAAGTTGTTTTTAAGTCAATTAGAAATTGTTATCAATGATATATAAATAAGTTTTACATTACGGTGTAACGTTTTAATTCTAATATTAATAGTTGCTATTATTATTTAGGTATAAAATTATATAAAACAGGCACTATCGTAGTCTAATAGCTGAGTTTTAGATTATTATAAACGATTGACATTGTCTATGGTTGAACGATACATTGTCTTTGTATTCTGTAGGTACGGGACATAGATAAAATGAAATATACTAAATTTGAATTAATTTTTGTTGAGAACTAACTTGCTCAATGCGATTGTTTATCTGTATTGTACAGGGGTTAAGATGTGACGTAGTGAAAAATTATCTACATTAAAAAAATTTAAATGGAAATTTGATTTAAAATAATAGAATGGCATCCGTTTGAATTTTAATGTTGATAATTTTTTCTCTAAATAAAATATGATACATGTAAATTGCAATTTGCACTTAATATAAAAAGTTAGGGTGTGTTTCTTAATACTTTTATTCTTTTTTTTTTCTAGATTTTAAGGATGCTTTTGTAAACATAGTTATTATGTGACGCGCGTATGGCTATTTAAATTTCGAATACGTTCTTTTTAATTCTATTAATCTTGCCTCCACATATATTATACTGTGACAATAAACTAAGCGTTTTAGAACAGATTAATAATTTCCTTAAACGAATATTCAATTTGCATATATTGCTTATCTGTGAAGCCAGTGTTGCCATACGCGCGCCACATCACTTATTTTGGTAAATTTAAGACAAAAATAACGTCAAAATATCGCTGAGATCGCTTCTCTTATTGATTATTGAAAATAAAATATAGTTCCTAATTAATTAATATGTAAAATTATTTCTTTTATAGCATTGACACAGAAATTGTACTGCACTTAGTTTATTAAATTAGAATAAATAATGTTTATTGAAGATTTTTCGGTTTTAATGCAGATTAAAAATAATAAAACATAAATGTCTTGGTCAGTTATCACAATATATGTTACCATGAAATGGTACATTGATTCATAAGATTTGTTTAATAATTAAAAAATTTATTACCAATCCATGTTGATAGCCCAGAGCCAATAGATGGCGCTTATTATATTGTAAACGCGTTCCTGAATCGCGCTGGCAATGTTTTTTTTTTGCAATTACATATATCGTTCTGATCGGTATGTCTGATTGGAATTCTTAAAAGTAATCAGTTTGAATTATAACTTATGATATGACAGCTAGTAATGTAACCTTGAACCATCCCCTTATGGAGAGGGAAATCCCCTTATGTAATATTTTGTAGTGATATATAAATATTTGATTTCGAAATAGTTATAATCGATTTCTGTGTCGCTAAATTTCCACAATGCGTCCGTTTCAGACGAATGATTTCATTTATGCTCATCGATGTTAACGCATATATATTTTTTTAAATAATTATGAATTAAATCAGACTAAGAAACATGATGTATGTCTTTTAATTAATTTAATGACGATTACAGTGTGATTTATAAAGAGAATAATGTTTTAAAGGTATATAATTTATCTGTGGCTAAATGTCAATAATGATTTCGTCTGAAACGGACCTCGAACACCAGGACCGTCCCTTCTATTATAGTTCTAAGTTTAAGGGTCGTATAATGTACGAAGCGATCACGAGATAAGATATAATTTTTATCGTCAATTTTATAAACGTATGAATTATGTAAAATTTTTGTAAATAAATTTACTAATATTTGGAATCGAATGTGCTTAAATTTTTTTTTTTTTTTTTTTTATATATTTTTCATGAACTGTCTCTTTTTTTTTCGATATTTCCCGCGAAATTTCCTTTCATAAATTCACACGTTTAAAAATTTGACGATACCGAATGACGTTGTGTTTTTTTTTTTTTTGTTAAGTTTTTTTTTAAGTTAAATACATCAGTTGTTGCAATTTTTTCGTAAGAACGCCAAAGGAGAAGACATTGTGCTAAAACGTGGGTATAAAATAAATTAGGATATTGTATAAATGGAAAACGATACAAAAAAAAATTATAACTCTTGCTATTATTAATAAGTGCCGTATAAATATCAGAAAAAGATGCGTGTCGTGCAATTTTCCAGTCTCTTAATTTTCGTTGACTCCCAATTTAATTCGGTTTTATTGAAATTAATTAATTAACAAAACAAAAAAAAAATAATTAAAAAATTGGTTGTTGTAACATAGGCGAGCGTAGAATTGTTTCATAGTCAGTAACGTTAGGTATATTTGATGATTTAATAAAATTAAGAAAAAAAAAAATACATGTTTTTTTTAAGGATGCTTGGTGGCGTCGATCGTGGCCTTCAATAGTTCCCATTGTGAAAAAAATTATATATATCGGTGTAATTTTTTTAATTTAAATTTTCACTTTTGATTCAATATGGGTTGTCTTTGGATTTCTGACACTTTGTACCCCGATTGACGCTCTTTAAGGCTGTAAGTTATACATTATATACATATTATTATATTGATAAATAAATTAATAATAAAAAACAATGTGCATTTTATTTTCAAATCCAAACACAATATAAAATTATTAATTTGTTCAAAACACAAAAAAGTTTTCATATACAAAATTTTGTCTGTTTTGTATTATGTTTTCATTATAATAGGAATGCAAAGTCTTATAACTATCAAGTTGGCACCTGATCGTATATGATTACCATCGCTCCTAGATATTGACGCTGTAAAAAATATCAAATATTCCGAACCATGATGTTACGTCCCTCGCGCCTATAATTACACTGCCACTCACCCAGAGGGACACTACATTACTAACTATGCATTTTGGTGGTAGGAAATGTAATGAGTGAGTGGTACCTACCTAGACAAGCTTGCTGAAAGTCCTGCCACCACGTAAACAGATTGATAAGTAATAGGAATTGGTGTTATGCAAAGTGTAAGCATGTACAAATAAAACTAACGGAAATTGAATTGCATTGATTGAAATTGAGTTGCATTTTGTAACATTATTATGAAGTTTTTTAATCATTAAAAAAACTAGCAATCCAGTGAAGTAATAAGTTTTTATGTATCACTTTATCTAATCCAATACCGTTCAGGCTAATACATAGCAATTATAATAAATTAATACAAAAGTTAATAGTGATTATTTATTATACTATATTAAAACTTTCAATACTGTAACAACTAGAGCATTAAATGCATTATTTAATATATTTTTAAGTAAAATAAATTATAAACAGTTAACTTTTTTCTAATAGCAACATCGTTCCCATTTCAATGTTCATTCACAAGATGGCGTTACCAGACTCAAGCTTATGCATGCATAGCGTAGCTCACGTTGTTTTAGCGCGAAACACGTGACGTAGCTATAATTAGGTCATCGGTATTTGTAATAAAAATATAACATACAGCTTCAAAAAAACCTTTTTGCGTCTTTTGTACACCAATTAATGCAAGATTGAAGCAAACCTGCACCATTTAGGCAATCAAGTAATTGAAATTACGAAAGCGCGGGAAAATTGGCGCGAAATTTCCCGCGCAATACATAGCTTTTGTTTCTTTCATTGATCTTTGGACACTGATTATCTTTTATATACATTGAAATGTATAATTATTAGATTATATCTATAAGTAATATATCAAATAAAATTCTCTTAATAATAATAATCGATTGAAAACTGTAACCATTTGTTTTATTTTTTTAATTGTATATAACATAGATTGGTAGGGTTATTAGGTATCTGCTTATTTGTTGTACATTTTTTCGAAAGAATGACAAATAAACAACCACATTTTCAAATTACTAATAATCAACAATAAAACTAAACGCATTGGTTTTGTACTGAAACGTTTGACATTGTTTTAGGTTCTATATTGTAGGCAAGGCAATTGTCTAATGGCTCAGATAAAAAATACCAGCAATCATTTGTTTCCTGTTTAATATACAAATGTATGGAACGTGAATCAATAAGTTACTCATATACTACTACTTACAATCGCAATATATATAATATAGCTGCTAGTTATAATGACACTACAATTACAAACAACTATTTATGATTACAATGTTATGTTTACTTCACGACATATGTATTATACCATTAATAACTAATTTTATTGAACCCACTGTATAACTACTCATTTGAATAGTAAATAAATAATACCAATACATATCAGGTAAATGACAATAAGAAAAGAATTTGTAATCTAATCTCTGAATCTAATTGACCTCCTGACATTGTGAAAGCTAATACTATAAAGAGGTCAACTTAAATTTGTCATCTTGTTACTCAATAATGTTTCCAACATACAGCGTAGGGTTATATAAATACATAGAGTTACGCAAAATATTCGAGGATCCTGCTTTAATAATTGTATTTGAGATCATTAATTTAGAATAGGGGTTACAGTACGCTAACAATAAAAAATATTACCAAAAATGAGCTAATTAATCACAATATTAGATTAGGAATTGATGTTTTATTGGTTATAGTTGAGTAAATTAGGAATTTCGATACAAAACACTTCGCGAAAGAATTATTTTGATATTTGCTGTGTTACGTAATGAATTTATTTAAAAGACAAAACAATTACTCAATTGACATCCTTGACAAATAATGACATAGAATTTTGACAAAATTGTCAGAGAAAATGTGACAATGACAATTTACGACTAAATAATGGGCTACGTACATCAATATTATTTGTTATTCATCATTCACGATAATGTTTAGTGAAATATTAAGATTGAAAGGTTATTCTTAAAATAACCCAAATGACCGGAAGTAACGTAAAATGAAAGCGATCGATACGCTCCTTGCATTGTTGTCTATGAAATATGTGAGAATTAGAGTATTTACATAACGAGTAAAAGAAATATTCTGTGACTTTAAATGTGATATTTTGTAACTTTACTACCCTAAAAGTGTTATATATTGTTCTAGAATTGTAGGTATAATTTTTAAATTGTCTTCAATTTGCTGGCTGCTTTCCAATATAAAATTAGTATCCTGTGGCAACAGAATTGAAGATAACTCTATGGTCACATTTTTTTGTTGGGCAACATATTTCAACAAAATCGATTTTATCTAAATCATTCGTTTTTCACAATTACAGCAAAAGTATTATGTATAAAATTGCTGTCTCTCGCTATATTTATATAAAAATATTCCATTGTCACAATATTTATATCTAATAACTGTTACTGGTAATTTAAAACTATTAATGCAAAGGCAAAAGCAAAAGTCAGAAGGGATATTAAGAATTGTTTCTTTTATTCCACTTAGTTTAAAGCTTAAACTAAAATAATATTGTTTATTTTAGTTTTTTTTATCAATAATTGTGTATAGTTTTCGTTTTCTTTAAATCATAATTGCGTCATAAAATAATCGAGTTTTCATTCGAATCTATTGAATCGACTTAACAATTAAATGTTGCCACACATATTTCTCATGTACCATTACATCACCATTTCATGGCACGCATTTAGGACTTCGACTTTTCGTGACAGCATGTCATTTTCGACATTTGATTGATAATTTTCTAAAGATCCATCAAATTAGTTTGTTTGAAAGTTACTTTAGGCGCTAAATGTTGATATTTTATAATTTTCTCGTATTGAGAAGGATGTGAGTAAACGGATTCCATATTTGGAGGTCGCGGCTTTGGTTGCCATAATGAGCGCTCTTAAGTGTGTAGTTGAAGGCTGCAACATGGAATATGATGTGGTGTGCAGCTTTTCATTCTACAAGTAAGTGTTTTTCCCGCTTTTATTTCAATTAGAATCTTGTATCGATCTTAGGGGATGATTTTTGCGCACAGTGACGCTGTGTGACCTCGACGCGTTAAAAAAATCACTTATACATCCAAAGAAACTAAGAACAAAGCCTTATTTACGAATCCTATTAGATGTTTACATTTTGTTTTCGATTAAATTTTCTTGTTTATCTTGTATATTAATACATTAAAATGCATTAACAATACCAATTAATGTTAAAACAATGTATGGTTCTATTTATAAGTATTTTTGTATATAACATCAATTTTGTTCAACCATCCCACTATTCAACTCTAGAGCTTATCAAATTTATCACCATCTATATTACTGCTATAGTATTAGGTTATTACATTTGTCATTTGGTCTTAGTTTACAAAATCATAATATTATGTATAGGAGAATATATTAATATATAAAGTAGGGTTTTAATTATAACATATAAAATATATTATTTCTACTTTTTATCATATCCATAAAATAACTTTGATAATAAATTAAAATGTCGAACAAAGTGAAATATAATATAAATAGGATAAACACATCAGCTTTATCATGTCCCATTGCTGGACAATTATAACTCTTCAAGAGGAGGTTTACAATTCATACGCCCACTACTCTGATGTTGCTTGGGCGGACATTGGTATATTGGAAATCAATTAGATAGTAGGATTTGTAGATTGAGCATGAGACGAGCACGAGAACAGATTCTTTCAACCAATAAACTTTAAATTAAATTATTTAATAAAAATCATACAATAATTGTTGTTAATGATATTAAAATAATACATGTAGTAAATTATATATTACATATATATTCCTGTGTGGCGACTATTAGTAAGTCTGTTTGAGATAAATATACTTCGACACAGTTTAACCGATCAATTTTAATATTAGTATTCATACTATTAACTTTCTAGTTTCAAGAATTTAATCTTAAATCTAATTAACAAAAACATTCATTCACCGTCATGTGTATGATTTAATAGTTTTTATAATTAAAAAATCGTAGCAAACATTTAATACAAAATAAGAAACCAAATATAACCCAAGGCATGGATACACGTGTCTGCAACGTGACGCTAGATGGCGTTGCAGCATTTCAATGTCTGTGTAGATTAACCGATCGTCTTTACTATTGATATATAGAGGCAGGACGATATCTTAGATTTTCATATTCCATGCAATTTATTATCAGCTATTCTATATACACTACTAATATCTTTATTTATAACAACTCTATACCACTTATCTAATTGTATCTACTTTATTTTACTTTCAACATTCCCGTAATAAATTTGCAATTGTTTAAAACACAATTTTTCTACAAAATCACAATGAATATCATAAATATTCAAAATTTTGATGATGTTGTTCGATTGTCTTTACTCTACTTGTGATTGGAATAAGTTGTGTTTTAAAATTGTTTATTTTAATTAAGAAATATTTCCTGTTGGAATTTGTGTAAAAATAAAACAACAAGGAGATATTAGCTGTTACAAATTATAAAGTTAATATATTGTTATATTTCATAAAAATTTGATATCTTTTAAATCTGTATTGTAATTTGTTTATTATCTTCGGTATATATTATTATAATTTTTGTTACTACTAACACAGACTTGTTTCTAATAGAAACCAGTTCATCAACATTTTTATGTTATATGTAAGGGGAATCGTCCTGATGATAATTAGAAAGCATTCCTTACATCAATGCGCCACCAACCTTAGGAACTAAGATGCTATGTCCCTTGTGCCTGTAGTAACTCTGTCTCACTCACCCTTCAAATTGGAATGCGACAATTTTAAGCATCACTGTTTGGTAGTAGTATATCTGACGTGGTCTGCCGAGAGCTTGCACAAAACCCCTATTAAAAGTATTTCATAATTCACACATTGGTTTCATAAATAACAAACATACCAAACACAACTCGTTGAATATTCAAAAATGAGGAATTTTAATCCACAAATGTTTTAATGCAAATAAATAAATTTCTCTTAACGGTTTACTTTAAACTTTATTTATATAAAACTGAAAGATATAGGTAGTTTCCGAGGTTTGAGTATAATTTTAGTTTGCACGCCGAAGGTTGGATTTGATTCCCATCCAAGACAGACATTTGTGTGCATGAACATGTCCGATTGATGGACTGTTTGTCCTGAATCTCGGTGTAATTATCTATATAAGTATGTATTTACAAAAGACAAATAGTATATGTAGTATATCAGTTGTCTGGTTTCCATAGTACAAGTTCTGCTTAGTTTGGGATCAGATGGCCGTGTGTGAATAATGTCCCGGGATATTATTATTATAATACAATTCCATAAGCTGCACTTTTCAGTTTCAACTGCTTTAGATTTAGCCTATTATTGTTACAAGCAAGAATTTCAAGTTCTTATATACCTTATATATTATTTTTATATATTACATTTTTCGTTATATTTAAAAAATTATGTTTTTTTTTTAATATTTAGTCAATAATTATTGTTACTTTAATTAGTATACTGTTTAACTTATATACTTATGTTCGATTCTCAGGTAGGGTCAGTTGATTGTATCATGCGTTATCTCATTACGTCCGTTAAGGATATCGCAAGCATTTAAGTGTAGCGTTCGGCACATACACCCCTCTCTGGGGGGTCGGGGGATGAAGGCATTTTCCATCGTAAAAAAAGAACTCCATATCTCCATACATTTATAAAAGTGGCCGTTATTTGTAGAGTTCGGATCCAAATGCATCGTCTGAATTACGCCTCGTAGGCAATTCGACTATTCGTAAGGAAAACGGGTCGTTTTTTGAAAATAGTGATTAAGTAAAATTACACCAACGATAATAAACGAGTATATGAATATTAAAAATACCTATATATTAAATAGTTGACATATTATTTTTTTATTTATAGAATAGGAAGGCGGACGAGCGTATGGGCCACCGGATGGTAAGTGGTCACCAACGACCATAGACATTGGCACTGTAAGAAATGTTAACCATCGCTCGCCAACGCCAATGCGCCACATACGGTTTTCAGCAATGAACGGAGTGATTCAAGAGGAAGGTTTAAGTCTATAAATTATTAAGATTTTCTGTAAATTGGCTGTAATATGACGATTACTGTTGAAGATATCGGAAAATATACACCGACTGGGAAATAATTGGAACTATATGTATTACGGTACTCAGTAGTAGTCAGTAACAGCCTGTTAATGTCCCACTGCTGGGCTAAGCTTCCTCTCCCTATTCAGGAGAAGGTTTGGAGCTTATTCCACCACGCTGCTCCAATGCGGGTTGGCACAATTTCAATGAAATCAGACATTTGCAGGTTTCCTCACGATATTTTCCTTCACCGTCAAGGACGAGATGAATTATAAACAAATTAAGCACATGAACATTCAGTGGTGCTTGCCCGGGTTTGAACCCACGATCATCGGTTAAGATTCACGCGTTCTAACCACTGGGCCATCTCGGTTTAATTGTATTACGGTATAAATGTTTTATGTAGAGTAGAGTTATCATATATATATGTAATAAGTAAATAATAACGGATTTATCGATGAATGTCGTTTAGGGGTTAAATCAGTTGAACGATGTCAAATCGTTTTTTTTTTTTATAGAATAGGAAGGTGGACGAGCATATGGGCCACCTGATGGTAAGTGGTCACCAACGCTCTTAGACATTGGCATTGTAAGAAATGTTGCCCATCGCTTAAATCGCCAATGCGCCACCAACCTTGGGAACTACGATCTTATGTCCCTTGTGCCTGTAATTACACTGGCTCACTCACCCTTCAAACCGGAACACAACAATACCAAGTACTGCTGTTTTGCGGCAGAATGTCTGATGAGTGGGTGGTACCTACCCAGACGAGCTTGCACAAAGCTCTACCACCAGTAATGATGATGACAGAAAGAGATAAATGAGTGTTTAGCTATATAACGTTTATAAAGTAAGGCCAATAGGGATGTGTGGTAGGTGGACGGGCAAATCGGTCCTGTCGGCGGTAACAAATATTACCAACCTTGGGAACATACCCTTGTCTCACTGTCCCACTCACCGTTCAAACCGGAACACAACACAACGTATTGCAGATTGGTAGGATATCTGATGATTGGGTGGTCTACACAGACGAGCTTCCATAAAGCCGTTTCTTCTCGATAGAATCTACGTTTCGAACCCAGTATATATATATATATATATTAAATATATCTAAATTTTCCTGCGCAGTGTTAATACGTCAGCCCAGACAGATGACAAGAGACAGAACTGGATCGAAGGTGCTATGCAGGAGGAGAGTGAGTGTCTATGGAGGCACGTGAGCTTACAGCTGTGTGGGTGAGATAGATATATTTTTATTCTTTCTAATCTTTTTTCTCTGTGTATGTCTTTAACACGATAATTTAAACGGTCCAATAAAACAGGTATCATTTTGAACTGGACGCACAAGGACTATGGATCGATTCGCCAATGCTACCCGAACTATTGACGCCTCAGGAACAAGCCGCTCCGATTCAACAGACGGCCGCTGATAAGAAAGGTAAGAAGTTTTGTTAATTTTACTATTACAAAAAAAAAGACATAAGTACAAAAATTTAATTTTATAATAAACGTAATTACGAACATTTGGGAGTTATGCCGTTTGTCCTTAAGGCCGCCCAACTCCAAAATTGAAGCTTTCCGCTGCTAGAATAGGACTTTATCGTTAGCGTATTTATTTCGAAGATTTCTTTTTGTATTTCGTTATTTTAATTTGTATTTCGCATAAAAGTAATATATTTCTATACTTATAAATGAAAAACATATTTTGTTAATGCCTAACTTGAAAAAAAAACCATTGACATAAAACCGAAAGATGTAGCGCATTTCGGAGAAGGTTTTAGCATATAATATAATTTATATATATATAAATTAAATTATAAATATTGACTATAGCAGTTTGCACGCAGGTTCACTCGTTTTGAATTTAGACTCTTGACGTTGCGTAAAAACGTTAATTTTTATGTTATACTTGTTAAACGTCACGGCTCGCAAGGGTAGGTATGAAGAAAGAATGTATTTTGGATGGGATTTGCGTGAACACCGTTCTTGGTGAGCGTCGACGTCAGACGGAGTAACTGTGAGAAATTTCAAGTCAATCGGGCGGATGGTTTAGGAGATCTCGAACTTATCGGAGTCTGGCTCGAATCCAAGGTCGAGTATGTAAAATCTTATGGGCTTTTCAATGGGGTTTCAGATACTCCCACAGTCCCAGTTGTGTAGTTATGGTGCTATTATCGTTTACAGCGAATTAAGTTGGTCCGTCGTCTGAACTCCGCGAGTCACGTGTCAGATTATGAGAGTGGGGAAATAGAGATTGTGCTCACTTGTGCAATAGTCAGGCGGGCTGGCAATTTGGGCACATATTAGTAGATCACCATCGGCTATAAATATTGCGCTGTAAGATATGATAATCATGTCTTAAATCGTTAATCCACCAACGTTGAGAACTAAGACGTTGTATTGTGTCTATACTTACACTGGCGCACTCACCCCTCAAACCGGAACAGAACGCCAAATCTTCAATACAAAGTTGTTTTTGTATCTTTTATGTAACCGCGTTCGTTTTACCGTCTGGACCAATAATTTTCTCTCTGCGTCGGTATATATAGCGATATTTTCAAAAAAATATTCAACTGTCGCCCATCTAGTCCCTAATCGTTCAAAAAAGACATAAATCGAAGATTGCGGCTCCAAATTCATCACCTTCGTGAATCAGGAAAATAACTATCACGTACATCCGGCTCGCAGAGGACCAACCTCCAGAAACTTCAGAAACTCTTTGCCAATTAATACCGCAATAATTCTACTTTTAAATATTATTCCAATAATGATACCTTTGTCCAAGTTTGATGCGAACTCAACAAATAGGTCTTGATACGTTTGTCGGGCCGCGCCTGTAACCAGAGCGGCCCTTGGCAATTCATCGAATATTTAAAAAAAAAAACCAATTTGATTTAAATATGTTTTTTTTTTGTTTATTCTATAGTTACTCGGACGGGGCCACCTGATTGTAAGTGGTCACCACCTTAGACATTGGCGATGTAAGAAATGTTAATCATTCCGTACATCGCTAATAAGCCACCGACAACAAGGAACGCAGCAATACCAAGTACTGCTGTTTTGCGGTAGAATATTTAATAAGTGGGTGGTAACCACCCAGACGGCACATATAGCCGTCCTATTGAATTATGTCCGTTCATGATCAAATTTCTCGTCAACAGTGGCTGATATCATCCGCATGGAACACAATTACTGCGTCGAAGCGGTGAAAGAGGCGGTCGAGAGCGTCTCCCGTCTGAACGTGAGGCAACTCGTCGACACGTTGGGATATTTGTAAGTAGACTTCACTAAATTTCTAATCTCTGGTGCTAGAACACCACCAATTTTTCATGATACAGTAACCGTAACGGCCTGTGAATGTCCCACTGCTGGGCTAAAGGCATCCTCTCCCTTTTTGAGGAGAAGATACATGGCACATGAATATGTTTTTATAATACAATAACTATACAGATTAATAACATAAAATGTCTTTCTGTAATCGCAAAATAATTGCCTCAGTTTATTAGTATTGCTATGTGAGAGTTATCAAAACCGAAACATCCATTTTTATTTTAGAAAACCTTCTAGCTATTGATTTATTTGTTATACATATATGTCATACTGTCATTTTGTGACATAGCGACAGCAGCGCCACCTATCTGGTAATTGTTTCCGAACCATCCAGGAATCCATTGTAATATACACACAAAATTTCATCCAAATCGGTCCAGCCGCTTAGGAGTTAGGTGACAAACAAAAGTACGATGTACGATTACAAATAGTAATTACGTTTGTTGAAATGGCAAGTTTTAAAGGATTTTCGTTACAAACTGAATTACTGGATTGTGCTAAAACAATATTTTTCTCTAGTTATTGTCCAAGTTTTCATGTTGTGCTCAAAAATCCAATTACCAAGTTCCATGATGATTCGGTAATTAAAAAAAAAACTATGTCATTTTCCAGGTCTATAAAGAATCTACAGAAGAAACAGCTGTGGGTGGTGAAGGTGGAGACCGACAAGGCGGAGGCGTCGATAACGCAATCGGAACAGGTCATAACCAAGATGCCGGACCCGAAGCAGATTATTGAGGTGATGAGGGTTGTTTTGATTGATTCTGCTGGTACTCCTCGATATTGGTGGAGACCAGCTAATAGCTGGAGATATAGTGCAGCTGTGTGTTTACTGGTGGTAGGGCTTTGTGCAAGCTCGTCTGGGTAGCTACCACCCACTCATCAGATATTCTACCGCAAAACAGCAGTACTTGGTATTGTTGTGTTCCGGTTTAAAGGGTGAGTGAGCCAGTGTAATTATAGGCACAAGGGAGATAACATCTGGTGGCGCATTGGTGATGTAAGCGATGGTTAACAATTCTTACAATGCCAATGTCTAAGGGCGTTGGTGACCACTTACCATCAGGTGGCCCATATGCTCGTCCGCCTTCCTATTCTATAAAAAAAAACACAAGTGCATTTCTCCACTCTCTCATGGTCTCATGGGAACTGTGCTAACGCTCCGAACTTGGAGACAGTTAACGTACCTTCAATGTCAACTCACACATCGTGATTCATTGGAGAAGTATTCTGGACTCTACGACATCTGATGTAAACCAATATTTATATTGTGAATGATCATTTAATTATACTGGTTAAGGAATCTTGCAAGACCGTCGGGGTAGTTATCATAGTATAGCATAGTGTAACTACAGGCACGAGAGACATAACATCTTAGTTCCCGAAGTTGGTGACGCATTGGAATAAGGAATCGTTAATATTTCTTACATGTCTATTAGCAGTGGTGACGTAGATCTGTGATGCTAATAATAATAATATCCCGGGACATTATTCACACATGGTCGTCTGATCCCAAACTGAGCAGAGCTCGTACTATGGAAACCTGACAACTGATATACTACATACACTACTTTTCTTTTGTGAATACATACTTATATAGATAATTACACCCAGACTCAGGACAAACAGACATGTTCACGCACACAAATGACTGTCCTGGTTTCGAACCCACAACCTCAGGCGTGAAATGCGAGTATCTACCAACCACGCCAACTGATGACAATAAAATAAATATATGATACACGAAAGACGTGACGCCAGGCTGGGTGTCCGTGCTCCGGGAAGCACGTAAAGAGGTCGCTGAACTCTCGAGTCGTATCCTATTATAGAGTGAGGTAATAGAGTGCACCTGTGTTTGCGCAGTTGGCTCGTCTTGAGAATGGCCGTAACAGTTTTTCCATGTCATTACATCAAATATGGTCGATACTGAATTATACTACGTTATCAGACATTTTATATAACTAGTTTCCAGGGGGGGGGGGGGGTTGGTTAGGTATCCAATGTCTTTTCCAGTACCCCTCTTATAGGATTGTTATAATAATAATAATAAAAGTATCAATAAAATCAATTTTCAGATCGTCCCGCAAACGTCGACGTCTGAGGAACTCCAAGCCCAGAGCGAAGTTCTCCACGTGATGGAAGACGGGAACATATCCGATAACTTCATATACGAAATAGCGGAGGAACAGGAGATAACCATGGAGGAGGTTAAGGAGATACCCGTCTCGAGTAATCGGGAGTGGACGGTGAACATTATACCGGAAGAGACGAAGCCGAAGTACGCGTACATAAAACACTGTAATACCGGTAAGAAGAAACGGCACTTCACGGCCGAGATGAACGAGATCACGCTACAGGGTGACTTCGAAAACTACTACATACTACCAGACGTCGATCCGTCGGTCGGCGTCGAAATAACGACCAGCTACGAGCCGGAGAACTTCATAGTCGAGGAATACCCCCACTTGGTGCTCGAGGAACGTCCCAGGAAGCGGTCCAGGGACTCGGATCCGACGAAACGGAGGAAGAAGAAAACGGCATCGCCGTCCGTCAGGGAGCAAGTGAGACAGGTGAAAACGGAGATCAAAACGGAGATAGACGAAGACTGGGTCATCGATAACAGCGTCTACGACCAGGACACGTCCGACGACTACGACGATAAGAAAGCGGCGAGAGTGAGACGGAAAAATAAAAAGTATCTCGGCTATGATTTTGTTACCTAACTAGAAAACCCGGAGCGGATCAAACTTTTAATCATTTTTTTTTTTATCATTATTTTTAATCTAGATATATATTCGCGTGATCCAATGCCTTTAGTTTCATTATAGTTATGTTAATAATTCTTTACACACTAAATATTGTACGTTTAATATAAATATGAGTAATTGTTTTTTTTTTTCTGTCATATATATAAATAAGGTATGAAGATGTATAGTATATAACAACGGTGGAAGGTGTTGGGATAAATGGACACGCGATTTGCGAATAACTGTATATGCAATAAAATAGTTCACGATTAATATATTATTTATATCAAAACGTTAGCGAATTCACCACAGATTATTAAATGGCGAGCGTCGTGTCGTTTCAAGGTCAATGTTTGTCTATCCCCACTCCTCCCCCCGCTGGGACGGATTATAGTATAATGTTGCGCGGTTTTTGAATCATGTGGAATGTTCCGGGTTGATGAATTAACGCTTGTCAGCAAGTGCCCATCTTCTATTACTGGTAAATAAATATGTTTTAAAATTATTATTATTTGGTTTTTATTCGAAAACTCTTCTCGTTTCTTCTTCTCAGGTCTAAAAATTACGATGGACCAGTTGGTGGAAATTATCCTTGGTGGTAGGGGTTCGTGTCCGTCTGAGTAGGTACCATCCATTCATCATATATCCTCTTCCCCCTGGAACGCCCACCGTGAATAAATTACACCCGAAATAACTTGTGGTTATTTCAAGGCTTTTTATTTATTTACATAAATCCACGTATTTTTTAATTTCGATTGTGAATTCAATTAATATCATACCGTGACAGCCTGTGAATGTCCCACTGCTGGGCTAAAGGCCTCCTCTCCTCTTTTTGAGGAGAAGGTTTGGAGCTTATTCCATCACGCTGCTCCAATGCGGTTTGGTGGAATACGCATGTGGCAGAATTTCAGTGAAATTAGACACATGAAGGTTTCCTCACTATGTTTTCCTTCACCGTACGAACGCACGAGATGAATTATAATCACAAATTAAGCACATGAAAATTTAGTGGGTCTTGCCCAGATTTGAACCCACGATCATCGGTTAAGATTAACCCGGTCTTACCACTGGGCCACCTCGGCTTTATTATCATAAAGCATCTTTAATGTGATTGTTGCACAATCGGACATATTTGTACAAGATTGCAATAATTAAATTATACATCTAGAAAGATTGGTATTAAAAAACAGTTACTTTAACAATAAAACATAACGCTAGTCTACTGATATTAATGTGTTATCTAATTTTTGTATTATTTAAATATAGTAAATGAAAATCATATATAATTACACTAAAAGTGTTTTTAAAAAACGAATTAAATAAAATTTTTACATAAAAATCATTAAGAAGTAACAAGAGCGCATACAAAGTGAATACGGTTACAAAAAAAATTACTAACCTGCAGTGAGAGAGAGAGTGCTGTCGCCCTGGTACTTGTGAACCGATCTCTATTACTAACGAGGTTTTTGTAAACATTAATTAAATCGCAGCACGGGTAGAAGTAATTATAAAACGTGACTATTTTATATATTTTTATTATATTGGTTGGTAACTGGTTAACTTAAATACTTTATCTAAAATTAGCTGTGCCTTGCGATTGTATCCGCATTCAATTAGTTGTATATAATACATAAATGTATATATATATATATATATATATATTTATTATATACTAGTATTATGTACATGTTCGAATTAACTTTATGTACTGTATAATCTATATATATATATGTATAGATTATACAGTACATAGAGTTAATTCGAAGTAGTTCTGCCGTGATCTCACAGATGGCGCTTTACTTTTCGAATGATATTCTGCATCGCGCTGGCTAGATTTTCTCGCGAATAATGACGTCCGTGGGTTGGTTCCATTCGAGTTATCGCTTCTCGGCCTTTTGGCTAAGATCAAAGTGTAGTATCTGTTTTTTTCAGCTTAATGTCTGAAAGTTCCCGCATTGCGGGACCAGTATATTAAACTGATTTTTGTACCACGACGGGATGTTCGGGGCTCGCTCCACTCCCGTCACGGGTCGGCCCGGCATTGCAGTGCCGCCGGGATCGGCCCACAGAATTAACTCTAAACTAGGGAAATTAATTGCGCAGTAGAATAACTCTGGTAGACAATATTTAAACTCCTCAAATGTCGTCTAGTATGCACATACTAATATTATAACGCTAATGTTTGTTACTCTTTCACGCATAAACTGCTGAATGGATTTTAATGAAACTTTACAATAATATAGCTCATACATCAGAATAACATAAAGGCTATAATGTATATAGCTATTTAGTAAATTGGCCATAATATAACAATAAGTGTCACGTAAGTCGGAAAAAATCTCTTTGAGAGCCATTCGAGCCAGTGCGCTGTAAAAACCGTAAGTTTTACGAATATAGTGTATGGTAGAAATGTATCTCTTAAATAGTTCTACAAAAAAGTCCGCGACAGCATATATCTATCTTTTATGTGTAAGCCACTATCGCTAAAATAGTGAATGGAATATACAACAATATTTGATATTTAAAGTAGAAATAAACTTTGTCTTTTACACTGTCATTTGGACAAATCGACGCCAGCGATTTATACTAAGCTAACCCTTAAATGTGTACTTTACAGTAGAGGCGTGGCGTATAAAGAGAGAAACGTGATGAATTTTATATTAATTAAGACACTTATTTCAAATAGTTAATTTATTCATTATAATTTCACATATTAATTTTTCCTTAATTATTTATAATTTTTGATTTAGCGCAAGTTAGCCGTATATACGTAATTCCTCAATAATAATATTTTACATATTACAAACAACTAACTAATGTTAGCGTGGTGTATTATGGCAGAGCGTAGTGCTAAAAAAGCGTTATGTTTCTTGCTTTACTTTAAAATTATTATTGCAATAATAATAATTTTAAAATATATTATGGACATGGATATAATATTATAAATTCTTATGCTAAATAACAAGTTATTAAAGTTAGCTTTATATAAACGGTACACCTCCTTGGCCCGACTTATCGCCAGCTGCAGATCTTTTTTCAGCTGGCGGTAAGCGGCCAAGAGCTGTCCCTCTAGGTCCGCGTCGAGGTCGTTGCGCCTGCGACAGCGGACGTAGGCCCTCCGCGCTTGGTTGCACGTCGCCCGCAGCTCAGCTATTTCGGGCGACCACCAGTACACATGCCGGCGCGGAACTCTACGCCGGGTCCTCGGCATGATAATTTATGATTGAATTTACTTTATTATTGTACGCAGGCAGAACGCTATTATCATATTCACCTTTTACAATTTTGTTCTGTGACTTAAGGGAGTAGGTTTATATTTATTTAATTGTTTGGATCTCCAACAGTTGTACATAACACACATTTAAAACGTCCTTTACTTTACTTAAAACTGATTATGTACAACCAAATACAGGATAAAAAGTAACAAATTTATATACAAATTAAATTTACTATTTTATGTTTCCTAACTTCGATCACTAATAAAAACTATATTATTAGTGAAACTATTCTTATTAGTGATCGAAGTTTCCTAATAAAATATATTTATTTGGCATCTGAATTATATATAGAAAGTATATCAAGGGAAACAGAGCTATATATTTATACTAGCTGTGCGTAACTAACTCCGATAAAAAATATATATAAATGCTCCCTGCGTGTATATCTCAATACCCGTTAAACTACCCGTTAAACTAAAATATTTTAACTGGTTAACTTAAACACTTTATCTAAAATTGGCTGTGCCTTGCGGTTGTATATATAGAAGCTATACAGTACATAAAGTTAATTCGAACTAGTTCTGCCGTGATCTCACAGATGGCGCTTGACTTTTCGAACGATATTCTGCATCGCGCTGGCTAGATTTTCTCGCGAATAATGACGTCCGTGGGTTGGTTCCCTTCGAGTTATCGCTTTTCGGCATTTTGGCTAAGATCAAAGTGTACTGTAGTAGCTGTTCTGTCAGCTGAATAACCGAAAATTTGTTGGGTAGTAAATTGTGTCTAAATCGGATCTACAAAAAGAAAATGAAATGCTTCGCACATCTACTCGCGATATATCACTACGTCTCAGACAAATAGATCAGCAGTCCCGTGCCTGTAACATGGAAATTCACTGTGTTCCGGATCATCGCAGCAAAAATATTCTTAAGCTAGTTCAACAACTGGGTAAAACGATCAATTGCCCAATTAAAGATGAGGATGTATATTACGGCTCACGTATCGCCAAAATGAATATCAATTCTCCTCGCCCTCGTTCTATTCTTGTCCGCTTTAGTAGCCCCCGCCTGCGTGACAACTTCATGGCTGCATCACTGACTTATAATAAGAAAAATCCGAAGGAAAAATTAAACACGAGCCATTTGGGTATAGCCGGCGAGAAAAAATCTTCAATTTACGTTGTACAAAATTTGACTCCGGAAAACAGGGCTCTTCATGCCGCTGCAAGACTTAAAGCCAAGGAATTCTCTTATAGATATGTATGGGTGCGAAACGGTAGAATATTTATGCGTAAATCTGATGGTGCCAAATTTATCTTAATACAAGACACCTTAGCCTTAAAAAACTTAACTTAGTTTAAATATAAATATATAAGACAATGTTTTGGCCTAAAAACATTTTTATTCGATAATCTAAAAATATATTCTATTATATAATAATATTATATAATTTATATATAATTATAGCATCTTCGATTCGGAACTTTTTGACCATCGCTACGTGGTGTATAGAAGGGATCGAGAAACTTCTGGTTTTCATCCTAAAAAGAATGGTGGAGGCGTTCTTATTGCAAATCCACAAATTCTAAACGTCTTCAAATATGCGAGTCGAAATGTGAGGATTTATGGGTATCGCTTGCCGTGACGAATAAAAATGGTACAAATGTGGCTCTGCTTATTTGCGCTGTATATCTTCCTCCTCCGCTTCAAAAGCATGTTCTTGACGAATTCATTGACAGCTCGAATCGTGTGTTTGATATTTATAATTCCAATAACATCTTAATTGCTGGCGATTTTAATCTAGGGAATATTGAAACTTGGTCTCTCAACTCTATTTCTTATAACAACACTAGTATAATGAACAATAAATTGATTGATTTTATTTCGCTAAATTTACTTTGTCAATATAATGATGTACTTAATAATTATAACAAATGTTTGGATTTAATCCTTTGCAATACTCAAGTTACTGAATTAATAGCTAGCGCCTCACCACTTTCGATAACAGATTCGCATTATCCTCCTTTGCAAATGTTGTTGCCATTTAGAACATCTAAAAACTTATCCTACAATACTGATGCACGGTTCTGTTTCTTTAAAGCAGACTTTGATAGTATAATTAACGAACTCAACAACATTTGCTGGGATGACACTTTGTGTGGCTACAATTCAGTCGACGGCATGATTTCTGCTTTTTATAATATCTTCCATGGTATCATTTCTAAATACGTACCTAAATATAAAAATAAAAAACAACAAATATCCAATTTGGTACTCTTACGCTCTAAAAAACTCATTGAAAGAGAAATATAAATTTAGGATGAAACTGCGCGCTTATAACAATAATCCTTTAGACCGATTAACTTTTACGCTGATAAAAAAGAGATGTGCAATTTTAATGTCGTCTAGTTATAAAGAATATAGAACACGCCTGGAGTCTCTTTTACGATCTAATCCAAAATTTTTCTGGTCTTTTTATAAAAAGAAAAAAACAAATAATAGTATGTATCCGGCTCAAATGACTCTGAATGATGATACTGCTTTGCCTAATTCGATAGGCGACAAAACGGTTAACAACGTTTGTAACATCTATGTCACTCCAATTATGGTACTCAATGTTATAAAAAGAATGGATCCCCATAAAGGAGCAGGAGCAGATGGTATACCTGCATTATTTGTTAAAAATGCGCATCTGCATTAGCATATCCTCTTTCCATCATTTTTAACAAATCTTTATCTACAGGAACTTTTCCGTCAGCCTGGAAGAAATCTTTAATTGTTCCACTATTAAAAAATGGAAATGCTGAATTAATCTGCAATTATAGACCGATTTCTATTCTCGTTACATTTGCAAAAATGTTTGAGGAAATAGTATATCCTGTGTTAGAATGGCATTTCAAACAGGTTATTACTCCATTTCAGCACGGTTTTTTCAGTCGTAGATCGACGTCGACAAATTTAATATGTTTTACCGACCTTGTTACCACTGCAGTCGACTCACGCCAGCTTGTTGATGTCATCTACACTGATTTTAGTAAAGCATTCGACAAGGTCCCCCATATTATATTACTCAAAAAGTTATCCGAATATGGTATCCTCGGTCGTTTGCTCGACTGGTTCAAATCCTACCTTGACAATAGGGAATCCGTAATAGTAGTCAATGGATACGAATCTAAACCATTTAAAACACTTTCTGGAGTACCGCAAGGGTCTCATTTAGGTCCTATATTATTTAACATATTCATTAACGACATATGCGACTGTTTTTGTAACTCTAATTATTTCTTATTTGCTGACGATCTTAAATTTCTTCGTATCATCTCCTCCCCTAACGACGTTGAATTGCTCCAATGCGATTTAAATCGATTAAGTAACTGGTGTGACAAAAATGGAATGAGTCTCAATGTTAGCAAATGTCATCTGGTCAGTTTCAGCAGATTGAAATCCAGTCCACAAAGAACATATAGGCTTAAAAATGTCAGTTTACGAGAATTGACTGAGATTCGTGATCTAGGCATCATCATTGACAAAAAATTACGTTTTCACACTCATATTGGTTCCATTTGTTCAAGGGGATTTAAAAGTCTTGGTTTCATTTTACGCAATTGTAGTGATCTGAAAAATCCTGCGACTTTGATCACATTGTACAACGCTTTTGTCCGCAGTGGACTTGAGTATGGCAGTGTAGTCTGGAACCCGCACTACGAGGTTTACGTCAAAAGGTTGGAAAGAATTCAAAAACGCTTCTTATGGCATCTCTGCTTTAAATTCGGCTTAGCAAAAAAACTCCCTAATTACAAAGATCGAATAGCCTTTTTCACATGAACACCCTTGCCGATCGAAGACGCTTACTGGACAACATGTTCATCTATAAACTAATTAACGGCACTTTGGACTGTCCAGACTTATTATCGCGGATACATATTTCTGCACCTTCCAAGTCATTACGCACTAGCAAACGCACGATTTTTTCAGAGCATATGTCTAAATCTAATTTGGGTCATTACTCCCCTCTCAATAGAATTATGAGAGCCTATAATTCAATAAGCGGAGACAAAGATTTAGATATTTTCGGTAATATGAAAAAAATTAAAAATAAAATATTAATTATAAATACTCAAAATTGTTTTGTTTAGATAGTTTACTTATGTTCTTATCTTTATTTTAATTTATTGTTGTTATATAACGGTTTTTAATTAGCTTTTTTTACCTTCTGTTTGTTGTCGCTTAACTTTTATTTTGTGCATGCTGTTATCACCTATAAGTAAGATACCACTAGTCTTATTTTTTATTCATGTATCTGGAATGTTTTTAGTGTGTATTTTGTTGGTGATCTAATAAATAAATAAATAAACAAGTATTTTCAATATAAAATGATAAAGGAGAAATAAAGCTTAATTTCAAAAATCGTAAATAATAGAAAAGCAAAAAGTAATACGTAACTTAATCGCAGCACGTCCGCGCCGGTGCGCCGCTCGTTATGTTCTGTCGGGCGACCAGCCCTACTCTAATATTGTGGTATCGGCTTTTTACCGACGCGGACTGCATTACCTTCAAGCTACCCACCTAGCGCCGTTAACGTATACCGATAGGACTTATAATAATTTAGCAACTCTCAAGTACTAATTTAACAAATTATTAAATAGTAATTATTTCTTAAATCGTCTTATAACATTTACTAATTATTTAAGTTATAAAGTTAATTATTATAATATTATGCACTTTTTATTTGCCGCACCTAATTCTAGATTGCGCTCAAACGCCATCTAGAATTAGGTGAGAGAATTACAAATAAATAGTCAACTCAATTATTAACATAAATTATCGTTATAACAAACAATGTGTAAATTAATGACTTCTAAAATTGTCTAAAAATATAAGATGATTACGAACCATAATGAGGTTAAATATTTAAACTAATTAAACTATTAACATTTATGACGAATCACGTATACACAACTCACAAAATCATCAATCACATAATTAAATGTTTATAATCAACTAAATGATCACATACATTACATTACATTACAATAATAATGATTACACAATAATTGAAACATAAATAACTATGTTTTTTAAATGTTTTAATTATAACAAGCGCGATGTAATACCATGTTTACGTCGATATATGTATATGTTAAATAGTTCTACAAAAAAATTCTATCTTTTATGTGTAAGCCATTATCGCTAAAATAGTGAATCGAATATACAACAAAAATTGATATTTATTTCCAAAATGCACATTTTGTATTGACAAATTGATCCTTATCGAAACAAATATTTTTATCACTTTTGATATTTAAAGCAGATAAACTTTGTCTTTTACACTGTCAGTTGGACAAATCGACACGAGCAATTTATACGAAGCTAACCCTTCAAATGTGTACTTTACAGTAGAGGCGTGGCGTATAAAGAGAGAAACGCATTGATATATAAAAACCCCAGATACACAGTCACGAACTAAAGTAACACTCGAAACTGTCACCAAACACTCGGCCATTATACATAAGTAGTTATAGTTTAGTAAACAATTTTTTTGCAAATTCAATCGCGGATTGCTTAAAGTTGTTTTCGCAAAACAGTGTACAAAAAGCGATAAAATTTTACGACCGTAATTAGTCGGTAGGACAAGGCAAGGAGTGGAGACGAATATTATTTATACTGTTTATTTTTATACGGCATGGAATGAGTTTTTAAGAGTTTGTTAAATTGTGTTCTAAACACATATTCAAAAGTTCAAATGGTATATAATAATAATAATAACAACTTAATAGTAATAATAACTTAGTTTATTCGCACCTCATCGTTAACGTTTTGGTTTCCTTTTTCCATTAGAAGTAGTTTGAAAGTGATAATAATTGTCGAGTTATAAGATTTCTTTTTAATTTCATACTCGGCACCTAATCTTTACTAAAATTATAAACTCTTTAGAGTTTGTAGGTTGAACGCGCTAATCTCAAGAAATACCGGTTCAAATCGAAAATTATGTTGGTGTTGAATAGGCCCTTTATCAAAAGATATTATTATATTTAACATCAAGCTACAACCAATAGGAGCTAAGCATCAATAAAAAATGTCGCAGAAACGGGGAAAATGTATTCTTTTTGAGAGCTTCCGTTGCGTGCGCTGCCTAAACGGTTAAAGTTAAGCAACAATCACGTTTGCCGGAATTGTTTTTCTTAGAAGATAAAAAAAAGCGTCTATGATATCGTATGTGTATCATTTAAGGATGACTTACTATAACCTTTTTATATGGTAATCAAATTAGTTCTAAAATAATCCTATATTTGCGTAGTTTTTCTTTCCATTGTAGTTAAGTAATCATAAGTACTTATTTTTTAAATACAGATTTACCTTTCAGTTTTAAAAGGATTCAACTTCTTATGAAGGTATCGTTTGCGGTCATGATAAATAAATCACAGAGACACACATTACAATATGTCGGAGTAATTTTTTTTTGCTATAATTACTTTTAAAATCAAATATCATGTATTGATTGACCTCGATTACATTATAAGGATTACCAATGACCTTTGCCCATCGCACTAGTGCACATCGCACTAGTGCACATCGCACTAGTGCACATCGCACTAGTGCACATCGCACTAGTGCACATCGCACTAATACCATTCATCTCGCGAATATACCTCTCTGCCTCTTGCAGTCTTTTCTATTAAAGCATGAACGGAATCGTCCTCATTCTGTGTATCACCCTCTTCAAAGAAATGGTGTCTTATCTTCATTTTAAAATTTTTAGCAGCTAATAACAACATATAATAAACGATACGGTTACGGTTTTGTCCCCCACGGTTGTCTGACCATGGGTTGACTTCTCGATCTCCCTTAGAAACAAATTTATTAAAAAAATCGTATAAGCAACTGGCCACCTCATTAGCCCCCCTCTTAGCCGTTCGCTCATCCCACATATAACAAAATGCTTCTTTTGATCCCGTATTGTAAATTGTAAAACTATATACACTGCGCCTACGCTGATAATAATAAACACTTATATTACAAAAATCAAATACAATACAAGATACTTTGTTACTGGAGACAGCTAACAGTTTATATTCCAATTTTAATTTGCGGGAAATTTCTTTTTCCTTTTGATGTTTAGCGAAGTTTTCTTTCAATTCATCAGTAGACAGGCAGACAGAGGTCGCATTGGTCTTTTTTTGGTAAATGAAAGCCTATCTTTAAATTAGTGTTAACAATATCTCTATACTGTCTTACTGTATGTACTCTAACATTATATTTATTATCGGCACACCACTCAACATATAATTTAAACATAAAGGATAACGAAGGATCTAAGTATTATTTACTCGTACGTTTTGTAACGTAGTGAGACTCGACAGGTGTGAAAGAATTAACGTGATCTATGACAAACTGTTACATTTCATTTGAAATAACATAGTTATGGTTTGTATGGCGACTTCTGTCATCAGTAACGTGAGAAAAGTCATTGCTAGCTTGGATTTTCTGTATTGCTGTATAAACAAAATCTTTACTAATATTAAAGGTGTAAAAGCATTGTTTTAAGAGTTTTTGTAGTATGATGATATTGTCAGAATCTATGGGAAGGTGATAATGCAAATTGTGTCATCGACGACTATATTCGCTTTCGACGTTAGTGGCAAGCTTTTTACATATTTGGCGATGATTTGCAATTATTTGGAGTGATTTCCAGTACCCCAGAACTTATCGAACAGATTAATACGAACTTCTTGGTTTAGTTTATATCAAATAATATAACTTGGTTATGTTTATTAAAATGGCGGAAAAGAGTTACAATTGAGTTTGTGGTCGGTTCGTAAAATCTATATTCGGAATCCTGTAAAATTACGATCCGAGTGAATGAAGTACCATTTTGTTTTGATGCAAAATTACAACTAAGATTCGGGTAATAGGTGACCGTGTGCTGTCACTTTCAGATCGACACTCCCGTTTCGTTAATTCAGAGAAATCATGTTCCGGGATATTATGTGATTTGTCTGAAACCTCGTGTGTCTTTAGTCGAGGGCTTTACGGGAGACACTCAAAGTCCTCTTAGGACTGTTAGGGCACATTCAGAGACGTTGAGCGAGATTTTGAGACAAATTCCGATTAACAATACCCAAAACTTTGAGAATTCGACATTTCCCCATCTACACTTCACCTAGTTTTCAATATATATATTTTATTTTATAGGTAGGCGGACTGTTAAATGGGTCACCAGCCCATAGACATTGGCGATGTAAGAAATGTTAACCATTCCTTACATAGCTAATAAGCTACCAACCACAAGGAACGCAGCAATACCAAGTACTGCTGTTTTGCGGTAGAATATCTGATAAGTGGGTGGTACCCACCCAGACGGCACACAAAGTCGTCCTAGTGAATTATGTCCGTTCATGATCAAATTTCTCGTCAACAGTGGCTGATATAATCCGCATGGAACACAATTACTGTGTCGAAGCGGTGAAAGAGGCGGTCGAGAGCGTCTCCCGCCTGAACGTGAGGCAACTCGTCGACACGTTGGGTTATTTGTAAGTAGATTTAACTAAATTTCAAAAGCTTTTTCAATATCTCTGGTGCTAGAACACCACCAATTTTTCATGATGATGAATGTCCCACTGATGGGCTAAAGGCATCCTCTCCCTTTTTTAGGAGACGATACATGGCACATGAATTTGTGTTTATAATACAATAACTATACAGATTAATAAAATACAATAAATAATAAAATAAAATGTCTTTCTGTAATCGCCAAATTATATATGTTATACTGTCATTTTTGTGACAAACCGACAGCAGCGCCACCTACCTGGTATTTGTTTTCGAAACCATCCAGGAATCCATTGAAATATACACACAAAATTTCATCCAAATCGGTCCAGCCGCTTAGGAGTTAGGTGACAAACAAAAGTACGATGTACGATTTAAATAGTAATTACGTTTGTTGAAATGGCAAGTTTTTCTCTAGCTATTATCCAAGTTTTCATGTTTTGCTTAAAAATCCAATTACCAAGTTCCATGTTCGGTAATTTAAAAAAAAACTATGTCATATTCCAGGTCTATAAAGAATCTACAGAAGAAACAGCTGTGGGTGGTGAAGGTGGAGACCGACAAGGCGGAGGCGTCGATAACGCAATCGGAACAGGTCATAACCAAGATGCCGGACCCGAAGCAGATTATTGAGGTGATGAGAGTTGTTTTGATTGATTCTGCTGGTACTCCTCGATATTGGTGGAGACCAGCTAATAGCTGGAGATATAGTGCAGCTGTGTGTTTATGTAGGGCTTGCATACAAGCTCGTCTGGGTAGCTACCACCTACTCATCAGATATTCTACCGCAAAACAGCAGTACTTGGTATTGTTGTGTTCCGGTTTGAAGGGTGAGTGAGACAGTGTAACTACAGGCACAAGGGACATAACATCTTAGTTCCCGAAGTTGGTGACGCATTGGCGATGTAAGGAGTCGTTAATATTTCTTACATGTCTATGAGCAGTGGTGAACATCAAGATCATCAAAGAACATCTGTTCTTTTCAGCTTAATATCTGAAAGTTCCCGCACTGCGGGACCAGTATATTAAACTGATTTTTGTACCACGACGGGATGTTCGGGGCTCGCTCCACTCCCGTCACGGGTCGGCCCTGCATTGCAGTGCCGCCGGGATCGGCCCACAGAATTAACTTTAAACTAGGGAAATTGACTTGTGCAGTAGAATAGCTCTGACAGACAATATTTAGACTCCTCTAATGTCTAGTATGTATATCCTAATAATAACAAATATAATAATCGCGAAGATTTGTATGGATGTTTACTCTTTCACGCAAAAACTGCTGAATGGATTTTAATGAAACAGTACAATAATATGCGCTATATACAGTATAACATACAGACTATCATTTATACAGCTATTGATTAAATTGGCTAAAATATAACAATAACGTAAGTCGGAAAAAAATCTCCTATTCATTGTTGCGTTTGCGAATATAATGTTTGGTCGAAATGTATGACGAAGCAGAGACCTCTTGACTGCTTTTAAAAAGCACGACGTCAGCATGGTTGACGTCATGTGCTCCTCTATCACTCATATTAAACTAATAATTTGCACTTATTTTAAATCTCATTCAGTAAAACAAACTATTGCATGTAAATTAACAATTTTACTCATAGCCACACTTATTTATTTATAGTAACTACAAATAGTAAACAAGTATTTTCAATATAAAATGATAAAGGAGAAATAAAGCTTAATTTAACAAATCGTAAATAATAGAAAAGCAAAAAGTAATACGTAACTTAATCGCAGCACGTCCGCGCCGGTGAGCCGCTCGTTATGTTATGTCGGGCGACCAGCCCTACTCTAATATTGTGGTATCGGCTTTTTACCGACGCGGACTGCTTTACCTTCGAGCTACCCACCTAGCGCCGTTAGCGAATACAGGTAGGACTTATAATAATTTGGCAACTCTCAAGTACTAATTTAACAAATTATTAAATAGTAATTATTTCTTAAATCGTCTTATAACATTTACTAATTATTCAAGTTATAAAGTTAATTATTATAATATTATGCACTTCTTATTTACCGCACCTAATTCTAGATTGCGCTCAAACGCCATCTAGAATTAGGCGATAGAATTACAAATAAATAGTCAACTCAATTATTAACACAAATTATCGTTATAACAAACAATGTGTAAATTAATGACTTCTAAAATTGTCTAAAAATATAAGATGATTTTAGAACCGTAATGAGGTTAAATATTTAAACTAATTAAACTATTAACATTTATGACGAATCACGTATAAACAACTCACAAAATCATCAATCACATAATTAAATGTTTATAATCAACTAAATGATCACATACATTACATTACATTACAATAATAATGATTACACAATAATTGAAACATAAATAACTATGTTTTTAAAATGTTTTAATTATAACAAGCGCCATGTAATATCATGTTTACGACGATATATATGTAAATTAGTTCTACAAAAAAAAAATTTTTTAAATGTGTAAGCCATTAGCACTAATATAGTGAATCGAAAATACAACAACATTTGATATTTATTTCCAAAATGCTCATTGTGTATTAACAAATTGATTCTTATCGAAACAAATATTTTTATCACTTGATATTTAAAGCAGATAAACTTTGTCTTTTACACTGTCATTTGGACAAATCGACGCCAGCAATTTATACGAAGCTAACCCTTTACAGTAGAGGCGTGGCGTATAAAGAGAGAAACGCATTGATATATAAAACCCCAGATACACAGTCACGAACTAAAGTAACTCTCGAAACTGTCACCAAACACTCGGCCATTATATATAAGCAGTTATAGTTATACTATAAATATTTTTTTTGTAAATTCAACCTTACGCGGATTGCTTAAAGTTGTTTTCACAAAACAGTGTACAAAAAGCGATAAAATTTTACGAACGTAATTAGTCGGTAGGACAAGGCAAGGAGTGGAGACGAATATTGTTTATACTGTTTATTATTATACGGCATGGAATGAGTTTTTAAGAGTTTGTTGAATTGTGTTCTAAACAAATATTCAAAAGTTCAAATAGTATATAATAATAATAATAACTTGGTTTATTCGCACCTCATCGTTAACGTTTTGATCTCTTTTTTCCATTAGAAGTAGTTTGAAAGTGATAATAATTGTCGAGTTATAAGATTTTTTTTTAATTTCACACTCGGTACCTAATCTTTACTAAAATTATAAACTCTATAAACGCGCTAATCTCAAGAAATACCGGTTCAAATCGAAATTTATGTTAGTGTTGAATAGCCCCTTTATCAAAAGATATTATTATATTTAACATCAAGCTACAACCAATAGCAGCTAAGCATCAATAAAAAATGTCGCAGAAACGGGGAAAATGTATTCTTTTTGAGAGCTTCCGTTGCGTGCGCTGCCTAAACGGTTAAAGTTAAGCAACAATCACGTATACCAGGATTGTTTTTCTTAGAAGATAAAAAAAAGCGTCTACGATATCGTATGTGTATCATTATGGGGGTCAAAGTTGCTCACGTCCGTAGGTCTCACCAAAGACAGGTTTCATCCCTCATTACCCTACACGTGGCCCCTGGGTGGTGCTAATTGAGCAACATATTCTAGGTGGGAGGCTCCGGCCGTAGCTAGCATTACCACCCTGCGAACAAAGCCGCACCGCCATAGCGATTTGTCAAGTGGCTTAATTCACATTGTCGCGCAGCATTTCGTGTTCCGGTACGAAGTTTGCAGCAGCTTACCATGGGGGATTGGGTCTGTATAGTTGTGCTCTGCATTTGGTGGCAGGTTCTGACCGTAGTCACAGTGACGCCGGGCGGCTCAATCTGGAGGGCAGCGGGATCCGAAGCACGGTTCACCGCTGGCCGACCGCAGTTAGTAGGGGGCCCAATTAGTAGGTTCGCCATCTACGAAAGGCTGCCCCGCCAACTTGCGAAAAATCCTGGGATGGTTTCCACCGTGCTGGTTGGCGACCAGAGAGAGGTCCCGGTGGCGATTCCTAGGGGGGTTCGGGCGTCCCCGCGGTCGCCAGTTGAGTCTACCATCTCCGTCTCTGCGGTAAAAGTCACGGTGTCCAAAATGCGGCACCTCGTACAACTTCCATTTCCCCATACCTATTCACGCCCACACTTAATGAGTCATAAAAAAAGCAAGAAGAATGTTTCACAGCGGCTGCACCACCTCTCATTTTCAGTGCATCTCTCTAATATACGAGGTTTGCACTCCAATCTCTTTGCGGTCCACCACCACCTTGAGACCGCCATGCCGCACTTGCTCTTTCTCACGGAGACACAAATCACCAGTCCAGCGGATGTAGCGTACTTACAGTATCCCGGATATTCTCTCGAGCACAACTTCAAACCTCGTGCTGGGGTCTGTATGTACGCTCGTAATGACGTCTGCTGCCGGCGTCTCCGAAACTTGGAGGTACCCGATTTTTCGGTAATGTGGTGCGTATCGGATACAGGTTTGGAGCAGATTGTATACGCCTGCGTCTATAGGTCGCACAAAGGTGACCAGGAGACAACTCGGATGTTTGAGTATCTCAGCGTGACGGCTGATGCCGTCCAAAGTCGTTACCAGACTGCTCAAATGGTATTTCTGGGGGATTTCAACGCTCACCACCAAGATTGGCTGTTCCCATACCAGGACACCGACCATGCCGGGAGAGAGGCGCTCAAATTCGCAATATCCCTAAACCTCTCTCAGCTGGTACATGAAGCAACTCGGGTACCGGACGTGGACGGTCATACACCTAATTGTCTGGACCTTCTGCTGACTACCGACCCTGACCGGTTTTCAGTGTCAGTTGCAGCTCCCTTGGGCACTTCTGATCATTGTGTGATCAGGTCGGTCTTCAACTTCCACCCTCTGGACTCCGGTCCCACTGGAACCAGACGGGTGTGGCGATACAAGTCGGCAAACTGGGACGAGATGCGACACTTTTTTGCATCCTACCCTTGGCGGCAGATATGCTTCTCTTCCACTGATCCGTCGAGCTGCGAACAAGCCATATCTGAAGTGATATGTCAGGCTATGGAGTTCTTTATTCCATATGCTGACGTATCACTGGATGGCAAGATCCCTAGGTGGTACAACGCTGAGTGCGCCGCAGCTGAGGCCCGTAAAAACTCAGCGTTTGTAGCGTGGGCAGCAGCCCGCACCATCGCTGCCTCCACTGCTGAAGCCTGACGGATCCTTGGCCTTTACGGCAACAGAAAAGGCTAACTTATTAGCGGCCCTGTTTGCCGAAAATTCGCGTCTCGATGCAGGAAGTGCCTCACCGCCAAATATACCACCTTGCGACTCAATGATGCCAGAGATACGAATTCGCCAAAGAGAGGTCCTAAAAATTCTGCGCACCTTGAACGTGAATAAGGCCAGTGGCCCTGATGGGATTCCAGCAATAGTCTTGAGGAATTGTGCACCTGAGTTGTCCCCTGTTTTAACACGCTTGTACCGCCTCTCTCTTAAATCCGCTCAAGTCCCTAAAGCCTGGAAGATTGCCAACGTACAACCAGTACCTAAGAAGAGTAGCCGTACCGACCCGGCCAACTACCGACCCATAGCAATCACCTCCATACTTTGCAAAGGTTTGGAGCGTGTATTAAATAACAAACTCCTGGCGTACCTCGAAGAAAACGATCTCCTATCGGACCAGCAGTACGGCTTTCGTCGGAATCGATCAACAGGAGATCTCTTAGTGTACGCTACTCACATCTGGGGCGAGGCCATGGACAAGTATGGTGAAGCGTTAGCCGTTTCACTTGACGTGTCCAAGGCTTTCGACCGGGTCTGGCATGCGGGCCTTCTTCAGCAAGCTTCCTAGCTACGGGATACCTGTTGGCCTTTGCAACTGGATATCAGATTTCCTGAGTGGACGATCGTTTCGAGTTGTCCTAGATGGCTTCTCGTCTGATCTAATGGCGATTAATGCCGGTGTTCCTCAGGGTTCAATTCTCTCCGCCACATTCTTCCTGCTGCATATAAACGATCTGCTGAAACCCGGTATATTTGGGTACGCAGACGACAGCACTGTCACGGAGAGATACATATCCGGTCCCCGAGCTAGTACAACAGAAACTCGAGAGCACAGGGAGGCCTTGGTAGAACGCATCAATTTGAGATTGGAAGAGGTTTCGAATTGGGGCGATGATAATAAAGTCAAATTTAATCCTGCCAAGACTCAAGCGTGTTTGTTTACTGCCAAGAGGAGTCCATTCCACCTGACTCCGACTTTCCGGAATGTATCTGTACCCATCACCGACAGTATTGAGCTTCTAGGAGTTACATTAACATCCAAACTCAACTTTGGACAATACATTGAATCCAAAGCTAAAACTGCTGGTAAAAAACTTAGCATCCTCAATAAGGTCAAACAGTACTTCACACCAGAACAGCTTCTGACTCTTTATCAAGCCCAAGTCAGATCGTGCATGGAGTACTGCAGCCATTTATGGGACGGCTCTGCTAAGTACCAGCTTGATACTTTGGATTCAGTGGATCGTCGTGCTAGAAGACTCATTGGCGACCAGACACTGGTTACAAAACTCCAGACCTTAGAACATCGTCGTAAGGTTGCCTGTCTGTCGGTATTCTACAAGATATATTTCGGCGAGTGTGCTTAGGAACTTTTTGATTTGGTTCCCCCGTCACCTTTTTACCAAAGAACTGCGAGGCATCGAAAGGATCTGCACCCGTACGTGGTTGACGTTGATGTATTTAGGACACGTACGAAGCGTTTCGCTTCCTCGTTTCTGATACGCACCGCCAAGGTCTGGAATACCCTCCCGACCTCCGTTTTCCCCACCACCTACAATATGGGTACCTTCAAGTTCCGAGTGAATAGGCACCTTCTAGGCAAGCGCGCTCCATCTTAGACTGTATCTCACTTTCCATCAGGTGTGATACAGTCAAGCGCTAGCCTATACATTTAAAAAAAAAAAAAAAAATTTAAGGATGACTTACTATAACCTTTTTTTATGGTAATCAAATTAGTTCTAAAATAATCCATTATTTGCGTAGATTTTCTTCTCATTGTAGTTAGTTAATCATAAGTACTTATTTTTTAAACACAGATTTACCTTTCAGTTTTAAAAGGATACAATTTTTTATGTAGGTATCGTTAGCAGTCATGATAAATAAAGCATAGAGACAGACATTACAATATGTCGGAATAGATTTAAGGGAATTCTGTTTTTCTCATGGCCAATTGTATGTTGCCCTATCTAGATCTGGACGCGGCGGAAACCAATAAATACTTATATCCCACGACAATGAAACAAAAAATGTTGTTATTACTGAAATACTATAAGTCCGCTTTTAGTGATTTCTTCAAGTTACACACGGGCGGAACCGCGGGCACAGCTCGTTACCAATAAAACACTTAACTGAGTGATTAAAAATAGCCTGATATTCTGTAAATTTCAAGGCTGATTATACTTTTAAGAAACAGTGATATTCATTTTTTTATCTGTATGTTAGCATTATAGTTTATTTATATTAATTAATAAAAAAATGATTTTCTTTGATAGTTAATCTAAAGTATTATTTACTTTTAATTATCTTTAAATAATTTAGATTTTATGTCCATAAACAAAAATATTTGAATAAATAATAAATAAAACAGTATTATTGTATATGCATTATTAATAAAACAATACATTTGTGTGGTTTAGGAAACTAAACGAGTTTAACTGAGAGACGTAGATGAAGCTATGTGAAATGTTATATGCAAAGTAAATGAAGACATCTACAAAATTTTAGTCTAAAAATGTTAAATACTGTTTTTATGTCGCTTAGATTTCGTAAAATATCCTTTAAAATAGTGCTGGAGGTTGTTACCTAATATATTAAATATTTAATCAGAACGTAGACAGAGAAACAAATAGACCAAGGGGTCGTGAAACCGCGATTGAGACAGAGATAGTACGAGCTCTGCTCAGTTTGGGATCAGATGGCCGTGTGTGAATAATGTCCCAGGATATTATTATTATAATTCAATTCTATAAGCTCCGCTTTTCAGTTTCACCCGCTTTAGATTTAGCCTATTAATGTTACAAGCACGAATTTCAAGTTCTTATATACCCCGTAAATCCCCGTAACAGCCTGTGAATGTCCCACTGCTGGGCTAAAGGCCTCCTCTCCTCTTTTTGAGGAGAAGGCTTTGGAGCTTATTATTTGGCTTATTATTTGGCTGTCTTATATACCTTATATATTATTCTTATATATTATATTTATTATTCTTATGTAATTTGTTGCATATCTAAAATTATACATTTTTTGTTATATTTAGAAAATTAAGATTAATTTTTTTATATAATTAGTCTATAATTATTGTTACTTTAATTAGTATACTGTTTAACTTATATACTTATGTTCGATTCCCAGGTAGGGTCAGTTGATTGTATCATGCGTTATCTCATTACGTCCGTTAAGGATATCGCAAGCATTTAAGTGTAGCGTTTGGCACATACACCCCTCTCTGGGGGGTCGGGGGATGAAGGCATTTTCCATCGTAAAAAAAGAACTCCATATCTCCATACATTTATAAAAATGGTCGTTATTTGTAGAGTTCGGATCCAAATGCATCGTCTGAATTACGCCTCGTAGGCAATTCAACTATTCGTAAGGAAAACGGGTCGTTTTTTGAAAAAAGTGATTAAGTAAAATTACACCAACGATAATATACCAGTATATGAATATTAAAAATAGCTATATATTAAATAGTTGAGGCGGACGAGCGTATGGGCCACCTGATGGTAAATGGTCACCACCGACCATAGACATTGGCACTGTAAGAAATGTTAACCATCGCTCGTCATCGCCAATGCGCCACATATGGTTTTCACCAATGAACGGAGTGATACACGAAGAAGGTTTAAGTCTATAAATTATTAAGATTTTCTGTAAATTGGCTGTAATATGACGATTACTGTTGAAGATATCGGAAAATGTATACCAACTGGGAATGAATTAGAACTATATGTATTACGGTACTCAGTAGTAATCAGTAACAGCCTGTTAATGTCCCACTGCTGAGCTAAGCCTCCTCTCCCATTTGAGGAGAAGGTTTGGAGCTTATTCCACCACGCTGCTCCAATGCGGGTTGGCAAAATTTCAATGAAATCAGACACATGCAGGTTTCCTCACGATGTTTTCCTTTACCGTCAAGGACGAGACGAATTATAAACAAATTAAGCACATGAACATTTAGTGGTGCTTGCCCGGGTTTGAACCCACGATCATCGGTTAAGATTCACAAATTCTAACCACTAGGCCATCTCGGTTTAATTGTATTACGGTATAAATGTTTTATGTAGAGTAGAGTTATCATATATATATGTAATAAGTAAATAATAACGGATTTATCGATGAATGTCGTTTAGGGGTTAAATCAGTTAAACGATGCTTTGTCTTCTTCCTTCGAATGTCAAATCGATGATGACAGAAAGAGACAAATAACGTTTATAAAGTAAGGCCAATAGGGATGTGTGGTAGGTGGACGGGCAAATCGGTCCTAATTATAAATTGTCACCGTCCATAGACATCGGCACTGACTCGGCGGCAACAAATTACTGGTGGTAGGGCTTTGTGCAAGCTCGTCTGGGTAGGTACCACCCACTCATCAGATATTCTACCGCAAAACAGCAGTACTCGGTATTGTTGTGTTCCGGTTTGAAGGATGAGTGAGCCAGTGGAAATAACAGGCACAAGGGACATAAAATCTTAGGTCCCAAGGTTGGTGGCGCATTGGCGATGTAAGCGATGGTTGACATTTCTTACAGTGCCAATGTCTAAGGGCGTTTGGTGACCACTTACCATCAGGTGGCCCATATGCTCGTCTGCCTTCCTGTTCTATAAAATATATATATATATACTACCAACCTTGGGAACTAAGATGTCATGACCCTTGTGCCTGTAGTCGCACTGTCCCACTCACCGTTCAAACCGGAACACAACACTACGTATTGCAGTTTGGTAGAATATCTGATGATTGGGTGGTCTACACAGACGAGCTTCCATAAAGCCGTTAGTTCTCGATAGAATCTACGTTTGGAACCCAGTATATATATATATTAAATATATCTAAATTTTCCTGCGCAGTGTTAATACGTCAGCCCAGACAGATGATAAGAGACAGAACTGGATCGAAGGTGCTATGCAGGAGGAGAGCGAGTGTCTATGGAGGCACGTGAGCTTACAGCTGTGTGGGTGAGATAGATATATTTTTATTCTTTCTAATCTTTTTTTCCGTGTGTATGTCTTTAACACGATAATTTAAACGGTCCAATAAAACAGGTATCATTTTGAACTGGACGCACAAGGACTATGGATCGATTCGCCAATGTTACCCGAACTATTGACGCCTCAGGAACAAGCCGCTCCGATTCAACAGACGGCCGCTGATAAGAAAGGTAAGAAGATTTGTTAATTTTAAAATTACAAAAAAAAAACATAAGTACAAAAATTAAATTTTATAATAAACGGAATTACGAACATTTGGGAGTTATGCCGTTTGTCCTTAAGGCCGCCCAACTCCAAACTTGAAGCTTTACGCTGCTATCTATATTAGAGTACGACTTTATCGTTAGCGTATTAATTGCGAATATTTCTTTTTGTATTTCGTTATTTTAATTTGTGTTTCGCGTAAAAGAAATATATTTCTATACTTATAAACGAGAAAAAGGTTTTTTCTTAATGCCTAACTTGAAAAAAACTAAAACGATTGACATAAAACTTTTATCGAAAGATTTCGCGCATTTCGGAGAAGATTTTAGCATATAATATAATTGTGTATATATTTACTAGAGCAGTTTGCACGCAGTTTCACCCGCTTTGAATTTAGACTCTTGACGTTGCGAAATTGATGTTCTTGTAAAGATTTTACGTTAATTTTTATGTTATACTCATTAATCGTCACGGCTTCGCAAGGGTAGGTATGAAGAAAAATGTATTTTGGATAGGATTTGCGTGAAATCCGTTCTTAGAAAGCGTCTACTTCAGAAGGAGTAACTGTGAGAAATTTCAAGTCAATCGGGCGGATGGTTTAGGACATCTCGAACTTATCGGAGTCTGGCTCGAATCCAAGGTCGAGTATGTAAAATCTTATGGGCTTTTCAATGGGATTTCAGATACTCTCACAGTCCCAGTTGTGTAGTTATGGTGCTATTATTGTTTACAGTGAATTATGTTGGTCCGTCGTCTGAACTCTCCGCGAGTCACGTGTCAGTTTATGATCTACCAATATGTGTCAATTTGGGCACATATTGGTAGATCACCATCGGCTATAAATATTGCGCTGTAAGATATAAAAAAAAAACATCTCTTAAATCGTTAATCCACCAGCGTTGGGAACTAAGACGTTGTCTTGTGCCTGTAGTTACACTGGCTCACTTACCCCTCAAACCGCAACAGAACGCCAAATCTTCAATACAAAGTTGTTTTTGTATCTTTTATGTAACCGCATTCGTTTTACCGTCTGGACCAATAATTTTCTCTCTGCGGCATTTAAAGCGATATGCTCAAAAAAATATTCAACTGAATATGTAAGGAATAGTTAATGTTTCTTACATCGCCAATGTCTAAGGTGGTGACCACTTACAAACAGGTGGCCCCGTCCGAGTAACTATAGAATAAACAAAAAAAAAACATATTTAAATCAAATTGTTTTTTTTTTTAAATATTCGATGAATTGCTAAGGGCCACTCTGGCCGCGGCCCGACAGACGTATCAAGACCTATTTGTTGAGTTCGCATCAAACTCGGACAAAGGTATCATTATTGGAATAATATTTAAAAGTAGAATTATTGCGGTATTGATTGGTAAAGAGGTTTCCAAAGGTTGGTCCTCTGCGAGCCGGATGTACGTGATAGTTATTTTTCTGATTCACGAAGGTGATGAATTTGGAGCCGCAATCTCCGATTTATGTCTTTTTTGAACGATTAGGGACTAGATTTGTGCTCTGATAATATTTTTTTTGATTAATATACGATAATAATGAACCAATTTATGTAAAAGGTGGTTCAATTCGTACACATATATGTATATTTATATAGTATAACACGGTACAAATATACACATAATATCTCATTGATTGTGAAGATATAGATCTGTTCTTCTTCGAGTGCCACTCCGACTAGCGAAGGTCGGCAGTCAGCTTTGAATATTCCTTCTTGTTCTTCGCGAGGCGAAAGAGTTCGGCAGCACTCGCGATTCCCGTCCATTCTCGGATGTTGCACAGCCAAGACTTTTTTCTGCGCCCAACAGCTCTCCCTCCGGCAACTTTTCCCATCATAATGAGTTGCAAAAGTTCATATCTCTCATGCCTAAGCACGTGTCCGAGATATGCAACTTTTCTCTTATTGACAGTCTCCAAAAGTTGGCGTTTTTGGTTGGCCACTGCTCAAAAGGAGAGGCGTCAAGGCCTTAACCCAGCTGTGGAATATTAAAATACTTACGAATTTGTTTCTATGAAATCTTTATAATATACTAGCTGATCTCGGCAGATGTCCTGCCAGTGTATGAGACGATTGGTTACATGCTATGTAAGTTAATGTGCTGCAGCTCCATTTAATGACGAGCTATGACATAGTGTTTATGGTGATGATTAAGGGCAAAACCTTTGACCACGCCTTGGCAATCGTAGCGTAGGACGCCCTCCAGCTAGGTTGAGTGATGATATACGCAAGGCTGGCAGCGGTTGGAGATTGAGAGCTGAAGATTAAGCTCAGTGGCGTGCCATTGATGAGACCTATGTCCAGCAGTGGACGAGAAAAGGACGACGATGATGACATTGTGTATCGTATAAGACATTAAAATATAAATATGTGGCAATCTTTGGTTGAAGGGTTTTATGTACTTTACGATAAATGGTAGAATGAACGCTATTGATTCTTACTGGAAATTTCTCGCAAAAAACCGATACGACAGATCATAAATTCGAAAATCTCGATAATTCATCCTTTTATACTATGTACAAATACGTGGTTTACTTGGTAGTAGGGCTTCGTGCAAGCCCGTCTGGGTATGTACCACGATAATCACAATCTACCATGAATTATTTTATTGTATTTTAGGGATGGTTTATATAACTAACAGTGTTTGTATATATAAGCTGATTAACTAGCCATAGGAACAAAGGGATACACAAGAAGAGTAAATTTCGAGATATCGTATCGGGATTATATCAAATAATATAACTTGGTTATGTTAGTTAAAATGGCGGAAAAGAGTTACAATTGAGTTTGTGGTCGGTTCGTAAAATCTATATTCGGAATCCTGTAAAAGTACGATCCGAGTGAATGAAGTATATTTTGTTTTGTTGCAAAATTACAACTAAGATTCAGGTAATAGGTGACCGTGTGCTGACACTTTCAAATCGACACTTCCGTTTCGTTAATTCAGAGAAATCATGTTCCGGGATATTATGTGATTTGTCTGAAACCTCGTCTGTCTTTAGCCGAGGGCTTTACGGGAGACACTCATAGTTAGGGTGTATTCAGAGACGTTGAGCGAGATTTTGAGACAAATTCCGATTAACATTACCCAAAACTTTGAGAATTCGACACTTCCCCATCTACACTTCACCTAGTTTTCAATATATATATTTTATTTTATAGGTAGGCGGACTGTTAAATGGGTCACCAGCCCATAGACATTGGCGATGTAAGAAATGTTATGTCATTCCTTACATCGCTAATAAGCCACCAACCACAAGGAACGCAGCAATACCAAGTACTGCTGTTTTGCGGTAGAATACCTGATAAGTGGGTGGTACCCACCCAGACGGCACACAAAGTCGTCCTAGTGAATCATGTCCGTTCATCATCAAATTTCTCGTCAACAGTGGCTGATATCATCCGCATGGAACACAATTACTGTGTCGAAGCGGTGAAAGAGGCGGTCGAGAGCGTCTCCCGTCTGAACGTGAGGCAACTCGTCGACACGTTGGGATATTTGTAAGTAGACTTCACTAAATTTCAAAAGCTTTTTCAATATCTCTGGTGCTAGAACACCACCAATTTTTCATGATGATGAATGTCCCACTGCTGGGCTAAAGGCATCCTCTCCCTTTTGTAGGAGACGATATATGGCACATGAATTTGTTTTTATAATACAATAATTATACAGATTAATAAAATAAAATGTCATTCTGTAATCGCAAAATAATTGTTTCAGTTTATTAGTATTGCTATGTGTATTAATATTGTTATCAAAACCAAAACATCCATTTTTATTTTAGAAAACCTTCTAGCTATTGATTTATTTGTTATATATGTCATACAATCATTTTGTGACATAGCGACAGCAGCGCCACCTACCTGGTAATTGTTTCCGAACCATCCAGGAATCCATTGAAATATACACACAAAATTTCATCCAAATCGGTCCAGCCGCTTAGGAGTTAGGTGACAAACAAAAGTACGATGTACGATTCAAATAGTAATTACGTTTGTTGAAATGGCAAGTTTTAAAGGATTGTGCTAAAACAATATTTTTCTCTAGCTATTGTCCAAGTTTTCATGTTCTGCTTAAAAATCCAATTACCAAGTTCAATGTTCGGTAATTAAAAAAAAATCTATGTCATATTCCAGGTCTATAAAGAATCTACAGAAGAAACAGCTGTGGGTGGTGAAGGTGGAGACCGACAAGGCGGAGGCGTCGATAACGCAATCGGAACAGGTCATAACCAAGATGCCGGACCCGAAGCAGATTATTGAGGTGACGAGGGTTGTTTTGATTGATTCTGCTGGTACTCCTCGATATTGGTGGAGATCAGCTAATAGCTGGAGATATAGTGCAGCTGTGTGTTTACTGGTGGTAGGGCTTTGTGCAAGCTCGTCTGGGTAGCTACCACCCACCCATCAGATATTCTACCGCAAAACAGCAGTACTTGATATTGTTGTATTCCGGTTTGAAGGATGAGTGAGCCAGTGTAATTACAGGCACAAGGGACATAACATCTGGTGGCGCATTGGTGATGTAAGCGATGGTTAACATTTCTTACAGTGCCAATGTCTAAGGGCGTTGGTGACCACTTACCATCAGGTGGCCCATATGCTCGTCCGCCTTCCTATTCTATAAAAAAAAACACAAGTGCACTCCTCCACTCTTTCATAGTCTCATGGGAACTGTACTAAAGCTCCTGGATTCCGAACTTGGAGACAATTAACGTACCTTCAATGTCAACTCTCACACATCGTGAGTCATTGGAGAAGTCATCTGGATTCTACGACGTCTGATGTAAACCAATATTTATATTGTGAATGATTATTTAATTATATTGGGTAGAGAATCGTGCGACTCTCGGGGTAGTTACCATACTATAGCAATACTTAGTACTGTGAGTGAGCCAGTGTAACTGCAGGCACGAGAGACATAACATATTGGTTCCCGAAGTTGGTTACGCATTGGCGATGTAAGAAGTCGTTAATATTTCTTACATGTCCATGAACGGTGGTGACGTAGATCTGTGATGCTGTCTGGTTAAAAACATGCAGACACATTGAAATAATATCCTGTGACATTATTCACACACGGCCATCTGATCCCAAGCTAAGCAGAGCTCGTACTATGGAAACCAGACAACTGATATACTACATGTACTACTTTTCGTTGGTCTAGTGGCTTGATGTAAGGCCGCAGACTCGGAGGTCCTGGGTTGAATTCCCAGGTCGGGCCAATAAAACGTTATTGGGTTTTTCTGTCAGAAAATTCTCAGTAGCAGCCCGGAGTCTGGAAGTTGGTAGTGTGTACACTCCCGTGCCTCGGTGCACACGTAAAGCCGTCGGTCCTGCGCCTGAACTCTTTCCGGTCGTGTCGGATCGTCGTCCCATCGGATTATGAGAGTTAAGGAATAGAGAGTGCACCTGTGTTTACGCACACACTCGTGCACTATAATATCTCCTGCGCAGTTGGCTAATCTCTCTTGAGATTGGTTGCCGTGGCCGAAATCGGTCTGGAGGACATTATTATTATTACTACTTTTCTATTGTAAATACATACTTATATAGATAATTACACCCAGACTCAGGACAAACAGACATGTTCATGCACACAAATGTCTGTCCTGGGTGGGAATCGAACCCACAATCTTCGGTAAGAAATGTAAGTATCTACCAACCACGCAAACTGATGACAATAAAATAAATTAAATATATGATACACGAAAGGCATGACGCCAGGCTGGGTGTCCGTGCTCCGGGAAGCACGTAAAGAGGTCGCTGAACTCTCGAGTCGTATCGTATTATAAAGTGAGGTAATAGAGTGCACCTGTGTTTGCGCAGTTGGCTCGTCTTGAGAATGGCCGTAACAGTTTTTCCATGTCATTAGATCAAATATGGTCGATACTGAATTATACTACGTTATCGGACATTTTATATAACTAGTTTCCAGGGGGGGGGGGGTGTTGGTTAGGTATCCAATGTCTTTTCCAGTACCCCTCTTATAGGATTGTTATAATAATAATAATAAAAGTATCAATAAAATTTTCAGATCGTCCCGCAAACGTCGACGTCTGAGGAACTCCAAGCCCAGAGCGAAGTTCTCCACGTGATGGAAGACGGGAACATATCCGATAACTTCATATACGAAATAGCGGAGGAGCAGGAGATAACCATGGAGGAGGTTAAGGAGATACCCGTCTCGAGTAATCGGGAGTGGACGGTGAACATTATACCGGAAGAGACGAAGCCGAAGTATGCGTACATAAAACACTGTAACACCGGTAAGAAGAAACGGCACTTCACGGCCGAGATGAACGAGATCACGCTACAGGGTGACTTCGAAAACTACTACATACTACCAGACGTCGATCCGTCGGTCGGCGTCGAAATAACGACCAGCTACGAGCCGGAGAACTTCATAGTCGAGGAATACCCCCACTTGGTGCTCGAGGAACGTCCGAGGAAGCGATCCAGGGACTCGGATCCGACGAAACGGAGGAAGAAGAAAACGGCATCGCCGTCCGTCAGGGAGCAAGTGAGACAGGTGAAAACGGAGATCAAAACGGAGATAGACGAAGACTGGGTCATCGATAACAGCGTCTACGACCAGGACACGTCCGACGACTACGACGATAAGAAAGCGGCGAGAGTGAGACGGAAAAATAAAAAGTATCTCGGCTATGATTTTGTTACCTAACTAGAAAAAACCGGAGCGGATCAAACTTTTAATCATTTTTTTTTTTATCATTATTTTTAATCTAGATATATATTCGCGTGATCCAATGCCTTTAGTTTCAATATAGTTATGTTAATAATTCTTTACACACTAAATATTGTACGTTTAATATAAATATGAGTAATTGTTTTTTTTTTCTGTCATATATATAAATAAGGTATGAAGATGTATAGTATATAACAACGGTGGAAGGTGTTGGGATAAATGGACACGCGATTTGCGAATAACTGTAATATGCAATAAAATAGTTCACGATTAATATATTATTTATAACAAAACGTTCGCGAATTCACCACAGATTATTAAACGGCGAGCGTCGTGTCGTTTCAAGGTCAATGTTTGTCTATCCCCACTCCTCCCCCCGCTGGGACGGATTATAGTATAATGTTGCGCGGTTTTTGAATCATGTGGAATGTTCCGGGTTGATGAATTAACGCTTGTCAGCAAGTGCCCATCTTCTATTACTGGTAAATAAATATGTTTTAAAATTATTATTATTTGGTTTTTATTTGAAAACTCTTCTCGTTTCTTCTTCTCACGTTTTAAAATTACGATGGACCAGTTGGTGGAAATTATCCATGGTGGTAGGGCTTCGTGACCGTCTGGGTAGGTACCATCCATTCATCATATATCCTCTTCCCCCTGGAACGCCCACCGTGAATAAATTACACCCGAAATAACTCGTGGTTACTTCAAGGCTTTTTATTTATTTATTTACATAAATCCACGTATTTTTTAATTTTGATTGTGAATTCAATTATTATCATACCGTGACAGCCTGTGAATGTCCCACTGCTGGGCTAAAGGACTCCTCTCCTCTTTTGGAGGAGAAGGTTTGGAGCTTATTCCATCACGCTGCTCCAATGCGGTTTGGTGGAATACGCATGTGGCAGAATTTCAGTGAAATTAGACACATGCAGGTTTCTTTTAGATAACAAATTAATATCAGTATATTAATTTGTTATCTAATTTTTGTATTATTTGAATATAGTAAATAAAAATCATTAATATTATAGGCGTAAGCGTAGTGTATATAGTTTTACAATTTACAATATGGGATGGGATACAAAAAAAGCATTTTGTTATATGTGGGATGAGCGTTATAATTAATAAAAAATATATAATTTGTTGTATATAATACATGTATTATATACTAGTATTATGTACTAGTTCGAATTAACTTTATGTACTGTATAATCTCTATATATATACATATATATAGATTATACACTAAATAGAGTTAATTCGAAGTAGTTCTGCCGTGATCTCACAGATGGCGCTTGACTTTTCGAACGATATTCTGCATCGCGCTGGCTAGATTTTCTCGCGAATAATGACGTCCCTCGGTTTAAGTACTTCGAGTTATCGCTTCTCGGCCTTTTGGCTAAGATCAAAGTGTAGGTAAATTTGTTGGGTAGTAAATTGTGTCTTGGTAGTAGCTGTTCTGTCAGCTGAATAATTGAAAATTTGTTAAATAGTAAATTGTGTCGTAGTAGTAGCTGTTCTGCCAGCTGAATAACCGAAAATTTGTTGGGTAGTAAATTGTGTCTTGGTAGTAGCTGTTCTGTCAGCTGAATAATTGAAAATTGGTTAAGTAGTAAATTGTGTCTTAGTAGTAGCTGTTCTGTCAGCTGAATAATTGAAAATTTGTTAAGTAGTAAATTGTGTCTTAGTAGTAGCTGTTCTGTCAGCTGAATAACTGTAAAAATAAAGTTGTGGACTTATGTTTCGTTGCCGCAGGATCAGGCCATACGTTGGGCAGCATTGGCCATATTATTAACATCATAGCGGTAATTGTGTTTCGCTCTCTTTGCTACACTTAGGTCTGGCCATATGGCGGAGGAACCACAAAGTAAAGTCCTTTTTGCGGGGGGAGCTTTTACTATCCTCTTGCCGATGCGAGTGGACGAACAGTTGCTCTGTCCGGTCTGTGTTGGGCGTGGTCGGTACACGGGGAAAACAAAAATTGAGAGCTTTGTACGTCACCAGAAATCAGAACATCCAGATGATGACGTGGTCTTTCAGTGCTGGAGATGCGGATTTACTGCTCCCCCTAATAAGCGATATCCGCGTAAAGTAGTGTCGCAGCACTGTGAGACCTGCCTCCCCGAAATCCGAGGCATTCGCTCAGGCGGGGCTGACGTTTCTCGACGGGCTGCAATTCGGCGTGAGTTGCGGGGTAACTCGCCCCCGGCTGAAAGTCCGCCAGAACATCGGCGGATTGTTGAGGAAACTGTCTCCGCGCCGCTTGGGGCTCTGGCCCTGTACAATAATACATCTCATCACCATGAGCCGAACTCCACCACGGCACAGTCACCCATATTAAGCCCAATGAACATCGTGGGAAGTCCTCGGCGTCGTATAATCGACGCCTCTCCGCAGAACACCGCGGAGCCACCCCTTGATCCTACGCTCAACGTCAACAGAGCAGAGCCGCAGCCAATCGCAGCTCTCCCACCTGCCACCCCTCACCCAGCTCGGAGGCTGAACCTACAAAGAACTCTAGTAACCGAGTTGGATGAAATCACCGCTCATGATCAGCTCGAAGCGGTGATGGGTCGTGTCAATAATTACTTGGCTCGGCTCACGAGGAGAAAAGATGCGGGTCAGCAGAATCGTCGCAATCATGTCCCCCAGGTAGCCGATCGTATCACCGAGGCCAAGAACCTTCAGCGGCTCTTCCGGAACAACAGGAAGAGGGCAGTCCAAAAAGTTCTCGAAGGGCCCAACAAGTCCTGCGAAGTGAATATAGCAACTACAGAAGAATACTTCTCAGGACTGGCTGCCCACAGAGTCGGTGAGGTGGACTGGCCGAACGTTTTCGATCGGGGAGGACCTACGCTGGAAAGCACTGAACATCTGTGCAAGCCTCTAGAGATCGGTGAGGTCCAAGCGTGTCTCGAAAAGAGGGCGAACTCTGCGCCAGGTCCGAACGGGATTACGTATGCCGATCTTAAAAAGGCTGATCCTGGAGCCCGGGTGCTCACATCGCTGTTTAATGCGGTGTGGCGCACAGAGAGAGTCCCTTCTTGTTGGAGTGAGTCAAACACCATACTCCTCTACAAGAAAGGGGACCCTGGGGACATCAGCAATTGGCGACCGATATCGTTGTCGGATACGGTCCCAAAACTGTTTGCGGCTGTACTGGCTGACAGAATCAAGGGCTGGGCTATGGCCAATCAAATTTATAGCAAGTCCCAAAAGGGCTTCCTGCAGTTCGAAGGATGCTTCGAACACAACTTCATCCTGCAGGAGATCCTGAGGGAAGCCAAGGGCCGGAAGGGGGAGGTTTTTGTGGCATGGCTAGATCTTAGCAACGCGTTTCCGTCTGTGCCGCATTCCTCCATATTCCGCGCACTTGAGGGCCATGGTGTGCCCCTGAAGGTGAGGAACGTCATCGCCTCCCTTTACGAGGACATGAGGACGAGAGTTCGGGTGAAAGAAGGCTGCACTAACCCAATCCACGTTCGTTCAGGAGTGAGACAGGGTTGCCCGCTGAGTCCGGACGTGTTTAACCTGACACTTGAGGTGGTGCTTAGATGCATTGCCAATACGGGAGAGGGTTATACGTTCGAGGGCGTACGCTTTAACAACTTTGCGTACGCCGATGATATGGCACTCGTGGCGGACTCCGAAGATGGAATGCGTAGACTGCTTGAGGCAGCTGAGTTGGGAGCGACGGCTGTTGGACTAAGATTTAACTCAGCAAAATGTGCCACCCTCCACATAAAGGGGGGTGAGGTTCAACAGTCCTTGCTTTCGATTCAGGACGAGCCTATACCTGCGATGAGCTCCACCGACGTCTATGAACATCTGGGCATTCCCACGGGTTACCAAGTTAGACAAACTCCACTCAACACCATCCAAGGCCTCCTTGACGATGCAAACGCCATCCATAACTCTCTGCTTGCCCCGTGGCAAAAGTTGGACGCGGTTAGCTCTTTTTTGCTGCCGCGGCTAGACTTCATTATGCAGGGAGGATGCATCGAAAAGGAGTACCTGAGTGAGGCGGACAGAACCATCAAAAGACTAGCCAAACAATGGCTTAGTCTTCCCCAGAGGGCCAGCGCAGAGATGGTCTTTCTACCCCCATCACAGGGGGGCGGAGGAATACTTCCGCTGGCCGATCTTTACGACATCTTCACCGTGGCACACGCTTACAGGATTTTATATTGCGCAGACGCCACGGTGTCAAACACAGCAAAAAGTTTGTTGGGGAAGACTGTGTCAGAGAGATTAAGGAAGCAAGCCAGCAACATCGATATGGCTCGCTATCTCTCCGGTGGCCTGGACCTGCCTCGCTCGGGAGCCCGGACATCTTTTTGGGCTAAAGTGCGTACCTCGGCCGTAAGATTAAACGCCAAGATCGGCCTGAGGTGGCACTGGTATCCGGAGGAAGAGGTGTTTGGTCTGAAGTGTGGGAACGGTGGATCGGAGTTCTCTGTGATGCCCAGCCAACGACAACAGGCTTCGGGCACAATGCGTCGCGTGTTGATTGAGCACTACGCTGGAGCCTTACTTGCAAAGAAAGATCAGGGCAAGTGTCTCGAGGTAATCCGGAAATCAAAGGTGTCAAACCACTTTCTCCGGACTGGCAGGAATACTCGCTTCTGCGACTGGCGCTTCATACATCGCGCCCGCCTAAACGTCCTCCCTGTCAATGCAGCCTTACGCTGGAAGATGGGGGTGGACAAGAGATGTCGCAGATGTGGATACCAATCCGAGACGCTCCCACATGTGCTCAACCATTGTGGCAGGCACGCGGCGGCAAGGCAAAGAAGGCACGACAACCTGCAGAATAGGCTCGTAAAAGCAGCACGATGTCCTGGCACCATATTCGTTAACCGCACCGTCCGGGGCACCCAGGGCTTGGCAGCGGCCCTAAGACCGGACATCGTTGTTCGCGACGATGTGAACCGCCGCATTACGATCGTTGACGTGTGTGTCCCATTCGAGAACCGGCTGGAGGCCTTTGACCGGGCTCGCAGCGAAAAGCGTACCAAGTACGGAGCCCTGGCTGAGCAACTAAAGAGCCAGGGATACACAGTCACGGTCGATGCCTTTGTGGTGGGCGCTCTGGGGGGATGGGATGGCCGTAATGAGCCCGTCCTGAGCCGTCTAAAAATCAGCAACAGATATGCTGCAATGATGAGGCGGTTCATGGTTAGTGACACCATACGGTGGAGTCGGGACATATACGTGGAGCATGTCTCCGGACAGAGGATGTACACTGACGGGCCGTGAGATGTGTTGTATGACCAGTTTACATAAAAAAAAAAGTGGTTTCCTTCGTTCTATGTGTCATGTTATGTAATTGAAAATTTCAATGTAAAACAGCAATAGAGGTCGCAAAGTGACAGATAAGTTTACCTAGCAAGTAGGAGTTCACCCCGCTCTAGGGGTAGTCTGTAGTTGTAAAATAATCCTTAATCTGTTCTTTTCTCGGCCTTTTGGCTAAGATCGCTTCTCGGCCTTTTGGCTAAGATCAAAGTGTAGGTAAATTTGTTGGGTAGTAAATTGTGTCTTGGTAGTAGCTGTTCTGTCAGCTGAATAATTGAAAATTTGTTAAATAGTAAATTGTGTCTTAGTAGTAGCTGTTCTGCCAGCTGAATAACCGAAAATTTGTTGGGTAGTAAATTGTGTCTTGGTAGTAGCTGTTCTGTCAGCTGAATAATTGAAAATTGGTTAAGTAGTAAATTGTGTCTTAGTAGTAGCTGTTCTGTCAGCTGAATAATTGAAAATTTGTTAAGTAGTAAATTGTGTCTTAGTAGTAGCTGTTCTGTCAGCTGAATAACTGTTAAAATAAAGTTGTGGACTTATGTTTCGTTGCCGCAGGATCAGGCCATACGTTGGACAGCATTGGCCATATTAACATCATAGCGGTAATTGTGTTTCGCTCTCTTTGCTACACTTAGGTCTGGCCATATGGCGGAGGAACCACAAAGTAAAGTCCTTTTTGCGGGGGGAGCTTTTACTATCCTCTTGCCGATGCGAGTGGACGAACAGTTGCACTGTCCGGTCTGTGTTGGGCGTGGTCGGTACACGGGGAAAACAAAAATTGAGAGCTTTGTACGTCACCAGAAATCAGAACATCCAGATGATGACGTGGTCTTTCAGTGCTGGAGATGCGGATTTACTGCTCCCCCTGATAAGCGATATCCGCGTAAAGTGGTGTCGCAGCACTGTGAGACCTGCCTCCCCGAAATCCGAGGCATTCGCTCAGGCGGGGCTGACGTTTCTCGACGGGCTGCAATTCGGCGTGAGTTGCGGGGTAACTCGCCCCCGGCTGAAAGTCCGCCAGAACATCGGCGGATTGTTGAGGAAACTGTCTCCGCGCCGCTTGGGGCTCTGGCCCTAGACAATAATACATCTCATCACCATGAGCCGAACTCCACCACGGCACAGTCACCCATATTAAGCCCAATGAACATCGTGGGAAGTCCTCGGCGTCGTATAATCGACGCCTCTCCGCAGAACACCGCGGAGCCACCCCTTGATCCTACGCTCAACGTCAACAGAGCAGAGCCGCAGCCAATCGCAGCTCTCCCACCTGCCACTCCTCACCCAGCTCGGAGGCTGAACCTGCAAAGAACTCTGGTAACCGAGTTGGATGAAATCACCGCTCATGATCAGCTCGAAGCGGTGATGGGTCGTGTCAATAATTACTTGGCTCGGCTCACGAGGAGAAAAGATGCGGGTCAGCAGAATCGTCGCAATCATGTCCCCCAGGTAGCCGATCGTATCACCGAGGCCAAGAACCTTCAGCGGCTCTTCCGGAACAACAGGAAGAGGGCAGTCCAAAAAGTTCTCGAAGGGCCCAACAAGTCCTGCGAAGTGAATATAGCAACTACAGAAGAATACTTCTCAGGACTGGCTGCCCACAGAGTCGGTGAGGTGAACTGGCCGAACGTTTTCGATCGGGGAGGACCTACGCTGGAAAGCACTGAACATCTGTGCAAGCCTCTAGAGATCGGTGAGGTCCAAGCGTGTCTCGAAAGGAGGGCGAACTCTGCGCCAGGTCCGGACGGGATTACGTATGCCGATCTTAAAGGGGCTGATCCTGGAGCCCGGGTGCTCACATCGCTGTTTAATGCGGTGTGGCGCACAGAGAGAGTCCCTTCTTGTTGGAGTGAATCAAACACCATACTCCTCTACAAGAAAGGGGACCCTGGGGACATCAGCAATTGGCGACCGATATCGTTGTCGGACACGGTCCCAAAACTGTTTGCGGCTGTACTGGCTGACAGAATCAAGGGCTGGGCTATGGCCAATCAAATTTATAGCAAGTCCCAAAAGGGCTTCCTGCAGTTCGAAGGATGCTTCGAACACAACTTCATCCTGCAGGAGATCCTGAGGGAAGCCAAGGGCCGGAAGGGGGAGGTTTTTGTGGCATGGCTAGATCTTAGCAACGCGTTTCCGTCTGTGCCGCATTCCTCCATATTCCGCGCACTTGAGGGCCATGGTGTGCCCCTGAAGGTGAGGAACGTCATCGCCTCCCTTTACGAGGACATGAGGACGAGAGTTCGGGTGACAGAAGGCTGCACTAACCCAATCCACATTCGTTCAGGAGTGAGACAGGGTTGCCCGCTGAGTCCGGACGTGTTTAACCTGACACTTGAGGTGGTGCTTAGATGCATTGCCAATACGGGAGAGGGTTATACGTTCGAGGGCGTACGCTTTAACAACTTTGCGTACGCCGATGATATGGCACTCGTGGCGGACTCCGAAGAAGGAATGCGTAGACTGCTTGAGGCAGCTGAGTTGGGAGCGACGGCTGTTGGACTAAGATTTAACTCAGCAAAATGTGCCACCCTCCACATAAAGGGGGGTGAGGTTCAACAGTCCTTACTTTCGATTCAGGACGAGCCTATACCTGCGATGAGCTCCACCGACGTCTATGAACATCTGGGCATTCCCACGGGTTACCAAGTTAGACAAACTCCACTCAACACCATCCAAGGCCTCCTTGACGATGCAAACGCCATCCATAACTCTCTGCTTGCCCCGTGGCAAAAGTTGGACGCGGTTAGCTCTTTTTTGCTGCCGCGGCTAGACTTCATTATGCAGGGAGGATGCATCGAAAAGGAGTACCTGAGTGAGGCGGACAGAACCATCAAAAGACTAGCCAAACAATGGCTTAGTCTTCCCCAGAGGGCCAGCGATCAAGACCTATTTGTTGAGTTCGCATCAAACTCGGACAAAGGTATCATTATTGGAATAATATTTAAAAGTAGAATTATTGCGGTATTGATTGGTAAAGAGGTTTCCAAAGGTTGGTCCTCTGCGAGCCGGATGTACGTGATAGTTATTTTTCTGATTCACGAAGGTGATGAATTTGGAGCCGCAATCTCCGATTTATGTCTTTTTTGAACGATTAGGGACTAGATTTGTGCTCTGATAATATTTTTTTTGATTAATATACGATAATAATGAACCAATTTATGTAAAAGGTGGTTCAATTCGTACACATATATGTATATTTATATAGTATAACACGGTACAAATATACACATAATATCTCATTGATTGTGAAGATATAGATCTGTTCTTCTTCGAGTGCCACTCCGACTAGCGAAGGTCGGCAGTCAGCTTTGAATATTCCTTCTTGTTCTTCGCGAGGCGAAAGAGTTCGGCAGCACTCGCGATTCCCGTCCATTCTCGGATGTTGCACAGCCAAGACTTTTTTCTGCGCCCAACAGCTCTCCCTCCGGCAACTTTTCCCATCATAATGAGTTGCAAAAGTTCATATCTCTCATGCCTAAGCACGTGTCCGAGATATGCAACTTTTCTCTTATTGACAGTCTCCAAAAGTTGGCGTTTTTGGTTGGCCACTGCTCAAAAGGAGAGGCGTCAAGGCCTTAACCCAGCTGTGGAATATTAAAATACTTACGAATTTGTTTCTATGAAATCTTTATAATATACTAGCTGATCTCGGCAGATGTCCTGCCAGTGTATGAGACGATTGGTTACATGCTATGTAAGTTAATGTGCTGCAGCTCCATTTAATGACGAGCTATGACATAGTGTTTATGGTGATGATTAAGGGCAAAACCTTTGACCACGCCTTGGCAATCGTAGCGTAGGACGCCCTCCAGCTAGGTTGAGTGATGATATACGCAAGGCTGGCAGCGGTTGGAGATTGAGAGCTGAAGATTAAGCTCAGTGGCGTGCCATTGATGAGACCTATGTCCAGCAGTGGACGAGAAAAGGACGACGATGATGACATTGTGTATCGTATAAGACATTAAAATATAAATATGTGGCAATCTTTGGTTGAAGGGTTTTATGTACTTTACGATAAATGGTAGAATGAACGCTATTGATTCTTACTGGAAATTTCTCGCAAAAAACCGATACGACAGATCATAAATTCGAAAATCTCGATAATTCATCCTTTTATACTATGTACAAATACGTGGTTTACTTGGTAGTAGGGCTTCGTGCAAGCCCGTCTGGGTATGTACCACGATAATCACAATCTACCATGAATTATTTTATTGTATTTTAGGGATGGTTTATATAACTAACAGTGTTTGTATATATAAGCTGATTAACTAGCCATAGGAACAAAGGGATACACAAGAAGAGTAAATTTCGAGATATCGTATCGGGATTATATCAAATAATATAACTTGGTTATGTTAGTTAAAATGGCGGAAAAGAGTTACAATTGAGTTTGTGGTCGGTTCGTAAAATCTATATTCGGAATCCTGTAAAAGTACGATCCGAGTGAATGAAGTATATTTTGTTTTGTTGCAAAATTACAACTAAGATTCAGGTAATAGGTGACCGTGTGCTGACACTTTCAAATCGACACTTCCGTTTCGTTAATTCAGAGAAATCATGTTCCGGGATATTATGTGATTTGTCTGAAACCTCGTCTGTCTTTAGCCGAGGGCTTTACGGGAGACACTCATAGTTAGGGTGTATTCAGAGACGTTGAGCGAGATTTTGAGACAAATTCCGATTAACATTACCCAAAACTTTGAGAATTCGACACTTCCCCATCTACACTTCACCTAGTTTTCAATATATATATTTTATTTTATAGGTAGGCGGACTGTTAAATGGGTCACCAGCCCATAGACATTGGCGATGTAAGAAATGTTATGTCATTCCTTACATCGCTAATAAGCCACCAACCACAAGGAACGCAGCAATACCAAGTACTGCTGTTTTGCGGTAGAATACCTGATAAGTGGGTGGTACCCACCCAGACGGCACACAAAGTCGTCCTAGTGAATCATGTCCGTTCATCATCAAATTTCTCGTCAACAGTGGCTGATATCATCCGCATGGAACACAATTACTGTGTCGAAGCGGTGAAAGAGGCGGTCGAGAGCGTCTCCCGTCTGAACGTGAGGCAACTCGTCGACACGTTGGGATATTTGTAAGTAGACTTCACTAAATTTCAAAAGCTTTTTCAATATCTCTGGTGCTAGAACACCACCAATTTTTCATGATGATGAATGTCCCACTGCTGGGCTAAAGGCATCCTCTCCCTTTTGTAGGAGACGATATATGGCACATGAATTTGTTTTTATAATACAATAATTATACAGATTAATAAAATAAAATGTCATTCTGTAATCGCAAAATAATTGTTTCAGTTTATTAGTATTGCTATGTGTATTAATATTGTTATCAAAACCAAAACATCCATTTTTATTTTAGAAAACCTTCTAGCTATTGATTTATTTGTTATATATGTCATACAATCATTTTGTGACATAGCGACAGCAGCGCCACCTACCTGGTAATTGTTTCCGAACCATCCAGGAATCCATTGAAATATACACACAAAATTTCATCCAAATCGGTCCAGCCGCTTAGGAGTTAGGTGACAAACAAAAGTACGATGTACGATTCAAATAGTAATTACGTTTGTTGAAATGGCAAGTTTTAAAGGATTGTGCTAAAACAATATTTTTCTCTAGCTATTGTCCAAGTTTTCATGTTCTGCTTAAAAATCCAATTACCAAGTTCAATGTTCGGTAATTAAAAAAAAATCTATGTCATATTCCAGGTCTATAAAGAATCTACAGAAGAAACAGCTGTGGGTGGTGAAGGTGGAGACCGACAAGGCGGAGGCGTCGATAACGCAATCGGAACAGGTCATAACCAAGATGCCGGACCCGAAGCAGATTATTGAGGTGACGAGGGTTGTTTTGATTGATTCTGCTGGTACTCCTCGATATTGGTGGAGATCAGCTAATAGCTGGAGATATAGTGCAGCTGTGTGTTTACTGGTGGTAGGGCTTTGTGCAAGCTCGTCTGGGTAGCTACCACCCACCCATCAGATATTCTACCGCAAAACAGCAGTACTTGATATTGTTGTATTCCGGTTTGAAGGATGAGTGAGCCAGTGTAATTACAGGCACAAGGGACATAACATCTGGTGGCGCATTGGTGATGTAAGCGATGGTTAACATTTCTTACAGTGCCAATGTCTAAGGGCGTTGGTGACCACTTACCATCAGGTGGCCCATATGCTCGTCCGCCTTCCTATTCTATAAAAAAAAACACAAGTGCACTCCTCCACTCTTTCATAGTCTCATGGGAACTGTACTAAAGCTCCTGGATTCCGAACTTGGAGACAATTAACGTACCTTCAATGTCAACTCTCACACATCGTGAGTCATTGGAGAAGTCATCTGGATTCTACGACGTCTGATGTAAACCAATATTTATATTGTGAATGATTATTTAATTATATTGGGTAGAGAATCGTGCGACTCTCGGGGTAGTTACCATACTATAGCAATACTTAGTACTGTGAGTGAGCCAGTGTAACTGCAGGCACGAGAGACATAACATATTGGTTCCCGAAGTTGGTTACGCATTGGCGATGTAAGAAGTCGTTAATATTTCTTACATGTCCATGAACGGTGGTGACGTAGATCTGTGATGCTGTCTGGTTAAAAACATGCAGACACATTGAAATAATATCCTGTGACATTATTCACACACGGCCATCTGATCCCAAGCTAAGCAGAGCTCGTACTATGGAAACCAGACAACTGATATACTACATGTACTACTTTTCGTTGGTCTAGTGGCTTGATGTAAGGCCGCAGACTCGGAGGTCCTGGGTTGAATTCCCAGGTCGGGCCAATAAAACGTTATTGGGTTTTTCTGTCAGAAAATTCTCAGTAGCAGCCCGGAGTCTGGAAGTTGGTAGTGTGTACACTCCCGTGCCTCGGTGCACACGTAAAGCCGTCGGTCCTGCGCCTGAACTCTTTCCGGTCGTGTCGGATCGTCGTCCCATCGGATTATGAGAGTTAAGGAATAGAGAGTGCACCTGTGTTTACGCACACACTCGTGCACTATAATATCTCCTGCGCAGTTGGCTAATCTCTCTTGAGATTGGTTGCCGTGGCCGAAATCGGTCTGGAGGACATTATTATTATTACTACTTTTCTATTGTAAATACATACTTATATAGATAATTACACCCAGACTCAGGACAAACAGACATGTTCATGCACACAAATGTCTGTCCTGGGTGGGAATCGAACCCACAATCTTCGGTAAGAAATGTAAGTATCTACCAACCACGCAAACTGATGACAATAAAATAAATTAAATATATGATACACGAAAGGCATGACGCCAGGCTGGGTGTCCGTGCTCCGGGAAGCACGTAAAGAGGTCGCTGAACTCTCGAGTCGTATCGTATTATAAAGTGAGGTAATAGAGTGCACCTGTGTTTGCGCAGTTGGCTCGTCTTGAGAATGGCCGTAACAGTTTTTCCATGTCATTAGATCAAATATGGTCGATACTGAATTATACTACGTTATCGGACATTTTATATAACTAGTTTCCAGGGGGGGGGGGGTGTTGGTTAGGTATCCAATGTCTTTTCCAGTACCCCTCTTATAGGATTGTTATAATAATAATAATAAAAGTATCAATAAAATTTTCAGATCGTCCCGCAAACGTCGACGTCTGAGGAACTCCAAGCCCAGAGCGAAGTTCTCCACGTGATGGAAGACGGGAACATATCCGATAACTTCATATACGAAATAGCGGAGGAGCAGGAGATAACCATGGAGGAGGTTAAGGAGATACCCGTCTCGAGTAATCGGGAGTGGACGGTGAACATTATACCGGAAGAGACGAAGCCGAAGTATGCGTACATAAAACACTGTAACACCGGTAAGAAGAAACGGCACTTCACGGCCGAGATGAACGAGATCACGCTACAGGGTGACTTCGAAAACTACTACATACTACCAGACGTCGATCCGTCGGTCGGCGTCGAAATAACGACCAGCTACGAGCCGGAGAACTTCATAGTCGAGGAATACCCCCACTTGGTGCTCGAGGAACGTCCGAGGAAGCGATCCAGGGACTCGGATCCGACGAAACGGAGGAAGAAGAAAACGGCATCGCCGTCCGTCAGGGAGCAAGTGAGACAGGTGAAAACGGAGATCAAAACGGAGATAGACGAAGACTGGGTCATCGATAACAGCGTCTACGACCAGGACACGTCCGACGACTACGACGATAAGAAAGCGGCGAGAGTGAGACGGAAAAATAAAAAGTATCTCGGCTATGATTTTGTTACCTAACTAGAAAAAACCGGAGCGGATCAAACTTTTAATCATTTTTTTTTTATCATTATTTTTAATCTAGATATATATTCGCGTGATCCAATGCCTTTAGTTTCAATATAGTTATGTTAATAATTCTTTACACACTAAATATTGTACGTTTAATATAAATATGAGTAATTGTTTTTTTTTTCTGTCATATATATAAATAAGGTATGAAGATGTATAGTATATAACAACGGTGGAAGGTGTTGGGATAAATGGACACGCGATTTGCGAATAACTGTAATATGCAATAAAATAGTTCACGATTAATATATTATTTATAACAAAACGTTCGCGAATTCACCACAGATTATTAAACGGCGAGCGTCGTGTCGTTTCAAGGTCAATGTTTGTCTATCCCCACTCCTCCCCCCGCTGGGACGGATTATAGTATAATGTTGCGCGGTTTTTGAATCATGTGGAATGTTCCGGGTTGATGAATTAACGCTTGTCAGCAAGTGCCCATCTTCTATTACTGGTAAATAAATATGTTTTAAAATTATTATTATTTGGTTTTTATTTGAAAACTCTTCTCGTTTCTTCTTCTCACGTTTTAAAATTACGATGGACCAGTTGGTGGAAATTATCCATGGTGGTAGGGCTTCGTGACCGTCTGGGTAGGTACCATCCATTCATCATATATCCTCTTCCCCCTGGAACGCCCACCGTGAATAAATTACACCCGAAATAACTCGTGGTTACTTCAAGGCTTTTTATTTATTTATTTACATAAATCCACGTATTTTTTAATTTTGATTGTGAATTCAATTATTATCATACCGTGACAGCCTGTGAATGTCCCACTGCTGGGCTAAAGGACTCCTCTCCTCTTTTGGAGGAGAAGGTTTGGAGCTTATTCCATCACGCTGCTCCAATGCGGTTTGGTGGAATACGCATGTGGCAGAATTTCAGTGAAATTAGACACATGCAGGTTTCTTTTAGATAACAAATTAATATCAGTATATTAATTTGTTATCTAATTTTTGTATTATTTGAATATAGTAAATAAAAATCATTAATATTATAGGCGTAAGCGTAGTGTATATAGTTTTACAATTTACAATATGGGATGGGATACAAAAAAAGCATTTTGTTATATGTGGGATGAGCGTTATAATTAATAAAAAATATATAATTTGTTGTATATAATACATGTATTATATACTAGTATTATGTACTAGTTCGAATTAACTTTATGTACTGTATAATCTCTATATATATACATATATATAGATTATACACTAAATAGAGTTAATTCGAAGTAGTTCTGCCGTGATCTCACAGATGGCGCTTGACTTTTCGAACGATATTCTGCATCGCGCTGGCTAGATTTTCTCGCGAATAATGACGTCCCTCGGTTTAAGTACTTCGAGTTATCGCTTCTCGGCCTTTTGGCTAAGATCAAAGTGTAGTATCTGTTCTTTTCTCGGCCTTTTGGCTAAGATCGCTTCTCGGCCTTTTGGCTAAGATCAAAGTGTAGGTAAATTTGTTGGGTAGTAAATTGTGTCTTGGTAGTAGCTGTTCTGTCAGCTGAATAATTGAAAATTTGTTAAATAGTAAATTGTGTCTTAGTAGTAGCTGTTCTGCCAGCTGAATAACCGAAAATTTGTTGGGTAGTAAATTGTGTCTTGGTAGTAGCTGTTCTGTCAGCTGAATAATTGAAAATTGGTTAAGTAGTAAATTGTGTCTTAGTAGTAGCTGTTCTGTCAGCTGAATAATTGAAAATTTGTTAAGTAGTAAATTGTGTCTTAGTAGTAGCTGTTCTGTCAGCTGAATAACTGTTAAAATAAAGTTGTGGACTTATGTTTCGTTGCCGCAGGATCAGGCCATACGTTGGACAGCATTGGCCATATTAACATCATAGCGGTAATTGTGTTTCGCTCTCTTTGCTACACTTAGGTCTGGCCATATGGCGGAGGAACCACAAAGTAAAGTCCTTTTTGCGGGGGGAGCTTTTACTATCCTCTTGCCGATGCGAGTGGACGAACAGTTGCACTGTCCGGTCTGTGTTGGGCGTGGTCGGTACACGGGGAAAACAAAAATTGAGAGCTTTGTACGTCACCAGAAATCAGAACATCCAGATGATGACGTGGTCTTTCAGTGCTGGAGATGCGGATTTACTGCTCCCCCTGATAAGCGATATCCGCGTAAAGTGGTGTCGCAGCACTGTGAGACCTGCCTCCCCGAAATCCGAGGCATTCGCTCAGGCGGGGCTGACGTTTCTCGACGGGCTGCAATTCGGCGTGAGTTGCGGGGTAACTCGCCCCCGGCTGAAAGTCCGCCAGAACATCGGCGGATTGTTGAGGAAACTGTCTCCGCGCCGCTTGGGGCTCTGGCCCTAGACAATAATACATCTCATCACCATGAGCCGAACTCCACCACGGCACAGTCACCCATATTAAGCCCAATGAACATCGTGGGAAGTCCTCGGCGTCGTATAATCGACGCCTCTCCGCAGAACACCGCGGAGCCACCCCTTGATCCTACGCTCAACGTCAACAGAGCAGAGCCGCAGCCAATCGCAGCTCTCCCACCTGCCACTCCTCACCCAGCTCGGAGGCTGAACCTGCAAAGAACTCTGGTAACCGAGTTGGATGAAATCACCGCTCATGATCAGCTCGAAGCGGTGATGGGTCGTGTCAATAATTACTTGGCTCGGCTCACGAGGAGAAAAGATGCGGGTCAGCAGAATCGTCGCAATCATGTCCCCCAGGTAGCCGATCGTATCACCGAGGCCAAGAACCTTCAGCGGCTCTTCCGGAACAACAGGAAGAGGGCAGTCCAAAAAGTTCTCGAAGGGCCCAACAAGTCCTGCGAAGTGAATATAGCAACTACAGAAGAATACTTCTCAGGACTGGCTGCCCACAGAGTCGGTGAGGTGAACTGGCCGAACGTTTTCGATCGGGGAGGACCTACGCTGGAAAGCACTGAACATCTGTGCAAGCCTCTAGAGATCGGTGAGGTCCAAGCGTGTCTCGAAAGGAGGGCGAACTCTGCGCCAGGTCCGGACGGGATTACGTATGCCGATCTTAAAGGGGCTGATCCTGGAGCCCGGGTGCTCACATCGCTGTTTAATGCGGTGTGGCGCACAGAGAGAGTCCCTTCTTGTTGGAGTGAATCAAACACCATACTCCTCTACAAGAAAGGGGACCCTGGGGACATCAGCAATTGGCGACCGATATCGTTGTCGGACACGGTCCCAAAACTGTTTGCGGCTGTACTGGCTGACAGAATCAAGGGCTGGGCTATGGCCAATCAAATTTATAGCAAGTCCCAAAAGGGCTTCCTGCAGTTCGAAGGATGCTTCGAACACAACTTCATCCTGCAGGAGATCCTGAGGGAAGCCAAGGGCCGGAAGGGGGAGGTTTTTGTGGCATGGCTAGATCTTAGCAACGCGTTTCCGTCTGTGCCGCATTCCTCCATATTCCGCGCACTTGAGGGCCATGGTGTGCCCCTGAAGGTGAGGAACGTCATCGCCTCCCTTTACGAGGACATGAGGACGAGAGTTCGGGTGACAGAAGGCTGCACTAACCCAATCCACATTCGTTCAGGAGTGAGACAGGGTTGCCCGCTGAGTCCGGACGTGTTTAACCTGACACTTGAGGTGGTGCTTAGATGCATTGCCAATACGGGAGAGGGTTATACGTTCGAGGGCGTACGCTTTAACAACTTTGCGTACGCCGATGATATGGCACTCGTGGCGGACTCCGAAGAAGGAATGCGTAGACTGCTTGAGGCAGCTGAGTTGGGAGCGACGGCTGTTGGACTAAGATTTAACTCAGCAAAATGTGCCACCCTCCACATAAAGGGGGGTGAGGTTCAACAGTCCTTACTTTCGATTCAGGACGAGCCTATACCTGCGATGAGCTCCACCGACGTCTATGAACATCTGGGCATTCCCACGGGTTACCAAGTTAGACAAACTCCACTCAACACCATCCAAGGCCTCCTTGACGATGCAAACGCCATCCATAACTCTCTGCTTGCCCCGTGGCAAAAGTTGGACGCGGTTAGCTCTTTTTTGCTGCCGCGGCTAGACTTCATTATGCAGGGAGGATGCATCGAAAAGGAGTACCTGAGTGAGGCGGACAGAACCATCAAAAGACTAGCCAAACAATGGCTTAGTCTTCCCCAGAGGGCCAGCGCAGAGATGGTCTTTCTACCCCCATCACAGGGGGGCGGAGGAATACTTCCGCTGGCCGATCTTTACGACATCTTCACCGTGGCACACGCTTACAGGATTTTATATTGTGCAGACGCCACGGTATCAAACACAGCAAAAAGTTTGTTGGGGAAGACTGTGTCAGAGAGATTAAGGAAGCAAGCCAGCAACATCGATATGGCTCGCTATCTCTCCGGTGGCCTGGACCTGCCTCGCTCGGGAGCCCGGACATCTTTCTGGGCTAAAGTGCGTACCTCGGCCGTAAGATTAAACGCCAAGATCGGCCTGAGGTGGCACTGGTATCCGGAGGAAGAGGTGTTTGGTCTGAAGTGTGGGAACGGTGGATCGGAGTACTCTGTGATGCCCAGCCAACGACAACAGGCTTCGGGCACAATGCGTCGCGTGTTGATTGAGCACTACGCTGGAGCCTTACTTGCAAAGAAAGATCAGGGCAAGTGTCTCGAGGTAATCCGGAAATCAAAGGTGTCAAACCACTTTCTCCGGACTGGCAGGAATACTCGCTTCTGCGACTGGCGCTTCATACATCGCGCCCGCCTAAACGTCCTCCCTGTCAATGCAGCCTTACGCTGGAAGATGGGGGTGGACAAGAGATGTCGCAGATGTGGATACCATTCCGAGACGCTCCCACATGTGCTCAACCATTGTGGCAGGCACGCGGCGGCAAGGCAAAGAAGGCACGACAACCTGCAGAATAGGCTCGTAAAAGCAGCACGATGTCCTGGCACCATATTCGTTAACCGCACCGTCCGGGGCACCCAGGGCTTGGCAGCGGCCCTAAGACCGGACATCGTTGTTCGCGACGATGTGAACCGCCGCATTACGATCGTTGACGTGTGTGTCCCATTCGAGAACCGGCTGGAGGCCTTTGACCGGGCTCGCAGCGAAAAGCGTACCAAGTACGGAGCCCTGGCTGAGCAACTAAAGAGCCAGGGATACACAGTCACGGTCGATGCCTTTGTGGTGGGCGCTCTGGGGGGATGGGATGGCCGTAATGAGCCCGTCCTGAGCCGTCTAAAAATCAGCAACAGATATGCTGCAATGATGAGGCGGTTCATGGTTAGTGACACCATACGGTGGAGTCGGGACATATACGTGGAGCATGTCTCCGGACAGAGGATGTACACTGACGGGCCGTGAGATGTGTTGTATGACGAGTTTACATAAAAAAAAAGTGGTTTCCTTCGTTCTATGTGTCATGTTATGTAATTGAAAATTTCAATGTAAAACAGCAATAGAGGTCGCAAAGTGACAGATAAGTTTACCTAGCAAGTAGGAGTTCACCCCGCTCTAGGGGTAGTCTGTAGTTGTAAAATAATCCTTAATCTGTTCTTTTCAGCTTAATATCTGAAAGTTCCCGCACTGCGGGACCAGTATATTAAACTGATTTTTGTACCACGACGGGATGTTCGGGGCTCGCTCCACTCCCGTCACGGGTCGGCCCGGCATTGCAGTGCCGCCGGGATCGGCCCACAGAATTAACTTGAAACTAGGGAAATCAACTTGCGCAGTAGAATAACTCTGATAGACAATATTTAAACTCCTCTAATATCGTCTAGTATGCACATACTAATACTATAACGCTAATGTTTGTTACTCTTTCACGCATAAACTGCTGAATGGATTTTAATGAAACTTTACAATAATATAGCTCATACATCAGAATAACATAAAGGCTATAATGTATACAGCTATTGAGTAAATTGGCCATAATATAACAATAAGTGTCACGTAAGTCGGAAAAAATCTCCTATTTGAGAGCCATTCGAGCCAGTGCGCTGTAAAAACCGTAAGTTTTACGAATATAATGTATGGTAGAAATGTATCTCTTAAATAGTTCTACAAAAAAGTCCGCGACAGCATATATCTATCTTTTATGTGTAAGCCGTTATCGCTAAAATAGTGAATCGAATACACAACAAAATTTGATATTTAAAGTAGAAATAAACTTTGTCTTTTACACTATGTCAGTTGGACAAATCGACGCCAGCGATTTATACTAAGCTAACCCTTAAATGTGTACTTTACAGTAGAGGCGTGACGTATAAAGAGAGAAACGTGGTAAATTTTATATTAATTAAGACACTTATTTCAAATAGTTAATTTATTCATTATAATTTCCCCATATTAATTTTTCCTTAATTATTTATATTTTTTGATTTAACGCAAGTTAGCCGTATATACACGTAGTTCCTCAATAATAATAATAATATTTTACATATTACAAACATCTAAGTAATGTTAGCGTGGTGTATTACGGCAGAGCGTAGTGCTAAAAAAGGGTTATGTTTCTTGCATTGCAATAATAATTTTAAAATATAATATGGACATGGATATAATATTATAAATTCTTATGCTAAATAACAAGTTATTAAAGTTAGCTTTATATAAACGGTACACCTCCTTGGCCCGACTTATCGCCAGCTGCAGATCTTTTTTCAGCTGGCGGTAAGCGGCCAAGAGCTGTTCCTCTAGGTCCGCGTCGAGGCCGTTGCGCCTGCGACAGCGGACGTAGGCCCTCCGCGCTTGGTCCGCCGTGCACGTCGCCCGCAGCTCAGCTATTTCGGGCGACCACCAGTACACATGCCGGCGCGGAACTCTACGCCGGGTCCTCGGCATGATAATTTATGATTGAATTTACTTTATTATTGTACGCAGGCAGAATGCTATTATCATATTCACCTTTTACAATTTTGTTCTGTGACTTTAGGAAGTAGGTTTATATTTATTTAATTGTTTGGATCTCCAACAGTTGTACATAAACACACATTTAAAACGTCCTTTACTTTACTTAAAACTGATTATGTACAACCAAATACAGAATAAAAAGTAACAAATTTATATACAAATTAAATTTACTATTTTATTAGTGATCGAAACTATTCTTATTAGTGATCGAAGTTTCCTAATAAAATATATTTATTTGGCATCTGAATTATAAATAGAAAGTATATCAAGGGAAACAGAGCTATATATTTATACTAGCTGCGCGTAACTAACTCCGATAAAAATATATATATAAATGCTCCCTGCGTGTATATCTCAATACCCGTTAAACTACCAACCAAATATTTTAACTGGTTAACTTAAACACTTTATCTAAAATTGGCTGTGCCTTGCGGTTGTATATATAGAAGCTATACAGTACATAAAGTTAATTCGAACTAGTTCTGCCGTGATCTCACAGATGGCGCTTGACTTTTCGAACGATATTCTGCATCGCGCTGGCTAGATTTTCTCGCGAATAATGACGTCCGTGGGTTGGTTCCATTCGAGTTATCGCTTCTCGGCCTTTTGGCTAAGATCAAAGTGTAGTGTAGTAGCTGTTCTGTCAGCTGAATAATCGAAAATTTGTTGGGTAGTAAATTGTGTCAAAATCGGATCTACAAAAAGAAAATGAAATGCTTCGCACATCTACTCGCGGATATATCACTACGTCTCAGACAAATAGATCAGCAGTCCCGTGCCTGTAACATCGAAATTCACTGTGTTCCGGATCATCGCAGCGAAAATATTCTTAAGCTAGTTCAACAACTGGGTAAAACGATCAATTGCCCAATTAAAGATGAGGATGTATATTACGGCTCACGTATCGCCAAAATGAATATCAATTCTCCTCGCCCTCGTTCTATTCTTGTCCGCTTTAGTAGCCCCCGCCTGCGTGACAACTTCATGGCTGCATCACTGACTTATAATAAGAAAAATCCGAAGGAAAAATTAAACACGAGCCATTTGGGTATAGCCGACGAGAAAAAATCTTCAATTTACGTTGTAGAAAATTTGACTCCGGAAAACAGGGCTCTTCATGCCGCTGCAAGACTTAAAGCCAAGGAATTTTCTTATAGATATGTATGGGTGCGAAACGGTATAATATTTATGCGTAAATCTGATGGTGCCAAATTTATCTTAATACAAGACACCTTAGCCTTAAAAAACTTAACTTAGTTTAAATATAAATATATAAGACAATGTTTTGGCCTAAAAACATTTTTATTCGATAATCTAAAAATATATTATCAAAATGTTAGGGGCTTAAGAACTAAAACTAATGATTTTTTTTTGTAATGTAGTGTGTAATGACTTCGATATTATAATTCTGACTGAAACATGGTTGAACAATAGCATCTTCGATTCGGAACTTTTTGACCATCGCTACGTGGTGTATAGAAGGGATCGAGAAACTTCTGGTTTTCATCCTAAAAAGAATGGTGGAGGCGTTCTTATTGCAAATCCACAAATTCTAAACGTCTTCAAACATGCGAGTCGAAATGTGAGGATTTATGGGTATCGCTTGCCGTGACGAATAAAAATGGTACAAATGTGGCTCTGCTTATTTGCGCTGTATATCTTCCTCCTCCGCTTCAAAAGCATGTTCTTGACGAATTCATTGACAGCTCGAATCGTGTGTTTGATATTTATAATTCCAATAACATCTTAATTGCTGGCGATTTTAATCTAGGGAATATTACTTGGTCTCTCAACTCTATTTCTTATAACAACACTAGTATAATGAACAATAAATTGATTGATTTTATTTCGCTAAATTCACTTTGTCAATATAATGATGTACTTAATAATTATAACAAATGTTTGGATTTAATCCTTTGCAATACTCAAGTTACTGAATTAATAGCTAGCGCCTCACCACTTTCGATAACAGATTCGCATTATCCTCCTTTGCAAATGTTGTTGCCATTTAGAACATCTAAAAACTTATCCTACAATACTGATGCACGGTTCTGTTTCTTTAAAGCAGACTTTGATAGTATAATTAACGAACTCAACAACATTTGCTGGGATGACACTTTGTGTGGCTACAATTCAGTCGACGGCATGATTTCTGCTTTTTATAATATCTTCCATGGTATCATTTCTAAATACGTACCTAAATATAAAAATAAAAAACAACAAATATCCAATTTGGTACTCTTACGCTCTAAAAAACTCATTGAAAGAGAAATATAAATTTAGGATGAAACTGCGCGCTTATAACAATAATCCTTTAGACCGATTAACTTTTACGCTGATAAAAAAGAGATGTGCAATTTTAATGTCGTCTAGTTATAAAGAATATAGAACACGCCTGGAGTCTCTTTTACGATCTAATCCAAATTTTTTCTGGTCTTTTTATAAAAAGAAAAAAACAAATAATAGTATGTATCCGGCTCAAATGACTCTGAATGATGATACTGCTTTGCCTAATTCGATAGGCGACAAAACGGTTAACAACGTTTGTAACATCTATGTCACTCCAATTATGGTACTGAATGTTATAAAAAGAATGGATCCCCATAAAGGAGCAGGAGCAGATGGTATACCTGCATTATTTGTTAAAAATGCGCATCTGCATTAGCATATCCTCTTTCCATCATTTTTAACAAATCTTTATCTACAGGAACTTTTCCGTCAGCCTGGAAGAAATCTTTAATTGTTCCACTATTAAAAAATGGAAGTGCTGAATTAATCTGCAATTATAGACCGATTTCTATTCTCGTTACATTTGCAAAAATGTTTGAGGAAATAGTATATCCTGTGTTAGAATGGCATTTCAAACAGGTTATTACTCCATTTCAGCACGGTTTTTTCAGTCGTAGATCGACGTCGACAAATTTAATATCTTTTACCGACCTTGTTACCACTGCAGTCGACTCACGCCAGCTTGTTGATGTCATCTACACTGATTTTAGTAAAGCATTCGACAAGGTCCCCCATATTATATTACTCAAAAAGTTATCCGAATATGGTATCCTCGGTCGTTTGCTCGACTGGTTCAAATCCTACCTTGACAATAGGGAATCCGTAATAGTAGTCAATGGATACGAATCTAAACCATTTAAAACACTTTCTGGAGTACCGCAAGTGTCTCATTTAGGTCCTATATTATTTAACATATTCATTAACGACATATGCGACTGTTTTTGTAACTCTAATTATTTCTTATTTGCTGACGATCTTAAATTTCTTCGTATCATCTCCTCCCCTAACGACGTTGAATTGCTCCAATGCGATTTAAATCGATTAAGTAACTGGTGTGACAAAAATGGAATGAGTCTCAATGTTAGCAAATGTCATCTGGTCAGTTTCAGCAGATTGAAATCCAGTCCACAAAGAACATATAGACTTAAAAATGTCAGTTTACGAGAATTGACTGAGATTCGTGATCTAGGCATCATCATTGACAAAAAATTACGTTTTCACACTCATATTGATTCCATTTGTTCAAGGGGATTTAAAAGTCTTGGTTTCATTTTACGCAACTGTAGTGATCTGAAAAATCCTGCGACTTTGATCACATTGTACAACGCTTTTGTCCGTAGTGGACTTGAGTATGGCAGTGTAGTCTGGAACCCGCACTACGAGGTTTACGTCAAAAGGTTGGAAAGAATTCAAAAACGCTTCTTATGGCATCTCTGCTTTAAATTCGGCTTAGCAAAAAAACTCCCTAATTACAAAGATCGAATAGCCTTTTTCACATGAACACCCTTGCCGATCGAAGACGCTTACTGGACAACATGTTCATCTATAAACTAATTAACGGCACTTTGGACTGTCCAGACTTATTATCGCGGATACATATTTCTGCACCTTCCAAGTCATTACGCACTAGCAAACGCACGATTTTTTCAGAGCATATGTCTAAATCTAATTTGGGTCATTACTCCCCTCTCAATAGAATTATGAGAGCCTATAATTCAATAAGCGGAGACAAAGATTTAGATATTTTCGGTAATATGAAAAAATTTAAAAATAAAATATTAATTATAAATACTCAAAATTGTTTAGTTTAGATAGTTTACTTATGTTCTTATCTTTATTTTAATTTATTGTTGTTATATAACGGTTTTTAATTAGCTTTTTTTACCTTCTGTTTGTTGTCGCTTAACTTTTATTTTGTGCATGCTGTTATCACCTATAAGTAAGATACCACTAGTCTTATTTTTTATTCATGTATCTGGAATGTTTTTAGTGTGTATTTTGTTGGTGATCTAATAAATAAATAAATAAACAAGTATTTTCAATATAAAATGATAAAGGAGAAATAAAGCTTAATTTCAAAAATCGTAAATAATAGAAAAGCAAAAAGTAATACGTAACTTAATCGCAGCACGTCCGCGCCGGTGAGCCGCTCGTTATGTTCTGTCGGGCGACCGGCCCTACTCTAATATTGTGGTATCGGCTTTTTACCGACGCGGACTGCTTTACCTTCGAGCTACCCACCTAGCGCCGTTATCGTACACAGATAGGACTTATAATAATTTAGCAACTCTTAAGTACTAATTTAACAAATTATTAAAAAGTAATAATTTCTTATATCGTCTTATAACATTTACTAATTATTTAAGTTATAAAGTTAATTATTATAATATTATGCACTTCTTATTTACCGCGCCTAATTCTAGATTGCGCTCAAACGCCATCTAGAATTAGGTGATAGAATAAATAAATAGTCAACTCAAGATTGCGCTCAAACGCCATCTAGAATTAGGTGATAGAATTACAAATAAATAGTCAACTCAATTATTAACATAAATTATCGTTATAACAAACAATGTGTAAATTAATGACTTCTAAAATTGTCTAAAAATATAAGATGATTACGAACCATAATGAGGTTAAATATTTAAACTAATTAAACTATTAACATTTATGACGAATCACGTACACACAACTCACAAAATCATCAATCGCATAATTAAATGTTAATAATCAACTAAATGATCACATACATTACATTACATTACAGTAATAATAATTACATAATTATTAAAACATAAATAACGATGTTTTTAAAATGTTTTAATTATAACAAGCGCGATGTAATATCATGTTTACGTCGATATGTATGTTAAATAGTTCTACAAAAAGATCTATCTTTTATGTGTAAGCCATTATCGCTAAAATAGTGAATCGAATATACACCAAAATATGATATTTATTTCCAAAATGCACATTTTGTATTGACAAATTGATTCTTATCGAAACAAATATTTTTATCACTTGATATTTAAAGCAGATAAACTTTGTCTTTTACACTGTCAGTTGGACAAATCGACACCAGCAATTTATACTAAGCTAAATGTGTACTTTACAGTAGAGGCGTGGCGTATAAAGAGAGAAACGCATTGATATATAAGAACCCCAGATACACAGTCACGAACTAAAGTAACTCTCGAAACTGTCACCAAACACTCGGCCATTATACATAAGTAGTTATAGTTATACTATAAACAAGTTTATTGCAAATTCAACCTTACGCGGATTGCTTAAAGTTGTTTTCACAAAGCAAAGCAATAACATTTTACGACCGAAATTAGTCAGTAGGACAAGGCAAGGAGTGGAGACGAATATTATTTATACTGTTTATTATTATACGACATTGAATGAGTTTTTAAGAGTTTGTTAAATTGTGTTCTAAACACATATTCAAAAGTTCAAATAGTATATAATAATAATAATAACTTAATAGTAATAATAACTTAGTTTATTCGCACCTCATCGTTAACGTTTTGATTTCTTTTTTCCATTAGAAGTAGTTTGAAAGTGATAATAATTGTCGAGTTATAAGATTTTTTTTAATTTCATACTTGGTAACTAATCTTTACTAAAATTATAAAGCTAAAGAGTTTGTTTGGTTGAACGAGCTCATCTCAAGAAATACCGGTTCAAATTGAAAATTATGTTAGTGTTGAATAGGCCCTTTATCAAAGGATATTATTATATTTAACATCGAGCTACAACCAATAGGAGCTAAGCATCAATAAAAAATGTCGCAGAAACGGGGAAAATGTATTCTTTTTGAGAGCTTCTGTTGCGTGCGCTGCCTAAACGGTTAAAGTTAAGCCACAATCACGTATGACAGAATTGTTTTTCTTAGAAGATAAAAAAAGCGTCTACGATATCGTATGTGTATCATTTAAGGATGACTTACTATAACCTTTTTTTTATGGTAATCAAATTAGTTCTAAAATAATATTTTTTAAATACAGATTTACCTTTCAGTTTTAAAAGGATTCAACTTCTTATGAAGGTATCGTTTGCAGTCATGATAAATAAATCATAGAGACACACATTACAATATGTCGGAGTAAATTTTTTTTGCTATAATTACTTTTAAAATCAAATATCATGTATTGATTGACCTCGATTACATTATAAGGATTATCCATTGGTAATATAATACGGTCATTACCTTTGTCCATCGCACTAGTGCACATCGCACTAATACCATTCATCTCGCGAATATACCTCTCTGCCACTTGCAGTCTTTTCTATTAACGCATGAACGGAATCGCCCTCATTCTATGTATGGCCCTCTTCATTCTGTGTATGGCCCTCTTCATTATTTTACTCTTTATTATTCGAGATGATACGTACGATAGTTGTGGCTATTGTGAAAAACAAAACTGGCGACCTGGCTGATAAAAACAACTATAGACCTATTTCGTTGGCTACGGTCATCTCGAAAGTGTTTGACAGCGTGCTCAATATAGAATTAAATAAATTCATAAAACCGCATGATAACCAGTTTGGATTCCGACCTGGATTGTCTACGGAAAGTGCTATACTTTGTGTTAAGCATGCTGTCACATACTATACTAGGCGTAAGACTCCAGTTTATGTTTTCTTGACATGTCGAAGGCATTTGATCTGGTTTCGTACGACATCTTATGGCGTAAAATGAACGAGATTGGCATACCTTCGGAACTGACCAATATCTTTAAATTTTGGTATGGAAATCAGGTCAATAATGTCCGATGGGCAGGAGCATTGTCACGTCCATATGGGTTGGAGTGTGGGGTGAGGCAGGGAGGATTGAGCTCGCCAACACTCTTTAACCTTTATGTAAACGATTTAATCGCCGAGCTTAGCAGCACCAGGATCGGCTGTTACATAGACGGTATTTGTGTCAATAACATTAGCTATGCCGATGACATGGTGCTGTTGAGTGCGTCTATTTGTGGTCTTAGAAAACTGATGGCCAAATGTGAGGATTATGTGGGAGGTCATGGTCTTAACTATAATGCAAAGAAAAGTGTAGTGATGGTTTTTGAGGCCGGAGGTAAAGTGCCAAGTAGTGTACCACCTGTAATGCTCAATGGTACAGCACTGCAAAGGGTTTCCCAATTTAAATATCTTGGTCATATATTGACCTCAGACCTCAAAGACGACGCTGATATTGAAAGAGAACGGAGGGCGTTGTCACTGAGAGCGAACATGCTGGCTCGCAGGTTTACGCGTTGTTCGGAGAGAGTCAAGGGCACGTTGTTCAGAGCATATTGTATGAATTTCTACACGTGCAACCTGTGGGCCAAGTATTCGCAAAAGCCGTACAACGCTATTCGTGTTCAATATAATAATGCTTTCAGGGTGCTGATGGGGCTGCCCCGATTTTGTAGCGCATCAGGGATGTTCGCGGAGGCACACGTGGACTGTTTTTATACCACCATGCGTAAAAGATGTGGAGCCCTGGTGCGCAGAGTGCGGGGCAGTACCAACAGCATCGTGAAACTAATCGCGAGCAGGCTGGACTGCACATATGTGGGTCACTGCTGCGCTATTTCTAATGGAATGGCGCAGAGGTGACTCACATATCTTAGATTCATATTTTTTTTTAAGATAGCCTTAGGTTAAGTACTAACATAGACATTTAAGTTTTTTGTATTACTAACAAAAATGAGTCAATGATACTCGAAATAAATATTATTATTATTATTAAAATGGTGTCTAATCTTCATTTTAATTTTTTTAGCAGCTAAAAAGAACATATAATAAACGATACGGTTACGATTTTGTCCCCCACGGTTGTCTGACCATGGGTTTACTTCTCGAACTCCCTTAGAAACTAATTTATTAAAAAAATCGTATAAGCAACTGGCGACTTCATTAGCCCCCCTGTTAGCCGTTCGCTCACCCCACATATAACAAAATGCTTCTTTTGATCCCATATTGTAAATTGTAAAACTATATACACTGCGCTTACGCCGATAATAATAAACACTTATATCACAAAAATCATATACAATACAAGCTACTTTGTTACTGGAGACAGCTAACAGTTTATATTCCAATTTTAATTTGCGGGAAATTTCTTTTTCCCTTTGATGTTTAGCGAAGTTTTCTTTCAATACATCAGTAGGGCTAGATCAATTTTTTGTTCTGATGACAATGGTCGCATTAGTCTTGTTTTGGTAAATGAAAGCCTATCTTTAAATTAGTGTTAACAATATCACATGGAAAAAAGAGATCAAAACGTTAACGATGAGGTGCGAATAAACTAAGTTATTATTTAGACTCTGCGTCGTCAACTGCTGTTGATTCTCCTACGCTACTGTGTTTGATATTTTTGTAAAAATCTTGGTAGGTATCTTGATAGAAACTAATATTTTAAGGATACATAAATGTAGGATGCTATAAACAATATAATTTTAACAGAAAGTGCGATAAATCAACCGCGTACGCGCGTAACCGCGCATGCGCAACATTTTGATAAGTGACTGATGTCTTTGTTTGCGATTCAATCATCTGTGGATACTCCGAAGTAAAGGCTGACAAATTCAAACACCCGTTTCTACTGCGGCGTTTTTTAAAATTCAAGTGTAGATGTATTCATTTACGTACCAGATAATTGTAATTACTTAGAAATTATAAAACTTAAATACAGACTTGCAGATAAGGTTAATAAAAGCTTATTTCAGTCACAAATCGCTGTTAAAGAAACCGGAAGTCATGGATATTGTCGGTAAAGCTTTAAAAATGTTTAAATCGTACCTCGAGAACAGATTACAGATAGTGAAAATTGATAGTAACTCCCAAAGTCCCCCACTACCCATATCCTATGGCGTTCCACAAGGATCAATACTAGGCCCTGTGCTCTTCTTAGTCTATATTAATAACATGCACGAACTTGGCTTAAACGGTAATCACTCTCTACGCTGATGACACATGCCTCTTTTACTTTGGTTCGTCAATTCAAGATCTAATAGCTCAGGCCCAATACGATCTCGATGTCCTTCATGAGTGGCTTCAGTACAATTTATTGACTATTAACATTTCTAAAACTAGCTATATACTATTCAAAGCTAAAAATAAACTAATACCAAATTACACACCTCTCACAATAAATAACAGACCTTTACAAGAAAAAACTCATGAAAGATATCTTGGCTTATACATGGATACTTATTTAACGTGGAATGTTCACATAAATAACTTGATAAGTAAATTGATCTAACTCCATGCCTCCTTGCGGATTAATGTTTGGTGCATAACATGTAAACTAATATCTAATCGAAATCTGGGGAAGTGCTGCCAAAACACGATTGGACAAACTACAAGTCCTACAAAATAAAATAATAAAAATGTTATTTCATTTTAAATTTCGAACATCAACTAAAGAAATCTATCGCGACACTGATTTAATGAGCATAAAACAATTATATAATTACAGCACCTGCACTTTCATACGTACAACTATTAATAAAAATGTCCCTACCGAACTACAATTTAATAGCAGCAAAAATCTGGGCGCCCCTGCACTCGACGCGCGAGTCTCGTCGTTTTGTCTAAAACTCGTACCAAGTTGGGTCAAACCGCAAAAACATATGACGGTAAAATATCTGTTTGAGTATGTAGAATGGAATGAGTGGTTTTCAAATAGTGGTGATGTTTTGTGTGTTATTTTCTCCATTGAAAAATGTAAGTACGACAACGAATGTCTGTTAATTGTTTGTATTTTTTTTTCAATTGTGTTCTCATGTAAGTGATGTAATTGTCTTTATGGGAATAAATAATCTTTAAACTTAAACCTTATTTTCGTAAAAAAGCATTATCACAGAAATGCAGATGTCCGTATCTACTTTGCTGCCATCGAGATTATAATGTAAGTTGTTGTATATAATAATGAATTGAATTCAGCCTTTTGCCGTCCACTGCTGGACGAAAGCCTCCCCCATAGAACGCCAACCATCCCGATCTTGGGCAGTCCGCATCCATCCCGTGCCTGCCACCTTCTTCAAATCGTCGGTCCATCTTGTCACAGGGCGCCCTACACTACGTTTGCCTAAGCGCGGTCTCCACTCTAACACGTGTCGGCTCCATCGGCCATCAATGCGTCTGGAGACATGACCAGCCCACTTCCACTTCAGCGAGCTAATTCTCCGCGCGATGTCGGTGACTTTAGTTCTCTGGCGAATGTCCTCATTTCGGATTCTATCGCCCAGAGAAACCCCAAGCATCGCGCGTTCCATCGCTCGCTGAGCGACCTTAAATTTGTGGACCAGTCCTACGGTGAGTGTCCACGTTTCGGCACCGTAAGTCATCACAGGTAGGACGCACTGATTAAAGACCCTGGTCTTAAGCGACTGTGGGATCGACGATTCAAAAATATGACGCAACTTCCCGAATGCCGCCCAGCCCAAACGTATTCTTCTTTTAGCCTCCTTCTCAAAGTTGTGCCGGCCAAGTTGTATAGTTTGGCCCAGGTAGATATATTCCTGCACAACTTCAAGTGGAGAGCCATTTACGACCACTGGTCCCGGGGATACATGATTGTTTGCCATAATTTTGGTCTTTTCAATGTTCATCCCGAGACCTACTCGTCTCGAAGAATCGCTCAGGTTGTTTAGCATCTCTTCCAAATCCTGCAGAGTCTCCGCCATGATGACAATGTCGTCGGCAAATCGCAGATGTGTAATGTGTTGGCCATTGATATTAATGCCGCGTCCGTTCCAATCGAGCGTTTTGAAGACGTCCTCCAATGCATTGGTAAAAAGTTTCGGGGAGATTACATCCCCCTGTCTTACCCCGCGATGCAATTGGATTGGTCTTGTGCTCTGATCTTGTACTTGGACGGTCATAGTTGCGGCTTCGTACAAACACTTCAACACCTGGATATACCGATAGTCAATTAGGCACCTCTGCATGGATTCCAGAACAGCCCAGGTCTCAATGGTATCGAAGGCTTTTTCGTAGTCCACAAACGCTAGGCATAGAGGCTGATTATATTCCTCGGTCTTCTGTATTATTTGCCTAAGTGTGTGTATGTGGTCTACGGTACTGAAGCCTTTTCGAAACCCAGCCTGCTCAACGGGTTGGAAGTCATCGAATTTCCGGGCAAGACGATTCGTGATTACCCTCGAAAACAACTTGTAAACATGGCTTAAAAGTGAAATGGGGCGGTAGTTCTTCAGAAGAGCTTTATCACCCTTCTTGAAAAACAGAACCACCACACTTCTGCTCCATGTCTTCGGTGTAGTACCATTATGGAGGACGGAATTGAAGATGTTAGCCAGCTCTCTCAGAACTGGTGTGCCTCCTGCTTTAAGAAGCTCTGAGGTAATTCCGTCATCTCCTGGAGCCTTGTTGTTTCCAAGTTGTCCGAGAGCAATCCTAATCTCGCCCAAATCGATGTCGGGAAGATCGTCTGATAGGTGGCGTGTCAGTCTGGCTCGTGGGTCATCCGCACTGTGGGACTCAGGTGGAGGTACTCGTGATGAGTATAAATCGCCATAATACTTTTCGACTTCAGCGAGAATCTCTGGTTTTGAGGTGACGGTTGTGCCTTGTGTGGTTCTGAGTTTTGTCAGGTGACAACAGGAGGTATGTGACTTTGCAAGAACCTTTGAGCCCCTATTGAGTGCTATGGCATCTTCAATATTCCGGGTATTAGCTCGTCTTGTGTCACGCCTTATTAGTTTTTTAACCTTCCTGTTAAGTGCCTGACACTCAGATGGCGTCATATTCTGATGTTCTCGTCTTCTCGTCATCTCGTTCAGAGTCTCGCCTGAGAGCTTCGACTTACGTCCATTGCTCTTTTGTCGAAAGTAATTTTGGCCCACTTCGCGGATGACACGCACCAGACTATTGGTGGCGTCGTCAATGTCCTGCCTGGTTTCCAACATGGCAAATCGGTTCTGTAGTTCCAACTGGAAGCTTTCGCAACCAGCTTCGACTTGGGGCTGAGTTGGTCTAAGAGTCGACTTCATTAACCGCGATCGTTCTATTTTAGTGTTAATATTCAGGGTGCCTCTTACCAGGCGGTGATCACTTCCAGTGTTTACCCTGTTGATCACGGAGACATCCCTGAATATTTGGCGCTTATTGGATAAAATGAAGTCGATCTCATTCATCGCTGTGTTATCGGGGCTTCGCCAGGTCCACTTCCTTTGGGGCTTTTTCTGGAAAAATGAATTCATCAGAAATAATCCCTGAGCCTCAAGGAAGTTTACCAGCATTTGCCCCCGATGATTCCTGTGCCCATAGCCGAATTTTCCTACCCTCGATTCACCATCTTCTTGTACTCCCACTTTGGCATTGAAGTCACCCATAACAATTGTGTAGAAGGTACTGGTACGAGACATAGCTTTCACTATGTCTTCGTACATGGCTTCGACCTCTTCGTCAGTGTATGTAGACGTTGGGGCATACACTTGTATTACCTTCAAGGCATACCTCTCGGTTATCTTTAAGACAAGGTATGCCACCCTTGCCGACACACTGCCGACCTCCACGACATTGCTTCTGAGTGACTTGTGGATCAAAAAGCCGACGCCACCTTGGGATGGTTGGTGTCCTTCTCGGAAGTAGAGTAAGTGACCGGAATCTAGTGTCATCGTGTCCTCGCCCTGTCTTCGGATTTCTGATAGACCTACTATATCCCAGTTAATACGACTTAACTCTACTTCCAATTCTGTCAGGTGTTCGTCCAGCCGTAGAGAGCGTCCATTATACGTGGCCAGAAACAGTCGCCGTTTGTGGTACCCTGCCGTAGCCCGGGGATTCTTAGCACCCCCCATCGCACCGTTACCATGGCCGGTACCGTGGCCAGGAATAGTGCGATTACCGGGAATTGGGGGCCGGGTATATAATAATACTTTACAGTAATACGCTACTTTTTTTTTAAATTAAGCCACTTACATTGATACATACAAAACCACTCTCCGACACACACTCGGCGTCTCAAAATTGTCCGCATCAAATGAGCGCACTATTCAAAATTGTGCGCTCATTTCAAAAAGTCTCGCGTCGCCCGCGTCACTGGACGCTCGTTAAAAATGCCGAAACTTAAGCGTTCGTTGAAAAATTGTATAAATATTACGATTACGTCAAGAACGTTAAAAAGGAAGGGATATCGTATTTTCGGTAAGTAAAAGTGTTTATTGATTTGTTTTTATGACTTAATATACGACACACTATGTGATTTTGAATGATACAATGATGAAAAATTGAATGCGGATACAATTTTAGATAAAGTATTAAAGTTACCCAGTTAAAATATTTGGTTAGTAGTTTAACGGGTATTAAGATATACATGCAGGGAACATTTATTTTATTGGAGTTAGTTACGCGGAGCTAGTGCGTTACGTTGGTGTTAGTTACGTCGAATTATATTATAGTCTTCGCAAGTTCTATAGCTGTAAGTTGGTATTTTCTTCTTCCGAACATTTGGCCTTGCTGGTAGAGATTAGCCATCGAACATAGGATTCTTCCATGACTGTTTTAGTTGGTACTTAATAATAATTCGTGTATGAGAACTAGCCAAGTCAGACCTTAGGCTTCAATATATTATCCTAAGTTATAAGATGAAATGATATTTTAAGATGTTATTTACGATGAGCGGTCCTGGGGGAAGAGGATATACGATGAATGGTTGGTACCTACTCAGACGGACACGAAGCCCTACCACCAAGGATTATTTCCACTGGTACATCGTAATTTGCCACATATTATTTGTCCATGTGATAAACATGGTGTGCCCAAATCTCAGCCACAAACGGACATCGTTTGGCCTTGCGACTTATTGATTGTCATTATACATATATGCATAAAGCACCAACCTGAGATTTTTTCATGCGTTTATTTATTATTGTTTTCTTAGATTATGTCTACGGATTTTGTCTGTGAGTGGTGGCTCATCGTACATTCGTCCCACGATTTTATTTTGAATATTGTCACAGTAATTTACACCTTTAACATTAAATTAAACATCAAAAATATCTTTTACGAAGTTCTTTGCGATATTTTTTCGTTTGCGAATGGACTTCAGGAACAGTCTTGCTGGATACGTGCCGATGAGCAAACCGTTCAATGGTGACATGCTCACATGCAAATTTTTGTTATTTTGTTGGATTTGTGTGTCTGTTCATTGTGCTCTATTATTATGCAGGCTTGATGCTTTATTAGTTCGACGGCCCAAATGCGTCTTGCTTGCATTTTTCACTGTTATTCACACACAAACAGATCAAATTGTTGTATTTACTGATAAAAACGGTATACCGATAATGCATTTGATCTTTAGTATTTTACCAACCTTTTTAATATCATAAAACGTTTATATTTCTTATCTCTTAAATAAATCGTTAAATATTTTCAAATTTTTAAATGTAAAAATGACACGTGAATGACGTAGACGAAATTCCGATGAGGTTCACTATAAATAATTACTGTAATAATGTTCAGACAAAAATACTAAAAACGTGATTACAAAATGGGATGATGGGTTAGGAGGGTGAAAATTTCGGGTTATATGTATTTTTTTATGTTAAATCAAAATAATATGCAAATAAAAAAAAATGTCCAAAAAATAGAAAAAAACACCTTTATCAGCTAGCGGTATGAAATATACTTTAGGAGTTCGACCAAAAAACACCGTGACACGAGATTTTTATATATTAGATATATAAGGTATAAATATTTATCAAACACTAACAGAAAAGTTCAAAATTATTAATTTATAAACATAATAAAAAACGACTCCATTGAATAAGAACAACCCTGTTCTTATTTACAGTAGTTACATTTGTATTATGCGACTAAAATAAAAGGCGACTGTTACGCATCGTTCTTACACTGACAATGCGGCGATTGAAATTTGCCTTATTATACTTGGACCGATGAGTGAAGTTTTAAGACAAATCAAAATCACATAGTGCGTCGTATATTAAGTCACAAAAACAACAAAAACAAATCAATAAACACTTTTACTTACCGAAAATACGATATCCCTTCCTTTTTTAACGTTTTTGACGTAATAATTGTACAATTTTTCAACGAACACTTCAGCATTTTTAACAAACGACGACGCGAGACTATTTGAAATGAGTGCACAATTTTGAAACACCGAGTGTATATCTAGGGTTTTTTATATATAAAAGTAAGCGGCTTAATGTTTAAAAAAGTATCGTATTACTATAAAATAATATTATATACAACGACCTACATTATAATCTTCAATAACACATTAAACCTACCTCTCTCGACAGTACGAAGCGGTATCTCATTATTTTTATCAACGTTTCGCAATGAAGTTCCTTTTGGTTAATTTCACTAAATATTTAGCTCGGTTTCGTGACATTTTTGTAATAATAAAATGCCACTTACAGTATTTTAAATAACTTGTAAAAAGTCGCTATCAATTAAGATTTACTGCTAAAGTTTCTAAAACCGCGCAATCACATCTAACACAGCGGCAAGAGTCGTTAGATTAATGTAAGCAAACAAGCGGCGCGTCCCCTTCCCCCGCGCACACTCCGCTAATATAAACGTTTTACATAACAATAAAACGGTTATTATGTGCCGAAAGAAAACACAGCATCGCATTATGAAGAAGCAGTGTCGACTCACCTTTATTGTTGTACTTACTCTTCTGTGTCCTAAGCCGAATCCATAGATGTACATCCTCTACCTTATTTGAAATATCTATGGTCTGTCACCGCAAGACGGGAACCGGCCTGTCAAAGTCATTGGAGTATTCACCAGGAAGAGCATTCCTGCGATGCTGTGTTTTCTTTCGGCACATAATAACCGTTTTATTGTTATGTAAAACGTTTATATTATGTGCCTTGTCGAAAACACAGCATCGCATTATGAAGACGACGTGTTTGATATCTGCTGGTGACAAACAAACACACGCAATGTTGAATTAGACTTAATGTTGAATCAAACCTTAGAACTAAGAATAAAAAATTTAACAAACTTAAGATCAGTCTAAAATTCTTTATTCTTTAAAAAATAACTTCTATTATAAAAATTAATAAATAATTGCTCTTCTCCTGCAATTGAAATTAAATTGACCAAACAGAAAAGGTCTTATTTCTATACCTATTATTCTAAAATTTGACATATATAAAAGAAAATATTTTATACACTATATTAAAAACCAGAATGGGTTAACAAAATGCAGCAGAAAATAACAAAATAACTGAATATTATACTGCAATTAGAAATAAAAAACATAAGTATAAAATATAACATAATAGGCCTCCGAAGCACAATATAAACAAAATAACAAAAACTTAATAAATTCTTAAATAATTGAAAATAATTATAAATATTAATTATTAACAAACTAATCCTATTCTCTTAATATACAGTATTTATGAGATCAATCTAATCACAATAAAGTCATCACATTAAATTATTTTAAAGTTATCAAACAAATTATAGTCAAATTTGCGTTCCTGTGTATCAATCTCTCGGCAATAATGCTTTCTTAGGGTATCAATGGCCTTCCAGTTACCTCTTTCTAAAATTTCTTCTACAGGTCTATTTTCTAGCCAAGCTAGTGAAGCTACTGCTGATCGACATGAACCAGGTGAGGCATCAATTCCTGCATCCTTTAGAACAGACCGCACCCATCCTCCTATCACAGTCCTAGAAGCTGGTTTTGGAATACCTCTTATTGTGATAAACAAATGATCTATATCTTCTGTCCGTCTACTTTCAGTTGCTTGAATTAAGAGACGTATCCATCGAACTGGACATAAATTAATTTCCTGATTGGGTAGAAGTCTCCAACCAGACTGGCGTCTGGATCCATTATCAGTCTTAGCTCCGAATACAGGCCAAAAACAAATCTCTTGACCCTTGTCGATGAAGTGATGTTTAGATAATCTTAATAATGTCAAATCATGTAATCTACGCCCTGATGTTAAAAGTAAAATTGTTGCAGTTTTTCTGGCAATTTCGAATAATGAGTCAGCCTTGGGGTCATTTTTTAGCCATTCTATCACTTGTTTAGCATCCCAAATAGGCGGTTTAAATGATGGTGGTTTAGAATTGTTGATGGCCTTCAAAACTTGTTTCACCATAAAGTTAGAAGATATAGTACTACTTTGTCCACAAAATGTTGCCACTGCTGATTTATGAATCAACATTGTACCATATGCTAAACCTTCCTTTAAAAAAGTATCCGCAAGAAATTGAGCTACGTCTTCTGGTCTAGGTGATTTCGGGTCTAATCCACTAGTATTACACCAAGCTAACCATCTCCTTATAGCTGGTTCATATGTGTCAAGAGTAGATCGACGCGAACTTCTTTTAATGAGGTCTTTTTCGGCCTGAGACCATGTGGCTATTTTGTCTGCCCACCCCCAATTTTCCAAACCTTCAGAACTAGCTGGTCTATCTGTGGAGGTGGACGCCCTGTGGTCAGGTCCACCAAAACCTTGTGTAAGTTGGGCACTGTCATGGGCTCGTCCAGAGCTCGTGCCTGAAGATCTGCCCTCCAAAAGGGTTGATACCAATTCGGGGTTACTAGTAGGTAGGTGCCTCTCGCCCTGTTCAGATGAGAAAGTACCCTTGGTATTAGGTTTGGGGGAGGAAATATCCATCCCATTCGATAATCCCAGTCTCTTGAAAAAGCGTCTACGAACATCGCGGAACAGTCTCGTGAATCGAGAGTTACGTAATTTGGTACTATAGCCGACCTTTTTGAAGCAAAAAGGTCTACGTCTGGTTTGCCCCATCTTCTGAAAATTTTTGAGATAGCTAGAGGTAGTAGGTGCCACTCCGGTACTGGACGTCTCCTTGACAGTCTGTCTGCTATGGAGTTGTACCTGCCTGGAAGATACTGTGCTGACAGAACTATGTTCCATTTGTCTAGAAGAGTCAAGAGTTGAAATGTTAGAGACAGGAGACCTATCGAGTGAGTCCCTCCTTCCTTGCGAATGTACGCAATGATCGTTTTGTTGTCCGTCTGTAAAAGAACATGCGAGTTTCTGAGACTCCTCGTGTGACCTCTCACTGCAGACAGCACTGCGAACATCTCTTTTTTGTTGCAATGCCACTGTTTCTGCTGAGGTGCCCAGGAACCTGACATTGTCATCCTGTCCAGGACCGCACCCCAACCGATGTCTAAAGCGTCGGTGGTCAGAAAATGGGATACGGGTATCGAGTGAATGGGGGTTGTTAGATAAACGGCTCCCAGCCACCACTGTAAATCCGTCATCGCCCTCCGCGGGAAGAATAACTTTGTTTTTGGCAGGTTGTGAGGGAATTGTCTTAAAAAGATCTGTAGGTGCCGACAGTGAAGTCTTCCCCTCGGTATGACGAAGCATGCAAAGTTCAACTGCCCTAGCAGGCATTGTAGTTGTCGTAGATTGCAAGCTTTCTTGGTTAACAGGTTTGTTAAGGCAGTAGAAATTGATGCCTGCTTCTTGGTCGGAAGAGACATGATATTCCGCTCTGTGTCCCAATTTAAGCCTAGAAAGTCCAGGGACCTCACTGGAGTCAACGTTGACTTCATGTAATTGATTTTCCATCCTAGGGACTCCAAAAGCTCCACAGCCTCCGCGGCCTGTGATGCCAACTTGGAGGGGTCCTGATGTACTAAGAGAAAATCGTCTAGGTACACCACAACTCGCATCCCTCTCTTGCGTAGAGTCTCCGCGACCCAGCAAGTGACTGCTGAGAAAAGCCGGGGTGCTGATGCTAGGCCGAAGGGCAGTGAGGTCATTTGAAGCATTTCCTGTTTGTAAAACAGGCGCAGAAATGGTCTGTGGGAGGCAGTAATAGGAAGATGGAAGTAAGCCTGTGATATGTCGGCTTTTACCAACCAATCGCCTGGTTGAAGGAAATCTGGTATGGTGGAATGGCTGATAAGTTGAAAATGTTTTGTTTTCACAAATCTGTTTAGCTGGCGTAAGTCGAAGATGGGTCTGAAGCCACCATCGCTTTTCTTTACTAGAAATACCCGGGAGAAAAAACCGGGAGTCAAAGAAACTGTCAATCAATCAATCAAAACAGCCAATCAATATTTTGTCCACTGCTGAACATAGGCCTCTCCCAAGGTGCGCCAAAGCTCCCTGTCCTCCGCCTTCCGCATCCAGTCGGTGCCCGCCGCCTTCTTAAGGTCATCGGTCCACCTGGCTGGAGGGCGCCCTACGCTGCGTTTGCCGATCCGCGGTCTCCACTCTAAGACTCGTCTGCTCCAACGGCCATCGGTCCTACGACATACGTGACCAGCCCACTGCCACTTCAGCCTACTAATTTTGCAAGCTATGTCGGTGACTCCGGTTCTTTTCCGAATAATCTCATTTCTGATCTTATCCTTCAAAGATACTCCGAGCATAGCTCGCTCCATAGCACGCTGAGCGACTTTGAATTTGTGGACTAGTCCCGCAGTTAGTGTCCACGTTTCGGCACCGTATGTCATGGCAGGTAAGACGCATTGATTGAAGACTTTCGTCTTCAAACATTGCGGTATGGACGACGTGAGGACTTGACGAAGGTTGCCAAATGCTGCCCATCCCAAGCGAATTCTTCGATCGGCTTCCTTCTCGAAGTTGTTCCTACCGACTTGTATAACCTGTCCTAGGTAGGTATATTCCCTAACAACTTCGAGAGGTTTCCCTTCGACGTATATCGGTACCGGCACAACATGCCTATTGAACATGACCTTGGTCTTGTCCAAGTTCATACCGAGACCGACACGCCGGGAAGATTCACTAAGGCTACGCAGCATTCTGGTTAGTTGTTCCAGCGACTCCGCTATGATGACGATATCGTCGGCAAATCGAAGGTGTGAGATGCACTCGCCGTTTACATTGACTCCACATCCAGTCCAATCCAGCGTCTTGAACACGTCTTCCAACGCGTTGGTGAACAGTTTCGGAGATATTACATCCCCCTGTCTCACCCCTCTGCGCAGTTGGATCGCCTTCGTCTTACAGTTCTGGATGTGGACAGTCATTGTAGCGGCGTTGTATAGACATCTCAGTACCTCGATGTATCTCCAGTCGATATGACATCTCTGCAATGAGTCGAGCACTGCCCAGGTTTCGATGGAGTCGAAGGCTTTCTCGTAGTCCACAAATGCCATACACAGCGGCTGATTGTACTCTTCGGTCTTCTGCACAATCTGCCGAACAGTATGTATGTGGTCCACGGTGCTGTAGCCTGATCGAAAGCCGGCTTGCTCTGGGGGCTGGAACTCGTCAAGTCGTCTGGCGAGACGGTTCGTGACGACTCTTGAGAACAGCTTATACACGTGACTCAGGAGAGAAATTGGTCTGTAGTTTTTCAAGAGGGTTTTATCACCTTTCTTGAAAAACAGTACCACCTCACTCCCGCTCCACGTTTCCGGGGTCTTGCCATGTTGGATGACGGAATTAAAGAGGCTTGCTAGCTCTTTCAGGACCGGAGTCCCGCCTGCCTTAAGCAACTCTGTTGTGATTCCGTCATCTCCCGGAGCTTTGTTGTTTTTAAGCTGTTCTAGAGCCGCCCTAATCTCGCCTTGGTCAACGACCGGGAGCTCCTCGGAGTAATGGCGCGTAAGAGGGGCGCGCTGGTCATCAGGACTGATTCCCACAGGTTTATCCGATCTTGAAGAGAACAACTGCCCATAAAACCTCTCTACTTCTCCGACAATCTCAGGCCTAGAGGTAAAGACCCCACCATTTTCAGTTTTAAGTTTTGTCAGACGCGGCCTCCCAAACTTGCGAGCGAACACTTTCGATCCCCGATTTTGCTCAATCGCAGCCTTGATGGCACGGGTATTGGAGCATCGGAGATCGCGTCGCGTCAGCGTTTTTATTTTTCGGTTTAAGGCCTTATCTGACAAAAACGATGGTAGGTCTCGTCGTTTCCTCATGAGCTCGAGTGTCTCAGCAGAGAGTTTTGGTGCGTTGTCTCTTTTCTGTGGCGGAAAACACTTGCGGGATGTGTTTTGCAGTATTTTGACCAGCGTGTCGGTTTTCTCATCAATACTGCTTACGGTTTCCAACGCGGTAAATTGATTTTGAAGTTCCATTTGGAACTTTTCGGCACCTTGAGCAGCTTGGAGCATGGTAGGTCGGAGAGTAGACCTCATCATTCGCGATCTTTCAGCTTTAAAGTCGATATCTAGAGTGCCTCGAACCAAGCGGTGATCACTTCCGGTATTAAACCTGTTGATCACTGAGACATCTCTAAATATGTGCCTTTTATTCGAAATGATAAAATCTATCTTGTTCCTTGTCACGTTATCGGGGCTTCGCCAGGTCCACCTCCTCTGGGGCTTCTTTTGAAAGAAAGAATTCATCAAAAAGAGCCCCTGCGCTTCGAGAAAGTTTACCAGCATTTGCCCCCTGTGATTTCTGCAGCCCAAGCCGTAAGGTCCAACTTTCGATTCACCGCTATTATGTACTCCCACTTTAGCATTAAAGTCTCCCATAACAACATTGTAGTGGGCCTTCGAGGTGTTGTTGAGAGCCTTTGCGATGTCCTCGTACATCGCTTCGACCACATCATCAGAGTATGCCGAAGTTGGCGCATATACCTGTACGACCTTCAGAGAGTACCTGTCGGAGAGTTTTAGGACAAGGTACGCTACCCGGTTCGACACACTACTGATTTCCACAATGCTGCTAATGAGATCCTTTTTGACCAGAAAACCGACACCACCCTGGGAGGGGTTATCACCTTCGCGGAAGTAGAGTAAGTTACCGGACTCTAGAGTTATCGTGTCCTCCCCCTGTCTTCGGACTTCAGATAACCCCAGTATATGCCAGTTTATATGACTTAGCTCTACTTCTAATTCGGCGAGGTGATGGTCCAGCCTTAACGAGCGTCCATTATACGTTGCCATATTTAGTCGCCGTTTATGGTAGCCTGCCATGAACCGGTGATTCTTTGCACCCCCTGCCCTGCCGATACCGCGACCGCTACCTTGGTCGGGCCTAGCGGGCTTGCCGGTAACTAGGGGCCTTTTTTTTGGCGCATCTACCATTTAGAGGTTTTGCCCATACTCGCCACGCTGGGCAGGCGTGTTGGCGAGCGCAGTAGGGGGTAAGATGCTTATGGGGGAGACGCTGCTGCCCATCCCCCCTTTCCCTTTCCCTCAGTCGCCTCTTACGACACCCACGGGATGAAATTGGGGGAGTACTATTCTAAGCCGGTACTCCACAGCATCTAAGCCGGTACTCCACAGCAAAGAAAGAAACTGGTCTTTCTAAAATTCCAAGTTTCTTTAACTCCTCGATTTGTAAGGTCATTTGTACAGACGGTTTTGTAGCATAACTTTGAGCTACTACTGGCGTAGGGTATACTAAGGGAGGTCTTTGAACAAAGGGTATCCGAGACCCCGATATTACTTTCAGAATAAAAGGTGTTGCTCCGAGCTCCTCCCACCTTTTCCAGAAATCTCTTAATTGCCCCTCTCGGAACCCCTGCTTGATGTCACAGTCTCGGTTGATCAAAGTTACGAAAGGATTTTTTACCTCTACCTTTACCTTTGCCTCTGGTCCTATACTCATTACCTTGAAAATTAGAGTTCCTCCGAGGAGTCTCATATCTAGGTTTCTTTGGGGCTGAGTGAGAAGGGTTCTTCCTCTTAAATGATGTTGTTGAATTTTTTTTCTGTTAACACAAGAGAATTCAACCATTGTTGCGGGCCACCAAAATTCTGAATTAAGGTATTTAATTTAACTTGATCAAATAAACAAGTTTCTGAAGGAGGAATATTTCTAAGTGCAAGCTGTATGCACTTGTTAGGTACTTCTTTTATTAGCCTCTCCCTTCTAGTTTCTATACACTCAGCCCGCTTACCACATACAATTTGTAGTATTTCCTCAGAGTTTTTAAAAAATGATGTACCTTTACCAATAGCAGAGGCAATCTTTTCTAAAAGAGTTGATGCTTTTAATTCTTCCGGGGATTTAAAAGCCCAGTCAACTACTGACTGTAAACCACTACGAAGTAAATCATTACTCTCAAACATTGCATTTGATAAGGCAGCCATAACATTCTCAGTGCCTACTAAATAATCCTTTGTTTTACTGAGGTGGCACAATTCATCATTTATTACTAAGCTAGTAAAGCCAGGTGTGGCAGCAAAAGATTGTAATGACTTAGAGTATCTAACATTACGCCAGGTTGGTAAGCCAAAATTTTGTAGTAACTTTATTTTGTCAACTCTTTCCGGAAGAGCTGGTTTTATTAACTTCGTTGCATCAATATCAATCGCTACCTGGCCTAAATTAAGAAATGTGTCTGCAGCCTGAGGAAGAGTTAAAAATGACTCGTTGGAACACTGATTATTTGACACCTGTGATTGGTTATTATGAGAGCCGCCGAGACTCTGCATATAGATGTTAGATAAAAATCCTACCTGATTGATAAGTGCTTCCAAGCGAGGGTCCTCTTTAGAATCTCTTCTTTTAAAAGAGGGCCTCTCACTCTCCGTCAGAGAAGAACTTTCAGACGAATCTGAGTCCGACCCGTTTTCGTTATTAATCACTACGTTCGGCTCGTTTTCGTTCATCTTATAACTTAAAACTTATTAAAAATTTCAAATCGTACACAACTTGGCGGCGAGTAACACACGCAAATGACTTTGACAGGCCGGTTCCCGCCTTGCGGTGACAGACCATAGATATTTCAAATAAGGTAGAGGATGTACATCTATGGATTCGGCTTAGGACACACAAGAGTAAGTACAACAATAAAGGTGAGTCGACACTGCTTCTTCATAATGCGATGCTGTGTTTTCGACAAGGCACATAATAACAGTTCGCGTAATTTAAATCGAGTGATTTCAAAAAGTACCTTTAGTTAGCGTTGTATAAGATTTGTAACTTCGTTACTTTTGTATATTTCTTCACGATTTTTTTAATAAATATAAAAATACATATTTTTAGCAACTAGACTCGAGTTAGCTTAGTTAGCTTAGTTAGAACTAAGAATCGAGTTAGCGTAGTATAAATTGTTGCTGTCGAAATATTTTAAAAGTTACTACGATGACAATGTGAGTGCGCGCCGCGCGGCGCTGCAGGAGTACACTGCGGGAGTGGTGGGAACAGAACGTTTGTGATATTCAAGGCCCTAGCGATTTGTTAAAGACGCACTATACCTGTATGTAACGCAATAGGTAGATATTGGAAGCTATTTTTGTAGTTAGTTACACTTACAACAAGTTATTTAGTTTTAATTTAAATTAAATGTTTGAATTACATAAATAGGCCTTTGATTTTTTTTGTTTTGTTTATTATAAAAACTGATTACAATAAAACTGCGAAACCGTTACTTAGTAAGTTTAGTTAAAATATTAAATTGTTAAATATTAAACTGCAACTATTATTATCTATACATATAATAAATCTGTAACTGTTCGCTGTATGTACGTTGCAGATATATGAGTAAAACTATTACCGGGGGCCGTTATCAACGCAATAGAACCCAAAACATTGATTGTTAGAATTTTTGTCTGCTTATCAGTTGTACACGCTAATCTTAGAAACGGCTTAACGGATTTGAGTGCGGTTTTCACTCATGTATTGTGGCTAGCTGCACTTAAAATTTAGTGTTTTATTTCAATCGGTTCATAATGTGGTATCTATCTTGATATACACATGTTTAGTGCTATCATAATATAAAACCCACACCAGTAACGATAATAGAGTAGTCTTATATCAACATTCGAGCGTTTCATTTCCCTCGTCCTTATATGGCGACCCTGCCAGCGCAGTATGCGCATCGGTAACGCGAGTTGCTTTAATTTAAATTACCGACACGTGTAAATTCAAAGTTCAAAGTTCAAAGTTAATAATGGTCACTGTAGTTTAAAATATGTGTAATTCGAAAGTAGAAAAGGAGGACATTTTTATAAACCAAAATTCTGTAGCTGCCGAAAATAATGCATATATAAAAGAATTGAAATTCCATGCGTCCACCACAAACATTCTTTTACTTATAATATTACTGTTGATGAGTCTGTTTATCATCTACGCTGTATGGAGAGTATACCGAAAAATGCATCATCGCTGGGTCCAGCAGGGTATACATCAATATGTACTTCGTGGATCGTTCAGACGTCAACGGGCTACCCTACACGGTTCTCCAGCTGTTGCTGAACAAGAAACATAAATTGAAGTGATTTTGGATTGGAGCCGCGTCTAAAAATTGTTAATATTCAAGAAAGAAAAATTTGTGATTTGTCCAAACAGTGCGCGAGTAACGTGACTCCAGAATGCAGAACATGCCTATATAAGGGATGCAACGCAGAGACGGACTTTGATAGTTTTATATAATTACAATAATACATATTATGTAGCAATATTTTTGTAGTTACTAGATAATTAGTGTTAAAGTATTCATATTATTTTTGTATAACTTCAAAATACGTAATTAGTAATAATGAATTTTAGTAATATGTATAATTTTTATATTTTGATATGGCAGATGATTTAAAAATATTGTGCCAAGAGTTAATATTGATTAAAAATACTTAAGGAAAATTGGTCCTGAGCGTAGAAAGGGTAACATTTACATTGTTAAGTTAAGCGAAGCAAATAGTTTGTATAGCCAATATTTAACATTAAATTCTTATTTGCAAAAAGAAGTAAATTGTGGTAATATTAGTGCTAGCGATAGTGAGTTGATTGACGATTATTCACAGCAGTTTCTTTCATTGTATAAAGATATTGTTAGATACTCTTCAACGCCATCCGATTCGAAAGAATTTATTAGTAATTCAGGTCAGACTATAGAAACTATAAACATGGAAAAATTTGATTTAAAAGTTGCTCTGAGTTTGTTACCGGTTATGAATGACGATGTATCTGTAACTAAACAGTTAATAGATTCCGTTGAATATTATGAAACCACCCTTACTGCCGATTCTAAGCCCCAATTAATAAATTTTGTGTTAAAAAATCGTTTATCGCAATCAGCAAAACTTAAATTACATCCAAGCTATTCTAGTATTTCAGACTTAATTCATGATATGAAAAAAGAGCTTTTGCCGAAAAAATCTGCTACGGCCATCCAAACACGGTTGCTGAATTTTAAGCAGAATGAGTTGACCATCGAAGAATACGGTAAGCAAATCACTGAAATGTTTGTTGACTTAACTATTTCACAGGCAGATAACGACCCAGAGACTTATAAGGTGCTTAAGCCCTTAAATGAAAAGCAAGCAATCAAACGATTTGCTGATGGACTGCGAAATCGTAGAACTGGGACTATAATTACAGCGCGTAACTTTACATCTTTAAAAGACGCTATTCAATCTGCATTAGATGAGGAGTTGCCATCCACTTCTAATTCCAATTTGATGACCATAAATAAAAAAGTTTGCTGTTTTCGAAATTCCAGGGGACGTTATAATTACCGAGGTGATCAATATCGAGGGTACCGTGCCCACCCGCAGCACGGCGGTGGTATGAGCAGAGGCCAACAGCCAACGTGGCGTGGCACTCAGCGAGGTAGATCATGGCGTGGTAATTCCCGCCCGTACCAGAATAGAGGTATGAAAAATGGAAACAATAGCTTAAGCGTTGGGCAAAATCAAGGTTATGTAAACATCATCGATCGAAATAATTCACAGTCCCAACCCACCCCATCTGTTGATAATAATAATCAGTTTTTTCGTGAGTAAAGGTCATATATTTTCATGTAATAATCATTCGCGTTTAGTTCAATTTACTTTTAACAATTGTTTTACTTCACATTGTTTAATTGACACCGGCGCATCAATTTCCGCGCTAGAATCGAAACTTGTTTATACTTATAACATTCCATTCCATAAAGAGAAATTTGAGTTTAGCGGAATTGGAGGTAGTGTTGAAGCAATCGGATATGTCTTTCTTAATTTGGAAGTGCCCCAAGGATCTATTAAACATAAATTCTTTGTATTTGATACTCTACCTACTAAAGTTCCTGCTATAATTGGCGATGACTTTTGCAAAAAGTATGCGGCGATAATTGATTATGATAACAATTATTTTTCATTGATTAATTCAAATAATGATCGAATTTATTTACCTACTTTTAGTAATATTAATAATGAGGTTTTGTATATTCCGTCGCGATCGGAATCTATACATTTTATAAATACTGATATGAAAGATGATTGTGTGGTATGTTCGAAAGAGTTATCGGAAGGTGTTTACTTAGCCAGTATGTTAGTAAGTCCATTTAGAGGGAAAATACCGATTCGAATAATAAATACAACCGACAGAGATTTTTGTTTGGGTGACGTAAGCCCTAACATTTATAGTGCGAGTGAGTATAATATATGTATGTTTGGAAAATCGAATAAGAATTCGGAACGCGTAAAAGAATTATTTTCTATTTTAAAATTACACGAATATCTAAAGGGGGAAGAACAGGTATCAATCGAAAACATATGTGTGAAATACTGTGATATCTTTTATTTACCCGGAGACAACTTGACTGTGACTGATATCTATAAACATACAATTACATTAAAACCCAATGTAGATCCAGTCTATGTAAAACCATACAGATTACCCCATTCTCAAAAAGTAGAAATAAAAAGGCAATTAGATAAAATGTTAAATCAAGGAATTATTGAACCTTGTAAGAGTGAATGGTCAAGTCCCATTCTACTAGTACCTAAAAAATCGGAAAGTAACGATAAAAAATGGAGATTAGTAATCGATTATCGTAAATTAAATAATTCCATAGTTGATGATAAGTTTCCTTTGCCGAATATTACAGAAATACTCGACTCTCTTTCAGGTTGTATATATTATACACATTTAGACTTAAATCAAGGTTTCTATAATGTAGAATTAGATCCAAATAGCCGTAGGTATACAGCATTCTGTTCTGGTCAATACCAGATGACCAGAATGCCAATGGGTCTTAAAACCAGTCCCAGCTCTTTCTCTAGAATGATGAATATGGCTATGGCAGGCTTAACATTTGAAAAATGTTTTATTTACCTTGATGACATCATAATTTTTGGTAGAAATTTAGCAGATCACAATAAAAATTTAACGGAAGTATTTGAACGATTAAAACAAGTTAATTTAAAGCTAAACCCCGATAAGTGTACATTTTTAAAAAAGGAATTACTGTATTTGGGTCATGTTGTATCTGGAGATGGTGTTTTACCGGATCCTGAAAAAATCAAAGTCTTACAAAATTACCCTATTCCTACGAATACAGACGAGGTAAAACGCTTTGTAGCATTCGCGAACTTTTATCGTAAATTTATTCCAAATTTTGCAGAGAAAGCTTTTTATTTAAATAAATTATGCCGTAAAAATGTACAATTTCATTGGAATGACGAGTGTCAACATTCATTTATTTCATTAAAACAAGATATGATGTCACCTCCGTTACTGCAATACCCAGATTTTTCTGAAAATAACCAATTTGTAGTTCAAACGGATGCATCAGGTTACGCTATAGGAGCCGTACTGTCCAATAAAAATGGTAAACCTATAGCATATGCTAGCCGAACTTTAAATAGAGCGGAGAAAAACTACCCAACAATCGAAAAAGAATTATTAGCGATTGTATGGGCTGTTAAACACTTCCGGCCTTTTTTATACGGACGTTCTTTCAAAATTTATACGGACCACAAACCTCTCATTTATCTTTTTAACATGAAAGATCCTTCGAGTAGGTTATTGAAATTTAGACTTGCGCTCGAAGAATACGATTATATAGTAGAGTATGTAAGAGGAAGTGAAAATTCCGCCGCAGATGCTTTATCTAGAATACGTATTACATCAAAAGACTTAAAAGATATGAGTGAGTGTAGTTTGAATGTGTTGACTAGAGCTCAGAAGAAAAGGATGGAAGAGGAACATAGTATGTCAGGGATGAACAATGATTCTTTGTGTGATAGTGTGAATACTGACGATTGGCTTGATCACCCAAGAGTCGTAGAGGTACACAACAAACCGAAGATATCGATAGAATTAAGATTTATCAACAAAAGTAATTTACAAAAATTACGAAAGGACAATGAAATCGCATGCGAATCTAGAACTTTTATATACGTTTTAAAGAAAATGACAATTTATATAAATCCAGCTATTCGATCACAATTATCGCGAGGCGAATTTGTGAGGGAGCTGTCTGATTTTTGTAAAAAAATAAATATTAACGAAGTATACTTCATGAAATGTAAAGAAAAAAATAAATTTATAGAGCAAGTAATAAATGAAATTAAAAGTATTGAAAATTGGCCCGGTCCAAGAATTATTGTGTTAAATGAAATTGAAAGAATTGACAACAAAGACGACCAAAGAGTAATATTAAATGATTTTCATCTCCTCCCCACTAGTGGCCATGCGGGTATTAAGAGGATTTTGAATAACATTAAAAAATATTACTTTTGGCCAGGTATCGAACGAGATATAACAGCATTTGTGAGACGCTGTGACAAATGCCAGAAACAAAAGTATTCTATACCCGTTAGGGAGCCTATGACTGTAACTTCTACAGCTCAAACTCCCTTCGAAAAAATTTTCTTAGATATTGTAGGACCTTTAGATAGAGATAGTAATAATTATTCATATATATTAACACTCCAATGTGAGTTATCTAAATACGTAGAAGCATATCCGTTAGTTTCTAAGAGTTCAGTTGAAGTTGCACAGGCATTCGTAAATAACTTCATTCTTCGACATGGAATACCCAAGGAAATAGCCACAGATCGAGGTACCGAGTTTATGTCCACAGTAATGAAAGAGGTATGTAGTTTATTAAAAATTAAAAAATTAAATTCCACAGCATACCATCATGAGAGCATCGGCGCTTTAGAAAATTCCCATAAGAGTTTAGGAGCATTTTTACGCATACAGACTGACAACCACTCCGAGTCTTGGAGTTCCTGGCTACCCTTTTGGTGTTTCTCGTATAATACTTCCGTTCACCGTGAAACAAAATATACCCCATTCGAATTAGTTTATGGCAAAAAATGTACTTTACCTAGTAACTTAACAAAAACCGTAGAACCCCTCTATAATTACGATGATTATCCATTAGAATTAAAATATCGCCTACAAACCTCACAAAAAGAAGCAAGAGAAAATCTTATAAATAGTAAAATTGTTCGAAAATCAAAATATGATACTAAAATGAACCCTATAACTTTTAAAATCAATGATTTGATATTAGTTAAAGAAGAAACAGGCAACAAACTCAGCGCAATTTATTCCGGTCCATATTTAGTTATTAAAGATTGTTCACCAAATGTTGAAATATTGAAAGATGGAAAAAATTATGTGATTCACAAAAATCGAACGAAATTGTATTACCCTTAAAATATACGTAAAAAATTATAATATGTTATGTATACACATTGTAGTTAATTTTTTTTTTTGTAATTATAATAATAGTCTTAAGTTTTTTTTTATGATTTCTTTAATGTTGTACCTATGTCAATAATATGATGATTTAAATACTGTTTTAACATAAAAAAAAGAAATATATGCATTTCTTTTTTTTTTTCTTTGAGAGGGAAGGTGTGGTATCTATCTAGATATACACATGTTTAGTGCCATCATAATATAAAACCCACACCAGTAACGATAATAGAGTAGTCTTATATCAACATTCGAGCGTTTCATTTCCCTCGTCCTTATAATAAATAAAAAAAAAATGTCAATTTAAAGAATCAAGTTGAAAATTTATTCGATAAAAATGCAATGAAATAACTGTTCACTAGAATTGGCAATTGAATTTTTTGAATTGAAACTTTAGCTACCTATAAATGATCCCATCAAAAACATAAATGTGAAATGAGAGCCAAGTTCAATATAATGGTTGTTGACTTCAACGCAAAAGAAGTGAGAACTAAATGGGTGCCAAGTTCAATGGTCAGTCCTGAAATTTATTTATAACAACCTAAAATATTTTATAACATCTTAAAATATCATTTCATCTTATAACTTAGGATAATATATTGAAGCATAAGGTCTGACTTACGTAGTTCTCATACACGAATTATTATTAAGTACCTACTAAAACGGTCATGGAAGAACCCTATGTTCGATGGCTAGTTTTGATTGTATGGCTATATTAGATAACTGTTAACGAGGTGACAGAATACGAGCGAGTGATTCTCGTGTATACCGGATTATACCGCTCGCTGTGAATTGGTGGTATAATAGATAATGTATTTAGCAGCTGGCTCAGATTGGCTTGAACTTATATGAAATATAGAGTATTTATGTACGCACATTAATTTTAATAATAAAAGCGAAATAATATTATATAAATTTAAAACTAGCTTGTCGCTCTGACGTCATGTAAACTTAACATTTTACCTTTTTTTTTAATAGAAGAGGTTGGCGGACGAGCATATGAGCCACCTGATGGTAAGTAGTCACCAACGTACTTAGACATTGGCTTTGTAAAAAATGTTTATATTTTCGATGTCTAGTTTCTACCTGCAAGGCCAAATTTTCAAAAGAATAAAATACCAACTATATAGCAGATATATAATAAAAATAGCAGCTATAGAACTTGCGAAGACTATAATATAATTCAATGTAACTAACACCAACGTAACACACTAGCTCCGTGTAACTAACTCCAATAAAATATTTGTTCCCTGCATGTATATCTTCTTCTTCTTCTTCTTGTGCCTCTCCATTACTGGAGGTTGGCCGTCAGCTCAGCGAATTTTACGCGGTCTCGCGCCAAGCGAAATAGTTCTTCCACCTGGCGATCTTCGTCCATTCGCGGATGTTGCGCAACCAGGACTTTTTTCTTCTTCCAGCGCGTCGTTTGCCCTCTACTTTGTCCGTCATTATAATTTGGAGCAGTTGGTATCGCTCGTGTCTCAAGACGTGGCCCAAATACTCGGCTTTTCTCTTCTTGACGGTTTGCAGTAGCTTCCGGCTACTGGCGACGCGCTGGAGTACTCTCACGTTCGAAACTTTCTGTGTCCAGCTAATACGGAGCATTCTGCGGTAACACCACATCTCAAAAGCTTCTAGACGTTTCTGGGTGTCAGCTCGCAGAGTCCATGCCTCACTACCGTATAACACTACTGGCCAGACATAGTAGTGGAGTATTCTTCGTCTGAGCTTTATAGATAGTTTACGGCTGGACAAAACCTTCTCCAACCTTTTAAAGCTTGCTCGGGCAATTTCAATCCGGGTCTGAATTTCTTGCCCACAGTCCCATTCTTCATTTACCCAAGCACCGAGGTATTTGTACATACGCACCCGCTCTAGGTATTTACCTTCCACCTGAATTTTTGGCTTTAGATTTTTATCCCCCGATACAACCAGAAACTTGGTCTTGCTAATATTCATGCTCAACCCTGCCTTCACACTGCACTCGTTAACCCTGTTCACCAAAGTCTGTAGGTCCTTTTCTGAAGAGGCTATAAGCACGGTATCATCGGCGTATCGTAGGTTATTCACGACTTTACCGTTTATCTTGACGCCTACCTCTAACCCCTCCAGAGCTTCAGATATTACAGCTTCCGAGTATATGTTAAAAAGCAGGGGAGACAATATATACCCCTGACGGACACCACGGCGAATCTCCACTTGATCGGTCTCCGAATGCTCAACTCTCACAGCTGCTCTTTGGTTCCAATACAAGTTCTTAATAAACCGTAAGTCCTTGCCATCTAGACCTACATCCATTAGACGTTCCATAAGTATGTCATGTCTTACGCGATCGAACGCCTTCTCATAATCAATGAAGCACAAGATAACGTTGGTCTGCATGTCTTTGCATTTTTGTACTAGAACATTCAAGGCAAAAAGCGCTTCTCGAGTTCCCATGCCGGATCGGAAACCAAATTGACTCTCCCCAAGTTGTTCGTCGCATCGTGGTCTTATCCTGTTTTGGATGATCGCCAGGAATATTTTAAGTACGTGGCTCATTAAGCTTATTGTGCGATATTCTGCACATTTCTTTGCTTTTGCCTTTTTTGGTATAGTTATAAATGTAGATTTAAGCCAATCGTCGGGTAAAGAGCCTGAGTTATACACCTGGTTGAAAAAAATTTGTTAGGGCGTTTACGTGTTCTTCTTCCAACAGTTTGAGAATTTCTACTGGTATACTGTCGGGACCTAAAGCTTTACCAGTTTTAGGAGATCTAAGTACTTGTTTCACCTCTGTTGTTAAAATTGTTGGTCCAGAGTCATCCGTAACAGTAACATTCGCGGAGCTCCTAGAAGTATCCTCAAACATTTTGACTATGTAGTCACTCCAAACCTTTTTCTTGCTTTCTAAGTCATGAAGAAGATTGCCCTGATCATCGCATAGTGCATTCAAATTGTGAGTTTTATTAAGCCCCGCAAGTGTTTTGATCTCCTTGTGAAGGTTAAACTCGTCATGTAGTTTCAAAAGGCGTTCGATACGTTCGCATTTGGTCTCATAGAATTTATCTCGAGCAGTTCGAATTTTTCTAGCAATGAGCCTATCCAATTCGTAGTACCTCTTTGGGTCTGCGGTTTTATATGTTCGGCGTTTATCCATTAATTTCAGGATCTCCTCAGTCATCCATTGCTGTTTCTTGACTAGATGGTCAGGCTGCAGATAAGTCCGACAAATATTGCTAACTGGGCAGGTCAAGTGCTCATTAGCCCATTCGTTTATAGCGTTTGAAACTCTTGCTTTAACTATGGGTTCTTTCAACATATTTAAATCGATGCAAAAATTTTGTTTTTGCTGAGTTAATTTTTTAAATTTACAGTGTAGTGTTGCTACGACAGGATTATGATCAGACTTTATATCTGCTCCCGGATATGTAACACAGTTCTTGATTGAATTTCGGAATCTTTTGTTGACCAATACAAAATCTATTTGATTACGAACTATGTTATCAGCTGTATGTTGTGGTGAGGTCCAGGTGTACAAACGACGAGGATGAAGCTTAAAGAGGGTATTTGCTAGCATAAATCCTTTCTCTTGGCAGAACTCTATTAAAGTATCACCTCTTTCATTTCTGGTTCCTAATCCGTAATCCCCTGTCACACCTGGTACAGACATGGAACCTACCTTAGCGTTGAAGTCACCCATTATTATATTTAAATCATGTTTTTTGGTATATTGCAAGAGAGTTTCAACTTGACCATAGAACTCCTCAATTTCAATCAAGGGTTTATCGGCCGTAGGAGTGTATATTTGAATTATATTCAAGTTTACTGGCACTGCAGTTATTTGAATGAGCATTGCGCGATTTGACAAGGGTATAAAATTTGTCACTGATTTAGAGATTTCTTTGCTCATAAGGACCCCCACCCCATGATGGTCAAATGACTGGTCGTTGCCAGAGTAGTAAAGGATTTTTCCTTCAGCAGTTACATATTTGTTTTGTCCAGTCCATTTTGTTTCGCTTAAACCAATAATGTCAAGTTTAAGGCGCTCCATCTCCCGTATGATGTTTTTTTTTTATAGGTGATAACAGCATGCACAAAATAAAAGTTAAGCGACAACAAACAGAAGGTAAAAAAAAGCTAATTAAAAACCGTTATATAACAACAATAAATTAAAATAAAGATAAGAACATAAGTAAACTATCTAAACTAAACAATTTTGAGTATTTATAATTAATATTTTATTTTTAAATTTTTTCATATTACCGAAAATATCTAAATCTTTGTCTCCGCTTATTGAATTATAGGCTCTCATAATTCTATTGAGAGGGGAGTAATGACCCAAATTAGATTTAGACATAAGCTCTGAAAAAATCGTGCGTTTGCTAGTGCGTAATGACTTGGAAGGTGCAGAAATATGTATCCGCGATAATAAGTCTGGACAATCCAAAGTGCCGTTAATTAGTTTATAGATGAACATGTTGTCCAGTAAGCGTCTTCGATCGGCAAGGGTGTTCATTTTGAAAAAGGCTATTTGATCTTTGTAATTAGGGAGTTTTTTTGCTAAGCCGAATTTAAAGCAGCTGTGCCATAAGAAGCGTTTTTGAATGCTTTCCAACCTTTTGACGTAAACATCGTAGTGCGGGTTCCAGACTACACTGCCATACTCAAGTCCACTACGGACAAAAGCGTTGTACAATGTGATCAAAGTCGCAGGATTTTTCAGATCACTACAATTGCGTAAAATGAAACCAAGACTTTTAAATCCCCTTGAACAAATGGAATCAATATGAGTGTGAAAACGTAATTTTTTGTCAATGATGATGCCTAGATCACGAATCTCAGTCAATTCTCGTAAACTGACATTTTTAAGTCTATATGTTCTTTGTTTGTTGTTAGCCGAGATGGCCCAGTGGTAAGAACGCGTGAATCTTAACCGATGATCGTGGGTTCAAACCCGGGCAAGCACCACTGAATTTTCATGTGCTTAATTTGTGATTATAATTCATCTCGTGCTTTACGGTGAAGGAAAACATCGTGAGGAAACCTGCATGTGTCAAATTTCACTGAAATTCTGCCACATGTGTATTCCACCAACCCGCATTGGAGCAGCGTGGTGGAATAAGCTCCAAACCTTCTCCTCAAAAAGAGGAGAGGAGGCCTTTAGCCCAGCAGTGGGACATTCACAGGCTGTTACGGTTACGGATGTTCTTTGTGGACTGGATTTCAATCTGCTGAAACTGACCAGATGACATTTGCTAACATTGAGACTCATTCCATTTTTGTCACACCAGTTACTTAATCGATTTAAATCGCATTGGAGCAATTCAACGTCGTTAGGGGTCGTATGTTAGAAAGTTTTCCGTGTTTCTTCATGCCTCTCACGTTCCACGTTCCTACTCTAATCTTTCTCGTTTTCATAAGTTTACCTCCGGAGATTCTTCGCACCCCTGTCCCATTAAAGGGACGCCGGAGACTCGGGGCCATACCTATTGTCGTACTATTCATGAGAGCTGATCTACTAGGGATGTAGTAATGACGGTGGTATCCCGTTGCCTTCCGCCATTGCAGTATCATGATCGTCGCGCCATGCCTTGGCTGCGCTTACGAATGTTTGACTTGAGCCCTTTAAACTAACCTGGACTTGTTTGTGCCCAAGCCCGAAGGCTTGTGTATATCTTAATACCCGTTTAACTACCAACAAAATATTTTAACTGTAACTGTTTATATATACATATATGTATATATATATATATATATATATATATATATATATATATATATATATATATATATATATATATATATATATATATATATATATATAGATTATACAGTTCATAGAGTTAATTCGAACTAGTTCTGCCGTGATCTCACAGATGGCGCTATACTTTTCGAACGATATTCTGCATCGTGCTGGCTAGATTTTCTCGCGAATAATGACGTCCGCGGGTTGGTTTCCGTTGGTTTTGGTAGTAGCTGTTCTGTCAGCTGAATAACTGAAAATTAAATTGTGGACTTGTGTTTCGTTGCCGCAGAATCAGGTCATATATTGGGCAGCATCGGTCATATTAACATCATAGCGGTAATTGTGTTTCGCTCTCTTTGCTACACTTAGGTCTGGCCATATGGCGGAGGAACCACAAAGTAAAGTCCTTTTTGCGGGGGGAGCTTTTACTATCCTCTTACCGATGCGAGTGGACGAACAGTTGCTCTGTCCGGTCTGTGTTGGGCGTGGTCGGTACACAGGGAAAACAAAAATTGATAGCTTTGTACGTCACCAGAAATCAGAACATCCAGATGATGACGTGGTCTTTCAGTGCTGGAGATGCGGATTTACTGCTCCCCCTGATAAGCGATATCCGCGTAAAGTGGTGTCGCAGCACTGTGAGACCTGCCTCCCCGAAATCCGAGGCGTTTGCTCAGGCGGGGCTGACGTTTCTCGACGGGCTGCAACTCGGCGTGAGTTGCGGGGTAACTCACCTCCGGCTGAAAGTCCGCCAGAACATCGGCGGATTGTTGAGGAATCTGTCTCCACGCCGCTTTAGATTCTGGCCCTGGACAAAATTACACCTCGTCACCATGAGCCGAACTCCACCACGGCACAGTCACCCATATCAAGCCCAATGGACATCGTGGGAAGTCCTCGGCGTCGTATGATCGACGCCCCTCCGCAGAACACCGCGGAGCCACCCTTTTATCCTACGTTCAACGTCAACAGAGTAGAGCCGCAGCCAATCGCGGCTCTCCCACCACGAATCCTGGTAACCGAGTTGGATGAAATCACCGCTCATGATCAACTTGAAACGGTGATGGGTCGTGTCAATAATTACTTGGCTCGGCTCACGAGGAGAAAAGATGCGGGTCAGCAGAATCGTCGCAATCATGTCCCCCAGGTAGCCGATCGTATCGCCGAGGCCAAGAACCTTCAGCGGCTCTACCGGAACAACAGGAAGAGGGCAGTCCAAAAAGTTCTCGAAGGACCCAACAAGTCCTGCGAAGTGAATATAGCAACTACAGAAGAATATTTCTCAGGACTGGCTGCCTACAGAGTCGGTGAGGTGGACTGGCCGAACGTTTTCGATTGGGGAGGACCTACGCAAAAAGCACTGAACATCTATGCAAGCCTCTAGAGATCGGTGAGGTCCAAGCGTGTCTTGAAAAGAGGGCGAACTCTGCGCCAGGTCCGGACGGGATTACGTATGCCGATCTTAAAAAGGCTGATCCTGGAGCCCGGGTACTCACATCGCTGTTCAATGCGGTGTGGCGCACAGAGAGGGTCCCCTCTTGTTGGAATGAGTCAAACACCATACTCCTCTACAAGAAAGGGGACCCTGGGGACATCAGCAATTGGCGACCGATATCGTTGTCGGATACGGTCCCAAAACTGTTTGCGGCTGTACTAGCTGACAGAATCAATAATATTTATACCAAGTCCCAAAAGGGCTTCCTGCAGTTCGAAGGTTGCTTCGAACACAACTTCATCTTGCAGGAGATCCTGAGGGAAGCCAAGGGCCGGAAGGGGAAGGTTTTTGTGGCATGGCTAGATCTTAGCAACGCGTTTGCGTCTGTGCCGCATTCCTTCATATTCCGCGCACTTGAGGGCCATGGTGTGCCCCTGAAGGTGAGGAACGTTATCGCCTCCCTTTACGAGGACATGAGGACGAGAGTTCGGGTGACAGAAGGCTGCACTCACCCAATCCACATTCGCTCGGGAGTGTGACAGGCTTGCCCGCTGAGTCCAGACGTGTTTAACTTGACACTTTAGGTGGTGCTTAGATGCATTGCCAATACGGGAGAGGGTTACACGTTCGAGGGCGTACGCTTTAACAAATTTGCGTACGCCGATGATATGGCACTCGTGTCGGACTCCGAAGAAGGAATGCGTAGACTGCTTGAGGCAGCTGAGTTGGGAGCGACGGCTGTTGGACTAAGATTGAACTCGGCAAAATGTGCCACCCTCCACATAAAGGGGGGTGAGGTTCAACAGTCCTTACTTTCAACTCAGGACGAACCTATAGCTGCGATGAGCTTTACCGACGTCTATGAACATCTCGGCAGTCCCACAGGTTACCAGGTTAGACAAACTCTACTCAACACCATCCAAGGCCTCCTTGACGATGCAAACGCCATCCATAACTCTCTGCTTGCCCCTTGGCAAAAGTTGGACGCGGTTAGCTCTTTTTTGCTACCACGGCTAAACTTCATTATGCATGGAGGATGCATCGAAAAGGAGTACCTGAGTGAGGCGGACAGGACCATCAAAAGACTAGCCAAACAATGGCTTAGCCAAACAATGGCTTAGTCCCCAGAGGGCCAGCGCAGAGGTGGTCTTCCTACTCCCATCACAGGGGGGCGGAGGAATACTTCCGCTGGCCGATCTTTACGACATCTTCACCGTGGCACACGCATACAGGATTTTATATTGTGCAGACGCCACGGTGTCAAACAGAGCAAAAAGTTTGTTGGGGAAGACTGTGTTAGAGAGATTAAGAAGCTCGCTTGGGAGCTCCCCGGCGGCACTGCAATGCCGGGCCGACCCGTGACGGGAGTGGAGCGAGCCCCGAACATCCCGTCGTGGTACAAAAATCAGTTTAATATACTGGTCCCGCAGTGCGGGAACTTTCAGATATTAAGCTGAAAAGAACAGATTAAGGATTATTTTACAACTACAGACTACCCCTAGAGCGGGGTGAACTCCTACTTGCTAGGTAAACTTATCTGTCACTTTGCGACCTCTGTTGCTGTTTTACACTGAAATTTTCAATTACATAACATGACACATAGAACGAAGGAAACCACTTTTTTTATGTAAACTGGTCATACAACACATCTCACGGCCCGTCAGTGTACATCCTCTGTCCGGAGACATGCTCCACGTATATGTCCCGACTCCACCGTATGGTGTCACTAACCATGAACCGCCTCATCATTGCAGCATATCTGCTGCTGATTTTTAGACGGCTCAGGACGGGCTCATTACGGCCATCCCATCCCCCCAGAGCGCCCACCACAAAGGCATCGACCGTGACTGTGTATCCCTGGCTCTTTAGTTGCTCAGCCAGGGCTCCGTACTTGGTACGCTTTTCGCTGCGAGCCCGGTCAAAGGCCTCCAACCGGTTCTCGAATGGGACACACACGTCAACGATCGTAATGCGGCGGTTCACATCGTCGCGAACAACGATGTCCGGTCTTAGGGCCGCTGCCAAGCCCTGGGTGCCCCGGACAGTGCGGTTAAGGAATATGGTGCCAGGACATCGTGCTGCTTTTACGAGCCTATTCTGCAGGTTGTCGTGCCTTCTTTGCCTTGCCGCCGCGTGCCTGCCACAATGGTTGAGCACATGCGGGAGCGTCTCGGATTGGTATCCACACCTGCAACATCTCTTGTCCACCCCCATCTTCCAGCGTAAGGCTGCATTGACAGGGAGGACGTTTAGGCGGGCGCGATGTATGAAGCGCCAGTCGCAGAAGCGAGTGTTCCTGCCAGTCCGGAGAAAGTGGTTTGACACCTTTGATTTCCGGATTACCTCGAGACACTTGCCCTGATCTTTCTTTGCAAGTAAGGCTCCAGCGTAGTGCTCAATCAACACGCGACGCATTGTGCCCGAAGCCTGTTGTCGTTGGCTAGGCATCACAGAGAACTCCGATCCACCGTTCCCACACTTCAGACTAAACACCTCTTCCTCCGGATACCAGTGCCACCTCAGGCCGATCTTGGCATTTAATCTTACGGCCGAGGTACGCACTTTAGCCCAGAAAGATGTCCGGGCTCCCGAGCGAGGCAGGTCCAGGCCACCGGAGAGATAGCGAGCCATATCGATGTTGCTGGCTTGCTTCCTTAATCTCTCTGACACAGTCTTCCCCAACAAACTTTTTGCTGTGTTTGACACCGTGGCGTCTGCGCAATATAAAATCCTGTATGCGTGTGCCACGGTGAAGATGTCGTAAAGATCGGCCAGCGGAAGTATTCCTCCGCCCCCCTGTGATGGGGGTAGGAAGACCATCTCTGCGCTGGCCCTCTGGGGAAGACTAAGCCATTGTTTGGCTAGTCTTTTGATGGTTCTGTCCGCCTCACTCAGGTACTCCTTTTCGATGCATCCTCCCTGCATAATGAAGTCTAGCCGCGGCAGCAAAAAAGAGCTAACCGCGTCCAACTTTTGCCACGGGGCAAGCAGAGAGTTATGGATGGCGTTTGCATCGTCAAGGAGACCTTGGATGGTGTTGAGTGGAGTTTGTCTAACTTGGTAACCCGTGGGAATGCCCAGATGTTCATAGACGTCGGTGGAGCTCATCGCAGGTATAGGCTCGTCCTGAATCGAAAGTAAGGACTGTTGAACCTCAACCCCCTTTATGTGGAGGGTGGCACATTTTGCTGAGTTAAATCTTAGTCCAACAGCCGTCGCTCCCAACTCAGCTGCCTCAAGCAGTCTACGCATTCCTTCTTCGGAGTCCGCCACGAGTGCCATATCATCGGCGTACGCAAAGTTGTTAAAGCGTACGCCCTCGAACGTATAACCCTCTCCCGTATTGGCAATGCATCTAAGCACCACCTCAAGTGTCAGGTTAAACACGTCCGGACTCAGCGGGCAACCCTGTCTCACTCCTGAACGAATGTGGATTGGGTTAGTGCAGCCTTCTGTCACCCGAACTCTCGTCCTCATGTTCTCGTAAAGGGAGGCGATGACTTTCCTCACCTTCAGGGGACAACGATATCGGTCGCCAATTGCTGATGTCCCCAGGGTCCCCTTTCTTGTAGAGGAGTATGGTGTTTGACTCACTCCAACAAGAAGGGACTCTCTCTGTGCGCCACACCGCATTGAACAGCGATGTGAGCACCCGGGCTCCAGGATCAGCCTTTTTAAGATCGGCATACGTAATCCCGTCCGGACCTGGCGCAGAGTTCGCCCTCTTTTCGAGACACGCTTGGACCTCACCGACCTCTAGAGGCTTGCACAGATGTTCAGTGCTTTCCAGCGTAGGTCCTCCCCGATCGAAAACGTTCGGCCAGTCCACCTCACCGACTCTGTGGGCAGCCAGTCCTGAGAAGTATTCTTCTGTAGTTGCTATATTAACTTCGCAGGACTTGTTGGGTCCTTCGAGAACTTTTTGGACTGCCCTCTTCCTGTTGTTCTTGTTTGTTTGTTGTTTCTTAGCCTTGGTGATACGATCAGCTACCTGGGGGACATTATTGCGACGATTCTGCTGACCCGCATCTTTTCTCCTCGTGAGCCGAGCCAAGTAATTATTGACACGACCCATCACCGCTTCGAGCTGATCATGAGCGGTGATTTCATCCAACTCGGTTACCAGAGTTCTTTGCAGGTTCAGCCTCCGAGCTGGGTGAGGAGTGGCAGGTGGGAGAACTGCGATTGGCTGCGGCTCTGCTCTGTTGATGTTGAGCGTAGGATCAAGGGGTGGCTCCGCGGTGTTCTGCGGAGAGGCGTCGATTATATGACGCCGAGGACTTCCCACGATGTTCATTGGGCTTGATATGGGTGACTGTGCCGTGGTGGAGTTCGGCTCAAGGTGATGAGATGTATTTTTGTCCAGGGCCAGAGCCCCAAGCGGCGCGGAGACAGTTTCCTCAACAATCCGCCGATGTTCTGGCAGACTTTCAGCCGGGGGCGAGTTACCCCGCAACTCACGCCGAATTGCAGCCCGTCGAGAAACGTCAGCCCCGCCTGAGCGAACGCCTCGGATTTCGGGGAGGCAGGTCTCACAGTGCTGCGACACCACTTTACGCGGATATCGCTTATTAGGGGGAGCAGTAAATCCGCATCTCCAGCACTGAAAGACCACGTCATCATCTGGATGTTCTGATTTCTGGTGACGTACAAAGCTCTCAATTTTTATTTTCCCCGTGTACCGACCACGCCCAACACAGACCGGACAGAGCAACTGTTCGTCCACTCGCATCGGCAAGAGAATAGTAAAAGCTCCCCCCGCAAAAAGGACTTTACTTTGTGGTTCCTCCGCCATATGGCCAGACCTAAGTGTAGCAAAGAGGGCGAAACACAATATTACCGCTATGATGTTAATATGACCAATGCTGCCCAATGTATGGCCTGATCCTTTTTTTTTTTTTTTTTTTTTTTTTTTTTTTTTTTTTTTTTTTTTTTTTTTTTTTTTTTTTTTTTTTAACGCAGTGGAAACCTTCAGAAAGGTACCCAGCTCTCATTGGGGGGAACTCGGTTATGTGGGATTCTTACCCACTAAAACCACTGCGATGGCCGTCCTCGGCACGGATCGGAGAGGCTACGGGATCGTGTTGATATAACGCATCCGCGGCCTCTCCCGTACTGTGCACCGCCCGATGCTTGGCGGAGCTCTCCTCAGGGGGCGAAGGTTATCTCGCCCCCCCCCGCACTCCTCGCTAGTGCGTACGGCAGCGCGAGGCCACCCCGGCTGCCGTCCTCCTCAGGGCCGTCTGAAATAAGACACGCGAGGCCCCCACCTCACGCATCCTCGGCCCCAGGGTCACGCCCTATCTTTTAAGCCCCGGGCGTCGGGGCTGTGGGAGGGCCGAGACGACGCCGACGTCGTCTCCTCTGAGCAGGATCGGCCCTTTCCCGTTCCCGCTCCGCCGTCTCCTTCTGGACCATGACGGTCTCACAGAAGGAGGCTACGGCCCTCCACGCCGATTCCCTGCGGAGCATCGCCGACACGACTGCTCGCAGGGAGAGGTCTTGTCCGATTTCGCGGACCAGAATCTCCCTCTCCGCATTCCACGCGGGGCATACCTCCAGCGTATGCTGAGTGGTGTCCCGGTCCGCACCGCAGTGGTGGCACATCGCCGACGATTCGCGTCCGATCTTACACAGGTATTCTCCAAAACAACCGTGACCGGTCATTACCTGCGTAAGTCGGAAGGTGACTCGTCGCTTTCGTCTCATCCAGGCTTCGAAGGCTGGCAGGATCGCTCCAACGACACGTTTGCGCGCGAACCGTTCTTCGCAAAGACGGTCGCGCCACGTCGCAAGAGCCCTCCAGTGTTCCCGCCGCTTCAACGCCTCGAGCGTACTCGGAGGGGGCGCGGTTCCACTGTTCTGACGGAGGATGCGGGTCTTGTGATAGACCCTTGCATCCATATCCGCCAGAATATCCAAGGGTGGAAAGCGCGCTAGGATGGTTGCCGCTTCGTAGGATATCGTGCGATATCCCCGCACTATGCGGATGGCCACTCTCCGCTGCGAACTTTGGATCTTAGTCCTGCAGCGGCGGACGCCCGATAGCCTGTGAGACCAAACGGGTGCCCCGTAGAGTGCCATCGATCGCACGACACCGGCATAAAGACGGCGAACTTCCTCCCTCGGTCCCCCGAGATTAGGCAGCAGTCTGTGCATGGCACCCGCTACCTTCTCGATTCGAGGGGCTAGGCGCTCGAAGTGCTCTTCGAAGCCCCAGCGACCGTCCAGGGTGAGGCCCAGGTATTTCATATACCTGGCCACTTGGACGTTTGAGTCACCAACGCGGATGTGCGAGTCGGGCGGTTCCCTGCTCCTTGGCAGTTTATGGAACCATAGCGCCTCCGTCTTATGGGATGCTATCCGAAGGCCCAACTCGCAGATCTTATCGACGACGATATTCACCCCGAGCTCGGCGAGCTCTTTGGTTCTCTCAAAATTCTCCCCCGACGCCAGCACCAACGTGTCGTCTGCATAGCAAACGATGTTGACACCTTCAGGGAGAGGGACACGGAGGACTGCGTCGTAAGCGAGATTCCACAACAGAGGCCCCAAAACTGACCCCTGTGGAACCCCACAGCAAACCTCTCTCCGGGTCCTCATACCGTCTTGCTCCATATACGAAACGTATCTGTCGCGCAAATAGTCACTGACGATCGCCTGTAGGTAGGAAGGCACACGATGGTGTAAAAGTGCCTCCCTGATTGTGTCCCAGGGCAACGTGTTGAATGCGTTGACGATATCGAGACTTATCGCCAACGCCACGCCACCCCGGGCCACCGCCTGCTCCGACAGAGAACGGACGTGCAAGATCGCGTCAACAGTCGAACGACCCTGTCGGAAGCCGAACTGGCACTCAGCCAGGTCGGGGCCGACACACGACAGATGCCTACACAGACGAGAAGCGACAATCCGCTCAAAGAGCTTGCCAGCCTCGTCCAGCAGACATATGGGACGATATGCAGAGGGAGATTCTGCAGCCCTGCCATCCTTCTTCAAGAGAACCAAATTCGCCTCCTTCCAGACTTTGGGGAATGTGCCAGTACGGAGGCAGCTGTCGAAAAGCCGCCTCAGCCTATTCCCCAACGAAGCCGAGGCTAACACCAGCACCCGCCCCGGAATCCCGTCGGGACCAGGCGCGGTGTTACGAGCCCGCATGCGATCGACCGCAAGGCTCAGCTCCTGTTCGGTCACCCCCAGCCCGCTGGACCAGACCGGTATTGGTAGGGGGACCCTGGGACTTGACCGGATTACCGGGAAAAGGACTTCCATCACCCTCCTCAGTAAATCCGGATCTATGGTCTCCGTCAGAGGGGGCATCCACGGGCGCAATTTGCCCAACACCATACGGTATGGACGCCCGAACGGATCTCTGTCGAGTCCCTCCAGGAGCTCGTTCCAGGAACGAGCGTTGGCGTTCGAGATCTCGACTCGGAGCGCCAACTTGGCTATCCGGAACGCCTCGTATGCTTCAGCTTTCTGGTCTAGAGTTGCTCGCCTTCTTCTCCGGGTACGGGTGTACTCACGGCGCGCGCGCAGACAGGACTCGCGCAGTTGAGCGATCTGTGCTGACCACCAGTACACTGCCCGACGCTCAGGGCGGCCCGCTCGGGGCATAGAGACGTCGCAGACTGACGTCATCGTATCCCGGAAACGAACTGACTCCACCTCTGGATCGGACAAAACCTCTTCGGCGTTTTCTGACCAGGCCGCAACGATGGCAGCGGCTTCGAGAAAGTCTCGGTTAAGCTGCTTAAGGGACCATCGACGCAGCAGGTTGCCTCCTCGATGATGAGTGGGGTGTTTAGGACGGCGGAGAGCTACATCGAATACGATGTAGCGATGGTCGGATAGTGTGACCACCTCTTCTGCGACGCGCCATCCTGACACCATGCGAATGGCAGCGGGCGTCGCCCATGTGAGATCGATGACCGACTCACCCTGCCATCGCACGCATGTGCTCTCCGAACCTCGGTTCAGTAACCGGAGGTCCAGAACAGCCGCCCACTCAAGTAATGCCTCTCCTTTTGGATCGTCTCTGGGGTTACCCCAAGCCCTGGAGTGAGCGTTGAAGTCCCCTAAGACGATCAAGGGACGGGGTAAGCATCTGTTTATGCAGCTTGCTAGCCCGTCTAGGTATACCTCGTAGTCGGCGAGGGACCTATTGGGAGAGACGTAGCACCCTACGATGGCCAAAGGGCCCCACCGAACAGCTACAAATCCCTGCCCCCTTTCAAGCAGGGAACAAGGTGGGACCCCTTCACCGCCCGCCCAATACACGGCGACGGTTCCAGTGACGTCCCCAAACCAGCGAGGGTGGATGGGGACATTATAGGGCTCCGCCACGATCGCAAGACCTGTGGACCGCTCCGCAACGGTCTGCATCAGCAATTGCTGAGCGTTGCGGCAGTGGTTAAGGTTCGCCTGAATCACCCCTACACCCGCGAATTGGAAACGTCCATTGCCTCCTGCAGGCTAGGGCCCGGTGCTGAGGCGAGAGCCTCGGCGGTCGTCTGGGTTAAGACAGGAGAAGCTTCGTTCTTCCTCCTTTCTTTCGTTGGGCAACACCCTTTGGTGCCAAGACGGTGAGCCGATGGACGACCCATATCCGCGCACAAAGGGCACTTCATCGACCGAGAGGTGCAATCCTTCGCCCTGTGGCCAATCTCTCCACAAGTGAAGCACCTATCACTTCGGTCGACGGTGCTTGAGCACCTCAGCCCTACGTGACCCTTCTCGAGGCACCGATAGCAGCGTAAAGGTCTGCTCTCCAGTGCCTCGACTCTTGCGGAACCCCATCCGATGTGGATCGCCGCCGTTACTTTGCGTACGGCGGCGAGAGGACATCGGACCCAGACGACGCCTAGGGACATGGGCGTTCGACGGATCTCACCCACCTTAACATTCTCCGCCGAACATCCACCTACTTCCGCGACAGCCGACGCGACTTCAGTTGGCGTCGTGGCATCGTCCAAGTCCAAGACCTTAAGCTCGCCCGTTTTAATCGGGCGAGCTATCCTCACACTGAAGTCCGTGAGGACTTCACGCATCTGTGTAGCGAGGCGGTCGGCCTTCTCATGACAGTCGGGGCCGCTGATGTTAAGCAGCATCCCGCCTGTCAGGGCCCTTTTAAGGCCAACCGTCTCGATGCCGAGGTCAGACAGCTTAATTCTGTTTTTGGCAGCTGTCATGACCTCAGCATATGCTGTCTGCCCACCTTGTTGAATAGTCACCGAGACCGCTGCGGTCTTCGGGACTATCTGCCGTCTCTTTTTACGCCGCTTCTTCGCCTCCTTTTGACGTTGACGAGGAACGGCTTTTGGCTGCGACTTGGGCGTTGTCTTCCTCTTTGTCACCGACGCCCAAGTCTCAGGTGGCGTCGCAGAAGTTTTTGCCTGCGGTACCATGCTATCCACCGCAGGCAAATCTATAACAGGTGGGTGAGCGGGTGTCTTGTTCCCACCTTTCCTTTTCTTCTTTTTATTTTTCTTTCTCTTATTAAGTGGCTCTTGCGCTACCTCCACCGCCACTGCCTCTGGTGCTGGCTTCCTCCCCAACGGAGGTCTTATGACCCGGTCGGGAAAAATTTTGGCCTCGAAAGCGGCCAGCTTAGCCTCTATTATGGCCTCGAGCCGCTCGGAAAGCCCGGCGTCACTGTGTCGAGACACATACGAGGCAACAGGACTGGTCTGGACGGGTGAAGCTTTAGAGCCAACTGCCGCTACGACACGCTTTGCAGCAGAAGCCTGTTTTCTCGAAGCAGCAGTTGTCTCATCTGGCTTATGTGCCACGCGTGTTGGCGCAGGAGGGCTCTCCCTGGCTCTGGTTAATACCAACTCCTGCGTTAGTGCCTCGACACGTTCGCTGAGCTTGGCGTTCTTGGCGCGAAGTTCAGTAATTTCACGCTCCAACCTCATAAAATCATCATTAACGACTCGTCGTCGTGTTAGTTCCGCCACTGCAGCAGTCACTCTGCGTGTGGCCACACGTAGACTGCGGACAAGGCTCCCTTTGATATTGCGAGAGCGGTCCGCAACCTTTTCAATCGCCAGTAGGTCGTTGGCAATGCAGGCACTTAGTTCGTCCGATTGACGTGCCTGCATTTCGACCACAAGCTCGTCGGGTCCAGGGAGACTCCTCTTTGCCCTCCTCGCAGCTGGCGCCACAGAGGGATCGAAGAGCTCGTCCTCGGTATCCACGTCAGAAGCTGGGTCGTTGGCTTCCAACATCCTTACTGATAGGTGACTGAGACAACTCTGGTCCGAATCCTCACCCATTTTGTCTTCTTCGGCCGTACTAGGATCCAGTGCACCCGGGCGTATAAAACGCCCAGTCTGATCCCGTTGTAGTCTCGCTGGTGGTTTTGCCATGTCGGCACGCGACCTACCTCTCCCCGCCCGAGCCTTCGGCACCTTCGGAGGTGGCAGTGCGTCGCTTGAAGCCGACTCTGGCCCAGGTGGTTCCCTTCTCTTTTTATTCATACGAGTACGGCCCTCCGGCCCCGCTTGTGCACTGTCGGATATTCCCACATTTTCCAGGCTGCGAGAACGTCTGGAGTCTCCTCGACTCTTGTCGCCCGTAAGGGCGTATGGGTGGCAAATGCTGCCCGCTGGCTGAGCTTGCGCGCACTGCGATGCAGCTACTGCGCACTCAGTATTGCCTCCTTGGCCAACTTCAACTATTTTAACTTGGGTGTTTTCCAAAATATCCATATGATTCCCACGAGTGTGGGGGAAAAACGGTCCATCCAGGCGGTGCCCCCTGCACCTGGATAAGCCTAACGTGACTCGCCACGGGTTTCGGCCGGTACCCTGACGAGGAACGCAGTAGCAACTGAACTTCCCATCAGCCATGCATCCCCTCACGCTGCGTCGCCACTTGGGATTCGGGGTAATTTTTTAGAGAGATTTTCTTTCTCATGGTCCGGCCAGTTAAGGCAAGACCCTCGGTCCCATACGAGGCCGTGAGACATGTCCACGACACCTCAATGCATGGGATTACGATTTGAAGGACGGTGGCATAGCCTACTCGGTGGCAGGGTAAGTGCACACCGAGCCCATCCTTGCCTCCATAATTGTGTCTGAGACACTCTCCTGGTTGCCCGGACCGCTCACATAGTCTACTCTGTTGATCAGAGAGGTACCAGGAGCGGCCCGTGTGACACGAAGTCCCTTAGTCGCCTCTTACGACACCCACGGGAAGAGATGGGGGAGTGCTATTCTAAACCCGGCACTCCACGGGGGGTATGGCCTGATCCTGCGGCAACGAGACACAACTCCACAATTTAATTTTCAGTTACTCAGCTGACAGAACAGCTACACTTTGATCTTAGCCAAAAGGCTGAGAAGCGATAACTCGAAGGTCGAAGGAAACCAACCCGCTATATATATATATATAGTTACAGTTAAAATATTTTGTTGGTAGTTAAACGGGTATTAAGATATACATGCAGGGAACATTGATTTTATTGGAGTTAGTTACACGGAGCTAGTGTGTTACGTTGGTGTTAGTTACATCGAATTATATTATAGTCTTCGCAAGTTCTATAGCTGCTATTTTTATTATATATCTGCTATATAGTTGGTATTTTATTCTTTTGAAAATTTGGCCTTGCAGGTAGAAACTAGCCATCGAAAATATTAACATTTCTTACAAAGCCAATGTCTAAGTACGTTGGTGACTACTTACCATCAGGTGGCTCATATGCTCGTCCGCTAACCTCTTCTATTAAAAAAAAGATAAAATGTTAAGTTTACATGACGTCAGAGCGACAAGCTAGTTTCAAAATTATATTTTTTATATTATATTTTTTTTTTCGCTTTTATTATTAAAATTAATATAATATTATTTCGCTTTTAATATTAAAATTAATGTGCGTACATAAATACTCTATATTTCATATAAGTTCAAGCCAATCTGAGCTAGCTGCAAAATACGTTATCTATTATACCACCAATTCACAGCGAGCGGTATAATCCGGTATACACGAGAATCACTCGCTCGTATTCTGTCACCTCGTTAACAGTTATCTAATATAGCCATACAATCATAACTAGCCATCGAACATAGGGTTCTTCCATGACTGTTTTAGTAGGTAATTAATAATAATTCGTGTATGAGAACTAGCCAAGTCAGACCTTAGGCTTCAATATATTATCCTAAGTTATAAGATGAAATGATATTTTAAGATGTTTTAAAATATTTTATGTTGTTATAAATAAATTTCAGGACTGACCTTGGCACCCATTTAAATCTCACTTCTTTTGGAGTTGAAGTCAACAACCAAGGCATATACCATAATATAGAACTTGGCTCTCATTTCACATTTATGTTTTTGATGGGATCATTTATAGGTAGCTAAAGTTTCAGTTAATTCTACTGAACAGTTATTTTATAGCATTTTCATCGAATAAATGTTCAACGTGATTATTTAAATTGACATAATTTTATTACTTATGATTGAAATAAAACAAACACTAAATTCTATGTGAAGTTAGCCACAATACATGAGTGAAAACCGCACTCAAATCTGTTCAGCCGTTTCTACGATTAGCGTTCACAGCAGATAAACAGACAAAAATTCTAACAATCAATGTTTTGGGTTCTATTGCGTTGATAACGGCCCCGGTAATAGTTTTACTCATATATCTTCAACGTACAGACAGCCATCAGTTACAGATTTATTATATGTTTAGATAATAATGATTGAAGTTTAATATTTAACAATTTAATATTTTAACTAAACTTACTCAGTAACGGTTTCGCAGTTTTATTGTAATATAATAAACTAAACAAAAAAAATCAAAGGCCTATTTATGTAATTCAAACATGTAATTTAAATAAAACTAAATAACTTGTTATAAGTGTAACTAACCAAAAAAATAGCTTCCAATATCTACCTATTACATTACATACAGGTAGATATAGTAAATATACAAAAGTAACGAAGTTACAAATCTTATACAACGCTAACTAAAGGTACTTTTTGAAATCACTCGATTTAAATTACGCGAACTATTATTAGCGGAGTGTGCGCGGGGGGAGGGGACGCGCCGCTTGTTTGCTTACATTAATCCAGGGGGGTGACAGTGAAGAACAAACGTAGACAGAGAAACAAATAGACGCAATGACGTTTTCCTTTTCACTTACACAAGAAAGAGAACGAAAATTACGTTACAAATGGTTTAAACAGAGATAGAATTATCAAATCTTTTGTCCCTTATCGCGTAACCAGTTTTGGTGTTTGTTTCGCTAGTCAGTTGCGAAACAAACTTGACAGTTGGTGCGTTAATTGTGTTTATTGTTCAATTTTTGCTTATTTTCATGTTAGAAAACGATTCTAACCCAGTGAGTACAAAGAGAACTTATCCGTACATCACATCGAAGATTATACAACAATGCGTTGTAGTGTTATTTCATGTAAAAGTGATAGTGAGAAGAAAGTTGCCGGTGTGTCTTTTCACACGTAAGTACGACCGTTTTTGTTTCTAAATATGGTTTCCCAGTGATAATTATGTATGCTATAGCATGATGGAAGGTTATATCGTCTTAAAATCCTGAAAATAATAGGTTTTGTCGAGTTTTTATCATTCATAACCTATAATTGTTTATCAGGTAAATGTTACCAGTGTCAGCGAAAAAATACCCCGATTTTCGATGAAAAAAATTGACTCGACAATGTAAACAAATAAAGACGGAGTCTAATAAAAGCCTATAATGCTTCTTTATCTATATATATAAACATTATTTTAATTTATATTTAACTATTTATTTTAATTTACATTTATTTTATATTGGTGATCGAAGAATTATATAATAATATTTGTGATTGAAGTATTACACATCTGACATGATAGAATGACTAAAATACCTGTGAGTACTTATTAATAATATAGCTAAGTTTATCGTTAGTTTTCCAAGCGATCCAGACCTACGTAAAAAATGGATCGAAGCAACTGGAAGAAAAGATTGGACTCCCGGAATATATTCTAAAATATGTAGCAATCATTTCCCAGAAAAATTGCTACTAAAAAACAAAAACAAAACATTTCTGCATCCTGATGCGATACCAAATGCTGTAAGAAATTATTAAAATATAATTTTTTTTTTATTATTATTATATTTTGATTTGCGTAATATGTTAAAACATGTAAATGCACTAAACTATATAATGTAATCTCCTTTTTATCTCCTTTTTCATTGCATGAGGTATACTCCTTAATAGGTAATGATAATATTATTATATTCTTTCATGGTATTTAGCTTACTGACAAGTTAAATAATATTTTATATGTGTCATTTTATTTTTTGACATGATTATCTCATTACATTGCGTTATGCTCGAGAACGGGTGCTGCTTGTAATGTGTGGTCGTCTTGGTGGCCATGATTTTGTTAACGTTTATTAATTTTACAAATAACTTAGTTAAATTAGGACCATCATAATTTACCATTGAAAAATTGATTTGATTTGATTTGTTGTATTAAATTGATTCTGATTATTATCAAACAAATATTTTTGTCAATTTATAAACTGATTCTACTTTTTATCCTCAGAAGTAGAAAGGGGTGTGGAGTTCCTAAGCTGAGGCAGAGCCAGCCTACTAGCCTCTTCTACAACGTGCCACATATCCTGTGCTGTGCTAGTGTGGTGTTACAGCACAACATATTAAATATCTAGTGAGTAATAGTGCAAAAACTTTTATCAAAAATATTACACCCCTTCTTATTGCCTCTATTGGTGACAGAAGGGCTGGTTAATTTTTCGCCCAGAGGGCGTTCAAAGGAGAAATGCTGCTGGTTCTTGCCACCATTCTTCGCGGTCATTATTTGTACAGTAACTATATTTAATTTTTATTTGCATTTATTTAAAGCATATCATACGTATATAATTATGTAATTATTACTGTATGTCATATTGGTAATTTTAAATAAATAAAAAACATTTCGTTTTGTTTTAAATCCTAATAATATTTTTCCCCGAAACAGGGAAATGCAGTTACTATGGCAACATTATACACACACATTGACAAACTATCTCTGTCTCAATCGCGGTTTCACGACCCCTTGGTCTATTTGTTTCTCTGTCTACGAGAACAAAAGACCGCAAAAAATATTTCTATGGAAACTAGCACCATCTCATATGGAGGACGAGTCAACTAAGTCGCATAAAAACGTTTGAATTGCACTAGATGTCGCTACAGAGCGCGATTGTCATGTTTTCTTAAATTTTTATTTTTAAATACCTCAATTCGAAAAATCAATATAAAAACATTGTTTATAAAATGAAATCAAATTCATTTTACATTTTTACTACGAATAAATTTATTCAAGATCACAATTTTGCAATGGCAATACTATGTGATGTGTTGAAGTTTAAAACTAAACGTTAGAAAATTAAAATATTTCTTGTCAAGTTTGTTCGATGTGTTGTGTGCGTTGTTTTCTCTGCTTTGATATCAATTTTATTAAATGCGCGTTTAACGGACCCTGATAGTGTTTCTTTTATTGTTATTTGGCTATTTTTTAATTGACCAACCCCGGCAACGTTTTTAGGCTGATGATAGCGAAGATACCGAAAAGCCCACGATCTAACTGTTATTTCGGGTGTAATGCAGAAGGTAAGTAATACAATTGAAATTATAAACGTGTGTATAGGACGACTGTCGTAGTCCCGTCAATTTGTATATAAACTACCAGTGCATTTCCTTTCTGCCTTTCCTTCTTTACTTTTGGGTACAAACGCATTGCAATGTTAAAAAACAGAGCTCATTGTTCCGAAGTGGACTGATATATTTGCAGAATACAGCATAATCAACTATTGGATTATGTGTGAATGATCATTTTGAATTCTTACATTTGGCCATTTATATGAACTAATAACTAAATAGTGGCCGAATATTGTGAATTCTCTAGTTTTTCCATTAAACATATTATTTTCACAATAAAAAATCAGTATAGAATTTCTCCTTACAATTTTTTTTTACCACAAATTGATATCAGTATACTTGGCATGTAATTAAGAGTTATGAGTTTTATTATCTTTAACTGGCTTTAATAAAAAATATTAAATTTCAGGACCTCTGCATCATTTCTCCAAGCCTGAAAAAGATGTAGAAAGGTTTGAAATCTGGAAAGCAGTGTTAGAGAATGACACTACAGAAAAAGGAAATATGTAATCTATAACCAATTGAGGTTATGCAATAAGCATTTTGAAAATTATTACATATTACCAAGCAACAGGCTAACAAGAAATGCTATTCCAACTCTGTATATTAAGAAAGGTGAGAGTTGGTGACATACTTATAAATATCATTTTATTTAGACACTCATTGTCAACATATTTAGAGAAACAAAATAATTTATGATTAAATTATAACTCAACTTTTTAAAAATTCCTTCTTTATTGATCTTAGCATGCATGTATGCAAAGCAGGATGAAGGTAACTAATAGTACTTTCAGTGGTGTACTTGTCCCCTTCTTAATTATCCACACTAATATTATTAAGAAGAAAGATTTGTATTTTTGTTTGAAAAGCATTTGGATTACATTTGGCACACAGATAGCTGATAACCTATATAAACACATAGGCAACTCGTTGTTCCAAAACAAAAGTGTCCACCCATTTAAAGTTGGGACAGACCACTACTAGATAATATGCTAGATATTTTTTATTTGTAACATGAAATACATCTCAAGACTATATAAAAAGATTACTTGTAGAGAAAAATTATAACATAATTCTTATTTTTACAGATGATATGTCTATTTGTGCATCAACATCCACAGAAAAATCTATTGAGACTGCAGTTTTGATCGATAAGGCTACTAAAAAAAGCATAAAGCAAAAATTTCTTTCAGGTTGGTACAATTCATTATACATTTGTCTGTCTGATTCAAACATGTGTGTAATCAAAAGTTAAAAATAAATTATTATGCTGCTATTTCTTGTCTAGTGTGTAACTTATGTATATTTGCTCGTAATTGCTACACACAACCTGTGAAGGAAATTAAATTTACCAACTTTAATTTTTTTAATATTGAAATGCAAGAATTATAAAAAAAATATTTTGATTGGCTGGCAATTCAAATAATCTTTCCTTGTTACAGAACGCAATATCTTACCAGTGGAGTGTGAAGACACTGCTGATCTACTCGTCTTTGACAAATTATATGACTCTTTTAATGGCCACTTATACCATGATACAGCAAAAGTTCTCAAGGGGTCTCTAAAAAATAATTCTAAACACTTCCAGTTCTGGGATGAAATAATGCCAATTTTAAAATCAATTTCATTTGAAAAGGTAGTAAAAAATCGTGATGCACAGAAACAGTTAAGTATGAAAAAGTGCCATCTGTTCAAAATTGAACACATAAATACCTTTAAGGAAATGTGGAAATATATAAATGAACAATTTAAAATCTAGAACATATTAACCAGTAATTTTAATCAAGATCCCCTCGAGAATTTCTTTTGCTGTATCAGAAGTAATGGAATCAGAAGTCACTTATCGTGGATCTGACTAAAATGATATACAAGATATAGGGTGGCCAAATCTCTTCATTTCTGAGCATTTTATAATTGTTAAAAGCAACTTGTGATTGTTTTCATTAATGTATGCTTAAACAAAAGACTAAACAATAAAAAAAAATATTTCTTTCTAACATTTGTTTTTCTGTTTTATTGTATTTTTTTACATAATCTCCCTTGAAGAAAATTAAATATATATATATATATATATATGCGCTCTATGAAACCAGCGCCATCTAACAAAGAGGACGGGTAAATAAAAATAGCTGATTCGTCAGTGTCGCATCTATACCAGTATATATGTATTATCTATGAACTACCCCTAGAGCGGGGTGAACTCCTACTTGCTAGGTAAGCTTATCTGTCACTTTGCGACCTCTGTTACTGTCTACACTTTGATCTTAGACAAAAAGCCGAGAAGCGAAAACTTGAACGGAACCAACCCACGGATGTTATTATTCGCGAGAAAATCTAGCCAGCGCGATGCAGAATATCGTTCGAAAAGTAAAGCGCCATCTGTGAGATCACGGCAGAACTACTTCTAATTAACTCTATCTACTGTGTAATCTCTATATACCTACATAAAGTTTATTCGAACTAGTACATAATACTAGTATATAATACATGTATTATATATGTATTATATACAACAAATTATATTTTTTTATTAATTATAACGCTCATCCCACATATAACAAATTGCTTCTTTTGATCCCATATTGTAAATTGTAAAACTATATACATTGAGCTTACGCCGATAATAATAAACACTTATATTACAAAAATCAAATACAATACAAGCTACTTTGTTACTGGAGACAGCTAACAGTTTATATTCCAATTTTAATTTGCGGGAAATTTCTTTTTCCGTTTGATGTTTAGCGAAGTTTTCTTTCAATTCATCGGTAGGGCTAGATCTATTTTTAGTTCTGAGATAAGCGGCTCAAATTTTTAAAAAAACGTCGCGTATTACTATAAAATATTATTACGTGTTATTATTATTATTATTATTGTATGTATCTTTTTTATCTCCCTTTTAACAGGGGTAATTTAACTATCACGCGGGCCATGACCAAGCGTGATAGGTTTGTTTAATATTAAAATGAAAATGGTGATGTGAGGAACTTTCGAGTAAGACGTGTAGTGTTCAGTATGACTGCTTTTTGTAAAAGTGCGAGAGTGGACTTGGACATTTGGAGAATATTAAGATGAGTCTTGAGTGTTTTTGGGACAACGCCTGTAGTGGAGAGAATGACCGGTAAAATTTTCACTGTGTTTATTGACCATTGTTTTTTAATTTCAGTAGCCAATTCTATGTATTTTATTACTTTTTTATTGTGTGTACTGAGTAGGTTGTGTGTGTTACATACTGCAATATCGACTATATAAACTATTTTGTTGTTTTTGTCTACCACTGTTATATCCGGTCTATTATAATGTATGGTTTGGTCGGTGATGATCGTTCTATCCCAGTAGATTTTATAATTATTATTTTCTAGGACTTTACAGGGTTGGTATTTATAGTAAGCTACTTTTTTTGTTATGAATTTATATTGATGGGCTAAGTTTTGGTGAATTATTGCTGCTACTTGGTCATGCCTGTGCTTATAATCAGTTTGGACGATTGACTTGCAAGCACCGGTTATGTGTTGAATCGTTTCTGAACTGCTTTGGCAACGTCTACATAAATCAGTCGGTAAATTAGCTGTGCGAATAATATGTTTCTGATAGTTTCTGGTGTCTATTACTTGGTCTTGTATAGCTATCATAAAAGCCTCTGTCTCAGGAAATAACTCACCACGCCGCAGCCACTCGTTCGACGCTTCCATGTCGACATGTGCTTGGCTCAAGTCGGCTCGATGTCTTCCATGCAATGACTTTTGTGACCACATACTAATTTTTTGTTCTTTACTAATTATTTGTTCGCTTGATTGTTTATTTCTATTATGTAGGTTAAGTGGAGTGAATTTTTTATCAATTTCAGTTATGTATTTATGGATTGAAGTACCTTCTGCCTTATCATGAAAGAACTTTCTCAGCTTACCTATGAGACTATTGTGCAAATTATGTATATCAATGAAACCTCTTCCTCCTTCACCGCGTGGTAGTGTGAGTCTCTGTGTACAACTTTTGGGGTGATGTTTCCTGTGTGTGGTCATATGTGTGTTTATTATTCGCTGTAGTTTTTGTAGATCAGTTTTAGACCAATTTATAATTCCAAAGGAATATGTGAGTAATGGTATTGCATAGGTATTAATTGCTTTTGTGCTGTTACGTGAATTTAAATGTGTTTTTAATATTTGATTTAACCTTATTTTAAACTTCTGTATCAATTCTTTTTTTATTTGTTTGTGTTTTATTTGCTTAGACTGGTGAAATCCTAAATACTTATAAGTGCTCATTTCATCCATTGCTTCTATTTGTTCTCCCGTTTCTAACATGTATGTATTTGTTTCCGTTTTCCCCCTATTTATTGAATGCGTTTTACTTTTATCAACCCCAAAGTGCATTTGTATGTCCGTAGAAAAAGATTGTGTGACGTCTGTTAGTTTTATAAGTTCGGCTTTAGTTGTTCCATAGATCTTTATATCGTCCATGTACATTAAGTGGGAAATAAGACAGTGTGTGCCATTGTGTTTTAGTTTGAAACCAGCATTAGTATTATTAAGTAAATCGGAAAGGGGGTTGAGTGCCATACAAAACCATAAGGGACTAAGTGCATCTCCTTGAAATATTCCTCTTTGTATTTTAATCGGATCAGTAGTAATTGATGTGTTATTCTGATAGACTTTAAGTGTGGTTTGCCACTGCGGCATTATACAACTAAAAAAATTTATAAGTACTGGGTCGATCTTATAAAGTTGAAGTACATGTAGAAGCCAACTGTGAGGTACCGAATCAAATGCCTTCTTATAATCGACATACATTGTGTAGATATTTCGTTTGCTGGTAAGTGCCTGTTTCATTACTATTGTATCTATAACTAATTGTTCTTTACATCCTTGACAATTTTTCCTACAACCTTTTTGTTGTTCTGCTAAAATGTTATATGCTTCTAAGTGCTGATAAATGATTTCGCTAATACATCCTGTAATTATCTTATATATTGTTTGTAAACATGTGATTGGTCTATAATTTGCAGGATTTTTAAGATCGGATTCTTTAGGGAGCATGTAGGTAATTCCAGTTGTTAAAAACTTTGGTGTAGTTTCTGGTGATTTGATGAATTGACATATGTGATTATGGATATATGGATGGATGCAAGTGAGTTTCTTAAGCCAAAAATTATGTATGTTATCAGTACCAGGAGCTTTCCAGTTATGTGTGCGTTTGATAATCTGAGTGAACGTTTCTATTGGTATGTCTTCAAAATTCATTTGCTCTATATGCGTACTATCTCCGATTTTCTGAAGCCAGTTGGCGTTTGCATTATGTTGGACTGGATTTGACCAAATACCCGCCCAAAATTCGTGAAGTTTTTGTGTTGTGGTGTATTCAGTGTTTTGAGTTAAAGTGTTCTGATTATGTGTCCCTAAGTTTCTATAAAATGTTCTTTCATTGTTTGTGAATGTAAAATTTTGTAGTTTTCTATTTGTACATGTTAAGTATCGTTTAAGCCTTTTAGATGCAGTATTTAATTTTTGTTTTAATGTGTCAAGAAAATGTTCTAATTCAATATTTGGTTCCTCTTATTGACTATGGGTTTTATACTTTACTTTAATATCTTCTACGGTTTTGATTACTTTCTGGTTTCTATTACCTGCAATATATTGGGTTAATCTTCCGATTTCTAGTCTATACTTTTCAATTCTTTTTTCAATTCTTCTTTGCCATGTCGGTTTTTTAAGGTATTTATTTTGAACTGTATCATTGTTTACTCTAAAAATTGTACCATTACAGACAGCTGCTGTATAAGCTGCTGAGTAAATTAGTGCATGTAAATATTTAAAATCTATGTTGCTATTTAAATGTTTCGGGAGAATTTCATTATTCAATGTTCGTGTAATAGTAGCAAATTTACGAGATTTTTTGTTTAGGAATATATGGTCTTTCTTCTGGATGCATATCTTTAAACCTATTTATTGCGTTATTAAACTCTATTTCGATAAAGTTGGGTGTTAATTTATTATTTGCTAAGAAAATACTATCACTTTCATTTTCAGTCAAAGATATACCGGTACCTAAATTGGTTTCGGGCTGGCTGTGATTTGAGTCTGTTGAAGCTATATTTGATTCTATGGGTATGTTGTATTTAGATTGATTTATTGCGTTTTGTAGTTTTTTGTTTATTTCTATTTTAATTTCTTCTATCTTATCTTTATTTACCAAATTATTGAAAAATATTACTCTTCGCTGATCTGCAATTCTTTGTTCTGAAAGATGTGAAAGGTGTGGATGTTTGTCTACAACGAGCTCAAATAACTTTTTCCGATAAGCTGTTTTATTTGTTTCTAGGTTTGTTGATTCAAAATAACATCGGACTATATCTTCATTGATTACATTGGACCATTTCATTCGTTTATTACTGTTTGAGCTTATCTGTGAGGCTAGGTGTTCGGACTGAGATGATTGTCTGAGTGGAATATCTGCTTTTTCTCCTTCTGCCTGTATTTTATCTGCCACTTTATTTCTTATCTCATCTAAAACGTTCTGTGGTAGTAATTTGCGCCTGAGAATAGCACGTCGTTGATCTCCTACACGTTGTCGCGATACTTGCATATTGGGGAATTTCTGATTAAACTGCTCGTGCAATAGTTGTAAATAATTATTCATTTGTGTTGTTTCGCATTTAGTAATTAGTAAATATGTGTGCCATATAAAGCGGTTCATATCTTGAGACCATTTATTTCGCACACGAGAAGTACCAGCGCTGGGCGCAGCATTGATGGCACATGCCTCCTGCGCAACAGCTGTTGGCATTGAAATATGGGATGAACATCGTGATGGTGGTGAAGAGCTTGGTGACTCGAAGAGAGTTGCAGTTGAAGAAGGTGATGGGAAGTTTGAAGAAAGTGAGTGATTTGAAAGTGAAGTCGATGAAGGTGAGGGTGATTGGTCGGCTGTAACATATTCTTCGAGGGGAACCCGCCTGTTCAGTCCCCCATCGCCAACGGATCGCATGCTGTGACATCCAGCGTCGGCTCCAGATGCGCCCCGGCGACCCCCAAGCAGCGACCGTAAACTATATCTTTTATTACTGCGTTCCATGTTAATCTCCAATGACAAGATTGGGTCGGGTTTGGGATCGTTAGTTTGGGTAGGTGTTTGCCAAGATGTATATGGCTATGTGAAAATGTGTATTGGTCAAGATGATAGGACCACAAGAACCAGTACCAGCTACCCGTAAGCCCCCCCACCACGGCAAGGTGATCCCCGGGGGGGTTATTATTATTATTATTTTTATTAGTTCGTTGTAATCAAAATAGTGTTCATTCTAATTAAAATATTTAATAAATTAAAGTAGCAACCTCTAGTACTAGTTTTTAAGGATATTTTAAGAAATCTAAGCGACATAAAAACAGTATTTAACATTTTTAGACTAAAATTTGTAGATGTCTTCATTTACTTCGCATATAACATTTCACATGGCTTCATCTACGTCTCTCAGTTAAACTCATTTAGTTTCCTAAACCACACAAATGTTTTGTTTTAATAATAATAATGCATATGCAATAATACTGTTTTATTTATTATTTATTCATAATATTATTGTTTATGGACATAAAATCCAAATTATTTAAAAATAATTTAAAGTAAATTATACTTTAGATAAACTATCAAAGAAAATCATTTTTTTATTAATTAATATAAATAAATAATAATGCCAGCATACAGATAAAAAAATTAATATCACTGTTTCTTAAAAGTATAATCAGCCTTGAAATTTACAGAATATCAGGCTTTTTTTAATCACTCAGTTAAGTGTTTTATTGGTAACGAGCTGTGCCCGCGGTTCCGCCCGTGTGTAACTTAAAGAAATCACTAAAAGCGGACTTATGGTATTTCAGTAATAACAACATTTTTAGTTTCATTGTCGTGGGATATTAGTATTTATTGGTTTTCGCCGCGTCCAGATCTAGATTTTGATTTAATTTGTCTCAAAACTTCACTCATCGGTCCAAGTATAATACGGCAAATTTCAGTCGCCGCATTGTCAGTGTAAGAACGATGCGTAACAGTCGCCTTTTATTTTAGTCGCATAATACAAATGTAACTACTGTAAATAAGAACAGGGTTGTTCTTATTCAATGGAGTCGTTTTTTATTATGTTTATAAATTAATAATTTTGAACTTTTCTGTTAGTGTTTGATAAATATTTATACCTTATATATCTAATATATAAAAATCTCGTGTCACGGTGTTTGTGGTCGAACTCCTCCGAAACGGCTCGACCGATTTTTATGAAATTTGTTATGCATATTTGGGAGGTAGTAGAATAGGTCGTAAAGTATATTTCATACCGCTAGCTGATAAAGGTGTCCCTATCTAGAATTTTTTTTCTATTTTTTAGACATTTTTTTTATTTGCATTTTATTTTGATTTAACATAAAAAAATACATATAACCCCAAATTTTCACCCTCCTAACCCACATCCCATTTTGTAATCACGATTTTAGTATTTTTGTCTGAACAATATTACAGTAATTATTTATAGTGAACCTCATCGGAATTTCGTCTACGTCATTCACGTGTCATTTTGACATTTAAAATTTTGCAAAATATTTAACGATTTATTTAAGTGATAAGAAATATAAACGTTTTATGATATTAAAAAGGTTGGTAAAATACTAAAGGTCAAATGCATTATCGGTATACCGTTTTTATCAGTAAATACAACAATTTGCTCTGTTTGTGTGTGTGTGTGTGTGAATTACAGTGAAATGCAAGCAAGACGCGTTTGGGCCGTCGAACCAATAAAGCATCAAGCCTGCATAATAATAGAGCACAATGAACAGACACACAAATCCAACAAAATAACAAAAATTTGCGTGTGAGCATGTCACCATTGAACGGTTTGCTCATCGGCACGTATCCAGCAAGGCTGTTCCTGAAGTCCGTTCGCAAACGAAAAAATATCGCAAAGGACTTCGTTCCTCCTCGGGTCTCTTCTTCCCCATCCGCACATTGTTTTTTTTTGTTATCGTTTTAATTTACACGGGACTTTTATCGTCTTCATCGCAATTTTATGGAGGAAAGTCAAGAAACCGAAATTGTAGCAAGTGTAAATAATGCAATCTTGAAAATTAAGTATATAAATCATGTAAATTAATTCAAGTATACATAAATTACATACATTTAATAGACACATGACGCGAGTGTTTACTATTGACAGTATAATCAGAGAAATGATATTATAATCATATACTCCGAATCAAAAAAAACTATCGAAAGAAAAAAAAAACTAAATCAATGACCATTATTTATCAAGCTATTAACAATATTTAATTTATAGTAGACTCGTTTTGATTGTTTGAAACTTTTAAAGATATTTTTGATGTTTAATTTAATGTTAAAGGATGTAAATTACTGTGATAATATTCGACGACTGTACGATGAGCCACCACTCACAGACAAAATTCGTAGACATAATCTAAGAAAACAATAATAAATAAACGCATGAAAAAATCTCAGGTTGGTGCTTTATGCATATATGTATAATGACAATCAATAAGTCGTAAGGCCAAACGATGTCCGTTTGTGGCTGAGATTTGGGCACACCATGTTTATCACACGGACAAATAATATGTGGCAAATTACGATGGACCAGTTGGTGGAAATAATCCTTGGTGGTAGGGCTTCGTGTCCCTCTGAGTAGGTACCATCCATTCATCGTATATCCTCTTCCCCCAGGTACGCCCACCGTGAATAAATTACACCCGAAATAACTCGTGGTTATTTCAAGGCTTTTTATTTATTTATTTACATAAATCCACGTTTTTTTTTTTAAATTTCGATTGTGAATTTGATTATAATTATTATCATAAAGCATCTTTAATGTGATTGTTGCACAATCGGACATATTTGTACAAGATTGCAATAATAAAATTAAATTATACATCTAGAAAGATTGGTATTAAAAAACAGTTACTTTAACAATAAAAAATTACGCTAGTCTACTGATATTAATTTGTTGTGTAATTTTTGTTTTATTTAAATATAGTAAGTAAAAACCATATATAAATTACACTTTTATTTAGTATTTTAAAATAACGAATTAAATAATTTTTTTACATAAAAATCATTAAGAAGTATCAAGAGCGTATAAAAAGTGAATACCGTTGGCAATACAAAAAAAAAATTACTAACCTCCGGTGAGAGAGAGAGAGTGCTGTCGCCCTGGTACTTGTGAACCGATCTCTATTACTAACGAGGTATTTGTAAACATTAATTAAATCGCAGCACGGGTAGAAGTAATTATAAAACGTGACTATTTTATATATTTTTATTATATTCATATATTTCATTTTAAAGACACAGAGCTGTTATTTGATATCACACAACTTACGCTAAGCGTAAGAATAAATACGATTTAAAATGGCTTCCTATGTATTGTAGCTTAATTGTGTACATTTCAAAGTAAGAATTAACTTTTTTTAACTTTGATATGTTCCAGATCAATAAAGACTGTATACAGAAGATAATAATTATAATATCTTATAAAAAATACTTCATATAATATGATATTCAAGTACATTTTTGATTGACACGATAGTTGGAAGTATAAACTTTGTCTACCAGAGTTATTCTACTGCGCAAGTTAATTTCCCTAGTTTCAAGTTAATTCTGTAGGCCGATCCCACGGGAGTGGAGCGAGGCCCGAACATCCCGTCGTGGTACAAAAATCAGTTTAATATACTGGTCCCGCAGTGCGGGAACTTTCAGATATTAAGCTGAAAAGAACAGATTAAGGATTATTTTACAACTACAGACTACCCCTAGAGCGGGGTGAACTCCTACTTGCTAGGTAAACTTATCTGTCACTTTGCGACCTCTGTTGCTGTTTTACACTGAAATTTTCAATTACATAACATGACACATAGAACGAAGGAAACCACTTTTTTTTTTATGTAAACTGGTCATACAACACATTACACGGCCCGTCAGTGTACATCCTCTGTCCGGAGACATGCTCCACGTATATGTCCCGACTCCACCGTATGGTGTCACTAACCATGAACCGCCTCATCATTGCAGCATATCTGTTGCTGATTTTTAGACGGCTCAGGACGGGCTCATTACAGCCACCCCATCCCCCCAGAGCGCCCACCACAAAGGCATCGACCGTGACTGTGTATCCCTGGCTCTTTAGTTGCTCAGCCAGGGCTCCGTACTTGGTACGCTTTTCGCTGCGAGCCCGGTCAAAGGCCTCCAACCGGTTCTCGAATGGGACACACACGTCAACGATCGTAATGCGGCGGTTCACATCGTCGCGAACAACGATGTCCGGTCTTAGGGCCGCTGCCAAGCCCTGGGTGCCCCGGACGGTGCGGTTAACGGATATGGTGCCGGGACATCGTGCTGCTTTTACGAGCCTATTCTGCAGGTTGTCGTGCCTTCTTTGCCTTGCCGCCGCGTGCCTGCCACAATGGTTGAGCACATGCGGGAGCGTCTCGGATTGGTATCCACACCTGCGACATCTCTTGTCCACCCCCATCTTCCAGCGTAAGGCTGCATTGACAGGGAGAACGTTTAGGCGGGCGCGATGTACGAAGCGCCAGTCGCAGAAGCGAGTATTCCTGCCAGTCCGGAGAAAGTGGTTTGACACCTTTGATTTCCGGATGACCTCGAGACACTTGCCCTGATCTTTCTTTGCAAGTAAGGCTCCAGCGTAGTGCTCAATCAACACGCGACGCATTGTGCCCGAAGCTAGGCATCACAGAGAACTCCGATCCACCGTTCCCACACTTCAGACCAAACACCTCTTTCTATGGATACCAGTGCCACCTCAGGCCAATCTTGGCGTTTAATCTTACGGCCGAGGTACGCACTTTAGCCCAGAAAGATGTCCGGGCTCCCGAGCGAGGCAGGTCCAGGCCACCGGAGAGATAGCGAGCCATATCGATGTTGCTGGCTTGCTTCCTTAATCTCTCTGACACAGTCTTCCCCAACAAACTTTTTGCTGTGTTTGACACCATGGCGTCTGCGCAATATAATATCCTGCATGCGTGTGCCACGGTGAAGATGTCGTAAAGATCGGCCAGCGGAAGTATTCCTCCGCCCCCCTGACGGGGGTAGGAAGACCATCTCTGCGCTGGCCCTTTGGGGAAGACTAAGCCATTGTTTGGCTAGTCTTTTGATGGCCCTGTCTGCCTCACTCAGGTAGACAGGACCATCAAAAGACTACTACACTTTGATCTTAGCCAAAGGGCCGAGAAGCGATAACCTACGGACCTCATTATTCGCGAGAAAATCTAGCCAGCGCGATGCAGAATATCGTTCGAAAAGTAAAGCGCCATCTGTGAGATCACAGCGGAACTAGTTCGAATTAACTTTATGTACTGTATAGCTTCTATATACAGGGTGACTGGTGAATTAGGATCAATATTTTAGGAGCATAATCGGTACATGATTCTCATTCGAATTATGTAAAAAAAATAGGTACTTAATTTTTGACCAAATTTACAAAAATTTTACTTTAAATAAATAAAGTGTGGACATATTTCCGCGGCGCGTGCGGCGTAGTGTTTGCCCCCCCGCAACCCCTGCCCCGCGGCTTATTAGTATTAGTAGGTTAGTAGGTTAGTCGGGCGAGCGCCGCCGTAAGGTTCGTCCATCTTCCCGCGCGCGCGCCCCTAGCGATCGATCTTACGCGTATACCTAATGTTTCGTGTGTGAGTGTGACCCGTAATTAGTAATTAGGTATGGCATCAATACACAAATGCAGAATAATGTGAGTACTGTGAGTAGTAAAGTGACCCATTCGTGTTAAAGCGTGTGAAAGACAATATGCGTAAACGTGCCGAACTGTGTATCACACGAGCAGGAGCTCACTTTGAACATTTGTTAAGGTTAGTGTAGTTATGTAGGTAAATAGGTAGTTAAATGATTGACAATCGTTGTAAATAAGTATGATTCCATTTTTAAATACGCCGGAAATACCAAGATAGGTAAACAGTTAATTTTTGTCCCAAGTTCATATCATTTACCTAGTCAACAAATTTGTTGCTTAAACGAGTGAAATATTTTGGTATTTTTGCCTGTTCTAAGCCAGGTTTAAAGTATGAAGGGGGATTGGATCATGCTTGTTTATCAAAGGTAGCCTGCTACCCTGTTAACACGCGGCGGCGTTTGGACGTAGGGAAAGTACCGCGCGATAACTAAATGTACCTAACTGTGTTGTGTCGTCAGCGCAGCTAGGGCGTCCACATGACGCGTAATTAATTACATAACTTTTGGTTAACTTTACTTAGAAGTTTATTAATATTTATGTTATATGTATTTTTTTTTGGTCATATATGGTCGTCAAATATCACGTCCTTAAGTATTGATACTAATTCACCAGTCACCCTGTATACAACCGCAAGGCACAGCCAATTATAGATAAAGTGTTTAAGTTAACCAGTTAAAATATTAGGTTGGTAGTTTAACGGGTATTAAGATATACATGCAGGGAGCATTTATATTTTTTTTAATGGAGTTAGTTACGCGCAGCAAGTATAAATATATAGCAAGTTTCCCTTGATATATACTTTCTATATATAATTCAGTTGCCAAACAAATATATTTTAATAGGAAATATAAAATAGTAAATTTAATTTGTATATAAATTTGTTAATAAATAAGTAAAGTAAAGCGTGTTTTAAATGTGTGTTATGTATAACAGTTGGAGATACAAATAAATAAATATAAACCTACTCCCTAAAGTCACAGAACAAAATTATAAAAGGTGAATATGATAATAGCATTCTGCCTTTAACAATAATAAAGTAAATTCAATGATAAATTATCGCCTTTATTGCAAATCCGATCCTCTGGGCAAAAATTGAACCAGCTTTCTTAACTTTGGGGGTAATAACACGAAGAGGCACCCACCAAGGGGCAAGTGTTTTGATTGCAAACGGTACAAATACAACATTTAGATTTAGAGACGAATATTAGCGCTGTATATATCTTTCAACTAACCCGCATTGGAGCAGCGTGGTGGAATAAGCTCCAAACTTGTCCTCAAAAAGGAGAGGAGCCCTTAGCTCAGCAGTGGGACATTCACAGGCTATTACTTACTATATCTTATAACGGGGGCTAATATGTCAACGCATGGCGTCAAAATATTATATATTTACAAATTATTTCGAATGACGTCACTTAACACGTCCTTAACATTTATAATATTAAGAAAAAAAAATTAAATATTAAATAATTGTGTTCATCATTTATTTATATAATTATTATATTAAAAACTAATAATCCGCCGCGGTGTTCGCCAAGTAGTCTCGTCTGCCAATGTTCGACGCCTGCTTGTTTTGGACAGCTTCAAGTTTGGGACATTCTGTAACAAAAATATGAGTAAATATATAAGTGTTACACGAACGTTCTATATTTAAAATATTTTTTATATGTTTAATGTACAGATAAATAAACAACTTTGACCTTGAGCGGAAACGACGTGATTGGTCGAGATCTAAATAGTCTGTGGTATTCATTGTGTATTCGTGAATGGCGTTTTGAATGTCGGCGAAGTTTATATGTGAACTTTGTAAGTAATATTAAAGTGTATATAAGTAGTTGAGTGTAATAGTGTTGTGTTATATATAGAGATATATTAATCGAGAACTGTTCGTAGTGCGTAATACAGCAGAGACATTAGCGAATCGCGTGGAATATGTAAATCTATATCTATTGGAATGTAGATGTTTATCTGTTTAACGCTTACTCGGTAACTGGTCCCGTGGTCTGGTATAATATAAGGTCCCATATTTTCGTAATTTATTGAACGAATTGACAGATATCGAATACTTTATTATTATAGATATATCTGTAGTCCACAATCATACCAGTAATCCTGTGTCCGAGACCACCGCAGTAGGAACAGCCCTGTCCGTCTGCCATCGGCACGTCTGGCTCGCCGATCATGTCTAGGAGGAATGACGGCACCTGAAAGTTGAAAAAATATTTGTAAAAAAATTTGTCTAGTACAGTTGGCTACAGTACAGTCACGTGGTCGCCCTCACAGGAGGCGCCCTTAGGACACGCGTATTCTGAGCCCTTAAGTAGGCTCCCAACATCCGGCTGAGTATTTTTAAGGCTCACCTTCCACCCCCTAATTCTGTCGAGGCCATTTGGGGCCAACAGTATGGGAAAAAAAAAATGAAGCGGTCTAGTACAGAACAATACAGTAGTCACGTGGTGTGGAACAGAAGATATCTACTCACCCGCTGGCCGGCCTCAGTGAGCAAGTGAGCGAGGTCCCGCAGTACACTGGTGTCGGCGGCTCTGCCCAGGAGCGTGGTGGCGACTCCCCCTCCCCCGGCTCGTCCGGTACGACCGATGCGATGCACGTAGTTCTCGATGTCCTCCGGCATGTCGTAGTTGATCACGTGCTGGATGTTCTCGAAGTCCAGACCTGGAACAGGTGGAGTTTATTAGTAATAGCCCGTCTTACAGTTTATTTAGCCTGTATATGTATTAGGAATATATGATCGATTCATTTTTAAAAGGCTTTATTTTTTATAATTGTATTGGAGCCGAGATTTCATCTCGTGTTTTTCGGTGAAGGAAAACATCGTGAGGAAACCTGCATGTCTAATTTCACTGAAATTCTGCCACATGTGTATTTCACCAATCCGCATTGGAGCAGCGTGGTGGAATAAGCTCCAAAGCCTTCTCCTTTTAAAAAAGGGAGAAGAGGCCTTAGCCCAGCAGTGGGAAATTTACAGGCTGTTACCGTACTCGATGTTAAAATACTTCATAATTTTTTTGGAAGTGTGTTTTTTTTTATTTGTGTTTATTATAATTAAAGTGCTTTTAATAAAGGCTATATAAAAATACTAAATTCGCCATATAAGTAGTCCAAGTACCTTTGCTTGCGACGTCCGTAGCCACGAGGACGTCCTTCTCTCCTTTTCTGAACGCTTCCACGGCACGCGATCTCTCCTCTTGATCCTTACCACCGTGAATGGCCACAGCCTCCACACCTGGAGAACATAGTGATCATGATAATGCTTCCCTAGCTGATTGGACAGGCTGGCTAACCTCAACGACTTGTCAACGGGAGAGTCTCATATTGGTACTCATCGTGAGTATTTTTTTTAAAGAAAACCAAATGATTAAATAAAAGGGGAGGGGGGGGGGGGTTTGCGAGATAACGGGCGTTCTAAGAGTTCAGTGACCAGTATCTCCCTCTCCTCCTACTAGCTTTAAGCGTTTTAATAAAATACATGAAATTGACGACTGTTGCTCTAATGTGTGTGTGTGTTACGTACCCTTGAGCAGCAGGTACTCGTGTATGGCGTCGACGTGCTGCTTGCGCTCGGCGAACACGAGCACGGGGGGCGGAGTCTTCTGCAGGCAGTGCAGCAGGTGCACGGTGCGCGCCTCCGCCTTCACGGGCTCCAGCTCCTGGCGGACGCTCAGCGACGCCGCCCCCGCGCGACCCACGTTCACCGTCACCGGCTTCACCAGCGCCGACCTGGGGAGGGCATTTCGGATATCTCACTGCTGGTCCCTATTATTATATTTCTAGGACAAAGTTAGCCATTAGGCCAGCGAGGCTGTCAGTATGTTTGGAGGATATTAAGTGGTCACCACCGCCCATAGACATTGGCGATGTGATAATTTTTTAACATTCCTTTATAAAGATACATACCTCGCGAAGTTCTGTATTTTCCTAGGCATGGTCGCGCTGAACAGGAGCGTCTGTCGCTGACTGGCGAAGTAAGAGAATATCGTTCGGACGTCTTCCTCGAAGCCCATGTCTATCATCCTATCAGCTTCATCCATACAAAGATAGCGACACACGTTCAGCCTTATCTGGAAAAATAACACGGAGTGACTTCCTTTATCTGGTTATATTTGGTGGGAGAGCTTCGTGTTAGCCCATCTACCAGTAGTACCACCCATCTTCAGATATTTTACCGCTAAACTATATAAGCAATACTTAATATTGTTGTGTTACGGTTTGAAGGGTGAGTGAGCCAGTATAACTACAGGCACAAGGTAAAACATTGACGATGTTTAGGGCTCTTAATATTTCTTATAGTGCCAATGTCTACTGTGATCACAACTTACCATCCGGAGGCCTCTTTGCACTCTGTTTAATAAAAAACAAAATGATAACTATAGACATACAACGAAAGTTATATATATGTATTACATTAAATATCTCTTACCATTTTCTTATCTAACATATCCATGAGTCGCCCCGGGGTTGCTACCATAATGTGAACCCCTCTTTGAACCACTTCCATACACTCTGACACCGCTACACCTGTGTACAATAATCATTGGCTGTATACAGACAGCTAGGCTGTATAAAGTGAGATCGCTATTCGCTTATAGCGAAATCATTTTTCACAAGACCGCCTTTCCGCACCATTGTTATTCAATTTATTGTTATATGTTACTCTTATGTTATATTTATTTATTATGATATCAACACCAATAAGAAGTACATACAATACAATTGAGTCTTTAAACATCAGGTTATACAAATCAAGTGTCTCCTAAATTATAGGTTTTGCAAAATATGTATATCAACATTTCAAGTTAACAAAAATAATAACTTTATAAATTGCAATATTTATAATATTTAGATATTCAGAATTAAATTATTATAAAATTATCACAAAATTGGGATGAAATTAATAAAATATAATTATCTGAGAGCATAAAAAAAATTTAATACGATTATATGCAAATAATAATAAGAGGTACATTTATAAAGAAAATAAAAACAATAATTTATACATTATCATTGAAAAAATAAATAGATATATATAAAAATAGATTATATGTTATTTTTATGTTGTGAAATAAAGTATTTAATAAATAAAGTAATAAAAGTCAGGTTATAATAATAATAACATAATACTGATGAGATGATTATATACATTAATGTATATAAATAAAGTGATATAATTATCTGCTAACTGGACCAATCTGTGCTCCAAGCTCCAACTCACCTCCTATAGCCAAACAGCTCCTAATTTCGGGACTGCCAGTCATCTTCAGGTGTTTTACGAAGTGTAGTATGATATCGTGGGTCTGTTTCGCCAGCTCCCTCGATGGACAAATTATCAGACCGTACGGACCTTCGTTTCTGTTAACAATTAAACAACCGTTGCTTGAATTATGTGATATATCCATATTGAATTTGTATACAATAAAGTTTTTATATAATTTAATAAATGTCAACTTGGCTTAGGCCCCTGATTTGCTAATAGCTCTGCTATATTATACACTCAGTGGCGTGCTATTGGAGAGGCCTATGTCCAACAGTGGGCGACGAATGGATGATGATGATGATATTATACACTACCAACAGTTGCATACCGTTACCAACAATGCATTGGAAGTAGGAGATTTTAGGTACCTTATGTACTTTTATGCATTCCAGAATACATAAGTGCAATATTTCATTATGATTTGTTGAGTATATAATATACATTTTACTGCGCATTTCAAACCCTAGTTTCGAGTTAATTCTGTGGGCCGATCCCGGCGGCACTGCAATGCCGGGCCGACCCGTGACGAGAGTGGAGCGAGCCCCGAACATCCCGTCGTGGTACAAAAATCAGTTTAATATACTGGTCCCGCAGTGCGGGAACTTTCAGATATTAAGCTGAAAAGAACAGATACTACACTTTGATCTTAGCCAAAAGGCCGAGAAGCGATAACTCGAAGGGAACCAACCCACGGACGTCATTATTCGCGAGAAAATCTAGCCAGCGCGATGCAGAATATCGTTCGAAAAGTAAAGCGCCATCTATGACGTTACGGCAAATGTTTACCTTTCCGCATACGAGAAAAAATTGCCAGTGCGATACAGAAATATCATTCTCTTGATACAGCGCCATCTATGAGATTACAGCAAAACCAGTTCGAATTATCTATACATATGTATAATGGCGTCATCTAGCGACATCGAACTGTATAACTAAATATGACTTGTGACGATTGATAACTATATTTATCTTTATATACATATATAATTATTCTTGTACGTGTGTATATATATCACTATTACTACAAGCCTGGACCGATTTTAAAGTTTTTAGTACGTAATACGTATATGACTTGAGAGATTGGGCCCGGTAAAGAACAGAGAATAAATATATTGTTATTTCACCCACGCCGAAGTCGGGAAAGCTAATTTGTTAAACAATCATATAATCTTTTTCGATAGAATATTCTAAATCAAAAACTCAAGTTTGATTAAAATCCATCGGAATAGTATAAGAGGTGTTGTTTAGCTTCCGTTAATAAAACGTTAAGTATAAATATTCTATTATTCTTTGTATACTTACAACAAATCGAATGCGTAAGGCACAGCTAATTTTAGATAAAGTATTTAAGTTAACCAGCAGGGGCGTAGCTACCGCTGCACAGCCGTATAAAAAGATACGGGGCCCCTAGTTAAAGGGGCCTCGAACTTAAAAAAGCAATGAAAATATTAAACACATTTAAAAAAAAAATTGAAAAGGTACATTAAGTGGTTGACGGTCAAGTATCTAAATTGCAATTGAAAATTGAATTGAATTGCTAATTGAAAAAAAAAATCGCCGCGGTTAAAATTAAAGGCCCCCCACCAAATTATGACAAAGGGGCTCATCAAGGGCAAGCTACGCCACTGTTAATCAGTTAAAATAATTAGTTGGTAGTTTAACGAGCAAGTTGGCGTTAGTTACCAGGAGCTATAGTATATAGAGTATAAGTATATAGCTTGACTTGCATTTTTAATCTATTTGTTATTATTATATATTATAATATTTAAACTTAGGTCAGAAATTATGAAATACTGCGTTAGCCAAGGATGATTTATTAATCAATAAATATTGTATTAATTATTAGATTTACCTTACATCTAGAAGTTTGTCTGAATTAAATATGTTAAAATTGTAATTTATAATTTCAAATAAATACATTTTAAATGAATGGTTTTTTTTCAACCATCTTACCGCTACTATCGTTATTCGTTACACTCATTGTTCCATTTTATTTTTATTCTCTTTCTATTATTTCATGAAGTTTAAAAAATTTATGTGCAAGCATATTTTTATTTCCAATAAGCATCGCAATCAAAATTTCAAATTGATGTCTGATGACCGAGGTGGAACGTGACTGATGTGGGATAGATGTCCTGGCTGATAGTGATGAATTGAGAAATATCTTTGGATTTTATTTAGTTGTCTCTCTTGTGTGACCTTGAGATTGTGAATTCCTAATTCCTATCCCTGTTGGGGTGTTTGGATGAATTACCATCATTTGGTTGTAGTTATAATCTGTGTTGTAAGTACCACTTACCGTATAAACGGCATCTTGACTTCTTGTTCAATACAGAACATGATTATAGGCAGGGTGAAGACTAGGGTCTTCCCGGAGCCGGTGAAGGCTATGCCTATCATGTCCCTGCCGCTGAGCACAGCTGGTATACCCTGGACTTGGATGGGAGTTGGACTCTTGATACCCTTTGCTTCTAGACCCCGAAGGATGCCTGAAATTGGTTGGAGTTTAAGTAAATTACATCTTATATATCATATCTATAGATTCCTTTATCAAAATAAAAATATTCTTTATTCAAGTACTTCATTCATCACATATTGAACAGCCAAACAGCAATAGTTAGAATTGTATGTTCAGTTTGAAGAGTGAGCGAGCCAATTTAACTACAGGCACAAAAGATGACAACTCCTTGATTTTTTTATTTTTTTTACAGTTAATAGGCAAGCGCTTGTCCGTTGATATAAAATACTTAACCGCAACTGTAACAGCATGTGAATGTCCCACAGCTGGGCTAAAGGCCTCCTCTCCTCTTTTTGAGGAGAAGGTTTGGAGCTTATTCCACCACACTGCTCCAATGCGGGTTGGTGGAATACACATGTGGCAGGATTTCAGTGAAATTAGACACATGCAGGTTTCCTCACGATGTTTTCCTTCAACGTAAAGCAAGAGATGAATTATAATCACAAAATTAAGCACATGAAAATTCAGTGGTGCTTGCCCGGGTTTGAACCCACGATCATCGTTTAAGATTCACGCGTTCTTACCATTGGGCCATCTCGGCTCCCGGTAAAATACTTAAGGCGAAATTATTATTATTTAATTTTGACGGTGGGGGGTTTATTTTAGATGTTAGTTACCATATATGTATATACCTTGTCTGTAAAGCGTTTGCATAATATCGTAATTATCGCTTAAGTATTTAGGATATGTAAGCGTAACAAACAAACTCACTCGCACTTATATTATTAGTTAGGATAATAATCTTGGAGTACCTTTTGGAAATTTCATATGTTGGAACGTCTTAATCGGAGGTGGGACATCTTCACCCTCGACCAAGATCCGCAGCTCTTGACGAACCTGCTCGTGTCGAGATTCAGGCAGATCCAGGACAACGCGCGGGGGCCGCCAGGAGGTTTTAATCGGTTCCGAGTATTGGATTCCTGGAAGCAGTTATCATCATCATTAAAGTTGTTTTTGGGTGTGAGAAACGTATTTAATATATTTTGACCAAAAAGCTGCGTTTGAGTACGATCTCTGCTTGATGCATTCACCGTCCTTAATATATATATATATATATTACAGTAAATATTAAAGTAAAAGCATGTTAAATCATGTTGTCCCACTGCTGGCCTAATATGTGTGACAAGTCTGGTTCAGTGAAATTAGACAATATTTCTTGACTGTTTGCTTTCACTGCCAAGCACGAGTTTAATAAATATATATTTATTCATGTTAAGAGAACACATGTGAAGAGTGACATGTGATGAGGTTGCTAAAAAAACATACCTTTTGCCAATTCAGCAACTCCCATAAGTGCTTTACTTTGAGCAACGCTTTTTAATATATGTTCCTCTTCCTTAGCCTGCCTCTCAGCGGCTGATAGGGCTCTGGCTTCTGCTATCCGTTTTAGCTCGCTGTGTTGATCCAATAGAGATACATTGTACCGACGTCCCCATTCTTCTTGAGAGGCTAAAAGGTTTTTATAATCATTAGAAATCAAAGTTATATTGTCCTGACCGATTTTGATTGTCGTGACTATTCTTGACTGACAGACTCGATGGAGAACGGCTAATAGGAGATATAACAGTTCTCAAGTGACAAAGATTCATATGATTTTAAGTAATTACGGGTTATAAGATGTTAATATATCAAATAATGATTAAAGAACAATTATTCACACTATGGAATCTGTCATCAAAATTATATTATTACTTATTTAGTAATAGTTTATATCATGTTATAAATATCTAATCAAATCAAATACTCTCCATTGTACAACATACAATAAAGAGTTTCACAGTTGAATGGTTTTAACAGAGAAGGATTTAGAATATGGGGAATGGGGAAGTGTGAATGCAAGTTTTTAGTGTTAGGCTTCCATGTTTAATGTAGAGATTGTTCAATAGAAAGTCGAGGATTTCATTAAGGTAAAAAGACAGATCAGGTTATTGCGAAATTCCTATACGTAAATACTTAAGTATGTAATTTATAAATAAATAAATATTTTACCTTCATCATCTGGATCGTTCTCGCTGGAACTCTTAGTTTCAGCGGCTGCTTCAGCAGCAACTTGGCCGAGACGACCTAATTTTAACAATTTCTGTTTTTTCCGTTCCTTAACTGGTATATAAGGTTCGTAATTATCCACATCTTCTTCAGATTCGGAAGACTTTTCGCGTCGGTAACGTTTAATCGGTACCTCGGACATTTTAATTTAAAAATTTCATATTTTGTAACAACAAAAGTTTGTTATTGTCTTTCCCAAAACATTGATTTGACATATGAACACTGAACAGTGAAGTGACTACTGTGCCTTGTGTTGCCATATCTTAAAATATGATATCCCTGCTTATACTGAAAAATTTAAAAATAAATAATGAATATTATATATTTGTTTATTTGATGTATTTTTCATAAAATATATAAGTCAAAAGCCAAATGTACTAGTTGTTGCCCGTGGTTTCGCCCTCGTTTTAGGCCTTAGAATTCAAGCTTGCTTCATACTATATTTCATCAAAATTGATTCACTGGTTTAGCTGTGAACTTTTGAATTTTTAATATTAGTATAGTAATAATAGAGGGACTTGCATAAAGCTGTACCACTAAGTAAAATAAAGCCAAATAATGGTTATTTAACAGTTATGGCTTTAACATTATATATAAGCCCTGAAACCCAAATGTTAACAGAAAAATTTTGTTGGATATATAATTAGCGCAGTTACCTCCAAGAACAGAATTGAAAATTAAATAGGGGTTTTCCTATATACATAGATTCAAATTAAATATAAACAGCTCCTAATAAGATCCGAATTAGTTCTTAATGTAAGCAACTTACTTTGTTACATTTTGAAAAAATATTAAAATATTTCTTAATTATAATTGTTACATATAGTAATCTCAAAGACAATTACAACACCCCTGCGTATTGCTTCCACTGGTAGAAGGACTTAACTTTCGCTCCAAGAATCTAAATTGCGATTCAACGGTAACATGCTGTATGCCGCTAAATTCCACGCGGTCATGATTTGTAGAGTAGCTATTTTTAATTCTGATTTGTTTGTTATTACTGAAATCCTCAATGTAAACTTATTTTTATAAAATGATATAAATTTAGATATAAAAATAATACATGTACTGTGTATGTCTATGAAAACAGTTGGCAATTTCTATATATGCAATTGATTACAATTCTTCTGCAAGACATTAAGAATTACGCAATATTGTGTAACATTTTAATGTTGAACACTTAAGGTAAGCAGCGTTTTGATAAGAATTTTCTACTTGCGAAGACGCACCTTCAGGAAGAAAATATGAAAAGTCGTACTATATGTGATACATGTCTTATATAGGTGACTATTGACAATGTATTTCCGTAATTCAACCTACTTCATGACGGAAGGAAGCTGCCAATAAAATTGCAATTACGGAACGAAACAGAATTTGTCAATGTCATACCAAAACATTAAGTGACACGTAACTTCACATAATTAAATTTGCTTTTTGTGACCTCCAAATGTGAAAAACCGCAAAAATACACACATGTTCCGATCGTTTGTAACATTTAAAAATGTCAGATAAAGGTTTCGGTGATTACACGAACAGGAATGTTGTCAAAAACCCACTATTGTCCTCAGCCGTAACTGGACTATCAATTGAAGATTTGACGCACAATGCAGTTTTGTTACCCGCTATTCCCAGCCAGGAACTGATTACGAGACAAGGTTAGTGCTATTTTAGTCCCTGAAAGGTATTAAAACTAGATGTTTCGCGCGACCTTGGTGTGAAAGTGAAAAATACATCACCTCTATTTTGAAACGTCGTCTGTCAGTTTTTGCTCGGATCGTGCGTTTTTTCGCATGTTTTCTAATAACAACGAAAGTTAATTCATTAATAATATAAATGTTTGTGTGAAATATTTGATTTTTTTGTGTTCAATTCGTATAATCGATGTAATAATTATAAAATGTCGTCGTTTTTGTATAAATCGTTCAAAAACGCACCATTCCAGAGTGGTTTTGCACCAGATTTGCATATACCATCGAGTTCAAGTTATAAAAGCGTTGGAATGGTTTTTAGAAAATTTGTAAGTTATTATTTGTTTTTTTTTAAGTCTTCAATTCGAGTTACATAATTTTTTTTTCGTTTCGTCATATCTATAATGATTATCTAAAATGATCATAATTTATATATATTTAAAAACAAAAAGTTCTTTTTTTAAATATAATATTTTTAATTATTTATTATTATTTTTTTACTCTGTCTAAATTATCTGAGTAATTTTTAATATAAGAGAAATGGTTATGAAATAATTTTCTTAAATTAAATTGTTGACAGTTTCTAGAAAACCACCAACTCATTCAATTAATATAGTGAGTTTGAATCGTCTTCATGAATATTAATTTCATTCATAAATTTACTTACCATTAAAAACAGATTGAATGTTTACAAAATCAAATTAACTAGAAACCCCAAAACAATGTAAAAACAAATACAATATCAGAAACAAAAGACCCAATTGTCAATAGCAATGCTACAGCTGCTTAAGAAAAGGCTGAATGGTTTAAAAGAATTACAATATGATTATATATAAAATTAAATTATATATATATATTATATATATACTAAATACTCTTTACAATATACAACAAGTTGTCACAGATTAATAAGTGTATTGCACCTCAGCTAAGATTTGTTTTTTAATACCTTATGATTTTTTTTTTTATGATAAATCTATGTACAGGTGAAAAAATATTTGTGCCCTAAAACTTTTGTATCTTATGACAAATTTATATGTAGAATTCAAGTGTTTGTGTGTCCATAGTTCTTCTTAGTTCATGAATAAGTGATTTTAATGAATTATATTGGATACCTGGATATTTTTTTTATTTAAGTCTGGTAGGTGGTAGTGTTGCCGACATTTATAATTATCATTTATTTTCTTTTTTATCTATTTTTTTTTATCCTTCAATTTTTACCTCGCGACACTTCTCAATGTTTTTTTTAATGTAATATATTTTTTATGATTTATTAATCTATCATTGATTGAAAATATATCTTGAAATTAAATCTTTATTTTAACCGTACAAAGTCCAGACGAGCATTTAGTAAACATATATAATATGTTATTCATATATATTTAATTTTGGGTTAATTTTTTCTTTTCATGGAATCCATGATCCAAGATTTAACTATGAAACTTTTTTCTTAAATTAATGATTTATTTTTAAATTTCGAATTTAATAAATAGAATTCTTTTAAAATAAAAATGTTTTTAGTTATTGGTTTTAGTTTCTATTATATGATAACTGTGTCGTTTTTTTGTTATATTTCGAAGGAACAATGTGGATTTCTGCGTAAACAATAATGGTTCTAATCTTCTAAAGTTCTTAATCTTTGAAAATTTTATGTTTTAATTAAATTTCTCTCCTACAATTGTTCCTAACGAAGTTAAAGAAAGAATCTAATGGTATTGTTACTTAAAATGGCCATAAAATTAGAGAGTTATCTACATATGTTGTTGGTTGGGCCAGGGTAATCACGTTCATGGATGAATGTGAAAGCGTACCATACGGAAAGCGTACCGCGGTAACACCGTGGTGATTTTAGTCGGTATGAGTCCGACATAACCCTCCATCATGTCCGAGATGGAAGGTATCTATGAGAATTTCCCCATGAAAAAAAAAAGTGTTCAACGTCATTTGCAACAAATTAGAAACATGTGCGTTGACGATACAGGGTGTTACCTGTATGTATATCTGTGCGTAGGCTTAGTAAGCTAGTATTGCGTATTTGAAATGTTTCTGTGGTCAGGGCATTTATAATTCATCTCATGCTCGGCGGTGAATGAAACTTGCAACTGTCAGATGAAATTATTCCACATGTTTAACCAGCGGACTTTTCCCAGCCTTGGAGCTATTATTATTACATTTTTATAATTTCAATTCATTCTTTATAACAAAGTAGCCCGTCTTTGTGACAACAGGAATAGCTCCCTGGCTCGCTATCCTACTATATATATTTTTCACTTAGATTAATAACATTTTTGATTAATTTATATTTCAAAATTGTTTACTTTTATTATAATGTTTATTATTTAAGACGGATTTCTTGTTCAATGTTCTTGTAGACCGACCAACAAGAGTAAACAAAAATTGAAATTGTAAATAGGCACCCATGATACAGGAACACCTAATGTGGAACCATCGGTTAGATCAAAACTCGTATGTTTTGTTTTTTTTTTTATAAACCTTTGAACAATAATCAGATCTAGAGTATTATATCCCTCGTGTCTGTAATTACACTGGCTCCCTTTCCCTCTGAACTGATGAGTGGAATTTCTAATTGATTGGGTTTGTGTATATAATATTTTGTGTTATCTTTGAATATATATAAGAAACAAACTCGCCATTATATAACGGTAGACTTTATACACTGAAGTTTATTTAGAGGTTAATTAATTTTTTTAAAGCTGTTGTCCACTGAGGTTTTTGTTGACATGTAGAATATAATCCAAGATATGAGAGTTTCTTTATAAATGAAATCAAAATATACTTTATAATAAATAATAATAATAAAATCATTTATTTCGACCAAACAGGGATCATAGATACAAAATATTATTTAAATCAAATCTAAATTAATTAAATCGAAATAAAATTTGAATTTTATTTCAATTTAATTAATTTAGATTTAGAAATTAAATCGATTCACTAATCAAAAGAAATCACATTAAATTAAATTCCATTATGTAATTATTGTCAATTTACACATTAATATTCATTATTAGTCAGTACATGAGATTCTAGGAGGTAACTGCGATAATTATGTCTTCAACAAAATTTTGTCTGCTAATATTTGGGCTTCAGGGCTTTATTTGGCTTTATTTTACTTAGTGGTACAGCTCTATGCAAGCCCCTCTATTATCTCCCACTCTATTATTACTATACTAATATTAAAAATGCAAAAGTTCACGGCTAAGCCAGTGAATCAATTTTGATGAAATATCGTATGAAGCAAGCTCGAATCTAAGGCCTAAAACGAGGGTGAAGCCTCGGGGAACAACTAGTACATTTGCCTTTTGACTTATATATTTTATGAAGAATACATCAGATAAACAAATAACAGATAAAAATATTGCAATGATTCAAGTACTGACAGTCAAATCTGCATGCGAACATTTTTAGGAACTCTATGCAATCCAGTCTTATGAGCACATTTGAATGTGGTTGTATAATTAAATTTAAATCTACATTCCGAAGCAGTTGTAGATTTTTAATAGGAGAACCATCAAGATACACAGTTTTTTTTTATAGAACAGGACGGCGGACGAGTATATGGGCCACCTGATGGTAAGTGGTCACCAAACGCCCTTAGACACTGGCACTGTAAGAAATGTTAACCATCGCTCACATCGCCAATGCGCCACCAACCATGGGAACTAAGATGTAATGTCTCTTGTGCCTGTAATTACACTGGCTCATTCACCCTTCAAACCGGAACATAACAATACCAAGTACTGCTGTTTTGCGGTAGAATATCTGATGAGTGGGTGGTACCTACCCAGACGTGCTTGCACAAAGCCCTACCACCAGTAAGTAGTAACAGTAGTTAAATAAAATTGAATAATTATGTATCCTGCATGGATATTAACGATTACCCCTTGTTTTCGTTAATCGAGCACGAGATTAATACATACAAATAAAGAGAAATTTCTGTCTGTCATTTCAAAATAATTCTCTTTTTAAGTTAAGGTAACTTTCATATAGACAGACATATTGTCTATTTATATATAGAACCCAAATAATATGTTTTTTATTTTTCGTTTCTCTTTGTCTGTTTGTCCCGGGTACCTTCAAAACGAATACATTTTTTAATAATATCCTGTGACATTATTCACACACGGCCATCTGATCCCAAACTGAGCAGAGCTCGTACTATGGAAACCAGACAACTGATATACTACATATACTGCTTTTCTTTTGTAAATACATACTTATATAGATAATTACACCTAGATTAAACAGATATGTTCAAATTGCTTGTCTTTGTTTAACTTACGACTAAATCTCTTTGTTTCTAAATAAGGGACCGTAACAGCCTGTGAATGTCCCACTGCTGGGCTAAAGGCCTCCTCTCCCTTTTTTGAGGAGAAGGTTTGAAGCTTATTCCACCACGCTACTCCAGTGCGGGTGGTGGATTGCACATGTGAAATTAGACACATGCATGTTTCCTCACGATGTTTTCCTTCACCGTAAAGCACGAGATGAATTATTATCCCAAATTAAGCACATGGAAATTCAGTGGTGCTTGCCCGGGTTTGAATCTACGATCATCGGTTAAGATTCACGCGTTCTTACCACTGGGCCATCTCGGCTTCTAAATAAGGGAAAGGGGGGGAAAAAAAGTAATGAAAGAGTTGTTATCATATAAAATTTTATTTGCAATAAAATACAATAAAATAACTCATAATATATGGCTGAATGCTTAATAATATTAATTTATATTAAATTTTTTTTATTTAATTAATCAATAAATTGTACTACCCGTATTAGTAAAATATATTTAATTAAAAATTATAAAAAAAAAATATTGAAAATCTCAACGAATATCAGCTATGCTTATAAAATTTGTTTAAGGGTTAGTTCAACAATGTTGTCTTTTTCTTTCGAATGTCAAAACAATGATGTTAGAAAGGGATGTAACACGTGAACGCGTTCCGACGTCGTGACGTTTCGCGTTACGTCATCGTGTAACGCGAGCTTAGGAACTTATGTGTGGTAGCCCTACAATGCTGTGTCTCCTTCTTTCGAATGTCGAATCGATGATGATAGAAAGAGACAAAACAGTATTTAACTAAGCAACGTTTATAAGTACAGCCGTATGTTTTGATAAAATATTGTTGACAATAAATATCTTAATATTATTATTAGTTTTTTTTTTAAATGTTTAATTAACTTAATAATAATAAAGGTAACTTAAAAGTTATATTATATTTAAAAAACGATATATTTTAAAACTCTTCGAATATGTATTTAAGTTATTGCTTTTAAAGGTAACTAAAGGCTAAATGCTCCGCGTGTTCACTCGTTGATGGTTCCGTAAACGGTCGTAGCATTATTTTAATTGCGCCTGACCTTCACGAGTATAATCAAATGCAGTTTTTTTTTAAATTCGACTGTTAATTCCATGTGCCATGATGTTTACATCCAAAGAAATAAAAAGAACATTCAATAGCCACAGTGGAAGTAAAGTTGTAATGAAGAGAACATTTGTGACGTCACATCTCATCTTCATTATTCGTTGTGTTTTTGTCATGATAAAAATCTTTATTTTCATCATCACGTACTCAATTCGAAAATAGCAAAACTTGCTCGCTTTCGTTTGGTTTATTGTTGTGTGAACTGTTCAGTTTTATCATTTAAAGTACAGATAAGTTATACTGTACTGGATAAGGGGGTGAAGAATACCTTCAATAACTCGGAAATTTGATGTCGGATTTCTATGATTTTGCTGTTATTCTGACTGTAATGTGGTTCTCTACCACCATGGTACAAGTGCTTCTACTTCTTTCTTTCTATTTCTATAGAATACACACAACGATAAGTGTTTCAAGACACATGGGCACATCTCAATTATCGATGAGTTTCCTTTCATATTTTACGTGTCGACACCCATCTTAAACTTGAGCTATTAAGCTTGCATTGAGCTTTATATGTGTTTTTTTTTTCATATTGGACGGATACTTGAAACTTAATCCTGTATATAAATTAAAAAAAAAATACTTTACAAAGTTTTTAATATAAATCGCTTGATCGATTGCGTTCTTAATTGATATTTCTCGATGTCGTGTATGTCGGTAGTTCCCTGGATTCCTTCCGGCGTTTAACACACCAATATATGAAAACTATTATTAAAACTAATAATACGATAATAAGTATGACTCCAAGAGCGATCGCTGCAATGCCAGCTTCGTTTATATAATCTGTGGAAAGGTGAAAAAGAAATTAAAAGGACAATTTTAATTTTTCTATACATTGTCATGTGATGACATTAGTGGCATAAAAGTTTGTGCCTTTGCCTCACTTGTATATAAAAAAAAAATATCATCAAATAAATCTAGATAGTTCTACAAATACATACTTGAAATATCAATGGTATAGCTGTTTACGTTTCCGAAGGCATCAACAGAGTTAACAATGACCCTTGGGGCGCAGCAGGTCGCTCTGTATGAAGCCATCACCTGGTCTCTAGCGCCGGATATGAAGTTGCCGTCATACACCAGCCCTAGTGGTGATGATGTTAGACGGAGTAGACCTGGAAATATGGATACAGCTGTTGGTGCGAGATCTTGTCGATAGGAGATGTTTCTCCAATGTACATAAATACCCCGCCAGATTAAAATAATACAACTTTACTCTATCCCCTTAGGAATAGGGGGTAAATGTCTAAGTGCCTAGGGGCCTTAAACCTCTGAGTCGGGGCCCGGATAGAGAGAAGCTATATACCGTGTATACAGATTTAAATTTAAAGCAGTTTACAAATGACAAATATACACAAAAAATAATATATATATATATATAGGATAAAATATAATATATATATATATATATATATATATATATATATATATATATATATATATATATATATTCCTTTGTTTGTGCGTGCAATAAAGATATTTATTATTATTATATAAATACAATAGTTCAGTTTCACAATAAACTTACCACCAACGGGATCTCTGGCGATGATGGTCGCTGACCAGACGTGATCAGCGCAGTCGCTGCCCTGCCTCCCTAAACAGGATCCCTGGAAGTTGTGCCTCATTTCCGGTGCAGTCACGTCTCGTATATTCTCGCCAGGGTTCATCACGTAGACGTACGTTGATATTGAGACTTGATCTATACCTGAAACAAAAGAAGGGTAGAAAAAAATTATAACTCACTTGTATTCAGTTACATGGCTGTGGCTGTGCCAAAGAGACTAGGCAAACTGCGCAGGAGTGTCTGCGCAGACACAGGTGCATTTTCTATTCCCTAACTCTCATAATCCGATGGAACGACAATTCGACACGACCGGAAAGAGTTCAGGCGCAAGACCTTTACGTGCTTTCCGAGGTATGGGTGTGCACACACTTCTAACTTCCAGACTCCCGATGTGAATAGGATCTCGGGATCTGTGGCCTTATATCTAGCCACTAGAATAAAGACGCAGTCATCAGTACCAACTACAATGAACAAACTCATACATACATAAACAGACATAACATACACGTTCAGAGATAATAAGAATAATAAATTATATAAATAATTAGTCATGATTAGGTATTTAACTGAAAACAGATAAAATTAATTTGTATATTTAGATCAGCGATCAGTAAACTATTGGAATGATTATGTAAGAGAGGTAGACTTAAAAGAATAATGGTAACTTAAAATGAGGCAGTTACTTTGAAATCACAGACAGAGACAAAATATTTTCTGCCCTTTTCTCTCCTCTGTTTCTGTTTTTAGTAACCACTGACGAGATTTAGTGTTAAAATAAGAGCATGTAAAACATGTGAGCGTCTACCGATCTCACGCACACGTAACAAATCTTGCGCTGACGTCATTTGACGTTCGAAATCTTACGCTAACTCGTCTGACACTCAAAGTCCCAATTAGTTACCGTATTGTTAGATGTTTACACATCGAAATGTTCGAATTTTCTCAAATTTTTTAATTCTGATTATAATCGTATTTACTAACAAGTGAACAATGTGAAAATGCCGAGATGACCCAGTGGTAAGAACGCGTGAATCTTAACCGATGATCGTGGGTTCAAACCCGGTCAAGCACCACTGAATTTTCATTTGCTCAATTTGTGATTATAATTCATCTCGTGCTTGACGGTGAAGGAAAACATCGTAAGGAAACCTACATGTGTCTAATTTCAGTGAAATTCTGCCACATGTGTATTCCACCAACCCGCATTGGAATCGCAACATGGTGGAATAAGCTCCAAACCTTCTCTGTTACGGCTGTTACGGAAGAGTGTTCGATAAAAAACGACATACCATAAGCTGTGAATGTAACGAGGTCCCGTGCACCAGGTTGAGCGTTCTGGTTGATCGTTAAACTGACTATAATTGTAGCCGTTTGACCTGGAGCTATGGTTTGCCTGAAAGAAATGGTATACAATAATGTTAGTAATTTCTTTATTCAATTCAACGTCAGCAGCTTTGCCTGTTAGATATCCTGTTCGGTGCCTTCGATAACATGTATGTAAATTGGCGCCCAAAATGGGGCACGTACAGTACTTCTGAATTAATGTATACTGGTGTTAGGGCTTTGTGCAAGCTCGTCTGGGTAGGTACCACCAACTCATCAGGTATTCTACCGCAAAATAGCAGTACTTGGTATTGCTGTGTTCCGGTTTGAAGGGTGAGTGAGCCAGTGTAATTACAGGCACAAGGGACATAACATCTTAGTTTCCAAGGTTGGTGGCGCATTGGCGAGGTAAGCGATGGGTAACATTTCTTGCAGAGCCAATGTCTAAGAGCGTTTGGCGACCACTTACCATCAGGTGGCCCATATGCTCGTCCGCCTTCCTATTCTATATAAAAAAAAATACAAGTAGTCATACGCATATTAGGAGGAGAGGGGGTGGGTATTAGGTAATAAGAAATAGCCTATGTCGGTTCTTTGGGTTCAGGCTTGCTTCGTACCAAATTCCATCAAAATCGGTTCAGTGTTTTAGCCGTGAAGGCAGACAAAGTCACTTTCGCATGTATAATATTAGTATATATCACGGTAACAGCCTGTAAATGTCCCACTGCTGGGCTAAGGCCTCTTCTCCCTTTTTGAGGAAAAGGCCAACGCCTTCTCCTCAAAAGAGCTTATTCCACCACGCTGCTCCAATGCGGATTGGTGGAATACACATGTGGTAGAATTTCAATGAAATTAGACACATGCAGGTTTCCTCACGATGTTTTCCTTCACCGAAAAGCACGGTTTGAACTCACGATCATCGGTTAAGATTCACGCGTTCTTACCACTGGGCCATCTCGGTTTTTATAAGTATATATATAAATTACTAATTGTATTGTTTATTGTATGATTTTAATTTCGTATTGTATAAAACTCACGATCTAGGTTCCATTCCGGTTAAGAATTTTAACTCTCCGACTGCTTCGAAGTTAAATCTGACCGCCTGTTCTCTGAAGTTTGTTACTTCGTAATACAGCTGGAATAGAATGCTTTAGTTTCTTACAATCGCACAGGTAGTATAGTTGACTATTTATTATCTTACAATAATTATCGGGAAACGTGGAATTAAATAACAGTAGAATAACACATAAACCAATCAAGTTTCTACTAATACCTAATACTGTAGCAAAAAGTAAATAATGACAGGAGAATGATTAAAATTTGAAATCAACCAGTAAGCAATAGTGATAAAAAACAAACTAATTAATCATTGATTTAAATAATGTTACTTTCAAAACTTAAAAGGTAGCGAGGTAAATATATCCATGGTATTTTTATTACACGAACGATGGATGAAACTATTTTGTGTGTAGAGCAAATCAAATAGAGCATGTATATATGTATTAATTTATGAGTGAAATAACGCATAATATTTAAAATTGCATTTTAATACATTGAAATATTTGTGATACAGCGTCATTGAATCCAATGAGTATTATATGATGACGCCTTATATATTTGGCTATGTATGGGTGCTATGTCCAGCTTAACAATTGATTTTCTCGGCATACGGTAATGTATAAATAAAATTGGAACCCTGAAGGGGTATAATTGTTTATTATTTAAAAAAAAAATGTATATAACAAAAGTTTTTTTAATTAGAATATGTTGTTAAATAATATAGAAAATATACATATTACTGATTAGTAAAATCAACCCCTCAAAGGAGTATTTATGTAATATAATGTCAAGTTATTTATTGTGAGTCGGGGTTACCTGCAATCGATCTCCGGGTGCGCCATATATCTTGGTGCTTAAACCAATCTGGACCGATGTCAAAATTGCACCCCTCTGGTTAACTACCTGTAAGTTAAATAATTTCCACTTAACTTCAACGAACAAACTTACTTACGAATTTATATTAGTACGGATTATTATTTTATCTTTAATTAATCAAAGAGCTAGTATAGGCGACTGATATGATAAAACGTAAATGCATTGCTAAGCGACCCGTGTTTGTTTTCATGGAATGATATCGTGTAATTTTAGCGATTTAGTACTACTATTCGTGACACGTGATGGCCCAGTGGTTAGATGGCGAGAATCTAAACCGAATTCACGAGTTCAATACAGGTCAGGCACCACTGAATTTTCATGTGCTTAATTTTCGTTTATTTATCTCGTGCACGGCGGTGATGGAAAACATCGTGATCTGCTACTGGTATCCACAAACCCGCATTGAAGCAGCGTGTTAAAGTAAGCTCCAAAAACCTTCTAAAAAGGAGAGTGGGCCTTAGCCCAGCAGTGGGACATATACAGGCTGTTATTTAACTTTTACCTTAGCAAGCTAAATGTTTTTATGTGAGTTAGGAATACTAGTATACTACTACTTACTAGTAATTATACTGTAGCTTGTTTTCTAAGGGAACTTAGAGTATAGCGATATAGATAAATATATTAAAAAGTCACCGTGATTTTGTCATTAATAGGGAAGGTAACCTGCCTGTGAAGTTGCCTGTCCGAACGGAAGTAGATTACTGTCATTGTATTGAAGCTTTCCATTATATACACTTGAATTAAACTCTTCGGCGTCTTCAAGGTCGTTCATGGATTCGGGGAATTTAATTGACGTTGATCTCCCCATTCTTACTTCTGTATGGTGGTTCAATGGTCCAGCTACGCGGACGAAAGGTTCTCCTAAAAAAATAGACGTTATTTTGGATAAATATGTAATTATTCATTATGTAGTACTTATTGATGATGTTTTTTTTTAAATATTATTAGGGTATGTGGTACCACCCACTCATCAGATATTCTACTACCAAACAGCAAAACATGGAATCGTTGTGTTCCGGTTTGAAGTGTGAGCGAGCCAATGTGACTACAGGCACTAGACTTAACATCCTAGTTCCCAAGATTGGTGGCGCATTGAAAATGTAAGGGATGATTAATATTTCTTACAGCGCCATCATCAAACCTTCTTCGATTGGAATAGACTGCATGTAAGGCAATAGCCAACAATATTTTTTTTTTATAGAATAGGAAGGCGGACGAGCATATGGGCCACCTGATGGTAAGTGGTCACCAAACGCTCTTAGACATTGGCTCTGCAAGAAATGTTATCCATCGCTTAAATCGCCAATGCGCCACCAACCTTGGGAACTAAGATGGTATGTCCCTTGTGCCTGTAATTACACTGGCTCACTCACCCTTCAAACCGGAACACAGCAATATCGAGTACTGCTATTTTGCGGTAGAATATCTGATGAGAGAGTGGTACCTACCCAGACGAGCTTGCACAAAGCTCTACCACCAGTGACAAAGTGAGTACAATGGATTAATTTGGCAGAAAATTTCGTACCATAAATATCTCGCCCCAGGATCTTAACATATGTTTCTGCACCTGTCACGCTCGGCATTGGTATATCAGCTAAGATATCTGACATGGGATCTTGATCATGATCGGTGTCAGCTGCTGACTGGTAACTGAAAAAGGTTTAATATTGTACACGTTAATAATAATTCAATAAAATACTGATGTTAAATTCATATAAAAAAACATGTTTCTGAATCGCGCTAACGTTTGGTTAACTCCGAAATATATAGGGTCTCGAATTTTTTAATTATGGAGTTGGCGTTTTTTGAACGTTTTGTCTCATTGCAATTACCACATAGTGATAACAAATGTCAACCGGAACTACGGAAGTGGTTTTTCAGACCGTGAGTGTACAAATGATGTTCTTACTGATTTCAGCCACGCTAATTAGCTGATTCTGAGATATTATAGTGTGCGAGGGAGTGCGCATCACAGTTGCTCGTAATGCTTCTTGCTCTCATCATAAATAATTCCATATTCAAATATTTGAGATGCTTTTGAAAATTTTGAATTTAAAAATGATTGCGTTTCAAAGTCTTGTTATCTTGATAATTTCATGAAATATATACTTAATAAAGGGATAAAATATATTTCGGGAACTTTGTACTTGGTGGCGGGGCTTACTCAGACCGACTTGCATAAAGCCACCACTACACTCCACACACATTTCCCCTTTCCTTCCCCTATTGGCGATAGGGCGTTGTGTAGGTCTGTATGACCTTGTTAATTGACCTTGGATCTCATGGTTTTGAGCGATTTATACTTCTCGGAGTATAGTACCTGTCCTAAACATAACAACAATTTGGCATGACAATTATGGTATTATTATAGTATGATCAATCATGCTCAAGATTGATAGCCAACCAATCCCCTGAAAATGTATTACCTGAAGGGCAGCTTGGCCAGTTCCAATCCGTATTCATCGATCAGAGAGGATTCCCTGACACTCGCAACTGGTCCCATCACACGGAGCTTCAAGAGATCTGAAAAATGATGAGATATTTCAGTCATACTTCTATTCTTATGTAAATAAATGATTGGGCTTCGTGCAAACCCGTTTTTAACACCCACTTACATATAGTATCCCCGAAAAGCAGTACTACAGTATTGTCGTGTTATAAAAACATATATTTTTTTACTAACGACGTTCTTTCTATTTTAATTTATTTTTAGCTATCTGTCCCTTGGATCTCATGGTTGGCACGGGTAGTATAAGTTTCTATATATAATATTTATATTAAAGGATATAGAAAGATTCTTGTGTTTTTTTTGGACCACGTTTTGGGGGTTTTTTGTAAGCTTAATAGGCCAGCGTTGGACCGTTGATGTCTATGTTAAGCATCGACACGGTCTAGGATGTAGCACGCTTGTCTAGAAGAAGCCTGTTTACACTGGATCTGAAGACGACAACGTTGTACCGATCATCGTTCCGGTTTGAAGGATGAGTGAGCCAGTGTAATTACAGGCACAAGGGACATAAAATCTTAGGTCCCAAGGTTGGTAGCGCATTGGCGATGTAAGCGATGGTTAACATTTCTTACAGTGCCAATGTCTAAGAGCGTTTGGTGACCACTTACCATCAGGTGGCCCATATGCTCGTCCGCCTTCCTATTCTATAAAAAAAAAGACTCAGGCAAAATACCACAGTTTAGCAGTGCGAATGATGAATGTAGATTCGAAGCGCTTCGTTCGTAGGCGTATGCGGACCTCGCCAATGTCTCAACACGATCGATCGGATGATTGATTAAAGAACACATACATGACAAACGTTTTTTGTCTGTCTGTATGTCTTAATATATTATGGATAGATTCATTAATAATAATAATAATATCCTGGGACATTATTCACACACGGCCATCTGATCCCAAACTAAGCAGAGCTCGTACTATGGAAACCAGACAACTGATATACTACATATACTACTTCTCTTTTGTAAATACATACTTATTAGGAAGTTTTAATTGTTAAATTCATTAGTGTTTTGTGTTATATGGCTGAAATATGACGGAAGAAATCGTCGCGAATCTATTCTAAGAAGACTTTGCCCGTCTCTGATATATGTACGTGTTTTGATTTCATTCATCCTAAGATCATATGTTTACGATTTCTTATCAATCACCCGGGATGTAAAACTGATAACCCTCGTGGCTTCCTCATTGCGCTTATCAGATATAGTTACGTCTGACGCTATTAATGAACGTTACACGGATTCTGCTCTGCTGTTTTGATTAAACAAATGGAATAAATTGCCCAAATTTCGACGAGAACTCTTTAATGGTTGTAAATTAGGGTAGTGTCGGTTCCACCTTATCGTCACGGTAGAAAGCGATCCCGTGGCGCTTCTCGATAAGACAGAAAGGGTATCGATGGTTTTTTAGTGGGTATTCCGATGTTCGGGGCGCCTTAGACACCGGCGAGCCCCACAAACCCTCCCACTGTTCTCGGGGAAACGCGTAATTCGATTTTCCAGCGTTAAAAAAAAAGGTTCCACCTCATCACATATTCTACCGCCAAACAGTTATAATTAGTATTATTGTGTTCCGATTTGAAGGGTAAACGAGACAGAGTAAGAGGCACGAGGGAGATAACATCTCAGTTTCCAAGGTTGGTGGCGCATTCACGATGTAAGGGGTGGTTAATATTTTGACAGTACCAATGTCTATGGGCGGTCATATAAAAAAGGAACTCTTTGTCTATGGTTTTTATTATTATTAAGTTACGCAAACTGAACAGTTTTATTCATATCTTTCATTATCAGTAAGATAATAATATAGATATTGCCATAATTAGATTACAATTATTGAACTGAATGCTTTGTTCGTATTTCGAAATCAATATCAGAAATAAAATTATAGGCGCCATATTGAATTTAGAGTGACGTCACATAGCCAAACTAGTGGACGATCAACTCTTCTAAAGATCTCATTGTAAAATGATGATGGGTAGTTCTTAAGATATGCATATATAAATCTATATTATGTACTACGAACAGTTCTCAATTAATATATTATGGATAATCTCTGTTTAAAATACTTTACTTACAAAGTTCCGATTACAACTTCGCCGCCATTCAAAACGATATTTTATTGTAAATTTATAATGAATATTATAGATTCAAGTTGTCGACCAATGATATTGCGACAATTCAATAACGAAGTAATTTAATTTAACTGCTAACTCGCGTAAATTGAATAACTTATACAATCTTTACTAATATTATAAATTTGGAAGTAAATCTGTTTGCCTTTTCACGAATCACTGGACCGGTTTTGATTGAATTTGGTATGAAGCGAAGCTTGAACACCGTGGAAATAAATCTATAAACTATACAAAAAACTGCTATTGAATACAGTTGAAAATTTACTTCGATGTTCAACAATATATATTTTTTAATTTAAAATCTAAAGCGACGGACGCATGCGCGGTTTTTATTTTATATAGATAAGAAAATTACACGATGATTTATTTATAATTCTTAGTTTGTTATTAGACGTCGATTAGATGTCAAGTGTTTCGCGCCGAATTGTGCTATTGTGTGTTTTTTTTTTAATCGGTCATTGCCAAGTGATGTGTCACGAAATATAACGGCATTGACAACGGGATATAGGTTCTTTTTTTAAATTTTTTGATCTGTTACAACTGTATTTTTTGTGTGCTGTAGTTTTTTTTTTTATCTGTCGTTAAAAAGTTTGTTTATTGTTAATGTTTATTGGTTCCGAAATTTACATTTGCAATACAGATAAACGAAATGTTTTATGACGAGATCTCATCGATTTAACATATTTTTTTTATTCTAAGACGCCATGTTTTTATATCATAAATAGATAGAATAGTCGAAATGTTATCGCTCATTTCGCGCGTAAAATCCATTTATATTAAAAACATCATAAGTCATTTCACTTAAATATTAATATAGAATGAATAATAATTTTATTATAAACGCATTACGAGCCATATTTGTTAAAACTAAAATGGAATACTATATCGATCTACGTAGTACTAAAATGAAGAAGAAAGGATTAGAAGGGGTTAAAGTCGTGATCTCAGTGCAGTGTCCTTGACCTATAGTGCGTCGCCATTTTGGAAGATGGCGGAGCTGTCATCGTGACGTGAAAAGGTTATTTCTTTTTTATCCTCCGAAGCATGATTTGTTTTTTTTATTTTATTGTTTTGTTTGGGCATTGGTGTATATTGTTCGTAAAAATATTAATAAATAAAAATGTTATTTTTTACGTATGTATGTTTGTCGTCTATTCGTATTTTAAACTTTTAGTCGTTTTTGTTGAGACTGGTCGAGTTTTTCTGCGTATGTCCGTGAAGGGTTCCTGCACGAAACAAATAAAATTTTGCCTTTTTATAGGACGTTGTATGTGGACCATTACAACCTACCCATGCGAAGGGTAGCTAGAGTTAAAATAAAGTATATATTCGTTATACTAGACTAACGATAATCCTGATCAGACTAATATCATTTGACTTATGTCTAATCCTACTAATCACTATTACTACAAATAAAAAAAATATCTTGTATATAGTGACTGAGCATAATTAACGATTATATAGGAGTATATGAAGATTGAAAATACCTATATAATGAAACGTTGATCTATTTCCGTAACACCGTAACAGCCTGTGAATGTCCCACTGCTGGGCTAAAGGCCTCCTCTCCTCTTTTTTTTTGAGGAGAAGGTTTGGAGCTTATTCCACCACGCCGCTCCAATGCGGGTTGGTGGAATACACATGTGGCAGAATTTCAGTGAAATTAGACACATGCAGGTTTCCTCACGATGTTTTCCTTCACCGTAAAGCACGAGATGGATTATAAACACAAATTAAGCACATGAAAATTCAGTGGTGCTTGCCCGGGTTTGAACCCACGATCATCGGTTAAGATTCACGCGGTCTTACCACTGGGCCATCTCGTTGATCTATTTATTGAATACATATTATGTAACAATGTGCCGTGTCTCTTCGTCTGTCTGTATGACCGCGGTAAACTCAAAAACTAACGAACAGATTTTCATACGGTTTTCAACAATGAACGGAGAGATTCATGGGGAAGGTTTAAGTGTGAAATTCATGTAGGTTTTGGGTAGATTGGCTGAGATATGACCATTATAGTTGAAGATGTCGAAAAAATCATGCCGACTTGTAGCTTAACTGGCGTTGGTAGCGTAAGTCAATATTAAATATGATATAAATGATTTATGCAGACCCTTATTCTACCCTTTTTTAATAGAATAGGAAGGCGGACGAGCATATGGGCCACCTGATGGTAAGTGGTCATCGACGCCCATAGACATTGTAATAAATGTTAACCATCGCTTTCATCGCCACCAACCTTGGGAACCAAGATGTTATGTCCCTTGTGCCTGTAATTATACCGGCTCACTCACCTTTCAAACCGGAACACAACAATACCAATACTGCTGTTTTGCGGTAGAATATCTGATGAGTGGATGGTGCCTACCCAGACGAGCTTGCACAAAGCCATGCATGCCATAGTTTTGGCATTGTGTTGATAGTCAGTCAGGGGAAATTATTTTTTTATGTATACAAAAAAAGTCGCGGTAACTATTAGTGCAATCTTAAAATGAACGAAACAGGACTGACACGGAGTTGTCATTGTCCATTTTTATAAAAAAAAAAATATGTCTACGTCCCTCGTGCTATATATAATGTCGTATACCATTGAAAAATAAACCTTATCTCAAGGTTGATAAGGTTTAAATTGCTTGATCAGTATATGACACATACATCGTGAACCTTTTTTTTAATATATCTTTTTACAGCTATAATTAAGTTATGATAATAAATATTGCCTGGGAGCAAGTTTTTGTTTTGCATCAATTATTTTGCAGTTAGTCTGTTTTTTTTTTTTTATGTATAAAATATACCACGTGACTTCTTTGTTGAATATATGGAATTTTTTTAGCATGCGTTTCTGTGGTGTGGTGAACTTTTGGTTAGTTTTTTTTTTTGGTATTACCACCCACTAGGTATTTTACCGGTTCGTAATTATAATAATTAAAGGAAAAAATACCACTAACTTAGTTGTACTTCTTTTAGGAGTAGGTAGGATAATGACCTCTTTTGTTTAATTCTTAGGGGGTGAGCATATGGGTTTACCTCATGGTAAGTGGTCACCAACGCCCATAGACATTGGCATTGTAAGAAATGTTAAACATCGCTTACATCGCCAATGCGCCACCAACATTGGGAACTTAAGACGTTATGTCCCTTGTGCCTGTAATTACACTGGCTTCACCCTTCAAACCGGAACACAACAATATCAAGTACTGCTGTCATGCTGTAGAATATCGGATGAGTGGGTGGTACCTACCCAGACGAGCTCGCACAAAGCCCTACCACAAGTAAATATGATTTATATCATGATATGATTTCGATTATCATGAAGCAAGTCTAAAGTCTCGGATCACGAGAGTATTAAATCTGACAAAAGTCCCGGCACCCAAACCAATTACTCTTTATTTTTAAATTAAAACACTAAAGCTCGTTAATAGCTAACAAAAAAAAATCCGTTGACAAACCGACTAGAAAAAGATACTAAACTGCCTTACCATATTTGTGTTTAGATAGGTTTTATAATCAACAGTAGCTTTAAGTGTCTAAATATTGTTCATATACAAGTATTAACGTTGTTAAAAACTTAATTTTGTTATTAATTAACAAAATAACAACAAACATACATACCTCTTGGTTCAATCTCTGCGTAGAAGTGTAGATCTGTTCTTGCGCTCACACTAAGCCTGTAGTTACACGTCTCGCAACGGACGCTTAAATGCCACATCCCGACCAGTGCTAACGCGTCCGCACTCGGCGACTTCGCGGGCAATACTGACAAGCTGTTGGTAAATTCATAAAGGCGGTTATTCCCCTATGCTAGAACGTATTCGATTTTTAAAATTTTCTAATTAAGTATAAAAGATTTTTAAAATAATCATATATTTGACGATTTGTTATGACGTATATAGTATACGCGTCTCAGACATAAGGGAGTAGTAGTTTCTAGAGATCTTACCCGTCGAAGTCCAGCGTGGATCCAGGAAACACGAGGAACACGTCCCTTGGGTTCAGGCTGCCAGTCTTTGATGCTGACGAGAACATTTGTATCGATGTCTGATTGTATATATCGATTTGGGGGGCTGTTGGACAAATTAATTAATTAGACGAAGGTTACAAGGGACCAAGATAGGCCAGTGGATGAAATGAGTGGATCAAGGAGTTGGCCTAAAAGACTGGTTAGTTGTTAGGGCTTTGTATAAACCTATCTGGGTGGGTATCACCACCACCCACTAATCACATATTCTACAGCTTCACAGCAATACTTAGGATTTTTTTTTTCATTTTACAGTCTGCGTGCTTGTTATAGATAAATAAAAATATACTTTACTTTTTTTTTCGGAAGATTGTTTTTATAATGTTATAACGGGTACAAATAATTTGTCTGTTAGTGAATAAAGACGTTTTACTGCAATATGATCGTTAAACTATTAAAGTAAACACTGTTAGCAAAATGTTGAATGATGTGAGGGTTACCAAAAAAATTGTACATATAGGATATTTTGGTGGGATTTTTTTTTCAACCACATCGAAAACCCCAATCCTTCGGTAGAATTCGTACCACCAATACGATTATATATTTTTTTATTTTATGGCAAATGGGCCACATTTTGGCGCATTAGCTATGTAAGGGATGATCAATACTTCCCATTCATGCCGAAGGTTGTGTATTCGATTCCCACCCAGGACAGACATTTGTATGCATGAACATGTCTAATATAAGTATGTATTTCCAGAACAAAAGTAGTATACGTAGTGTATCAGTTGTCTGGTTTCCATAGTACGAGCTCTGCTTAGTTTGGGATCAGATGACCGTGGGTGAATAATGTCCCGGGATATTTATTATAAACGTTTGTAACATTAGTAGGATCAGTCCGATGAAGTCTTAATATATGCGCACCCTACTTTATATCCATTATGATAATAATTTGGAATCGTTTGTACATAACCTTGTATTATCTGATAATTCATTGTAATTTGTCCTGATGTACGTATTACAATAGTTTTGATTATAGCATTGAAAGTATAAATAATTGCTGCAATCTTTTAATCAGTATTAGTGGTAACAATGATTTCCTGTTTTCAAACAGGACAGTTTACTAATCGTTTCGTGGATAAATAAAAAAATCTATACATTTCTGAACTGTTCATCCGATTGTGATGAAACTTTGTTGAAATATTGCGTGCTGGTTTTTTTCATCCTTAATTATTTAGTGGGTTGATTAAGAATTTGTCGATGACGGTTTTCATTCTAACATACCATCACTCGGTGGATAAAGCACGGCGTGTTCCACGGCACCATCGATGAGTATCCTCAAAGCCGTTACCCCGTTCTCCACCGGTATACCCCATGTTATTGCCTCTTCGCTGCCTCGTCTCACCAACAGCATCTGGATACAATTGAGTGAATTTTTAATGGCGAACACAATTTGACAATTTATCTGACCTGATCCGACCCGACCCGACTTCGACCGGATCCTAATAAACAAAAGAGAATCACATAACTTACATCGAATATGTCGACAGCTGGTCGGTCGATGAGCTTAGCTCGTCTCGGTTCCGTTGCTGCCATTGGTTCCCATTCCTCGATATCTGATTCCGATGCGAGGTTGCTGGAACTGTCTTCACTCTGAAAATTTATATAATATGAAAATGTATATAATGTAATAATGTTATCGTTTTTATATAAAATATCTCGTACGCCGTGACTGCAAACGACATGGCGCTCTCTTATGACGTCATTACTCTCCGCCGTTCTCTACTCCCTTGTGTGTGTCGCATATACTATACATGTATATATATACTATACATTGTTTTATATTATTTTAATTATAAGAAAAATATATTTCGTTACATAATATTATTTATTGGTATCATCGATTTAGATTATTCACATATATATTAAGCCGAGATGGCCAAGGGGTAAGAGCACGTGAATCTTAACCGATGATCGTGGGTTTAAACCGGGGTAAGCACTGAATTTTCATGTGCTTAATTTGTGATTATAATTCATCTCGTGATTGATGGTGAAGGAAAACATCGTGAGGACCTGCATGTGTCTAATTTCACTGAAATTCTGCCATATGTGTATTCCACCAACCCGCATTGGAGCAGCGTGGTGGAATAAGCTCCAAACCTTCTCCTCAAAAAGGGAGAGGAGGCCTTTAGCCCAGCAGTCGGACATTCACAGGCTGTTACGGTTACGGTATTAAAGGATATTTCGGTATCATCAATTAAGATTATTCACACATATATGCATTGAGTAGTTAAGAAGATAAAGCGTACAAACAAAGTTTTTGATAATTAAAGGGCTAACATTGAAAGGGAGATTTAAAGGTAAACACGATTTAGAATGTAATGAAATGATGAGGAAAATTCATCAATCAAAATCAAATATATGGTAATACAACTCATTAGAATTAAACGCAAGACTAAGTGTGTAATTAAGAGACCACTAATTACTTAGTAGGGCTTTTTGTAAGCTTGTGTAGGTACCATCACCTTATCAAGTATTAGCATAGTCGTGTTCCGGTTTGAAGGGTGAGTCAGCCAGTGTAATTACAGGCACAAGGGACATAACATACTTCCAAGGTTGATGGCGCATTGACAATGTAAGGGCTGGTTAATATTTCTAACAGTACGAATGTCTAGGGGCACTGCTGCTCGCTAATCAGAAACTGGTGTATGTGCAATATTTTCTTTAAATAAATATGAGGAAAATATATATCTGAGGAAAGATATACTGAATAAATATATGGTAATGTTACTAGTGGTTAGAATAACACGCAAGATAATACGTGTGATTAAGAGACATACATTAAAACGAGTTGAAATGGCGATGATTTAAATAATAGTTCTGAGGTCATCGAATATGTCTTTGAATTGATGTCGTTACATTTTTAAATATATAATTGTATGTGCACACTTGATATACATATATAACGTACTAGCTAATCGTTCCAGCTAAATACGGGTAGATAAGAAAATGTTTTTTGGATGGGATTTGCGTAAAATCCGTTCTTAGTGAGCGTCTACGTTAGGAGAAGTAACTGACAATTTTCAAATCAATCGGGCGGATAGTTTAGGAGATCTCGTGATGAGTGCTATTATATATATATATATATATATATATATATGAATATGTATGATAACAAGCCGAGATGGCTCAGTGGTAAGACTGCGTGAATCTTAACCGATGATCGTGGATTCAAACCCGGGCAAGCACCACTGAATTTTCATGTGCTTAATTTGTGATTATAATTCATCACGGTGAAGGAAAACGTCGTGAGGAAACCTGCATGTGTCTAATTTTACTAAAATTCTGCCACATGTGTATTCCACCAACCCGCACTGGAGCAGCGTGGTGGAATAAGCTCTAAACCTTCTCCTCAAAAAGAAGAGGAGGCCTTTAGCCCAGCAGTGGGACATTCATAGACTGTTACGGTTACGGTTATGTATGACAACTAAGAAACATCGTTGGAGAAATTTCTATTGTAGCCGTTTGTGTAGCTAACGTATGACAATAAAAATTGAAATTTCCAAAATTGTACTATATTTCGGAGAACCTGCAAATTTTAATAAGCTATGTTATATTGCTGTTTTCCGGTTTGAAGGGTGAGTTAGTGAGTGTAATTATATATAGAAAGGATATCGTAGTTCCGTTGGTTGATAAGCGGGGTATCAAATGTGTGGTGATGACCACCTTAGACCTTTATCCCGCCAAAATATCTCAACGAATACGCACCATTATTTGCAAGGAGTATGGAAGAACGTCTCCCTCTGTGTGGGACGATATGTTCCTCAGATCCTGAAGGGCCAGCTCTGATTCAGGCGATGGATGTGTTGGGTCCGTCCATATCGTGTATACCTGTGGAATGATATTAAATGTTTTATTAAATAGACAAGGATAAAACAGTTTGGTAACTTTTCAGCGTCTGTTTGGCAAACAATTGTTTCTTTTTTTTTAACAGCTGTTGATGAACTTGAGTGTTCTCAATACAAAAAATCATATGTTCGGAAACAGACAATTTATATAATTTTTCCCTAAAATTTTCAATATTTCATTGTTCAAATAATTCGTCGAATTTCGGCTGTGGTTCGATCACTAGTTGCTATGAATATTTTTTACGTAAAATGGGTTTTTGTGTTCCACGTACCGATGTGGGACACAAAAAAACCGGTGGTAACCACTCCGTTTAGGGGACTCCCTGAATTATGGATATGCATGACTTATGAATTTTAATAATATATTTTTTATATTGTCATTTGTCACCAGATGTGTTGTCCGTACTTTTGTTGTATATTTCTATCGGTATGTAGTTTAGTATTTTATGTGCATTAAAAATATTTGATATTTAAGTTACCTTCAATCTCTTCTCGACCAGAGCCCTCAAAGCGAGCGGTAGCCTCTGAGGATCACCAGCGCCCTTATCCGTGACCACGAACAATGCGCTGTCGTATGGTACCAGCTTAGCGGCTGAGGTCAGCGCACGCATGGTACCGTCGTTTGTTGCGTCCGTGTAAACGCCCTGATTATAAAAATATTACATTTTAACACTCTCAATATGTACTTTCTTTATATGCGTCAATGTTATGTAAATAATAACGTCATATACATAATTAATTTGCTATATAACTGTCTGTTTACTGTTTCTAGTCAAGTGGATTAGCTCATGAAGATGTGGACCGAGATCCTATGATAAAACCCTCGGGTCAAAAAAAGCGATTGCGTTTTTTCGGAACGAAGTTTCTTAATGAATTTTCCACCTAAACCTCCTTCATGAATCACTCCGTCCATTGGTGAAAACCGTATCAGAATTCGTTGGGTAGCTTTTTAGCTTCTCGCGGACATACAGACGGACGCGACGAGGACTTTGTTTTATAATGTAGTCATGATAAAAATGTATTGCTGTTTCATTATTAATATTTTAGTATTGTGTTATTAAGCGTGACGAATTAACGTTTTTGTCACGGTGTCTGATTCACTTGTTTTAATATCGTCGGGGCTACGGTTCGATGTGTCCTTTATGGAGAACGTCATAGCGTTCGCCTGAGGTTAACTGACTAAAGATGATGTTTTAGATTCGAGTTTGGACTGAAGGTCGTTTGAAGGTCGCGATGTCAAATTAATGGGAACGATGCTTGTTTTTGTTAGGTTAGTAATGTACTCAGGACCAAGACATTGTTGGTCAATGTCTTGGTCCTGAGTTGAATGAGCTCGAAAATCTTCTCATGATAAGGTTATGCCCAACTGTGGGACAGAAGGTATTAAAATGTTGGTCTACTCACTTGATATTTCAATAGAAGTTTCGATAAGGCTTCTGACACAGTTCTCTCTCCGCTATTCGAGTGCGTCGGCTGTAGGTTGTGACGTGATCTCCAGTTGACTCCTGGTGACGAGGATATTGTATTATTTATTTACATCTCTTACAGTTGTACATAACATACATCTAATAAATGCTTTACATGCACTTGGAAGTAAATATATGAAGGGCCGGTTGGCGTTGTTGGTAGACACTTGCCTTTCACGCCGAAGGTTGTTGTTTCTATACCCACCCAGAACAGACATTTGTGTGCATGAACATGTCTGTTTGTGCCGAGTCAGGGTGTAATTATCTATATAAGTATGTATTTAAACAAGAAAAGTAGTATATGTAGTATATCAGTTGTCTTGTTTCCGTACGAGTACGAGCTCAGCTCAGTTTGGGATCAGATGGCCGTGTGCGAATAATGTCCCGGGATATTACTATTTATTTATTTATATGTACAACCAATTATCGGATAACGCACCATTTACATCCACAGTAATAATGATTAGAATTAGATTAAAATTAATATACTAAGTATACTTTTTTTTTAAATATTTACAGTCTACAAGTTTAAAAAAAGCCGACATGGCCTTGTGGTTAAAAAGCATGAATCTTAACTGATGATCGTGGGTAAAAACCCGGGCAAGCACCACTGAATTTTCATGTGCTTATTTTCTGATTATAAATCATCGGTAAAGGAAAACATCGTGAGGAAACCTGCATGTGTCGAATTTCGAAATTCTGTCACAAGTGTATTCCAACCCGCATTGGAGCAGCGTGGTGGAATAAGCTCCAAACCTTCTCCTCAAAAAGGGAGAGGAGGCCTTAGCCCAGCAGTGGGACACTGTTTGACACAACGGTATATGTCAACATCATATCGGTTCGATTTCGATCCGAAAGAATATAGATTATATAAAGTTGTATAGGAATTGAACGTGGAACGTATCGTAAGCGTTTTAGATTAAAAGAAGAATTGGTACACAGTGTTAGTGTGTTTTTTTACACAGTTTGTTAAATACGCGCGATGTATGATATTGGAGCAATCTGTCCGAGTTTTTTTTTTTGAACTAAAATGGTATATCTTGTACCTGTAGTTTGTTTTTATGTTATAGGTTATAATCGTTGATGTTAAGTGGCCAATACCGCATATGGACGTTACGTTGTGAGAAATTTCAACCGTTCACATCGCCAATGCACTCACCAACCTTGGGAAATAAGATGTTACGTCCCTTGTGCGCTTTACAGTCTCACTCACCCTTTAAACGGGAACCGTTACCGTACCGTAACAGCCTATGAATGTCCCACCGCTGGGCTAAAGGCCTCTTCTCCCTTAAAGGTTTGGAGCTTATTCCACCACGCTGCTCCAATGCGGGTTGGTGGAATACCCATGTGGCAGAATTTCAGTGAAATTAGACACATGCAGGTATCCTGACGATGTTTGCCTTCACCGTAAAGCACGTGATGAATTATAATCACAAATTAAGCACATGAAAATTCAGCGTACTTGCCCGGGTTTGAACCCACGATCGTCGGTTAAGATTAACGCGTTCTTACCACTGGGCCATCTCGGCTTTTTTCAAACGGGAACACAACAATATTATCGCTGTTTGGCGCCAGAGTACCTGATGAAGTGTGACGTCATAGTTTGAAAAACAAGTGAATGATTTCGCGTCCAACTCGCGTCCGTATCTATCATTATAACTTTCCAAGTTTATTTGTAATTTAACCTTGGCTTATGTAAGTTAACGCTCCAGTTGCTTAGATTCGCAATGTTTAACTTAGATTGATTTGATATTGTGTTGAATTGTGTACAGTTTTTTTTTTTTTTTAATTTATTTATACTGTTTGTATTGTATACAGTCGCTCCGGTTACGAATTGCTAGAAATTACTCGAGCGAAAAATGTTCGAGAACATTCGATTAAGTTATCTTATACTAATATTGATATTTTTTGTCTGAACTTAAGACGAAAAGACAGACGGAAGGACGAAGAATAAAATAATGCTTTCCAGTATTCTTTGCATGCTTTTTTTTTTAATTTATTCAATGAAACCGAGATGGCCTAATTGTTAGAACGCGTGAATCTTAACCGATGATCGTGGGTTCAAACCCAGGCAAACATTGAATTTTCATGTGCTTAATTTGTGATTATAATTCATCTCGTGCTATACAGTGAAGGAAAACATCGTGAGGAAACCTGCATGTGTCTAATTTCATTGAAATGCTGCCACATGTGTGTACCAACCCGCATTGGAGCAGCGTGGTGGAATAAGCTCCAAACCTTCTCCTCAAAAGGGAGAAGAGGCCTTAGCCCAGCAGTGGATCATTAACAGGCTGTTACTGTTACTGAACTGTTATTCAATGTTCAGAAACAAGGTATCTTTTGTTTTATTATATACATGTTGGGTCTGCCGCTTTGATCGCGCGTTAAGGGGGGGGGGGTATTAGTTAAAAAAAGTAACCTATGTGAGGAGGAGGAGTACAAGCTTGCTTCATAAAGGATTTCATCAAAATCGGTTCAGTGGTGTAGCTGTGAAAGCGTAACAAACAGTCACTTTGTATATATATGTATATACATATATGTACATATGTATAGATGTATATAAAAAGCTATGCGACGCAGTTTGAATCGCGTTGACGTGACAGGCGTGATTTTTATGTTATTGTTTTATATTAAACATTTGTCATCGACATAATAACCCATTATTTTTTTTATGGTATAATTAGGACGAGCATATGGGTTTGATGGTAAGTGGTCACCAACGTCCATAGACATTGGCATTGTAAGAAATGTTAACCATCTCTTATATTATCAATGCGCCACCAATCTTGGTAACTAAGATGTTATGTCCCTTGTGCCTATAATTACACTGGCTCACTCACCCTTCAAACCGGAACACAACAATACCGAGTACTGCTGTTTGGCGGTAAAATATCTGATGAGTGGGTGATACTATCCAGACGAGCTTGCACAAAGCCCTACCACCAGTAAATTTATTTTGTAGTTTTTTATTTTTTGTTTACCCGACCCGGGGTTTGAACCCGCCACTAGATGAACAAGGCATTCAAAGTATTATACGAACTTCATCATGTGATGCGTTTTTGCAACCATTGTATATGTTACGCTATGTATACTTTTAGCAATTTCTTCGCACTAATTATAAGCTAAATTTATAAGTAAGATCGTTTAACTTAACAATTTTAAATAGTTGTCGGATGACGTCACCGTAAATGCGTTAATGTGTGCGTAATACACGGTACACGTTTACATGTTCACACATCGATTTTCGTGAGTACTCTCGCACTTCACCACTTTTTTTTCTTCTCATACTTTGATGTTTATTGTTTTTTTTCTGTTTTCAGGTAAGAACGATTTGATTATGACATCTAATTGCGGAGCTGTGGTAAGTAGATTTCTTCACCGATTATTTGAAGCGCTCAATCTATTGAAGTAGCTATGTCCCATTGCTGGGCTAAGGCCTCCTCTCCCTTTGGGGTTAGAGCTTATTCCAATACGTTGCTTGGGTGCGAATTTGTGGATACACATGTTGAAATTAGAGACATGGACGTATCCTCACGATGTTTTCCTTCACACAGCACTAGGTACGTGAAGACAAATTAGGGGATCGAACCCAGTAATCATCGGTTAAGATTCACGCGTTGTTTAGTGGCATTCAATTGAATTTTTTTTTATATAGAATTTGAAGGTGGACGAGCATATGGGCCACCTGATGGTAGGTCACCAACGCCCTTAGACACTGGCATTGTAAGAAATGTCAATCATCGCTTACATAGCCAATGCGCCACCAACCTTGGGAACTAAGATGTTATGTCCCTTGTGCCTGTAATTACACTGGCTCACTCACCCTTCAAACCGGAACCAACCCGGAAACAATATCAAGTACCGCTGTCTTGGACAGTTGATTGATGAAATATTAATATTATTTGAAAGATCTCTTAAAACAGATTCCAATGACAGATGCAGATGTTTGTTTATCTTAAATAAACAACGTGACCTTGAATTGACATTACACACGTCGAGATCAAATAATGATCTGAGGTTTCATGAAAAAAATATATAAGGTGCTTGCGTTATATATCGACGAAGTTGTTATCGGAACTATGGAAGTGAAATTAAAGTGTATATAAGTGGCTAAGTGGAATAGTGTCGTGTTATATATAAATATGTATTAATTAAGAGCTGTTCGTATAATAGTATAGCTGAGCTTTTAGCGAATTGTATGTAATATGTATATAAGTTTTGTGTATCGTTATATACTATAATAATAATGTCCTCCAGACCGATTTCGGCCACGGCGGCCAATCTCAAGAGAGATAAGCCAACTACGCAGGAGATATTATAGTGCACAAGTGTGTGCGCAAACACAGGTGCACTCTCTATTCCCTAACTCTCATAATCCGATGGGACGGCAATCCGACACGACCGGAAAGAGTTCAGTCGCAGGACCAACGGCTTTACGTGCTTTCCGAGGCACGGGAGTGAACACACTTCCAACTTCCAGACTCCGGGCTGCTACTGAGAATTTTCTGACAGAAAAAACCCAATAACATTTTATTGGCCCGACCTGGGAATTGAACCCAGGACCTCCGGGTCTGCGGCCTTACATCACACCACTAGACCAACGAGGCAGTCAATGTTCGTTATATACTATGGATAATAGTATGTTACCTTGATTCATTGGTTAATGTGACCTTGTAATGATGTACATTGTAATAGTATGTCGCTTAAGATTACATCAAAGAAAAACCATTAGGTATAATCACTAGTAACATAACATCTAATTCACGCCTGTGCCATAATCACTACATATTATAGATCTGTCTGTTTGTCTGCGATAAATTTAAAAACTATAGACCGGATTTACATACGGTTATCATAAATGAACGGAGTGATTCATGGTGAAGGTTTTAGTGTATAATTAATTAGGTTTTTGTGTAAATTTGCTGAAATATGACAATGTTTGTTGATGATGTCGGAAAAAGTTATGACGACTCGGAGTTATACCTTACGTAGCCTAAGTCAATAGAGTTATACGTATTACGATATAAGCTTTTTATGTAGATAGACCCGTGCGAAGCCGAGACGGTTAGCTAGTAATGATTATGATGCCAGTGCCTTCCTGGTTGGTGCCTCTCTGCTCATGAAAATGTAATACTACCTATAATTTTCTAAATATTTCGAGAAAAACAATTATATTTACCATTTGAATCGTAACCGACGATGACGATGTCGGTAACGTTCAACCCTTCAGCTGCCAAGTCGTTCCATACCCCAAGCGCCCTGTTCAGAGCCAACGGTCGCAATGGCACCAGGATCCCAGCGGGGGGTCGTAACCATGAGTCCTCGAGCCAGGATTTCAATGTTGAACTCTTGCTCAAAGCCGGCGAGGGACGGGATTTCTCGTACAGCCTCTTGTCCAATGGTTGTTTATCAGCTGAAAGAATAGACAGTCAATTGGTCATCATCATTTTGGAGTTTACCGAGAGTTCGAGCGTCAGATGACGTCCGCGTAAGATTTGTTATTGTTAGTTCGTCAATGTGTGCGTGAGATCGGTACACGCTTACGTGTTCACACGTCAACTCGTGAGTACCTTGACAAGTACGCCATTTTTTTTTATATTTCTGGTTCAAGTCGGTGCAATCATCGCTGAATTTTCAAGGGCTTAATTTTTGTTGATAGTTCATTTTGTGCTCCGCGGCGAAGGTAAAAAATCGTGAGAATACCAGACGTGCTAGATGACAATCTGCCACACGTGTATCCACCAAAGCATTGGGGCAGCGTCGTGGAATGAACTCCAAGCAATTTCCTCAAAGGGTAACGAGTTGGTTCAACAGTTAAAGCGTACTTATTATATGTAAAATATTTTATATACTTATTACACGGCAAATCTATGTATTATATTACTTGCTTCTTGCGTTCGTGATCACAATCGTCTTCAAATTGAAAACGTTACATTAAACTACGTACATTACAAATACGTTTCATATTATTTCAATGTGTCTTAATTGTTTGCGGTTTTATATTTCTTGGGGCGATACCAGGGGAAAGATTTAAACTTAACACAGGTTGTTAATGTAGTATAGTTAGTAAAGTAATCATGATAATTGTAATCATGATTACATTCAATAAGATTATTAATCTAATTATATAAGTAGTTGATTACGCCCAAATTTTTGCTATCACTGATTACGTCCTCAGCACACACGCACATACAATTTTTTCACACAATAATAAAATACTTATTAAAAGTATAATCAATTTGAGTAGATAAAATTGAGCGATGCTGGCCTGGGTTCGAACTTTGAACCATCGGTTAAAATTCATGTCTTTTGATCATTGGCTTTTATTAAATTGTTTTTTTTTTTATTTTAAATTATATAATCTTTAAATGACAATAATGTCGTACAGCTTTCGGGCGTCCCTTGAAAGTATTTTTTTCATCATACAAAGAATATTAAAGTTTTGGTTTATGTGATAGAACAGTAAAAAATATACATACATTCGGTCTTAGGGTTCCGTTGACCGCTGTTCTCAGAATCTTCATCAGCTGGAGACGTGTCCTCGATACTATCCATGGATCTCGTCGTGGCTTGTGATGTTGATGGTTCAGCCTGAAATTTTGGTAGTTTTTTTACATCTAATTAGCAATTGCAGATAGCCTGCCTTGTTGGCTTGCTAGATTCGTTGTTATATATAGTGCCTAAGTGTCGGCAATTATTACATACACATATATCATTAGTTAGATACAATATTGATATCTAATTGCCATATATGCAGATAGTCTATCTGGTTGGCCAACACGCCATAACATTGCCAATTGTTGGATCCAACTCAAGTACTTGTTTCCAATTATTTGTCATGTCATCGATATTCCCTAAGTTTCTATGACCTATTAGTAGATAAGTGCATTGGAAAATAAACAAAGTTGACGTTAAATTGACGCGATACCATTGGTCGAGATCTTAAATAATCTGTGGTATTGTTGATTTGTGAAAAAATGGCGTCTTAAATGTCACCAATGCCGATCGAAACTTTGGACATAAAATTAAAGTTTTTTCCAATGATATTATAAATAAAAACAATTGTACTCATTCTCAATTTCCAGACTTCAGAAGGAAAAAAAAACACTTAACTTTATTGACCCGAAATGGGTTTGAACCTCGGAATCTGGCTTATATCAGACCAACGAGGCAGTCAGTCAGTCTGTTACTAATGACCCAAAGACGTGTCATGTTGCTTCAATCTACACATACCTGTATATTTGATCCGCTTAGATTGTTAATATCCGTTAAAACAGGTTCCTTGCTGTAGACATTATTGTCTGATATGGCTACGTAATTGGTAGCCGTTTCTGTGACGTCCTGATGTGTCGTTCTCATCTCATCATCACTTTCATCTCGATCATCGTCCTTTATATCATATTCAGCATCATCGTCACCATGCGTTTCTTCCGTTACAGTTGTTTGTACGTTTTCAGTTGTGATTATTTCCGGATATTCTTTGGAGTTGAATTCTGTTTCATCATCTTTGGTTGTGTTTATTGATACTTCGTCTGTGTTCGTATGTTTGTCATCTAAGTTTTTATTTATATTCTTGTATTCTTCATAATCTAAACTCGTCTCTTCTCTAATTGTATGTCCAATAGGTTTCGTGCTATCATCAATATTATCACTCACGACACTATCGCAATTGTTCCTTATGATTATGTTAATAAGAACTAGTATCGTTAATTTTGTTCTATCGATTCTTATAGACATTTTAATGGTTTGCTTATAAATCAACGCACATTTTATGTTTAGTTTTTGTATCTGAAATGAAAAATTTAATTGTAAATAAGTACCGTAACCGTAACCGTAACAGTCTGTGAATGTCCCACTGTTGGGCTAAAGGCCTCCTCTCCCTTTTTGAGAAGGTTTGGAGCTTATTAATCCACCACGCTGCTCCAATGCGGGTTGGTGGAATACACACGTGGCAGAATTTCAGTGAAATTAGACACATGCAGGTTTTCTTACGATGTTTTCCTTCACCGTAAAGCACGAGATGAATTATAATCACAAATTAAGCACATGAAAATTCAGTGGTGCTTGCCCGGGTTTGAACCCACGATCATCGGTTAAGATTCACGCGTTCTTACCACTGGGCCATCTCGGCTTTCACAAATAAGTACACCTTGATAAAATTGATAGATTTGAATGTCAATGTTGTTTTTTCTAAAAGTGGTTTTCGATTTTTTATTGGCGCGTTTCGGTGGCGCGTGTGAGGCGCGTATATCGTTGCTTTATATTATTTTAATGTGGTGAAATATTACGTTGGTGATCATTTTGACAATACTCATTTTCCGCTCATTAAATAAATTTGTTTAATTACATTGATTAATTAAAATGCCAATTTTAATAACGACGTTTTCTTCTGTTTTTTTTTGTTATAATTTTGTTTTTATAAACAGTTCTTATTTTTTGCTTACATAATTTCGTTCTTTATTAAGTTTTCTTACAAAGAATGTACTGTTTATTTTCTTATGCATATTAAGTTAGCCTATACGTGAGGTATGAAATTTTTATATTTAAGTTATCTTACATTGTACTTGAGAATAAGAAACGAAATTGTGTTCAGCGTTGTGCGCCAGCTTCCTATTCAATAAAATAATATCGGTACAGTTGCTATAATTGAAATTAACCAATCGAAAAGAGATTACAAAAAAGATCAACAAATGTCGAAACAAATGATCTCGTTGCGGAAACGATTGCTTATAACAACGGTGAGGTCAACGAACTCTTAATTAATTAGCGTGTTTATATTTATTTATAATAGGTTAGGATGACTGGCGACCTGATTGTCAATCATCGATCATGTACACTGGATATATTTTAGTGGAAGAGTGTCTGCGCAGACACAGGTGCACTCTCTATTCCCTTAAATAACCCGATATATATATCCGATATATAATAGTTTAGGCTGTCCGAGGCACGGGAGTGTACATGATACTGATACTGAGAATCTTCGCCCCAGTAAATTTTTTTTTAACCGACCTGGGGTTCGATCCCAGGACCTCGGAATCTGCTGATCGGCTTTATATCTAGACGCAAGACAAACGAGGCAGTGAATAGATAACGCTTATGTATCGTTATTTGCGTTTTCAAAACCGGTTCCTCTTATTTATAACGAGTTTCATATATAATTGTAAATGATATAGATGTATTATTATAGTTTTATGTATTTTTTATGATAGCTTTATGTAATTGAGCCGCGATTGTTCAGTGTTCAGAATCTTGAATAAGATTCGACCGATGTTTCAATGGTTCAATCCTGGGGTGGAGAATTCGTACCATGTGTCTTATGTGTATTAAATCCACTAATCGCTCGAAGTAAGCTTTTATTTATTAAATAGGTGGAAGAGCATATGGGCCACCTGATAGTAAGTGGTCACCAACGCCCATAGACATTGGCATTGAAAGAAATGTTAACCATCGTTTACATCAATGCGCCAACCAACCTTGAGAACTAAGAACGTCTCTTGGGCCTGTAATTACACTGGCTCACTCATCTTTAAACCGGAACACAACAATACCGAGTACTGCTGTTTAGCGGTAGAATATCTGATGAGTGGGTGATACCTACCCAGACGAGCTCGCACCAAGCCCTATCACCAGTAAATATATATTATCGACAATTATTATTATTTAAAAACGAGGAGTGAAAATGAAATTGTGACGTAAAGCTTTCGTATCCACAACATACATACATACATATATATGTATGTACATATATATATATATATATATATATATATATATTTCCCTCCCTAGGTATAAAGTATGTTTCTATCTATTAAGATAAACCACTGAACCAATTTTGATGTAATTTCTTGTGAAGCTAGCGTGAACTCCGAGGATGGATGGGAATTTTTAACTTAATACGTAGCATAGACTAACAGGTGAGCGAAGCCGCGGGCGAATACTAGTACTTTATGCTTGTCAAGTAATACATTTAAATATTATGTTAATTTTAACGCATTTAATTAAATGAGAAAACTACTAAAGAAATATAAATGAAACTTATACCAGAAGTTGCAGCGCGTTTCGGAAAAGTTTTCAGTATATAATACAGTACAGTAACTAAGGCTAAGGCATCCTCTCCCTTTTTTGAGGAGAAGGTTTGGAGCTGTGATTATAATTCATCTCGTGCTTGACGGTGAAGGAAAACATCTATCGTCATCATCGTCTAATTTCACTGAATTTCTGCCACATGTGTATTCCACCAACCCGCATTGTAGCAGCGTGGTGGAATGAGCTCCAAACCTTCTCCTCAAAAAGGGAGAGGAGGCCTTTAGCCCAGCAGTGGAACATTCATAGGCTGTTACGGTGACGGTAGATATGTATTTGTATAGTATATAATTTATATAGTTACGTAATTTAATTGAAGTCAAAGATTAAATATTGAGGTTGCCGTTTAATGTTTAGTAGAATCTATGCTATGGGCTATTCTGTAAGAACAAAGTCATCAGGTGGTGATATGCTATATTGACCGTTATAATCATAACATTACAAGAATGCGTGCATCAAAATTGTATATCACCGTTAGACGGTTGTCGACGTTTTACGTGTGAGTGATGAAGTGTGTGAGCAAGATAGCAGTGCAGGTCGGTAATATTTCTAAAATTTTAATTGTTATAAAATTATAATGCAATAATTGTGTTTCAATAAGAGTTATTTATTAAATAGAACAGAGGTGGCCCAGTGGTGAATCTTAACCGATGATTGTGGGTTCAAATCCGTTGAATTTATCTCGAGCTTAGTGGTAAAGCAACCCGCATTGGAGCGGCTCGGTAGTGGGACTGTTACCAAGAGGAGCAGCCTTTTGCCCAGCCGTGGGATCCATAGTAGTATTATAAACGTGAAAGTAACTGCTGCTAAACCAATAAACTGATTTTGATGTTATTAGTTGTGAAGGAAACTCGAAACCAAAGGACAAAGAGATTTTTTATACCTAACACCTAACGCTCCCCCATCCCCGCCCAAAAAGCGGCCTTGGTCTAAAGTAACTAAAACTAGTATTTATGTAATTTGTTATTATTACACTAAGCAATCGACCCTGAGGCATTACTCTCCTTGTCCGTTCCGTAATCGAGTTGAAAATAATCGAAAATGACATTCAAAATTTTAAATTCAATCGAATTCCACGTTTCCGAACTTAAGGCCGTTAATAAAAAAAAATGTGGCATGCAGTCCGAGTGACCGACGCGTGCGCAATGAATTTTAAGGTTGTATTTTTGCTTAAGGTTCCGTATAAAATATATAACTAGCCAGGGGTACGTGTGTTAAATCAGGGTATATATTGGTAGGTACCACCCATTAACCATGTATTCTACCGCCAAACAACGGTGCTAAGTATCGTTGAGTTCCGATTTGAATACTGAGCCTGTAACTAAAGGGTTATAAAATCTTAGTTTCCAAGGTCGCGCATTGGCGATGTAAAGGGTTAATATTCCTTACAGCGCCGATGTCTATGTTTGGTGATAAAGAATCGTATTCCAAAAAACCTTCATTATTAAAAAGACTTTATCCGTTTACAACATAACTTATTATATTACTATATTTGTAGTATTAAAGAATTGTTTTAATCCTCAGACACGAATGAAAGAGAAAATCACAATTTCAAATAGTTCTTTCTAAAATCAAAATATTCTTTTTTTTTTATAATGACCGCGTTACAAATACCATAATACCACAAGTCGTGTTCCACGTGGGGCAGTCAGCTTAAAAAATACCGCGTAACGAGCTAACAGTACCAGAGAATGTTGTTTTATATAAAAAAGGGGGGATTTGATCGCGCGCCGATGGTACCCCGAATAATTGAAGGATACCGAAAAAAACCGGGCCCGCATTCTGACATAATGAGCATTGAGTCATCTCGACCCTTCGATTGAAAGGTAAGCGATGATGACGCAAGATTTGTTTATCTATACCGATATTATAAAATAACAGCGTGTCTGTCTGTCTGACTTCGTACACCGATAGTCGACACCTTTGGTTACGTTATCGCAATTTTCGTTGGGATATTTTGATTTTTTTTTTTTAATATGTCCTATGTTACTCGCTGATAATGTAGCGTTTTATATTTGAAAGAAATTTTAAAATCGGTTTAGTAGATTTCGAGTTTATCCATTACGAACAGACATAAAAAAATCTCTGTACAATATTTGTATATTTGCGACATTTAGTCTGTTTGCTTGATATGATTTCGTACCTGATGGTACCTGAAATACCAATCCCCCCCCCCCAACGGACGGAATTTAGTTGTAAATAAACGCCAAACGTCTTAAGTTCTATCATATTATACTTAACTCCGTGGATTTTTTAGTTAATGAGGATTCTATTTATTTCTTTGCATGCAGCTTCGATCAACTGAATTCGAACCCGCTACCTTTGTCTCAGTCACGTGTTATAACAATCGTGTTATCCGTGTTTCTAAAATATATTACTTAATACGAAGCCTAAACGTTACGTAATGACAATTTTCTCGTTAACCAACATAGCCGAGAGGCGTTTTTTTGTTTCATAACCCCATAATTCGGGTCATCGGACATGTTTTGATAAACATACAATTGTTATGTCATTTTATATATTTATGTTAGTGTTTACGGGGCGACTAGCGATGTGAGTCGCAGTTTCGATTATGACTCCATGGGCTATCGTTCTCCGTACTACTTATAAAACCTGTACGCTTATTTGGAGTGGATGAGTATTGATATTATTCTTTAAAAAAAAAAAGACAAGTGGTCGAGCTTTGTGCAAGCTCGTCTGGGTAGGTACCACCCACTCATCAGATATTCTACCGCAAAACAGCAGTACTTGGTATCGTTGTGTTCCGGTTTGAAGGGCGAGTGAGCCAGTGTAATTACAGGCACAAGGGACATAACATCTTAGGTCCCAAGGTTGGTGGCGCATTGGCGATGTAAGCGATGGTTAACATTTCTTACAGTGCCAATGTCCAAGGGCGTTTGGTGACCACTTACCATCAGGTGGCCCATATGCTCGTCCGCCTTCCTGTTCTATATAAAAAAAAGAGCACGTTGGTCGAAGTTCGAGCGTAATTCATCTACGTAAATACATTACATACGGACGAGGAAGAGTAATATTTCGAGCGTCAGATTATTCAGCGTATTTTGTTATTTGAATTGAAAATTCAATTCTCGAACATCTTGGCACTTACATTTTTTTTTTAAATTTCAATTGAACGATTTTTTTATCTATGGAACAGTTGATATATTTCTACGCTGCGTAGTTCCCATTGTGGGTTTCTGGGTTTTTTTCTTTGAGGAAATTTTTTCGATCGCGTGATTGTGTCAGATGAATCTCGCATTCTTTAGTTATTACTATTATTATTGATTTGATGATATTCCGCAACATATATGTATGAATAACCATCAATCCGCATTGGAGTTGCGTGGTGGTATAAGCTCTAAAACTTTTACTTGATAGGGGATGAGGTATTTGCTCAGCAATGATGAACCAATAGAGTTATATGTATTACGTTATATGATATAAATGTTTTATGTAAACCAATCGGCCCGTGTGAAGCCTGGACGGGTAGCTATGTATACCAATATTATAAATACGATTGTAACTATGTGTTAAGAGTAAAACATGTTTGTTACTATTTTTCAATAGATGGCGTTGATTCGTTTTTTTGAAATTCCTGAATCACGCTGTCTTAAGTTTTTTTTGTAATAGTACGTATACGTAATGTCCCATAGCCGTAACAGCTTGTGAATGTCCCTCTGCTGGGCTAAAGGCCTCCTCTCCTCTTTTTGAAGCGAAGGTTTGGAGCTTATTCCACCACGCTGCTCCAATGCGGGTTGGTGGAATACATATGTGGCAGAATTTCAGTGAAATTAGACACATGCAGGTTTCCTTGCGATGTTTTCCTTCACCGTAAAGCACGAGATGAATTATAATCACAAATTAAGCACATGATAATTCAGTGGTGCTTGGCCGGGTTTGAACCCACGATCATCGGTTAAGATTCACGTGGTCTTACCACTGGGCCATCTCGGCTATATATATACGTAATGTCAATGTTACAAAATCCCCCGCCGACTACGTCCTGAGCCGAGGTGCGATCTCGAAGGAGACATCCTCAGGATGGACGTCATGTAGAGCCCGAGACGGCTCGAAATTCAAGGCGGAGTCTAGTACTCGCCCCAACGCCTGGTGACGCTGTACCAAAGGCCAATAGGGCCAACAACATACGCTCATTCAGAAAAAAAAAGTTACAAAATCGATCAATTTTATTAAAGTGATGTGAACAGTGAAATATAGTTCTTATTTCGTTCATCATTTGGTCCATTCGAGTATGTTACGTGATGTTACCTGAAACGATTTTGATGAAATTTTGGTACGAAGCAAGCTTGTAACCTAATCCCTCGCATCGCAATCCGCGGGCAGAAGCTGGTGATATGAATAATGCACTCCAAAGTGAAGAAACGAAACACGCTTTTTTTGTACGTGATCAGCGTATGAGAGTCGTGCGTCTGATACGCCCTTAACCGTCGAAAAGTCTATCACAAGTAGTTTAACGATCCCGGAAAGATGGGTAACCTTGAACAAGCGATATGTATGCATGTGATGGTACCATCTGTAGGTCTGTTGTGAACGGCTCGACCTTAGAACATGTGTGAATAGAAATCATATTGATGCATAGCATTCTACACAATTGTGTTTAAACAAATTGATTATGAAAAATTTGTGTATTTTTTTTTTTTTTTACGTCTGTTCGTCCTCTTTAATCTTTGTAACGGTTCAATTTATACTGGTTGTGTTATCGTAGGTAGGTAGGGAATTAAGCGAGCAGTGATCTTCGCTAATAATTATCTTGGGTTGTTTAAGATATTTAAATTTAGAATGTTTAGAAGTTAAGGTTAATTTTTGGCTATTTTTTTAAGGACTATACAATACAAATATTCGGTACCTGTTGCTAATTTAATAAGTTTCCGCTCGTATATTCTATACTATATCTTATAGTGCGTGTTTTATAGAAGGTTTTATATAATATTAGTATATAAGTAACTGCTCTTTGCAGTTTTGCAAGCTTTGAATTTTAACAATTGACGTGACAATCGTTAATTTCATTTTCTTGTATTAAATAAAACACCGTCGATGTCACTTCTAGCATTTATTAATCTGTGGTACTTTGTATTTTAAAGGCGAACGTACGTTTTATATATAAATACCAGGAAAATATAATTGTACATGACGGTAAATTGGTCACGTAGTAAAGCATTTGCTTAGCCGATTTTGATATAACACTTTATTCTGCTTAAAACAGGAAAATGCAGTTTTTCTGGTTGTAAAATAGAGCTCTAATAAGCTTAATGTTGCGATTTGAATCCTGACACTTTCACCAATGTTTTTTCTTGCAGAGGAAATCTTTACAAGATGGTGGGGCGGGTGTGTTATGTAGGAACAGGGGCAGGGTATCAATAAGGCAGTGTAAGCAACTAGGCAGATTGGTGGATAAGGTTTTAAAATTAATCTTTTTACAAATTGTTTAATCCTATTTAATAAAGGGTGATGGTATAGCTTCACAATAAAGTTAGAAAAGGGTAAAGGGGGGTAACTGACGTGATTACCCGGCCCTATGTGGGATGTTATCACGGACCGGGGAGGGTGGGGTAGACGTTTCCATATATGCATCCGTTGCACATCCCGTGGCTCGGTTGAACTCCCCTCGGGGGGCGATCGATCGACGTCACCCCCCCACGAGTATTACGCTTAGTTTAACAGCAAGATAGGAATATAACGTTTGAAAACTAGACAATGCTAGTTTTCTTGTAACTCATATATACTCATCTTGTGTTATTGTCAAAATGAAATTGTTCTTGCTACAAATAATAGATGGCAAGACAACTAATGCCGTGATGGCCCAGTGGTTAGAACGCGTGAATCTCACCCGACGATCGTGGGTTCGTGTAGTTTGCATGTGACTAATTTGTGTTTATATTACGTCTCGTGCTTGACGGTGAAGGAAAACATCGCGAGGAAACCTGCATGTGTCTAATTTGACTGAAATTCTGCCACATGTGTATTCTACCAACTTGCATTGGAGCGACGTGGAATAAGCTCCAAAACCATCTCCTCAAAAAGAAGAGGAGGCCTTAGCTCAGCTGTGGGATATTCTCAGGCTGTTACTTTAGACAACGTTTAAGGAAATTATAGGGCACATAATCCGAGTCACCTGGACTCTATGATGTCGAAACCTTAAACTTGAAACCATATAAGCATATTAAAATGATATTATATATAAATTAAATATAAGATACACTAAAACTAAATACCCCAAATATATGCTTTATAATTTATATATGTTTTATACTTATAGCAAACTACTGTTTGCCCGCGGGTTCGCCCGCGTTTTAAGCTGGTGTTTGGTGTAAAAGTAACCTATGTCCTTCCTCGGGGTCCAAGCTTTCTTCAAACCGTAATTTAATCAAAATCGGTAGTGAAACAAACAGAAATGAAAGCGAGACATACAGATTTATTTGTGCATTTAAAATATTAGTATAGATTCCGATGGTAGAAGTTCGAGGGGTTTAGATAAATAAACAACTTTGACCTTGAGTTGAGACGATATCATTGGTCGGTTGTGGATCCGTGATAAAATGTCGTCGTAGTTTTTTATCGGAACTTTGGAAGTGAAATTAAAGTGGATATAAGTAGTTAAGTGTAATAGTGTGTGTGTATCCTTTATATTATAAATGTGAATGTGTGTTTGTTTGTTACGGTTTCGCGTCTAAACTATTCAATTTTTTATGAAATTTTGCATACACTTTGTCCCCCCAATTATCTATCTATGTAAATAAAGATATATTAATCGCGAACTGTTTGTAGTAATATAACAGTCATTAGCATGGATACTTGATATTCTACCGCAAAACTGTAGTACTTGGTATTGTTGTGATCCGGTTTGAAGGGTGAGTGAGCTAGTGTAATAACAGTCCCAAAGTTGTTTTTTTAACCTTGGGACCTAACATTTTATGTCCCTTGTACCACCAGTTATAAGTAGATTGGTGGCGCATTGGCGATGTAAGCGATGGTTAACATTTCTTACAGTGATAATGTCTTAGGGCGTTAGTGACCACTTACCATCAGGTGGCCCATATGCTCGTCCGCCTTCCTATTCTATATTTAAAAAAAATGGAATATGTAAATCTAAGGTTTGTTTTTTACAACTATTCCTGTCATAGGAATATATCCGAAACGTTTATATAAAACGTTAAGTATATAAAGAATTATAAATAGAAATCAGTGTAATAGTTTTCTTAGTACGTAATCAATGAATGTATGTTGAATCATTAGGTCAAGGCTATGTATACGAAATTTTTGTTGGTGTTTTTTTTTTAATTATGAAATTCTCATCAAGACCAAATAATACGTTGTTTATTAGAACGGTTCCATTATTTGTGTATGTCTGTTTGTTTTGTGGTGTAATTTCAACGTATGAATGGAAAAAATCACTTCGAATTTGTAATATTCTGTATTCGTTCCGCGGCTGGGCGAAGGCATATATTGAGGGGAAGAGCTTGGAGCTCATTTCCTCACGATGCTCCAATGTCGGTCGAAGGATGTATTCAATATTTTTTTCCTGTATTATCGAGTATGAGATGAATTTATAACACGAATTGAGCACATGAAAGGATATGTGCTTGCCAGGTTTTGATAAAATCCTCGCTTATGAGACCAGGGTATCACATATCATACAATAGTTCTCATGTGCTCGAGTGTAATTCATGAACACAAACATAATTCTGACTTATGTTATATATATCAAGTAGTTACGGGTTGGCTGACTGCCTCGTTGGTCTAGCGGCTTGATGTAAGGCCGCAGACCCGGAGGTCCTGGGTTCAATTCCCAGGCCGGCCCGTAAAAAGTTATTGGGTTTTCTCTGTCAGAAAAAATCTTAGTAGAAACCTCGGAAAGCACCTAAAGCCGTTGGTTTTGCGCCTGAACTCTTAACGGTCGTTCGGATTGCCGCCCCATCGGATTATGAATGAAATGTAGTTAGGGAATAGAGAGTGCACCTGTATTTGCGCACGCACTTGTGCACTATAATATCTCCTGCGTAGTTGGCTAATCTCCCTTGAGATTGGCCGCCGTAGTCAAAATCGGTCTGTAAGACATTATTATTAGTTATGGGTTAGGCGTGCAGTACATAACTTTAATATATTACTAGACAATGAACATACATATATACACGTATATATACATATATATGATGTTTTAATGTGTAATAAATATGCAGATGCTTATTACAAGACAGCATCGCAACGTACGTTTCAGCATTGAAAACATTTTACGTCGTAGATACCAGACGACTATTTCATGATTCGGAATGTGTACCAGTTCACTCCTTTGGGGGTTACTTGTCTTACGATTAGTGGGTTCTGGTTCTGGTAAGTCTTACAACAATCAGCAGGATAGCAACCGAGATGGCCTAAGGGTGAGAACGCGTGAATCTCAACCGATGATCGTGGGTTCAAACCCGGGCAAGCACCACTGAATTTTCATGTGCTTAATTTCTGATACGGTGAAAAAAAGCATCGAAAGGAAACCTACATTTGTCTGACTGAAGTGAAATCTGTCACATGTGTTCCACCAAGCCGCATTGGAGCAGCGTGGTGGAATAAGCCCCGAACCTTCTCCTCAATCCTTTCCAAATGCTTCATTTACAAACTGTTACTGTACTGTTACTGTACCACAATCGGATTACCTCTGTTTTTAGGTTGTAATCCAGAATCAAGGATGATGATGATGATGATAGTCGCTATATCGAAACTATTAAAGCTCGTCACGATCATTTGTTTACGTTCGTTGTCATGATAAATTATGACGTCACCCACTTATGTCCGTATAAAACGATGCGCTAAGCGCTTGCCATTTGACCTCTATAGCCCTTTAAGGGCATTGTATTGAAGCAATCGATTTGAATTACCTTATATAATTGTGTTTAAGAAACAAAAACCTACTCTAAAGATTGGCTAGAATGTGCACTTAAAAAATTATTTATATAATAAGTCAGTGGAAACCGTGTCTCTACATTGAATTGGAATGAATTTATCGTAATAACAAATGTGGGTGATGAACACAGTGTTTTTTTTTTTATAGAATTGGTAGGCGCACGAGCATATGGGCCACCTGATGGTAAGTATTCACCAAACGCCCTTAGACATTGGCACTGTAAGAAATGTTAACCATCGCTTACATCGCCAATGCGCCACCAACCTTGGGACCTAAAATTTTATGTCCCTTGTGCCTGTAATTACACTGGCTCACTCGCCCTTCAAACCGGAACACAACGATACCAAGTACTGCTGTTTTGCGGTAGAATATCTGATGAGTGGGCGATACCTACCCAGACGAGCTTGCACAGAGCTTTACCACCAGTAAAATTGATGCCAACTCCTACAGAATGTTCCCCTTGGACCAACTTCAAATTCCCCTAAATATCAATTATAAAGCCCAATTTTAAATATAAATTAAAAATACATTCAAGTAGTATAAAATAGCTGTTGTACTTACACATTTATTAATGACCTAATAATATTAATGATGATGACAATGAAATTAAAGGATTTTTATTTTTCGTTCAGTGACCAGAAACCTTCGTCAAGTCCTCACGTCGTCCATACCGCAATGTTTGAAGACGAAAGTCTTCAATCAATGCGTCTTGCCTGCCATGACATACGGTGCCGAAACGTGGACACTAACTGCGGGACTAGTCCACAAATTCAAAGTCGCTCAGCGTGCTATGGAGCGAGCTATGCTCGGAGTATCTTTGAAGGATAAGATCAGAAATGAGATTATCCGGAAAAGAACCGGAGTCACCGACATAGCTTGCAAAATTAGTAGGCTGAAGTGGCAGTGGGCTGGTCACGTATGTCGTAGGACCGATGGCCGTTGGAGCAGACGAGTCTTAGAGTGGAGACCGCGGATCGGCAAACGCAGCGTAGGGCGCCCTCCAGCCAGGTGGACCGATGACCTTAAGAAGGTGGCGGGCACCGACTGGATGCGGAAGGCGGAGGACAGGGAGCTCTGGCGCACCTTGGGAGAGGCCTATGTTCAGCAGTGGACAAAATATTGATTGGCTGTTTTGATTGATTTTTGATTGATTGATTGACCAGAAATCGAAGCCCGGGCCTCCTACGTGTTGTACGAGCACACTGATCGTTGAGCTATTATTTCAATCTCAATGTATTATAGTTTTTTCGATATTTCAGTTATAGACACGCTTGGAGTTTATATTTGATTTAGTTTGTTGGTTGCGTTCGAGGCTTAATATAAATTGTAAAGAGTCGTGCGCTTTTTTAAGGAAAAACAAAAAAAATCTTGAATAATAGACCTTCTAAAAAATCCTCCCACATAAATGTACCCCAATAAAAAACCCCTGGCCATCTTGTCAAACTCCCAAGTTGGCATTACTGGATGAATGTAGTGTAACATAAGACGAAAATTCATTTTTTATATCACTACATCATTTCATCTCTCAGCCGAAAGCAGTCCACTGCTGGGCTAAGGCCTCCTCTCCCTTTTCTTTTGAGGAGAAGGTTTGGAGTTTATTCCACCACGATGCTCCAATGGGTTGGTGGAATACAAATGTTGCAGAATTTCAATGAAATTAGACACATGCATTCGATACATACAGTGCAACAACAGTTGTACTTAAGCCGAGGTGGCCTAGTGGTTAGAATGCGTGAATCTTAACCGATGATCGTGGATTCAAACCCGGGCAAGCACTACTGAATTTTCATGTGCTTAATTTGTGTTTATAATTCATCTCGTGGTTGACGGTGAAGCAAAACATCGTAAGGAAACCTGCATGTGTAATTTCATTGAAATTCTGCCACATGTGTATTCTACCAACTCGCATTGCACCACAGCGTGGTGGAATAAGCTCCAAACCTTCTCTTCAAAAGAGAGAGGAGGCCTTAGCCCAGCAGTGGGATGTTAACAGGCTGTTACTGTACATTCGATACATAACCTAAGTTAAACCGGAAAGCGCTTACAGATCATTTAGTTGAATAATTTATTGTATATCCGACTTAAGTTGAATTTAAGTGTATACTAAGCAATACAACTTAAATTAATATATGTATTTATTTTTAAAAAAAATGTGGAAAATTTCAATGTTATATAATTATGTATATAATATATATTGATTGTATAATTATGCTGATTCGTTCTTGACATTGAGGAAATGAAGCTTTTAATGTATTTTTTATTTATACAGAATATGTCCTGCCGAATAATAATGAAGGTTTATTTGGAGTAGAGTGATTGCAAAGCCTTCAACTGTCTCGTTGGCCTAATGGCTAGATATGAGACCGGTGATACAGAGATCCCGGGTTCGAAACCTAGTTCGGGCCGAAACATTTCTGTTGAAATATTCTCAGTTGTCTGGTAGGTATTGTGTGGACTCCCGTGCCTCGGAAAGCACGTAAAGCCGTTGGTCAAGACCAACGCCTGAACTCTTTTCGGTCATTTCCGATTTAGGTGGTTCCTCGCGATGTTTTCCTTCATCGTAAAGCACGAAATTAATTATAATCACAAATTAAGCACATGAAGATTCAGTGGTGCTTGCCAGGGTTTAAACCCACGATCATCGGTTAAGATTCACGCGTTCTTACCACTGGGCAATCTCGGCTTTTCAAATAGGGCTCTATTCACTGCGCTATGTATATTAACATAGTAATAATTACAATGATAGTATATAATGTAAGGTTGTATATAAGCGACCTCGAATGAACAATCTAGTATATATAACGTACTAGCAGCCGGTCCGTATATCGCACGGGTAAAATTAGAAATTTTATTGCTCGCTATTGACGTGTGCTAAGAAACGAAGCTTAATAAAAGCTCTTAAAAAGCTATACTTAATTCACGTGTGCTTTTAAAGCACTTCGATATCTTCATTTTACATAATTATATTAAACGTTACTAAAATATTATATAAACCGGTTCGGAATGTAGATTTTACGGAATGGCCGAGTGGAACCGGCGAGAAACTACTCTAATACTTACATGCGATATTTTTTTTTAAATATATTCTGCTTAAAAATGAAAATTGAGTGTAATTTTTTTTCCGAATCCGGAAGTAGCAAGAAACTCGTTTGTTCCGTTTTTCTCAAATGTAATTACATAGTCAACTATACATATACACAGTAACAGCCTGTTAATGTTCCACTGCTGGGCTAGTCTCCTCTCCCATTTTTGAGGAGAAGGTTTGGAGCTTATTCCATCACGCTGCTCCAATGCGGGTTGGTAGAATACACATGTGGCAGGATTTCAATGAAATTAGAAACATGTCCTCACGATGTTTTCGAATGTAAAGCACGAGATGAATTATAATCACATGAAAATTCAGTGGTGCTTGCCCGGGTTTGAACCCACGATCATCGGTTAAGATTCACGCGTTCTTACAACTGGGCCATCTCGGCTTTTTTATTTTTAAGACATAGCCACAGTATGAAGTATTAACCATCCTTTACATCGTCAATGCGCCATCTTTGAGAACTGAGATGTTAACTTGGTTACACTGGCTCGCTCATGGCTCACTGGCAATGTAAGAAACGGTTAATGTTGGATATTGGATGCTACATCTCTTGTGTATGTTGTTACATTAATAATAATAATAAGAAATTTATTTATTATTAAGCATAGACAATTATGTTTTAATTTTTTTTATATCTTAATAATAAATATAAATGTGGGAGGTAGGAGATCAAACTAGGTTGCCCTGTACTAAGGGTCTCCTGGCTCCCCGTCTTGGGTTAGGAACTATTTATTTATTGAGCAATAATAAAGTAAATAGGAGAAAGATTAAAGCTTTTACAATATATTACCTAGTATAGTATAGTATGCTTGTGAATATGCGTCTCTGTGCATGTGTGTTCGTGCGCACACATACACGTGTGAGAATTTGTATATATGCTATGCTCGCTGGCTGGCTGGCTCATCGCGATTACCAATAGAAAAGCAACAACAAAGAACAGGGAACGGTTAATATTACATTGGGACGATTCCAATAGATGCTGGTGACCATTTACCATTAGGTGGTTACCATCCACTTACCATCATTTTATAAAAAAAATGAATGCCTTGCACAAATAAAACTTATATTCAATTAATCTTCACAATATTAGTTGTAATTGTTAATCATGATTTATAATACAATAGATGTAATATTATTTATAGAGATAATAAATATGTATTTAACAATGAATGCGGAAAGACCGTTAAGTAAATTTATTTATGTTGGTGTAGTAATTTGTTCGGTAGGGCTTTGTGCAAGCTCGTCTGGGTAGGTACCACTCATCAGATATTCTACCGCAATATACCAACCTTGGGAACCAAGCTGTTATGTCCCTTGTGCCTGTAATTACACTGGCTCACTCACCCTTCAAACCGGAACACAACAATACCAAGTACTGCTGTTTTGCGGTAGAATATCTGAAGAGTGGCTGGTACCTACCCAGACGAGCTTGCACAAAGCCCTACCACCATTAGTATACGTATATAGTAGAGATAGTTTCTACCCTAATACATAAGCTACGTGACCCCCCTCAGCCGCGGGTGGAAGCTAGTGAAATCCTAAATTGATACTGAAATTCCATTGTGATGAAAAAGGATCGAGTTTGCTTGTGCAAGCTGATGACGGATCCTAGTCAAATATATGTTATATGGTTATACATACATGGTAGTCAAATGTATGTTTGTTCTTTAATGTATAAGTTTTATGTATATATATATATATATATATATATATATATATATATATATATACATATAACAGGCTACCCGTCTCGGATATATATATATATATATATCCGAGACGGGTAGCCTGTTATATTATAAATGTATATAAATTGTGTTTTACAGTAGTCGAATATTGTTTTTTATTTGTAAACATCTTAGCGTTCGATACACGGTAGCTAACTGAGACTTCGAGCGTCAGACGAGTACGCGTAAGATTTCGGGCGTAAAGTGATATCAGCGTAATATTCGTTATAGGAAGATCAATCCTCGTACCTTGGCAGTCACATAATATTTTAATATAACATTCCATTTTGAGTTAAATTATAATACAATCAAGAAACACTAAGAAAAAATGCAATTCGCGTTTCCCCCACGGGAACATTGGGGGGTATGTGGAGCTCGTCGGAGTCCAAGGCGCCGAGTGCGAGGCTGCCGTCCTCAAGGGACACAATCACACAAATCTAACCTAACATGAAACGCTAAACTGTCGAGATTTTAAATATTTTATCGTAAATTAGCAAAACCGGTAACGTGGGATTGAGTTAGTTAGTTAGTGGGATAAACAGATTGACAAACAAAAAAACTCGCAAATAGCTAATAGAGGTACTTTGAAATCACCGACAGACACTTCAATTTTATTTATATATATAGATCTCTATATACATCATAAGCTAATAGACCTTATTAATTCGAAAGTAAGTTTGTATGTTTGTTAAGCTGTTACGTCTTAACTCCTGGTACATTATTCACACACGGCCATCTGATCCCAAACTAAGCAGAGCTCGTACTATGGAAACCAGACAACTGATATACTACATATACTACTTCTCTTTTGTAAATACATACTTATATAGATACCACCCAGACTCGGGATAAACAGACATGTTCGTGCACACAAATGGAATCGAACCCACAACCTTCGCCAACCGGCCCGTCACTGTAAAACCGATCATCACGAAATTTCGCGTACACGTTCGTAGTTCGGGGTATGGGAAACGACTCGAAAGTACCGAACGCGCTTATATACGTTATCCTATGTGTCTCTTCAATGTATTAAGTGTTGTTTTTAGACTATAAAACTATATAACATTACGATTAATATATAAGGTATTTTATATTATATATTCGTATTTATATATTCGTTTCTTGTAAACAAATACAGCTGTTGTTTTTTTAATGTAACAAACATGATTCAATATATACTTTTAAATATATATATATATATATATATATATATATATATATATATATATATATATATATATATATATATATATATATATATAAAATAAAATTAATGTTTATTTATATTTTAATTTAATATTTCTATATAATTTATTTTTTTAAAAGGGTAATTGACATTATATTTATATTCATATAAGTATGTATGTTTTTTTTTTAATTACTATTAATAAAACTGCTTTCGTTGTAGTAGTAGTAGTAAGTAAAAGAATGATTGCGCACGCGCAACTTGTTTTGTAAATGTGTTTTAATTAAAGTATTCGCGTTTAAAGTTTAGAAATCCTTGAAGCGACATTGGTATATACTTAATCGATATTTCAATGTTTTATTTTTTATTTTTATGTAATTTAAATAAGCCGAGTTGGTCGAGTGGTTAGAACGCGTGATTCTTAACCGATGATCGTGGGTTTAAATCCAGGCTGACACCACTGAATTTTCATACATTCTGTACGTGTCTAATTTCACTGAAATTCTCCTACTTGTGTATACCACCAAACCGTATTGAAGCGTGGTAGAATAAGCTCTAAACCTTCTAAAATATGAGTGGAGGCCTTAGCCCAGCGGTGGGACATTATTCACAGTCTGTTACTGATGTAATATTAAATTGGTTTTTAATGAATCAATAATTAATTTTTCTATTTTTATATATAGTTGTTGTTTTTATATATTGTAAACAAGAAAATTAAAGTACTTTTAGAACACTTTTTTTTGTCACTGGTTGGTTTTCTATTTGAAAACAGAACACGTTCCACGAATTTAATTTTCGAACGCGCTCACAAAACTTTATATACGACTTTGAAAGCACTACACTGTTTGACAACGTACGCGCGTGAACGCGTCGACAGCTACACGCAGACTGACCGTCGACTCTTGCGCAGGTGTGTTTTAGCATTGATCAATGCCGGATGGTGTTATGCGGCGTGAGTAATTCGCCGTTTTTTTTTTCTTTAATTTTTACTATCTTTTTCCGTTCTAGTTGCATTATCTTTGTTATATAGTTGGTGTGTTTAGTTTTGACATTAGTTTACATAGGGCGTAACTTTGAGTCATATAAGTTATCTGAAAATTGAATTGTACTTGTTACAAATATATTGTTAAATATTCACTGGGGATGTTATTTTTTATTAACGTGGTGGGTAGGGCACTTAGATATCATGGGTGATGGTTTTAATTTCGTGTTTACGTTATTCATCTCGTGCTCGACTTAGAGGGTAAACATTGAGATATGAAATACGTGTTAGGTACAAAATAACTACCCCCTGACTTTCATTGGGTTTCAAGCTTCATATCAAATGTCATCAAAATCTATTTAGTGGTTTAGCGTAACAGACAGACAGAGTTATTTTAGCGTTTATAATATTTGTATAGATTGTAATGCTTTAGAAATAATTTCATGTCGTAAATATGGTGACTAAATATGTAGTAAGTTTGACTTTGAAAGCAGTGTGGTGAAATAAACTCTAATCGTTCTCCAGATCGTCTTGCTTATATTTGTGGGGGTTTTAAGTTTTTTGTTATAGTTTTTTTTTCTTTTTACCACCACATCAAATGTTCTACCTCCAAACAGGAATACTTAGTATTGTTGTGTTCTGGTTTTAAGGGTGAGTGAGCCAGTGTATCTACAGGCACAAGGGATATAACATCTCAGTTTTCAAGGTTGATGGCGTTTTGGCTATATAAGGAATGGTTAATATTTACAGTACCAATGTTTATGTCTACCCGTCCGTACGTTTGCCTACCAGTATTACATATATTTGTATATAAATCCTTTGCATTAAGTTTGCTAAAAGTTAATATAGTTTACAAAATATATAGATAAATAAAGATATGTCTCTAATTTATGCTCCCCAAATCTCATGAGCTTTAAGCTGTATCGAGATTGATGAAAACTAATCAGACGTTCGTGATACAATTATACGTTGGGTGAAATAATAGTGAAATGCAGTTAATATCTTTTTTTTTTATATAGAAAAGGAAGGCGAACGAGCATATGGGCCACCTGATGATAAGTGGTCACCAACGCCCATAGACATTGGCACTGTAAGAAATGTTAACCATCACTTACATCGCCAATGCGCCAACAACCTTGGGACCTAAAATTTTATGTCCCTTGTGCTCCAATACACACACACTAACTAAAAACTACCCCTTTGTTGTTAGCGTATATGAAAAGTTTCATGACAATCGGTCGAGTAGTTAACACGTGACAGCGTAACAAACAAATAATCTCACTTTCTCATTTATTACATTTGTAAGAAATTAACGATTTCGACAAAATTGTAACGTATACAAAACCAAATGTTGTGTAATACTTTCGGTTTAAATGTATATGGGTTATCTGTATGTTAGTTAAAGGCGGAGTTCTGACCGCACCTTTATGTGATACAAGACTGCTGGTTGTACATGACGATGAGGTACTTTAGTAGGATGTGGATGATGACGTAATTTCAGTTTTGAAATGAGCGATAAATGGGCTTTTTAATGTGTCTGGTAAATTTCGGTGATGGAAGGTTCTGGAAAGTTGAAATAACGCTCAAAAGTGCCGTTTTAAGATTCTTTATATCTACGCTGTTTCACCCGCGATAAACGTTATTGTTTCGCCTTCTCTGGTCGTGGTGGAATGTTATATAGTATATAACGATTTTCGATGATTGAGCTGTCTAAACCTAACTTACCTCCCGATAAATTACAAACTACATAACGCTAAAAATGAGTGATAAATGAGTTTCTTAATGTGCTCGTTAAATATCGGCGATGGAAGGTTCTGGAAAGTTGAAACGACGCTCAAACATCCCTTAGACAATATTGAGAAACTGGTTTAAGATTTATCTTTACGCGATTTCATCCGCTATTGTTCCGCCCCTTATTGTAGTGTGACGTTATATGGTCTAAAAACTTTCTCGATGATCTAATAACTTACCTAAACCTAACTTACCTACTGATAAAACTACCTAACACTAAAATAGTTATCCAAATCACTTGTGTATCCTGAAATTAGCGTAGAAGCGAGCAAACTACTGGTGGTAGGGCTTTGTGCAAGCTCGTCTGGGTAGGTACCACTCACATCAGATATTCTGCCGCAAAACAGATGTACTCGGTATTGTTGTGTTCCGGTTTGAAGGGCGAGTGAGCCAGTGTAATTACAGGCACAAGGGACATAACATCTTAGTTTCTAATGTGGCGCGTTGGCTATGTAAGCGATGGTTAATATTTCTTACAATGCCCATGTCGATGGGCGTTGGTGACCACTTACCATCAGGTGGTCCATATGCTCGTCCGCCTTCCTATTCTATAAAAAATAAAACAAACACTTCGACTTAATGACATTAGTATAGATGAGATCATCTCTTGCTTGGTGAAGAAATAATCGTGTGTGAAAGCCCGCATGTATTGGTTGAATATATGCAGATATTTGTATCTACCAACTCACTCTCGCGTGAGCTTTAATCTCCAAGCGTTTTAATTCAGAGATTTTAATTAAAATAAAATAGGTAGGCGGTGGCATAAAGGCCACCTTGGAGAATGAACCAATTCTTACATCGCCAATGCACCACCAACCCTGGGAACTAAGTACGTCTCTCTTGCCTTTAGTTACACTGGCTCACTCACCCTTCAAACTTCAACGCAATAATGCTACGAGCTGTTTGACGGTTTAATATGTTATGAGCTGCTATCATCCACATTGAATGGCACAAAGCTCCCTCCCCCCCCATTAAGGTGAGGCTGTAGTTCAGCTCCAGAAGTTTTAGTAATAAATGACTCCCTAAAGTTTTTATTATGACTAATTTCCCGTGATTCATAGTAAAGTTTATACACAACTTGTAAATCATTCCTAATCTATATCGAAGACCCTCGTCGGTGCCTTTGATGTACCGTAATACTGACGGATGTTTGCGTATCATGAGTGACAAGCCTCTATGCTATTCCTAGGAATACGGTTCGTCATTATAATGTCGTTTGTTTTCAGCGAAAACATAATCTAATAACTCCTTGGTGATGTATGTGTGAAATTTATGATGTCCTCCGGACAGATTTCAACAGAGTGCACAGGTGTGTGCGCAAACACAGGTGCACTCTCTATTTCCTGGCTCTCATAAGCTGATGGGAAGGTAACCCGAAACGACCGGAAAGAGTTCAGTCGCAGGACGGTTTAAGTGCACGTAAGGTTTAAGGCACGGATACACTTTTCCAACTTTCATATAACGGTTTGCTACTAAGAATTTTCGATAGAAAAACCCTATAACTTTTTTATTGGTCCGATCTTGTGTTCCAATGTAGGACCTCGGGATCTTCGGAATTATATCTAGCGAAAAGACCAACGATACAGTTAACATATTATCATCACATATATATATCTCTATATATAACACAACACTATTACACTTAACCACTTATATACACTTTAATTTTACTACCATAGTTTCGATAACAACTTCGCGGATAATCGAATCGAAATATTTTTCGTGAATCCCTCGGGTATATCACAGATTATTCAAGATCTCGACCGATGGTATCGCGTCAATTCAATGTTAAACCTGTTTATTAGTTTTAACTCCTCTTGTGGTTGGGATAGATCTTTTCAATCGATATTAATATGAATGTCACATAAAAAAGTTTTTATATTAATTTTGACAAATATAACTTTTGTATGTGTATTTTTTTTTAATTAAATTAATTATAATAAAGTCGCTCTCGCATTACACCGTTCAAATCAGGTTTGCTGTTCATTAAATTAACATTCACGAATCGGTGCGGTGGTCGACGGTGACCGCTCGCGGTATGTAAATATTTTGCAAGGCAATTGTTTATTTTGATGTTGAAAATTAACGAGAAGCCGACACTCGAAATTAAAATAAGACCTCTATTTTGTAGTCCTCGAAAAGCCGTTGATCGTACGCCTGTACTCTCCGGAATGGATTTCTGTGTTTGCGTACACACTTGTGCACTGCACAATCAGCTAGTCTCATTTTGGAATTGGTAGCGAGCGGTGCTGTACGGAGATGGTATGCTGCGAATTTGCTAGACGGAGGCTGCGAAGCGGGAGTGTGAGGACATTGGCTCCGTTGACACGCTTCGTTAAAGAAGACCGGGAAGAAGGTGTCGGTGATATGCGCACTTCTTTTCCCGTCGTAAGTGTCGTTGGGGCTATTAGGATTCTCTGTAACCGACACCCCCCGAAGAAATGGGGTGGGTACCGCTTTTTTAGCCGATATTCCGATACATACCCCCAATTTACGGTGTGTAAAAACCGGTCTCTTGAGAATGAACATCGTCACCGAAATCGGTTAGAAGAACCAAGAATGTTGCCTTTAGTTTTACATATAACACATATATATATATATATATATATATATATATATATATATATATATATATATATAATACGATCGGCATATAGGCCCCCAAATGGTTAGTGATTACCACCGCCCATAGACAATAGCGCTATAAGAAATATTAGCCATTCATTGCATCGCCAATGCGCCACCAACCTTGGGAACGAAGATGTCGTGTCCCTTGTGCCTTTAGTTACCGAGTTACGTTATGTAACAGTCGAAGCCGTTAAAACGTACTCAATAGACATTAACCGTTTAATGTTTATCATGGTTTCGTTTTAGGGCTCCGCATTATGATATTATTATGATGGGATTTTGTTAGTCGTTCATGACCAGCTTAGGTACTTTCCAAATATTACTTCACCCCCCTCCCTTCTCGTCTTCAACGGTCTACTAAGCTGAGGTCCGGCCTCACAGGAGGATTAGGACGTCCGTTTCTCTTGAGCCCCTTTGTGTGGCTCCCAAGTTCCGGCTGAGTTCATCTCGCCCGTTGACACTGTAGAGGCCAATGTGATCAATAGCAACTGGACAGTACGAAAAAAAAGTACTTTCCAACTTAACAGAACGTAACGTGGTAGACTTGTACTTAGTATTCAATGATTAAGCACTTTATATTTAGCTATCGGGCAGATAGTTACTTCGCAGGAGTTAAATAAGGGTTTTTTTTGGTTACGGTTTCGTCTACATGTTAGTTATGAAAAAGTAGTATGTCCTTCCTTTGAGTTTCAATCTTGCTTCATTGAAAGTTTCATCGAAATCGGTTCAGTGGCTTAAAAGTGAAAGCGTAACAGATAGGTAAGCAGACTCATCATCATCATATCAGCCGGGAAAACTGCTGCTGGACGAAACCTCTCTCTAGGACCTGCAAGGTGGCCGGTCTTGCGCTACTTGCATTCAAAGGCTGGGCTAGTTAGGCTGGCGTTAAATTTATTTTAATACGGAACCATCGTTTTGCATATAAATGTCGCACTTGACCGTTTTCGAATATATTATAAGCACGATATTAATAGAAGTTTTCGTTATCCAACATATTCAATTTAATATATAAAAACTGTTAGTATTCAAATATATGTAAATTAATTGTCTATAAATATATATTTTTTTTGTATATAAAATGTGATACACCTGTTTGTTTGTGTTTTGTCGTTCGTTTTGAGTGGAAATTTTTACTTTGTATAGTATAGTTGTTGGTTGAAGATTTCGGTGACGGTGGCCATTCTCAAGTAGATAACTGCGTGGGTGCGTGTACACACAGCATTCTTGTATGACATAGATCACTCATTACCCGACGTCGACAGATCTGAGCCCTTAAGTTGGTTCCCAACATCCGGCTAAATATGTGCGCACCAAACCGACAGGTCATTTCGAAAGAAACACACAACTGCACTCAATTTCCTCACTCAGAATCATCCTCATGCTAAACACTGGCTGGTACTAAAAAAATCTTAACAGAAAAAGAAAAACACATAGCTCTATAAAGCCTTACGATTGAGGCACTAAAACAAAACGCACTCATACATATTATTATTTTAATAGAACAATTCTCGTATTGTCTATGCCTACCATGGGGGTAAAGACAAATATACTTTGACCTTGACTTGACGCGACGTGATTGGTCGAGTTATCAATAATCTGTGGTATTCACTATGGATTCGCGAATGACATTTCAAATGTTGACGAAGTTTTTATCGGAATTTTGGAAGTGAAATTAAAGTGTATATAAGTAGTTGAGTGTAACAGTGTTGTGTTGTATATAGAGATATATTAATCGAGAACTGTTCGTAGTGCGTAATACAGCGGAGCTGTTAGCGAATTGCATGGAATGTGTAAATATAAGGTTTGTTTATATACTTCTTCGATTGGAATAGTGTTTTGTGGATCTCGGTATAGTATAGTTATGTAGTGGTATAGTTTAATGATGGTTTACAGGGTGCCAATTCTACTAACGAATTGTCAATTTATCGCCATCGAATCGAAGCGTGATCGTTGCTGTTTTTCCGTTTTCCTATTCTTTAATTTAACTATCGACTATTGCCATAAAAAGTTAACAATTACATTAGATTTTGACATAACGGTATATGTTAACATATTATCGGTTCGGTTCCGATTCGAATAAATACAGCTGATTCAAAGTTGGATCGGAATTGAATCGGGAACGTGTCGTAATCGTTATAAATTAGTAGAATTCGACCCAAGTTCGATGTTAATAAAAACTTTACGCTCAATTGGAGAGATAAATATGAATATTGGTAATTTATTTATTGTAACAGCCTGTGAAAGTCCCACTGCTGGGCTATAGGCCTCCTCTCCTCTTTTTGAGGAGAAGGTTTTGGAGCTTATTCCACCACGCTGCTCCAATGCGGGTTGGTGGAATTCACATGTGGCAGAATTTCAGTGAAATTAGACACATGCAGGTTTCCTCACGATGTTTTCCTTCACCGTAAAGCTCGAGATGAATTATAATCACAAATTAAGCACATGAAAATTCAGTGGTGCTTGCCCGGGTTTGAACCCACGATCATCGGTTAAGATTCACGCGTTCTTACTACTGGGCCATCTCGGCCTAATTTATTTATTGGAGATTGTTATATATATATTAATATATATTTAAATAGTAGTATATGCTGACAACAGTTTATTATTATGAGCCAGTGTAATTACAGGCACAAGGAACATAACGTCTTCGTTCCCAAGGTTGGTGGCGCATTGGCGATGTAAGCGATGGTTAAAATCTTGCAATGCCAATGTCTATGGGCGTTTGTGACTTACCATCAGCTATATGCTTGTCCACCTATCTATACGATATATTTTTATTACGAATTAGTTATTTAAGTTGAGCGAAAGCTGTCGCACACGTAGAGTTCGAATGAATGCTTACGAATAAAATTTTAGCGGCTATACAAAACTTTGTATAAGCTATTAGAATGCAAACGTATTATAGCTATTTATTTTTATAGTAATTAGTGATGATATTGAGTAATTGTGATTGCTTAACCGATGTGTGCGGACAAAGGAGTAACGTGTTTAGTAATGAAGTTTCATTTGGTTCAATGAAAGATATTTTTTGAATATATCTAATGGATAGGTTGATCGGAAAATGGATCGCATGATGGCAAGTCAAGACCGCCTATAGATAATAATAGTAATAATGTCCTCCAGACCGATTTCGGCCACGGCGGCCAATCTCAAGAGAGATTAGCCAACTGCGCAGGAGATATTATAGTGCACGAGTGTGTGCGCAAACACAGGTGCACTCTCTATTCCCTAACTCTCATAATCCGATGGGACGGCAATCCGACGCGACTGGAAAGAGTTCAGGCGCAGGACCAACGCACGCAGATACACACTTCCAACTTCCAAACTCTGGGCCGCTACTAAAAATTTTTTGATAGAAAAACCCAAAAACTTTTTACTGGCCCGACCTGGTGATTGAACCCAGGACCTTCGGATCTGCAGCGTTATATCAAGCCACTAGACCAACGAGGTAGTTATATAGATATTGATGCTGTAATGTTAACCACACCTAACATTCAGTCAACACGCAACCGACCTTGGGAACTAAGATGTAACGCCCCTCGTGCCTTTAGTTACACTGTCTCACTCACCCTTCAAATCGTAACAATACTACGTGTTACTGTTTAGCGATAGAGGGGGCGGCCAGTGCAGAACTTCATCTGACTGTTCTGGCAGCGTCGCATTTGGACTCTACTACCGCTTACCATCGGGCGGAGTAGAGTCATTTGCCTTCCCGGCAAATATGTAAAAAAAAATCTGACAAGTGGACGGTACCTACCTAGACACTTAATAATTTAGTAATATTGATAAAACCAAATTTGATTAGTGTCTTAGAAACGTAGTTAATTCCAGATAGTATTACATAAGACTATCTTAATAGATAAAATAATTAGTTTTTTTTTTCTAATTAATAATGAAGCAATGATATGATAGTTCAATTAATATAAAGCGCGTTTAAACACGTTCCTATTTTATCTGTAGATATATTTGTTATCTCTCACGGAGGTGAGTTTTTATATTTAATCTTGAATATCTTTATTTGTAATAGTTTTCGTTTGGGGGGGGGGGGGTGATATCAGGTGTCATAAGTAAGCATCATTGCGAATTTCATCAAAATCGGTTCAGCTGTTTCGCAGTGATGGTATATCAGACGGGCAGATACCGTTTACTTCTACTAGACTTCTATATTACTAGTTTTATATATGATTAGTAATCATTATTGAAAATTTGTGAAATATATTCATTTCTTATGATTGATAAAACCGAGATGGCCCAGTGGTAAGAACGCGTGAATCTTAACCGATGATCGTGGGTTCAAACCCGGGCAAGCACCACTAAAGTTTTTCATGTGCTTAATTTGTGATTATAATTCATCTCGTGCTTTTCGGTGAAGGAAAACATCGTGAGGAAACCTGCATGTGTCTAATTTCACTGAAATTCTGCCACATGTGTATTCCACCAATCCGCATTGGAGCAGCGTGGTGGAATAAGCTCCAAAGCCTTCTCCTCAAAAAGGGAGAAGAGGCCTTAGCCCAGCAGTGGGACATTCACAGGCTGTTACCGATTGATAAAATTCAATTTGGTATCTTACCCACCTTTGCTACCTAATACCTGCTAAAGCCACGACGACCACTCCATAGTAGCAGAAAGCTACCTGTGTTGGGTGCAAGTGCTGAAAAACTATCAGCTTTTTATAATATAAGGTGTTCGCGGGTTCATTTCGCGTTCGCCTTATTGTCTATTAAGCTCACTACTAAACAAAATATATGATAGATAAGAAATAGTTAGTGAACTGCTATATCTTTACCCATTTAGATAGATCAGTACGTATTATAAAAGAAAGTACCTCGTCGGGTCTGTCTGTCCGTTGAAAGTTATCGAGCGGATTTCCATACGGTTTTCATCAATGGACGGAATGATACATAAGGAAGGTATACATTAAAGTTTTGGGTAAATTGATTAATAATAATAATATTCTGGGACATTATTCACACGCGGCCATCTGATCCCAAACTGAGCAGAGCTCGTACTATGGAAACCAGACAACTGATATACTACATATACTACTTTTATTTTGTAAATACATACTTATATAGATAATTACACCCAGACTCAGGACACTGAAATGTCTGTCCTGAATGGGAATCGAACCCATACCCTTCGACGTGAAAGGCAAGTATCTAGCAACCACCTCAACCGGCCAAAAAGGACAGTCGTGTTCGACAATCACTACATATATCTATATGTATCTATATAGATATAAATATCTATAATAAATACCACTCATCACGAGATCTCCTAAACCATCCACCCAATTGACTCGAAATTTGTCACAGTTACTCCTTCTCGCGTCGACGCTCACTAAGAAAGGAAATCCTATCCAAAATACATTATTTTTCTCAACTACCCGTGCGGAGCCGGGACAATTAGCTAGTTATATAATAAAGTCCCCTGACGTATCTGTCTGTCTGCCTGTAGGCGATAAGCTCAAAAACTATCGAAATGTATAATTCATTGGTGAAATATGTCGTTGTTTGTTGGTCGTAAAAAATCATGATGATTGAGAGTATTACTCAATAATGGCCGCATAAATCATTAGTTTATATGTATTACGATATTACCGTTTTATGTGGTGGTGGTGACCACTTACCACCAGGTGGCGCGCGTTCTACTATATATTTCATAAAAAACTTAATAAACAAATTTCCTTATAAAGGTCGTGCCGCACGAGAGATTTAATCTGAAATCTCCTATCCTTCAAATATTTAAGACAAGATCACTTTTATAATATTATGTACTAGGTCCATAATGCCATTAATAAGTAATACTTAATTATGAGAATAATAAGAATCAAGAAAACGACAAGGTAGGTACCATTCACTCGTTAGATGTTCTACCGCAAAACAGTAGTACTTGATATTGTTGTGTTCCGTTTTGAAATGTGAATGAGCCAGTGTAATTACAGGCACAAGGGACATAACATCTTAGATCCCAAGGTTGGTGGCGCATTGGCGATGTAAGCGATGGTTGACATTTCTTACAGTGCCAATGTCTAAGGGCGTTTGGTGACCACTTACCGTCAGGTGGCCCATATGCTCGTCCGCCTAAATACTCAAAAATAAAAAATAACCACATACAAGTGATGGCTACTAACGAGTCGTTAATGAGTCACAATCACTCATTTCTGTAAGGGACATTAGAACGCCGTGGAAATGTACATACAGCCTCGTACATCGTACAATCCTACCCCTGGAAACCGAGATAGTTTCCGATGATTTACCGTGAGAAAAAAAAAACGTCTGTAAGGGGAATTTTAAGTATTTATACACTTGTATTGAACGTAATAACTCGCGAACGGTCCCCGCTACAAGTATAGCGATAAAAACTCCGCTAACCTCGACTCGAGACATGTTGAAACTGATTTATTTATAACGGTTCCGTATAAAAAGTTTATATATATATATGATTATGTAACGATTGACGTTTTGAACGTAGTCGTTTTTTTGTGATAGGTAGGTTTACTGGCTTGTCAGCCATTTGGGTCGCCTGATGGTAAGTGCTCACCACCGCTATAGACTTTGCCTCTGTGTATTGTATACACGAAACACTCCTTAATTATTATTGTTTGATATTTATTTATAACTAGCAACCCGCCCTGACTTCGTCCGACTTAAAAATTTAATTATCTTCCAAATATAGCCTATGTTACTCGCTGATAACGTAGTTTTCTATATGTGAAATGATTCTTAAAATCGGTTCTTTTTTTATTTTATAGAATAGGAAGGCGGACGAGCATGTGAGCCACGTGATGGTAAGTGGTCACCAAACGCCCTTCGACATTGGCACTGTAAGAAATGTTAACCATCGCTTACATCGCCAATGCGCCACCAACCTTGGGACCTAAGATTTTGTGTTCCTCGTGCCTGTAATTAGTTCAGTGGTTCAGGAAATGTTTAGTTTATCCATTACAATCAAACAAACAAAAAATCAAATCTATTCTCTTTATAAACTTATTATTATTACATATACATATATATGTTGGTACCGACTAGTCAGGTACGGGATGCCTCCTTCGCCGCTGCCAAGGTTGGTGGCGCATTGGCGATGGAAAGGTTTGGTTAATATTTATTACAGCGCCAATGTCTATAGGCGGTCTATTTGCCCGTTCCTACTTATAACGTAAATAAAGAGAATTTATTTATAATATAATCATCGTCTTCGTGAGTGTATCTTGTCAGAAATTTCGTAGTTCTCTTCATCTTTGACATCTATAATGCATTATTATTCATATGTATATAATTATGTATGTATGTGTGTATATATATATGTATATATATTATAGCTCCGTTTTATATTTTCTTTGTTGTTGTTATATTTGTATGTATGTATATTTTCGATTATTAATTACCGCCTTCACGAATTTCCGCTTAGCCTAAAGGTTGACTGGTAGAGAATCCCTTTAGGCATTAAGTCCGCCTTTTATCATACTACACAATGTGATGGGCAAAACGTTTTTAAATAAATAAATAAATGATAGCGAAAGTAGTCTACCACTAGATGACCATTTCGCAACGGTACCCTAAAGAAACGGATGCCCGTGACCAAGTTCACACTGTAAGGTCCGTACGAACATTTTTACCTTGTTACATATTATTTTTATATATTTACTCAAATACATATATGTATATATGAATGATTGCTTAGCACTCAATGAAAAACGAATCGATTTTGATGAAATTTCGAATAAAGATAGTCTAACATATAAGATACTTAATACCTTCCCCTTTTTAGCCCTCTCACGCGTGCGGAACTGGTATGTATGTATAATAATAATAATGTCCTCCTGACCGATTTCGGCCACGGCGGCCAATCTCAAGAGAGATTAGCCAACTACGCAGGAGATATTATTATAGTGCACGAGTGTGTGCGCCAACACAGGTGCACTCTCTATTCCCTAACTCTCATAATCCGATGGGACGGCAATCCGCCACGACCGGAAAGAGTTCAGGCGCAGGACCAACGGCTTTACGTGCTTTCCGAGGCACGGGAGTGTACACGCTTCCAACTTCCAGACTTCGAGCTGCTACTGAGAATTTTCTGACAGAAAAACCCAATAACTTTTTATTGGTCCGACCTGGGTATTGAACCCAAGACCGAGTCTGCGGCCTTACAAATAGCCATTATACCAACGAGACACAAATTTTTTATATAATTATACTATGTACATAATATGTATATTTTAGAATGAATATTTACATGTCAAATTAAAGAACGATGAATTCGCTTCGTGGTTTTTGAGATGAGAGTAGTAGAGAGTAGAGCTTTCTGAAATAATAAACTCGAGACTCACCGCGGATAAAGGTCGTAGAACGTCAGAAATTGATATGCGATACTGACCGTAATGATTACGACATTCCAAGAATACACGCATCAAAATTGTATATCACAATAAGTCGGTTTTGCTACAGGATAGCAGCACTAGTTCGATTCCTATTGCATTGGTTCGACTTATTTACTTAAACTGCAAGTTATCTATGATGAGAATGTTTGTTTGAAAAACAATATCGCAGTCGTTTGTACTTCGCCTTTGTTATTTCATGTTATCGAGCTGGTTGGCGTGGTGGGTAGATACTTGCCTCTCTCGCCTGAGATTGTGGGTCGATTACCACCCAGGACGTCTATCCTGAGTCTGGGTGTAATTATCTATCGCATCAGTCGTTCGCTCTTGACATCATCGTCATCGTTTTTGGCTAATGTAGCCCCCGCTATGTGTCTCCATTTGATGCGTTCTCCAGTATCTCTAAAACATTGGACTATGGAGGTCCTCCATAGGAGGTTTTTCTATCAGAAAATTCTCAGTAGCGGCCCGGAGTCTGGAAGTCGGAAGCGTGTACACTCCCGTGCCTCGGAAAGCACGTAAAGCCGTTGGTCCTGCGCCTAAACTCTTTTCGGTCGTGTCGGATTGCCGTTTCATCGGATTATGAGAGTTAGGGAATAGAGAGTGCACCTGTGTTTGCGCACACACTTGTGCACTATAATATCTCCTGCGTTGGCTAATCTCTCTTGAGATTGGCAGCCGTGGTCGAAATCGGTCTGGAGGACATTATATACAGATATTAAAAACGAATAAATAAAAGAAACAGCCATTAAATTAAGGCATAGCGACGCTTTCCTTCACTCAGATTCGAACCCGTGGTCTTCCGTTAATATTACGTTTCATTCACTCATTATCTCTCTTAAGCTCTGCGTAATTGAGTTGGATCGTGAAGTTGTAAGTGCAAAAACTGTCGTTATTTTAATGATCTCAACACTTAACTCTGACTAAGGACAAAAGTAGATTTGTAGTTGAAATACTAGATGTTTAATGAGACGAGTCTGGTACAGTCGACGTCATAATCGTATTGATTTTTTGTCTAGAAATGGCACAGTACTCAGAACATGATTTGTGAAACCGCTGAATTTTCACGTTGTTTTATATAATATATACTGTAGTATGTTTTGCAGTACTATTCTTTAAGAACAAACTTCATTACTCACCCGTGAAATCTTGTTATGGTGATATACTATTTTGACGCGTGTATTCTTGTAATGTTATGATTATAACGGTCAATGTCGCATATCACTTTCTGACGTTTTACGACCGTTTTCTGTAGTAAGTCTCGAGTCTGCCTTCTAATACTGCTTAAATTTTTTTGTTATATATTTTTGTAATAGCGACTTGTGTTGCCGACAGTACATTCGCGTAAAACAGACGCTGATTGGGACGACATATTCCGTCGATGTATACAATTTGTAGCACTTAACGAGAAAGTTAGCGTTCAATAGATTATAACGATTTCACTGCGCGGTGACAGCTTATACTAAAGGCAGGCTGACTACCTACATAGGTTCAGTGGTCGACTTATGCGACAGATGCCGTGGTCCTAAGTTTAAATTTCGTACTAACAATTCTCAGGTTTTTATACTTCCATACCTCGGATAGTACTTAGAAGCTTCGGTTCTGCATCTGAAATGTTTTCTGTCGTGTCGAATTTGACTGATGATGGTAGCTTCTGCCTGCGAGAGGATAGAGCTAGCTAGCCTATGTGATAACTAAGGCTTTAAGCTATATCTATTCCAAATTTCATTAAAATCTGTTTTGTATATTTTGTCTAAATGAGTAACAAAAGTGCATCCATTCATCATCACAAACCTTCGATTTTTAAATGCGAATGTATGTTCGTTTGATACGCTTTGAAGGCCAACTACTCAATCAATCGTGATGATTTTTTGTATGTATGTCAAAATTGCAGAAAAGTATATAAGGTACCTTTCAATTGTCACCTCACACGCGGGCAAGGTGCGCGTGGAATCATGTAAAATCGTGTATTAGGTCGGGATAATGTACTTATGAAGGCACTTCTGTGATATTGTTATCGCCATCGAGCTTCCGGTCATGTTTCCACACCAACTCAATGGATGGCAGCACTGTGCAACGTGAAGTTAGCAATAGTCAACGTCAGTGATGTGCCGATTGAATCTGATTCATTCGAAAAGGTGTTGTGAAACAGTGAACGCGTATTTGTATTACCATAACTTTACCGTAACAGCCTGTCAATGTCCCAATGCTGGGCTAAAGGCCTCCTCTCCCATTTGAAGTGAAGGTTTGGAGCTTATTCCACCACGCTGCCCCAATGCGGGTTGGTGGAATACACATGTGGCAGAATTTCAGTGAAATTAGACTCAGGTTTAGACTTAGGTTTCCTCAAGATGTTTTTCTTCACCGTAAAGCACAAGATGATTTGATAATCACAAATTAAGCACATGAAAATTCAATGGTGCTTGCCCGGGTTGAACCCACGATCATCGGTTAAGATTCAAGCGTTCTTACCACTGGGCCATCTCGGCTTATTTACTTTCTGTAATAATAAATTATTATAAATACAACCTGGTTTATATTCTGTAAAGTCTAATAATATACATCCTGCACAGTCACCAGCACTAACCAGAGTATAAAAAAACAGTTAAAAATTGTAAAGGAACGCTTGTGTGCTAAAGGTTATTATACAATTAATGAATTTATGGATGGATAGCACACCTTGGTAATGAGACGATTGCCTCCTGGCTGTTATTAACTTTTTTCTTTTTTTTCTGAAAATTTTTGAATATAAAAAAAACCGCTGAGTTTCTCGCTGGTTCCTCTCAGGGTTTCTTTTCCAAAACGGTGGTTTAAGTTTGAATATTAATAAGTACAGGTAATGCTTCACTGTTGAATAAAGTATTTTGATTTTGATAATCTCTAGCTCATCAGTGGTTTACAGGCCGGATAAATGACATATATTAATATTATTGAGTAAATATTCCACGAGGTTAATGTATTGTTATTTTCTTGTTCCAGATTATAACGAAGGTCCGATGAGGCCCTTGCAGCACTCCGACCGCGACACCACGAACCTTCCATCTGGCGACGCAAATATCAACACACATTACGCACCTCCGAACGCAAATCAAAACGTTTTAGATCCGAATAAAAATATATATAAATTAACCAATCCAAACACGAATCCATCGAAAGCCTCGACGAAATCCGACGATGACTTCGACGTCAATGAATACTTTGCCCGTTTACAAGGCACCAGGTACGTTAGTGCCCCATTGAATAGCAACATCAAGGACGACCAGAGCGCTAACCTCCAAGCTGAAGATAACCTCGAAGAGATAAATTTGAACGAGCCTGATAAACCGCAAGTGGTCGATGATACGCAGCACAGCATCACTGCGGATATAGCGCAGAACTTCTCGCAACTGCCGACCGTTCTGCCTCAAGTGGCGAGCGCGGTTTTCAGCTCGTTTTCGAACATGCTCAGCATGAAGAGCAGAGAGCAGACTCCTGATGATAGAGTGTGTCAGGAGCCGCAAGCGAGCGGTGCTCAATTCTGCGTAACAGAGGCTCCGATGCAAGTTGCTCCTCCGCCGCTAAGGGAGCCCCCGTCAGTTGGTGAGTTAATCGAAATGTTTTTATATATTTAATAATATAGATATATATTACAGGTGGTAGAGCTTTGTGCAAGCTCGTCTGGGTAGGTACGACCCATTCATCAGATATTCTACCGCAAAACAGCAGTACTTGATATTGTTGTGTTCCGGTTTGAAGGGTGAGTGAGCCAGTGTAATTACAGGCACAAGGGACATAACATCTTAGTTCCCAAGGTTGGTGGCGCATTGGCGATGTAAGCGATGGGTGACATTTCTTGCAGAGCCAATGTCTAAGAGTGTTTGGTGACCACTTACCATCAGGTGGCCCGAATGCTCGTCCGCCTTCCTATTCTATAAAAAAAATAAAAATAACGAGAAGTCTCTTAGCGTTTAAATCTTAAGTATGAATATTTATTTTATAAAATTCATATATTTATTAAATCTATAAAGCACACAATTTACAAACATTATGTATAAGAATAAGTAGCTAATATATATAACGGCCTTAGTACTTAAAGTGATCTCTTCGAAGCTCTATAAAAAAGGTTTTTTTTTTCTGTTAATGAAAGTCGTTCAATTTGAAATTCAATCATGCAGTGTGATATAGAGCTCAAGGGTCGTATATTAATATATCAAACTGCCTAAATGATGAAATTAAGATTTCTTATACATAAGGTCAAATGGGGTCATATTATTATTTTTTAACTTTTTTTTGTGCGATGATTTTAATATTATCATTTCCTTTGTGAATCATTTCGTTATGATGTGTGGTGTTTTTTGTGGGGTTTCTTAATGGGGAACTTGATGTTACCGTTAGGTTTCAAAGATCCGTTTCGCGTTCGTGATTGGTTTTTTTTTTTATAAATAAGGAAGGCGGACGAGCATACGGGCCACCTGATGGTAAGTGGTCACCAAACGCCCTTAGACATTGGCACTGTAAGATATCTGATGAGTGGGTGGTACCTACCCAGACGAGCTTGCACAAAGCCCTACCACCAGTAGTTGTCTGTCGCTTTTGATTCGAGTTATATACGAAAAAATGTGTGATGTGAAATGTCTCTTTAACTAGAAACTGTTAATTTGTTTTAAAGTTTTATTAGTTACTACTTTTTGTTTCTGTTTTTGTTCTTTGTTTAAATATTTCTTATTTCTGTTTTTATTTTTATTTTTTTGATTTGTATAATTCGTTACCCATTTTTGTAATTGTGTTTGTAATGGTATGCTTGTGCATATTAGTATAAAATAAGTTTATGGATGATAGCACACCTTGGAAATTAAATGATTGCCTCCTGGTAATTTTTTTGATACAAGACATGATAAAAAAATTAATACAAACCCCCTTAATTTTTTTTCGCCAGTTCTTTTTGAGCTAGTGTATCTTTTTTCCGGGCCGGTTATAGTCGCTAATTTGACAATCAATAATGTGTTATGTATCTATGTTGAATAAAGGATTTTGAATTAATTTGATTTTAACTTGTATTAAAAATTGTTGAAGTTTTTACTTAAATTAAAAATAATTTATTTGTTTCAGGTAACGCGTCAAATTATCGAATAACAACGAAGAAAAAAGTATATGCACAAATACCAGGTTTAAGTTCTGGAGATAATCACGTTAATTTCAATCCACCGATGAATCAAAGTGCTCCACCGTATTTCGTAGAAGCCAACGCTCATATCATACAGGATGTTGGTAGTAAAATAAAAGATATATCAGTAGGATATGGTGCACCACAATCAGTATTAAACCCAGAAATTATACCTGAAATCCAGCAGGCACATAATGAAAAAGGCACCGAGGACACAAAACAGTCGCTTAATTTATCGAATCCTACAGCTGGTGATGTGAGAGATACGGCTAAAATTCCTAGTGAATCAGTGTTTCCGCGTGATAGTACTGTTCCAGCTCTTGAACAAGAATCGACAAAGCTACAACCAATAACACCGCTGGTCCCTCAACCGTCCACCGCAATAATTCCTCCACCTCCCATGTTTTCTAATATACCGCGAAGGGACAGTCAACAATCTGTTGGGAAGTCGGTCCTACCACCATCCGTAGCAAGGCGGATTTCCGGAAATCAACCTATATTGAAAACTCAAGTGCCTCCAAGTGTGATGCATGAAAATATTTTTGTTCCGATAATGCCACCAGAATCAAACGTGGCGCCGGGTTTTGGAGTTGTTTCGTCTATGCAACATAATTATGGTCAATTTTTTGATCCTACCAGCAATACTGAAACTATTAATACAACGCATAATAAAAGCGATCCACGAGAATTCCATAGCAAAGTTAAAACTTTGCCGTCTATGGAAATTTTGCAACCACCAATGCAAATACCAGGTTTTGCAAATAATGCAAATTTATTAGGCGCTACGGTCCCATTTAAAGCCGATGATTCCAAAGAATCGGAGATGTCCGCAGATTCTGTAATTCCATCACAACGACCAAAACATATAGATACTTTTGTATCGCCCACTGTATTTAATCCAACAGCTGAAATTCCTAATATTTCCTATAATCCTTTAGCACCTGATTCATCTCAAATCACATTTCCAGAATCTAAAGCGCCGCCAACGTTTTATAATCCGCTTCAATCTGATTTCGTCACTACATTTAAGAAAGAAGAGAACAAGGATTTCTCGAATGCTCCTCAAAATATTTTACCTGAACACGTTGGTCATTTGCAACGCGAAGTTCAGAAAACAATTCAGGAGCCACCGAAGCTAACCGGAAATCAGAGCTATAGAATGTCGAAGAAGAAACCACAGTATTATTCTGGACCTATCGAAGGCGTAGGAAATATTAGTAATAATATAAAACCATTAATAGATCCTGTCACAGCGAATTCTTTTCAAGGGTCTCTATTTACTCCAGATCAAAGTGCTGCAACTGCTCCAAATACTATGTATCCAGATTACAGCGTAAATAGCTTGCAAGAACCCGCACCGTTTGATATAAGTAAGCCAGCTAATATGGAAACATATTCGGCTTATGGCGTTCAAAAGCACAGTGAACAAATACAATCAGATTACAAAACCGCCTTTGATTTAAGCAGACCAACAACAGAGAAATACGATGAACCACAACAAGAGACTAGAGGATTTGGTATTATCGGATCACTGAAATCTAAACTTAGCTCTTTAGATATTAATAAGATCCAAAATACTGTTACAACATTCTTCGATCCAGGATACAATGCAACTGATACTGGTAGTAAACAAGAGAGTGAACCGTATAGCTATCAAAATGTGCCTGGGAGTTACCCCAGTTATCCTCAGAGCGATGGTGCAACTCTAGAGGTTTTTGTTCCTACCATCAATCAGGAGCAAGCTACATTGAATCCATATTCATATCAAATGGGTCCTACGCAACCAATTAATCAAACGAATCAGTATTATCCGACTCACGATACTTATGGTAATCAAAGTCAATCGCAAGCTACCACAGACTTAAATTACCATGCAGGATGGTATGGTGGCTATCAGCAACATTCTCAACAAGTAGATTATTTCCAAAGTGCGACAGGTATTTCACAAGAAGGTTATTTAGATAATAGTAAAATGACTGGCACGTCATCGACTAAAACAATTGAAAAAATGCAACCGTTGAACCAAGATATTGTTGATCAACCTCAAAAAACTGAATCACAAAAGCCTGAACCAATCGCCACTATACCAGAAGTTAGCAACGTATACACCATTTTTGACAGTCGACAAGCAATTGCACAAATTGTACCAGAACGCGATAATAGAAAGGATATAGTAGAAATTGACAAACAAAACAAAGAAGAATTCAAACCGCTTGAAGCGACGTTGGATTCAACAACATCGAAAAATTTTTTTGACAATCCAAAGTTAGATCTTCAACCTAATGACAGTATAAGAACAAAATCGAATGAATTGCCTAGTTTATCAAATGATGGAGTCCAATCCACTGCACAGCCTGCATTAAAATCTATTTTAGATAATTCGTTGCAATTAGATAAAACAAAAGAAGATAAAACAGACCATACAAAAGCTGGCTATGGATCGGATTTCATTAGCGATGTACCTAAAATATCACAAGTGTTTGCTGATCCTTCGTCCAAAGGTTTCTTTGATAAACAAACGTCTATTGTACTACCATTCGCAATTAAGAAACCCGATGACATAAAACTAGCCGCTAAAGAAGACTCATCAATGAATTTACCACCCAAAGGTATAAATCAGTTCGAACCAGAAATAAGCAGAATTGACGATAATGTTTTGAATATTCATAGCTCATTTGGTAAGAACACTCAAACAGATGCTAAAATTACGGAAGATTTTACGACGATAAAAAAACCAGGTCCCAAAACTGTGTCTGAAGTTATATCAAAAAATATAATAGGCAATGAATCTATTGAAACAAGTGAACATATTTCTTCTATAATAAGTCCACAAGAATCAATCGCTGTGAATGCAACTACGTTTTCATTGTTCGAACCATCTCCGAACATTTCATCTGTACCATTATTCGATCTTTCATCTTTATCTTCGATGCCCTTATCTGGTTCTATTAAAGACACTGATATAAATGACATCGAAACGAAAATGGAAAACGTATCTTTGTTCGAAAATGCGAGTACACAAATCGCATCGCAACCAAGCTACAATTTATTTGGAGAAATGGGTAGTAGCGAAATCAAAGCTGATTTGCAGGATAATCAAGTTTCTGATTTAAATAGTTACGCAACTTGCAGGGAAGTTGGTTTGCCAGAAGATAACAAAGTTGATGATCTTACGAAACAGTTAATAGAAAATGTAACAGCTCCGATTCAATTGGAAAACCCTGTCTTATATCCTGTGGTACACGACGAAGCTAATAAAGTAGAAGTTTCTGAATACACTAAACCATTAACAGATATATCTCGTATTGCACAGAATGTTTTAGGTAACGTTATCATACCGCCGCCACCACCAGACCTTCTTGATGGTATAAATGGTAACAATCCAATTTTAAATTATCCCTGGTCCTTCGATGTCACGTCAGATGCTCAATTGGGCTATGACTATAATTTTCAGTTAGATTCGAACCCCGTTGGATATCTTCAAGACAAATCTTTATTTTTAGAAAACATACCTACAAACGCATGTGATGAAATGAAAGCTGAATACAAAAGTTCTCAAGAGGAAACTTCTATATTAGCTCATCAAATAAGTGTGCCCTCTGTACCACCTGAAGAGGATACGAAATCAGATGAAAGCGGTTTAGATGTTCACTCAATAGAATTAGACGCCAAAAAAGACTTTCCTATATTCGAGGAGTTTGTTGTAGAACCATCTGGAACTGATGACGATAAAATAGGATATAGAGAACGTGAAAGATTTTCAGATGAACCCGCACAAGATGTTGACACATTCACTAACAGAGTTGAGAGGTTCAAAAAAATGGAAAATACTCCCGAGTGTAATGATACTACGCAAGAAATACGTACTGAAATACGACCTTTTGACTTACCTACGTCGACAAGTCCAGCGTTAACTATAGCTTCTTACTTTGACACAGGAAATTATGCTGTTGAAAACCATTATAAAAACTCCTTAACATCGCCATCCACTGTAAGCACATTTAATACAAGTTTAATTAACCAAATAGGAATACCTCCAGGTTTTGAAGAAGAATATCGAAGGAGACTCAGTGGTGCACCATCCCAAGATTTGTTACGTGGTCTCAATAATCAGATCGCTGGTTACATTCCTGAGACTTCGAAAAAAATTCATTTGAATCAAATATTTGCCCAAGAATCAAATAATTTAGATGACGAAATAATCTGTGATTCGAAAGTTGAATCGATGGTTGAAAAATTAATAGATGATGATTCTTCTGCTAAAAGCGAAATAGTTACATTTTCAAACACCATAAATAATAATCCAGAAAAAGATGACGATGCACTTGTAGATAGATCTTCAGATGACACAAAAATTGAACCATCATCTGAAGTTGTACAGAGATCTTCCGACGAAACAAATGTTGAACAGACGCCTGAAGTTGTAGAGAGAACTTCAGAAGAAGCAAACGTTGAAAGACCTAACGTTGTAGGGATATCGTCAGGCGAAACTTCAACTGAACCTGTAGAGAGATCTACAGAAGTAACACAAGTTGAGCCACTACCTGACCCAATAAACTTCTTCTCATCAAACGTAGAAAGCACTGCTGAATCGGATGCCTACAGCGATTTTAGCAGACTGTCAAGCTATTTTAAAACACCACCAAAACCTGATCATTCGAAGTCTTTTTTTGAATTAAGCGAGTCCCAAAACCATTATAGACATAAATCGAATGATGAAACACGTGATTCTATTCAATATAATGTTAAGAACTTCTTCAAAGGCACATCCACATCAAATTCTTCACACATTCCAAATAATCATTTGTTAAACATGGCATTAATTCGCGATCTGTCATCACCTAAAAATTTTAAACCAAACGATATCGATATTGTTAAAACAGTCAATTATTTCACAGTCGAATACAATATTAATAATCCAATCGAAATAAACGCGAGCGAACCAATAGACTTTAATAATAAAGAAGCTAAAACAACACAGATAAATAAAACATCGAAATTAAATGATTCGTCAGAAAACTCAGTTATTAATTGCAAATATTGTTGTAACATGATCAATAGCACAAATATTATTGATAATTCATTTTATAAAGTCAAAATGAACATGGATAATACCGAAAGTAAAAAGGCTGCGAATAATATGGACAAAAAAAGCGATAGCGTTATGAAAAAGTCCGTGACCGTTAATTTCTGCGACCAATCTTACAAAGAGGATGCTGATGATAGAATCGTTGTGTTGTCTGAGGTACTTGAGTATTATATTTGTTACATTTGTAAGATCGGCTGTAGTCACTTGTTAGAAAAAAAAATCCTAATTTTTATGCTTAATTATGAATGTTCAAATTTAGAATCTATTTTTTTTAATTAGGTCACAACCATCGACATTGGCGCTTTAAGAAATATCAATCGTTATATCTCTAACCAACTACCAACCTAAGGTACTAAAATGTTATGTCCCTTGTGTCTAGTTACGTTGCCCTTCAAATCGGAACAGATCAATACAAAGCACTGCTGCTTGGGTAGGATAATGGTGAGTGAGTGGTGCCTACCCGACGGCCTTGCATCCTATCACTAAGTAAAACATTTTAAAAATGGGTCATCAAACCACCACCAACATTTCTTATCATGATTTGAAAAGCTTTCGTCAATTTCTTCCATAGAATCGAACTACCCCAGAACACGCTCCGGTCAAGCACCATTGGTTCTATCAAGTAGACTCTGAGGAGAGATCCTTTTGGAAGGGATTCTCTGTCGTTGATTCCAGGGCCTTGGAGAACGCTTTCAATAGTCGTAAGTACAGATATTTAAGACATATTCAAATGTATAGGCATATTGCGTTTGTTCTAATGCAACTTTATATATTTAATAGTATATAATAAAAAGCCGTTATGGTCCAGTGGTTAGAATGCGGGAATCTTAATCGATGATCGTGGGTTCAAACCGGTAAAGTACATCAGTTCATCACAAGATGAATTATAATTTGTGTTTATAATTCATCTTGTGATTGGCGCTGAAGGAAAACATCGCGAGGAAACCTGCACGTGTCTAATTTCACTGAAATTCTGGCACATGTGTATTCTAAAAACCCGCATTGGAGCAGTGTGGTGGAATAAGCTCCAACCTTCACTTCAAAAGAGGAGAGGTCTTAGCCCAGCAGTGGGACAATCACAGGCTGTTACTTACTTACATATACATAGTAAATATTATACTATTTACAGCTGATCTGAACGCGAATACCCTGGTGGCTACTGACGGTGGCCGTTACGATGTCAACATAATGGAACGGCTCAAGATAGCCGTCTACTGGGAAGACAAGCCAACGAGCGTCATGAGGTATGTCAACTATATATTTTTTTTAATATGGTGGTAGGGCTTTTTGCAAGCCCGAGTAGGTACCACTCATTCATCGCATATTCAATCGGCGAACAGTAATACTTAGTATTGTTGTGGTCCCGGTTTGAAGGGTGAGTGAACCAGTGTAATACAGGTACAAGGGTTATAACATCTTCATTCCCAACGTTGTTGCGGCATTGGTGATGTTAGGAACGGAACGTAATATTTTCACAGCGCCAATATTTATAGGCGATTTTGATCATTTACCATCAGGAGGCCCGTCCGCTTTCCTATTATATAAAAAAATAATAAATATTTAGGACCCTCTCTTATTAGGACGCCATCGGTCGCGCCATCGTGGTGTTTCGAGAAACACCAAAACAAACACCATAAATGTCAATTTCTAAATGAAAATCGAAGATTTAAGTTCTTTTAGTTAAATAAATATAAAAATAAGATATAATAGACCTTCGTGCAACATAGCGCAACGTGTGGTGGAGTGTACTAAATACAATGTACACTTGTTGGTGGCGCGGACAATGGTGCTACCAACAAAATGGTGTTCTACTGACATAGGGCCCTTATATTATCTGTCGTATATTATAAAAAGGATATTGGTATATTTTTTTATTGTAACCACCAGTTCGCATTGGAGCAGTGTGGTGGATGAAGCTCGAAACCTCCTCCTCAAAGGGCCTTAACCCAGTGGGAAATAACCAGGCTGCTACAATACATTTTGATATCGTTTCAGGTGCAGCTGGTTCTACAAAGGCACGACGGACGCGAGATATGTACCCTACGACGAAACCATCGCTGAAAAGCTTGAGGTAGGAATGTTAATAATAAATATCTTTATTCACGCGTTCTCACCACTGGGCCATCTCGTCTGTGGGAGCAAATATGTCACGACAATATTTACACTCAATTTATTACGTCATTTATTTATAAGGCCTTGTGCAAGACGGAGGGGGGGCAGATATTCTACTCAGTATTAAAGTGTCCGAAGGGTGAGTGAGTACTTTATTTTATTTTATAGGACGAGCATATTGGCCACCTGATGGTAAGTGGTCACCAAACGCCCTTAGACATTGGCACTGTAAGAAATGTTAACCATCGTTTACATCGCCAATGCGCCACCAACCTTGGGACCTAAGGTTTTTTTGTGCCTGTAATTACACTGGCTCACTCACCCTTCAAACCGGAACACAACAATACCAAGTACTGCTGTTTTGCGGTAGAATATCTGATGTAGTACAGTGTAACTACAGGCACAAGGGATGTAACATCTTATTTACTAAGGTTGGTGACGCGACGATATAAGGTTTACGGGTGGCGGTGAACACTTACCATTACGTAGTCTGTTTGCTAGTCCGCCTGTGAATGTCCCACTGCTGTTGACAGATTTATCTCGATATTAAATATTACCTTCGAATTATTTTGATTAACAGGAAGAATACATCCATGGGATAACCACTGGGGAATGGCACAGGCGCCTCGTGCTGCCGAACAACGAGCTGGTCGTGATGCACGGACCGGCTGTGATGGTCCACTTCCTGCAGAACAGCGCCAGCGATGCGTTCAGCTCGACGCCGGTAAGTTGACGGAATTATATATTTGCTATTCGTCTCGACTTGGATAATGGTCTATATAAAAGGTTTATAGATCACCGTGAATTATACACGTAAACCTTCCTCATGAATCACTCCGTCCATTGGTGAAAACCGTATGGAAATATGTTCAGTAGTTTTTGAGTTTATCGCGTATGTACAGACAGACGCGGCGAGGGACTTCGTTTTATATGATATATAGTAATTATATAATATGTACAATTACATTAAAGTTTCTGGACCTGTCTTAAGATATTTTTAATCCATGGTAGGCTTTTTGCAAGCTCGTCTGTTGCACAAATTGTTCCGACAAAAAGCAACACTTTGTATTGTTGTGTTCCGGTTTGAAGGGTGCAAGGGTGCAACAAGCACAAGGGATATGACATCTTAGTTCCCAAGATCGATGTGCATGACGATATAAGGGATAATTAATATTTCTTACAGCTCCGAAGTTGTTACTATGGGCGGTGGTGACCACTACACCACACGACACACCACATTTTGTTTTATTTCTATTAGGATAGGATAAATAATATTATACAATCACAAAAAATGTCTATATCATAATAACTTACCTTACCTTCAACTTATCCCATACTTACCCAAATTCCCTTTCCTAGCTTTTTACCTTTGGTAAGCGTGTCTACCGTAATCCACCCAAGTTAAAAAACCCAAGAGACCAGCCCAAGCAAATCGATCACCTGGTCTTCCTCGTGCACGGAGCCGGAGAGTACAGGCACCAGAAAAACAAAATTGTTAGTTAATGTATAATTATTTTATTTACCAATGATGGTGTCACCATGATTATATGGCGGCCATTGTCAAGAGGGACTTGCTAATTGATTCGGACACGTTATAATAAAAACCGGCTAAAGGCCTCCTCTCCCCTTTTGAGGAGAAGGTTTGGAGCTTATTCCACCACGCTGCTCCAGTGCGGGTTGGTGGAATACAGATGTGGCAGAATTACAGTGAAATTAGACACATGCAGGTTTCCTCACGATGTTTTCCTTCACTGTAAAGCACGAGATGAATTATAATCACAAATTAAGCACATGAAAATTCAGTGGTGCTTGCCCGGGTTCGAACCCACGATCATCGGTTAAGATTTACGCGTTTTTACCACTGGACCATCTCGGCTCCTTAGAAGTAAAAACATGTGTCTTCTATCTCATTCTGTTCTTCAAACCACCTTCAATCCGATTGGACGGCAAATCCAGAATATCTGAAAAGAGTTTTAGATTAATTTGCTTTTGGAACAGACCTGGAACTTTGAAGCTGTTTTATTACCCCAACCCTCGGAAAGCTGGAAAGATTTCGGTTCTGTATTTGAATTTATGTCGGTCGAGTGGCAAACGAGTAGCCACCTGATGGAAAGTGACTAACACAGCCCATGGACACCTGCAACAACCGAGGGCTTGCAGGTGCATTGCCGGATTGCTACCCCATTGGCTTGACAATTATGGCATAGTCTGTTTTTGCGCACACCAAGTGTGTGCACTATAATATGTCAGTTGGCTATTCACCGTTGATAATGGTCATCGTTACAGAACTGTCATCATCGTCATCCAAACTAATATTATAAATGTGAAATAGTGTTTGTTTATTACCAATTAACATCTTAACTGTTCAACTGTTTTTTAATGTAATTTATTATATAATGACATGGATACATAAAATCAGTCACCTCTCTCTCTCTAATGGAAGAGATGAGAGATATATTTCTTATCCTCCATCCTTTGTTATCCAAAGCAATCAATGATGCGTCCCCGCGTCGTTCGTCGCGGCTTCGTCGAATCCGAAATCGAGGACACGGAGCCGTCGAGCATCGACCACCTGCTGCTGCTGTGTCACGGCGTCGGATCGGCTTGCGACATGCGCTTCCGGCCAGTCGAGGAAGTTGGTGAGTTCATTTGAAAATATTTACTGGTGGTAGGGCTTTGTGCAAGCTCGTCTGGGTAGGTACCACCCACTCATCAGACATTCTGCCGCAAAACAGCAGTACTTGGTACTGTTGTGTTCCGGTTTGAAGGGTGAGTGAGCCAGTGTAATTACAGGCACAAGGGACATATGATCGTAGTTCCCAAGGCTGGTGGCGCATTGGCGATTTAAGCGATGGGCAACATTTCTTACAATGCCAATGTCTAAGGGCGTTGGTGACCACTTACCATCAGGTGGCCCATATGCTCGTCCACCTTCCTTTTCTATAAAAAAAAATAAATAACAAAATACGTCATACGTCGTTTATAACTCATCTCTTGCTTGACGGTGAAGAAAATAATCGTAAGGAAACCTACATATGCCATGGCTTTCGCGCAGTGTGGTGGTATAATCTCCAAATCCTCTCCTCAAAAAAGGAGATGAGGTATTATCCAAGCAGTGAGATATTCTCAGGTTGTTACTTACATACGTCATCGTAGCACAGATTATACGGCAGGTTAAAAGCTTGTGTGCTTTGTGTTTTCGAGGCAACCTTTGCAAAAAATCGCCATAACGTGGCAAAAGTTTATCATCACCAGGGATTCGATTAAATATTCATAACAAGAATGCGTCGGAGGTATTTTTGCATCGTTGTTTAGCAGTGTAGCGAAATAAACTTTACAGAAGAAGCATTAGCCCAGCACTAAGATATTTACATTCCAATGTCTCGTTGCTCTAGTGGCTAGATATAAGGCCGCAGATGTCTTAGGTTTACTGGTGGTGGGAGGGTTTAATGCAAGCCCGTCTGGGTAGGTACCACCCACTCATCAGATATTCTACCGCAAAACAGCAGTGCTTGTTATTGTTGTGTTCCGGTTTGAAGGGTGAGTGAGATAGTGTAATTACAGGCAAAAGGGACATAACATCTTAGTTCCCAAGGTTGGTGGCGCATTGGCGATGTAAGTGATGGTTAACATTTCTTACAATGCCAATGTCTAAGGGCCGTGCGCCAAACTATAGTAGAAAAAAAAATTGGTTCAAACTTTTTTGTTATTGAGATTGAAAACATTTTTCTAAATAATTCTTCTTGTTTATTTCCAGTGGACGATTTCAGAGCGACAAGTCTTCAGCTGATACAGTCCCATTATAAAAATTCGTATGATAGCGGCTTAGTGGGGAGGGTTGAGGTGAGTTTATTATATTTTCTATATAATTATTTAATTGAAATATATATAAATAAATTATTTATTGCAAACCAAACGTAGAAAGAGTAAATATATGAAAAGATTAGATTTAAAAAAAAAATTTTAATCTCTAAAACTAAATTATTTAGTTAATCTTCTTCTGCCTGGCGTTTTCCCGGCCTAGTAACGCCAGGGTCCGCTTAAAAAAATATTAATTTAATAGTTTTAATAATTTCAATTATAATATCTCTAATTAATATTAATCTAGGCCTTAGCCCAGCAGTGGGACATTCACAGGCTATTATGGACTGTGCTTACTTACTTTCTTACTTAAGGGTGCTCAGGAACTATTTAATTTGGTTCCCCCGTCACCTATCTACCATAAAACTGCGAGGCATCGTAAAGATCTGCACCCGTAGGTAGTTGAAGTACTTAAGACACGTACGAAAGGATTTGCTTCCTCGTTTCTAATACGCACCGCTAAGGTCTGGAGGACTCTCCCGACCTCCGTTTTCCCCACCACCTACAATATGGGTAGCTTCAAGTTAAGAGTGAATAGGCACCTTCTAGGCAAGCGCGCTCCATCTTAGACTATCATCACTTTCCATCAGGTGTGATAACAGTCAAGCGCTAGCTTATATATTAAAAAAAAACATACATATTAGTTATAATATTATTATTTTGTATGTTTATTTGTAAATAAATAAATATATTTTGTAAGTGTGTTTTTACAAATAAATAAATAAGCCAAGCTAATGCCAATGGACAGAGGTGACCATTTACCATTCAAATCACAGGTGCTCATAAACTCACCGGTATGTTTCGACAGGTGTTACCGATATCCTGGCACTCGAGTCTACATTCAGGTCAAACGGGCGTCGACAAGCGTCTCGCTGCCGTCACGCTGGAGAGCATACCGAGGCTGAGGAACTTCACGAACGACACGATACTCGACGTGCTGTTCTACACGAGCCCCGTGTTCTGTCAGGTGATTGTGTGACGTGTTAACATCTGAGAGCAGTACTGCCAGCCTCTCAGAAGCGTCGTTCCCTGGCACCATCTCGAAATATCCCCGATTCACCCTGACCAATGAATTGAATTTTATAATATGTTAAAAAAAACCAAAGCAAGTTCTGAAAGCATCAGGAAACTTGAAATTAAGAGAGAATTCCTCTAAAAAATATTCCCCCTAAAAATACCCCACTTCATCTGACTTACCCCCAAATTTAATGGTAAATCCCCAAGTTGGCAATACCGTGTTAGCGTTCGGCACACGGTAACTGAGAGTTCGAGCGTGATGACGTCAGCGTGAGATTAGTTATCTCGAGTGTGTGCGTGAGATCGGTACACGAGCTCACATGCTTACACGTCAATTCTCGCGAGTACCTTCACACTTACACCAATTTTTTTTTAATTCAGTTTATTTAGGGTAACTGGTCAATGGGCTACTTAATGGTAAATATCTTTTGTTTGTCGTTTTAAGACTATTACAATATAAATGAAATCTCAGATTCATATTTAATGAGCAATGATTGTATAAATGTTTGTATATTTGTATGTATCTCGGAAACAAAATGAACGATTCCTTTGCCTTTTATTTTTATCTACTTATCTGTCTTGTCTGAACAAGTGCAATATTTCATAATATATATGTATTGTACTGGTGGTAGGCAGATATTCTACCGTAAAATAGCTTGGTATTGTTGTGTTCCGGTTTGAAGGGTGAGTGAACCAGTGTAATTACAGGCACAAGGGACATAAAATCTTAGGTCCCAAGGTTGGTGGCGCTTTGGCGATGTAAGCGATGGTTAACATTTCTTACAGTACCAATGTCCAAGGGCGTTTGGTGACCACTTACCATCAGGTGGCCCATATGCTCGCCCGCCTTCCTATTCTATAATATATATATATGTGTTTAATTCTATTAATTGTTTTATTTTTCTTTACAGACAATTATAAACACGGTCTGCAGCGAATTGAATCGTATCTACAGCCTGTTTAAGACAAGAAATCCAGACTTTAAGGGTGGGGTGTCCCTTGGGGGGCATTCGTTGGGCAGCGTTATCCTTTACGACCTGCTCTGCCATCAGATACCGAAGGTGGATGTCGTTTTGTTTTATTAATACGATTTAATTATAAGAGTTTTCTTATTAATATCTAACTATTACCAATATTCTAATATTATAATTGTGATTGTAAATTTATGTCTGTTTGTCTGCTTTTTACTATTATACGACTGAACTGATTTTGATGACGTTTGGTGTGAAGCGAAATCGAATCACAAGGAAGGATATAGACTCTCTTTTACTTAATACTAGTCTGTCTGTCTCCCTCTAACGCACAAGCGAAGCCGCGGGTAAAAACTTGTAATATTATAAATGCAACAATCTTTTTGTTATGTTTTCACGTCTTAACTACACCACGGATCATCATGTAATTTTGCATACACGTTTTTGGAGGTACAGAAAAGTGTATAAGGTACTTAACAACCCCGGGGGGGGGGGGGGAGGTGTATCACAAGTGGACGAGTGTAATACAATATTAGGGAGTGCTCGTAAAAAGCCTTTTCGATTTATTTAGTGAACGATTTTGGACTTTAATAACATACTAATAAATATGAGATTCTATTATGATTATGATATTATGATTTGGGGTTCTATTTTTAAAAAGACAAATTCGAGGGATTTTTAAAAATAGAACACCGAATCATATGAATTGATGTGAATAACGAACTCAATCACTCTTAAAAATCCAAATAACACATTTCAGGGGGTACCGTTGTCCAAACGAGAACAGTACGTGACGGGACCGGCCGGCACCGGCCAGCCGTCCGTCAAGTATCCGAGCCTCGAGTTCGTACCGGACGCGATGTACGCTCTCGGCAGCCCGATCGGTGAGCGACCCGTCCAATAATATCAGTAACGATTACGTCCTCCTGGGGAAAACATCGTGAGGAAACTTTTACTGGTGGTAGGGCTTTGTGCAAGCTCGTCTGGGTAGGTACCACCCACTCATCAGATATTCTAACGCAAAACAGCAGTACTCGGTATTGATGTGTTCCGGTTTGAAGGGTGAGTGAGCCAGTGTAATTACAGGCACAAGGGACATACCAACTTAGTTCCCAAGGTTGGTGGCGCATTGGCGATGTAAGCGACGGGTAACATTTCTTGCAGAGCCAATGTCTAAGAGCGTTTGGTTACCACTTACCATCAGGTGGCCAATATGCTCGTCCGCCTTCCTATTCTATAAAAAAAAAAACCTGCATGTGTCTAATTTCACTGAAATTCTGCCACGTGTGTATTCCACCAACCCGCATTGGAGCAGCGTGGTGGAATAAACTCCAAACCTTCTCCTCAAAAAGAGATGAGGCCTTTAGCCCAGCAGTGGGACATTCGCAGGCTGTTACGTCCTTCTGACCTCAACAGTAGGGTTTCGTTTGGTAGGTACCACTCATGACATTCTACGACCAAACGCTTGCTAAATATGGTATATTTGGCGTTAGACAGTTAAATGTCACTTGGTAGTAGGTCTGGGTAGCGATTGTGAGTAAGCCAGTGTAATGAACGAGAGACATCAGATGGCTCATAAAAATATATATTTATATAGTATATGTTTAGGACTTTTTTTTTATAGAACAGGAAGGTGGACGTGCATATGGGCCACCTGATGGTAAGTGGTCACCAAACGCTCTTAGACATTGGCATTGTAAGAAATGTTAACCATCGCTTACATCGCCAATGCGCCACTAACCTTGGGACCTAAGATTTTATGTCCCTTGTGCCTGTAATTACAGTGGCTCACTCATCCTTCAAACCGGAACACAACAATATCAAGTACTGCTGTTTTGCGGTAGAATATCTGATGAGTGGGTGGTACCTACCCAGACGAGCTTGCACAAAGCCCTACCACCAGTAGACAGAAGTGATATATCAATTAAAAATAATAAAATAAATAACGAAATTTTATCGAGACACGAACGAAGCAATTAAAATAAGCTTATCACGAGATAAATCATTTACAGTTCACATCGATATTACACTCTGAGAGATAACAGTTACTAATAATAATAATGTCCTCCAGACCGATTTCGGCCACGGCGGCCAATCTCAAGAGAGATTAGCCAATTACGCAGGAGATATTATAGTGCACGAGTGTGTGCGCAAACACAGGTGCACTCTCTATTCCCTAACTCTCATAATCCGGATGGGACGGCAATCCGACACGACCGGCAAGAGTTCTGGCGCAAGAGATGGTACTGAGAAATTTATCTTACCAATAACTTTTTTATTGGCCCGACCTGGGAATTGAACCCAGGACCTCCGGGTCTGCGGCCTTAGATATAGCCACTAGAGCAACGAAGCAGTCACAGATATATATACAGGTGACTGTTTGAATACTATCAATACTTAAGGACGTGATATTTCCTAAATAACTACACTAACCTTAACAAATGTTCAAAGTGAGCTCCTGCTCGTGTGATACACAGTTCGGCACGTTTACGCATATTGTCTTTCACACGATTGAACACGAATGGGTCACTTTTAACAGTATTCTGCATTTGTGTATTGATAAGCCATACCTAATTACTAATGCACACTCACACACGAAAGATTACGCGTAAGATCGAAATATGTCCACACTTTATTTATTTGAATTAAAATTTATGTAAATTTGGTCAAAAACTAAGTACCTATTTTTTTTACATAATTCGAATGAGAATCATGTACCGAGTATGCTCCTAAAATATTGATAGTAATTCACCAGTCAGCCTGTATATATATATATATATATATATATATATATATATATATATATATATATATATATAAATATATATATATATATATATATATATATATATAAAGTAACATTTTGTTATATATTCCAGCCATGTTCAACTGCATACGAGGCGTCGAGACGCTTGGGAAGGATTTTTGCTTCCCGACTTGCAAGAACTTCTTCAACATATTCCACCCTTACGACCCGATCGCGTACAGGTAAGGCGAACACTTATATATATTATATAGCTATATATATATATATATGACGGGTGGGGTGGTAGGTCTGAGAGACCTCACCAAAAATGGTGAACAAACGACCGAACCAGAATCACACTACGAATTTATTATTAAAAACAATTATAACTGTCGTCGACAGACAGACCAATAGCAATATTAACTTTAAACGAATCAGTCGTTTCGAAATCACAGATAGACATTTTATATATTTTTTATATTTCTATAAATTGAAAAAAATATTCTATCTTAATAATATTTGATTGCAGAATTGAACCGTTGATCAACCCTCAACTAAGGGACGTGAAGCCGTTTCTGATTCCTCATCACAAAGGGAGGAAACGAATGCACTTAGGTGAGAAGGGATGGAATTTCTTTTTCTTGTCAAACCCCCCCCCCCACTTTTGATGATCATCAGTGTTATCCTGTAAGAACTCAATTCATTACTCACCCGTGACAACGGACTTATACAACGGTGATATACTATTTTGATACGTATATCCTTGTAATGTTATGATTATAACGGTCAATGTCGCATGTCACTTTCTGACGTCACGAATATTGACGAGACGGTTTGCGTGGTTGGTAGATACTTGCCTTTCGCCAGGACAGACATTCGTGTATTGGTGTAATTATCTATATAAGTATGTATTTACAAAAGAGAAGTATATGTAGTATATCAGTTGTCTGGTTTCCATAGCACGAGCTCTGCTCAGTTTGGGATCAGATGGCCGTGTGTGAATAATGTCCCGGGATGTTATTATTATACTTTGAATTAAACAACCGCTTGTGACCACGGATACTGCAAAGTGTTCGAAACGTCAGAAAATGATAAAAATATCTTCCGTAACAACCTGTGAATGTCCCACTGCTGGGCTAAAGGCCTCATCTCCTCTTTTTGAGGAGAAGGTTTGGAGCTTATTCCACCACGCTGCTCCAATGCGGTTTGGTGGAATACACATGTGGCAGAATTTCAGTGAAATTAGACACATGCAGGTTTTCTCGCGATGTTTTCCTTCACTGTAAAGCACGAGATGAATTATAATCACAAATTAAGCACATGAAAATTCAGTGGTGCTTGCTCGGGTTTGAACCCACGATCATCGGTTAAGATTCACGCGGTCTTACCACTGGGCCATCTCGGCTTTTTTTAAAATATGTTAAAAAATATAAATAAATCATAGTTGTTTAATTCAATTTGTAACAATCCCGAAACCTAAGAAATCATTATGTATTATTATTTCTGTTTGTGGCCCGCGACACCATACTAACACGTGGTTGTGGCCCCTATATAGATAAAGAGGTTAGACCTCGTTGGTCTAGTGGCTTGATATAAGGCCGCTGACTCTGAGGTCCTGGGTTCAATTCCAAGGTCAATAAAAAGTTATTAAGGTTTAGTAAACCACGCCAACCGGTCCGTATTTAGGTGTTAATAGAAAACCTTTGAAGCTTAAAATAGTTGTAATTAAAGTAACATCAGATGGGCCAACCATAAAAGCCCGGCGGGTTGAGTACAGCTGATATATCACACAACACGACTCTTTATGCCTTGGGAGTTATGACTTATTAAGCGTTGGTTAATTACCCATTTGTAAGATTACCCGAAGCCGAGACGGCCCAATGGTAAGACCGCGTGAATCTTAACCGATGATCGTGTGTTTAAACCCGGGCAAGCACCGCTGAATTTTCATGTGCTTAATTTGTGATTATAATTCATCTCGTGCTTTACGGTGACGGAAAATATCGTGAGGAAACCTGCATGTGTCTAATTTCACTGAAATTCTGCCACATGTGTATTCCACCAACCCGCATTGGAGCAGCGTGGTGGAATAAGCTCCAAACCCACTCCTCAAAAAGGGGAGAGGAGGCCTTTAGCCCAGCAGTAGGACATTCATAGGCAATTTGTCACACACAAAGATTACCCGTTCCGAAACGTCGATCACTAGAACGTGAAACGATCGACGCGCTGATTGGCGCGTCGTGACTCGACTCCGCCCACAAATATCACGTCACAATGACGTCATAATGAGTGATTTATCTGAAGTGTAAAGGCATCGTGATGTTATATTTTCAGAGCTCAAGGACACGATGGCGCGCGTCGGTGCCGACATCAAACAGAAACTGATCGAGTCGATCAAGAACACGTGGTCGAGCATGTGGAAGACGCAGCCTCCGCCGGATCAGCACTTGGAGAAAGTGAGTTATCTTAACTTCAGTTCTACATCCTTAAACAGTTCATTCGTCATTCTATTAAACCGATTTAAAGTCCGAGCCTATCGCTTTTATTAATTCGGTTCGTATTCATTTGGTGGTAGGTCTTTGTGCTTGACTGGGGGGGTACCACCCACTCATCAGATATTCTATGATCGAAAATTTATCGATACATTTATTACCATTCTCCATTGAATGAATGCACCACTGAATTTTCATGTGCTTAATTTGTGATTATAATTCATCTCGTGCTTTACGGTGAAGAAAAACATCGTGATCTTCATGTATCTAATTTCATTGAAATTCTGCCACATGTGGATTCCACCAACCCGCATTGTAGCAGCGTCGTGGAATAAGCTCTAAACCTTCTCCTCGAAAAGGGAGAGGAGGCCTTAGCAAAGCAGTGGGACATTCACAGGCTGTACAATGAAGTATATATTATTCCACACATAAAGAGTCACCATTCTATAAAATATTCATAATGTTATATATTTCAAAACAGCGTCGACATATATCATAGATATATATAAGGTTTTGAATAATAATATAATTATATTATTTAAGGTCGTTGAAGAAGAGATGGAGAAGGAAGAATTGAACTCTGAACCCAAGGATGAAGTTAATCAAGAAAACAACGTGAGTACTTTTATATATAAATATACTGGTGGTAGGGCTTTGTGCAAGTTCGTCTGGGTAGGTCCCACCCGCTCATCAGATATTCTACCGCAAAACAACATTACTTGGTATTGTTGTGTTCCGGTTGGAAGGGTGAGCGAGCCTGTGTAGGCACAAGGGACATAAATTCTAGGTCCCAAGGTTGGTGGCGCATTGGTGATGTAAGCGATTGTTGACATTTCTTACAGTGCCACTTACCATCACGTGGCCCATATGCTCGTCCGCCTTCCTATTATATAAAATAAAAGATCTTATCCCGGGAAAGCACTATGGGTTATTGGGTTTTGTCGAAAATTCTCAGTACCAGCCCGGAGTCTTTAAGTTGGTAGTGTGTGCAATCCCGTGCCTCTGAAAGCACGTAAAGCCGTTGGTCCTGCGCCTGAACTCTTTCCGGTCGTGTCGGATTGCCGTCCCATTGGATTATGAATTAGGGAATAGAGAGTGCACTATGATATGTCCTGCACAGTTGGCGTCTCGTTCATTCGAAACTTCGATCACTAATTCAAATGATAAAAGAATGAACATACATTGAAACAATACTCTGATTTGTGTATTCAATTTCATTCGTTCCGTTCATTCGTTTCATTCTACAAAGGTGACGCCGGAGATGCTCGGCAAGTTGAACGACGGTCGTCGTGTGGACTACGTGCTCCAGGAGGCGCCCTTCGAGATGATCAACGAGTACCTGTTCGCCATGAGGAGTCATGTCTGTTACTGGTGAGTCGGAATATATACGAATTTATGTGGAGACGATTGAGATTCTAGCGTGATGACGTCAGCGGGAGATTGTGTGTTAATGTGTGCGTGAGATCGGTACACGAACACACATGTTTACACGTCAATTTCTTGTGTCAATGTCTATGGGCGGTGGTGATCATTTAACATCAGACGGTCCAGCTACCTATAATATAAAAAAATTAGAAAAAATATAAGATTATTTTCTTTAAACCCGAAGACCCTATTAATAATAGTATGTCTTCATGATTTCATCACCAGGGAGTCGGAAGACACGATGCTCGTGATGCTCCGCGAGATATACAACGCCATCGGCGTGTCCCCGGACTGCAGCCTCCCCCAACAGACGCTGACTGTGCAGAGGAGCAAGACGATCATAGTAAGTTCATTAGTAGATAAGTTACAACCAGTACGTTTCCCTTCTTCTGGGGAGAGTAACGTATTTCATCTCGTGCTTGACGGTGAAGGAAAACATCGTTAGAAAACCTGCACGTGTCAAATTTCACTGAAATTCTGTCACATGTGTATTTCACCAACCAACATTTGATCAGCGTGATGGAATAAGCTCCAAACCTTCTCCTCAAAAAGGGAGAGGAGGCTTTAGCCCAGCAGTGAGATATTCAGTAACTTAGAAATTTATCCGAAGCTTATTAGAGTAGCGTAATAGGTCAATTATGTATTATAATATAAATATATATATAATTTGTTGTTCATGTCTTGTGTGAAGAGACTTTATAAAATGTTTTTTTTTCTCAACAGGAAGACAGCGACGTAGTTTCACATGCAGGTAATATTTTTTTTTATAAATAAATAATAACAACATTACGGAGAGAATGCTCAGGAATTACACGAACTGATTCCTTCCGCCCCCTTTTACGATCGGCCAGGCAAACACGACCAACGTGAGGCAAGTGACCAGTGGGAATTCCCCGCCTACAAAGCGCTTCGAATCCACATTCATCATTCGCACTGCGAAACTGTGGAATGCTTTGCCTGAGTCCGTATTTCCTTATAGGTACAACGTTGGTGTCTTCGAATCCAGCGTAAACAGGTTTCTTCTAGGCAAGCTTGCTATATCCTAGACCGTGTCGATGCTTAACATTAGGCAAGTCAACGGTCAACCGCTGGCCTAGTAAAAGAGTAAAAATATATAAAAATATTAAATATAAAAATAAAAAAATAATATGTATATAAAGATAACAAAAGAGAAGTATGTGAGGCATGCTTATCCTAAAAGTATATCCTTGGAACACTTTCTAATGGTGGTAGGATTTTGTGCAAGTTCGTCTGGGTAGGTTCCACCATTACCACCCACTCATCAGATATTCTACCGCAATACAGCAGTACTTGGTATTGTTGTGTTCCGGTTTGAAGGGTGAGTGAGTCAGTGGAATTACAGGCACGAGGGACATAACATCTTAGTTCCCGAGGTTGGTGGCGCATTGGCGATGTAAGGAGTCGTTAATATTTCTTACAGCGCCAATGTCTATTAGCGTTGGTGACCACTTACTATTTCTTGGCGCATTTGCCATTCTACCTACCAATTTGAAATAAATATTAGGAATTAAAATTTAAAAAATCTATAATAAATCTCACGACGCGCTACTTCCACATCAAACGTTATTTATATTTTTTATAATATTTTTGTTTTTTTTTTCAGATTACCCGTCCACAAGCCGAGGGAGCTTGTGACTCGTCGCCGGGGGATTAAAATTTTTAGTTTAATAATATTTAAATACAGAAATAAATAAAAAAAAATTGTACATTCTCATTAAAAGTTATATGAAATATAATCGCCTTATTTATTATCGAATTTAAACAATCATATTATTTATCTGTGATTAAAAAAGCAATTGACATTAGTTATGTCGAATGACATTTGAAATACACAAGATGGTGTCTAAAATGATTCAATCAAATTTAGTTATCTGTTACAAAATAAATATGGCGGTCGGATTTCATATTATAAAAATATGTTAAAAAATAATTCCCTTACTAAACGACTTTCGTATTTTATAAATAAACTTTTATTTGACATGTGAAATGAAATAAATAATATATTTTTAATATAGCACGGCATATGTAAAAATCTTCCCTGAAAAGTTGTCTTCTGGTATAAATCTTTGTTACTAAATTTTTTGTATATGTATTAAAACATATAATATAAATGTCAATTTCGTTTAGTAATGGCTAATTTTTGAAGACACAAATTTGTTCTTTGGTTACTTTTATTGTTATGTTTTATATTTATTTAAGATTGTATCTTAAAATTATTTTTAAACGAACGCAATAATTATAAAACAAACAAAACCTGTCTGTGTGTACTTGTTTTTAACTATTTTTTTTTTCAAAAAATTGAAATAGTTTTATGCGTGTGTATAATTTTATAGTAATATAAAATATATACATTTATACAAGTTATACAAATTGTAATCTCGATATGGTATTTATTAATATTGAATATTATGTATCTGTAGTTTGAGAAAAAAAAAACAAAATGTCAGAAGATATGTCATAATAATAAATTAAAAAATAAAACGAAAGAAAAAAAATGACGTTTTCGAATTTCGATTTTCTTCAAGATGATCACAGATTATATATTCATCATAGTTTCTGGTAAATCTTATTGTTTCGTGGTCGTTACTGTTTGTCTTACTGTATAGGTAAGGAGTAGTTTATTTATATATGTAAAAAAATATATCAAATAAATGGCTTGGAAAATAAATCGCGTAAAGCGAAACGGAATCAGAGCACGTTAAACTTCCTTGCAGCGAGCACTTGAGAAATTATTCTACTAATAAAATTAATAAATCCCATACAAACTTAACAAAAATCTTTGTTAATTTAAGCTAATTATGGGACCGTTGTTTCGAAAGAAACCAGAGTGGGAGACCGATATAAAATACTCCAGTTTCCCTCTACACTCCATAAGAGAGGTAATCTTTAGCAACCAAAATATGTTATCTCCAACATACAATATCAGATTGCATAATATTATAGTACAGAGTACTATTTAATTTGTATATATTATATATAACTGTATGGCTTAGGGCGCGGCCACATGTCCGCAGCACGTTTCACCGATATGTTCTGCTGTGGCTTAAGTCCCACGTATTAGTAGAAATGGCTGACAATTTTCATGTTGAATTTTTAAGTTCACTAGTGACAGCACGGCTCGTTCTTCCACTAAAACTGATATCGTAAACTAAGCGATGCTTTCCGGGATTTGGACCTCGATAAATATCCACGTGTCGCTACCACTGAACCATCACTTATTACATTCAACACTTTAGTTGATAATGTCTGTAGGTTTGTCTTAAAAAGTTTAATCGATTCGGATGAAAATGCATAACTATATATAAATATAAGTCATTATATGTTTTAGTATATTTTTTATAATGATATATTATGTAAGAGAACGAGCCGTGCTTCCACTAGTGAAATAAAAAAATCGACACGTTAATTGTCAGCCATTTTTATTAACACGTGCGAACTAAGCAACGTTCCGCCGTAGACATGAGGCTACGCCCTTAAACGCCTTATATAAGGCGTAAATTAAGGATTATAAAATGTTAACTGTCAAAATTTGACGTTTAAGTTTTTTTTTGTTTCATTCATATCCGGACTAAAGGGTCTATGGTTATACATCCTAACATTTTTTTATTCATTGTATTTATATTAAAATTCGATTAAATTTATAAATAAATATGCAATACTTTAAAATTGATTTTGTTTTAATGAAGCGTTTTGTAATTCGACATTACAATATAATATAAAAAATATGGCTCAGCCACACTTGATAATAATATTTACAGTGCTAAATTAACTTTTGTTATTAGTTGGCGCAGATGTGTCGTTCAGTTATTTACTTATTAATAAAGTGGATAACGTGATAACTAAATGAATAATTTAGACCAGAACTTATTTACATATGTAATAGAAACATTCCTACTCTATAATATACTCCTAGATATAGTATTGAAGTAAATACGGTCATGTAAAATAGATATATGAAGCAATGTCACATATATTACTGTTTGTTATTACAGACCTACAGAAAAAAGAAAGGTAAATAACACTCGTTTTATCTCGGTCTAGAGAATGAATCCTGTTAAGCTTTTGCCTCGTCCATTCTCTACAACTATGTCTTAAAAAAAGTTAAACTGTCAACTGTCTATTTTGATTACTATTTTTTTCAAATGAATCGTAAATGATTTACTTCTTTTGAAAAGAGAATTAATCGAAAAAATATTTATAGTATTAGGTTTCTTCTTGGTTTTTGGTTGAAACATATTTTCTTGACTGTAGAAAACGTTACTTTAATCTGTCCTTTAAAAAAAAATGTTTAAAATAATTTATTTTTTATTGTTGTATTGGTTTGTAGAATTATTTATATCATCAAGATATTGTACTAACATTGGTCAAACAATAAAGGTTTATATTTTACTACACAGCGTCTTTTTTTATCTGTGGCACTTCGCTTCCTGCATCTTGGCTCTACAGGTCTTAAAAAAGCGTAAATACAGTATAAAAATAACAACATGACAAATAATAAGAGAAAATTTCCCGCCAAATTTTCTGTCACTTCGTGTGGAAAAGTCAAAAAAGCCGGTCTTCCTGTTTTACAAGTTATAACTTTCGTTTGGTGACGTCTCATTGTGAGATAATTCTTACATTTTGCACTGAATTTTCTTAAATAATGTGTAATATTTTAATTTCATTCACTTCAAGACAACATTTTCACCGTTTTCAACGTTTACACAATTTTGACGTTTTACGTCAACGAATTATAATTTTTTTAATAAACGGTATTGGCAAACGAAACTGGCAGTATTCATTGTTTTATATGAGTTTTTATAAATAATAATTCATTGTTTTATCGTTCAGGCTAAATTTAATAAAATTGAGATCAACATAATCGTATTTAGTCATAAGCTCGGTATGGGCATGTGACCAGGAGGGATGAAAGGCTCATAATCTAATTCCTTCCATCCCCTTCTACTATCGGACGGCCAGGCAAACGCGACCAAAGCGCCATAGTTACACAGTGGAACTTCCCCGCCTACGAACGAAGCGCTTTGAATCCACATTTATTATTCGCACTGCGAAACTGGAATGCTTTGCCTGAGTCCATATTTCCAGATAACTACAATGTAGGTGTGTTCAAATCCAGAGTAAACGGGTTCCTTCTGGGCAGGCGCGCTCCATCCTAGACCGTGATATTGCTTAAGATCAGGCAAGGCAACGGTCAAGCGCTTGCCTATTAACGGTAAAAAAAAAGGCATGTTACCAAAAGGGTGATGAGTATGAATGTTGATGGATATAGGGGACGGGGAAGGCCGAAAAAGTTGATGGATTGCGTAAGAAAGGATATGTGTATGAAAGGTGTAAGTGCTGAGATGACGAGTGACAGAGAGAAGTGGAAGGAAAAAACAGGCAGGAAGAAGAAGATTTTTAATATTATATTATTATATTAAGGATTAAAAATAAATAAACTTGAGGTTGCTTTGTATCCAAAGAAACGATATTATAAGTTTATTATTCCGTTTTTCCTTTCAATTCCTTATTACTTTTCTCACTAAATAATATTTTTTTCAGACAGACAGACAGACAGGGAATATAAGGGACGGGGGAGGAAGAAAATGTGGATGTGTGCGTAAGAAAGGATGTGTATGAAAGGTGTGAGATGACGAGTGACAGAGAGAAGTGGAAGGAAAAACATTTTGTGCCGACCTCACGTAGTGGGATAAGGGCAGGAATAAGAAGATAATATAAAATAATATTCAATAGATCTTAAACTGGAAAGTCATCCACAATGACTTGTATAGATTATAGAGCAAGAAAATAGCATGTTTAGTCTTAAGCACCTGCCTTAGACCAATAAGAAGAAGTAAAGATAAACCAACCTTAGATTTACACATTTTATGCCCGTTGCTAATATTTCAAACAGTTATTAAGCAACAGTAACCTTAACTACTAATATCCACTTTAATTTATAGTAACTGCTAACATAGAAAACGCCATTTTCTTGCGAATCCATAAATATTTTAATTTTATTTAATAATCTAACAGAAACTTTAAGGCAAGATTAAAATGTGCTCCTTCAAGTATACGATTCGTTCGCGTATTAAAATTTAGACTAAGCAAAATTAGATAAAAGATAGATAAAAATACCGCTTACAAATCAATGTGAGAATAAAAAAAATATAAAGAAACCGTTGAAATTTTATTTAAAACAAAAATTTAAATACTATTAAAATAAATCATAATATTTAAGAAGTAACCTAATTACTACTCTCTTTAAATTAATAACAATTTATAATTATATTTAAACCTTAAATATATATAAATAAAATATAAAAATAGCTTATAAATAGTTTTTCCACAAATTATGATAGCGCGGAATTGTGACAAGATTGAATATTAAGGATCATAAGCATCCACTTATTCCTAAATTTAGCTTCTGATTAAAAGAAAATGAACTTTATAATATCAGAAGTCTATTAAAATAACTACAATTATAATAACAAAATAATAATAATATGAATATATATTATCTGTGTATCTATCCATCTGTCATCTCGTATGACACATCGCGGAGCGCGGGAAATAGAATACATGTATATTGGTATTGGCGCGAAGTGAAAACGGTGTGCTTGCAAAGCGAGCTGATGTATAAAATATAATATGTATAATTTAATTTGTGATACCGATATTACGTCTTGAGTTAAAGCACGATGAACATTAAAATAACTATTAAATAACTAGACAATACGTTTTCTTGCTCTTCGACCTTCAAACCAACCATTATAATAAGTGTTGTCATTTCTTCGGATTTTATCAAACAAAATGTCTTTATTATTTACTACATTAAATTGTGGCGGTATTTCTGTATACGACATTAAATTCTGCAAAGACAATGGCATTAGACCACGGTTAGTGTGTATGTAATGGTTTACTGGATTCACGGGGTTGGTTTTCAATGGTATCCTAATTATAATATCGGTACATAATCTTAATGGGATAACATATAGAAATATATATGTCATAAGCATTTTTAATTATGTTATAAATATCGAAGTTTCTCTCTGACCTTTTAATTAAGTTGAAGCAACAAAATTCAATCGAACTCGAGACTCGAAACAGAAAACGGTCGTAAAATCTCAGATATGCGATATTGACCTTAATAATCATAACATTTCAAGGTTACACGCATCAAAATAGTATATCACCATAAGTTGTCAATATTTCAGGGGTGTGTAATGAATTGAATTCTTACTAGCACAGCTGTTTACGTAAACAAGAAAATACACTGACCTATACTGATTTTTGGTAATGTTATTTGTTTATTTATTATACAGTTTTTGTTATAATATATGTCGGCGAGATTGTGGTGCTGTCAATGATTTAGACTAGAATTTGAGACGAGAGTGATAGCAGACTTTTGTTGCTATCTCACTCTGGTGGAACGTCACACGGACAGCCATATATCGTTGGACGACATCGAAGGATCGCCGTTAATTTTAATTACGTTTGAATTATTCTTTGGTTTTGAATTGTAACATAAGATGGATTTACCTAATGGAAGAAGATTTACCTAATGTATCTACTGATACGCCTATATATACATACCAACAACAGATAAACAAAATTTATTATTTAACTTATAGAATGAAATAATTGTAATAAATATTATCAAAGGTATTGTTTTTTCCTTTGAAGAAAGAAAACGTCTTTCACTCCTTTAATTCGGATCTTCTCATCGGTGACCAATGTCCTAAAAAAATATAAATTGTTATTAAAAAAACTCGATACCAACAAAACACTAAACATGTGGGCCCCATTGCTGGGCCAAGGTGCCAAGGGTTTGAGCATCTTCCATCACGCTGCTCCCTGATACCCTTGTGATATATTATCATCCGAAACGTGGAGGTTTTTCAAGATATTTTCCTTCACCGCCAACACTATACGACTATACAACATCTTTATTATAAGATGTTTATTATGTAATGAACGAGAGACATCAGATGGCTGATAAGCCAGCCTGCCTACCTATTTTTTAATTTAAAATATATATATTTATATAGTATACTTTTAGGATAGAAGTGATATATCAATTAAAAATAACAAAATAAATAACGAAATTTTATCGAGACAAGAACGAAGCAATTAAAATAAGCTTATCATGAGATAAAATTCTAATAAGCTCCAAACCTTCTCAAAAAGGGCGAGGGAAGCCTTTAGCCTAGCAGTGGGACATTCACAGGCACACATTCACTTACAGTTCACATCGATATTACACACAGACAGATAACAGTTACTAATAATAATAATGTCCTCCAGACCGATTTCGGCCACGGCGGCCAATCTCAAGAGAGATTAGCCGACTGCGCAGGAGATATTATAGTGCACAAGTGTGTGCGCAAATACAGGTGCATTCTATTCCCTAACTCTCATAATCCGATGGGACGGCAATCCGACACGACCGGAAAGAGTTCAGGCGCAGGAGATGGTACTGAGAAATTTCTCTTACCAATCTTTTTTATTGGCCCGACCTGGGAATTGAACCCAGGACCTCCGGGTCTGCGGCCTTAGATCTAGCCACTAGAGCAACGAAGCAGTCACAGATATACAGGGTGACTGGTGAATTAGTATCAATATTTTAGGAGCATAATCGGTACATGATTCTCATTCGAATTATGTAAAAAAAATAGGTACTTAATTTTTGACCAAATTTACAAAAAAAATACTTTAAATAAATAAAGTGTGGACATATTTCCGCGGCGCGTGCGGCGTGGTGTTTGCCGCCCGCAACCCCTGCCCCGCGGCTTATTAGTATTAGTAGGTTAGTAGGTTAGTCGGGCGAGCGCCGCCGTAAGGTTCGTCCATCTTCCCGCGCGCGCGCCCCTAGCGATCGATCTTACGCGTATACCTAATGTTTCGTGTGTGAGTGTGACCCTTCATTAGTAATTAGGTATGGCTTATCAATACACAAATACAGAATACTGTGAGTACTGTGAGTAGTAAAGTGACCCATTCGTGTTAAAGCGTGTGAAAGACAATATGCGTAAACGTGCCGAACTGTGTATCACACGAGCAGGAGCTCACTTTGAACATTTGTTAAGGTTAGTGTAGTTATGTAGGTAAATAGGTAGTTAAATGATTGACAATCGTTGTAAATAAGTATGATTCCATTTTTAAATACGCCGGAAATACCAAGATAGGTAAACAGTTAATTTTTGTCCCAAGTTCATATCATTTACCTAGTCAACAAATTTGTTGCTTAAACGAGTGAAATATTTTGGTATTTTTGCCTGTTCTAAGCCAGGTTTAAAGTATGAAGGGGGATTGGATCATGCTTGTTTATCAAAGGTAGCCTGCTACCCTGTTAACACGCGGCGGCGTTTGGACGTAGGGAAAGTACCGCGCGATAACTAAATGTACCTAACTGTGTTGTGTCGTCAGCGCAGCTAGGGTGTCCAAATGACGCGTAATTAATAACCTAACTTTTGGTTAACTTTACTTAGAAGTTTATTAATATTTATGTTATATGTATTTTTTTTTGGTCATATATGGTCGTCAAATATCACGTCCTTAAGTATTGATACTAATTCACCAGTCACCCTGTATATCCTGTATATATATCTGTGACATCACACGAGTAGGAGCTCACTTTGAACATTTGTTAAGGTTAGTGTAGTTATTTAGGAAATATCACGTCCTTAAGTATTGATAGTATATATATAAAGTAACATTTTGTTATATATTCCAGCCATGTTCAACTGCATACGAGGCGTCGAGACGCTTGGGAAGGATTTTTGCTTCCCGACTTGCAAGAACTTCTTCAACATATTCCACCCTTACGACCCGATCGCGTACAGGTAAGGCGAACACTTATGTACATTATATAGCTATATATATATATATATGACGGGTGGGGTGGTAGGTCAGAGAGAACTCACCATAAATGGGTGGAATGTGGTAAAAATGTTGAACAAACGACCGAACCAGAATCACACTACGAATTTATTATTAAAAACAATTATAATAGGCATGATGACTGATTTTGAAATAACCTTTTATAAAGTAGGTACACGTCTTCTATTACTGAAAATAATTTTATTTCAGTAATAAATTAACTGCTTACGCAAATAATTGCATTTTCATTTACCTTTTTTGAATTTCGCTCGAAAACACCCGCAGGTGTCATGGCGCCTGACGTGACGTCACGTCTCAGAAAACGACAGTTGAATTGTTTCTGTACCCAACGAAAAAAGGCAGAAAGTATTAAGTATTTCCTAAGGTTAAAAATTAATTCCAAATTTTAACAACGTGCAATACGATGCAAAATTAATTTTGAAACGCGTAAACACAACAACTGTTTAAGAGAGATGGTTATAAATAAAAGGGCGTGACGTCATTCTTTCATTTTCAGTCAGAATTTTATACTTTTATTTTATTAAAAATCTTATTAATCCCAATATGTATATTAAAATGGGATAATTTTTTAGAATCCTTTTAAAGTAGTTTCTTCTCCAAAATCATTTATTTTTTAATTCTTTAATACTGTCATCATGCCTATTGTCGTCAGACAGACAAACTAATCGCCATATTAACTTTAACCGAATCAGCTGTTTCGAAATCACTGATAGACATTTTTTATATTTTTTATATTTCTATATATTGAAAAAAAATATTCTATCTGAATAATATTTGATTGCAGAATTGAACCGTTGATCAATCCTCAACTAAGGGACGTGAAGCCGTTTCTGATTCCTCATCACAAAGGGAGGAAACGAATGCACTTAGGTGAGAAGGGATGGAATTTCTTTTTCTTGTCAAACCCCCCCCCCCCACTTTTGATGATCATCAGTGTTATTCTGTAAGAACTCAATTCATTACTCACCCGTGACAACCGACTTATGGTGATATACTATTTTGATGCGTGTATACTTGTAATGTTATGATTATAACGGTCAATGTCGCATATCACTTTCTGACGTCACGAATATTGACGAGACGGTTTGCGTGGTTGGTAGATACTTGCCTTTCGCCAGGACAGATATTTGTGTGCGTGAACTTGTCTGTTTGTCCCGAGTCTGGGTGTAATTATCTATATAAGTATTTATTTACAAAAGAAGAGTAGTATATGTAGTATATCAGTTGTCTGGTTTCCATAGTACAAGCTCTGCTTAGTTTGGGATCAGATGGCCGTGTGTAAATAATGTCACAGGATATTATTATTATTATTGAATAAACAACCGCTTGTGACCACGGACACTGCAAAGTGTTTGAAACGAAATTTAATTTGTAACAATCCCGAAACCTAAGGAATCATTATCTATTATTATTTCTGTTTGTGGCCCCTAAATAGATAAAGAGGTGACTGCCTCGTTGGTCTAGTGGCTTGATATAAGGCCGCTGACTCTGAGGTCCTGGGTTCAATTCCCAGGTCAATAAAAAGTTATTGGGGTTTAGTAAACCGACCACGCCAACCGGCCCGTATTTAGGTGTTAATAGAAAATCATTGAAATTTAAAATAGTTGAAATTAAAGTAACATCAGATGGGCCAACCATAAAAGCCCGGCGGGCGCAGGTTGAGTACAGCTGATATATAACGCAACACAACTCTTTATGCCATAGGAGTTATGACTTATTAAGCGATGGTTAACTACCCATTTAAAAGATTACCCGAAGCCGAGATGGCCCAATGGTAAGACCGCGTGAATCTTAACCGATGATCGTATGTTGAAACCCGGGCAAGCACCACTGAATTTTCATGTGCTTAATTTGTGATTATAATTCATCTCGTGCTTTACGGTGACGGAAAACATCGTGAGGACACCTGTCTAATTTCACTGAAATTCTGCCACATGTTTATTCCACCAACCCGCATTGGAGCAGCGTGGTGGAATGAGCTCCAAACCCACTCCTCAAAGAGAGGAGAGGAGGCCTTTAGCCCAGCAGTAGCACATTCATAGGCTGTCACACACTAAGATTACCCGTTTCGAAACGTCGATCACTAGAACGTGAAACGATCGACGCGCTGATTGGCGCGTCGTGACTCGACTCCGCCCACAAATATCACGTCACAATGACGTCATAATGAGTGATTTATCTGAAGTGTAAAGGCATCGTGATGTTATATTTTCAGAGCTCAAGGACACTATGGCGCGCGTCGGTGCCGACATCAAACAGAAACTGATCGAGTCGATCAAGAACACGTGGTCCAGCATGTGGAAGACGCAGCCTCCGCCGGATCAGCACTTGGAGAAAGTGAGTTATCTTAACTTCAGTTCTACATCCTTAAACAGTTCATCACAGATTTAAAGTCCGAGGCGGGAGCTTTTATTTAATCGGTTTGAATTTATACAGTGGTAGGTATAGGTTATCAACGCTCTACCACCCGTGATCGTGGGTTCAAACCCGGGCAAACACCAATTTTCATTCGCTTAATTTATTTTGCATTATAATTCATCTCGTGCTTGACGGTGAAGGAAAACATCCTGATCTTCATGTGTCTAATTTCATTGAAATTCTGCCACATGTGTATTCCACCAACACGCATTGTAGCAGCGTCGTGGAATAAGCTTCAAACCTTCTCCTCGAAAAGGGAGAGGAGGCCTTAGCCCAGCTGTGGGACATTAACAGACTGTTACATAAAGAGCCACCATTCTATAAAATATTCATAATGTTATATGTATCAAGAGCGTCGACATATATCTTAGATATATATGGGGTTTTAAATAATTATATAATTAATATTATTTAAGGTCGTTGAAGAAGAGATGGAGAAGGAAGAATTGAACTCTGAACCCAAGGATGAAGTTAATCAAGAAAACAACGTGAGTACTTTTATATATAAATAGTTTTCGGTATTAGTCGCGTAATAGGGGAGGAATTAGGTATATAACAGGCTGCCTCGTTGGTCAAGTGGCTTGAAATAAAGCCGAGACCCGGAGGTCCTGGGTTAGATTCCCAGGTCGGGCCACTAAAAAGTTACTGGGTTTTTCTATTAGAAAATTCTCGGTAGCAGCCCGGAGTCTGGAAGTTGGTAGTGTGTGCACTCCCGTGCCTCTGAAAGCACGTAAAGCCGTCGGTCCTGCGCCGGAACTCTTTCCGGTCGTGTCGGATTGCCGTCCCATTGGATTATGAGTTAGAGAATAGAGAGTGCAATATGATATGTCCTGCACAGTTGGCGTCTCGTTCATTCGAAACCTCGATCACTAATTCAAATGACAAAAGAACGAACATATATTGAAACAATACTTTGATTTGTGTATTCAATTTCATTCGTTTCGTTCATTCTACAAAGGTGACGCCGGAGATGCTCGGCAAGTTGAACGACGGTCGACGTGTGGACTACGTGCTCCAGGAGGCGCCCTTCGAGATGATCAACGAGTACCTGTTCGCCATGAGGAGTCATGTCTGTTACTGGTGAGTCGGAATATATACGAATTTATGTGGAGACGACTGAGGGTTCGAGCGTGGTGACGTCAGCGCGAGATTGTGTGTTAATGTGTGCGTGAGATCGGTACACGAGCACACATGTTTACACGTCAATTCTCGTTAGTAACTTCGCACTTACACCATTTTTCACTAAATAATGATTAATATTTCTTGTGTCAATGTCAATGGGCGTTGGTGATCATTTAACATGAGCCGGTCCAGCTACCTATAACATAAAAAAAATAACATTATTTCCTTTTAACCCGAAGACCCTTTTAATAATAGCACGTCTTCATGATTTCATCACCAGGGAGTCGGAAGACACGATGCTCGTGATGCTCCGCGAGATATACAACGCCATCGGCGTGTCCCCGGACTGCAGCCTCCCCCAACAGACGCTGACTGTGCAGAGGAGCAAGACGATCATAGTAAGTTCATTAGTGGATAAGTTACAACCAGTACGTCTCCCTTCTTCTGGGGAGAGTAACGAATTTCATCTCGTGCTTGACGATGAAGGAAAACACCTTGAGAGAACTTGCATGTGTCTAATTTCATTGAAATTATGCCGCACGTGTATAAAATAATCTCCAAACTACTCCTCAAAAAAAGGAGACGAGGCCTTAACCCAGCAGTCTGACACACACAAGCTGTTATTTGGCTTTTTATATGCACTTGAATTAAACACATATTTATCAATATGTGCTCGGTAGAATGTAAATTTACATTAATTATTCATGTAAATCTGAATCGGAAAATTCTTAGGTTTATAAAATGAAGATCACGTGATTTTTAACCCAAGGTCGTTGATTCATATCTGGAGGAATCGGTGAATTTTATTTCGCCAGATTAAAGTAGATAGCCGAGATGGTCCAGTAGTAAGAACGCGTAAATCTTAAACGATGATCGTGGGTTCATTCCCGGGCAAGCACCACTGATTTTTCATGTGATTAATTTTTGATTGTAATTCATCTCGTGCTTGACGGCGAAGGAAAACATCGTGAGGAAACCTCCATGTGTTTAATTTCACTGAAATCCTACCACATGTGTATTCCACCAACCCGCATTGGAGCAGCGTGGAAGAATAAGCTCTAAACCTTCTCCTCAAAAAGGAGAGGAGGCCTTAGCCCAGCAGTGGGACATTTACAGGCTGTTACAGATTAAAGTAGTTCATCTCGAGTTCTTTGTAAAGGTGAAAATCAGCACGAGTTGAAATTAACTATGAAATTTATCCGAAGCTTATAAGAGTAGCGTAAAAGGTCTATTATGTATTATAATATAAATATATATATAATTTGTTGTTCATGTCTTGTGTGAAGAGACTTTATAAAATTTTTTTTTTCTCAACAGGAAGACAGCGACGTAGTTTCACATGCAGGTAATAATTTATTTAACAAATAAATAATAATAATAACAGTACGGAGAATATGCCCAGGAATTACACGAACTGATTCCTTCCGCCCCCTTTTACTATCGGCAAGGCAAACAAGACCAAAGTGAGGCAAAAGTGAACAGTGGGAATTCCCCGCCTGCAAAGCGCTTCGAATCCACATTCATCATTCGCACTGCGAAACTGTGGAATGCTTTGCCTGAGTCCGTATCTCCTGATAGGTACAACGTTGGTGTCTTCGAATCCAGAGTAAACAGGTTTCTTCTAGGCAAGCTTGCTATATCCTAGACCGTCTCGATGCTTAACATTAGGCAAGTCAACGGTCAACCGCTGGCCTATTAAGGGTAAATATATATATAACAAATAACATATATAGATAACAAAAGAGAAGTATGTGAGGCATGCTTATCCTAAAAGTATATCCTTGAAACACTTTTTAATGGTGGTAGGACTTTGTGCAATGCTCGTCTGGGTAGGTACCAACCACTCATCAGATATTCTACCGCAAAACAGCAGTACTTGGTATTGTTGTGTTTCGGCTTGAAGGGCGAGTGAGCCAGTGTAATAACAGGCACAAGGGACATAACATCTTAGTTCCCAAGGTTGGTGGCGCATTGGCGATGTAAGGAGTCGTTAATATTTCTTACAGCGCCAATGTCTATGGGCGTTGGTGACCACTTGCCATTTCTTGGCGCATTTGCCATTCTACCTACCAATTTGAAATAAATATTAGGAATTAAAGTAAAAAAAATCTATAATAAATCTCACGACGCCCTACTTTCACATCAACAGTTATTTATATTTTTTATATTTTTTTTGTTTTTTTATTTTCAGATTACCCGTCAACAAGCCGAGGGAGCTTGTGACTCGTCGCCGGGGCGTTAAAATTTTTAGTTTAATAATATTTAAATACCGAAATAATAAAAAAAATTGTACATTCTCATTAAAAGTTATATGAAATATAGTCGCCTTATTTATTATCAAATTTAAACAAACATATTATTTATCTGTGATTAAAAAAGCAATTGACATTAGTAATGTCAAATGACATTTGAAATACACAAGATGGTTGCTAAAGTGATTCAATCAAATTTAGTTATCTGTTACAAAATAAATATGGCGGTCGGATTTCATATTATAAAAATATGTTAAAAATAATGCCCTTACTAAACGACTTTCGTATTTTATAAATAAACTTTTATTTGACATGTGAAATGACATAAATAATATATTTTTTAATAGAGCACCGCATATGTAAAAATCTTCCCTGAAAAGTTGTCTTCTGGTATAAATCTTTGTCACTAAATTTTTTGTATAGATATATTAAAACATATAAATGAAAAAGAAATGTCAATTTCGTTTAGTAATGGCTAATTTTTGAAGACACAAATTTGTTCTTTGGTTACTTTTATTGTTATATTCTATATTTATTTAAGATTATATCTTAAAATTATTTTTAAACGAACGCAATAATTATAAAACAAACAAAACCTGATGTGTAGTTGTTTTCAACTATTTTTTTTTTTTTCATAAAATTGAAATAGTTTTATGCGTGTGTATAATTTTATAGTAATATAAAATATACATTTATACAAGTTATACAAATTATAATCTCGATATGGTATTTATTAATATTGAATATTATGTATCTGAAGTTTTAGAAGTAGTTTGAGAAAAAAAAAACAAAATGTCAGAAGATATGTCATAATAATAAATTAAAAAATAAAACGAAAGAAAAAAAATGACGTTTTCGAATTTCGATTTTCTTCAAGATGATCACAGATTATATATTCATCATAATTTCTGTTAAATCTTATTCGTTTCGTGGTCGTTACTGTTTGTCATACTATATAGGTTTGTCATACTATATAGGTAGGGAGTAGTTTATTTATATATGTAAAAAAATATATCAAATAAATGACATGGAAAATAAATCGCGTAAAGCGAAACGGAATCAGAGAGAACGTTGAACTTCCTTGCAGCGAGCACTTGAGAAATTATTCTACTAATAAAATTAATAAATCCCATACAAACTTAACAAAAATCTTTGTTAATTTAAGCTAATTATGGGACCGTTGTTTCGAAAGAAACCAGAGTAGGAGACCGATATGAAATACTCCAGTTTCCCTCTACACTCCATAAGAGAAGTAATCAATAGCAACCAAAATATATTCTCTCCAACATAGAATATCTGATTGCATAATATTATAGTACAGAGTACTATTTAATTTGTATATATTATATAATATATAACTGTATGGCTTAGGGCGCGGCCACATGTCCGCAGCACGTTTCACCGCAATGTTCTGCTGTGGCTTAGGTCCCACGTATTAATAGAAATGGCTGACAATTTTCATGTTGAATTTTCAATTTCACTAGTGACAGCACGGCTCGTTCTTCCACTAAAATTTATATCGTAAACTAAGCGATGCTTCCCGGGATTTGAACCTCGATAAATATCCACGTGTCGCTACCACTGAACTATCACTTATTACATTCTACACTTTAGTTGATATTGTCTGTAGAAAAAAAAAATTAAAAAAAAAAAAGTTTAATCGATTCGGATGAAAATGCATAACTATATATAAATATAAGTCTTTATATGTTTTAGTATAATTTTTATAATTATATAAGAGAACGAACCGTGCTTCCACTAGTGAAATAAAAAAATCGACACGTTAATTGTCAGCCATTTCTATTAACACGTGCGAACTAAGAAACGTGCCGCCGTAGACATGAGGCTACGCCCTTAAACGCCTTATATAAGGCGTAAATTAAGGATTATAAAATGTTAACTGTCAAAATTTGACGTTTAAATTTTTTTTGTTTCAATCATATCCGGACTAAAGGGTCTATGGTTATACATCCTAACATTTTTTATTCATTGTATTTATATTAAAATTCGATTAAATTTATAAATAAATATGCAATATTTTAAATTGATTTTGTTTTAATGAAGCGTTTTGTAATTCGACATTACAATATAATATAAAAAAATATGGCTCAGCCATACTTGATAGCGATCTTTACAGTGCTAAATTAACTTTTGTTATTAGTTGGCGCAGATGTGTCGTTCAGTTATTTACTTATTAATAAAGTCGATTACGTGATAACTAAATGAATAATTTAGATCAGAACTTATTTACATATGTAATAGAAACATTCCTATTCTATAATATAATCCTAGATATAGTATTGTGAAGTAAATACGGTCATGTAAAATAGATATATGAAGCAATTTCACATATATTACTGTTTGTTATTACAGACCTACAGAAAAAAGAAAGGTAAATAACACTCGTTTTATCTCGGTCTAGAGAATGAATCCTGTTAAGCTTTTGCCTCGTCCATTCTCTACAACTATGTCTTTAAAAAAGTTAAACTGTCAACTGTCTATTTTGATTAATATTTTTTTTCAAATGAATCGTAAATGATTTACTTCTTTTGAAAAGAGAATTTATCGAAAAAATATTTATAGTATTAGGTTTCTTCTTGGTTTATGGTTGAAACATATTTTCTTGACTGTAGAAAACGTTACTTTAAACTGTCCTTTAAAAATAAAAAAAAATTGTTTAAAATAATTTATTTTTTATTGTTGTATTGGTTTGTAGAATTGTTTATATCATCAAGATATTGTACTAACATTGGTCAAACAATAAAGGTTTATATTTTACTACACAGCGTCTTTTTTTATCTGTGGCACTTCGCTTCCCGCATCTTGGCTCTACAGGTCTTAAAAAAGCGTAAATACAGTATAAAAATAACAACATGACAAAAAATAAGAGAAAATTTCCCGCCAAATTTTCTGTCACTTCGTGTGGAAAAGTCAAAAAAGCCGGTCTTCCTGTTTTACAAGTTATAACTTTCGTTTGGTGACGTCTCATTGTAAGATAATTCTTACATTTTGCACTGAATTTTCTCAAATAATAATAATATTTTTTATTCATTTACTTCAAGACAACATTTCGTTTACACAATTTTGACGTTTTACGTCAACGAATTATAATTTTTTTAACAAACGGTATTGGCAAACGAAACTGGCAGTATTCATTGTTTTATATGAGTTTTTATAAATAATAATTCATTGTTTTATCGTTCAGGCTAAATTTAATAAAATTGAGATCAACATAATCGTATTTAGTCATAAGCTTGGTATGGGTATGTGACCAGGAGGGATGAAAGGCTCATAATCTAATTCCTTCCATCCCCTTCTACTATCGGACGGCCAGGCAAACGCGACCACAGCGCCATAGGTACACAGTGGAACTTCCCCGCCTACGTACGAAGCGCTTTGAATCCACATTTATTATTCGCACTGCGAAACTGTGGAATGCTTTGCCTGAGTCCATATTTCCAGATAACTACAATGTAGGTGTGTTCAAATCCAGAGTAAACGCGTTCCTTTTGGGCAGGCGCGCTCCATCCTAGACCGCGATATTGCTTAAGATCAGGCAAGTCAATGGTCAAGCGCTTGCCTATTAACGGTAAAAAAAAGGCATGTTACCAAAAGGGTGATGAGTATGAATGTTGATGGATATAGGGGACGGGGAAGACGGAAGAAAATGTGGATGGATTGCGTAAGAAAGGATATACGTATGAAAAGTGTAAGTGCTGAGATGACGAGTGACAGAGAGAAGTGGAAGGAAAAAACAGGCAGGAAGAAGACTATTTTTAATATTATATTAAGGATTAAAAATAAATAAACTTGAGGTTGCTTTGTATCCAAAGAAACGACATTAAAAGTTTATTATTCCGTTTTTCCTTTCAATTCCTTATTACTTTTCTTACTAAATAATATTTTTTTCAGACAGACAGACAGACAGGGAATATAGGGGACGGGGGAGGAAGAAAACGTGGATGTGTGCGTATGAAAGGTGTGAGATGACGAGTGACAGAGAGAAGTGGAAGGAAAAACATTTTGTGCCGACCCCACGTAGTGGGATAAGGGCGGGAAGCAGAAGATAATATAAAATAATATTCAATAGATCTTAAACGGGAAAGTCATCTACAATGACTTGTATAGATTATAGAGCAAGAAAATAGCATGTTTAGTCTTAAGCACCTTTAACAAAATTAGAAGGAGTAAGGATAAACAAATCTAAGATTTATACATTTCATGCCCGTTGCTAATATTTCAAACAGTTATTAAGCAAACAGTAACCTTAACTACTAATATCCACTTTAATTTATAGTAACTGCTAACATAGAAAACGCCATTTTCTTGCGAATCCATAAATATTTTAATTTTATTTAATAATCTAACAGAAACTTTAAGGCAAGATTAAAATGTGCTCCTTCAAGTATACGATTCGTTTGCGTATTAAAATTTAGACTAAGCAAAATTAGATAAAAGATGGATAAAAATACCGCTTACAAATCAATGTGAGAATAAAAAAAATATAAAGAAACCGTTGAAATTTTATTTAAAACAAAAATTAAAATACTATTAAAATAAATCATAATATTTAAGAAGTAACCTAATTACTACTCTCTTTAAATTAATAACAATTTATAATTATATTTAAACCTTAAATATATATAAATAAAAATAGCTTATAAATAGTTTCACAAATTACGACAGCGTGGAATTGTGACAAGATTGAATATCTTAACTGTATCCTACCACTTATTCCTAAATTTATATTATGATTAAAAGAAAATGAACTTTACAATATCAGAAAAATGCATTAAAATAAGTACAATTATAATAACAAAATAATAATAATAACTGTACACACATCTACAATAATATATTAATTAGTATTTTATAATATGAATATATATTATCTGTGTATCTATCCACCTGTCATCTCGGATGACACACATCGTGGAGCGCGGGAAAATATAATACATATATTGGTATTGGCGCGAAGTGAAGACGGTGTGTGTGCATAGCGAGCCGATATATAAAATATAATAAGTATTATTTAATTTCTAATACCGATATTACGACCTGAGTTAAAGCACGGTTAAATGGTGAACATTAAAATAACTATTAAATAACTAGACAATACGTTTTCTTGCTCTTCGACCTTCAAACCAACCATTGTAGTAAGTGTTGCCATTACTTCGGATTTTATCAAACAAAATGTCTTTATTATTTACTATATTAAATTGTGGGGGTATTTCTGTGTACGACATTAAATTCTGCAAAGACAATGGCATTAGACCACGGTTAGTGTGTATGTAATGGTTTACTGGATTCACGGGGTTGGTTTTCAATGGTATCCTAATTATAATATCGGTACATAATCTTAACGGGATAACATATAGAAATATATATGTCATAAGCATTTTTAATTATGTTATGTTATGTTAAATATCGAAGTTTCTCTCTGACCTTTTAATTAAGTTGAAGCAACAAAATTCAATCGAACTCGAGACAACACAGAAAACGGTCTTATAATCTCAAATAGTGATATGCGATATTGACCTTTATAATCATAACATTTCAAGGTTACACGCATCAAAATAGTATATCACCATAAGTTGTCTATTTCACGGGTGAGTAATGAATTGAATTCTTACTGGCACAGCTGTTTACGTAAACAAGAAAAGACGCTGACCTATACTGATTTTTGGTAATGTTATTTGTTTATTTATTATACAGTTTTTGTTATAATATATGTCGGCGAGATTGTGGTGCTGTCAATGATTTAGACTAGAATTTGAGACGAGAGTGATAGCAGACTTTTGTTGCTATCTCACTCTGGCGGAACGTCAAACGGACAGCCGTATATCGTTGGATGACATCGACGGTCGCCGTTAATTTTAATTACGTTTGAATTATTCTTTGGTTTTGAATTGTAACATAAGATGGATTTACCTAATGGAAGAAGATTTACCTAATGTATCTACTGATACGCCTATATATACATACCAACAACAGATAAACAAAGTTTATTATTTAACTTATAGAATGAAATAATTGTAATAAATATTATAAAACGTATTGTTTTTTCCTTTGAAGAAAGAAAACGTCATTCACTCCTTTAATTCGGATCTTCTCATCGGTGACCAATGTTCTAAAAAAATATAAATTGTTATTCAAAAAACTCGATACCAACAAAACACTAAACATGTGGCCCCCATGCTGGGTCAAGGCGCCTTTTATTAGAAGGTTTGGAGTATCTTCCATCACGCTCCCTCATACCTCATACTTTTACTGGTGGTAGAGCTTTGTGCAAGCTCGTCTGGGTAGGTACCACCCACTCATCAGACATTCTGCCGCAAAACAGCAGTACTTGGTATTGTTGTGTTCCGGTTTGAAGGGTGAGTGAGCCAGTGTAATTACAGGCACAAGGGACATAAGTTCGTAGTTCCCAAGGTTGGTGGCGCATTGGCGATTTAAGGGATGGGTAACAATTCTTACAATGCCAATGTCTAAGGGCGTTGGTGACCACTTACCATCAGGTGGCCCATATGCTCGTCCACCTTCCTATGCTATAAAAAAAAAAAAAAAAATACCCTTGTGATATATTATCATCCGAAACGTGGAGGTTTTTTCAAGATATTTTCCTTCACCGCCAACATTACACGACTATACAACATCTTTATTATAAGCACGAATAAAGCACATGAGAATTCAAGTCGCGTTTTTATAATAGGTTTTTATGATAGATAGGTTGACGAGTAAATTGACCACTTCTTTTTTTTATAGAAAAGGAAGGCGGACGAGCATATGGGCCACTTGATGGTAAGTGTTCACCAAACGCCCTTAGACATTGGCACTGTAAGAAATGTTAACCATCGCTTACTTCGCCAATGCGCCACCAACCTTGGGACTTAAGATTTTATGTCCCTTGTGCCTGTAATTACACTGGCTCACTCACCCTTCAAACCGGAACACAACAATACCAAGTACTGATGTTTTGCGGTAGAATATCTGATGAGTGGGTGGTATCTACCCAGACGAGCTTGCACAAAGCTCTACCACCAGTAAGTACAACTTCATGTTAAATAGTCACCAACGCCATAGACATTGGCGATATAAGAAGCAGTTCGGTCAGTACTGAGTGCTATGATTTATTTCCTGACTGCCAAAAGTCGCGTTGGCTGAATTATAATTAAAAAAATAATAAAATTGTCTCGCGTATTTGATATTTGAAATTATCTTTTTTTTTTTATATATTTCCTGGGAGGGCAAATGACTCTAGTCCACCTGATGGTAAGTGGTAGTAGAGTCCAAACGCGACGACGGCCAGTACAGTTGGGAAGAAGGTTCTGCACTAGCCGCCTTTGCCTTGCCGGCCCGCAAGATGCCTCTTCACGCCTCGTTTGAAGGAACCCGGGTATCTCTTAAACTATTAAACTTCTCCGACTTATTTTGCAAATGTGACTACCACGAAAAAGTATTTTCATTTTTCGGGTTAATATATAGCCTATGACACTCACAAATAATGTGGCTTGTTATTGGTAAAAGGATTTTCAAAATCAGCAGATCCAGAGATTACCCCCTACAACCTCACACAATTTACCTTTTTATAATATAGATTCCTTACATCGCCAATGCGCTACCAACCTTGAGAACTAAGATGTTATGTCCCTTGTGCCTGTAGTTACACTGTCACCCACACCTGTTCAACCGGAATGCAACAATACTAAGTATTGCTTTGTTGGTAGAAGGTAGAATATCTCATGAATGTGTGGTGGACTTGCACAAAGCCCTACCATCAAGTAAAATTATATAAATACAAGTTTTTTTCTTAAACTTATTCACCTATTATAACCTAAAATTATTTGACTAAAATATTTGATATCTAATCATTATAAATACTTACTTGTCTATGGTTTTATTCTAATATCTATGACACAAGGCGACGTGCCTTTGCCGAATAACTGTCTGTTAAAAAAATTAATACATAAATAGCTGATAGTTAAATAAAATATACATAAATATATATATGTATGTCTCAATGAGATTACATTAAGCGACAAGACATATGTTTTGTTATACTCAGTTTCTATATACTTTATCAAATATGTAATAAAGTTGATATATAATAAAAAAATATTGAAATTTTATTGGTAAAATAATTTAAGAATGTAAAAATAAATTGTTCTGAATACAAATTATATTATACAATTGTTTAATATTATGTAACTGGACAGTTGTAGCAATTATTTTGATATTGTAAAAGAAATGATTTTGATAGCTTTAATTTATCGCAGTAAACATTAATAGCATTAAAGTCAATTACGGCTAATCTGTGAGAACAAACTCGACTCACCGCAGAAAACGGTCGTGTTTCAGAAAGTGATATGCGACATTGACCGTTATAATCGTAAAATTACGAGAATACACGCGTCAAAATAGTATATCACCATAAGTCGGTTATCAACATTTCACGCGTGATTAATGAAATGGGTTATTACAGAATCACACTGCAGTATTTCTACTATAGTAATATAATAAATGTGGAAGTAATTTAGTTTGTTACGCTTTCACGGTTAAAACACTAAACCGATTTTGATGAAAACAGATCAGTGGACTTTTTTTTTGTTTCGTAACTCTTTACTTAGAAAGTATTCATAAGTTAATGATAAAAATAGTAAAAAAAGATAGTAGATACATTTCAATTGAAGACATTACAAATGTTACTGACAGCTGTCAGTTGTCAAAAAGATACGTGACAGCTGCTCTCAGACATCCAGATCAATTTGACAGGTGTCAAGAGGGCATAGGCTATAACTACACGATATATAGATAGATAGGACACCACTCTTACACGTGCGTGAGTTGTTCTATTTGAATAAAACTGACAAGTTTAAATCAAACGTATTTTTTTATTGATACGAGCTGAAGGGTCGTTATAGTATTTTAAGTTCTCTCTTTCGCGATCCTTTTCCGGCAATGGCTCGTCAAAATCGTATCTTTCAACTAAGGTTGGTAGTCTTGCGTTGTAATTTGGCGTGACAGTCATATACCTCTCACGTGTTGGTATATTTGTACCAAATTTCGTTCTCTTCGTAGTTTCCTTCGATAATATTATCGTGTCATCGTTTTGATCGAGTTTGCTTTTCGATTCGAACTCATCAAAATTTGTTTTATCTGTGTAATCGTTAGACGTTGTCTTTTTCGATCTAGATTTAACTCTGTGGCCTTTCGGCCTTTTCGTGCTGATTCTAGTTTTTCGTGTTATATATTCGGTATTGTCATTGTGTTTCGGTTGTCTGTTCGTTTCTATTTTAAATCTTTTATTTTTTTTATCATATTTTTGAGGTTCCTTTTCAGAACTGGAGTAAATATTTGTTTCTTTAACTGGCATCTCGTAATCTTCGTAACTATCTTTCTTAGACATGATAATTTTTTTAAATGGCATGTCTTCGTTATTTTCAATCGCGGGTGATTCCTTATGAATGTGTCTTTCTTTATTCCTTTTCTTTGTAGTCGTTTCAGGCACAGCATCAGCGTATTCGTATCTAACATCTTCTTGTATTCGAGTGTTATTTGAATCGTCTTTCTCATATTTATCTGTTACGTCATCAGGGTATTCATCTTCTAAAGGTGAAGTTACTTCAAAGTTTTGGGTTACTTTAGATTTTTTCTGCTTGCCATCTGTTTTATGCTTAAAGGTTTCAGAAATAATTGATTTATTACCGAATTCAATATCATCATCAAATTTATCCGCTTCGTTTTCATTGTCTTGTTTTTCTTTATTTATATATTTGTCTTTAAGTTCTTTCTCGATTCTTTTCTTGACACGTTCAACTAGTTCTTCGAAATCGATTTGAGAATTATCAGAGTCTGATGTGGCTTTCTTACGTTTCGTATTCAAATGGTGACTCTTTGGTTTAATTTCGTATGATTTTTCGTAATCGTTATCATAATCGTAATAAGCATCTCTGGTTGCAGAATTTCTAGCTGAAACTCCGGGTAGGTTTTCGGCGACTAGTTTTTTAGCGATCGTGTGGAAGTCGTCGAAATTCGCAGCGAAAAGAAGGTAACCGCTCAATAGCTTGACGAGTATTGAAAAATATACACCTGAAATTTGTAAATTGTTAACAAGCTTACAACAACAAATACTTCGTGGTTAACAAGAGGGCTGGTTATTTTTCATCTATAGAATTGGAATTGCAATACGAAAGGCAAGCTATGAATACATTGCTACGTTATATTACTGGTGGTAGGGCTTTTTGCAAGCTCGTCTTGGTAGGTACCACCCACTCATCAGATATCCTACCGCAAAACAGCAGTACTTGATATTGTTGTGTTCCGGTTTGAAGGGTAAGTGAGCCAGTGTAATTACAGGCACAAGGGACATAAAATCTTAGTTCCCAAGGTTGGTGGCGCATTGGCTATGTAAGCGATGGTTGACATTTCTTACAATGATAATGTCTAAGGGCGTTGGTGACTTACCATCAGATGGCCCATATGCACGTCCACCTTCCTATTCTATAAAAAAAATATATATATTATAGACAAATGCCTTTTCAAATCTGTGATTAGTTTATTTCATGTGAGTTCTTTAAATATATATGGGGTATGTTATATAAACAATTTGTGGTAGGGTTTTGTTTAAGCCCGTCTGGGTAGAAACCATCCTGATGTTTATTAGCCTCGGTGACAAGTTACAATCATGTGGACCATTTGTCAGTCAGTCCTCATTTATTTTAATTAAATAAAAAAGTATATAAATAGCTCGCAACTCCATTACTTGCAACGTCAATAGGCTATGAGATCTAGGACGTTATTTTTCTTGTATTTTATTTACATGTATGATTCAGTTTACGGCGGCCAATTAGCAGGACGCAGGAAAATTATAGCGCGCATATCTGTGCAAACACAAGTGCCTCTATTCCCTCACTTCCATAATCCGATAGGACGGTAATCAGAAACGATCCGAAAAAGTTCAGGCGCAAGACCAAAGTCTTGATGTGCTTTCCGAGGCACGAGAGTGTACACTTCCACACACATTCATCTTATAGACTCCAGGCTGCCATTGAGGCTCTTCGACAGAAAACCCCATAAATTTTTTATTGGACCTGCCCGAGATTTTAACCGTATCAAGCCTTTGGACCAATAAGGCAGTTAATTAGGTAAATACACAGACTGACACAAATACCAAACGAAACAATACAAATTTACGTGTATCATAAATAATATTGATATGTTTCGTGGTATTTCCTATTTTGGTTCGGTTTTCTTTACGTCAAAGCTAAAATTTTTGTTACAATACTCACAAACACGGATGAAGTGTGTTAAGAAATACATTTTATTTTATATTTGTTATCGTTCGTTTATTCAAATGTTATTTATTTTAACTGCCAGTATATAATAAGACATTGAGAATAAAATAAAAAAGATATAAAAAAAAAATATATAATGCGATTATATTTGTAGTGAGGAGAAAGGCTTGGAGGTTATTTTTACGGTTGATAGATACATACTATATTTGGCAATTTTGTGTACAGCACGTCATGCTGGTTTTCTCACGGTTTTAATTAAAAAAAATTAAACCTAGAAAATTCTGTGGAGTGAAATCATCGTTTAAAATTTATTATTGTTATTGTCTTTGTATATTATACATCTACATATATATGTCGCGGATTCAAATGGATCGCCATTTAAATGGCCGTCATTTTCGTCCAACATGTTCACTTTGTTAAATCGGAGACCAAGAGACCAAGTGTGTCACTCGACTAAAGATCACACGCGCTATTGACTGATACAACATAGGCATACGTCCGATATATGAAAACTGAAACTGAATTTCAAACACAAATCGATTTGTATCGATTTCACATACTAAAAATCCGATTTCAAAAATCGACCTAGCCGAACCAAACGCCAACGATCTATAGATTGATACCACTAAAAGATTTTGAATCGACAAATAAAATCACTGGACGCAAACTGATTGTTGCGTGCTATGAAATTCGCTTTCTCTCTTTCTAACCGATTGGAACAAAGCGGAATAAAAAGGATAGCGCATATTTTTCGAGGCAGATTTAGATTTGATGGTTCTGCTACGGAAATCTATTACAAAAACATCGACCTTAATACCAAGTACTTGAAGACTATTTCCCTGAGCGCAAGCGATTTGGTGAGGCTGTCTAAAATCGGATTTTGAAATCGATTTGTAAATTCGAAATCGAATAAATATCAGCTTGCGTTAAAAACCAAAAACGCCCATGTCTAATACAACACAAGTACAATAAAATAGATACTCGTCTTATATTTTCACAACTTGACGTATGACAACCAACCAGTAACCCATAAGATGTCAATGACCGTGTGTGGTGTTGCTATTCTAATAAAATAAGTGACGTCGTATATCCGCTTACATTTATTATCTATAAACATATACTCTTCACTTATTAATTGTCACTGAATTAAATGACAAAGACTTTCACACGCAGCCTTGAGCCTGTCAATAATTTAGGAAAAATATCGAAATGAGATCATAGACAATTTAGTACTTTTTATAGTTTTGACATATCCCCAACAAACATTAGCGTGTCTTAATCACAGTACCGCTTCGGCTCTTGTCAGTTTGACAATTGATTTTCATTAAAACGTGTAACTTAAGCTTCTCACTCTACTTATATAATAATATTGTATCATAAATACTTTTGTTTATTTATCCTTACTAATATTATAGATGCGAAATGTGTTTGTTTGTTGCAGTTTCACGTCTTAACTACTGAACCGATGATGAGTTTTTGCAAACATGTTGTCATTGAAAAGGACAGAGGGTTCCTTCTATTTTTTTTTTTTATAGAATAGGAAGGTGGACGAGCATATGGGCCCACTGATGGTAAGTGGTCACCAACGCCCTTAGACATTGGCATTGTAAGCAATATTAACCATCGCTTACATCGCCAATGCGCCACCAACCTTGGGACCTAAGATTTTATGTCCCTTGTGCCTGTAATTACACGGGCTCATTCACCCTTCAAACCGGAACACAACAATACCAAGTACTGCTATTTTGCGGTAGGATATCTGATGAGTGGGTGGTACCTACCCAGACGAGCTTACACAAAGCCTTACAACCAGTAAACACCTCCCCACCCTCAGGCAAAGCCGCAGGCAGAAACTAGTTCATTATTGTATACCTGTAATCTCCTATTGTATGTGCATATAGTGTGTCTTATCGTTAATTTGTATTAATGTTAATTTAATGCGTCTGCATATATTACCAGGCAGCAGACACAGAATCTATTTTTTATCTATCCGTCCCGGCTACGCACAGGTATAGTAAGAGTCTACGTAATAAACTTACGCGGTGGATGCCCGTAAAACGCCCAGTCGGCATGTTTTTTTCCGATATCTTCAACAATTACTGTCATATTTCAGCCTATTTACACAAAACCATATTGAGTTATACACCTCGACCTTTCTAGTAAATTACTTCGTCTATTAATGAAAGCCGCACGAAAATTCGTTCGGTGGTTTTTGAGTTTATCGCGGACAAACAGACAGACACTTAGATTTATATGTAGTGTAGGTTAAATAAAAACATATAATTGGATAGGATAATCTTTATTAACTAGCACCGTTAGTACAATTTGTCCAGAACACTGTTACTCCATCAATTCATTTAAAATTTCGTCGATTGCGTCCTGTTCAAACTCCTCGCGACCCTGGTTTGGGGCTCCGAATACATATCTGAAACAACAATAAAGTCACTGAATCGCAGGCTTTATATATCCCACTGTTGAGTAAAACGCTTATGCAATACTTGGTTTGGTGTGTTCCGGTTTGAAGGGTGAGTGAGCCAGTGTAACTACAGGCACAAGGGACATAACATCTCAATTCCCAAGGTTGGTGGCGCATTGACAATGATAGGAATGGTTACTATTTCTTACCTCGCCGATGTCTATGGACGTTAGTGACCACTTACCATCAGGTGGCCCATTTGCTCGTCGGCCTACGTATATGAAAAAAAACACCAAAAAGTACTAATAATTTTAGTTTGCTTTTATTTGATCAAATGGCTGGAACTCACCTTCATGGGTTATTTATATAACCTGTGTTAAGGATAGGATTTACCAACACCCAAAATGGGTAATTAGTAAGCGTAATGTTATTATTTTGATCAACATTTTAGTAACAGTAAGTAACAGCCCCTTAATGTCCCACTGCTGGCCTAAGGCATCCTCTACTTTTTGAGGTTTGGAGTTTATTCCACCACGCTGCTCCAATCCGGTTTGGTAAATACACATGTGGCAGAACTTCAATGATATTAGACACATGCAGGTTTCCTCACGAAACAAAAAACACCATAAAAAGCCGAGATGGCGTAGTGGTTAGAACGCGTGAATCATAACTGATAATCGTGGGATCAAACCCGGGCAAGCACCACTAAATTTTCATGAGCTTAATTTGTGTTTATAAATCATCTCGTGTTCGACGATGAAGGAAAACATCATTTTAGTGTTACTATTTAATTCTAACTCACCATATAAAAGTTCACGTGCGAGCTTAGGAGACAAGTTGAAATTCCTGCCGAGTCTTGGGGAGAAATAGTTAGTACGCGGGCTCATTCTGACAGAATCTGGATAGTAACTGAAAAGAGTGTGAATACATTAATGTGATAACCAAATTACTAGAGGCAGATCGTGTCATTCCCAATGTCTGGGAACACTGTCTGGCTGTTATGTTAATAAGCTTATTTATATACCTAACACTTGAAACCCCCCGATCCTCCGACATGTGACAAAAGACTAATATATACGTCTATACATATAAATAAAGTTGAGGTATCCGTCTGTAATTTTAAAATAACTACTTCTTTTAAGTTAATAAGGCTGGTTGCGAGTTACCAAAACCAAAACAATCATTATTGTTTTAATGTTTGTCTGTCTGTTTGTCCAGGCTAATCTTTGAAACGGCTAAAAATAACAAATTGTTATAACTGAATTATTATAAGAAATATTTCAAGATATCGTTTAATTTTTATTTCATCGAAATCGGTTAAGTCTATCAAAAGTTATTTAATTTAGTAAGTTTTACCGCTTCTTTGGATCCTGTAGTTTTATTGGCCCACAAGAGTCCGGGGCTGTACGCAGTCGAGTAACAAGAGTGTTAAGTATTAAGACTTATTTATTCTAACCACTGAACTATATAATAACTTTCGTTATATACATAAGAAGCAAAACAGTACCTACTCAATTTAAAGTAAAAAAGTATTACTGGTGGTAGGGCTTTGTGCAAGCTCGTCTGGGTAGGTACCACCCACTCATCAGATATTCTACCGCAAAACAGCAGTACTTGGTATTGTTATGTTCCGGTTTGAAGGGTGAGTGAGCCAGTATAATTACAGGCATAAGGGACATAAAATCTTAGGTCCCAAGGTTGTTGGCGCATTGGCGATGTAAGCGATGGTTAACATTTCTTACAGTGCCAATGTCTAAGGGCGTTTGGTGACCACTTACCATCAGGTGGCCTGTATGCTCGTCCGCCTTCTTTTTCTATAAAAAAAAAATCTGACCTTATATTGCAACAAATAACGTACCTCTCATCGTCAGTAGCGGCCGCAATCTTCTCCGCCAGTTTCCTCCCTAGTCTTGGAGTGAATTCGACGTTTTCGAACCTCTTCTCCTGGTTGTCGGTTGTCCGTCCAAGTTTCGGTGTGAAGATCACTTTCTTTGTAACTATTGTTAAAACGATCAGAATCAAAATATACTTCATTCAACACTACAACTGAACATTAGAGAATTTGCAAGGAAATAAGACATAGCCAAGATTTCCTTTTTTTTTAATTCGCCTGTGAATGTCCGACTGCTGGGCTAAAGCCTCCTCTCCTTTTTTGAGGATGTTTGGAGGAATAATGAGAATAAGATTTCCTACACTCCAATTATTTGTCGAAGTTTGACAAGTGTCGGGTAGAAGAATAAGGCTAAGTCAGTCCCACGACCTCTTCAGACTCACTTTTGTGCATTGCGAGCGTTGGTCGTTAGATAGTTGCTTTTATAATAACATAGTCCTTTTTATTTTATCATTAATTATAAGTTTCGTAATTGACAATAAGTGTCTAGTTCAAATTTTTTAACGGTTGTGTTGGTTAAATGCGTCCATATTGGTTTTAGTAAGTTTAAGATTAGAAATAGCGTTAATTTAGGATTGATTTGGATATTTTTTTTGATAATTAAAGATTAAAGATTTGATTATTTTCTATTATAAAAAATAGAGAAGTTATGTTTATTTTTCTTGTCATATATATAATATATATATATGATTCAGAAATGCTATATACCAAATATCCGTATCCCTTTTTTCGAAAATAAGGGAAATTCATGCAATCTTTTGTCCTCTTTATCACTTGGGAGTTTTCAAAAATCCTTAGTGCTAACCTACTGTGTACCAGGAATCTTTGATCGTGGACATTTTCATGGTGCACAGAAGTTGTTCTGTGCGTTGAAATGTGTTAGTCAGTTATGTATATATATAGATAAAAAGCTGTCATCGTATACCTTTAGCTTGTGGAGCGTCAGCTTGCATCTCGTAAGGCATTTGGTTGTAATAATATTTGACAGCATCAGCCGCTTCAAGCAGCTTCAAAATGGCTTGGCTGTAAGAGAAATAAATCCTATAGCAATAATTATTAATGCTCAAATCAGCAGATATATTAAGAAATCACATAGAATATGTAAAACTACTGTCTACCAGTCCAACTGTCCACCAGGATTAGGATATATACAATACCTGTTATCTTCATCAATGAATTGAAGGGACCGCTTGCCCAACCTGGGACCGAACCATAAAGCTCCCCGTTCACTATGAGCACCCTTGTCCAATTCTTCATCCTTAAGAACAGATGCAAATTAAAACAAAAACAACATGGGGTCAGTGGACAAATGAAATCGAAGCAAATGACTTTATTCAAATGGGCTTTTCTTAATCGTGATTTTACAAAATCAAAACCTAAAATTAGGTACTAATTTTTATAACTTTAGAAATCCGCTGAGAATGGATTTTTGGAAATTTCAACTTTAAGGGGAAAATTGTGTGAATTTTACCCGTACGAAATCGTGATACTAATATTGGCTAGCTTGCCTTTTTAGAATTAAATAATAAAAGACATATTTTTTTCACTATTGCTAAGACAAAAAAAGTACCACACAGTACAGTTAACAGCCTGTGCATATCCCACTGATGGGCTAAGGCCTCCTCTCCATTTGAGGAGAGGATGCAGCTTATTCCATCACGCTGCTCCAATGCGAGTGGAGTTTACAGTAAAACGAGAGAATTACAGTAAAATTAGACACATGCAGGGTAAAGGTACCGTAACCGTAACAGCCTGTGAATATCCCACTGCTGGGCTAAAGGACTCCTCTCCTCTTTTTGAGGAGAAGGCTTTGGAGCTTATTCCACCACGCTGCTTCAATGCGGGTTTGTGGAATACACATGTGGCAGAATTTCAGTGAAATTAGACACATGCAGGGTTCCTCACGATGTTTTTCTTCACCGTAAAGCACGAGATGAATTATAAACACAAATTAAGCATATGAAAATTCAGTGGTGCTTGCACCCACGACCATCAATTAAGATTCATGCGTTCTAACCACTGGGCCGTCTCGGCTCTCTTTGCTAAAACAAAGGATTAAATTTTGTTTTGAGAAATCTATTAAAGGGGGTAAGACCGACTCGGGTGCCGTGACGGCAAACCGCACGACTCTCTCTTATGACGTCATGCCCCTGTCTTCCACCTCTCTATTACCTTGTGTGCGTGGCGCGTATACTACATACTTCGTCGTTTTATTGTTATAATAAGAAATATCACTACATATGAAACAAAGTCCCCGGTTGTCTGTCTGTGTGACCGCGATAAATTAAAAAATGAACGCACAGATATTCATACGGTTTTCACCAATGGACGGAGTGATTTAAGAGGAAGGTTTAGGTATAAAACTCATTAGGATTCTGCGTAAATTGGCTGAAATATGACGATAACTGTTGGTGTTGGAAAAAACCATACCAGCTAGGAGCTTTACTGGCGTGCGCCGCGTAGACCAATCGTTATATATGTATATTACGACATAAATATTTATGTAGGACTCCGTACAACGCCGTGAAGCGGAGCTAGTATATTTTAATTTTTCTTAGTCCATATTTGTTTATTGTATTTTTTAAAGTATAAATTAATTTAAAAAAAAAAAATTATGCTACATATCTGCCGGGCGGCCTTTGACGTTCAAATCTTTTTTTGTTCTATTTGTAAAACACGGGATATTTTTTTTTCCTTCAAATGATAACTGTTTTTTTTTAAATTGTCTACATAGGCAAAGATAATGAATAACTTACCTTAATATTATCACTGGCGGCCATTGTATGTATACATGACAGAAATACAATAAATGTAAAAGTAATGTCGACAAAACAAGACATTTTTTTTTTATAACCTTAGATGTATTTATTTGTAACTGTGCTTAGGACGAGAGGTTTTTGCTTACTGACGTTGGAAAAGCTGACCGGTCTTTTTATATACAAGAAAATTGAAAAGTCATGGAAATTAGATGGGGAGGATGGGGATAGATGGACTTATTTTCAATTTAGCTATTGCGTTTTCTGGTATAGTTAGCTTTTGAATATAATAATAATAAAATTACGATGTATTTTATTGCTATTATAATCGACTTATAATCGCTTATCTAAAATTAACGACTACACATTCTTATACTAAAAAAAAATAGAAACAAAAAGCCATCGAGCGGCGTGATTATAAGTTAACGTGAATAATTTGAGAACCTCCACGACAAAATACACATAATATCATGTGCTTCTTTCAAGGTGATCGGTTAGACGGTGTCTATGTATGTTAATCTCGCACAGATGTATAAACATATATATATATATATATATATATATATATATATATATACATATATAACCAACACCGGTTCTAACCGGATCGAGGTAGATTGTCTTTCAGCTTGGTAGACGCTTTTGGCGGTAGGGCTTTGTGCAAGCTCGTGTGAATAGGTACCACCCACTCATCAAATATTCTACCGCAAAACAGCATTACTTAGTATTGGTGTGTTCCGGTTTGAAGGGTGTAAGCCAGTATAATTACAGGCGAAAGAGACATAACATCTTAGCTCCCGAGGTGACGCACTGGCGATGTAAGCAATAGTTATTATTTCTTTCATCGCCAATGTTTATGTTGGTGACCACTTACCATCAGGTATTTCATCCTGCCTATAAAAAAAAAACAAAAAAGCTTAAAATAAAATAATAGATCCACTACACCCCAACCTCCCCTAAGCTTAAAGTCTTAGAACAAATTGAAATAAATGTTTCGAGATTAAATTGATAGACAAAAAGATTTTATTGGATTGATTCAGGCTATTTATATATATACACATATATATCTATATATTACTAATGCTATTCTGGAAGAATAATCTAGAAACTTTTATATTACCGCGTGTGTGTGTGTGTGTGGGGGGGGGGGGGTTAGGTATCATATGTACATACAAATAACCAAACTGACTTTCGAATTTATAATATAAGTAACTAGTAGTAGTATTTGACTGCCTCGTTGATGGCTTGATGTAAGGCCGCAGACCCAGAGGTCCTGAGTTCAATTCCCCATTCGGGCCAATAAAAAGTTATTTGGTTTTTCTGTCAGAAAATTCTCAGTAGCAGCCCGGGGTCTGGAAGTTGGAAGTGTAATCCCATGATTCGGAAAGCACGTAAAGCCGTTGGTCCTGCGCCTGAACTCATTCCGATCGTGTCGTATAGTAATAATAGTTTAGTATTTTAAGAAACTTTATATAACTTTTTAATCATTTCTTTTCCTAATATTATTTATGTGTGCTCTTTTAATGTATTACATATAATTGGAAACTATTGGTTTATGTATGTGTTGTGTTCATAAATAATTGCAGCTGATATACTGTTTGTTTCCTACATTAAAATAAATAAAATAAAATACATTATAAGTTATAGAAAAAATATGCCGTCCGAATGATTACCCTCTAAACCGCTAACATTATTCAGGCTATATAAGCGTCTTGGGTCACCAGACGAGTGGACCAGTGTCTTTAATGAACGATTAATGAAATTGCCCTCTCTAAACCACTAACATTATTTAGGCTATGTAAGCGTCTTGGGTCACCAGACGAGTGGACCAGTATCTTCGATGAACGATTAATGAAATTGCCCTCTCTAAACCACTAACATTATTCAGGCTTTCTAAGCGACTTGGGTCACCAGACGGGTGGACCAGTATCTTTGATGAACGATTAATGAAATTGCCCTCTCTAAACCACTAACATTATTCAGGCTTTCTAAGCGACTTGGGTCACCAGACGGGTGGACCAGTATCTTTGATGAACGATTAATGAAATTGCCCTCTCTAAACCACTAACATTATTCAGGCTATGTAAGCGTCTTGGGTCACCAGACGAGTGGACCAGTGTCTTTGATGAACGATTAATGAAATTGCCCTCTCTAAACCACTAACATTATTCAGGCTATCTAAGCGCCTTGGGTCACCAGACGAGTGGACCAGTGTCTTTGATGAACGCTTAATGAAATATTATCATACACAATATTTATATCTATTTGAAAGAGGAATTTGTTTCAAACAATTGCTGTTCTGTATGACCTCACGACATTGCCCAACCGTGAAATGTGACAACCGACTTATGGTGATATACTATTTTGATGCGTGTATCCTTGTAATGTTATGATTATAACGGTCAATGTCGCATATCACTTTCTGAAACACGACCGTTTTCTGCGGTGAGTATTTAAGGCAGTTAATCCCGAGGGATAACCGTACCGTAACTGTAATAGCCTGTGAATGTCCCACTGCTGGGCTAAAGGCCTCTTCTCCTTTTTTGAGGAGAAGGTTTGAAGCTTATTCCAGCACGCTACTCCAATGCGTGTTGGTGTAATACACATGTGGCAGAATTTCAGTGAAATTAGACATGCAGGTTTCCTCACGATTATTTCCTTCACCGTAAAGCACGAGATGAATTATAATCACAAATTAAGCACATAAAAATTCAGTGTACTTGCCCGGGTTTGAACCCACGATCATCGTTTAAGATTCACGCGTTCTTACCACTGGGCCATCTCGACCGAGGGTTAAAATCAATGGAAATTGGAAGTGTAATCCCGTGCTTTGGAAAGCACGTAAAGCCAGTTTGTGAACCTGAAAACTTTCCGGTCATGTCGAATCGCCGTCCCATCGGATTATGAGAGTGAGGAAATAGTATGTACACTACATATGTCTTAAGATTGGTCGCTGCGGAAATTGGTCCGGAAGACATCAATAATTGATCACTACTCTCGTGCAGCTATCTCATAGTGTCTTCTTACATGTCTAAGGTATTTTTGGCTTTAAAGCTGGTTGACCAATTGGAGTGTATGGCAATCCGGTGATACATTATGTATGCCGTGATGGTCTAGTGGTTAGAACGCGTGAATCTTAACCGATGATCGTGGGTTCAAACACGGGCAAGCATCACTGAATTTTCATGTGCTTGATTTGTATTTATAATTCATCTCGTGCTTGACGATGAAGGAAAACGTGTGGAAAGCTGCATGTGTCTAATTTCATGTGTATTCCACCAAAGCTTCTCAAAACGGAGAGGAGGCCTTAGCCCAGCAGTGGGACATTCACAGGCTGTTACTGATACTGATACATATATAACCACGAGTGTTCACGAATATTAATGAACAACATCCTGTTTACGAAGATATATCATGTTCCCTGTATATTTTTAAATTGTGTAAAACAATACGAGCGAGCGTCTGTCCGTTTGTTCGCTATTTACGTCTTAATTAGATATTTTGATAATTACCTAAACTAATAAGCCGAGATGGCCCAGTGGTTCAAACACGGGCAAGCACCACTGAATTTTCATGTGCTTAATTTGTGATTATAATTCATCTCGTGCTTTACGGTGAAGGAAAACATCGTGAGGAAACCTGCATGTGTCTAATTTCACTGAAATTCTGCCACATGTGTATTCCACCAAGCCGCATTGGAGCAGCGTGGTGGAATAAGCTCCAAACATTCTCCTCAAAAAGAGGAGAGGAGGCCTTTTGCCCAGCAGTGGGACATTCACAGGCTGTTACGGTTACCTAAACTTGACTGCCTCGTTGGTCTAGTGGCTTGATATTAAGCCGCAGACCCGGAGGTTCTGGGTTCAATTACGAGGTCGGGCCAATAAAAAGGTAATGTGTTTTTCTGTCAGAAAATTCTCAGTAGCAGCCCGGAGTCTGGAAGTTGGAAGTGTGTTCACTCCCGTGCTTTGGAAAGCGCTTAAAGCCGTTCGTCCTGCGTCTGAACTCTTTCCGGTCGAGTCGGATTGCCGTCCCATCGGATTATGAGAGTGAGGGAATAGAGAGTGCACCTGTGTTTGCGCACATACTTGTGCACTATAATATCTCCTGCGTAGTTGGCTAGTCTCTCTTGAGATTGTCCGCCGTGGCCGAAATCGGTCTGGAGGACATTATTATTATTATTATTAATTACCTACCTGAGGATAGCAGGTAACCCCCAGCCCAGGTAGAGGACCCCAGGCAAACGCTATTGAATTTTCACTTGCTTAATTTGTGTTTATAATTCATCTCATGCTCGGTGAAAGTAAATATCGTGAGAAAACCTGCTGCAGCATCCAGCGGATTTTACCTTGTTAATAAGATCATTGAAATCACGGAGTACTAAATTTTTAATCGACCCGAAAATGTTGCTCACATCCAACGATTACCTCTCACCCAATCCTAATCACCTCTCGACCAAAGAAAATATAATCAAAATCGGTTCATCCGCTTCGGAATTGCTATGCAACAGACAAACAGATACACGCGGAATACCTGAAGTGAACAAACGTCACAAATATTCGACTCTTATTCCAAATTATATTTTTGTTTCGTTTGTAGTTGAATCGTTTGGACCTTGGGGTAATAGTCAAAAACATAATAAAAAAAATAATAAAAATATTAAACCTCCTTTTATTGCCTCTACTGGCGACAGGAGAGGTCATTAGCCGCCCAGAGGATCGGTATTGCGGTTTGCACAGTTGCTATTTTGAGTTATCACTTACTCCGTTGGTTGCCTGGAAGAGATCGCTATGTAGCGATAAGGTCACCAAAATTGTATGCTACTTTTATTTAGGCTGTATCCATGTTTTGTTTTTTTTTTTCTTTGTGGTGTAGAATAAAGTAAAGTAAATGTATAAAGTAATGTAAATAAATAAACTATGTAATCGTTTATTAACTACACGATAACTCATTGTTACTAGCACATGTATATTTTGGTTTTATATTTATTAATGTATTTATTCTTAAATATATTCATATGTTTTTAAATTTCACCAATAGATGGCGTTAGTAGTGTTTCAAATCGCACTATCGTCGTGCCATCATAATAATATAAGGTGTGATTGTGTCTTTATTCATATGAATTATTATAAATTACAAATACAAGCTGAAGGATATGAACTAGTTATCCTTCGTGCTCATCTTTATTTTTTGATGGTAATTGGTCACCAACGCCCACAGACATTGGCGCTGTAAGTAATATTAACCGTTTCTTACATCACCAATGCGCGAACCAACCTTAACCAACCAAAATATAAAATTGAATTACAGATAAACAATTAAAAATTGTAAATCTTAACCGGAATATCACGGTCTACGTTTACTTCAATCCAAAGCAAGCAAAACTGAATATTCATTTGTTTTTCTTTGTAATTCGTCAAACGGTTGACGGTTTGATTATAATAATATTTTATATAATCCGCGCATAACCAGGGCACACGCTAGTTAGGTGTAAAGTATATAAGTAAGTATATAACACGTCACGTCTTAACAAAGCGAATCAAAGGCAATTTATATGTACTGTCCGCTTGGACGGTGTTATACGGAGCTCGCAATTATATATTTTTACTATATATAATAATATTAAATCACGCTTATCACTTCAATTGTCTAAATATATATATATATATATATATATATATATATATATATATATATATATAGAAATGTTCGTGGTTCATTTCTTTTGTCATTAACAGATATAAAATATAAGAAATAATATAATAAACTTCCTAATATATTTTTTCATATAAAACTATAAGAAATATAGCTATCCCTTACAAGCCAATGGTCCACCAATCTGGAAGAGGTTACGTCTTTCGCGCCTGTAAGTACACTGGTACACTCGCCCTTCAAACTGAAACACAACAATACTAAGTACTACTGTTTTTCATTAAAATATCTGATGAGTGACTCTACTACTACCTACCTAGACGAGTTTACACAAAGCCCTACCACCAAGTAAAATTTTTTTTTTTTAATTAATTGTTATCGTCCTAACAACTGGCTACGTAATGAGTTTTTATTTAGATGAAAACCAGAGTGACAAAAAAATCACACACAAAACACTCAATTATAGAAAATATATTCAAAAATGTTTGTGTGTTTCAAATAATTCGGGGCTTCCACGATTGTCTATGGGCCTGTAAACCTTCAAATATCGCTTAGCTTTTAAACAAACGCTTGCTTGCTCTCGCGTTACACAGATCATTACATATTGTGGATACTATGGATTTATTTCATTGTGCATACGACCGCGGATCACATAACAGCGCGAAATGCGTAAGTTTTTAATATTCATTTATTTTAGTTTTACGTATATGAACACATGGTCTGCCTCGTTGGGCTAGTAGATATGGTCCTGGGTTCGAATACCAGGTCGAGCCGATAAATATTTATTAGGTTTTCCTGGAAGTTGGAAGTGAGTATATCAAGTACAGTGTCGCGTAAAGGTCCTGCGCCTGAACTGTTTCTGATCGTGTCGGATTTGCCGTCCCATCGTATGTGTGAGGGAATAGAGAGTGCACACACTTGTGCACTATTTACTTTGTGCTTTGCTTACATCGCCAATGCGCCACCAACATTGGGATTTAAGATGTTATGTCCCTTGCCTGTAATAACACTGGCTCCCACCCTTTAAACTGGAACACAACAATAGAATATCTGATGAATGGGTGGTACCTACCCAGACGAGCTTGCACAAAGTCCTATCACCAGTAAATTTAAACAATTCTAGTTTCTGTTTTAAATGAATTGAATGTTTTTAAGCTTTTTCGGTTTTAAAAGCCTATACATTGTCCAAAAATGTAACTCTGTGTAATCGGGTAACAAATGGACCAATCTGGTATTATATTCAAATAAAAAAAAATCGAAGTTAGAAGTTTTTCAAGTCGGTTAATGGGCGATACGAACTGTTTTTACATATATATAGTGAACTGTAGCATTATATATATATATATATATATAACTATATATAAGTAATGCCCCATTGCTGGTCCGAATCCTCCTCTCCTATTCCACCACGTTTTGTTTATGTAACAGAATTTATGTATATGCAATTAATCTCTCGATGTTTCCAATCACCGATCACATTTCATTGGACCATCCGTCACAGCCTGTGAATGTCCCACTGCTGGGCTAAAGGCCTCCTCTCCCTTTTTGAGGAGAAGGTTTGGAGCTTATTCCACCACGCTGCTCCAGTGCGGGTTGGTGGAATACACACGTGGCAGAATTTCAGTGAAATTAGACACATGCAGGTTTCCTCGCGATGTTTTCCTTCACCGTTAAGCACGAGATGAATTATTATCCCAAATTAAGCACATGAAAATTCAGTAGTGCTTGCCCGGGTTTGAACCCACGATCATCGGTTAAGATTCACGCGTTCTTACCACTGGGCCATCTCGACTTCTTGAAAAAAAAAAACAAATGTTTACTTGACATAGATACAAGCCAATTAGTATAACTCGTTTATAATTATTAAAACAATTGACTGACGCGACATTCGATTGATTTTTGATTAGTGTCTACGTCTTGAAATAATTTAGATGTAATTAAATATACGTTAAAGATAGTCAAATGTTCAGTTGATGTTTTTTTCCGTTATATATAGTTAGCGATTATCTGTGGACAATAGTACCGGCTGCAAACATCGTAGCTGTCACAGGCTTCTGTCGTTTATTATAAATTTTAGGCGGGAAATTGTTATCTGTCAAAATATCAATGTGATCTGAAAATGATTTTTTATCTTATGATTAGCTAATTTTAATTGTTCCTTTCGTCAATGCGGGTTGGTGGAATTATAATAAAAAGGAATAGAGTTATTACTTGTAGTGCCAATACATGTGGAAAATTGGACAAATAAGTATGACGTCACAAACACAACACAACCAAATACAATATAGGTTAATGTGTAATTGTAAGCTAATTAAATTATTTCGTTCGTATCTAGAACAATAGTAATACGGGAAAAACCACAAGAAATATATAATTAATAACTAAATAGTGTAATATATTTATAAATGCTATAAAATGCGATGTGCTGACCGTTCGAATTCAGTACTGCGCGAGAGCTTCTGGAGGTAGGACAATGCTGAATTTTTGAGCGTCAAACCACGTCAAACGATAGATCTAGAGTTGCCTAGTGCCATACCATTTCATTATAAATAAGTTAAATACTTAAATTATTTAATATATTACTTAGATATACATAGATATTATTTAATATACTTACTTAAAGTGCGAACATATGCAAAAAAAAATTAAGCTAATACAATTACAAGAAGCCGAGATGGATGGTAACCTGAATGTGTCTAATTTCATTGAAATTATGCCACATGTGTATTCTATCAACCCGCGTTGGAAAAACTTGAATAAGCTCCAAACCGCCTTCTCAAAAGAGAGAGGAGGCCTTAGCCTATTGGGACATTAAACTGTTACTGTACTGTATTACCTATTTTTTTTTTAATGAATTCGATTTCGTAACAAAACAATTGGACAATAAGTTTTTCAAAATGTAAAAAAAAACATCATCATAATTGCAATATATACATATAACAATATGTAGTTTATTATAATTTTATATATAATTGATAATGAAAATTCCTAATAATAATATATTATTAGGTATATGTCAAAACTATAAAAAGCACTAAATTGTAAATGATCTTTTCTCGATATCCTTCATAAGACATTGACAGGCTCAAGGCTGCGCGTGAGCAAAGCCTATGTCGTTTAACTCGGTAACAAGTAACACGTTAATAGTATATAGGTGTATATATAAAGATCAATTATGACAATGATACATATATATTATATGAATGAAAATGAAATCAAAATCAAAATGATTTATTCAACATTGAAGCATTACACTTACCAACTACCACCGATTCGGAAAAGAAACACCCAACCCTGGGAAGAACCAGCGAAAGAATCTCAGCGGTTTTTTTTATATCTATCAAGTTTCGTTTACAAAACAAAAGAGAAATAGTCATGCGGCGTTCGTCTCATTCCCAAGGTGTGCTTTCATATCATATCATCAATGAGATAAATATGTTTTATTTCAATTATTAAGACAACAATTGTTATAGACACATATGTAGTCATACACACACAAGCTTATTTTTAAAATGCAATTGGACTTACTCTTAACTACTTGTATCCACTTTAATTTCACTTCCAAAGTTCACATCCAAAATTATTTTTTTCACCAATTCGTAACGAATATCATAGATATTTTCAATCATGATCAATGTTGTTTATTATATTTACTCCTCTAGCTACTGGAATTAATAATAAAGGTTTAAAGCGGGCGGGCAAATGGGCTATGACGTTAATTGTTCCTTACATGACTAATGCGCCACCAACCTTGGGAATGAACTAATGTCCCTTGTGCCTGTAGTTACACTACAGGCACAAGGGACACACCGTTAAAACCGGAACGCCACTATGTATTGTTGTTTTATGTAAAATCAGATACAATTAAATTTATATATCATACTAGAAAATCAATTTGAATACCGTAACAGCCTGTGAATGTCCCACTGCTGGGCTAAAGGCCTCCTCTCCTCTTTTTGAGAAGGCTTTGGAGCTTATTCCACCACGCTGCTCCAATGCGGGTTGGTGGAATACACATGTGGCAGAATTTCAGTGAAATTAGACACATGCAGGTTTCCTCACGATGTTTTCCTTCACCGTAAAGCACGAGATGAATTATAATCACAAATTAAGCACATGAAAATTCAGTGGTGCTTGCCCGGGTTTGAACCCACGATCATCGATTAAGATTCACGCGGTCTTACCACTGGGCCATCTCGGCTTGAATTTGAATATAATCTATATAATTATAATCTTGCATTGTGTGATATGCCTCCAGATGAAGAAGCCTGAAGCATTCACAGATTTCTTTATTCAAAAATAAGAATGACTGCGCGTCGTGCGCCTGAATGATTCTTTAGAGCAACATGAACATTATTTGCTAAGCATTGTGTCACAGATTAATTATTTTTATTATAAAACTGTCGCAACATTTCTCTAATTTTTTAATCCCTTTTTATTGAACATTGATGTACTATTTTTGTATTCTAAATTTTATACGTTAATATATGTGTTAATTAGTTTCATTTAACGTGAGTTTCGAAAGACAATAATAAAATAGATATTTTCTTTTTCAGTACGACTTCTTATCTTCGGGTTTTTGCTATCAATGATTAATACATTGCCTTTAAAAGATGAAGAGAGCATTATCGAAGAGGTAGACACAAAGGAAATCGATGATTTAAAAAAAATATTGAATGACGTTTCTTACGTCACAAACTTCAAAAACATGATGGCGGATTATGTCAAATCTCAATATAAAAATTTGACAGTTTACGATATGGAAAAAATACAAGAGTATCTGGAGGAATTCTGCCACAGATTCGCAAGAGATTTGAAAGATATCGTCGAAAATATCGACAAGGCCAGGACAATTGAGAAAGTCGATGACAGTCTACCTGACAGTACTTTTGATGACATTAAAAAGTGTATAAAAAATGAACTGCCAAACGTAACGGACGAGACCGCGGACCAAATCACATATGTTTTGAGGAAGAATATATTCGAAACGCGGCAAAACATCGACGCTGTGATTCGTAGTTCAGAAATCGCAGCAGTTCTAAACTCGTAGATTGTTCTTGAAATTGTTATTTAACTTTCTTTGGAGTATATTTATGTTATAAGAATAAACGAGTGTATTCTTTTGGATTTATAATTTTTAAAACTCAATATTTTTTTAATATAATGCTAATTTTTTGCGATCTCGTCAAATTATTTCAGACGTGAAGAGTCGAGACCAGCCCAGGCAACCAATGTGTTATCATTTGTGTAATTTGTATTTATAATATATGATGGTTAAAAAAAACATGAAATAAAATTATTCAAATCAATCATCACCATTAGATCAACTTGATGGTATGTGGTACCGCCGCCTATAGACGTTGACGCTGGGTGGTACAACCTGAGTTACAAAGGCTCACTCACCCTAAGTATTGCTTTTTGGCAGTAGAATAAATGATGAATGGGTGGTACCTACCCAGACGGGGTTACAAGTTAAGAGCTGATAATTTGTCTATTAAATTATTTTAATAAGATGCTCTCTTTGTGTTTAGTTTTGTTTGATTATAAGAGGATTAAAACTGTTCATTAAATTATTAAAGTTCATAAGTTCTACAGATAAAATATATCATAAATGACCTTGAAAAACTTTTAAAGGTCTCACCCAACTTGTCCCTACGTTAGAAAATAAAATTTATTTACGTTAGTATATTACGTTAGTAAAACTAACGTAAGATTGGTATTCTCACCAAAATGAGACGTTTCTTTACTCGATCAGCTTATACAAAGCACAAGTCAGGTCATGTTCGGAGTACTGCGCTCACCTTTGGAACGGCTCTGCTATGTACTACCTTCAGGCTCTGGAGTTGATCGAGAGGCGCGCCAGGAGACTGATTGAAGATCATGGATCCAATGAGCAGATGTTCTGGAGTAAAGAAACGTCTCACCTTGGAGAATCTTTTGAGCGGCTATTTGGGCTTTGGACTCAATAAAAGAGCGGAAATTTAGAGTCAACGTGAGAATAACGCTAAGATGTTCAATTCAAAGTGGTCAGCTATTGGCACGCTATCTATCTCGCTCTATCTGAAATCGGATATATTTCGGATAGAGCGAGACAGATCACCTGGATTTTGTATGGTGAAAATAGATGTTTAACATCCGAAATAAAACAAATTAATTCATAATGCTGATCATTTATTGTTCTTAAAACTAAGGTCCGTGTTCAAATGCGTCTTTCGTTTAAATCATATATATTTCATGTCGTTTCTCAACATTTAATTGTAGTAGTATCTGAACTGCTCCCTGAGTTCTTTAGGCATTTCCAATATGCTATTGAAGCAAACGCAGATACGGCTCTTCCCTGGTGAGTTAGGATAGAATCCTGGTTTAAGTGGTCCTGAAATACAGAATTAAATTAAATCATTATAAAACGCACGACCTATATTAATCTACAATTAATTAATTCTTTACAATAATGATATTACAATCATTATTTACGAGGGTGCATCCTAATGTCGTCAAAATGGAAGGGATTAAGATTGCTTAGTACCTTTATTCGTTCATGTTTTTTAATGGTAAAGTTATTGTAACATATTGTAATTTATACATATGATAATCTATTTGGACTGTCTCGTTGGTCTAGTGACTAGATGGCCGTAGACCCACAGATCCTTGGTTCAAATCCTACGTCGGTTCAATAAAAAGTTATTGGGGTTTTCTGTCCAAAATTATCAGTAGCAGCCCGGAGTCGAAGTTGTAAGTGTGTATATTCTCGAAGAGCACGTAAAGCCGTTGGTCGTGCGCCTGAACACGTTTACGATCGTGTCCGATTGCCGTCCCATCATATTATGAGAGTGCACGTGTTGTTGTTTGCGCACACACTTGTGCACTATAATATGTCCTGAGCAGTTGGCTAATATCTCCTGATATTGGCCACCGTGGCCAAAATCGGTCCGGAGAACCAATATGAACAAAAACATGATCAAAATGACTCATATAAGGAAACATTACGAGCTAAATGAGAGTTTATTAGCTTTAACATTAATCTTTGAAATTATATTCACGAATGACAGCTATGATTATGGCCATTAATACACAGTGAGATGAATTCAATAAATTGCTCGTGAATGTGTGTAGGGATCAAATGATTATTGATTATTAATAAAAAAATTACCACTGCCACAATTCTTTGAACTCCCGTTAGGTCCTCCATGTTTATCACTTGGTGAACTTCCTTGTCGGTTATTAGGTTGTTGTGGTCCATTTGGTGATCCTCCTTGTGGGTTATTTGGTTTTTGTGGTCCATTCGGTGATCCTCCTTCTTGGGTGTTGGGTTGTTGTGGTCCTTTTGGCGATCCTTCTTTTGGAGAGTTTGGTTGTGGTGTTCCAGTTGGTGCTCCGTTGCTTCCGTATGTGCTGTCTGCACTGCTACCAGCAGACGATTGGCTGAATGTTGAACTGCTAGAACCAGGGGAGCCGTTTTGTGGTCCTTGCTGTGGTTTGTTAGACGAACCATTGTCGGGATTGATTGGTGATCCTTGCTGCGGTTTGCTTGTTGAAACATTGTCGGGTTTGCTTGGTGATCCATCTTGAGGGTTAATGGGTTTTTGTGGTCCATTTGATGATAGCCCTTGTGGGTTATTTGGTTTTTGTGGTCCATTCGGTGATCCTCCTTCTTGGTTGTTGGGTTGTTGTGGTCCTTTTGGTGATCCTTCTTTTGGAGAGTTTGATTGTGGTGTTCCAGTTGGTGCTCCGTAGTTTCCGTATGTGCTGTCTGCACTGCTACCAGCAGACGATTGGCTGAAGGTTGAACTGCTAGAACCAGGGGAGCCGTTTTGTGGTCCTTGCTGTGGTTTGTTAGACGAACCATTGTTGGGACTTATTGGTGATCCTTGCTGCGGTTTGCTTGTTGAACCATTGTCGGGTTTGCTTGGTGATCCATCTTGTGGGTAACTTGGATTTTGTGGTCCATTTGGCGATCCTCCTGGTGAGTTACTGGGTTTTTGTGGTCCATTCGGTGATCCTCCTTCTTGGGTGTTGGGTTGTTGTGGTCCTTTTGGTGATCCTTCTTTTGGAGTGTTAGGTTGTGGTGTTCCAGTTGGTGCTCCGTAGTTTCCGTATGTGCTGTCTGCACTGCTACCAGCAGACGATTGGCTGAAGGTTGAACTGCTAGAACCAGGAGAGCCGTTTTGTGGTCCTTGCTGTGGTTTGTTAGACGAACCATTGTCGGGATTTATTGGTGATCCTTGCTGTGGTTTGCTTGTTGAATCATTGTCGGGTTTGCTTGGTGATCCATCTTGTGGGTAACTTGGATTTTGTGGTCCGTTTGGCGATCCTCCTTGTGAGTTACTGGGTTTTTGTGGTCCATTCGGTGATCCTCCTTCTTGGGTGTTGGGTTGTTGTGGTCCTTTTGGTGATCCTTCTTTTGGAGTGTTAGGTTGTGGTGTTCCAGTTGGTGCTCCGTAGTTTCCGTATGTGCTGTCTGCACTGCTACCAGAAGACGATTGGCTGAAGGTTGAAGTGCTAGAACCAGGGGAGCCGTTTTGTGGTCCTTGCTGTGGTTTGTTAGACGAACCATTGTCGGGATTTATTGGTGATCCTTGCTGCGGTTTGCTTGTTGAATCATTGTCGGGTTTGCTTGGTGATCCATCTTGTGGGTAACTTGGAATTTGTGGTCCATTAGGCGATCCTCGTTGTGAGTTACTGGGTTTTTGTGGTCCATTCGGTGATCCTCCTTCTTGGGTGTTGGGTTGTTGTGGTCCTTTTGGTGATCCTTCTGTTGGAGAGTTTGGTTGTGGTGTTCCAGTTGGTGCTCCGTTGCTTCCGTATGTGCTCTCTGCACTGCTACCAGAAGACGATTGGCTGAAGGTTGAACTGCTAGAACCAGGGGAGCCGTTTTGTGGTCCTTGCTGTGGTTTGTTAGACGAACCATTGTCGGGATTGATTGGTGATCCTTGCTGCGGTTTGCTTGTTGAACCATTGTCGGGTTTGCTTGAAGATCCATCTTGTGGGTAACTTGGATTTTGTGGTCCATTCGGTGATCCTCCTTCTTGGGTGTTGGGTTGTTGTGGTCCTTTTGGTGATCCTTCTTTTGGAGTGTTAGGTTGTGGTGTTCCAGTTGGTGCTCCGTAGTTTCCGTATGTGCTGTCTGCACTGCTACCAGAAGACGATTGGCTGAAGGTTGAAGTGCTAGAACCAGGGGAGCCGTTTTGTGGTCCTTGCTGTGGTTTGTTAGACGAACCATTGTCGGGATTTATTGGTGATCCTTGCTGCGGTTTGCTTGTTGAATCATTGTCGGGTTTGCTTGGTGATCCATCTTGTGGGTAACTTGGATTTTGTGGTCCATTTGGCGATCCTCCTTGTGAGTTACTGGGTTTTTGTGGTCCATTCGGTGATCCTCCTTCTTGGGTGTTGGGTTGTTGTGGTCCTTTTGGTGATCCTTCTGTTGGAGAGTTTGGTTGTGGTGTTCCTGTTGGTGCTCCGTTGCTTCCGTATGTGCTGTCTGCACTGCTACCAGAAGACGATTGGCTGAAGGTTGAACTGCTAGAACCAGGGGAGCCGTTTTGTGGTCCTTGCTGTGGTTTGTTAGACGAACCATTGTTGGGACTTATTGGTGATCCTTGCTGCGGTTTGCTTGTTGAACCATTGTCGGGTATGCTTGGTGATCCATCTTGTGGGTAACTTGGATTTTGTGGTCCATTTGGCGATCCTCCTTGTGAGTTACTGGGTTTTTGTGGTCCATTCGGTGATCCTCCTTCTTGGGTGTTGGGTTGTTGTGGTCCTTTTGGTGATCCTTCTTTTGGAGTGTTAGGTTGTGGTGTTCCAGTTGGTGCTCCGTAGTTTCCGTATGTGCTGTCTGCACTGCTACCAGAAGACGATTGGCTGAAGGTTGAAGTGCTAGAACCAGGGGAGCCGTTTTGTGGTCCTTGCTGTGGTTTGTTAGACGAACCATTGTCGGGATTGATTGGTGATCCTTGCTGCGGTTTGCTTGTTGAACCATTGTCGGGTTTGCTTGGTGATCCATCTTGTGGGTAACTTGGATTTTGTGGTCCATTTGGCGATCCTCCTGGTGAGTTACTGGGTTTTTGTGGTCCATTCGGTGATCCTCCTTCTTGGGTGTTGGGTTGTTGTGGTCCTTTTGGTGATCCTTCTTTTGGAGTGTTAGGTTGTGGTGTTCCAGTTGGTGCTCCGTAGTTTCCGTATGTGCTGTCTGCACTGCTACCAGCAGACGATTGGCTGAAGGTTGAACTGCTAGAACCAGGGGAGCCGTTTTGTGGTCCTTGCTGTGGTTTGTTAGACGAACCATTGTTGGGACTTATTGGTGATCCTTGCTGCGGTTTGCTTGTTGAACCATTGTCGGGTTTGCTTGGTGATCCATCTTGTGGGTAACTTGGATTTTGTGGTCCATTTGGCGATCCTCCTGGTGAGTTACTGGGTTTTTGTGGTCCATTCGGTGATCCTCCTTCTTGGGTGTTGGGTTGTTGTGGTCCTTTTGGTGATCCTTCTTTTGGAGTGTTAGGTTGTGGTGTTCCAGTTGGTGCTCCGTAGTTTCCGTATGTGCTGTCTGCACTGCTACCAGCAGACGATTGGCTGAAGGTTGAACTGCTAGAACCAGGAGAGCCGTTTTGTGGTCCTTGCTGTGGTTTGTTAGACGAACCATTGTCGGGATTTATTGGTGATCCTTGCTGTGGTTTGCTTGTTGAATCATTGTCGGGTTTGCTTGGTGATCCATCTTGTGGGTAACTTGGATTTTGTGGTCCGTTTGGCGATCCTCCTTGTGAGTTACTGGGTTTTTGTGGTCCATTCGGTGATCCTCCTTCTTGGGTGTTGGGTTGTTGTGGTCCTTTTGGTGATCCTTCTTTTGGAGTGTTAGGTTGTGGTGTTCCAGTTGGTGCTCCGTAGTTTCCGTATGTGCTGTCTGCACTGCTACCAGAAGACGATTGGCTGAAGGTTGAAGTACTAGAACCAGGGGAGCCGTTTTGTGGTCCTTGCTGTGGTTTGTTAGACGAACCATTGTTGGGACTTATTGGTGATCCTTGCTGCGGTTTGCTTGTTGAACCATTGTCGGGTATGCTTGGTGATCCATCTTGTGGGTAACTTGGATTTTGTGGTTCATTTGGCGATCCTCCTTGTGAGTTACTGGGTTTTTGTGGTCCATTCGGTGATCCTCCTTCTTGGGTGTTGGGTTGTTGTGGTCCTTTTGGTGATCCTTCTTTTGGAGTGTTAGGTTGTGGTGTTCCAGTTGGTGCTCCGTAGTTTCCGTATGTGCTGTCTGCACTGCTACCAGAAGACGATTGGCTGAAGGTTGAAGTGCTAGAACCAGGGGAGCCGTTTTGTGGTCCTTGCTGTGGTTTGTTAGACGAACCATTGTCGGGATTGATTGGTGATCCTTGCTGCGGTTTGCTTGTTGAACCATTGTCGGGTATGCTTGGTGATCCATCTTGTGGGTAACTTGGATTTTGTGGTCCATTTGGCGATCCTCCTGGTGAGTTACTGGGTTTTTGTGGTCCATTCGGTGATCCTCCTTCTTGGGTGTTGGGTTGTTGTGGTCCTTTTGGTGATCCTTCTTTTGGAGTGTTAGGTTGTGGTGTTCCAGTTGGTGCTCCGTAGTTTCCGTATGTGCTGTCTGCACTGCTACCAGAAGACGATTGGCTGAAGGTTGAAGTACTAGAACCAGGGGAGCCGTTTTGTGGTCCTTGCTGTGGTTTGTTAGACGAACCATTGTTGGGACTTATTGGTGATCCTTGCTGCGGTTTGCTTGTTGAACCATTGTCGGGTATGCTTGGTGATCCATCTTGTGGGTAACTTGGATTTTGTGGTCCATTTGGCGATCCTCCTTGTGAGTTACTGGGTTTTTGTGGTCCATTCGGTGATCCTCCTTCTTGGGTGTTGGGTTGTTGTGGTCCTTTTGGTGATCCTTCTTTTGGAGTGTTAGGTTGTGGTGTTCCAGTTGGTGCTCCGTAGTTTCCGTATGTGCTGTCTGCACTGCTACCAGAAGACGATTGGCTGAAGGTTGAAGTGCTAGAACCAGGGGAGCCGTTTTGTGGTCCTTGCTGTGGTTTGTTAGACGAACCATTGTCGGGATTGATTGGTGATCCTTGCTGCGGTTTGCTTGTTGAACCATTGTCGGGTTTGCTTGGTGATCCATCTTGTGGGTAACTTGGATTTTGTGGTCCATTTGGCGATCCTCCTGGTGAGTTACTGGGTTTTTGTGGTCCATTCGGTGATCCTCCTTCTTGGGTGTTGGGTTGTTGTGGTCCTTTTGGTGATCCTTCTTTTGGAGTGTTAGGTTGTGGTGTTCCAGTTGGTGCTCCGTAGTTTCCGTATGTGCTGTCTGCACTGCTACCAGCAGACGATTGGCTGAAGGTTGAACTGCTAGAACCAGGGGAGCCGTTTTGTGGTCCTTGCTGTGGTTTGTTAGACGAACCATTGTTGGGACTTATTGGTGATCCTTGCTGCGGTTTGCTTGTTGAACCATTGTCGGGTTTGCTTGGTGATCCATCTTGTGGGTAACTTGGATTTTGTGGTCCATTTGGCGATCCTCCTGGTGAGTTACTGGGTTTTTGTGGTCCATTCGGTGATCCTCCTTCTTGGGTGTTGGGTTGTTGTGGTCCTTTTGGTGATCCTTCTTTTGGAGTGTTAGGTTGTGGTGTTCCAGTTGGTGCTCCGTAGTTTCCGTATGTGCTGTCTGCACTGCTACCAGAAGACGATTGGCTGAAGGTTGAAGTACTAGAACCAGGGGAGCCGTTTTGTGGTCCTTGCTGTGGTTTGTTAGACGAACCATTGTTGGGACTTATTGGTGATCCTTGCTGCGGTTTGCTTGTTGAACCATTGTCGGGTATGCTTGGTGATCCATCTTGTGGGTAACTTGGATTTTGTGGTCCATTTGGCGATCCTCCTTGTGAGTTACTGGGTTTTTGTGGTCCATTCGGTGATCCTCCTTCTTGGGTGTTGGGTTGTTGTGGTCCTTTTGGTGATCCTTCTTTTGGAGTGTTAGGTTGTGGTGTTCCAGTTGGTGCTCCGTAGTTTCCGTATGTGCTGTCTGCACTGCTACCAGAAGACGATTGGCTGAAGGTTGAAGTGCTAGAACCAGGGGAGCCGTTTTGTGGTCCTTGCTGTGGTTTGTTAGACGAACCATTGTCGGGATTGATTGGTGATCCTTGCTGCGGTTTGCTTGTTGAACCATTGTCGGGTTTGCTTGGTGATCCATCTTGTGGGTAACTTGGATTTTGTGGTCCATTTGGCGATCCTCCTGGTGAGTTACTGGGTTTTTGTGGTCCATTCGGTGATCCTCCTTCTTGGGTGTTGGGTTGTTGTGGTCCTTTTGGTGATCCTTCTTTTGGAGTGTTAGGTTGTGGTGTTCCAGTTGGTGCTCCGTAGTTTCCGTATGTGCTGTCTGCACTGCTACCAGCAGACGATTGGCTGAAGGTTGAACTGCTAGAACCAGGGGAGCCGTTTTGTGGTCCTTGCTGTGGTTTGTTAGACGAACCATTGTTGGGACTTATTGGTGATCCTTGCTGCGGTTTGCTTGTTGAACCATTGTCGGGTTTGCTTGGTGATCCATCTTGTGGGTAACTTGGATTTTGTGGTCCATTTGGCGATCCTCCTGGTGAGTTACTGGGTTTTTGTGGTCCATTCGGTGATCCTCCTTCTTGGGTGTTGGGTTGTTGTGGTCCTTTTGGTGATCCTTCTTTTGGAGTGTTAGGTTGTGGTGTTCCAGTTGGTGCTCCGTAGTTTCCGTATGTGCTGTCTGCACTGCTACCAGCAGACGATTGGCTGAAGGTTGAACTGCTAGAACCAGGAGAGCCGTTTTGTGGTCCTTGCTGTGGTTTGTTAGACGAACCATTGTCGGGATTTATTGGTGATCCTTGCTGTGGTTTGCTTGTTGAATCATTGTCGGGTTTGCTTGGTGATCCATCTTGTGGGTAACTTGGATTTTGTGGTCCGTTTGGCGATCCTCCTTGTGAGTTACTGGGTTTTTGTGGTCCATTCGGTGATCCTCCTTCTTGGGTGTTGGGTTGTTGTGGTCCTTTTGGTGATCCTTCTTTTGGAGTGTTAGGTTGTGGTGTTCCAGTTGGTGCTCCGTAGTTTCCGTATGTGCTGTCTGCACTGCTACCAGAAGACGATTGGCTGAAGGTTGAAGTACTAGAACCAGGGGAGCCGTTTTGTGGTCCTTGCTGTGGTTTGTTAGACGAACCATTGTTGGGACTTATTGGTGATCCTTGCTGCGGTTTGCTTGTTGAACCATTGTCGGGTATGCTTGGTGATCCATTTTGTGGGTAACTTGGATTTTGTGGTCCATTTGGCGATCCTCCTTGTGAGTTACTGGGTTTTTGTGGTCCATTCGGTGATCCTCCTTCTTGGGTGTTGGGTTGTTGTGGTCCTTTTGGTGATCCTTCTTTTGGAGTGTTAGGTTGTGGTGTTCCAGTTGGTGCTCCGTAGTTTCCGTATGTGCTGTCTGCACTGCTACCAGAAGACGATTGGCTGAAGGTTGAAGTGCTAGAACCAGGGGAGCCGTTTTGTGGTCCTTGCTGTGGTTTGTTAGACGAACCATTGTCGGGATTGATTGGTGATCCTTGCTGCGGTTTGCTTGTTGAACCATTGTCGGGTTTGCTTGGTGATCCATCTTGTGGGTAACTTGGATTTTGTGGTCCATTTGGCGATCCTCCTGGTGAGTTACTGGGTTTTTGTGGTCCATTCGGTGATCCTCCTTCTTGGGTGTTGGGTTGTTGTGGTCCTTTTGGTGATCCTTCTTTTGGAGTGTTAGGTTGTGGTGTTCCAGTTGGTGCTCCGTAGTTTCCGTATGTGCTGTCTGCACTGCTACCAGCAGACGATTGGCTGAAGGTTGAACTGCTAGAACCAGGGGAGCCGTTTTGTGGTCCTTGCTGTGGTTTGTTAGACGAACCATTGTTGGGACTTATTGGTGATCCTTGCTGCGGTTTGCTTGTTGAACCATTGTCGGGTTTGCTTGGTGATCCATCTTGTGGGTAACTTGGATTTTGTGGTCCATTTGGCGATCCTCCTGGTGAGTTACTGGGTTTTTGTGGTCCATTCGGTGATCCTCCTTCTTGGGTGTTGGGTTGTTGTGGTCCTTTTGGTGATCCTTCTTTTGGAGTGTTAGGTTGTGGTGTTCCAGTTGGTGCTCCGTAGTTTCCGTATGTGCTGTCTGCACTGCTACCAGCAGACGATTGGCTGAAGGTTGAACTGCTAGAACCAGGAGAGCCGTTTTGTGGTCCTTGCTGTGGTTTGTTAGACGAACCATTGTCGGGATTTATTGGTGATCCTTGCTGTGGTTTGCTTGTTGAATCATTGTCGGGTTTGCTTGGTGATCCATCTTGTGGGTAACTTGGATTTTGTGGTCCGTTTGGCGATCCTCCTTGTGAGTTACTGGGTTTTTGTGGTCCATTCGGTGATCCTCCTTCTTGGGTGTTGGGTTGTTGTGGTCCTTTTGGTGATCCTTCTTTTGGAGTGTTAGGTTGTGGTGTTCCAGTTGGTGCTCCGTAGTTTCCGTATGTGCTGTCTGCACTGCTACCAGAAGACGATTGGCTGAAGGTTGAAGTACTAGAACCAGGGGAGCCGTTTTGTGGTCCTTGCTGTGGTTTGTTAGACGAACCATTGTTGGGACTTATTGGTGATCCTTGCTGCGGTTTGCTTGTTGAACCATTGTCGGGTATGCTTGGTGATCCATCTTGTGGGTAACTTGGATTTTGTGGTTCATTTGGCGATCCTCCTTGTGAGTTACTGGGTTTTTGTGGTCCATTCGGTGATCCTCCTTCTTGGGTGTTGGGTTGTTGTGGTCCTTTTGGTGATCCTTCTTTTGGAGTGTTAGGTTGTGGTGTTCCAGTTGGTGCTCCGTAGTTTCCGTATGTGCTGTCTGCACTGCTACCAGAAGACGATTGGCTGAAGGTTGAAGTGCTAGAACCAGGGGAGCCGTTTTGTGGTCCTTGCTGTGGTTTGTTAGACGAACCATTGTCGGGATTGATTGGTGATCCTTGCTGCGGTTTGCTTGTTGAACCATTGTCGGGTTTGCTTGGTGATCCATCTTGTGGGTAACTTGGATTTTGTGGTCCATTTGGCGATCCTCCTGGTGAGTTACTGGGTTTTTGTGGTCCATTCGGTGATCCTCCTTCTTGGGTGTTGGGTTGTTGTGGTCCTTTTAGTGATCCTTCTTTTGGAGTGTTAGGTTGTTGTGTTCCAGTTGGTGCTCCGTAGTTTTCGTATGTGCTGTCTGCACTGCTACCAGCAGACGATTGGCTGAAGGTTGAACTGCTAGAACCAGGGGAGCCGTTTTGTGGTCCTTGCTGTGGTTTGTTAGACGAACCATTGTTGGGACTTATTGGTGATCCTTGCTGCGGTTTGCTTGTTGAACCATTGTCGGGTTTGCTTGGTGATCCATCTTGTGGGTAACTTGGATTTTGTGGTCCATTTGGCGATCCTCCTGGTGAGTTACTGGGTTTTTGTGGTCCATTCGGTGATCCTCCTTCTTGGGTGTTGGGTTGTTGTGGTCCTTTTGGTGATCCTTCTTTTGGAGTGTTAGGTTGTGGTGTTCCAGTTGGTGCTCCGTAGTTTCCGTATGTGCTGTCTGCACTGCTACCAGAAGACGATTGGCTGAAGGTTGAAGTGCTAGAACCAGGGGAGCCGTTTTGTGGTCCTTGCTGTGGTTTGTTAGACGAACCATTGTCGGGATTGATTGGTGATCCTTGCTGCGGTTTGCTTGTTGAACCATTGTCGGGTTTGCTTGGTGATCCATCTTGTGGGTAACTTGGATTTTGTGGTCCATTTGGCGATCCTCCTTGTGAGTTACTGGGTTTTTGTGGTCTATTTGGTGATCCTCCTTCTTGGTTGTTGGGTTGTTGTAGTCCATTTGGAGAGTTAGGTTGTGGTGTTCCAGTTGGTGCTCCGTAGCTTCCGTATGTGCTGTCTGCACTGCTACCAGCAGATGATTGGCTGAAGGTTGAAGTGCTTGAACCAGCAGAGCCGTTTTGTGAGCCTGACCCTTAAAAACAAATAAACAGACATAAAATATGCTACTTTTTAATTAACAAATTCGTGAACTTTTGTATTGCATTTTGTATGTTAATCTTTCTAAGAATATTATGTTAGCTGCGTCTAAGTATGTACCGTTTTTAAGGGTTTCCGAGGCAGCGTTACTACAGCTACAAGGAATTATCATAATAGTTACCAAGGTTGGCGGCACCTTGGCGATATAAGGAGTGGTTAACATTACTTTCAGAGCTAATGCCTATTGATGGTGAAATCCATTTGCCATTCTTACCATCAGGTGAGCCTTGCCTATCTGACTACCTATTTTAAATAACAAAGCTTTTCTCCCACTCCGACCTGAGTAAGCTATGCATATGCTTCTCAGTATATTAGTAGGTGTATTCAAAACAAGGGAGCGATGTGCGACTCAGATCGTACGTTCATTGCAAATAGGTCAGTTATATGTAACATCCATATCCAATTCAGCAGCGATTTATTATATCCCTCCATGATTTTACCGCCTTTTTAAAAAAAAAAGATTATGGGACCAATTCTACTAATAAATTATCACGCAATCGAATCGAAGCGTGATCGTTGCTTTTTATCCGTTTTCCTATTCTTTCATTTAATTATTAACTATTGGCACAAAAGCTAACAATTAAATTCAGGTTTGACACAAGATACCGTTGTTGCCGCCACCTTGCCAACTTTAAAATATTAAAAAGAGAGTTACGACTTAACAGAAGAATATTACGACATATTTATTTATGAATTATAACAAAATCGATGAAACATGAGAAAACAAAATAACCGAAATTAAATATACTATTAATATGAAATAATTATAAATCTCCTTAATTACTAATTACAGGTAGTTTAGATTGTTTTGTTGCATACGCGTTTAACTGACGTATGTCCAGGATAAGCTAAAACCTATTTATTATGATTGATTATATAAATCTGAGGTCAACTTACATTTGAAGTATCAAAATCTCTGAAACTGTCCTTTTTTAACTTTGTTTTGTTCCTATGAACTTTCAATCATCATCATTTTACAGACTATCATTTATAGGTAGCTAAAGTTTAAGCGAATTGATCTAAACAGTTATTTTATAGCATTTTTATCGAATAAATGTCCGACATGATTCTAGAAATTGACATAACTTTTTTATTTATGAACCGATTGAAATAAAACAAACACTAAATTTTAAGCAACAATACATTTGTGAAAACAGCATCCAAATCCGTTGAACCGTTTCTAAGATTAGCGCCCACAGACGCAAAGACAAACTGTCAAAAATTCTCACAATCATTGTTTTTTTGGTAATACTTTTACTCATATATCTTCAACGTACAGACAGCGAACAGTTACAGATTTATTATATGTCTAGAATATATTACACTTTGCGCCGATAGAATAAAATAGTTTGCGGCGGATCACATTGTAAAATGTACCTGCAACACTCGACCCAGCAGATCCGCTTTCACTTTGTCCCCAGCTGTTTGAGTTAGTCTGTGCGTTGCTTGTGCTGCTGGCACTGCTTGCAGCTGACGATTGGCTATAGCTTGAGCTGGTTGTACTAGGAGAACCGTTTTTTGGGCCTGTTAAAAATTAAGTCAATATGTCTATTAATTATCTTGGAGCCCGATTCGACTTTCAGATGATTTTAATAAAGTATACATAATATACAACTCATTTCAAGTTTAATGACATTATTTAAAATGATGTATATGCATATATTTACCTGTGTAGTCAATCGGATTATTAACCTGCTGTCCCCTATTTCCTGGAGATGAACTAACTGGCGGCCTGGTTGGAATGACACGTGGTTGATATTCGGGTTCGTATGGTTCATTTTGAGGGATCACCAATTCCCTTGGTGCGAATAGATATCTATTATTCTCGTATTCTGGGGTCGTTAAAAAGCCACGCTTATAACTGTCACTTGGACGAAGATTGACAAAAGATGGATGCGAATAAGGTACTATAGGTTCCGGGTACAAAGGTGAAGGGTAGAACGGTTGGGGATAGAATTGTGGTGGGTATCTCTGGGGCGGATAATACAATGGTGCTCGTGGTTTTGGTGACAGAAGAGATGCGGGATACGGTTTCCGTATTTGTTGATTTATATTAATTTCCCCTGTAACAGAATAACTCAATTTAATAGTAGGTATAAATATATATATATATATATATATAAATACGAGGTATGCTATTTAGCTCGTTAAAAATAACAAAAAATCCATAGCATAAACGAAGGTATAATTACAAACATAACTGTCACTTCCAATATCGCGACAGTTTAGTAATTGTAAAGACTACAAAGTCTACAGGCGTTTACTTACACAGAAAATGATAGAAGAAGTTTCATGGTGACGCGGTAGAAGGCCTTTTATAATAAGTATTTATCTATATGTATTTGCTCTAAGGTGAAGGAAAACATCGTGAGGAAACCTGCATGTGTCTAATTTCACTGAAATTCTGCCACATTTGTATTCCACCAACCTGCATTGGAGCAGCGTGTTGGAATAAGGTCCAAGCCTTCTCCTCAAAAAGAGAGAGGAGGCCTTTAGCCCAGCAGTGGGACATTCACTGGCTGACATACACGTACCTGAGTCGTATTTATAGTTTTTGCTTGAACTAGACGACGCTTGCTTCGAGTCTGACACCGATTGCCAGTACGCATTATCGTTTCCGTTATTAACTTGACCGGAAAATTCGTTACGGTTACTGCTGGAACTCTCTGCTTCATTCGAAGAGCTAGCAATATTCTTCCAATTATAATTTTTTTGGTTCACCCCACTAATTAATCCAGGTGCTTCATCTGCTGCAAAGAATATCGTGTCACAATGAATATAATTACGAATATATATATATATATATATTATGATTATAGATTTTATATGGGGGGCAATTATGGTTATCTGTTTTGTTTGTGTTCAGGTTTGTTCGTTTGCAGAATTTTTCAAACTAACAGACCAGGTGGTTTGCCTCTGTTGAAAATTCCTTCGATTATGAAAATCGTTTCGTTAACCCCTATACGAGAATAAGTTGTTTTATAATATAACCCCTAAATGAGATATATTATATAAATTTGTACAGTTGCAAGCCACTCTGTTCTGAGCTTGAAACTACGAACTTACCCACAGGCACGAGTGTCAGTGTTATGATTTGTTTACCATACTTGTCCGACTTCCTGTCCTCGATGAACTTGTATTCGTTACCATCATCTGCAAGTTTTTGACGTTATCAGTCCACTTGCTAGTGACGTTATATTATGAGATGGGGGTTTCGTGTCATGGGACGATAATTTTAGGTGTTTCATTTTATTTTATTTTATTGACTTAACTGGGAACTTTTTAAAGATAAAAAGTAGCATAAAATTAAGTGGAATCCGCCCTCTGTTTTTTTTACAGTTAATAGGCAAGCGCTTGACCGTTGACTTGCCAGATCTTAAGCATAGTCAGGGTCAAAGATGGAGCGCGCGTGCCTAGGAGGAACCCGTTTACCCTAGATTTGAACACATCAACATTGTACCTATCAGGAAATATGGGGAAAGCATTCCACAGTTTCGCAGTGTGAATAATAAATGTGGATTCGAAGCGCTTCGAACGTAGGCGGGGAAGTTCCATTGTGTACCCATGGCGTTTTGGTCTCATTTGCCTGGCCGTTCGATAAAAGAAAAAAAGGGATAAAAGGGGATAAATATGTAAACATACACAGTGACATTTTATAAGTAAGATAATAAATGTTGGAAATATATGTATACGAGTTAACCCAAGAATTAAAGTGTATTCTTTATCTGTGTAACTAGCTAATCGTCCCGACTTCGCACGGGTAAATAAGAACAAAAATGTATTTTGTATAGGATTTGAAGAAAATCCGTTCTTAGTGAGCGTCTACGTCAGAAGGAGTAACTGTGACAAATTTCAAGTCAATCGGGCGGATAGTTTAGGAGATCTCGTGATGAGTTATATTTCGCTTATAATAAAGGTTCTAGCTTAAGTATCTTAAATGAATATAAAATAAAAACTTCTTACCCGGAAGATCAAGCTTAATGAATTTTCCATCGTCTGAAAACAATTATTAACAATATTTAATATATTAATTAGTATTAAAGTACGTTATTTAAAAAATAATGCATGATTGCCACAAGCATGCTACTTAGTAGCACTCTCTATTTTATTAAAAACATATTAACGAATATTTACTCAGAGCATGCTTTTAGCATGACACTTATCATTTGATATTTAGATATTTTTTGTAAAAATCAATTATATTCCATTTTATGTTCACTTCTTAAAATTTTCTTAAGTTGATTGAAAATGTCCCGTTAGGGTCCCGTTGAGAAATTTAAAAGTTTAAAAAGTAGGCAAAAACTGTTTCCGTTCGCGTCGGACTTATGATAAGGAATAGAGATAGCACGTGTCGAATTATAAAATGATGAATCAAAATCGATGAAGATTTATTTAATTGGGACTTACGGTGTTTTGGTGCTACCAGGGCATCCAGTACCTGTGAAAAAAAAACAATATTAGGCAAGGCTTCTTCTCAACCCATGGTGGGGCTTTGCGTAAGCGTGGGTAGATACCACACTACGCTAGCGATTTAGATGTTAAAGTATATTTACATATAGTCGATATTTACATATCAGAACTAGTTGAAATATCGATATTTTGAACAAGTTTTAAATAATAAGATAGTATTTTCCAAAACACGGAGATTATAGAAACTTATTTATTATTTATTATTAGTGTAATTACAAGAAATTCTATATAAATTATAAAATCCACTGTCTATTGTTTCGTCCATTATTTTTTAGCACATAACTGACATCTGATCACGGTTTCCTATGACAACACCAAGCCTTAAAAATTGTAATAAGCCATCAATATTGATAAATATCGATATTTTGTAGTCGATATCTAAATATCGATACTATAATATCGATATCAATATCCCTACCGCTCATTATATACTCTACCGCTAATCAACAATACTGACTATTGTATTTCGGTTTGAAGAGTTATTTTTAAAAAATATAATGCTAGTCAATTATTTATTTATAACTAAATACTCGTTATAAATGACTGCGTGTTAGGGGGGAGGGGTGAGTATTAAGTAGTAAAGTAGCCTATGTCCATCCTTGGGGTTCAAGCTTGCTCCATACCAAATTTTATCGAAATCGGTTCAGTGGTTCAGGCGAGAAAGTGTGACATACAGACAGAGTTACTTTCGCATTAAAAATATTAAGATAGATGAAATAGCAATTGAAATGCCCTCACAAGTTATTACAAATTTTGAAAGCATTTTATGCAGACAAGTTGTCATTTTTTAAAATTTATTTTATAGGTAGGCAGACTGACAAATGCAGCAATTATCACCAGCAGCATAGACATTGGCGCTGTAAGAAATATTAACCAACCCTTACATCACCAATGCGCCACCAACTTATGAACTTGTTATGTCCCTTGAGCCTGTAGCCATTGGCTCACCCTTTAAACCGTAACATAGCAACACCATTGATGACAGCAGAATATATAAGCAATACACAGACAAACTAATAATTATATATATAAAGAAATACTCACACCAAGAGAACAGAGCAAGAGTAGATAAGATGGATTCATTATTAAGGTCTTAGGACTAAATATCCTTAAAAGACCGCTGATCCAACTAGACTATACTGTCCATGGTTTAAAATCGCCATTTTATACCAAAAGAAATGATTAAACAAACAGAATTATTACAGATAAAACAAACACATTTAATGGGTAATAAATAATCGATTGCAGCTGAATAAATAATGCCTTTGTTTCGAAAAAAAAAAACTTCTGATATCGCAGACATCCTTCGTTTTTCATTGTCTATAAATTGTTTTTTGGTCGCCATTACAAATAATAATCTATTAAATGACGTTTGACGAAAAAATTGGTGAAACAATATTAATAAAACTTATATCGAAAGATGCACCGTGTTTTATAAAAGTTTTAGTATATTTTTGATATTTTTTATATATAACATTTCTATATATGTAGATAGAGCCGAGATGGCCCAGTGGTAAGAACGCGTGAATCTTAACCGATGATCGTGGATTCAAACCCGGGCAAGCACAACTGAATTTTCATGTGCTTAATTTGTGATTATAATTCATCTCGTGCTTTACGGTGAAGGAAAACATCGTGAGAAAAACTGCAGAATTTCAGTGAAATAAGACCGACATGTGTATTCCACCAACCCACATTGGAGCAGCTTAGTGGAATAAGCTCCATACCTTCTCCTCAAAAAAGGAGAGGAGGCCTTTAGCCCAGCAGTGGGACATTCACAGGCTGTTACGGTACGGTACGGTACATGTAGATAGCGTGTTTCCACATGCTTTAAAAGTTGACGTATGGTAACAGCTTTTTCCTCTGTAAAGGGAACCAGTATGCAAATTTTCATGGTGCTAGCCTCAATAGTTTGGGCTGGGCGTTGATATGTCAATCTGACAGTTATTCTATAATATACAGAAGCGTTACACTTGCTTATTGATCGTCAAAAATCTACAACCGGTTCGGAAATATACACCTCAGTCCTGAGAAGAACTGGTGAATAGAATTTAGCGGGTGTTAATGACGTGAATATTTAACATTCTGGGGTAGAATCAACTCGTGTGCCGTGATTGCATACGTCATCACGCTCTCGTATGATGTCATGTCTCTACACACTTGTGAGTAGGCGCGTATACTATATACATTGGTGCTATATACCATTACAATAATAAGAAAAATAAACATATTTATTAGTTTATTTATAAATATACCCAAAGTCTAACAATTATGTATTACAATTGTCAACTATCAAGCCCAAATGGCCCAGTGGTAAGAACGCGCGAATCTTAACGAATTATCGTGGGTTCAAACCCGGGCAAGCAACTCTGAATTTTCATGTGCTTAATTTGTGATTATAATTCATCTCGTGCTTTACGGTGAACGAAAACATAGTGAGGAAATGTGGTGGAATAAGCTCCAAAACCTTTTCCTAAAAAGGGAGAGGAGGCCTTAGGCCAGCAGTGGGACATTCACAGGCTGTTACTAGGTTTATATATTTTTGGAACAAACATCATAGAAAGGATTCTAAACATTGCAGTACTCAAGTCCTGCGGACAAAATCATTATATTATATAGTAATTAGAGTAGTTTGTTTTTTAAGTCGTACACAATTGCGTAATATAATACCTAAATTGTTTTAACCATAATCTATCAAAAATTTAATATTTACAATTTGCATACTCCAGAATTTTCCTCTCATCTTTAAAAACTAACCGTTGAACCAACGACCTAAGCCATTCCGGGACACCCAGCCGAGGCATAAAAACGTAAATAATATTTAATAAACCATTATTTAATTAATTCATTGACACAGATGTTTTATGAATTACATGTGTAGTTTAAGATAATAATACATTTTTCTTTTGTTTTATTATCTGTTGCGCACGAACAAAACTAATATTTAACACCTTTAATAAAATCAATATTTTTTTTTTAAGAATGTAATTTTCAATTATGTATTATAACAAGCTTTTAATTAATTTTAAAGTGGTTAGATCATATTTACGAAAATTGTGGGTTAATACTCTAGGTTGAAATGTATTTTGATGTGTGTTCAAGATCGAATGACATTAGGCCAAATATTATTTAATGTATCTTCTCGTCAATAGATGGCGTTAGATGTATTTTACATCGCGTTATAAGAATGTTTTTTTCTAAAGTACTAAGTTTTGGTTAATTCAGAGAGACCAATTACACTATCTGACCAGTACATACTCGGTGGTTTTGTTTTGAATTCTCATGATACCAATACCGGGTACTCCCGGGTACTACCGGGTACCCCCAAACAATGTGTGTGGAATTAAAATTTACATGTATTATCTAACCTATACCTCCTTTTTCGCTTATATGACATAATGAAATAATTTAAATTTTTTAATTTTAAAACATATGTCTACCGTATTTTATTACGATGGTAATAGGAATCAGGCGTTAAGAACCAAAGTATTTACTTGTAAAACTCAGTATTACAAAATGTATCGCAATCTTGACTCCTAAACTAGGAAAACCCGTGTCTTAGGGGTCAGTTCCTCCCTAAACAGTGGTACATTATATTGGGAGGCCTTATATATACTCAGGCCCGGATTTCATACCTTGGTAGCCCTAGAGGCAAAGCCGATGGAAGGTACCCTTCTGGTTGATTTTTTAAATAATAAATGGATCCTTCATACGGTTTTTATGATATGTTTTGGACTCACATTTCAGTTTCGTACGTGTTTAATACACCTTAGATACTATGCAGCTTGCGTTATAGAGCATTTGTTTGTGTGGACGTGTCTGATTGTTCTGGAACGTATGTTATATCATATATTTAACTAGGTGGTAGGGCTTTTTGTACGCCCATCTGTACCATCCATTCAACAAATATTCTGCCACTAAACAGTAGGACATGAATAAGTTGAAAATTATAGAAACTTTCGGAAAATACGGCTGGCGAAGGCTTTCTGAAATAAGAGGAGGATTTATGTTGATGTATGTATGATGGCATTTGTAAGGTGTCCAGATATTATTATGACAAAACATATAAATAGATATATAATACATTACATCGCCAATGCGCCACCAACCTTGGAAACTAAGATGTTACGTCCCTTGTTCCTGTAATTATACTGGCTCATTCACCCTTCAAACCGGAACACAAATATACCAAGTGAGGCTTTTTTGCGGTAGAACATTTGATGAGTGGTACTTAACAAGGTGAGCTTGCACAAAGCCCTGCCACCAAAAGCGTCTACCAAATGGTGGTGAAAGACAATCCATCCTGATTCGGTTAGAACCAGTGTTGGTTAGAAATGTATATATAGATATATGCTTATACATATGTGCGAGATTAATATATATATAGACACCGTCTTACCGATTAGCGTGTTTGGCTCAACACCAGTAAATCTCTTCTAGCTACGATTGCAAACAGCTTCTTCCACCTGGTGGAACAGTTTACTGGTCTATTTAGAGATGTACTCGCCGTGTATTTCTAACTTTATTTACGTTACTATAATGAACCGTACTACGCGGATTTCGGAGCTGTTACTCCAATCGAGGGTTTTCGCCACAAAACTGCACACTACAAATTTTAATATTTGAGACCAGTCTCGCGAAGATTGTCTTGTCAACACAGGCCGCATATAAGCTTGTCAAAAAGTGGGGCGTCTTCGTTCCATGTAATGCCTTCTCTTCTTTATATACTTTATTATTCTTCACCTCAAAACCTACTTTCAAGACTCGTCTCCGTGAGCATATCTTGTCAGAAAGCTCCTAGTTCTGTTCATCTTTGATATCTATAATGCATTATTCATTATTAACGAGTCAATTTTTATCATTTTATTATAATTTTTCAATCTATTGATTATATATAGGAACACTTACTGTGTGTGTAAACACTTATAATGCCTGTAATGTAAGAATCAGTAATCAAAACTGATGACAGCCGGTCTTTATGTGGAGTTTTAAGGTCTTCACGTTAATATATAACGAGTGGAATACCACTACACGCTAGATATTGATATAATAATTAATACTAAATGCCAGTTAATAACGTAATAAATACGAAAGTCGACTATACTCTTAGTTATAATTACTAAAACTGATATGTTTGGATTTTAAAAAAAAGGGTGGTATTCCTTCGGTGATTAGCAAAGGGAGCTAATTTCAATAATAGAGAAGTCATTCAGTGATTGTGAAAGACTTATGATTCAAGACTGGGGTAAACTTAGAATGTAATAGTAAATGAAGAGCCGGTTGGCGTGGTTGGTAGATACTTGCCTTTCACGCCGAAGGTTGTGGGTTAGATTCCCACCCAGGACAGAAATTTGTGTTTATAAACATGTCTGTTTGTTCTGAATCTGGGTGTAATTATCTATATAAGTACATATTTACAAAAGAAAAGTAGTGTATGTAGTATATCAGTTGTCTGGTTTCCATAGCACGAGCTCTGCTTAGTTTGTGATCAGATGGTCTTGTGTGAATAATGTTCCAGGATATTGGAATACAATTTGTCTACTATAATTACTTTAATTACAAACACAACTCGTACAATAGTGTCCGGCATTTACAAAACTAAATTTTATTATTAGCGGTTGGTGTCCCACATAAGGTTTTGATGAGGAAATCCCCACCAAGGGACTCATGGTACACGTTCAGCAAGTCCGCAAACTCTAAGAATAATGAGATTTAAATAAAACGATACGTTTATTGAATAAATTTATTAAAAAAATCAATTAATTATTACAGGAACCAATATTGTGAAGTATTGTTAAAAAAACGCTGGTACAAGAAGAACGGTTTTGACCCACGTATCTTTTCTATTTCTTTAAAAACGAATTGATCTTCATCATTCAAGAGCAATATTTCTTGGCATGGCATTTTGCTATTCAATTCATTATCTGTTTCGTTAATATCATTGAAATTAATGAAACGAATTAATTCTGTATTATTTTGTACTAAATCTTCATTTTGAAATTGTTTGCTATTAAAATCTTGTTCTTTATTTATTGATTCATTATTATTAATTATAAGTTCATTGTCGTTATTATTATTTGCAATTTGTTTGTTTTGTTTCGGAAGCGTTTCTATTTCATCAATATCAGTGAACAATTTGTCTTTATTATTTCCTAAATCTTGATAATCATCAATAATATCGAATTCATTGAATAATTCATCACCAAAGTCATCCAATTTCTTAGACTTTTCATAATTATTAGTTTCTTCTTTACTCAACTTATAATCTTGAGTGAGAGAATCAAAGTCTTGTGAGTTTTCATCGTTAGTCTTATAATTAATTTCAGTATCTTTATTGTCTGAAAAGTCATCATCAATCTTTACTGCCGCCAAATCTTCTGAACTAAACTCATCTCTCTCATTATCATTTTCAATATTTTCATCATCTTTTGCATCATTTGATATATTTTTATTTTCTTCATCAAGTTCTGTAGGTGTAGCTTCGTTATAAATTGTTTCATGTTTATTATTGTTAAAATAATTATCAGTTTTATATTCCCGATCACCATCAGGTCCGCTGTATTCACTACTTTTAAAACCATCTAAACAGTCATTTATGGTTACATGTACTGTAGTGTTTTTCTTATTTTCAACCAATGAATGCTTGTCAACGTTAATTTCAACCAATCGTAGATCGATATCTTCGTACTTTGTACTTATCTCATTTATAAAAGACGATATTTTCTCAACTAAATCGTTTATTTTCTCAGCGTTATCTGTAGACATCTGTATACAATTGTCAGCTTCACTTGTGTTTGGATCTGGAATAAAAATATTTTTTTAAATCTCTGGTATGAAAAGGGATTTAGGATTACTGTCAAATAAAAAAAAAGTTGAAAACGTTTGGCGTTAGATAGTCAATTAGATGATGATAATGTCATCCAGATCGTTTTCGCAGGAGATATTAAAGTGCACAAGTGTGTGCGCAAATACAGACGCACTCTCTATTCCCTCATTCTCAAAATCCGATGAAAAGAACTCAGATTCAGGAATAACAGCTCTACGTACAAGGCACGGGAGCGTACACACTTCCAACTTAAACACTCCGAACTGCTACTAAGAATATTTGACAGAATTAATAACGTTTCCTTGGCACGACCTGGGGTTTGAGCTCAGGATCTCGGGTCTGCGGTATTATATCTAGCCACTAGACCAACGAGGCAGTCGGCTTTAGATAATATACCATAATGCTACGATCTAAAGTGATCCAATTGATTAAACGCAGAACAGCTAATTAACGTTTACCTGATGCTGGATATCCAAACGCGCCTATTACCTGTGAAATAAAAACGAAATTTACCAAAACAATATTATAGTAGTAACGCGCTTGTATGAGGAAATTGAAGGGGTTCGAGGTGGGAGGGGGGCTTATTTACCCTATTTCTTTTATTTACCTCTGATAACGCTTATGCAAAAACTTCATGATGTTCGTTTGAGTTGTTAAAGCGCGAAAGCGTAACAAGAGGATAAACAAACAAACTCACTTGACACTTATAACATTCGTTAGGATTTCATCAGAATCGGATCAGCAGCTAATAGTTTCGTCGTGATGAGGGGACAGACATACCGATTTACATTCACATTAATTAATTAAGATATCGATTTTGAAGATATCATTTTGATGCCACTGGCTCACTCAATTAAAAACAAAATGTACACAAAAATGTGTCAGATTATATAAAATTCTGCCACATGTGTATTCCACCAACACATTGGAGCAGCGTGGTAGAATAAGCTCCAAACCTATTAAAGAAAGAGAGGAGGCCTTACTTAGCCCAGCAGTGGGACATTCACAGCCTCTTACAGATACTGATACTCAGAATATAATACATTGTTTGTGTGTGTGTTTACATTATTGAATTATTTAGATTTTACATTTCTTGTTATTGTTATATCCACTTGCTCACTTAAACAAAAAAAAATACAATTAATTGCACAGCATTTGAAAAGATTAAAACGTAACATTCCTTTTTAATTCCACTGGTTAACTGACTACAAGAATTCAATAAATTATCGCGTAGCATTAGAATTTAAAATCCCCTATTTACTCAAATGCCACGTTCCCTGTGCCTACAATTCCACTGGCTCACTATTTATATTGATAGCTAACATTATAAAAAACAACTTAGAATATGATACGTACGTAAAATATAATTTGAAGATAATATATTCTCTTCAAACGACACATAGCTCCGCTTTGCATTTGATCAAAGTAACAACTGAGCAATTATTGTTACATTGCCTAATAAAAAAATTGATATAATGATTATTATGTTAAGTGTGTATAGCCTGATTTTAATTTCTCATCGGTTTAGTGGCTAGATATAATAATAATAATATAATAAAATCATTTATTTCGACCAAACAGGGATCATAATTATAAAACATATAATAAATAGTATAAAGACAAAACTACAATAATAACATATTCCAGATTTTACATACTATAATAATAATAATAATAATAATTTATTTATTTATTTTCTTCACAAAAAGTTTACAAAGTAAAATGTAACATTTACATAACAGCTAATTAATGTGAAGACTGGTACTTGCAATAGATAAACTGTTCTACAAGACACCAGGCCTCCACTCCCGTTTATATGAACAAAAAATAAAAATAAATGTATAAGGTGGAATGTAAGAAATAATACAAAATATAAAATAAAGTAAATAAGACGTCCATGCTTATGTTAGCGTTGGTACGTGTGAGTGCACGTGTGTGTGTGTATGTGTGTGTGTGTGTGTGTTTGTGTGTATGTGTGTTGCATTTAATTCAATTTTAAAGGTGTAAATAAACTGTTTACATTTGTGTCATTTAAATCCAAAAGGTACTTAAAGATGAATTGCTTTAATTGTCTGTTTGTGTATTTCCTAATGTTAAGCTTGGCATGCAATATGTTATATATTCTAGGAGCTAGGTAATTATAGGATCTTTGGGCAAATCTTGTCCTAAAAAATGGAACAGGACATTTATTTAGTCTTTTATCATTAATCTGTGTTATTAAACCTTCACTGCTATGGAATCTGCGCGTTATTTGGTATATGAATAGCTTACGGACATTCAATACTTGAGTTGTATCATACAATAATGTGATTGGGTGGCGAATTGGAAGTGCCATAAGTACCTTTAATACTGTTCTCTGAGCTCTTTCTAGTCTGGTTAAATGCACTTGTGCAACACCTCCCCAAGCACATATGCAATAACTTAATAGTGATTCTCCCAGTGCTTTGTATGTTCTAATAAGTAAGGTAAAATTAGCCACTGTGCGTAGGTTTCTAAAAACAAAAATTAGTTTTCTTATACGACTACAGATAAGAGATATATGAGAATCCCATTTTAAATGTTCATCAATCATGATACCAAGATATTTGATGGTTTTAACGCGGCTTAAAGAGGGGCAGTTGCAATTAGGTGGAGTGTCAGGGTGAAGATTACAAGGAAATGTGTGTGTATTCAATGTGAATGAAGTGTTTGGGCTACTAAGTTCGTTTATAGAAAAACATAAATATTTCGTTTTATTTATATTAAGGGATAACAATGAATTTTCTAGCCATGCAGTAACCTTGGATAAACCTTTTTCGGCAGTTCTTTTGACATCTTCCCAAGTTGATCCATGAAAGATTAGGACGGTGTCGTCAGCAAACATTATTAATTCGCCATTATTTAAGTTTATTTTACAAAGATCATTAATATACGTTAGAAATAGCGTTGGACCCAAGGTACTGCCCTGAGGAATGCCGTAATTACAGGACATAGAATCACTCGTTATTCCATTCACCCTAACAATCTGACTACGATTATTTAGATAATCTTTGAACCAATTTAGTGCCACTCCACGAATACCTAGCTTTTCAAGGCGACTCAATAAAATAGGCACTGAAACTGTGTCGAATGTTTTCTGTAGGTCTAAGAATACCCCAATACACCTCTTTCTCATATCAAGATGGTTAATTATTTTTGAAGTTAATTCCATCACTGCATCTTCAGTAGAAGTTTGAGTCCTAAATCCATGTTGATTGCTTGCCAGCAGATTTTTTGACTCTAGATATTTTGTTAAACGCTTGTTTACTAATTTTTCAATGATTTTTGACAAGGTTGAGAGCAATGATATTGGTCTATAATTGGAGGGGGCATTGGTAGCACCTGTTTTAAAGATAGGAGATACGATTGCTTTTTTACACAAGTCAGGGAAAACGCCATTTGTGAAGCTAATATTACAAAGATGTACAATAGGCTCAGTAAGTATATCTTTTAATTTTTTAAAATAATCATTAGTTGTATTGTCCCAGCCAGTTGCTCTAACATCTAGACTTTAGGTTCGAAATTACTGAACTAACTTCATATACATCCGTCAAGAAAAGTGACATTGATTGCGATATATTGTCACTGTTAGTTTGAACATTAGTTGCTAATTCAGTCTCAGTTTTATTTAGCTTATTAAGTGTATTGTTTGCCAAGTTATATCCTATAGAAGTAAAATAGTTATTTACTTCATTAAGCGAGTCTGTATAGTTGTCCTTAATTTTAAACAGATCAGATGATGTTTTTGTTTGAATATTTAAATTGCCAATTTCTTTGATGATTCGCCAAGTTTCTTTTTTATTTTTAGTATTTTTTTGCAACTGTAATTGATAGTATTCTTGTTTAAGTGATTTAACGATTTTAGTGCACCAGTTTCGATAAGTTATGTATAGTGTTTTGAAATGATCACTATTGTGTTTTTTAAACTGCTTATGTATTCTGTCTCTTTTACGCAATGACCTAATTACTCCCAGGGTAATCCAGGGCTTGAGGGGTTTTTCCGTTTAGCAACTTTTTTATAAACCGTGTATGTTTTTAACGTGTATTGTATTCGATTTATTAGAAAGTTAGCACACCAGTTTACATCAAGACTTTGGTAATAATCATCCCATGAACAATCTTTTAGATAGGATCGTATAGCTATATAATCAACATTGACCTTAATCTGAGGTTTATTATCTAACTCTCTGTAATCTACCATGCTTGAATAAAATAAAATGGGCGAATGATCTGTTAAATTTGTTTCTTTAAAAACGATAGTTTGCCATGAGAAGTGGCATTTTGCCATGAAATGATCGAGACAAGTATTAGATGATGTACGTGTAGCCACATTAATGCCCTGTATAAGGCCATGTGAAGCCAATAATTCCAAATAATCGTTAGTATCATTAGAATTAAGATTAAGGGTATCAATGTTAACATCTCCTGTAAGTATAATGTTTACAGTCTTAATTGACTGTAAGAGCCTATCCATGGAGTCTAGAAAATTTGTTGAGTTTTGAAAACTTGGTGATCTATACAAACAAATGATTGATATTTTATCTTCCATATTAATTACAAGGCAGTTACAGTCAATTAAAGTTTCCGGTTCATAAACACTACATTTTATTGATTCCCTAACATATACTACCACTCCGTCGTTTTGATTATAGCTTTTTTTGTGTAGAACATAGTATAGCTGTCAATTGTTGGCGGCATGTAATTGATGTTTGTCCAACATTCACTTAAAACAAACACATCGACCTGTAAATTAGATCAATTTGAATTAAATTATAATTCCAAATTAAATTAAATTATAAAACCAATGTCATGAATGTAATCATTGTCAATCTACATATTAATATTTATTATTAGTCAGTACATGAAATATATTGCAATGATTCAAGTACTGACAGTCAAATCTACATGAGAACATTTTCTGGATGTTGTTGAAGCTGTCCCGAACCCTGCACAAAAGAGATGTACATCGCTTACGCATGGTTGCATAAAAACAATCGATTCACGAATCTGCGAACATCCCTGATGCACTACAGCACCGCGGCAGCCCCATCAGCACCCTAAACGCGTTATTATACTGGACACGAAGTGCTCTGAACTGTTTCCGCGTATATGTTACCCACAGGCTACACGCGTAAAAGTTTGTACAAAATGCTTTGAATAAGGTGATTTTGACAGAAGCTGAGCATCGCGCAAACCTGCGAGCAATCATGTTGGCTCTAACAGACAAAGCCCTTCGTTCCCTCTCTATATCCGTGTCGTCTTTCAAATCAGAAGTCACAATATGTCCAAGATATTTGAATCGATGAACCCTACTTAATACAACATTGTTTGATCGAATGAGTGGAACAGAGTCCGGACAACACCGATATAATGTTACACATGCATTATCAATATGGAAGGCGTATTAATTATAAAAGTATATTCCGTATCCGTAACAGCCTGTGAATGTCCCAGTGCTGGGCTAAAGGCCTCCTCTCCCTTTTTGAGGAGAAGGTTTCGAGCTTATTCCACCACGCTGCTCCAGTGCGGGTTGGTGGAGTACACATGTGGCAGAATTTCAGTGACATTAGACACATGCAGGTTTCCTCACGATGTTATCCTTCACCGTAGAGCACGAGATGAATTATTATCCCAAATTAGGCACATGAAAATCCAGTGGTGCTTGCCCGGGTTTGAACCCACGATCATCGGTTAAGATTCACGCGTTCCAACCACTAGACCAACTCGACTCTACCGAGCACAAGTATATTAATTGATACAAATTATTTTTATTTTCTTTCTTTACACATAAACTAAGCCTTTTCAAAGTATTTAACCGTAAAATAATAATATAACAAATTTAGTATAAATTAACGTTCTCACTTATTAACCTCAACTACCCCATTATATCTACAATATATATTTAAATTAAATTTTGATGAATATAATAAATACACCAGTAGAAGTAATAAAATTTATTATAATTTTTTTAATTTTAATGTCTTTAATATAATAACTTATGAGATATTTTAAATTTAATTAAAACAAAATATCATATATTGTTAATTCGATGACAATCGTTCAGTTCTCATTTTTTTATGTATGCGCGGGTAAACTATTTTTTTAAAATTTATTACCAAACAATACCAATGACGTTCTGAAACCGATTATATTTTTATTGAATCAAATACAATATAGAAATCTATATATATAAAAGAAAGTCGTGTTAGTTACACTATTTATAACTCAAGAACGGCTGAACCAATTTGTCTGAAAATTGGTAGGGAGGTAGCTAAGAACTGGGAGAAGGACATAGGTTACTTTTTATCCCGTTCCCGTCGTTCCCGTGTGATGTGACATAAAATGTGGTATAACAAAACGCAACTGACATGTAACAACAAAACAACTCAGTCAAAATATAAGTCAGCGGTTCATTTGTTAAAAATGTAATAACAAAACGCAACTGACAGCTGAGCATATTTTTAAAAAAGTCCGGTAGTATATAACAAAAAGCCACTGACAGCTGAGAATATTTAAAAAAAAAGTCTTGCCGGTTGATTAATTCGTATAAAACAAGGAATATAAATACTCTGTGCCTGTTTAAAGTTTCTAATAAAAAGAAAGAAAAGCGAACTTCAACTTCTAATTTTTTTTTTTTTAATATCGTATTGCTGTGCCATTTATCATCAATAAAAATACCATGCCGAGACCAAGACGATCAAATCTTTCTCGACAAAGCCGTAATGCAAGAGTAATTCGAAACATTGCGAATGAAAGCACTGAAGAAGAGCAAGAAAATGCACGTGAAGAGCGCCGCCTTAATATGACTCGACTACGTGCTTCTCACTCACAAGAGCAATGGGAGGCAGCCCGTGAAACGGCTCGGTTGGCAATGCTAAATCGTCGAGCAAACCTCAGAGATCAACAGCTAGATAATTTACGAAGCACAAGAAGAAATTCATCAAATACTGATTTGAATCGGGCAGCGTATACTGGTGGTAGAGCTTTGTGCAAGCTCGTCTGGGTAGGTACCGCCCACTCATCAGACATTCTGCCGCAAAACAGCAGTACTTGGTATTGTTGTGTTCCGGTTTGAAGGGTGAGTGAGCCAGTGTAATTACAGGCACAAGGGACATAAGATCGTAGTTCCCAAGGTTGGTGGCGCATTGGCGATGTAAGCGATGGGCAACATTTCTTACAATGCCAATGTCTAAGGGCGTTGGTGACCACTTACCATCAGGTGGCCCATATGCTCGTCCACCTTCCTTTTCTATAAAAAAAAAAAAGTATCAATACGATTGCACGACTGATTACTGCTTGCATACTAGCGTTCGCATTGGGCCAATGGACGTTGTTTGCGAGTATTGTGGCGCATTAAAGTTTTCCGGAGAACGGCCAGGATTGTGCTGCCTTAATGGCAAAGTGAAATTGCCATTATTGACTCCGCCAGCTGAGCCATTAAATTCATTGCTTCGTGGCGAAACACCCGAATCCCGTCATTTTCTTGGAAACACCCAAAAATACAATAGTTGTTTCCAAATGACCTCATTTGGGGCAGACATTATTGAAGAACGAGGATTTAATCCGACATTATAATACCTTGTATTTATATTTATTTAAACCTTCATGATTATCACTCATATTGATTTTAGTATTACGGGACTTAATCGCGTGTGTTATTTAAGCTAAAATTAATATTCAAGGTATTTATTTGTTTTTGTACTTATACACAATACAGTAGAATAATAACATATTGTATTTATTCCTGTAGTGTTTGTAAAGTAATAATGACTGTTTTATTTTGAAGATACAAGGACAGATTCACCATCGAATAGGATCATTGCAACCTCTCGATGATGGACAGCATAAATTTTTACAAATATACTTCATGGGCAACACAGAGGAACAACTTGATCGACGTCAAGAGATCAATACAGCAATGAAAAGAGCTAAGAATAAAGATGTAGATGACTTAAATTACATAATTCAGGATGACATCATTGGTACACTGCATTCTTTCAAATCTATTGACTGTCTAACAAATGAAGATGATGCCACCAACTATCCCATTGAATTTTTAAACTCCTTGGATGTACCTGGCTTACCACCGCACAATTTACGACTAAAGATTGGTTCTATAGTAATCATGCTTCGAAACTTAAACCAACCAAAATTGTGCAACGGAACACGTTTGGTGGTAAGTAAATTGATGAACAATTTGATTTACGCCACAATTCTGAAAGGAAAATTCAAAGGAAGTTCTCATTCCGAGGATCCCGATGATCCCAACCGACATGCCATTTCAGTTTAAACGGCTTCAATTTCCGATCCGTCTAGCATTCGCCATGACTGTAAATAAGTCACAAGGCCAATCGTTGAAAGTTTGTGGTCTTAATCTCGAACACCCATGTTTTTCCCATGGCCAATTATATGTGGCATGTTCACGTGTCGGAAGACCTTCCGCGTTATTTGTTTTCGCGCCTAATGAAAAAACAAAAAATATCGTTTATCACAAGGTGCTACAATAAATGGCAAATGAAGAATAATTGAATAATTATATCTTTTTTATTTACAATTACCCTAAGTTAAAAATTAAAAAAATGTGATAATGTGATATTGCCTTTAAGGTGGAACAAAGTTCACCGGGTCAGCTAGTATTTAAATATTAAGTGAATTACATAAATGAATATTTCTAACAAACAGTAATAGTAGTAGTAAGCTATTAATTCGTTTCTTCCATTATGTAATAATTAATTTACGTAGTGACTTTATATAAATAATGAAATATCACCAAAATAAACATATTAATAAATACTTAAATTGTTTAATATTACTCGAACGAGCTACCGCAACTGTCACCTCTCTTCGTTTCATCCACGTGCAGAATAGGATACCTCGTTTTCTAGCATCGGTTTTGTCCAATATCCGTGGAAATAGTCCCTCTTCTTTTTTTTCATCAAGCGCCCTGTCATAATTCTTTTTTTTTATTAACTGAATGTCTATTGACATTCTTAGTTGACAGTTATAATAGCTCGTCCTAACTAACGAAATTAGATACCAATTCTAATTTCGTCAGTTAATGATTTATATTGAAATTTATAAAATATTAACCAACAATAACAGTAAAATGTAGTAAACATCCTTGCTTTAACATTTATATACTATAAGTTTATATGTAACTTAATTAGAAATTCTAACATTTATATCAGTAGAATAATTAATCACTTCTTAATTTATATATATATATATATATATATATATATATATATATATATATATACCTCATATAGTTTTACCCATAACCGTTATCATTATTTATTATACCCAATTATTACATTATTCTTTATTTACATAAAATTTATCATGATCACTGATATAATAATTTTATATAACAATGGTACGGATACCGTTCTTTCATTATCGAATAAATTTCCCTTTACAACTTATATTCATCATAATGATTATCATATCACGATGGTCCTAGTTTTCTCATCGTCCAATAGACGGCCCTTAACTACTTTTGATCAATATTGTGATAGTCTTATTTTTGTCGTCTAACAAGACCCTTTATATTAAACCTATTAAACACATAATACTATCTGTCTCTTTCTATATGAATATACCGTAATTTTATTCTTCTAGAAGATCAAATAGTTCCTCCGTGCTGTCAAATTGTGACTCTTCTGATTCACTCTGACTATTTACATGATCTTGATCTTTAAATCTTCTTAGAGCGTCTGAGGTCACCGTCGCATTTTATTTCTTGTATCCTTTAACACCTTTAATGGATACACGATATATCTATCATTACCCAGTACTTTTGTGATCTTATAGGGACCTTACGTTTCTTTAAGTTTACGCACAGCATCTTTACTGTTACTTTGTGCCCCTTTCCAAAGTACTAAATCTTCCACATTATATTTTGTGGGTTTCTTTCTTTTCTCATCAAACCTTTCCTTCATTGACTGAGACGTCTCGACTATATTTTGAAAAGCTTCGTCTTTATTAAAAGACGCTGTGGCTGGGTCGTCATATATGTTAGCTAACATTCCTTGCATTAAAGAACGACTTCCTTGAAAAATTAATCTATAAGGTGAGAAACCTGTTGTAGCGTTTACAGTATTATTAATGTCCCACGATATTTTATTAAAACATTTGTCCTAACCGCGTTCATCAGTGCTGCTTTTATTCAAAGTCAAAGTCAAAAATCTTTATTCAATATAGAAGTGTTACGATTACTTATTGATTGTCATAAATCTACCACCGGTTCGGAAATTAACACCTTAGACCTGAAGAACCGGCGAAAGAAACTCAGCGGTTTATTTTTTATTTTTTTATATCTCATCCTTTACAAGAAGTACAATACATATACCACACTAGCCAAATTATATATACTGTTAAACATGCATTAGGAATATGGAAGGTTTAATAATTAAACAATTATATTAATTGGTACAAATTATTTTTAATTTCATTCTTTACATATAAACTAAATTGATCGAACCTTTTCAAAGTATTTAACCATAAAATAATAATAAAAATTTAGTATAAATTGACATTCTCACTTATTAACCTCAACTAACCCGTTATATCTAATATTGAGCCTTAATATTTAAATTAAATATTAATAAATGAGTAGTAAGCTTATTGGTTCCTTTTTTCCATTACGTAATAATCAATTTACGTAGTGTCTATATAAATAATGAAATATCACCAAAATAAACATATTAATAAATACTTAAATTGTTTAATATTACTCGAACGAGCTACCGCAACTGTCAACTCTTCTTATCTTCCACGTGCAGAATAGGATATCTTCCCCGCTAGCGTCGATCTTTTTCAATCCTCGTCCTTCCAAGATCCCTTGAAAAAGTGCTCTTTTTTCATCGAGCGTCCTGTCATTCCTCTTTTTTTTTTTTTATTCACTGAATGGCCAGTGACATTCTTAGTTGACAGATATAATAGCTCGTCCATCCTGACGAAATTTGATACCACGCAAATTAGGAAATAAACATTTATATTGAAATTTATAAAATATTAACTAACCATAACAGTAAAATGTGGTAAACAAATAACATCCTTACTTTAACATTTATAAACTAGGGGTAAATTAATTAGAAATTCTAACATTTATATCAATATACTAATTAATCACATCTTAATTTAAATAAATTACATAAGATCGTGATGACTTTTTTCGACACTGTGTTGGGGTATCTGTAAATAAATCATATAAACATGTATTATATATATAATCTCATATAGTTTTACCCATAATCTTTATCATATTTTTATTATACCCAATTTTGTAAATTATTATTTATTTACACCAAATTTATCATGATCACTGATATAACAATTTTATATTACAATGGTCCGGATACCGTTCTTTCCTTATCGAATAAATTTCCCTATACTACTTATATTCATCATCATGAATATCATATCACAATGGTCCTAGTTTTCTCATCGTCCAACAAGACGGCCCTTTACTACATATATTCATCATCATGATTATCACATCACGATGGTCCTAGTTTTTTCATCGTCCAACAAGACGGCCCTTTAATACTTATGTTCATCATCATGATTATCACATCACGATGGTCCTAATTTTTTCATCGTCCAACAAGACGGCCCTTTAATACTTATGTTCATCATCATGATTATCACATCACGATGGTCCTAGTTTTTTCATCGTCCTACAAGACGGCCCTTTTTTTTATTTTATTTTATTTTTTATTATAATTGGGAAACATACAGTATACACCACATACATTATACAACAATTAATTTGTTCATACACCAATCAAGTTTCCACTTAAAACTAATTCATGCATTAAACAAGCAATTTAGTAAATTATAAATATTAATTATACACACACTGCACACACTAGCAACACACTGCAAACTAGTGAAATATATATATATATATACATATATATATATATATAATATAAAAAAAATTAATAAAAAAAAACAATGACTAAATTGACAAATGCTCACTAACTCTTTTTTTAAATGTATTGAGCGTACAAGAAAACATGTCCACGTCATTAAACTTCATATTGTAGCTCTTACAAGAGCGATATATAAATTCGTTTTGTGCATAATTGGTTCGAGTGGAGGGTAAGTGGAATAAAGCACTATTACGTGTATTCACTTTTTTACACCTAAAGTAAATTTTGCTTAAAAGATATGGACTATCACTCAAGTTATAATAATAATAATATTTATTTCGAGTATCATTGACTCATTTTTGTTAGTAATACAAAAAACTTAAATGTCTATGTTAGTCCATTAGAAATAGCGCAGCAGTGACCCACATATGTGCAGTCCAGCCTGCTCGCGATTAGTTTCACGATGCTGTTGGTACTGCCCCGCACTCTGCGCACCAGGGCTCCACATCTTTTACGCATGGTGGTATAGAAACAGTCCACGTGCGCCTCCGCGAACATCCCGATGCGCTACAAAATCGGGGCAGCCCCATCAGCACCCTGAAAGCATTATTATATTGAACACGAATAGCGTTGTACGACTTTTGCGAATACTTGGCCCACAGGTTGCACGTGTAGAAATTCATACAATATGCTCTGAACAACGTGCCCTTGACACTCTCCGAACAACGCGTAAACCTGCGAGCCAGCATGTTCGCTCTCAGTGACAACGCCCTCCGTTCTCTTTCAATATCAGCGTCGTCTTTGAGGTCTGAGGTCAATATATGACCAAGATATTTAAATTGGGAAACCCTTTGCAGTGCTGTACCATTGAGCATTACAGGTGGTACACTACTTGGCACTTTACCTCCGGCCTCAAAAACCATCACTACACTTTTCTTTGCATACCGTCTATGTAACAGCCGATCCTGGTGCTGCTAAGCTCGGCGATTAAATCGTTTACATAAAGGTTAAAGAGTGTTGGCGAGCTCAATCCTCCCTGCCTCACCCCACACTCCAACCCATATGGACGTGACAATGCTCCTGCCCATCGGACATTATTGACCTGATTTCCATACCAAAATTTAAAGATATTGGTCAGTTCCGAAGGTATGCCAATCTCGTTCATTTTACGCCATAAGATGTCGTACGAAACCAGATCAAATGCCTTCGACATGTCAAGAAAACATGAATAAACTGGAGTCTTACGCCTAGTATAGTATGTGACAGCATGCTTAACATAAAGTATAGCACTTTCCATAGACAGTCCAGGTCGGAATCCAAACTGGTTATCATGCGGTTTTATGAATTTATTTAATTCTATATTGAGCACGCTGTCAAACACTTTCGAGATGACCGTAGCCAACGAAATAGGTCTATAGTTGTTTTTATCAGCCAGGTCGCCAGTTTTATTTTTCACAATAGGCACAACTATCGTACGTATCATCTCGCCAGGCATAAAACTATGGCTCAAACAAAAGCTGTACAGCATACACAAAACCCTGGGAAGATGTGGCCCAGCGTATTGAAGATGCTCAATGCTAAGTCCATCATGGCCCGGGGATTTACCTCTAGTCATATGTTTGATTATATGTGCAACTTTGTTATATTTAAACTTAATACACATTTCCACGCTGGACTCAACATTGATCACTGACTGAGAAAGCCCTCGTGGTGATTTTACGCGAAAGTGGTCCATGAAAAGATCAGGAATCTTTTCAGGCTTACACTCACCACCGATACTCACAGGGAGGGAAGGCTTGCTGTTCATTTTGTTAGTATTCTTCCAGAAACCGCGGAAATCCTTTTTCGTATGATGTGAAGCTAGAATATCCATTTTAATTTGCTCCTGATGGTTTTGACACCACCTTAAACGAGATTTAAAAATCCTTCTAGCCTCGCACATTTCCCTATAAACATATCCTGCGGTTGGTTTATCATACCACAGCCATAATTGAAATTTTTGTCTTGCCTCCCTGTGCGCCTCGGCTACATGTTTATTCCAACCTATCACTCTTATTTTCTTTACACGATACCTACTGTTTCGACCCACCACGGAAGCATCTATCAAAGCTTGAACAATGTCACTGTACAACTTTGTTATTGTGTTTCTATGTTCTGAATTATTACAAATATAGTCACCGCAATCACGAAGCTCATGTGGGAAGTCAATGTTTCTTAACCTTTCGTGACATTCCCTCTGGTATATATCTATCTGTTCTTGACTTCTTTCTCCCCAACGAATGTCATTTAGAGAAGACGTGCTAAAACAAAGTTTCTTTGGTAGTAGCACATTTAAATTACATTCTACGACCAGAGGGAAATGGTCAGACCACAACACATCATGCAATACATAAACATTGCTCACGGAATCTACAGCAGCTTTAGTGGTTAAGCAATGGTCGAGCCATCGTTTAGATCCATGAGATTCACTTAGAAAGGTATAAGTATTAGACTGTAAACCTAATATTTCAGTATCTACACAAGTCCATTCTTGTTCCGAGCAGAACTGAGTAAGTTCGTTATAAAACCGCTCAGAAGGGTGCGCATTGTAGTCCCCCAATATATATACACAGTTTTCCTCGTAACTATCAATAATAGCACTTACCGAGCTTAGTACGTCTGTAAAATCCATTAGGTTCGCAACTGATTCCGTAGGTATATACACTCATCACTAAGATCGATTTATCTTGTAACACTATCCTAAAAGCACAGATACGCGGGTTATTACACTGCACAACGGACACATTTTGGAAAACACTACGTCTCCATAGCAGCGCAACTCCTCCATATGGTCTCCCACGTAAAATACCAGTAGATGTGTCTACCGCAGATACTCCTGTAGAGCTGAAGTCCTCACTTAATGTGTCAAGAAAAGATAACTCCGTCGGTAATAACCAGCATTCTTGTAAAGCAATTAAATGTGAAGTTTTACATAACTCGCGAATACATTGTGCAGAACGCTTTACGTTCTTGCAATTAAATGATATAAATTTACAAGTTATGTTTTTATCCATTAACAATAGGCAGGTCATTCAGCGCCACCTCTGCAACAGGTGTTTCGTCTTTGCGTTTAAGCTTAAAGTGCACAAACCGCCGAAAAATAATTCCCTGTGGCCAAATATTCTCATTAAGATACAACGAAAGCTTACTTTGTGAAACAAAAAGCTTGTAGGCGTCGTATCAACATTGGCGCTTAATTGAAATTTTCTCTAATGTAACACTCTCCTTAGTTTTGTTCTTAATATAGTTAATTATATCCGATTCTGCCGTATCTTTATGAACGTTTGTTATAAATAGAGGTATTTTTCTATCAGCCGCCCTGAATTTTTCTTCCGATTCAACCACAACATTTCCCATTTTGCCAATGAGGCGGTTTTTCAATTTTTGCGATCTCTTCTGTACAACTGTCCAGCCTTCACTTGGATCATGAACCTTAGCAGCCGCAGCATAAGATTTAATTTGCGCTGACCCACCCGGCTGATCGTTCGAATCGCTCGATACTCGCGATGACTCATTTACAGTGCTAATCGCTTTCATGCCTCGGCCGCCGCCTCGGATGATACAATCGTCCGCGTCTGTCGACTGTTGATGAACAATACTTTGAATCGCTGTATTACTACCCTCCACTGTAGTACTCATATTAATATTTCTATATTTTATATTATATTCTCCCGGCGATAATGCCTCGCCGTTAGACTGATCTACATACGTTGTAATGATAGTGTCGTCTAATTGAGACAATCCTATCGGTCCACTATCGCGGTAAGCTCCTCTTTTTGTGTTTACTGCCATAGTTGAAAAAGGCGGCGAAGGTAATTTGCAGATAAGACATTCCTTCCTAACACATTCAAGTTGCTCAACAGTAGCATATGTTGACTTAATACTTTTGATTTCCGCCTGTACTATCATCAGATCTTTAAGCAGCTTGGAGACATCTAGGTGGTCAAATGTTATAGGTGGTAGTTTTTCTAAATCTCTAGCCACGAACACAGGTAATACATCAGGATCTGTTACTTTAAACACATTTATGATGTCGTGCAGTAAGCGATTTTCCTTGCCTCTTCCTTTGCGAACAGTTTTACGTAAATCCGATGGTAACGATTCCAGGAGTAAGCTATTGGCTTTTTCAATTTGTTCACTAGAAAAAGCTGACGTACATATTTTCACCAAACTCACTTCATCCGCTATTACTCGTCATTGTCGCAAATGCATCCGTCTGACGCTTCATTCGAAAAACGTCCGATGCGCCTCGATGCGCGCGCGCGACTGATATGCATTAGTTTAAATAAAAAACTTTGATCTCGCAGTTGTACGACAGCACATGTACGACGATCCAATAAGGACATAATTTCAGGCGGATTTTGATTTAGAGTGAAACATTTGGAATTGAGATATTTAACGAATTAATGTTGAATTTTTTCTATTGTATCAATATAAATTTTATATCGTGGATTCCAGACTACAGAACCATATTCTAGCAATGAACGGACAAAGCAATTATATAACAGGATAAAGGTGGTGTCATTTTTAAAATCTTTACTAACTCTGAGTATAAAGCCAAGCATTCGAAATGCCTTGGCCACTATATAATCTATATGGACTTTGAATGTTAATTTGTAGTCAAGGTATATCCCCAAGTCCCTCACCTCAGTTACTCGGGTAATATTATCATTATTCAATTTATAATTAAAAATTATTGGATTTGGCTTGCGTGTAAAAGAAATAATGCAACATTTATTAATATTCAAATTCAGTGAGTTTTTGTTACAATAATTACACAACTTGTATAGATCATTTTGCAGAAGGCTGCAATCCGAAGGCCTAGGAATAACTTTAAATATTTTCATGTCATCGGCATACAACAGTATGGATGCATGATCAAAAATTTTATGAATGTCATTTACAAAAATATTAAATAATAACGGACCGAGGTGAGAGCCCTGAGGTACACCAGAAGAAACTGGAACAAAAGACGAACAGAAGCCCTTGATCGTCACCGCTTGACTTCTGTTACGAAGGTATGAGGACAACCAACGAAGCAGGTCGCCATGTATACCAACTTGCTCTAGTTTATGCAATAAGATTGTATGAGATATTTTGTCAAAAGCCTTAGAGTAGTCAGTATACACAACGTCAACCTGATAGCCCCTATCCATAGCCATGGAAACATGATGAGTTAACTCACATACATTTGTCTCAGTAGATCTTCTATTCACATAACCATGTTGTTCATTAATCAATGTTCCCCTTACGAAGGGAAAGATGCTGTCATAAATAACTTTTTCAAACAATTTTGCAATTGTGCATAATTTGGATATTGGCCTATATTTCTGAACGTTATGTTTATCTCCAGATTTATAGATGGGAACAACGTAAGATCTCTTCCATATGTCTGGAATTTCACCACTACGTAGTGATTTTTTAAACAGAATGAAAATTGGATAAGCAAGTGATCTGTAACAAAGTTTTAAAAATATAGGGGGGATTTCGTCAAGGCCATATCCTTTATTAAGATCCAACCTTTGCAGATACTTTTCAACAGTGGCTACAGACAGTTCTATATGGCCAATATCCAAATTATTATTACTACCAGAAGAACATGTAGGTGTTGAAGAGGCGACTCGTTTTTCATAAACGGATTGAAAATAATCATTAAAAAGTGAGCATACATCCCTCCCCTCGCAAGCAGTACGATCCATTAAAAATAGATTATTGGGTAGACCATAAGATGATTTCTTAGATTTTACAAATGACCAAAAATATTTACTATTACTACGTATTTTTAACTCAGCTTTATAAATATAATAATCATAACATCTGGTTTGCTCTAATTTTTGGCGGTCTCTTAATATACTAAATGAGTCGTAGTCAGCTAACCTGTTATATATCTTCCATTTTCGATGATATTTAAATTTTTCTGAAATGATTTTTATCATTTTATAATAAACCTATTAAACACTTAATACTATCGGTCCCTTTCTGTATGAATATACCTTAATTTTATCCTTCTAAAAGATCAATTAGTTCCTCCGTGCTGTCAACTTGTGACTCTTCTGATTCACTCTGACTATTTACATGATCTTGATCTATGAATCTTCTTAGAGCGTCTGAGGCCACCGTCGTATTGTATTTCTTGTATCCTTTAACACCTTTAATGGATACAATGATATATCTATTATTACCCAGTACTTTTGTGATCTTATAGGGACCACTATACGTTTCTTTAAGTTTACGCACAGCATCTTTACTTTTACTTTGTGCCCCTTTCCAAAGTACTAAATCTTTTCTCATCAAACCTTTTCTACATTGACTGTGACGTCTTGACCATATTTTGAAAAGCTTTCTCTTTATTAAAAGCCACTGTGGCTAGGTCGTCATATATGTTAGCTAACATTCCTTGCATTAAAGAGCGACTTCCTTGAAACATTAATCTATAAGGTGAGAAACCTGTTGTAGCGTTTACAGTATTATTAATGCCCTACGATATTTTTTTAATACATTTGTCCAAATCGCGTTCATCGGTGGTGCTTTTATTAATAGCTTCTAACAACGTTCTATTATAACGCTCTACTTGTCCATTAGATTGAGGTGAGGCTATCGAATTAATCACGTGTTTTATTTGATTAGAGATACAAAATTGTTTAAATCTTCTGCTCGTAAAAGCTGCGCCACTGTCGGAAATTATTCGTTTTGGATAACTAAAAGAACAGAATATTTCTTCCAACTTTTGTTCTATTTCTATGGACTTGGTTGTGCGCGTTGGCTTTGCCCAAATAAATTTTGTGTATGACTCTACCACTACAAATAAGTATGACATGCCTGTACCACTTTTACAAAATGTTCCTAGATGGTCAATATGTAAAGTGTGTAACGGTTCTGCTACCTTCTCCAAGGGATGTAGCTCACCTTCTTTCTTACCGTATTGACCTCGCTTATAAAGACAATCTATACATACATTGACGTACTTCCTTATAAATCTAGTCATACGTGGGAACCAACAGTTCTCCTTAATCAATGTATCGCATTTTTTTAGACCTAGATGACCTATATCATCATGATATTTTCGCATTATATTCCATCGAGCTACCTTTGGTACTACTATTCGTAAATTATCGTCTTTAATTTTCCTGTATACTTTATTATCCTTTAGAACATAGTTGTTTATTATATCGGGATCTATGATATTGTTCTCTAGTTTTTGCTTAATTGTACGAATAGTGTGATCTTGCCCCTGTAAACAACAAACCCAATCTAACAAGTCAAGAACGAGCACCTGCTTAATATCAACTGGTGACCTACTGAGAGCATCAACATGTTTATGGCATACTCCTGGCTTATGGGATATATCCATATCATATTCTTGAATGCTAAGCCACCATCTAGCAACTCTGGACAAAAGATCTTTTTTTCAAAAGTTTGTCTCACGGCAACGCAATCTGTGACAATTTTAAAATGTATGCCAGCCAAATAGACCCTAAATCTCTTGAGCGTTTCTACAACAGCTAAAGTTTCAAGTTCAAAGGAGTGATAGAGTGCCTCTTCCTTACTAGTTTTGCGACTAAAGAATGCTACTGGTCTCACAAGCTTATCATGTCTCTGTAACAATATTCCTGCAATACCTTTGCTTGAAGCGTCCGTACGCACTTCCGTTTCAGCCTTAGTATCGTATACTGCTAAAATAGGTCTTTCCGTCAAAACTTGTTTCAATTTATCAAAAGCTTCCTGTTCAGTTTTGCCCCAGATCCAAGGACAATCCTTCTTCAATAATTTATACAGGTCGTGTGATATTATTGCGTAATTGTACACAAATTTCCTAAAATAACTTGTTAGTCCCAGGAACATACGTAATTCGTGAACATTGCTCGGTACCTTGTACTTTTTGACAGCTCCAATTTTCTTTTCAGATGGCCTGATGCCTTTCTCACTTGTATCATACCCAAGATATTCAACCTTGTTCTGCAGAAAAGAACACTTATCAAAGTTAAGTGTAAGCTTAGTATCTCTCAAAATTTGTAGAACTTGTTGCAATATATTAAGTCCTTCATCCTCAGTAACACTAGGTATAAGAAGATCATCAATATATGGCATAACTTTTTCAAATCTAAGAGAACCTAATACTTTATCCATTAGACGCTGAAAGACGCATGGTGAGTTTGCTAAGCCGAAGGGCATACGTAAAAACTCGTAATGCCCTTCTGGAGTTACAAATCCGGTTTTTGTTATTGAATTTTTAGCCATTGGGATCTGGTAAAAGCCTTGTGATAAAGCTATCAATCAATCAATCAACAGCCAATCATTTTGTCCACTGCTGAACATAGGCCTCTCCCAAGGTGCGCCAAAGCTCCCTGTCCTCCGCCTTCCGCATCCAGTCGGTGCCCGCCACCTTCTTAAGGTCATCGGTCCACCTGGCTGGAGGGCGCCCTACGCTGCGTTTGCCGATCCGCGGTCTCCACTCTAAGACTCGTCTGCTCCAACGGCCATCGGTCCTACGACATACGTGACCAGCCCACTGCCACTTCAGCCTACTAATTTTGCAAGCTATGTCGGTGACTCCGGTTCTTTTCCGGATAATCTCATTTCTGATCTTATCCTTCAAAGATACTCCGAGCATAGCTCGCTCCATAGCACACTGGGCGACTTTGAATTTGTGGACTAGTCCCGCAGTTAGTGTCCACGTTTCGGCACCGTATGTCATGGCAGGTAAGACGCATTGATTGAAGACTTTCGTCTTCAAACATTGCGGTATAGACGACGTGAGGACTTGACGAAGGTTGCCAAATGCTGCCCATCCCAAGCGAATTCTTCGATCGGCTTCCTTCTCGAAGTTGTTCCTACCGACTTGTATAACCTGTCCTAGGTAGGTATATTCCCTAACAACTTCGAGAGGTTTCCCTTCGACGTATATCGGTCCCGGCACAACATGCCTATTGAACATGACCTTGGTCTTGTCCAAGTTCATACCGAGACCGACACGCCGGGAAGATTCACTAAGGCTACGCAGCATTTTGGTTAGTTGTTCCAGCGACTCTGCTATGATGACGATATCACCGGCAAATCGAAGGTGTGAGATGTACTCGCCGTTTACATTGACTCCACATTCAGTCCAATCCAGCGTCTTGAACACGTCTTCCAACGCGTTGGTGAACAGTTTCGGAGATATTACATCCCCCTGTCTCACCCCTCTGCGCAGTTGGATCGCCTTCGTCTTACAGTCCTGGATGTGGACAGTCATTGTAGCGGCGTTGTATAGACATCTCAGTACCTCGATGTATCTCCAGTCGATATGACATCTCTGCAATGAGTCGAGCACTGCCCAGGTTTCGATGGAGTCGAAAGCTTTCTCGTAGTCCACAAATGCCATACACAGCGGCTGATTGTACTCTTCGGTCTTCTGCACAATCTGCCGAACAGTATGAATGTGGTCCACGGTGCTGTAGCCTGATCGAAAGCCTGCTTGCTCTGGGGGCTGGAACTCGTCAAGTCGTCTGGCGAGACGGTTCGTGACGACTCTTGAGAACAGCTTATACACGTGACTCAGGAGAGAGATTGGTCTGTAGTTTTTCAAGAGGGTTTTATCACCTTTCTTGAAAAACAGTACCACCTCACTCCCGCTCCGCGTTTCCGGGGTCTTGCCATGTTGGATGACGGAATTAAAGAGGCTTGCTAGCTCTTTCAGGACCGGAGTCCCGCCTGCCTTAAGCAACTCTGTTGTGATTCCGTCATAGTAAAGCTAAGCTTGTAAGAATTTTCTTGCTAGCCAATTTTTCTAATACTATTAATAACTATTTAGTTTTCTGTAATCCACGCATAGCCTGTAGTCACCAGTCTTCTTTTTCACCAGGATGATGGGACTAGCAAATTCCGAAGTGGATTCTCGAATGACTTTGTTTTTCAAAAGGTCATCTATCTTATCTCTCACTATTTCCTATTCTGTTCTTGCCAATCTATAAGGTCGATAACTTACTGGTTTTTCAGTGTTTAGTTAAATATTCATTTCTATTTTATCTGTACATCCTAATTCAGTTATATCCATCGAAAAACAATCACTATATTTCTTGAGTAATTCTAGTAGCTTTTGTTTGATCTCGGGATCGACAGAGTCACATTTAAGTCTGCTAAAATCAACAGTCATTATAATATTATTGGTTGATTGTAGCACAACAAGTTGCTCTTCCCCTTTCTCGTCACATCTCAGGGCTCTGGCTAAAGTTTCTCCTACAGACAGCAATAAAGGAAATTCAGAATTGTTCCTAATCTCAAGCGCCCTTTGACCCCCACTTATAATGCCTGATGGTATAATCCTTTCTACTGTGGGTCCATGTGCAAGATTCGATAAAAATAGATTCATGCGACATGGTATTCGAAGTAACATTGATTAACATAATATGTGCTGGTGGTACGATGACGTAAAGTACTTTGACCTTATAATTTTCTTTTATTTCAGTGATAATTTTTATTATCTCTTGAACTTCTTGTTTCTTTTTCTGATCATATAAACATCACCAGAAATCTTGAACACGTAACCAGGATCATTCATAACTTGTTTTCTTAATATAATATTCATTATTCCCATATGGCAATCAGTGATAACAAAAACATTACTGAATGGCCATTGACATTCTTAGTTGACAATTATAATAATAGGGCCGCAACTCCCGAGGTCAAGAGTTCAAAACCCAAATCGGGCCAAAAAATTAGGTTTTTTTTATCGAAGAACTGCTACTGAGAAGCCCGGAGGTCTGGAAGTGTGTCCCATGCCTTGGAAAGCACGTAAAGTGCGTCCTGCCCCTGAAATCATTCCATCGAATTGCCATCCCATCAGATAATGAGAGTAAGGGAATAGAGAGAGTGGATCAAACTGTAAATTAAACTAAGGAACATCTTTCCTCTGTTTCCTATAATTAATTGATGATTAATTTAATATTTGATGTCTACAATTATTATTTCACACTATATATACTTGTCTAATACTTCAATATTGAATAAATCATTTTGATTTTGAAATGATTTTCCTAGTAGCCAGTATTGCCAGTATTGCACTGCTTCTTTAATAGCCAAACACTCTAAATATATAGCTTTTTTCTTTTTTTACGCCAAAAATATAAAAAAATATTAAAAACGCCAAAAAATCTAATATAATAACGCTTATTTTTAAAAATAAGCGACCGGTTTGTCTTTCCCATCAGGTTGTGTCTGTTTCACAATGGCTCCAATTCCCTCTATAGAACCGTCTGTATAAATTTTAATTGGTAAATCTTTATCATAAATTTCCAAAGGTGGTTGAGAGCACAGTATTCTTTTTATTTTTTCAAATGCCTCATGACATTTGTCAGATCAAATGAAATTTTGCATCGGATCTAGTATTATTGCAATTCTTGGAATATATTCATGATAATAATTTATTTTCCCTAGAAACTGTCTGACTTGTTTCTGTGTTTTTGGGATTAGAATTTTTTTATTGAAATTATCTGTTAATGGTTTTGTAGAATTGTTTTGTATAATATGTCCCAGATATTTTACAGTATCTGAGGCATTTCGTGCATTTTGTGAATTTCAATTTAAAACCTATTTTAATTGCATCCAACAGCTGTTTTAGATGTTGAATATGTTAATCAAAAAATTTTGAAAAACTAGAATATATCTTTATCATTTACAGCGAAATCTGTAAATTTATGCTTTCTAAGTATATTGCTTAAGATCCTCTGAAATGTGATATTTGCTGTTTTTAACCATTGGAAATGTCCTTTTTTGTTACTATGTCATCTATTAATGGAAATGGTTGGTACTCCGGTATTACTATTTTATTCAGTTCTCTAAAATATATACGTAATTTGGATTTTTTGTTTTCCTCTTTTTAAATCGCCAACGTGACAAATGTAGCAAATGGACTGTGGATTCTTCTATAAGTTTATTATCCAATCATTTTGTTATATGTATGTTGTTTATATGTTGTATGATATGTAAGGCCTTTTACAACAATATTTGTCTACAAGTAATTCAATTCTAGCTTCATATCAATTGACAGTACCAACATCATATTTATTTTTTGCAAATACTGTGTTATTTCATCAATTAATTTATTTATTTGAGATTTTCTATTCTCATTTAAATGATCTGTATTTATTTCAAAATCTTCTTCTTTTACATGTTTATTGTAATTAATCATGTTTTGTTTTGTATCTGTGTTTTCTGTATTTTCTTCCTCTTCAGGATTCATTTTCATTTAAGTATTGTTTTTGGGATATTTTTAAGTCTTCGTTATAAAACTTATTTATTGCAAGAAGCAATATTGTAGATTTAGTAAATAATTCACTGAGACCTGAGTCAAAAAGATTGAATTTATTTAAACTCAGAACAAGAGAAAATGAGCGAGTATATCAATAGTTCACCATTTCCTAAACTTTATATTTTTATCCTATTAATAAAATTTAATTTAGTTAAACTCAGAACGAGAGAAAATGGCGAGCGATACAGAAAATTATATACATTTTATTTCATGAGTGAGTATATCAGTAGCTCATAATTTCTTAAGCTTTATCTTTATATCCTAGTAATAAGATTTAATTTAGTTAAACTCAGAACGAGAGAAAATGACCGAGTGCTACAGAAAATTATATACATTTTATTAAACGATTGAGTATATCAGTAGCTCATAATTTCCTGAAGTATATCTTTATATCCTAGTAATAAGATTTAATTTTGTTCAATTCAGAAAGAGAGAAAAGGAGCGAGAATATCAGTAGCTCACCATTTCCTAAACTTTATATTTATATCCTAGCAATAAAATTGAATTCAGGTAAACTCAGAACGAGAGAAAATTAGCGAGCGCTACAGAAAATTATATGCATTTAATTTATTGATTTAGTATATCAGTACCTCATAATTTCTTAAGCTATATCTTTATATCCTAGTAATAAAATTGAATTTAGTTAAACTCAGAACGAGAGAAAATGGCGAGCGATACAGAAAATTATATACATTTTATTTCATGACTTAGTATATCAGTAGCTCACCATTTCATAAACTATATCTTCATATCCTAGTAATAAGATTTGATTAAGTTAAACTCAGACCGAGAGAAAATGAGCGAGTATATCAGTAGCTCACCATTTTCTTAACTATATTTTTATATCCTAGTGATAAGAATTAATTTGGTTAAACTCAGAACGAGAGAAAATGAGCGTATATATCAGTAGCTCACGTTTTCCTAAACTTTATCTTTATATCCTAGTAATAAGATTTAATTTAGTTAAACTCAGAACGAGAGAAAATGAGCGAGTATTACAGTAGCTCACCATTTCATAAACTACATCTTCATATCCTAGTAATAAAATTTGATTAAGTTAAACTCAGAACGAGAGAAAATGAGCATATATATCAGTAGCTCACCATTTTCTTAACTATATTTTTATATCCTAGTGATAAGAATTAATTTGGTTAAACTCAGAACGAGAGAAAATGAGCGTATATATCAGTAGCTCACGTTTTCCTAAACTTATCTTTATATCCTAGTAAAAAGATTGAATTTACTTAAACTCAGAACAAGAGAAAATGAGCGAGTATATCAGTAGCTCACCATTTTCTTAACTATATTTTTATATCCTAGTGATAAGAATTAATTTGGTTTAACACAGAACGAGAGAAAATTAGCGTATATATCAGTAGCTCACGTTTTCCTAAACTTTATCTTTATATCCTAGTAAAAAGATTGAATTTATTTAAACTCAGAACGAGAGAAAATGAGCGAGTATTACAGTAGCTCACCATTTCATAAACTATATCTTTATATCCTAGTAATAAGATTTGATTAAGTTAAACTCAGAACGAGAGAAAATGGCGAGCGATACAGAAAATTATATACATTTTATTTCATGAGTGAGTATATCAGTAGCTCATAATTTCTTAAGCTATATCTTTATATCCTAGTAATAAGATTTAATTTAGTTAAACTCAGAACGAAAGAAAATGACCGAGTGCTACAAAAAATTATATACATTTTATTAAACGATTGAGTATATCAGTAGCTCATAATTTCCTGAACTATATCTTTATATCCTAGTAATAAGATTTAATTTTGCTCAATTCAGAAAGAGAGAAAAGGAGCGAGAATATCAGTAGTTCACCATTTCCTAAACTTTATATTTATATCCTAGCAATAAAATTGAATTTAGTAAACTCAGAACGAGAGAAAATGAGCGAGTATTACAGTAGCTCACCATTTCATAAACTATATCTTTATATCCTAGTAATAAGATTTGATTAAGTTAAACTCAGAATGAGAGAAAATGAGCATATATATCAGTAGCTCACGTTTTCCTAAACTTATCTTTATATCCTAGTAAAAAGATTGAATTTACTTAAACTCAGAACAAGAGAAAATGAGCGAGTATATCAGTAGCTCACCATTTTCTTAACTATATTTTTATATCCTAGTGATAAGAATTAATTTGGTTTAACACAGAACGAGAGAAAATTAGCGTATATATCAGTAGCTCACGTTTTCCTAAACTTTATCTTTATATCCTAGTAAAAAGATTGAATTTATTTAAACTCAGAACAAGAGAAAATGAGCGAGTATATCAATAGTTCACCATTTCCTAAACTTTATATTTTTATCCTATTAATAAAATTAAATTTAGTTAAACTCAGAACGAGAGAAAATGGCGAGCGATACAGAAAATTATATACATTTTATTTCATGAGTGAGTATATCAGTAGCTCACCATTTTCTTAACTATATTTTTATATCCTAGTGATAAGAATTAATTTGGTTAAACTCAGAACGAGAGAAAATGAGCGTATATATCAGTAGCTCACGTTTTCCTAAACTTTATCTTTATATCCTAGTAATAAGATTTAGCTTACTTAAACTCAGAACGAGAGAAAATGAGCATATATATCAGTAGCTCACGTTTACCTCAACTTATCTTTATATCCTAGTAAAAAGATTGAATTTACTTAAACTCAGAACAAGAGAAAATGAGTGAGTATATCAGTAGCTCACAATTTTCTTAACTATATTTTTATATCCTAGTGATAAGCATTAATTTGGTTAAACTCAGAACGAGAGAAAATGAGCGTATATATCAGTAGCTCACGTTTTCCTAAACTTTATCTTTATATCCTAGTAAAAAGATTGAATTTATTTAAACTCAGAACGAGAGAAAATGAGCGAGTATTACAGTAGCTCACCATTTCATAAACTATATCTTCATATCCTAGTAATAAGATTTAATTAAGGTAAACTCAGAACGAGAGAAAATGAGCGAGTATATCAGTAACTCACCATTTTCTTAACTATATTTTTATATCCTAGTGATAAGAATTAATTTGGTTAAACTCAGAACGAGAGAAAATGAGCGTATATATCAGTAGCTCACGTTTTCCTAAACTTTATCTTTATATCCTAGTAATAAGATTTAATTTAGTTAAACTCAGAACGAGAGAAAATGAGCGAGTATTACAGTAGCTCACCATTTCATAAACTACATCTTCATATCCTCGTAATAAAATTTGATTAAGTTAAACTCAGAACGAGAGAAAATGAGCATATATATCAGTAGCTCACGTTTACCTTAAATTATCTTTATATCCTAGTAAAAAGATTGAATTAACTTAAACTCAGAACAAGAGAAAATGAGCGAGTATATCAGTAGCTCACCATTTTCTAAACTATATTTTTATATCCTAGTGATAAGAATTAATTTGGTTAAACTCAGAACGAGAGAAAATGAGCGTATATATCAGTAGCTCACGTTTTCCTAAACTTTATCTTTATATCCTAGTAAAAAGATTGAATTTATTTAAACTCAGAACGAGAGAAAATGAACGAGTATATCAGTAGTTGACCATATCCTTAACTTTATCTTTTTATCCTAGTAATAAGATTTTACTGAATTAAACTCAGAACAAGAGAAAATGAGCGAGTATATCAGTAGCTCATAATTTCTTAAGCTATATCTTTATATCCTAGAAATAAGATTTAATTTAGTTAAACTCAGAATGAGAGAAAATGAGCGAGTATTACAGTAGCTCACCATTTCATAAACTATATCTTCCTATCCTAGTAATAAGATTTGATTAAGTTAAACTCAGAACGAGAGAAAATGAGCGAGTATATCAGTAGCTCACCATTTTCTTAACTATATTTTTATATCCTAGTGATAAGAATTAATTTGGTTAAACTCAGAACGAGAGAAAATTAGCGTATATATCAGTAGCTCACGTTTTCCTAAACTTTATCTTTATATCCTAGTAAAAAGATTGAATTTATTTAAACTCAGAACGAGAGAAAATGAGCGAGTATTACAGTAGCTCACCATTTCATAAACTATATCTTTATATCCTAGTAATAAGATTTGATTAAGTTAAACTCAGAACGAGAGAAAATGGCGAGCGATACAGAAAATTATATACATTTTATTTCATGAGTGAGTATATCAGTAGCTCATAATTTCTTAAGCTATATCTTTATATCCTAGTAATAAGATTTAATTTAGTTAAACTCAGAACGAAAGAAAATGACCGAGTGCTACAAAAAATTATATACATTTTATTAAACGATTGAGTATATCAGTAGCTCATAATTTCCTGAACTATATCTTTATATCCTAGTAATAAGATTTAATTTTGCTCAATTCAGAAAGAGAGAAAAGGAGCGAGAATATCAGTAGTTCACCATTTCCTAAACTTTATATTTATATCCTAGCAATAAAATTGAATTTAGTAAACTCAGAACGAGAGAAAATGAGCGAGTATTACAGTAGCTCACCATTTCATAAACTATATCTTTATATCCTAGTAATAAGATTTGATTAAGTTAAACTCAGAATGAGAGAAAATGAGCATATATATCAGTAGCTCACGTTTACCTAAACTTATCTTTATATCCTAGTAAAAAGATTGAATTTATTTAAACTCAGAACAAGAGAAAATGAGCGAGTATATCAATAGTTCACCATTTCCTAAACTTTATATTTTTATCCTATTAATAAAATTAAATTTAGTTAAACTCAGAACGAGAGAAAATGGCGAGCGATACAGAAAATTATATACATTTTATTTCATGAGTGAGTATATCAGTAGCTCACCATTTTCTTAACTATATTTTTATATCCTAGTGATAAGAATTAATTTGGTTAAACTCAGAACGAGAGAAAATGAGCGTATATATCAGTAGCTCACGTTTTCCTAAACTTTATCTTTATATCCTAGTAATAAGATTTAGCTTACTTAAACTCAGAACGAGAGAAAATGAGCATATATATCAGTAGCTCACGTTTACCTCAACTTATCTTTATATCCTAGTAAAAAGATTGAATTTACTTAAACTCAGAACAAGAGAAAATGAGTGAGTATATCAGTAGCTCACAATTTTCTTAACTATATTTTTATATCCTAGTGATAAGCATTAATTTGGTTAAACTCAAAACGAGAGAAAATGAGCGTATATATCAGTAGCTCACGTTTTCCTAAACTTTATCTTTATATCCTAGTAAAAAGATTGAATTTATTTAAACTCAGAACGAAAGAAAATGAACGAGTATATCAGTAGTTGACCATATCCTTAACTTTATCTTTTTATCCTAGTAATAAGATTTTACTGAATTAAACTCAGAACAAGAGAAAATGAGCGAGTATATCAGTAGCTCACCATTTCCTAAACTTTATATTTTTATATTATGTTTGTATATATTATATTATTAAATTATATATATTAACTTTATATATTTATATTTTTATATTAATATTTATATTATATTATGTAATAAAATTTAATTTAGTTAAACTTAGAACGAGAGAAAATGGCGAGCGATACAGAAAATTATATACATTTTATTTCATGAGTGAGTATATCAGTAGCTCATAATTTCTTAAGCTATATCTTTATATCCTAGTAATAAGATTTAATTTAGTTAAACTCAGAACGAGAGAAAATGAGCGAGTATTACAGTAGCTCACCATTTCATAAACTATATCTTCATATCCTAGTAATAAGATTTGATTAAGTTAAACTCAGAACGAAAGAAAATGAGCGAGTATATCAGTAGCTCATAATTTCTTTAGCTATATCTTTATATCCTAGTGATAAGAATTAATTTGGTTAAACTCAGAACGGGAGAAAATGAGCGTATATATCAGTAGCTCACGTTTTCCTAAACTTTATCTTTATATCCTAGTAATAAGATTTAATTTAGTTAAACTCAGAACGAGAGAAAATGAGCGAGTATTACAGTAGCTCACCATTTCATAAACTATATCTTCATATCCTAATAAAAAGATTGAATTTACTTAAACTCAGAACAAGAGATAATGAGCGAGTATATCAGTAGCTCACCATTTTCTTAACTATATTTTTATATCCTAGTGATAAGAATTAATTTGGTTAAACTCAGAACGAGAGAAAATGAGCGTATATATCAATAGCTCACGTTTTCCTAAACTTTATCTTTATATCCTAGTAAAAAGATTGAATTTATTTAAACTCAGAACGAGAGAAAATGAACGAGTATATTAGTAGTTGACCATATCCTTAACTTTAACTTTTTATCCTAGTAATAAGATTTTACTGAATAAAACTCAGAACAAGAGAAAATGAGCGAGTATATCAGTAGCTCAGCATTTCCTAAACTTTATATTTTTATCCTAGTAATAAAATTTAATTTACTTAAACTCAGAACGAGAGAAAATGGGCGTATATATCAGTAGCTCACGTTTTCCTAAACTTTATCTTTATATCCTAGTAAAAAGATTGAATTTATTTAAACTCAGAACGAGAGAAAATGAGCGAGTATTACAGTAGCTCACCATTTCATAAACTATATCTTTATATCCTAGTTATAAGATTTAATTAACTTAAACTCAGAACGAGAGAAAATGAGCGAGTATATCAGTAGCTCACTATTTTCTTAACTATATTTTTATATCCTAGTGATAAAAATTAATTTGGTTAAACTCAGAACGAGAGAAAATGAGCGTATATATCAGTAGCTCACGTTTTCCTAAACTTTATCTTTATATCCTAGTAATAAGATTTAATTTAGTTAAACTCAGAACGAGAGAAAATGAGCGAGTATTACAGTAGCTCACCATTTCATAAACTATATCTTCATATCCTAGTAATAAGATTTAATTTAGTTAACCTCAGAACGAGAGAAAATGAGCGAGTATTACAGTAGCTCACCATTTCATAAACTATATCTTTATATCCTAGTTATAAGATTTAATTAAGTTAAACTCAGAACGAGAAAAAATGAGCGAGTATATCAGTAGCTCACCATTTTCTTAACTATATTTTTATATCCTAGTGATAAGCATTAATTTGGTTAAACTCAGAACGAGAGAAAATGAGCGTATATATCAGTAACTCACGTTTTCCTAAACTTTATCTTTATATCCTAGTAAAAAGATTGAATTTATTTAAACTCAGAACGAAAGAAAATGAAGGAGTATATCAGTAGTTGACCATATCCTTAACTTTATCTTTTTATCCTAGTAATAAGATTTTACTGAATTAAACTCAGAACAAGAGAAAATGAGCGAGTATATCAGTAGCTCACCATTTCCTAAACTTTATATTTTTATATTATGTTTGTATATATCAGCCGAGATGGCCCAGTGGTAAGAACGCGTGAATCTTAACCGATGATCGTGGGTTCAAACCCGGGCAAGCACCACTGAATTTTCATGTGCTTAATTTGTGATTATAATTCATCTCGTGCTTTACGGTGAAGGAAAACATCGTGAGGAAACCTGCATGTGTCTTATTTCACTGAAATTCTGCCACATGTGAATTCCACCAACCCGCATTGGAGCAGCGTGGTGGAATAAGCTCCAAACCTTCTCCTCAAAAAGAGGAGAAGAGGCCTATAGCCCAGCAGTGGGACTTTCACAGGCTGTTACATTACATCCTAGTAATAAGATTTGATTAAGTTAAACTCAGAACGAGAGAAAATGAGCGAGTATATCAGTAGCTCATAATTTCTTTAGCTATATCTTTATATCCTAGTGATAAGAATTAATTTGGTTAAACTCAGAACGAGAGAAAATGAGCGTATATATCAGTAGCTCACGTTTTCCTAAACTTTATCTTTATATCCTAGTAATAAGATTTATTTTAGTTAAACTCAGAATGAGAGAAAATGAGCGAGTATTACAGTAGCTCACCATTTCATAAACTATATCTTCATATCCTAGTAATAAGATTTGATTAAGTTAAAATCAGAACGAGAGAAAATGAGCATTTATATCAGTAGCTCACGTTTACCTTAACTTATCTTTATATCCTAATAAAAAGATTGAATTTACTTAAACTCAGAACAAGAGAAAATGAGCGAGTATATCAGTAGCTCACCATTTTCTTAACTATATTTTTATATCCCAGTGATAAGAATTAATTTGGTTAAACTCAGAACGAGAGAAAATGAGCGTATATATCAGTAGCTCACGTTTTCCTAAACTTTATATTTATATCCTAGCAATAAAATTGAATTCAGTAAACTCAGAACGAGAGAAAATGAGCGAGTATTACAGTAGCTCACCATTTCCTAAACTTTATATTTTTATCCTATTAATAAAATTTAATTTAGTTAAACTCAGAACGAGAGAAAATGGCGAGCGATACAGAAAATTATATACATTTTATTTCATGAGTGAATATATCAGTAGCTCATAATTTCTTAAGCTATATCTTTATATCCTAGTAATAAGATTTAATTTAGTTAAACTCAGAACAAGAGAAAATGAGCGAGTATATCAGTAGCTCACCATTTCCTAAACTTTATATTTTTATCCTAGTAATAAAATTTAATTTAGTTAAACTCAGAACGAGAGAAAATGGCGAGCTATACAGAAAATTATATACATTTTATTTCATGACTTAGTATATCAGTAGCTCATAATTTCTTTAGCTATATCTTTATATCCTAGTAATAAGATTTAATTTAGTTAAACTCAGAACGAGAGAAAATGAGCGAGTATTACAGTAGCTCACCATTTCATAAACTATATCTTCATATCCTAGTAAATAAGATTTAATTTAGTTAAACTCAGAACGAGAAAAAATGAGCGAGTAATACAGTAGCTCACCATTTCATAAACTATATCTTTATATCCTAGTTATAAGATTTAATTAAGTTAAACTCAGAACGAGAGAAAATGAGCGAGTATATCAGTAGCTCACCATTTTCTTAACTATATTTTTATATCCTAGTGATAAGAATTAATTTGGTTAAACTCAGAACGAGAGAAAATGAGCGTATATATCAGTAGCTCACGTTTTCCTAAACTTTATCTTTATATCCTAGTAATAAGATTTAATTTAGTTAAACTCAGAACGAGAGAAAATGAGCGAGTATTACAGTAGCTCACCATTTCATAAACTATATCTTTATATCCTAGAAATAAGATTTAAATATCCTAGTAATAAAATTGAATTTAGTTTAACTCAGAACGAGAGAAAATTAGCGAGCGCTACAGAAAATTATATGCATTTAATTTATCGATTGAGTATATCAGTAGCTCATAATTTCCTGAACTATATCTTTATATCCTAGTTATAAGATTTAATTTTGATCAATTCAGAACGAGAAAAAATGAGCGAGTATATCAGTAGCTCACCATTTCCTTAACTATATCTTTATATCCTAGTAATAAAATTTAATTTAGTTAAATTCTGAACGAGAGAAAATGAGCGAGTCCATCAGTAGCTCACCATTCCCTAAACTTTATCTTTATATCTTAATAATCAGATTCTGAGTTAACTTAAGTTAAACTCTGAACGAGAGAAAATGAGCGCGTATATGAGTAGCTCAACTTTCGTTAACTTTATCTTTTTATCCTAGTAATAAAATTGAATTTAGTTAAACTCAGAACGAGAGAAAATGTCGAGTGATACAGAAAATTATAAACATTTTATTTAATGATTGAGTATATTAGTAGCTCATAATTTCTTAAACTATATCTTTATATCCTAGTAATAAGATTTAATTTAATTAAACTCAGAACGAGAGAAAATGAGCGAGTATATCAGTAGCTCACCATTTCCTTAACTTTATCTTTTTATCCTAGTAATAATATTTAATTTTGTTAAATTCACAACGAAAGAAAATGAGCGAGAATATCAGTAGCTCAGCATTTCCTAAACTTTATATTTATATCCTAGTAATGAAATTGAATTTAGTTAAACTCAGAACGAGAGATAATGGCGAGCTATACAGAAAATAATATACATTTTATTTAATGAGTGAGTATATCAGAAGCTCATTATTTCTTAAACTATATCTTTATATCCTTTTTTTTTTTTTTTTTTTGTTTTTTTTTTTTTGTTGTCGAGGAGGAAAGGCATTTACGCCTACCGCCCGGTCCGCGACCGGGACGGTTATGTGGGACTCACGAGGCAGAAGGCCACCGTCCTACCCACTAAAACCTCCCCGTTTCCGTCTCACCGCAGGCGGCGGGGTTACGGGAACGCGTTAGCTCACCACCGCGACCCCGCCAGCGGCCGTCGCTATGGGTTAGCGACCCACCGGGTGTTTTTTATTGAGGTTGTCTCCTCTTGGCCCAGCCGGTGAAGGCCAGACCCTCGGTCCCACCGCAGGCTGACGCCTGGATGGGGAAACGAGTTTGAGAGGCGGTGACTTTTTACGGTCTGTCCACCCAGCAACGACACCGAAACTGGGCGAACCCGCCTCTCCCTCCTCCTTCTACTCTACTCCTGTCTCCGGCTGCCCTAAAGGACACCGGAGACCAACTCCTCCTCCCTCCGGCAGTCCAAAGGACCCCGGAGTCCACCTACTTGCCACGAAGCCGCTCGCTAGTCCACTCTGCTGCAACAGAGAAGTACCAGGAGCGGCCCGTGACACTTCCGCCGCGTCAGTCTCAGCCGCGGTCGACAAGCATTCCGGAAAAAACGTCGGATTGCTGGTCGACCCCGTTGCCCAGGGTGCACCACGTGGAGGTGACTGACATGCACCCCTATATCTTTATATCCTAGTATTTAGATTTAATTTAGTTAAATTCAGAACAAGAGAAAATGAGCGAGAATATCAGTAGCTCACCATTTTCTAAACTTTTTCTTTAAATCCTAGGAATGAAATTGAATTTAGTTAAACACAGAACGAGAGTAAATGAGCGAATATATCAGTAGCTCACGTTTTCCTAAACTTTATCTTTTTATCCAAGTAAAATGATTTAATTTAGCTAAGCTCAGAACTAGAGAAAATGAGCGAGTATATCAGTAGCTCACTATTTCCTTAATAATTTTATCCTAGTAATAAGATTTAATTTAGTTAAAATCTGAACGAGAGAAAATGAGCGAGTCCATCAGTAGCGCACCATTTCCTTAACTATATCTTTATATCTTAATAATAAGATTTAATTTAGCTTAACTTAGAACGAGAGAAAATGAGCGAGCGCTAAAGAAAATAATGTGCATTTTATTTAACGATTGACTATATCAGTAGCTCACGTTTACCTAAACTTATCTTTATATCCTAGTAAAAAGATTGAATTTACTTAAACTCAGAACAAGAGAAAATGAGCGAGTATATCAGTAGCTCACCATTTTCTTAACTATATTTTTACATCCTAGTGATAAGAATTAATTTGGTTAAACTCAGAACGAGAGAAAATGAGCGTATATATCAGTAGCTCAATTTTTCCTAATCTTTATCTTTATATCCTAGTAATAAGATTTAATTTAGTTAAACTCAGAACGAGAGAAAATGAGCGAGTATTACAGTAGCTCACCATTTCCTAAACTATATCTTTATATCTTAATAATAAGATTCTGAGTTAACTTAAGTTAAACTCTGAACGAGAGAAAATGAGCGCGTATATGAGTAGCTCAACTTTCGTTAACTTTATCTTTTTATCCTAGTAATAAAATTGAATTTAGTTAAACTCAGAACGAGAGAAAATGTCGAGTGATACAGAAAATTATAAACATTTTATTTAATGATTGAGTATATTAGTAGCTCATAATTTCTTAAACTATATCTTTATATCCTAGTAATAAGATTTAATTTAATTAAACTCAGAACGAGAGAAAATGAGCGAGTATATCAGTAGCTCACCATTTCCTTAACTTTATCTTTTTATCCTAGTAATAATATTTAATTTTGTTAAATTCACAACGAAAGAAAATGAGCGAGAATATCAGTAGCTCAGCATTTCCTAAACTTTATATTTATATCCTAGTAATAAGATTTAATTTAGTTAAACTCAGAACGAGAAAAAATGAGCGAGTATATCAGTAGCTCACCATTTTCTTAACTATATTTTTATATCCTAGTGATAAGCATTAATTTGGTTAAACTCAGAACGAGAGAAAATGAGCGTATATATCAGTAACTCACGTTTTCCTAAACTTTATCTTTATATCCTAGTAAAAAGATTGAATTTATTTAAACTCAGAACGAAAGAAAATGAAGGAGTATATCAGTAGTTGACCATATCCTTAACTTTATCTTTTTATCCTAGTAATAAGATTTTACTGAATTAAACTCAGAACAAGAGAAAATGAGCGAGTATATCAGTAGCTCACCATTTCCTAAACTTTATATTTTTATATTATGTTTGTATATATCAGCCGAGATGGCCCAGTGGTAAGAACGCGTGAATCTTAACCGATGATCGTGGGTTCAAACCCGGGCAAGCACCACTGAATTTTCATGTGCTTAATTTGTGATTATAATTCATCTCGTGCTTTACGGTGAAGGAAAACATCGTGAGGAAACCTGCATGTGTCTTATTTCACTGAAATTCTGCCACATGTGAATTCCACCAACCCGCATTGGAGCAGCGTGGTGGAATAAGCTCCAAACCTTCTCCTCAAAAAGAGGAGAAGAGGCCTATAGCCCAGCAGTGGGACTTTCACAGGCTGTTACATTACATCCTAGTAATAAGATTTGATTAAGTTAAACTCAGAACGAGAGAAAATGAGCGAGTATATCAGTAGCTCATAATTTCTTTAGCTATATCTTTATATCCTAGTGATAAGAATTAATTTGGTTAAACTCAGAATGAGAGAAAATGAGCGTATATATCAGTAGCTCACGTTTTCCTAAACTTTATCTTTATATCCTAGTAATAAGATTTATTTTAGTTAAACTCAGAATGAGAGAAAATGAGCGAGTATTACAGTAGCTCACCATTTCATAAACTATATCTTCATATCCTAGTAATAAGATTTGATTAAGTTAAAATCAGAACGAGAGAAAATGAGCATTTATATCAGTAGCTCACGTTTACCTTAACTTATCTTTATATCCTAATAAAAAGATTGAATTTACTTAAACTCAGAACAAGAGAAAATGAGCGAGTATATCAGTAGCTCACCATTTTCTTAACTATATTTTTATATCCCAGTGATAAGAATTAATTTGGTTAAACTCAGAACGAGAGAAAATGAGCGTATATATCAGTAGCTCACGTTTTCCTAAACTTTATATTTATATCCTAGCAATAAAATTGAATTCAGTAAACTCAGAACGAGAGAAAATGAGCGAGTATTACAGTAGCTCACCATTTCCTAAACTTTATATTTTTATCCTATTAATAAAATTTAATTTAGTTAAACTCAGAACGAGAGAAAATGGCGAGCGATACAGAAAATTATATACATTTTATTTCATGAGTGAATATATCAGTAGCTCATAATTTCTTAAGCTATATCTTTATATCCTAGTAATAAGATTTAATTTAGTTAAACTCAGAACAAGAGAAAATGAGCGAGTATATCAGTAGCTCACCATTTCCTAAACTTTATATTTTTATCCTAGTAATAAAATTTAATTTAGTTAAACTCAGAACGAGAGAAAATGGCGAGCTATACAGAAAATTATATACATTTTATTTCATGACTTAGTATATCAGTAGCTCATAATTTCTTTAGCTATATCTTTATATCCTAGTAATAAGATTTAATTTAGTTAAACTCAGAACGAGAGAAAATGAGCGAGTATTACAGTAGCTCACCATTTCATAAACTATATCTTCATATCCTAGTAAATAAGATTTAATTTAGTTAAACTCAGAACGAGAAAAAATGAGCGAGTAATACAGTAGCTCACCATTTCATAAACTATATCTTTATATCCTAGTTATAAGATTTAATTAAGTTAAACTCAGAACGAGAGAAAATGAGCGAGTATATCAGTAGCTCACCATTTTCTTAACTATATTTTTATATCCTAGTGATAAGAATTAATTTGGTTAAACTCAGAACGAGAGAAAATGAGCGTATATATCAGTAGCTCACGTTTTCCTAAACTTTATCTTTATATCCTAGTAATAAGATTTAATTTAGTTAAACTCAGAACGAGAGAAAATGAGCGAGTATTACAGTAGCTCACCATTTCATAAACTATATCTTTATATCCTAGAAATAAGATTTAAATATCCTAGTAATAAAATTGAATTTAGTTTAACTCAGAACGAGAGAAAATTAGCGAGCGCTACAGAAAATTATATGCATTTAATTTATCGATTGAGTATATCAGTAGCTCATAATTTCCTGAACTATATCTTTATATCCTAGTTATAAGATTTAATTTTGATCAATTCAGAACGAGAAAAAATGAGCGAGTATATCAGTAGCTCACCATTTCCTTAACTATATCTTTATATCCTAGTAATAAAATTTAATTTAGTTAAATTCTGAACGAGAGAAAATGAGCGAGTCCATCAGTAGCTCACCATTCCCTAAACTTTATCTTTATATCTTAATAATCAGATTCTGAGTTAACTTAAGTTAAACTCTGAACGAGAGAAAATGAGCGCGTATATGAGTAGCTCAACTTTCGTTAACTTTATCTTTTTATCCTAGTAATAAAATTGAATTTAGTTAAACTCAGAACGAGAGAAAATGTCGAGTGATACAGAAAATTATAAACATTTTATTTAATGATTGAGTATATTAGTAGCTCATAATTTCTTAAACTATATCTTTATATCCTAGTAATAAGATTTAATTTAATTAAACTCAGAACGAGAAAAAATGAGCGAGTATATCAGTAGCTCACCATTTCCTTAACTTTATCTTTTTATCCTAGTAATAATATTTAATTTTGTTAAATTCACAACGAAAGAAAATGAGCGAGAATATCAGTAGCTCAGCATTTCCTAAACTTTATATTTATATCCTAGTAATGAAATTGAATTTAGTTAAACTCAGAACGAGAGATAATGGCGAGCTATACAGAAAATAATATACATTTTATTTAATGAGTGAGTATATCAGAAGCTCATTATTTCTTAAACTATATCTTTATATCCTTTTTTTTTTTTTTTTTTTGTTTTTTTTTTTTGTTGTCGAGGAGGAAAGGCATTTACGCCTACCGCCCGGTCCGCGACCGGGACGGTTATGTGGGACTCACGAGGCAGAAGGCCACCGTCCTACCCACTAAAACCTCCCCGTTTCCGTCTCACCGCAGGCGGCGGGGTTACGGGAACGCGTTAGCTCACCACCGCGACCCCGCCAGCGGCCGTCGCTATGGGTTAGCGACCCACCGGGTGTTTTTTATTGAGGTTGTCTCCTCTTGGCCCAGCCGGTGAAGGCCAGACCCTCGGTCCCACCGCAGGCTGACGCCTGGATGGGGAAACGAGTTTGAGAGGCGGTGACTTTTTACGGTCTGTCCACCCAGCAACGACACCGAAACTGGGCGAACCCGCCTCTCCCTCCTCCTTCTACTCTACTCCTGTCTCCGGCTGCCCTAAAGGACACCGGAGACCAACTCCTCCTCCCTCCGGCAGTCCAAAGGACCCCGGAGTCCACCTACTTGCCACGAAGCCGCTCGCTAGTCCACTCTGCTGCAACAGAGAAGTACCAGGAGCGGCCCGTGACACTTCCGCCGCGTCAGTCTCAGCCGCGGTCGACAAGCATTCCGGAAAAAACGTCGGATTGCTGGTCGACCCCGTTGCCCAGGGTGCACCACGTGGAGGTGACTGACATGCACCCCTATATCTTTATATCCTAGTATTTAGATTTAATTTAGTTAAATTCAGAACAAGAGAAAATGAGCGAGAATATCAGTAGCTCACCATTTTCTAAACTTTTTCTTTAAATCCTAGGAATGAAATTGAATTTAGTTAAACACAGAACGAGAGTAAATGAGCGAATATATCAGTAGCTCACGTTTTCCTAAACTTTATCTTTTTATCCAAGTAAAATGATTTAATTTAGCTAAGCTCAGAACTAGAGAAAATGAGCGAGTATATCAGTAGCTCACTATTTCCTTAATAATTTTATCCTAGTAATAAGATTTAATTTAGTTAAAATCTGAACGAGAGAAAATGAGCGAGTCCATCAGTAGCGCACCATTTCCTTAACTATATCTTTATATCTTAATAATAAGATTTAATTTAGCTTAACTTAGAACGAGAGAAAATGAGCGAGCGCTAAAGAAAATAATGTGCATTTTATTTAACGATTGACTATATCAGTAGCTCACGTTTACCTAAACTTATCTTTATATCCTAGTAAAAAGATTGAATTTACTTAAACTCAGAACAAGAGAAAATGAGCGAGTATATCAGTAGCTCACCATTTTCTTAACTATATTTTTACATCCTAGTGATAAGAATTAATTTGGTTAAACTCAGAACGAGAGAAAATGAGCGTATATATCAGTAGCTCAATTTTTCCTAATCTTTATCTTTATATCCTAGTAATAAGATTTAATTTAGTTAAACTCAGAACGAGAGAAAATGAGCGAGTATTACAGTAGCTCACCATTTCCTAAACTATATCTTTATATCTTAATAATAAGATTCTGAGTTAACTTAAGTTAAACTCTGAACGAGAGAAAATGAGCGCGTATATGAGTAGCTCAACTTTCGTTAACTTTATCTTTTTATCCTAGTAATAAAATTGAATTTAGTTAAACTCAGAACGAGAGAAAATGTCGAGTGATACAGAAAATTATAAACATTTTATTTAATGATTGAGTATATTAGTAGCTCATAATTTCTTAAACTATATCTTTATATCCTAGTAATAAGATTTAATTTAATTAAACTCAGAACGAGAGAAAATGAGCGAGTATATCAGTAGCTCACCATTTCCTTAACTTTATCTTTTTATCCTAGTAATAATATTTAATTTTGTTAAATTCACAACGAAAGAAAATGAGCGAGAATATCAGTAGCTCAGCATTTCCTAAACTTTATATTTATATCCTAGTAATAAGATTTAATTTAGTTAAACTCAGAACGAGAGAAAATGAGCGAGTATATCAGTAGCTCACCATTTCTTAAACTTTATCTTTTTATTCGAGTAATAAGATTTAACTTAATTTATATATCAGTAGCTCATAATTTCCTGAACTATATCTTTATATCCTAGTAATAAGATTTAATTTTGTCCAATTCAGAACGAGAGTCAAGATGATATCAGTAGCTCATCATTTCCGTAACTTTATCTTTATATCCGAGTAATAAAATTTAATTTAGTTAAAATCTGATCGAGAGAAAATGAGCGAGTCCATCAGTAGCTCACCATTTCCTTAACTATATCTTTATATCCTAGTAATAAAATTTAATTTAGTTAAAATCTGAACGAGAGAAAATGAGCGAGTCCATCAGTAGCTCACCATTTTCTTAACTATATCTTTATATCGTAATAATAAGATTTAATTTAGCTTAACTTAGAACGAGAGAAAATGAGCGAGCGCTAAAGAAAATAATGTGCATTTTATTTAACGATTGACTATATCAGTAGCTCACGTTTACCTAAACTTATCTTTATATCCTAGTAAAAAGATTGAATTTACTTAAACTCAGAACAAGAGAAAATGAGCGAGTATATCAGTAGCTCACCATTTTCTTAACTATATTTTTACATCCTAGTGATAAGAATTAATTTGGTTAAACTCAGAACGAGAGAAAATGTCGAGTGATACAGAAAATTATAAACATTTTATTTAATGATTGAGTATATCAGTAGCTCATAATTTCTTAAATTATATCTTTATATCCTAGTAACAAGATTTTATTTAGTTAAACTCAGAACGAGAGAAAATGAGCGGGTATATCAGTAGCTCACTATTTCTTTAACTATATCTTTATATCCTAGTAATAAGATTTAATTTAGTTAAACTCAGAACAAGTGTAAATGAGCGAATATATCAGTAGCTCACCATTTCCTAAACATTATCTTTATATCCAAGTAAAACGATTTAATTTAGTTAAACTCAGAACGAGAGAAAATGAGCGAGTATATCAGTAGCTCACCATTTCCTAAACTATATCTTTATATCCTAGTGATACGAATTAATTTAGTTAAACTCAGAACGAGAGTAAATGAGCGAGTATATCAGTAGCTCACCATTTCCTTAGCTTTATCTTTTTATCCTAGTAATAAGATTTATTAAGTTAAACTCAGAGCGAGAGAAAATGAGCGTGTATATCAGTAACTCACCATTTCCTAAACTATATCTTTATATCCTAGTGATAAGAATTAATTTAGTTAAACTCAGAACGAGAGTAATTGAGCGAGTATATGAGTATCACACAATTTCCTAAACTATATCTTTATATCCTATTAATAATATTTAAGTTAGTTAAACTCAGAACGAGAAAAAATGGCGAGCGTTAAAGAAAATTATATATATATTATTTAATGAGTGAGTATATCAGTAGCTCATAATTTCTTAAACTATATCTTTATATCCTAGTTATAAGATTTAATTTTGTTAAATTCAGAACGAGAGAAAATGAGCGAGAATATCAGTAGCTCACCATTTCCTAAACTTTATTTTTATATCCTAGTGATAAGAATTAATTTAGTTAAACTCAAAATGAGAGTAAATGAGCGAGTATATAAGTATCTCACCATTTCCTTAACTTTATCTTTTTATCCTAGTAATAAGATTTAATTTTGTTAAATTCAGAACGAGAGAAAATGAACGAGAATATCAGTAGCTCACCATTTCCTAAACTTTATCTTTATATCCCAATAATAAAATTAAATGTAGTTAAACTCAGAACGAGAGAAAATGAGTGAGTATATCAGTAGCTCACCATTTCTTAAACTGTATCTTTATATCCTAGTGATAAGAATTAATTTAGTTAAACTCAGAACGAGAGTAAATGAGCGAGTATATCAGTAGCTCACCGTTTCCTTAACTTTATCTTTTTATCCTTGTAATAACATTTAATTTTGTTAAATTCAGAACGAGAGAAAATGAGCGAGTATATCAGTAGCTCACCTTCCTTAACTTAATCTTTTTGTCCTAGTAATAAGATTTAACTTAATTAAACTCAGCACGAGAGAAAATGGCGAGCGATACAGAAAATTATGTACATTTTATTTGATTGTGAGTATATCAGTAGCTCATAATTTCTTAAACTTTGTCTTTATATCCTAGTAATAAAATTGAATTTAGTTCAACTCAGAACGAGAGAAAATGGCGAGCGATACAGAAAATTCATTTTATTTAATGAGTGAGTATATCAGTAGCTTAAAATTTGTTAAGCTATATCTTTATATCCTAGTAATAAGATTTAATTAAGTTAAACTCAGAACGAGAGAAAATGAGCGAGTATATCAGTAGCTCACCATTTCCTTACTAATTTTATCCTAGTAATAATAATAATAATAAAGCCATTTATTCCATATTTCAATATAACATTTCAAATGAAATTAGTAGTTTGTTAGTAGGTTTTCTTAAATTTTTTTTTTATTGTTAGTGTGGTTAGTCTTCATTGTGTGAAATATGGGGTCCATATTTCACACAATGAAATTTTTGGGTAAAGGCCCCCTCCAGTTTTTTCCACGTCTCTCTGTCCTTGCTTACTGTTAACCAGTCGCTCCCTGTGACATTGGTGATATCATCAGCCCACCGTTTTCTTGGTCTACCAACACTTCTCTTTCCCTCAGGGCCGTTCCATCTTGTGGTCTCAATAGTCCATCTTTTGTCAGTATATCGTGAGATATGTCCAGCCCACTTCCACTTAAGTGTGAGTGCATGTTTCAGAGCATAGGTGATTTTGGTTTTTTGTCTGATAGTTTCGTTCCTCACTTTATGTATTTTTCTGATTTTCAACATACTCCTTTCCATTGCTGTTTGGGTGGATTTGATTTTCTGTTTTGCTTTGCTTGTGAATACCCATGTTTCGCATCCATATAATAAGCATGGCAAGAGGCAAGTATCAAATACGATTTTTTTTAAATGCAATCCATAATGACCTTTTAGAATTTCTTTCTGAAACCAAAATTTTTTCCATGTAACATTAATTCTCCTTGTTATTTCTTCTTCGTTGCTAGTCTTGTTGAATGATACTTGTTTACCCAGATATATGTAGTCTTGGACATATTCTATGTAGTCTCCTTTTATTATGATAGGTCGCTCATAACTGTTAGTCATTATCTTTGTTTTATTTAAGTTCATTTCTAAACCAATTTTTGAGCTTTCATGATCCAGTGTCCTCATCATTTCTTCAATGTCCCTTGGAGTTTCGGCAATTATAGCTATGTCATCAGCGAATCTTAGGTGGTTTAGATATTTTCCGTTTACTAGCAGCCCTTTGTTTGACCAGTCTAACTTTCGAAATATGGTTTCGAGTACCGCAATAAAGAGTTTTGGCGATAAAGGATCTCCCTGTCTGACACCTCTTTCTATTTTTATTACGTCACCTCTAGTTTCTAGTTTTATTCTACTTGTGCTATTTGTATAGATATTTTTTAAGATGTTGATGTATTTTTGGTGCACATCTGAGCATTGTAATGCATTCCAAATTGAGTAGTGGCTAATGCTATCAAATGCTTTGCTGTAGTCTATGAAGGCGACATACAGGGGTCTATTAAATTCTTGGTGTTTTTCTATTATTTGTTCTAGCGTCTGTATGTGGTCCATTGTGCTGAAGCCTGATCTGAACCCAGCTTGCTCTGTTGGTTGCATTTTATCGATAGTTCCTTTTATTCTGGTTAAAAGTATACATGAGAACAGCTTGTACATGCTCGAAAGTAGACTTATGGGTCTATAATTTCCCACGTCAGAGGGATTTCCTTTTTTAAAAATTAGAATTATGTCAGATGTGCGCCATTGTTCTGGTACGGTTTCAGTATCCATTATCATGTTAAATAATCTTGTTAGATGGTTGATTAAAATGGGTGCAGCTGATTTGAGAACTTCGTTGTATATTCCATCTGGACCGGGACTCTTCTCATCTTTTAACCTCTTGATATGTTCGTACACTTCTATGTCTTTGATTGGTTCTATGTACGAGTTATTATTTTCGTTAGAATTGTTGGCTTCTATCTCGATATCATTTTTATTTTTTTTCCGGTATAGTTCCTTATAGAAGTTAGTTGCGTGTTTTAGAACATCTTTCCTTGAGTTGGTTGCCTCTGAGTTTTGTTCTAGCTTATGAATCCATGTTTTGTGTGTGGAGAGCTCCTTGAAGGCTCTTTTTGTGCTTCTAAATTTTTTTATATTTCTTGTGATAACTTCATGTCTATGGTTACTGTAGTCCTTCTTGATAGATCTGCTGGTTTCTTTGTATATTCTAGTAAGTTCAATTTTCATGTTTTTTTTGTGTTTGTTGTGTATTAACTCGGTGCGTCTATTAATTAATTCAATTGTACTTCTACTGAATATTTTATGTCCTTCTGCTTGAGTTTTATTTTTCAGCTTCAGACTTTCTGATATGCTTTTTTCTAGGAAATCGTAGTATATTTGAGTATCATCTGAGTCCATTTTATTGTTTCCTAGTTTTGTTTTTAGGCATGTTTTGTAACTTTCTATTTCTGCTTTTGACTTCGGTATCTTAGGTGGTGTTATGTAGTTCCTTCTGCTCTTTGGTGGATGTTTTTGTAGTACCGTTGCTCTCACTAGTCTGTGATCAGAGGGAAAAGGTATATTACTTATTGTCTCCACGTTTATTTTTTATTTATTTATTTAAAACTTTTTTGCCCACCACATTGAGTAGATTGACAAAAGGCGGACTTAATGCCTAAAGGCATTCTCTACCAGTCAACCTCTAGGCTAAGCGGAAATTCGTGAAGGCGGTAATTGATAATGAAAAATATACAAATATACCGACAAAAAATAAAATAAAAAACAGAGCTATATATTATATATATGTGAATAATATATATATATATATATATACACACATACATACACATATATACATATATATATATATACATATACATACATCCATACATACACACATACATAGATATACACATATACATACACACACAACATACAAATATACATATAAATAATAATGCATTATAGATGTCAGAGATGAAGAGAACTAGGAGTTTTCTGACAAGATATGCTCACGGAGACGAGTCTTAAAAGTAAGTTTAGAGGTGGCTTTCCTTATAGGCTCAGGTAATTTGTTCCATAATCGGACAGCTTGAACGGAGTTAAAGTTAGAAACGAAACCAGAAGTATGAATAGGAACAGATAGAAGGTAAGAATCGTAAGCGCAGCTGACGATCGTGATTATCACGCAAAAATTTGAACCTATCTTTCAAATAATCAGGAGAGAGAGGGTCAAAGAGAATAGAGAAAAGAGAAGACAGTAATCGGAAGTCTCTACGTTGTCGAATAGTAAACCATTTTAATTTGTCACGACACTGAGAAATATGATCGAACTTACGAAGACAGAAGATGAAGCGCAAAGAGTTATTTAAGAGACGGTCAAGTTTATTCCGATGAATTTCGTTAAGGTTGGAATAACATACGTCTGCATAATCGATTATGGGAAAGACCAAAGCGTGCACAAATAATATCTTAGTCTTGATGGGAAGGAAATTTCGAAGTCGATTGAGGCACCTTAGCGTGGCTGGGACTGAGCGGCTGATTTCGGAGATATGCACAGACCAGCTTAATGTGGAATCAATATGAAGACCAAGGTCTTTTACATGATGGCGGTAAGGAATAACGATGTCATTAAACAGAACGGGAGGCAAAGATGTTAAACCCAGATTAGTGACAAAGCGTGAGCTACCAATAACGATCGCTTGACATTTAGATGTATTGACCTTTATTCCAAATTTTTGAGACCAAGTACACTAGCCAGATTGTTATTAATAGTTACAACAGCATCACTTATATCATCCAGCCCGGTTTGACAATAAAGCTGCAAGTCGTCGGCGTAAAAATGATAAGAGCAGTTGATGTAAGTAGTAAGTAGGTTAATAAACAGAGAGAAAATAAGAGGAGATAAAATACCACCCTGCGGCACGCCAGTTTGAAGATCTAACCAATCAGAGAGAGATTGATCCAATCTAACTGCCTGCTTGCGGCCGCGAAGATATGAGGAAAACCACTCCAGAGCTGATGGTGAAAACTTGAGATGCTCGAGTATAGCAAGTACAATATCATGATCAACTATGTTAAAGGCGTTGGAGAAGTCAATTAAGACTAAAATGGTGACCATTCTATTCTTCATACCATCCCGAACATCCTCCGTGACCTTCAGAAGAGCGGTAGTAGTGCTATGACCGGACCGAAAACCAGACTGAAATGAACTAAGGATATTGTTGCTATAAACAAAGGAGGTTACTTGTTTGTAAACCGAGAGTTCGAGAACTTTGGATAAGAAGGGAAGGATAGAGATTGGTCTAAAGTCTTTTAATTGACTTGGGTTAGAAACTTTAGGAAGAGGAATGACAAAAGCCTTGCGCCAAGTTACAGGGAACATCCCGGATGACATGGAAAAGTTAACAATGTGAGTGATAGCAGGCAGTACTATATTTAGAATAGAGATGATCATTGACCGATTGATGCCATCAAAACCATCATAGCATTGGACTTAATTGAAAATAAAAAATTTCTAATTTCGTCATCAGTTACTGGAGAGAAAGTAAAGCTACCACTTGAAACAGCAGCCATGGCTCTAATTTCAGAAATCGTCATTAATTTAATAACAGAGTTTAAAAGCGTAGTAGAGGAAAAATGTTGATTTAAAACGTTGGGTGAGAGTGATGAGAAGACAATATTTCCTTTACGCTTTTTAAGACCCATGGTTTGAAGGAACTTCCACACAGTGGCCGTAGAAGCATTGGAGATATTACTGTGACAGTAGTGGCGCTTTGCTGTTCTTACCATCATATTACACCGGTTACGAGCAACTTTATATAATTCCCAATTTACAGCACTTCTGTTGTTTTTGTATCTCCGGAAGGCGCGATCACGACGTGTCATGGCCATACGCACCCCTTTTGTTAACCACGGTGCAGGTGACCGTCTTATCTTAACAGGTCTCAGTGGAGCATGTTTATCGAACAGTGATAATATGGACGAGTTAAAATGGGAGACTTTATCATCAAGTGACGAAGAACTGTATACCAGTGATAAGTCTAGTAAGTTAGCGTCCCTTATTAAAACTTCATGTTCAATTTTAGCAAAATTGCGGATCCAAACAATTGGAGGTTTAATTTTAGGGGGTTTTATTTTATACGCTAGGTATAAGAGGTCATGTCGAGAAAAGCCGGGAGCCAATAATTGACCGTATTTAAAAACATCATCAATAGAGGAAATAAAAGTTACGTCTAACCAAGAATCAGGCGCATCCGAATTATGATATGTAGGACCAGAAGGAAGAATGTAGAATGTAGAGAGTTTAGTACTAGCTTGGGATTGTTTGTCATTATATAATCGATTTCATTCTTTGTTTCTTGGTCAGGTGACATCCAAGTCCATCTGCGATTTTGTTTTTTCTTAAAAAATGTATTCATTATAGATACTTTACTTTTACTTTATACTTTATTGTACACCACAAGAAGAAAAAGAAAACAAAACAAGGATACATATATAATAAAAGTAATATACAAATTGGCGACCTTATCGCTACATAGCGATCTCTTCCAGGCAACCAACGGATTAAGAGAATAACTCATAGGATATGAGGTAGGTGGTGCTCTACTAATACATAAAATAATATTAAAATATGATTAAACAAACTAAAAAAAATAAATGTAAATATAAAATACATATAATATATATCAATAAATAAATTATATTATAAATACATATATAATTACAAGTATACAATATAAATACATACTATAAACAATAAGAGCGAATAAAAACGATAAGTCCTCAAACATAGCAGAAAAAAATTAATAATAATAAAAATAAAATATTTAATTAATTAATTAATTAATGGTGATAAGGCATTTGAGACAAAAAGTGATCTTTCACAAGTTTTTTAAAAATGTATATGGATTTAGCCTCCCGAATATTTAAAGGAAGGTCATTCCAGAGCTTAATAGCCTGAACTGTGAAAGAATTATTATAGAAAGATGAGTTATGTTCAGGCACCCTTAAGATCCATCTCTTCGCAGAACGAAGAACTTCTCCAGGATTCCCTAAAAATAAAAACTTCTCCTTCAAGTAAGGGGGAGTACCAGCGTGAAACAACACACAGTACAATATAGATAAGATGTGCGTATTCCGGCGAAGTCGAATGGGTAACCAATTAAGACGAGAACGAAATTGTGAAACGTGGTCATATTTGCGTAATCCAAATATAAACCGAATAAATGTGTTTTGTAGTCTCTCAAGCTTATTTAACTGGTCTTCGGTTAAGTCAACAAAGCTTGCGTCTGCATAATCAAGGATAGGAAGGAGTAGAGACTGTGCGAGCATAATTTTGGTAGGAATTGGAAGAAAATGTCGAAGACGACGCAAAGACCTCAGCGCAACAAACACCTTCCTGCTGATTTCATTTACATGGCGATATAGATAGTTTATGTTCGAAAGCGTAGTTAATAAGGCGGTCACCTCTTGCGTTTCGTTCTCCAAAACCATGTTGACCTATGATGGGATATTCATTTGCTTTTGAGCAACCTATTTTCGCGTTGAAATCTCCCATTACTATGACTTGGTCATTAGATAGTTCATGCGCTGATTCCATTTCTTTGTAGAATTGTTCAATTTTATCTTCTGATGCTATTTCGGTAGGTGCATATGCTTGGATTATTGATAAAGTAAAATTTTCAAATTTTAGTTGTAAAAATGCTACTCTTTCCGAAATTCCTATGAAGTTAGTAATATTTTTCTTATATTTTTTCTTAATAAGAAATCCTACTCCGTGCAGACCTTTCGTTTGAACAATGTAGCAAAAAATATAATTTTGGTGCTTTTCTATATTACATCCCAATCTTCTGACTTCTGAGAGTCCTAAGATATCGCAGTTGACGTTTTTTAAGGCATAGTTTAGTTCAAGGTATCTTTCTGTTGATAATAAGGATCTTACATTAAATGTGCACACTTTTAGAGTTGATGCTTTGCATGTATCTTTTGCATTTAATGGAGGGTAGTGGTCTAATTCCCCACGAGGACCAGTCGGCTTGGGGAATGTTTTTCTACTAATTTTATTTGGTACTTTTTTGGTAGTTTTACTGTTCCGGCGGCTGATGATTTTATCCTATGCTTCTGGTTCGGATGGGTGATTACCAGTAGGAAGGGAGTTGCTTCTGTTCCTCATCAAATCGAATGCATTGCGTCTGTTTGCTTTTGTTGTTTACGGGGTTGTTCAGATATGCTTAGCGAGGCGGGGGAGTCTCTTTTGCGTTTCACGTTTCCTGATTTTCCGTCTTTGACGATAAGCCTATCGTAATTTATTGTTGCATAGTTACCTTTCTTCCTCTCCTCTTCAAGTTTTGGTAGTAGTTCCCTTCTCCTATTAAGCACATCCTTCGGATAATCTTCAGAAGCATAGACATTGTTATTTAATTTGTTTTTGTTTTTCATAATTTCGCTTTTTTTCCAGTTGTTGACAAATGATATGAGTATTGGCCTCCCTTTTTCTTTTTGCTTGTCTCTTTTACCGATTCTGTATATCGTATTAATGTCTCTGTCTTCCACAAAAATATTCAAGTCATCTTTAAATTTCTTCTTAACAAGTTGAATAAGGGTTTTAATTGAAATTTCGCTTTCATGTAGTCCGTATAAAATGATATTGTTAACTCTTTTATGTTTTTCAAGGTAGTATATTTTTTCTTTCAATGTTTCATTTTCCAATCTCAATTCTTGAATTTCTCGTGTTAATGAAATAACTTTTCGTCTAACTGTGCTACAATTTCCTTTGTTTGTTTTGCTTAACGCGGAACGTAATTGTGTGAACGCAGCTATAAGGTTGTTAGGTTGGTACTAGCTTGAGATATTTGATATGGTAACACTGCACTGGTACAGTCAACTTGTATTGTCTTGACAGTTGACAAAACGTAGTAATGACAGCTAACCTTAAATGTCCTTTGATGTTTATCTCTCGAAAGGTTTTAATAGTTCAGTTTTCACTTAGTTTGTCGTTTGTTAATGCACTTTGGCGCGTTATGTTTGTGGTTTGAGTGTTTTTGTGTTGCACGTGATGCTATTTACACGGTTTTCGAATTAAAAACACAGACCACTAATCATTACGACTTTACGTTTACACCACCGGAACCGGAACTTTATCCTAGTAATAAGATTTAATTTTGTTAAATTCAGAACGAGAGAAAATGAGTGAGTATATCAGTAGCTCACCATTTCTTAAACTATATCTTTATATCCTAGTGATAAGAATTAATTTAGTTAAATTCAGAACGACAGAAACTGAGCGAGTATATCAGTAGTTCACCATTTCCTAAACTTTATTTTATATCCTAGAAATAAGATTAAATTCAGTTAAACTCAGAACGACAGAAAATGAGCGAGTATATCAGTAGTTCACCATTTCCTTAACTACATCTTTATATCCTTGTAATAATATTTAATTAAGTTAAACTCAGACCGAAAGAAAATGGCGAGCGATATAGAAAATTATTTACATTTTATTTAATGAGTGAGTTTATCAGTAGATCATAAATCCTAAGCTATATCTTTATATCCTAGTAATAAGATTTAATTTAGTTAAACTCAGAACGAGAGAAAATGAACGAGTATATCAGTAGTTCACCATTTCCTAAACTTTATTTTATATCCTAAAAATAAGATTAAATTCAGTTAAACCCAGAACGACAGAAAATGTGCGAGTATATCAGTAGTCCACCATTTCCTTAACTTTATCTTTATGTCCTAGTAATAAGATTTTATTAAATAAAACTCAGAACGAGAGAAAATGTGCGAGTATATCAGTAGCTCACCATTTCCTTAACTTTATCTTTATGTCCTAGTAATAAGATTAAATTTAGTTAAACTCAGAACGAGAGAAAATGGCGAGCTATTCAGAAAGTTATATACATTTTATTTCATGAGTGAGTATATCAGTCTCTCATAATTTCTTAAACTATATCTTTATATACTTAAAATAAGATTTAATTTAGTTAAACTCAGAACGAGTAAAAATGGCGAGCGTTAAAGAAAATTATATACATTTTATTTATTGAGTGAGTATAACAGTAGCTCACCATTTCCTTAACTTTATCTTTATGTCCTAGTAATAAGATTTTATTAAATAAAACTCAGAACGAGAGAAAATGTGCGAGTATATCAGTAGCTCACCATTTCCTTAACTTTATCTTTATGTCCTCGTAATAAGATTTAATTTAGTTAAACTCAGAACGAGAGAAAATGGTGAGCGATACAGAAAATTATATACATTTTATTTAACGGGAGAGTATATCAGTAACTCATAATTTCCTAAACTATATCTTTCTATCCTAGTAATAAGATTTAATTTAGTTAAACTCAGAACGAGAGAAAATGGCTAGCGATACAAAAAATTATATAAATTTTATTTAATGAGTGAGTATATCAGTAGCTCATAATTTCTTAAGCTATATCTTCATATCCTAGTCATAAGATTTAACTTAAACTCAGAACGAGAGCGATTGAGCGGGTATATCAGTACCTCAACATTGCTTTAACTTCACCTTTTTTCCTAGTAATAAGATTTAACTTAGTTAAACTCAGATTTTTTAAACTAATAATCATTTTATTTAATGAGTGAGTATATCAGTAGCTCATAATTTCCTAAACTATATCTTTATGTCCCAGTAATAAGATTTAGTTTTGTTAAATTCAGAACGAGAGAAAATGAGCGAGTATATCAGTAGCTCACTATTTCCTTGACTTTATCTTTTTATCACAGTAATAAGATATAATTTAGTAATACTCAGAACGAGAGAAAATGAGCGAGTATATCAGTAGCTCACCATTTCCTCAACTTTATCTTTATATCCTATTAATAAGATTTAAATTTGTTAAATTTAGAACGAGAGAAAATGAGCGAGTATATCAGTAGCTCACCATTCCCTAAACTATATCTTTATATCCTTTTTTTTTTTTTTTTTTCGAGGAGGAAAGGCATTTACGCCTACCGCCCGGTCCGCGACCGGGACGGTTATGTGGGACTCACGAGGCAGAAGGCCACCGTCCTACCCACTACAACCTCCCCGTTTCCGTCTCACCGTAGGCGGCGGGGTTACGGGAACGCGTTAGCTCACCACCGCGACCCCGCCAGCGGCCGTCGCTATGGGTTAGCGACCCACCGGGTGTTTTTTATTGAGGTTGTCTCCTCTTGGCCCAGCCGGTGAAGGCCAGACCCTCGGTCCCACCGCAGGCTGACGCCTGGATGGGGAAAAGAGTTTGAGAGGCGGTGACTTTTGACGGTCTGTCCACCCAGCAACGACACCGAAACTGGGCGAACCCGCCTCTCCCTCCTCCTTCTACTCTACTCCTGTCTCCGGCTGCCCCAAAGGACACCGGAGACCAACTCCTCCTCCCTCCGGCAGTCCACAGGACCCCGGAGTCCATCTACTTGCCACGAAGCCGCTCGCTAGTCCACTCTGCTGCAACAGAGAAGTACCAGGAGCGGCCCGTGACACTTCCGCCGCGTCAGTCTCAGCCGCGGTCGACAAGCATTCCGGAAAAAACGTCGGATTGCTGGTCGACCCGTTGCCCAGGGTGCACCACGTGGAGGTGACTGACATGCACCCCATATCTTTATATCCTAGTAATATTATTTAATTTTGTTAAATTCAGAACAAGAGACAAGGAGCGAGTATATTAGTAGCTCACCATTTCCTAAACTTTATCTTTATAACCTACTAATAAGATTTAATTTAGTTAAACTCAGAACGAAAGAAAATGAGCAAGCGCTACAGAAAATTGTATACATTTTATTTAACGATTGAGTATATCAGTAGCTCATAATTTCGTAAACTATATCTTTATATCTTAGTCATACGATTTAATTTTGTACAATTCAGAACGAGAGAAAAGGAGCGAGTATATCAGTAAGTCACCATTTCCTAAAGTTTATCTTTTTATCCTAGTAATAAGATTTAACTTAGTTTAACTCAGAACGAGAGACAACGGCGAGCGATACAGAAAATTATATACATTTTATTTAAAGATTGAGTATATCAGTAGCTCATATTTTAGTAAACTATATCTTTATATCCTAGTAATAAGATTTAATTTTGTTCAATTCAGAACGAGAGAAAAGGAGCGAGTCTATCAGTAGATCACCATATCCTAAACGTTATCTTTATATCCTAGTAATAAGATTTAATTTAGTTAAACTCAGAACGAGAGAAAACGGCGAGCGATACAGAAAATTATAAATATTTTATTTAATGAGTGAGTATATCAGTAGCTCATAATTTCCTGAACTTTATCTTTATATCCTAGTAATAAGATTTAATTAAGTTAAATTCAGAACGACAGAAAAATGAGCGAGTATATCAGTAGCTCACCATTTTTTAAACTTTATCTTTATATTCTGGTAATGATACTGAATTAAGTTTAACTCAGAACGAGAGAAAATGAGCGAGTATATCAGTAGCTAACAATTTCCTAAACTTTATCTTTATATCGTAGTAAAACGATTTAATTTAGTTAAACTCATAACGAGAGAATATGAGCGAGTATATCAGTAGCTAACCATTTCCTAAACTTAATCTTTATATCCTAGTAATAAGATTTAATTTAGTTAAACTCAAAACGAGAGAAAATGAGCGAGCGCTACAGAAAATTACATGCATTTTATTTAACGATTGAGTAAATCAGTAGCTCATAATTTCCTGAACTATACCTTTATATCCTAGTAATAAGATTTAATTTAGTTAAACTCAGAACGAGAGAAATTGAGCGAGTATATAAGTAGCTCACCATTTCCTTAACTTTATCTTTATGTCCTATTAATAATATTTAAGTTAGTTAAACTCAGAACGAGAGAAAATGGCGAGCGTTAAAGAAAATTATATACATTTTATTTATTGAGTGAGTATAACAGTAGCTCACCATTTCCTTAACCATATCTTTATATCCTAGTGATAAAAATTAATTTAGTTAAACTCAGAACGAGCGAAAATGAGCGAGTATATCTGTTGCTCACCATTTCCTTAACTTTATCTTTATATTCTAGTAATAAAATTGAATTTAGTTAATTTCAGAACGAGAGAAAATGAGCGAGTCTATCAGTAGCTCACAATTTCATAAATTATATCTTTATATTCTAGTAATAAGATTTAATTTAGTTAAACTCAGAACGAGAGAAAATGAGCGAGCGCTACAGAAAATTACATGCATTTTATTTAACGATTGAGTATATCAGTAGCTTATAATTTCCTGAACTATACCTTTATATCCTAGTAATAAGATTTAATTTTGTTCAATTCAGAACTAGAGAAAAGGAGCGAGTTTATCAGTAGCTCACCATTTCCTAAACTTTATCTTTATATCTTAGTAATAAAATTTAATTAAGTTAAACTCAGTACGAGAGAAAATAAGCGTGTATATCAGTAGCTAACCATTTCCTAAACTTTATCTTTATATCCTAGTAAAAGAATTAATTTAGTTAAACTCAGAACGAGAGAAAATGAGCGGGTATATCAGTTGCTCACGATTTCCTTAACTTTATCTTTATATTCTAGTAGTAAAATTGAATTTAGTTAATTTCAGAACGAGAGAAAATGAGCGAGTATATCAGTAGCTCACCATTTCCTTAACTTTATCTTTATATCCTAGTAATACGATTTAATTTAGTTAAACTCAGAACGAGAGAAAATGAGCGAGTATATCTGTTGCTCACCATTTCCTTAACTTTATCTTTATATTCTAGTAATAAAATTGAATTTAGTTAATTTCAGAACGAGAGAAAATGAGCGAGTCTATCAGTAGCTCACAATTTCATAAATTATATCTTTATATCTTAGTACTAAGATTAAATTTAGTTAAACTCAGAACGAGAGAAAATGAGCGAGAATATCAGTAGCTTACCATTTTCTAAACTTTATATTTATATCCTAGTTATAAAATTGAATTAAATAAACTCAGAACGAGAGAAAATGGCGAGCGATTCAGAAAATTTTATACATTATATTTAATTGTGAGTATATCAGTAGCTCACCATTTCATAAACTTTATCTTTATATCCTAGTAATAAGATTTAATTTAGTTAAACTCAGAACGAAAGAAAATGAGCAAGCGCTACAGAAAATTGTATACATTTTATTTAACGATTGAGTATATCAGTAGCTCATAATTTCGTAAACTATATCTTTATATCTTAGTCATACGATTTAATTTTGTACAATTCAGAACGAGAGAAAAGGAGCGAGTATATCAGTAAGTCACCATTTCCTAAACTTTATCTTTTTATCCTAGTAATAAGATTTAACTTAGTTTAACTCAGAACGAGAGACAACGGCGAGCGATACAGAAAATTATATACATTTTATTTAAAGATTGAGTATATCAGTTGCTCACGATTTCCTTAACTTTATCTTTATATTCTAGTAGTAAAATTGAATTTAGTTAATTTCAGAACGAGAGAAAATGAGCGAGTATATCAGTAGCTCACCATTTCCTTAACTTTATCTTTATATCCTAGTAATACGATTTAATTTAGTTAAACTCAGAACGAGAGAAAATGAGCGAGTATATCTGTTGCTCACCATTTCCTTAACTTTATCTTTATATTCTAGTAATAAAATTGAATTTAGTTAATTTCAGAACGAGAGAAAATGAGCGAGTCTATCAGTAGCTCACAATTTCATAAATTATATCTTTATATCTTAGTACTAAGATTAAATTTAGTTAAACTCAGAACGAGAGAAAATGAGCGAGAATATCAGTAGCTTACCATTTTCTAAACTTTATATTTATATCCTAGTTATAAAATTGAATTAAATAAACTCAGAACGAGAGAAAATGGCGAGCGATTCAGAAAATTTTATACATTATATTTAATTGTGAGTATATCAGTAGCTCACCATTTCATAAACTTTATCTTTATATCCTAGTAATAAGATTTAATTTAGTTAAACTCAGAACGAAAGAAAATGAGCAAGCGCTACAGAAAATTGTATACATTTTATTTAACGATTGAGTATATCAGTAGCTCATAATTTCGTAAACTATATCTTTATATCTTAGTCATACGATTTAATTTTGTACAATTCAGAACGAGAGAAAAGGAGCGAGTATATCAGTAAGTCACCATTTCCTAAACTTTATCTTTTTATCCTAGTAATAAGATTTAACTTAGTTTAACTCAGAACGAGAGACAACGGCGAGCGATACAGAAAATTATATACATTTTATTTAAAGATTGAGTATATCAGTAGCTCATATTTTAGTAAACTATATCTTTATATCCTAGTAATAAGATTTAATTTTGTTCAATTCAGAACGAGAGAAAAGGAGCGAGTCTATCAGTAGATCACCATATCCTAAACGTTATCTTTATATCCTAGTAATAAGATTTAATTTAGTTAAACTCAGAACGAGAGAAAACGGCGAGCGATACAGAAAATTATAAATATTTTATTTAATGAGTGAGTATATCAGTAGCTCATAATTTCCTGAACTTTATCTTTATATCCTAGTAATAAGATTTACTTAAGTTAAATTCAGAACGACAGAAAAATGAGCGAGTATATCAGTAGCTCACCATTTTTTAAACTTTATCTTTATATTCTGGTAATGATACTGAATTAAGTTTAACTCAGAACGAGAGAAAATGAGCGAGCATATCAATAGCTAACAATTTCCTAAACTTTATCTTTATATCGTAGTAAAACGATTTAATTTAGTTAAACTCATAACGAGAGAATATGAGCGAGTATATCAGTAGCTAACCATTTCCTAAACTTAATCTTTATATCCTAGTAAAACAATTAATTTAGTTAAACTGAGAACGAGAGAAAATGAGCGAATATATCTGTTGCTCACCATTTCCTTAACTTTATCTTTATATTCTAGTAATAAAATTGAATTTAGTTAATTTCAGAACGAGAGAAAATGAGCGAGTCTATCAGTAGCTCACAATTTCATAAATTATATCTTTATATTCTAGTAATAAGATTTAATTTAGTTAAACTCAGAACGAGAGAACATGAGCGAGCGCTACAGAAAATTACATGCATTTTATTTAACGATTGAGTATATCAGTAGCTTATAATTTCCTGAACTATACCTTTATATCCTAGTAATAAGATTTAATTTTGTTCAATTCAGAACTAGAGAAAAGGAGCGAGTTTATCAGTAGCTCACCATTTCCTAAACTTTATCTTTATATCTTAGTAATAAGATTTAATTAAGTTAAACTCAGTACGAGAGAAAATAAGCGTGTATATCAGTAGCTAACCATTTCCTATACTTTATCTTTATATCCTAGTAAAAGAATTAATTTAGTTAAACTCAGAACGAGAGAAAATGAGCGGGTATATCAGTTGCTCACGATTTCCTTAACTTTATCTTTATATTCTAGTAGTAAAATTGAATTTAGTTAATTTCAGAACGAGAGAAAATGAGCGAGTATATCAGTAGCTCACCATTTCCTTAACTTTATCTTTATATCCTAGTAATACGATTTAATTTAGTTAAACTCAGAACGAGAGAAAATGAGCGAGTATATCTGTTGCTCACCATTTCCTTAACTTTATCTTTATATTCTAGTAATAAAATTGAATTTAGTTAATTTCAGAACGAGAGAAAATGAGCGAGTCTATCAGTAGCTCACAATTTCATAAATTATATCTTTATATCTTAGTACTAAGATTAAATTTAGTTAAACTCAGAACGAGAGAAAATGAGCGAGAATATCAGTAGCTTACCATTTTCTAAACTTTATATTTATATCCTAGTTATAAAATTGAATTAAATAAACTCAGAACGAGAGAAAATGGCGAGCTATTCAGAAAATTATATACATTTTATTTCATGAGTGAGTATATCAGTATCTCATAATTTCTTAAACTATATCTTTATATACTTAAAATAAGATTTAATTTAGTTAAACTCAGAACGAGTAAAAATGGCGAGCGTTAAAGAAAATTATATACATTTTATTTATTGAGTGAGTATAACAGTAGTTCACCATTTCCTTAACTTTATCTTTTTATCCTAGTAATAAAATTTAACTTAATAAAACTCAGAACGAGAGAAAATGGCGAGCGATTCAGAAAATTTTATACATTATATTTAATTGTGAGTATATCAGTAGCTCACCATTTCATAAACTTTATCTTTATATCCTAGTAATAAGATTTAATTTAGTTAAACTCAGAACGAAAGAAAATGAGCAAGCGCTACAGAAAATTGTATACATTTTATTTAACGATTGAGTATATCAGTAGCTCATAATTTCGTAAACTATATCTTTATATCTTAGTCATACGATTTAATTTTGTACAATTCAGAACGAGAGAAAAGGAGCGAGTATATCAGTAAGTCACCATTTCCTAAACTTTATCTTTTTATCCTAGTAATAAGATTTAACTTAGTTTAACTCAGAACGAGAGACAACGGCGAGCGATACAGAAAATTATATACATTTTATTTAAAGATTGAGTATATCAGTAGCTCATATTTTAGTAAACTATATCTTTATATCCTAGTAATAAGATTTAATTTAGTTAAACTCAGAACGAGAGAAAACGGCGAGCGATACAGAAAATTATAAATATTTTATTTAATGAGTGAGTATATCAGTAGCTCATAATTTCCTGAACTTTATCTTTATATCCTAGTAATAAGATTTACTTAAGTTAAATTCAGAACGACAGAAAAATGAGCGAGTATATCAGTAGCTCACCATTTTTTAAACTTTATCTTTATATTCTGGTAATGATACTGAATTAAGTTTAACTCAGAACGAGAGAAAATGAGCGAGTATATCAATAGCTAACAATTTCCTAAACTTTATCTTTATATCGTAGTAAAACGATTTAATTTAGTTAAACTCATAACGAGAGAATATGAGCGAGTATATCAGTAGCTAACCATTTCCTAAACTTAATCTTTATATCCTAGTAAAACAATTAATTTAGTTAAACTCAGAACGAGAGAAAATGAGCGAGTATATCTGTTGCTCACCATTTCCTTAACTTTATCTTTATATTCTAGTAATAAAATTGAATTTAGTTAATTTCAGAACGAGAGAAAATGAGCGAGTCTATCAGTAGCTCACAATTTCATAAATTATATCTTTATATTCTAGTAATAAGATTTAATTTAGTTAAACTCAGAACGAGAGAAAATGAGCGAGCGCTACAGAAAATTACATGCATTTTATTTAACGATTGAGTATATCAGTAGCTTATAATTTCCTGAACTATACCTTTATATCCTAGTAATAAGATTTAATTTTGTTCAATTCAGAACTAGAGAAAAGGAGCGAGTTTATCAGTAGCTCACCATTTCCTAAACTTTATCTTTATATCTTAGTAATAAGATTTAATTAAGTTAAACTCAGTACGAGAGAAAATAAGCGTGTATATCAGTAGCTAACCATTTCCTATACTTTATCTTTATATCCTAGTAAAAGAATTAATTCAGTTAAACTCAGAACGAGAGAAAATGAGCGGGTATATCAGTTGCTCACGATTTCCTTAACTTTATCTTTATATTCTAGTAGTAAAATTGAATTTAGTTAATTTCAGAACGAGAGAAAATGAGCGAGTATATCAGTAGCTCACCATTTCCTTAACTTTATCTTAATATCCTAGTAATACGATTTAATTTAGTTAAACTCAGAACGAGAGAAAATGAGCGAGTATATCTGTTGCTCACCATTTCCTTAACTTTATCTTTATATTCTAGTAATAAAATTGAATTTAGTTAATTTCAGAACGAGAGAAAATGAGCGAGTCTATCAGTAGCTCACAATTTCATAAATTATATCTTTATATCTTAGTACTAAGATTAAATTTAGTTAAACTCAGAACGAGAGAAAATGAGCGAGAATATCAGTAGCTTACCATTTCCTTAACTTTATCTTTATATCCTAGTAATACGATTTAATTTAGTTAAACTCAGAACGAGAGAAAATGAGCGAGTATATCTGTTGCTCACCATTTCCTTAACTTTATCTTTATATTCTAGTAATAAAATTGAATTTAGTTAATTTCAGAACGAGAGAAAATGAGCGAGTCTATCAGTAGCTCACAATTTCATAAATTATATCTTTATATCTTAGTACTAAGATTAAATTTAGTTAAACTCAGAACGAGAGAAAATGAGCGAGAATATCAGTAGCTTACCATTTTCTAAACTTTATATTTATATCCTAGTTATAAAATTGAATTAAATAAACTCAGAACGAGAGAAAATGGCGAGCTATTCAGAAAATTATATACATTTTATTTCATGAGTGAGTATATCAGTATCTCATAATTTCTTAAACTATATCTTTATATACTTAAAATAAGATTTAATTTAGTTAAACTCAGAACGAGTAAAAATGGCGAGCGTTAAAGAAAATTATATACATTTTATTTATTGAGTGAGTATAACAGTAGCTCACCATTTCCTTAACTTTATCTTTTTATCCTAGTAATAAAATTTAACTTAATTAAACTCAGAACGAGAGAAAATGGCGAGCGATTCAGAAAATTTTATACATTTTATTTAATTGTGAGTATATCAGTAGCTCATGATTTCTTAGACTATATCTTTATATCCTAATAATAAGAATTAATTTAGTTAAACTCAGAACGAGAGAAAATGAGCAAGTATATCAGTAGCTAACCATTTCCTAAACTTTATCTTTATATCCTAGTAAAAGAATTAATTTAGTTAAACTCAGAACGAGAGAAAATGAGCGGGTATATCAGTTGCTCACGATTTCCTTAACTTTATCTTTATATTCTAGTAGTAAAATTGAATTTAGTTAATTTCAGAACGAGAGAAAATGAGCGAGTATATCAGTAGCTCACCATTTCCTTAACTTTATCTTTATATCCTATTAATAATATTTAAGTTAGTTAAACTCAGAACGAGTAAAAATGGCGAGCGTTAAAGAAAATTATATACATTTTATTTATTGAGTGAGTATAACAGTAGCTCACCATTTCCTTAACTTTATCTTTTTATCCTAGTAATAAAATTTAACTTAATTAAACTCAGAACGAAAGAAAATGGCGAGCGATTCAGAAAATTTTATATATTTTATTTAATTGTGAGTATATCAGTAGCTCATGATTTCTTAAACTATATCTTTATATCCTAATAATAAGAATTAATTTAGTTAAACTCAGAACGAGAGAAAATGAGCAAGTATATCAGTAGCTCACCATTTCCAAAACTATATCTTTATATCCTAGTGATAAGAATTAATTTAGTTAAACTCAGAACGAGAGTAAATGAGCGAGTATATCAGTAGCTCACCATTTCCTTAACTTTATCTTTATATCCTATTAATAATATTTAAGTAAGTTAAACTCAGAACGAGTAAAAATGGGGAGCGTTAAAGAAAATTATATACATTTTATTTATTGAGTGAGTATAACAGTAGCTCTCCATTTCCTTAACTTTATCTTTTTATCCTAGTAATAAAATTTAACTTAATTAAACTCAGAACGAGAGAAAATGGCGAGCGATTCAGAAAATTTTATACATTTTATTTAATTGTGAGTATATCAGTAGCTCATGATTTCTTAGACTATATCTTTATATCCTAATAATAAGAATTAATTTAGTTAAACTCAGAACGAGAGAAAATGAGCAAGTATATCAGTAGCTCACCATTTCCAAAACTATATCTTTATATCCTAGTGATAAGAATTAATTTAGTTAAACTCAGAACGAGAGTAAATGAGCGAGTATATCAGTAGCTCACCATTTCTTTAACTTTATCTTTATATCCTATAAATAATATTTAAGTTAGTTAAACTCAGAACGAGTAAAAATGGCGAGCGTTAAAGAAAATTATATACATTTTATTTATTGAGTGAGTATAACAGTAGCTCACCATTTCCTTAACTATATATTTATATCCTAGTGATAAGAATTAATTTAGTTAAACTCAGAACGAGAAAAAATGAGCGAGTATATCAGTAGCTCACAATTTTCGACACTATATCTTTTCATCCTAGTATTAGATTTATTTCGTTAAACTCGCAAGCAAGGGCGAATCTGCGAGTAAATCAGTAGCTCACCGTTTCCTTAATTTTATCTTTATATCCTAGTGATAAGAATTAATTTAGTTAAACTCAGAATGAGAGAAAATTCCGAGCGATCCAGAAAATTATTTACATTTTAATGAATGAGTGAGTTTATCAGTAGATTATAAATCCTAAATTATATCTATATATCCTAGTAATAAGATTAAATTTAGTTAAATTCAGAACACGAGAAAATAAGCGAGTATATCAGTAGCTCACCATTTCCTAAGCTTTATCTTTTTATCCTAGTAATAAGATTTTATTTTGTTAAATTCAGAACGAGAGAAAATGAGCGAGTATATCAGTAGCTCACCATTTCCTTAACTTTATCTTTATGTCCTAGTAATAAGATTTAATTTAGTTAAACTCAGAACGATAGAAAATGATCGTGTATATCAGTATCTCACCATTTCCTAAACTTTATCTCTTTATCCTCGTAATAAGATTGAATTTAGTTAAACTCAGAACGAGAGAAAATGGCGAGCGATTTAGAAAATTATTTACATTTTATTTAATGAGTGAGTTTATCAGTAGCTCACCATTTCGTAAACTTTATCTTTATGTCCTAGTAATAAGATTTTATTAAATAACTCAGAACGAGAGAAATCAGTAATATAAGCTGAATTATGATATATATATATATATGATTCAGGTTCAAATGTTTCTCTTATTGATTCTAAGTTATTGAAACTAAAAGGGAAAAGAAACAGTGTGAACAAAGCGAATTTAGTAACAATTAATGGTGTCAAGAGGATTAGTGGCTTGACAACTATAAAAATTAAAATATTCGAGATAGAGAAAATTTGAGTGGATATTATTGATATATTATTAAAAAAAATTAATATGTTTTTTTGATTGGATTAGACTTTATAAAGAAGTTCAAGCTGATACAAAACGAAGACTTAAAATAACCCAAAAACAATACTTAAATGAAAATATGAAAATGAATCCTGAAGGGAAAGAAAATACAGAAAACACAGATACAAAACAAAACAAGATTAATAACAATGAACGTATGAAAGAAGAAGATTTTGAAATAAAGATAGATCTTTTAAATGAGAATAGAAAATCTCAAATAAATAAATTAATTGAAGAATATAACACAGTATTTGTAAAAAATAAGTATAATGTTGGTACTGTTAACGGATATGAAGCTAGAATTGACATATTATAGACAAATATTAATGTAAAAGGCCTTACAGATGCACTGTAGAAGACAGAAAGGAAATAGAAGAACAAATAACAAAGTTATTGGGTAATAAACTTAAAAAGGAATCCTACTGTCCGTTTACTGCACCAACTTGGCTTTAAAAAAAGAGGAAAACAAGAAATCCAGATTATGTATAGATTTTAGAGAACTGAATAAAATAGGAATACTGGAGGTCAAACCATTTCATTAATAAGTGACATAGTAACAAAAACAAGAAAATGTAAGTATTATACAACTCTAGATATTAAATCTATCTATATTGGTCTGTTCCCTTGAGAATAGAACACAGGAAAAAGACTGGATTTATTACACAGGAAAGACATTTCCAATGGACTTGTCTACCATTTGGATTAAAAACAGCACCTGCAATATTTCAGAGGAATTTAAGCAATATACTTAGAAAGCATAAACTTACAGATTTTGCAATAAATTACATAGATGATATTCTAGTATGTTCAAAAATTTTTGATCAACATATTCACCATCTGAAACAGCTTTTAGATGCAATTAAAACATAAGGTTTTAAATTGAAATTTACGAAATGCACGAAATGCCTCAGATACTGTAAGATATCTGGGACATATTATACACTATCATTCTATTAACCATTTACAGATAATCTTATTTCAATAAAAAAAAATCCCATCCCAAAAACACAGAAACGAGTCAGACAGTTTCTGGGGAAAATAAATTATTATCATGAATATATTTCAAGAAGTGCAATAATACTAGATCCGATGCAAAATTTCATTTCGTCTGACAAATGTCATGAGGCATTTGAAAAAATAAAAAGAATACTGTACTCTACTACCTCACTACAACCACTTTTGGAAATTTATGATAAAGATTTACCAATTAAAATTTATACAGACGCTTCTATAGAGGGAATTGGAGCCATTTTGATACAGGCACAACCTGATGGGAAAGAAAAACCAATCAATATTGAAGCATTACTATTGTTTATTGATAGTCATACTAGAAACTACTACCGGTTCGGAAAAGAAAGCGTTCCTTTACAATTTTTTTAAATTTGGCAACTGACGCATTTTGAACGCTTTCCGGGATCCTGTTGTAGAACCGTATACATCGCCCCACAAAAAAATTACTAACTCTATGCAGTCGAGTAACTGGAGTAATTAATTTGTGTTTGTTCCTTGTACCAATGTTATGAGTATCACATTTATTCACAAAATCTTTAATATTTTTCCGTACATACATAACATTCATAATATGTATTGAGAAGCAACAGTTAATATTTTAATTTCTTTAAATTTCTGTCTTAGAGATACTTTAGGTACTAGGTTATAAATTGCGCGAATAGCCCTCTTTTGCAGCACAAATATCGTATTGATTGCGGCAGCATTACCCCACAGTACAATGCCGTAAGAAATGATACTGTAAAAATAACTAAAATATACAAGGCGGGCCGTATCAACGTCGGTGAATAATCTTATTTTTTTAACCGAAAAAGCTGCTGACCTTAGTCTACTCGCCAATCCGTCAATATGGGGGCCCACTGCAACTTGGAATCAACAATAAGGCCATGGAAGGTAGTAGACTCAACTGGATCCATCGACATCCCATTGATAAGTACATCAGATAGAAGTACAATTTTTGTTTTCTTTTTTTTTAATATAAGATTATTGACACTAAACTAATGTACTATAACAGAGATAGCATTGTTCATTGTATCCTAAGCAAACAAGACTATGTCATGTTTGTTGCCTACAAGAAAAGGCAGGTCATTTAAACATATGAGGAATAGAAAAGGTCCGAAGATTGATCCCTGAGGGACACCCATGCCGCCTGAAACGCCAGGAGATCTTTTCCGATTAACGTCCACCTTCTGAATTCTATTGTTAAGATAAGAAAGCCAAAAAGCTCGAGCGCTTCTTCTCTAATTCCATAGTGATTTAATTTCTTGACCAGAGTATCATGTTGAACACAATCAAAGGCTTAGGATTTGTCACAGAAAATCCCTAAGGCATCCTGCGACTCCTCCCAGGCTTCAAAGATATTCTTGATAAGTTCGATACCTGCGTCAGTTGTTGAACTACTTATGACTTAAGTGATTAAATGACTTATATTAAATTATTAATAAATTAAGCTCAGATCATTGTGGTCAACTAGCGTCATTTAACTATGATTTAAAAAAAATAGAAAATCACAAAAGATAGTGTTTGTTCCTTTGACCACAAGCCGTATAGAGAAGCTTAGAAGTAATATTGTGGCGAGTCTCTCATACTTACCTTTTAATGAGAATCCCAATATTTTACATTACACCTTGTTTTAATTAATTAGAAACAAATTCAATTCCCATATTCACTTCTATAACAGTTAATAAGCAAACCTTCTCAAAACTCAGTGACTGTGCAACTATTCATAAAAGTAGGAAAAGAATGTACGCGCTTTACAAAGAAAGAACGTACAATCATAGTGCTGCTTTTGCTAATTATGTAAGTAGCTATTCAAAATTATTTAAAAAAGTGTGCTCTTTGGCAAAATCATCACACATCAAAAATAAAATCAAAAATGCACATGATAAAATAAAAATTACATGGAATATTATTAATCGCGAAACTGGTAGAATCAGCATTCGCGGCTCCGAAATGTCTGTTATAAGTAAAAACAAAGTCATAAGTAATGATTGGGAAGTTGCTTCTGTTTTTGAAAACTTCTTTGCTGACATTCCAGTATTAACAACAGTCCCTTATTTCTTCTCTAATTGTTGCTGAGTCATTAAATAAAGAAAATGTAAGAGAATGTAATGCTAACCTTAATTTCACTAGTATAAGCACTAATAATATAATAAGAACATTTCAGTCATTGGAGATTAAGAAAACTGCTGATCTATGGGGTATATCTGTAAAGGTGATCAATTCAATTATTGATGTAATTGTACCTTACCTTGCTACAATATTTAATAATTTTGTTCAATGTGGTATATTTCCTGACCTGATGAAACAGCAAAGTAATGCCAATATTTAAATCTGATAGTTCTTCAGACCCAATTACTTGCTGACTTTAACAGTCACAATCTGCATCAAAGAAAACAGTTTGGATTCATGAGGGGTCGCTCAACAACTGACGCAGGTATCGAACTTATCAAGAATATCTATGAAGCCTGGGAGGAGTCGCAGGACGCCTAAGAGATTTTCTGTGACTTATGCAAAGCCTTTGATTCTGTTCAACATGATACTCTGGTCAGGAAATTAAATCAATATGGAATTAAAGGAGCGCTCGATCTTTTTGACTTCTTATCTTAACAATAGAATTCAGAAGGTCGACGTTAATTCGAATAGTTTTCCTGGGATTTCAGTTGGTATGGGGGTCCCTCAGGGATCAATCCTCAGAGCTTTTCTATTTCTCATAGATATAAATGACCTGCCTTTTCTTGTAGGCAACAAACATGACATAGTCTTGTTTGCTGATGATACCTCTTGAGATTTTAAAATATAAAGAAAACAATTACAATATGACGATGTAAACAATGCTATCCCTGATATAGTACATTGGTTTAGTGTCAATAATCTTATGTTAAAAAATAAAAAAAAACAAAAATTGTAAAATTTAGTACACCAAATGTAAAAAATGTAAAAGCTGAGTACTTATCAATAGGGAGTCAATGGATCCAGTTGAGGCTACTACTCTCCTTGGCCTTACTGTTGTTACAATTTGCAGTGGGCCCCCATATTGATGGATTGGCGAGAAGACTAAGCTGACCGGCTTTTGCGGTTACAAAAATAAGATTATTCACCGACGATGATACGGCCCGGCCCGCCTTGTATATTTTAGTTATTTTCACAGTATCATGTCTTACGGCATTTTACTGTGGGGTAATGCTGCCGCAATAAATATGATATTTGTGCTGTAAAAGAGGGCTATTCGCGCAATCTATAACCTAGAAGCTAAAGATTCTCTAAGGCAGAAATTTAAAGAAATTAAAATATTAACTGTTGCTTCTCAATACGTATATATAATGTTATGTTTGTACGGAAAAATATTAATGATTTTGTGAGAAAATGTGATACTCACAACATTGGTACAAGGAACAAACACAAATTAATTACTCCAGTTACTCGACTGCATAGAGTCAGTAAATTTTTTTGTGGGGCAATGTATACGGTTCTACAACAGGATCCCAGAAAACGTTCAAAATGCCTCAGTTGCCAAATTTAAAAATATTGTAAAGGAACGTTTGTGTGCGAAAGGTTATACAATTAATGAATTTATGAAACGTGTAGAAAAAACCCGCTGAGTTTCTTTCGCCGGTTCTTCTCAAGGCTGGGTGTTTCTTTTCCGAACCGGTGGTAGTTTCTGGTATCACTATCAATAATCAAGTCTAATGCTCCAATATTAAATAAATAATTTTGATTTTGAAGATTTTCCTATTAACCAGTTTTGCCAGTATTGCACACACTGTAAATATATGGCTTTCTTCTTTTTTTGAGCTTCATTAAGTTTTTTGAAAAATAAGCGAGTGTTGTGTCTGTTTCAAAATGGCTCCAATTCCCTCTATAAAAGCGTCTGTATAATCTATCTGTGTATCTTTATCATAAATTTCCATCGAATCGAATGTCTAAGAGCGTTTGGTGACCACTTACCATCAGGTGGCCCATATGCTAGTCCGCCTTCCTAATCTATAAAAAAAAAGAAAAACCTACAAACATAAACCTGGCGGACCTAAAATAGTATAATCTGTCAAGTATCGAGTTACTACTTGGCGCAGACATATTTTGGGATCTACTAGACCAGGGTTAGATACGGTTAGGTACAAAGGGTCCAGTTTTACAACAAACAAAATTCGGTTACATTATATCAGGGCCCACCAGTGGTGTCACTAATTTATATCGAAATTCATTTATAACATACACACTTGTCACAGAAAATACTATACAGGACCAATAAGCCAAGTTTAGGTCTATCGAAGATATTTCAATCGATAATAATAATCAGGTATATTCTACTAAAGAGCGTTTATGCGAAGAACACTTTAAAAACAACTTTACGCGAAAAACCGACAGTCGATTTTCCGTCGCCGTACCACTTAAGAAGAATCTTATCTAGGTAATTCATACGAACGTGCTAAGCAATGCTTTTATTCACTTTAACGTGGCCATGTATCGTTAAATATAGATTATTAATAGAATATGCTTTAAAAAAAGAAAAGTTATTATTTAATATGATAAACTCAATTGATGCAGGGACACTGATAGATCTTATAGCTGCTGGTTAACCAGAATTTATTCTTACTAAGATCGATAGAGATTTATTGAAAGATATAGAAAATATGGAAATCCAAGAAGCAGTAATCGAAATGAAGATAAAATCCGATGTAAAATTTGTGAAAAATTAAAAAAAGGTACTCGCTATCACCCTAAATCTACATGCTGGTTTAAAATAAAAGCAAATGATGAAATAAAAGAAAAAACATTAAATATATTAACAACTAAGTAACAGAAGCTGAATTATGAATATGTTTCTCTTATTAATTCTAAGTTATTGAAACTGAAAATGAAAAGAAACAGTGTGAATAAAGCGAATTTAGTAACAATTAATGGTGTCAAGGAGACAAGTGATTTGACAAAAAATTAAATATTTGAAATAGAGGAAAATGTGGAAGTGTAAATTATTGATGAAAACAATTTTTAATATGATTTTTTGATTAGATTAGACTTTAAAAAAGTAAACGAAGACCTAAAATAACCCAGAAACAATACCTAAATGAAAATGTGAAAATGAATCCTGAAGAGGAAAAAAATACTGAAAACACAGATGCAGAACAAAACAAAATTAATTACAATAAACAAATAAAAGAAAAAGATTTTGAAATAAAGGTAGATTCTCATTTAAATGAGAAGTCTGACAAATGTAATGAGGTATTTGAAAAATAAAAAGAATACTGTGTTCTCAACCAGTTTGGGAAATTTATGATAAAGATTTACCAATTAAAATTTATACAGAGGCTTCTATAGAGGGAATTTGAGCCATTTTGAAACAGACACAACTTGATGGGAAAGAAAAATCGGTCGCTTATTTTTCAAAACAACTAAATGAAGCCTAAATGAATAAAGAGTTTTTGGCTATTAATTATCCGTGCAATACTGGCAATTATGGCTAATAGGAAATTCAAAATCAAAATAATTTATTCAATATTGAAGTACTACACTTGCTTATACTGCTACTACACTTTTAGCCATACTAGAAACTACCATCGGTTCGGAAAAGAAACACCCAGATCTGTGAACAACCGGCGAAAGAAACTCAGCGGGTTTTTCAAACGTGTCATGTTTCCTTTACAAAAAAAAATAGTGTGAAATAAGCATGCGGCGATCGTCTCATTCCCAAGATGTGCTATCATCAATAAATTCATTAATTGTTTAATAACCTTTAGCACACAAGCGTTCCTTTACAATTTTTTTTTTATTTGGCAACTGAGGCATTTTGAACGCTTTCTAGGATCCTGTTATAGAACCATATACATTGCCTCACAAAAAAATTACTGACTATGCATGCTAAGGATGCTGTATAACATTTTCATTAATAAATTTATTTTTAACTTTAGAGACTATTGTATCTATTTTAATCCCTGATTTGATTTATGTTCCTTGACGAAATAATATTAGCTGTTCATATTATGTATACTACTTGTTAAAATTATATGAGCATCAGTTTAATTTTAAACTCTTTACTGTCTGAACTTTAACTCACTATGGGTAGGAATAAATCAACAAGCATTCTATAGGTAAGTATTTCATTTATTCACATGAAAACAGTGTTTAAATAAACCAGATAATATTATATCATTGCACATAGTATCACCATCAAATAGTTGAAGAAAGCCTAATGAGCTTATTGTCATTGCTAATGAGAGTAGAGATAGCAACAAGAAAACAAGTTTTATCAATTAACTGTGTGGAAATCGGAAAAATCTATATGTAAGTAATGCATATTTCTAATATTCTATTTTTTATTTTATCTCTAAATTAAAAAAAAGCTCATGAATTTATTTGATGTTTTCGAGAATCCAATCATCAATCCGGAGGATCCCTGAAGAGAGCCATCGATGACAAGACAAATTAAAATGCTAAAAGAGTGCGAAGAGAGGATATTTTCTGTTCATCTTTGTGTGACACTTTAAAACACAAAATAAGAGCTTTCGAAAAGAAAGATAGTGGTTGGAGTCTCAGACGTATCATATCGTTAGAAATGATTGTGAATAAGTTCAATCCATTGCGCGGTACTTCGTTCGTTGAACCTCAAGACCTTAGATCTAAAAAGGCTGTTATAAATGTGAAAAACGTAGACAGTTTGTGTTAAAAATGGGCTTTACTTTCTGCTCTATAACCTGTGGTAAAAAATCTGATCGGGTTTCATCTTATAGTATGCATTCGGACAAATTAACATTTGATGGTGTATCTTTTTCTGTAAAAATGTCTGACGTATCGAAAATTGAAAGTTAAATGATATTAGTATAAACGTTTTTGGACTAGATTATGACAAAATCAAAAACCATTCAATTTTGGTAAGTCCATTGCATTTAACGAAATAAAAAACTAGACGCGTTTAGTAAGTAAACAAATTTCAAATCATCACGGTGCCGTTTATATTTTTAATTGATGTTTACTTCACTTTCCAACTCAAGAAAGATTGAACAATCATAAAAACATTGACTGTGCTCACAATTGTACAAATTTACCAAACGGATATCAATCTAGGAAAGATTGGTTTGATAATCCAACTTCAAATGATAAATTAAAGTTTGATAACTATCAGAAAAAATTTAAAAGACCGTTCGTGGTTTATGCTGATTTTAAAGCATATTTAAATCCAATAGAATCCTGTTCTAATGATCCATCAAAACCTATCACAAACAATATTCAAAAACATGAGGTCTACAGTTTTATTACTATATTAAATCCTATTTTTAATGATCGTTTATTTAAATATGAAACATATAGCGGTCAAAACTGTGCAAAAGTATTTATGGATCGTTTAAAGAACGATCTTGAAACAATATGTAAAGAAAACTATGTTACAAAACACGTTTTGATACCCAATGAAGTTAAGTCAATGAATACTAAAATATGTTGCAAATGTGAGACTGACTTAAATGGTGAATCAGTTAATATCTTCGATTGGAACACAGGTAGTTTTAAAGGTATTGCACATGAAATATGTAACTCCAAGTTCAGAATTCCACGTCACATTACAATAACTTTACACAACCTAAGTCATTATGACGCACATTTTATTATTTTATTGAAGTTATCCCTCCCTCTATCCAAAGATACATTTCCTTCTCAAAAAAGCTAATTGTGAATGAGCAAAGTGTTAGCTTAAGATTTATAGATTCATTCAAATTATTATCATGTAGTCTTGAACAGTTAGCTAGAAATCTCAATGATGATCAATTTATTGAATTAAAAAGAAATTTTCCAAAAATGACAGATTTCATTCGAGTGCGGAGGAAAGGTATGAATTTATGACATCCTTTCAGTATTTAAAACTTTCATCTCTACCTGATGAAAATTATTTTTATAGCTCACTTACGGATTCTAATGTTTCGGATGAGGATTACATCCACGCCATAGATGTCTAGAATCATTTTAAATGTCGCTCAATGTCTGATTACTCCGACTTATATTTGAAAACTGATGTGCTCAGTCAAAAACTGATATATTTGAAAACTTTAGACAGCTTTGTATTTCCGCGTATGACTTAGACCCTACTCATTACTATACAGCACCAGGATTAAGTCGGGATGCAATGCTGAAACATACTAAAGTTGAATTAGAGTTACTTACTGATTACGATCAAGATGCTTTTATTAAAACCGGTATCCGGGAGGTGTATCTCAATGTAGCAATCGCTATGCTAAAGCGAATAACAAATTCATGCAAGTCTTTGATAAAATATACCCAGTTTATACCTTACATACCTCGATGCAAATAGTCTTTATGGTCGGGCTATGTCTCAATTTCTGCCCACAGGAAGTTTTGAATGGGTCGGATCGGATACTAGTTTTAATATATCTTATGTTTCTGATATTGAATATATTTTAGAAGTCGATTTGGAGTATCCTGAGGCCCTAGCCAAGTTACATTCGTTTCATATCGACTCTCTTTCTACAATCGTTAACGCCTCGGCGTAAGCGATTTTAGAAAACGATAAGTTGGTAGCCAATTTGACACGACTGAGTCGAACGCTCATTTTACAATGTACTTAGAAAAAACCTTCACTTTAGTCTATGGTGAGCGTTCTTACAAACGTCAAAGTCGCAGTTGTGTATGTATTTTGTACGCGAGTTGAACTCTTGTTTGAATTGAAGTTCAAAGAATATTTGTTTTAAGTGTTAAAAAAGTAAGTAAATGAAATAGGATGGGTATATGTTCTTCTTGCGAAATGTAAATTTAAACATTACTGTGACTCGAAATTTTATGTTATTATCCTAATTAAGGATGAAAGATACCTTAAATTATGTGATAACTTTTATCGAATGGAATATAAATCTCGACCAAGCCCAGAACAATTTGCAGCTTTATTGGAATTCATGGAAAGGTACGTAAATTATTACTTATTTCGTAAATATCTTCCTTTATTATTTGAAAATTTATCATACTCTGGCACTTGAAAGTTTGAAACATAAACAATGACGTGATACGCGACATGAACTAATATTACTACTTACGAAAAACACAATACAATGATTGTGTTGGATTCTTTACTTAATCAATAGACCCTTTGTTTCTCTGAAATAGTTTTAACTTGTTCTAGTTATGGCGATATAACGAGGCCCCAGCAAGGGCTTCAAAGGCGAATTAAAGCTGACTGACTGTGGCGGGAATTAGAAGATTTGTTAAACTCCATTGGTGGAGGAGTAATAAAGCCAAGAGACAAATGGAAAAATGAAAGATTCTCGGCTTTTTTCAATTAGTTGCCTAACGTTGACAATTTCCTCGACCTCTAACAAAACCAGCCTGTTCCTCAGGTATTTGCCACTGTAGGAATGTCTTTAATCTCTCGTTAATGACGTACAGCATTATCTTGCTGGCATGAGATGTAAGTGCCACTGTGCGGTAGTTGCTGCACGAACGAGTAGATCCCTTCTTGTGGAGAGGGATAAGCATTGACTCTTTCCAGTCATTTGGCCATTGACCTGTTCTCCATACCTGGTTACACAGGTCCAGTAGTATCTTAATACCTTTATCCCCAATTTGCTTTAGATCTTCAGCGTAAATTTTGTCTCTACCGGCTGCTTTATTGTTCTTTAGTTTACGTAAAGCGCATCGTATTTCGGACTCCAGTATCTCAGGTTCAAGGTTGTTAGGGTCTATGAGCAGACAATCTTTAGTTCGTTGATTGTGACTATCGGCGTAGAGGCCCTCACAATACGATCGCCACCTTTCGGTCACTTGGTCAATCGCTGTTTACAGATTACCCGCACCATCCTCTACAGCCCATGTTTTCGGCTTTAATTCCCGGGTAATATTCTTGACTTTCAGGAACAGATCGCTTGTGCGTATTGTTTTTGAGTGCCTCTCTATGTCCCCACATATGTTGTTAAGGTAACCATTGTAGTCCCTGCGGCATTTTTTTTTTTATATTTGCCGGGAGGGCAAATGACTCTACTCCACCTGATGTTAAGTGGCAGTAGAGTCCAAACGCGAGGACGGCCAGTACAGTAAGAAGGTTCTGCACTAGCCGCCCTCGCCTTGCCGGCCCGCAAGATGCTTCTTCACGCCTCGTTTGAAGGAACCCGGGTCGTAAGAAGTGGGGAATACGTGAGCTGGTAAGGAATTCGATTTCTTGGAAGTGCGACAAAGAAAGGAGTTGCCAAATTTCTTTGTGCGCGATGGAATTGATGACACAGTTAGTCGGTGACATCGAGAGCCAGCACGCGTAGACTTGTGAAGGAAGGGGGAAGCAGGAATTAGGGAAAATAATTCTATAGATATTGGATTCTCGCTGATAATTTTCTGTATTGCATACGGCTAGTATCATTATTGCTTTTAAGTAGGTCTTTCCTCTGCTTTATTACCTTCCAAGTTTCCTCAGTAATACATTCCTTATTCGGGTTGTCTGCTTTATCCCTTGTACGGATTTCGTCTCTAGTTGTTAACATACGGTTCTTCACACTAGTCCAGTTGGTGTTAATATCTGCACTAGTGTCTACAGTGAAGTCTAATATTTTGGTGTTTAAACAAGTTCTGAAAGCAGACAGCTCATCGGGGCTAAGTCGTTTTTGCGGTCTGTATAACGTTCTCCGACACTTCTTCAATTTTAAACTCATTGTTGCCACAAGTAATCTGTGGTCACTTCCACAATCTGCTCCGGGGTAGGTCTTCACACTTCTAATGGAGGATCTCCATCTTTTCGAGATAGCTATGTGGTAGTTTAGCTGGTGATCGTTACCAGTAGAATTTACTCCGCACCGTGCCTGGTTATTCACATCGGTACGGCCAGTAGCATATTTCACACCTTGCGGCCTGGAATCCGCCTGGCGCCGGGTGGCGGCCGGGTCATATGCCAAAACTCTTTGTCTAGTTTGTCCTTTCATAGAGTGGATTTCATGGGAGGAATAGTGCAGTGGTTTCTCCTTGCTTTCTGCACCGCAGCGGTGTTACAGATATCGTACAGCACCCTGCTGCCAGCGCCTGACATCCGGAGTGGAGATTGTTGTCCGGACCCTCTCTCTCCCGTTGGCTTGTCGGCCTATTTCTCCAAAGGGATTGGTCGATTAACAATAGGTTTCTCGACGTAACAGTGTTCACCACGTGTAGGGGGGAGTGGAGTTGGCAGGGAGAGGCTAAGTGACTATATATAGCCATGTATTGCGCATCACCCGCCCTTAAACACCAAAATAGATGACAATGCCTGATTAAAATACACCATCTACATTGTTCTATAAGACTCATATACCTGCAACAAACTATGACAATATTGATCATATTTTATCAGCATTAAATAATATAAAAGAAAAAATTAAATTTCGCTATGACACTATATCTAAGTTTGTATCGGCTTCTGTGTTCGACGAATCCATAAGATCTGTAACATTATCACCTAAATTAGCTCTTCAATTGGGGTTTGAACCCAGTAGAAACCTTGTTGAAAGGAATTTGGGGAAATGACCAGCAAATTTACATTTAGGATTACCATCTCAACTATTCGTTTACTGCAATATAGTTGAACCACAAATTGTAGGAGATGTAATGACTCCGCTTCTGAGGAGAATACCATTAGACCCATCGAAATACATTTAAGGAGCAAATAAAATGCATGTTTTTTCACCACCTCATTATTTACCTGTAATGCGAAGAGAATTTGATACTATCGAAATAGATATAAGACAAAGCACTGGTCAAATGATACCATTCCAATTTGGGACAGTCTGTATTAAACTACATTTCAGAAAAATATAATGTATTCTCAAAGAAATAATACGACATGTCCTTATGAACACTATTATACTCACCAAGCTGGATCCAGTATAGGAGTCGTTTATAAAGGAGCATCATATCAAAGGGGTCATGGAATTGGTAGTTTTCTGGGAGGAATGTTTAGATCAGTTTTACCATTACTATCTAGCGGTACCGAAGTTGGTAAAGAGGCATTAAGTGCTGGTGTAGGTCTTTGTCAGATATGGTTAATGCCCGCCCCATGGAAGATTTCAACATTCAATAAAATCACGTCTAAAAGAAATCGGGCCAAACTTGAAAAGAAGAGCAGATGATAAAATTGATAGGATCAACATCCGGGTCTGGATATATAACAAAACGAAAACATGGTTCTGCACTCAGTCCATCGTTGACTGCGAAAGTGGAAGCCATAAGAAGATCAAAAAACAAATCAAAATCGATCAAAGATATATATTCAAATTAATCAATTATGTCGTTCTTACATAATAATTCTTGCGAATGTATTAAGTCAGAGCTGAATTTGTTTGCATTACCATCTACGAAAACTAGCATTGAAAGTGGGGTATGGATCCATTATAAACCAATCTATTCTCTTGCTGATGATGGTCCTATAGAATTTCAATAACCTGGAGCAGGTGATGACTACATGAATTTATCCTACACTTTAATTCATATCAAGGCTAAAATATTGACTCAAGATAACCTTAAACTGACGGAATCTACAGTTGTAGCTCCAGTTAATAATTGTTTACATTCACTCTTCAGTCAACTAGACGTCTATTTAAATCAAAAACTTATATCACCTCCTAATAACACATATGCTTATCGAGCTTACATCGAAAACTTATTAAACTACGCTCCTGATGCCAAATCATCGCATCTCACATCTCACATCGTCTTTGGTACGAAGATGATGCTGGAAAAATAAATTCAACCGATATCAGCAATAAAGGATTTCTAACAAGACAAAAGTTAGCAAGTGAAAGTAAGGAAGTAGAAATGATTGGCCACCTTCATGGTGACTTATTCAATCAAGAAAAGTTTTTGATTAATGGGGTTGATATGTGTGTAAAATTAGTTCGCTCTAGAGAATTACTTACATTACTTGCTTATCTACCAACTTGATACAGTCCTGCAATGATCTTCTTTGAACATGAATACAATAGATACAGAATTACTTGAGACAAATTAATTCAAGTTTTGACTATAATGTGTATGCAAAAAGCCGAGATGGACCAGAGAGCAGAGGAGAGAAGAGGTGAGAAGAGGTAAGAACGCGTGAAACTTAACTGATGATCGTGGGCTCAAACCTGGGCAAGCACCAATGAATTTTCATGTGCTTAATTTGGGATAATAATTCATCTCGTGCTTTTCGATGAAGGAAAACATCGTGAGGAAACCTGCATGTGTCTAATTTCATAGAAATTCTGCAACATGTATTCCACCAACCCGCACTGGAGTAGCGTGGTGAAATATAAAGATATAGTTTAGAAAATTGTGTGATACACATATAATCGCTCATTTTCTCTCGTTCTGAGTTTAATTAAATTAAATCGTTTTACTAGGATATAAAGATAAAGTTTAGGAAATTGTGAGCTACTGATATATACGCTCATTTTCTCTCGTACTGAGTTTGACTAAATTTATCTTACTACTAAGATATAAAAAAATAGTTTATGAAATGGTAAGCTACTGATAAACTCGCTTATTCGCTCTCGCTTTGAGTTTAACTTAATTAAATCTTATTACTAGGATAAAAAGATAAAGTTAAGGAAATGTTGAGCTACTGATATACTCGCTCAGTTTCTCTCGTTCTGACTTTAACTAAATTAAATCTTATTACTAGGATATAAAGATATAATTTAAGAAATTATGAGCTACTGATATACTCACTCATTAAAAAAAATGTATATAATTTTCTAGATCGGTCGCAATATTCTCTCGTTCTAAGTTAAACTAAATTAAATGTTATTACTAAGATATAAAGATATAGTTTATAAAATGGTGAGCTACTTATAGATTCGCTCATTCTCTCTCGTTCTGTATTACAAAATTAATTCTTATTACTAGGATATAAAGATATTGTTTAGGATTTATAATCTACTGATAAACTTACTCATTAAATAAAATGTAAATAATTTTCTGGATCGCTCGCCATTTTCTCTCGTTCTAAGTTTAACTAAATTAAATCTTATTACTAAAATAAATAGATAAAGTTTAGGAAATGGTAAGCTATTGATTTACTCGCTGTTTCGCTCTTGCTCTAAGTTTAATGAAATTAAATCTTATTACTAGGATGTAAAGATATAGTTTAGAAAATTGTGAGCTACTGATATACTCGCTCATTCGCTCTCGCTCTGAGTTTAACTAAATTCAATCTTATTACTAGGATAAAAAGATTAAGTGTAGGAAATGGTGAGCTACTGATATACTTGCTAATTTTTCTCTCGTTCTGAGTTTAACTAAATTAAATCTTATTATTAGGATGTAAAGACATAGTTTAGAGTATTGTGAGCTACTGATATACTCGCTCAGTCGCTCTCGCTCTGAGTTTATTTAAATTCAATCTTATTACAAGGATAAAAACATAAAGTTTAGGACATAGTGAGCTACTGATGTACCCACTCATTTTGTCTCATTCTGAGTTTAACTAAATTAAATATTATTACTAGGATATAAAGATATAGTATATCAGTAGCTCACCATTTCCTAAACTTTATCTTTATATCCTAGTAAAACGATTTAATTTAGTTAAACTCAAAACGAGAGAAAATGAGCGAGTATATCAGAAGCTCAACATTTCCCAAACTATATCTTTATATCCTAGTAATAAGATTTAATTTAGTTAAACTCAGAACGAGAGAAAATGAGCGAGTATATCAGTAGCTAACCATTTCTAAAACTATATCTTTATATCCTAGTAATAAGATTTAATTTAGTGAAACTCAGAACGAGAGAAAATGAGCGAGTATATCAGTAGCTCACCGTTTCCTAAACTATATCTTTATATCCTAGTGATAAGATTTAATTTTGTTAAATTCAGAACGAGAGAAAATGAGCGAGAATATAAGTAGCTCGCCATATCCTAAACTTTAGCTTTATATCCCTGTAATAAAATTGAATTTAATTAAACACAGAACGAGAGGAAATGACGAGCGATACAGAAAATTATATACATTTTATTTAATGAGTGAGTATATCAGTAGCTCACCATTTCCTAAACTTTATCTTTATATCCTAGTAAAACGATTTAATTTAGTTAAACTCAGAACGAGAGAAAATGAGTGAATATATCAGTAGCTCACCATTACTTTGCCTATATCTTTATATCCTAGTGATAAGAATTAATTAAGTTAAACTCAATACGAGAGAAAATGAGCGAGTATGTCAGTAGCTCACCATTTCCTTAACTTTATCTTTTTATCCCAGTAATAAGATTTAATTTAGTTAAACTCTGAACGAGAGAAAATGGTGAGCGATACAGAAAATTATAACAGTCCCTCTCGCTCTGAGTTTATTTAAATTCCATTTTATTACAAGGATAAAAAGATAAAGTTTAGGACAGAGTGAGCTACTGATATACCCACTCATTTTGTTTCGTTCTGAGTTTAACTAAATTAAATATTATTACTAGGATATAAAGATATAGTATATCAGTAGCTCACCATTTCCTAAACTTTATCTTTATATCCTAGTAAAACGATTTAATTTAGTTAAACTCAGAACGAGAGAAAATGAGCGAGTATATCAGAAGCTCAACATTTCCTAAACTATATCTTTATATCCTAGTAATAAGATTTAATTTAGTTAAACTCAGAACGAGAGAAAATGAGTGAATATATCAGTAGCTCACCATTACTTTGACTATATCTTTATATCCTAGTGATAAGAATTAATTAAGTTAAACTCAATACGAGAGAAAATGAGCGTGTATATGAGTAGCTCACCATTTCCTTTACTTTATCTTTTTATCCTAGCAATAGGATTTAACTTAGTTAAACTCTGAACGAGAGAAAATGGTGAGCGATACAGAAAATTATAAACATTTTATTTAATGAAAGAGTATATCAGTAGCCAACCATTTCGTAAATTTTACCATTATATCCTAGTAATAAGATTTAATTTATTTAAACTCAGAACGAGAGAAAATAAGCGAGCGCTACAGAAAATTATATATATTTTATTTAACGATTGAGTATATCAGTAACTCATAATTTCCTGAAATATATCTTAATATCCTAGTAAAACAATTTAATTTAGTTAAACTCAGAACGAGAGAAAATGAGCGAGTATATAAGTAGCTCACCATTTCCTTAACTTTATCTTTTTATCCTAGTATAAGATTTAATTAAGTTATACTCAAAGCGAGAGAGAATAAGCGAGTTTATCAGTAGCTCGCCATTTCATATACTATATCTATATATCCTAGTAATAAGATTTAATTTATTTAAACTCAGAACGAGAGAAAATGTGCGAGTATATCAGTTGTTGACCATTTCCTAAACTTTATCTTTATATCCAAGTAATAAGATTTAATTTAGTTAAACTCAGAACGAGAGAAAATGAGCGTGTATATGAGTAGCTCACCATTTCTTTAACTTTATCTTTATAACCTAATAATAAGATTTAATTTAGTTAAACTTAGAACGAGAGAAAATGAGCGAGCGCTACAGAAAATTATAAACATTTTATTTAACGATTGAGTATATCAGAAGCTCATAATTTCCTTAACTATATCTTTATATCCTAGTAATAAGATTTAAATTAGTTCAATTCAGAACGAGAGAAAATGAGTGAGTATATCAGAAGCTCACCATTTCCTTAAGTATATCTTTATATCCTAGCGATAAGAATTAATTTAGTTAACCTCAGAACGAGAGAAAATGAGCGTATATATCAGTAGCTCACCATTTCTTTAACTCTATCTTTATAACCTTATAATAAGATTTAATTTAGTTAAACTCAGAACGAGAGAAAATGAGCGTGTATATGAGTAGCTCACCATTTCCTAAACTTTATCTTTTTATCCTAGTAATAAGATTTAATTTAGTAAAACTCAGAACGAGAGAAAATGAGCGAGTATATCCTTAGCTCAACATTTCCTTTACTTTATGTTTTTATCCTAGTAATAAGATTTAATTAAGTTAAACTCAAAGCGAGAGCGAAGAAGCGAGTTTATCAGTAGCTCACCATTTCATAAACCATTTCTTTATATCTTAGTAGTAAGATAGATTAAGTTAAACTGAGAACGAGAGAAAATGGCGAGCGATACAGAAAATTATATATTTTATTTCATGACCGAGTATATCAGTAGCTCATAATTTCATAAACTATATTTTTGTATCCTAGTAATAAGATTTAATTTATTTAAACTCAGAACGAGAGAAAATGAGCGAGCGCTACAGAAAATTATAAACATTTTATTTAACGATTGAGTATATCAGTAGTTCATCATTTCTTAAACTATATCTTTATATCCTAGTAATAAGATTTAATTTAGTTAAACTCAGAACGTGAGAAAATGAGCGAGTATGTCAGTAGCTCACCATTTCCTTAACTTTATCTTTTTATCCTTGTAATAAGATTTAATTTAGTTAAACTCAGAAGGAGAGAAAATGGCGAGCGATACGGAAAATTATATACATTTTATTTAACGGGAGAGTATATTAGTAACTCATAATTTCCTAAATTTATCTTTATATCCAAGTAATAAGATTTAATTAAGTTACATTTAGAACATGAGAAAATGAGCGTGTATATGAGTAGCTCACCATTTCCTTTACTTTATCTTTTTATCCTAGTAATAAGATTTAACTTAGTTAAACTCAGAACGAGACAAAATGGCGAGCGATGCAGAAAATTTTATACATTTTATTTCATGACTGAGTATATCAGTAGCTCACCATTTCATAAACTATATCTTTATATCCTAGTAATAAGATTTAATTTAGTTAAACACAGAACGAAAGAAAATGAGCGAGTTTTACAGTAGCTCACAATTTCATAAACTATATCTTTATATCCTAGTAATAAGATTTAATTTAGTTAAACTCAGAACGAGAGAAAATGAGCGTGTATATGAGTAGCTCGCCATTTCCTTAACTTAATCTTTTTATCCTAGTAATAAGATTTAACTACGTTAAACTCTGAACGAGATAAAATGGCGAGCGATACAGAAAATTATATACATTTTATTTCATGACTGAGTATATCAGTAGCTCATAATTTCTTAAACTATATTTTTATATCCTAGTAATATAATAACAACATTTAATTTATTAATAAATAACATTTAATTTATTTAAACTCAGAACGAGAGAAAATGAGCGAGCGCTACAGAAAATTATAAACATTTTATTTAACGATTGAGTATATCAGTAGCTCATAATTTCTTAAACTATATTTTTATATCCTAGTAATAACATTTAATTTATTTAAACTCAGAACAAGAGAAAATAAGCGAACGCTACAGAAAATTATATGCATTTAATTTATCGATTGAGTATATCATGAGCTCATAATTTCCTGAACTATATCTTTATATTCTTTTAATAAGATTTAATTTTGTTCAATTCAGAAATAGAGAAAAGGAGCGAGTATATCAGTAGCTCACCATTTCCTAAACTTTATCTTTATATCCTAGTAATAAAATTGAATTTAGTTAAACTCAGAACGAGAGAAAATGAGCTAGTGCTACAGAAAATTATATACATTTTATTTCATGAGTGTGTTCAGTTCATTTCTATCAGTAGCTCATAATTTCGTAAACTATATATTTTTATCCTAGTAATAAGATTTAATTTAGTTAAACTCAGAACGAGAGAAAATGAGCGAGTATTACAGTAGCTTACCATTTTATAAATTATATCTTTATATCCTAGTAATAAGATTTAATTAAGTTAAACTCAAAGCGGGATCGAAAAAGCGAGTTTATCAGTAGCTCACGTTTTCCTAAACTTTATCTTTATATCCTAGTAAAAAGATTGAATTTATTTAAACTCAGAACGAGAGAAAATGAGCGAGTATATCAGTAGTTGACCATTTCCTTAACTTAATCTTTTTATCCTAGTAATAAGATTTAACTTTATTAAACTCAGAACAAGAGAAAATTAGCGAGAATATGAGTAGCTAACCATTTCCTGAACTTAATCTTTTTATCCTAGTAATAAGATTTAACTTAGTTAAACTCTGAACGAGAGAAAATGGTGAGCGATACAGAAAATTATAAACATTTTATTTAATGATTGAGTATATCAGTAGCTCATAATTGCCTTAACTATATCTTTATATCCTAGTAACTATCCTATATCACTTAGTATCCTAGTACTCAGAACGAGAGAAAATGAGCGAGCGCTACAGAAAATTATATGCATTTTATTTAACGATTGAGTATATCAGTAGCTCATAATTTCCTGAAATATATCTTTATATCCTAGTTATAAAATTTAAACTAGTTAAACTCAGAACGAGACAAAATGGCGAACGATACAGAAAATTTTATACATTTTATTTCATGACTGAGTATATAAGTAGCTCCCCATTTCATAAACTATATCTTTATATCCTAGTAATAAGATTTAATTTAGTTAAACTCAGAACGAGAGAAAATGAGCGTATATATCAGTAGCTCACGTTTCCTAAACTTTATGTTTATATCCTAGTAAACAGATTGAATTTATTTAAACTCAGAACAAGAGAAGTAAGTGAGAATATCAGTAGCTCACCATTTCCTAAACTTTATATTTATATCCTAGTAATAAAATTGAATTTAGTTAAACTCAGAAAGAGAGAAAATGGCGAGCGATACAGAAAATTATATACATTTTACTTCATGAGTGAGTATATCAGTAGCTCATAATTTCTTAAACTATATATTTATATCCTAGTAATAAGATTTAATTTAGTTAAACTCAGAACGAGAGAAAATGAGCGAGTATTACAATAGCTTACCATTTTATAAAGTATATGTTTATATCCTAGTAATAAGATTTAAGTTAAACTCAAAGCGAGAGCGAAAAAGCGAGTTAATCAGTAGCTCAACATTTCATAAACCATTTCTTTATATCTTAGTAGTAGGATAAATTTAGTTAATTTCAGGACGAGAGAAAATGAGCGTATATATCAGTAGCTTACGTTTTCCTAAATTTTATCTTAATATCCTAGTAAAAAATTGAATTTATTTAAACTCAGAACGAGAGAAAATGAGCGAGTATTACAGTAGCTTACCATTTTATAAATTATATCTTTATATCCTAGTAATAAGATTTAATTAAGTTAAACTGAAAGCGGGATCGAAAAAGCGAGTTTATCAGTAGCTCACGTTTTCCTAAACTTTATCTTTATATCCTAGTAAAAAGATTGAATTTATTTAAACTCAGAACGAGAGAAAATGAGCGAGTATATCAGTAGTTGACCATTTCCTTAACTTAATCTTTTTATCCTAGTAATAAGATTTAACTTTATTAAACTCAGAACAAGAGAAAATTAGCGAGAATATGAGTAGCTAACCATTTCCTGAACTTAATCTTTTTATCCTAGTAATAAGATTTAACTTAGTTAAACTCTGAACGAGAGAAAATGGTGAGCGATACAGAAAATTATAAACATTTTATTTAATGATTGAGTATATCAGTAGCTCATAATTGCCTTAACTATATCTTTATATCCTAGTAACTATCCTATATCACTTAGTATCCTAGTACTCAGAACGAGAGAAAATGAGCGAGCGCTACAGAAAATTATATGCATTTTATTTAACGATTGAGTATATCAGTAGCTCATAATTTCCTGAAATATATCTTTATATCCTAGTTATAAAATTTAAACTAGTTAAACTCAGAACGAGACAAAATGGCGAACGATACAGAAAATTTTATACATTTTATTTCATGACTGAGTATATAAGTAGCTCCCCATTTCATAAACTATATCTTTATATCCTAGTAATAAGATTTAATTTAGTTAAACTCAGAACGAGAGAAAATGAGCGTATATATCAGTAGCTCACGTTTCCTAAACTTTATGTTTATATCCTAGTAAACAGATTGAATTTATTTAAACTCAGAACAAGAGAAGTAAGTGAGAATATCAGTAGCTCACCATTTCCTAAACTTTATATTTATATCCTAGTAATAAAATTGAATTTAGTTAAACTCAGAAAGAGAGAAAATGGCGAGCGATACAGAAAATTATATACATTTTACTTCATGAGTGAGTATATCAGTAGCTCATAATTTCTTAAACTATATATTTATATCCTAGTAATAAGATTTAATTTAGTTAAACTCAGAACGAGAGAAAATGAGCGAGTATTACAATAGCTTACCATTTTATAAACTATATGTTTATATCCTAGTAATAAGATTTAAGTTAAACTCAAAGCGAGAGCGAAAAAGCGAGTTAATCAGTAGCTCAACATTTCATAAACCATTTCTTTATATCTTAGTAGTAGGATAAATTTAGTTAATTTCAGGACGAGAGAAAATGAGCGTATATATCAGTAGCTTACGTTTTCCTAAATTTTATCTTAATATCCTAGTAAAAAATTGAATTTATTTAAACTCAGAACGAGAGAAAATGAGCGAGTATTACAGTAGCTTACCATTTTATAAATTATATCTTTATATCCTAGTAATAAGATTTAATTAAGTTAAACTGAAAGCGGGATCGAAAAAGCGAGTTTATCAGTAGCTCACGTTTTCCTAAACTTTATCTTTATATCCTAGTAAAAAGATTGAATTTATTTAAACTCAGAACGAGAGAAAATGAGCGAGTATATCAGTAGTTGACCATTTCCTTAACTTAATCTTTTTATCCTAGTAATAAGATTTAACTTTATTAAACTCAGAACAAGAGAAAATGAGCGAGAATATGAGTAGCTAACCATTTCCTTAACTTAATCTTTTTATCCTAGTAATAAGATTTAACTTAGTTAAACTCTAAACGAGAGAAAATGGTGAGCGATACAGAAAATTTTAAACATTTTATTTAATGATTGAGTATATCAGTAGCTCATAATTGCCTTAACTATATCTTTATATCCTAGTAACTATCCTATATCATTTAGTATCCTAGTACTCAGAACGAGAGGAAATGAGCGAGCGCTACAGAAAATTATATGCATTTTATTTAACGATTGAGTATATCAGTAGCTCATAATTTCCTGAAATATATCTTTATATCCTAGTTATAAAATTTAAACTAGTTAAACTCAGAACGAGACAAAATGGCGAACGATACAGAAAATTTTATACATTTTATTTCATGACTGAGTATATAAGTAGCTCCCCATTTCATAAAATATATCTTTATATCCTAGTAATAAGATTTAATTTAGTTAAACTCAGAACGAGAGAAAATGAGCGTATATATCAATAGCTTACGTTTCCTAAACTTTATGTTTATATTCTAGTAAACAGATTGAATTTATTTAAACTCAGAACGAGAGAAAATGAGCGAGTATATCAGTAGTTGACCATTTCCTTAACCTTATCTTTTCATCCTAGTAATAAGATTTAACTTAATTAAACTCAGAACAAGAGAAATAAGTGAGAATATCAGTAGCTCACCATTTCCTAAACTTTATATTTATATCCTAGTAATAAAATTGAATTTAGTTAAACTCAGAAAGAGAGAAAATGGCGAGCGATACAGAAAATTATATACATTTTACTTCATGAGTGAGTATATCAGTAGCTCATAATTTCTTAAACTATATCTTTATATCCTAGTAATAAGATTTAATTAAATTAAACTCAAAGCGAGAGCGAAAAAGCGAGTTAATCAGTAGCTTAACATTTCATAAACCATTTCTTTATATCTTAGTAGTAAGATAAATTTAGTTAATTTCAGAACGAGAGAAAATGAGCGTATATATCAGTAGCTCACAATTTCTTAAATTTTATTTTTATATCCTAGTAAAAAGATTGAATTTATTTTAACTCAGAACGAGAGAAAATTAGCGAGTATATCAGTAGTTGACCATTTCCTTAACTTTATCTTTTTATCCTAGTAATAAGATTTAACTTAAATAAACTCAGAATGAGAGAAAATGAGAGAATATCAGTAGCTCACCATTTCCTAAACTTTATATTTATATCCTAGTAATAAAATTGAATTTAGTTAATCCGAACGAGAGAAAATGAGCGTGTATATGATTAGCTCACCATTTCCTTAACTTAATCTTTTTATCCTAGTAATAAGATTTAACTTAGTTAAACTCTGAACGAGAGAAAATGGTTAGCGATACAGAAAATTATAAACATTTTATTTAATGATTGAGTATATCAGTAGCTCATAATTGCCTTAACTATATCTTTATATCCTAGTAACTATCCTATATCATATAGTATCCTAGTACTCAGAACGAGAGAAAATGAGCGAGCGCTACAGAAAATTATATGCATTTTATTTAACGATTGAGTATATCAGTAGCTCATAATTTCCTGAAATATATGTTTATATCCTAGTTATAAAATTTAATTTAGTTAAACTCAGAACGAGACAAAATGGCTAGCAATACAGAAAATTTTATACATTTTATTTCATGACTGAGTATATCAGTAGCTCATAATTTCTTAAACTATATCTTTATATCCTAGTAATAAGATTTAACTTAGTTAAACTCTGAACGAGAGAAAATGGTGAGCGATACAGAAAATTATAAACATTTTATTTAATGATTGAGTATATCAGTAGCTCATAATTGCCTTAACTATATATTTATATCCTAGTAACTATCCTATATCATATAGTATCCTAGTACTCAGAACGAGAGAAAATGAGCGAGCGCTACAGAAAATTATATGCATTTTATTTAACGATTGAGTATATCAGTAGCTCATAATTTCCTGAAATATATGTTTATATCCTAGTTATAAAATTTAATTTAGTTAAACTCAGAACGAGACAAAATGGCGAGCGATACAGAAAATTTTATACATTTTATTTCATGACTGAGGATATCAGCAGCTCATAATTTCTTAAACTTTATCTTTATATTCTAGTAATAAGATTTAATTTAGTTAAACTCAAAACGAGAGAAAATGAGCGATCGCTACAGAAAATTATTTGCATTTTATTTAACGATTGAGTATATCAGTAGCTCATATTTTCCTGAACTATATCTTTATATCCTAGTAATAAGATTAAATTTTGTTCAATTCAGAACGAGAAAAAGGAGCGAGTATATCAGTAGCTCACCATTTCCTTAAATATATCTATATATCCTAGTAATAAAATTTAATTTAATTAAACTAAGAACGAGAGAAAATGAGCGAGTCTATCAGTAGCTCACCATTTCATAAACTATATCTTTATATCCTTGTTATAAGATTTAATTTAGTTAAACTCAAAACGAGAGCGAATAAGCGAGTTCATCAGTAGCTCACAATTTCATAAATTATATATTTATATCTTAGTAATAAGATTAAATTTAGTTAAACTCAGAACGAGCGAGAATATCAGTAGCTCACCATTGCCTAAACTTTATATTTTTATCCTAGTAATAAAATTGAATTAATTAAACTCAGAACGAGAGAAAATGGCGAGCTATTCAGAAAATTTTATATATTTTATTTAATTGTGAGTATATCAGAAGCTCATAATTTCTTAAACTATATCTTTATATCCTAGTAATAAGATTTAATTTAGTTAAACTCAGAACGAGAGAAAATGAGCGAGTATATCAGTAGCTCACCATTCCTTAAACTATATCTTTATATCCTAGTTATAAGATTTAATTTAGTTAAACTCAGAATGAGAAAAAAGGAGCGAGTATATCAGTAGCTCACCATTTCCTTATTTTTATCTTTTTATCATAGTAACAAGATTTAATTAAGTGAAACTTGAAGCGATAGCGAATAAGCGAGTCTATCAGTAGCTCACAATTTCATAAATTATATCTTTATATCTTAGTAATAAGATTAAATTTAGTTAAACTCATAACGAGGGAAAATGGCGAGCTATTCAGAAAATTTTATACATTTTATTTAATTGTGAGTAAATCAGAAGCTCATAATTTCTTAAACTATATCTTTATATCCTAATAATAAGATTTAATTTAGTTAAACTCAGAACGAGAGAATATGAGCAAGTATATCAGTAGCTCACCATTTCATATACTTTATCTTTATATCCTATTAATAATGTTTAAGTTAGTTAAACTCAGAACGAGAAAGAATGGCGAGCGTTAAAGAAAATTATATACATTTTATTTAATGAGTGAGTATATCTGTAGCTCATAATTTCTTAAACTATATCTTTATATCCTAATAATTAGATTTAATTTAGTTAAACTCAGAACGAGAGAAAATGGCGAGCGATTCAGAAAATTATATACATTTTATTTAATTGTGAGTATATCAGTAACCCATAATTTCCTTAACTTTATCTTTTTATCCTAGTAATAAGATTAAATTAAGTTAAACTCAAAGCGAGAGCGAATAAGCGAGTTTAGCAGTAGCTCACCATTTCATAAACTATTTCTTTATATCTTAGTAGTAAGATAAATTTATTTTAACTCAATACAAGAGAAAATGAGCGAGTATTTTAGTAGCTTACCATTTCCTTAACTTTATATTTTTATCGTAGTAATAAGATTTAATTAAGTGAATATAGAATCGATAGCGAATAAGCGAGTCTATCAGAAGCTCACAATTTCATAAATTATATCTTTATATCTTAGTAATAAGATTAAATTTAGTTAAACTCAGAACGAGAGAAAATGAGCGAGTATGTCAGTAGCTCACCGTTTCCTAAACTATATCTTTATATCCTAGTAATAAAATTTAATTTAGTTAAACTCAGAAGGAGAGAAAATGAAGAGCGATACAGAAAATTATATACATTTTATTTAACGGGAGAGTATATCAGTAACTCATAATTTCCTAAGCTATATCTTTATATCCTACTAATTAGATTTAATTTATTTAAATTCAGAACGCGAGAAAACGAGCGAGTATATCAGTAGCTCACCATTTCCTTAACTTAATCTTTTTATCCTAGTAATAAGATTTAACTTAATTAAACTCAGAACGAGAGCGATTGAGCGGGTATATCAGTAGCTCAACATTGCTTTAACTTTACCTTTTTTCCTAGTAAAAAGATTTAACTTAGTTAAACTCAGATTTTTTAAAATAATAATCATTTTATTTAATGAGTGAGTATATCAGTAGCTCATAATTTCCTAAATTATATCTTTATATCCTAGTAATAAGATTTAATTTTGTTAAATTCAGAACGAGAGAAAATGAGCGAGTATATCAGTAGCTCACCATTTCCTTAACTTTATCTTTATATCCTAGTAATAAAATTTTATTTTGTTAAACTCAGAACGAGAGTAAATGAGCGAGTATATCAGTAGCTTACCATTTCCTTAACTTAATCTTTTTATCCTAGTAATAAGATTTAACTTAATTAAACTCAGAAGGAGAGAAAATGAGCGAGTATATCAGTAGCTCACCATTTCCTTAACTTTATCTTTATATCCTAGTAATAATATTAAATTTAGTTAAACTCAGAACGAGAGAAAATGGCAAGCGATACAAAAAATTATATAAATTTTATTAAATGAGTGATATTATCAGTAGCTCATAATTTTTTAAGCTATATCTTTATATCCTAGTCATAAGATTTAACTTAATTAAAATCAGGACGAGAGCGATTGAGCGGGTATATCAGTAGCTCAACATTGCTTTAACTTTACCTTTTTTCCTAGTAAAAAGATTTAACTTAGTTAAACTCAGATTTTTTAAAATAATAATCATTTTATTTAATGAGTGAGTATATCAGTAGCTCATAATTTCCTAAATTATATCTTTATGTCCTAGTAATAAGATTTAATTTTGTTAAACTCAGAACGAGAGAAAATGAGCGAGTATATCAGTAGCTCACCATTTCCTTAACTTTATCTTTATATCCTAGTAATAAAATTTAATTTTGTTAAACTCAGAACGAGAGTAAATGAGCGAATATATCAGTAGCTCACCATTTCCTTAACTTAATCTTTTTATCCTAGTAATAAGATTTAACTTAATTAAACTCAGAACGAGAGAAAATGGCGAGCGATACAGAAAATTGTATACATTTTATTTAAGTGTGAATATATCAGTAGCTCATTATTTCTTAAACTATATCTTTATATCCTAGTAATAAGATTTAATTTAGTTAAACTCAGAACGAGAGAAAATGAGCGAGTATATCAGAAGCTACCATTTCCTAAACTTTATCATTATATCCTAGTAATAAGATTTAATTTAGTTAAACTCAGAACGAGGGAAAATGGGCGAGTATATCAGTAGCTTAACATTTCTTAAACTATATCTTTATATCCTAGTTATAAGATTTAATGCAGTTAAACTCAGAACGAGAGAAAATGAGCGAGTATATCAGTAGCTCACCATTTCCTAAACTATATCTGTATATCCTAGTGATAAGAATTAATTTAGTTAAACTCAGAACGAGAGTAAATGAGCGAGTATATAAGTAGCTCACCATTTCCTTAATTTTATCTTTTTATCCTAGTAATAAGATTTAATTTTGTTAAATTCAGAACGAGAGAAAATGAGCGAGAATATCTGTAGCTCATCATTTCCTTAACTTTATCTTTTTATCCTAGTAATAAGATTTAATTTTGTTAAATTCAGAACGAGAGAAAATGAGCGAGTATATCAGTAGCTCACCATTTCCTAAACTATATCTTTATATCCTAGTGATAAGAATTAATTTAGTTAAACTCGGAATGAGAGTAAATGAGAGAGTATATAAGTAGCTCACCATTTCCTTAACTTTAATTAATTAATTAATTAATATATACTTTATTGTACACCGAAACAAAAAAATACAAGAAGTAACACAACAAAATAGAAAACACGGTACAAAAGGCGGTCTTATCGCTAAAAGAGCGATCTCTTCCAGACAACCTTTGGATAGAGGACATTGAATACTCTAAGAAAGGGGTTCGGAGGTGTACACCTTTTAGGTAAATCATATATACACAAACATAACATATCTACATAACATACATACATACATACGATTAATACATGTTATATAAAACATATAAATACGTGTATAAACAAAATATTACATATGTTTTATAAATAAATTCAAATACATAAAAATACATACTTATATATAAAGTATTATTATATTTCATAAATAAAATTACAACGATTTACAATGACGAATAATAGTGTTTTAGAAGCCTCTTAAAAGCAGCAACGGATTGTGCACGTCTTATATTTATGGGCAAGGAGTTCCACAAGCGTACTGCTTGGACAGAGAAGGATTTAGTAAAAAAGGAAGAAGTATGGGAAGGAGTTTTAAGAGTAAGGTTTTGTTCGGAGCGAAGACTGCAGAAATGGGAATCACTAAGGAACTGGAAGGACTGTTTTAGATAAATAGGGGCATTGGGGTTGAATAGTATACAGTAGAGAAGAGAGAGAATGTGTGTATTCCTGCGAAGGCGGATCGGGAGCCACTCGAGCTTTTTGCGAAAATCGGAAATGTGATCATACTTGCGAAGCCCAAATATGAACCTGATGCAAAGATTTTGAATGCGCTCAAGTTTGTTCAATTGATCTTCTCTAAGATCAAGATAACAGCAATCTGCATAATCAAGAATTGGTAAAAGGATAGATTGTGCTAACGCAATTTTGGTGGGAATCGGTAAAAGGTTACGTAATCTACGTAGGGAACCAACGGCAACAAACATTTTTCTGCTTACCTCACTCATTTGTGGATTCCAAGAAAGGGTTTTATCGAATATTATACCCAGATATTTAATTTTATCAGTGTAGGGGATTATGGCATTGTCAAATAAAATAGGGGATAAAAGAGAAAAATCTATTCGTGAGATTAATATTGGACTGCCAATAATAATAGATTGACACTTAAGTGGATTTATTTTGAGACCGAATGAATTGCTCCAACTTAAGATCTTTTTTAAATCTGAGTTAATTGTCTGTATTGTCAGTGGTAAATCTATTAACTTAGAGCGACAGTAAATCTGAAAATCGTCGGCATACAGGTGGTAGAGAGAAGATATATTGTGAGTTATGGAATTAATAAAAATCGAAAATAGCAGAGGTGAAAGCACTCCGCCTTGAGGCACACCGGCACTTAAAATTGACCAATCAGAATAAGAGTCCTGAACTCGGATTCTTTGTCTGCGGCCATATAGATAACAACGAAACCAGTCAATTACAGTAGGAGATATATTAAGAGAACTTAAAATAGCCAGTAATATGTCGAAATCAACAGTATTGAAGGCATTACTGAAATCCAGTAATGTCAAAACTGTAACCTCCTGGTTATCCATAGCTAATCTGATGTCATCGGTGATCTTAACTAAAGCAGTAGCCGTACTATGACAAGTTCGGAATCCCGACTGAAGTGGGTTAAATAGGTTATTTTTGGTTAGGAATAAATTAAGTTGTTGGTAAACAAGGCGCTCCAGGACTTTTGAGAGAAAAGGAAGTATGGATATAGGGCGGAAATCACTATAGGACGATGGATTAACTTTTTTCGGTAATGGGACAATTTGAGCGTCTTTCCAGGAGGAAGGATAATTACCAGTATTAATGGAATTATTAAGGATACATGTGATGACAGGAATAAGGTAATCAATGATAGGAATTATCATTTTACGGCTAATGCAGTCAGAGCCGACAGCATCAGAATTTATAGCTAAAATATTCTTCTTAATATCACTTTCCGTTAATTGACTAAAACTAAAAGATGGGAATGCTGGAGTGGATGAAGCAGAAAGATTATTTATTGTTTTTGATTTGACAGTGCCATCGATAGCAACTGCTGACGCGAAATGATTATTGAGCTGATTAAGATCGATATTATTAAAGTTTGTATCCGACTGAGCTTTCCCAACTCCAAGAGATTTCAGAAATTTCCAAACTTTAGAGGTATCGCCCTCCTCAACTACAGCTCTGTGAATATGCCGTCGATGTGTGTCTCTACACAGCCTGTTGCAACGATTTCGATACTTTATATATTTTTCTTTATTTGTGTCAGACGGATTAGATTTATATTTGGCTTTAGCAAAATTTTTCTTTTCTTGGAGACGTTTTATATCTGAGGTAAGCCATGGTGCCGGTAAATGTTTTATACGAATACGCCGAACAGGTGCATGTGTATCATAAAGTTTAGTTAAAAGCGAATTGAAAACACCAACCTGTTCATTAACAGTATTTCCATTTAACGCCACTGACCAATCAATCTCAGCAGCATCAGCTTGCAGACGCTCTAAATCCATCCCAGCAAAATTGCGTTGCAGAAGAATTCTTGATTTTGCCTTCGGGGGTTTGATTTTATAGGATAGATATAAAAGATCATGGTAGGAAAAGGCATGCGCATCACATTGACCATGTTTTTCAACATGGTTAATAGATGACACAATGATTAAATCAAGAAGAGAAGGATCAGAATGAGGAAAACAGTGCGTAGCAGAAAGTGGCAAGATTGTCATATTCACCCCGTTGACAAGCGATGCCAGACGAGATGACCGACAATCATTTTTAAGCAGACATGTATTGAAGTCACCCATGACCACCGTATGACTGTACGAGGGTACGAATGACTCCAACAGATTTTCAAAACTTAAAAAATAATCCACATTCTGCGACGGACTATAATAAACACCTAAAAGAAGTTTAGTGTGTGATAGTGTAACATCAATGAAAAGGTGTTCTGCCTCTCCATTGGTGTGAGACTGAGAGTAGCTAATGATCGAGTATGCAATATGAGATCCGAGATATATGGCAACACCCCCGCCCGTTCGCCCTAAACGATCATTTCGGATCAGATGGAAACCAGGGAGTGAATACGTTGTAGACGGCAAACAGGGTTTAAGCCATGACTCAGATATCAATATTGCATGAAGATTTTTATTCTGGAAAGAGGATAGTAAGTCTGGATAATGTGCAGGAATACTTTGTGCATTAATATGAACTATATTAAAATTTTTTTCAACATCAGAGAAATAAGTATCAAGGGACTCGTTGACGGAATGTATACTATGGAAACTACTGTCACTGTTCGAACCATTTGAGGATAAGGAAAAAAAAGATTCACTATCAGGGCTGTCATTAAAAGCCATTGTAACTACAACTTTAAGTAAAGTATAAATAATAATAAATATGTATATAAATTATTTTAAATATATAATTATACAATATATTTCAATATTATAAAAAGTCTATAACTGCTAAAAATATATAATAAATTTAGTATAATGTCCATTTATCCGCCAGCTGTAAGGGAAACAAAGCACATTTATTACACTCAAAAACAAAAATCAATATAAAATTAACAAAGCAGGATTCATGCATCATACATGTAACCCAAAACAAAAAAATAATAATAATAAAAAAGCAAATAATAATAATAAAAGAAAATCCAAAATAACTAAAAAATAAAAGAACAACACTGACAATAAAATAAACCTCAACAACAACATCCATAACACCAAGATCCCAATGCCAAGTCCATATTTAAATATCTATGTACATAATATGTAAATTAATCCTGTATTCTGTGACAGAATATTTTAGTCTGTGACATTGACACTTCGGACATTTGACAGTTTGACATACACAATGATAAAATAATTAGAGTAGGTAACCATAAGAAAAATTATTAGATATAAATAAAATTAACAAGTAAGTAAGTTAGTACCCTAAGATAGTAAAGTCGAGAAAGTAAACATTAGAAATTACTTTTTTATCAGTCTCTTAGTACGTGTAACAATTACCTTGTCAACACCTTTGGAGTCACAAGACTTTGTTTGAACCGGCGACTTTGTTTGAACCGGCGACTTCGTAGTAGACGCAGTGGGTATGCTGTTGAGGTCCGACAGGCTTTCAACTCGATGACGAGCACCATCCGACGCTATTACGTATATGAAACCGTCCCGCGTCCAGCACTTATTTATGCCAAAGCGTTTTCTGGCTTCGAGGAAAAAATCGTGCCTGCTTTTCGTCAAGAACTCCGACTGTGTTAATCCCGTGCCTTTAAATTTGGTTTTTGCGAACCAAACTTTATCGCGGATGCTAACTCCAGTGAATTTTACCACAATAGGCCTGGGTTTCTTATCTGACCGTTGGCCTAAGCGGTATGAGTGCTTAATTCTGGCACTTGAGAAGTTTGGAAGCAAGAGATGATCCGCTACAAGACCCGTGACGCGAGCCGACGTGTCTTCCGTCTTCTCCTCTGGGACACCATGAAGAAGAAACATCTTCCGTCTATGCCGCATCTCCTGACGGTCAAGCTCTCTCCCAAGAAATTCTACTTGGCACTGAAGAGTGTTTAAAGCAGATATTACAAAGGATTTAAATGTAATAAAATCTGATGCCAAAGAAGTTGTAGATCCGGGAGAGGAGGTTTTATTTAGATCGTGCTGGAACTCTTGCATCCTGTTATTAAACAACTCTGTCATGGCTGCCAGTGATTGCTTGATAGAATCCATATTGAGTGTTTAAGTTGGTGGTAATTGTTTAGAGTGAACTTTATTAAAGGAAAACACTTGCTGACGGTAAACGTAAGCTACATATATTAATTTTTCATAACACTGTATACAAAATATGTATATGTGTATTTAATTTAAATAAACAGTTCAAGAGCAAAATTTTGTGCTGTGCATTAATTCACTCCTACCCGCCGAAAAAAAAAAAAAACATCAGTAGCTCACCATTTCCTAAACTTCATCTTTATGTCCTAGTAATTAGATTTTATTTAGTTAAACTCAGAACGAGAGAAATTGAGCGAGTGTATCAGTAACTCACCATTTCCTAAACTTTATATTTATATCCTAGTAATAAAATTGAATTAATTAAACTCAGAACGAGAGATAATGGCGAGCGAATCAAAAAATTTTAACATTTTATTTCATGAGTGAGTATATCAGTAGCTCATAATTTCTTAAACTATGTATTTATATCTTAGTAATAAGATTTAATTTAGTCGAACTCAGAACGAGAGAAAATGAACGTGTATATCAGTAGCTCACCATTTCCTAAACTTTATCTTTATATCCTAGTAATAAAATTGAATTTAATTAAACTCAGAACGAGAGTAAATGAGCGAGTATATCAGTAGCTCACCATTTCCTTAACTTAATATTTTTATCCTAGTAACAAGATTTAACTTAATTAAACTCAGAACGAGAGAATATGAGCGAGTATATCAGTAGCTCACCATTTTCTAAGCTTTATCTTTATATCCTAGTAAAACGATTTAATTTAGTTAAATTCAGAACGAGAGAAAATGAGCGTGTATATCAGTAGCTCACCATTTCCTAAACTTTATCTTTTTTTCCTAGCAATAACATTGAATTTAGTTAAACTCATAACGAGAGAAAATGAGCGAGTATATCAGTATCTCACAATTTAAAAAACTTTATCTTTATATCCTAGTAATAAGATTAAATAAAGTTAAATTCAGAACGAGAGAAAATGAATGTGTATATCAGTAGCTCACCATTAACTTAACCATTTCTTTATATCCTAGTTATAAGATTTAATTTAGTCAAACTCAGAATGAGAGAAAACTGTGAGCGATCCAGAAAATTATTTACATTTTATTGAATGAGTGAGTTTATCAGTAGATTATAAATCCTAAATTATATCTATATATCCTAGTAATAAGATTAAATTCAGTTAAACTCAGAACGACAGGAAATAAGCGAGTATATCAGTAGCTCACGATTTCCTTAACTATATCTTTATATTTTAGTAATAAGATTTAATTTAGTTAAACTCAGAATGAGAGAAAATGAACGAGTATATCAGTAGCTCACCATTTCCTTAATTTTATCTTTTTATCCTAGTAATAAGATTTTATTAAATAAAACTCAGAACGAGAGAAATCAGTAATATAAGCTGAATTATGATATATATATATATATATATGATTCAGGTTCAAATGTTTCTCTTATTGATTCTAGGTTATTGAAACTAAAAGGGAAAAGAAACAGTATGAACAAAGCGAATTTAGTAACAATTAATGGTGTCAAGAGGATTAGTGGCTTGACAACTATAAAAATTAAAATATTCGAGATAGAGAAAATTTGAATGGATATTATTGATGAAAAAAAATTTTAATACGTTTTTTTGTTTGGATTAGACTTTATAAAGAAGTTCAACCTGATACAAAACGAAGACTTAAAATAACCCTAAAACAATACTTAAATGAAAATCTGAAAATGAATCCTGAAGGGAAAGAAAATACAGAAAACACAGATACAAAACAAAACAAGATTAATAACAATGAACGTGTGAAAGAAGAAGATTTTGTAATAAAGATAGATCTTTTAAATGAGAATAGAAAATCTCAAATAAATTAATTAATTGAAGAATATAACACAGTATTTGTAAAAAATAAGTATAATGTTTGTACTGTCAACGGATATAAAGCTAGAATTGACATATTATAGACAAATATTAATGTAAAAGGCCTTACAGATGCACTGTAGAAGACAGAAAGGAAATAGAAGAACAAATAACAAAGTTATTGGGTAATAAACTTAAAAAGGAATCCTACTGTCCGTTTACTGCACCAACTTGGCTTTAAAAAAGGAAAAAAAGAAATCCAGATTATGTATAGATTTTAGAGAACTGAATAAAATAGGAATACTGGAGGCCAAACCATTTCCATTAATAAGTGACATAGTAACAAAAACAAGAAAATGTAAGTATTATACAACTCTAGATATTAAATCTATCTATATTGGTCTATTCCCTTGAGAATAGAACACAGGAAAAAGACTGGATTTATTACACAGGAAGGACATTTCCAATGGACTTGTCTACCATTTGGATTAAAAACAGCACCTGCAATATTTCAGAGGAATTTAAGCAATATACTTAGAAAGCATAAACTTACAGATTTTGCAGTAAATTACATAGATGATATTCTAGTATGTTCAAAAATTTTTGATCAACATATTCACCATCTGAAACAGCTTTTAGATGCAATTAAAACATAAGGTTTGAATTGAAATTTACGAAATGCACGAAATGCCTCAGATACTGTAAGATATCTGGGACATATTATACAATATCATTCTATAAACCATTTACAGATAATCTTATTTCAATAAAAAAAATTCCCATCCCAAAAACACAGAAACGAGTCAGACAGTTTCTAGGGAAAATAAATTATTATCATTTATACATTCTAAGAAGCGCAATAATACTAGATCCGATGCTAAATTTCATTTGATCAGACAAATGTCATGAGACATTTGAAAAAATAAAAGAATACTGTCCTCTCAACCACTTGGAAATTTATGATAAAGATTTACCAATTAAAATTTATACAGACGCTTCTATAGAGGGAATTGGAGCCATTTTGAAACAGACACAACCTGATGGGAAAGAAAAACCAATCAATATTGAAGCATTACACTTGTTTATTGATAGTTGTGCTGTAAAAGAGGGCTATTCGCGCAATCTATAACCTAGAAGCTAAAGATTCTCTAAGGCATAAATTTAAAGAAATTAAAATATTAACTGTTGCTTCTCAATACATATATATATAATGTTATGTATGTACGGAAAAATATTAATGATTTTGTGAGAAAATGTGATACTCACAACATTGGTGCAAGGAACAAACACAAATTAATTACTCCAGTTACTCGACTGCATAGAGTCAGTAAATTTTTTTGTGGGGCAATGTATACGGTTCTACAACAAGATCCCAGAAAACGTTCAAAATGCCTCAGTTGCCAAATTTAAAAATATTGTAAAGGAACGTTTGTGTGCGAAAGGTTATACAATTAATGAATTTATGAAACGTGTAGAAAAAAACCCGCTGAGTTTCTTTCGCCGGTTCTTCTCAAGGCTGGGTGTTTCTTTTCCGAACCGGTGGTAGTTTCTGGTATCACTATCAATAATCAAGTGTAATGCTCCAATATTAAATAAATAATTTTGATTTTGAAGATTTTCCTATTAGCCAGTTTTGCCAGTATTGCACACACTCTAAATATATGGCTTTTTTCTTTTTTTGAGCTTCATTAAGTTTTTTTGAAAAATAAGCGAGTGTTGTGTCTGTTTCAAAATGGCTCCAATTCCCTCTATAAAAGCGTCTGTATAATCTATCTGTGTATCTTTATCAATCAATCAATCAGCCAATCAATATTTTGTCCACTGCTGAACATAGGCCTCTCCCAAGGTGCGCCAAAGCTCCCTGTCCTCCGCCTTCCGCATCCAGTCGGTGCCCGCCACCTTCTTAAGGTCATCGGTCCACCTGGCTGGAGGGCGCCCTACGCTGCGTTTGCCGATCCGCGGTCTCCACTCTAAGACTCGTCTGCTCCAACGGCCATCGGTCCTACGACATACGTGACCAGCCCACTGCCACTTCAGCCTACTAATTTTGCAAGCTATGTCGGTGACTCCGGTTCTTTTCCGGATAATCTCATTTCTGATCTTATCCTTCAAAGATACTCCGAGCATAGCTCGCTCCATAGCACGCTGAGCGACTTTGAATTTGTGGACTAGTCCCGCAGTTAGTGTCCACGTTTCGGCACCGTATGTCATGGCAGGTAAGACGCATTGATTGAAGACTTTCGTCTTCAAACATTGCGGTATGGACGACGTGAGGACTTGACGAAGGTTGCCAAATGCTGCCCATCCCAAGCGAATTCTTCGATCGGCTTCCTTCTCGAAGTTGTTCCTACCGACTTGTATAACCTGTCCTAGGTAGGTATATTCCCTAACAACTTCGAGAGGTTTCCCTTCGACGTATATCGGTCCCGGCACAACATGCCTATTGAACATGACCTTGGTCTTGTCCAAGTTCATACCGAGACCGACACGCCGGGAAGATTCACTAAGGCTACGCAGCATTCTGGTTAGTTGTTCCAGCGACTCCGCTATGATGACGATATCGTCGGCAAATCGAAGGTGTGAGATGTACTCGCCGTTTACATTGACTCCACATCCAGTCCAATCCAGCGTCTTGAACACGTCTTCCAACGCGTTGGTGAACAGTTTCGGAGATATTACATCCCCCTGTCTCACCCCTCTGCGCAGTTGGATCGCCTTCGTCTTACAGTTCTGGATGTGGACAGTCATTGTAGCGGCGTTGTATAGACATCTCAGTACCTCGATGTATCTCCAGTCGATATGACATCTCTGCAATGAGTCGAGCACTGCCCAGGTTTCGATGGAGTCGAAGGCTTTCTCGTAGTCCACAAATGCCATACACAGCGGCTGATTGTACTCTTCGGTCTTCTGCACAATCTGCCGAACAGTATGAATGTGGTCCACGGTGCTGTAGCCTGATCGAAAGCCGGCTTGCTCTGGGGGCTGGAACTCGTCAAGTCGTCTGGCGAGACGGTTCGTGACGACTCTTGAGAACAGCTTATACACGTGACTCAGGAGAGAGATTGGTCTGTAGTTTTTCAAGAGGGTTTTATCACCTTTCTTGAAAAACAGTACCACCTCACTCCCGCTCCACGTTTCCGGGGTCTTGCCATGTTGGATGATGGAATTAAAGAGGCTTGCTAGCTCTTTCAGGACCGGAGTCCCGCCTGCCTTAAGCAACTCTGTTGTGATTCCGTCATCTCCCGGAGCTTTGTTGTTTTTAAGCTGTTCTAGAGCCGCCCTAATCTCGCCTTGGTCAACGACCGGGAGCTCCTCGGAGTAATGGCGCGTAAGAGGGGCGCGCTGGTCATCAGGACTGATTCCCACAGGTTTATCCGATCTTGAAGAGAACAACTGCCCATAAAACCTCTCTACTTCTCCGACAATCTCAGGCCTAGAGGTAACGACCCCACCATTTTCAGTTTTAAGTTTTGTCAGACGCGGCCTCCCAAACTTGCGAGCGAACACTTTCGATCCCCGATTTTGCTCAATCGCAGCCTTGATGGCACGGGTATTGGAGCATCGGAGATCGCGTCGCGTCAGCGTTTTTATTTTTCGGTTTAAGGCCTTATCTGACAAAAACGATGGTAGTTCTCGTCGTTTCCTCATGAGCTCGAGTGTCTCAGCAGAGAGTTTTGGTGCGTTGTCTCTTTTCTGTGGCGGAAAACACTTGCGGGATGTGTTTTGCAGTATTTTGACCAGCGTGTCGGTTTTCTCATCAATACTGCTTACGGTTTCCAACGCGGTAAATTGATTTTGAAGTTCCATTTGGAACTTTTCGGCACCTTGAGCAGCTTGGAGCATGGTAGGTCGGAGAGTAGACCTCATCATTCGCGATCTTTCAGCTTTAAAGTCGATATCTAGAGTGCCTCGAACCAAGCGGTGATCACTTCCGGTATTAAACCTGTTGATCACTGAGACATCTCTAAATATGTGCCTTTTATTCGAAATGATAAAATCTATCTCGTTCCTTGTCACGTTATCGGGGCTTCGCCAGGTCCACCTCCTCTGGGGCTTCTTTTGAAAGAAAGAATTCATCAAAAAGAGCCCCTGCGCTTCGAGAAAGTTTACCAGCATTTGCCCCCTGTGATTTCTGCAGCCCAAGCCGTAAGGTCCAACTTTCGATTCACCGCTATTATGTACTCCCACTTTAGCATTAAAGTCTCCCATAACAACATTGTAGTGGGCCTTCGAGGTGTTGTTGAGAGCCTTTGCGATGTCCTCGTACATCGCTTCGACCACATCATCAGAGTATGCCGAAGTTGGCGCATATACCTGTACGACCTTCAGAGAGTACCTGTCGGAGAGTTTTAGGACAAGGTACGCTACCCGGTTCGACACACTACTGATTTCCACAATGCTGCTAATGAGATCCTTTTTGACCAGAAAACCGACACCACCCTGGGAGAGGTTATCACCTTCGCGGAAGTAGAGTAAGTTACCGGACTCTAGAGTTATCGTGTCCTCCCCCTGTCTTCGGACTTCAGATAACCCCAGTATATGCCAGTTTATATGACTTAGCTCTACTTCTAATTCGGCGAGGTGATGGTCCAGCCTTAACGAGCGTCCATTGTACGTTGCCATATTTAGTCGCCGTTTATGGTAGCCTGCCATGAACCGGTGATTCTTTGCACCCCCTGCCCTGCCGATACCGCGACCGCTACCTTGGTCGGGCCTAGCGGGCTTGCCGGTAACTAGGGGCCTTTTTTTTGGCGCATCTACCATTTAGAGGTTTTGCCCATACTCGCCACGCTGGGCAGGCGTGTTGGCGAGCGCAGTAGGGGGTAAGATGCTTATGGGGGGGACGCTGCTGCCCATCCCCCCTTTCCCTTTCCCTCAGTCGCCTCTTACGACACCCACGGGATGAAATTGGGGGAGTACTATTCTAAGCCGGTACTCCACGGTATCTTTATCATAAATTTGCAAAACTGATTGAAAGCACAGTATTCTTTTTATTTTTTCAAATTCCTCATGACATTTGTCAGACCAAATACAATTATGAATCGGATCCAGTATTATTGTACTTCTTGGAATGTATTCATAATAATAATTTATTTTCCCCAGAAACTGTCTGACTTGTTTCTGTGTTTTTGGAATGGGAATTTTTTTTATTGAAATAGGTTATCTTTTAATGGTTTTATAGAATTATTTTGTACAATAAGTCACATTTATTTTACAGTATCTGAGCCATTTCTTGCATTTCAATTTAAAACCTTCTGTTTTAATTGCGTCTAACAGCTTTTTAGATATTGAAGATGTTGATCAAAAATTTTTGAAAATACTATAATATCATATATATAAATTACAGAAAAATCTATAAGTTTATGCTTTCAAAGTTTTGCTTAAGATCCTCTGAAATATTGCAGGTGCTGTGCGGCGTCAAACTTCCCACTATCCAGGTCCCACGATTTATCGGCAATTACGAGGATTGGTTAGTTTCGGGATACTTTTATTTCACTTATACACGACAACTCGTCTATTACTGATATACAAAAAAATCATTATTTGAGGGGATCACTGGAAGGAAGCGCGGTTCAAGTAATTAGATAATTGGAATTTTCGTCGAATAATTATAGCATTGCCTGGGATTTATTATGTGACTGGTTTGACAATAAAAGATTATTGATACAAAATCATATTCGAGCTCTATTTTCGTCAGATCCTATTAAATCATGTCATGTCTTATTAAGTCATGTCAAGCTATTCGTGAAGTCATCGATATTTTCACTATGAATTTAAGTTCATTAGACATACTTGGTGAACCCACTCAGTCATGGAACACGCTTATCATATATATAATGAATACAAAATAAGATTCGAGGACGTTACGTGACTGGGAAGAAGCAAAGGTTAACATCAAATATAGCCAACTTAAAGATTTTATACGATTTTTAAATAATAGGGCTGATTTACTTGAGACATTACACATTAATAACACAAATACTAAAGTAGACAAATACAAATCTACGGAGTATGTCAAGGGCTTAGCAGCAGTTACTGACTCACATACAACACAAAATAAATATAGCAATGATTGCCCCTTGTGCAAGCAAAACTGTCGCATTTACAAATGTGAGACATTTCTTGGTCAGTCTGTTAGGGAGAGAATAGAGTCGGTTAGGAGACTCAAGTTATGTGAAAAATGTCTTCACCCCGGTCGTCAGTCTCGCTTCTGTAGATTAGGTCCTTGTACCAAGTGCTCACATAAACACAACACGATGCTACAATACATACAAATAATTCAACCACCGGTCGTCAGCGCAACATCGCTCTCAGTGAGTCAAACGGAGCTTGTCTTACTGTCGACTGCAGTCATATACATACTCGACAAAGACAACCACCGCCATGAAGTCAGAGCCCTCCTTGATTCCGGGAGCCCTGGCTCCTCATCATCATCATCAACACAATCATCCGTAGTTGGTATAAACAATTCAGTATCACAAATAACAAAACGTTGCAATGCATTCATTGAGTCGAGAACTTATTCATATCATACACAATTATCATTCTTAGTTTTGCCAAAAATTGCAACGCTTTGCAAGAATTACACACACAATTGTAACAATTAAATATACTGGTGGTAGAGCTTTGTGCAAGCTCGTCTGGGTAGGTACCACCCACTCATAAAATATTCTACAGCAAAATAGCAGTACTTGATATTGTTGTGTTCCGGTTTGAAGGGTGAGTGAGCCAGTGTAATTACAGGCACAAGGGACATAACATCTTAGTTCCCAAGGTTGGTGGCGCATTGGCAATGTAAGCGATGGGTAACATTTCTCGCAGAGCCAATGTCTAACAGCGTTTGGTGACCACTTACCATCAGTTACTACTTGGCGCAGACATATTTTGGGATCTACTAGATCAGGGTTAGATACGGTTAGGTACAAAGGGTCCAGTTTTACAACAAACAAAATTCGGTTACATTATATCAGGGCCCACCAGTGGTGTCACTAATTTATATCCAAATTCATTTATAACATACACACTTGTCACAGAAAATACTATACAGGACCAATAAGCCAAGCGTGGCGAGTATGGGCAAAACCTCCCAACGGTGGATACGCAAAAAAAAAGGCCCCCAGTTACCGGCAAGCCCGCTAGGCCCGACCAAGGTAGCGGTCGCGGTATCGGCAGGGCAGGGGGTGCAAAGAATCACCGGTTCATGGCAGGCTACCATAAAAGGCGACTAAACATGGCAACGTACAATGGACGCTCGTTAAGGCTGGACCATCACCTCGCCGAATTAGAAGTAGAGCTAAGTCATATAAACTGGCATATACTGGGGTTATCTGAAGTCCGAAGACAGGGGGAGGACACGATAACTCTAGAGTCCGGTAACTTACTCTACTTCCGCGAAGGTGATAACCTCTCCCAGGGTGGTGTCGGTTTTCTGGTCAAAAAGGATCTCATTAGCAGCATTGTGGAAATCAGTAGTGTGTCGAACCGGGTAGCGTACCTTGTCCTAAAACTCTCCGACAGGTACTCTCTGAAGGTCGTACAGGTATATGCGCCAACTTCGGCATACTCTGATGATGTGGTCGAAGCGATGTACGAGGACATCGCAAAGGCCCTCAACAACACCTCGAAGGCCCACTACAATGTTGTTATGGGAGACTTTAATGCTAAAGTGGGAGTACATAATAGCGGTGAATCGAAAGTTGGACCTTACGGCTTGGGCTGCAGAAATCACAGGGGGCAAGAGGCCGCGTCTGACAAAACTTAAAACTGAAAATGGTGGGGTCGTTACCTCTAGGCCTGAGATTGTCGGAGAAGTAGAGAGGTTTTATGGGCAGTTGTTCTTCTCAAGATCGGATAAACCTGTGGGAATCAGTCTTGATGACCAGCGCGCCCCTCTTACGCGCCATTACTCCGAGGAGCTCCCGGTCGTTGACCAAGGCGAGATTAGGGCGGCTCTAGAACAGCTTAAAAACAACAAAGCTCCGGGAGATGACGGAATCACAACAGAGTTGCTTAAGGCAGGCGGGACTCCGGTCCTGAAAGAGCTAGCAAGCCTCTTTAATTCCGTCATCCAACATGGCAAGACCCCGGAAACGTGGAGCGGGAGTGGGGTGGTACTGTTTTTCAAGAAAGGGGATCAAACCCTCTTGAAAAACTACAGACCAATCTCTCTCCTGAGTCACGTGTATAAGCTGTTCTCAAGAGTCGTCACGAACCGTCTCGCCAGACGACTTGACGAGTTCCAGCCCCCAGAGCAAGCCGGCTTTCGATCAGGCTACAGCACCGTGGACCACATTCATACTGTTCGGCAGATTGTGCAGAAGACCGAAGAGTACAATCAGCCGCTGTATGTGGCATTTGTGGACTACGAGAAAGCCTTCGACTCCATCGAAACCTGGGCAGTGCTCGACTCATTGCAGAGATGTCATATCGACTGGAGATACATTGAGGTACTGAGATGTCTATACAACGCCGCTACAATGACTGTCCACATCCAGGACTGTAAGACGAAGGCGATCCAACTGCGCAGAGGGGTGAAACAGGGGGATGTAATATCTCCGAAACTGTTCACCAACGCGTTGGAAGACGTGTTCAAGACGCTGGATTGGACTGGATGTGGAGTCAATGTAAACGGCGAGTACATCTCACACCTTCGATTTGCCGATGATATCGTCATCATGGCAGAGTCGCTGGAACAACTAACCAGAATGCTGCGTAGCCTTAGTGAATCTTCCCGGCGTGTCGGTCTCGGTACTTGGACAAGACCAAGGTCATGTTCAATAGGCATGTTGTGCCGGGACCGATATACGTCGAAGGGAAACCTCTCGAAGTTGTTAGGGAATATACCTACCTAGGACAGGTTATACAAGTCGGTAGGAACAACTTCGAGAAGGAAGCCGATCGAAGAATTCGCTTGGGATGGTCAGCATTTGGCAACCTTCGTCAAGTCCTCACGTCGTCCATACCGCAATGTTTGAAGACGAAAGTCTTCAATCAATGCGTCTTACCTGCCATGACATATGGTGCCGAAACGTGGACACTAACTGCGGGACTAGTCCACAAATTCAAAGTCGCTCAGCGTGCTATGGAGCGAGCTATGCTCGGAGTATCTTTGAAGGATAAGATCAGAAATGAGATTATCCGGAAAAGAACCGGAGTCACCGACATAGCTTGCAAAATTAGTAGGCTGAAGTGGCAGTGGGCTGGTCACGTATGTCGTAGGACCGATGGCCGTTGGAGCAGACGAGTCTTAGAGTGGAGACCGCGGATCGGCAAAAGCAGCGTAGGGCGCCCTCCAGCCAGGTGAACCGATGACCTTAAGAAGGTGACGGCACCAACTGGATGCGGAAGGCGGAGGACAGGGAGCTTTGGCGCACCTTGGGAGAGGCCTATGTTCAGCAGTGGACAAAATGATTAGTTGTTGATTGATTGAAGCCAAGTTTAGGTCTATCGAAGATATTTCAATCGATTATAATAATCAGGTATATTCTACTAAAGAGCGTTTATGCGAAGAACACTTTAAAAACAACTTTACGCGAAAAACCGACAGTCGATTTTCCGTCGCCATACCACTTAAGAAGAATCTTATCTAGGTAATTCATACGAACGTGCTAAGCAATGCTTTTATTCACTTTAACGTGGCCATGTATCGTTAAATATAGATTATTAATAGAATATGCTTTAAAAAAAGAAAAGTTATTATTTAATATGATAAACTCAATTGATGCAGGGACACTGATAGATCTTATGCTGGTTTACCAGAATTTATTCTTACTAAGATCGATAGAGATTTATTGAAAGATACAGAAAATATGTAAATCCAAGAAGCAGTAATCGAAATGAAGATAAAATCCGATGTAAAATTTGTGAAAAATTAAGAAAAGGTACTCGCTATATACTAGAAACTAACATCGGTTCGGAAAAGAAACACCCAGATCTGTGAACAACCGGCGAAAGAAACTCAGCGGGTTTTTCAAACGTGTCATGTTTCCTTTACAAAAAAAAAATAGTGTGAAATAAGCATGCGGCGATCGTCTCATTCCCAAGGTGTGCTATCATCAATAAATTCATTAATTGTATAATAACCTTTAGCACACAAGCGTTCCTTTACGATTTTTTTTTAATTTGGCAACTGAGGCATTTTGAACGCTTTCTAGGATCCTGTTGTAGAACCATATACATTGCCCCACAAAAAATTTACTGACTCTATGCATGCTAAGGATGCTGTATAACATTTTCATTAATAAATTTATTTTAAACGTTAGGGACTATTGTAACTATTTAATCCCTGATTTGATTTATGTTCCTTGACGAAATAATATTAGCTGTTCATATTATGTAAACTACTTGTTAAAATTATATGAGCATCAGTTTAACATTAAACTCTTTACTGTCTGAACTTCAACTCACTTTGGGTAGGAATAAATCAACAAGCATTCTATAGGTAAGTATTTCATTTATTCACATGAAAACAGTGTTTAAATAAACCAATTAATATTATATCATTGCACATAGTATCACCATCAAATAGTTGAAGAAAGCCTAATGAGCTTATTGTCATTGCTAATGAGGGTTAGATTTATCATGACTAACTGTGTGGAAATCGAAAAAATCTATATGAAAGTAATGCATATTTCTGATATTCTATTTTTTATTTTATCTCTAAATTAAAAAAAAGCTCATGAAATTATTTGATGTTTTCGAGAATCCAATCATCAACCCGGAGGATCCCTGAAGAGAGCCATCGATGATAACACAAATTCAAATGCTAAAAGAGTGCGACATGAAGTTATACCATCCACTTGCTCAGAACCTGCTAGTGTGGATGACAAAGTGACCTATGGTATATGTGAAGTAGAAGTAAAGAAAAGGTATTTCGCAAACCATTTAAAGAGTAATCGCCATAAAAATAATGTATCTAAGTCACCAAACTATATGAATCTAAAAGGAGATAACTTAGATATTTTCTGTTCATCTTTGTGTGACACTTTAAAACACAAAATAAGTGCTTTCGAAAAGAAAGATAGTGGTTGGAGTCTCAGACGTATCATATCGTTAGAAATGATTGTGAATAAGTTCAATCCATTGCGCGGTACTTCGTTCGTTGAATTACCTCGAGACATTAGATCTAAAAAGGCTGTTATAAATGTGAAAAACGTAGACAGTTTGTGTTTCAAATGGGCTTTACTTTCTGCTCTATACCCTGTGGTAAAAAATCTGATCGGGTATCATCTTATAGTATGCATTCGGACAAATTAAGATTTGATGGTGTATCTTTTCTTGTAAAAATGGCTGACGAATCGAAAATTGAAAGTTAAATGATATTAGTATAAGCGTTTTTGGACTAGATTATGACAAAATCAAAAACCATTCAAGTTTGGTAAGTCCATTGCATTTAACGAAATAAAAAACTAGACGCGTTTAGTAAGTAAACAAATTTCAAATCATCACGGTGCCGTTTATATTTTTAATTGATGTTTACTTCACTTTCCAACTCAAGAAAGATTGAACAATCATAAAAACATTGACTGTGCTCAAAATTGTACAAATTTACCAAACGGATATCAATCTAGGAAAGATTGGTTTGATAATCCAACTTCAAATGATAAATTAAAGTTTGATAACTATCAGAAAAAACTTAAAAGACCGTTCGTGGTTTATGCTGATTTTGAAGCATATTTGAATCCAATAGAATCCTGTTCTAATGATCCATCTAAACCTATCACAAACAATATTCAAAAACATGAGGTCTACGGTTTTATTATTATATTAAATCCTATTTTGATGATCGTTTATCTAAATATGAAACATATATCGGTCAAAACTGTGCAAAAGTATTTATGGATCGTTTAAAGAACGATCTTGAAACAATATGTAAAGAAAACTATGTTACAAAACCCGTTTTGATACCTAATGACGTTAAGTCCATGAATACTAAAATATGTTGCATATGTGAGACTGACTTAAATGGTGAATCAGTTAATGTCTTCGATTGGAATACAGGTAGTTTTAAAGGTATTGCAGATGAAATATGTAACTCCAAATTCAGAATTCCACGTCACATTACAATAACTTTACACAACCTGTCATTATGACGCACATTTTATTATTTTATTGAAGTTATCCCTCAAAACAAAGAAAGATACATTTCCTTCTCAAAAAAGCTAATTGTGAATGAGCAAAGTGTTAGCTTAAGATTTATAGATTCATTCAAATTTTTATCATGTAGTCTTGAACAGTTAGCTAGAAATCTCAATGATGATCAATTTATTGAATTAAAAAGAAATTTTCCAAAAATGACAGATTTCATTCGAGTGTGGAGGAAAGGTATGAATTTATGACATCCTTTCAGTATTTAAAACTTGCATCTCTACCTGATGAAAATTATTTTTATAGCTCACTTACGGATTCTTATGTTTCGGATGAGGATTACAATGTCAATGTCTTATCAATGTCTGATTACTCCGACTTATATTTGAAAACTGATGTGTTGCTTTTGACTGATATATTTGAAAACTTTAGACAGCTTTGTATTTCCACGTATGACTTAGACCCTACTCATTACTATACAGCACCAGAATTAAGTCGGGATGCAATGCTGAAACATACTAAAGTTGAATTAGAATTACTTACTGATTACGATCAAGTTGCTTTTATTAAAACCGGTATCATAGGAGGTGTATCTCAATGTAGCAATCGCTATACTAAAGCGAATAACAAATTCATGCAAGACTTTGATAAAAATAAACCCAGTTCATACCTTACATACCTCGATGCAAATAATCTTTATGGTTGGGCTATGTCTCAATTTCTGCCCACAGGAAGTTTTGAATAGGTCGGATCGGATACTAGTTTTAATATATCTGATGTTTCTGATATTGGATACATTTTAGAAGTCGATTTAGACTATCCTGATCACCTTCACAATTTACATTCTGACTTTCCACTAAGTCCTGAAAATATATGTGTTGGAAATATTAAGGAAAGTAAGTTAGTACCTAATTTGAATAATAAATGTAAATATATTATTCACTATAGAAATTTAAAACAATGTATTCAAATGGGTATGAAATTACTGAAAGTGCATAGAATATTAAAATTTTCACAAAGCCCTTGGTTAAAAAAATACATAGATTTAAATACAAATTTAAGAACGTTAGCTAAATCAGTTTTCGAAAAGGATTTCTATAAATTAATGAATAACTCTCTCTTTGGAAAAACTATGGAAAATATCGAGAAAAGGGTTAATGTGAAATTGGTAACACATTGGGTAAACAGAGGTAAATCTCTTGGTGCTCAAGATCTAATAGCTAAACCTGATTTCCATAGTTTATAATTTTTTTCTGAAAAAATAATAGCAGTTCAGTTACGAAAAACAAAACTATTATTTAATAAACCAATTTATTTAGGATTTTGTGTATTAGATATTTCTAAAACCCTTATGTACGACTGCCATTACAATTTCATTATTAAAAAAAAAAAAAAACGAATGTATAACTATTATACACTGACACTGATAGTTTTATATAACAAATTTTCAGCAACAATTTTTATGAAGATATTAAACTGGTTTACATTTTAATACATCTGATTATGCATTAAACAATATTTTGGATACCCAAACCTAAATAAAAAGAACTTTTCAAAGATGAAAATAATGGAAAAATATTTAGAGAATTTGTAGGATTACGTTCAAAAATGTATGCATTCGAAGTAGAAGCTAAATTTACTGCAAAAGCTAAATGGGTGAACAAAAGTGTCACAAAATAGAAGAAAATGGAAAATTTTAAGACATGTTTATTCGATAAAAATGGACAATTTTGTAATATGCTTAGATTTAAGTCATTGAAACATACTATATTCAAACAGAAAATAAACAAGACGTAAGTGTTTATCATACAATGATACAAAGCGATGTATTCAAGCAAATGGTATTGATACATTGGCTTGGGGTCTTTACAAATTACGATAAGGTGATTACATTTAAATTATAATGTTTGTAAATAACGTATTTAAGTTTGCTTTATTTAAGAAATAATTGTAATGGTTTAGATAAGTTTAAAAGAATTTCATGTGAAAAATTTGTTTATAATGTACTTAAACATTCTGTTTTAAAAAGTAGCATTAGAAAATGTAAGATTTCTAATTAAATAAATAATTATCTCTTTAAAAAGTTGTTTCAATCTTCACACAAACCTTTTAGCACGTAGACGTACATGTTCACGATGTTTCATTTTTATCATCCATTTACCGCTGGTTGCTGCTCCAAGTGGTTATGGAAAATGTGTATTCGTTACAAACTTTATTAAATACATGTAAGAAATTTGTAATACGTATTTTCATCAAATTACTTGGTGCTATGACGAAATGCAGCCCTTATACAACCTCAATCAAGTAACCTACTTCCAAGGCATACCCGATCTTAGTATGTTTGATGGGAAGGAACCACAACTAGTTATTATTGATGACCTTATGAGAGAGTCTGATGGTCGTATCGTTGACATATTTACAAAAGGAAGTCATCACAGAAATTTAAGTGTATTTTATATAACACAAAATTTATATCATCAAGGCAAAGGACAACGAGATATTTCATTGAATTCAAGTTATATAATTTATTTTAAGAATCCTCGTGATAAAACACAAATTCCTTATTTAAATTCAAATTCCTTATTTTGCACGTCAAGTTTCTCCAGAACAACCGAAAACTTGGAAGATTCATATAAGGATGCTACAAAAGAATCCCATGGTTATTTAGTCATAGATGAAACCGGTACAGTAATTATAGATAATCAGAAAGTTCCTGGAAGCAATATTGTAGATTTAGTAAATGATTCACTGAGACCACTCTTTAAAGGATATTAAAGTACCACTTACATATATTGTTTTTTTTTATAGAAAAGGAAGGTGGACGAGCATATGGGCCACCTGATGGTAAGTGGTCACCAACGCCCTTAGATATTGGCATTGTAAGAAATGTTGCCCATCGCTTAAATCGCCAATGCGCCACCAACCTTGGGAACTACGATCTTATTTCCCTTGTGCCTGTAATTACACTGGCTCACTCACCCTTCAAACCGAAAAACAACAATACCAAGTACTGCTGTTTTGCGGCAGAATGTCTGATGAGTGCGTGGTACCTACCCAGACGAGCTTGCACAAAGCTCTACCACCAGTAACAAAATCGACTGGGAGAAATGGACCCCATATTAGAAATACATCGAATTTATTATCGAATTTATACGTCCAGCCCCGCTGGTTATAGTAGTGTTGATAAATTAGCAAAAGCAATGAAGGGTAAAATAATTAGATATGATGTGAAGAAATGGTTGCAATCTCAAGAAACATATACATTACATAAACCTTTTCAAATAAATTTTTCTAGAAATCAATACTTATTATCTAATATAAATGAGTTGTGGCAGGCTGATTTAAGTGATATGAGAACTTACTCTAAAGATAATAAAGGTCTTAATTATATTCTATATGTTATTGATGTTTTTAGCAAATATGCTTATGCTAGACCGATCAAAAAGAAAAATTCAGAAACAATTAAAGAATCTTTTGACGGTATTTTCGTGGAGGCCAATGCAACACCTACACATATACAATCTGATAAAGGTACTGAATTTGATGAAGATGAAGTTGAAAAGATGTTCAAAGATACTTCAAATCAAAAAGTATAAATTACTATACAACTAATAATCCTGATATCAAAGCAAGTAGAAAGATTTCAAAGAACTCTTAAAATGAAAATGTGGCGTTATTTCACACACAATAATACACACAAATATATTGATATTTTGCAAGATTTGATGTATTCATACAACCATAGTTTCCATTCCAGTATTAAAATGTGTCCTTGTGATGTAAATTCTAATAATATAATGACAGTTTGGAATAATTTGTATAATAGGACTAAAAACGAAAAATCATCCAAAATTGTGCAATCTACATTTCAAACAGGTGAGCATGTTAGAATATCCAAATACAAACACATCTTTCAAAAAGGTTATGAATCCAATTGGAGCGATGAAATATTTGTAGTTTCTTCAGTAATACATCGACCAAGGCTTGTGTACACTATAAAATCTTTAGAAGGGGAAGAGGTAGTTGGGATCTTTTTTGAACGAGAGCTACAAAAGGTAGTTTAAGACCCCACCATCGAGTTTAAGATAGATGAAATAATTCAGACCCGCTATTCCGGCGTCAGACAAGAAGTGCTAGTGAAGTGGAAAGGTTATACGAATAAATTTAATAGTTGGATATCAGCTTCTAATTTAAAATAAATATGAATAATAAAGAAAGTTTTTATTTAACTTTACCTAGCAATAGTTCAATGGAATATTTTCCTAACAAAAAAACAACAATTTTTTCAACAAAACTACCAGAACCCATGATACTGGGGGTAAATTGGTATGTTGTAATTGTTGAATTTCAATATCCATGCACCATGTATACTGTTCAAGAAAATGAGAACATTATTTACATCACAAAAAAAGATGACAATGCCTGATCAAAATACACCATCTACATTGTTCTATAAGACTCATATACCAACAACAAACTATGACAATATTGATCATATTTTATCACATTAAATAATATAAAAGAGAAAGTTAAATTTCGCTATGACACTATATCTAAGTTTGTATCGATTTCTGTTTTCGACGAATCCATAAGATCTGTAACATTATCACCTAAATTAACTCTTAAATTGGGATTTGAACCCAGTAGAAAGATTTGAACCCTTTTGAAAGGAATTTGGGGAAATGTCCAGCGAATTTACATTTAGGATTACCATAATCGAGAGAAAATGAGCGAGTATATAGTAGCTCACCATTTCCTTAACTTTATCTTTTTATCCTAGTAATAAGATTTAATTAAGTTAAACTCAAAGCGAGAGAAAATGGTAAGCGATACAGAATATTATAAACATTTTATTTAATGAAAGAGTATATCAGTAGCTAACCATTTCGTAAACTTTACCTTTATATCCTAGTAATAAGATTTAATTTATTTAAACTCAGAACGAGAGAAAATGAGCGAGCGCTACAGAAAATTATATACATTTTATTTAACGATTGAGTATATCAGAAGCTCATAATTTCCTTAACTATATCTTTATATCCTAGTAATAAGATTTATTTTTGTTCAATTCAGAACGAGAGAAAATGAGCGAGTATATCAGTAGCTCACCATTTCCTTAATTATATCTTTATATCCTAGCGATAAGAATTAATTTAGTTAAACTCAGAACGAAAGAAAATGAGCGTATATATCAGTAGCTCACCATTTCTTTTACTTTATCTTTTTATCCTAGTAAAAAGATTTAACTTAGTTAAAATCTGAACGAGAGAAAATGGTGAGCGATACAGAAAATTATAGACATTTTATTTAATGAAAGAGTATATCAGTAGCTAACCATTTCGTAAACTTTACCTTTATATCCTAGTAATAAGATTTAATTTTGTTCAATTCAGAACGAGAGAAAAGGAGCGAGTATATCAGTAGCTCACCATTTCATATACTATGTCTATATATCCTAGCAATAAGATTTAATTTATTTTAACTCAGAACGAGAGAAAATGAGCGAGTATATCAGTAGTTGACCATTTCCTAAACTTTATCTTTATATCCAAATAATAAGATTTAATTTAGTTAAACTCAGAACGAGAGAAAATGAGCGTGTATATGAATAGCTCACCATTTCTTTAACATTATCTTTATAAACTAATAATAAGATTTAATTTAGTTAAACTCAGAACGAGAGAAAATGGTGATCGATGCAGAAAATTATAAACATTTTATATAATAAGTGAGAATATCAGTAGCTCATAATTTCTTAAACTATATCTCTATATCCTAGTAAGAAGATTTAATTTATTTAAACTCAGAACGAGAGAAAATGAGCGAGTATATCCTTAGCTCAACATTTCCTTTACTTTATGTTTTTATCCTAGTAATAAGATTCAATTAAGTTAAACTCAAAGCGAGAGCGAAGAAGCGAGTTTATCAGTAGCTCACCATTTCATAAACCATTTCTTTACATCTTAGTAGTAAGATAGATTAAGTTAAACTCAGAACGAGAGAAAATGGCGAGCGATACAGAAAATTATATACATTTTATTTCATGACTGAGTATATCAGTAGCTCATAATTTCTTTAACTATATCTTTGTATCCTAGTTATAAGATTTAATTTATTTAAACTCAGAACGAGAGAAAATGAGCGAGTATATCAGTAGCTTACCATTTCCTTAACTATATCTTTATATCCTAGTAATAAAATTTAATTAAATTAAACTCAAATCGAGAGAAAATGAGCGAGTTTATCAGTAGCTCACCCTTTCCTTCACTATATCTTTATATCCTAGTAATAAAATTTAATTTCATTAAACTCAGAACGAGAGAAAATGAGCGAGTATATCAGTAGTTGACCATTTCCTAAATTTTATTTTTATATCCAAGTAAAAAGATTTAATTTAGATAAACTCAGAACGAGAGAAAATGAGCGTGTATATGAGTAGCTCACCATTTCCTTAACTTTATCTTTTTATCCTAGTAATAAGATTTAACTTTGTTAAAATCTGAACGAGAAAAATGGTGATCGATGCAGAAAATTATAAACATTTTATATAATAAGTGAGTATATCAGTAGCTCATAATTTCTTAAACAATATCTTTATATCCTAGTAATAATATTTAATTTAGTTAAACTCAGAACGAGAGAAAATGAGCGAGTATATCAGTAGTTGACCATTTCCTAAACTTTATCTTTATATCCTAGTAATATGATTTAATTAAGTTAAATTCAGAACGACAGAAAAATGAGCGAGTGCTACAGAAAATTATATGCATTTTATTAAACGATTGAGTATATCAGTAGCTCATAATTTCCTGAAATATATCTTTATATCCTAGTAATAAGATTTAATTTTGATCAATTCAGAACGAGAGAAAAGGAGCGAGTATATCAGTAGCTCACCATTTCCTTAACTATATCTTTATATCCTAGTAATAAAATTTAATTTAGTTAATATCTGAACCAGAGAAATTGAGCTTGTATATAAGTAGCTCACCATTTCCTAAACTTTATCTTTTTATCCTAGTAATAAGATTTAACTTTGTTAAACTCAGAACGACAGAAAATGAGCGAGCGCTACAGAAAATTATATGCATTTTATTAAACGATTGAGTATATCAGTAGCTCATAATTTCCTGAAATATATCTTTATATCCTAGTAATAAGATTTAATTTTGATCAATTCAGAACGAGAGAAAAGGAGCGAGTTTATCAGTAGCTCACCATTTCCTTAACTATATCTTTATATCCTAGTAATAAAATTTAATTTAGTTAAAATCTGAACGAGAAAAAATGAGCGAGTCTATCAGTAGCTTCTTCTTCTTCGAGTGCCACTCCGACTAGCGAAGGTTGGCAGTCAGCTTTGAATATTCCTTCTTATTCTTCGCGAGGCGAAAGAGATCGGCAGCACTCGCAATTCCCGTCCATTGTCGGATGTTGCACAGCCAAGACTTTTTTCTGCGCCCAACAGCTCTCCTTCCGGCAACTTTTCCCATCATAATGAGTTGCAAAAGTTCATATCTTTAATGCCTTAGCACGTGTCCGAGATATGCAATTTTTCTCTTCTTGACAGTCTCCAAAAGTTGCCGGTTTTGGTTGACGCGTCGCAGAACTTCCACGTTCGAGACCTTTTGAGTCCAACTTATGGCCAACATACGTCTTAATGCCCACTTCTCGAAAGCTTCTATACGTTTTTTGAGGTCTTCTTTAATTGTCCACGCCTCGCATCCGTAAAGAAGTATAGGCCAGATGTAACAATGTAGGGATCTTAAGTCTGCGATTGCAGATTACTTTTTTTAACGTGCAGAAGGCACTTCGAGCTATTTCGATGCGAGTCTTTACCTCCTGTTCACAGCTCCAGGTGTCATTAAGCCATGTCCCTAGTCCCTATATTTGTACTTGCGCACTCTCTCAATTTTTTGGCCTGCTACAATGATAGCAATGTCATCGAAGCTGTGTTTAGACAATACCATGATCTTCGTTTTTGATGTGTTCATCCTCAGACCTGCGTTTTCACTGCACTCATTAACACGGCTCATAATTAATTTCAGCTCTTCAGGAGATGATGCTATTAGGACTGTATCGTCAGCGTATCTGATGTTGTTAATATACCGGCCATTTATTTTGACTCCACATTCTAGGTCTTCAATTGCTTCTGTTATTATTTTTTCCGAGTACAAATTAAATAGCGTGGGTGATAATATACAGCCCTGTCGGACTCCTCTCTTTATTTCTACCTCATCAGTCTCCTCATTGTCAATTCGTACAGTAGTCTTCTGGTTCCAATACAGATTCTGAATAATACGTAGGGATGTAAGAGGAGTCGACAACGACCTTAGGCTCCCTACCGTCAACCTCACCTGCCCGTGGTGCATCCTGCTGATCAACGAACGAGGCTCTGGCGACCGATATCGTGGCGGTATAACCACACAAATGCTGGAATCCGAAAATGTAAATCCTGATAGCGGGCAGCAGCGCTATCAGCGAAAGATTTCCAGCTACTGCGGTCACCAACCCGCCTGCCAAGCGTGGTGACTAAGGCAACAAACCCCCCAAATGAGCGACAACAGAAATGCACGGCCCCCAATTCCCGGTAGTCACACTATCCCTGGCCACGGTACCGGTCATGGTAACGGTGTGACGGGGGGTGCTAAGAATCCCCGGGCTAAGGCAGGGTACCACAAACGGCGACTGTTTCTGGCCACGTACAATGGACGCTCTCTGCGGCTGGACGAACATCTCACAGAATTGGAAGTAGAGTTAAGTCGTATTAACTGGCATATAGTGGGTCTATCGGAAATCCGAAGACAGGGCGAGGACACGATAACACTAGATGCTGGTCACTTACTCTACTTCCGAGAAGGACACCAACCATCCCAAGGTGGCGTCGGCTTTTTGATCCACAAGTCACTCAGAAGCAATGTTATGGAGGTTGGCAGTGTGTCAGCGAGGGTGGCATACCTTGTCTTAAAGATAACCGAGAGGTATGCCTTGAAGGTTATACAAGTGTATGCCCCAACGTCCACATACACTGACGAAGAAGTCGAAGCCATATACGAAGACATAGTAAAAGCTATGTCTCGTACCAGTACCTTCTACACAGTTGTTATGGGTGACTTCAATGCCAAAGTGGGAGTACAAGAAGATGGTGAATCGAGAGTAGGAAAATTCGGCTATGGGAACAGAAACCATCGGGGACAAATGCTGGTAAACTTCCTAGAGGCTCAGGGATTATTTCTGATGAACTCATTTTTCCAGAAAAAGCCCCAAAGGAAGTGGACCTGGCGAAGCCCCGATAGCGTAACAATGAATGAAATCGACTTCATTCTATCCAATAAGCGCCAAATATTCAGGGATGTCTCCGTGATCAACAGGGTCAACACTGGAAGTGATCACCGCCTGGTAAGAGGCACCCTGAATATTTTTTTTTTTTTTTTTTTTTATATTTGCCGGGTGGGCAAATGACTCTACTCCACCTGATGTTAAGTGGTAGTAGAGTCCAAACGCGAGGACGGCAAGTACAGTCTGGAAGAAGATTCTGCACTAGCCGCCCTCGCCTTGCCGGCCCGCAAGATGCCTCTTCACGCCTCGTAAAGAGACGTGAAGCGAGCGACGTATTGCCACGATAGGGATGGGCAAAGTGTGGAGGCGTGTTTCCCCCGGCATTGGTTCAGCCGCCGTCTCCACTGGACCAACACCCATCACGGCAATGCTCGCTCGGGCACTGGCTGTACGCTGGCTGACCTCGAAACGCGGCTGCAAGCCACTTCACGAGATTTTCACCATGCGTACGGTGGTAACAAGCCAGGCGGATGTTTATCATCCTACCACCAGATGATATCCCTTAGTCGCCTCTTACGACACCCATGGGAAAGGGGCAGTGAAATGTATTCTTTCTCCGTCACTGCACGGATAACACTAAAATCGAACGATCGCGGCTAATGAAGTCGACTCTTAGACCAACCTTGCCCCAGGTCGAAGCTGGTTGCGAAAGCTTCCAGCTGGAACTACAGAACCGATTCGCCATGTTGGAAACCGAGCAGGACATTGACGACGCCACCAACAGTCTGGTACGTGTCATTCGCGAGGTGGGTCAAAATCACTTTCGACAAAGGAGCAATGGACGTAAGTCGAAGCTCTCAGGCGAGACTCTGGACGAGATGACGAGAAGACGTGAACAACAGAATATGACGCCATCTGAGTGTCAGGCACTTAACAGGAAGGTTAAAAAACTAATAAGGCGTGACACAAGACGAGCGCATACCCGAAATATTGAAGATGCTATAGCACTCAATAGGGGCTCAAAGGTTCTTGCAAAGTCGCATACCTCCTGTTGTCACCTGACAAAACTCAGAACAACACAAGGCACAACCGTCACCTCAAAACCAGAGATTCTAGCTGAAGTCGAAAAGTTCTATAGCAATCTATACTCATCACAAGTGCCTCCACCTGAGTCCCACAGCGCGGATGACCCAAGAGCCAGACTGACACGCCATCTATCTGACGAGCTTCCCGACATCGACTTGGGCGAGATTAGGATTGCTCTCGAACAAGTTGGAAACAACAAGGCTCCAGGGGAGGACGGAATTACCTCAGAATTACTTAAAGCGGGAGGAACACCAGTTCTGAGAGAGCTGGTAAAGATCTTTAATTCCGTCCTCCAAAATGGTATTACACCAAAGGCATGGAGCAGAGGTATGGTGGTGCTGTTTTTTAAGAAGGGTGATAAAGCTCTTCTGAAAAACTACCGCCCCATTTCACTTTTAAGTCACGTATATAAGTTGTTCTCGAGGGTAATCACGAATCGTCTCGCCCAAAAATTCGATGACTTCCAACCCGTTGAACAGGCTGGGTTTCGAAAAGGCTTCAGTACCGTAGACCACATACTCACACTTAGGCAAATGATACAGAAGACCGAGGAATATAATCAGCCTCTATGCCTAGCGTTTGTGGACTACGAAAAAGCCTTCGATACCATCGAGACCTGGGCTGTTCTGGAATCGATGCAGAGATGCCTAATAGACTTTCGGTATGTCCAGGTGTTAAAGTGTTTGTACGAAGCCGCAACCATGACTGTCCAAGTACAAGATCAGAGCACAAGACCAATCCAATTGCATCGCGGGGTAAGACAGGGGGATGTAATCTCCCCGAAACTTTTTACCAATGCATTGGAGGACGTCTTCAAGACGCTCGATTGGAACGGACGCGGCATTTATATAAATGGCCTACACATTACACATCTGCGATTTGCTGACGACATTGTCATCATGGCGGAAACTCTGCAAGATTTGGAAGAGATGCTAAACAGCCTAAGCGATTCTTCAAGACAGGTGGGTCTGCGGATGAACTTAGAAAAAACCAAAATTATGATAAACCAACATATATCCCCGAGACCGGTTGTCGTAAATGGCTCTCCACTCGAGGTTGTGCAGGAATACATCTACCTGGGCCAAACTATACAACTTGGCCGGCACAATTTTGAGAAGGAGGTCAAAAGAAGAATACGTTTGGGCTGGGCAGCATTCGGGAGGTTGCGTCATATTTTTGAATCGTCGATCCCACAGTCACTTAAGACCAGGGTATATAATCAGTGCGTCCTGCCTGTTATGACTTACGGCGCCGAAACGTGGACACTCACTGTAGGACTGGTCCACAAGTTCAAGGTCGCTCAGCGAGCTATGGAACGTGCGATGCTTGGGGTTTCTCTGGTAGATAGAATCCGAAATGAGGACATTCGCCAGAGAACTAAAGTCACCGACATCGCGCGTAGAATTAGCACGCTGAAGTGGAAGTGGGCTGGTCATGTCTCCAGACGCATCGATGGCCGATGGAGTCGACACATGTTGGAGTGGAGACCACGCTTAGGCAAACGTAGTGTAGGACGCCCTGCGGCAAGATGGACCGACGATTTGAAAAAGGTGGCAGGTACGGGATGGATGCGGGCTGCCCAAAATCGGGATGGTTGGCGTTCTATGGGGGAGGCTTTCGTCCAGCAGTGGACGGCGGTAAGCTGATATATATAATACGTACATCTTTGTCATCTAAGCCGATATCATTTAATATTACAATTAGACGGTCGTGCAGTACTATGTCAAAGGCTTTTTCGTAATCGATGAAACAAAGGAAAACGTCTTGTTGCATGTCTCCGCATTTTTGTACGAGAACCTGCATTGCAAAAAGAGCCTCTCTCGTGCCCACTCCTTTTCGAAAGCCAAACTGACTATCTGCGAGTTGTTCGTCGCATTTAGCTCTTATTCGCTCGTGGATGATATTCAGAAATAGTTTCAATAGTTGGCTCATAAGGCTAATCGTTCGAAACTCTTCGCACCTTCTTGCGTTGGCCTTCTTAGGAAGCGTAATAAAAGTTGAGGTTAGCCAGTCTTTGGGTAAGTGGCCAGAGTCGTATACCAAATTAAAGAGTTTAACCAGGAAGTCAATATTTTCGTCTTTGATAAGTTTGAGTACCTCTATGTGAACATTATCCGGTCCGGTTGATTTTCCCGTTTTAGCTTTTTTAAGAGCGTGTGTGACTTCATTTTTCAGGATAGGATATCCCTCATTTGGATCACAATTTACCGCTATGCTTCGAAAATCGTCGGCAAACATTGATGAAATGTATTGTTCCCATAGGTGTTTTTTTCCTGACATTTCTAGTATGGGAATATTATTTTCGTCCGTAAGATGGTGAATGGTCTTTTTGTGCCCTACCAAAGATTTTATTTCCTTATGCAGGTTAAATTCATCATGTTTAGCATAAAGGTCCTCCACAAAATCACACTTGCACTGATACCAAGCATCTCTAGCATAACGAACTTCAAGCCGAATTTGCTTATCAATCTCAGTATACTTGGTATTGTCAGAATTCTTGTAGATTCTCCTTTCTTCGATAAGATTATATATTTTTTCTGTCATCCAACTCTGCTTAGGAATCTAATCTCTTTTCAAGTGTGTCTTATTGATGTTTAATATTTTGCTCTTCATTGAAAACCACTCTTCCTCCACCGTACGCATTTCTTCATTTTCCAGGTTTCTCATCTGCTGCCCACTCGTTTATTTCTTTCGCCACTTTATCTTTGATGTTAAGATCTTTAAGTTTCCTCACGTCTATTGCGTGGTACTGTGTTCTCTTCTTTAATTGTTTGAGTCTACATGATATTGTCGCTACAAATGGATTATGGTCAGATCTTATATCAGCCCCAGGATAGGTCTTAGCACTTTTGACACAATTACGAAAGCGATTATTGATCAGGATGTAATCTATCTGATTTCTTATAATTTGCTGAGGGGTATGCTTAGGTGACGTCCATGTATACAACCTCCTTGGTGGTAATTGAAAATAGGTGTTTATGACAGCAAAATCACACTCTTGGCAGAATTGTACAAGGGCATCACCTCTCTCATTCCTTTCCCCAAGTCCGAACTTCCCGGTTACTTTTGGCACTTCTCCTTTCCCTACTTTAGCATTAAAATCGCCAATCACTAGTTTTATTTCGTGATTTTTTGTCATTTGGAGCAGATCTTCTATTTCTTTATAAAAGTTTCGAACTTCTTGATCTGACCCATCTGTAGTGGGAGCATACACTTGAAGAATGTTAATATTTCTTGGCTTGGCTTCTATTTGAAGTAACATGGTTCGGTTTGATTTTGGTACTAAGTTAACAGGTGTATTAATGCAATTTGTGCCTATGATTACTCCCACTCCATACTTGTTGGAGCTATCCTCAGAACCAGAGTAATACATGGTGTAGTTTTTATCTATTTGATGTTTACATTTGCCTATCCATCTGATCTCACTTAATCCCACGATGTTAATCTTCATTCGTTGCATTTCTTTGCAGACTTTTAGACTTTTTCAGGACTCTTCAAACTTCTGACGTTTCACGTTCCCATCTTCAATTGTTGTTTTTTCCACCTGGGGATTCTTAACACCCCTGTCCCATCTAAGGGACGCCAGGAACTCGGGGCCATTTCTTTCTTAGACTTTTCCATAAAGCTGACGATACTAGGAAATAATAGTGCAGTGGTTTCCCCTTGCCTTCTGCACCAGACATTGTAGAGGTTACATGTACCTCAAGGTCGCTGCTTCCCTTTTCCAATCACTGTGTTGGACGCGTATGGTTATACCGCCATTGATCGGTCGCCAGGGCCTCGTGTGTTATCTAGCAGGGAGCACCACGTGCAGGTGAGGTTGGCAATTGGGTCGGATGAGATGGTAGTTCCGTTCCCCCCTTACCCCCTATCAGTAGCTCACCATATCCTAAACGTTATCTTTATATCCTAGTAATAAGATTTAATTTAGTTAAACTCAGAACCAGAGAAAATGAGCGTGTATATGAGTAGCTCACCATTTCCTTAACTATATCTTTATATCCTAGTAATAAAATTTAATTTAGTTAAAATCTGAACGAAAGAAAATGAGCGAGTCTATCAGTAGCTCACCATACCCTAAACGTTATCTTTATATCCTAGTAATAAGATTTAATTTAGTTAAACTCAGAACGAGAGAAAATGAGCATGTATATGAGTAGCTCACCATTTCCTTAACTTAATCTTTTTATCCTCGTAATAAGATTTAACTTAGTTAAACTCTGAACGAGAGAAAATGGTGAGCGATACAGAAAATTATAAACATTTTATTTAATGATTGAGTAATTCAGTAGCTCATAATTTCCTGAAATATATCTTTATATCCTAGTAATAAATTTAATTTTGATCAATTCAGAACGAGAGAAAATGAGCTTGTATATCAGAAGCTCACCATATCCTAAACGTTATCTTTATATCCTAGTAATAAGATTTAATTTAGTTAAACTCAGAAAGAGAGAAGATGAGCAAGCGCTACAGAAAATTAATTACATTTTATTTAACGATTGAGTATATCAGTAGCTCATAATTTCGTAAACTTTATCTTTATATCCTAGTGATTAGGAAAATTAGGTCCCTCAAAACTGACCATGCTGGAAGGACTGCTCATGCTTTTGCTCTCACACATGACTTGACCCAACTGGTTGATCAGCCCACCAGGATCCCAGACATTGATGGGCAAGCACCTTCTCTACTGGACCTTCTGCTGACTTCTCACCCGGTGGAATATCAGGTCGTGATTCAAGCTCCACTTGGTTCTTCGGATCACAGCCTCATATCTACCAAAGTGCCACATGCCAAGCTGCCGCCACCAGCGGTATGCAAACGTCGCATTTGGCACTACAAGTCGGCAGATTGGGACGGTATGCGCGATTACTATGCGTCAGTCCCTTGGAAGGAACGTTGCTTCAGTGGGAATGACCCGACAGCTAGTGCCGCTGCTGTTGCTGGCGAGATCATGTTGGGAATGGAATACTACATTCCTAGCTCAGATCTCGACAGTAGGGGTGCGCGTAACCGTTGGTTCACTCGCGAATGCGCCGACGTTGTATCATCTAAGCAGGCGGCATATCGCGAGTGGATCAATGGATGCATTAGCGGGGCATCTAACATTGACTCACTGAAAGCAATATACAATAAAAACTCCAAGTCCTGTAGGAAGGCTTACACGAGAGCGGATGCACAGCGCATTGTACAGATTGGTCATGACCTTATTTCACATCCTAGGGGCTCGCGTCTGAACAAGTCTGTGCAAAACAATTTCTGCCAACCTTCGCTGCCACCGCTCAGAAGTCCGGACGGATCACTGGCTCACAGTCCGCAAGAAAAAGCTGATCTCCTGGCTAAACTCTTTGCCGACAACTCCGTCATCGATGATTGTAGTGCTCTGCCACCAGTAATACCTTCTTGTGGCCACACGATGCCTGACATCAAAATCAGGCAGCGTGATGTGCGTGCGGAGCTGCAATCACTTGATGTACGGAAAGCTAGTGGTCCCGATGGAATACCAGCTATAGTGCTGAAGAAGTGCGCGGCGGAGCTGTCTCCCGTGTTAACGCGCCTGTTCCAACTTTCTCTTTCTTCGGGATGTGTGCCGGAGGCTTGGAGAAGAGCTAATGTGCAAGCGGTTCCCAAAAAAGGAGATCGGTCTGACCCGGCAAATTATCGGCCAATAGCTATCACCTCAGTACTTTGTAAGGTGATGGAACGGATTCTTAACAACCAACTGATCCATTACCTAGAAGATCACTGTTTGATTAATGATCGTCAGTACGGATTTCGACCAAAACGGTCTGCAGGTGATCTTCTAGCGTACGTAACACACCTCTGAGGTGAAGCTATCGACATCAAGCAAGCATAGGGAATCGTTGGCTGTCAGCCTCGATATCTCCACCTCTGTGGCACTCCGCTGGTGATACAAAGCAAAATCGCCATGCTGGGGATGGACGTTCGCTGCGACCTTAGTCCAAGGGATTACATCGAGGCTGTGATAAAAACAGCTTCACGGAAACTCGGAGTTCTGAACAAGGTGCGGCGTTTTTTCACGCCTCAACAACTGTGCCTGCTGTACAAAACACAGGTACGGTCTTGCGTTGAATATTGCTCGCACCTTTGGGATGGCTCCGCTAAGTACCTACTTGAGGCCTTGGACCGGTTGCAGCGACGTGCGGTCCGCATTATTGGCGACATAAAGGTCACTAACACCCTCGAGCCTTTACAATTGCGTCGAGAGATAGCAGCGCTGAGCGCTTTCTATCGACTGTATCACGTCGAGTGTTCCGAGGAATTATTCTCCCTAATTCTTGCTTCCCCCTTCCTTCACAAGTCTACGTGTGCTGGCTCTCGATATCACCGACTAACTGTAACATTAATTCCATCGCGCACAAAGAAATTTGGCAACTCCTCTCTTTGTCGCACTTCCAAAATATGGAATTCCTTACCAGCTCACGTATTCCCCTCCTCTTACGACCAAGGTTCCTTCAAACGAGGCGTGAAGAGGCATCTTGCGGGCCGGCAAGGCGAGGGCGGCTAGTGCAGAACCTTCTTCCCGACTGTACTGGCCGTCCTCGCGTTTGGACTCTACTACCACTTAACATCAGGTGGAGTAGAGTCATTTGCCCTCCCGGAAAATTTAAAAAAAAAAAAAAAAAAAAGGAGAGAAAATGGGCAAGTATATCAATAGCTCACCATTTCCTTAACTATATCTTTATATCCTAGTAAAAAAATTTAATTTAGTTAAAATCTGAACGAGAGAAATTGAGCTTGTATAGTAGAAGCTCACCATAGCTTAACGTTATATTTATATCCTAGTAATAAGATTTAATTTAGTTAAACTCAGAACGAGAGAAAATGAGCAAGCGCTACAGAAAATTATGTACATTTTATTTAACGATTGAGTATATCAGTAGCTCATAATTTCGTAAACTATATCTTTATATCCTAGTGATTAGATTTAATTTAGTTAAACTCAGAACGAGAGAAAATGAGCGTGTATATGAGTAGCTCACCATTTCCTTAACTTAATCTTTTATCCTAGTAATAAGATTTAACTTAGTTAAACTCTGAACGAGAGCAAATGGTGAGCGATACAGAAAATTATAAACATTTTATTTAACGATTGAGTATATCAGTAGCTTATAATTTCTTTAACTTTATCTTTATATCCTAGTAATAAGATTTAATTAAGTTAAACTCAGAACGAGAGAAAAGAAGCGAGTATATCAGTAGGTCACCATTTCCTAAACTTTATCTTTTTATCCTAGTAATAAGATTTAATTTTGTTCAATTCAGAACGAGAGGCAAGGAGCGAGTATATCAGTAGCTCACCATTACCTAAACTGTATCTTTATATCCGAGTAATAAAATTGAATTTAGTTAAACTCAGAACGAGAGAAAATGAGCGAGCGCTACAGAAAATTATATGCATTTTATTTAACGATTGAGTATATCAGTAGCTCATAATTTCCTGAACTATATCTTTATATCCTAGTAATAAGATTTAATTTAGTTAAACTCAGAACGAGAGAAAATGAGCAAGCGCTACAGAAAATTATATACATTTTATTTAACGATTGAGTATATCAGTAGCTCATAATTTCGTAAACTATATCTTTATATCCTAGTGATTAGATTTAATTTAGTTAAACTCAGAACGAGAGAAAATGAGCGTGTATATGAGTAGCTCACCATTTCCTTAACTTAATCTTTTATCCTAGTAATAAGATTTAACTTAGTTAAACTCTGAACGAGAGAAAATGGTGAGCGATACAGAAAATTATAAACATTTTATTTAACGATTGAGTATATCAGTAGCTTATAATTTCTTTAACTTTATCTTTATATCCTAGTAATAAGATTTAATTAAGTTAAACTCAGAACGAGAGAAAATGAGCGAGCGCTACAGAAAATTATATGCATTTTATTTAACGATTGAGTATATCAGTAGCTCATAATTTCCTGAACTATATCTTTATATCCTAGTAATAAGATTTAATTTAGTTAAACTCAGAACGAGAGAAAATGAGCAAGCGCTACAGAAAATTATATACATTTTATTTAACGATTGAGTATATCAGTAGCTCATAATTTCGTAAACTATATCTTTATATCCTAGTGATTAGATTTAATTTAGTTAAACTCAGAACGAGAGAAAATGAGCGAGTATATCAGTAGCTCACCACTTCCTAAACTTAATCTCTATATACTAGTAATAAAATTGAATTAAGTTAAACTCAGAACGAGAGAAAATGAGCGAGTATATCAGTAGCTCACCATTTAATTAACTTTATCCTTTTATCCTAGTATTAAGATTTAATTAAGTGAAACTCAAAGTGAGAGCGAATAAGCGAGTCTATCAGTGACTTACAGTTTCATAAATTACTGGCCGCCAAAAAAATCGACCCACCCGTATTTTTTTACTTACAAAGTTGTTATCTTAACTATGCGACGACCTAGGTGGATTGTTTTACTTATGGGACATACATTTAACATTTTATTACCCACTTGATATTGATTTGGAGGAGTTGTAAGTGTTACTGAGGATATTTGGAATATTTTTAAAGTATTATATTTATATTTTTAAACTATATCTTTATATCCTAGTGATAAGAATAAATTTAGTTAAACTCAGAACGCGAGAAAATGAGCGAGTATATCAGTAGCTCACCACTTCCTAATTTTTATCTTTATATTCTAGTAATAAAATTGAATTTAGTTAAACTCAGAACGAGAGAAAATGAGCGAGTATATCAGTAGCTCACCACTTCCTAAACTTAATCTCTATATACTAGTAATAAAATTGAATTAAGTTAAACTCAGAACGAGAGAAAATGAGCGAGTATATCAGTAGCTCACCATTTAATTAACTTTATCCTTTTATCCTAGTATTAAGATTTAATTAAGTGAAACTCAAAGTGAGAGCGAATAAGCGAGTCTATCAGTGACTTACAGTTTCATAAATTACTGGCCGCCAAAAAAATCGACCCACCCGTATTTTTTTACTTACAAAGTTGTTATCTTAACTATGCGACAACCTAGGTGGATTGTTTTACTTATGGGACATACATTTAACATTTTATTACCCACTTGATATTGATTTGGAGGAGTTGTAAGTGTTACTGAGGATATTTGGAATATTTTTAAAGTATTGATAAGAAAACGTTACTTTGTGCACAAAGTGCATGGTTAGTTTATTTCCAGTTCTTAACGCGGAATCATCTCGGTTCGATGTTTATTATTGATTATGTGTATGAAACTTTGTTGAAACAATAATTTTAATAAGTTTAAACATAAAAAATGGATACTACTGAAGCAGAAGCTGCTCAAGTCGTAGCTCTTATTCATGAGGGGTTAAGTCAGCGAAATGTGGCTTGAACACTAAAATTAAGTCGTTCAGCGGTGCGAAGAGTGTACAAACGCTACTTGGAGACTGGGGAGTATCGCCGGAGACCAGGATCTGGCAGGGGGCGTGTCACGAACCCGACCGATGACCGTTTTATTGGTTTGACGTCTTTAAGAAACCGACATCTTTCGGCTGTTGACGTTCAAGGTAGACTCCGAGAAAGTCGTGGAGTGTCTGTGAGTGAAAATACTGTAAGAAGAAGACTTCGAGAGCAAAACTTAACCCCTCACAAGCCAGCAACAGGACCAAAACTCACAGCATCCCATCGACAAGCAAGACTACAATTTGCTAGGCAGCACGTCGATTGGACACTGGACCAATGGGAGACAGTATTGTTCAGTGATGAAAGCCGAATGTCTCTAGTAGGCTCTGATGGACGACGTTACGTCATGCGAAGGCCAGGAGAACGCTACTCTCAGTGTTGCATTCGAGAAACAGTCCGATTTGGTGGAGGCTCTACAATGTTTTGGGGAGGTATTTCTTTGACGGGACGCACAGAGCTGGTTTTTTTCCGTAATCGTGCTGTTAATGCTGAAACTTACATAACGGACATTCTGGAGCCTCATGTGATGCCTTACGCTGGATATATTGGGGATAATTTCCAACTTATGCACGACAACGCACGACCTCACGTCGCTAGAATTGTTAAAGACTATCTCAGGGAAGTCGAAATTCCAGTTATGCAGTGGCCAGCCAATAGTCCGGACTTAAACCCGATAGAGCACCTCTGGGACCAGCTAATACGTACGGTTCGAGCACGAAATCCAATTCCAGAAACCCTGAATCAACTGGAAGCTGCCCTAACTGAAGAATGGCAACGGACCCCACAGGAAGACATTAAAAAGCTAATCAGGTCACTTAATAGGCGTATGCAGGCAGTGATTAGGTCAAGAGGAGGAAACACTCCCTATTAAAGTAAGATTTAGGCACCCAAATTTAAAAACAAACGGCATAATCGTTTTGTACACAAAAAATAAAATTGCGTAAAATTTTGTGTTTTCGTGTTTTGTCACATATTTACATAAAAACCTATTTTTTGCGCACTATTTCTATTTTTGTACAATCCTACAATTGCATTTTTTCATTATCAATCTTAAAAAAATAAATATGTGGTAGTTTAAAAACAATACGATGGCCTTTTTCCAAAAAATGTAGGTGGGTCGATTTTTTTGGAGGCCAGTATATCTTTATATCTAAGTAATAAGTTTAAATTTAGGTAAACTCAGAACGAGAGCAAATGAGCGAGTATATCAGTAGCTCACCATTTCCTTAACTTTATCTATATATCCTAGTGATAAGAATTAATTTAGTTTAACTCAGAACGAGAGAAAATGAGCGGGTATATCAGTAGCTCACCATTTCCTAAGCGTTATCTTTTTATACTAGTAATAAGATTGAATTTAGTTAAACTCAGAGCGAGAGCGAATGACCGAGTATATCAGAAGCTCACAATTTTCTAAACCATATCTTTATATCCTAGTAATAAGATTTAATTTTGTTAAATTCAGAACGAGAGAAAATGAGCGTATTTATAACATAGCTATATTATATTATATGTATTTATAGTATAGCTCACCATTTCCTAAACTTTTTTTTTCCTAGTAATAAGATTTAATTTTTTCAAATTCAGAACGAGAGAAAATGAGTGAGTATATCAGTAGCTCACCATTTCCTTAACTTCATCTTTATGTCCTAGTAATTATATTTTATTTAGTTAAACTCAGAATGAGAGAAATTGAGCGAGTATATCAGTAGCTCACCATTTCCTAAACTGTATCTTTATATCCTAGTAATAAGATTGAATTAAGTTAAACTCAGAGCGAGAGAAAATGAGCGAGTATATCAGTAGCTCTAATTTTTTACACTATATCTTTACATCCTAGTATTAGATTTATTTCGTTAAACTCGGAGCAAGGGCGAATCGGCGAGTAAATCAGTAGCTCACCGTTTCCTTAATTTTATCTTTATATCCTAGTGATAAGAATTAATTTAGTTAAACTCAGAACGAGAGAAAATGAGCGAGTTTATCAGTATCTCACAATTTAAAAAAACTTTATCTTTATATCCCAGTAATAATATTAAATAAAGTTAAATTCAGAACCAGAGAAAATGAACGTGTATATCAGTAGCTCACCATTAACTTAACCATTTCTTTATATCCTAGTTATAAGATTTAATTTAGTCAAACTCAGAATGAGAGAAAATTGCGAGCGATCCAGAAAATTATTTACATTTTAATGAATGAGTGAGTTTATCAGTAGATTATAAATTCTTAAACTTATCTATATATCCTAGTAATAAGATTAAATTTAGTTAAATTCAGAACGCGAGAAAATAAGCGAGTATATCAGTAGCTCACCATTTCCTAAGCTTTATCTTTTTATCCTAGTAATAAGATTTTATTTTGTTAAATTCAGAACGAGAGAAAATGAGCGAGTATATCAGTAGCTCACCATTTCCTTAACTTTATCTTTATGTCCTAGTAATAAGATTTAATTTAGTTTAACTCAGAACGAGAGAAATCAGTAATATAAGCTGAATTATGATATATATATGTATATGATTCAGGTTCAAATGTTTCTCTTATTGATTCTTAGTTATTGAAACTAAAAGGGAAAAGAAACAATGTGAACAAAGCGAATTTAGTAACAATTAATGGTGTCAAGAGGATTAGTGGCTTGACAACTATAAAAATTAAAATATTCGAGATAGAGAAAATTTGAGTGGATATTATTGATGGAAAAAAAAATTAATATGTTTTTTTGATTGGATTAGACTTTATAAAGAAGTTCAAGCTGATACAAAACGAAGACTTAAAATAACCCTAAAACAATACTTAAATGAAAATATGAAAATGAATCCTGAAGGGAAAGAAAATACAGAAAACACAGATACAAAACAAAACAAGATTAATAACAATTAACGTGTGAAAGAAGAAGATTTTGAAATAAAGATAGATCTTTTAAATGAGAATAGAAAATCTCAAATAAATAAATTAATTGAAGAATATAACACAGTATTTGTAAAAAATATATATAATGTTGGTACTGTCAACGGATATGAAGCTAGAATTGACATATTATAGACAAATATTAATGTAAAAGGCCTTACAGATGCACTGTAGAAGACAGAAAGGAAATAGAAGAACAAATAACAAAGTTATTGGGTAATAAACTTAAAAAGGAATCCTACTGTCCGTTTACTGCACCACCTTGGCATTAAAAAAAGAGGAAAACAAGAAATCCAGATTATGTATAGATTTTAGAGAACTGAATAAAATAGGAATACTGGAGGCCAAACCATTTCCATTAATAAGTGACATAGTAACAAAAACAAGAAATGTAAGTATTATACAACTCTAGATATTAAATCTATCTATATTGGTCTATTCCCTTGAGAATAGAACACAGGAAAAAGACTGGATTTATTACACAGGAAGGACATTTCCAATGGACTTGTCTACCATTTGGATTAAAAACAGCACCTACAATATACTTAGAAAGCATAAACTTACAGATTTTGCAGTAAATTACATAGATGATATTCTAGTATGTTCAAAAATTTTTGATCAACATATTCACCATCTGAAACAGCTTTTAGATACAATTAAAACATAAGGTTTTAAATTGAAATTTACTAAATGCACGAAATGCCTCAGATACTGTAAGATATCTGGGACATATTATACAATATCATTCTATTTTTTATTATCTTCTTTCTATTAACCATTTACAGATAATCTTATTTCAATAAAAAAAATCCCATCCCAAAAACACAGAAACGACTCAGACAGTTTCTGGGGAAAATAAATTATTATCATTTATACATTCTAAGAAGCGCAATAATACTAGATCCGATGCTAAATTTCATTTGATCAGACAAATGACATTTGAAAAAATAAAAGAATACTGTGCTCTCAACCACTTTTGGAAATTTATGATAAAGATTTACCATTTAAAATTTATACAGACGCTTCTATAGAGGGAATTGGAGCCATTTTGAAACAGACACAACCTGATGGGAAAGAAAAACCAATCAATATTGAAGCATTACTATTGTTTATTGATAGTCATACTAGAAACTACTACCGGTTCGGAAAAGAAAGCGTTCCTTTACAAATTTTTTTCAATTTGGCAACTGACGCATTTTGAACGCTTTCCGGGATCCTGTTGTAGAACCGTATACATCGCCCCACAAAAAAATTACTAACTCTATGTTAAGGAACACAGTCGAGTAACTGGAGTAATTAATTTGTGTTTGTTCCTTGTACCAATGTTATGAGTATCACATTTTTTCACAAAATCATTAATATTTTTCCGTACATACATAACATTCATAATATGTATTGAGAAGCAACAGTTAATATTTTAATTTCTTTAAATTTCTGTCTTAGAGATACTTTAGGTCCTAGGTTATAAATTGCGCGAATAGCCCTCTTTTGCAGCACAAATATCGTATTGATTGCGGCAGCATTACCCCACAGTACAATGCCGTAAGAAATGATACTGTAAAAATAACTAAAATATACAAGGCGGGCCGTATCAACGTCGGTGAATAATCTTATTTTTTTAACCGAAAAAGCTGCTGACCTTAGTCTACACTGCAACTTGGAATCAACAATAAGGCCAAGGAAGGTAGTAGACTCAACTGGATCCATCGACATCCCATTGATAAGTACATCAGATTTTACATTTGCTACATTTGGTGTACTAAATTTTACAATTTTTGTTTTCTTATTTTTTAACATAAGATTATTGACACTAAACTAATGTACTATAACAGAGATAGCATTGTTCATTGTATCATAAGCAAACAAGACTATGTCATGTTTGTTGCCTACAAGAAAAGGCAGGTCATTTAAACATATGAGGAATAGAAAAGGTCAGAGGAGGATCCCTGAGGGACACCCATACCGACTGAAACCCCAGGATTAATTTAAAGCCAGAACTTCAAAAACATTACACATTTATCCATGACTTCCTTTTCTCTTATATTGCGTATTTTTTAAAGTTTCAATATATGATTTTACCGTTTTTAATTAATTTCACTTTTGTTTGTACATCAAACGTATAAAATAATTTCGTATTTTTAAGAAATTTATGTTGTAACGTTATATTAAATTAAACATTAGTAGTAAGTATTTGAAATAATAATTATTAAAATAGTAATAATAATATCCTGAAACATTATTCACACAAGGCCACTATATTTTTTTTTTTAAGAACGTAAGGTCGATCGTAACCTAAGATCGCCCATAATCGCCCAACGCATCGCAGTAGCATTTGTTAGGCACAGCATGAGCGTATGAACGCTATTTCGACATTTGACATGTACGTCTTACAGTAGAGTGAAAGGAATGGCAGGCCAGCTGGGCCTAAGACGCGTAAAAACGCGCAACAATTTAACTTTTTTATAATATACATGAATTTAATTAATTCGTATGTGTGATTTTTTAGGATGGCAAAATAGAATAGTTAAGATTGTCTCTTAAGTCATTTCTTTTGTAATTTAATTAGCATAATAATATGCATTATTTTTGTTTTAATAAAAGGTACTTCTAATTTTAAGCCGAGATGGCCCAGTGGATAGAACGCGTGAATCTTAACCGATACTCGTAGATTCAAACTCGGGCAAGCACCACTGAATTTTCATATGCTTAATTTGTGATTATAATTTATCTCATGCTTGACGGTAAAGGAAAACATCGTGAGGAAACCTGCATGTATCTAATTTCATTGAAATTCTGCCAAATGTCTATTCTACCAACCCACATTAGAGCAGCGTGGTGGAATAAGCTCCAAAACCTTCTCCTCAAAAGGGAGAGGAGGCCTAAGGCGCTGACTCCACGAGCGAGAGAATCGCGGCGATATTATCGTCGTGCCACGTATTTCTATACATTCTCTATGGAACCGTCTCCACACGGCGATATTATCGCCGCGATGCGACGAGTGGCAACGAGCGCGCGAAACGTCATTACATCGTTGCTAGCCGGCCGCGACTAGCAGCGGGCGCGCTGTCAAACGCAGCGTCATTTCAGCGTTGCCTCTCGTTATACAAGGACGTTACGAGAAGCTTTTTGAACAAAAGTACAATGTTTGACATTGAAAAGTTTATACTTGAAGTGAAAGAGAGACCTGCTCTTTACGATGTTCAGTTGGCCGAGTATCGAAACAGAGAAATTAAGGCCAAGTATTGGTACGATGTGGGAAGTGCTATGTTCACAGATTGGGATGACCTAACTTCTAAAGAAAAAAAAGAAAAAGGTAGGCGTACAATATTATTATTACAAGGTTAATAGTTTTAATTTTTAAGTAATTTTCTATGATATAAAAAAATAATATACATTCGTCGGTACAAAATCGTTGTTTCAACAATAATTATAACATAATTTTCATTAAACGATCTGGTCATTTTGCCAAGGAACCGCGCCCAATGTGTTAAAATAATCTTTAAATAAGTTTCGAATTTGCAACCCCGAATTCCTTGTCCTTTGAAGTACAGGTGTCATATTTTGTTGATTGGATATGTCTTCCTTTTCCCCGTCAGTGGCATTTAATGCTCGACGCTTTATGAAGTTGTGCAAAACGCAAGCTGCTTTTACTACAAGGATTGAACTGTCCGGTTGAAGATTTATTGTATTATGAAATATGCGAAATTTTGAGGTGATTTGCCCAAAGACACATTCTACGTAACGTCTCGCACGAGACAGTCAGTAGTTGAAAATCTTTTTATCCGTAGGAAGACATCGACCTGGATACGGTCGCATTAAATTTCGATGAATACCAAAGGCCTCATCAGCTACAATCACATATGGCATTTTGGGTCCGCCAAATACCAGTTCTTCTTCTTCCGGCAAATCAAGGGCTTCTTTATTTAGCTTCTGGCCTAGAATTGAAGATTGAAAAATGGTAGAATCATTTTCACGGCCCTAAGAACCTACGTCAATCGCAGTAAATAAACAATTCGAATCCACCAAAGCCAATAAAACGATTGAGTTGTACTTTTTATAATTAAAGTATAGAGAGCCGGAATTCCGAGGGCACTGAATTCGAATGTGTTTGCCGTCTAGTGCTCCCAAGCAATGTGGGAAATTCGCGTTGTCTTTAAATCCTTCTGAGATTCTTTTCCACGATTCTTTGTTCGGGGCTGCCATTTCTTTAGGTGCTAGCACTTTCCATACAATTCCACATGTTTCTTTTATTAATTTAACCAACGTTTTTTTCGAAATTCTGTACTTATTCTGAAGGCGTTTATAACTTGTTCTAGAAGCGAGATATCTGGAAAATAACATTATTATTAAAAAATTATACTTTATCATATATTTTTTTAATATAAAATAGGCTCGAGTGTTGTTATTTTTATTAAAATACATAATAATTAATTATGTATACTTATATATTATTATATTATTTAAATTAAAAGTTATCTCTTTGCTTCAGGACTTGAGTTAATGACAAAATGGAAATCTTTAAGGGATCAATTTCGTAAGGAGTTAAAGTTGCAGCAATGTCCAAAATCCGGTCAAGCTGCCTCAAAACGACGAAAGTATGTTCATTATGATGCATTACTTTTTTTAAAGAAACACACAGAACACGCTTCAACATCGTCAAACATGATCAATGAGGACAGTCAAGATGTTTTTGATGATGACGACAGTTCGGTTAATACCAACCCGTCTAATAAAAAGAAAACATTAGTCCAAATGTTTCTGGAATCGAATAAAGAGATATCGAATGTTATGCGCGAGAGTATAGATATACAAAGAAATAATGTTCAACCACAGTATCGCGACGAGCGTGGAAATGAGGCATTTTTCCGTTCGTTGCTACCACTTATGGACAAAATAAAAGAAGACTGTTTAATTGATGCCCGAACTGAGATTATGGCCGTAATTAAGAAATACACACCATCATCACATACATTTCTAGACTCCTATTCTCGTACATCTACACCAACAAGCGAGGACGATATTGCTCAATTAGCCCTGCTGTGGGACATTAACAGGCTGTTACTGTTTTACTGTTATAGAGGTTCTAGCGTTCTCTAACAGATGGCGTTACTAGTCTTAAATTAGTTGAAAGTTCATTCTAAAATTATTTATTGTATAAACAGAAATGTATTAATATCGTTATTATTGAATATCAATAAGTTTATATAATTAATGGACAAATAGAATGAAAAATTCTGATTATCATATAGTGAGTGATCTTTTTCCTTAATCAAAAGTTTTATTCGTACAATAGATGGCGCTACGTGTCTCATTTTAATTTCAGATATAATTATACAAATTTATAATAAATTGTTGATCATAATATTAATTATTGCTTTAATACCATATTAGTTATTTTGAACGACAAGGAAAATGTATTACTGCGCGTTATTTCCTTGAATAAACTTTTAGTAGGTTGGTTAGTATCATTTTTGATATAAAAAGGAACAAGTTCAATAAAAGCTTTAGATAAATTTAAAAAATGTTTAATTTACAAGTATTTTTTGCCTTGACTGATAAGAAGACTTGTGAAGAATAAAACATTAAGGTCGAGGAACAATAAAAGGCGGACCAAAGTTAAAGCTAGAAATATCGAAATACTAATAATCAATAAACCGTTTTAGATAAATCTATTAAAAAATTATGTCTTCCAGACCGATTTCGGCCACGGCGGTCAATCTCAAGAGAGATATTATAGTGCACGAGTGTGTGCGCAAACACAGGTGCATTCTCTATTCCCTAACTCTCATAATCCGATGGGACGGCAATCCGACACGACCGGAAAGAGTTCAGGCGCAGGACTAACGGCTTTACGTGCTTTCCGAGGCACAGGAGCGTACATACTTTCAATATCCAGACTCCGAATACTGCTACTGAGAATTTTCTGACAGAAAAACCCAATAACTTTTTACTGGCCCGACCTGAGAATTGAACCCAGGACCTCCGGGTCTGCGGTCTTTCCGACAATAACGATCGTTTTGTCTCCAATGAGGTTATGAATGAAAAAACTTTCAAATTTATTATATTAGAGAATTTATTGTATTACAAAAATATACGTTTTAACAAATTTCAAAAATCCTCAACAGTCTGTCATGAAAGGAACTCGACAGGTTTTTGTATTTTTAAGCGACTTCAAAATTAAGAGATAATATGTTTGACGCATTTTTTTATAAATATAAGTTAAAGCTTCTTTAGGCGCGTTGCGCTTGTTTACCGTAAGGGATAGACTCGTGTCTTCGCGTCACCGACATGCCAATGTTAATATAATGAAATCGTTAAAAGTACAAATAATTTAAGTATTGTGGAAATTAATGAGGATAATAATTATTGAAAGTGTAAATAATAACAGTATATACAAATAATATAAGTGTATTTGAAATGTTATTTATTTAAATTAAGCTGTATTAATATTCTTTTGTACCTTGAGTTCGCGACATACTGTGTATTATGATGAATAAAAAGGGATGGAATTACTCGGAGTGCCAATAGATGTGGAAATTGGACAAATATATTTAACAGTTTCAAGTTTTCACTTCTATCGGCAGTCCCTCCCTAGTCTGTATGTTTATTTTTATGTGTATGTAATTCCGAGTTACACACGACAGTATTCTGAATCCTGTAACCACACAAACCGCCACAACTAGTAGCATAGCGGATGGAGGTCTTAATATAAAATAGGAAGGCGGACGAGCATATGGGCCACCTGATGGTAAGTGGTCATCAACGCCCGGCATTGTAAGAAATGTTAACCATCGCTTACATCACCCATGCGCCACCAACCTTGGGAACTGAGATGGTATATCCCTTGTGCCTATAATTACACTGGCTCACTCAACCTTCAAACCGGAACAAAACAATACCAAGTACTGCTGTTTTGCGGTAGAATATCTGATGAGTGGGTGGTACCTACCTAGACGAGCTTGCACAAAGTTTTCCCCCTTGAGGACCGTGTGATTGTTACAAATTAAAACCGCTGCGATGGCCGTCCTCGGATCGGAGAGGCTGCGGGGTCGTGTCGATATGATCTGCGTCTCCTCCCCTGTGCTCAGCTGCCACAACTCGCTAGTGCGTCTGCAGCGCGAGGCCATCCCGGCGGCAGGCATCCGGCGGATAAAGAGCTCATTGTTAGATGTCCTTTTTCTTTTCTCTACTTATTATATATCTAATATAAATTTAGAATATAGAATAGAAGGTTTGAGCGCGTGAACCTTAACCGATGATCGTGTGTTCAAATCCGGTAAGTCCCACTGAATTTTCACGTGCTTAATTTGTGTTGTGTCGGTGATGGAAACTATCGTGAGGAAACCTGCATGTCTGATTTCATTGAAATTCTGCTACATGTGTATTCCACATGGAATAAACTCCAAACTATCTTCATTAAGAAAGGAGAGAAGGCCTTAGCCCAGCAGTAGGACATTCACAGGCTGTTACTGTTACTATACCAAGAAAGTTGATACGTAAAATTATTGGTATGGAAATATAATTTCTCGCGCAAAGTGGCTGGCAGCGGATGAAGACTGAGAGCTGAGGAACGAGCACAATCGCGTGTCATTTGGAGAGGCCTATGTCCAGCAGTTGACGACAAAAAGATGATAATGATAAAGTTCTCCATTAATATATCTCTATATATAACACAAAACTATTACACTCAACTACTTATATACACTTAATTAACTTCAAAAGTTCCGATAACAACTTCGTCGACATTCAAAACGCTCTATTCAAACGCCATAATGAATACCACAGATTATACAAGATATCGTCCAATGGTATCGCGTCAATTAATTGTGGAAGTTGCTTGTCTTTACTCCTCTTGTGTTTGGAATAGGTTAAGTTTCAACATTAATTCGTCTCGTCCTCGAGTCGTGACGTATTGATGACGTAAGTATCTCAAAAACTACTCGAAACTCAACGCAGCAGACGGTAGTGGAATATCAGAAAGTGTAAAACAAGAACGCGCGTAAAACCGCGAGGTACAGTTAGACGTGTTTTTATTTCACTTTCATAATTAGGTAGAAAGTAAAATAATACAATTTGTGTCCACTAGCCGAGATGGCCCAGTGGTAAGACCACGTGAATCTTAACCGATGATCGTGGGTTCAAACCCGGACAAGCACCACTGAATTTTCATGTGCTTAATTTGTGATTATAATTCATCTCGTGCTTTACTGTGAAGGAAAACATCGTGAGGAAACCTGCATGTGTCTAATTTCATTGAAATTCGGCCACATGTGTAATTCCACCAACCCGCATTGGAGCAGCGTGGTGGAATAAGCTCCAAACCTTCTCCTCAAAAAGAGGAGGAGGCCTTTAGCCCAGCAGTGGGACATTCACAGGCTGTTACGGTGTACGGTGTGTCCACTTAAATCAATTGCATCTTAACGTCAGAACTATTCAAAAAGAATTCACTTCATTACTCACCCGTGATATAATAACCGACTTATGCTGATATACTATTTTGAAGCGTGTATCCTTGTAATGTTATGATTATAACGGTCAATGTCGCATATCACTATTGGATATCTCACCGTTTTCTATTTTCGTCGAGTTTGTTCTTATAGAATAAAATTTTAATTAAATACATTTCAAAATGATTTAACATCAAGTTACACCCATTCCAGTTAATCAATAGATTGCGAATGAGTCATCGAGCAAAAAAACTTGCTCGAGCAAACCTTATACAGACTCGACGACGGAGATTAAAGCCTTACAAAGGGCCGACCTGTTTTAAACTCGGATTGCAATATTCCTTGTGGGTATGGACTAAAAATGTATATTGCCTTGGGTTTTAAGCTTCATACAAAGTTTCATCAAAATCGGTTCAATGATTTATCATTCAAAGTACAACAGACTTTTTTTATAGAATTGGTAGGCGGACGAGCATATGGACCACCTGATGGTAAGTCACCAACGCTCATAGACATTGGCATTGTAAGTGTTAACCATCGCTTACATCACCAATGCGTCAAACCTTGGGAACTAAGATGTTGTGTCCCTTGTGCATGTAATTACACTGGGTCACACACCCTTCAAACCGGAACACAACAATACCAAGTAATGCGGTTTTGCGGTAGAATATCTGATGAGTGGGTGGTACCTACACAGACGAGCTTGCACAAAGCCCTACCAGTAAATACTGTAAGTAATATTGAGTTAATTTCGCATTTATGGTATCGCCTGTGATGGGGGGGGGGGCTGTTAGGTATTCTGCGTCCCTTTCTGAACCTTTGACAGCGTGTATATAATATTTCATTACAATTGATTGAGGAGGTAAGACGTGACAAACAAGAACACACACACACATTCACATTTCACATTTGTATTATCAGTAACAAGTATAGATAAGCAGACTTAAGAACTAAGATGTTATGTCCCTTGTGCCTGTAGTTACACTGTCTCACTTACCTGGAAACCGGACTACGAAAATAATAAGTTGGTATTGCTGTTTGGCGATAGACTATGTGATGGGTCTCTACCCAGACGGGCTTGCATGAAGCCCAAGTAAATACATGTTCAAATTATTAAAAAAAAAAACAATTTATATCGAGTTTTTTTATTTATTTATAATCTTTTTAAACAAATACCTCTTAGATTAAATATTATATTTAAACATGGCACCGTAAATGCGATATAAAAATAGTATAGTATAGTAAATTCTTGATTACAAGCTTTGGTCGGATAGCGGACGGGGCGAAATGGCGTCGTATTGTATAAGTATTCATATTAGTAACGATACAGACAGCGGATCGCGTACATACTAGAGTCAGCCCCAAACGAAGGCCCAAGCCAACAAGGCTAAGGACAAACCCCATCCAGCCAAAAATAATATAACTTTACTATAAACGCTTCTGTATACCTAGGATTTATCGTCACAGATAAAAAATTAGCAGTCTGTCACAGTGACAGGAGTGTCATACCTTATCTGTGATTTATACTTGCGTCAATATAAATACAAAATAACAGTACTATTATATATCATTATGCAATAGCAGTATTTATTATCTGTGACAATCACACTAACAAGTATCTTCTATAACTGTTAACGTCCTTGAAAGAATTATAGTTCATCTTTGTCACACACATACGTATTGAATGAATAAGAAAGAGGACGTCGGCTAAATTTGATACGCAAAAATATTAGGCCCCGACGCACATAGGCTACTTTTACCTAACATTTCCCATTGTAAGAACCCACGAGTACCCCGCATTAACGACATCGATACACCAGCAGGGGTTTCATGATAGCTTTGCGTAACTCTAAACCTTTAAGGTCAGATAAATGAGTAATAGGGAAGCCAGAGCCCGTGACGTCACGCCGCGTGCCATTCGCCTCGTGAAATCGTTACTTACAACTTCTTAGTCAACTATGAAAAGATGAATGGAATGAATTAATAAAAAAGTTGAATTTCGAACACTGGTCAAATACTAATACAATTTAATCTATGAGTCATCGAATTCAGCCTCATTAAAAATAATGAGTGTCATTTAGTTGAGGTTTAATGTGTTTGTAATATATTATAATAAGATTTATATATGTTCCAAAATACAGACACGTGACGAACAAATAACACTAATAAAGAATATCTACTTCAAGATTCAAATTTCGAATTCGTAACGCGCGAAATAAACATTGTCGAAAAATAATAAAAAGGAAACAAAATGGCGGCTTAATAAGATTTTTGCGACGGTTCAATATAAAATAATTTCATTAGTTATATTGCTGTTTTAAATTCAGAATTATTATTATAAATTTAGTTTTTAATTATGACAAAACCGAAATATGACAATGACCTAAATTATTCAGCCAATTTTGTTTCTTTTTTAAAAATATTATTAATAAATAATCAATAATGTTCATAATTACATGGTTTAATATAATATATTAATTACAGAAGGTATGAGAGTTCACATTTAACGACGCGAGTTATTCCCCTGCAAAGAACAAGTTCAAACGGCCTTGGATTTAATGCGTAGACCTGTTTCGCATACTAAAGTTCTAGCATGAATTTAATGGACCATTCGCGAACAATTTATCGATAAGCAAGTGACTATAAAATGTTTACATTTTTTTTTCTTGTTTATGGCTGTTTGTAATGCGGTTTTTGCCTGGAATATTTCCGCAATAAATGTTTTTAAACGTAGTAGCAATAGAAAAAACGAAGATGTTTAGCGTATTACCTATTCTAGCGCCAAATAGTAGTGCTTAGTATTGTTGTGTTCTGTTTTGAAGGGAGTGAGCCAGTGTAACTATAGTTATATTGGTGATGCATTTTTTTTATAGAATAGGAAGGCGGACGAGCATATGGGCCAACTGATGGTAAGTGGTCACCAAACGCCCTTAGACATTGGCGCTGTAAGAAATATTAACCATCGCTTATATCGCCAATGCGCCACCAACCTCGGGACCTAAGATTTTATGTCCCTCGTGCCTGTAATTACACTGGCTCAGACGAGCTTGCACAAAGCCCTACCACCAGTAGCATTGGTGATGTAAGGAATGGTTAACATTTCTTAAAGCGCCAATGTCTATGGTTGACGGTGACCACTTACCATTAGGGGGCCCAGTTAACAGCCCGCCAACCTATTAATGTTTTATGGGAAGGCAGCTGCCTAGTCTCTTCCAGGCTTAAATACCTTAATCGAAGCTTTATTAAATGGATAGGCACTTGGTTTCCCGCTTGTCATTTTGACTTTGACTTTGAGGAGAAGGTTTGGAGCTTATTCCACCACGCTGCTCCAATGCGGGTTGGTGGAATACACATGTGGCAAAATTTCAGTGAAATTAGACACATGCAGGTTTCCTCACGATATTTTCCTTCACCTTTAAGCACGAGATGAATTATAAACACAAATTAAGCACATGAAAATTCAGTGGTGCTTGCCCGGGTTTGATCCCACGATCATCGGTTAAGATTCACGCGTTCTTACCACTGTGCCATCTCGGCTCATTAATATATTACTTATATTTAATTTTTGTAATCATTTTTTTTTTGCATTGTTTCTAATAATAATACAGACGTTAAGTATGTCGAAAAATTAGGATAAAAGTTTATTAAACTTTAAATAGTATTAATGTAAACATAAATTGCTTATCCTTTTTTAAATAAAGTAATACCCGTGCTCGCTTAGAAAAAAAAATAGTCTGTAAATGTCCTACTGCTGAGCTAAGGCCTTTTTATACACGTAGCAGATTTTCGTCCGCCATTTGCAGGTTTCCTTCGACGTTTTCCTTCACAGCACGAGATGAATTATAAATACAAATTAATTATGACGATTCAGTAGGTAAGTAGTCGCTGATTTCCTTTATCTGTCCTCCACAGGCCTGAGTCGTTTATTTCCAGCTCACCGGATCGATTTTTACCAATCAATAAGATACACTTACTAGGAAGCTGTTAGGAAATGTCAAAACTATAAAAAATGCCTCTATGGGCTAATGCCTCCCTTTTGAGGAGAAGGTTTGGAGTTAATTCCACCACGCTACTCCAATGCGGGTTGATAGAATACACATGTGACAGAATTTTCATAAAATCAGTCACAAGGAAACCTTCCTCACGATGTTTTATTTCACCGTCAAGCACGAGATGAATTATAGACACAAATTAAGCACATGAAAATTCAGTGGTGCTTGCCCGGGTTCGGTTCAAATTCACGCGTTCAAATGCTAGGTCATCTCGGTTATTTTTGAAGTACTAAAAACAGTAAATGTATATTCAGTGGACATCTTTAAAATACTGACAGTACGTCTATATTAGTAAACTCATTGACAATTAATACGTGAATAGTATATAGGTGTATAAACATATACTAATGACCAATTATAACAATTATTAAAAAAAAATCTACTAATATTTAACGATTACGATACGTTCCCGATTCGATTCCGATCAAACTTTGAATCATCTGTATTCATTCTTTTTTTTTTTATATTTGCCGGGAGGGTAAATGACTCTACTCCACCTGATGTTAAGTGGTAGTAGACTCCAAACGCGAGGACGGCCAGTACAGTCGGGAAGAAGGTTCTGCACTAGCCGCCCTCGCCTTGCCGGCCCGCAAGATGCCTCTTCACGCCTCGTTTGAAGAAACCCGGGTCGTAAGAGGAGGGGAACACGTGAGCTGGTAAGGAATTCCATTTTTTGGAAGTGCGACAAAGAAAGGAGTTGCCAAATTTCTTTGTGCGCGATGGAATTGATGTCACAGTTAGTCGGTGACATCAAGAGCCAGCACGCGTAGACTTGTGAAGGAAGGGGGAAGCAGGAATTAGGGAGAATAATTCCTCGGAACACTCGCCGTGATACAGTCGATAGAAAGCGCTCAGCGCAGCTATCTCTCGACGCAATTGTAAAGGTTCGAGGGTGTTAGTGACATTCGATTCGGAACCGGACCGATATGACGTTAACAAATACCGTTATGTCAAAACCAAACATAAATGTTTACTTCTATACCAATAGTTGATAATGAAATTAATTAATAGGATAAGCTAATTACACTTCGATTCGATTGCGATAAGGTGACAATTTGTTCGTACAATTGGTCACCTTCATTCTTTGTGTAGATGATGACTTGCATGAAGGTTCCTGGCAAAATGCCATCGTACACGAGTGGCGTGTGAGTCGTATCGGAAAAATTGTTTAAAATAATTTAAAGAGGCATAACAAGGAATGCCAGTTACTTAAAATATGAACAGATAATATAGTTATATCGGATCTTAGCCGTCGTTCTAGATTTATTCAATATTAGTTTTCGCTCGCCTCTTTTCCCGCTTGTTTGGAAAGGAGGTTTTAGCTATAAAACAGAAACCTCCTTCCAGAAGAAGATATCCTTCTTCGGAATTCAAACTTGCATATCAAAGCGTAACAAACAGTAAGATTGTCATTTATAATATGACGGGCCGGTTGGCGTGGTTGGAAAATGCTTGCCTTTCACGCCGAAGGTTGTGGTTTCGATTCCCACCCAGGACAGATATTTGTGTGCATGAACATGTCTGTTTGTCCGGAGTCTGGGTGTAATTATCTATATAAGTATGTATTTACAAAAGAGAAGTAGTATATGTAGTATATCAGTTGTCTGGTTTCCATAATACGAGCTCTGCTTAGTTTGGGATCAGATGGCCGAGTGTGAATAATGTCCCAGGATATTATTATATTATTATTATTAGTATTTAACATTTATTAATTTTCATTTCATGAAGAACGTGGGTGTCGTAATCGAATTTAGCACTAACATTAAATCTGAGACACATGACAACCCGTTTGGGAGACCCGCTCACCGAATCAATCCCAAGGACGTTGACATTGCAAAGCTCGTCAATAGTAAAAAGTGAAATTATATTTCTAACATTTCTAAACTGCGTACATCCTGACTTAGATGAAATCAAAATCTAAAGGCAAGAGCAATGCTAACCTGTACGATCTGAATTCATTACTCACCCGTGATATGAAAACCGACTTGTGATATACCATTTTGATGCGTGTATCCTTGTAATGTTATGATTATAACGGTCAATGTCGCATGTCACTTTCTGACGTTTAACGGGAGATGATGATGATTTTGAGTGTCGAGTTTGTTCTTATATAATAATATCCTGAGACATTATTCACACACGGCCATCTGATCCCAAACTAAGCAGAGCTCGTACTATGGAAACCAGACAACTGATATACTACATATACTACTTTTCTTTAGTAAATACATCACAATACATACATCTAATATATATTAGATGAAAATCTCGTGTTACGGTGTTTGTGGTCGAACTCCTCGGAAACGACTCGACCATTTTTTAAGAAATTTGTTATGTATATTTGGGAGGTATGAGAATAGGTCGTAAAGTATATTTCTTAGCTGATAAGGGTGTCCCTATCCAGAATTTTTTTTTCTATTTTTTAGGCATTTTTTTTATTTGCATTTTATTTTGATTTAGCATAAAAAAATACATATAACCCCAAATTTTTACCTTCCTAACCCATCATCCCATTATGCAATCACGATTTTAGTATTTTTGTCTAAAAATTTCAAAATAATTATTTATAGTAAAACCTCATCGAACTTTCGTCTACGTCATTCACGAGAAGCGTCGCGTCCTTTTGACATTTGAAAATTTGCAAAATATTTAACGATTTATTTAATTGATAAGATATATAAACGTGTTTTATATTATTGAAAAGGTTGGTAAAATACTAAAAGATCAAATACATTATCGGCAAACCGTTTTTATCAGTAAATACAACAATTTGATCTATTTGTGTGTGTGTGTTAGAGTGAAAAATGCCAGCAAGACGCAAGGGGGCCCATTTGGGCCGTCGAACTGATAAAGCATCAAGCATGCGTAATAATAGAGCAGAAAGAACAGACGAACTAATCCAAAAAAATTACGAAAATGTGCGTGAGCATGTCACCATTAAATGGTTTGCTCATCGGCATGTATCCAGTAGCAAGGCCGTTCCTGAAATCCATTCAAACACCAAAAAATATGGCAAAGGATTTCGTTCCTCCCCACGTCTCTTCTTCCCCAAATGTATGTTATTTTTTTTTTATTATAATTTTAATTTACACGGGACTTATATTTTCTTCATCGCAATTTTATGGAGGAAAGTCAAGAAACCGAAATTGTAGCAAGTGTTAATAATGCAATCTTGAAAAATAAGTTAATATTTTATTTTTATTATTATAATTTTTTTTCTGTTATGTTTGAGGACTTATCGTTTTTATTCGTTCTTATTGTTTATAGTATGTATTTATATTGTATACTTGTAATTCTATATGTATCGATAATATAATTTATTTATTGATATATATTATGTGTATTTTATATTTACATTTATTTATTAGGTTGTTTAATCATATATTAATATTATCTTATTTATTATTAGAGCACCGCCTACCTCATATCCTATGAGTTATCACTTACTCCGTTGGTTGCCTGGAAGAGATCGCTATGTAGCGATAAGGTCGCCAAAATTGTATGCTACCTTTATTTAGGCTGTATCCATGTTTTGTATTCTTTTTGTCTTTGTGGTGTACAATAAAGTATAAGTTATAAGTTAATAAATCGTGTAAATTAATTCAAGTATACATACATTACATACATTCTATCATGCTATCTTTTGCTAACCGTTTTAGAGATACTATAGATATCTTCAACGATAATATAAGGGCCATTAAAAAAAAATTGTCTACACAAACCCGTTAATTTTTAGTTTTATTTTTAAATTAATTATCAATTTTTTTGTATTTATTCACTTTTTAATTTTGTCTTGCCTTAAAGTTATTTATTTTTATTTTATAGGTGATAGTTTTTATAAGTTTCATGTGTTTGTTCTTATGTAAATCTATATACATATCTATATAACTTTTTTGCTTTTTAGCCCTCATATAAGCATGTAATGTCCACATCGAGAAGACTCAATTGTACATATTTTCGGTTTTCGGTATTACTGTATATCATTGTTGATTATATAATTGTAGTCAGTTTTGTGGACTAAATAAAAAAATAAAAAAAATAAAAAATTCAATATGGACATGATTCGAGTATTTACTATTGACAGTATAATCAGAGAAATGATAGTATAATCATATGCTCAGCGTCAAAAGAACTATCGAAAGAAAAAAAAAACAATGATCATTATTTATCAATTATATGGCAGAACAACGTTTGCCGGGTCAGCTAGTACTTATATAGATAATTACACCCAGACTCAGGAAAAACAGATGTGTTTATGGCAAGTGTCTACCAACCACGCCTACGGCTCGTTATATAAACCTATTTTTCTCGCAGTGGAAACCTTCAGAAAGGCACCCGGCTCCCTTGGAGGACAACTGCGTTATCCCACATTCGTGTCCACAAAAACCACTGCGATAGCCGTCCTCGGCACGGATCGGAGATCTTATATACCCTTATTGTAAGTGATATTATGTAACTTAGAAACCTAAGACTTTGTAATAATAATAATAATAATGTCCTCCAGACCGATTTCGGCCACGGCGGCCAATCTCAAGAGAGATTAGCCAACTGCGCAGGATATTATAGTGCACGAGTGTGTGCGCAAACACAGGTGCACTCTCTATTCCCTAACTCTCATAATCCGATGGGACGGTAACTTTGTAACATATAACATAAAATATATGTATATAATGTTGTAGGTGGATCTATATATGTATATAGTATATGTATACAGTATATGTATACTAGTATGGTATTATAACGAGAAAAGATTCCATTTTTTGTATGTTTGCTTGTAATGGATAAACTCGAAATCAGCTTAAAGCAAAATTTCTTGCACCCATAGAAAGCTACATTATCAATTGTTAGAAATACTTATCTATGTACTTCACTTAATATATTTAATAATTACATATTTCTATATTGTATTTGATTTAATAAAAAAATATAATCGGTTTCAGAACGTCGTTGGTATTGTTTGGTAAAAAAAAGTTAAAGAAATAGTTTTCCCGCCATATATAAAAAAGGAGAACTAAACGATTATCATCGAATTAACAATATATGATATTTTGTTTGAATTAAATTTAAAATATCTCATAAGTAATTATATTAAAGATATTAAAATTAACAAATAATAAAATTTATTACTTCTACTGGTGTATTTATTACAATGAGTCATCATCATCCCTTCGTCGTCCACTACTGGATAGTCCTCTCCAATGGCACACCACTGACCTCGATCTTCAGCTCTGAATCTCCATCCGCTGCCAGCCTTTGCGTATATCGTCACTTTAATCAGAAAGTACGTAATCTACATTGTGTTTCAAAAAAATTTGAAATAGTTAGTTTTTTTTCGTTACGGTTTAAAAGGTGAGTAAGCCAGTATAACTACAGGCACAAGGGACATACCATCGTAGTTACCAAGGTTGCTAGCGCATTGGCGTTGTTAGGAACGATTAATATTTCTTCCGGCGCCAATGTCTATGGGCGATTGTGACCATTTTTTTTTTTTGAAACGCAGTGGAAACCTTCAGAAAGGTACCCAGCTCTCATTGGGGGGAACTCGGTTATGTGGGATTCTTACCCACTAAAACCACTGCGATGCGTCCTCGGCACGGATCGGAGAGGCTACGGGATCGTGTTGATATAACGCATCCGCGGCCTCTCCCGTACTGTGCACCGCCCGATGCTCGGCGGAGCTCACCTCAGGGGGCGAAGGTTATCTCGCCCCCCCCCGCACTCCTCGCTAGTGCGTACGGCAGCGCGAGGCCACCCCGGCTGCCGTCCTCCTCAGGGCCGTCTGAAATAAGACACGCGAGGCCCCCACCTCACGCATCCACGGCCCCAGGGTCACGCCCTATCTTTTAAGCCCCGGGCGTCGGGGCTGTGGGAGGGCCGAGACGACGCCGACGTCGTCTCCGCTGAGCAGGATCGGCCCTTTCCCGTTCCCGCTCCGCCGTCTCCTTCTGGACCATGACGGTCTCACAGAAGGAGGCTACGGCCCTCCACGCCGATTCCCTGCAGAGCATCGCCGACACGACTGCTCGCAGGGAGAGGTCTTGTCCGATTTCGCGGACCAGAATCTCCCTCTCCGCATTCCACGCGGGGCATACCTCCAGCGTATGCTGAGCGGTGTCCCGGTCTACACCGCAGTGGTGGCACATCGCCGACGATTCGCGTCCGATCTTACACAGGTGGGCGATTGTGACCACTTACAACCCGGTGGCCTATTTTCCCGTACGCTTACCAATTTTACAAAAAAAACCTTAGGTAGGTACACATAATTGTAATTACAAATTAATGATAAAAATAAATAAATCACGGCCTTATTTATAAACGTTGCTTAGCAACTGTTTAGTTGAACACTGATTTCGCTCTCATTGTTGGTTTGACATTCGAAAAAAGAAGACATTGTTTATCTTATCAATCGCTAACCAACGCTTATAAGGCAATCAATTATTTCATTTAATTATAATATCGTTCTAGATATCCACTGTAGAATAACATAGTTTTCACTCATCATCATTAAACGATTCGAAATTTGAAACCGAATAATCTCATATCATATCTGTCATTTATTTTATACGTGGCATCGGCAGAATATTTCGCGCTCAAATAGCGTAGATACACGCCAGAATAGAAAAAAAAATAAGGCCATCACTGTTTAATTAAACACACGCCAAATAGCATTTATAAGGCCGTGAGATTGCAGTACAAATAAGTCTTTTTTTTTACCAGGAATACTGACGCAAGTGTTTATATAAAAGGAAGGTCGGCTCCGCCATTTTAAATCGCCTCCTGGGATCATTAATCTCGTGCCTATATTAAAAGATTTCTTATCTTGTCAAATCACAGCATTATAAATTATTTATTGGTAAGCTGTTACTAAGAAAGAGGCACACATACAAAAATAAACTAGATTAAATTAATTTATTCTATAGTAAAACTTCTCGTTACTTGATTGTATTAAAAGTAAAATAAAAACGATTACATTGTTAAAAATAAAGTATGTAATCACAATTTAATTAAACGTTAAGAATAAAAAGCACAATAAGTATCGCGCCAATGCCATAATGATAGAAATAAAAAAAAAAAACAATAACGGGTCAAAAGTAATTGAATTCCGTTCGATCGGCATCGATGTAAAAATAAATAAACATGAAAATACTGAGAATTGTTTTTTGAATATAGCAAGACATGTCTAAACCGAATACAGTCGGGCAACACTTAAAGGGCCGTTTATAGCGACCGTTTCCAACGTCACGAATAAAAAAAATATAGCCGTCATGGGACGCCCAAACGGCAGATTGACAAGATTGTTGGTTATTCAAAGAATTTATAATTAAAGAAACTTAATAAATAAATATGGAGTAATATAAATAAAAGTGTACACTTTAGTCCATAATATAAATACATTTTACTCAATATTATACTAATTATGACACGTCACACGTCACAGATACAAGAGAGTAAAAGCGGTGTGAGCGGGCACTAGGTACTGTCATGCCAACGAGGGAATGACCAGATGACTTACATAATAAAAAGTAATTTGTAATGCAAAAATCCTGATTCGGAATATAGTTAAGTTAGTATTTTCTTATGTATTCATATTAATTTTTAAAACGCGAAAGAAGTGACGCGTGTATTTTTAAGAAAAAACTTAAAAAGTATGTAGGGAACCCGGAATTCTTCGTTTTAAGCTAAGTTTCACAACGATTCTAAATAAAACAGCAGTTTCTGGAATATACGTGAAAACACTAAAAAAATATTTCTGTGGGCTTAGCATATTAATAATAAATATATTAACCCACACAAAGATAAATTTCAATTGAAACTGAAAACAATTTTAATAATATGTCAATAAGGTAACAAGAAAACGATTTTCACATTATCTCGATTTTCTCGAAATACATCTAAGTTATCGTTCTTGAAATTATGAAAGCAGAATGTTTACGTGTTGTTGTGTTTTTTTTTTCTAACAAATTCTTGAAAATCGAGTTAACAATACGCGAACTTTTTAAGAACGCAACAGGGATATCAATAATTTCCGTGTGAGTTGAGATGAAAGCAGCCGTTATTTATAATACTTATTGTTCAAATGAACTTTAATAATTTGAAAAAAAAATTAAACAAACAGAACGTCGAATATAAACAGACCTTACCACTTGTCAACAACTTCAAAGATGTATTTTTAGTCTGTGATCTAACATGTAAGGGGGAACGGGAGGGGTGAGGAATTAAATAGATTACAGGGTTACTAGCCTAGACAATATACCCTAAATTTAACAAAAACGAATCATTATATTAAATGTTTACTAAATTTAGAGATCTTTTACAGAGAAATACAATAAATCGCAACATTACTGCACTATTTTGGAGGGTAAAAAAAATTATTAGCATTAAGATATATTTTTTTATTTAACGTATACTTACTATTTTTTTTTACAAAAAAATATCTTTTAAAATTGATTCTGTTGATTAATATATTTTTAACTATTTATTAAAATAGTTTTAATTTGGTAGGGAAATAGTATTGTGCGACGTATGGGTAAATTGTTTTGAAACCAGGCAACACAGCACGCATTCGATAGTGTAGTGTGAACATTCGCCAAACTCATGCGCAATAACGTCATCCGGGTGTAACTTGCAAATTTTTATATCAATAAAAACAATTACATCCACGAACTTAATAACGTGCTGTGTAGTTTTCAAGTGTTCGCATAGTGTTGGATTGCGGTGAAAGTAAAGTGCTTGAGACACTTTGGTGATAAAGTTGTTTTTTATAAACTATTTGACTCTTGGAAATCCAGCTTCGTACGTCAGACGAGGTATGACCCACTTGAAATAACTTAAACATATTTTTCCTTAAATACTCTTTTTTTTACGTGGTGTATTTATTACCAAAATGGTATTTGAGAATTTATTGCACAAATAACGTGTAATTAAAAAAAGGATGCATGATTTAGTAACATTTAATTAATGTTTTCGTCCGGTAATAAAAAAAAAAAACAATTGGTTTTTTTTTCGTAAACTAGTTATGCATTCGATAACCTATTATTTCTTTCGCTTTTTTTATATTATATAGTAAATGCGTTTTTAATAGCTATATAATTATAATCTTACTTAAGATTTTGTAAAAAGAACAATCTGATTTATTAATAAAACTAAAATAAAACAAAAATATTATAGACGGCTGTTTGGCAAATATATTATTAAGAAATCTTTACCAGTGGTTTAAAAAAAAAAATTAAATTGTCATTAAAACATTAAAAGGTATTATTTGTCGAATAGTCTCCATTGTAAAGATATTACATCGCTCTAAGCCAGAAAGTCACTATTTTATGATATTTATCATTTAGATAACTGAATGAGTACCGTAAGTTACTAAATTCACTTCATCTCATACACATACACAGATAACTTATGCATACATTCTCATGTAATGTCAAGGCCAGGGCTGTTTGGTTTCTATAAACATTATTAAGCACAGTACAAGAAAATATGTTACTAATGCACCTTATCACTTCCGAGCAACCTTTGTCTCTGTGTTAATTAAATGAATGTCATTTAGGTTTATTATATAAAATATTATATACTTTTCATTGGATACGCTGCAGTCAGAACTCCTAACCAGTTAAATGTACTTTTACAGTCAAAATCAATAGTACTTTTGTCCGTTGGCTTTTGACAACAGTACTTTTGGCTAAAAAACAGTCAAAAATAATTTTGCCGAACTGATTCCGTTAGAAGTTTTGACAGGTTTATCTGTTATCTTAACCTTATCGAACCAATCAAAAGTGATATTGACTTATGTACTAACGGTTAAAGGTAGTTTTGACTAAGAGCGTTAACTTTTAGCCGCAAATATGCAGTCACAAGCACTATTAACTGATGATTTTCAGACAAAACTACTTTGAACCAACCTGGTTCGTTAAAAAGTACTTATGACTGGTTAAGAAATTGACTGCAATATATATAACATTATAAAGCTTATATATTATAGCAAGAATATATTAGTCATATATTATGTAATTACAAGAAAGTAAAATTCAAGCTTTAAATAAATAGTCTAAATTTAAAACGGATGAAATTTTGCAGCGCTCCTGCTTATATATAATAATATTATATACAATATTAGGTATTAATATTATCTGTATTGACTTAATGGTTTTTCAGTTATTTCCAAAATACCATCACCTATAAAAGCCGAGATGGCCCAGTGGTAAGAACACGTGAATCTTAACCGATGATTGTGGGTTCTAACCCGGGCAAGCACCACTGAATTTTCATGTGCTTAATTTGGGATAATAATTCATCTCGTGCTTTATGGTGAAGGAAAACATCGTGAGGAAACCTGCATGTGATTAATTTCACTGAAATTCTGCCACATGTGTATTCCACCAACCCGCACTGGAGCAGCATGGTGTAATAAGCTCCAAACCTTCTAAATCTTTTCTATTGAGATATGAACATATTATTGAGATATGATTGCCAGAGAGAGAAAAATGGTATTCCATCCAGGTCCATCCCAATCTTCAGAATGAGGCAAATAAAACCTTTAATATCTACAATGATATTAATTATGTATTCATAAAAAAAATTTACTAATGAATGTCGACAAAGTTAATAAAACTTTGAAATTAAAATTATATCGGATAAGTTAAGTTCAATAATGTTGAATTATAATTAATGATTTTTACATTAGGAATTGTTTGTAGTGTGTAATAGAGCAGAGCTATTAGCGAATCGCTAGGAATATGTACATCGAAGGTCTGTTTATCTCTATTCCTTCGATTCGATTCGGCTAATACTTCTACTGTAAAACAGCAGTACTTTTTAGTGTTGTATTCCGGTTTGAAGGGTGAGTGAGCCAGGGGAATTAAAGGTACAAGGGTCATAACATCTTAGTTCCCAAGGTTATTGGCGATGTAAGCGATGGTTAACATTTCTTACAATGCCAATGTCTATGGGCGTTGGTGGCCACTTACTATCAGGTGGCCCATATGCTAGTCTGCCTACTTATATTATTAAAAAAAAAGAGTTTAGTACAAACAGGAAAGGCTCGTTTTGAATTCTTTGAAAGCATTGTAATATTCATTGTTTTGTTATCTTTTTTCTTATTTTCTAATAGGAAAAGATAAATAGGGTTACCAATATTCTTATTTTCTAATAGATAAGCAGATAAATAAACTACCTGGTGGTAAGTGGTCAGCAGCATTCTTGGAGTTTTTGTTTAGACTACTCGATAATAAGTTTTTCTAATTATTAATTAATCATCGAATACGATTCATTTTATAATCTTATTATATACTTTTTATTATCTATATAATGTTGTATATAATATACTAAATACTAAATATATATTTATTTATGATTTATTTACAAAAGATATAACATTAATTAGTAATTGATAATAGCCGAGATGGCCTAGTGGTTAGAACATGTGAATCACGGGTTCAAACCCGGGCAAATACCAATGAATTTTCATGTGCTTAATTAGTAATTATAATTCATCTCGTGTTCGGTGAAGGAGAACATCGTGAGGAAACCTGCATGTGTTAAATTTCACTGAAATTCTGCCACATGTGTATTCTACCAACCCGCATTGGAGCAGCGTGGTGGAATAAGCTCCAAACCTTCTCCTCACCTCACCTCAGTGACTAAAGATTAAAGTGTAAATTTACAAATTCAAAAATTCAGTACTTACGAATACTTCTATAAATCTAAATAGTATAATAGTAACTAGTGGAGCTAAATGAAATTAAAAAAGTCTTTAAATTTCTTACTGGTAAAAATATTAGGGCTCTTCATATACGAGTAATACCATATAGCTAATAGAAAAAAACCTATTGTTAACACAAAAGATAAATAAAAATGTACTTACAAGGAAGTTTTCACATTTCGAAATTCAGATGAGAAAAGTTTTTTTTTTTTTTTATGAAGTAAACTCTCCTAACATCAACAAATCCTGGACAAATTGTTCCATCATTGTTAGATCTTGGATGTTTTATTTTCTTTACAATAACTCGAATAACCAACGACTCGACTAATTAAATGATGCAAAATTAATTTTGAAACGCGTAAACACAACAACTGTTCAAGAGAAACGGTTATAGATATAGGCGTGACGTTATTCACTCTGATTGGTGTTTCAAATAAAATGGCCGATTGCAGAATTTTATACTTTTATTTTATTAAAAATCTTATAAATCTCAATGTGTATATTAAAAAGGGATCGTTTTTTAGAATCCTTTTAAAATAGTTTATTTTCTAAAATCTATTATTTTTTAATTCTTTAATACTGTCATCATGCCTATTATGACTATTAAATTAAATTTTTTTAATGTGTTCGAATTCTGTTAAACTTGTCTGCTGGAAGGAAAACTTTTAAAACATACATTACTGTGGTTTCGTCATGCATAAACTAATAATAATAATTTAAAAAATTATATTTAAACTCACATTAAGATATGAAAATTAAGTGGAGTTTGTCTAGGGTCGAATCAGTAATCATCTGTTGAAATTCGGCATTACGAGTCAAGGACATTTAAAAACAAACTCGACACTCGCCGTGGAAAACGGTCGTGAAATGCCAGAAAGTGAAATGCGACATTGACCGTAATATTAATAACATTACGCCTTCGATCACTAATAAAAACTAGATACACAATCGGCTTCAAAAAACGTCCTCACCGAATGAGCACCCATTTGAACATTTGGGTGCTCTTTTAACTTAGTACCATTCGGACGCGCTGACGGTAAACACGCCTCAGTGCTCTTTCAAAAATGCAGAAATCACACGTCTAGGACGCTGAAAAAGGATGGAGTTTCATATTTTCGGTAATTATTAATTGTACCATTATATAATTGTTATTACTGTGTTGTAAAAACTACTATTTCTTTAGGAAAACATTTTTAAAAACTAAATCGTAATAAACACCACGTGATATAAAGCATGACAATTATAAAGACTCTTGATAAACGTGTTATTCATACTATCGCGTGCCCACTTAAATTGTTCGGGTTACATGGGTTGTTTCAATAACAATGGAACATAGTTAGTGGAGACGCTGGTGTTAGTTTTTGTTTTTTGTTTTTATGAAAAATATGATTATGCATTTCTATTGTTAAATTAACTTCTTTACTGTGTCTATAAATATAGTAGTAAAATATTATTGATTTAAATTTTAACTGACTAAGTAGAAGAAGGTTCTCAATTTGAATCGATTTTTATTTTATGTATGTATACCGATTATTCCGTGATTAATGGACAGTTTTGAATCATTCATATATATTTTTCAAATATTATTATAGGCTCTGAAATTAGACTTATATGAACTAAACCGACTTTAGCCAAGTTCTTGTTTATACTAGACCATCTAAAGGCTTGGCATCGACTCCAAAGCGAGAATTAAAGATTTATTGCAACATTTTTGCTTAGTCAGTTTTTTTTCTTTGAAATTGATGATGAGAGATTTTATAATGGTTTTTAGCTTTCCTCTAGATCCTGTGCGGTGTAGCGAATGGATATCTGTTATAATAGCACAGATCAAAGATCCGAAGAATTCTTTTAGCCGACCCAACGAAGCGTTGTAGGTTCGAAGTATTGAATATTTAGAAAGTGATAAATATGTAACTATATTTTGATTTTGATGATTGATTATGTAAATAAATAATAATGTCTATATCTATCTTAGTTTCATTGATTATTAATGTCGTTCCCTATTAATAATAAATTATGTTTAAAACACAAAATACACCTTTGACTAAATTACAAAAAAAAACCATTTCAAATTTAAGTATGAAAATAAATATATTGTACAGTTCGGCTCCATTCTCGCCTTGTGCTAGCGGCGAGCCTACCTCGTAAAATTTTATTACTATTATTATATTGCTTTTGTTATCGTTTTTTAAATTCTACTTTAAGTTAACAGCGTAAGGTTGAATTTGTAATGTATGTGTAGACCAGCTTCTGTCGGTGTAAATATGTGTGTGTGCAAATATGAGTACGAGTTGTGAATACAACTTTAAGCGATGATCTTAAGATTGAATTTGCATTGATGTGGTTTTGTTTCAACTACAACTACATAAACACATTAAGGGACAGTTTTAAAATGATTTTTGTACGGGGGTGCGTATTTAGTTCTTATTAGTGATCGGAGCATTACGCATCAAAAGTGATTACCTTTGTAAGTCAGCTGTGAACATTTAACGGGTGAGTTTTGAGTTTTTATATATTCTGTAACAGCTTAAGGTCAGCAAACGGTGATTGAAATCAAATTAATTGATTTTACATTAATCTTAATTGTGATTGGTTGACAATGATAAATATATATGAAAATGAAAAATATTCGAATTTCGAAATCGAAACAATGAAAGATATTTGTTTCATTCATGATTCGTGTGTTTTCTTTAAATAACTCGTATTTCTAAAATTAATGATTCGAAATTCGAATTTTTCAAATATGTGACGTAAATTTGGATACTGGCCATTAAAACACAAAATTCTTGCTTTTTCTTTATTATATAGATAAAAAGACTAAATTAAATAAATTAAAAGAGAAATAAAAGATTAATTGAATGGTAATAAAACTGTCATTAATATACATTGTTTTTAAACGTTATGAAACACATATTATATAATTATTTATGATACAATAAGAATAAATTGAACGCAGCTTTAGCACGTCCATCATAATATAACTATAATATAGACTGTTCTAACCAAAGAAGTATTATAATTATATTATATAAATATCTCTGTTATATTACGCATTACGAACAGTTCTCGATTAATATATCTCTATTTATAACACAACACTATTACACTTAACCACTTATATACTAATTTTACTTCCAAAGTTTCAATAACTTCGTCGTACATTCGAAACGTCATTCGCGAATCCACAATGAATATCATAGATAAGATCTCGACCAATGGTATCGCTTCAATTCAAGGTCACGGTTGTTTATTTGTATTTACTCATGTGGTTGGAATAACATATATGTATAAATAGACACGTTGGTCTAGTGGCTTGATGTAAGGCCGCAGAGCCGGAGGTCCTGGGTTCAATTCCCAGGTCGGGCCAATAAATAGTTATTGGGTTTTTGGAGTCTGGATGTCGGAAGTGCGTACACTACCGTGCCTCGGAAGGCACGTAAAGCCATTGGTCCTGCGCCTGAACTCTTTCCGGTCGTGTCGGATTGTCGCCCCATTATGAGAGTTAAGGAATAGAGAGTGCACCTGTGTTCGCGCACACACTCGTGCACTATAATATCTCCTGCGCAGTTGGCTAATCTCTTTTGAGATTGGCCGCCGTGGCCGAAATCGGTCTGGAGGACATTATTGTTGGTTAACCGATACATGGTTGCTTCCCTAGTAATCAGTAACTTCTTCGTAACGTACATACAACACGTGGCATCATTGATTTTTATATGTGTGCGTGATGTCTTTTGTATTTGTGTGGGTTTATTATATACTATCTGCGTGTATGGAGTTTTAAATAATGGTAGCGAATTCAATAACATATTTTAAACGATAAGTCGTGTTGTTTCCTCATTCAGCACGAGATTAGCGCTTGTCACGCTAATAGTCCTGATTCGTCTACCGTTTGAATGGTACCACCCACTCGTAACCTTAAAAATTAAACTGTTATACTTAGTATTGTTAAGCCCAGATGGCCCAGTGGTAAGAACGCGTGAATCTTAACCGATGATCGTGGGTTCAAACCCGGGCAAGCACCTCTGACTTTTCATGTGCTTAATTTGTGATTATAATTCATCTCGTGCTTTACGGTGAAGGAAAACATCGTGAGGAAACCTGCATGTGTCTAATTTCACTGAAATTCCGCCACATTTGTATTCCACCAACCCGCATTGGAGCAGCGTGGTGGAATAAGCTCCAAACCCTCCTCAAAAAGGGAGAGGAGGCCTTTAGCCCAGCAGTGGGACATTCACAGGCTGTTACGGTACTTAGTATTGTTATGTTCCGGTTTGAAGGCTGAGTCAGTATACTACATGCACAAGGGAGATAACATCTTAGTTCCCATGATGAGTATTTCTTACAATTTTCTTTTTATGTTAGATAGCTAACTAGCTATTCGCGAGCTTTAATTTTATATATTTTAATTAAAAATTGGAGTATAAAAATAATTATTCAAAAAATTGCCTATTAATTAAAATTAATGTTGAATGATTGAATAAATTAATGAAAAATACATGTATATAAATACCCACATATGTATAAAGTGTTTATTGACGTCAAAATACATAAGTATATTATGTACAGGAAAACGAAGCACTGAAACTTGTCCCGTCCATATTGAGTAGCTATTTTAGAAGGCCGTATAAAATTAAGAAAATATTTACATGTTTTATTGAAAGCTTTATAAGGAGCCAGTATTCTGGTTACTCTAGGGGGGGGGGGGGCGTAAACATAAAATAATCAAATATCGTAATACATTTAACTCTATTGGCTTACGCGACTTACAGTAATTACAGGCACGGGACATAAAATCTTAGGTCCCAAGGTCGGTGGCGCATTGGCGATGTAAGCTATGGTTAATTGTTACAGTGCCAATGTCTAAGGGCGTTGGTGCCCACTTACCATCAGGTGGCCCATATGGTCGTCCGCCTTCCTATTCTATCGTCATAATTCAAGCATTTTACTTAAAGCCATAATGATTTATATACCAAAACCTTTCTTATAAATCACTCCGTCCATTTCTGGAAACCACATGAAAATCTGTTCAGTAGTTTTTGAGTTCATCGCGGACAAACAGACAGACGTGGTGAAGACTTAGTTTTTTAATATGTAGTGATTATAGTTTTATTACATTGTCGTCTATTATCTCATCACTACAATCCACTAAATAGATTATCATGTAATCAGATCTAGTATTCTCTAAGGCCTAAGGCGTTTTCAAGAGAAATTTTTGAACTAATTCGATTTCAGCTTATCCGCCACGTGCTGGTTACCTCACGCTGTTTCATCATCGAGCACGAGACGAATTTTAAATGCGTTTTTTTTTTGTTTTTTTTTTCATAATCAATATCCCCCCAACCCCCCAACTTGGTCAACTTAGAAACACCGAAAGAAACTCAGTAAGTCTTTCGTCTCGTCTTGTAATCTTTTGCACTATAAAAAAATATCCAGGGGCGATCGTTGCATTCCCAAGGTGTGCTATCATCCGTACTCACTAATCGTATATTTACCACAGCACACAAGCGATCCTATATATATTATTTAATTTATCAGATTCGACATATAGATAAATTATATAAAAATCAAATTTGGAACCGTAATGAGATTGAATTAAAAAAACCGAGATGGCCTAGTGGTTAGAACGCGTGAATCTTAACCGGTAATCGTGGGTTCGTGGGCTTAATTTGTGTTTATAATTCATCTCGTGCTTGACGGTGAAGGAAAATATCGTGAGGAAACCTGAATGTGTCTAATTTCACTAAAATTATGCCACATGTGTATTCTACAAACCCATATTGGAGCAGCGTAGTGGAATAAGCTCCAAAACCTTCTCAAAAGGGAGAGGATTCCTTAGTCCAATGGGACATTAACAGGCTGTTACTGTAATGAGGTTGAGCCCTGATTGGTCATTTACCAATTAACCAACGCAAGCTTCGCTTTGCTAATTGTTCAATTTGTTAAATGTCTATTCATAGAAGCAAGGTTACCATTTGTATATTTTAAATTGCTTCTATATTCAGACTAATATAAGTTTCACTTAATAATTTTTTATCATTTTATTATAATTTTTCAATTAATTGATTCTATTAGGAACACTTACTTATAGTGCCTGTAATGTAAGAATCAGCAATCAAAACTGATGCCGGTCTTTATGTGGAGTGTCAGATCTTCACGAGAATATATAACGAGTGGAATACCAGCCTTAATTTTTTTAATGCAAACATATCAGTTTTAATACTTATCACTAAGAGTATAGTCGACCTTCGTATTTATTACGTAATATTACTATTACTTCATATAATTTATTCGATATTTAAAACTAAATAGTTTTTACTTTTTCTAACGAATCCACTATGAATAGCACAGATTATATAGACTAATGATGTCGCGTCAGTCCAAGATCAAAGTTTTTTATTTGTCTATGCTATTGTGATAAATGGTAATAATAAGACTAGCTCATTAACTTCTTCTTTTTGTTCTAGAATGAATTTATTATCATAGTACATTATATAACAAAGTCACCGCCGAGTCTGTCTGTATGACCGAGATAAACTCAGAAACTAACGAACCGATTTTCATACGGTTTTCACCGATGGACGGAGTGATTCATGAGGATGGTTTATGTGTATTTATTAATGCTTTGTGTATTTTTTTTTGTTTATTAAATATATTTTTGACTTTATACAAGCACATCATTTAAAATATGTAATTTACAAAACATAAATTTAACTCAATTTCAATGTCAATTTTTTTTTTTTTAATAAAGTCAAATTTCAAATTGTCTATTACTACTCTCAGACTTTCTCCGACATAACCTATGTTGGTAGATCTTTATTCTACCCGTGCGTACCTAGTATAGGAAGCTAGTAGTTTTATAAGTGGCAACACGGTGTTTTTTTTTTTAAATTATAGTCAATGAATTTTCCTCGTCTATTAAATGATATTAATAATGACATAAATAACTGTTCTATGGTTATTTGAAATGGACGGAAAATGTGCTATGAGGAATACTCCGGCGTTATAAGATAATTGTAACACTTTTAGGGCTCCGTAGAGAAATGAAAAATATTTTTTTCCTCAATGTAATTCGAACCCATAAAAATAGGGACTTAATTATTTGCTTTTGCATCGCTTACATCGCCAATGCGCCACCAACCTTGGTAACTAAGATGTTATATCCCTTGTGCCTGTTATTACACTGGCTCACTCACCTTTCAAATCGGAACACAACAATACCAAATACTACTGTTTTTCAATAGTGGGTGGTACCTATCCAGTCGAGCTTGCACAAAGCCCTAGACCAGTAAGATTCACTTCACGCGTTATTTCATATTACTAACCTTTCTACGTTAGATTGGTTTATAGATAAAGTAATTCATAATAATATTATGAATGTGAGTTTGTTACGTTACTCAACTGATCATCATGAATTACATACATTTTGTCACATAGGACACAGGGCACCCCCTCGAACTGAAGCCGTGGACCGATATTAGTTTACCATAAATTTCATAAGCCCTTAGAAGTCGAGATGGCCCAGTGGTTAGAACGCGTGAATCTTAACCGATGATCGTGCGTTCAAATCCTGCTGCGTGCTTGACGGTAAAGGGAAACATCGTGAGGAAACCTGCATGTGTCTAATTTCATTAAAATTATTCCACATGTGTATTCTATTAAACCGCATTGGAGCAGCGTGGTGATATAAGCTCCAAACCTCCTCAAAAAGGGAGAGGAGGCCTTAGCCCAGCAGTGGGACATTAACATGCTGCTGCTGTTATAGTTAAACAGTAGATTACCTAGCGACTAGCAAGGTGCAAATCTGAATCATTGTCCATTTTTAACGCAAGGCGGTACGCCCCACCAAAAGCATTCACTCGCTGGTATGCCATTTTAAATCTATACCTACTTATATACATTTCTCCTGACTAACTGAAGAGCTATTTTTTTTATTATTAAGATTCTCCAGGAATACTTACTCTAATACAACATAAAACACTCAAGAATAGATACTTTATTGAGGAGAAGACCTCATTTTGTAATATAAGAAAAGCTAATAAAATACTTTTGGATATGTAAACATTCAGAGGAGGAAATTGGGAGGGGGATGGGGGGTAACTGTGTAAATACTAGTGTGAAGTCGATAAATGTGGGTCCCCAAGCGACTGGATTGTCGGGGCAATTGAGCGTGACCTATGTGCTCTTAGCTTATAATTTTTTTTTAAATACTCTTGCAAACGAATAAATCGCCTTTTTACGATCCAATGAAAATTGGAACAGTCACGTAAGCAAATGTATTTATAACACATCACGAATACGACCAATGTTTGATCCAACATTTATGAGAAAAGAACAATAAAATTTATATAAACGAATATTTGTACCAACGATTGTTTTGATTACAATTTTAACATACATTGGATCCAAATCTGGTCACCAATATGCTATAATGGTACCCGATCTGTGTGCAGAGTCCAATTTTATTTTATTTATTCGATAGCGTTGACGTTAATTGCGATTTATACGGAATTCGATTGTTGTCACTAGATGGCGCTGTTTTTTATAACGTCAAATATGTCGTATAAGTTAAAAAATCATAGGCATTCTATTTTGATGCGTGTATTCTTGAAATTCTATGATCATAATGGTCAATATCGCATATCACCTTATTGCGTTTCTCGACCGTTCTCTGTGGCGAGTCTCCAGAATTATCAAGTCTCCTTTGCCCTTATTGCGGTTAAGTAAATAAATCGAATATAAATAAGTACTGAATGTTTATTCGAAATAAACATTATATATATAATTCATTTACTTGCATCAGTCATTTAATGACGTCACAAGAACTAATTAAACTAATTAGTTTCAATAGGAAGTTCTTTTAGACTCGTTGGTCTAGTGGCTAGATATGAGAGCTCCGCCTAGCCACGAGCGGAGAGGCCGCGGATGTGTTATATCGACACGATCCCGCAGCCTCTCCGATCCGTGCTGAGGACGCATCGCAGTGGTTTTAGTGGATAAGAATCCAATATTAACCGGTTCCCATGGGACCCGGGTACCTTTCTGAAGGTTTCCACTATATGAAAAAAAATATGGCTAGATTTAAGGCCGCAGATCCGAGGCTCTGGGTTCAAACCGCAGGTTGAGCCGATAAGAAGTTATTGGGTTTTCGATAAAGTCAGAAAGTTGGAAGTTTGTACTCTCCCGTGCCTCGGAAAGCACGTAAGTCCAAGTAAAGTCCAAGGGTTTGTGGCGCATTGGTTATGAGCAGAATTTGTATTTCTTACACAACAACGTCTATTGGCGATGGTGATAACTACCATCAGGTGGTACATTTGACAGTCTGTAAACCAATTTTATATAAAAAAAATATCTCCAAATATTTGATCCAACATTGTCACCAAGATGATAAACTCGGCTTAAATACAGTAGGTGGGTGACATCATCGCTTATCTTCATACTGTTTTGTTATATATATGTATATAGACTCCTCAAAGCGATATATATATGACAATGTATTTATATATTCATTGACCGATATTTTTAGTAGGTACTTTTATTATTTGTCTCACGTATATATTGGTTGTGGTGCCTTAGGTATTAATTAAAGTGAAAAATAAAGTTTTAAGGTCCCACTGCTGGGCTAAGCGAGCTTATATGAGGTCTCATCTCGATGTTTTTCTTTTCCATCACGAGATGAATCATAAACACTTGCTTGGATTCGAACCCGTAATCATCGATTAACATTCACGCGTTCTTACTACTTGGTCACAATAAATGTCGACAAGTCACTACTCGAAAATAAGAGGGAAGACCATGACACACCTCTAAACAGTACTTGAGGTTGTTGCGTTCCAGTTTGAAGGGTGAGTGAGCCAGTGTAACTATAGGCACAAGGGATATAACACCCTAGTTCCCAAGGTTGGTGGCGCATTGGCGATGTGAGATGGTTATAACGCCAACAATGGCCGATAAAGCCATCGATAGTGCGATTCTGTAAGAAATCACTTCATCACACGTGAAATGTCGACAACCGACTCATGCTGATATACTATTTTGATGCGTGTATCCTTGTAATGTTATGATTATAAGGGTCAATGTCGCATGTCTGATATTTCACGACTGTTTTCTCCAATGAATCATTTTCAATCTGTGTGTAAATATTTATATTTAGAAGAAAGGAATTTCTCTCATGTCAAAATATTTGGTTCAAAGTCCACTCCTTAAAATCTTCTTAGCCTTGGGAAAAAAAACTTAATTATTCTTATCATTAATTATTACAATTTACATGAGCTGATAACCGATGATTAGACGCTATTTCGTTGTATAATATAATTACCTAATCTACAGGGCTTAACTAATACTAGTAATTAACTAAGTAGAGCTTTGGAAGCCGAGATGGCCCAGTGGTAAGAACGCGTGAATCTTAACCGATGATCGTGGGTTCAAACCCGGAAAGCACCAATGAATTTTCATGTGCCTAATTTGGGATAATAATTCATCTCGATTACGGTGAAGGAAAACATCGTGAGGAAACCTGCATGTGTCTAATTTCACTGAAATTCTGCCACATGTGTATTCCACCAACGCGCACTGGAGCAGCTTGATGGAATAAGCTCCAAACCTTCTCCTCGAAAAGGGAGAGGAGGCCTTTAGCCCAGCAGTGGGACATTCACGGTATGGTACGGTACGGCTTAAATAGACTAATGCATAGCGCGCGTCTTATCGAAGTATTAACTATTCGGTACCTAATACGGACTGATATTCGTGAAATTGTATTTTTTTAAAATAAATATGTCAGGTTGGCAAATGGACCACCTGATAAGTGGTCATGGTCGTGAGCTCATGGAGATTAGCGCTTTAAGAAATATTAGCCATTCCTTACATTGTGAATGCGCCATAAATCTTTGGAACTAAGGTGTCATGTCCCTTGTGCCTGTAGTTACACTGGCTCACTCACCCTTCAAACCAGAACTCAACAGTACTAAGTATTGCTGTATCTGACGAGTTGTTGGTATTTACCCAGACAGCATTACCACCACGAGTAACTGACATGGAAGTTTATAAACCTCTGTTTTTCTTAAACAATTTATTCGAATAACCCATGAAGGTTAGTGAATTCCAGTCACCAGGTAAAATAAAAGCAAAACCAAAAATTTTAGTTAGTGTTACTTATAACGTTATGTCTTAGTATCATTAGATAACCATTTTGTAATCCATTTGTCAACTTACGTTTATGTTTAAACAAGGAAATTAAAACAAAACCTTTTGCTTAAAATCTGTTAATTTATATATAATAATAATAATGTACTCCAGACCGATTTCGCCACGGTGCCCAATCTTCAGCTAACTGCGCAGGAGATATTATTGTGCGCAAGTGTGTGCTCTATCTATTCCCTAACTCTCATAATCCGATGGGACGGCAATCCGACACGACCGGAAAGAGTTCAGGCGCAGGACCAACAGCTTTACGTGCTTTTCGAGGCACGGGAGTGTACACTTCCAACTTCCAGACTCCGGGCTGCTACTGAGAATTTTCTGACAGAGAAACCCAATAACTTTTTATTGGCGTTTCGTGAAATGCGTCTTTTAGTAATTATGCGGGTACTGGAAACGACGTTGGGCGCATGCGTAAAAACGGCCCGCATTTCAGAGGCTTAGGTTAATTTTGACTCCGCATTAAAAGGGACAATAGCTAGAGTTATGAATGGTCAGGTATAAAATAAAATTTTGAGTTTCGCCTTCAAACAAACAGCCAGTCGGTGGGGCCTTTGTTTTATAATATACAGTGATTATATATATGTATTGCCCATTTGATTGATATTGGGTTTATATAGCAATAATAGAATTGAACCGAATCAGGTGATTATTCTGAGATATCCTTATCAACGTTGCTCCTTGTGGCATCATGATGTCAATAATGATAACGTATCGCCTTAATCATCAAGGCTAGGTTATTCACGTTCGGATAATGTCGAATATTATATACCTTATGTCCTTAGTAATAAGGTTCAGAATCAGTGATGGGATGAGTGACGTTCACATTGATAAGACCCTTTTAGAACGACGAGAAACATGTGTAGGTGCGGAGGTAAGGGACTCGTGTGCTGTGACGTCAGACGGCGTTCTCTTATGTCGCCATCGCTACTCCGGACTCTATACTATTATAAATGCTAGAGTAACTCAGTCTGTTTTTCACGGCTAAACCTTAAAATTGGATTATATATATTATGAAGCCCAAGAGCATAAACCCCAAAAATGGATGTATCGAACTTAATCCCCGCCCCAAACACTGTCGATCACTTAGCAAGAGCTCATCGGTGCATATGGTAAGAGGAGGCAAGTGATCGAGGCAGTGGTTCGGCGCTATTTGCATATGCTAAGAAAGGATTTTTGGAGATAACAACCGTTATATGAAACCTAATATGAATTAACTGTGCAAAGTCGGTACGCGCAGCCAGTGTTAATTACAAAACGATCGTCATTTCTCCCTTCGATCAATTTCCCGTTGACTAACGAATATGACGTTCGGCATGACTAAACCAAAAAAAAAAAATTGAATTCTGTCTCCTTCCCAGCGCGAATACATGAAATCATAGACTATATCTTCATTTAGCATTCGACCCACGGTTCCTCATTGTAATATGCAAATGACAATACATAATCTCTGTTAAAACCATGTCCAAATAAGCTACGTCGAATTTTTTATACTTTAAAGTCGAAACACGAGTTCATTGTTATCACCATTGTGACGTGGGATTTACATTGCAAATGTTTAGCCATGTTTGATAGTTGAATATCATAAACGTCCTGTTTGGAGTAAACAGGAAATAATATACGTCCATTAATTAACGCATTGATAATATTATAATTATAGACGCGATGAATTTATACTCATACAATTAGGGAGGGTTCTACCACTCGCCATTTATCCAGCGAAGGGTGTGTAAGTTTACATTTAAATAACATCATCGTAAGGTTGGTCCAACAAATCATGATGTGCTTTAAATAAAGCTTTTATTTTATATATAAATAATAATAGTCCTCCAGACCGATTTGGGTCACGACAGCCAATCTCGAGAGAGATTATCCAACGCAAAAGATATTATAGTGCACAAGTGTATGCGCAAACACAGGTGCACTCTATTCCCTAACTCTCATAATCCGATGACGGCAATCCGACACGACCGGAAAGAGTTTGGCACAGGACCGACGACGGCTTTACGTGCTTTCCGGGCTCCGGGCCGATAAAAACCCCGGGACTTCGATATCTATCGTCATTTATCTAGCTATTACACCATCGAGACAAAAGTATACTAGATAGAAGGCTTCAGTATATACTATTGACGAGACAAGCGTGAATTTCTTATCAGAAATAAATACAAATATAAAATGTTTTGTTAGTATTTCTCGATCCGTAATGAACATCATTGATTATTCAATATCATAGATCTCGACCAATCATATCGCGTCATTTCAAGGTCAAAGTTGTTTAGCTGTATTTACGCCTATTGTTGTTTGAATAATGCCTAAACTTCCTCCAGATTAGTTATCTTTTTTACGCTTATAATTACTTTTATATATATAGAATATTGATGACTTGTGTTACATTATTGCAATATTCGTAGAGATCTCTAATTTTTTTGATAATAATATATAGTATATGCTACTCGCTGATAATAAACCTTTTTATATATGGTATTTTAAAATCGGTTCAGTAGATTTTGAGTTTATCCATTACAAATAAACATACAAAAAGACAAATATTTTTTCTTTATAATATTATTGTAGATAAAACAGGACATTAAATCCAGAAATTAATAAACAGAACGATAAATAAATGTTCTTTTTTTTTTTTTTTTTTTTATATTTGCCGGGAGGGCAAATGACTCTACTCCACCTGATGTTAAGTGGTAGTAGAGTCCAAACGCGAGGACGGCCAGTACAGTCGGGAAGAAGGTTCTGCACTAGCCGCCCTCGCCTTGCCGGCCCGCAAGATGCCTCTTCACGCCTCGTTTGAAGGCGCATATAAACAAAGCTATATTAATCATAATTATTAAATATATAAACAATTGTAATTACTATAGGTTGGCCATATATATATGGAAATACAAAGGACAAGATAATTTTTTATGTTTTTTTTTATAGTATTTGTAAGCGGACGAACATATGGGCCACCTGATTTTAAGTGGTCACCAACGCCCATAGACATTGGCATATAATGGCGCCAATAAACTTAGAAACTAAGTTATTGTTAGAAGGCTTTGTGCAAGCTCGTCTGGATAGGTAGTAATAGAGTCACTCGTCAGATATTCTACCGCAAAACAGAAGTACTTGGTATTGTTGTGTTCCGGTTTGAAGGGAGATTGAGCCAGTGTAATTACAGGCACAAGGGACATAACATCTTAATTCCCAAGGTTGGTGGCGCATTGGCGATGTAAGTGATGGTTAACATTTCTTACCGTGCCAATGTCTAAGGGTGTTGGTGACCCCTTACTCAGGTGGCCCATACGCTCGTCCGCCTTCCTATTCTATAAAAAAAAAATCATCACATAATCACTTAATACTTAGTACTGTTGTGTTGTATATAAGATCTAGTACATAACGATAGCTAAGCGATAAACTTCTTTGCTGCCCAGACTCCAGATCTTCCGAATGCGATCACACTCTTACATAACACGCTATTTATAAACCGACATTACATATCGGGAACAATCTCACGTGAATAAACATGAAGTATACAGAAGTAAATGGTAACGATCGCGAGTCAGAAATATATTGAATCTTTCGTGTAATTTCACACAAACGAAAATCGACTTTACGTCAAAGGAATAAGGTCTATGTTATCATTTGTGTTATTTTATAGATTCCTCGATGGATCGATGGTGTGTTTTACTTTCATATGATACTAGTTTCGGCCCGCGGCTTCGCCCATGTGTGAAGGGGTGTTAGGTTAAAACCTCTGTCCGTCCTTGGGTTAAGCAGCAAGCGTACCAAACTTCATCATTATCGGTTCAGTGGCTTGGTCGTGAGGGCGTAACGAACATAAAGAGTTACTTTAGCACCTATATTAGTATTAGTAAATATATCTTTAATTACCTTATTAGTCTTGTGGTTTATAATGGTATAAGCCCCATAAATGAAAATCATGGGTTTAACCCATGATCAACTCCGGTTGTTTAGTGACCAGATTGAAAAGTGTTTTTGTCGAGACATTAAGACATTGGACACAAGACGCTAACTAACATTGAATACTAACGTGGTAACAAAGATCAGCGAATTTTTATCGCCTGTACACGACAATTATGAATAAAAAAAATTATCTTTTTTATTTATTGTATTAAAGCAGAAAGCGGTCCTGAGGGTAAGTGATCACCATTTTCCATAGACATTGGCGCTTACGGAAATGTTAACTAATGAACTAATCTTAGGTAAGCGAACCTGTCAAACGGTACGGTCACGTGGTCAGCGTCTTTTAAATGTCACGTCCTGATTGGTTGGAAACCCTATTTGGAGTGAACTCGCAACAGGTTTAAATGTGATAAGGATTATATAACAAGTTGCATATATAGCTCGTACCTAATGGCTATCTATCTAATTTGGTTGGCGTGGTTGGTAGATACTTGCCTTTTACGATGAAGGTTTTGGGTTCGATACCCACCCAAGACAGATATTTGTGTGCATGAACATGTCTGTCTGTCCTGAGTCTGGGTGTAATTATCTATATAAGTATGTATTTACAAAAGAAAATTAGTTTATGTAGTATATCAGTTGTCTGGTTTCCATAGTACGAGCTCAGCTTAGTTTGGGATCAGATGACCGTGTGTGAATAATGTACCAGGATATTATTACTATAATAGTGGAATAGAGAGCGATGGTGGGGTCATGACGTCACGCCGTTAGCAGTCACGGCATACGAGTCGGTATCCTTGGCATCTCAATATATGCTTCACAAGTGTCTGTGCCAATATTTGATCATTAACGTTCACAAACGACCTTTTAAATAGTGAAAGATGAAAAAATTGTAAATAAAAGAGAATTCGAAAGTACATAACAAGTGTTGTAATAATATAACGTTTGAAATAATCTAGGCATATTATGAGGATAAATGAAGGAGTAGGGCACGCGTGGTTCTCTGGTAGGGGTCACAATCGTCCATAGACATTGGCGCGTTAAATGTTAACCAACTTTGGAAACTGAGATGGTATGTATGTGTGCGTGTTACACTATCACACTCACACTCCAAACACAACACAACATTGCTTATTGCTGCTGCAAAGCCCTACGAAGTAAATATGTTCAGAGTACTCGGTACTCTTCTGATATCTCTGCATACATGCAGGTTTCCTCACGATGTTTACCTTCACCGTAACGGCACCGTAACGGCACCGTAACGGCACGAGATGAATTATAATCACAAATTAAGCAAATGAAAATTTAGTGGTGCTTGCCCGACTTTGAACCAACGATCATCGGTTACGATTCACGCGTTCTTACCACTGGGCCATCTCGGCATGTAAATCTAAGGTTTGTGTATACTCCTTCGATGGACAGGCCAAACTTAACTGTATTATTCAACTTTTTACATTACGCTTCACTTATCTTTCAATCGATCTTTCAATTACGATTTTAGGTGGTACCACTGTATCGCACTATTCAGAAATAAATTTAATTATGTGGTAGGTAATTTTAGATTTATGTAGCGATAAAAATAACGGTCGTTCTGTAATTCCATCAAACACAATACACTGTTATGTATTTTTTTTATATATTTGTCCCGAGGGCTAATGACTCTACTTGACCTGATGGTAAGTGGTAGTGGAGTCCAAACGCGACGACGGCCGGTACAGTCGGGAGGAATGTTCTGCACTAGCCGCCCTTGCCTTGCCGGCCCACATGATGCCTCTTCACGCCTCGTTTGAAGGAAGTTTTTTTTTATAGAAAAAAAGTTCCACATTTTTTTCGTCGTATGACAATTGTACATATGTACTGGTGTACAGAATGACTTCAGCGTAAGCCAAAGTTATTTTATTTTTAAACTTTCTTCGAATATATCTATAATGAAGGCTATAACGCCGTGTACATACTATTCATTATATATGCGCGTGCGCACGATATATTATTATATCGGTTGCTGCGACCTTTGTTCGCGTAACGCTTGTATGATTGTTGATTATATTATATGCCTGAACTGTCTTTAATATATATGTATATATACATGAAATAGTTCTTGATTTATCTTTATTTGTAAAACACTATTCGACTTGCCAACTTCGGTTTGAAGGCCGAGTTAGCCAGTTGTAAGTTGTGCCAGCCGGTGTAAGGTTGGCTGTGCGTTGTCGATGTAAAGGATTAATATTTCTACCAGTTCCAATATCATTTTCACAAACGATATACACGGTGCTTTATATTGAAACCGTGCCAAATGATTCAGCGAATCTTCATATAAATTTAATATATATAGTACAATGGTATTTACCCGCAAGTTGGAGGGGGAGGGGGGCGAGTGTGTATAAAAGCCTATCTTTCCTAGGGGTTTTGCGTACGATATTTCATCAAAACCGGTTCAGCAGTTTAGCCGTGAAACCGTAACCGATGGAGTTTTTTTCGCGTTTATAATATTAACGTCGCGGGATCTTTGATTCATTATACAAGATTTAATTGAATTTAAAGATTACCGGTTCGGAATGTAGACTGGTGGTAGAGCTTTGTGCAAGCTCATCTGAGTAGGTACCACACACTCATCAGATATTCTACTGCAAAACAGCAGTACTCGGTATTGTTGTGTTCCGGTTTGAAGGGTGAGCCAGTGTATTTACAGGCACAAGGGACACATCTTAGTTCCCAAGGTTGGTAGCGCATTGGCGATGTAAGCGATGATTATCATTTCTTACAATGTCAATGTCTAAGGGCGTTGGTGACTTACAATCAGGTGGGTCACATGCTCGTCCGCCTTACTATTCCATAAAAAAAATTAAAGAGAAGAACCGACAAGAAAATCAACAGTTACTCTTTGTACATAATCAATTTACATAAACAATTATATACAATTGAATTACTATTTATTCTGTATATAAGAAACGAGTACTAACTTCGCTCACGTTTATCTTTTGTTATTAATTATCTTTTGTAATTAAGTGAAGTTATCATAACATGTAAATTAAATTTATTAATTAATAAAGCATAGCCGATATGGCCTAGTGGTTAGAACGCGTGAATCTTAACCGATGATCGTGGGTTCAAGCCCGGGCAAGCACCACTGAATTTTCATGTGCTTAATTTGCGATTATAATTCATCTCGTGGTTGAAGGTGAAGGAAAACATCGTGAGGAAACATGCATGTGTTTAATTTCATTGAAATTCTACCACATGTGTATTCTACCAACCCGCATTGGAGCAGCGTGGTGGAATAAGCTCCAAACCTCCTCAAAAGGGTGAGGAGGCCTTAGCCCAGCAGTGGGACATTTTCTAACAGTTAAATAAGAGCTTATTATATTAAAGACAGTTCAGCCAAATAATCAACAATCACACAAGCGTTACGCGAACAAAGATCACAGCAACCGTATGATAATATACGTGACGTGCGCACGCGCATATATTACGAATAGTATGTACGCAGTATAGCTACCATATATTCGAAGAATGCTTAAACATAAATAACATGAGCTTACGCTGAGGTTATCCAGTATATAACTGTCATGTCCACCCAGTCTCTTCCACTTTTAGATTATATACAAGTTTATCTGCGTTTGGAGGGGGGGGGGTGGTTTAAATTTTAGGTATTATTAGGTGCCTTTTAAACGTGTATGGAAAATTTCATAATAATCAGATGATTAATTAAGTGTAACTAACAAATGTTAGTTAGTGTAGACAATATTTAAAAAAAAAACTAATACTGTAATTAAAATTCAAGGCCACTCTACCTTCAACCTATTATATTATATAAACAATTTAAGTACCTCGTATGCTAGTGGTTAGCTGGCTAGATCCCGAGGTCTTGGGTTCATCATCTGGTCGGAACAATAAAAATATATTTAGTTTTGTTGCAAGAAATTGGCATTATCGCGAAAGCAGGTTTGTAACAGGAATTGTAAGCCTTTGCCTCGGATAGCACGTAAAGTCAATGGTCCCGAACTGAACTCTCCGGTTGTGTCGGTTTGCTGCCCCATGGGGTTATAAGATTGAGGGTATAGTGACTTGTGTTTGTGCACACACATGTGGTATGTGCTGTGCAATTGAAAATAGTATCGCATCGTAACAAAATATATATGTTAAAACGCTGCTTTGTTCAATAATGTTTAGATACATTTTATGAGAGACGTTGTAGCCCAGTGGTTAGAAGACGAGAATCTTAACCGATGATTCCAAGTTCAAATTCGAACAAGGTCCATTGAATTTTCATATGCTTAATATGTGTTTATAATCGTGGGATAAATTTCACTTGTATCCACCAACCAATACGCTTCGGAATAGCGTGGGGGATTAACATTACCATTCTACTCAAAAAAAAAGGAGAGGATACCTTAGCCCAGCCGTGGGACATTTTTAGATTGCTCCTATACTTTATGTTTTAAAATATTTCATAAATGCATTGTAACTGTAGAACAAATATAGTCAAAATGTAAAGTGCGGAAAAAAGGCCATTAATTAAACCGACCCGAATTGCGTAGTATTTGGAATATGTTACTCTTAACCGAAGGATACGCGTTCAAATCCGACATTACTAAGTTTGCTTAAAAAAGTAAAAAGAAATTATTCTATGGTTCACCCCGGGATGAGGGTGTGGTGCCCAGCCATGGAACTAATACGGAATTTCACTTTTATTTTTAAATATTAACCAAGACAAAGTCGGGTTATATATTAGCTTATGTATTACATAACTGAAAAGGATAATATCGATGTAAATAACAAGCGATGATAAAAAACTCTTTGCTCAACATCTTCCGCGTGGATCTACAGTGTGGGGTTTCCATACTAACGCTTATGTATTGGTGTATATATTACTTTATATTATGTAATATAACATGCGCGCGTAAGACAAGCCTTATTTATAAATCGCTTAGCGACTGTTTAGTTAAACGATGTTTTATCTCTTTCTGTCATTAGTGATTTGAGATTCGATGGAAGAAGAGAAAGCATTGTGTAGCCGATCAGCCCCTAATCGTTTATAATCTTCGATCACTAATAAAAACTAGATACACAATCGGCTTCAAAAAACGTCCTCACCGAATGAGCACCCATTTGAACATTTGGGTGCTCTTTTTACTTAGTACCATTCGGACGCGCCAACAGTAAACACGCCTCAGTGCTCTTTCAAAAATGCAGAAATCACACGTCTAGGACGCTGAAAAAGGATGGAGTTTCATATTTTCGGTAAGTATTAATCGTACCATTATATAATTGTTATTACTGTATTGTAAAAACTGGTATTTCTTTAGGAAAACATTTTTATAAACTAAATCGTAATAAACACCACGTGATATAAAGCATGACAATTATAAAGACTCTTGATAAACGTGTTATTCATACTATCGCGTGCCCACTTAAATTGTTCGGGTTACATGGGTTGTTTCAATAACAATGGAACATAGTTGGTGGAGACGCTGGTGTTAGTTTTTGTTTTTTGTTTTTATGAAAAATATGATTATGCATTTCTATTGTTAAATTAACTTCTTTACTGTGTCTATAAATGTAGTAGTAAAATATTATTGATTTAAATTTTAACTGACTAAGTAGAAGAAGGTTCTCAATTTGAATCGATTTTTATTTTATGTATGTATACCGATTATTCCGTGATTAATGGACAGTTTTGAATCATTCATATATATTTTTCAAATATTATTATAGGCTCTGAAATTAGACTTATATGAACTAAACCGACTTTAGCCAAGTTCTTGTTTATACTAGACCATCTAAAGGCTTGGCATCGACTCCAAAGCGAGAATTAAAGATTTATTGCAACATTTTTGCTTAGTCAGTTTTTTTTCTTTGAAATTGATGATGAGAGATTTTATAATGGTTTTTAGCTTTCCTCTAGATCCTGTGCGGTGTAGCGAATGGATATCTGTTATAATAGCACGTCAAAGATCCGAAGAATTCTTTTAGCCGACCCAACGAAGCGTTGTAGGTTCGAAGTATTTTTTAGAAAGTGATAAATATGTAACTATATTTTGATTTTGATGATTGATTATGTAAATAAATAATTATGTCTATATTTATCTTAGTTTCATTGATTATTAATGTCGTTTTCTATTAATAATAAATTATGTTTAAAACACAAAATACACCTTTGACAAAAATTACAAAAAAAAATCTATTTCAAATTTAAGTATGAAAATAAATATATTGTACAGTTCGGCTCCATTCTCGCCTTGTGCTAGCGGCGAGCCTACCTCGTAAAATTTTATTACTATTATTATATTGCTTTTGTTATCGTTTTTTAAATTCTACTTTAAGTTAACAGCATAAGGTTGAATTTGTAATGTATGTGTAGACCAGCTATTGTCGATCTAAATATGTGTGTGTGCAAATATGAGTATGAGTTGTGAATACAACTTTAAGCGATGATCTTAAGATTGAATTTGCATTAATGTGGTTTTGTTTCAACTACAACTACATAAACACATTTAGGGACAGTTTTAAAATGATTTTTGTACGGGAGTGTGTATCTAGTTCTTGTTAGTGATCGAAGACATAAACACATTAAGGGACAGTTTTAAAATATTATTCTTATAAGGGGTTTCCTTTCCTTTCATTATATATTCCACCACAGAACGTCAATTGTTGTGTTCCGGTTTGAAGGGTGAGTGAGCCAGTGTCTAGGGACATGACAGGTGAGTTTTGAAGGTTGGTGGCATATTGGCACTGTAAGGGATGGTTAATATTTCATACAATGTCAAAATCTATTGGCGGTGGTGACCATTTACCGTCAAGAGGCCCACTTGCCAGTCTACCTACCTAATACCATAAACAAAGCTTTAACTATTTAATTTACATGATAGGAACTCAAATTTTCTAAAAATCTTACGTTCGAATTTTGATCACTGAACGAAAATTCATTAATTTAAAAAGAACACACATATAAAACCTGTTTAACGAAAACTCTTTCGAAGTATTAATTTTAAAAAAAATCCCTTGTTTCAGATGCCAGAAAACCTAGAAGCGCTATAGGTATATCAATTATGGGAAGTCCTAAGGTGTCAGACGTCCAACCACACCTACCAATGGCCGAAGATAAGAAGTCAATAAAGAACCTGCTCAAGAAACCCTTCCAGGCTCTTTTTCAGAAGGACAAACATAAGAAGGAGAAGCAAAAGAAGAGAGACCAAGTCCAAAATGAAACGACCAAACCAGTTGAGAAGACCACACCAGTTGAGAAGACCACACCAGTTGAGAAGACCGCACCAGTTGAGAAGACCACACCAGTATCGGCACTTCTAGAGAAATTTGACAAATTAGAACTTCAGAAGAAAGACGAGGTTAAAGAAGAAGAAAATGAATTCGATAACTTCTCATATATAATAATAGAAGACGATAACAGATCAACAAGGATAGATTCGCATTCGTCCGAAGACAGCGGTTACGCGGAAAAAATTTCAATAGCAAACGATTCAGATGACGAAAAACATGAACAGAAATTAATAGATTCATTGAAGAATCTAAAAGTTGATTCAGATAAGAAGGTAAAAGAAGGTCAGAAGAGGAAAAAGAAGCTGCAGACTGTTCTGGTATCGAGGGGACCGATTAGGAATAGAGCGACTGCCTTCGGAACTTCTGCGCACCCATATGGCCAAGAAAATGCGGACAACTCTTGCAGACAGGTAACTCCTATCTCTTTTTTTAATCCTTCTTTACTTTAGAATGAAGTATCCTGGAGTATGGAATCTGTTATGGTCTTCTTTTTCTGGTGTAGGAATCTCAGGTAGACAGTAAGTAATCTGTTAAAGCTATCATCGTCTCTTGGGAAGTACATAAGATGTTATATATGTAAATCATAATACATAGAATGTATTCAAATATTATAAAGAGGTAAAGTTTGTGAGGTTTTAGGGGGTAAACTTTGGATCTGCTGTACCGATTTCGAAAATCCTTGTACCAAATAGAATATACAATAGACAGCCACATCATTTGTGAATGTCATAGGCTATATATTAAGCCAAAAATGAAAAAACTTTCTGTGGTAGTCGAATATGCAATGTAAGTCGGAGAAAAAACGGTCGAACGAAAAAGTTTCTTACGAACGCTGCCTTAACGATGAGAGATATATGATTGAGTTCTAGAGAAAAGTTGTAGAGCTTGACGGACGAAATGCCTACAAAAAGTTCATAACAGCCTGTGAATGTCCCACTGCTGGGCTAAAGGCCTCCTCTCCTCTTTTTGAGGAGAAGGTTTTGGAGCTTATTCCACCACGCTGCTCCAGTGCGGGTTAGTGGAATACACATGTGGCAGAATTTCAGTGAAATTAGACACATGCAGGTTTCCTCACGATGTTTTCCTTCACCGCCAAGCACGAGATGAAATATAATCACAAATTAAGCACATGAAAATTCAGTGGTGCTTGCCCGGGTTTGAACCCACGATCATCGGTTAAGATTCATGCGTTCTTACCACTGGGCCATCTCGGCCTTTTTTACATTAGCATCCAGAAGTGATTTTATAAAAACCTCGAATTGGTCTTTTTAAAAATAGAACACCAAACCATACAAATTGATGTGAATTACTCACTCAATTACTCTTAAAAATCCAAATAACAGCGTGCGCGAGCGATACCGCGTGGAGCAACAACTCAAAAAACAAGATTTAGTTTTACCTGATCTCGGAGAATACGCCAAAAAAACATCCAGCACCATTGTGTGCAGGTTTTTGAACTGCAATGTCGAGAGATTTTTTCCGTTCACTAGGATTGTCAATTTCTTTACGATGACAAAAAAACCTCGTATTTAATTCCCAAAACGGCAATGCGTTATCTGACTTCGTAACTTAGTCGTGTAATTATGAAAACTTACGCTGTTTTTCTGCGTGTTTAAATGTTATAATATCGTAACTGTCGAGTAACTAGTCGGGCTGTTTTTGGTAGCTTATATGTCGAAGTAAGAAATTGTTTGGTTTCTGCTCTGCTATATAAATTGGCAGTAATATGATGATTGTTGAAGATCTCAAAAACATCATGCCGACTGACGTACCAAACGATAACCAATACAGGGTCCGAATTCTACTAATTTATAACGATTACGACACGTTCCCGATTCAATTACGATCCACATATACCGTTGTGTCAAAATCGAACTTAATTGTTAACATATATACCAATCGTCGATAATTAAATTAAAGAATATGAAAATGGCAACGATCACGCTGAGGTTTAAAGATTTATTCCCATAAAGACAATTACATCACTAACATGAGAACACAATTGAAAAAAAAATACAAATAATTAACAGACATTCGTTGTCGTACTTACATTGGTGGTTGGTGGTGGTTTATTGGTGGTAGAGCTTTGTGCAAGCTCGTCTGGGTAGGTACCACCCACTCATCAGACATTCTGCCGCAAAACAGCAGTACTTGGTATTGTTGTGTTCCGGTTTGAAGGGTGAGTGAGCCAGTGTAAATACAGGCACAAGGGACATACGATCGTAGTTCCCAAGGTTGGTGGCGCATTGGCGATTTAAGCGATGGGCAACATTTCTTACAATGCCAATGTCTAAGGGCGTTGGTATCCACTTACCATCAGGTGGCCCATATGCTCGTCCACCTTCCTTTTCTATAAAAAAAAAAAAAAAAAATTTCAATGGGAGAAAATAACACACAAATAATCATCAAACACAATTTGAAGTAACACGCAAAACATCACCATATTTGAAAACCACTCTCATTCCATTCTACATACTCAGACAGATATTTTTGAACGAATCAATTGCGATGAAGTGATAATTTGTTAGTAGATAAATAACATAGGCGGCGTGTCGTTCTGACGTCATCGCTCAGCATCCGATGTTCTTGAAAACATTGACGTGACAAGTTTTATGATCATTATTTAAAGATAAAGGTAGAATTGGCCCCCATCGGTATGTATTACGATGTAAAAGTTTTGTATAGATTCATATTCTATGCTTGCGGAGCTGGGATAGGATGGTATTATTAAATAAGTAGACACGCTTCGCAGGTACACACGCATTGTTTCATGCATTTCATGTTCTTGTAAATAATAATGTCCTCCAGACCGATTTCGGCCACGGCGGCCAATTTCAAGAGAGATTAGCCAACTACGCAGGAGATATTATAGTGCACAAGTGTGTCACAAACACAGGTGCACTCTCTATTCCCTAATTCTCATAATCCGATGGGACGGAGTGAACACACTTCCAACTTCCAGACTCCGGGCTGCTACTGTTAATTTTCTGACAGAACAACCAGATAACATTTCATTGGCCCGACCTGGGAATTAAACCCAGGACCTCCGGGTCTGCGACCTTACATCATGCCACTAGACCAACGAGGCAGTTCTTGTAAATATAAAATCTACAAAATAGTAATGAGCTTTTCTTTGAAAACAAGAAAATGTATATAAATAGTTTAAATTTAAAACTAAATTAAAAGGTAATAAAAATTAATGTGTTATGGTAACATTCGATGAAATTGAAACGGAAACGATATTGAATTATAGCACTAGCAATATTGCATTCGTTTGTGCTCAAAAAGTATTCTTAATAAATTTGTAATTATCGACTTATATATAATTTTCTTGGTTCTAGCCCCATTTTTTTGCGAATGATAATGAATGAGCAAATGGGCCACCTGATGGTAACTGGTCACCAACATCCCTAGGCATTGTAAGAAATGTTAACCATCGCTTACATCACCAATGCGCCACTAACCTTGGGAACTAAGATGTTATGTCCCTTGTGCCTGTAATTACACTGGCTCACAGGCATTGAAGGAAACGCAAAAAGTTTGACGGCAAACAAACGCAATAAGTTTCTATTGATCTGATCCGGGTTTTGAATATAGAATCTCGGGATCTGCGAGTGAAATTACTATGTGTTCTAACTAAAAGTATTACCAATTTTCAGATAAACCAAATCAACAAACAAACGTTTTCCGGCGGACAAGTAATTGTGAATTCAATCGCGAGAAACGAAAACTGTTCCGAAATAGACCTCGCTCTCAAGCAAATCGAGATCAACGTTAGAAATTTCGCCCAAAACTCGCAACAGGAACAAGTGGACCGCTGGCAAATCGCTCAAGAGTTCATCACTGAAAGTTCGAGAAACGTCGACGATATTCTATCCGAGTTTCTCCATCAGGATGACCGAAATGTTTGCAATCAAATCACGAGTTATGCTTCAAACATTAAATGTCCCAGCCCTAATCCAGTCGAGGTGTTTTCAACAGCGAACCATACACAAGATTACGATATTGATCTGTCGATAATCGATGGTGGTGAATTGGAGAAGTCATCGATATTCCCAACCCCACCACGTTCGGAGAATGTTCCCAGCCCCATGTCCGACTCCCGTTCCTCTTTTAACCCCATCCATTCGGATTACACGCTTTCACCAGCAACATCGTCACCGATGTCGAACAGTGATTACGAAAAATACCAAGATATAACACCACTCGAAGAGTACCCGAGCTGTGTCATAGATAATATAGAATCAGATAAACGTAACACAGATAAGAAAAAGGGAAGGACTCTGACGTCATCAATGACTATGAAACAATTTAAAGATTTGCAGAAGGAGATAGCTAGTAATTATTCGAGAAAGGAATGCTGCCAAATTATTAGGAGGCCTTGTAGAGAAATATTCATGGAGCATTTGGTAAAGTTGGACATAGAGAAGAGGACGAGTAATTGTCATAAAATAGCGCAATTGGATTTACAGAACTGTTACGGGTGAGTTTATTATTTTTAAATTTCGAACGTGCTATTTTCGATTTTAGAAGTTTAGGCATATATATCCCTTTGATGTGTCGAATTACATGAATTTCCGATACTTGAGACAAACATTTTTTTTTTTAAGTTCAGCTGATTTTTTGTTTATCGTTAGATAAAAGTACCGAAAGCATTTTTATAAGAGATAAAGTAAAATCGTTCCTGCCTATACCCATTTTATTATTTATTTATTTTTTTCATTTTTTTTTTCTTTTTAATTTCCAGAGTTCTGCACCACGTTTTGTTGAACTTGTCGAACCATAAAGACGTTGATTTGAACACGTCACTATTTATGCTGATCTGCGAAAAGGTCCTCTCTGTGAATGCGTTACTATTCGTTGGCGACTTCGGTGAGAATTTTTTTTTATTGTTTTTATTATATAAAGCTTTCAGTGGCATAAGATAGATCCGTTGTATATGAGAGTATCTGTTTGTATGTTAAAAATAAAACTTTAGTTAGTAAAACTTTGATGGGGCTGGTTGGCGTGGTTGGTAGATGCTTGCCTTTCACGCTGAAGGTCGTGGATTCACCCACCCAAGGCAGACATTTGTGTGCATGAACATGTCTGTTTGTCCCGAGTCTGGGTGTAATTATCTATACAAGTGTGTTTTTAGAAAAGATAAGTAGTATATGTAGTATATCTGTTGTCTGGTTTCCATAGTACGAGCTCTGCTTAGTTTGGGATCAGATGGCCGTGTGTGAGTAATGTCCAAGGATATTATTATTATTATATTATAGTGTGAATATGTGCAATTAACACAGACACGAATCAATCTTATGTTACAAATGTTACCAATACCAATTTTACCAATACAAATGTTACAAATAGGGTTATGGTTTAAGAATTTATTTCTCAAAAAAAAAAAAAATACAATTCACTTTAAATATTTGCGAAAACAAGATTAACAAACTAAAAATATTATATATACTACAAACGGACGGTACACAACAATAAAGAATAACAATTAGACTCTTCACTTAAAATAATGCGGGTATGACAAAAACAAGATATTTTTTATTGAGCTTTAAAACCTCATAAAGGAGGCTTTAACCGAGGCTTACTTTACAGGCTGTTTAATTACTTTTTTAATTAAAATAATATTATATTTGGATATGTAGGCGAATATTTACATAAATAGACATATACGGCTGTCGCCTGCATTGGGGACACCGTTCATATCGCACTTAAAAAAAATATATACGGCGTGTCCTTCTGACGTCATCGCTCAGCAACCGATGTTCTTGAAAACATTGACGTAACAAGTTGTATGATCATTTTTTAAAGATCTATAATTTTTTTATCTTTATTATATATCTTATATGCTATTAAATGTTAGTACGAATGGTTTATATTAATATTTTTATAATCTACTAGCTATGTGCACGTGTCTACGTGTCGCTTGAGTCAAATAGACGTCTAAATAATATGTCTATATACCGTAATCTCCGATCACTAATAATAACTAGATACACACTCCCGTACGAAAATCATTTTAAAACTGTCCCTTAATGTGTTTATGTAGTTGTAGTTGAAACAAAACCACATCAATGCAAATTCAATCTTAAGATCATCGCTTAAAGTTGTATTCACAACTCGTACTCATATTTGCACACACACATATTTCGACCGACAATAGCTGGTTTACATACATTACAAATTCAACCTTACGGTGTTAACTTAAAGAAGAATTTAAAAAACGATAAAAAAGGCAATAAAATTTTACGAGGTAGGCTCGACGCTAGCACAAGGACTGAATGGAGCCGAACTGTTCAATATATTTATTTTCATACTCAAATTTTAAAAGCATTTTTTTTTGTAATTAAGTCATGGTGTGTCTTGTGTTATAAACATAATTTATTATTAATAGGGAACGACATTAATAATCAATAAAAGTAAGATAGATATAGACATAATTATTTATTTACATAATCAATTATCAAAATCAAAATATAGTTACATATTTATCACTTTCTAAAAAATACTTCGAACATACAACGCTTCGTTGGGTCGGCTAAGAGAATTCTTCGGATCTTTGTCGTGCTATTATAACAGATATCCATTCGCCACACCGCACAGGATCTAGAGGAAAGCTAAAAACCATTATAAAATCTCTCCTCATCAATGTAATCACTTGTAGTAAAAAAAAAATATCAAGAAACAAAACTGACTAAGTAAAAATGTTACAATAAATCTTTAATTCTCGCTTTGGAGTCGATGCCAAGCCTTTAGATGGTCTAGTATAAACAAGAACTTGGCTATAGTCGGTTTAGTTTATGAACTAATCTAGATCTTATGAACTAAACTAGTCGGTTTAGTTTATAAGTCTAATTTCAGAGCCTATTATAATATTTGAAAAATATATTTGAATGATTCAAAACTGTCCATTAATCACGGAATAATCGGTAATAAAAATCGATTCAAATTGAGAACCTTATTCTACTTAGTCAGTTAAAATTTAAATAATAATAATATTTTACATACAACAATAATATTTTACTACTATATTTATAGACACAATAAAGGAGTTAATTAAACAATAGAAATGCATATTCATATTTTTCATAAAACAAAAGCAAAAAAATTAACAATAGCATCTCCACCAACTATGTTCCATTGTTGTTGAAACAACCCATGTAACCCGAACAATTCAAGTGGGTACACGATAGTATGAATAACACGTTTATCAAGAGTCTTTACAATTGTCATGCTTTATATCACGTGGTGTTTATTACGATTTAGTTTTTAAAAATGTTTTCCTAAAGAAATACCAGTTTTTACAATGCAGTAATAACAATTATATAATGGTACAATTAATACTTACCGAAAATATGAAACTCCATCCTTTTTCAGCGTCCTAGACGTGCGATTTCTGCATTTTTGAAAGAGCACTGAGGCGTGTTTACTGTTGACGCGTCCGAATGGTACTAAGTTTAAAGAGCACCCAAATGTTCAAATGGGTGCTCATTCGGTGAGGACGTTTTTTGAAGCGGATTGTGTATCTAGTTTTTATTAGTGATCGATGACCGTAATACATAATAATAATGTCCTCCAGACCGATTTCGGCCACGGCGGCCAATCTCAAGAGAGATTAGCCAACTGCGCAGGAGATATTATTGTCGCTAACTCTGATAATCCGATGGGACAGCAATCCGACACGACCGGAAAGAGTTCAGGCGCAGGACCAACGGCTTTACGTGCTTTCCGAGGCACGGGGGTGTACACACTTTCAATTTACAGACTCCGGGCTGCTACTGACAAATTTCTGACAGAAAAACCCAATAACTTTTTATTGGCCCGATCTGGGTATTCAATACAGTTGCTTCATTTTCAGTTGGCTTATTATTATTATTACGAAAACCAAAACGACCATCTTTTTTAAGGAATAAATTTATTTATTTGTTGAAACTAGGTACATATATTTTTATCATTTACAAAATTGAAATAAAAAGAACAAAATACACATTACAAATTTAAAGCAAAACCACGCCGTCTAAAAGATTGTCCTGTGGCATTGTACCCAAGACGCTGGCACTATTGGCTCTGCACCGCTAGACTCGGCGTTTTAGACCATATTTTTTTATACAATCGCTGCTAGCTAATCATTTAAATATATTTTTTATCTGTATTTCAATTATGTACGTTAAAATGGCGAATTTTAATTGGTTTTACTAGTCTACGGGTGATATTTTTAACTTATAGCAATAAATATAATAATTACTTACAATTAATTTTATAGAATATGACTAATTAATAATCAAAGATGACGGTTGATTTTATTCTTATCAGTTATCGCCCTTGTTCGCTCATATGGCTCATTGATGACGTCACAACTCATTATATTCTCGTGTACAGTTATAACGATGGTAGCGAGTTCGAATACAGGCGAGCACGAATTAATTTTACTACCACGTAATAAATGTATCCAGATTTAATATTATGAATACCGTAACCGTAACAGCCTGTGAATGTCCCACTGCTGGGCTAAAGGCCTCCTCTCCCATTTGAGGAGAAGGTTTGGAGCTTATTCCACCACGCTGCTCCAATGCGGGTTGGTGGAATACACATGTGGCAGAATTTCAAGTGAAATTAGACACACGCAGGTTTCCTCACGATGTTTTTCTTCACCGTAAAGCACGAGGTGAATTATAATCAAAAATTAAGCACATGAAAATTCAGGTGGTAGGGCTTTGTGCAAGCTCGTCTGGGTAGGTACCACCCACTCATCAGATATTCTACCACAAAACAGCAGTACTTGGTTTTGTTGTGTTCCGGTTTGAAGGGTGAATGAGCCAGTGTAATTACAGGCACAAGGGAAACATCTTAGTTCCCAAGGTCGGGGGCGCATTGGCAATGTAAGCGATTAACCATCGCTTTTCTTACAATGCCAATGTCTATGAGCGTTGGTGGCCCAGGTGGCGGTGGATTTTTATAAAATAGGTTTTCCTGTTTAAAAAAAAAAAAAAAACAGGACAACATATTTTATAAAAGGAAATACACACATCGCTGAAACTAGCCGACAGATGGTATTGTCGAGCCACAACTTATCTGCAAAAAAAGTACCACTCAAAAGCTCATATAATCTTTTGTTGTATCGATTTAGAAACTTGGAAATTTACAAAGGCTATTTTCTAGAAGAATGCGGCGCAGAAGATTAAAGGGACCCCGTGGGGTGTTTACAACAAAACACGTAGATCCCTTTGTTAAAACGGACAATGGATCCCAACACGACGCTGTATCGTTCGCACAATAGGGTAGTGACATTGATTGATGGTACGGTGGAAATGTTCCCTTGAAAGATAATTAACATATTGCTAGATATTTATTTAAGATTCTGAAAGAGCAAGTAATAATAAGTAAAGAAAGTAAAGATAAGTTCATAGACAGTTTCTAGTACTTTTCATAGTTTTGACATAATATTTTAAGGGAATGACGTTTTTCTCATGGCCAATTGTATGTTGCCCTATCTAGATCCGGGTACGACGAAAACCATTATACGACCTTAAATGAAAACTTTTAGCTTAAAACTAGACGCATTACCTATAAAGGAAAATACCTTATTTTATTTATGTATTTATTTAACAATATAAACAACCAAATTACAATTAAACGAAGTCACTAAAAAAACCACGAAAGTTTATCTCGAGTGCCTTTCCCTCGATTTAAATACAATATTATTTATAATTGTTTTAAATAATACATCTTCAGCTTATATTTAATATTCTTAAGAGTTATTTCTCGTTGTTATTGTCATATTGTTGTGCCACCCAACGGGTTTTTATACAATGCGGGACGTTGTTCTGAAAATCTGTATTGAAGAATTGTTCTTTCAATATAGGATACTTACCTTTGTTCTATATGGGTATTATTTGACAATGGTTAAAAATGTTACATTCATCAAATTTTACTTTAATTTTAACGTTATCAGGTATAATTGTTTTTAAGATTATGGTTTGCGGACGATATTTTTTTTCTAGATACGATTTGCATCTCTTCATCATCTTGCAATATATCTATACTAATATTAAAAATTCGAAAGCAACTCGTGTCTGTGTGTAACTCTTTGATGACCAAACCACTGTACCGATTTTGATGAAGTTTGTTACGCGTCAAACTGGAACCTTAAGGACGGATATTGGCTAATAACTGCCCCCCCCCCCTCCACTTTAATTACGAGCGGAAACTGTTTGAAATTAAAAAAAAATAATACTTTGGCGCTATTTCTATTCGAGCTTAAATTCTATACGAGAAGGTACCTTCTCCTCAAAATGGAGAGGAGGCCTTAGCCCAGCAGTGGGATATTAACAGGCTGTTACTGTACTGTATATTCGTCACGCATGTCCGTTTTATGATTTTATTGATCTGTGACGTTTAAAATTAAACAATTCGTTTAAATTTATCCCTGTTTAACCGATTTAGTGGAGCGAAAACGAGGGTTATGACTTTAGACAATCTAGTTGGCCCAGTTGGAGGTTGCATACCAAAATGCAGATAAGAATTGAATTCTCTGTCTGTTTAACCAATCTAAACATATTCTTTTCTTATTATCGTTAACCGCTAGCTAATAATATAAATATTTTATATGTATATCGAAATGGCATTAAAATAACGTATTTCGTCACACACGAGTTTTGCCACTTTGAAATAAATAAAAAATGAAATTTGTTAACAGGCTTAAGTCTCCTCAAATCAGCTGTACTACGATGTAACACGATGCCCCACTTAACACGATACTTGGTCGAATGCATACGGACCGTGACGCGCAAAGCAACGTACCAACCGACGAACGTATGCGTGTTCACTGAGGTAAGTCGATAAGTAACATAATCATTATTATAAGCCTGCCTATTATCTATATAAGTATGTATTTATAAAAAAAAAGGTAGTATATCAGTTGTCTGATTTCCATAGTACGAGCTTTGCTTAGTTTGAGATCAGATGGCCGTGTGTGAATAAAGTCCCAGGATATTATTATATTTAGACGATTTGTCCAATGACAGGAATAAAGATTTTAAAAAAAACTTTGACCTTGAATCGACAAGACTGGTCGAGATCTTAATAATCTGTGGTATTCATTGTGGCGACGTTGTTATCGGAACTTTGGAAGTAAATTAAAGTTTATATAAGTAGTTGAGTGTAATAGTGTTGTGTTATATATAGAGATATATTAATCGAGAACTGTTTGTATAATATAGCAGAGCTATTAGCGAATCTCATGAAATATGTATACATATGATTTATTTGTCTTTACCTGGGTACTACCCATTCATCAGATATTCTACCGCAAAACAGCAGCACTTGGTATTGTTGTGTTCCGGTTTGAAGGATGAGTGAGACTTTAGCGAGCACGAGGGATATAACAACTTAGTTTCCAAGGTTGGTGGCGCATTGGTGATGTAAGCGATGGTTAACTTAATACCGCCTTCCCATACAATAAAAAAAATGTTAGTTTATATTATAAAAATAAACTCAAAATGAGTCGTAGGTTCAATCGTCTCGGGTTATTGTCGTACAATACAAGATGGTTAAACTAAGAAATATTAAACTCATATATAATACAACATACCCAAGTCTGTTTTTGAAAAAAACCCTTCGAATATAAGAAAAACTCTACATTTAAAAACATCAGACAAAATAGACGTCTGGCAACACTATGCACGACGATTTCACGTTTAATTGGCGGGCTGTCAAATCTGACACGCCTGTCAATGTGTTGCCGTAATCAAACTATCCACGAACATCTCGTGAATATAATTAATGTGTCATTTACGTTGTAATTTTGTAATTTCAGTAAATACCACCGTGAAATGTCGACAACCGACTTTGATGATATACTATTTTGATGCGTGTATTCTTGTAATGTTGTGATTATAACGGTCAATGTCGCATATCACTTCCTGACATTTCACGACCGTTATCTGTGGTGTTTCGAGTCGTTTCTTACAGTACAGTTACAGTGTTCTACTGTATTGTCCTTATTTGCCACTTTATTCCTACCGATTAACCTAACTAGACTTACCTAGTTCTCATATATACGAATTATTATTAAGTACCAACTAAAACAGTCATGGAAGAGCCCTATGTTCGATGGCTAGTTTCTACCATCAAGGGCAAATTTGGATCTCACTTCTTTTGTCGTTGAAGTCAACAACCAAGGAATATATCATAATATTGAATTTGGCTCTCATTTCACTTTTTTTTTTTTGATGAGACATTATTACTTTTTGTACAGAAGTTATCTAGGTTTTTTTTTTATTATTATTTTATTATAATTTTATCTATTAATTGATTCTATTAAGAACACTTACTTATAGTGCCTGTACTGATAGAATCAGCAATCAAAATTGATGACAGCCGGACTTTGTGTACATTTTAAAGTTCTAAATATACAACGAGTAGAATACCAACCTTAATTTTTTTTAATCCAATCATATCAGTTTTATTACTTATAACTAAGAGTATAGCCGACTTCCGTATTTATTACACCACACCAACAGTGTAAGATCATTACTTATAAATAATTATTATTAGCGTAAAAAATACGAAAATTTGACATGTTTATATGAAATAGTTTTTGAGTTATGAAGGGGTTAAAAGTGGCTTCCAAATTCCAAATGGTTCGTGTAATATTACACACGGTGCTGCTCGCCAGTTCTGTTAACTTGAACTTGGCTAGATTAAACACATTACTGATCCCATCTTACATGTGCAGGTGGACGCCCTGGGCGACAGTCTAGTGACGGCGTGCGCACGCGCAGGCGACGAGTTCGCGGACGTGCTCGCGGAGCTCGTGCGTCGCGAGGACGGTGACCAGCCGCTGTTCAACGTGCACCAAGCCAACACCGATGGTCAGTATCACTTTATAACGCTATGAATCATTTAATGAGATATTATATAATATCACAGTATTATATATCGAAATGGCCCAGTGGCTAGAACGCGTGAATCTTAACCGATGATCGTGGGTTCAAACTCAGGCAAGCACCACTGAATTTTCTCGGACTCGGTGAAGTAATATCTATACTAATATAAATGCAAAAGTAACTCTGTTGGTTACGCTTTCATTGTTAAATTTCTGAACCGATTTTGATGATGTTTGCTATGAAGAAAGCTAGCAATACCTGCTCCGTATACGCAGACGAACACTAATATCATGTGTAATGTCCGCCAGGCTACACGGCGCTGCACGTGTGCTGCGGCGAGCACAGCGCGCGTGCGCCTCGAGCGCACACGCTTCACGTGCTCCTCAAACACGGGGGGGCCGACCTGTGGCGCGGGGTGAGTCGCACGAACATATCACTACTTATCAGGGCCGGCTTTAGGGGCTATGTTCCTAGTTCCTCCAACATTTCTTACAATACTAATGTCCATGGGCGTTGGTCCACTTACCATCAGGTAGCCCATACACTCGTCCGCCTATCTATTTTTTTTTTTAAAAGAGTGGCCCTTGCATTTGAGATTTCTAAAAAAAAAACAAAAAATAAGCAACCAATTAGATAGAATTACCTATCAAGCTATTCCTGCTCAGCTTTGAAAGTGATCTTGGTACGTCGGAGGATTTCAGAGACATCATCAAATTTTTACTATAATAATATTTGATAATGATAATATATCATTTACTTTTATATAATTTTTTTGTATTTCACTATATCTATATTTTTTTTTACAATTAATGTTATTAAGACGGATTCTTTTCCTTTTTAAATAATAAGTTGCCTTCCATTTTCACATCTTTGTATATTTCTTATATTGTGTATATCTGTGGATGGTAGTGACCGCATACTATCTGTGGATCTTTGCATATTAATTCACTGTATTAAATTTAAAAAAAAAGCAATATTATCTACTCTATGAATTATTAATTACAATTAAAACATTATAAACTCCAAAAACCTTCTCAAAAAAGGAGAGGAGGCCTTAGCCCAGCAGTGGGACATTCACAGGCTGTTACTTTTTATTTATATTAATGAAATTAAATAAAATCAAAATATTGCAGGACATAAAAGGCGGTGACACAGCCCTTCATTTAGCTGTCAACTCGGCAAACTGCGATTTGACCATCATAATGATACTATTCCAACACATCGATAGGAAGGAATGGAGGAAATTGGCCCACATACAAAATCGAAGGTACTACATTATGTATAATTCTTTATAAGGATTAAAACAATAAGATAAATAGAGCGGTTAGCTCTATATATAATTTATTTAGCAGTTGATTAGTTTAACAATGTTCATCTTATTCTATCGAATTAATGATTACAGAAAGAGGAATCAGTGTTTGATTTGCTTGCAAGTATATTTCAAATTAAAAATTAATATTTTGTATCATGTTTAAGAACACTTTAAAAGGGCACTATATTTCATTATTGTTATTTAAACTGGTGTTGGTGCCTCAATAGTTTGTCTTGTCTTGCTTTGAATATCAGTTTTTTTTTTTTAATAAGTAATATGTGTATAACCTCCTTTTTTAGTATACTACCTTGTATTCAATTGCATGTGAAATTAGGCTAAATGTCATTTTTTTGTTTTAAATTTACACCTTTTTTCTCCAAGGTATTTCCGCCTGAACTATTAGTTTTTTTTGTACCAATTAATAAGTAATTGTCATTACAATTACTTATTAATTAATAAGTAATTGTCATTACAATTACTTATTAATTGGTTCATGTTACGTAATGATTTTTATTTAATCTCAATTATTGTAATTAATTTTACAGCTCCGTAAATCCATTGGAATACGCCAGATCAGCGATCAAGTCGACATCGCGCCAAAACTATCCCGTCGAAGTTTTAGATTTTCTCAAGAAATGCCGTTAAAAATGATTTTATAACGAAAAATAACCTGAAAATATATTTTTTACGAAATTAAACGGTCCTATTCATAAAATTTGAATAAATCCAGAACATGTCATAAATTATTTGTCATTGATGACATTTTATTTAAAGTAAAATGGCGCGCTGCCAAATTTTTTCGTTTAGAAATTTGATAAAATGTTACGTTAATATAGTTCGATTTAAAATGTAATTATCAAATATAGATTTTAGTTTTCTATAGATTAGATATTTCAGTTTTTTTTATAGGTAATACAGCAAACACTTTGTTAATTTTCTTTATTAGTGATAAGATTTATATTTTCTCTAAATACATGTGTTGTGATTATTTTAAAAAATATTAAAAAATCGACAGAAACGTAGACAGAGAAACAAATAGACCAAGGGGCCGTGAAACCGCGATTGAGACAGAGATAGGTAGGTGAACGATTAAATTAAAATAACATATTTACATATAACGAAGAACTTTAGGTTATTATTGGACTTTGTATTTATTTGTTTACATTTTCGACAAGTCGATATTTTTTATAGAAAACCGGGACATTTTTTTAGCTGACGCTGGCAGCACTTACATGATAAATAATTATATGTTATGAATGATAAAAACTGGAAAATCCTATTATCTTTAGGATTTTAACGCAATATAGGGCTCCGTCGTGCTATGGCATAAATAAACATCACTGAGAAACTATATTCAGACACAAAATAATCGTACTTACGCGTGAAAACACACGCCGGCAATTTTCTTCTTGCTAACACTTTAACATGAAATAATACGACAATGCACCATTGTATAACCTTCGATATAATATAAGGATTGTTTCTCGGCCTTTTCACTGGATTAGAATCGTTTTCTAACATAAAAATAAGCGAAAAGTGAACAATAAACACAAAGAACGTACCAACTTTCAAGTTTCGCGTAACCAAAACTGGTTACGCGATAAGGGACAAAAAATTTGATAATTCTATCTCTGTTTAAACCATTTGTAATGTAATTTTCGTTCTCTTTCTTGTGTAAGTGAGAAGGAAATCGTCATTGTGTCTATTAGTTTCTCTGTCTACGGACTGAAACGGACGTTTTTTGTATTTCTTTTTATTTGACAGACTGTTGAATCAGATATAAATCCTTAGTTGCAACTTTTTAATTATATATCTATTGAAATACATAGCCGCAATACTATCTGCTAGATTTTTATGTATATTATAAGAAATATGGTAAGTTTTTAGTTATTAACTTGAATAGAAAATTGTTTTTACAATAAACAATAATTTTCTTATATAAATATAATAGCATTGAAAAGTCGACAAAAATTTGATCTCTTAGTTTTGTTTTGATCTGATACATGTATTACCCTTGTATATATAATATATTTGATATTTAAAACTTATTAGTCAGTTCACGTCAAATTGACAGGAATTAAAAAAAAATCTAAAATAGTCAAAGATTAATTATAATATAACCTGTCCTTAAATTAATTTTCATTCGATATTATTTTTGATTCCACCGACATCTTGTAATGGCGCTTTGGCGGTTAGATGTAGATGTATAATAATAAAGTAAAAACGTGTGCAACATTTTTTAAATTTTAAAATCTTTCACAGCAAAGTTGTGCATTTGGTTTTCATATACATTTGAGTTGCAGAAATTATTATTTTATGTTTTTAAATCGGACCGTTTGTATGTATATTAAGATTAGATTTAAAAGTTGTAAATATTTTTATAATTATCATAAAATATGTAAGGTAGTTTAAAAAAAAAACCTTTTTCAAAAACAATATAATTTTCTTAGTAAATAATTTTTATAATTGTTAATTATTGTTAATGTCTAATAATACATTTAGATTCATTTAAGATTCATTGGTAACATTTTGGCGCCACTTTTTGCGTCAGTGACATTTTTTCTCTATGGAATAAAAACTTTTTATTTTTAACAAGTACTTTAAACTAGTCCCGAATAAAAAGTTAAACATTTTAATATAAATGTACAATTACAAATCAGGAAGCGATATACACATAGTGATATTTTTCAAGTTTCGTTTTCAATTTGATCCTGATTATGTATATTTTTTGCAATATTTAAATAGTAAATCTTCATCATCATCAGAATCATCTTATGTTCTATGATAATAAATATTTTGTTTATATAACGCGTGTTTTTTTTTTACCAAAATATTGGATTTTTTTTATAGAATAGTAAGGCGGACGAGCATATGGACCACCTAATGGTAAGTGTTCACCAAACGCCCTTAGACATTGGCACTGTAAGAAATGTCAACCATCGCTTACATCGCCAATGCGCCACCAACCTTGGGAACTAAGATTTTATGTCCCTTGTGCGTATAATTACACTGGCTCACTCACCCGTCAAACCGGAACACAACAATATCAAGTACTGCTGTTTTGCGGTAGAATATCTGATGAGTGGGTGGTACCTACCCAGACGAGCTTGCACAAAGCCCTACCACCAGTTTCTTTTATATTTTATCAAAATGAGAATTTACTTACTTATATCTTGTAACTTATAAGTACTATATGTTATGTCCCTTGAGCCTGAAGTCATACTAGCTAACCCACCTTTACAACCGGAAAAATACTGAGTGCTCTCGGGTAATAAATATGATGATTGGGTAACCAACCCAGACGGCCTCGCGCAAAGCCCTACCACCAAGTAAATCATATTTTAATCTTCACTTGTATGTTTACACAACCACACGTTAGAGATAAATACTTAAGGCTAGTAGAGACAATATGGCTACAATTTTTTTTTCAACACTAACATAATTTCGTCATAGTTGATGTGTGACGTCATAACCTTTGTAACGGTGCCAGATGACTCCAATTCAGACTTAAGCTTACATTCTACTACAACGAGAATTCTATAAAATATTTTTCATCTAATTTGCAACAACAGAAACCAGACTGACATTGTATTCATTTATTTCTTTTATTAATCAATTTATTAAAATACAAATTTTGTGAACTAATTACAACATGTATTATACATTGAAAAACCGCAAAGGTTTGACGTCAATGAACAAAAGTATGACCTCAATGTATTCATAAATTAAATGTACTTAAACATTTCGATTGATATACAAATATCACAGTTTTAATTTTAGTTAGTTAATTTTTTAATTTTATTATTAGTCAAGAGTGAGACTCGCAGCCACAATGGCCTAGCATAGGTCGCTAACACGGTCCGGGTTACAAATTTCCCGCCCTCGTATTACGCAATAGATTATAATATTGGGTCATTCAAATTCAAATTATTTATTTGCAAAGTTGGAGGTTCATTTTTGACGTTACAATGGTTAAAATCCCGCCACAACAACCATAAGATACTACGCAAGTGCCATATTTACATATGAAATTTGCGTTTTGTCGTACTGACCACTTTGATCTGGAATACCTCCTCTTTGGTTAAGATTTCCAAATTTAAATTTATAAATTCATTTAGCTGGTACATTTGTGTTTTGAAAACAGTCATTCATTTGTTTTTTCCTCATTCTTTTTTTCTTTGGCGTCGCTTATTACCGCACAATAGGAAACATGAAATATCGGTATATTTACGAGTACGAGTTCTACCGTGGCATCAGTGCTGCAGAAACAGCTCGAAGGATTAATGATGTGTACGGCGCTGGTGTTGCAAAAGAAAGCACGGTACGTTTTTGATTTCAACGTTTTCGTTCTGGAAGCAACTCATTACTTGTGAGTGTTTGGTGGACTAGCGCCGGTGTCATTCACTACAGCTTTCTAAAATCTGGCCAAACGATTACGGCAGATATCTATTGTCAGCAACTGCGAACCATGAAGGAAGAACTAGCTGCTACACAACCGAAATTGGTCAATCGCTCTAGGCCGCTTCTGCTTCACGACAACGTGAGACCACACACTGCACAACAAACAACCACTAAGTTAGATGAGCTACAATTGGAATGTCTACGACATCCCCGGACCTTGGTCAAAAAGTTTACCATTTTTTCCGGAATTTAACTAACTTCTTACAAGGAAAAAAATTCAACTCCAATGCGGCAGTCCAAACCGCCTTCAAAGAGTTTATTGATTCTCGCCCCCATGGTTTTTTTTAATAAAGGGATTAATGATCAATGAACTACCTATGAGATGGCAAAAGTGCCTAGATAACAACGGTGCATACTTTGATTAATTAAATATATTTTACAAAGAAAAATGACTTAATATATGTCTATTGTAGTGTACACACAACTACAATAATGTATTAATTAGTATTTTATAATATAAATATATATTATCTGTGTATCTATTCATCTGTCATCTCGTATGACACACATCGCGGAGCGCGGGAAATAGATATAATAATAGCGAGCTGATATATAAAATATAATATTTATTATTTAATTTGTAATACCGATATTACGACTTAAGTTAAAGCACGGTTAAAGGGTGAACATTACATCTATATAAACAAAAAATACATTACATAAAAATTCTATACATATTTAAAAAGCTTGCAAGTACTTCGGTGTTGCAGGTGTCCTTGGACAGAGGCCTTTGGACTAATCACTTTCCATTAGGTGAGCCTCCTGCTTGTTTGCCCCCCTTTTACATAAAAAAGGTTTCTTCCAGTGACAGTTTATTTCATTACAAGTAGGCTCCTCGCATAGCTATGTGACCAATGCCATTGTATGTTTGCATCCATCACCTTTGAGGTTTTTAATTTTACTTGCACTTTCATCTCAAGCAAATTTACGATAATATGCCTTGGCTCTGTATCGTAACTATCGCACCCCGAATTGTGTATGTAAAATTAAAATATAGGAAATGTATATTATATTCTATATCGATATTATCTTCTATCGAAAGCGGAAAGCACTAGTATCTCTACATGAAGAGTACGGACTTATTGCCGATCACAGTTATGATCAATCTGAATTAACAAAAGACTAAAATAAACAATAATAATAAGCTCACAAATATATTTCGCATGATTTTTGAAAGAGTCCGCAATCATAAGATCGACATTCGGTAGATTATTTGTTAGTCTACGTTAAAATACTGCTCTTATTTTAGCATAAAATAATATATTAATCATCGTTCTAATATATGTTATAAGTGAAAGTAAGTGTTTGGGTCAAATCACAAAGAAGGATAAAATAAATACGAAATTATCAACGCGCGTATCGCAAGAGTCGCCCACAATAACGAACGGGCGAAGTGACGTCACAGTGAAAGCAGCAGCAGAGGAGCAAAAATTATACGAGAGCGCCTTGCTTATAAAAAAAAATTTACATGATATAATCATAATTTTTTCACACGTGTTATTATAATCATTTAAAGATTATTTTAGTACAAAAATTTACATCTTCCTAATTGAAAGAATATCCAAAATAAATAGAATCCAATTCATTTTTCATTTTGCCGTCGGGAGAACTCCTTGTCCATCTATTTTTGGGTTTCTTATCAAATATTTATAATTGACAATTTATTTTCAAACGCAAACAACAGGCATTCAATAGACAAACAATAGGAGCATTAGTAATTCCTTAAAAACGGTCATTGCTAGTATTCATTAAAAAAAAAAACCTTCACAATCTCGCTCTAATTTTATTTGCTGTTTGTAGGTGTTTTATTAAAATTTATGAAAGTAATCTTAATAGTTTTTTGCAATGTCTAAATTTTATATTATAATTAATTTTGGTTCGTTACAGTGTGTTCTATATTTTTTTGTATACTTTGGATGCTTCGAAACCACTGGCGATTTGATTGTTGCTAATTTAATGATGGTTTGAATTAACTCATATATTTGACGATGCTTGCGCTCCAATATATTAAGACAAAATGACGGTTGAATAATATGAGGACTTTGGTTGTATGAAATTGATCACTAGATGTTCCTATGTATTTGATAATGTTGTCTGTTATATTATATATGAAGCTGACTGTATAACTAGATCAATATTTTTAAAAGTACTTTTGTAAAAAGTTTTTATAACTCCAATTACGCAAACACTTTGAGTGGGCTGTTTGTCATATAACGGACTCAAAAAAAGTGACAGAAAAAGTGGCGGGAAATAAATGAAACAATATGTCAAGAGTCGTAACTTTTGTTTTTATTCTCTAATTCGAGATTTCAATATTTTCACTTCACAAGACGCGTTACAATAAATTATAACACTATAAAAAGTTCATGCACACAATCTACTATTCTTTATTTAAATGCAAAGAGAAAAATTAATACTTTTACTTTTATATAGTTATAATGAAAACTCTGATAAAAAATCTCATTAATAATATTATATTTTATTATTTAGAATGGTGTGGGCAAGTGGACCATTTTTGGCAAGAATTTGAGCGATATCCATTAGCGTTTGAAAAAAATATAAATATTTTTTATACAAAGCACTAATGGTCCACTTATATTGCAACAGATTAGAAATGGATTACAAGATCTCAAATTGAAAAAAAAAAAGTTAACTACAAAGATAATAAATAAACAGTTAACTCGATTCTAAATATGAAACTTTAAATTAGATAATATTCGAGTTGTTACAAGAAGAAAATTTATTTTCTTTTAATTACGAAATAATACGATTTTTTTCGATTTGTATTTTGTACAATAGATTTGACTGTGTAATATCCTTCTTTTTGTAAAGAGATGGATAAAATTATGACTATTACATTTTTATTTTCATAATCGACATTTTTAAGACAATATTATTCATAAGACGTTTATCACAGAGTATAAAGATGTCACAGCTAAAAAAAATCAATTTATTGAAATGGAAAAACATTTTATCTGGCATGTTTAGTCTTAAATTACATTTTGTAAACGCACCTTTCTGAAAATATTTTGTTAAATTAACATAAAAAGAAAAAAAAACACACTACACATTTTTTTTGCTTTTTTTAAATTACTGTTATACTACCAAAAATTATGTGAGATCATTTTTTTTTACTTTTTTTTTAAATTTGTAATTTTTTTTTATCATTTGTCGATTTATAACTAGATATAAATGAAATGAATTACAATATTTTAAAGAAAATGTGTGAATATAAGATAATTTTGAAATCCCAACGATATATTATTAAATGAATAATTTCGAATAATTTATATGAAACTCATGGAGTTAGTCAGTATAATAAAGAAGAATATATTAAAAATTAACTATTTTACTAACTATATAATATCATAATACTAAGTTATTGATTGATAATTATAAGAAAAAATTCGGTGGATTTTTTTTTTAACTTTTTTTCTTCTTAAGTTTATTAAGTTCACTCATTCTATGTGACACATTTAGACACTTACAACTATAAAATATGGAATTTTTTTTTTCGTTTTTACAAAAATCATCACAGTACGAAAGCTATGGACAGGGCGAGAGCAACGCTCTTTCCCGCCAAAACTATTTTTTTTTTCTTAAAAAGTAAAAAATTACATTAATAAAGCTCTGGGTTCTGATAAAAATGGCGGTAAACCAGCCTTGCTCTCGCCGTTGTTAAAAAAATCTTACAAAATAACGCTCGATTCATAAACATACAACATCACCGCACAAGACAAGAAAAACCTACCACTATCTCTCTCCTACATCAGCACAGCATGCTGTATGAATATGACCTTTTTGAAATTCGAACCAATTTGAATTTATAATATGCCTCGCATTTTTTTAAAGATAAAAAAAACTCGATTCTTCCCAATCCCCGGATTAAAGCTACGCTTACACATGTACATTCTTTTAAATTTATCTGACTCCAAAAAATATTAAAAAAAAGATTTTTTTTTTTAAGTTTTTATTGTTTCTTATTTCATAAGACCCAATATACTTATGTAATCGTAGTTTTTTTAAGTGGATCACGTAATTTTGACTCAATGCAAAAATGGGATCTCAACAAAAAAATATAATCGAATATAATATTTCGCTATTATTTTAAAATTTAACTATGACTAATAATTAGATAATGGCAATAATGTTATTATTGTCATATATTTATTACATATATTATATGGCCATGTTAGATGTTCCAGTAAAAAACTTTTGATTTGGGAAAATTTTATTTATAATAATAATTATTATGAATAAAAATATGCCTTGTCTATTATCTAATTATTATGTCGAATTAGTGTATCGTTTCCGAAAAATAGCTACCATTGTTTTTTATTTATTTAAAAGCAAGGGTCGTATATCATACAGCCATTGTACTTAATGAAAATGATATTATGGCTTCCTTTTTCCCTTTTCTTTCTACTGTTTTCCTGAGTTCCGAACAATAAGTAGTTTTGTTTCACTCCGCAGTATTTTTTTTCTTCATAACTTGCGATGGTCAACAGATTATAATCAGCAGAGTTATAGATTTTAATTTTTCTACCTAATTTTTTCTTCTCATCAGGCAAAAGTAGCAAGTTATTCAGCTTTCACACCGTTATTTCTACTTTTTTTTATTTTGTTTTTCTTCTCACCGAACAAAGGTAGCGATAGTTCAGCCTTCGCGGTTAATTGTTATTGTTTATGTTTCAGTTGTCGCAGTAGACGGGTAAGACGGGGCTCCGCGGCCAGTCCGAGGTCTCTTCGTTTTCGCTGCTTTCGCTTCCTGTTCTGTGAGAAAAATCTAAATTTTATTCATGTTTTTAAATTAAACTTTATTTTTACATATTCGAATGCAATAAAAATAGACAAAAACAAAATGAAGTTATCTAAGTTTTTCAAATTCACCATTGACATATGGCTGAATAAACTAGACCAGTATTCTTATTCTTAGTTTTTGAAATTAGCACAAATATGTGCAGTCCTAGGTCGTGACAACAGACGACGTGTATACAAAAATTTATAACAATCAGCATTGCTATACTGTATAAACTTACTCCATTACTCACACGTGAAATGTTGACAACCGACTTATGGTGATATACTATTTTGATGTGTGTATTCTTGAAATGTTATGATTATAATGGACAATGTCGCGTATCACTTTCTGACATTTCACGATTACTGCGGTGAGTTTATAGCTCTACTTTTGAATTTTCGTCTAACAAACTAAATTTCGCACGTATAATATTAGCTATAATCAGCCATTTGAAACAACAGTTCTCATTAATAGTTTCATAATAGTTGCTTAATTTGTGATTAGAATTCATCTCGTGCTTTTTTCGGTGAAGGAAAACATCGTGAGGAAACCAGCATGTGTCTAATTTCACTGAAATTCTGCCACATGTGTATTCCACCAATCCGGATTAGAGCAGCGTGGTGGAATAAGCTCCAAAGCCTTCTCCTCAAAAAGGGAGAAGAGGCCTTAGCCCAGCAGTGGGACATTTACAGGCTGTTACCGTTACCGAATACGCCAAATTTCATTTGGTATATCTATCATTCGCGTCTAACGTGACATCACGCGTTAAAATTTATCAGTAAAAGTTACCTGGTGCGTTTTGGAGTTACATCGACAGCGAAATGTTGCTCCTCGATCGTAGGCAGTAGAGATGTCAAGCGATCAGTCGGACGTAGCACCTGAGGGAAGAAAAACTTTATAAATAAAAAAGTATAAATAGAGATTGTCTTTGATAATTATCAATTTGAACTGAACACAACGATTTGAACGCGAACGAAAAAAGCTATTACTGTATCACTAAAAAAAACAAAAGTCAATTGAATTAATGAGTTCCCAACCGATAGAATCTACTTTTTGTATCGGTTAGCTTTCAGTTTAATTTAATCTCGTAAAATGACGATACACACAAAAGGGCATTACTTGAATAAATCGCATCTTTATATGATGCAAATACAAAATAACAACTTGGACCCTGAAACCTGAGTCTGTAATGAAAAAAAAAACATTGGTCACGTGGTATCTCACCTTAAGCGTGCGCTCCGACAGTCTCCACACGAGACGCTGTCGGTGCGGCGCGGCCTGTCTTGCCTCGTAACGCGCGAGCACGGCGCGCACGTGGGTGCGCGTGCTGAGCAGAGACGCGTCGGACATCTGAGGGGGGCGAATTCATTCCGTTCATCACTATTATTAAACTTACAGTTGATTCCGAGACCAAAAGTTAAGATAAATAAACAATTTCGACCTTGAATTGACATCGATTTTTGACAAAATTACATTTTTAATATCGGCGAATTTGTTTTAGGAACTATGGAAGTAAAAAAAAAGCCAAGCCAATAGTGTTGTATTATAAATAGAGATATATTAATCGCGAACTGTTTGTAGTGCGTAATATAGCAGAGCTGCTTATGTATATGTTAGTATTGGAATATAATAAAATGATATATAACGAGTACTAACATTGCAGTGAGCTTGCAACTGGGCTGCGAACTCGTAGAGGTAGTACGCGTCATCCGGCAAAGAAGCTCCGCCCTCTGACGCTTTGCGGCTGTACTCCACGAGATGTTTCTCTGTAATACAAAAATATATTAATAAGATATTTAAAGATATATATTTTTTCTATAAAAAAAAAAAAAGCTTTTTATTTGTTACTAATTTTCGAGCGCGGTTCCGCCCGCAAATTCTTAACCGCCCGAGAATCGATCTTAATTAAAGTACAACATACTTTTACAATATACTTTTTTTATTCATGGTAGCCTAGCTGATTTGCTCATTGACTTGAAACATATGCCCGTTGAATTTCTTGAAAAGGTTTCATTTAGTTTACGACTCAGACGATGACCTAAGTATATAACCTATGGAGGGGGGAGGGGGTCATTTCTGAGCACCACCATATATATATGAGAAGTTATAAAAATCACTGTACCTAATAGATGGTAGACCAATACGAGAGCCAGTTCGCTGGTACGAGCGTTGACACACTCAGCGTCGCAGACTGCTATCTCCAACAAGTTGATCAACTCGCTTTCCTGTAACAATATAATTGAATTGATTTGATTAAAGTAAAAGTTATGTAATCCTTCCCACAGCTGGGCTAACGTCTCCAATTGGCGATAAAATTTAAAGCCTACTACATTAACGCTGCTCTAATATGCTGGATACACATATGGAGCAAATTTTCATTCGGCATTTGCAATTATCATCATAACGATGTTTTCCTTCACCATAGAGCATATGATCAATTAAAAACTCAAATTAAATTATTATAATTAATGTGTTCTGATCACGGGTCATCTTGGTTCATTCAACGTGAACTTTCTTCGGCTTTCACACAGAATCTAACGCTATACCATAAAAAGCATAATATTTTATCGCTATAACATAAAGCAGACGCCACACATACCGGCAGCACGCACGCGTGCGTGAGCGCGAGCGAGTCGGCGGCGGCTTCGACGAGCGCCCGCAGCAGCCTCGCCCAGTGCAGGGCGCTCACCGCGCAGCGCTCCGCCACCGCCAGCTTGTCGGCGATCACTCGCGACATGCGCGCCACGTCGCCCGCCGTGCACGCCGACTGCGACACCGACACTGTGGACGCAATACTATATGTTATATATATGTATGTATACATTATTATAAATAAGTTTGAATATGCTATCTCTTTCTATTATAAGCAATTATGTTAAAATAACACATTTCTACTAAAATAACTTATTCCACCAACCCGCACTGGAGCAGCGTGGTGGAATAAGCTCCAAATCTTCTCCTCAAAAAAGGGAGAGGAGGCCTTTAGCCCAGCAGTGGGACATTCAGAGTCTGTTACGGTACGGTTACTACTAAAATAAAATATAATTCTTTTACTACATATATCCTGGTTCCCATGTGGGAAGCAGTAGGGTACCTAACAACTACTACACGCCACAGCATAGCCACTGAGAATGTCTCGACAAATTTTACCCCAGCGTATAGAATATATATAGATGGAGAGCTAAACTTCAACATACCCAACTCCTCGACGGTCACGTTGCGCGGCTGCTTCTTCATGTCGGCGTACTCGTCTATAGCGATGTTCATACAGGACACGGTGATGCAGGGTACATGGCACGGACGTACTTTCATTTTCGTTAGGAAACTGAAAATTGAAACGTTATGGATAAATAACATTGAAATTAGTTTTAAGGAAAGTAAGCGAATACTATTTTTTTTTTAATTATTGATTTATGCTCCACCAACCATGGGAGATACTGGATATGTTATGTCCAAACCGGAACACAACAAAATACTGCAACTTGGCGGTAGAATATGCGATGAGTAACTAACCTAACCAAGACTAGCACAAAGGATTACCACCAAGTACGTTTAGAAATGATAATACTTATGTATTATATATATAGTAATTGTACGTTTCAGAAATGTAAACAAAATTTCATAGTAATTGGTCAAACAGTGTCAAAGTGTATTAATCTCAAACAGATATACAAACATATAGTTTTGTGTGTATATATATACCGGCTAGACTGAATCCAAGATGGCTCGGTGGTTAGAACATGTGAATCTTAACCGATTATAGCGAGTTCAAATCCAGACATCACTGAATTGTCTTGAGCTTAATTTGTTTTTATAATTCATCACATGTTCGGCAGTGAAGGAAAACATTGTGAGGGAGGAATCTGTATGTGTCTAATTGCCCAAGGTTGAGGACGCTTTAGAACAGCAGTGGGACATTCACAGGCTGGATTGAATCCAAGACTGTGTGTGTGAATGTTAACTCACCGATCGAAGAGGTTGATAGCGCTGATGAGCACGTCCGCAGGCAGGTCGAACCACACTTTGAGACAGCGGAGCACGTGCGCGGCACCATCGCGCGCTCCAGTTGTAACTTCACCATTCTGGGGATGAAAATTAATTTTAGTATCACAATTGACCACCACAAAGGGTTCATTCACCTGAAAGTTGATTTCCGGGAAGGCCCGGGATTCAGAATGTAATATTCCTCGGGTGTTATAATATTAACGTGTATCTGTATGTCTTGTCCATATCATCGTAGCTCATAAACGGATTGACCGATTTAAGGAATCGGTAAAATAATTCCTACCAATAACTCCTTTCCAATTTACAGCGGAAGTGTGTCGTTATTGAGCTCATTGGACTTGTATCAATATAATAATAATTGTTATAGATATATTATATACTTTTAAATAGTTATGCCTTTAATTTATATTTATATTATAAATGCTAGTCCATCCGTCTATTTGTTACACTTTCACGGCTAAATCACTGAACCGATTTTAATGAAAATTGGTATAAAGCAAGCTAGAACATCGGGATATGACCCCTCCCCCCCAGACGCTAGCGAAAACTAGTTGCTTATAATGAATCAACCAAGTTTCCACGAACCGGTTCCGTTTACATATTTTTTTTTTAAATGATGATTCAAATTTACTTATAAGGGCATAATTGAATTAAGAATATATAGATTTTTCGAAAAGATAGTCATTTTATTTACATATTGCAAAAAAGACGAAACACGTAGCCATTCAAAAGAGGCCATAGCGGCGCGTTCGTATATAGTATTTCTAAATAAACAGTTACAAAACGACCTCAACGAACGCGATTTACATGTACACGTGTGACGTAATACACAACGAATATTACTTACGGACGCTGCGTTAATATGCGAAGACGCAATTTCGAAGCGTGAATTGTGAAAGAAACGGGTCAATTTTTTTTTTTAAATATGGAATAGGAAAGCGGACGAGCGTATTAGCCACCTGATGGTAAGTCACCAACACCCATAGACATTGGCATTGTAAGAAATGTCTACCATCGCCTACATCACCAATGCGCCACCAACCTTGGGAACTAAGATTTTATGTCCCTGTAATTACTCTGGCTCGCTCACCCTTCAAACCGGAACACAACAATACAAAGTACTGCTGTTTTGCGGTAGAATATCTGATGAGTGGATGGTACCTACCCAGACGAGCTTGCACAAAGCCTTACCACCAGTAAGTGGCACCAATTATTATTTGTTACACATCGTAATATTATGTAACGGTCAATTGATGGAATATAAACGGTCGAGTGAATATTTAGCGATGATTGCGGTCGCTGGGCCCTTGATCCGAGCGATATTGTCTTTCAGAGCCCTTCGGTCGACGCTTTCAATTAACGTAAATTGAATTTCAGTTAAAGAGATATAAAAAAGCGTAATGGTTAGAACGTGCGTGAATCTTAACAGATGATCGTCGATATAAATCCGGGCAAGCACCTCGGAATTCATCTCGTGTTCGGTGAAGGAAAACATCGTGATGAAAACCTGCATTTGTCTAATTTCGCTGAATTTCTACCACATGTGTATTCCATCAGCACACATTTGAGCAGCGTAGTGGAATAAGGTGGACTTAACATACGGTGGGCCATCTGCCCGTCCGTTTGCCTACCTTTAACGTAAAAAAAAAAAAAAACTCACCTCGCTATCAGTCGGCAGACAGAGCCTCGGCTGAAACTTCGTCTCCAACTGCAGGTACTCGTTGAGCGTGGTATAAAGCTGACGTATGTCGGCACGGCCTGACGAAGTCGATGCACCAGCGTCAGCATCCGGGTGTCCCGCGCCCGATCTCAACATGATCGGGCTTTGGTGCGAGCAGAGGGTGAATCGGCACCTGGTTAACGGTTACGGTTCATTAACAAGATATATACAAAAGCTACCAACATACATATACATTTTTATTTAACTGTATCGCTGGTCTAGTGACTCTAGATATAAGATCGCAGATCCCGAGGTCCAGAGTTCGATCTCATAATCCGATGAATTTTCCAAATTCGAAAAAAAAAATCCAATTACTTTTTATCGGCCCGACCTGGCGTTTGAACTTAGGACATCGGGATCTGCGAACTTACATCTAGCCACTGAGGCTATCATAAATATATTAATGAAAATAAATAATACTAAAGCTTTAATATATAACAAAAGGTTAGGATGGGGTTGCCATTGGCGGGGGATTTAGGGGAGTCGTAACGTGAATATTTAAAACAACGCCCATGTTTTTATTGACTTTGTTTTAATGAATATGAAAACGTCATCTTGTTACCCATTTTTTAAGGACCAGATAAACAAACGAAGCCCGTTACGAAAGTAAATATTTATTTTCTCGACCACATGTCGAGTTCGTTGAACTCTGACGTCACAAATGTAACATATGGAAGAAAAATATTTTTATTTATATTTTTATTACACATTTAAATTTTATGTATAGGAAAAATAATTATGAATCATTTGTTGGCTGGTACCAACGATTAGTATTGTTGTGTATCGGTTTGGAGGGCGAATGAGACAGCGTAACTACGTACACGAGGGATGTAACATCTTACTCCCAACGTCGATAATGCATTGATGACGTAATTGACCGTTAATATTTCTCACAATGCCGATGTAGAAAAAAAAGACGAAGCCGAATAATAAATGTAAATTTATTAATGTTCATAATTAATCTCGTGTTCGGCTGTGAAGGGAAATATCATGAGGAAACCTATGTCTCGACAAAATCGTATCGGAGCGGTGATGTTCTCAAAGATACCTCAGCCCAGCAGAAATATTAACATTTAAAAAAAGTTCTTCATTAATTCAATTATAAAGTGATACAATTAGAAAAAGGTACATTAGCGTTGTGTTCACTTTCATTTGGTCGCGCAGGTGTGACTGATGTCTTACAATTACTTGACCGCACTACCTTTAATATTATTACGTGAATAATAAAAATTATACGGAAGTGTCGACGTCGACTATTATGTTAATTTTTTATCTTTCGCTTTAAATAAGCGATATCATGATAATGACTGCCTCGTTGGTCTAGTGGCTTGATTTAAGGCCGCAGACTCGGAGGTCCTGGGTTCAATTCCCAGGTCGGGCCAATAAAATGTTATTGGGTTTTTCGGTCAGAAAATTCTCAGTAGCAGCTCAGAGTGTGGAAGTTGGAAGTGTGTACACTCCCGTGCCTCGGAAAGCACGTAAAGCCGTTGGTCCTGCGCCTGAACTCTTTCCCTGGTGTCGGATTGCCGTCTCATCGGATTATAAGAGTTAAGGAATAGAGTGCACCTGTGTTTGCGCACACACTTGTGCACTATAATATCTCCTGCGTAGTTGGCTAATCTCTGTTGAGATTGGACGCCGTGGCCGAAATCGGTCAGGAGGACATTATTATTATCATGATAATTTTGAAAAGGTATGTATATCTATCTGATACGGGATGGAACATTTTCGAATTCTTCTTAAAGTAATGGTAAATTTCAATTATCGTTGCGTGCGTTATCAAAAACGAGGGTGAGGGAATGCGTACAGGGGCGGATTTCCCTATAGACTGAACCACACACACCAGCATTTAAAAACTAAAATATATCCATAATATACCGCAAAAAAATACCTGTATGATGAGTCCGATTATTAAAATAATCACTTAAAAACTAGTTGGAGGGCAACCTTCCATCGGCCTAGGGCAACCAAGATACGAAAACCACCCCTGAGTGCGTATTATAGTCAAGAAACGATTCGTTACCCTTGCAGGTAATACAATTGTCTACGACGCATTTTTCAGACGTTGCTACCATTGACTCGCTGCTGACGGTATCAGAGAGAAACGAACAACCGAGTAGGGTCAATTAATATCACGAATGCGTCGACATACCTTCTATACCCTCACGTGAGATAACACTTGGGGCTTTGTCACTATTTATATGAGTGCAATTCCGCCGACTTATAATTTAACATATAATAATACTATAGAACAAGAATGGATATATTATTGTTTAAGAATCACTTAAGACAATAAGTAAACATCGTTTGTACTTATACGATAAACGTTTAAATCCAAACGGATTTGTTTGGGGTTAGTGGAGGTCGTCATTTGTTTACGGGGTCAATAACACATGAGCCGAGTCAACACCATCCTAATCTTAATAACTTGTAAAGTAAACAATACAATTAATACACGAATCACTATAATCAAGAAACGAGACATTTTTCATAAATGTCTAAAAAAAATGCACAGTAGTTTCTATATTGTAAAAAAATAAATGATAACACATATATATATACATACACACACACACTTAATAAAAAAATATATATTAAAAAAAAACTCACCTAAGCAGATATCAGAGCAAGCGAGCAAGCGTATTGCCAGCGCCGATCCCCCCAAGGCTCGTCGTCCCGTCGGTTTGTGCGACCGGGCGCGGAGGCCTAATACCTGACAAGAGAGCTGCGGTCAAGTTCCAGCGGCTCAGGCCACTGAACACTGACAGGTTTAAGTGGAGTACGATGACGTGGGACGGGGTGGAACGGATTATGACGTCAGATGGTCAGTCGATGACGTTATTACTATGCGGCGTTTATAAACGAATAGGATTTATATGATTTTAAGCGATGGGGAATATTCTTTAGAGGATTTTAGATGATATTATAAATGTGGAAATGTTTAATGATACTTAGGCGATAGGAATAATGAAATTTTCCAATAATTAGATGACGTTAAGATGGATATATGTCAGTATTAGTGTGATTTAGGATAGGAATATGGTATTTTTAAGGTTACCAGGTACAATGTCTTGTTGAAAGACGATTGCCTAGCCACCTTGCGCTCTCGATATATCGTCAGATAATGTACAATAGTGGTTGAGCACTATTGCAGGCCCGGTACGTTCGACTCGATAACGAGACAGAACGACGTTCGAAATTCAATTAAAAAACAAAATACGCCACGGTCGAATCCCTTGACCCGTTTAGTACAAATCGGGTAACGAACCCTTGATACTATTTTTATGTGAACCTTCGATGGTTCCGCGCAGCGAGCGCTCGGGTCTCTTGACGGGGATTTTTTAATTATTATTTTTTTAATATGGCGTTTATAATAAACTATTACCTGTAAAATGAGCACATTATAGAAACATATCTAAATAAAACATGCGAAAATTGTTAATGTTTATGTCGTGATATTGAATTTAAACGGTCTCAACCAATGTCTTTTATATTTGTTTATCAAGCTACGTTTAAAAAAAAAAATTTTTTTAACAACAACTAAAATAACAGATCGAAGATGGCAAAATATTAAGCCTTTTGTACCACAGGCAGCCAATGTTCAGTTTAAAGATGACACACGTTGTAAAGAAAATCATATTTTCAACAAAAAAATTAAACTTTTCAATTATACCCTGTACAAGTTAACTTGATCTTTTTGACAGACGGGCTGGGCTAGTGATGGAAAACAGAAAATATCTACAAATAGTTGTCCAAAAAAATAACGTTTTAAAATAACTTGTAACTGTGACGAGACGGTGTGGGTGTATTATGTGTGAAATTCTTTATAGCACTAGACATATTAAAACATTGGGTAGATAAGCGACCGTGGGTCAATAAGTAGGTATACCGTAACAGCCTGCGAATGTCCAACTATAGGTATAGTTTATGCAAAATTAAGTATGAGAAATGAATGATTTTTTTCAGCCATCACAAGCACGAGATACAATTAACAGCTGATCAAATATAATCACGTATATGAACTAGATATCCCATCTCACAGTCCAAGTCTTCCAAACTCGTCGTTCCAAATGATTCCTTCCAAACTTCACCTTCCGAAAATCGATTCACTCGTTTCTAAATCGATAATAAAAGTGCAAAGATACGACCAACATTAAAACGTTAGACATATTGTATATTTAAATAAAATTTTCGTTCTTATCAAACCGTATCTGCATACAACCTTGGACGTATTAAAAATACTTCACCTCTATTTTGTTTTTTCGTTGCGTTCAAAATAACAACAACAGAACATTCGAGAACGTTTTCTATATCTATTCGAAAAACGTTCGATAGATTTATCGTCTTGTTTACCTTTTCTTATATATATATTTTTATAACTTTTAATGTTTGCGTGGTATTTATTATATTGTATTGTATATAAAGATACTTCGTCTTATATATATATATAAAGAATCATCTATTTATCACGTATGTATTTTGTTGTATCTAATTTTAGGTTAATTTATTAATTGTTATCTAAAACCGTACAAATTTACAACAGTTGACTTCTAAATATTTATAATATTAATTGTAAGATATATATTTAATAAAATAATTAGTTTTACGAAATTACAATTATTTAACAGCTCAATAACAACGGATTGTAAATTTAATAATAAGTTTTTATTAACATGATAGGTGACATTTTTTGATGTCGATTATGACGTCACGACAAAAATGGCGTCAATTTAAAAAAAAAAGACGCGAACAGAGACGAGAATTGTTGACTTGAAATAAACGATAGAAATCGGAATACGAATTGAATTATTTTTTTTTTAAATATCTCGAATCTGTGATATTCACCATGGATCCGCGAGGAAATAACGTTTTTAATGTTCGCGAAGTCGTCGTAACTTCGGAACAGAGTGGTTATAACTATTATAGTTATTTTTATTTTTTTTATAGAACAGGAAGGCGGACGAGCATATGGGCCACCTGATGGTAAGTGGTCACCAAACGCTCTTAGACATTGGCACTGCAAGAAATATTAACCATCGCTTACATTGCCAATGCGCCACCAACCTCGGGACCTAAGATTTTATGTCCCTTGTGCCTGTAATTACACTGGCTCACTCATCCTTCAAACCGGAACACAACAATATCAAGTACTGCTGTTTTGCGGTAGAATATCTGATGAGTGGGTGGTACCTACCCAGACGAGCTTGCACAAAGCTCTACCACCAGTAGATTACCACCACCAGTAGTTAAGTGGAATAGTTTTGTATTATAAATAGAGATATATTAATCGAGAACTGTTCGTAGTGCGTAATACAGCAGAGCTATTAGCGAATCGCATGGAATATGTAAATATATGGTTTGTTTATCATTGGAATAGGGCTTACGACCTTACCCATAAATGTTTTTTTTTTTTGTTAAAACTTATTACTTCTTTCTATTCATCATCGATTTGTCATTCGAAAGATGAACACACGCTAAGCAATGTAAACATCATTTGATTATTTAGTTATTTATTCGTAACAACCCACTGTGTCCCACTGCTGGGCTAAGGCCTGGTTTCCTCACGATGTTTTCCTTCACCGTAAAGCATTATAATGACAAATTAACCACATGAAAACTCAGTGGTGTTTGCCCGGGTGTGAACCCACGATCATCGATTAAGATTCATGCGTTCTTACCACTGGGCCATCTCGGCAATCATTTTTTTTTAATGCAAATTGTTATTTATATATTTTCTTTTTTTTGTTTTTATAGAAAAGGAAGGTGGACGAGCATATGGGCCACCTGATGGTAAGTGGTCACCAACGCTCTTAGACATTGGCAGTGTAAGAAATGTTGCCAATCGCTTAAATCGCCAATGCGCCACCAACCTTGGGAACTACGATCTTATGTCCCTTGTGCCGGTAATTACACTGGCTCACTCATCCTTCAAACCGGAACACAACAATACCAAGTACTGCTGTTTTGCGGCAGAATGTCTGATGAGTGGGTGGTACCTACCCAGACGAGCTTGACAAAGCTCTACCACCAGTAAATATAATATATAATCATAACATTACAAGAATACATTCCAAATAGTATATCACCAAAGTCGGTTGACGACATCTCACGGGCGAGTGATGAAGTGATGATGAAGTTTGTTTTTTTATTATTATTATTAAATTATATTTGAAAGTCACAAAAGTCAATGGTTTCATATATGTGTGAATACAATTAAAAGTGCTGACGTAACCGACACCACGCTATCGGTCAATTGATAACGACACGAACGCATCACGCCACGATTGATATCACCAACCTCTTCGTGATTCCGATCGACGGAATAAACTTTGAATATAAAAATATATAAAGATTTACGAAACAATATAAAAATACGACTTTAGTAATTTATCTGGTGTTTTTTTTTAATTCGCTCGAAAAACACATTTACACGTTTCCCTCACATGAAGTGACACCTGAATACAGTACACCGGAATACCCACTTTTTAGTTTTTTTTTTATAAAGCTACCCCTAAGCTGTTTAAATTTGATACTTCCAAACTCCTTTCGTTAATTAACGTTTACGTTAATTACTGGCAATGCACCCAAGTTTCCTACGAATGAAATAAGGGTTTTTAATGGTATATGTAATTGCTAAACTATATATATATCCTCGTATATAATGACGTCAGAGTTCTACGTTCTCGTTCGCTTCGAAAGCGCCTTATATATATTACGCTATATCTCAATAAATACGTAACATATTATACAGCCTACGTCTGTGTTGTATTCACATTCGCTATAAACTCACTTCATAACTCACCCGTGATATGACAACCGAGTTATGCTGATATACTATTTTGATACGTGTATTCTTGTAATATTATGATTATTATAGTCAATATCGCATATCACATTCTGACGTTTCACGACCGTTTTCTGGTGGTGGGTTTCGAGTTCGTTCTTTTTTTTATTTATTTATTTATTTTGGGAAACATACAGCATAATATAATACAAAAACATTTGGCAACTAAATAAGTTTCACATAAGCCAACAATGTTTCCACTTTTTCAAACATGGAGTGAACCAAACAATAACAAGTTATTTAACAATTAATTAAAATATATAAAGTAAAGAAAACTCACAATACTTACAAAATAACTCTACTGATAAATTGGAATTATATGTAGTTATATGAGTTAATCCGGATAACCAAACATACGTTAACTATAATATCTGTGTGAAGTAATTAATAATTAATAATGTCCTCCAGACCGATTTCGGCCACGGCGGCCAATCTCAAGAGAGATTAGCCAACTGCGCAGGAGATATTATAGTGCACAAGTGTGTGCGCAAACACAGGTGCACTCTCTTTTTCTCAACTCTCATAATCCGATGGGACGGCAATCCGACACGACCGTAAAGAGTTCAGGCGCAGGACCAACGGCTTTACGTGCTTTCCGAGGCACGGGAGTGAACACACTTCCAACTTCCAGACTCCGGGCCGCTACTGAGAATTTTCTGACAGAAAAACCCAATAACGTTTTATTGGCCCGACCTGGGAATTGAACCCAGGACCTCCGAGTCTGCGGCCTTACATCAAGCCACTAGACCAACGAGGCAGTCTTAGTTAAGGCAGGCAGTGAAGTAATTATATATGTTATATATCTTTTATTCTCATCATTATTTACTAACAGAAATAAGCATCGATTGTTCTAGAAGTAAATATAATGGTCGAAAGCGTGTGTTTCAAGACAAACACGCCTTTGTTTCGAATATTTAACGACTTTCACTTAGGCGAAGCTGTGATAGAAACTGTTCTATCATTTTATATACGACGTTATATATACATTAATGCTTTCTATATAATTGTAATTTATTTTTATATTAAAGGCGTAAATATAAACGAATAAAAATTATAAATAGCTACCGTATAAATGGTGACCGCGTGTAATGGTAGCAAGATTAGATATATTGAAATTATCAAAGTGTAGAGAGACGGGGGTGGATTTGATTGATACGTTGGTTCAGGTCTATTGAAGATTCCCTTCCTTCCGTTTCCTAGAATCTTTAGAATCATGTTTTTCTTTTTGTGTAATATGTTTTTTTTTTTCTCAAAGATAAGGGCTTTTTAGTTTTAGTTTTTTTTTTTTTTTTGTTCTTATAATTTCATTTATTTATTTTCATGTGCTCGCATTTGTTTATGTTTACCCAATTGTCAGGGGCCATCTGAAAATCAGTGCTGTGCATTAGCACAGCTTATACTGAGATGAACCCCTTGCTACCTACACTGTATTCTTTAAATTTAATTTTTTTCTTCTGTATAATCTATGTAATGTATGTGTGTAGCAAAATAAATGGTTTAAATGGTTTAAATGGTTTAAATCAAAATACTCTATTCAACATCGAAGCATTACACAATCACTTGTTTGATAGTGAAACCAGAAACTACCACCGTGCACCGGTTCGGAAAAGAAACACCCAGCCCTGAGGAGAACCGGCGAAAGAATCTCGGCGGGTTTTTTTTAATATCATGTTTCATTTACGTGTATAAAAAAAAAAATCCCAAGGTGTGCTTTTTTATAGTATATGTAGGCGGACGAGCATATGGCCCACCTGATGGTAAATGATCACCAACGCCCTTAGACATTGGCGTTGTAAGAAATGTTAATCATCGCTTACATCACCAATGCGCCACCAACCTTGGGAACTACGATGTTATGTCCCTTGTGCCTATAATAACACTGGCTCACGCACAATCGTAATATTAATAACAGTCGCTTTGGATACATTTTTTAATTTTAAACATGTACTATGGGGTGAGTTCGAAGGCGCACGCAACTACAAAAAATAAATCGCGGCAACTCTTTACTCCCCCTAGGCCCGTGTCGACTCGTTCAGGAGGAAAATCCGACCCTGGGAAGAGGTTGTCACTAAATCTTAAGCTAATGAAAAACGAGTGAGTCAGTACAACTACAGACACAAAGGACATAACATCTTAGTTCCCAAGGATAGTGGCGCATTGCCGATGGTGACTACACACCACGACACAGAATAATACTAGTGTATATATTGTTTATAATATGTATAAATAAATAATAAATTAAAAAAAACGATTAAAAACGATATCGATATAAAATACATAAATAAATAAATAACTATTAAGTGGCCAATTTGCACGCCTACCTATTATAAATAAAAAAAAAAAAACGTTAATGTTTTCTTTTTATTTCAGTCTGTAAAAATGATACATAATTCATTGCACGCCATTTCTAATTACCAACTCGAATCGAGACATATAGGTATACAGAGAGAACGGTACTGCAAACATCATCCATACACATGTAAAGCGAAAACATTTAAAAATACAATTTTCATAATTTCGCTAGCTAGTGTTCGAAAAACCTTATAAAACAAAACATACACACCTTACACACCTTACACACACACGCACACACACACACACACACACACACACACCTTACACACACACACACACACACATCTACACGTACACATATATAACACGCACAAACAGACATGCAACACCAAAAACATTATTAAGGAATAAAAATCAATTTTTTTTGTTTTTTTTTTTATTGTTAGTTTCTTTTTCTGGTCTTTAATTTGTACTGTATTTTGTCATAACATTACATTTTCTGTCATTTTTTATTTAAGATTGTCTACCCTTTTACTATGTGAAATTTATTAAATCGATCTTTATGTTCTTTAAAGTGAACTTTATGTCCTTTGAGTAATAATAAATATCTTCAAACTGAAAACCTTATGAATGTTTTGATAGCCATAACGAGGTCACGATAAGCGCGCCCCAACCTAAATTCCCGAACGAGTAACATCGACAGATGTGTTCAACGGACAGCTGTCGATGAGCCCGTAAAATTTCCATTTCGAGTTCCTGTTGAAAGAAGCCGAGATGGCCCGGTGGTAATAACGCATGAATCTTAACCGATGATCGTGGGTTCAAACCACTGAAATTTTCATGTGCTTAATTTTGGATAATAATTCATCTCGTGCTTTACGGTGAAGGAAAACATCGCGAGGAAACCTGCATGTGTCTAATTACACTGAAATTCTGCCACATGTGTATTCCACCAACCCGCACTGGAGCAGCGTGGTGGAATAAGCTCCAAACCGTCTCCTCAAAAAGTGAGAGGAAGCCTTTAACCCAACAGTGGGACATTCACAGGCTGTTACGGTCCTGTTGAAAAATTCGACGAAGCGTATATTTTGACTTAAATACTTAGCGCTTTACTCGCGGCCTAATTATCAACTTCCATAGCCCTTTCAAACAAAATTTCATTCCCTTCATCACTAACTTAGGGGTTTAATTTAAAAAAAAAATGGTTCCTACTGTGTACAATACATATTCATTAGTGCTAACCCGCTGTGCGTTGAAACGTCAATCAGTCAATTATTCTCTATTTGATTTGTCGTAATTATTATCAAACATTCGTCTACATTTAAAAGAAGGTTTAATAGAAAGGAGGCCAAACATCATCAGTACAAGATAATGTTTTTGAAAATCCTATTCGATTATTCATATTTGGAAAGAATCGCTGAAAAAATTTCTTTTTCTGTAACAACGCGATGACAAAGTCTCATGATGCTCATGATGCGTAAAAAACTCACTTTCGAACGTATAATATTAGATACGATGAAACTTTTTGTATGCAAATGTGTAATTTAAACGCTGCGGGCCGTTTTTGAATCTGTGCCCCATTCCATTGTTGACGAAGGCGAACCGAGGATTAATTTAAAAAAATGGAATGCCATTTCAAAAGTCAACGATGCGTCGCGTCGCTGTTCCAATTACGAATGAGTTGTTATTTCTGGCGTTTTTCGCGCGAAAGTGGAACGACTTGTTTCTATGCGGCCAGGAAAGCCTTAGAGTATTACGAACTCCTTTTCAAGTGTGTCTTTATGAATATCCCACGCATTGTATGATTGACGGTGGATCTTCCGTTTAGATTTTAAAAGTTTAAATATCGAACAAGATTTTTTTAATGAGACTGGCTTTAAGCCAAGTTGTTGTACGCAATTTAAAAACAACAGTTATGTAAAAAATAAAAATGACGTAATTGCACATTATCTAACAGGTTAGTAGCTTTTTTTTTTTTGTTTCGTTAAATATATCGTTTGTTTTTGTATTGTACTTCAGTAAATACTATTATTATATAATACACTAAGCAGCTTCAAATTTTGATCTTATATGATATTTGATAAAAGAAAATGGGCGATCGGTTAAAATTTGTCATGTGACATCTTAGCCTCAACGTATTTAAATTTAAAAAAAATATATATCAAATCGTTCTCGCGTATCAATTAGTGAAATAATGAACAAAAACAGATTTACTTATCAGACGAAATACTGGACGCCCATTGGTCGCTTGTTACGTCATAAGCTGCTGTCGACCAATGAGGATACAGATCAAAGTAAAATAAGTTAATATAATTTGATTCAGTTACACAACAACAAGACAATCTTAATACGATAGGTAGATATAAATAATCTATTTTTTTCTTATTAGATAGAACATTTAAGGGTTGCAACAAATAACCACGATAGCGATATTATGATTAATTTATATCCAATAAAGTCGTTTCATAACACAGAAGGAATAGTTATCGATTTTTATTTTTTTCATAAGTTAAGCAGTCTGGCAAGTGAGCCACTGGATGTTAAATGATCGTGGGTTCAAACCCGGGCAAGCACCACTGAATTTTGTTGTGCTTAATTTGTGATTATAATTCATCTCGTGCTTTACGGTGAAGTAAAACATCGTGATGAAACCTGCTTGTGTCTAATTTCACTGAAACTCTGCCACATGTGTATTCCACGGACCCGCATTGGAGCAGCGTGTTGGAATAAGCTCCAAAACCTTCTCATCAAAAAGGGAGAGGAGGCCTTTAGCCCAGCAGTGGGACACTCACAGGCTGCTACGGTATATCGCCAATGCGCCCCCAACCTGTAGTTACACTGGCTCACACACCCTTAAACAATAATCAAGGCTATTGATTGGCGGTAGAATTTATAACGGGTGGGTGTAACCTACCCCGACGCATATAAGATCAATTCCAAATGACATTAAACAGTTTTTTTTTTAATTATTCAACACGGCAAACATGACGTAACCTGGCTCTCCGCAATCGGTTCACCTCGAACGATTCAAGATCATTATGCGACTTGCTTTAAATATAATATTAAAATTAACCTTGGCCCACATAGGAAGATGATTTCACTGTTAAACTGTAGAATCATCTAGAACATTAGCAGTTCCTTTCTTGCAGAACATACCATACGATCATCACATATTCTAAGGCCAAACATCAATACTTAGTATTGTTGAGTGAGCCCGTGTAACTAAAGGCACAGGGGACATAACGTCTTAGTTCCCGAGGTTGATGGCGCATTGGCTATGTAAGCGATGGTTAACATTTCCTACAATGCCAATGTCTATGGGCGTTGGTGACCTACTTACTATCAGGTGGCCCAAATTCTCGTCCGCCAATCGATAATATAAAAAAACAACCACGAAGGACTTATACTAACATTGTATTTCATAATTGTAGGGGTTGTTTATAAACGGTGGTGCCTTACCATCAGGTTATCCATTTGGCAGTCTGCCTGCCTATTTTAAATGAATGAATAAGTACTATATGTGTTGTTGTCTTCTTTCGAATGTCAAATCAATGATGACAGACATACATCGCTAAACATCTTCTATAAAGCCGTTAGCCTCTTACTATTGTCATCACGAAATATGGACCAAACTTCCGAGATAGCGTTAGAGGGCGCGAATCAAACGAAAGCAAGCTATTCTAAACAACAAAATCGACAATCACCCGCCAAAAATCGTCGTCACAAATCACAGAGTGATATGCGACATTGACCGTTATAATCATAACATTACAAGAATATACGCATCAAAATAGTATATCACCAAGTCGGTTGGCGACATTTCACGGGCGAGTGATCATCACTGCTGGTAACGATATCCCCCTGATCGATAGACGGGGTTCCTTGAATCCTTGCTAATATCATAAACGCGAAAGTGAGTTTGTTTGATACGTTATAAAACTACTCAACTGATCATGCAAAATTTCATGACGAAAAAATCAGAATTCAGAAAATGGCATATGGTACCTAAAATCATCCCCTAATCATCCTTCGTGACACAACATCGATCGACCAAAACTATAAAATTCATAATAGAAAGCTAAAATTTAAACACAGCCTTGTTCTAGAACGTTCGGAAATTTCGACTATTGGTAAGGAAATGGGGGGGCACAACTAGCAGGTCAATATAAGCCATACCCGTCGAGGCCGAGCAGTCCGAACCGTATATTTACAACGAATTCTAATGTCTCCGATAAAACATAATTCGAGGTCACGTTACCAACCTCGCGATGGCATTGCATTATTTATAGCACGAGTACATTGGAGCCGTTGGGCCTTCTATAAGGACAATTTGTTTTTAATTAACCAACCTCAAAGATAATTGTCGATTTACGTTACGCACGCTAAAAAGCGAAATATACGAATACAATTGTGTTTTTTTTTTTTTTAATTGAAAACTTCTTTAGCCGCGTTGCGCTGGATTATCGTAGGGGACAGATTCGATGAGTATAAAAAAAAACTGAGATTAATACACCTTTGAATACCACCTACCACTTGTGAATGTGAGCCTAGTCCTCTACCATCTGCTGATTGAGCGACTGAGATAGAGAGATATCGTTGTCTCTTTCGCTGAACGATCGAGAACGCTTCACAATACGACCGCCATATTTGGAATACAATATAATTTATTATATATATTTTTTTTTAACTTCACATGTATGTAAGATTATAACGGAGCTATGTATATGAGACAACGTTTTAAAAATATTTATAAGGTGATATTATTGAAAACAACAAACAAATCAAATATGTGCGCTTAAATGGACTGGATGCAATATGGATGATATAAGAAAAAATATATAAAAATAATTGTGACATGCTAATGTTAATATAATGAAATCGTTGAAAGTACAAATAAATTAAGAATTTGAAATCTATGTTAATACTAACAGTATATACAAACAATATAAGTGTATTTGAAATGTTATTTATTTAAATCAAGCTGTATTAATATTCTTTTGTACCTTGAGTTAGCGACATACTGTGTGCTTTGATGAATAAAAAGGGATGGAATTATTACTCGGAGCGCCAATAGATGTGGAAATTGGACAAATATATTTAACAGTTTCAGGTTTCCACTTCTATCGGCAGTCCCTATGTCTGCCTGCGTATTTAACAAAAATCTACTCTTAATCTTCTTGATTGTAGGGCCTATTGGAAGCCTATCTGGATGTGTACGACCAATTAATCAGATATTCCAACGTTACACAGCAATAGTTAGTATTGTTGCTCCAGTTAGTGAACCAGTGCAATTACAGGCACAAGGGACGTAACATCCAAGGTTGGTCGCGCATTGCCAATGCATGCTTAGTTTCCAAGGTTGGTGGCGCAATTTCATGTGAGGAACGGTAATTATTATCTTACAAAACCTATTTCATAAGCAAATAAAAATTCAGTGGTGCTACCCGAGAACGAGAACCCGCATACTTAGTTTAATAATCACACGTCCTAACCACTCGACCATCTCTCACAACTTGTAAATACGCCGAACGTGCTTCAACATATTCACGGTTCGTGGGGGGTCTATAAAACTTTCGCTCGGTTTATGTTCGTCTGCGCACGCGCATCACGCGCCGTACGTCACGTAAGCGGTGACATATTTTTTCGACGCTTAGCTCGTTGCTATGTCGTCTGCAATTGATTCATAATTCTCGCTCGCTTATTGAAATGATGTGAACTGAATTGATTTACGTATTATATATTATCATATTGTATTGAAAGCTGTGTCGGATGAGGGAGAGCCAGTGTAACGACGGGCACAAGAGGCCGTACCATCTCCATTCTTAATATCGATCAAAGAATCACAATATACTTCAAGAACTTTGCGAGTCATTTTTAATCATTAACAAAATTAAACTTATAACTAGAACCGGTTAGGTAATGTAGATTCTACAAAAGAATCAACAAGAAACTCTCAGTAAATACTCTTCGTTCACAATCATCTTACATAGGTATGATATTATTTATCAAACACAAACTCCATACATTTCTATCATCTAAATAATCATTTATTAATTAAAATTATCTAAACATGTGATTTAAATTTATTAATTGCCAAAACGAATACAGTATCGATAGTTTTACGTATAGTTTCTTTTATTTTTTAATTTTAACTTAACTAACATAGCAGCGAATACATACCGCGATGCTTAATACAATCCGTAGGTTTTTTTTTTATTAAACAAAACCGTGGCCTCTCGTACTTGCAAAAACTTCAAGGCGAGTTACTCCATGCCCTTGACGTTCGAAAATCGTAAAGACGTCACGTTCGACAAATGTTAATAATTCCGAACCGAAAAAAAAAATAGATCAACGTTTTGTTGGTCGTGTCCAGTTTATATGACTGCTGATCGCGAAGGTCAAAAGGATCATCTCGATGTCTGCAGGCAGTTTGTGATCATGGCGACCCGAAAATCAGCCAAGTGCGAATCGGACTACGGAATCACTTACAATTGATACATTTACATTACATTCTTACAAAGAATGCTTTGAAAACGCTTGTAAAACATTTTCACTCGATCACGCGATATTTTAATCTATACACATATATTATGAAATAAGCAGGCGAACTAAATAAGCCACCAGATGGGAAATGATCACCACCTAACACGCCATCACATAGATATTGACACTGTGAAGAATATTAACTATTCTTTACATCACCAATGCGCTAACTACTTAGAAAGTAAGAGGTTAAGTCTCTTGTGATCACTCTCACCCTTCAAAACGGAACAACAATATTAAATGCTCGATGGTACTTACCCAGACAGAACTTGCAAAAGACCAAGTAAAATATATATATATATATATATATATATATATATATATATATATATATATATATATATATATATATATAGCAAAAAAAATCATTGTATTTATACTCAAACGCGCCCACATATTATTAGTCCGATTTAATATAATTAACATATACAGACACTACATATGTAATGTAACAGCCTGTAAAAGTCCCACTGCTGGGCTATAGGCCTCCTCTCCTCCTTTTTGAGGAGAAGGTTTGGAGCTTATTCCACCACGCTGCTCCAATGCGGGTTGGTGGAATTCACATGTGGCAGAATTTCAGTGAAATTAGACACATGCAGGTTTCCTCACGATGTTTTCCTTCACCGTAAAGCACGAGATGAATTATAATCACAAATTAAGCACATGAAAATTCAGTGGTGCTTGCCAGGGTTTGAACCCACGATCATCGGTTAAGATTCACGCGTTCTTACCACTGGGCCATCTCGGCTTTTTTCCATCTCGGCTTTTTTTTTTTTACAGACACTACAGTACAGTACAATAACAGCCTGTGTATGTCCGACAGCTGGGCTAAGGCCTCCTCTCCCTTTTCGAGAAGGTTTGGACTACTAAATATATAATTGAAGGCACTAATAAATATGTATTTATTAATTTAATTGCGTCATATACATACACTTATGTAATTTGAGCGAAATCATTAGAGCTCTTTTTATTGTATATACATAAATTGTACATTTTAAAATTATAAGATTTTTCTTAGTTTAGATAGTGTGTGTTTGCCGAGGAAGGTCGTTTGGTACACAACATCACACGACCTTATAGAGCGGATCGGTAACCATGAACGTAAAGACGCTCAAGTCACTATTATATTCACGGTAGCAGCCTGTAAATGTCCCACAGTTGGGCTAAGGCCTCTTCTCCCTTTTTGAGGAGAAGGCTTTGGAGCTTATTCCACCACGCTGCTCCAATGCGGATTGGTGGAATACACATGTGGCAGAATTTCAGTGAAATTAGACACATGCAGGTTTCCTCACGATGTTTTCCTTCACCGAAAAGCACGAGATGAATTATAATCACAAATTAAGCACATGAAAAACTTCAGTGGTGCTCGCCCGGGGTTCGAACCCACGACCATCGGTTAAGATTCACGCGTTCTTACCGCTGGGCCATCTCGGCTTACGATGACTCGTAATGAATTATTGCAAGAGTCATAACGTTACGACTATTATATTGTTAACTTTAAACTTTTTACTTGGTGATAGCGCTTTATGCAAGCCCGTCTGGGTAGTTTATTATTCTACCGCCAAATAGCTATAATTAGTATTGTAGTATTATTGCGTTTGAAGGGTGAGTGAGACAGTGTAACTACAGGCACAAGGGAGATAACATATTAGTTCCCAAGGTTGGTGAGGCGTTAATGTGAGGAGCGATTAATATTTCTTTTTTATCAATGTCTATGGGATACCATCAGGTGGCTCATTTGGCCGTCCGCCATAAATACAAAAAAAAAAAAACAAAGTATTGAATTGTACAAAATATATGTAACATTGTAAAACACTGCTAAAATAATTCAAACGAATGACAGACACATTCTCTTTCTAATTCGAAACTATTATTTAAAATAATATAATAATATCCCGGGACATTATTCACACACGGCCATCTGATCCCAAACTAAGCAGAGCTCGTACTATGGAAACCAGACAACTCATATACTACATATACTATTTTTCTTTTGTAAATACATACTTATATAGATAATTACACCCAGACTCAGGACAAACAGACATGTTCATGCACACAAATGGAATCGGACCCACAACCTTCGGCGTGAAAGGCAAGTCATTATCAACATATTAGAAAGAGACAACAATATAAGTAGTATTATAGCGGATCAAAGTTTTATATTAATAAATTCACATCGCGAAAATAAAAAAAAATTTTAAATATTTTTTGTCGCTCAATCTGGTTTTCATTAGTCCTATACATAGATAGAGAAGCACGTGGGCATTGCGTGCTTTATTTTTACATTACATTAATTTCGCCTTTATCTGATTCGACATAGAGTCGATTTTACCGTAAATTAAAATTCTAAAATCAAATCCGATGGTCTGTATGACGAATCGTTGATATCCACGACGAAAGATTACGTTAAGTCGAAATTTTACATCAACCTTTAAACTGTAAAATCGTAGTATGATAGTTATATGAAAAAGTCTTGACTCGACTAACTTGAACACAACAAAGAAAAAAAAAAATCTTATCTACCGTCGTTATTTCTTTTTTTTATTTATATTTTGACACGAGAGCGATAATTTTAACACGTTATTTGGCATACATTATCAAGTTACCTTTTCACAAACGATGTAATACGTTTCAAGGTTATATATAGTTATATATGTGCGTGTAATATTCACGACGGACAAACCTCGTTAGTCTAGTGGCTATAAGGCCGAGGAGGCCGAGGTCTTGGGTTCAAACCGCAGGGTGAGCCAATAAAAATCTCAAGGGAGACTAGCTATTGTAGTGCACATGTGTGTGTGCGCAAAACACAGGTGCACTCTCTATTCCCTCAGATATCAAAGGCAGTCTGAAGAATGTCACTGCGTTCTCTTACGAGGCGAGGACGACTCCGGGCTGCTAGCGAGATTTTCTCAACAGAAAAATAAAAACTATTGAAATTTTCTGTTCTGTCAAAACATTGCATTGCAAGGCAATAGATAAAACTATTTTATGATTGTTCTCGCCCGCGTGTTAGAGTGTCCCCCCCCCCCCCAGACAGGTGTTAGGTATTGAAACTGTTTGATGTTTTCATGTTTCATTTTTTTTTTTATTATTTATATATAACGACGAAAAACAGTCACAGCTTACTATCATCCCGATTATTCTACGATAGGAGTTTAACATTCAGTATAGTCGAAAATTCACGAGCAATTACGCCAATTATGATAATTATAGTAACGTTTATTAACTAAATCAAAGTATTTTACATAGAATGTTGAAGAAACAAGATGAAAGTACAAGATTATCGAAGAACGATCGACTTATTACCTATCGAAATTTATTAAAATATTAAGAAACAGGAAATCTTATAAATTGTTTCAATTATTTAAACGGAAGTCGAACGAATCGTATTATTCTAATTTAAATTCATCAATACTTCCCTCTTTTACGACCTCAAACGACAATTGCGTTGACATTACGCAAACAGCTGTGCAAATAAATTTGCACGCAATTTGATAACGAGGCTGCTCCGTGTACACAGATTAATGTATGTAACAGAAATGGCACCCGTGCGGAACTATCTACATTAAAATACATAAGCTTATGTACTTAAGAGACGTCATATGCAAAGCGGCTGGCTGTGGATGGCATTGAGAGCTGAAGATCGAAGGTGACGATGATGAAAGTCATTTTGTCTCGGGAGTGAATAAACTCGTATACCGTGACGACGGACGGCGTGACGTCATACCTCTACGCTCTTGTTAGCGCGTCGCCCGATTTTTTTTTATATATGGAACGGAAAGTTGGTCCACCTGATGGTAAGCGGTCTTTACCGGCAACGTCTATAGGTATCTTCAAGTATTTCATAAAACAAGAAATCTACTGGCAAATCCTAAATAACATTATATATGCGAAAGTGAATTTATTTGTTTATCTGTTTGTTACGATTTCAAGTCAAAACTACAAACGATCATCATGAAATTTCACATAAACAGTGTCAGGTATTTAGAAAATGATATAAAGGCATTTAAAACACATTTTAAATAAATAAAATTACAAAAATAACTAATAATATTTTTCAAATTGTTAAGCTTATTAGCTTTTTTTTATCATATAGATAAAAAAAATATATACACACCAGCTATTCCGCAATACGCATGTAGCGTAACCCAGATAGATAATAAACGCCCTAAATAACAAGAGCTGAGATGATAATAGGCAATGTAGTCAATTAAAAGCCGTATCGATGTCACATTCATGTCGTAGGCATATTGCCTTCCTGATAGACTAGACAACTTCCGTATACTGTATGAAATACTAATGACACATTGCAGCTGTATTAATAACCGTATAAATTAATAATTTAAATAATTTTAAATCTAAATCTTTCCAAAATAAAACTTTCCAAATGAGAACCCTGTAAACGTAATTCTTCCATCTGGATCAAAAATATCGTTTAAGATTAGATATCTTATTGCTTCCATATAAAAATTGTAAGATTAAAATTTATGTTACCGTGAATGAAATGAGACGAAGTTTCTTATCTTTGAAATACTTTATACATGTGAGCAACACGCACAACGGTATCTGAGGTATCCAGTTATCAAATTAAGATATCCTTTGAACAATATTCGATACTTATTTGGAATTTTTATGCTTTTTATTTGTGATCATTGAGGTTGAAAATTAATTTAATTAAGGCAGTTATTTTACACTATTAATATAATTCATTTTATTATAGAACCAAAACATCTTGGCATCCCAAATCGATGACAATTTTATTACAAATTCCAATTCCATAGACATTGCACAATACTTTTATTGTTTACTAATTTAAGTTTTTGTACATAATATTTAAAAAAAAAAAACAACATTCTAGAATGTTTAGTTCTTAATATAAATTCACTTATGACATAGTATAATGAAATATACAAAAGAATGACAAATTATAAGAGTCAAGATTTATTTAAGGGTGTATGTGTATCGAGACAGAATCATTTCTTGTAATAAATATGTATAAGACACACCAACTTTCATTTCATCATTTAATTGTCAAGAGATCTATGAACCGTGCCTTTGATACAAGCTAGCTAGCTATAAATCCTTAAAAGCTCACATGTCAATAATTGAAATTAAAAAATTATCTTATTTTTTTTTTTATTTGAATTTATTTTTTTAAAAAACTTTTATCATTATCATACTATTACATGTTTCATAAATGCACGATGGCATTAGAAAATGTCTCAAGTTTTTAGTTAAAAAAAGAAAAAAATAATTATTTTAATATTTTTAATAATAGGAAAACGACTAGTCCAATAAAATACTGAATGCTTTAACTAAGGTTAAGTCTATAAATATCCATTGTGTAACTTCTCACAGGTTTCGACAAGTTTATAAATGAACTTTATGGAACTTTCCAGAACTTTCGTCGCATACAATTGAAAAAATTATAGGTAAATAAATGTGAACTTATTTGATGTGTAGTTTAAATAGATATACAATAAAATTTAAAATGTTTAAACTAAGCACATTTTTTTTCTAATAAGTTCGTATAAGAAACGTCACAAATCTATTTGAAATATTGTTAGTGAATATATGATATTTATACACAGTTTTAAAACAGAATTATGCAAATAATGTCGAAACTCAACGGTTATTTGACTATAAAGACATCGGTTGACCCAAAAACGGGACCTCCAAGTTTCTTAATCTAGGTTATGTTAAATTCGAAATATAAATTCAATTTACGCGAGAATACAGTTAAAGGTAAAATAAATTTACGTGTATCAGTAATCGACTTACCCGGATGCTTCCGTGGTAGTTTGGGGGTTGAAAACTCCTTATAACTTGAGAAATTTTATTTTACACCTCGCACGAATAAAACTTTGAACACTATTCGTATGACTGTCATATTCAGGAAAAAGATGGCTGACCACCCAAAAATTACGTCATTACGCGGGAAAATCAAATTACTCATACAAGTAAATCATTTTTGAAATATATTTTAAAAAGTAATTAAATAGAAAAATACTTTTGTATTTTCCATTTAGACTTACCTCATAAAGAGTGAAGAGATGTGAATTTGAGAAACTCTTATTAGTTTTCTAATACATTTGGGCGATTGAGTTCAGTCCAATTCCGCGCGCTGTTGCCAAACCGTTATTGCGTCAGACAATGAATATTGTTCACAAGAACACATTTCAAACAATTTGTACATAACTTATTATTGATATCCTTATTTAAAGAGCACGTAATTAATTAAAATAGTAAAAAATCAAAAGAAATTAAAGTATTCTCTTGACGTAAAGTTTCACTTGATAAGAGCGGCAACCTCGCAATATTCCCATAAAACGAACAAAGGGAGTGAAAATATTATGTACTTAAAAAATATTAATTAAACATAACGTTGTCAACAGCCTTTTAATATGGAAGAATAATTAATTAGTTATTGTTAATAAGATTTAATTGTAAAATAAGTACACAAACACTGTTTATCGAGACTACAAATGTAACTGACTCTGACTAGTTAATTTGAACTTGTTTTGAAGAAGCGAAGCCTACCAAACTAGTAAACAAAAAAGTGAAACAATGTTGCCATATTCAAATTCATGAACAAAAATTCTACCATAATTTTAATAATTTTAAAATTAATTAGAAAATGTAATGTAACGACATATTCTATTAGTCATTATTAAATTATTCTGCTTATAAGTAATGTTTTTGTCACATATACTGTTTATATATATATATATATATATATATATATATATATATATATATATATATATATATATATATATATATATAAACAGTATATGTGACATGTGATGTGGTGTAAGGGGAGTCGACAACAACCTAGGCTCCCTACCGTCAACCTCACCTGCTCATGGTGCATCCTGCTAATCAACGAACGAGGCTCTGGCGACCGAAATCGTGGCGGTATAACCACACAAATGCTGGAATCCGAAAATACTAATCCTGATAGCGGGCAGCAGCGCTATTAGTGAAAGATTCCAGCCACTGCGGTCACCAACCCGCCTGTCAAGCGCGGTGACTAAGGCAAAAACCCCCCTATGAGCGACGACACAAATTCACGGCCCCCAATTCCCGGTAATCACACTATTCCTGGCCACGGTACCGGCCATGGTAACGGTGCGATGGGGGGTGCTAAGAATCCCCGGGCTACGGCAGGGTACCACAAACGGCGACTGTTTCTGGCCACGTATAATGGACGCTCTCTGCGGCTGGACGAACACCTGACAGAATTGGAAGTAGAGTTAAGTCGTATTAACTGGGATATAGTAGGTCTATTAGAAATCCGAAGACAGGGCGAGGACACGATGACACTAGATTCCGGTCACTTACTCTACTTCCGAGAAGGACACCAACCATCCCAAGGTGGCGTCGGCTTTTTGATCCACAAGTCACTCAGAAGCAATGTCGTGGAGGTTGGCAGTGTGTCGGCAAGGGTGGCATACCTTGTCTTAAAGATAACCGAGAGGTATGCCTTGAAGGTTATACAAGTGTATGCCCCAACGTCTACATACACTGACGAAGAGGTCGAAGCCATGTACTAAGACATAGTGAAAGCTATGTATCAAAAACGAGGAAGAAAATCGTTTCGTACTTGTCTTAAGTATGTCAACTACGTAAGGGTACAGTGGAACAGGGTGCCGATATTTTCGATGCCTCGCAGTTCTGTGGTAAAAAGGTAACGGGGGAACCAATATATCCTGTAAAATACCGACAGACAGGCGACCTTACGACGGTGTTCTTAGCTCTGGAGTTTTGTGACCAGTGTCAATGATCCTTCTGCTTCCTTCTGATGAGCACGGCGATCCACTGAACCCAAAGCATCAAGCTGGTACTTAGCAGAGCCGTCCCATAAATGGCTGCAGTACTCCATGCACGATCTGACTTGGGCTTGATATATATTTTTTAATTTTTATATATTCTACTCCACCTGATGGTAAGTGGTAGTAGAGTCCAAACGCGACGACGGCCAGTACATTCGGGAAGAATGTTCTACACTAGCCGACCCTGCCTTGGGTTGCAAGAGGAGGGGAACATGGGAGCTGGTAAAATATTCCATTTATTGGAAGTGCGACAAAGAAAGGTGTTGCCAAATTTCTTTGTGCGCGATGGAACATGTTGTGATACAGTCGATAGAAAGCGCTCAGCGCTGCTATCTATATTCTAAAGGCTCGAGGGTGTTTGTGACCTTTCTTCTTCTTCTTCGTCGTGACACTCTTGTCAGAGCGGTCGTGGTCACCATGAAGTATTATAAATTGTTCGGTGCAGATGTTATTCGCCTCACGAGCCTTCGCCAAATGTCCCTGTCAGTGGTGAGCCTGGTGCATTCATGCAAAGGACCGCCAACAGTTTTTTTTTTTTTTTTTAATAATATCTTGGGACATTATTCACACACGGCCATCTGATCCCAAATTAAGCAGAGCTTGTGCTATGGAAACCAGACAACTGATATACTACATATACTACTTTTCTTTTGTAAATACATACTTATATAGATAATTACACCCAGACTCAGGACAAACACAAATGTTCATGCACACAAATGTCTGTCCTGGGTGGGAATCGAACCCACAACCTTCGGCGTGAAAGGCAAGCATCTACCAACCACGCCAACCGGCTCGTCAAAGCCGGTCGGTCCATCGCATGGGCGTCCTTCCACGTGGTCTGGTGCCATCCACCTTGCCTTGAATGACAAGGCGCTCTATGGAGTTATTTCCTTGCCGGGAGACGTGTCCGAAAAATGTTAGTATGCGCTTTTGAACTAGCGCCGAAAGACGCTTTTTGATGCAGAGTTCTTGAAGAATATATTGGTGCGAAATTCGGTCCACGAAACTCTTAGCATTCGTTTCTAGCACCACATCTCCAGAGCATCGATCTTCTTTTTTTCGACCTGCCGCAAGGTCAACGTCTCTGCAGCGTATAGAAATATGGAGAAAATAAGCGTTTGTACGAGCCGGATCTTTGTTGCTTTGGTAATGTTTCTGTTCCTCCATATTTTCTTCAGCCTGTCCATTGCAGTTCTCGTAATTGCCATACGTCGCTTGACCTTATCTACGCATCCGCCATTATTCGATATTAAAGCTCCCATATATATATAGGATTGGACGACCTCACAGTTCGCAATCTGAGTGATCTCCGGTGAGTTGTTTTTCGCCCGGTCTACGATTATCATCTTCGTCTTACTGCGGTTAAGCTTTAATCCGAATTCTTGGCATACACGTTCCATTTTAAGAAGTAATTCTTCCATATGAACCGCTTCAGACGCAAACAGGATAGGGCATAGGCATAGCGCAAATTTGTAATCTTGCACCCACCAACTGCAACACCGTCATTCCAGTCCTCAAGCGCAATGCGCATTACCAGTTCTGTGTATGCATTGAACAAGAGCGGTGATATTATGCATCCTTGGCGGACTCCAGCACTGGGATGAAAGTCTTCAGATAAAACATCATCCGCCCAAACGGATGCAGTCCCATCTTCGTAAAGACGCCTAAGAAGATGAACTAAGTGTTTTGGTGTAACCATGTCCAGCAACACCCTCCATAGTTTAGGCCATTTTACTGAGTCCGATGCCTTTAAGAAGTCAACAAAGCAAATATAAGTAGGCTTGTTAAACTCTATTATCTGGCGAACAATGAGGATCTGCTCACGTGTACCCCTTCCTTTTACAAAACCGGCTTGTTCTGGTGCAATTTCCTTGGACAGAAAGTTCTTCAGTCGTTCATTGAGTATGTGTAGCAGGATTTTACTAGCATGAGATATGAGGGCTATAAGGCGGTACAAAGGAATGAAAAGCGTGTAAGACCATTCTGTTAGCCATGTTCCTGAATGCCATATCTTGTTGCATATGTTGTGGAAGATATTTACACCTATGTCGCCTAAGGCTCTTATAGTTTCGATCGGTATAGCATCTCTTCCTGTGGCTTTCCCCTTCTTTAGATGCATAATGGCGGCTTTTACTTCCGATCGAAGAATGTCTGGCTCTTGGTTTTCATTTCCGGGCTCTGTATCAGAAAAGTTTTTCGACTGGTTGTCCTGGAACAAAGACTGGCAGTATCTCTTCCAAACGTCAGTTATGTGATTTAGCTCATTGACTACTCTACCATCACTATCTTCAATAGCCCAGCTCTTGGAAGGAAGTGTCTTTGTGTTTAATCGAATTTTATGGTAGATCCCTGGACTCGTGTCTATTTGCATGAGCATCGATTTCCTCACATATTTTGCAAAGATAGGCATTATAATCCTTTCTGCATCCTGCTTGAATTTGTGCTGACAGTTTGTTCAAGTCACTAACGCCTGCACCTGTTGACTTTAGCGTACATCTCGGTTCGACTAGTTCTAAGGTATTACCTGAAATCCAGTGTTGTCGCTTGAATGTTGCAGTTGATGATCCCGACACCGAAGCAGACTCTATTATTAGTTTTTTGGTTCGGTTCCATAACATCTCAGGCGTCTCTTCAGTAAAGTCTGCATTAGCCCACTCTACCCAGATCTGTTTTGCAGCAACATAGAACTTTGTGACCTTTACGTCGCCAATAATGCGAACCGCACGTCGCTGCAACCGATCCAAGGCCTCCAGTAGGTATTTAGCGGAGCCATCCAGATGTGAACAATATTTACCACAAGACCGACCGATTGTCTGTTGTACAAAACACAGGTTTGTACAACAGACACAGTTGTTGTGGCGTGAAAAACCGCCGCAACTTGTTCAGAACTCCGAGAGTCCGCGAAGCTGGTTTTATAACAGCCTCGATGTAATTCCCTTGGACTAAGGTCGCACCGAATGTCAATTCCCAGCATGGCGATTTTGCTTTGTGTCTCCAACGTAGTGCCACCGAGGGAAGGAAGAGGGGAAAATGTGTTTTATAGGCATTAAACTCAAAAACATTATCAGAGCCCCATTTGGCGATGAGTTCTAACGTCTTATCGAGTTCAATAACAAAATCCTCTTCTCCGCTCGCCCAACTATTGCGCGTCCATGGTATCCTCCATGCACTATACTGTCGTCTGCATAACAATGTATGTTCCCAAGGGAGAATATATCATTGATATACAAAAGAAAGGGTGTGGGGGATATCACTGATCCCAGCATTCACTACATGGAATTGTGAATCGCAATCATCAACTAAGACTAGGAGGCTTATGCAGGAAGCTGGCTATCCATGTGCAAAGCTGAACAGGCAGACCGTATGCCGGCTAGCTTGGAGAGAAGACTTCTGTGCCAGACCCTGTCGAAAGCCTTGGAGATATTGCGGCTGACAGCCAACGATTCCCCATGCTTGTCGATAGCTTCACCCCAGAGGTGTGTTACGTACGCTAGAAGATCACCTGTAGACCGTTTTGGTCGAAACCCTTATTGACGATCATTAATTAAACAGTGATTTTCTAGGTAATGGATCAGTTGGTTGTTAAGTATCCGTTCCATCACCTTTCAAAGCACTGAAGTGATAGCTATTGACCGATAATTTGCCGGGTCAGGCCGATCCCCTTTTTTGGGAACCACTTGAGCATTAGCTCTTCTCCAAGCCTCCGGCACACATCCTGAAGAGAGAGAAAGTTGGAAAAGGCACGTTAACACAGGAGACAGAGACCGCCGCGCACTTCTTCAGCACTATGGCTGGTATTCCATCGGGACAGCTAACTTTCCGTACATCAAGTGATTGCAGCTCCACACGCACATCACGTTGCTTGATTTTGTTGTCAGGCATCGTGTGGCCACATGAAGGTATTATTGGTGGCAGCGCACTACAATCATCGATGCCGAAGAAGACAAAATGGGTGAGGATTCGGACCAGAGTTGTCTGAGTCACTCATCAATAAGGATGTTGGAAGCCAACGACCCAGCTTCTGACGTGGACACCAAGGACGAACTCTTCGATCCTCCTGTGGCGCCAGCTGCCAGGAGGGCAAAGAGGAGTCTCCCTGGACCCGATGAGCTTATGGTCAAAATGCAGGCACGTCAATCGGACGAATAATATATATAAGAATGTAGGAAAGTACCTGCATTACCAACGACCTCCTGGCGATTGAAAAGGTTGCGGACCGCTCTCGCAATATCAAAGGGAGCCTTGTTCGCAGTCTACGTGTGGCCACACGCAGAGTGACTGCTGCAGTGGCGGAACTGACAAGACGACGGGTCGTTAATGACGATTTTCTGAGGTTGGAGCGTGAAATCACTGAACTTCGCGTCAAAAACGCCAACCTCAGCGAACGTGTCGAGGCACTAACGCAGGAGTTGGTATTAACCCGAGCCAGAGAGAGCCCTCCCGCGCCAACACGCGTGACACATAAGCCAGATGAGACAACTGCTGCTTCGAGAAAACAGAAGGCTTCTGCAGCAAAGCGTGGCGTAGCGGCAGTTGGCTCTAAAGCTTCACCCGTCCACACCAGTCCTGTCGCCTTGTATGTGTGTCGACACAGTGACGCCGGGCTTTCTGAGCGGCTCGAGGCCATAATGGAGGCTAAGCTGGCCGCCTTCGAGGCCAAAATCTTTCCCGACCGGGTCATAAGACCTCTGTTGGGGAGGAAGCCAGTACCAGAGGCAGTGGCAGTGGAGGTAGCGCAAGAGCCACTTAATAAAAGAAAAAAAAAGAAAAAGAAGTAAAGGAAAGGTGGGAACAAGACACCCGCTCACCCACATGTTATAGATTTGCCTGCGGTGGTTAGCATGGTACCGCAGGCAAAAACTTCTGCGACGCTACCTGAGACTTGGGCGTCGGTGACAAAGAGGAAGACAACGTCCAAGTCGCAGCCAAAAGCCGTTTCTCGTCAACCTCAAAAGGAGGCGACGAAGCGGCGTAAAAAGAGACGGTAGACAGTCCCGAAGACCGCAGTGGTCTCGGTGACTATTCAACAAGGTGGGCAGACACCATATGCTGAGGTCATGGCAGCTGCCAAAAACAGAATTAAGCTGTCTGACCTCGGCATCGAGACGGTTGGCCTTAAAAGGGCCCTGACAGGCGGGATGCTGCTTGTCTGGCCCCGACTGTCATGAGAAGGCCGACCGCCTCGCTACACAGATGCGTGAAGTCCTCACGGACTTCAGTGTGAGGATAGCTCGCCCGATTAAAACGGGCGAGCTTAAGGCTCTTGGACTTGCACGATGCCACGACGCCGACTGTAATCGCGTCGGCTGTCGCGGAAGTAGGTGGATGTTCGGCGGAGAACGTAATGGTGGGTGAGATCCGCCGAACGCCCATGTCCCTAGGCGTCTTCTGGGCTCGATGTCCTCTCGCCGCCTTACGCAAAGTAACAGCGGCGGGACGGATCCACATCGGATGGGGCTCCGCAAGAGGCACTGGAGAGCAGACCTTTACGCTGCTATCGGTGCCTCGAGAAGGGTCACGTAGGGCTGAGGTGCTCAAGCACCGTCGACCGAAGTGATAGGTGCTTTACTTGTGGAGAGATTGGCCACAGGGCGAAGGATTGCACCTCTCGGTTGATGAAGTGCCCTCTGTGCGCGGACATGGGTCGTCCTTCGGCTCACCGTCTTGGAACCAAAGGGTGTTGCTTAACGAAAGGAAGGAGGAAGAACAAAGCTTCTCCTGTCTTAACCTAGACGACCGCCGATACTCTTGCCTCAGCACCGGGCCCTAGCCCGCAGGAGGCAATGGACGTTTCCAATTCGCGGGTGTAGGGGTGATTCAGGCGAACCTTAACCACTGCCGTAACGCTTAGAAATTGCTGATGCAGACCGTTGCGGAGCGGTCCACAGGTCTCGCTCGTGGCGGAGCCCTATAAAGTTCCCATCCATCCTCGCTGGTTTGGGGACGTCAATGGAACCGTCGCCGTGTATTGGGCGGGCAGTAAAGGGGTCCCACCTTGTTCCCTGCTTGAAAGGGGGCAGGGATTTGTAGCTGTTCGGTGGGGCCTTTTGTCCAAGTGGCCAGGTACACGAAATACCTGGGCCTCACCCTGGACGGTCGCTGGGGCTTCGAAGAGCATTTCGAGCGCCTAGCACCGCAAATCGAGAAGGTAGCGGGTGCCATGCACAGACTGCTGCCTAATCTCGGGGGACCGAGGGAGGAAGTTCGCCGTCTCTATGCCGGTGACGTGCGATCGATGGCACTCTACGGGGCACCCGTTTGGTCTCACAGGCTATCGGGCGTCCGCCGCTGCAGGTCTAAGATCCAAAGTTCGCAGCGAAAAGTGGCCATCCGCATAGTGCGGGGATATCGCACGATATCCTACGAGGTGGCAACCATCCTAGCGCGCTTTCCACCCTTGGATATTCTGGCGAATATGGATGCAAGGGTCTATCACAAGACCCGTATCCTCCGTCAGAATAGTGGAATCGCGCCCCCTCCGAGTGCGCTCAAGGCGTTGAAGCGGCGGGAACACTGGAGGGCTCTTGCGACGTGGCACGACCGTCTCTGCGAAGAACGGTACGCGCGCAAACGCGTCGTCGGAGCGATCCTGCCAGCTTTCGAAGCCTGGATGAGACGAAAGCGACGAGTCACCTTCTGACTTACGCAGGTAATGACCGGTCATGGTTGTTTTGGAGAATACCTGTGTAAGATCGGACGCGAATCGTCGGCGATGTGCCACCAGTGCGGTGCGGAGCGGGACACCGCTCAGCATACGCTGGAGGCGTGCCCCGTGTGGAATGCGGAGAGGGTGATCCTGGTCCGCGAAGTCGGACAAGACCTCTCTCTGCGAGCAGTCGTGGCGGCGATTCTCCGCAAGGAATCGGCGTGGAGGGCCGTAGCCTCCTTCTGTGAGTCCGTAATGGTCCAGAAGGAGACGGCAGAGCGGGAACGGGAAAGGGCCGATCCTTTCTGAAGGTTTCCACTCCGTAAAAAAAAAAGGAGACAGCTCCGCACTATGGCTGGTATTCCATCGGGACCGCTAGCTTTCCGTACATCAAGTTATTGCAGCTCAGCATGTACATCACGTTGCCTGATTTTGATGGCAGGCATCGTGTGGTCACATGAAGGTGTTGTTGGTGGCAGAGCACTACAATCATCGATCACGGAGTTAGCGGCAAAGAGTTTTGCCAGAAGATTGGCTTTCTCCTGCGGATGCAGCCGTTGATCCACGCGCGATACGCCGCCTGCTTAGATGATACAGCATCGGCACATTCACGAGTGAAGCAACGGTTTCGCGTACCCTTACTGATCAGATCTGAGCTAGGAATGTAGTTTTCCATTCCCAACATGATCTCATCAGCAACAGTAGCGGCACCAACTGTCGGGTCATTCCCACTGAAGCAACGTTCCTTGCAAGGAAACGACGCATAGTAATCGCGCATACCGTCCCAATCTGCCGACTTGTGCCAAACGCGACGTTTGCCTACCGCTGGTGGCGGCAGCTTGGCCTGTGGCACTTTGATATGATAAAAGGTGTGACGGAACACGGTGTGAAGAACTGTTTGACCTTATTGAGATTGCCATGTTTTTTTGCCAGCAGTTTTAGCTTTGGATTCAATGCATTGTCCAAAGTAGAGTTTGAATGGATGTTGAAGTAACTCCTAGAAGCTCAATACTCAATGATGGGTAGATACTATGGGTCTGTAATAAGCCGAGTCGACACGGCTATTCTTCTTAGGTACAGGTTGTACGTTGGCAATCTTCCAAGCCTTAGGGATTTAAGCGGATTTAAGAGAGAGGCAGAACAGGAGAAAACGCAGATGCACAATTCCTCAGGACTATTGCTGAAATTCCGTCGGGGCCACTGGCCTTATTCACATTCAAGGTGCAGAGAATTTTTAGAACCTCTCTTTGACGAATTCGTATCACTGGCATGATCGAGTCGCAAGGTGGTATGTTTGGCGGTCATGTATTTCCCGCATCGAGACGCGAATTTTCAGCAAACAGAGCCGCTAATAAGTTAGCCTTTTTTGTTGCCGTAAAGGCCAGTAATCCATTGGACTTCAGCAACGGAGGCCGCGATGAACGACAGAAGTTCGTCTCAACCGACAAATCTCTCAAAATGCTTTACTACTACGGGAATAGGAAGCTAATTTAGTCTAGTTCGGTCGAAACGAGCCTTTTTGAGAACCTTCTTGTAGGACCTGATAGACTTATTAGATGCCACACGCCACAAACGCTGACTTTTTACGGGCCTCAGCGTTGTAATATAGTTTTATATAGCTACTTGTTATTATAACCATAATAAATTATTGTTGTTTCTTTTAATCACGGCAAGCCGGAAAAGCATTTTTAAATTAAATATAGTCTGATTTCAATAATGTATTTTTTTTAAACAGTCAAATACTTTTTAAGTAAGTAGCACAGCTTACGACATCTAATTAGATGCAACGCAACCTAACAATTGTTAGGTTGCGTTCTGAGTACTGAGATGACGTTTTTTTCATTATGGAAAGACTTGTCTATGCTTCCATTTTCTCGACATTTTTTTTAATGTTATCGTACATTAATTTACACAAGAGCCCGTTTTTATGAAAAAGTTAAATTTAAAATTTTACGATGTTAAATACCACGTTAATGTTTCTCAGCACTTCTAAGACTATGTATTATTATTATTATATAATTGTTTTTTAGGCTTTGTTTATACACCTTTGTACTATTCACATATTAATTGTCAATGTGTTAACTGTGAGCAAGGCTCACACGCAGCCTCGATGTGGACTTATGAAAGATGTAAGGTGAGATCATAAAGATACACACAATACATATTCTACCGCAAAACAGCAGTACTTGGTATTGTCATGTTCCGGTTTGACGGGTTAGTGAGACAGTGTAATTACAGGCACAAGGGACATAAAATCTTAGGTCCCGAGGTTGGTGGCGCATTGGCGATGTAAGCGATGGCTAACATGTCTTACATTGCCAATGTCTAAGGGCGTTTTGTGACCACTTACCATCAGGTGGCCCATATGCTCGTCCGCCTTCCTATTATACAAAAAAATAATGCAATATTAGTTTTTAAGTAAAAACTGCACAACAAAACAATGAAAACTCGAAATTGTTAACAAAACTTTTTGACTGTGACAATTGCGTTTGACATTGCGCGTGCGGTTCCTACAGATAATAATTTATTGATTTTTAGTTGTGAAAGTAAAACTTTTAATAAATAAATATATTATAACTCACAAACATCTATCAGACAAATTTTAAGATAAATCATAAATAAGACAGTATATTACATGATCAAATATTAATCTCCTTTCAGTTTGACCAAAAACTTTAACCATTACTAAACGGATGGATGTGTATACATTGCGTATGTGTGTGTAATGTTTTATTTTATTAATTTAAGGTATTTCTAATGCATATTTGACAAAAAATTCAACTATCTCCACTACTTTATTTAAACTTTAACAGTGTATTTCATGCTTCTGCGTCCGCGCATGTTGTAAAAAGGGGTACAAAGTTCTTGCTTCACGTATTTATATTATAGATAATATTGTTTGTTAGCTGTTTTATGTGTGTTTCGGGGATTATATTTAGTAAAGTTTTGTAGCGGTTACTTAGTATGGGATATTACGAGCAGAATAATATTTTTTTTATAGAAGCTTTTTTTTTTTTTTTTATAGAAAAGGAAGCTGGACGAGCATATGGGCCACCTGATGGTAAGTGGACACCAACGCCCTTAGACATTGGCATTGTAAGAAATGTTGTCCATCGCTTAAATCGCCAATGCGCCACCAACCTTGGGAACTACGATCTTATTTCCCTTGTGCCTGTAATTACACTGGCTCACTCACCCTTCAAACCGGAACACAACAATACCAAGTACTGCTGTTTTGCGGCAGAATATCTGATGAGTGGGTGGTACCTACCCAGACGAGCTTGCACAAAGCTCTACCACCAGCTACGAGAGATTAAATCTGCCATTTGTTGTCACGACAAATTTTATCAACGTAGACAAGTTTACGGAAGCGAGACAGACTTTTTTATAAAGATATAATATTTGAATTTTGAAATATTTAATTATAATTAAAATTGACACGACCGAACAGAGGTTTATGCTCTAGTCGAATGTTCTTCCCTTTTTACAGTTCGTTTCCCAAGACATATGATCCCAAAGCATGGAATGACACAATGACTTACATTCCGCTGATTAAGCATTCACTTCTATTGTCTTCATGCTTTGAGTTTTATTTACCACGTGTATACAATAATAAATACACAATTTCCAAAATCTTAACAATCGATCGTAATAGCAAAAAAAAAGTCGTCGACGGCAGTTACTCGTGTAGTGATATATGTATATATACATATATATAAATTCTGATTATTTTATCGTAATGTTATTAAATCTAAATTTAGACAGAAGGACTGAAAATACGAAATAATGAAAAATCGCATTTACTCAGTGATATCAATAAATAAAAAATTAATTCTCGGAACGTAAAATATTTTTATGGTCAGTTAAATATGGCCAACCCAGGCAGTTTGAGCGTGGCGGATTACGCTTCAGTTCTCCCTAAAAGGAGAATAGGCATTAGCCCATTTTCATGCAGTAACTTAATCAAGTAATAGAAGCACTAAAAATATTGATATTTTTATTAAATATAAAAAAATATATATAGGCAGTTGAATTCATTATTACTTAACCACGATTCAATAAAAAACATTAAAACTGTATATGCTATAATTAATATAAATATTCATCAACCTACTTTTTTTTAGTGTACACCAACTTTATTTATTTCATATATACTTTCATATATATGTGAGGTATTTCAAATTTAACAATTGTCACTTTTAACATGCCGAGATGGCCCAGTGGTAAGAACGCGTGAATCTTAACCGATGATCGTGGGTTCAAACCCGGGCAAGCACCACTGATTTTCCATGTGCTTAATTTGTGATTGTAATACATCTCGTGCTTGACGGTGAAGGAAAACATCGTGAGGAAATCTGCATGTGTTATTTCTAATTTCACTGAAATTCTGCCACATGCATATTCCACCAACCCACATTGGAGTAGCATGGTGGAATAAGCTCCAAACCTTCTCCTCAAAAAAGGGAGAGGAGGCCTTAGCCCAGCAGTGGTTTATTCACAGGCTGTTACTTTAAATCTCTTAAAAATATATTCTGTAAAAGCTTCTCTATTACCTTTGAGACAATTCATTTATTTATTGATATAAAAAAAAACACTACAGTATTAAAAATTAAATTTATTTATACAATAAATGTGATAAACATAGACTTAAATCTAAACAATGTTTGAATAAAAAAGCTTTCCACAGAAAAATAAATCAAAACAGATGTAGGAACAGATAAGAGTCAGAGTTGCATCGCGTGAAAAGTTTAAAACGAAAATTAACAAACACAACGAAAGCATTAACAAAAAAAAAACTTGCATCAATACACACACAGATCTGTGTTATAAATACACACCAGCTTTGCCATATTAAAGTTTTAGTGCAGTTGACACATTATGTATATCTATAATAATATTGCGATAGGTATAAAACAGGACATGTAAATATTTCTTTACTTGTAACACCAAGTTTCCACCTACTTAGATTTTATCCTTTCTTCGGCAATGTGCTTTTATAATTAAATTTCCCAATTACAATTATCTTTGCCGATAAATAAATTCAAATAACATGTTACAAAACTTTAATGAATACTTCATACACAATTAATTGGGTGTATAATTATAATACCTCTCATACGGTAGGTAAACATTGTTGAATGAATTTTAAAACTTACAGCAAGAGGCCTTTGCCTGCTTTTTTGTAATATAGGGTGACGAGTAAATGGGCTACCACTTGGCACGAGATCACCACTGCCCATAGGCAGTAAGAAACATAATCAAGATTCATTCCTTGCATCACCAATGCGCCACCAACCTTCGGATCTAAGATGTTGCTTAGTGGTACCCCAGTGGGCTTTCACAAAACTGTACCACAAAGATTTTATTTAGATTTGCTTATTTATATATCAATTTCAAGTCCTTTGCGGTTTAAATTTAAAGAAATGATCCAATGACGTCTGCTTCAAATTATCGGTCGCCTTTTCAGTTTTCAGGTAATGTTTTTTCAAAGGAACCACATCATAATCGGGCCGGCTTATCACATTGTCCATACAATTTAAAACGTATTGTCTCAATACTTTCGGGCTTTCTTTGTTTATTTTCTTATTTTTTCTCTTTCGTTTCGATATTTTCAACTTCAACTCCTCATCCTTAAATTTAATTTTTAGATTTATATTTTTATTATGAATAGACAAATGTGTTTTTGATTTACGTTTATTCTTTTCGACTCTCTCGTTTTTTTTATTTTCTACCATTTTGGTAGTTTTACGTCGTTTACTGGCAACACTGTTGGTTGTACGTAGTTTACGTTTTGGCGGTTTTTTCAACTTCGGTTCTTCAGCATTGCACAATTCGCTCTTCAAATCATCGTTAACCTTATCTTTCTGTTTTTTATTATTAAATTTCCTATCGACTTCACTTAAATATTGATTTTTGAACGTTTCAACGTCTATTTCCAAATTATTCTTCTCTAATACTTCTTTATTGAATGTACTGAACTCTAATACATATTTATCATGTTTCTCTATTGACTCATTGTTCAAGGTCATATCACCTTCAGTTTTGATCAGATCGATGTTAATCACTTGGTCGTTTTCAGATATTTCAATTGAGTCATTCTCTATGTTGATTTTTTTCAATTTCTTCGGTGTATCGAATATTGGCAAGCTTTGGTCGCTGTTGTAGTCCGCTATAAATTCTGATGGGAGCTGAAATGTGCTGTTCGAGTCATCGTCTTCGTCCAACAAATTCTCGTTTTCTAGCTCTACTTCTTTTGATATATCTTTCACCTCCACATGGTTCGATTCGGGATTTATTTCTTCAATTGTCTTTGGTTCAATGTTTGTCATATTTTCCTGTAAATATAAAAAAATATTTTCTTGTAATATAACTACTTAATATTTGTCTAACCAATAATAGAGACGACCCAATCATGGACAGGTTGGCCGGACACCATCTAGACATAGGAATCTAGTATCCCAAAAAGGTTAAAAAAAAAAACAATTTTTTTTATTGTGATTCTGCCTGGAAATGAAAAGATCGGAACATATAACAAAGACACGGACAAAATCTACGTCTAGGAAGACTACAAGACAACATAAATATATACATATATACTATATTCCAATGAAAGTAGGATTACAATGAAAACAAACCGTAATTTTAAATATTCCAAGTGTTAATAAATCCGCTATTTCAAGCACTATAACTGTTTATAGTGATAGTATTTCTTGATTAATACATATTTATTTGTAATACAGCAATATTTCACGTAACTATTTAAATGCACTTTAATTTTACTTCCAAACTTCCGAAAACAGTTTTGCCGACATTAATGACGCCATTTTTCTATGAACTGACAATTAGTTTTAAGGTCTCGACCAAGGACGTTAGCTAAACGAATGGAGAAGGAATGAATTTATACAGATAAAAAATACTTTATTTTAGTTTTTGTCACAAATTTTAGATTTTTTTTTAAATGGATATTTGTTAATTATTTGTATACAATATGGAATATGAAACATTTGTAAAAGATATATTTTAAAATAATTATTTAATTTTAAGGGAAATAAAAATTTTAAAATCTCAAACTATATGCATAACAATAATAAATGTATAGTTTTGAAAATAATACATAAGTAAAACCTTCGTCTCCGATCTTTCGTATCGTGTGCACGGGTGATTACTCGGAATTCTTAAGTTTTTTTTTACGACCTGGCTTTGTTTAAACGGAATGTGATTGAAACGGATTTTGTATTTACGGCCTTTTGCTTTTGCCAACTGACTTTTGTTTTGAGTTCAACGCGGACTAAGCTTGTTGTACATTATTATTTCAATTTAAAATTTACGGTAAGTTATTAATTTTAATTACATATATATTTATCAAAAATTTGAATGCTAAAGAATATATATCAATCTTGTTTGTTTAAAGTTTATAGTAATTTTATATAAAATATATAATAAGAGTTTTCTTTGAAAGATATTCAATATATTTTTCTTTCTTTCTTAAGAAGTCTTAGTATTATACATTACGTCACATAAGATTCCTTGAAAATTATACTTTATTATTAAAACATAAATTAATTTTTCTTTTTCTTTATGTTGGGAATATAATCTAGATTGAAAGGAAAATAAAATATATTCAAATAAATTAAGAAGATTGCTAACTGCCTCTTTTTAAGCTAATGAGTGCAAAGAAGACGAAAAAATATATAAAATGGAGATGGAATCCTTGATACGACGTTCGACCTACAAAATTTAACATAAACATTGAGAGCTTAGAAACTGAATCTAAATTTTTGTTTAATAAACGTTTTAATATCTTATTTTACCTGCAATCCATATAACATATTATATCTATTTTTTTTAAAATAAAATTACGCTTAAAACGAATGAAATATATCGTTCCATACTTTATCATTCATTCACTAACCCATTCATTCAATAATTTCCCCTCACTAGTCTAACTCAAATGTCATGTCAATTCAAGGTGAACGTTTTTATTTACCTTCTTTCCTACTTCCATTGCAATAGAGTGTACATATGTATATATGTCGGGGATTCAAATGGATTGCCATTTAAATGGCCGCGATTGTAGTCCAATATGTTGATTTTTTTTTTATAGAATGGGAAGGTGGACGAGCATATTGGCCACCTGATGGTAAGTGGTCACCAACGCCCTTAGACATTGGCATTGTAAGAAATGTTGCCCATCGCTTAAATCGACAATGCGCCACCAACCTTGGGAACGATCTTATGTCCCTTGTGCCTGTAATTACATTGGCTCACTCACCCTTCAAACCGGAACACAACAATACCAAGTACTGCTGTTTTGCGGCAGAATGTCTGATGAGTGGGTGGTACCAACCCAGACGAGCTTGCACAAAGCTCTACCACCAGTTTTTTTTTTTTGATTTTATTAAATCAGTCAGTGCACACGTCTGCCGCTGGCGCTGTCCCGAGAGCGAGTGACCAAGAGACCGAGGGGGTCGCTAGACAAACGATCACACGCGCTACTGACAGACACACCATTATATTCTATATTTCCATCATTCGGCTGCACAATACAACAGGCACCCGTCTTATATTTTCACAACTTGACGTCTGACAACCGACCGGTAACCCGTAAGATGTTAATGACCTTGTGTGGTGTTGCTATTCTAATAAGTGACGTCATATACCCGCTTATAATTATTATCTCACGATGAGAAGCCAAACTCTTTTTTCCAATCGCTACAGTGCAGGTCTGCAATGTAAGCGGTAATGGGAAATCTTCCTGGATTGAACTAACTATGAGACGGATGTAACCGGTTGTCACAATTGTTTGATATGCCTCACCTCCATAGTAGTTTCTTCATCATGTAGCTTCTTCGGTGAGTTCCACTCCCTGATTGGTTCCTTTGTTTTTGTTTTTTCTTTGGATATATCATTGATAAAACGTTCCAGGATTTCGCTGTAAAATAAAATTGTCATTATCAATCGGGTTCTTTTTACACCAATCCCAGGCTGTTATTAAAAGTCAATTTAAAAAATATATATTTTTTATTTGTATAGGTAGATGGACGAGCATATGGGCCACCTGGTGGTAAGTGGTCACCAACGCCCACAGACATTGGCATTTGTAAGAAATATCAACCATCGCTTACATCGCCAATGCTATATTCTACTGCCAAAAAGCATACTTAGTATTTTTGTGATGCGAATTGAAGATTCAGTGAGCCAGTGTAACTACAGGCACGAGACATATGATCCTATTTCACAAGTTTAGTGAAACATTGATAATGTAAGCGATAGTTGATATTTCTAACATCGTCAATGTCTATGGGCGGTGACATTCGCCAGTCTGCCTACATAAAAACAAAAAAAACTCACTTGATAATTTTCTTCTTGACAACCAAAGGCTTTGGACGTTTGAACTTGTGCCGCAATTCTTCTAGAACATTCTGATCTAGGACAAGACTCTTCTCATTCAATATTCTATCATATAGATCTTTGTTCAACAACTTCAATGGTGACAATAATTTGTTCTCAACATTCTCTGATGGTGCCTGTTCTGGTATTCGACCTTTTGGAGCCTTCAAGTTGAGTTCTTGACGGCTGATCTCAGTTATTGATTTAGCTGGAAACAATTTAAGATAATAATTAATAAAATATCTGGTGGTAGGACTGTGCAAGCTCGTCTGGGTAGGTACCACCCACTCATCAGATATTCAACCGCAAAAAAGCAGTACTTGGTATTGTTGTGTTCCGGTTTGAAGAGTGAGTGAGCCAGTGTAATTACAGGCACAAGAGACATAACATCCTAGTTCCCAAAGTTGGTGGCGCATTGGCGATGTAAGCGATGGTTAACACTTACAATGCCAATGTCTACGGGCGTTGGTGACTTACCATCAGGTGGCCCATATGCTCATCCGCATAAACAAAAATAGAATATTTCAATCACACGAGTAAAGATAAATAACTTTGACCTTGAATTGAAACGATACCATTGGTTGAGATCTTGGATAATCTGTGATATTCTCTATGGTTTATAAACGTTTTAAATAACAACGACATTGCTATCGAAACTTTGTAAGTAAAATTAAAGTGTATATAAGTAGTTAAGTGTAATAGTATTGTGTTATATATAGAGATATATTAATCGAGAACCGTTCGTAGTGTATTATAAAGCAAAGTCAAAATCTATGGTTTGTTTATCTCTATCCCTTCTCCTATTGGTATAGGACTTTTTTAAATATATCTTTTGTTTTTTTTTTTATGTTTCCCGGGAGGGCAAATGACTCTACTCCACCTGATGGTAAATGGTAGTAGAGTCCAAACGCGAGGACGGCCAGTACAGACAGGGTAGAAGGTTCTGCACTAGCCGCCCTCGCCTTGCCGGCCCGCAAGATGCCTCTTCACGCCTCGTTTGAAGGAACCCGGGTTGTAAGAGGAGGGGAGGGGAATCCAAGTGGCCTCAACGGCTTGTTTTTAAAATACTCAGTCGGATGCTGGGAGCTCATTTAAGGGGTCAGACTACGCGTGTCCTTAGGCTGAACCTCGGTTTAGGACACCGTCGGCGTCGGGAGTATTAAGGTATGCACGTTAACACATTGCAATGCCTAATGTCAATTTTTTATTTTACATATTTAACAATACCGTAACCGTAACAGCCTATGAATGTCCCACTGCTGGGCTAAGGCCTCCTCTCCCTTTTTAAAGAAAAGGTTTGGATTATTCCACCACGCTGCTCCAATGCGGGTTGGTGGAATACACATGTGGCAAAATTTCAGTGAAATTAGAAACGTGCAGGTTTCCTCACGATGTTTTCCTTCACCGTAAAGCACGAGATGAATTATAATCACAAATTAAGCACATGAAAATTCAGTGGTGCTTGCCCGGGTTTGAACCCACGATCATCGGTTAAGATTCACGCGTTCTAACAATAAATTACATATAAATAATTAATAATCAGTACTCACTTTCATTATTCACAGTTGATGTTGAAGAACTGAAATGAAAACATTTATTATTATTTAAATAAGATATAAAATTTACTATAACTTAAGACATATAAAATACAACATCTATAGTTAACAAAAAATGCTGCCAGTAACAACAAGAGTCTGAAAGGAGTAAAGCCGTTGGTCCTGGGCCTGAACTCTTTCCGGTCGTGTCGGATTGCCGTCCCATCGGATTACGAGAGTTACGGAATAGAGAGTGCACCTGTGTTTGCGCACACACCTGTGCACTATAATATCTCCTGCGTAGTTGGCTGATCTCTTATGAGGATATTATTATATTAAAGTAACTAGTAACGCCTATTCGATTTAATTCTTCAATTAATTGTTTTTTAATTTTCTCTATAAGTAATTTAAATGTAAATCTTTTAAGAAAATAAATATCTAATCTTAAAACAATCTAACCAATATAATATTTAATTTCAAACCTAATTAATAATAATATTTTACATAAAAATTTAAAACCCGAAATATATTAACAAAGACAAAATATATAATTAGACATAACAATATTAAACGAAGAAGAAAAATTAATATACAAGACTTACTGGTGTAATAAATTAATTAATATTGACTTGAAAGGGAATAACAGTGTCTTTGATGTTAACTGTTTGACTCGATACACATTATGAGATAAATAATTAATTAATATTGGGCCTGTGTATATCCCACTGCTGGGCTAAGGCCTCCTCTCCCCTTTTGAGAAGGTTTTGGAGCTTATTCCACCACGCTGCTCCAATGCGGTTGAAATACACGTGTGGCAGAATTTCAATGAAATTAGACACATGCAGGTCACGATGTTTTCCTTCACCGTCCCACGTTAATTAAGTAAATATTCATATTAATCTCAAAATCGATGAAATATCATCAAAAATAATACTAAATCAGTAAAATAATGATATAATATTTCTGTATTTATAATATTATTAGGGATTTGTATATAATACGTACTTATTTAGCGCAGATCTCGCCTTGGTCCGCCTCAGTGACATCCGGCTCGGCATCACCGGCCCGGCTCGACGTCTCGGCGCGTTACCGCTCTGCGAGGGTAGCGGCGCTGGACAAACATATTTAATATTATACAACAACTATATCAAAATTTGTAGGGCTTTGAAGGTTTTTTTTATATAGAATAGATAGGATAGCTCAATGTCCTCCAATTTGACAGCACATTTATTTATTTGTTCAATGCAAACATAAAATAGAATATGATTTAATTTAACAAAAAATAATATAACTAAATCGGGTGGGAACTGGGAGGGACTATTTTAAATTTGAATTTATTAAAAAAAAAAAGAAAAAAATATATATAGTGTATATATAACAAGTGCGGGGCCGTACCGTGCGCCAGCGCCCGCAGCGCGCGCGGCGGGGGGCGCGCCGGTTCGCACGCGGCGCACACGCGCGGCGCGCCGCCGCACTGCGCGTGCGCGCCCGCGCCGCCGCACAGCACGCACAGCGAGATGTCCCACGCGCTGCGGGTATTATACATTACGTTGGTGACGATTACACATACAGTTGTATTGTATACTACTACTCATATAATAGTTACTATTGCATATGATAGCCTTCCCGACGGAATATCATTAGCGTTCACTGGTGGTAGAGCTTTGTGCGAGCTCGTCTGGGTAGGTACAACCCACTCATCAGATATTCTACCGCAAAACAGCAGTACTCGATATTGTTGTGTTCCGGTTTAAAAGTGAGACAAAGTAATTACAGGCACAAGGGACATAAATTCTACGTACCGAGGTTGGTAGCGCATTGGCTATGTACATTATTATTGTTGACATTTCTTACAATGCCAATGTCTATGGGCGTTGGTGACCACTTACCATCAGATGGCCCATATGCTCGTCCGCTTACCTATATTATGCACACTCCTCCATTTACTCTTACGTAACCGTCGATATTCACATTTCAATTCACAAATGTTTTATTACATATGATAGCCGGGGAGGCTTAAATATCATTAATGGTGACCAACAGAAGCATCCCATAAACAAAAATGCACTGTTTTTCGAAAAAGTACTCAAACCGCTAACCTAACCTATTTTTTATAAAAAAAAACCAATTAAAAAATTTGATCACGGGTTCAAACTCCTGAATTTTCATATGCTTAACTCGTGTTTGGTAAATGAAAATTGAGGAAACTTGCACTCCAGTTCTACCACGTTGGAGCAGTTTGATAATACAAATACCAAATCATCTCCTCAAATAGAAGTTTCTAGGCAAGCACGCTCCATCATAGACTGTATCATTATTACCATCAGGTGTGATAACAGTCAACCGCTAGTCTATACATTTGGGACATACAATGAGACTAGAATCAATATTACACCATATAATATATTTACCCGGAGTCTGCATCATATTCTCTACCCAGCGGACACTTGCAATCTTCAACAGAACACACAATGGATCGTTCATAAATGTCTGAGTATGCATTCTGTTCCAGCTCCCAAGCCGCATCCCTGAAATTTAAAAAAAAATTGTTGACTTTAATAATAAATAATAACATCCCGGGACATTATTCACACACGGCCATCTGATCCCAAACTGAGCAGAGCTCGTACTATGGAAACCAGACAACTGATATACTACATATACTACTTTTCTTTTGTAAATACATACTTATATAGATAATTACACCCAGACTCGGCACAAACAGACACGTTCATGCACATAAATGTCTGTCCTGGGTGGGAATCGAACCCACAACCATCGGCATGAAAGTATCTACCAACCACGCCAACCGGCTCGTCATAAAAAACGTTTATCCTTCTTCTGGGAATCAAACCTGAAACTTAAACATATCAAGGTCACCCGTAAAACCATTAAGCTCTTAATGTTTCACTTAATTAAATGAATCTATTTTCTTATTTTAGTTGATCTGTCTATATATCTATATATAAGTAAAATTGATGGTAGGCCTTTGTGCAAAACAGTCAATAGGTACCACCCAGGCATCAAATTCTACCGCTAAACAGTAATACTTAATATTGTTGCATTACGGCTTAAAGGGTGAGTGAGCTAGTGTTACTATTAATATTATGAATAATGGTTATTGGCAGTGGTGACTTAGCATTGGGTAACCCATTTGCCAGTCTGCCTACCAATTTAAGAAGACAAACTTACCTATCCGGTATGTAGTACCCTTGATCCAGGACCGCTTTGTAGAAATTATCTTTATCATTACATAGCGGACACTTCAAGTAATGCACACCGGCACTGAGAGCCATTCGCTGGAAATTAAACAATTAATGGTGAATGGAAGTTCAAATAAAACTCTCTGAAAAGTGCCCTGAGGCCCGGGGCTTAAAAAATAAGGCGTAACCCTGGGGTGGATACGTAAGGTGGGGGCCTCGCGTGTACTATTTCAGACGGCCCTGTGGAGGACGGCAGCCGGGATGGCCTCGCGCTGCCGTACGCACTAGCGAGGAGTGCGGGGGGGCGCGATTACCTTCGCCCCGTGAGAAGAGCTCCGCCGACCCACGAGCGGAGCAAAGCACGGGAGAGGTCTCGGATGCGTTATATCAACACGATCCAGCAGCCTCTCCGATCCGTGCCGAGGACATCACAGTGGTTTTAGTGGGTAAGAATCCCACATAACCTAGTCCCCCCCCCATGGGAGCTGGGTACCTCTTTGAAGGTTTCCACTACGTGAAAAAAAGGTACTTTTGAATACAAGACATAACGTCTTAGTATAAGTTTGGTGGCGCATTCACGATGTAAGCGATGGTTAACATTTCTTGCAATGCCAATGTCTATGTTGGTGACCACTTACCATCAGGTGGCCCATACGTATAGTATAAAAAAAACGAATATTAATCAATAGTGATGCATTATTGAAATAATTAAAGATAATTAATTAAGAGTAAAATTAAACATAGTATTGTTGAAATATAAATAAATGATCTATGGTAACAATGTCTGTCTGTCACCCTTGCATGGTTATACCACTGAACCGATTTTGATAAAATTTGTCATGAAGAAAGCTTGAAACCCAAGAAAGATTGTAGGCTCCTTTTTTTATACCTTACACATATACCCTCTTATATTTGGGCGAAAACTTGTTATAAATACATATATACAAGATATACTGGTGGTAGGGTTTTGTGCGAGCTCGTCTGGGTAGGTAAAACCCACTCATCAGATATTCTACCGCAAAACAACAGTACTTGGTATCGTTGTTAAATATGAAACAAGCTTCAACCCCAAGGACAGACTTAGGCTACTTTGTTTAACCTAATAACCCCCCATTAACACGTGGGCGATTACTAGTTATCTATGTCAAAAATGCAGATATTGAAATGTCTAAATTATAAAACTGTTACACCAATACATAGAAAACAAATACCAGAGAAAGCAGTATCAGAGGTTCAAGGTCAATCTTTGTAGACAATTTTGTGTGTGATATATCAAATCAGGTCAATTGATATACGGAAGGTGGCTGGCAGCGGATGGAGATTGAGAGCTGAAGATCGAGCTCAGTGGAGTGCCATTGGAGAGGAATGTGTCCAGCAGTGGACGAGAAAGGGATGATGATGATATCAAATCAAATTATTTTCATTCAAATAGAGTTTTAGAAGTACTTATGTATCGTCAAGCGGTACCACCGGTTCGGAATGTGGATTCTACCGGAAAGAACCGGCAACTCAGTTGTTTTTTTATATGTAAACATCTTAACACTCGGTAGATGGTAATTAATTGAGATTTCGAGGGTAGGACGTAAGGTAATCGTAAGATTTCAAGCGTCAGACGTAAGGTAATCGTAAGATTTCAAGCGTCAGACGTAAGGTAAGGTAAGCGTAAGATTTCGAGCGTCAGACGTAAGGTAAGCGTAAGATTTCGAGCGTCAGACGTAAGGTAAGGTAAGCGTAAGATTTCGAGCGTCAGACGTAAGGTAAGGTAAGCGTAAGATTTCGAGCGTCAGACGTAAGGTAAGGTAAGCGTAAGATTTCGAGCGTCAGACGTAAGGTAAGGTAAGCGTAACATTTCGAGCGTCACATGACGTCAGCGTAAGATTTGTTATTCACACATAAATTCTCGTGAGTACATTGGCACCAACATCATTTATTTTTTAAATACAAATTTGTATATATTACTCATACTTAGTTCCTACACAAGATTTATTCAATTCATGTATTCATAATATATATAGAGTATATAGCATACAGAACATATATACTATATATAATGAAATAAATGATTCATATATAACTACCTCCAAACAGGTTCTATGGAACCACGCATCCCTCCTACAGCACGGGGGCCAGAATGTCTGATTAGATGGGAACCCGTCCACTGACTCGTAGCATATCACACAGACCGATTCCACTGCCTCTGGAGCATCTGAAAAAAACAACATATTGGTTATATAATAAAATTCCTCAAATACTATTTGCAATTTAATAAATTTACATGTGAATAAAACTTTAAATTATTAATGAGAAATTAACTTTCACGGCTAAACCGCTAAACAGATTCTGATGAAATTTTGTATGAAACAAGCTTGAAGCCCAAGAAAGGTTATAGGCTTCTTTTTTTATACCTTACACATATATCATATCATTCATCAAGATGAATTGGTGGTAGGGTTTTGTGCAAGCTCGTCTGGGTAGGTACCACCCACTCATCAGATAGTCTACCGCAGAATAACAGTATTTGGTATCGTTGTGTTCCGGTTTGAAGGGTGAGTGAGCCAGTGTACAGGCACTTGGGACATACCATCTTAGTTCCCAAGGTTGGTGGCGCATTGGCTATGTAAGCATTGGTTAAAATTTTTTACAATGCCAATGTCTAAGGGCGTTGGTGACTTACCATCAGGTGGCTACCTCGATATGCTCGTCCGACTACCTTTTATTTTATAAAAAAAAAATATCAACATCGCTGAAACTAGCCGACAGATAAAATTGTCGAGACACAACTTTTCTGTATTGATTTAGAAACTTGAAATTTTCTATTCTAATTAATCAAAGATTATTGAGCCACTTACCATCAGGTGGCCTATAAGACCAAAATTTAAAAAAAAGTCACTTATGAGCGTGTTGCAGGCATTTTCATTACATACATTAATATTAACTTGTAAATTATATTTTAAAAAAAAAACAAACGCAGATTAAATATTAGAATTAGCCTCACCAGTCTCGCTGATGATTTCCTTATCAACCTTTTTTGAATTATTCATCCGTTTCTCTCGCTTCATCTTATTACTGATCGCCATTCTCACTTTCGCTTTGGTCATTATCGTTTCAGATATTTTCTGCTTGGGTGCGTGGTCCTTGCAGAATGATCTGGAAATGTCATGTTTATTTGTTTTAATTGATTTAATTTCAATTTACCTAGTGGTAGGTTTAGTATATATTGTGAAAGTCTGGGTAGGTACCACCCACTATCACATTTTCAAATGTCAAAATAGCTAGATCAGAGAAATAGAGCGGATATATTACGTGTTATAAAAAGGGTTAGTTTAATCTATTATTATTATTGGGTTCGACTGCCTCTTATGTCTAGTATAGATAAAAAGTTATTGGGTTTTTCTGTCGAAGATTCTCAGTAGCCACCCGGAGGTTGGAAGTGTACCCGTACCTCGGAAAGCACGTAAAGCCGTCGGTTTCGCACCTGAATTCTTTCCGGTCGTGTCGGATTGCCGTCCCATCGGATTATGAGAGTTAGGGAATTGAGAGTGCACCTGTGTGTGCCACATTTGTGCACTATAATATGTCCTGCGCAATTGGCTAATCTCTCTTGAAATTTGCGGACGTTTAACTATTGGAACATTTTGGTAAAAGATTTGATGGCATGTTAGAGCTATAAATCATACAAAGAGAGAGAGGTTTCTTACTGACTGGCCCCAAAAGCCAGCCTGGGTTACTCAGCGGCAAGTTATCTTGCCGTGTCTTATAATTTTGGCCTAAAGGGCCAGGGTCTCAATGAGCCAGTGGCTATCGTCTTATTCGATGCTTCTTAATTAGATAGTCTTGTCCGGGTGGTTGTCCTCCTACCATTCGGGGTCCTATCATACAATTTAGGTGTACAAGTTTAGTTCTGAGTTATGCTATCAGTTGGCGCTACTATCTTTGTGTACTTGCTATTCTTAAGAACTCACTTCATTACTCACCCGTGATATGATAACCGACTATAGTGATACTATTTTGATGCGTATCTTTAATGTTATGATTATTAAGGTCAATGTCGCATATCACCATCTGACATTTCACGAACAATTTCTGCTATGAGTTTGGAGTTTGCTCTTACTGATTAGCTCCTAATGTTTTAATAAATTATTTATATAAAATCCAAACTTGTGTTGTTAGGATTTAAACTATATCTATTGTAATAAACTCAAGAATGATTAGCAAGTTAATTCTGTGGGCCGATCCCGGCGGCACTGCAATGCCGGGCCGACCCGTGACGGGAGTGGAGCGAGCCCCGAACATCCCGTCGTGGTACAAAAATCAGTTTAATATACTGGTCCCGCAGTGCGGGAACTTTCAGATATTAAGCTGAAAAGAACAGATACTACACTTTGATCTTAGCCAAAAGGCCGAGAAGCGATAACTCGAAGGGAACCAACCCACGGAGGTCATTATTCGCGAGAAAATCTAGCCAGCGCGATGCAGGATTTCGTTCAAATAATACAGCGCCATCTATGATGTTACAGCAATAGTTAGCTTTACGTATAAGAGAAAATATTGCCAGCGCGATGCAGAAATATCGTTCAATTGACACAGCGCCATCTATGAGATTATGGCAAAACTACTTCGAGTTAATTTTATATATAAGAGAAAATCTAATTTTTTATCTTTAAAAACAAATCAATTATGTTTTATTTTAATTCAGTTTAAGTAATTATATTTACAGTAAAATATAAAAGACTTACTTATAATTTCCATAAAATAATGAAACAGCTTGCTTTTCCCTCCCACATGGCAAGTGGAACTGTTTCCTACATTGAGAGACGCTGCACCCCAACGTAGCACCTTCACGACTGCAGTACGAACATTTCTGAAATAATTATAATATATTTGATACATTTGAATATTCACTTAAAAATTACAGACAAGACCTACACAAACAAAAATAAAACGGCGAAAACAAGTTTTAAATAAATGTAATTTTTCTCTTTTTGTTCTTTATTTAAACATTTCTTATTTCTGTTTTTATTTTTTTGATTTGTATATTTTATTACTTCTTATTGTATTTGTGTTTGTAAATGGTGTGTTCTCCTGTAATGGGTTGTGCATAGTTAGTTTTAAGATAATGTAAAGAGTTTTGAATGTGTGTTATGAAGAACTATTGGATATCCAAATAAATAAATAATTTTACATGTTTCTTGCTTCTCTCAATTTCGGCCAGTATATCGGGATACAGGAACCCAAATAAACCATCTTCGTCTTTTCCTCTTTGTATCAGGCAACAAGATAATAACTGTAACCAAATAAAAATTATTATACAGTATATTTAATGATTATTATTTTTATTAAATAAGAAAGCGGACAGACAAATGGGCTACCTGATGGTAAGCCGTCACCGCAGCTCATAGACAGCAATTCTCTAAGAAATTTTAACCTTACATTACCAATGCGCCATAAATCTTGGAAACTAAGATGTTATGTCCCTTGTGACTATACTAGCTCACTCACCCTTTAAATCCAAACCCAAAACTTAGTAATGCTGTTTAGCTGTAGAATATCTGATGAGTCAGTAGATGGTATCTTTCCCGATGGGCATGCGCAAAGCCCTACTAAGTAATCTTGTAAAATAAATATTCTAGTAGACTTTTAATTGTCATTTTACGGGATTTTTTAATAGTGATTGAATTTTTACGTATTTATTGATAAACCTTAATTTTGGCAATAATAAATACGAGTAACTATGTAGCCACCTACCTCCTATATACATATCCTATTAGTTATTACCGTTGGTTGCCTGGAAGAGATTGCTATGTAGCGATAAGGTCATAATTGTATGCTACTTTTATTAAGCCTGTATCCATGTTTAGTATTTTTTTCTCTTCATGGTTTAGTTACGTTACTTTTAAGGGTCTCATTAACTTATTTAATATTATATTAATTTCACCATATAAGTCAGTGATAAAGTATATGTAAATATCAAAAGATCTCACATATATCTTGTTAATTTTGTAACAATGAATAGGACATTACCATCATAATTTTATCTTTTTTTTTTTAAATTTAATCAGATAAATATCTTGCTAAATAAACTAGGTCTTAAACAAGTATATGTTGGTAATTTCAATTGTTTATGAATTGTAACACAGTTGTATTTTAAATATATCTTTTACTAAGTTATTTCACATTTGCCAGAGCAATTGTTTTGTATAAATAGTACTTCAATAGAATCTTGGTTCAGTAGCTGGATTTAAGTATTGTTTATAAAATATAATTTAAAAATAAGCACTAAAATAAATTATTGGATCATTAACAGTTCAGATAACTCTCTGACAATCTTGTTTGTTGTAATTTTCACAAGAGTCCAGTAACTATGTTACTTCTTATTTGATTGAAATGTGACCTCAGGAAGTTGTTTTAAGATGCCGATTCTATAGTATGTCAAATAAAATACAATGATCTTTCATAAAGTCGTCGTAATGCAGATCGAAATGTATATGGCAAAAATAATAACACAATATTAATAGCATGGAAAACTATATTAACAGTTATTAGTCAGAAACTTACCACGCAAAAATAATGGCAATGAATATCACCAATCCGATATAATTTACCATACGTTGTTTCTTCGTCCACCATACGCTGGCAAAACGCACAGGGCGCCTGTTTTTCGGCTAATGTAGCAAGATATTTACTTGCTCTCAAATTTTTCGTAGAAGCCATGATCAAAAAACACTACAAGTACACGAACTACAAATTAATTTTTCGTTAGCTACAATAAAATAATCATAGCAACTAAAATTAAATTAATTAACTCTTTAAAATTTAGCTTTTAGGTAATCATGTTCGAGGCAAAAGTAAAACTTATTAATGTCAAAACAAATTATTGCCGTTTGGCGGTAACTTTTGTTTTCGTTCGGAAATACACTTATTTGATTATTATTATTTATTGTTACTCTTAGAATAACCATAATCTCTGTAATTCATATTAAAAATAACGATGTAATATACGTTTAATAAGTTATGTAATTTGTTGAAAATGAGTTATTATGATAATTGTATAGGCCTTAAAGAACGTTGTACATATTGTCTATGTTTTGAAGAAAATATATCAGTTTTGACATAGCTTCTAACTAAACTTGAGCGTCAGGTATTTATTCCAATTTTCTTTTTATATACTCAAATATGTAGAGAACATCGGTTCCAAGTAATCTAATGTAAAATCTCAAAACACTTTCAAGGTTATTATCTCTAATAAGGAAGTAAAGGTGCGTTGTCTATGGTAAAAATGATTTTTCATTAAAAATTATGAGCAATTAGTGTCAAGCAACACTTAAAGAAACGTCAAAAAAATCAAAAAAAAAAAAGCCGAAAGGCAACTGTTGTAGTTTTTAATTTAGTTTATAAACTTATTTGTGTTTTATTATTGTTGATAGTATCTTTAAAAGTGTACCAACTGTTATTTTATCTAGTCTTAAACATACCTATTTTAGTTTTCGGGCAAACTGAGGTCCATGACGTTCACTAATGTGCCATAAAATTCATGATAGATGTCTCTTTGTTGTGGAAATAGTGATTTTTGGTGCTTTAAATAGGATTCGTGGGGTGAAATATTTTGAAATATATTAACGTTTTAGTTATTACACTTCTCGAATGTGATATATATTGAAATTTACTTTCTTTTAAGAAATCCCGCCATAATACTGCAAGTGATTATTAATTGTTTCGTAACATAATTTAAGCTGTATAGTTTTTAAAAATGGAACAATTGCTCAACTTAAGCGGGAAAAATACCAGCGCTGATGTAATACGCCATCCGTAGATTCTTAAAAGATTCTAATAAGAAGAAAATATGTCAACCTTGCAAGACAGTCAATCCTTCTGGAATATTTCTAGTGATAATACACATTTAAAATATGAAAAATGTCGGAATATAACCGAGGAAATATATAAGAGGATTGATATAACATTTAAGATAAAGAAATTGGAAACAGGAACACAAAGTGAATCTGACTACAGGTAATTATTATGATAACTAATTATAATTGCTTTGTATAACCTCTCAATTTTAATATTCAGAAAACAGAATGACATCTTTTTTTTAAATTTTTAATTGATCTGAATTCGAGTTATTTGACCGTAAGCTATGGCATATTGTATTATGACCAAATTATTAAACAGTCGAATATTTTTTTTAATAACTGTTTACGTAATGTATTTTGATGAATATGTATGAATTAATATTTTATGCGAATTGAGATTGACCAGAGAAGATGTGTATATATGGACAAGCACCACTGAATTTTCGTGTGCTTAATTTCTGCTTATAATAAATCTTACGCTCGACGGTGTAGAAAACAATTGTTCGAACTCCATGTTTAAAATGGAAGACTGCCACATGTTTATATACAAACTGCAACCAGAGTTAGGGTATTTGCTCCGAATGCCCTCAGCAGGAGAGGAAACCTAGCCGAGCAGTGGATAATTTACAGGCTGTTACTACTATAATATTTAAGTACTCCATTTCTATTAAAAGAAACTCAAAACCATCATAAGAAAACAATTTTCGGTTTGTCGCTTTGACCGTGTGTTAGGGGGTTAGCAAAGCTATGGTTGGAGTGGACATACTAACATGACTAATTTACGAGTATACCTTCCAGTTACAAATATATTATAACATTTAAAATAAAAGGAAAATGACGATAAATATTCTGATGAAGCAATTTGCAAATACTAAGTAACAATTACTGTTTGCCTTATTGCTATAACATAATGATTAGTAAAATATTATATTTTATCAATTTATTTGTATTTTACTGGTGGTAGGGCTTTGTGCAAGCTCATTTGAGTAGGTACCATCCACTCATCAGATATTCTACCAGTTTGACATTAAACATTTCTTACAATGCCAATGTCTATGGGCTGTTGGTGACTACTAACCATCAGGTGGCCCTATATGCTTATCCACCTACCTACATTTAAAAAAATAAAAATAAGGTCACTTAATATGCATTTTAAAACATAGTAAAGAAATATTAAATGTATTCACCTGATTATTTTGCATTTGTATAGCCAGCATACATAACTTGCGTTAATATAGACTTAGAATGTTAAGTTTTTAAGTACATTTATAATATTAAAAAAAAAAACCTACAATAATTAAAGAAAACATAATTTTAAACTTTTATTTGTCAATTTATGTGACAATTTTAGTGCATAGATGAAAATAAATTAATTCATAAGTATATATGAAAATAGGTATATCAAGCCTGAGCTCGGTGTAAATTTGTATATCAAACGATAGTGTTCCCTAAATCCTCTACACTTAATTACTAGCCAATTGTCTGAGCTTCGCTCGGGAAGATAAGAAGAAACATGCATTTTGGATGGGATTTGCGTAAAATCCGTTCTTAGTTAGCGTCTATGTTGGGGATGGAGTAATGGTCACAAATTTCAAGTTAATCAGGCAGATATTATAGTTCTCATGATGATAGTTTTTTATTTATGTATATGTATATATATATGTAAAGATTGTGTGATTATTTTGTGACTTTGTTAACAATTGCAAACACAAATCAACTATTTCATATCAATCACAGTAAATTATTTATGTTAAGGCAGACTGTGTACTAACTTTGAATATGTAATATTCACCCTTTAACCGTGGTATCTCAAGTCGTAATATAGGAATTACAAATTAATTAATAAATATTATATTTTATATATCAGCTCGCTATGCAAACACACCTTCACTTCGCGCCAATACCAATATATATATATTCTATTTCCCGCGCTCCGCGATGTGTGTCATACGAGATGACAGATGGAAGACACAGATAATATATATTCATATTATAAAACACTAATTAATACATTATTCTAGATGTGTGTACAGTGCAGGGTACAAAGATGTTATTGCATGTTATACTGGCTCACTTTTAAACAATACAAAGTATTGCCGTTTGGCGCTCGTTATAACAGCACAAAGATATACAGTGATACCTGTGAATGTCCCACTGCTGGGATAAGGTCTCCTCTCCCTTTTTGAGGAGAAGGTATGGAGCTTATTCCACTACGCCGCTCCAATGCGGATTGGTGGAATACACATGTGGCATAATTTCAATGAAATTAGACACATGCAGGTTTCCTCACGATGTTTTCCTTCACCGTCAAGCACGAGATGAATTAATAAACACAAATTGAGCACATGAGAATTCAGTGGTGCTTGCCCGAATATGAACCTACGAACATCGGTTAAGATTCACCCGTTCTAACTAACCACTAGGCCATCTCGGCTATATGTCACAAAGATATACCACCACGTTAATTAATTAAAATGTATCTTATTTTATTTATTAATGAATTTTTCATTAGGAGTATTTCTTTTTTAATTATAATATTACAAAACATTTTTTTAAAAAAATTTATTTAGTTACAAATAGTTCGAATATTAATATATATAAAACAATAAACTTAGATATAACTTAGGATAATTACAGTTGACATCAAACAAATTACAAATGAATATAATATATAATTGTTATACAAAGTCAAATTTAAAATAATCTCTCCTGGTTCCCACCCGACGCAAAACTGCCCATAATGCAGGCTGCATTTCCACGCTGTAGGCAATGGACGACCTCTGCGCCAGGTAGGACCCAGAGTGACTGTCAAATCCCCTCTCTCTAAGGCGATAGCCAATCTCCCTGATAAAAGCAAGGGCAAGTTAATTAATTAATTAATTATTTCAGTGATCAAATAGATAGCAATGAACTGAGCAACGAAACAGATCTATTCGCTTGCGACAAGAGCTCAATATCGAGCAGTACGGAATTAGAAGCCTTGGAACTTGGCAGTGCTATGTGCGAGAAGTTCATTAACAATAATAACAATGTAGAGACTAAGAAGAAACCGACAACAGTTTATAAGAGGCCCCGGAAAAGGTAAGATGGTTTCATGCTCAGGATGTGAAAGACATTTTAAATGAAAATATTGCTTTCTATATTATTATTTTTTTTTCCTGGATTTTATTTCATAATATGTTAATATACTAAATTTTATAATGTAAGCAATATCTCCTTTTTCATTGTATAATATTCTTCTTAATAGGTAATGCATCTAGTTTTAAAATAGAAGTTTTTTTTTTCTTTTAATGTTGTAGCGTTACTAATTACTCCTGGAGAATCTTAATAAAAAAATGAAATAAAACAATAATAATAGTTTGCATAATATAAACAGGAGTTTTTTATCTTTGTTACTCTTTCACAAGATTAAAACAGATTTGAATGATATTTGAATTATCGATAGCATATACCTCAACCTTCTCCTTAAAAAGGGAGAGGAGGCCTTAGCCCAGCAGTGGGACATTCACAGTAAAATATAAGTTACCTAACACCTACTCCATCTCCATTTCACGCGGGCACCTAGTAGCCACATGTAATCTAGTACATGTCTTAAATAAAATCTGGAAACATTAGAACATCAACGATTAGAATCTTTATGTTTATTTCTTGTTTATAAATTATATAGTTTTCGTTGAAATTAAATCAAAGCATTTGTACTAATATTTTATACATGCTGAAGAGTTTGTTTGGTTGATCCCAATAATCTCAGGAACTACTCGTTCGAATTTTAAAATATTTTTGTGTTGGATAGCCCATTTATCGAGGAAGGCTTTAGGCTATATAACATCACGCTACGACCAATAGGAGTGGAGCATCAATGAAAAAAGTGTAGGGTAAATTTATTACGTTTGAGAGCTTCAGTTGCGTGCGCTACCTGAACGGTTACAGTTACGCAACAATCATGTATGTCGGAATTATTCCTCTTCATAAGTTCTAAAAAAAAATTGCGATAGTATATGTCTATCTTTCTAACACTAATCAAATGTGTTCTAAAATAAAGCATTTTTGCGGAGTCGTTTTCGTAAACGTGGTATTAATTGTTATCATAATAAATACGGTATTTAAACGGTTGCTCGGACGATATCCTATATCAATAATATTTCTTTATATAATATAATGTATACATGAAAAAACAAATATAATAATAAACCAGCTGACCCGCGCCCATTTCGTTGGGCGCTAAATATTTTTACTTGTGATGAAATTATGATTGCGGTTCGCTTAGTACTTAGTGCTATGATTTATTTTCTGACTGTCAAAAGTCGCGTTGTCCACGACATCCGACTACCACGAAAAAGCCTTTTCATTTTTCGGCTTAATGTATAGCCTATGACACTCACAAATAATGTGGCTCTCTATTGGTAAACGGATTTTCAAAATCGGTTCAGTAGATCCAGAGATTACCCCGTACAACCTCACAAACTTTACCTCTTTATAATATTAGTATAGATAAAACGAAATCAATGTAAATAACATTAAATACAAATAGTATTTGTAGTAAATATATGAAGGTGCTAATTTGGTGAAAATGGTAAAAAAATATATATTTGTTAAATGTTTTTTTTTATAGAATAGGAAGGTGGACGAGCATATGCGCCACCTGATGATAAGCGGTCACCAAACGCCCTTAGACATTGGCACTGTTAGAAATTTTAGCCATCGCTTACATTGCCAATGCGCCACCAACCTCGGGACCTAAGATTTTATGTCCCTTGTGCCTGTAATTACACTGGCTCACTCACCCTTCAAACCGGAACACAACAATAACAAGTACTGTTGTTTTGCGGTAGAATATCTGATGAGTGGATGGTACCTACCCAGACGAGCTTGCACAAAGCCCTACCACCAGTAAGAAATTATATATTTTCGTATTTGTAGGTTTCGCAAGCGTGTCAAGAAGCAGCAACGTTCGAAGCGCGAATCAGACGGCTCGAGCGACGAAGCGCCGTTGAGCCGCGTGGCGGACCTGGACTTCGGCCGCGAGAGCCGCGTGACGCCGTCGCCCTCGCACGCGGTGATGGGCGTGCCGAACGTCGTGATCACGCCGATCGGTAAGTGACAGGAATGATGCAAATGTTCGTTGTGGTTGTCACCACTTTTTGGTGATGATTTCGGTCATGATTCGGTGAAACCCCCACTCCCCCCTACAACCATTAGATTTCCACGTAAACCAATAACACCAGCAAATGAAGCAATTCACCTGTATCTCGCCTATGTAAAATTTTGAATGAGCACAGTTCTGTTTTAGACCCTTTTGGAGACTCATCAAACAAGTTTCACAAAAAAATATTGTCAAAATTGTCAGCTAACTAATTTATTTTGTTTATATTTGTATTTTATTATCTTACTATTATTGTTACTTCTTGTCATTTTGAACCTTGATTTACTAACAATTAATTATTTGTAAGTTTGTCATCTCCAACTTTATCTTTGCAAGTGGTATTCACCTTAATAGGTAATGCATTTAGTTTTAAGTTGTATTAAAATCGTATACCTTTGTACGTGTTGATGTATTTACCACTGGTGAATCTTAAATAAATAAATAAATAAATAAACCTGAGTTCCTTTACACGAGGCGTGAAGAGGTATCATGCGGGCCGGCAAGGCGGGGACGGCTAGTGCAGTTCTTCCCGACTGTACTGGCCGTCGTCGCGTTTGGACTCTACTACCACTTACCATCAGGTGGAGTAGTCATCTTGGCGAATAAATAAAAAAAAAATCATATCAGCCATTTTCAAACGAGACTGACTGTGCGGAATATATTATAGTACACAAGTGTGTGTGTGTGTACATAGTGTATTCCCTTACCAATTGTTTTTTGGTGGTTGGACTCGTTAGATATGCAATACTTAGTATTGTTGTGTTCTGGTTGGCATGATGATTGAGCCAGTGTAACTACAGGTACGAGGGACATAACATCTTAGTTCCCAAAGTTGGTGGTGTGTTGGTAACGTAATGAATGGTTGATAATTCTTAAAGCGCCAATGTATCTAGGTGGTGAATACTTATTTATCGTCAGGTGGTGATCATGATCATGCTTTCCGAGGTACGGAAGTGTACACACTTTCAACCTATACTCCGGGTGGCTGCTGAGATTTCTCGACCCCGGTTCGAACTCACTACCTCGGGTTCTTTAGCGACGAAGAATTCAGATATTAATGTCAAGTTCATTAAAATCGTTCGCGTCCATATTATATATAAGGCGGTAACAGCCTGTAAATGTCCCACTGCTGGGCTAAGGCCTCTTCTCCCTTTTCGAGGAGAAGGCTTTGGAGCTTATTCCACCACGCTGCTCCAATGCGGATTGGTGGAATACACATGTGGCAGAATTTCAGTGAAATTAGACACATGCAGGTTTCCTCACGATGTTTTCCTTCACCGAAAAGCACGAGATGAATTATAATCACAAATTAAGCACATGAAAAACTTCAGTAGTGCTTGCCCGGGTTTGAACCCACGATCATCGGTTAAGATTCACGCGTTCTTACCACTAGGCCATCTCGGCTTCATATAAGGCATATAAGGCATTTACATAAAATTTGTACTCGGTAAATATAATTTAAATTTATTACAGACTTAAAGAAATTCAAGCTGCCATTACCGGAGAAGAAATCAACGAAGAAAAACGAAACTAAATGCCAATCAAAGGAATCCAAGGAGAAAACGACACCGTCTACCATAGACAAGCCGATGGACGATCGAAAACATACCATAGACAAGGCGGATAACGAGAAAGAGAAATCTACGGAATGGAATTGTTCAATTTGCAACTTGTCTTTCCGTGGCGAGAGAGGTTTAAGGTGATTATAATATACTTATGTATTTTATTATATATATATTTGTTTTTATATAGTATAGGTTGACGGACGAGCATATGGGCCACCTGATGATAAGTGGTCACCAAACGCCCTTAGACATTGGCACTGTAAGAAATGTTAGCCATCGCTTACATCGCCAATGCGCCACCAACCTTGGGAACTGAGATGTTATGTCCCTTGTGCCTGTAATTACACTGGCTCACTCACCCTTCAAACCGGAACACAACGATACCAAGTACTGCTGTTTTGCGGTTGAATATCTGATGAGTGGGTGGTAGTTACCCAGACGGCCTTGCACAATTATATAGCTTTCTCTCGCATTTTGTGAGGGGGGAGGCGTGTAAAAAGTAGTCATTGTCCTTTGTATTCAAGCTCGCTTCTTTCTCGTGTTAGTTTTCCATTTGTAATATTAGTGTAGATATAGATTTTTCACTTGGTTGTAGGACTTTGTGCAAGCCCGTCTATGTACCACCCACATATCACATATTCCACCGCTATGCAGTAATAATATGGAACATTATTCACACAAGGCCATCTGATCCCAAACTAAGCAGAGCTCGTACTATGGAAACCAGACAACTCATATACTACATATATAACATTTCCTCTTGCAGGCGTCACATGACAATGTCCCACATTATAAATCAACACGAAGCAAAGAAGTCGAACAAGAGAGAAGAAACAACATAGATGGGTAAATTAAAAAAAAAAAAAATCATGAAACCCGGTACACAAGATGTTGAACCTTATTCGTTGGAAACTCATTACCTAAACAATAAACATTATATTGGAGTGTAGGTGTAGTGAGAAGTATATTTGTTTATGAATGTCTCATAATATTAGAGCGAGAAAGATAGACGGTCTTTCTTTCAAAATTATTATTTTAATACAATGAATATAAAATGTCAATCTAGGTACACTAGCGCCATTCTGGCTATAAATGGAAACTCATTTCATATTGATTGAGGTTATAATTCATCTCATGCTGAGCGGTGTAGGATGCTGCATGAGGCGGAAACTTCTTTGCAAAAAGGAGAAGAGACCTTAGCCCAGCATTGAGATATTTATAGCTTATTATAAAAAAAATTAAGTTTTTAATTCATACATTTTGATATACATTTCTTCCAAATGAAATATCTCTCTCACTACACTCTATTATACATGAAATCAAATCAAATTTCGTTATTCAATTAAGAAGCATTTCTTCTTAATATTAATTCCACAGTGTTGCTAGTTTAAAAAAAATAATAAATTTAAGCGTGTCTTGTTCAGTAAAATTTAGCAGTATTACAAGATTGATTTCAAAGTATATTATCCGACTAAATTGGATATGTACCGGTTGATTCCTTATTTCTTAAATAACGGTATTCATTTAATTTGGTAGTGTTACCAAAAGTTTTTTTATTTCGTTTCAATAGAATTGGTACATAAACGAAATGGTTTATGAATTTTTATGGGTCGGAAAATGCTAAAAATTAAAAATATAAAACGCATAAAAATCGTATTCTATCAGTTGCTCTTAATTTTTTTTATATTGAGTACCGTTGACAAAAAAATGGAAGATATTTTTTAAATTAATCTCAAAATGTTGTTTAGGAAGTGATTAATTAAACAATATAGTACTTTTTATTGCTTAATTGGTCTAGTGGCTAGATATAGGCCGCGGATTCCGAGGGCCTGGGTTCAAACCCCAGGTCGAGCCGATAAAAAGTTATTGGGTTGATTTATCGAAAAAAATCTCAGTCGCACTCCCGTGCCTCGGAAAGCACGTAAAGCCGTTGGTTGCGCCTGAACTCTTTCCGGTCGTGTCGGATTGCCGTCCCATCGGATTATGAGAGTTAGGGAATAGAGAGTGCACCTGTGTTTGCGCACACACTCGTGCACTATAATATCTCCTGTGCGTCATCAGCTAAACACTGCGGTGTATTTTTTCTTTCGAATGTCGAATTTATAATTTAACCGCATAGCGAATCGTGAATATTTTCTTCCATGTCATATTAAGACATAAAAAAAAAATCGTTTATAAATTGTACCAATTCTATTGATATGGACTAAAATTTTTTTTCCTCGTCCTAGTACATAAGATTTTCGACTTTATTCCAACGGGAATGGTGTCAGTTTTCCATGTAGTAATCATAGTTAGGTATTAGTAGATAGCATAATTCGGGGTTTTTGAAATTTTTCGGAGAGGAATGGGGGCGTGCGGCTATTGTAGTGTCATTATTGTGTTAACGTTGAATTTTTTAATACGATCGAAGTTGTCTTTGGTGGTGACCACTTACCAGGTGACCGCTTCTATTCGTATCAACTTCGAACCGCAACTAAATCGTTGTGTTAGGCTGAGAACTGACAGAGCGGTTTTTTAAACGCGCCCGCCGCGTTCGCGGAATAGCTTTTTTATTTCTGACGATATCGGAGTTCTGTTCGGTTACGCGGACGTCGCGTTCGTTTTATTTACGATATGATTGTCCAATCAACCAATAGCAAAGCTCGTAGGCGAAGTGATTCTACTAGTCGCACGCAAACAAACGCACGACGCGGGTCGTGAATTATATTCAATATTTTTACATCGCATTTGCAGAAACCGCTCCGTGAGTTCTCAGCCTTAGTACTATAGGAAAACGGCTAAAGTCAAAATTCGTTAGTAGAACTGGTCACCAATTTTTATATATAGTATATAACACAATAATGTCTACAATACATAAGTGGCAGGGTCAAAGTCTGTGATTGGTTTCGAATGTGATTGTAGTGTAATGTAAATGCTCTATGCCATATATATATACCTAATTAATATATAAAAACTAAATATATAAAAACTTTTTGCTAGTCAAGACCCTCGTGTGCTGATTTGACCGATAAATTTTCTTTTGTAAGTCAAAACAGTGATCACATAGAGAGATATGTGTTTTTCAACGTTTATAAAGATGTTAGAATTTGAGTTGTGAGATAAAATCATTGTCATCGTAGGGAAACGAATATCCGGCACGGAGAGGACCATTTTGTTTTATTAAACTCTTTTTATCCGATTACTTAGAATCGTTTCGTATTTGCTTACGGTAGATTTATCTACGAGGCGTAATCCAAAAGCGTCGAAATAAAAATTGAATTTCGAATTCGTGTGTATATGACGTCATATTGGAATGCACATACATTCTAAATTTAAAGTGAATCTATGGCATAGAGCATAGAGTAAGGGATGAAGATCATATTTCAGTACAAAATTTTAAGGTAGTCGTCGGTATTATTATAATTATTAGGTTTAATATCTCTTTAAAACATCCACTTAGATAAAATTCAAGTTTTCTGAAGATCTTTAAGTGTTAGGTAAATAAAAATAGTCTATGGTAAGTAATGTAGGCTATGGAATAACGTTATACGGCCAACAAAAAATAAAAAATAAACATCAACTAAACAACGCAGTTGTGTGGTGAGAAAGTGTAAAATTCAATGGTAATAAAAAAATTAATTAAAATTGGTATTAAACAAAAATATACATATATACAAATTGTTTTGGATTTAAAAGAATGGACGTTATATTAATGTTATTCTATATGTCTTAAATTGTTTATTAAGGTATACGTGAGAGTGTAAAAGTAGATTATATGTACATTAAAAAAAGCATTTTTGTTTAAAAATTTTTTTTAATTTGGATCAATAACGGACGTGATTAGTTATCTGTGCATACATATTTGCACTGTAAAGTATTCTGTATACGGTCGGGCGTGGGTTATCGATATTATAATATATTTGAGTAGAGTAATTATTTCCTTCAAACGAGGCGTGGAGAGGCATGGGTGGTTTAGGCAGAACATTCTTCCCGATTGTACTGGCCGTCGTCGCGTTTGGACTCTAGTACCACTTACCATCAGGTGTAGTCATTTGCCTTCCCGACAAATTAAAAAAAAAAAAATTTTTGGGGGGTTTGGTATCCGATGTCCTTTTCTATACCCCTGATAACGTGTATGCAAAATTTCATTAGGATCGGATTGAGTAAGACGTGAAACTGTAACAAACAAACTCACTCGCATTTTAAATATTAGTAAAGATATAAAGTATTTACTAATAACGAAGCAAAAGTAACAAAATTATGTTTCATTTACTACTGGCAATATTATTAAATTTTATTTAAAATGCAATTTTTTATACTCTCCGTATCCCTTAGTTTACAACTTATGTAGGAAATACATAGGATAAATGTTAGTCATTATTTTTTGCGCTGGCAAGGCCAATATGATTCGATTTAATTAAAATGCGTTGATTATTTAAATTTGGAACTTATAAAAAGAAATCGGTTAACAATTAAAAAAAAAGTCAACAAAGAGAAGAAAATGGCTGAGAACTGTTCGGTCTTTGTCTATTTATATATAGATTTAAAAAAAAAATTGTCATTATTTAAATGATCAACGCATTCTTCATAATTCTGTTTCATTTATTTCATTTATGCTTAATTTAATTTTAATGAGGTGCTATTTTTATTAATATTATATAGTATGAACATATATATATATATTATATATTTTTTTAAGTGTAACTACTCGGCTATAATCAGGTCCATGGGACGTATTTATTTTCAAAATTTTAACGCTATTTTTGTATGAGAATCAGGCTTAAGTCTTATTATGAAGTGTTTTCCAAAAAAAAAAAAGAAGTTAAGTTCCTATCAAATAATCGTTTTAAGTTATTTTCGTTTCATTCGTTTCGTATATCGCGATTTAAAGTATGCCTTATCGCATTTCTCTGTTGCCTGGATGTGTGATGGACTATAGATGTACGGAGTAGTAGCTTCGTGTATAAAAAGTGTCCCTCGAAATGTATGGAGTTCAGAGGGCGCTGCTGCGGATAGAGGGGGACACTAGTGTTGACTTATATAAGATGCTCCTTAAATCTATACTCCGTGTGCTTATCGTTGCAATTATGTATTTAAACTGCCAAGCCATACGAGCACGAGGGTTCGCCCCGAGTCAGTGTAACTACAGGCACAGGGGTTATGGTTTGTGCCTTGTGCCTGTTTTGTAAGATGATTAATATTCCTAACAGCGTCAATGTCTATGGTCATAGAGGCCCATAGGTATCAGTATAGGTTGGCGGACGAACATGTGGGCCACCTGATGGTAAGTGGTCACCAACGCCGATAAACATTGGCATTGTAAGAAATGTTAACCATCGCTTACATCGCCAATGCGCCATCAACCTTGGAAACTAAGATGTTATGTCCCTTGTGCCTGTAATTATACTGTCTCACTCGCCCTTCAAACCGGAACATGACAATACCAAGTACTGTTGTTTTGCGGTAGAATATCTGATGAGTGGGTGGTGCAAAGCCCTACCACCAGTAAATAATAATATTCCTTCGCTGTTTATCATATTACATTCATATTTGACGTTAAAAAGTTTCATTACAAGTGAAAATGAGTTCGTCTCGTGTGTTTGTATCGTTTGGCAAATTAATTTTAGTACATTCACGAATCCCTAGCACTTGTTATAATTATCTTGTTTATATTAAATATAAGTAATAATCGGATTTATTTTTCGTGTGATTTTAACGTCGAATCAAATTTATACATATCAAAAAAAAAAATTGCCGCGTTTTTTATCGATTAAATGGTGTGTAGACGAGTATTAGAGAGATCGTTCTTCGTATAAAAAAAACGGACCGTTTTTGTAATGCCAATTTTAAGCATTTTTCAGTTTATTTTTTACGGTTTAAAATGAAAACGTGTATAGTCCCATTTATGGTTTATACCTAAACTATCATCTGTATTTGATTATTTAGTTTTAAATTACGTTGTATTAGTTCAAACAATTAATTTACAGTCGATTCCATTGGCAAATGTGAAGATTGAAAAACAACGTCGAATTTGAATTGACGCGACGTTATTTTTATTTCAAATGATTATCGATTATGGAAATTTTGAAGTAAAATTAAAGTGGATTAATATTGTGTTATAAATAAAGATTTGTTAATTGAGAACCGTTTTCAATGTATTAGCGAATTGCCTGGAATATGGAAATCTTTATGGATTCCTTTCATTGGAATATCTTGTACAATAATTTAAGGAACTTTTATATTTGATGTATGATATTCGCTTAAATCGAGAAATGTATCAATGTTATTTTAAATAGTTAAGATTTCATTATTGTTTGCATTTTATAAGGAGTTTGAAAAATGCTTTTTTTTTTTTTAAATGTAAATATATATTTTTTGTTGAATTTATCATGATCTCTAGAGTGTCATTTTTTATCTATGGTGCAATTATGGGTGTTGCCATATTTTAATTTTTATTGAATAGCTATTTTTTTTTTATTATTGATAATTTCATCATAAATAATTATTCGCTTAGGTGTAGTTTTGTTTTTTTTTTCTCTATTGTTGTAATAATTTTTAATAAATTTAGGGGTTTAATTGAAAACTGTTGTAATCTTTATGTGAACTGCGATGATGTATTCGTTGAAGTTAAACTGTAGAAGCTTTTTATAAAAACAGCTGCGAGTCTAGCAATACGAAGCACACCCATAGTGATGTTCGTGTTAATTCATATAATTGTTTAATCTTAAAATGATTATTAACTGATGGTTTAAAGTTGATCACGTGTAATGTATGTAAGGATGAAAGTTACATTATAGACTTATTATATGCTTATAAGGACATTGGAGGTGATCGCGAAATCATTCGCTCTCATTTGCGTTCGTATTTTTTCATGTGTGAATTGAAGCAACGTTTCGCTACTGTCTGTGAAAAAGGGCGTATGTCCAAAGTAAATTTCATACGAGATCTGCAAGATGTCGAACGAAATTGTCATTTTATATGAGTATTACACTAATTATAGGTCAAAAACAGTTTCTATTATCCGGAGTACACAGATATTACTTACGACCTTTCGACCTTACAGTAGTGTTTTCGGTATAATTCAATTTCACGTTGGAAATTCATTCAGAAAAAAGGTTTCAAGGTCGTTTTGAAAGGTTAGATCAAAGAGAATCTTACACATCACATAATCAAGTCTATAATTTAATGTGATCCGTACATACATACATATTGTTAAAAAAAGGTAAATATTATGATAAAAGGCAATTTGTAACTGAAAAATGTTTTACTGTTTTTTGTTAAAATGAACTATTGCAACACACGATAAAGGTGAAATTTCTTTGGCCAGTAACTGTGTATCAAACTTTCATCCATTCTATTTATTTGCTATCTCTTTCTCCGTCACTTACATACGTATATTCCATCTCATAAAAGTCTTTGATTGACGTGACCTTGTAATTTCAGTCGTTGGCTAAAGAACTGTCATATTTAAAAATGGAACGCTTTTAATGCGTGTGATTCGATGTTTAAATTTATGTAATAAATTTGAAAACGATATCGCTATAAGAATATATATGTATGTTGTATATTGGTTTATTAAACGTTATGTTATCGTCCTAGACGCGTCATTAATTGGTATAAGAAAAATGTTTTTTTTTTTTTTATATAAACTAGTCTAAATTATGTTCTTGCGAAGCTGTTAAGGTGTGCTGGTTATAATAAACAGTTTTTTTCTTAATTTTGTTTTTTTTTCCTTGGCGTCTGGGTGGTTTATTCTACTGCGAAATAGCAGAAAGAACTTTTTAGTTCTCAAGGTTGGTGGTGCATTGACGACGAAAGGAGTGTTTCTTACTTACCTAAAATTAATATTTATAGCTAACAAGCACTATATGTATTTTTTAAATAATAGAATACATAAATAATGATGAATTATTTGACAACTTATGGGAAATCCCATTATATGTAACGTCACAAAGTTGGGTACCTACGTCTTATGTCCGATAACTATATTAAAGAATTGTAAACCTTTATTAGTAAGGATCTTAAGATCTTGTTTAAGGAGTAGAAGAAATATCCGGCACGCAGAGGACCATTTTTGTTTAAGCTAATGACTGCTTATTCCAGAAAGTCTTCGTTTTTTTTTACGGATTGTGGAATTGTATACGAGGCGTAATTAAAAAACGATCATATAAATTCGAAATGGCGTAAGTGACGTAAAAAATTATACGCAGAACTTCAAGAGCTCTTTATTTGGAACACAAAAACGATTGATTATTGACGAACATTTACGATTAGTTAAATAAAGGGACCGGACACAAGTGTGAGGTATTTAATATTAACAGTCATCGTCATCATCACACTGCGTGGTCTCTTGATAATTTCGCTTCGTGTATTTTGTAACTTTTGGTGATTTCGTTGATCCTAAAAAATTAGAATTCGTTAATTTATCAAATCATTATAAGGTCTTCAGACCGATTTCCGCCACGACGGCCAATCTCAAGATAGGTTAGCCAACTGCGCAAGAGATATTATAGTGCACGAGTGTGTGCGCAAACACAGGTGCACTCTCTGTTCCCTAACTCTCATAATCCGATGGGACGGCAATCCGACTCGACCGAAAAGAGTTCAGACACCGGAGCAACGGCTTTGCGAGGTGCGGGAGTGTATACATATCCAACTTTAAAACCCGGCCTGCTACTGAGAATTTTCTGAAAGAAAAATCCAATAACTTTTTATTGGCCCTACCTGAGAATTGAACCCAGGACCTCCGGGTCAGCGACCTTATATTAATGACGGCCAACGAGGCAGTCAAACCATTATATATATAGTTTATATCTATGAAGGAGGAAAGGTAAACAAACAGAACTAAAGTAACCTATGGTATTCATTATGGAATCTTGAAAAGCTGGCGTTTTAAATCTCTTTAACTATTTAACACAGTTACATTCGCGTTTAAAATTTTAGTATATACTAAACTTTGTTACTAAACCGATAGATTTTGTCCAAGGGAACGGGAACTCGGGTGAAACCGCGTGCAAAATGTTAGTAGATAGTATTCTAAAAAAATTACCATCAAGTGTGGAGACCTTTACGCACGGTGGTCGGAAAATACGCGCCTGTCGCAACAAGCTACTCGTGTTACTTATGTCCAAACGCCAATTGTTGAACATCTCCCGAATACCCTGTTTCAAGTTGAAAAATGTGTGTTTTCTCTCTGGAAAAAAAGTCATATTAATGTTTGGTCGATTTTGCTATAGTTCTTAACTCAGCTGCACTCCGTCCGCCGGGCTTTTGTCGTTGGCCCACTTGATGTTACTTTATTTTGAACTGTATTCAATTTCAAAGGTTTTTATTGACACCTAAATAATTTGAATTAAGCAACTGCCTGTGGCCACGGACACTGCAGTGTTCGATAAACCCGTTCATAGTTTTTTAATTTGTAACAATCCCGAAACCTAAGTTATCATTACCTAAACATTTTTTGTTTGTATGCGATATAGTATCGAGCGTAGTAACACGTGTTTGTGCTATAAAGAAAAGGTTGAGTATACACAATAAAATCAGTCACGAGCTACTACGCAAATATAATTTTTAGGAACAAACGCGACCTATTTTGTGCGTCCACACTGAATTCGCGGTGACTAAGGCTTAAGGCGAGCGCGAGGGCGGGAGCGCGCCATGGCCTAGGTGACGAGCGAGCTGATATAGCTCTAAATTGTTAGCAGAGGCACTGATACCGAGCGATATGACTGAATTGGTTGCATTAGCCCGCACATTAGGTCGCTTGTTGCCTAGGCCTGTCACTAAAGGTGCTAGACGCTAAAGGCGATTTCACATGTTTGATACTTCCCTTCATCACAACCGCGTTCGGCCGTGAATGCACACGAGTTGAGTATCTATTATTTTCTTCCCTTACCTTTTATAATAACATTCAATAGAATATTCAAGGGAACGACATCCCATTGAAAGAGTCTCAGTTGTAGATTGCTGATTTGATACAATATAGAATAAATATCGTCTCGGCTGTATGATGATGTGTTTACGTTTAGTAGTTGAATAAATCTAAAAAAAAAAATACATTCCATGATGAATTAAAATTATTTTTGTTACTTTTTACTCTGTCTTGGGTTTCATGACAATGTCTATCAACATAGATCACTTAATAGAAGCCTAAGTTTTTAATTGAATTTCAATAATAAATGATTAGTTATTATTAACATATATATTATGTACGCGCTTGGTGTACTTTATGTATTATATACATTTTTTTATTAATTTTAATTAATTTGACGGGCCGGTTGGCGTGGTAGATACTTGCTTTTCACGCTGAAGGTTGTGGTTTCGATTCCCACCCAGGACAGACATTCGTGTGCATAAACATGTCTGTCCTGAGTGATGTTTGTCCTGTGTCTGGGTGTAATTACCTATATAAGTATGTATTTACAAAAGAAAAGTAGTATATGTGGTATATAAGTTGTCTGATTTCCATAGAACATGGAAACATGGTATCCCATAGACATTGATAAAAAATATATATTAACCATTCCTTACATCATCAACGCCTTTTTTTTTTTGTTGTTGAGGAGGAAAGGCGTTGACGCCTTAAATAAAATTCGAAAATTTAAAACCTCAGTAGATTATAAGCAAATTACACATTGTTTAAAGTGAATATCAGGAAGAAACACAAACGTATTTACATAAATCACATAAAAAACATAAAATCGACCTCACAATAACTTGATTTAATTTAAAAATATTACGTCAAAAATATTCTGTACCTTAATACGACAGGATCATTTGAAAATAGCCTTTTCGGATTAGTTACGTTAACCTTTATACCAGACAACATAGGAGTGATCATATCTTGACAGTGTACCCATTCAATCTTGTCGTGCAACATTTCAAAGTTGTAAACACGTCTGTAGAAAATCTCCAACGGTTTCTTAAATCGGACCCGTTTTTCTCTATGAAGATGTATCTTTGATCTGTTCGACTTCAACCTTAACACGTTATCTGTGACATTCGGAAAATTCGCGGTATTGTATCTGTCATCTTTGACAGCTGACGTTTTACTTTTTACAGGTCGCAATTTAAATTTTTCGTTAAATTTCTTTGGATCGAAATCCATGACGGGCGTAATCGGAAGGTTTTCGTTTTGGACATATTCATAATCTTCGAGTGCAGTGTCTTTCACGTCCACAGGGTACAAATCTTTTGTTCTTTTGTTAAGAATATCCTCTTTTATTTTCTGTCTCAAAACATTTATTCTCTCTTTTGGTTTTAATGTTGCGGGTGTAATTTTGAAACTCGTTTCTCTTATTGTCAGAGCTATTGGACACAATTATAAATAATGTTTTACTTAAAGTAGTATTGAAGTAATTATTGCTACGTGTGATGAACAGGGCGCGTCGCTAGAGAACATATTTACAAAGAAATATTAACTTATAAATTTGATCATTGAATTACGGTGTTAAACACATTCGTTGTCTTTTTGGCTGACTTATAGGGCCGAATTTTGAGGGAGGCCCCGGAGCAACAAGTTTTTTTTTCAGTCGGGTATTTTAATAATTTATAGCAGATTTAATCTGCAAATTATTTTAATAAATATAATATAATAGATATAGTATAGTACAATAATTATACTTTATTTTATTATATCTATGTACATAATATATTAAAAAAGTTCATTCGCTAAAATTAGGATTTTTTACTATTATGATTTAAGTTAAAATTAAGTTGAAAATGACGCACTATGTGGTTTTTTATTTAACGTTAATTAAGAGTAGGCAGGTAAGTAATAATGAGTTTTAGACAATTGTGTAAAGTTGGTTAGACATCTTCTATTTCCTTTGATAACTCAAATAAAAAAGTAACGATTATGAAAGACGCCTAGTCTACTGCCACAAGTCCCCAAACCACGTGGGGTACTTGGAGTAAATACGCTTTTGAAATAAATACGTCACATGTTCTAATTTATATATATTATACAAAATAACGTACCTAAAATAAAAATCGTGATTACTAACATGTCAAACGCAATCTTAAAAACTATTCGCACATTTCGAAACACAAAAACATTCGCTACGATTAAATGCAACCGAGCATTATAAAACAACCACTCAAATATTCGTTTCCATTTTTAAATAATGTTTTTGTTTTGTTGACAGTTGAATTTTTTTTTTTAATGAAAATAAAACCTCTTTTTCATTATTTAATTTATTTAATTACAAACTTATAACGTAGCTGCATACTCGCATGTCAACCTTTTCGTATTCTGCAAAAAAATAAATATTAACGTTAATAGATATTCTTTATCCACTAATGATAGTGACAGTAATGTGTCTCTACATTCGAATTTAAATAGTTTAAACGCGACCAGGAGTTGTAGCCGCGGTTTGCGTGGTGGAAAAATATGGCCCACCGCACTCGCAACGCTCCCTTCACTTCCTTCGTCGAACTAAAAACCACCTGAGGAATTATTCTCCCTAATTCCTGCTTCCCCCTTCCTTCACAAGTCTACGCGTGCTGGCTCTCGCTGTCACCGACTAACTGTGACATCAATTCCATCGCGCACAAAGAAATTTGGCAACTCCTTTCTTTGTCGCACTTCCAAAAAATGGAATTCCTTACCAGCTCACGTATTCCCCTCCTCTTACGACCCGGGTTCCTTCAAACGAGGCGTGAAGAGGCACCTTGCGGGCCGGCAAGGCGAGGGCGGCTAGTGCAGAACCTTCTTCCCGACTGTACTGGCCGTCCTCGCGTTTGGACTCTACTACCACTTAACATCAGGTGGAGTAGAGACATTTGCATCCCGGCTTATATAAAAAAAAAGCTTTCACGCCGTGAATATAAAGCGGGACATTAGACTATTTACAAAAGAGCTCTGTAAGAACAAAGTTTCGAGACTCGAAACGAATAGAATTCGCAAAATATCAGAAAGTGGGACTTGTGACTATAATAATTATAACATTGAAATTACACAAAAACGGCATTATCACCGTAACTGTTCACTATACTTTTCATCATTCCACGAGTGACATACGAAGGGAGTTCATACAGAACAGCGCTGACAGAGTGCGATGACGTTTGAAATGATTTGTCATAGCATTTAAAGAGCTTTTGTAGCGCTGTATTTAAATAGCCTAAAGTAAAAAAACAGATTGGGGCCGAAAGTTGTCGAGAGCAACAGGTCCAACGCGCGAGCTAGTGAGGCTCTAATTCAGGCTCAAAGAGAGGCCATGGTTGAGCGCCTGAGCATGACTCTTAAGGCAGTGTCCGATTGGGACGATGCCAATTTGGTCATGTTCAATGCAACCAAGTCGCAGGCGTGTCTATTTTTCGTCAAAAAGAGGGAATTCCAGCTACCTCCCTCTTTCAAATGTGCCCGTACCTATAACTGACCACTTTTACCTTCTTGGCGTTACTCTCACGTCAACTCTAAATTTCGGCTCTTTTATTGAATCCAAAGCCCAAATAGCCGCCCGAAAGCTTGGTATCCTCTCCAAGGTGAGATGTTTCTTTACTCCAGAACAATTGCTCAGCTTATACAAAGCACAAGTGAGGTCTTGCATGGAGTACTGCTCTCACCTTTGGGACGGCTCTGCTAAGCACCACCTTCGAGCTCTAGAGTTGATTGAGAAATGTGCCAGAAGGCTGATAGGAGACCACACATTTGTCGAGTCAAGACTCCAAAGTCTTGAACATCGACGTGTGGTTGTATCGCTTGCAGTCTTCTATCAGATACATTTCGGAGAATGTGCGCAGGAATTACATGATCTAATTCCTTCCCCCCTTTTACTATCGGACGGCCAGGCAAACGCGACCAAAACGCCATAGGTACACAGTGGAACTTCCCCGCCTACGTACGAAGCGCTTTGAATCCACATTCATTATTCGCACTGCGAAACTGTGGAATGCTTTGCCCGAGTCCATATTTCCAGATAGTTACAATGTAGGTGTGTTCAAATCCAGGGTAAACGGGTTCCTTTTGGGCAGGCGCGCTTCACCCTAAATCGTGACTATGCTTAAGAAAAAAAAAGCAAAGATAATAATTCTTTACTCTTTTCCGACAATCTATATAACTTGTATTTCGATCTTCTCGTTAGAATCTACGTTCCGTACGAAATAAACTTTAATTTTTTTTAATGATGTATAATGACTATTAAAATAAGCAAAAGTGCCCGTAAGAGCCCACTTGAATAGAGCATAATTAGAATTTTGATTTGATTTGCAAAAGGATAAAAGTGACATAAGAAACATACCTTCTAAAATGCCACTTTGACAGTTCGCGCGTTCGAAAGAGCATTTATTTTTAAAAAGTACAACATGGTTGTCAATACTGCTAGCTCCACACACGGGGTCCAAATCGTCTGGGCAATGTGACGGACAGCCGCTTCGTGAAAACATTACATAATGCATACAGAAATTTGTGTCCACCATATCGTATTCTAAAAGAAAAGTAAAGGTTTTATACGTACATTTTTACTACAAAGGCTAAATAACAAGCAAAAATAATTAAAAAAGGTTTCTTTAGTAAAAGCACAACAATGCACAAGGGAGTAGAGAAGCGGTGGAGGGACATGTCATACAAGAGCGTTGAAGGGCGAGTGAGCCAGTGTAATTACAGGCACAAGGCACATAACATCTTAGTTCCCAAGGTTGGTGGCGTATTGGCGATGTAAGCGCTGGTTAACATTTCTTACTATGCCAATGTCTATGTTGGTGACCACTTACCATCAGGTGGCCCATATGATCGTAGGCCTACCTATTCTATAAAAAAAATGCCGTTTACTGTCACGGCATACGATTCGGTCCGACACATAAGCGCGCCAATATATGTTTCACAAAATAATTAATACTCACTCAAATTTCCTCGATAGTTTGCACACTTGTTATTTAATATAATGTGACATGCGCTCTGGAACCATTTAAAACGCATCGTTTTCCTGTTCAACCCGCACGCTATCTTGTGGTAAGCATTGCAATGGTATGGGTCGCAATAGTCCATCCACACAGGGTTAAATGGCTTATTGAAACGGTTGACCCACGTCTCGTCCATCATGGGCTTCCATATTTCATCTGGTTTTTGGTGTTATATATAATTTTTAAAAATGTTTGTAGAGTAGTTCTTTTTACGAAATAAATAGGTGGACGGGCACATGGGCAGCTTGATGCTAGCACAAGGCCTTACCGCCTACTAAATCCGTTTTATCCGTGCAGTGACGGAGAAAGAATACATTTCACTGCCCCTTTCCCATGGGTGTCGTAAGAGGCGACTAAGGGATATCATCTGGTGGTAGGATGATAAACATCCGCCTGGCTTGTTACCACCGTACGCATGGTGAAAATCTCGTGAAGTGGCTTGCAGCCGCGTTTCGAGGTCAGCCAGCGTACAGCCAGTGCCCGAGCGAGCATTGCCGCGATGGGTGTTGGTCCAGTGGAGACGGCGGCTGAACCAATGCTGGGGGAAACACGCCTCCACACTTTGCCCATCCCTATCGTGGCAATACGTCGCTCGCTTCATGTCTCTTTACGAGGCGTGAAGAGGCATCTTGCGGGCCGGCAAGGCGAGGGCGGCTAGTGCAGAATCTTCTTCCAGACTGTACTGGCCGTCCTCGCGTTTGGACTCTACTACCACTTAACATCAGGTGGAGTAGAGTCATTTGCCCACCCGGCAAATATAAAAAAAAAAAAAAAAAATATATATATATATATCATTATCACGTATTTCATTAGATTAATTATCTATATTATTATTGACAGAACGTCAGGCTGAATGATTAGGGTCTGTGCCGAATACTTCAACAGTAATAATTAATACGTATATGGAGTACTATTAAATAGACATAATTACCCATTTACTAATATATAAACGCGAAAGTGTTACTAAATAATAAAACTTGTTGCAAACTTTTTAAATTAAATTTTATACAATTACAAAATAAATAAATAAAAAACAATTATTGTCTTTTTTTGTCAACAGTACTTTGGTCTAGAGCTTCATTATATAAGACGACGGTCATCTGAAGCGAACGTGTACTGGTATTATCGTATATATATTGGAGTTACTTCGGATACTTACCATGAAATCTATCTCGAATGAAATTCGGATTATCATATTTAGACGATGGTCTGCAAAAAGGTTTTCGTTTAGACAAACTTAAATTAATGTTGGCTGTTTAACGCACGATCATAGCTCGTGTTATCGAGCTGTCTTTTCGTCGGCTTATTATTTAATAGCTTCAATAGTACAATGGCTTACGGGCGAACTAGCGATCTAAAAGGCGCTTCGTCTGACTGATTAACAATTATCTTTTTTATGCCAATAATGACCTTTCTTAGACAATTGATATCTTGGGTTACAACATTGCAATTTTCATAGGGTTGTCTAATTTAAAAATATATATATTGTATGTTACTCGCTGATAATATAGCTTTCTATATGTGGCCGAGATGGTCCAGTGGTAAGAACACGTGAATCTTAACCGATGATCGTGGGTTCAAACCGGGCAAGCACCACTGAATTTTCATGTGCTTAATTTGTGATTATAATTCATCTCGTGCTTTACGGTGAAGGAAAACATCGTAAGGAAACCTGCATGTGTCTAATTTCACTGAAATTCTGCCACATGTATATTCCACCAACACGCATTGGAGCAGCGTGGTGGAATAAGCTCCAAAACCTTCTCCTCAAAAGGGAGAGGAGACCTTAGCCCAGCAGTAGGACATTAACAGGCTGTTACTTTACTTACTGTTTACCTTCAGAATGGTGCACCTAAGGGCGAAGGGTCTAGACGCCTTGCATCATAAGTCAAGGTCTGACTGTAAGTGCTTTCCAAACTTGTAGCAGCAACTGACTATTTATTTACAGAGATACTCATTTGTTTTATGAGTCGGTTCTTGGTATTGAAAGCCATTTGATCCGTAATAATCAAGCCAATGATCACAATTCTACTAAATAACGACGAGGAATCGTTTCTTGATAACAAAACTGGACTGTTACATACAAAAGTTAAATATTTTGATATGATTTTATTTAACTTGCAACATTTGTTAGTTTGTCAAAGTCAAATCCGGCATACTGAGTCAAACCACTTCCTCTTATCCTACGGAGTTGAAATTTTATACATTGGTGAAGTTTCGACTACGATGACTTTTTATGATAAGCCAAGATGACAGGATGTGCATATACCGGCAAAGTCGACTGGGTAACCAATTAAGACGAGAACGAAATTGTGAAACGTGGTCATATTTGCGTAATCCAAATATAAACCGAATAAATGTATTTTGAAGTCTCTCAAGCTTATTTAATTGGTCTTCGGTTAAGTCAACAAAGCTTGCGTCAACATAATCAAGAATAGGAGGAAGGAGTAGTCTGTGCGAGCATAATTTTGGTAGGAATAGGAAGAAAATGTCGAAGACGACGCAAAGACCTCAGCGCAACAAACACCTTCCTGCTGATTACATACCTTAGTACCTTTACATGACGATTCCAGCTAAGAGTATTATTGTATACAAACTAAGTCAAACAATTTATCCTATGGAGTTGAAATTTCACATGTTAGTTCAGCTTCGTGTACGATACATTTTTATGATAAGCCAAGATTGGTTCTAAACGAAGGAATCAAGGAACAGTATATACATGAAATGTTGTCGATTTTCATTTTTATTTTCAATTATGGCAACTAATTAAGTTTTATTCTTACCTGGTATGATTATAACGCTCATGACGTGCACAATCTAAAAAAAAAAATTAATATGGATGAAAAATTTTATAAAGCACAATAGATTAATCCTTTGATTGTTTATAAAAATAACTCACCAGCGTAATCAGAAATTAAAAAAAATAAAATTACCAACGTAACTGACATATTTGTTTGAATATAATTTCTGAACGTAATCACTTATGCATTTAAGAAGTCAATTAGCCGTTTTAATGAGACGTTTGAAGTTTAATAATTAACTGTATAATTTTGAACGGATCATTTAATTATATGATTAACCACGATTGATTTTTTTTTTTATTAAACTGATTTTACTTTTTTTTAATTATTTGCCTTTATTTACGAGTAAAATAAGATTTATATATTTTTTATGTTTTGGGTTATCGGACGGGCAAATAGGCCTCCTGATGTTAATTATTTATTCGCCTGTAGACATCTCAAAGAGAGATTAGCCAACTTTGCAGGACATATTTTAGTGAACAAGTGTATACGCAAAAACCGGTGCACTATTCTCTCACTCTTATAATCATATGGCACGGCAATCCAACTCGACCGGAATGATTGCAGGAGTATCAACGGCTTTTATGCTTTTTGAGACATGGGAGTGTACACACTTCTAATTTTCTGACTCCAGGCCACTAAAAAACCAGCGGTACCCTTTCCGTCTTAACGAGGAACACCACGGGATCACTTGCATATGCTACCGTGACGCTCTGACGGACGGCCCGCCTATTATTTACGCAGGCCCTCATTCTCTAGGGGGATTACAAGGGTACTAAAAACCCCCCTAGTCACTCAACTCACTCAAAAACTCAAGAAGTTTTTATTGGACCTGAGGTTTGTAACTAGGGCCTCGAGAACCGCGGCCTTACATCTAGCTACTAAACCAACGGCACCGAGGCAGTAATTTGTATACAAAATGAGTAAGATTACGTTATAAATAAATATATATCTTCCACTCATTTAATACTAACCAAATCCTGTAGATGTTGCCAGAGTAATTAAAATAAACACCAGATTTTTTGATTTAAATTTATTTATATAAATTTAATAAAATAATACATAAAATGTTTGTACCTTACACATATTAATAATCACACTTGAATACAATATATTTAAATTTTTTTAATCCTAAATCATAGATTGTGATACTGCTGGTAATAGCAGACACATTAATGTAAATCAAAGATACGATTACACACAAGGCGCGGACAACACTTCCGTTGAGATACAAATACATGTTACCTATGATGTGTGATAACACACAAAAACACTCTCAAGCCATAGTGTTTCATATAACATAACCAACATAGTAAAATACATTTTAGATATACAATTGTACAATATCCCAAGGCCAAAGGAGTAAAGATAAAAAACCAATTGCTAATACAGTTCTCGATTAATATATTTATACTATAATACTATTTATAATGCATCTTTACATAAACACATGAATAACATTGGAGTGACTGTCTGTGATTTCGAAATAACTGTTTTACTTACTGTCTTTTTCAGTTACTATGGCTATTTGCGAGTTATCAAAACAATATTTTTTCTATTTTTGTTTACTGCTGCAACCTTATAACTTAAATATCTTATATGTATAATTCAAATAAGCATTACTTACTTTAAAATGTATATAAATAAAAAACAATAAAAGTATAATATAAGATATTCAAAAAACGAAATTCCGGCGAATCATTACCACAGATTATAAAATCTCGACCAATGTTGTCATATCAAAATTTATTTGTCTTTTCTCCTTCGGTTGGAATAGGCTTTACGATGGTGCAAATGTTGTCTACATATAAAAACTAAATATCAACTTGTTCTTAATTACTAAACAACATTATTTTTATTTATCCAAACATCAATTTCATCATAACAGGATCAACTTTTCTATTTCTCTTGGCTTTTTTTGATTCAATTCCACAAGTTTCACAGACCTCATTTCTTTTACGCTTTCCTGTATATTCATGAGGAAAACCAACTATTTTATATGGTGCGAAATAATCAACAAGATATTCTATCTCTTTGTTAGCACAATGAGTAGCGAAGCTCACGTCTATTCGCTCCCATGACACGCACGAAACTGAGCAATTTCCTTCTTTGTAATCCTGCCATCGCATTTCCGATAAATCTACAAATAAGTAACTTTTATAACACTTCTTCACGCATGAGGTGTGTGAACTATCCTCGCTCTCGTGTCTACATAAATGTATTCTAGTAGATTCTTCGTTATCTGTCACCCCGGGCACTAGTTCTGGCATTAAACTGAAAAATAAACACATCTATTTAAGGTAACATAACTTATATATTGAATAGAGGAAAAACTTATAGAATATATATGGAAAACTCTTTACTCGGTGGTAGGGTTTTGTGCAAGCCACAAAATGTCTTCGGGCGGTGGTGACCGCACCATAACTTTCTAGAAACGCTCACACTCATATTTGCCTATACCCTATTCGTATCGAAGATCTCAAGACATACAAACCATAGATTTACATATTTCATGTGACTCACTAATAGCTCTGCTATATAATGGACTACAAACAGTTTGTGATTAATACATCTTTATTTACAATAATTTACTATTTCACTCCACTACTTACATCCACTTCGTGATATTAAAATTCAAAATGCCATTTGTTTTGCATATCCATGATGAATAGCATTGATTATTCAAGATCTCGACCAAAGATATCACGTCAATCCAATGTCAAAGTTGTTAAGTTTTCACTCCTATTTAATTAGAGTTGACTATATATCAATTCCCATATATATAAAATCTTCAATAGATTTCCACAATTCTGAGAATTTGCTTAAAGCAACAAAATTTGAATAATATATTTAACAATCAAAAATTACCTGTATAATCGCCATTTTTCCGAACCCACAAATACTTTCATGTCTAATTGTTTGTATATCTCATTAAAGACACATTCATAACCATATTTAGCATATGTGTGTATTGCAATTGCATTATTCTCATTCCGGTTCAACCACGTTCTAATTTCAAACATCATTCTTTGTAGGCCATTACATCGCTTCTTCTGGTTTTCGAATGTCAAATGCAGAAGGGTTGTGTCAACATACATCGCATCCAGTTTTATTGGTTTATCGTCAACATGAAGATGTTTGTAGCTTGGCAAGTCCTTAGGATTGATACGGACTTCTCCAGTATACAGAATGTTTTGTGTCGTTGTTGAGAATAAAAACATTGTTGATCCAACGTTGTGACCAGCTTGTATCAATGTGACAGTGAGACATAATTCCGGTATGTCTTTTTCGGGCAAACCAGGCAAAGATATTTGTGTCGAGCCTAAAATTTTGAAATAAAACAACCATTGTAACTTTCAAAAGCACTTGTTAGAGACTTTAAAAAACTTTGTTTATTATAATTTACTGTGTAACTTCGTATCACATGTCTTTTTGGTCTAATGGCTTGTATAGGACCGCAGATATTGATGATGATGAGGTCCTGGGTTAAAACCCCAACTCGGGCCACTAAGAAGTTATTGGTTTTTACAATCAAAAATTTCTCAGTAGCAGCCTAGTGTCTAGAAGTTAGAAGTGTGTACTGCCTTTCCATGCCTCGGAAAGCTGGTATTGGTAGCTCATACGTAGCTCGGCAGGGTTGGCTCATATATGCACTCTCTATTCCCAAACTCATAATCCGAATAGATGGCAATTACAACAAAACGGGAAAGTGTTCAGGCGCAGAACCAGCGGCTTTACGTGCTTTTCGAACGGAAGTATGCACTTCACACTTTAGCTTTCGCACTCCAGTCTACGAGTAAGAATCTTCAACAAAAAGCCCAATAACTTTTCTTTTTTTTTATTGGTCCTACCTGGGGTTTGAACTCGGGACCTCGGGTTCGTCGGCGTCATAATAATGTACAAAGTTTCGAGCAAATATATGATTAAGAATGAATGAAAACAATAACATACCCATTTTTAGACCTCGAACGCATTTCATTAATCTCTCATCATTTCTTTCGTCATTTATAATGGCCGCTGTTAGCTCGTTCGTATATATTGTGATGTTGTTCTTCAATAAAACGTCTAATAGCTGAGGTGAATGTAGCCCTTTTATGTGGTCTGAGTGATAATCGCTCAGGAAGTAAGCTCTAACGCCTCGATGTTTAGAATTTTCGAAGTTATCAACATACACGCCCGGGATCTGTGCAATTTTTCCACGGAAAGAACTTCTCACTAATTCCGGTATGGATGACATTATTTTTAATATATAAAAGTATTTATATATCAGCAGTGGCTTTATTTTTTAGTTAATACTCAATGGCTTCAGTTTCGATTTATCACCCTTTTGTGTTGTCGAGTCTGTTGTTGTATTCGGTGTTGTCAATAATGACAAATGATTTTAATTTGAAATTTGAACGGTCAATTTCGAACGCGATAGTGTTGTAACGAATCGTCTGCCATTAGAAGTTATTGTCTATGGCAAATTGTCGTATTTTTTTGAAAAGCAAAGTATTGTACTCCATTCGTATTATGTGTTCTGTAAACTTAAAATAATACTTTTAATATCATTAAAATCATGATGAAAAGATGTTAAGAATTACAACGCGAAGTTGTGTTTTTCTTTTAATTCATATTAGTTTAACTCATTACTCATAATAATCAAATAATCAATTAAGTTTGTACTTGTTTAGGCACGTTTTAATTTAAAAATATTTATGTATGATATTATGTACTAGATGGGCCGTCATACATAAAAGCTTGCCCAAGAAGTCATTTTAACTATTACGATTCCAATAATATAATTATAATCAATTATAGCAACAATGACATTATACCGTAGACAGAGAAACAAATTGTTTCTCTGTCTACGCATTATACATATAACGTAAAGCAAAAAAAAGCATGTAAGCAACGCGCGCATTTTGAAGACTCAAACGTCCCTATTGAGGCGATTTATGACTTATTATTTTATATTAGGAAGTCACGCAAAACGAATGGAAAATTAATAAATTAATATAAGTAATTAAAAAATATTACTTTAGTTTTGTCACAATATATAGATTTTTTAAAATAGATATTCGTTTATTAATTCGTATTTAATGTGTAATATAGAATGTTTACAAAAAATAGAAAGATACCGAAACATCCGATGGAGGTATTATTATTATGCATATAAAGTAACGACAAAAATTATTATTTAATTTTTAAACTGTAGAAAACTCAAAATATAGATTACTTTTATGCATAGCAACACTCAAGTTATTGTTTTCAAAATAAAACAAGAGTAAGACTTTCGACTCTAATCTTTCGAGCTAATATGGACCCGATTTAAATTTATGATTTCACTTGCCCATATTGGCTGCGATTCATATCTAGCCACTAATCTTTTACACTTCTGTTGGATCTGTTGTTTTTTTATAAAATTACCAACAATATAATACTGTCCAGAAATACTTATAAAAATCCAACTTAGAGTTCTTGCTAAATATCCTCGATCTCCGATAACACCCCTCTGCCCACCCTTGCGAAGAACTGTTATTGGTGCAATTTCACCAATTCCAAGACTCTGTATACTCCCTAAACCAGGTGTATTCTTTTGTCGACATTCACGCGGATTCCATTCGAAACCTTAGAAATTATGTAGACAGGTACTCGAATGATAAATAGTTATGAGTATCACTTGTTGAACATATTTGTAAATTGTTTATTTTTATTTATTTATATACTCTGTTTCTTTCTTTTTTTGTATTTATGAACTGGAACTGGTATAGATATTCCATTCGGATGTTGTGTTTACTTTTAATTAATCTCCACACTTAGATAATAAAGTTGTATTTATTGTTTCTTTTAATGTATTAGTGTAAGCGATTGTAAGTAAACCTAAGAAATAAAATAATATTGGCCAACGAGGCAATCAACTGTATACAAAATGAGTTAGGTTCTCTTATAAATAAATATATATCTTGTATTCATTCAATACTAACAAAATCCTATAGATGTTGCCAGGGTTATTAAAATAAATACCAGATTTTTTGTAAAAAAATTATTTAATTTTAATTATCAAAATTTAATAAAATAATATATAATTTGTTTGTACCTTTCACATTTTAATAATCACACTTGAATACAATATATTTAATTTTTTTTAATCCTAAATCATTGATTGTGATACTGCTGGTAATAGCAGACACATTAATGTAAATCAAAGATACGATTACACACAAGGCCCGGACAACACTTCCGTTGAGATACAAATACATGTTATGATGTGTGATAACACACAAAAACACTCTCAAGCCATAGTGTTTCATATAACATAACCAACATAGTAAAATACATTTTAGATATACAATCATACAATACCCCAAGGCCAGAGGAGTAAAGATAAAAAAACCAATTGCTAATACAGTTCTCGATTAATATATTTATACTATAATACTATTTATAATGCATCTTTACATAAACACATGAATAACATTGGAGTGACTGTCAGTGATTTCGAAATAACTGTTTTACTTACTGTCTTTTTCAGTTACTATGGCTATTTGCGAGTTATCAAAACAATATTTTTTCTATTTTTGTTTACTGCTGCAACCTTATAACTTAAATATCTTATATGTATAATTCAAATAAGCATTACTTACTTTAAAATGTATATAAATAAAAAACAATAAAAGTATAATATAAGATATTCAAAAAACGAAATTCCGGCGAATCATTACCACAGATTATAAAATCTCGACCAATGTTGTCATATCAAAATTTATTTGTCTTTTCTCCTTCGGTTGGAATAGGCTTTACGATGGTGCAAATGTTGTCTACATATAAAAACTAAATATCACCTTGTTCTTAATTACTAAACAACATTATTTTTATTTATCCAAACATCAATTTCATCATAACAGGATCAACTTTTCTATTTCTCTTGCCTTTTTTTGTTTCAGATCCACAAGTTTCACAGACCTCATTTCTTTTACGCTTTCCTGTATATTCATGAGGAAAACCAATTATTTTATTCGGTGCGAAATAATCAACAAGATATTCTATCTCTTTGTTAGCACAATGAGTAGCGAAGCTCACGTCTATTCGCTCCCATGACACGGACGAAACTGAGCAATTTCCTTCTTTGTAATCCTGCCATCGCATTTCCGATAAATCTACAAATAAGTAACTTTTATAACATTTCTTCACGCATGAGGTGTGTGAACTATCCTCGCTTTCGTGTCTACATAAATGTATTCTAGTAGATTCTTCGTTATCTGTCACCCCGGGCACTAGTTCTGGCATTAAACTGAAAAATAAACACATCTGTTTAAGGTAACATAACTTATATATTGAATAGAGGAAAAACTTATAGAATATATATGGAAAACTCTTTACTCGGTGGCAGGGTTTTGTGCAAGCCACAAAATGTCTTCGGGCGGTGGTGACCGCACCATAACTTTCTAGAAACGCTCACACTCATATTTGCCTATACCCTATTCGTATCGAAGATCTCAAGACATACAAACCATAGATTTACATATTTCATGTGACTCACTAATAGCTCTGCTATATAATGGACTACAAACAGTTTGTGATTAATACATCTTTATTTACAATAATTTACTATTTCACTCCACTACTTACATCCACTTCGTGATATTAAAATTCAAAATGCCATTTGCCAAATGCCATATACATGATGAATAGCATTGATTATTCAAGATCTCGACCAAAGATATCATGTCAATCCAATGTCAAAGTTGTTAAGTTTTCACTCCTATTTAATTAGAGTTGACTATATATCAATTCCCATATATATAAAATCTTCAACAGATTTCCACAATTCTGAGAATTTGCTTAAGGCAACAAAATTTGAATAATATATTTAACAATCAAAAATTACCTGTATAAACGCCATTTTTCCGAACCCACAAATACTTTCATGTCTAATTGTTTGTATATCTCATTAAAGACACATTCATAACCATATTTAGCATATGTGTGTATTGCAATTGCATTATTCTCATTCCGGTTCAGCCACGTTCTAATTTCAAACATCATTCTTTGTAGGCCAATACATAGCTTCTTCTGGTTTTCGAATGTCAAATGCAGAAGGGTTGTGTCAACATACATCGCATCCAGTTTTATTGGTTTATCGTCAACATGAAGATGCTTGTAGCTTGGCAAGTCCTTAGGATTGATACGGACTTCTCCAGTATACAGAATGTTATGTGTCGTTGTTGAGAATAAAAACATTGTTGATCCAACGTTGTGACCAGCTTGTATCAATGTGACAGTGAGACATAATTCCGGTATGTCTTTTTCGGGCAAACCAGGCAAAGATATTTGTGTCGAGCCTAAAATTTTGAAATAAAACAACCATTGTAACATTCAAAAGCACTTGTTAGAGACTTTAAAAAACTTTGTTTATTATAATTTACTGTGTAACTTCGTATCACATGTCTTTTTGGTCTAATGGCTTGTATAGGACCGCAGGTATTGATATTGAGGTCCTGGGTTAAAACCCCAACTCGGGCCACTAAGAAGTTATTGGTTTTTACAATCAAAAATTTCTCAGTAGCAGCCTAGTGTCTAGAAGTTAGAAGAGTGTACAATTCCATGCCTCGGAAAGCCGGTATTGGTAGCTCATACGTAGCTCGGCACGGTTGGCTCATATATGCACTCTCTATTCCCAAACTCATAATCCGAATAGATGGCAATTACAACAAAACGGGAAAGTGTTCCGGCGCAGAACCACCGGCTTTACGTGCTTTTCGAACGGAAGTATGCACTTCACACTTTAGCTTTCGCACTCCAGTCTACGAGTAAGAATCTTCAACAAAAAGCCCAATAACTTTTCTTTTTTTTATTGGTCCTACCTGGGGTTTGAACTCGGGACCTCGGGTTCGTCGGCGTCATAATAATGTACAAAGTTTCGAGCAAATATATGATTAAGAATGAATGAAAACAATAACATACCCATTTTTAGACCTCGAACGCATTTCATTAATCTCTCATCATTTCTTTCGTCATTTATAATGGCCGCTGTTAGCTCGTTCGTATATATTGTGATGTTGTTCTTCAATAAAACGTCTAATAGCTGAGGTGAATGTAGCCCTTTTATGTGGTCTGAGTGATAATCGCTCAGGAAGTAAGCTCTAACGCCTCGATGTTTAGAATTTTCGAAGTTATCAACATACACGCCCGGGATCTGTTTAATTTTTCCACGGAAAGAACTTCTCAGTAATTCCGGTATGGATGACATTATTTTTAATATATAAAAGTATTTATATATCAGCAGTGGCTTTATTTTTTAGTTAATACTCAATGGCTTCAGTTTCGATTTATCACCCTTTTGTGTTGTCGAGTCTGTTGTTATATTCGGTGTTGCCAATAATGACAAATGATTTTAATTTGAAATTTGAACGGTCAATTTCGAACGCGATAGTGTTGTAACGAATCGTCTGCCATTAGAAGTTATTGTCTATGGCAAATTGTCGTATTTTTTTGAAAAGCAAAGTATTGTACTCCATTCGTATTAGGTGTTCTGTAAACTTCGCGTTGTAATTCTCAACATCTTTTCATCATGATTTTAATGATATTAAATGTATTATTTTAAATAAATTTAATATTATTTTAAATACATTTAATATCATTAAAATCATGATGAAAAGATGTTGAGAATTACAACGCGAAATTGTGTTTTTCTTTTAATTCATATTAGATTAACTCATTACTCATAATAATTAAATAATCAATTAAGTTTGTACTTGTTTAGGCACTTTTTTATTTAAAAATATTTGTATGATATTATGTACTAGATGGGCCGTCATACATAAAAGCTTGCCCAAGAAGTCATTTTAACTATTACGAATCCAATAATATAATTATAATCAATAATAGCAACAATGACATTATACATATAACGTGAAGCAGGTAATATGTAAGCAACGCGCGCATTTTGAAGACTCAAACGTCCCTATTGGGGCGATTTATGACTTATTATTTTATATTAGGAAGTCGCGCAAAACGAATGAAAAATTAATAAATTAATATAAATAATTAAAAAATATTATTTTAGTTTTGTCACAATATATAGATTTTTAAAATAGATATTCGTTTATTAATTCGTATTTAATGTGTAATATAGAATGTTTACAAAAAATAGAAAGTTACCTAAACATCCGATGGAGATGTTATTATTATGCATATAAAGTAACGACAAAAATGATTATTTAATTTTTTATGCTGTAGAAAACACAAAATATCGTAGACAGAGAAACAAATAGACCAAGGGGTCGTGAAACCGCGATTGAGACAGAGATAGTTTGTCAATGTGTGTGTATAATGTTGCCATAGTAACTGCATTTCCCTGTTTCGGGAAAAAATATTTTTAGGATTTAAAACAAAACGAAATGTTTTTTTATTTATTTAAAATTACCAATATGACATACAGTAATAATTACATAATTATATGCTTTAAATAAATACAAATACAAATAAAAATTAAATATAGTTACTGTACAAATAATGACCGCGAAGAATGGTGGCAAGAATGTAAGCAACATTTCTCCTTTAAACTCCCTCTGGCCGAAAAATTAACCAGCCCTCCTGTCACCAATAGAGGCAATAAGACGGGGTGTAATATTTTTGATAGCAGTTTTTGCACTATTACTCACTAGATATTTAATATGTTGTGCTGTAACACCACACTAGCGCAGCACAGGATATGTGGCACGTTGTAGAAGAGGCTAGTAGGCTGGCAGTAGTTTAGTGCATTTACATGTTTTAACATATTATGCAAATCAAAATATAATAATAATAAAAAAAATTAAATATTATATTTTAATAATTTCTTACAGCATTTGGTAACCGCATCAGGATGCAGAACTGTTTTGTTTTTGTTTTTTAGTAGCAATTTTTCTGGGAAATGATTGCTACATATTTTAGAATATATTGCGGGAGTCCAATCTTTTCTTCCAGTTGCTTCGATCCATTTTTTACGTAGGTCTGGATCGCTTGGAAAACTAACGATAAACTTATATATAACTATAAGCTATATTATTAATAAGTACTCACAGGTATTTTAGTCATTCTATCATGTCAGATGTGTAATACTTCAATCACAAATATTATTATATAATTCTTCGATCACCAATATAAAATAAATATAAATTAAAAGAAATAATTAAATATAAATTAAAATGATATATATATAAATAAAGAAGCATTACAGGCTTTTATTAGACTCCGTCTTTATTTGTTTACATTGTCGAGTCAATTTTTTTCATCGAAAACCGGGGTATTTTTTCGCTGACACTGGTAACATTTACCTGATAAACAATTATAGGTTATGAATGATAAAAACTCGACAAAACCTATTATTTCCAGGATTTTAAGACGACATAACCTTCCATCATGCTATAGCATACATAATTATCACTGGGAAACTATATTTAGGGACAAAACAGTCGTACTTACACGTGAATACACACGTCGGCAATTTTCTTCTTGCTATCGCTTTAACATGAAATAATACGACAATGCACCATTGTATAACCTTCGATATGATAACAGGATTGTTTCTCGGCCTTTTCACTGGATCAGAATAGTTTTTTAACATAAAAAATAAGCGAAAATTGAACAAACAACACAATTAATGCACCAACTGTCAAGTTTGTTTCGCTACTGAGTAGCGAAACAAACACCAAAACAGGTTACGCGATAAGGGACAAAAGATTTGATTATTCTATCTCTGTCTAAACCATAGGTAACGTAATTTTCGTTCTCTTTCTTGTGTAAGTGAGAAGAAAACCGTCATTGCGTCTATTAGTTTCTCTGTCTACGCAAAATATAGATTACTTTTATGCATAGCAACACTCAGGTTATTGTTCTCAAAATAAAACAAGAGTAAGACTTTCGACTCTAATCTTTCGAGCTAATATGGACCCGAGTTAAATTTATGATTTCACTTGCCCATATTGGCTGCGATTCATATCTAGCCACTAATCTTTTACACTTTATTACAAAATAACTTCATTGAATAAACGCAGAGATCTGTTGGATCTGCTGTTTTTATATAAAATTACCAACAATATAATACTGTCCAGAAATACTTATAAAAATCCAACTTAGAGTTCTTGCTAAATATCCTCGATCTCCGATAACACCCCTCTGCCCACCCTTGCGAAGAACTGTTAATGGTGCAATTTCACCAATTCCAAGACTCTGTATACTCCCTAAACCAGGTGTATTCTTTTGTCAATATTCACGCGGATTTTATTCGAAACCTTAGGAAGTATGTAGACAAGTACATGAATGATAAATAGTTATGAGTATCACTTGTTGAACATATTTATTAATTGTTTATTTTTATTTATTTATATACTCTGTTTCTTTCTTTTTTGTATTTATGAACTGGAACTGGTATAGATATTCCATTCGGATGTTGTGTTTACTTTTAATTAATCTCCACACTTAGATAATAAATTTGTATTTATTGTTTCTTTTAATGTATTCGTGTAAGCGATTGTAAGTAAACCTAAGAAATAAAATAATATAGGCCAACGAGGCAATCAACTGTATACAAAAAGAGTTAGGTTCTCTTATAAATAAATATATATCTTGTATTCATTCGATACTAACAAAATCCTATAGATGTTGCCAGGGTTATGAAAATAAATACCATTTTTTTTGTAAAAAAATATTTAATTTTAATTATCAAAATTTAATAAAATAATATATAAAATGTTTGTACCTTTCACATTTTAATAATCACACTTGAATACAATATATTTAATTTTTTTTAATCCTAAATCATTGATTGTGATACTGCTGGTAATAGCAGACACATTAATGTAAATCAAAGATACGATTACACACAAGGCGCGGACAACACTTCCGTTGAGATACAAATACATGTTACCTATGATGTGTGATAACACACAAAAACACTCTCAAGCCATAGTGTTTCATATAACATAACCATCATAGTAAAATACATTTTAGATATACAATTGTACAATATCCCAAGGCCAGAGGAGTAAAGATAAAAAACCAATTGCTAATACAGTTCTCGATTAATATATTTATACTATAATCCTATTTATAATGCATCTTTACATAAACACATGAATAACATTGGAGTGACTGTCTGTGATTTAGAAATAACTGTTTTACTTACTGTCTTTTTCAGTTACTATGGCTATTTGCGAGTTATCAAAACAATATTTTTTCTATTTTTGTTTACTGCTGCAACCTTATAACTTAAATATCTTATATGTATAATTCAAATAAGCATTACTTACTTTAAAATGTATATAAATAAAAAACAATAAAAGTATAATATAAGATATTCAAAAAACGAAATTCCGGCGAATCATTACCACAGATTATAAAATCTCGACCAATGTTGTCATATCAAAATTTATTTGTCTTTTCTCCTTCGGTTGGAATAGGCTTTACGATGGTGCAAATGTTGTCTACATATAAAAACTAAATATCACCTTGTTCTTAATTACTAAACAACATTATTTTAATTTATCCAAACATCAATTTCATCATAACAGGATCAACTTTTCTATTTCTCTTGCCTTTTTTTGTTTCAGATCCACAAGTATCACAGACCTCGTTTCTTTTACGCTTTCCTGTATATTCACGAGGAAAACCAATTATTTTATTCGGTGCGAAATAATCAACAAGATATTCTATCTCTTTGTTAGCACAATGAGTAGCGAAGCTCACGTCTATTCGCTCCCATGACACGGACGAAACTGAGCAATTTCCTTCTTTGTAATCCTGCCATCGCATTTCCGATAAATCTACAAATAAGTAACTTTTATAACATTTCTTCACGCATGAGGTGTGTGAACTATCCTCGCTTTCGTGTCTACATAAATGTATTCTAGTAGATTCTTCGTTATCTGTCACCCCAGGCACTAGTTCTGGCATTAAACTGAAAAATAAACACATCTGTTTAAGGTAACATAACTTATATATTGAATAGAGGAAAAACTTATAGAATATATATGGAAATCTCTTTACTCGGTGGCAGGGTTTTGTGCAAGCCACAAAATGTCTTCGGGCGGTGGTGACCGCACCATAACTTTCTAGAAACGCTCACACTCATATTTGCCTATACCCTATTCGTATCGAAGATCTCAAGACATACAAACCATAGATTTACATATTTCATGTGACTCACTAATAGCTCTGCTATATAATGGACTACAAACAGTTTGTGATTAATACATCTTTATTTACAATAATTTACTATTTCACTCCACTACTTACATCCACTTCGTGATATTAAAATTCAAAATGCCATTTGTTTTGCATATCCATGATGAATAGCATTGATTATTCAAGATCTCGACCAAAGATATCACGTCAATCCAATGTCAAAGTTGTTAAGTTTTCACTCCTATTTAATTAGAGTTGACTATATATCAATTCCCATATATATAAAATCTTCAACAGATTTCCACAATTCTGAGAATTTGCTTAAAGCAACAAAATTTGAATAATATATTTAACAATCAAAAATTACCTGTATAAACGCCATTTTTCCGAACCCACAAATACTTTCATGTCTAATTGTTTGTATATCTCATTAAAGACACATTCATAACCATATTTAGCATATGTGTGTATTGCAATTGCATTATTCTCATTCCGGTTCAACCACGTTCTAATTTCAAACATCATTCTTTGTAGGCCATTACATCGCTTCTTCTGGTTTTCGAATGTCAAATGCAGAAGGGTTGTGTCAACATACATCGCATCCAGTTTTATTGGTTTATCGTCAACATGAAGATGTTTGTAGCTTGGCAAGTCTTAGGATTGATACGGACTTCTCCAGTATACAGAATGTTTTGTGTCATTGTTGAGAATAAAAACATTGTTGATCCAACGTTGTGACCAGCTTGTATCAATGTGACAGTGAGACATAATTCCGGTATGTCTTTTTCGGGCAAACCAGGCAAAGGTATTTGTGTCGAGCCTAAAATTTTGAAATAAAACAACCATTGTAACATTCAAAAGCACTTGTTAGAGACTTTAAAAAACTTTGTTTATTATAATTTACTGTGTAACTTCGTATCACATGTCTTTTTGGTCTAATGGCTTGTATAGGACCGCAGATATTGATGATGATGAGGTCCTGGGTTAAAACCCCAACTCGGGCCACTAAGAAGTTATTGGTTTTTACAATCAAAAATTTCTCAGTAGCAGCCTAGTGTCTAGAAGTTAGAAGTGTGTACTGCCTTTCCATGCCTCGGAAAGCTGGTATTGGTAGCTCATACGTAGCTCGGCAGGGTTGGCTCATATATGCACTCTCTATTCCCAAACTCATAATCCGAATAGATGGCAATTACAACAAAACGGGAAAGTGTTCAGGCGCAGAACCAGCGGCTTTACGTGCTTTTCGAACGGAAGTATGCACTTCACACTTTAGCTTTCGCACTCCAGTCTACGAGTAAGAATCTTCAACAAAAAGCCCAATAACTTTTCTTTTTTTTTATTGGTCCTACCTGGGGTTTGAACTCGGGACCTCGGGTTCGTCGGCGTCATAATAATGTACAAAGTTTCGAGCAAATATATGATTAAGAATGAATGAAAACAATAACATACCCATTTTTAGACCTCGAACGCATTTCATTAATCTCTCATCATTTCTTTCGTCATTTATAATGGCCGCTGTTAGCTCGTTCGTATATATTGTGATGTTGTTCTTCAATAAAACGTCTAATAGCTGAGGTGAATGTAGCCCTTTTATGTGGTCTGAGTGATAATCGCTCAGGAAGTAAGCTCTAACGCCTCGATGTTTAGAATTTTCGAAGTTATCAACATACACGCCCGGGATCTGTGCAATTTTTCCACGGAAAGAACTTCTCACTAATTCCGGTATGGATGACATTATTTTTAATACATAAAAGTATTTATATATCAGCAGTGGCTTTATTTTTTAGTTAATACTCAATGGCTTCAGTTTCGATTTATCACCCTTTTGTGTTGTCGAGTCTGTTGTTATATTCGGTGTTGCCAATAATGACAAATGATTTTAATTTGAAATTTGAACGGTCAATTTCGAACGCGATAGTGTTGTAACGAATCGTCTGCCATTAGAAGTTATTGTCTATGGCAAATTGTCGTATTTTTTTGAAAAGCAAAGTATTGTACTCCATTCGTATTAGGTGTTCTGTAAACTTCGCGTTGTAATTCTCAACATCTTTTCATCATGATTTTAATGATATTAAATGTATTATTTTAAATAAATTTAATATTATTTTAAATACATTTAATATCATTAAAATCATGATGAACAGATGTTGAGAATTACAACGCGAAATTGTGTTTTTCTTTTAATTCATATTAGATTAACTCATTACTCATAATAATTAAATAATCAATTAAGTTTGTACTTGTTTAGGCACTTTTTTATTTAAAAATATTTGTATGATATTATGTACTAGATGGGCCGTCATACATAAAAGCTTGCCCAAGAAGTCATTTTAACTATTACGATTCCAATAATATAATTATAATCAATAATAGCAACAATGACATTATACATATAACGTGAAGCAGGTAATATGTAAGCAACGCGCGCATTTTGAAGACTCAAACGTCCCTATTGGGGCGATTTATGACTTATTATTTTATATTAGGAAGTCGCGCAAAACGAATGAAAAATTAATAAATTAATATAAATAATTAAAAAATATTATTTTAGTTTTGTCACAATATATAGATTTTTAAAATAGATATTCGTTTATTAATTCGTATTTAATGTGTAATATAGAATGTTTACAAAAAATAGAAAGTTACCTAAACATCCGATGGAGATGTTATTATTATGCATATAAAGTAACGACAAAAATGATTATTTAATTTTTAAGCTGTAGAAAACACAAAATATAGATTACTTTTATGCATAGCAACACTCAGGTTATTGTTCTCAAAATAAAACAAGAGTAAGACTTTCGACTCTAATCTTTCGAGCTAATATGGACCTGAGTTAAATTTATGATTTCACTTGCCCATATTGGCTGCGATTCATATCTAGCCACTAATCTTTTACACTTTATTACAAAATAACTTCATTGAATAAACGCAGAGATCTGTTGGATCTGCTGTTTTTATATAAAATTACCAACAATATAATACTGTCCAGAAATACTTATAAAAATCCAACTTAGAGATCTTGCTAAATATCCTCGATCTCCGATAACACCCCTCTGCCCACCCTTGCGAAGAACTGTTATTGGTGCAATTTCACCAATTCCAAGACTGTATACTCCCTAAACCAGGTGTATTCTTTTGTCGACATTCACGCGGATTCCATTCGAAACCTTAGAAATTATGTAGACAGGTACTCGAATGATAAATAGTTATGAGTATCACTTGTTGAACATATTTGTAAATTGTTTATTTTTATTTATTTATATACTCTGTTTCTTTCTTTTTTTGTATTTATGAACTGGAACTGGTATAGATATTCCATTCGGATGTTGTGTTTACTTTTAATTAATCTCCACACTTAGATAATAAAGTTGTATTTATTGTTTCTTTTAATGTATTAGTGTAAGCGATTGTAAGTAAACCTAAGAAATAAAATAATATTGGCCAACGAGGCAATCAACTGTATACAAAATGAGTTAGGTTCTCTTATAAATAAATATATATCTTGTATTCATTCAATACTAACAAAATCCTATAGATGTTGCCAGGGTTATTAAAATAAATACCAGATTTTTTGTAAAAAAATTATTTAATTTTAATTATCAAAATTTAATAAAATAATATATAAAATGTTTGTACCTTTCACATTTTAATAATCACACTTGAATACAATATATTTAATTTTTTTTTAATCCTAAATCATTGATTGTGATACTGCTGGTAATAGCAGACACATTAATGTAAATCAAAGATACGATTACACACAAGGCGCGGACAACACTTCCGTTGAGATACAAATACATGTTACCTATGATGTGTGATAACACACAAAAACACTCTCAAGCCATAGTGTTTCATATAACATAACCAACATAGTAAAATACATTTTAGATATACAATCGTACAATATCCCAAGGCCAGAGGAGTAAAGATAAAAAAACCAATTGCTAATACAGTTCTCGATTAATATATTTATACTATAATCCTATTTATAATGCATCTTTACATAAACACATGAATAACATTGGAGTGACTGTCTGTGATTTCGAAATAACTGTTTTTCAGTTACTATGGCTATTTGCGAGTTATCAAAACAATATTTTTTCTATTTTTGTTTACTGCTGCAACCTTATAACTTAAATATCTTATATGTATAATTCAAATAAGCATTACTTACTTTAAAATGTATATAAATAAAAAACAATAAAAGTATAATATAAGATATTCAAAAAACGAAATTCCGGCGAATCATTACCACAGATTATAAAATCTCGACCAATGTTGTCATATCAAAATTTATTTGTCTTTTCTCCTTCGGTTGGAATAGGCTTTACGATGGTGCAAATGTTGTCTACATATAAAAACTAAATATCACCTTGTTCTTAATTACTAAACAACATTATTTTTATTTATCCAAACATCAATTTCATCATAACAGGATCAACTTTTCTATTTCTCTTGCCTTTTTTTGTTTCAGATCCACAAGTTTCACAGACCTCATTTCTTTTACGCTTTCCTGTATATTCATGAGGAAAACCAATTATTTTATTCGGTGCGAAATAATCAACAAGATATTCTATCTCTTTGTTAGCACAATGAGTAGCGAAGCTCACGTCTATTCGCTCCCATGACACGGACGAAACTGAGCAATTTCCTTCTTTGTAATCCTGCCATCGCATTTCCGATAAATCTACAAATAAGTAACTTTTATAACATTTCTTCACGCATGAGGTGTGTGAACTATCCTCGCTTTCGTGTCTACATAAATGTATTCTAGTAGATTCTTCGTTATCTGTCACCCCGGGCACTAGTTCTGGCATTAAACTGAAAAATAAACACATCTGTTTAAGGTAACATAACTTATATATTGAATAGAGGAAAAACTTATAGAATATATATGGAAAACTCTTTACTCGGTGGCAGGGTTTTGTGCAAGCCACAAAATGTCTTCGGGCGGTGGTGACCGCACCATAACTTTCTAGAAACGCTCACACTCATATTTGCCTATACCCTATTCGTATCGAAGATCTCAAGACATACAAACCATAGATTTACATATTTCATGTGACTCACTAATAGCTCTGCTATATAATGGACTACAAACAGTTTGTGATTAATACATCTTTATTTACAATAATTTACTATTTCACTCCACTACTTACATCCACTTCGTGATATTAAAATTCAAAATGCCATTTGTTTTGCATATCCATGATGAATAGCATTGATTATTCAAGATCTCGACCAAAGATATCATGTCAATCCAATGTCAAAGTTGTTAAGTTTTCACTCCTATTTAATTAGAGTTGACTATATATCAATTCCCATATATATAAAATCTTCAACAGATTTCCACAATTCTGAGAATTTGCTTAAGGCAACAAAATTTGAATAATATATTTAACAATCAAAAATTACCTGTATAAACGCCATTTTTCCGAACCCACGAATACTTTCATGTCTAATTGTTTGTATATCTCATTAAAGACATATTCATAACCATATTTAGCATATGTGTGTATTGCAATTGCATTATTCTCATTCCGGTTCAACCACGTTCTAATTTCAAACATCATTCTTTGTAGGCCATTACATAGCTTCTTCTGGTTTTCGAATGTCAAATGCAGAAGGGTTGTGTCAACATACATCGCATCCAGTTTTATTGGTTTATCGTCAACATGAAGATGCTTGTAGATTGGCAAGTCCTTAGGATTGATACGGACTTCTCCAGTATACAGAATGTTATGTGTCGTTGTTGAGAATAAAAACATTGTTGATCCAACGTTGTGACCAGCTTGTATCAATGTGACAGTGAGACATAATTCCGGTATGTCTTTTTCGGGCAAACCAGGCAAAGATATTTGTGTCGAGCCTAAAATTTTGAAATAAAACAACCATTGTAACATTCAAAAGCACTTGTTAGAGAATTTAAAAAACTTTGTTTATTATAATTTACTGTGTAACTTCGTATCACATGTCTTTTTGGTCTAATGGCTTGTATAGGACCGCAGATATTGATATTGAGGTCCTGGGTTAAAACCCCAACTCGGGCCACTAAGAAGTTATTGGTTTTTACAATCAAAAATTTCTCAGTAGCAGCCTAGTGTCTAGAAGTGTGTACAATTCCATGCCTCGGAAAGCTGGTATTGGTAGCTCATACGTAGCTCGGCAGGGTTGGCTCATATATGCACTCTCTATTCCCAAACTCATAATCCGAATAGATGGCAATTACAACAAAACGGGAAAGTGTTCAGGCGCAGAACCAGCGGCTTTACGTGCTTTTCGAACGGAACTATGCACTTCACACTTTAGCTTTCGCACTCCAGTCTACGAGTAAGAATCTTCAACAAAAAGCCCAATAACTTTTCTTTTTTTTTATTGGTCCTACCTGGGGTTTGAACTCGGGACCTCGGGTTCGTCGGCGTCATAATAATGTACTAAGTTTCGCGCAAATATATGATTAAGAATGAATTAAAACAATAACATACCCATTTTTAGACCTCGAACGCATTTCATTAATCTCTCATCATTTCTTTCGTCATTTATAATGGCCGCTGTTAGCTCGTTCGTATATATTGTGATGTTGTTCTTCAATAAAACGTCTAATAGCTGAGGTGAATGTAGCCCTTTTATGTGGTCTGAGTGATAATCGCTCAGGAAGTAAGCTCTAACGCCTCGATGTTTAGAATTTTCGAAGTTATCAACATACACGCCCGGGATCTGTGCAATTTTTCCACGGAAAGAACTTCTCACTAATTCCGGTATGGATGACATTATTTTTAATATATAAAAGTATTTATATATCAGCAGTGGCTTTATTTTTTAGTTAATACTCAATGGCTTCAGTTTCGATTTATCACCCTTTTGTGTTGTCGAGTCTGTTGTTGTATTCGGTGTTGTCAATAATGACAAATGATTTTAATTTGAAATTTGAACGGTCAATTTCGAACGCGATAGTGTTGTAACGAATCGTCTGCCATTAGAAGTTATTGTCTATGGCAAATTGTCGTATTTTTTTGAAAAGCAAAGTATTGTACTCCATTCGTATTATGTGTTCTGTAAACTTAAAATAATACTTTTAATAACATTAAAATCATGATGAAAAGATGTTAAGAAATACAACGCGAAGTTGTGTTTTTCTTTTAATTCATATTAGTTTAACTCATTACTCATAATAATCAAATAATCAATTAAGTTTGTACTTGTTTAGGCACGTTTTTATTTAAAAATATTTATGTATGATATTATGTACTAGATGGGCCGTCATACATAAAAGCTTGCCCAAGAAGTCATTTTAACTATTACGATTCCAATAATATAATTATAATCAATAATAGCAACAATGACATTATACATATAACGTGAAGCAGGTAATATGTAAGCAACGCGCGCATTTTGAAGACTCAAACGTCCCTATTGAGGCGATTTATGACTTATTATTTTATATTAGGAAGTCACGCAAAACGAATGGAAAATTAATAAATTAATATAAGTAATTAAAAAATATTACTTTAGTTTTGTCACAATATATAGATTTTTTAAAATAGATATTCGTTTATTAATTCGTATTTAATGTGTAATATAGAATGTTTACAAAAAATAGAAAGATACCTAAACATCCGATGGAGGTATTATTATTATGCATATAAAGTAACGACAAAAATTATTATTTAATTTTTAAACTGTAGAAAACTCAAAATATAGATTACTTTTATGCATAGCAACACTCAAGTTATTGTTTTCAAAATAAAACAAGAGTAAGACTTTCGACTCTAATCTTTCGAGCTAATATGGACCCGATTTAAATTTATGATTTCACTTGCCCATATTGGCTGCGATTCATATCTAGCCACTAATCTTTTACACTTCTGTTGGATCTGTTGTTTTTTTATAAAATTACCAACAATATAATACTGTCCAGAAATACTTATAAAAATCCAACTTAGAGTTCTTGCTAAATATCCTCGATCTCCGATAACACCCCTCTGCCCACCCTTGCGAAGAACTGTTATTGGTGCAATTTCACCAATTCCAAGACTCTGTATACTCCCTAAACCAGGTGTATTCTTTTGTCGACATTCACGCGGATTCCATTCGAAACCTTAGAAATTATGTAGACAGGTACTCGAATGATAAATAGTTATGAGTATCACTTGTTGAACATATTTGTAAATTGTTTATTTTTATTTATTTATATACTCTGTTTCTTTCTTTTTTTGTATTTATGAACTGGAACTGGTATAGATATTCCATTCGGATGTTGTGTTTACTTTTAATTAATCTCCACACTTAGATAATAAAGTTGTATTTATTGTTTCTTTTAATGAGGCAATCAACTGTATACAAAATGAGTTAGGTTCTCTTATAAATAAATATATATCTTGTATTCATTCAATACTAACAAAATCCTATAGATGTTGCCAGGGTTATTAAAATAAATACCAGATTTTTTGTAAAAAAATTATTTAATTTTAATTATCAAAATTTAATAAAATAATATATAATTTGTTTGTACCTTTCACATTTTAATAATCACACTTGAATACAATATATTTAATTTTTTTTAATCCTAAATCATTGATTGTGATACCGCTGGTAATAGCAGACACATTAATGTAAATCAAAGATACGATTACACACAAGGCCCGGACAACACTTCCGTTGAGATACAAATACATGTTATGATGTGTGATAACACACAAAAACACTCTCAAGCCATAGTGTTTCATATAACATAACCAACATAGTAAAATACATTTTAGATATACAATCGTACAATACCCCAAGGCCAGAGGAGTAAAGATAAAAAAACCAATTGCTAATACAGTTCTCGATTAATATATTTATACTATAATACTATTTATAATGCATCTTTACATAAACACATGAATAACATTGGAGTGACTGTCAGTGATTTCGAAATAACTGTTTTACTTACTGTCTTTTTCAGTTACTATGGCTATTTGCGAGTTATCAAAACAATATTTTTTCTATTTTTGTTTACTGCTGCAACCTTATAACTTAAATATCTTATATGTATAATTCAAATAAGCATTACTTACTTTAAAATGTATATAAATAAAAAACAATAAAAGTATAATATAAGATATTCAAAAAACGAAATTCCCGCGAATCATTACCACACATTATTAAATCTCGACCAATGTTGTCATATCAAAATTTATTTGTCTTTTCTCCTTCGGTTGGAATAGGCTTTACGATGGTGCAAATGTTGTCTACATATAAAAACTAAATATCACCTTGTTCTTAATTACTAAACAACATTATTTTTATTTATCCAAACATCAATTTCATCATAACAGGATCAACTTTTCTATTTCTCTTGCCTTTTGTTGTTTCAGATCCACAAGTTTCACAGACCTCATTTCTTTTACGCTTTCCTGTATATTCATGAGGAAAACCAATTATTTTATTCGGTGCGAAATAATCAACAAGATATTCTATCTCTTTGTTAGCACAATGAGTAGCGAAGCTCACGTCTATTCGCTCCCATGACACGGACGAAACTGAGCAATTTCCTTCTTTGTAATCCTGCCATCGCATTTCCGATAAATCTACAAATAAGTAACTTTTATAACATTTCTTCACGCATGAGGTGTGTGAACTATCCTCGCTTTCGTGTCTACATAAATGTATTCTAGTAGATTCTTCGTTATCTGTCACCCCGGGCACTAGTTCTGGCATTAAACTGAAAAATAAACACATCTGTTTAAGGTAACATAACTTATATATTGAATAGAGGAAAAACTTATAGAATATATATGGAAAACTCTTTACTCGGTGGCAGGGTTTTGTGCAAGCCACAAAATGTCTTCGGGCGGTGGTGACCGCACCATAACTTTCTAGAAACGCTCACACTCATATTTGCCTATACCCTATTCGTATCGAAGATCTCAAGACATACAAACCATAGATTTACATATTTCATGTGACTCACTAATAGCTCTGCTATATAATGGACTACAAACAGTTTGTGATTAATACATCTTTATTTACAATAATTTACTATTTCAGTCCACTACTTACATCCACTTCGTGATATTAAAATTCAAAATGCCATTTGCCAAATGCCATATACATGATGAATAGCATTGATTATTCAAGATCTCGACCAAAGATATCACGTCAATCCAATGTCAAAGTTGTTAAGTTTTCACTCCTATTTAATTAGAGTTGACTATATATCAATTCCCATATATATAAAATCTTCAACAGATTTCCACAATTCTGAGAATTTGCTTAAAGCAACAAAATTTGAATAACATATTTAACAATCAAAAATTACCTGTATAATCGCCATTTTTCCGAACCCACAAATACTTTCATGTCTAATTGTTTGTATATCTCATTAAAGACACATTCATAACCATATTTAGCATATGTGTGTATTGCAATTGCATTATTCTCATTCCGGTTCAACCACGTTCTAATTTCAAACATCATTCTTTGTAGGCCATTACATCGCTTCTTCTGGTTTTCGAATGTCAAATGCAGAAGGGTTGTGTCAACATACATCGCATCCAGTTTTATTGGTTTATCGTCAACATGAAGATGTTTGTAGCTTGGCAAGTCCTTAGGATTGATACGGACTTCTCCAGTATACAGAATGTTTTGTGTCGTTGTTGAGAATAAAAACATTGTTGATCCAACGTTGTGACCAGCTTGTATCAATGTGACAGTGAGACATAATTCCGGTATGTCTTTTTCGGGCAAACCAGGCAAAGATATTTGTGTCGAGCCTAAAATTTTGAAATAAAACAACCATTGTAACATTCAAAAGCACTTGTTAGAGTCTTTAAAAAACTTTGTTTATTATAATTTACTGTGTAACTTCGTATCACATGTCTTTTTGGTCTAATGGCTTGTATAGGACCGCAGATATTGATGATGATGATGAGGTCCTGGGTTAAAACCCCAACTCGGGCCACTAAGAAGTTATTGGTTTTTACAATCAAAAATTTCTCAGTAGCAGCCTAGTGTCTAGAAGTGTGTACAATTCCATGCCTCGGAAAGCTGGTATTGGTAGCTCATACGTAGCTCGGCAGGGTTGGCTCATATATGCACTCTCTATTCCCAAACTCATAATCCGAATAGATGGCAATTACAACAAAACGGGAAAGTGTTCAGGCGCAGAACCAGCGGCTTTACGTGCTTTTCGAACGGAACTATGCACTTCACACTTTAGCTTTCGCACTCCAGTCTACGAGTAAGAATCTTCAACAAAAAGCCCAATAACTTTTCTTTTTTTTTATTGGTCCTACCTGGGGTTTGAACTCGGGACCTCGGGTTCGTCGGCGTCATAATAATGTACAAAGTTTCGAGCAAATATATGATTAAGAATGAATGAAAACAATAACATACCCATTTTTAGACCTCGAACGCATTTCATTAATCTCTCATCATTTCTTTCGTCATTTATAATGGCCGCTGTTAGCTCGTTCGTATATATTGTGATGTTGTTCTTCAATAAAACGTCTAATAGCTGAGGTGAATGTAGCCCTTTTATGTGGTCTGAGTGATAATCGCTCAGGAAGTAAGCTCTAACGCCTCGATGTTTAGAATTTTCGAAGTTATCAACATACACGCCCGGGATCTGTGCAATTTTTCCACGGAAAGAACTTCTCACTAATTCCGGTATGGATGACATTATTTTTAATATATAAAAGTATTTATATATCAGCAGTGGCTTTATTTTTTAGTATATACTCAATGGCTTCAGTTTCGATTTATCACCCTTTTGTGTTGTCGTCTTGTCGAGTCTGTTGTTGTATTCGGTGTTGCCAATAATGACAAATGATTTTAATTTGAAATTTGAACGGTCAATTTCGAACGCGATAGTGTTGTAACGAATCGTCTGCCATTAGAAGTTATTGTCTATGGCAAATTGTCGTATTTTTTTGAAAAGCAAAGTATTGTACTTCATTCGTATTATGTGTTCTGTAAACTTAAAATAATACTTTTAATATCATTAAAATCATGATGAAAATATGTCGAGAATTACAACGCGAAGTTGTGTTTTTCTTTTAATTCATATTAGTTTAACTCATTACTCATAATAATTAAATAATCAATTAAGTTTGTACTTGTTTAGGCACTTTTTTATTTAAAAATATTTGTATGATATTATGTACTAGATGGGCCGTCATACATAAAAGCTTGCCCAAGAAGTCATTTTAACTATTACGATTCCAATAATATAATTATAATCAATAATAGCAACAATGACATTATACATATAACGTGAAGCAGGTAATATGTAAGCAACGCGCGCATTTTGAAGACTCAAACGTCCCTATTGGGCGATTTATGACTTATTATTTTATATTAGGAAGTCACGCAAAACGAATGGAAATTAATAAATTAATATAAGTAATTAAAAAATATTATTATAGTTTCGTCACAATATATAGATTGTTTAAAATAATTATTCGTTTATTAATTCGTATTTAATGTGTAATATAGAATGTTTACTAAAAGTAAAAAGTTACCTTAACATCCGATAGCGATATAAAGTAACGACAAAAATAATTATTTAATTTTTAAACAGTAAAAAACTCAAAATATAGATTACTTTTATGGATAGCAACACTCAAGTTATTGTTTTCAAAATAAAACGAGAGCAAGACTTTCGTCTCTAATCTTTCGAGCTAATATGGGCCCAAGTTAAATTTATGATTTCACTTGCCCATATTGGCTGCGATTCATATCTAGCCACTAGACTTTTACACTTTATTACAAAATAACTTCGTTGAATAACGCAGAGATCTGTTGGATCAGCTGTTTTTATATAAAATTATCAATAATATAATACTGCCCAGATATACTTATAAAAATCTAACTTAGAGTTCTTGCTAAATATCCTCGATCTCCGATAACCCCTTTGCCCACCCGTGCGAAGAACTGTTATTGGTGCAATTTCACCAATTCCAAGACTCTGTATACTCCTAAACCAGGTGTGTTCTTTTGTCGACATTCACGCGGATTCTATTCGAAATCTTAGGAAGTATGTAGACAGGTACATGAATGATAAATAGTTATGAGTATCACTTGTTGAACACATTTATTAATTGTTTTTTTTTTTTTTTTTTATATATACTGTTTCTTTCTTTTTTTGTATTTATGAACTGGAACTGGTATAGATATTCCATTCGGATGTTGTGTTTACTTTTAATTAATCTCCACACTTAGATAATAAATTTGTATTTATTGTTTCTTTTAATGTATTCGTGTAAGCGATTGTAAGTAAACCTAAGAAATAAAATAATATAGGCCAACGAGGCAATCAACTGTATACAAAATGAGTTAGGTTCTCTTATAAATAAATATATATCTTGTATTCATTCAATACTAACAAAATCCTATAGATGTTGCCAGGGTTATTAAAATAAATACCAGATTTTTTGTAAAAAAATTATTTAATTTTAATTATCAAAATTTAATAAAATAATATATAAAATGTTTGTACCTTTCACATTTTAATAATCACACTTGAATACAATATATTTAATTTTTTTTAATCCTAAATCATTGATTGTGATACTGCTGGTAATAGCAGACACATTAATGTAAATCAAAGATACGATTACACACAAGGCGCGGACAACACTTCCGTTGAGATACAAATACATGTTACCTATGATGTGTGATAACACACAAAAACACTCTCAAGCCATAGTGTTTCATATAACATAACCAACATAGTAAAATACATTTTAGATATACAATCGTACAATACCCCAAGGCCAGAGGAGTAAAGATAAAAAAACCAATTGCTAATACAGTTCTCGATTAATATATTTATACTATAATCCTATTTATAATGCATCTTTACATAAACACATGAATAACATTGGAGTGACTGTCTGTGATTTAGAAATAACTGTTTTACTTACTGTCTTTTTCAGTTACTATGGCTATTTGCGAGTTATCAAAACAATATTTTTTCTATTTTTGTTTACTGCTGCAACCTTATAACTTAGATATCTTATATGTATAATTCAAATAAGCATTACTTACTTTAAAATGTATATAAATAAAAAACAATAAAAGTATAATATAAGATATTCAAAAAACGAAATTCCGGCGAATCATTACCACAGATTATAAAATCTCGACCAATGTTGTCATATCAAAATTTATTTGTCTTTTCTCCTTCGGTTGGAATAGGCTTTACGATGGTGCAAATGTTGTCTACATATAAAAACTAAATATCACCTTGTTCTTAATTACTAAACAACATTATTTTTATTTATCCAAACATCAATTTCATCATAACAGGATCAACTTTTCTATTTCTCTTGCCTTTTTTTGTTTCAGATCCACAAGTTTCACAGACCTCATTTCTTTTACGCTTTCCTGTATATTCATGAGGAAAACCAATTATTTTATTCGGTGCGAAATAATCAACAAGATATTCTATCTCTTTGTTAGCACAATGAGTAGCGAAGCTCACGTCTATTCGCTCCCATGACACGGACGAAACTGAGCAATTTCCTTCTTTGTAATCCTGCCATCGCATTTCCGATAAATCTACAAATAAGTAACTTTTATAACATTTCTTCACGCATGAGGTGTGTGAACTATCCTCGCTTTCGTGTCTACATAAATGTATTCTAGTAGATTCTTCGTTATCTGTCACCCCGGGCACTAGTTCTGGCATTAAACTGAAAAATAAACACATCTGTTTAAGGTAACATAACTTATATATTGAATAGAGGAAAAACTTATAGAATATATATGGAAAACTCTTTACTCGGTGGCAGGGTTTTGTGCAAGCCACAAAATGTCTTCGGGCGGTGGTGACCGCACCATAACTTTCTAGAAACGCTCACACTCATATTTGCCTATACCCTATTCGTATCGAAGATCTCAAGACATACAAACCATAGATTTACATATTTCATGTGACTCACTAATAGCTCTGCTATATAATGGACTACAAACAGTTTGTGATTAATACATCTTTATTTACAATAATTTACTATTTCACTGCACTACTTACATCCACTTCGTGTTATTAAAATTCAAAATGCCATTTGCCAAATGCCATATACATGATGAATAGCATTGATTATTCAAGATCTCGACCAAAGATATCACGTCAATCCAATGTCAAAGTTGTTAAGTTTTCACTCCTATTTAATTAGAGTTGACTATATATCAATTCCCATATATATAAAATCTTCAACAGATTTCCACAATTCTGAGAATTTGCTTAAAGCAACAAAATTTGAATAACATATTTAACAATCAAAAATTACCTGTATAATCGCCATTTTTCCGAACCCACAAATACTTTCATGTCTAATTGTTTGTATATCTCATTAAAGACACATTCATAACCATATTTAGCATATGTGTGTATTGCAATTGCATTATTCTCATTCCGGTTCAACCACGTTCTAATTTCAAACATCATTCTTTGTAGGCCATTACATCGCTTCTTCTGGTTTTCGAATGTCAAATGCAGAAGGGTTGTGTCAACATACATCGCATCCAGTTTTATTGGTTTATCGTCAACATGAAGATGTTTGTAGCTTGGCAAGTCCTTAGGATTGATACGGACTTCTCCAGTATACAGAATGTTTTGTGTCGTTGTTGAGAATAAAAACATTGTTGATCCAACGTTGTGACCAGCTTGTATCAATGTGACAGTGAGACATAATTCCGGTATGTCTTTTTCGGGCAAACCAGGCAAAGATATTTGTGTCGAGCCTAAAATTTTGAAATAAAACAACCATTGTAACATTCAAAAGCACTTGTTAGAGACTTTAAAAAACTTTGTTTATTATAATTTACTGTGTAACTTCGTATCACATGTCTTTTTGGTCTAATGGCTTGTATAGGACCGCAGATATTGATGATGATGAGGTCCTGGGTTAAAACCCCAACTCGGGCCACTAAGAAGTTATTGGTTTTTACAATCAAAAATTTCTCAGTAGCAGCCTAGTGTCTAGAAGTTAGAAGTGTGTACTGCCTTTCCATGCCTCGGAAAGCTGGTATTGGTAGCTCATACGTAGCTCGGCAGGGTTGGCTCATATATGCACTCTCTATTCCCAAACTCATAATCCGAATAGATGGCAATTACAACAAAACGGGAAAGTGTTCAGGCGCAGAACCAGCGGCTTTACGTGCTTTTCGAACGGAACTATGCACTTCACACTTTAGCTTTCGCACTCCAGTCTACGAGTAAGAATCTTCAACAAAAAGCCCAATAACTTTTCTTTTTTTTTATTGGTCCTACCTGGGGTTTGAACTCGGGACCTCGGGTTCGTCGGCGTCATAATAATGTACTAAGTTTCGCGCAAATATATGATTAAGAATGAATGAAAACAATAACATACCCATTTTTAGACCTCGAACGCATTTCATTAATCTCTCATCATTTCTTTCGTCATTTATAATGGCCGCTGTTAGCTCGTTCGTATATATTGTGATGTTGTTCTTCAATAAAACGTCTAATAGCTGAGGTGAATGTAGCCCTTTTATGTGGTCTGAGTGATAATCGCTCAGGAAGTAAGCTCTAACGCCTCGATGTTTAGAATTTTCGAAGTTATCAACATACACGCCCGGGATCTGTGCAATTTTTCCACGGAAAGAACTTCTCACTAATTCCGGTATGGATGACATTATTTTTAATATATAAAAGTATTTATATATCAGCAGTGGCTTTATTTTTTAGTATATACTCAATGGCTTCAGTTTCGATTTATCACCCTTTTGTGTTGTCGTCTTGTCGAGTCTGTTGTTGTATTCGGTGTTGCCAATAATGACAAATGATTTTAATTTGAAATTTGAACGGTCAATTTCGAACGCGATAGTGTTGTAACGAATCGTCTGCCATTAGAAGTTATTGTCTATGGCAAATTGTCGTATTTTTTTGAAAAGCAAAGTATTGTACTTCATTCGTATTATGTGTTCTGTAAACTTAAAATAATACTTTTAATATCATTAAAATCATGATGAAAATATGTCGAGAATTACAACGCGAAGTTGTGTTTTTCTTTTAATTCATATTAGTTTAACTCATTACTCATAATAATTAAATAATCAATTAAGTTTGTACTTGTTTAGGCACTTTTTTATTTAAAAATATTTGTATGATATTATGTACTAGATGGGCCGTCATACATAAAAGCTTGCCCAAGAAGTCATTTTAACTATTACGATTCCAATAATATAATTATAATCAATAATAGCAACAATGACATTATACATATAACGTGAAGCAGGTAATATGTAAGCAACGCGCGCATTTTGAAGACTCAAACGTCCCTATTGGGCGATTTATGACTTATTATTTTATATTAGGAAGTCACGCAAAACGAATGGAAATTAATAAATTAATATAAGTAATTAAAAAATATTATTATAGTTTCGTCACAATATATAGATTGTTTAAAATAATTATTCGTTTATTAATTCGTATTTAATGTGTAATATAGAATGTTTACTAAAAGTAAAAAGTTACCTTAACATCCGATAGCGATATAAAGTAACGACAAAAATAATTATTTAATTTTTAAACAGTAAAAAACTCAAAATATAGATTACTTTTATGGATAGCAACACTCAAGTTATTGTTTTCAAAATAAAACGAGAGCAAGACTTTCGTCTCTAATCTTTCGAGCTAATATGGGCCCAAGTTAAATTTATGATTTCACTTGCCCATATTGGCTGCGATTCATATCTAGCCACTAGACTTTTACACTTTATTACAAAATAACTTCGTTGAATAACGCAGAGATCTGTTGGATCAGCTGTTTTTATATAAAATTATCAATAATATAATACTGCCCAGATATACTTATAAAAATCTAACTTAGAGTTCTTGCTAAATATCCTCGATCTCCGATAACCCCTTTGCCCACCCGTGCGAAGAACTGTTATTGGTGCAATTTCACCAATTCCAAGACTCTGTATACTCCTAAACCAGGTGTGTTCTTTTGTCGACATTCACGCGGATTCTATTCGAAATCTTAGGAAGTATGTAGACAGGTACATGAATGATAAATAGTTATGAGTATCACTTGTTGAACACATTTATTAATTGTTTTTTTTTTTTTTTTATATATATACTGTTTCTTTCTTTTTTTGTATTTATGAACTGGAACTGGTATAGATATTCCATTCGGATGTTGTGTTTACTTTTAATTAATCTCCACACTTAGATAATAAAGTTGTATTTATTGTTTCTTTTAATGTATTAGTGTAAGCGATTGTAAGTAAACCTAAGAAATAAAATAATATAGGCCATCGAGGCAATCAACTGTATACAAAATGAGTTAGGTTCTCTTATAAATAAATATATATCTTGTATTCATTCAATACTAACAAAATCCTATAGATGTTGCCAGGGTTATTAAAATAAATACCAGATTTTTTGTAAAAAAAATATTTAATTTTAATTATCAAAATTTAATAAAATAATATATAAAATGTTTGTACCTTTCACATTTTAATAATCACACTTGAATACAATATATTTAATTTTTTTTTAATCCTAAATCATTGATTGTGATACTGCTGGTAATAGCAGACACATTAATGTAAATCAAAGATACGATTACACACAAGGCCCGGACAACACTTCCGTTGAGATACAAATACATGTTATGATGTGTGATAACACACAAAAACACTCTCAAGCCATAGTGTTTCATATAACATAACCAACATAGTAAAATACATTTTAGATATACAATCGTACAATATCCCAAGGCCAGAGGAGTAAAGATAAAAAAACCAATTGCTAATACAGTTCTCGATGAATATATTTATACTATAATCCTATTTATAATGCATCTTTACATAAACACATGAATAACATTGGAGTGACTGTCAGTGATTTAGAAATAACTGTTTTACTTACTGTCTTTTTCAGTTACTATGGCTATTTGCGAGTTATCAAAACAATATTTTTTCTATTTTTGTTTACTGCTGCAACCTTATAACTTAAATATCTTATATGTATAATTCAAATAAGCATTACTTACTTTAAAATGTATATAAATAAAAAACAATAAAAGTATAATATAAGATATTCAAAAAACGAAATTCCCGCGAATCATTACCACAGATTATAAAATCTCGACCAATGTTGTCATATCAAAATTTATTTGTCTTTTCTCCTTCGGTTGGAATAGGCTTTACGGTGGTGCAAATGTTGTCTACATATAAAAACTAAATATCACCTTGTTCTTAATTACTAAACAAGATTATTTTTATTTATCCAAACATCAATTTCATCATAACAGGATCAACTTTTCTATTTCTCTTGCCTTTTTTTGTTTCAGATCCACAAGTTTCACAGACCTCATTTCTTTTACGCTTTCCTGTATATTCATGAGGAAAACCAATTATTTTATTTGGTGCGAAATAATCAACAAGATATTCTATCTCTTTGTTAGCACAATGAGTAGCGAAGCTCACGTCTATTCGCTCCCATGACACGCACGAAACTGAGCAATTTCCTTCTTTGTAATCCTGCCATCGCATTTCCGATAAATCTACAAATAAGTAACTTTTATAACACTTCTTCACGCATGAGGTGTGTGAACTATCCTCGCTCTCGTGTCTACATAAATGTATTCTAGTAGATTCTTCGTTATCTGTCACCCCGGGCACTAGTTCTGGCATTAAACTGAAAAATAAACACATCTATTTAAGGTAACATAACTTATATATTGAATAGAGGAAAAACTTATAGAATATATATGGAAAACTCTTTACTCGGTGGTAGGGTTTTGTGCAAGCCACAAAATGTTTTCGGGCAGTGGTGACCGCACCGTAACTTTCTAGAAACGCTCACACTCATATTTGCCTATACCCTATTCGTATCGAAGATCTCAAGACATACAAACCATAGATTTACATATTTCATGTGACTCACTAATAGCTCTGCTATATAATGGACTACAAACAGTTTGTGATTAATACATCTTTATTTACAATAATTTACTATTTCACTCCACTACTTACATCCACTTCGTGATATTAAAATTCAAAATGCCATTTGTTTTGCATATCCATGATGAATAGCATTGATTATTCAAGATCTCGACCAAAGATATCACGTCAATCCAATGTCAAAGTTGTTAAGTTTTCACTCCTATTTAATTAGAGTTGACTATATATCAAATCCCATATATATAAAATCTTCAACAGATTTCCACAATTCTGATAATTTGCTTAAAGCAACAAAATTTGAATAATATATTTAACAATCAAAAATTACCTGTATAAACGCCATTTTTCCGAACCCACAAATACTTTCATGTCTAATTGTTTGTATATCTCATTAAAGACACATTCATAACCATATTTAGCATATGTGTGTATTGCAATTGCATTATTCTCATCCCGGTTCAACCACGTTCTAATTTCAAACATCATTCTTTGTAGGCCATTACATCACTTCTTCTGGTTTTCGAATGTCAAATGCAGAAGGGTTGTGTCAACATACATCGCATCCAGTTTTATTGGTTTATCGTCAACATGAAGATGTTTGTAGCTTGGCAAGTCCTTAGGATTGATACGGACTTCTCCAGTATACAGAATGTTTTGTGTCGTCGTTGAGAATAAAAACAATGTTGATCCAACGTTGTGACCAGCTTGTATCAATGTGACAGTGAGACATAATTCCGGTATGTCTTTTTCGGGCAAACCAGGCAAAGATATTTGTGTCGAGCCTAAAATTTTGAAATAAAACAACCATTGTAACATTCAAAAGCACTTGTTAGAGACTTTAAAAAACTTTGTTTATTATAATTTACTGTGTAACTTCGTATCACATGTCTTTTTGGTCTAATGGCTTGTATAGGACCGCAGATATTGATGATGATGAGGTCCTGGGTTAAAACCCCAACTCGGGCCACTAAGAAGTTATTGGTTTTTACAATCAAAAATTTCTCAGTAGCAGCCTAGTGTCTAGAAGTTAGGAGTGTGTAGTGCCTTTCCATGCCTCGGAAAGCTGGCATTGGTAGCTCATACGTAGCTCGGCAGGGTTGGCTCATATATGCACTCTCTATTCCCAAACTCATAATCCGAATAGATGGCAATTACAACAAAACGGGAAAGTGTTCAGGCGCAGAACCAGCGGCTTTACGTGCTTTTCGAACGGAACTATGCACTTCACACTTTAGCTTTCGCACTCCAGTCTACGAGTAAGAATCTTCAACAAAAAGCCCAATAACTTTTCTTTTTTTTTTATTGGTCCTACCTGGGGTTTGAACTCGGGACCTCGGGTTCGTCGGCGTCATAATAATGTACAAAGTTTCGAGCAAATATGTGATTAAGAATGAATGAAAACAATAACATACCCATTTTTAGACCTCGAACGCATTTCATTAATCTCTCATCATTTCTTTCGTCATTTATAATGGCCGCTGTTAGCTCGTTCGTATATATTGTGATGTTGTTCTTCAATAAAACGTCTAATAGCTGAGGTGAATGTAGCCCTTTTATGTGGTCTGAGTGATAATCGCTCAGGAAGTAAGCTCTAACGCCTCGATGTTTAGAATTTTCGAAGTTATCAACATACACGCCCGGGATCTGTGCAATTTTTCCACGGAAAGAACTTCTCACTAATTCCGGTATGGATGACATTATTTTTAATATATAAAAGTATTTATATATCAGCAGTGGCTTTATTTTTTAGTTAATACTCAATGGCTTCAGTTTCGATTTATCACCCTTTTGTGTTGTCGTCTTGTCGAGTCTGTTGTTGTATTCGGTGTTGCCAATAATGACAAATGATTTTAATTTGAAATTTGAACGGTCAATTTCGAACGCGATAGTGTTGTAACGAATCGTCTTCCATTAGAAGTTATTGTCTATGGCAAATTGTCGTATTTTTTTGAAAAGCAAAGTATTGTAATCCATTCGTATTAGGTGTTCTCTAAAATAATATTAAATGTATTTAAAATAATACATTTAATATCATTAAAATCATGATGAAAAGATGTTGAGAATTACAACGCGAAGTTGTGTTTTTCTTTTAATTCATATTAGTTTAACTCATTACTCATAATAATCAAATAATCAATTAAGTTTGTACTTGTTTAGGCACTTTTTTATTTAAAAATATTTGTATGATATTATGTACTAGATGGGCCGTCATACATAAAAGCTTGCCCAAGAAGTCATTTTAACTATTACGATTCCAATAATATAATTATAATCAATAATAGCAACAATGACATTATACATATAACGTGAAGCAGGTAATATGTAAGCAACGCGCGCATTTTGAAGACTCAAACGTCCCTATTGAGGCGATTTATGACTTATTATTTTATATTAGGAAGTCACGCAAAACGAATGGAAAATTAATAAATTAATATAAGTAATTAAAAAATATTATTTTAGTTTTGTCACAATATATAGATTTTTTAAAATAGATATTCGTTTATTAATTCGTATTTAATGTGTAATATAGAATGTTTACAAAAAATAGAAAGATACCTAAACATCCGATGGAGATGTTATTATTATGCATATAAAGTAACGACAAAAATTATTATTTAATTTTTAAACTGTAGAAAACTCAAAATATAGATTACTTTTATGCATAGCAACACTCAAGTTATTGTTTTCAAAATAAAACAAGAGTAAGACTTTCGACTCTAATCTTTCGAGCTAATATGGACCCGATTTAAATTTATGATTTCACTTGCCCATATTGGCTGCGATTCATATCTAGCCACTAATCTTTTACACTTTATTACAAAATAACTTCATTGAATAAACGCAGAGTTCTGTTGGATCTGCTGTTTTTATATAAAATTACCAACAATATAATACTGTCGAGAAATACTTATAAAAATCCAACTTAGAGTTCTTGCTAAATATCCTCGATCTCCGATAACACCCCTCTGCCCACCCTTGCGAAGAACTGTTAATGGTGCAATTTCACCAATTCCAAGACTCTGTATACTCCCTAAACCAGGTGTATTCTTTTGTCGACATTCACGCGGATTCCATTCGAAACCTTAGAAATTATGTAGACAGGTACTCGAATGATAAATAGTTATGAGTATCACTTGTTGAACATATTTGTAAATTGTTTATTTTTATTTATTTATATACTCTGTTTCTTTCTTTTTTTGTATTTATGAACTGGAACTGGTATAGATATTCCATTCGGATGTTGTGTTTACTTTTAATTAATCTCCACACTTAGATAATAAAGTTGTATTTATTGTTTCTTTTAATGTATTAGTGTAAGCGATTGTAAGTAAACCTAAGAAATAAAATAATATAGGCCATCGAGGCAATCAACTGTATACAAAATGAGTTAGGTTCTCTTATAAATAAATATATATCTTGTATTCATTCAATACTAACAAAATCCTATAGATGTTGCCAGGGTTATTAAAATAAATACCAGATTTTTTGTAAAAAAAATATTTAATTTTAATTATCAAAATTTAATAAAATAATATATAAAATGTTTGTACCTTTCACATTTTAATAATCACACTTGAATACAATATATTTAATTTTTTTTTAATCCTAAATCATTGATTGTGATACTGCTGGTAATAGCAGACACATTAATGTAAATCAAAGATACGATTACACACAAGGCGCGGACAACACTTCCGTTGAGATACAAATACATGTTATGATGTGTGATAACACACAAAAACACTCTCAAGCCATAGTGTTTCATATAACATAACCAACATAGTAAAATACATTTTAGATATACAATCGTACAATATCCCAAGGCCAGAGGAGTAAAGATTAAAAAACCAATTGCTAATACAGTTCTCGATGAATATATTTATACTATAATCCTATTTATAATGCATCTTTACATAAACACATGAATAACATTGGAGTGACTGTCAGTGATTTAGAAATAACTGTTTTACTTACTGTCTTTTTCAGTTACTATGGCTATTTGCGAGTTATCAAAACAATATTTTTTCTATTTTTGTTTACTGCTGCAACCTTATAACTTAAATATCTTATATGTATAATTCAAATAAGCATTACTTACTTTAAAATGTATATAAATAAAAAACAATAAAAGTATAATATAAGATATTCAAAAAACGAAATTCCCGCGAATCATTACCACAGATTATAAAATCTCGACCAATGTTGTCATATCAAAATTTATTTGTCTTTTCTCCTTCGGTTGGAATAGGCTTTACGGTGGTGCAAATGTTGTCTACATATAAAAACTAAATATCACCTTGTTCTTAATTACTAAACAACATTATTTTTATTTATCCAAACATCAATTTCATCATAACAGGATCAACTTTTCTATTTCTCTTGCCTTTTTTTGTTTCAGATCCACAAGTTTCACAGACCTCATTTCTTTTACGCTTTCCTGTATATTCATGAGGAAAACCAATTATTTTATTTGGTGCGAAATAATCAACAAGATATTCTATCTCTTTGTTAGCACAATGAGTAGCGAAGCTCACGTCTATTCGCTCCCATGACACGCACGAAACTGAGCAATTTCCTTCTTTGTAATCCTGCCATCGCATTTCCGATAAATCTACAAATAAGTAACTTTTATAACACTTCTTCACGCATGAGGTGTGTGAACTATCCTCGCTCTCGTGTCTACATAAATGTATTCTAGTAGATTCTTCGTTATCTGTCACCCCGGGCACTAGTTCTGGCATTAAACTGAAAAATAAACACATCTATTTAAGGTAACATAACTTATATATTGAATAGAGGAAAAACTTATAGAATATATATGGAAAACTCTTTACTCGGTGGTAGGGTTTTGTGCAAGCCACAAAATGTTTTCGGGCAGTGGTGACCGCACCGTAACTTTCTAGAAACGCTCACACTCATATTTGCCTATACCCTATTCGTATCGAAGATCTCAAGACATACAAACCATAGATTTACATATTTCATGTGACTCACTAATAGCTCTGCTATATAATGGACTACAAACAGTTTGTGATTAATACATCTTTATTTACAATAATTTACTATTTCACTCCACTACTTACATCCACTTTGTGATATTAAAATTCAAAATGCCATTTGTTTTGCATATCCATGATGAATAGCATTGATTATTCAAGATCTCGACCAAAGATATCACGTCAATCCAATGTCAAAGTTGTTAAGTTTTCACTCCTATTTAATTAGAGTTGACTATATATCAAATCCCATATATATAAAATCTTCAACAGATTTCCACAATTCTGAGAATTTGCTTAAAGCAACAAAATTTGAATAATATATTTAACAATCAAAAATTACCTGTATAAACGCCATTTTTCCGAACCCACAAATACTTTCATGTCTAATTGTTTGTATATCTCATTAAAGACACATTCATAACCATATTTAGCATATGTGTGTATTGCAATTGCATTATTCTCATCCCGGTTCAACCACGTTCTAATTTCAAACATCATTCTTTGTAGGCCATTACATCGCTTCTTCTGGTTTTCGAATGTCAAATGCAGAAGGGTTGTGTCAACATACATCGCATCCAGTTTTATTGGTTTATCGTCAACATGAAGATGTTTGTAGCTTGGCAAGTCCTTAGGATTGATACGGACTTCTCCAGTATACAGAATGTTTTGTGTCGTCGTTGAGAATAAAAACAATGTTGATCCAACGTTGTGACCAGCTTGTATCAATGTGACAGTGAGACATAATTCCGGTATGTCTTTTTCGGGCAAACCAGGCAAAGATATTTGTGTCGAGCCTAAAATTTTGAAATAAAACAACCATTGTAACATTCAAAAGCACTTGTTAGAGACTTTAAAAAACTTTGTTTATTATAATTTACTGTGTAACTTCGTATCACATGTCTTTTTGGTCTAATGGCTTGTATAGGACCGCAGATATTGATGATGATGAGGTCCTGGGTTAAAACCCCAACTCGGGCCACTAAGAAGTTATTGGTTTTTACAATCAAAAATTTCTCAGTAGCAGCCTAGTGTCTAGAAGTTAGAAGTGTGTACTGCCTTTCCATGCCTCGGAAAGCTGGTATTGGTAGCTCATACGTAGCTCGGCAGGGTTGGCTCATATATGCACTCTCTATTCCCAAACTCATAATCCGAATAGATGGCAATTACAACAAAACGGGAAAGTGTTCAGGCGCAGAACCAGCTTTACGTGCTTTTCGAACGGAAGTATGCACTTCACACTTTAGCTTTCGCACTCCAGTCTACGAGTAAGAATCTTCAACAAAAAGCCCAATAACTTTTCTTTTTTTTTATTGGTCCTACCTGGGGTTTGAACTCGGGACCTCGGGTTCGTCGGCGTCATAATAATGTACAAAGTTTCGAGCAAATATATGATTAAGAATGAATGAAAACAATAACATACCCATTTTTAGACCTCGAACGCATTTCATTAATCTCTCATCATTTCTTTCGTCATTTATAATGGCCGCTGTTAGCTCGTTCGTATATATTGTGATGTTGTTCTTCAATAAAACGTCTAATAGCTGAGGTGAATGTAGCCCTTTTATGTGGTCTGAGTGATAATCGCTCAGGAAGTAAGCTCTAACGCCTCGATGTTTAGAATTTTCGAAGTTATCAACATACACGCCCGGGATCTGTGCAATTTTTCCACGGAAAGAACTTCTCACTAATTCCGGTATGGATGACATTATTTTTAATATATAAAAGTATTTATATATCAGCAGTGGCTTTATTTTTTAGTTAATACTCAATGGCTTCAGTTTCGATTTATCACCCTTTTGTGTTGTCGTCTTGTCGAGTCTGTTGTTGTATACGGTGTTGTCAATAATGACAAATGATTTTAATTTGAAATTTGAACGGTCAATTTCGAACGCGATAGTGTTGTAACGAATCGTCTGCCATTAGAAGTTATTGTCTATGGCAAAATGTCGTATTTTTTTGAAAAGCAAAGTATTGTACTCCATTCGCATTATGTGTTCTGTAAACTTAAAATAATACTTTTAATATCATTAAAATCATGATGAAAAGATGTTGAGAATTACAACGCGAAGTTGTGTTTTTCTTTTAATTCATATTAGTTTAACTCATTACTCATAATAATCAAATAATCAATTAAGTTTGTACTTGTTTAGGCACGTTTTTATTTAAAAATATTTGTATGATATTATGTACTAGATGGGCCGTCATACATAAAAGCTTGCCCAAAAAGTCATTTTAACTATTACGATTCCAATAATATAATTATAATCAATTATAGCAACAATGACATTATACATATAACGTGAAGCAGGTAATATGTAAGCAACGCGCGCATTTTGAAGACTCAAACGTCCCTATTGAGGCGATTTATGACTTATTATTTTATATTAGGAAGTCACGCAAAACGAATGGAAAATTAATAAATTAATATAAGTAATTAAAAAATATTACTTTAGTTTTGTCACAATATATAGATTTTTTAAAATAGATATTCGTTTATTAATTCGTATTTAATGTGTAATATAGAATGTTTACAAAAAATAGAAAGATACCTAAACATCCGATGGAGGTATTATTATTATGCATATAAAGTAACGACAAAAATTATTATTTAATTTTTAAACTGTAGAAAACTCAAAATATAGATTACTTTTATGCATAGCAACACTCAAGTTATTGTTTTCAAAATAAAACAAGAGTAAGACTTTCGACTCTAATCTTTCGAGCTAATATGGACCCGATTTAAATTTATGATTTCACTTGCCCATATTGGCTGCGATTCATATCTAGCCACTAATCTTTTACACTTCTGTTGGATCTGTTGTTTTTATATAAAATTACCAACAATATAATACTGTCCAGAAATACTTATAAAAATCCAACTTAGAGTTCTTGCTAAATATCCTCGATCTCCGATAACACCCCTCTGCCCACCCTTGCGAAGAACTGTTATTGGTGCAATTTCACCAATTCCAAGACTCTGTATACTCCCTAAACCAGGTGTATTCTTTTGTCGACATTCACGCGGATTCCATTCGAAACCTTAGAAATTATGTAGACAGGTACTCGAATGATAAATAGTTATGAGTATCACTTGTTGAACATATTTGTAAATTGTTTATTTTTATTTATTTATATACTCTGTTTCTTTCTTTTTTTGTATTTATGAACTGGAACTGGTATAGATATTCCATTCGGATGTTGTGTTTACTTTTAATTAATCTCCACACTTAGATAATAAAGTTGTATTTATTGTTTCTTTTAATGTATTAGTGTAAGCGATTGTAAGTAAACCTAAGAAATAAAATAATATTGGCCAACGAGGCAATCAACTGTATACAAAATGAGTTAGGTTCTCTTATAAATAAATATATATCTTGTATTCATTCAATACTAACAAAATCCTATAGATGTTGCCAGGGTTATTAAAATAAATACCAGATTTTTTGTAAAAAAATTATTTAATTTTAATTATCAAAATTTAATAAAATAATATATAATTTGTTTGTACCTTTCACATTTTAATAATCACACTTGAATACAATATATTTAATTTTTTTTAATCCTAAATCATTGATTGTGATACCGCTGGTAATAGCAGACACATTAATGTAAATCAAAGATACGATTACACACAAGGCCCGGACAACACTTCCGTTGAGATACAAATACATGTTACCTATGATGTGTGATAACACACAAAAACACTCTCAAGCCATAGTGTTTCATATAACATAACCAACATAGTAAAATACATTTTAGATATACAATCGTACAATACCCCAAGGCCAGAGGAGTAAAGATAAAAAAACCAATTGCTAATACAGTTCTCGATTAATATATTTATACTATAATACTATTTATAATGCATCTTTACATAAACACATGAATAACATTGGAGTGACTGTCAGTGATTTCGAAATAACTGTTTTACTTACTGTCTTTTTCAGTTACTATGGCTATTTGCGAGTTATCAAAACAATATTTTTTCTATTTTTGTTTACTGCTGCAACCTTATAACTTAAATATCTTATATGTATAATTCAAATAAGCATTACTTACTTTAAAATGTATATAAATAAAAAACAATAAAAGTATAATATAAGATATTCAAAAAACGAAATTCCCGCGAATCATTACCACACATTATTAAATCTCGACCAATGTTGTCATATCAAAATTTATTTGTCTTTTCTCCTTCGGTTGGAATAGGCTTTACGATGGTGCAAATGTTGTCTACATATAAAAACTAAATATCACCTTGTTCTTAATTACTAAACAACATTATTTTTATTTATCCAAACATCAATTTCATCATAACAGGATCAACTTTTCTATTTCTCTTGCCTTTTGTTGTTTCAGATCCACAAGTTTCACAGACCTCATTTCTTTTACGCTTTCCTGTATATTCATGAGGAAAACCAATTATTTTATTCGGTGCGAAATAATCAACAAGATATTCTATCTCTTTGTTAGCACAATGAGTAGCGAAGCTCACGTCTATTCGCTCCCATGACACGGACGAAACTGAGCAATTTCCTTCTTTGTAATCCTGCCATCGCATTTCCGATAAATCTACAAATAAGTAACTTTTATAACATTTCTTCACGCATGAGGTGTGTGAACTATCCTCGCTTTCGTGTCTACATAAATGTATTCTAGTAGATTCTTCGTTATCTGTCACCCCGGGCACTAGTTCTGGCATTAAACTGAAAAATAAACACATCTGTTTAAGGTAACATAACTTATATATTGAATAGAGGAAAAACTTATAGAATATATATGGAAAACTCTTTACTCGGTGGCAGGGTTTTGTGCAAGCCACAAAATGTCTTCGGGCGGTGGTGACCGCACCATAACTTTCTAGAAACGCTCACACTCATATTTGCCTATACCCTATTCGTATCGAAGATCTCAAGACATACAAACCATAGATTTACATATTTCATGTGACTCACTAATAGCTCTGCTATATAATGGACTACAAACAGTTTGTGATTAATACATCTTTATTTACAATAATTTACTATTTCACTCCACTACTTACATCCACTTCGTGATATTAAAATTCAAAATGCCATTTGCCAAATGCCATATACATGATGAATAGCATTGATTATTCAAGATCTCGACCAAAGATATCACGTCAATCCAATGTCAAAGTTGTTAAGTTTTCACTCCTATTTAATTAGAGTTGACTATATATCAATTCCCATATATATAAAATCTTCAACAGATTTCCACAATTCTGAGAATTTGCTTAAAGCAACAAAATTTGAATAATATATTTAACAATCAAAAATTACCTGTATAATCGCCATTTTTCCGAACCCACAAATACTTTCATGTCTAATTGTTTGTATATCTCATTAAAGACACATTCATAACCATATTTAGCATATGTGTGTATTGCAATTGCATTATTCTCATTCCGGTTCAACCACGTTCTAATTTCAAACATCATTCTTTGTAGGCCATTACATCGCTTCTTCTGGTTTTCGAATGTCAAATGCAGAAGGGTTGTGTCAACATACATCGCATCCAGTTTTATTGGTTTATCGTCAACATGAAGATGTTTGTAGCTTGGCAAGTCCTTAGGATTGATACGGACTTCTCCAGTATACAGAATGTTTTGTGTCGTTGTTGAGAATAAAAACATTGTTGATCCAACGTTGTGACCAGCTTGTATCAATGTGACAGTGAGACATAATTCCGGTATGTCTTTTTCGGGCAAACCAGGCAAAGATATTTGTGTCGAGCCTAAAATTTTGAAATAAAACAACCATTGTAACATTCAAAAGCACTTGTTAGAGACTTTAAAAAACTTTGTTTATTATAATTTACTGTGTAACTTCGTATCACATGTCTTTTTGGTCTAATGGCTTGTATAGGACCGCAGATATTGATGATGATGAGGTCCTGGGTTAAAACCCCAACTCGGGCCACTAAGAAGTTATTGGTTTTTACAATCAAAAATTTCTCAGTAGCAGCCTAGTGTCTAGAAGTTAGAAGTGTGTACTGCCTTTCCATGCCTCGGAAAGCTGGTATTGGTAGCTCATACGTAGCTCGGCAGGGTTGGCTCATATATGCACTCTCTATTCCCAAACTCATAATCCGAATAGATGGCAATTACAACAAAACGGGAAAGTGTTCAGGCGCAGAACCAGCGGCTTTACGTGCTTTTCGAACGGAACTATGCACTTCACACTTTAGCTTTCGCACTCCAGTCTACGAGTAAGAATCTTCAACAAAAAGCCCAATAACTTTTCTTTTTTTTTATTGGTCCTACCTGGGGTTTGAACTCGGGACCTCGGGTTCGTCGGCGTCATAATAATGTACAAAGTTTCGAGCAAATATATGATTAAGAATGAATGAAAACAATAACATACCCATTTTTAGACCTCGAACGCATTTCATTAATCTCTCATCATTTCTTTCGTCATTTATAATGGCCGCTGTTAGCTCGTTCGTATATATTGTGATGTTGTTCTTCAATAAAACGTCTAATAGCTGAGGTGAATGTAGCCCTTTTATGTGGTCTGAGTGATAATCGCTCAGGAAGTAAGCTCTAACGCCTCGATGTTTAGAATTTTCGAAGTTATCAACATACACGCCCGGGATCTGTGCAATTTTTCCACGGAAAGACCTTCTCACTAATTCCGGTATGGATGACATTATTTTTAATATATAAAAGTATTTATATATCAGCAGTGGCTTTATTTTTTAGTTAATACTCAATGGCTTCAGTTTCGATTTATCACCCTTTTGTGTTGTCGTCTTGTCGAGTCTGTTGTTGTATACGGTGTTGTCAATAATGACAAATGATTTTAATTTGAAATTTGAACGGTCAATTTCGAACGCGATAGTGTTGTAACGAATCGTCTGCCATTAGAAGTTATTGTCTATGGCAAATTGTCGTATTTTTTTGAAAAGCAAAGTATTGTACTCCATTCGCATTATGTGTTCTGTAAACTTAAAATAATACTTTTAATATCATTAAAATCATGATGAAAAGATGTTGAGAATTACAACGCGAAGTTGTGTTTTTCTTTTAATTCATATTAGTTTAACTCATTACTCATAATAATCAAATAATCAATTAAGTTTGTACTTGTTTAGGCACGTTTTTATTTAAAAATATTTGTATGATATTATGTACTAGATGGGCCGTCATACATAAAAGCTTGCCCAAAAAGTCATTTTAACTATTACGATTCCAATAATATAATTATAATCAATTATAGCAACAATGACATTATACATATAACGTGAAGCAGGTAATATGTAAGCAACGCGCGCATTTTGAAGACTCAAACGTCCCTATTGAGGCGATTTATGACTTATTATTTTATATTAGGAAGTCACGCAAAACGAATGGAAAATTAATAAATTAATATAAGTAATTAAAAAATATTACTTTAGTTTTGTCACAATATATAGATTTTTTAAAATAGATATTCGTTTATTAATTCGTATTTAATGTGTAATATAGAATGTTTACAAAAAATAGAAAGATACCTAAACATCCGATGGAGGTATTATTATTATGCATATAAAGTAACGACAAAAATTATTATTTAATTTTTAAACTGTAGAAAACTCAAAATATAGATTACTTTTATGCATAGCAACACTCAAGTTATTGTTTTCAAAATAAAACAAGAGTAAGACTTTCGACTCTAATCTTTCGAGCTAATATGGACCCGATTTAAATTTATGATTTCACTTGCCCATATTGGCTGCGATTCATATCTAGCCACTAATCTTTTACACTTCTGTTGGATCTGTTGTTTTTATATAAAATTACCAACAATATAATACTGTCCAGAAATACTTATAAAAATCCAACTTAGAGTTCTTGCTAAATATCCTCGATCTCCGATAACACCCCTCTGCCCACCCTTGCGAAGAACTGTTATTGGTGCAATTTCACCAATTCCAAGACTCTGTATACTCCCTAAACCAGGTGTATTCTTTTGTCGACATTCACGCGGATTCCATTCGAAACCTTAGAAATTATGTAGACAGGTACTCGAATGATAAATAGTTATGAGTATCACTTGTTGAACATATTTGTAAATTGTTTATTTTTATTTATTTATATACTCTGTTTCTTTCTTTTTTTGTATTTATGAACTGGAACTGGTATAGATATTCCATTCGGATGTTGTGTTTACTTTTAATTAATCTCCACACTTAGATAATAAAGTTGTATTTATTGTTTCTTTTAATGTATTAGTGTAAGCGATTGTAAGTAAACCTAAGAAATAAAATAATATTGGCCAACGAGGCAATCAACTGTATACAAAATGAGTTAGGTTCTCTTATAAATAAATATATATCTTGTATTCATTCAATACTAACAAAATCCTATAGATGTTGCCAGGGTTATGAAAATAAATACCAGATTTTTTGTAAAAAAAATATTTAATTTTAATTATCAAAATTTAATAAAATAATATATAAAATGTTTGTACCTTTCACATTTTAATAATCACACTTGAATACAATATATTTAATTTTTTTTAATCCTAAATCATTGATTGTGATACTGCTGGTAATAGCAGACACATTAATGTAAATCAAAGATACGATTACACACAAGGCGCGGACAACACTTCCGTTGAGATACAAATACATGTTACCTATGATGTGTGATAACACACAAAAACACTCTCAAGCCATAGTGTTTCATATAACATAACCAACATAGTAAAATACATTTTAGATATACAATCGTACAATACCCCAAGGCCAGAGGAGTAAAGATGAAAAAACCAATTGCTAATACGGTTCTCGATTAATATATTGTTACTATAATACTATTTATAATGCATCTTTACATAAACACATGAATAACATTGGAGTGACTGTCTGTGATTTAGAAATAACTGTTTTACTTACTGTCTTTTTCAGTTACTATGGCTATTTGCGAGTTATCAAAACAATATTTTTTCTATTTTTGTTTACTGCTGCAACCTTATAACTTAAATATCTTATATGTATCCTACTAATATTATAAACGTGAAAGTTTGTATGTGTGTATGGATGTTTGTTACTCTTTCACGCAAAAACTACTGAATGGATTTTAATGAAACCTTACAATAATATAGCTCATACATCAGAATAACATATAGGCTATAATTTATATAGCTATTGATTAAATTGGCAAAAATATAACAATAAGTGTCACGTAAGTCGGATCTGCGAGCCATTCTGGCATGCGCTGTAAAAACCGTAAGAGTTATACGAATATAATGTATAGCGGATATGTATCTCTTAAATAGTTCTACAAAAAATAAGTGTTTAGTTGAATTTGTTGAAACTTTAGCTACCTATAAATGATAGTCTGTAAAATGATGATGATTGAAAGTTTATAGGAACAAAACAAAGATAAAAAATCAGAGATTTAGTACTTCCAATGTAAGTTGAACTCATATCAATACGATCAATCATATTAAATAGTATTTAATATAATCAATCGAAATATTTAAATCAACATATTAAATAGTATTAAATAGTATTTAATATGATTGATCGTACGTTGTACGTCGGTTCTCGCCCCTGCGTAGATATATGTCTATCTTTAAAGGTTGACTATAACTTTTTGTATGATAGTCAACTTTCTTCTAAGATAATGCACTATTTGCAAATTCGTTTTTATAAAATATTAACTCTTATGAAAGATATCGAAATAAAACTGAAAATAGACATAGACAGTTTTTATTACTTTTTATAGTTTTGACATATTATTACAACGGGTAGTTGAGTAGGTTGTTTGAAAGTACTCATATATACATACGTATTTATTTTCTTGAATAAATACTAATATCCTACGAAAATAAAACTAAAAATGTTATATATACTGAAGTATTATAAGTCTGTTCTTAGGGAATTATTGAAGTTACACGCGGGTGAAACCGCGGGCACAGCTAGTAATTCAAATAAGCATTACTTACTTTAAAATGTATATAAATAAAAAACAATAAAAGCATAATATAAGATATTCAAAAAACGAAATTCCAGCGAATCATTACCACAGATTATAAAATCTTGACCAATGTTGTCATATCAAAATTTATTTGTCTTTTCTCCTTCGGTTGGAATAGGCTTTACGATGGTGCAAATGTTGTCTACATATAAAAACTAAATATCACCTTGTTCTTAATTACTAAACAACATTATTTTTATTTATCCAAACATCAATTTCATCATAACAGGATCAACTTTTCTATTTCTTTTGCCTTTTTTTGTTTCAGATCCACAAGTTTCACAGACCTCATTTCTTTTACGCTTTCCTGTATATTCATGAGGAAAACCAATTATTTTATTCGGTGCGAAATAATCAACAAGATATTCTATCTCTTTGTTAGCACAATGAGTAGCGAAGCTCACGTCTATTCGCTCCCATAACACGCACGAAACTGAGCAATTTCCTTCTTTGTAATCCTGCCATCGCATTCCCGATAAATCTACAAATAAGTAACTTTTATAACACTTCTTCACGCATGAGGTGTGTGAACTATCCTCGCTTTCGTGTCTACATAAATGTATTCTAGTAGATTCTTCGTTATCTGTCACCCCGGGCACTTAGTTTTTCATTAAACTGAAAAATAAACACATCTGTTTAAGGTAACATAACTTATATATTGAATAGAGGAAAAACTTATAGAATATATATGGAAAACTCTTTACTCGGTGGCAGGGTTTTGTGCAAGCCACAAAATGTCTTCGGGCGGTGGTGACCCGCACCATAACTTTCTAGAAACGCTCACACTCATATTTGCCTATACCCTATTCGTATCGAAGATCTCAAGACATACAAACCATAGATTTACATATTTCATGTGACTCATTAATAGCTCTGCTATATAATGGACTACAAACAGTTTGTGATTTTATTGGTTTATCGTCAACATGAAGATGCTTGTAGCTTGCAAGTCCTTAGGATTGATACGGACTTCAAGCTGGTCACAACGTTGGATCAACAATGTTTTTATTCTCAACAACGACACGTAACATTCTGTATACTGGAGAAGTCCGTATCAATCCTAAGGACTTGCCAAGCTACAAGCATCTTCATGTTGACGATAAACCAATAAAACTGGATGCGATGTATGTTGACACAACCCTTCTGCATTTGACATTCGAAAACCAGAAGAAGCGATGTAATGGCGTACAAAGAATGATGTTTGAAATTAGAACGTGGCTGAACCGGGATGAGAATAATGCAATTGCAATACACACATATGCTAAATATGGTTATGAATATGTCTTTAATGAGATATACAAACAATTAGACATGAAAGTATTCGTGGGTTCGGAAAAATGGCGTTTATACAGGTAATTTTTGATTGTTAAATATATTATTCAAATTTTGTTGCTTTAAGCAAATTCTCAGAATTGTGGAAATCTGTTGAAGATTTTTTATATTTGGGAATTGATATATAGTCAACTCTAATTAAATAGGAGTGAAAACTTAACAACTTTGACATTGGATTGACGTGATATCTTTGGTCGAGATCTTGAATAATCAATGCTATTCATCATGGATATGCAAAACAAATGGCATTTTGAATTTTAATATCACGATGTGGATGTAAGTAGTGGAGTGAAATAGTAAATTATTGTAAATAAAGATGTATTAATCACAAACTGTTTGTAGTCCATTATATAGCAGAGCTATTAGTGAGTCACATGAAATATGTAAATCTATGGTTTGTATGTCTTGAGATCTTCGATACGAATAGGGTATAGGCAAATATGAGTGTGAGCGTTTCTAGAAAGTTATGGTGCGGTCACCACCGCCCGAAGACATTTTGTGGCTTGCACAAAACCCTGCCACCGAGTAAAGAGTTTTCCATATATATTCTATAAGATTTTCCTCTATTCAATATATAAGTTATGTTACCTTAAACAGATGTGTTTATTTTTCAGTTTCGAAATAATCGACAAGATATTCTATCTCTTTGTTAGCACAATGAGTAGCGAAGCTCACGTCTATTCGCTCCCATGACACGCTCGAAACTGAGCAATTTCCATCTTTGTAATCCTGCCATTGCATTTCCGATAAATCTACGAATAAGTAACTTTTATAACATTTCTTCACGCATGAGGTGTGTGAACTATCCTCGCTTTCGTGTCTACATAAATGTATTCTAGTAGATTCTTCGTTATCTGTCACCCCGGGCACTAGTTCTGGCATTAAACTGAAAAATAAACACATCTGTTTAAGGTAACATAACTTATATATTGAATAGAGGAAAATCTTATAGAATATATATGGAAAACTCTTTACTCGGTGGCAGGGTTTTGTGCAAGCCACAAAATGTCTTCGGGCGGTGGTGACCGCACCATAACTTTCTAGAAACGCTCACACTCATATTTGCCTATACCCTATTCGTATCGAAGATCTCAAGACATACAAACCATAGATTTACATATTTCATGTGACTCACTAATAGCTCTGCTATATAATGGACTACAAACAGTTTGTGATTAATACATCTTTATTTACAATAATTTACTATTTCACTCCACTACTTACATCCACTTCGTGATATTAAAATTCAAAATGCCATTTGCCAAATGCCATATCCATGATGAATAGCATTGATTATTCAAGATCTCGACCAAAGATATCACGTCAATCCAATGTCAAAGTTGTTAAGTTTTCACTCCTATTTAATTAGAGTTGACTATATATCAATTCCCATATATATAAAATCTTCAACAGATTTCCACAATTCTGAGAATTTGCTTAAAGCAACAAAATTTGAATAATATATTTAACAATCAAAAATTAACTGTATAAACGCCATTTTTCCGAACCCACGAATACTTTCATGTCTAATTGTTTGTATATCTCATTAAAGACATATTCATAACCATATTTAGCATATGTGTGTATTGCAATTGCATTATTCTCATCCCGGTTCAGCCACGTTCTAATTTCAAACATCATTCTTTGTACGCCATTACATCGCTTCTTCTGGTTTTCGAATGTCAAATGCAGAAGGGTTGTGTCAACATACATCGCATCCAGTTTTATTGGTTTATCGTCAACATGAAGATGCTTGTAGCTTGGCAAGTCCTTAGGATTGATACGGACTTCTCCAGTATACAGAATGTTACGTGTCGTTGTTGAGAATAAAAACACTGTTGATCCAACGTTGTGACCAGCTTGTATCAATGTGACAGTGAGACATAATTCCGGTATGTCTTTTTCGGGCAAACCAGGCAAAGATATTTGTGTCGAGCCTAAAATTTTGAAATAAAACAACCATTGTAACATTCAAAAGCACTTGTTAGAGACTTTAAAAAACTTTGTTTATTATAATTTACTGTGTAACTTCGTATCACATGTCTTTTTGGTCTAATGGCTTGTATAGGACCGCAGATATTGATGATGATGAGGTCCTGGGTTAAAACCCCAACTCGGGCCACTAAGAAGTTATTGGTTTTTACAATCAAAAATTTCTCAGTAGCAGCCTAGTGTCTAAAAGTTAGAAGTGTGTACAATTCCATGCCCCGGAAAGCTGGTATTGGTAGGTCATACGTAGCTCGGCAGAGTTGGCTCATATATGCACTCTCTATTCCCAAACTAACATTAAACCCGGAGTGGCGCCACCGTTTAGGCGTAAGCCAGGTGCCTGCGGCCAAACCAGCACCACACGTATTGACCCGTCATTCCTGTGGATCCTGCTGGGGAGGAGGAGAGGGTGGCATGGGTACTGGGTAAGCCCGTGCTGCCATAAAGTCGCCTGACCCAGGCGTAGCAGCATCCGCGAAGAGGACACTTCGCTCACCTGTCTTGCAGGTGGAAAACAACACGGAGAGAGGCAGTCACCGGTTATAAGTCGGCACGAATAGGCGTAAGTGCGGGCGCCAGGGGCCACTCTTGACAGTAGGAGGATCCATCGTAGATCCATTGATCAGCTACCGCCTGCTCTAAGTCGGGCAGCCCCCGATCAATAAGGTACTGATCCGCCTCAGCGTTAACTCGTTCCGCCTGGGTGAACGGAACACAAGCCTTACAGCTGGACGTTGACGCTGTGACATTAACCACCCACTCAAAGGAAAAATCCCAAAGCCCATAACAACGCTGCTTACATGCGCTTTGCGACATGGAATGTCCGAACTATGAGGACAGGCTTCCTGAACACCTACGGAAGCCCCGATTGCGCCCAAGAACTGCGCAAAACTTACAGTATCGACGTGGAGCTCAAAAGGCTCAATATTGATATTGTAGCCTTACAAGAGACCAGAACCGAAGACGAAGGGTCTTTGCGTGAAGCTAACTACACTTTCTACTGGAAGGGCAAGAGTTCCTCAGAAACACGAGAGCATGGTGTAGGTTTCGCGGTTCGAAACCAACTCATCAACGCCATAGAGACACCTGTAGGCGTTTCCGAGCGGATTATGTTCTTGCGTCTAAACACAAAAAGCGGCTTTGTCACTCTAATATCCGCTTACGCACCAACGCTTAATTCAAAACCAGAGACCAAGGACCAATTCTATGACCAGCTCGAAGAGACAGTACGTAGGGTAAATCCAACTGACAGACTGCACATTTTGGGTGATTTTAATGCTCGCGTCGGTCAGGACACATCAGCCTGGCCTGAATGCCTCGGTGCACACGGCATAGGTAAGCTAAACGACAATGGGCAACGATTGTTGGAGTTTTGCTCAAAGCACCAGCTGTGTGTTACCAACACCTTTTTTAAAGGCAAAATGATGCGGAAAGTCTCGTGGATGCATCCTCGATCTAAACACTGGCACCAATTGGACCTTGCTCTGGCAAGAAGGAGGGACCTGCGGGAAACGCTCCACACGCGGGCGTTTCACAGTGCCGATTGCGACACCGATCACAGTCGCGTTGCTACTAAAGTTCGACTTGTCCCCAGGAGAGTCCATTCTTCCAAGCCACTCGGTCGAAAAAAGATAAATCTTTTTAAGACTCGTGACATGGAGGTAGTGGAATCTTTTGGGGAACTTGTCCGTGAAGAAGTTGCAACTTGGGACAGTACGGCATCAGCGCAAGTCGATTGGGAAAAAGTGAAGTCTCTTCTGACTGACACTGCAGGAAAAGTGTTTGGGTATCAAAAGATAAAATCTTACTACTGGTTTCTAGAAAACGAAGAGCACTTACTTCCCTTGATTGACTCAAAACGCCAAGCCGCTTTAAATTTTCGCCTCAACCCTTGCGATGCGACGCGTGAAGATCTCACGAAGACAAAAGCCTCACTCCAGCGCAGCACGCGCTTTTTTGCAAATGCGTATTGGACGGAGCTTTGCCAAAGCATCCAAGCGTGCGCAAGCGCGGGGGATATTGGCGGGGTTTACGCAGGCATCAAAAGAGCTCTTGGACCTACTCCAAAAAAGACGGCACCTCTCAAAGAAATCGACGGTTCTGTTATAACAGACAGCACTCGTCAGATGGCAAGATGGGTAGAACACTACAAGGGGCTCTACTCGTGCCCAGTGGATATTAAGCCAGATGCAGTGGAGCTTGTCCCGAAACTGGCAACTTGGCACGAGCTAGACGCCGCACCCACCGTAGAGGAACTTCATCTGGCCGTCAAGCAGCTCAAATGCGGAAAGAGTCCTGGTAAAGACGATGTTGTCACCGAAGTCGTCAAGCTTGAGTGCCCCTTGCCCATCCTCCACAACCACCTGGCTAAGTGTTGGAAAGAAAACTACGTCCCTCAGGATATGCGAGATGCTAACATTGTCACTCTTTATAAAGGCAAAGGCGACCGCGGCGACTGCAACTGTTACCGCGGAATATCTCTTCTTAGCATCGTCGGTAAGGCCTTTGCTAGGGCCATTTTAGGCAAACTACAAAGGCTCGCCGATCGCGTATACCCTGAGGCACAATGTGGGTTTAGGTACCAACGGTCAACTGTCGACATGATATTTTCACTCAGACAGCTACAAGAGAAGTGTAGGGAGCAACATACCCCCCTAGTCGTTGCATTTGTAGACCTAAATAAGGCTTTTGACTCCGTGAGCAGAGAGGGGTTATACTCGGTTCTTGTCAGAATCGGATGCCCCCCGAAACTCCTAAGGATAGTGCAATCGTTCCACGAAGGTATGGAAGTCACAGTCCTGCACAATGGCAATCCGTGCAGTGACGGAGAAAGAATACATTTCACTGCCCCTTTCCCATGGGTGTCGTAAGAGGCGACTAAGGGATATCATCTGGTGGTAGGATGATAAACATCCGCCTGGCTTGTTACCACCGTACGCATGGTGAAAATCTCGTGAAGTGGCTTGCAGCCGCGTTTCGAGGTCAGCCAGCGTACAGCCAGTGCCCGAGCGAGCATTGCCGCGATGGGTGTTGGTCCAGTGGAGACGACGGCTGAACCAATGCCGGGGGAAACACGCCTCCACACTTTGCCCATCCCTATCGTGGCAATACGTCGCTCGCTTCACGTCTCTTTACGAGGCGTGAAGAGGCATCTTGCGGGCCGGCAAGGCGAGGGCGGCTAGTGCAGAATCTTCTTCCAGACTGTACTGGCCGTCCTCGCGTTTGGACTCTACTACCACTTAACATCAGGTGGAGTAGAGTCATTTGCCCACCCGGCAAATATAAAAAAAAAAAAAAAAAAAAAAAAAACACATCTACGCCATTTGACGTACGCCGTGGTGTTCGTCAAGGTTGTGTACTGGCCCCTACCTTGTTCGGAATATTCTTCTCGGTGCTTCTGAAGGTTGCTTTTGGGGATGAACAGCAGGGCGTCCACTTACACACGCGAACTGATGGTAAGCTGTACAACATCTCAATGCTCAAGTCCAAACGCTACAGGGAGGACCTATTTGTAGATAGTCTTCTCTTCGCTGACGACGCTGCCTTTGTTGCTCATGACCAGGCTCAACTCCAGAACCTAATAGACAAATTTGCCAGAGCTTGCCACCTTTTTTTAATGTCCATAAATTGCAAGAAGACCGTTATTTTAGCGCAAGGATGTTTAGAACAACCAGTCATCTTGCTTAACGGCGAACCTTTGCAGGTGGTTAACAAATTTTGCTACCTTGGGTCGCATTTGTCGAGCAATCTCTCGCTTGATGCAGAGATCGACTCCCGCATCGGCAAAGCAGCCTCCACGTTCGGGAGGCTCCGTTCAAGGGCTTGGGACAACAGACACCTTACGGTAAAAACGAAAGTGCTTGTTTACCAATCATGTGTCCTAAGCACACTCTTGTATGGAGCAGAAACGTGGACAACGTACGCAAAACAAGAACGCCGACTGAACACATTTCACTTGCGCTGTCTTCGAAACATTCTGGGCATCACGTGGAAGGATCGAGTGACAAACGAGTCTGTTCTAGGCGAGGCACAACTGCCTAGCATCACGGCCATTCTAAAAAAAAAACGGTTACGGTGGCTGGGACACGTGCATCGAATGGAGCACACTCGTCTGCCAAGGCAAATACTGCTGGGACAGGTTGCGGATGCGAAAAGGTCTGTTGGGCGGCCTATGCTCCGTTACAAAGATTGCGCTAAGCGTGATATGGTTGCGTTTAACATCCCTAGCAGCCGATGGGAGGAACTGGCCGAGGACCGTGCCAAGTGGCGATGCCTTATTCACGAAGGTCAATCAAAGCATGACGATGCCTGGTTTAAAGTACTTAAGGAAAAACGCGTTAGGCGTCATGAGCGGGCTTCAAACCCCCGCCCACCTGGGGGCGCATACACTTGTCGGGAGTGCGGCCGAAGGATCCTCTCTCGCATTGGACTCTTTAGTCATGAACGCAAGTGCCTTCGTGCTGCTTAAATCATCTGTCATAGATGCAGAGGCCTATATACATATATATTCCCAAACTCATAATCCGAATAGATGGCAATTACAACAAAACGTTATTAATAAATTAATATAAATAATTAAAAAATATTATTTTAGTTTTGTCACAATATATAGATTTTTAAAATAGATATTCGTTTATTAATTCGTATTTAATGTGTAATATAGAATGTTTACAAAAAATAGAAAGTTACCTAAACATCCGATGGAGATGTTATTATTATGCATATAAAGTAACGACAAAAATGATTATTTAATTTTTAAACTGTAGAAAACTCAAAATATAGATTACTTTTATGCATAGCAACACTCAAGTTATTGTTCTCAAAATAAAACAAGAGTAAGAGTTTCGACTCTAATCTTTCGAGCTAATATGGACCCGAGTTAAATTTATGATTTCACTTGCCCATATTGGCTGCGATACATATCTAGCCACTAATATTTTACACTTTATTACAAAATAACTTCATTGAATAAACGCAGAGATCTGTTGAATCTGCTGTTTTTATATAAAATTACCAACAATATAATACTGTCCAGAAATACTTATAAAAATCCAACTTAGAGTTCTTGCTAAATATCCTCGATCTCCGATAACACCCCTCTGCCCACCCTTGCGAAGAACTGTTAATGGTGCAATTTCACCAATTCCAAGACTCTGTATACTCCCTAAACCAGGTGTATTCTTTTGTCGACATTCACGCGGATTTTATTCGAAACCTTAGGAAGTATGTAGACAAGTACATGAATGATAAATAGTTATGAGTATCACTTGTTGAACATATTTATTAATTGTTTATTTTTATTTATTTATATACTCTGTTTCTTTGTTTTTTTGTATTTATGAACTGGAACTGGTATAGATATTCCATTCGGATGTCGTGTTTACTTTTAATTAATCTCCACACTTAGATAATAAATTTGTATTTATTGTTTCTTTTAATGTATTAGTGTAAGCGATTGTAAGTAATCCTAAGAAATAAAATAATATTGGCCAACGAGGCAATCAACTGTATACAAAATGAGTTAGGTTCTCTTATAAATAAATATATATCTTGTATTCATTCAATACTAACAAAATCCTATAGATGTTGCCAGGGTTATGAAAATAAATACCAGATTTTTTGTAAAAAAATTATTTAATTTTAATTATCAAAATTTAATAAAATAATATATAAAATGTTTGTACCTTTCACATTTTAATAATCACACTTGAATACAATATATTTAATTTTTTTTAATCCTAAATCATTGATTGTGATACTGCTGGTAATAGCAGACACATTAATGTAAATCAAAGATACGATTACACACAAGGCGCGGACAACACTTCCGTTGAGATACAAATACATGTTACCTATGATGTGTGATAACACACAAAAACACTCTCAAGCCATAGTGTTTCATATAACATAACCAACATAGTAAAATACATTTTAGATATACAATCGTACAATACCCCAAGGCCAGAGGAGTAAAGATAAAAAAACCAATTGCTAATACAGTTCTCGATTAATATATTTATACTATAATCCTATTTATAATGCATCTTTACATAAACACATGAATAACATTGGAGTGACTGTCAGTGATTTCGAAATAACTGTTTTACTTACTGTCTTTTTCAGTTACTATGGCTATTTGCGAGTTATCAAAACAATATTTTTTCTATTTTTGTTTACTGCTGCAACCTTATAACTTAAATATCTTATATGTATAATTCAAATAAGCATTACTTACTTTAAAATGTATATAAATAAAAAACAAAGAAAGTATAATATAAGATATTCAAAAAACGAAATTACCGCGAATCATTACCACAGATTATAAAATCTCGACCAATGTTGTCATATCAAAATTTATTTGTCTTTTCTCCTTCGGTTGGAATAGGCTTTACGATGGTGCAAATGTTGTCTACATATAAAAACTAAATATCACCTTGTTCTTAATTACTAAACAACATTATTTTAATTTATCCAAACATCAATTTCATCATAACAGGATCAACTTTTCTATTTCTCTTGCCTTTTTTTGTTTCAGATCCACAAGTATCACAGACCTCGTTTCTTTTACGCTTTCCTGTATATTCACGAGGAAAACCAATTATTTTATTCGGTGCGAAATAATCAACAAGATATTCTATCTCTTTGTTAGCACAATGAGTAGCGAAGCTCACGTCTATTCGCTCCCATGACACGGACGAAACTGAGCAATTTCCTTCTTTGTAATCCTGCCATCGCATTTCCGATAAATCTACAAATAAGTAACTTTTATAACATTTCTTCACGCATGAGGTGTGTGAACTATCCTCGCTTTCGTGTCTACATAAATGTATTCTAGTAGATTCTTCGTTATCTGTCACCCCGGGCACTAGTTCTGGCATTAAACTGAAAAATAAACACATCTGTTTAAGGTAACATAACTTATATATTGAATAGAGGAAAAACTTATAGAATATATATGGAAAACTCTTTACTCGGTGGCAGGGTTTTGTGCAAGCCACAAAATGTCTTCGGGCGGTGGTGACCGCACCATAACTTTCTAGAAACGCTCACACTCATATTTGCCTATACCCTATTCGTATCGAAGATCTCAAGACATACAAACCATAGATTTACATATTTCATGTGACTCACTAATAGCTCTGCTATATAATGGACTACAAACAGTTTGTGATTAATACATCTTTATTTACAATAATTTACTATTTCACTCCACTACTTACATCCACTTCGTGATATTAAAATTCAAAATGCCATTTGCCAAATGCCATATACATGATGAATAGCATTGATTATTCAAGATCTCGACCAAAGATATCACGTCAATCCAATGTCAAAGTTGTTAAGTTTTCACTCCTATTTAATTAGAGTTGACTATATATCAATTCCCATATATATAAAATCTTCAACAGATTTCCACAATTCTGAGAATTTGCTTAAAGCAACAAAATTTGAATAACATATTTAACAATCAAAAATTACCTGTATAATCGCCATTTTTCCGAACCCACAAATACTTTCATGTCTAATTGTTTGTATATCTCATTAAAGACACATTCATAACCATATTTAGCATATGTGTGTATTGCAATTGCATTATTCTCATTCCGGTTCAACCACGTTCTAATTTCAAACATCATTCTTTGTAGGCCATTACATCGCTTCTTCTGGTTTTCGAATGTCAAATGCAGAAGGGTTGTGTCAACATACATCGCATCCAGTTTTATTGGTTTATCGTCAACATGAAGATGTTTGTAGCTTGGCAAGTCCTTAGGATTGATACGGACTTCTCCAGTATACAGAATGTTTTGTGTCGTTGTTGAGAATAAAAACATTGTTGATCCAACGTTGTGACCAGCTTGTATCAATGTGACAGTGAGACATAATTCCGGTATGTCTTTTTCGGGCAAACCAGGCAAAGATATTTGTGTCGAGCCTAAAATTTTGAAATAAAACAACCATTGTAACATTCAAAAGCACTTGTTAGAGACTTTAAAAAACTTTGTTTATTATAATTTACTGTGTAACTTCGTATCACATGTCTTTTTGGTCTAATGGCTTGTATAGGACCGCAGATATTGATGATGATGAGGTCCTGGGTTAAAACCCCAACTCGGGCCACTAAGAAGTTATTGGTTTTTACAATCAAAAATTTCTCAGTAGCAGCCTAGTGTCTAGAAGTTAGAAGTGTGTACTGCCTTTCCATGCCTCGGAAAGCTGGTATTGGTAGCTCATACGTAGCTCGGCAGGGTTGGCTCATATATGCACTCTCTATTCCCAAACTCATAATCCGAATAGATGGCAATTACAACAAAACGGGAAAGTGTTCAGGCGCAGAACCAGCGGCTTTACGTGCTTTTCGAACGGAAGTATGCACTTCACACTTTAGCTTTCGCACTCCAGTCTACGAGTAAGAATCTTCAACAAAAAGCCCAATAACTTTTCTTTTTTTTTATTGGTCCTACCTGGGGTTTGAACTCGGGACCTCGGGTTCGTCAATGTACAAAGTTTCGAGCAAATATATGATTAAGAATGAATGAAAACAATAACATACCCATTTTTAGACCTCGAACGCATTTCATTAATCTCTCATCATTTCTTTCGTCATTTATAATGGCCGCTGTTAGCTCGTTCGTATATATTGTGATGTTGTTCTTCAATAAAACGTCTAATAGCTGAGGTGAATGTAGCCCTTTTATGTGGTCTGAGTGATAATCGCTCAGGAAGTAAGCTCTAACGCCTCGATGTTTAGAACTTTCGAAGTTATCAACATACACGCCCGGGATCTGTGCAATTTTTCCACGGAAAGAACTTCTCACTAATTCCGGTATGGATGACATTATTTTTAATATATAAAAGTATTTATATATCAGCAGTGGCTTTATTTTTTAGTTAATACTCAATGGCTTCAGTTTCGATTTATCACCCTTTTGTGTTGTCGTCTTGTCGAGTCTGTTGTTGTATTCGGTGTTGCCAATAATGACAAATGATTTTAATTTGAAATTTGAACGGTCAATTTCGAACGCGATAGTGTTGTAACGAATCGTCTGCCATTAGAAGTTATTGTCTATGGCAAATTGTCGTATTTTTTTGAAAAGCAAAGTGTTGTACTCCATTCGTATTAGGTGTTCTGTAAACTTAAAATAATACATTTAATATCATTAAAATCTTGATGAAAATCAATTCGGGTAAGACCGTCAGGCGGGTAAGGCCGTACAGTAAGGAATAGGACTAATTCTTAATAGCTATGTACATAGCAGCATGATGTACGAAAACTGTTTACTGTTCTAATATCTATAAATTTAAGAATATGGCGTTAGTTAAGACACAGAGAGAAAAAACTTTATTTGAAATTTAGTTTGTCGGTTAACTTTCATCAAGACGATACCACATTGTTAAAAAAATATACGCTGTGTGTTTTTGTGTGATGTTTTTCGGATCTGCGCAGGGTTAGTACATTAGCTTATAATTTTATAAAACAATTTCTTTATCTAATAATTATTTCAAAGTTGATTAAAACTCATATTTTAAGAAATTACTTCTAAGGATACAATTATAGCCTCTAAGTACATCAGTGGTTAAGTCCGTCTAGTTGTTAGAGGCTAGAACCGGTATATGCCGATCTTCGCCTTATCCAGATATCGTAAACCCTGTCCGACTAAAAAAGGTGATGAGTGCTTTTATTTGACTTTAGCTAACTAAATACCATCAGGTACTATCATCAGTATGCAATTTATTTAAATTGTCGAAATAAGGCCATGTGGTTTACTTGAAATAAATGACCTTTTTATTTCTGTTTAATTACTGTTAAATAAATACTATTATGAATAAAATGAAATTTCCATTGATTGAATTTGAATATAGTAAATATTATTTTCAGGCAATTAATTTAGTTAGTCCACAATCGGGAAGTATAGCAGAAAATCCAACAACAACAGAGGATCGTATTCTAAGGAGAAATTAAGAGAAGTTGTTTGTTGTTGAAGAACACTACTTTCTTGTGAATTGTAATGAGAACTCGATGTACTTTTAAATTAATAGATTATCTTTTTAAATCAAAATATGAGTGTTGTCTATTTTTTTATTTGTTTGATTATTTATTGTTGTGTTAATGACTTAAGTAATATTAAAGGCTGATCTCGTAAATAAACTTTTTATTTTTTGATTAATGAAACTGTTTTTTGCCTCTGAATGGCGATGTGTGCCGAACTTATCCGACAAATGCTTCATTTTGAGGTAAAAGCCGCCAGGGACGATTTATTAAAAATTTGACGGAACATTTTGAACAAAAGTTTAAATACGTCGATCGTACATAGATAGTATGTACGATCACGTAAACTGTCTGTTTATAGATTTTTTTACACTATACGGTCTTAGCCGACGTGTCAGAAAAGTCCGTCAATTTGATTGTTTTTTAAAAGTTATGATTTTTGCCCAAACAAATAATTTTTAAGTAATTTTGACTGATTAATTTAATTGTCAACTGAATGTTTAGTCATACTGTAGTAAAATTTCTCTGAAATGTCGTAAAGATAGCCTATTATGATCAATAAACAAATTTTTTAATAAAGTATGCCGTTCTTTCCCGAAGTGACCTTACTTATAAAAATCCAACTTAGAGTTCTTGCTAAATATCCTCGATCTCCGATAACACCCCTCTGCCCACCCTTGCGAAGAACTGTTATTGGTGCAATTTCACCAATTCCAAGACTCTGTATACTCCCTAAACCAGGTGTATTCTTTTGTCGACATTCACGCGGATTCCATTCGAAACCTTAGAAATTATGTAGACAGGTACTCGAATGATAAATAGTTATGAGTATCACTTGTTGAACATATTTGTAAATTGTTTATTTTTATTTATTTATATACTCTGTTTCTTTCTTTTTTTGTATTTATGAACTGGAACTGGTATAGATATTCCATTCGGATGTTGTGTTTACTTTTAATTAATCTCCACACTTAGATAATAAAGTTGTATTTATTGTTTCTTTTAATGTATTAGTGTAAGCGATTGTAAGTAAACCTAAGAAATAAAATAATATTGGCCAACGAGGCAATCAACTGTATACAAAATGAGTTAGGTTCTCTTATAAATAAATATATATACTATCCTGTTTCTGCTTTTGCAAATCCTTTCACCAAAGGTTGTCTGTTAGAGATTGCTTTAGCAATAAGACCGCCTTTGCACGCTCTTATTTTCTTGTCTTTGTTGTAATTGTTCTCTTTATTTGTATGTCCTTTCATTGTGTGTGCAATAAAGTATTAAATAAATAAATAAATAAAATATATATCTTGTATTCATTCAATACTAACAAAATCCTATAGATGTTGCCAGGGTTATTAAAATAAATACCAGATTTTTTGTAAAAAAATTATTTAATTTTAATTATCAAAATTTAATAAAATAATATATAAAATGTTTGTACCTTTCACATTTTAATAATCACACTTGAATACAATATATTTAATTTTTTTTTAATCCTAAATCATTGATTGTGATACTGCTGGTAATAGCAGACACATTAATGTAAATCAAAGATACGATTACACACAAGGCGCGGACAACACTTCCGTTGAGATACAAATACATGTTATGATGTGTGATAACACACAAAAACACTCTCAAGCCATAGTGTTTCATATAACATAACCAACATAGTAAAATACATTTTAGATATACAATCGTACAATATCCCAAGGCCAGAGGAGTAAAGATAAAAAAACCAATTGCTAATACAGTTCTCGATTAATATATTTATACAATAATCCTATTTATAATGCATCTTTACATAAACACATGAATAACATTGGAGTGACTGTCAGTGATTTAGAAATAACTGTTTTACTTACTGTCTTTTTCAGTTACTATGGCTATTTGCGAGTTATCAAAACAATATTTTTTCTATTTTTGTTTACTGCTGCAACCTTATAACTTAAATATCTTATATGTATAATTCAAATAAGCATTACTTACTTTAAAATGTATATAAATAAAAAACAATAAAAGTATAATATAAGATATTCAAAAAACGAAATTCCGGCGAATCATTACCACAGATTATAAAATCTCGACCAATGTTGTCATATCAAAATTTATTTGTCTTTTCTCCTTCGGTTGGAATAGGCTTTACGGTGGTGCAAATGTTGTCTACATATAAAACTAAATATCACCTTGTTCTTAATTACTAAACAAGATTATTTTTATTTATCCAAACATCAATTTCATCATAACAGGATCAACTTTTCTATTTCTCTTGCCTTTTTTTGTTTCAGATCCACAAGTTTCACAGACCTCATTTCTTTTACGCTTTCCTGTATATTCATGAGGAAAACCAATTATTTTATTTGGTGCGAAATAATCAACAAGATATTCTATCTCTTTGTTAGCACAATGAGTAGCGAAGCTCACGTCTATTCGCTCCCATGACACGCACGAAACTGAGCAATTTCCTTCTTTGTAATCCTGCCATCGCATTTCCGATAAATCTACAAATAAGTAACTTTTATAACACTTCTTCACGCATGAGGTGTGTGAACTATCCTCGCTCTCGTGTCTACATAAATGTATTCTTGTAGATTCTTCGTTATCTGTCACCCCGGGCACTAGTTCTGGCATTAAACTGAAAAATAAACACATCTATTTAAGGTAACATAACTTATATATTGAATAGAGGAAAAACTTATAGAATATATATGGAAAACTCTTTACTCGGTGGTAGGGTTTTGTGCAAGCCACAAAATGTCTTCGGGCAGTGGTGACCGCACCGTAACTTTCTAGAAACGCTCACACTCATATTTGCCTATACCCTATTCGTATCGAAGATCTCAAGACATACAAACCATAGATTTACATATTTCATGTGACTCACTAATAGCTCTGCTATATAATGGACTACAAGCAGTTTGTGATTAATACATCTTTATTTACAATAATTTACTATTTCACTCCACTACTTACATCCACTTCGTGATATTAAAATTCAAAATGCCATTTGTTTTGCATATCCATGATGAATAGCATTGATTATTCAAGATCTCGACCAAAGATATCACGTCAATCCAATGTCAAAGTTGTTAAGTTTTCACTCCTATTTAATTAGAGTTGACTATATATCAAATCCCATATATATAAAATCTTCAACAGATTTCCACAATTCTGAGAATTTGCTTAAAGCAACAAAATTTGAATAATATATTTAACAATCAAAAATTACCTGTATAAACGCCATTTTTCCGAACCCACAAATACTTTCATGTCTAATTGTTTGTATATCTCATTAAAGACACATTCATAACCATATTTAGCATATGTGTGTATTGCAATTGCATTATTCTCATCCCGGTTCAACCACGTTCTAATTTCAAACATCATTCTTTGTAGGCCATTACATCGCTTCTTCTGGTTTTCGAATGTCAAATGCAGAAGGGTTGTGTCAACATACATCGCATCCAGTTTTATTGGTTTATCGTCAACATGAAGATGTTTGTAGCTTGGCAAGTCCTTAGGATTGATACGGACTTCTCCAGTATACAGAATGTTTTGTGTCGTCGTTGAGAATAAAAACAATGTTGATCCAACGTTGTGACCAGCTTGTATCAATGTGACAGTGAGACATAATTCCGGTATGTCTTTTTCGGGCAAACCAGGCAAAGATATTTGTGTCGAGCCTAAAATTTTGAAATAAAACAACCATTGTAACATTCAAAAGCACTTGTTAGAGACTTTAAAAAACTTTGTTTATTATAATTTACTGTGTAACTTCGTATCACATGTCTTTTTGGTCTAATGGCTTGTATAGGACCGCAGATATTGATGATGATGAGGTCCTGGGTTAAAACCCCAACTCGGGCCACTAAGAAGTTATTGGTTTTTACAATCAAAAATTTCTCAGTAGCAGCCTAGTGTCTAGAAGTTAGAAGTGTGTACTCCCTTTCCATGCCTCGGAAAGCTGGTATTGGTAGCTCATACGTAGCTCGGCAGGGTTGGCTCATATATGCACTCTCTATTCCCAAACTCATAATCCGAATAGATGGCAATTACAACAAAACGGGAAAGTGTTCAGGCGCAGAACCAGCGGCTTTACGTGCTTTTCGAACGGAAGTATGCACTTCACACTTAAGCTTTCGCACTCCAGTCTACGAGTAAGAATCTTCAACAAAAAGCCCAATAACTTTTCTTTTTTTTTATTGGTCCTACCTGGGGTTTGAACTCGGGACCTCGGGTTCGTCGGCGTCATAATAATGTACAAAGTTTCGAGCAAATATATGATTAAGAATGAATGAAAACAATAACATACCCATTTTTAGACCTCGAACGCATTTCATTAATCTCTCATCATTTCTTTCGTCATTTATAATGGCCGCTGTTAGCTCGTTCGTATATATTGTGATGTTGTTCTTCAATAAAACGTCTAATAGCTGAGGTGAATGTAGCCCTTTTATGTGGTCTGAGTGATAATCGCTCAGGAAGTAAGCTCTAACGCCTCGATGTTTAGAACTTTCGAAGTTATCAACATACACGCCCGGGATCTGTGCAATTTTTCCACGGAAAGAACTTCTCACTAATTCCGGTATGGATGACATTATTTTTAATATATAAAAGTATTTATATATCAGCAGTGGCTTTATTTTTTAGTTAATACTCAATGGCTTCAGTTTCGATTTATCACCCTTTTGTGTTGTCGTCTTGTCGAGTCTGTTGTTATATTCGGTGTTGCCAATAATGACAAATGATTTTAATTTGAAATTTGAACGGTCAATTTCGAACGCGATAGTGTTGTAACGAATCGTCTGCCATTAGAAGTTATTGTCTATGGCAAATTGTCGTATTTTTTTGAAAAGCAAAGTATTGTACTCCATTCGCATTATGTGTTCTGTAAACTTAAAATAATACTTTTAATATCATTAAAATCATGATGAAAAGATGTTGAGAATTACAACGCGAGGTTGTGTTTTTCTTTTAATTCATATTAGTTTAACTCATTACTCATAATAATCAAATAATCAATTAAGTTTGTACTTGTTTAGGCACGTTTTTATTTAAAAATATTTGTATGATATTATGTACTAGATGGGCCGTCATACATAAAAGCTTGCCCAAAAAGTCATTTTAACTATTACGATTCCAATAATATAATTATAATCAATTATAGCAACAATGACATTATACATATAACGTGAAGCTGGTAATATGTAAGCAACGCGCGCATTTTGAAGACTCAAACGTCCCTATTGGGGCGATTTATGACTTATTATTTTATATTAGGAAGTCGCGCAAAACGAATGAAAAATTAATAAATTAATATAAGTATTTAAAAAATATTATTTAAGTTTCGTCACAATATATATATTTTTTTAAATAATTATTCGTTTATTAATTCGTATTTAATGTGTAATATAGAATGTTTACTAAAAGTAAAAAGTTACCTTAACATCCGATAGCGATATAAAGTAACGACAAAAATAATTATTTAATTTTTAAACAGTAAAAAACTCAAAATATAGATTACTTTTATGGATAGCAACACTCAAGTTATTGTTTTCAAAATAAAACGAGAGTAAGACTTTCGTCTCTAATGCAGTAATATATATATATATAGTAATAATCCGTGCAGTGACGGAGAAAGAATACATTTTACTGCCCCTTTCCCATGGGTGTCGTAAGAGGCGACTAAGGGATATCATCTGGTGGTAGGATGATAAACATCCGCCTGGCTTGTTACCACCGTACGCATGGTGAAAATCTCGTGAAGTGGCTTGCAGCCGCGTTTCGAGGTCAGCCAGCGTACAGCCAGTGCCCGAGCGAGCATTGCCGCGATGGGTGTTGGTCCAGTGGAGACGGCGGCTGAACCAATGCCGGGGGAAACACGCCTCCACACTTTGCCTATCCCTATCGTGGCAATACGTCGCTCGCTTCACGTCTCTTTACGAGGCGTGAAGAGGCATCTTGCGGGCCGGCAAGGCGAGGGCGGCTAGTGCAGAATCTTCTTCCAGACTGTACTGGCCGTCCTCGCGTTTGGACTCTACTACCACTTAACATCAGGTGGAGTAGAGTCATTTGCCCACCCGGCAAATATAAAAAAAAAAAAAAAAAAAAAAATCTTTCGAGCTAATATGGGCCCAAGTTAAATTTATGATTTCTCTTGCCCATATTGGCTGCGATTCATATCTAGCCACTAATCTTTTACACTTTATTACGAAATAACTTCATTGAATAAACGCAGAGATCTGTTGGATCTGCTGTTTTTATATAAAATTACCAACAATATAATACTGTCCAGAAATACTTATAAAAATCCAACTTAGAGTTCTTGCTAAATATCCTCGATCTCCGATAACACCCCTCTGCCCACCCTTGCGAAGAACTGTTAATGGTGCCAATTCCACCAATTCCAAGACTCTGTATACTCCCTAAACCAGGTGTATTCTTTTGTCGACATTCACGCGGATTTTATTCGAAACCTTAGGAAGTATGTAGACAAGTACATGAATGATAAATAGTTATGAGTATCACTTGTTGAACATATTTATTAATTGTTTATTTTTATTTATTTATATACCCTGTTTCTTTCTTTTTTGTATTTATGAACTGGAACTGGTATAGATGTTCCATTCGGATGTCGTGTTTACTTTTAATTAATCTCCACACTTAGATAATAAATTTGTATTTATTGTTTCTTTTAATGTATTAGTGTAAGCGATTGTAAGTAAACCTAAGAAATAAAATAATATAGGCCAACGAGGCAATCAACTGTATACAAAATGAGTTAGGTTCTCTTATAAATAAATATATATCTTGTATTCATTCGATACTAACAAAATCCTATAGATGTTGCCAGGGTTATGAAAATAAATACCAGATTTTTTGTAAAAAAATTATTTAATTTTAATTATCAAAATTTAATAAAATAATATATAAAATGTTTGTACCTTTCACATTTTAATAATCACACTTGAATACAATATATTTAATTTTTTTTAATCCTAAATCATTGATTGTGATACTGCTGGTAATAGCAGACACATTAATGTAAATCAAAGATACAATTACACACAAGGCGCGGACAACACTTCCGTTGAGATACAAATACATGTTACCTATGATGTGTGATAACACACAAAAACACTCTCAAGCCATAGTGTTTCATATAACATAACCAACATAGTAAAATACATTTTAGATATACAATCGTACAATATCCCAAGGCCAGAGGAGTAAAGATAAAAAAACCAATTGCTAATACAGTTCTCGATTAATATATTTATACTATAATCCTATTTATAATGCATCTTTACATAAACACATGAATAACATTGGAGTGACTGTCAGTGATTTAGAAATAACTGTTTTACTTACTGTCTTTTTCAGTTACTATGGCTATTTGCGAGTTATCAAAACAATATTTTTTCTATTTTTGTTTACTGCTGCAACCTTATAACTTAAATATCTTATATGTATAATTCAAATAAGCATTACTTACTTTAAAATGTATATAAATAAAAAACAATAAAAGTATAATATAAGATATTCAAAAAACGAAATTCCGGCGAATCATTACCACAGATTATAAAATCTCGACCAATGTTGTCATATCAAAATTTATTTGTCTTTTCTCCTTCGGTTGGAATAGGCTTTACGATGGTGCAAATGTTGTCTACATATAAAAACTAAATATCACCTTGTTCTTAATTACTAAACAACATTATTTTTATTTATCCAAACATCAATTTCATCATAACAGGATCAACTTTTCTATTTCTCTTGCCTTTTTTTGTTTCAGATCCACAAGTTTCACAGACCTCGTTTCTTTTACGCTTTCCTGTATATTCACGAGGAAAACCAATTATTTTATTCGGTGCGAAATAATCAACAAGATATTCTATCTCTTTGTTAGCACAATGAGTAGCGAAGCTCACGTCTATTCGCTCCCAAGACACGGACGAAACTGAGCAATTTCCTTCTTTGTAATCCTGCCATCGCATTTCCGATAAATCTACAAATAAGTAACTTTTATAACATTTCTTCACGCATGAGGTGTGTGAACTATCCTCGCTTTCGTGTCTACATAAATGTATTCTAGTAGATTCTTCGTTATCTGTCACCCCGGGCACTAGTTCTGGCATTAAACTGAAAAATAAACACATCTGTTTAAGGTAACATAACTTATATATTGAATAGAGGAAAAACTTATAGAATATATATGGAAAACTCTTTACTCGGTGGCAGGGTTTTGTGCAAGCCACAAAATGTCTTCGGGCGGTGGTGACCGCACCATAACTTTCTAGAAACGCTCACACTCATATTTGAGTATACCCTATTCGTATCGAAGATCTCAAGACATACAAACCATAGATTTACATATTTCATGTGACTCACTAATAGCTCTGCTATACAGGGTGACTGGTGAATTAGGATCAATATTTTAGGAGCATAATCGGTACATGATTCTCATTCGAATTATGTAAAAAAAATAGGTACTTAATTTTTGACCAAATTTACAAAAATTTTACTTTAAATAAATAAAGTGTGGACATATTTCCGCGGCGCGTGCGGCGTTGTGTTTGCCACCCGCAACCCCTGCCCCGCGGCTTATTAGTATTAGTAGGTTAGTAGGTTAGTCGGGCGAGCGCCGCCGTAAGGTTCGTCCATCTTCCCGCGCGCGCGCCCCTAGCGATCGATCTTACGCGTATACCTAATGTTTCGTGTGTGAGTGTGACCCGTAATTAGTAATTAGGTATGGCTTATCAATACACAAATGCAGAATAATCTGAGTACTGTGAGTAGTAAAGTGATCCATTCGTGTTAAAGCGTGTGAAAGACAATATGTGTAAACGTGCCGAACTGTGTATCACACGAGCAGGAGCTCACTTTGAACATTTGTTAAGGTTAGTGTAGTTATGTAGGTAAATAGGTAGTTAAATGATTGACAATCGTTGTAAATAAGTATGATTCAATTTTTAAATACGCCGGAAATACCAAGATAGGTAAACAGTTAATTTTTGTCCCAAGTTCATATCATTTACCTAGTCAACAAATTTGTTGCTTAAACGAGTGAAATATTTTGGTATTTTTGCCTGTTCTAAGCCAGGTTTAAAGTATGAAGGGGGATTGGATCATGCTTGTTTATCAAAGGTAGCCTGCTACCCTGTTAACACGCGGCGGCGTTTGGACGTAGGGAAAGTACCGCGCGATAACTAAATGTACCTAACGGTGTTGTGTCGTCAGCGCAGCTAGGGCGTCCACATGACGCGTAATTAATTACATAACTTTTGGTTAACTTTACTTAGAAGTTTATTAATATTTATGTTATATGTATTTTTTTTTTGGTCGTATATGGTCGTCAAATATCACGTCCTTAAGTATTGATACTAATTCACCAGTCACCCTGTATAATGGACTACAAACAGTTTGTGATTAATACATCTTTATTTACAATAATTTACTATTTCACTCCACTACTTACATCCACTTCGTGATATTAAAATTCAAAATGCCATTTGCCAAATGCCATATACATGATGAATAGCATTGATTATTCAAGATCTCGACCAAAGATATCACGTCAATCCAATGTCAAAGTTGTTAAGTTTTCACTCCTATTTAATTAGAGTTGACTATATATCAATTCCCATATATATAAAATCTTCAACAGATTTCCACAATTCTGAGAATTTGCTTAAAGCAACAAAATTTGAATAACATATTTAACAATCAAAAATTACCTGTATAATCGCCATTTTTCCGAACCCACAAATACTTTCATGTCTAATTGTTTGTATATCTCATTAAAGACACATTCATAACCATATTTAGCATATGTGTGTATTGCAATTGCATTATTCTCATTCCGGTTCAACCACGTTCTAATTTCAAACATCATTCTTTGTAGGCCATTACATCGCTTCTTCTGGTTTTCGAATGTCAAATGCAGAAGGGTTGTGTCAACATACATCGCATCCAGTTTTATTGGTTTATCGTCAACATGAAGATGTTTGTAGCTTGGCAAGTCCTTAGGATTGATACGGACTTCTCCAGTATACAGAATGTTTTGTGTCGTTGTTGAGAATAAAAACATTGTTGATCCAACGTTGTGACCAGCTTGTATCAATGTGACAGTGAGACATAATTCCGGTATGTCTTTTTCGGGCAAACCAGGCAAAGATATTTGTGTCGAGCCTAAAATTTTGAAATAAAACAACCATTGTAACATTCAAAAGCACTTGTTAGAGACTTTAAAAAACTTTGTTTATTATAATTTACTGTGTAACTTCGTATCACATGTCTTTTTGGTCTAATGGCTTGTATAGGACCGCAGATATTGATGATGATGAGGTCCTGGGTTAAAACCCCAACTCGGGCCACTAAGAAGTTATTGGTTTTTACAATCAAAAATTTCTCAGTAGCAGCCTAGTGTCTAGAAGTTAGAAGTGTGTACTGCCTTTCCATGCCTCGGAAAGCTGGTATTGGTAGCTCATACGTAGCTCGGCAGGGTTGGCTCATATATGCACTCTCTATTCCCAAACTCATAATCCGAATAGATGGCAATTACAACAAAACGGGAAAGTGTTCAGGCGCAGAACCAGCGGCTTTACGTGCTTTTCGAACGGAACTATGCACTTCACACTTTAGCTTTCGCACTCCAGTCTACGAGTAAGAATCTTCAACAAAAAGCCCAATAACTTTTCTTTTTTTTTATTGGTCCTACCTGGGGTTTGAACTCGGGACCTCGGGTTCGTCAATGTACAAAGTTTCGAGCAAATATATGATTAAGAATGAATGAAAACAATAACATACCCATTTTTAGACCTCGAACGCATTTCATTAATCTCTCATCATTTCTTTCCTCATTTATAATGGCCGCTGTTAGCTCGTTCGTATATATTGTGATGTTGTTCTTCAATAAAACGTCTAATAGCTGAGGTGAATGTAGCCCTTTTATGTGGTCTGAGTGATAATCGCTCAGGAAGTAAGCTCTAACGCCTCGATGTTTAGAATTTTCGAAGTTATCAACATACACGCCCGGGATCTGTGCAATTTTTCCACGGAAAGAACTTCTCACTAATTCCGGTATGGATGACATTATTTTTAATATATAAAAGTATTTATATATCAGCAGTGGCTTTATTTTTTAGTTAATACTCAATGGCTTCAGTTTCGATTTATCACCCTTTTGTGTTGTCGTCTTGTCGAGTCTGTTGTTGTATACGGTGTTGTCAATAATGACAAATGATTTTAATTTGAAATTTGAACGGTCAATTTCGAACGCGATAGTGTTGTAACGAATCGTCTGCCATTAGAAGTTATTGTCTATGGCAAATTGTCGTATTTTTTTGAAAAGCAAAGTATTGTACTCCATTCGCATTATGTGTTCTGTAAACTTAAAATAATACTTTTAATATCATTAAAATCATGATGAAAAGATGTTGAGAATTACAACGCGAAGTTGTGTTTTTCTTTTAATTCATATTAGTTTAACTCATTACTCATAATAATCAAATAATCAATTAAGTTTGTACTTGTTTAGGCACGTTTTTATTTAAAAATATTTGTATGATATTATGTACTAGATGGGCCGTCATACATAAAAGCTTGCCCAAAAAGTCATTTTAACTATTACGATTCCAATAATATAATTATAATCAATTATAGCAACAATGACATTATACATATAACGTGAAGCAGGTAATATGTAAGCAACGCGCGCATTTTGAAGACTCAAACGTCCCTATTGAGGCGATTTATGACTTATTATTTTATATTAGGAAGTCACGCAAAACGAATGGAAAATTAATAAATTAATATAAGTAATTAAAAAATATTACTTTAGTTTTGTCACAATATATAGATTTTTTAAAATAGATATTCGTTTATTAATTCGTATTTAATGTGTAATATAGAATGTTTACAAAAAATAGAAAGATACCTAAACATCCGATGGAGGTATTATTATTATGCATATAAAGTAACGACAAAAATTATTATTTAATTTTTAAACTGTAGAAAACTCAAAATATAGATTACTTTTATGCATAGCAACACTCAAGTTATTGTTTTCAAAATAAAACAAGAGTAAGACTTTCGACTCTAATCTTTCGAGCTAATATGGACCCGATTTAAATTTATGATTTCACTTGCCCATATTGGCTGCGATTCATATCTAGCCACTAATCTTTTACACTTCTGTTGGATCTGTTGTTTTTATATAAAAAATACCAACAATATAATACTGTCCAGAAATACTTATAAAAATCCAACTTAGAGTTCTTGCTAAATATCCTCGATCTCCGATAACACCCCTCTGCCCACCCTTGCGAAGAACTGTTATTGGTGCAATTTCACCAATTCCAAGACTCTGTATACTCCCTAAACCAGGTGTATTCTTTTGTCGACATTCACGCGGATTCCATTCGAAACCTTAGAAATTATGTAGACAGGTACTCGAATGATAAATAGTTATGAGTATCACTTGTTGAACATATTTGTAAATTGTTTATTTTTATTTATTTATATACTCTGTTTCTTTCTTTTTTTGTATTTATGAACTGGAACTGGTATAGATATTCCATTCGGATGTTGTGTTTACTTTTAATTAATCTCCACACTTAGATAATAAAGTTGTATTTATTGTTTCTTTTAATGTATTAGTGTAAGCGATTGTAAGTAAACCTAAGAAATAAAATAATATTGGCCAACGAGGCAATCAACTGTATACAAAATGAGTTAGGTTCTCTTATAAATAAATATATATCTTGTATTCATTCAATACTAACAAAATCCTATAGATGTTGCCAGGGTTATTAAAATAAATACCAGATTTTTTGTAAAAAAATTATTTAATTTTAATTATCAAAATTTAATAAAATAATATATAATTTGTTTGTACCTTTCACATTTTAATAATCACACTTGAATACAATATATTTAATTTTTTTTAATCCTAAATCATTGATTGTGATACCGCTGGTAATAGCAGACACATTAATGTAAATCAAAGATACGATTACACACAAGGCCCGGACAACACTTCCGTTGAGATACAAATACATGTTATGATGTGTGATAACACACAAAAACACTCTCAAGCCATAGTGTTTCATATAACATAACCAACATAGTAAAATACATTTTAGATATACAATCGTACAATACCCCAAGGCCAGAGGAGTAAAGATAAAAAAACCAATTGCTAATACAGTTCTCGATTAATATATTTATACTATAATACTATTTATAATGCATCTTTACATAAACACATGAATAACATTGGAGTGACTGTCAGTGATTTCGAAATAACTGTTTTACTTACTGTCTTTTTCAGTTACTATGGCTATTTGCGAGTTATCAAAACAATATTTTTTCTATTTTTGTTTACTGCTGCAACCTTATAACTTAAATATCTTATATGTATAATTCAAATAAGCATTACTTACTTTAAAATGTATATAAATAAAAAACAATAAAAGTATAATATAAGATATTCAAAAAACGAAATTCCCGCGAATCATTACCACACATTATTAAATCTCGACCAATGTTGTCATATCAAAATTTATTTGTCTTTTCTCCTTCGGTTGGAATAGGCTTTACGATGGTGCAAATGTTGTCTACATATAAAAACTAAATATCACCTTGTTCTTAATTACTAAACAACATTATTTTTATTTATCCAAACATCAATTTCATCATAACAGGATCAACTTTTCTATTTCTCTTGCCTTTTTTTGTTTCAGATCCACAAGTTTCACAGACCTCATTTCTTTTACGCTTTCCTGTATATTCACGAGGAAAACCAATTATTTTATTCGGTGCGAAATAATCAACAAGATATTCTATCTCTTTGTTAGCACAATGAGTAGCGAAGCTCACGTCTATTCGCTCCCATGACACGGACGAAACTGAGCAATTTCCTTCTTTGTAATCCTGCCATCGCATTTCCGATAAATCTACAAATAAGTAACTTTTATAACATTTCTTCACGCATGAGGTGTGTGAACTATCCTCGCTTTCGTGTCTACATAAATGTATTCTAGTAGATTCTTCGTTATCTGTCACCCCGGGCACTAGTTCTGGCATTAAACTGAAAAATAAACACATCTGTTTAAGGTAACATAACTTATATATTGAATAGAGGAAAAACTTATAGAATATATATGGAAAACTCTTTACTCGGTGGCAGGGTTTTGTGCAAGCCACAAAATGTCTTCGGGCGGTGGTGACCGCACCATAACTTTCTAGAAACGCTCACACTCATATTTGCCTATACCCTATTCGTATCGAAGATCTCAAGACATACAAACCATAGATTTACATATTTCATGTGACTCACTAATAGCTCTGCTATATAATGGACTACAAACAGTTTGTGATTAATACATCTTTATTTACAATAATTTACTATTTCACTCCACTACTTACATCCACTTCGTGATATTAAAATTCAAAATGCCATTTGCCAAATGCCATATACATGATGAATAGCATTGATTATTCAAGATCTCGACCAAAGATATCACGTCAATCCAATGTCAAAGTTGTTAAGTTTTCACTCCTATTTAATTAGAGTTGACTATATATCAATTCCCATATATATAAAATCTTCAACAGATTTCCACAATTCTGAGAATTTGCTTAAAGCAACAAAATTTGAATAACATATTTAACAATCAAAAATTACCTGTATAATCGCCATTTTTCCGAACCCACAAATACTTTCATGTCTAATTGTTTGTATATCTCATTAAAGACACATTCATAACCATATTTAGCATATGTGTGTATTGCAATTGCATTATTCTCATTCCGGTTCAACCACGTTCTAATTTCAAACATCATTCTTTGTAGGCCATTACATCGCTTCTTCTGGTTTTCGAATGTCAAATGCAGAAGGGTTGTGTCAACATACATCGCATCCAGTTTTATTGGTTTATCGTCAACATGAAGATGTTTGTAGCTTGGCAAGTCCTTAGGATTGATACGGACTTCTCCAGTATACAGAATGTTTTGTGTCGTTGTTGAGAATAAAAACATTGTTGATCCAACGTTGTGACCAGCTTGTATCAATGTGACAGTGAGACATAATTCCGGTATGTCTTTTTCGGGCAAACCAGGCAAAGATATTTGTGTCGAGCCTAAAATTTTGAAATAAAACAACCATTGTAACATTCAAAAGCACTTGTTAGAGACTTTAAAAAACTTTGTTTATTATAATTTACTGTGTAACTTCGTATCACATGTCTTTTTGGTCTAATGGCTTGTATAGGACCGCAGATATTGATGATGATGAGGTCCTGGGTTAAAACCCCAACTCGGGCCACTAAGAAGTTATTGGTTTTTACAATCAAAAATTTCTCAGTAGCAGCCTAGTGTCTAGAAGTTAGAAGTGTGTACTGCCTTTCCATGCCTCGGAAAGCTGGTATTGGTAGCTCATACGTAGCTCGGCAGGGTTGGCTCATATATGCACTCTCTATTCCCAAACTCATAATCCGAATAGATGGCAATTACAACAAAACGGGAAAGTGTTCAGGCGCAGAACCAGCGGCTTTACGTGCTTTTCGAACGGAAGTATGCACTTCACACTTTAGCTTTCGCACTCCAGTCTACGAGTAAGAATCTTCAACAAAAAGCCCAATAACTTTTCTTTTTTTTTATTGGTCCTACCTGGGGTTTGAACTCGGGACCTCGGGTTCGTCGGCGTCATAATAATGTACAAAGTTTCGAGCAAATATATGATTAAGAATGAATGAAAACAATAACATACCCATTTTTAGACCTCGAACGCATTTCATTAATCTCTCATCATTTCTTTCGTCATTTATAATGGCCGCTGTTAGCTCGTTCGTATATATTGTGATGTTGTTCTTCAATAAAACGTCTAATAGCTGAGGTGAATGTAGCCCTTTTATGTGGTCTGAGTGATAATCGCTCAGGAAGTAAGCTCTAACGCCTCGATGTTTAGAACTTTCGAAGTTATCAACATACACGCCCGGGATCTGTGCAATTTTTCCACGGAAAGAACTTCTCACTAATTCCGGTATGGATGACATTATTTTTAATATATAAAAGTATTTATATATCAGCAGTGGCTTTATTTTTTAGTTAATACTCAATGGCTTCAGTTTCGATTTATCACCCTTTTGTGTTGTCGTCTTGTCGAGTCTGTTGTTGTATACGGTGTTGTCAATAATGACAAATGATTTTAATTTGAAATTTGAACGGTCAATTTCGAACGCGATAGTGTTGTAACGAATCGTCTGCCATTAGAAGTTATTGTCTATGGCAAATTGTCGTATTTTTTTGAAAAGCAAAGTATTGTACTCCATTCGCATTATGTGTTCTGTAAACTTAAAATAATACTTTTAATATCATTAAAATCATGATGAAAAGATGTTGAGAATTACAACGCGAAGTTGTGTTTTTCTTTTAATTCATATTAGTTTAACTCATTACTCATAATAATCAAATAATCAATTAAGTTTGTACTTGTTTAGGCACGTTTTTATTTAAAAATATTTGTATGATATTATGTACTAGATGGGCCGTCATACATAAAAGCTTGCCCAAGAAGTCATTTTAACTATTACGATTCCAATAATATAATTATAATCAATAATAGCAACAATGACATTATACATATAACGTGAAGCAGGTAATATGTACGCAACGCGCGCATTTTGAAGACTCAAACGTCCCTATTGAAGCGATTTATGACTTATTATTTTATATTAGGAAGTCACGCAAAACGAATGGAAAATTAATAAATTAATATAAGTAATTAAAAAATATTACTTTAGTTTTGTCACAATATATAGATTTTTTAAAATAGATATTCGTTTATTAATTCGTATTTAATGTGTAATATAGAATGTTTACAAAAAATAGAAAGATACCTAAACATCCGATGGAGGTGTTATTATTATGCATATAAAGTAACGACAAAAATGATTATTTAATTTTTAAGCTGTAGAAAACTCAAAATATAGATTACTTTTATGCATAGCAACACTCAAGTTATTGTTCTCAAATAAAACAAGAGTAAGACTTTCGACTCTAATCTTTCGAGCTAATATGGACCCGAGTTAAATTTATGATTTCACTTGCCCATATTGGCTGCGATTCATATCTAGCCACTAATCTTTTACACTTTATTACAAAATAACTTCATTGAATAAACGCAGAGATCTGTTGGATCTGCTGTTTTTATATAAAATTACCAACAATATAATACTGTCCAGAAATACTTATAAAAATCCAACTTAGAGTTCTTGCTAAATATCCTCGATCTCCGATAACACCCCTCTGCCCACCCTTAAAAAGAACTGTTAATGATGCAATTTCACCAATTCCAAGACTCTGTATACTCCCTAAACCAGGTGTATTCTTTTGTCAACATTCACGCGGATTTTATTCGAAACCTTAGGAAGTATGTAGACAAGTACATGAATGATAAATAGTTATGAGTATCACTTGTTGAACATATTTATTAATTGTTTATTTTTATTTATTTATATACTCTGTTTCTTTCTTTTTTGTATTTATGAACTGGAACTGGTATAGATATTCCATTCGGATGTCGTGTTTACTTTTAATTAATCTCCACACTTAGATAATAAATTTGTATTTATTGTTTCTTTTAATGTATTAGTGTAAGCGATTGTAAGTAAACCTAAGAAATAAAATAATATAGGCCAACGAGGCAATCAACTGTATACAAAATGAGTTAGGTTCTCTTATAAATAAATATATATCTTGTATTCATTCGATACTAACAAAATCCTATAGATGTTGCCAGGGTTATGAAAATAAATACCAGATTTTTTATAAAAAAATATTTAATTTTAATTATCAAAATTTAATAAAATAATATATAAAATGTTTGTACCTTTCACATTTTAATAATCACACTTGAATACAATATATTTAATTTTTTTTAATCCTAAATCATAGATTGTGATACTGCTGGTAATAGCAGACACATTAATGTAAATCAAAGATACGATTACACACAAGGCGCGGACAACACTTCCGTTGAGATACAAATACATGTTACCTATGATGTGTGATAACACACAAAAACACTCTCAAGCCATAGTGTTTCATATAACATAACCATCATAGTAAAATACATTTTAGATATACAATTGTACAATATCCCAAGGCCAGAGGAGTAAAGATAAAAAACCAATTGCTAATACAGTTCTCGATTAATATATTTATACTATAATCCTATTTATAATGCATCTTTACATAAACACATGAATAACATTGGAGTGACTGTCTGTGATTTAGAAATAACTGTTTTACTTACTGTCTTTTTCAGTTACTATGGCTATTTGCGAGTTATCAAAACAATATTTTTTCTATTTTTGTTTACTGCTGCAACCTTATAACTTAAATATCTTATATGTATAATTCAAATAAGCATTACTTACTTTAAAATGTATATAAATAAAAAACAATAAAAGTATAATATAAGATATTCAAAAAACGAAATTCCGGCGAATCATTACCACAGATTATAAAATCTCGACCAATGTTGTCATATCAAAATTTATTTGTCTTTTCTCCTTCGGTTGGAATAGGCTTTACGATGGTGCAAATGTTGTCTACATATAAAAACTAAATATCACCTTGTTCTTAATTACTAAACAACATTATTTTAATTTATCCAAACATCAATTTCATCATAACAGGATCAACTTTTCTATTTCTCTTGCCTTTTTTTGTTTCAGATCCACAAGTATCACAGACCTCGTTTCTTTTACGCTTTCCTGTATATTCACGAGGAAAACCAATTATTTTATTCGGTGCGAAATAATCAACAAGATATTCTATCTCTTTGTTAGCACAATGAGTAGCGAAGCTCACGTCTATTCGCTCCCATGACACGGACGAAACTGAGCAATTTCCTTCTTTGTAATCCTGCCATCGCATTTCCGATAAATCTACAAATAAGTAACTTTTATAACATTTCTTCACGCATGAGGTGTGTGAACTATCCTCGCTTTCGTGTCTACATAAATGTATTCTAGTAGATTCTTCGTTATCTGTCACCCCGGGCACTAGTTCTGGCATTAAACTGAAAAATAAACACATCTGTTTAAGGTAACATAACTTATATATTGAATAGAGGAAAAACTTATAGAATATATATGGAAAACTCTTTACTCGGTGGCAGGGTTTTGTGCAAGCCACAAAATGTCTTCGGGCGGTGGTGACCGCACCATAACTTTCTAGAAACGCTCACACTCATATTTGCCTATACCCTATTCGTATCGAAGATCTCAAGACATACAAACCATAGATTTACATATTTCATGTGACTCACTAATAGCTCTGCTATATAATGGACTACAAACAGTTTGTGATTAATACATCTTTATTTACAATAATTTACTATTTCACTCCACTACTTACATCCACTTCGTGATATTAAAATTCAAAATGCCATTTGCCAAATGCCATATACATGATGAATAGCATTGATTATTCAAGATCTCGACCAAAGATATCACGTCAATCCAATGTCAAAGTTGTTAAGTTTTCACTCCTATTTAATTAGAGTTGACTATATATCAATTCCCATATATATAAAATCTTCAACAGATTTCCACAATTCTGAGAATTTGCTTAAAGCAACAAAATTTGAATAACATATTTAACAATCAAAAATTACCTGTATAATCGCCATTTTTCCGAACCCACAAATACTTTCATGTCTAATTGTTTGTATATCTCATTAAAGACACATTCATAACCATATTTAGCATATGTGTGTATTGCAATTGCATTATTCTCATTCCGGTTCAACCACGTTCTAATTTCAAACATCATTCTTTGTAGGCCATTACATCGCTTCTTCTGGTTTTCGAATGTCAAATGCAGAAGGGTTGTGTCAACATACATCGCATCCAGTTTTATTGGTTTATCGTCAACATGAAGATGTTTGTAGCTTGGCAAGTCCTTAGGATTGATACGGACTTCTCCAGTATACAGAATGTTTTGTGTCGTTGTTGAGAATAAAAACATTGTTGATCCAACGTTGTGACCAGCTTGTATCAATGTGACAGTGAGACATAATTCCGGTATGTCTTTTTCGGGCAAACCAGGCAAAGATATTTGTGTCGAGCCTAAAATTTTGAAATAAAACAACCATTGTAACATTCAAAAGCACTTGTTAGAGACTTTAAAAAACTTTGTTTATTATAATTTACTGTGTAACTTCGTATCACATGTCTTTTTGGTCTAATGGCTTGTATAGGACCGCAGATATTGATGATGATGAGGTCCTGGGTTAAAACCCCAACTCGGGCCACTAAGAAGTTATTGGTTTTTACAATCAAAAATTTCTCAGTAGCAGCCTAGTGTCTAGAAGTTAGAAGTGTGTACTGCCTTTCCATGCCTCGGAAAGCTGGTATTGGTAGCTCATACGTAGCTCGGCAGGGTTGGCTCATATATGCACTCTCTATTCCCAAACTCATAATCCGAATAGATGGCAATTACAACAAAACGGGAAAGTGTTCAGGCGCAGAACCAGCGGCTTTACGTGCTTTTCGAACGGAAGTATGCACTTCACACTTTAGCTTTCGCACTCCAGTCTACGAGTAAGAATCTTCAACAAAAAGCCCAATAACTTTTCTTTTTTTTTATTGGTCCTACCTGGGGTTTGAACTCGGGACCTCGGGTTCGTCGGCGTCATAATAATGTACAAAGTTTCGAGCAAATATATGATTAAGAATGAATGAAAACAATAACATACCCATTTTTAGACCTCGAACGCATTTCATTAATCTCTCATCATTTCTTTCGTCATTTATAATGGCCGCTGTTAGCTCGTTCGTATATATTGTGATGTTGTTCTTCAATAAAACGTCTAATAGCTGAGGTGAATGTAGCCCTTTTATGTGGTCTGAGTGATAATCGCTCAGGAAGTAAGCTCTAACGCCTCGATGTTTAGAATTTTCGAAGTTATCAACATACACGCCCGGGATCTGTGCAATTTTTCCACGGAAAGAACTTCTCACTAATTCCGGTATGGATGACATTATTTTTAATATATAAAAGTATTTATATATCAGCAGTGGCTTTATTTTTTAGTTAATACTCAATGGCTTCAGTTTCGATTTATCACCCTTTTGTGTTGTCGTCTTGTCGAGTCTGTTGTTGTATACGGTGTTGTCAATAATGACAAATGATTTTAATTTGAAATTTGAACGGTCAATTTCGAACGCGATAGTGTTGTAACGAATCGTCTGCCATTAGAAGTTATTGTCTATGGCAAATTGTCGTATTTTTTTGAAAAGCAAAGTATTGTACTCCATTCGCATTATGTGTTCTGTAAACTTAAAATAATACTTTTAATATCATTAAAATCATGATGAAAAGATGTTGAGAATTACAACGCGAAGTTGTGTTTTTCTTTTAATTCATATTAGTTTAACTCATTACTCATAATAATCAAATAATCAATTAAGTTTGTACTTGTTTAGGCACGTTTTTATTTAAAAATATTTGTATGATATTATGTACTAGATGGGCCGTCATACATAAAAGCTTGCCCAAAAAGTCATTTTAACTATTACGATTCCAATAATATAATTATAATCAATAATAGCAACAATGACATTATACATATAACGTGAAGCAGGTAATATGTAAGCAACGCGCGCATTTTGAAGACTCAAACGTCCCTATTGAGGCGATTTATGACTTATTATTTTATATTAGGAAGTCACGCAAAACGAATGGAAAATTAATAAATTAATATAAGTAATTAAAAAATATTACTTTAGTTTTGTCACAATATATAGATTTTTTAAAATAGATATTCGTTTATTAATTCGTATTTAATGTGTAATATAGAATGTTTACAAAAAATAGAAAGATACCTAAACATCCGATGGAGGTATTATTATTATGCATATAAAGTAACGACAAAAATTATTATTTAATTTTTAAACTGTAGAAAACTCAAAATATAGATTACTTTTATGCATAGCAACACTCAAGTTATTGTTTTCAAAATAAAACAAGAGTAAGACTTTCGACTCTAATCTTTCGAGCTAATATGGACCCGATTTAAATTTATGATTTCACTTGCCCATATTGGCTGCGATTCATATCTAGCCACTAATCTTTTACACTTCTGTTGGATCTGTTGTTTTTATATAAAAAATACCAACAATATAATACTGTCCAGAAATACTTATAAAAATCCAACTTAGAGTTCTTGCTAAATATCCTCGATCTCCGATAACACCCCTCTGCCCACCCTTGCGAAGAACTGTTATTGGTGCAATTTCACCAATTCCAAGACTCTGTATACTCCCTAAACCAGGTGTATTCTTTTGTCGACATTCACGCGGATTCCATTCGAAACCTTAGAAATTATGTAGACAGGTACTCGAATGATAAATAGTTATGAGTATCACTTGTTGAACATATTTGTAAATTGTTTATTTTTATTTATTTATATACTCTGTTTCTTTCTTTTTTTGTATTTATGAACTGGAACTGGTATAGATATTCCATTCGGATGTTGTGTTTACTTTTAATTAATCTCCACACTTAGATAATAAAGTTGTATTTATTGTTTCTTTTAATGTATTAGTGTAAGCGATTGTAAGTAAACCTAAGAAATAAAATAATATTGGCCAACGAGGCAATCAACTGTATACAAAATGAGTTAGGTTCTCTTATAAATAAATATATATCTTGTATTCATTCAATACTAACAAAATCCTATAGATGTTGCCAGGGTTATTAAAATAAATACCAGATTTTTTGTAAAAAAATTATTTAATTTTAATTATCAAAATTTAATAAAATAATATATAATTTGTTTGTACCTTTCACATTTTAATAATCACACTTGAATACAATATATTTAATTTTTTTTAATCCTAAATCATTGATTGTGATACCGCTGGTAATAGCAGACACATTAATGTAAATCAAAGATACGATTACACACAAGGCCCGGACAACACTTCCGTTGAGATACAAATACATGTTATGATGTGTGATAACACACAAAAACACTCTCAAGCCATAGTGTTTCATATAACATAACCAACATAGTAAAATACATTTTAGATATACAATCGTACAATACCCCAAGGCCAGAGGAGTAAAGATAAAAAAACCAATTGCTAATACAGTTCTCGATTAATATATTTATACTATAATACTATTTATAATGCATCTTTACATAAACACATGAATAACATTGGAGTGACTGTCAGTGATTTCGAAATAACTGTTTTACTTACTGTCTTTTTCAGTTACTATGGCTATTTGCGAGTTATCAAAACAATATTTTTTCTATTTTTGTTTACTGCTGCAACCTTATAACTTAAATATCTTATATGTATAATTCAAATAAGCATTACTTACTTTAAAATGTATATAAATAAAAAACAATAAAAGTATAATATAAGATAATCAAAAAACGAAATTCCCGCGAATCATTACCACACATTATTAAATCTCGACCAATGTTGTCATATCAAAATTTATTTGTCTTTTCTCCTTCGGTTGGAATAGGCTTTACGATGGTGCAAATGTTGTCTACATATAAAAACTAAATATCACCTTGTTCTTAATTACTAAACAACATTATTTTTATTTATCCAAACATCAATTTCATCATAACAGGATCAACTTTTCTATTTCTCTTGCCTTTTTTTGTTTCAGATCCACAAGTTTCACAGACCTCATTTCTTTTACGCTTTCCTGTATATTCATGAGGAAAACCAATTATTTTATTCGGTGCGAAATAATCAACAAGATATTCTATCTCTTTGTTAGCACAATGAGTAGCGAAGCTTACGTCTATTCGCTCCCATGACACGGACGAAACTGAGCAATTTCCTTCTTTGTAATCCTGCCATCGCATTTCCGATAAATCTACAAATAAGTAACTTTTATAACATTTCTTCACGCATGAGGTGTGTGAACTATCCTCGCTTTCGTGTCTACATAAATGTATTCTAGTAGATTCTTCGTTATCTGTCACCCCGGGCACTAGTTCTGGCATTAAACTGAAAAATAAACACATCTGTTTAAGGTAACATAACTTATATATTGAATAGAGGAAAAACTTATAGAATATATATGGAAAACTCTTTACTCGGTGGCAGGGTTTTGTGCAAGCCACAAAATGTCTTCGGGCGGTGGTGACCGCACCATAACTTTCTAGAAACGCTCACACTCATATTTGCCTATACCCTATTCGTATCGAAGATCTCAAGACATACAAACCATAGATTTACATATTTCATGTGACTCACTAATAGCTCTGCTATATAATGGACTACAAACAGTTTGTGATTAATACATCTTTATTTACAATAATTTACTATTTCACTCCACTACTTACATCCACTTCGTGATATTAAAATTCAAAATGCCATTTGCCAAATGCCATATACATGATGAATAGCATTGATTATTCAAGATCTCGACCAAAGATATCACGTCAATCCAATGTCAAAGTTGTTAAGTTTTCACTCCTATTTAATTAGAGTTGACTATATATCAATTCCCATATATATAAAATCTTCAACAGATTTCCACAATTCAGAGAATTTGCTTAAAGCAACAAAATTTGAATAACATATTTAACAATCAAAAATTACCTGTATAATCGCCATTTTTCCGAACCCACAAATACTTTCATGTCTAATTGTTTGTATATCTCATTAAAGACACATTCATAACCATATTTAGCATATGTGTGTATTGCAATTGCATTATTCTCATTCCGGTTCAACCACGTTCTAATTTCAAACATCATTCTTTGTAGGCCATTACATCGCTTCTTCTGGTTTTCGAATGTCAAATGCAGAAGGGTTGTGTCAACATACATCGCATCCAGTTTTATTGGTTTATCGTCAACATGAAGATGTTTGTAGCTTGGCAAGTCCTTAGGATTGATACGGACTTCTCCAGTATACAGAATGTTTTGTGTCGTTGTTGAGAATAAAAACATTGTTGATCCAACGTTGTGACCAGCTTGTATCAATGTGACAGTGAGACATAATTCCGGTATGTCTTTTTCGGGCAAACCAGGCAAAGATATTTGTGTCGAGCCTAAAATTTTGAAATAAAACAACCATTGTAACATTCAAAAGCACTTGTTAGAGACTTTAAAAAACTTTGTTTATTATAATTTACTGTGTAACTTCGTATCACATGTCTTTTTGGTCTAATGGCTTGTATAGGACCGCAGATATTGATGATGATGAGGTCCTGGGTTAAAACCCCAACTCGGGCCACTAAGAAGTTATTGGTTTTTACAATCAAAAATTTCTCAGTAGCAGCCTAGTGTCTAGAAGTTAGAAGTGTGTACTGCCTTTCCATGCCTCGGAAAGCTGGTATTGGTAGCTCATACGTAGCTCGGCAGGGTTGGCTCATATATGCACTCTCTATTCCCAAACTCATAATCCGAATAGATGGCAATTACAACAAAACGGGAAAGTGTTCAGGCGCAGAACCAGCGGCTTTACGTGCTTTTCGAACGGAAGTATGCACTTCACACTTTAGCTTTCGCACTCCAGTCTACGAGTAAGAATCTTCAACAAAAAGCCCAATAACTTTTCTTTTTTTTTATTGGTCCTACCTGGGGTTTGAACTCGGGACCTCGGGTTCGTCGGCGTCATAATAATGTACAAAGTTTCGAGCAAATATATGATTAAGAATGAATGAAAACAATAACATACCCATTTTTAGACCTCGAACGCATTTCATTAATCTCTCATCATTTCTTTCGTCATTTATAATGGCCGCTGTTAGCTCGTTCGTATATATTGTGATGTTGTTCTTCAATAAAACGTCTAATAGCTGAGGTGAATGTAGCCCTTTTATGTGGTCTGAGTGATAATCGCTCAGGAAGTAAGCTCTCACGCCTCGATGTTTAGAACTTTCGAAGTTATCAACATACACGCCCGGGATCTGTGCAATTTTTCCACGGAAAGAACTTCTCACTAATTCCGGTATGGATGACATTATTTTTAATATATAAAAGTATTTATATATCAGCAGTGGCTTTATTTTTTAGTTAATACTCAATGGCTTCAGTTTCGATTTATCACCCTTTTGTGTTGTCGTCTTGTCGAGTCTGTTGTTGTATACGGTGTTGTCAATAATGACAAATGATTTTAATTTGAAATTTGAACGGTCAATTTCGAACGCGATAGTGTTGTAACGAATCGTCTGCCATTAGAAGTTATTGTCTATGGCAAATTGTCGTATTTTTTTGAAAAGCAAAGTATTGTACTCCATTCGCATTATGTGTTCTGTAAACTTAAAATAATACTTTTAATATCATTAAAATCATGATGAAAAGATGTTGAGAATTACAACGCGAAGTTGTGTTTTTCTTTTAATTCATATTAGTTTAACTCATTACTCATAATAATCAAATAATCAATTAAGTTTGTACTTGTTTAGGCACGTTTTTATTTAAAAATATTTGTATGATATTATGTACTAGATGGGCCGTCATACATAAAAGCTTGCCCAAAAAGTCATTTTAACTATTACGATTCCAATAATATAATTATAATCAATTATAGCAACAATGACATTATACATATAACGTGAAGCAGGTAATATGTAAGCAACGCGCGCATTTTGAAGACTCAAACGTCCCTATTGAGGCGATTTATGACTTATTATTTTATATTAGGAAGTCACGCAAAACGAATGGAAAATTAATAAATTAATATAAGTAATTAAAAAATATTACTTTAGTTTTGTCACAATATATAGATTTTTTAAAATAGATATTCGTTTATTAATTCGTATTTAATGTGTAATATAGAATGTTTACAAAAAATAGAAAGATACCTAAACATCCGATGGAGGTATTATTATTATGCATATAAAGTAACGACAAAAATTATTATTTAATTTTTAAACTGTAGAAAACTCAAAATATAGATTACTTTTATGCATAGCAACACTCAAGTTATTGTTTTCAAAATAAAACAAGAGTAAGACTTTCGACTCTAATCTTTCGAGCTAATATGGACCCGATTTAAATTTATGATTTCACTTGCCCATATTGGCTGCGATTCATATCTAGCCACTAATCTTTTACACTTCTGTTGGATCTGTTGTTTTTATATAAAAAATACCAACAATATAATACTGTCCAGAAATACTTATAAAAATCCAACTTAGAGTTCTTGCTAAATATCCTCGATCTCCGATAACACCCCTCTGCCCACCCTTGCGAAGAACTGTTATTGGTGCAATTTCACCAATTCCAAGACTCTGTATACTCCCTAAACCAGGTGTATTCTTTTGTCGACATTCACGCGGATTCCATTCGAAACCTTAGAAATTATGTAGACAGGTACTCGAATGATAAATAGTTATGAGTATCACTTGTTGAACATATTTGTAAATTGTTTATTTTTATTTATTTATATACTCTGTTTCTTTCTTTTTTTGTATTTATGAACTGGAACTGGTATAGATATTCCATTCGGATGTTGTGTTTACTTTTAATTAATCTCCACACTTAGATAATAAAGTTGTATTTATTGTTTCTTTTAATGTATTAGTGTAAGCGATTGTAAGTAAACCTAAGAAATAAAATAATATTGGCCAACGAGGCAATCAACTGTATACAAAATGAGTTAGGTTCTCTTATAAATAAATATATATCTTGTATTCATTCAATACTAACAAAATCCTATAGATGTTGCCAGGGTTATTAAAATAAATACCAGATTTTTTGTAAAAAAATTATTTAATTTTAATTATCAAAATTTAATAAAATAATATATAATTTGTTTGTACCTTTCACATTTTAATAATCACACTTGAATACAATATATTTAATTTTTTTTAATCCTAAATCATTGATTGTGATACCGCTGGTAATAGCAGACACATTAATGTAAATCAAAGATACGATTACACACAAGGCCCGGACAACACTTCCGTTGAGATACAAATACATGTTATGATGTGTGATAACACACAAAAACACTCTCAAGCCATAGTGTTTCATATAACATAACCAACATAGTAAAATACATTTTAGATATACAATCGTACAATACCCCAAGGCCAGAGGAGTAAAGATAAAAAAACCAATTGCTAATACAGTTCTCGATTAATATATTTATACTATAATACTATTTATAATGCATCTTTACATAAACACATGAATAACATTGGAGTGACTGTCAGTGATTTCGAAATAACTGTTTTACTTACTGTCTTTTTCAGTTACTATGGCTATTTGCGAGTTATCAAAACAATATTTTTTCTATTTTTGTTTACTGCTGCAACCTTATAACTTAAATATCTTATATGTATAATTCAAATAAGCATTACTTACTTTAAAATGTATATAAATAAAAAACAATAAAAGTATAATATAAGATATTCAAAAAACGAAATTCCCGCGAATCATTACCACACATTATTAAATCTCGACCAATGTTGTCATATCAAAATTTATTTGTCTTTTCTCCTTCGGTTGGAATAGGCTTTACGATGGTGCAAATGTTGTCTACATATAAAAACTAAATATCACCTTGTTCTTAATTACTAAACAACATTATTTTTATTTATCCAAACATCAATTTCATCATAACAGGATCAACTTTTCTATTTCTCTTGCCTTTTTTTGTTTCAGATCCACAAGTTTCACAGACCTCATTTCTTTTACGCTTTCCTGTATATTCATGAGGAAAACCAATTATTTTATTCGGTGCGAAATAATCAACAAGATATTCTATCTCTTTGTTAGCACAATGAGTAGCGAAGCTCACGTCTATTCGCTCCCATGATACGGACGAAACTGAGCAATTTCCTTCTTTGTAATCCTGCCATCGCATTTCCGATAAATCTACAAATAAGTAACTTTTATAACATTTCTTCACGCATGAGGTGTGTGAACTATCCTCGCTTTCGTGTCTACATAAATGTATTCTAGTAGATTCTTCGTTATCTGTCACCCCGGGCACTAGTTCTGGCATTAAACTGAAAAATAAACACATCTGTTTAAGGTAACATAACTTATATATTGAATAGAGGAAAAACTTATAGAATATATATGGAAAACTCTTTACTCGGTGGCAGGGTTTTGTGCAAGCCACAAAATGTCTTCGGGCGGTGGTGACCGCACCATAACTTTCTAGAAACGCTCACACTCATATTTGCCTATACCCTATTCGTATCGAAGATCTCAAGACATACAAACCATAGATTTACATATTTCATGTGACTCACTAATAGCTCTGCTATATAATGGACTACAAACAGTTTGTGATTAATACATCTTTATTTACAATAATTTACTATTTCACTCCACTACTTACATCCACTTCGTGATATTAAAATTCAAAATGCCATTTGCCAAATGCCATATACATGATGAATAGCATTGATTATTCAAGATCTCGACCAAAGATATCACGTCAATCCAATGTCAAAGTTGTTAAGTTTTCACTCCTATTTAATTAGAGTTGACTATATATCAATTCCCATATATATAAAATCTTCAACAGATTTCCACAATTCTGAGAATTTGCTTAAAGCAACAAAATTTGAATAACATATTTAACAATCAAAAATTACCTGTATAATCGCCATTTTTCCGAACCCACAAATACTTTCATGTCTAATTGTTTGTATATCTCATTAAAGACACATTCATAACCATATTTAGCATATGTGTGTATTGCAATTGCATTATTCTCATTCCGGTTCAACCACGTTCTAATTTCAAACATCATTCTTTGTAGGCCATTACATCGCTTCTTCTGGTTTTCGAATGTCAAATGCAGAAGGGTTGTGTCAACATACATCGCATCCAGTTTTATTGGTTTATCGTCAACATGAAGATGTTTGTAGCTTGGCAAGTCCTTAGGATTGATACGGACTTCTCCAGTATACAGAATGTTTTGTGTCGTTGTTGAGAATAAAAACATTGTTGATCCAACGTTGTGACCAGCTTGTATCAATGTGACAGTGAGACATAATTCCGGTATGTCTTTTTCGGGCAAACCAGGCAAAGATATTTGTGTCGAGCCTAAAATTTTGAAATAAAACAACCATTGTAACATTCAAAAGCACTTGTTAGAGACTTTAAAAAACTTTGTTTATTATAATTTACTGTGTAACTTCGTATCACATGTCTTTTTGGTCTAATGGCTTGTATAGGACCGCAGATATTGATGATGATGAGGTCCTGGGTTAAAACCCCAACTCGGGCCACTAAGAAGTTATTGGTTTTTACAATCAAAAATTTCTCAGTAGCAGCCTAGTGTCTAGAAGTTAGAAGTGTGTACTGCCTTTCCATGCCTCGGAAAGCTGGTATTGGTAGCTCATACGTAGCTCGGCAGGGTTGGCTCATATATGCACTCTCTATTCCCAAACTCATAATCCGAATAGATGGCAATTACAACAAAACGGGAAAGTGTTCAGGCGCAGAACCAGCGGCTTTACGTGCTTTTCGAACGGAACTATGCACTTCACACTTTAGCTTTCGCACTCCAGTCTACGAGTAAGAATCTTCAACAAAAAGCCCAATAACTTTTCTTTTTTTTTATTGGTCCTACCTGGGGTTTGAACTCGGGACCTCGGGTTCGTCGGCGTCATAATAATGTACAAAGTTTCGAGCAAATATATGATTAAGAATGAATGAAAACAATAACATACCCATTTTTAGACCTCGAACGCATTTCATTAATCTCTCATCATTTCTTTCGTCATTTATAATGGCCGCTGTTAGCTCGTTCGTATATATTGTGATGTTGTTCTTCAATAAAACGTCTAATAGCTGAGGTGAATGTAGCCCTTTTATGTGGTCTGAGTGATAATCGCTCAGGAAGTAAGCTCTAACGCCTCGATGTTTAGAATTTTCGAAGTTATCAACATACACGCCCGGGATCTGTGCAATTTTTCCACGGAAAGAACTTCTCACTAATTCCGGTATGGATGACATTATTTTTAATATATAAAAGTATTTATATATCAGCAGTGGCTTTATTTTTTAGTTAATACTCAATGGCTTCAGTTTCGATTTATCACCCTTTTGTGTTGTCGTCTTGTCGAGTCTGTTGTTGTATACGGTGTTGTCAATAATGACAAATGATTTTAATTTGAAATTTGAACGGTCAATTTCGAACGCGATAGTGTTGTAACGAATCGTCTGCCATTAGAAGTTATTGTCTATGGCAAATTGTCGTATTTTTTTGAAAAGCAAAGTATTGTACTCCATTCGCATTATGTGTTCTGTAAACTTAAAATAATACTTTTAATATCATTAAAATCATGATGAAAAGATGTTGAGAATTACAACGCGAAGTTGTGTTTTTCTTTTAATTCATATTAGTTTAACTCATTACTCATAATAATCAAATAATCAATTAAGTTTGTACTTGTTTAGGCACGTTTTTATTTAAAAATATTTGTATGATATTATGTACTAGATGGGCCGTCATACATAAAAGCTTGCCCAAAAAGTCATTTTAACTATTACGATTCCAATAATATAATTATAATCAATTATAGCAACAATGACATTATACATATAACGTGAAGCAGGTAATATGTAAGCAACGCGCGCATTTTGAAGACTCAAACGTCCCTATTGAGGCGATTTATGACTTATTATTTTATATTAGGAAGTCACGCAAAACGAATGGAAAATTAATAAATTAATATAAGTAATTAAAAAATATTACTTTAGTTTTGTCACAATATATAGATTTTTTAAAATAGATATTCGTTTATTAATTCGTATTTAATGTGTAATATAGAATGTTTACAAAAAATAGAAAGATACCTAAACATCCGATGGAGGTATTATTATTATGCATATAAAGTAACGACAAAAATTATTATTTAATTTTTAAACTGTAGAAAACTCAAAATATAGATTACTTTTATGCATAGCAACACTCAAGTTATTGTTTTCAAAATAAAACAAGAGTAAGACTTTCGACTCTAATCTTTCGAGCTAATATGGACCCGATTTAAATTTATGATTTCACTTGCCCATATTGGCTGCGATTCATATCTAGCCACTAATCTTTTACACTTCTGTTGGATCTGTTGTTTTTATATAAAAAATACCAACAATATAATACTGTCCAGAAATACTTATAAAAATCCAACTTAGAGTTCTTGCTAAATATCCTCGATCTCCGATAACACCCCTCTGCCCACCCTTGCGAAGAACTGTTATTGGTGCAATTTCACCAATTCCAAGACTCTGTATACTCCCTAAACCAGGTGTATTCTTTTGTCGACATTCACGCGGATTCCATTCGAAACCTTAGAAATTATGTAGACAGGTACTCGAATGATAAATAGTTATGAGTATCACTTGTTGAACATATTTGTAAATTGTTTATTTTTATTTATTTATATACTCTGTTTCTTTCTTTTTTTGTATTTATGAACTGGAACTGGTATAGATATTCCATTCGGATGTTGTGTTTACTTTTAATTAATCTCCACACTTAGATAATAAAGTTGTATTTATTGTTTCTTTTAATGTATTAGTGTAAGCGATTGTAAGTAAACCTAAGAAATAAAATAATATTGGCCAACGAGGCAATCAACTGTATACAAAATGAGTTAGGTTCTCTTATAAATAAATATATATCTTGTATTCATTCAATACTAACAAAATCCTATAGATGTTGCCAGGGTTATTAAAATAAATACCAGATTTTTTGTAAAAAAATTATTTAATTTTAATTATCAAAATTTAATAAAATAATATATAATTTGTTTGTACCTTTCACATTTTAATAATCACACTTGAATACAATATATTTAATTTTTTTTAATCCTAAATCATTGATTGTGATACCGCTGGTAATAGCAGACACATTAATGTAAATCAAAGATACGATTACACACAAGGCCCGGACAACACTTCCGTTGAGATACAAATACATGTTATGATGTGTGATAACACACAAAAACACTCTCAAGCCATAGTGTTTCATATAACATAACCAACATAGTAAAATACATTTTAGATATACAATCGTACAATACCCCAAGGCCAGAGGAGTAAAGATAAAAAAACCAATTGCTAATACAGTTCTCGATTAATATATTTATACTATAATACTATTTATAATGCATCTTTACATAAACACATGAATAACATTGGAGTGACTGTCAGTGATTTCGAAATAACTGTTTTACTTACTGTCTTTTTCAGTTACTATGGCTATTTGCGAGTTATCAAAACAATATTTTTTCTATTTTTGTTTACTGCTGCAACCTTATAACTTAAATATCTTATATGTATAATTCAAATAAGCATTACTTACTTTAAAATGTATATAAATAAAAAACAATAAAAGTATAATATAAGATATTCAAAAAACGAAATTCCCGCGAATCATTACCACACATTATTAAATCTCGACCAATGTTGTCATATCAAAATTTATTTGTCTTTTCTCCTTCGGTTGGAATAGGCTTTACGATGGTGCAAATGTTGTCTACATATAAAAACTAAATATCACCTTGTTCTTAATTACTAAACAACATTATTTTTATTTATCCAAACATCAATTTCATCATAACAGGATCAACTTTTCTATTTCTCTTGCCTTTTTTTGTTTCAGATCCACAAGTTTCACAGACCTCATTTCTTTTACGCTTTCCTGTATATTCATGAGGAAAACCAATTATTTTATTCGGTGCGAAATAATCAACAAGATATTCTATCTCTTTGTTAGCACAATGAGTAGCGAAGCTCACGTCTATTCGCTCCCATGATACGGACGAAACTGAGCAATTTCCTTCTTTGTAATCCTGCCATCGCATTTCCGATAAATCTACAAATAAGTAACTTTTATAACATTTCTTCACGCATGAGGTGTGTGAACTATCCTCGCTTTCGTGTCTACATAAATGTATTCTAGTAGATTCTTCGTTATCTGTCACCCCGGGCACTAGTTCTGGCATTAAACTGAAAAATAAACACATCTGTTTAAGGTAACATAACTTATATATTGAATAGAGGAAAAACTTATAGAATATATATGGAAAACTCTTTACTCGGTGGCAGGGTTTTGTGCAAGCCACAAAATGTCTTCGGGCGGTGGTGACCGCACCATAACTTTCTAGAAACGCTCACACTCATATTTGCCTATACCCTATTCGTATCGAAGATCTCAAGACATACAAACCATAGATTTACATATTTCATGTGACTCACTAATAGCTCTGCTATATAATGGACTACAAACAGTTTGTGATTAATACATCTTTATTTACAATAATTTACTATTTCACTCCACTACTTACATCCACTTCGTGATATTAAAATTCAAAATGCCATTTGCCAAATGCCATATACATGATGAATAGCATTGATTATTCAAGATCTCGACCAAAGATATCACGTCAATCCAATGTCAAAGTTGTTAAGTTTTCACTCCTATTTAATTAGAGTTGACTATATATCAATTCCCATATATATAAAATCTTCAACAGATTTCCACAATTCAGAGAATTTGCTTAAAGCAACAAAATTTGAATAACATATTTAACAATCAAAAATTACCTGTATAATCGCCATTTTTCCGAACCCACAAATACTTTCATGTCTAATTGTTTGTATATCTCATTAAAGACACATTCATAACCATATTTAGCATATGTGTGTATTGCAATTGCATTATTCTCATTCCGGTTCAACCACGTTCTAATTTCAAACATCATTCTTTGTAGGCCATTACATCGCTTCTTCTGGTTTTCGAATGTCAAATGCAGAAGGGTTGTGTCAACATACATCGCATCCAGTTTTATTGGTTTATCGTCAACATGAAGATGTTTGTAGCTTGGCAAGTCCTTAGGATTGATACGGACTTCTCCAGTATACAGAATGTTTTGTGTCGTTGTTGAGAATAAAAACATTGTTGATCCAACGTTGTGACCAGCTTGTATCAATGTGACAGTGAGACATAATTCCGGTATGTCTTTTTCGGGCAAACCAGGCAAAGATATTTGTGTCGAGCCTAAAATTTTGAAATAAAACAACCATTGTAACATTCAAAAGCACTTGTTAGAGACTTTAAAAAACTTTGTTTATTATAATTTACTGTGTAACTTCGTATCACATGTCTTTTTGGTCTAATGGCTTGTATAGGACCGCAGATATTGATGATGATGAGGTCCTGGGTTAAAACCCCAACTCGGGCCACTAAGAAGTTATTGGTTTTTACAATCAAAAATTTCTCAGTAGCAGCCTAGTGTCTAGAAGTTAGAAGTGTGTACTGCCTTTCCATGCCTCGGAAAGCTGGTATTGGTAGCTCATACGTAGCTCGGCAGGGTTGGCTCATATATGCACTCTCTATTCCCAAACTCATAATCCGAATAGATGGCAATTACAACAAAACGGGAAAGTGTTCAGGCGCAGAACCAGCGGCTTTACGTGCTTTTCGAACGGAAGTATGCACTTCACACTTTAGCTTTCGCACTCCAGTCTACGAGTAAGAATCTTCAACAAAAAGCCCAATAACTTTTCTTTTTTTTTATTGGTCCTACCTGGGGTTTGAACTCGGGACCTCGGGTTCGTCGGCGTCATAATAATGTACAAAGTTTCGAGCAAATATATGATTAAGAATGAATGAAAACAATAACATACCCATTTTTAGACCTCGAACGCATTTCATTAATCTCTCATCATTTCTTTCGTCATTTATAATGGCCGCTGTTAGCTCGTTCGTATATATTGTGATGTTGTTCTTCAATAAAACGTCTAATAGCTGAGGTGAATGTAGCCCTTTTATGTGGTCTGAGTGATAATCGCTCAGGAAGTAAGCTCTAACGCCTCGATGTTTAGAACTTTCGAAGTTATCAACATACACGCCCGGGATCTGTGCAATTTTTCCACGGAAAGAACTTCTCACTAATTCCGGTATGGATGACATTATTTTTAATATATAAAAGTATTTATATATCAGCAGTGGCTTTATTTTTTAGTTAATACTCAATGGCTTCAGTTTCGATTTATCACCCTTTTGTGTTGTCGTCTTGTCGAGTCTGTTGTTGTATACGGTGTTGTCAATAATGACAAATGATTTTAATTTGAAATTTGAACGGTCAATTTCGAACGCGATAGTGTTGTAACGAATCGTCTGCCATTAGAAGTTATTGTCTATGGCAAATTGTCGTATTTTTTTGAAAAGCAAAGTATTGTACTCCATTCGCATTATGTGTTCTGTAAACTTAAAATAATACTTTTAATATCATTAAAATCATGATGAAAAGATGTTGAGAATTACAACGCGAAGTTGTGTTTTTCTTTTAATTCATATTAGTTTAACTCATTACTCATAATAATCAAATAATCAATTAAGTTTGTACTTGTTTAGGCACGTTTTTATTTAAAAATATTTGTATGATATTATGTACTAGATGGGCCGTCATACATAAAAGCTTGCCCAAAAAGTCATTTTAACTATTACGATTCCAATAATATAATTATAATCAATTATAGCAACAATGACATTATACATATAACGTGAAGCAGGTAATATGTAAGCAACGCGCGCATTTTGAAGACTCAAACGTCCCTATTGAGGCGATTTATGACTTATTATTTTATATTAGGAAGTCACGCAAAACGAATGGAAAATTAATAAAGTAATATAAGTAATTAAAAAATATTACTTTAGTTTTGTCACAATATATAGATTTTTTAAAATAGATATTCGTTTATTAATTCGTATTTAATGTGTAATATAGAATGTTTACAAAAAATAGAAAGATACCTAAACATCCGATGGAGGTATTATTATTATGCATATAAAGTAACGACAAAAATTATTATTTAATTTTTAAACTGTAGAAAACTCAAAATATAGATTACTTTTATGCATAGCAACACTCAAGTTATTGTTTTCAAAATAAAACAAGAGTAAGACTTTCGACTCTAATCTTTCGAGCTAATATGGACCCGATTTAAATTTATGATTTCACTTGCCCATATTGGCTGCGATTCATATCTAGCCACTAATCTTTTACACTTCTGTTGGATCTGTTGTTTTTATATAAAAAATACCAACAATATAATACTGTCCAGAAATACTTATAAAAATCCAACTTAGAGTTCTTGCTAAATATCCTCGATCTCCGATAACACCCCTCTGCCCACCCTTGCGAAGAACTGTTATTGGTGCAATTTCACCAATTCCAAGACTCTGTATACTCCCTAAACCAGGTGTATTCTTTTGTCGACATTCACGCGGATTCCATTCGAAACCTTAGAAATTATGTAGACAGGTACTCGAATGATAAATAGTTATGAGTATCACTTGTTGAACATATTTGTAAATTGTTTATTTTTATTTATTTATATACTCTGTTTCTTTCTTTTTTTGTATTTATGAACTGGAACTGGTATAGATATTCCATTCGGATGTTGTGTTTACTTTTAATTAATCTCCACACTTAGATAATAAAGTTGTATTTATTGTTTCTTTTAATGTATTAGTGTAAGCGATTGTAAGTAAACCTAAGAAATAAAATAATATTGGCCAACGAGGCAATCAACTGTATACAAAATGAGTTAGGTTCTCTTATAAATAAATATATATCTTGTATTCATTCAATACTAACAAAATCCTATAGATGTTGCCAGGGTTATTAAAATAAATACCAGATTTTTTGTAAAAAAATTATTTAATTTTAATTATCAAAATTTAATAAAATAATATATAATTTGTTTGTACCTTTCACATTTTAATAATCACACTTGAATACAATATATTTAATTTTTTTTAATCCTAAATCATTGATTGTGATACCGCTGGTAATAGCAGACACATTAATGTAAATCAAAGATACGATTACACACAAGGCCCGGACAACACTTCCGTTGAGATACAAATACATGTTATGATGTGTGATAACACACAAAAACACTCTCAAGCCATAGTGTTTCATATAACATAACCAACATAGTAAAATACATTTTAGATATACAATCGTACAATACCCCAAGGCCAGAGGAGTAAAGATAAAAAAACCAATTGCTAATACAGTTCTCGATTAATATATTTATACTATAATACTATTTATAATGCATCTTTACATAAACACATGAATAACATTGGAGTGACTGTCAGTGATTTCGAAATAACTGTTTTACTTACTGTCTTTTTCAGTTACTATGGCTATTTGCGAGTTATCAAAACAATATTTTTTCTATTTTTGTTTACTGCTGCAACCTTATAACTTAAATATCTTATATGTATAATTCAAATAAGCATTACTTACTTTAAAATGTATATAAATAAAAAACAATAAAAGTATAATATAAGATATTCAAAAAACGAAATTCCCGCGAATCATTACCACACATTATTAAATCTCGACCAATGTTGTCATATCAAAATTTATTTGTCTTTTCTCCTTCGGTTGGAATAGGCTTTACGATGGTGCAAATGTTGTCTACATATAAAAACTAAATATCACCTTGTTCTTAATTACTAAACAACATTATTTTTATTTATCCAAACATCAATTTCATCATAACAGGATCAACTTTTCTATTTCTCTTGCCTTTTTTTGTTTCAGATCCACAAGTTTCACAGACCTCATTTCTTTTACGCTTTCCTGTATATTCATGAGGAAAACCAATTATTTTATTCGGTGCGAAATAATCAACAAGATATTCTATCTCTTTGTTAGCACAATGAGTAGCGAAGCTCACGTCTATTCGCTCCCATGATACGGACGAAACTGAGCAATTTCCTTCTTTGTAATCCTGCCATCGCATTTCCGATAAATCTACAAATAAGTAACTTTTATAACATTTCTTCACGCATGAGGTGTGTGAACTATCCTCGCTTTCGTGTCTACATAAATGTATTCTAGTAGATTCTTCGTTATCTGTCACCCCGGGCACTAGTTCTGGCATTAAACTGAAAAATAAACACATCTGTTTAAGGTAACATAACTTATATATTGAATAGAGGAAAAACTTATAGAATATATATGGAAAACTCTTTACTCGGTGGCAGGGTTTTGTGCAAGCCACAAAATGTCTTCGGGCGGTGGTGACCGCACCATAACTTTCTAGAAACGCTCACACTCATATTTGCCTATACCCTATTCGTATCGAAGATCTCAAGACATACAAACCATAGATTTACATATTTCATGTGACTCACTAATAGCTCTGCTATATAATGGACTACAAACAGTTTGTGATTAATACATCTTTATTTACAATAATTTACTATTTCACTCCACTACTTACATCCACTTCGTGATATTAAAATTCAAAATGCCATTTGCCAAATGCCATATACATGATGAATAGCATTGATTATTCAAGATCTCGACCAAAGATATCACGTCAATCCAATGTCAAAGTTGTTAAGTTTTCACTCCTATTTAATTAGAGTTGACTATATATCAATTCCCATATATATAAAATCTTCAACAGATTTCCACAATTCTGAGAATTTGCTTAAAGCAACAAAATTTGAATAACATATTTAACAATCAAAAATTACCTGTATAATCGCCATTTTTCCGAACCCACAAATACTTTCATGTCTAATTGTTTGTATATCTCATTAAAGACACATTCATAACCATATTTAGCATATGTGTGTATTGCAATTGCATTATTCTCATTCCGGTTCAACCACGTTCTAATTTCAAACATCATTCTTTGTAGGCCATTACATCGCTTCTTCTGGTTTTCGAATGTCAAATGCAGAAGGGTTGTGTCAACATACATCGCATCCAGTTTTATTGGTTTATCGTCAACATGAAGATGTTTGTAGCTTGGCAAGTCCTTAGGATTGATACGGACTTCTCCAGTATACAGAATGTTTTGTGTCGTTGTTGAGAATAAAAACATTGTTGATCCAACGTTGTGACCAGCTTGTATCAATGTGACAGTGAGACATAATTCCGGTATGTCTTTTTCGGGCAAACCAGGCAAAGATATTTGTGTCGAGCCTAAAATTTTGAAATAAAACAACCATTGTAACATTCAAAAGCACTTGTTAGAGACTTTAAAAAACTTTGTTTATTATAATTTACTGTGTAACTTCGTATCACATGTCTTTTTGGTCTAATGGCTTGTATAGGACCGCAGATATTGATGATGATGAGGTCCTGGGTTAAAACCCCAACTCGGGCCACTAAGAAGTTATTGGTTTTTACAATCAAAAATTTCTCAGTAGCAGCCTAGTGTCTAGAAGTTAGAAGTGTGTACTGCCTTTCCATGCCTCGGAAAGCTGGTATTGGTAGCTCATACGTAGCTCGGCAGGGTTGGCTCATATATGCACTCTCTATTCCCAAACTCATAATCCGAATAGATGGCAATTACAACAAAACGGGAAAGTGTTCAGGCGCAGAACCAGCGGCTTTACGTGCTTTTCGAACGGAACTATGCACTTCACACTTTAGCTTTCGCACTCCAGTCTACGAGTAAGAATCTTCAACAAAAAGCCCAATAACTTTTCTTTTTTTTTATTGGTCCTACCTGGGGTTTGAACTCGGGACCTCGGGTTCGTCGGCGTCATAATAATGTACAAAGTTTCGAGCAAATATATGATTAAGAATGAATGAAAACAATAACATACCCATTTTTAGACCTCGAACGCATTTCATTAATCTCTCATCATTTCTTTCGTCATTTATAATGGCCGCTGTTAGCTCGTTCGTATATATTGTGATGTTGTTCTTCAATAAAACGTCTAATAGCTGAGGTGAATGTAGCCCTTTTATGTGGTCTGAGTGATAATCGCTCAGGAAGTAAGCTCTAACGCCTCGATGTTTAGAATTTTCGAAGTTATCAACATACACGCCCGGGATCTGTGCAATTTTTCCACGGAAAGAACTTCTCACTAATTCCGGTATGGATGACATTATTTTTAATATATAAAAGTATTTATATATCAGCAGTGGCTTTATTTTTTAGTTAATACTCAATGGCTTCAGTTTCGATTTATCACCCTTTTGTGTTGTCGTCTTGTCGAGTCTGTTGTTGTATACGGTGTTGTCAATAATGACAAATGATTTTAATTTGAAATTTGAACGGTCAATTTCGAACGCGATAGTGTTGTAACGAATCGTCTGCCATTAGAAGTTATTGTCTATGGCAAATTGTCGTATTTTTTTGAAAAGCAAAGTATTGTACTCCATTCGCATTATGTGTTCTGTAAACTTAAAATAATACTTTTAATATCATTAAAATCATGATGAAAAGATGTTGAGAATTACAACGCGAAGTTGTGTTTTTCTTTTAATTCATATTAGTTTAACTCATTACTCATAATAATCAAATAATCAATTAAGTTTGTACTTGTTTAGGCACGTTTTTATTTAAAAATATTTGTATGATATTATGTACTAGATGGGCCGTCATACATAAAAGCTTGCCCAAAAAGTCATTTTAACTATTACGATTCCAATAATATAATTATAATCAATTATAGCAACAATGACATTATACATATAACGTGAAGCAGGTAATATGTAAGCAACGCGCGCATTTTGAAGACTCAAACGTCCCTATTGAGGCGATTTATGACTTATTATTTTATATTAGGAAGTCACGCAAAACGAATGGAAAATTAATAAATTAATATAAGTAATTAAAAAATATTACTTTAGTTTTGTCACAATATATAGATTTTTTAAAATAGATATTCGTTTATTAATTCGTATTTAATGTGTAATATAGAATGTTTACAAAAAATAGAAAGATACCTAAACATCCGATGGAGGTATTATTATTATGCATATAAAGTAACGACAAAAATTATTATTTAATTTTTAAACTGTAGAAAACTCAAAATATAGATTACTTTTATGCATAGCAACACTCAAGTTATTGTTTTCAAAATAAAACAAGAGTAAGACTTTCGACTCTAATCTTTCGAGCTAATATGGACCCGATTTAAATTTATGATTTCACTTGCCCATATTGGCTGCGATTCATATCTAGCCACTAATCTTTTACACTTCTGTTGGATCTGTTGTTTTTATATAAAAAATACCAACAATATAATACTGTCCAGAAATACTTATAAAAATCCAACTTAGAGTTCTTGCTAAATATCCTCGATCTCCGATAACACCCCTCTGCCCACCCTTGCGAAGAACTGTTATTGGTGCAATTTCACCAATTCCAAGACTCTGTATACTCCCTAAACCAGGTGTATTCTTTTGTCGACATTCACGCGGATTCCATTCGAAACCTTAGAAATTATGTAGACAGGTACTCGAATGATAAATAGTTATGAGTATCACTTGTTGAACATATTTGTAAATTGTTTATTTTTATTTATTTATATACTCTGTTTCTTTCTTTTTTTGTATTTATGAACTGGAACTGGTATAGATATTCCATTCGGATGTTGTGTTTACTTTTAATTAATCTCCACACTTAGATAATAAAGTTGTATTTATTGTTTCTTTTAATGTATTAGTGTAAGCGATTGTAAGTAAACCTAAGAAATAAAATAATATTGGCCAACGAGGCAATCAACTGTATACAAAATGAGTTAGGTTCTCTTATAAATAAATATATATCTTGTATTCATTCAATACTAACAAAATCCTATAGATGTTGCCAGGGTTATTAAAATAAATACCAGATTTTTTGTAAAAAAATTATTTAATTTTAATTATCAAAATTTAATAAAATAATATATAATTTGTTTGTACCTTTCACATTTTAATAATCACACTTGAATACAATATATTTAATTTTTTTTAATCCTAAATCATTGATTGTGATACCGCTGGTAATAGCAGACACATTAATGTAAATCAAAGATACGATTACACACAAGGCCCGGACAACACTTCCGTTGAGATACAAATACATGTTATGATGTGTGATAACACACAAAAACACTCTCAAGCCATAGTGTTTCATATAACATAACCAACATAGTAAAATACATTTTAGATATACAATCGTACAATACCCCAAGGCCAGAGGAGTAAAGATAAAAAAACCAATTGCTAATACAGTTCTCGATTAATATATTTATACTATAATACTATTTATAATGCATCTTTACATAAACACATGAATAACATTGGAGTGACTGTCAGTGATTTCGAAATAACTGTTTTACTTACTGTCTTTTTCAGTTACTATGGCTATTTGCGAGTTATCAAAACAATATTTTTTCTATTTTTGTTTACTGCTGCAACCTTATAACTTAAATATCTTATATGTATAATTCAAATAAGCATTACTTACTTTAAAATGTATATAAATAAAAAACAATAAAAGTATAATATAAGATATTCAAAAAACGAAATTCCCGCGAATCATTACCACACATTATTAAATCTCGACCAATGTTGTCATATCAAAATTTATTTGTCTTTTCTCCTTCGGTTGGAATAGGCTTTACGATGGTGCAAATGTTGTCTACATATAAAAACTAAATATCACCTTGTTCTTAATTACTAAACAACATTATTTTTATTTATCCAAACATCAATTTCATCATAACAGGATCAACTTTTCTATTTCTCTTGCCTTTTTTTGTTTCAGATCCACAAGTTTCACAGACCTCATTTCTTTTACGCTTTCCTGTATATTCATGAGGAAAACCAATTATTTTATTCGGTGCGAAATAATCAACAAGATATTCTATCTCTTTGTTAGCACAATGAGTAGCGAAGCTCACGTCTATTCGCTCCCATGATACGGACGAAACTGAGCAATTTCCTTCTTTGTAATCCTGCCATCGCATTTCCGATAAATCTACAAATAAGTAACTTTTATAACATTTCTTCACGCATGAGGTGTGTGAACTATCCTCGCTTTCGTGTCTACATAAATGTATTCTAGTAGATTCTTCGTTATCTGTCACCCCGGGCACTAGTTCTGGCATTAAACTGAAAAATAAACACATCTGTTTAAGGTAACATAACTTATATATTGAATAGAGGAAAAACTTATAGAATATATATGGAAAACTCTTTACTCGGTGGCAGGGTTTTGTGCAAGCCACAAAATGTCTTCGGGCGGTGGTGACCGCACCATAACTTTCTAGAAACGCTCACACTCATATTTGCCTATACCCTATTCGTATCGAAGATCTCAAGACATACAAACCATAGATTTACATATTTCATGTGACTCACTAATAGCTCTGCTATATAATGGACTACAAACAGTTTGTGATTAATACATCTTTATTTACAATAATTTACTATTTCACTCCACTACTTACATCCACTTCGTGATATTAAAATTCAAAATGCCATTTGCCAAATGCCATATACATGATGAATAGCATTGATTATTCAAGATCTCGACCAAAGATATCACGTCAATCCAATGTCAAAGTTGTTAAGTTTTCACTCCTATTTAATTAGAGTTGACTATATATCAATTCCCATATATATAAAATCTTCAACAGATTTCCACAATTCTGAGAATTTGCTTAAAGCAACAAAATTTGAATAACATATTTAACAATCAAAAATTACCTGTATAATCGCCATTTTTCCGAACCCACAAATACTTTCATGTCTAATTGTTTGTATATCTCATTAAAGACACATTCATAACCATATTTAGCATATGTGTGTATTGCAATTGCATTATTCTCATTCCGGTTCAACCACGTTCTAATTTCAAACATCATTCTTTGTAGGCCATTACATCGCTTCTTCTGGTTTTCGAATGTCAAATGCAGAAGGGTTGTGTCAACATACATCGCATCCAGTTTTATTGGTTTATCGTCAACATGAAGATGTTTGTAGCTTGGCAAGTCCTTAGGATTGATACGGACTTCTCCAGTATACAGAATGTTTTGTGTCGTTGTTGAGAATAAAAACATTGTTGATCCAACGTTGTGACCAGCTTGTATCAATGTGACAGTGAGACATAATTCCGGTATGTCTTTTTCGGGCAAACCAGGCAAAGATATTTGTGTCGAGCCTAAAATTTTGAAATAAAACAACCATTGTAACATTCAAAAGCACTTGTTAGAGACTTTAAAAAACTTTGTTTATTATAATTTACTGTGTAACTTCGTATCACATGTCTTTTTGGTCTAATGGCTTGTATAGGACCGCAGATATTGATGATGATGAGGTCCTGGGTTAAAACCCCAACTCGGGCCACTAAGAAGTTATTGGTTTTTACAATCAAAAATTTCTCAGTAGCAGCCTAGTGTCTAGAAGTTAGAAGTGTGTACTGCCTTTCCATGCCTCGGAAAGCTGGTATTGGTAGCTCATACGTAGCTCGGCAGGGTTGGCTCATATATGCACTCTCTATTCCCAAACTCATAATCCGAATAGATGGCAATTACAACAAAACGGGAAAGTGTTCAGGCGCAGAACCAGCGGCTTTACGTGCTTTTCGAACGGAAGTATGCACTTCACACTTTAGCTTTCGCACTCCAGTCTACGAGTAAGAATCTTCAACAAAAAGCCCAATAACTTTTCTTTTTTTTTATTGGTCCTACCTGGGGTTTGAACTCGGGACCTCGGGTTCGTCGGCGTCATAATAATGTACAAAGTTTCGAGCAAATATATGATTAAGAATGAATGAAAACAATAACATACCCATTTTTAGACCTCGAACGCATTTCATTAATCTCTCATCATTTCTTTCGTCATTTATAATGGCCGCTGTTAGCTCGTTCGTATATATTGTGATGTTGTTCTTCAATAAAACGTCTAATAGCTGAGGTGAATGTAGCCCTTTTATGTGGTCTGAGTGATAATCGCTCAGGAAGTAAGCTCTAACGCCTCGATGTTTAGAATTTTCGAAGTTATCAACATACACGCCCGGGATCTGTGCAATTTTTCCACGGAAAGAACTTCTCACTAATTCCGGTATGGATGACATTATTTTTAATATATAAAAGTATTTATATATCAGCAGTGGCTTTATTTTTTAGTTAATACTCAATGGCTTCAGTTTCGATTTATCACCCTTTTGTGTTGTCGTCTTGTCGAGTCTGTTGTTGTATACGGTGTTGTCAATAATGACAAATGATTTTAATTTGAAATTTGAACGGTCAATTTCGAACGCGATAGTGTTGTAACGAATCGTCTGCCATTAGAAGTTATTGTCTATGGCAAATTGTCGTATTTTTTTGAAAAGCAAAGTATTGTACTCCATTCGCATTATGTGTTCTGTAAACTTAAAATAATACTTTTAATATCATTAAAATCATGATGAAAAGATGTTGAGAATTACAACGCGAAGTTGTGTTTTTCTTTTAATTCATATTAGTTTAACTCATTACTCATAATAATCAAATAATCAATTAAGTTTGTACTTGTTTAGGCACGTTTTTATTTAAAAATATTTGTATGATATTATGTACTAGATGGGCCGTCATACATAAAAGCTTGCCCAAAAAGTCATTTTAACTATTACGATTCCAATAATATAATTATAATCAATTATAGCAACAATGACATTATACATATAACGTGAAGCAGGTAATATGTAAGCAACGCGCGCATTTTGAAGACTCAAACGTCCCTATTGAGGCGATTTATGACTTATTATTTTATATTAGGAAGTCACGCAAAACGAATGGAAAATTAATAAATTAATATAAGTAATTAAAAAATATTACTTTAGTTTTGTCACAATATATAGATTTTTTAAAATAGATATTCGTTTATTAATTCGTATTTAATGTGTAATATAGAATGTTTACAAAAAATAGAAAGATACCTAAACATCCGATGGAGGTATTATTATTATGCATATAAAGTAACGACAAAAATTATTATTTAATTTTTAAACTGTAGAAAACTCAAAATATAGATTACTTTTATGCATAGCAACACTCAAGTTATTGTTTTCAAAATAAAACAAGAGTAAGACTTTCGACTCTAATCTTTCGAGCTAATATGGACCCGATTTAAATTTATGATTTCACTTGCCCATATTGGCTGCGATTCATATCTAGCCACTAATCTTTTACACTTCTGTTGGATCTGTTGTTTTTATATAAAAAATACCAACAATATAATACTGTCCAGAAATACTTATAAAAATCCAACTTAGAGTTCTTGCTAAATATCCTCGATCTCCGATAACACCCCTCTGCCCACCCTTGCGAAGAACTGTTATTGGTGCAATTTCACCAATTCCAAGACTCTGTATACTCCCTAAACCAGGTGTATTCTTTTGTCGACATTCACGCGGATTCCATTCGAAACCTTAGAAATTATGTAGACAGGTACTCGAATGATAAATAGTTATGAGTATCACTTGTTGAACATATTTGTAAATTGTTTATTTTTATTTATTTATATACTCTGTTTCTTTCTTTTTTTGTATTTATGAACTGGAACTGGTATAGATATTCCATTCGGATGTTGTGTTTACTTTTAATTAATCTCCACACTTAGATAATAAAGTTGTATTTATTGTTTCTTTTAATGTATTAGTGTAAGCGATTGTAAGTAAACCTAAGAAATAAAATAATATTGGCCAACGAGGCAATCAACTGTATACAAAATGAGTTAGGTTCTCTTATAAATAAATATATATCTTGTATTCATTCAATACTAACAAAATCCTATAGATGTTGCCAGGGTTATTAAAATAAATACCAGATTTTTTGTAAAAAAATTATTTAATTTTAATTATCAAAATTTAATAAAATAATATATAATTTGTTTGTACCTTTCACATTTTAATAATCACACTTGAATACAATATATTTAATTTTTTTTAATCCTAAATCATTGATTGTGATACCGCTGGTAATAGCAGACACATTAATGTAAATCAAAGATACGATTACACACAAGGCCCGGACAACACTTCCGTTGAGATACAAATACATGTTATGATGTGTGATAACACACAAAAACACTCTCAAGCCATAGTGTTTCATATAACATAACCAACATAGTAAAATACATTTTAGATATACAATCGTACAATACCCCAAGGCCAGAGGAGTAAAGATAAAAAAACCAATTGCTAATACAGTTCTCGATTAATATATTTATACTATAATACTATTTATAATGCATCTTTACATAAACACATGAATAACATTGGAGTGACTGTCAGTGATTTCGAAATAACTGTTTTACTTACTGTCTTTTTCAGTTACTATGGCTATTTGCGAGTTATCAAAACAATATTTTTTCTATTTTTGTTTACTGCTGCAACCTTATAACTTAAATATCTTATATGTATAATTCAAATAAGCATTACTTACTTTAAAATGTATATAAATAAAAAACAATAAAAGTATAATATAAGATATTCAAAAAACGAAATTCCCGCGAATCATTACCACACATTATTAAATCTCGACCAATGTTGTCATATCAAAATTTATTTGTCTTTTCTCCTTCGGTTGGAATAGGCTTTACGATGGTGCAAATGTTGTCTACATATAAAAACTAAATATCACCTTGTTCTTAATTACTAAACAACATTATTTTTATTTATCCAAACATCAATTTCATCATAACAGGATCAACTTTTCTATTTCTCTTGCCTTTTTTTGTTTCAGATCCACAAGTTTCACAGACCTCATTTCTTTTACGCTTTCCTGTATATTCATGAGGAAAACCAATTATTTTATTCGGTGCGAAATAATCAACAAGATATTCTATCTCTTTGTTAGCACAATGAGTAGCGAAGCTCACGTCTATTCGCTCCCATGACACGGACGAAACTGAGCAATTTCCTTCTTTGTAATCCTGCCATCGCATTTCCGATAAATCTACAAATAAGTAACTTTTATAACATTTCTTCACGCATGAGGTGTGTGAACTATCCTCGCTTTCGTGTCTACATAAATGTATTCTAGTAGATTCTTCGTTATCTGTCACCCCGGGCACTAGTTCTGGCATTAAACTGAAAAATAAACACATCTGTTTAAGGTAACATAACTTATATATTGAATAGAGGAAAAACTTATAGAATATATATGGAAAACTCTTTACTCGGTGGCAGGGTTTTGTGCAAGCCACAAAATGTCTTCGGGCGGTGGTGACCGCACCATAACTTTCTAGAAACGCTCACACTCATATTTGCCTATACCCTATTCGTATCGAAGATCTCAAGACATACAAACCATAGATTTACATATTTCATGTGACTCACTAATAGCTCTGCTATATAATGGACTACAAACAGTTTGTGATTAATACATCTTTATTTACAATAATTTACTATTTCACTCCACTACTTACATCCACTTCGTGATATTAAAATTCAAAATGCCATTTGCCAAATGCCATATACATGATGAATAGCATTGATTATTCAAGATCTCGACCAAAGATATCACGTCAATCCAATGTCAAAGTTGTTAAGTTTTCACTCCTATTTAATTAGAGTTGACTATATATCAATTCCCATATATATAAAATCTTCAACAGATTTCCACAATTCTGAGAATTTGCTTAAAGCAACAAAATTTGAATAACATATTTAACAATCAAAAATTACCTGTATAATCGCCATTTTTCCGAACCCACAAATACTTTCATGTCTAATTGTTTGTATATCTCATTAAAGACACATTCATAACCATATTTAGCATATGTGTGTATTGCAATTGCATTATTCTCATTCCGGTTCAACCACGTTCTAATTTCAAACATCATTCTTTGTAGGCCATTACATCGCTTCTTCTGGTTTTCGAATGTCAAATGCAGAAGGGTTGTGTCAACATACATCGCATCCAGTTTTATTGGTTTATCGTCAACATGAAGATGTTTGTAGCTTGGCAAGTCCTTAGGATTGATACGGACTTCTCCAGTATACAGAATGTTTTGTGTCGTTGAGGGGACTTATGTTATTGAAACGAGTGTATTCGGTAGAAGATGATTTATTACTGACTAATTAGTGCAACGATCTTAATATTTATACGCCATCTGACTTACATACTACTTATTACACTACACCTCGGGGGGTGAATTGAGAAAAAAAAAATGTTTTGATACAATTTTTTTTTTTTTTTAGGAATAGTTACATAATAATTGAGTTTAGGTTTTAAATGGTTTAGTTCTATTTTTATGGACAATATAAGGCTTATTATATTTTAAAATTTTTACATTTAGTCCTAAATCTTCTAAAATTACAAATGGTCCAATCCACTGTGTGTCCAGTTTATTTGCCGTTTCATTTTTAATTAAAATTAGTTGTCCATTTGTATAAGTTACATTATTTGTATATTTATCGTAATTACATTTACGATTTTGTTTGCTTAAAATTAAATATTCACGAGCATCTTGCTGCGCTACTTGTAACTTAAACTTAAGATCTAAAGCATAATTATCTGGGTTATATAATGGTTCAATATATTGACTTACTCTACAAGGTATTACACTAGGTCTACCAAAAACTAGCTCGAATGGTGTGTATTTCGTTTCTGTGTGAACAGTATTATTAAAACTAAAACACCAAAAAGATAACCATTGACTCCAGGTGTCTTTCTGACCATCACACTGAATGCGTAAGAAAGCACCTAAATTTTTATGCGAATTTTCAAGTGCACCGATAGATTGGTGGTGATAAGCTGTTGAAGTCAATTTTTGTATATTTAAAATTTTACATACCTGTTCCATTACAGTAGATACAAACTCTGTCCCACGATCTGTAGCTATGGTGTTTGGTATCCCGAACCTTAATATAAAATTATTAACTAATGCTTTTGCTATACTTACCGTGTCCTTATTTTTTAGAGGATAGGCCTCTACGAACTTAGTCAATTCACATTGAAGTGTTAAAATGTAGCAATTGTCTTCAATGTCCTTTTGCAAAGGTCCTACGACGTCAAGATAGATCTTTTCAAAAGCATGTGAAGCCGTTGTAGTCATGTCCATGGGCGCCTTGACATACCTACAATGTTTCATTTTTTGACATTGAACGCACTTGCTAACAAATGTTTTAACATCTTTATCCAAGCCTGGCCAGTAAAATTTTCTTTTAATATTATTTGTCATTCTACGCACACCTGCATGACCTGCAGTGGGTAGTAAAGGAAAGTCATGTAATATGTATTTTCTTTCTTCCTCATCATATATTCTTTTAACTCCTCTTAGAACATAGATACGTGGACCACTCCAGTCCTTACGTTCTTTTATTTCTTTTAACAATTCTTTTATGAAATTTTCAATTTCATTATTCTTTACTATGCATAGTTCATTTATTTTTCTAGTTTTACAAAATTCTCCTAACTTAGTCACAAATTCGGCTCGCGTAAATTGTGCCCTAAAGTCAAGATTAATATATAATATTTTTCTACGTAGACTATAAATAAAACATTCTTTCTCTTCGTATAAATTATCATTATTTTTTAATTTATTTAACTCCTCATTATTTATAAAAGTCATTTCCACTGAATCATTTGGTATCTTTAGTACCTCAACTACTCGTGGTTGATCAGGCCACGATTCGTTAGGCTTACTAATTTTAATTGTATTATCCTGCTCTACTTTATTTTCTAAACGCCTCTTTTGGCCTCTAGTCATAACTAACAATATTTCTACGTTCATTTGTTTTAAAGTGTCCGATGTTATGCTAATTCTAGACAAAGCGTCCGCTACGCTATTATCCTTACCTTTTACATATATAATTTTAAAGTCGTATTCTTCTAGTGCTAACCTAAACTTAAGAAGTCTACTTGAGGGGTCTTTCATTGAGAATAGATATAATAAAGGTCTATGGTCTGTCATAATCGTAAAAGATCTACCGTATACATATGGTCTAAAGTATTTTACTGCCCACACTATAGCAAGTAACTCTTTTTGAATAGTGGGGTAGTTTGTTTCGGCTTTATTAAGAGGTCTGCTTGCAAAAGCTACCGGTTTCATATTTTGATTACACAAAACAGCGCCAATTGCTGTACCTGAAGCGTCAGTTTGAATGACGAATTCATTATTTTCTGAAAAATCGGGAAATTCTAATACTGGGGGACTTGTCAAAGCCCGTTTTAATGTTTCGAAACTTTTTTGACACTCTTCAGTCCAAACAAATCGTTGATATTTTCTCGTTAATTTATTTAAGGGATATGTTATTTCGGCAAAATTTTTGATAAATTTTCGATAATAATTACAAAACGCTACGAACCTTTTAACTTCGTCAGTATTAGTAGGTATAGGATATTTTTGTAGGATTTCGATTTTTGCAGGGTCAGGTAAAACTCCATCTTTTGAAACTAAATGTCCTAAATAAAGAATTTCTTTCTTCAAAAAATTACATTTCTTGGGATTTAATTTTAAATTAATTTTTCTTAGCCTTTCCATAACGTCAATCAAATTTTTATTATGTACGCTCAAATTTCTTCCAAATACAATTAAATCATCTAAATAAACAAAACACTTATCAAATGTTAACCCTGACATTGCAACTGACATGGCTCTGCTAAAAGCGCTAGGACTAGTCTTAAGACCCATTGGTAATCTTTTCATTTGGTATTGACCAGTGTTTGTCGTAAAAGCCGTGTATTCCCTACTTCGTTTATCTAACTCTACCTGATAGTAACTTTGATTAAGATCTAAGTGTGAGAAATAGATAGAACCACAGAGAGAGTCTAAAATTTCATTTATATTTGGCAAAGGGAACTTATCGTCCACAATGCAGTCATTAAGTTTCCGATAGTCGATAACAAGTCTCCACTTTTTATCACTATCACTTTTTTTCGGTACTAACAAAATTGGACTTGACCACTCGCTCTTGGCTTCTTCTATAATGTCATTCTTAAGCATTTCTGTAATTTGATTATTAACTTCATTTTTTAAAGAATGGGGTAATCTATACTGCTTAACATATACCGGATTCGTATTTGGTTTCAAAGTTATTGATTGTTGATAAATATTGGTAGTATTTAATTTATCGCCTGGCAAAAAGAAAACATCTAAATACTTTGCACATATATCCTGAATGGATTTGCGCTCCTCTGTATTGAGGTGATTTAAATTTAAAATGTTTAATAAAGCTTTAGCCCTATTTAAGTCATTAGTAGTTGACCTAAAGTCGCATAACTCATAATCTTGAATCGAATATATTTCCGGTTGAAACATTGGCAAAGTAACATCATGTTCATTGGTATTTAAAATTTTAACAAGTAATCTGTTATTTCGTATCCTACTGATACAACCTGCAAGGAAAACGTTATCAGCTAATTGCTGACTGTGGATAACACAGTCATTTTCCGAATCATTATCCAAAAGTAAATAATGAAATGATTCACAACGCGCAGGTATAAGTAAACTTTCATTAGAATAATTCAACGAATCATAAAGTGGTAAGGAACAGTCCATTCCATATTTGTTTAAGGTAATGGAATTGTTGGCTGAAGTGGCAGTGGGCTGGTCACGTATGTCGTAGGACCGATGGCCGTTGGAGCAGACGAGTCTTAGAGTGGAGACCGCGGATCGGCAAACGCAGCGTAGGGCGCCCTCCAGCCAGGTGGACCGATGACCTTAAGAAGGTGGCGGGCACCGACTGGATGCGGAAGGCGGAGGACAGGGAGCTTTGGCGCACCTTGGGAGAGGCCTATGTTCAGCAGTGGACAAAAGGATTGGCTGTTGATTGAATGGAATTGTTTTCAAAGTTGATACTTGATACGTAGCGACACAGAAAATCTAAACCTAAAATACCGTCAGCCTTTAAAGGTAAGTTATTGAAAACATGTAGCCTTATATTAAAGTCAACATGAAACTGTTGATCACGATGAAATAAGATGACATCAGTGTAACCTATGGACTGAATTTTACCTCCAATACCATTTATGATAGTTTCGTCTCTAATTACTTTACTGTTACTGGGTAATGCCTGTTTCTTTATTACAGATAATGATGCTCCTGTATCTACTAACCAAAAATATTTCCTATTGTTAATAAAAAATGATAAATATTTGGCTTTGCCATTTAATGCCAAAATGTTATGTTTCAACACGAAAAAACTGCATTTCACTATTATTATCTGCGTTTACGGATTGATTTTGTTCAAGTTTTTCTGAATAAAATACTCTGTTTCTATTGCCACTACCACGAGATATCGAACTCGATGGATTCTCGTTCGAATCTCGTCCGCGATTCAATTTATGAATTTTAGGTCTACCATGATAATATGTTTGGCCGCGTGGATAATTATTAAAATTTCTTCGATTATTAAAATAACTGGAATTATTTGGCTTACCTGCGTTATTTTGTGGGAAATATGATCTTTGGCCGCGAATATGTGGTCTAGTATGGGAATTAAAATGAGAATATGACTTACCTCTTCCACGAGTGGAGAAATGCATGACATCCTCACCTCGCGACGAAGATGCAGCTGACAGCTCTTCATCTTTCGCAGCTTGAATCGCCTCGTTTAGGTTTTTGTAGTTGCGTGCTGCAATAATCGTACTTAGTCTTGAATTTCTTAGACCGTCAGAAAAACGTTGTATTGCGAATCGCTCATTAATAGGTTTTAAAATTTCGTATTTTTCAGCATCGCCGTCTGCCTGAGCTATCGTTAAATCTGCAAATAAGTTCTCTATCTCGGTTCCAAACTGTTCTATAGTGCGATATCCTTGAGATACAGTTTGTAGCCGTGATTGTATTGCGGTAGGACTTTTCTTTACCAATAATTTGTTTTTTAAATCCTTAATAAGTCTTTTGTAGAACTGTATTCGGGTAACATTCGTAATTTAGCATTCTGTGACAGCCTACTTTTTAAAACAAATGTAATTAGTAATTTTTGACCTGATGATGACAACATATCCGAATACATTTCTATAGAGTCAATGATACCTTTAATGCTGTTTTCGTTATTATTCATAACAGGAATTAAACTACATGCTGTTTTCAAATCGAACTCCATTTTTAGTTCAGGATTCGAACACGTTTCGCTAGAATCACTGTCACTACTACTCATATGACATGCAGGCTTAGAACATAAATTGATAATTTGTGAGTAGTATGACTTATTTAGTATGAGTATTTCATCGCTTATTGAAGCAATTAATGTAAGAGACTTAGGCTTTATTTCTTTAGAAGTAATACATTGGATTATATTCGAACTTTTCTCAAATATTTTCTCAGTTTCCGCTAACTTATTTTTTATAACATTACCTTGATATCTTAACTTTCCCTTCTTAATTAAATATTTTCTTATCAATTTAAGTTCATCTAAACATTTAACTAAATCATCTTACATTCCCTTATAACAACATATTAATAAAAGAAATACATACCAAGTATATTAACTCACTTACGAGTAGTTACCATGGTAGGGGCTACGACCTAATACATTGCAATATGAAACTCTTTGTTTACATTATACATTCTTAATCGATTAAATAATATTAATAGGATACATTTATTTTACTAGATGCGACACTAATTCGTTAAAAAAAAAAACCCCTTAAAGTTTATAAATAGTCATTTTAACAGTTCAAAGTTTATTTCTGAAATTTTATTGGATCACTTTACAAAACACTCACGCACCTTTTATTAATATTAAATATAAACACCTGGTTTTCACGCACTTTCTTCGTAATTCTAATGCCGTCACTTCTCTACTGGTTGGGTACGTCTCTTGCGCGGGTGAATGACCGTCTTAAGTTGTTTTGCGTGATCTCATCCGATATCCAATTTTTATGGCATCTTTTGTACTGTTTATAAATAAAGTACAGTGCTGCAATGCCCAGTAGCACACAAATAACCAATAAAACTATGCTGATTGTAGACAGATGCATTCGTATTTCTTCAACTTGTGCCTGGTTCGAGCCTGCGGCGTTTTGATTTACAAATACTGTTTCTTTCTCGACACTGGATCGGCACATAGTTAGATTTTTTTTTTTTGTAAAACAGTAACGAAGAATAAACTTAAATTTCTACATATTGCTTTAATTTGAACTTATATCCAATTCTTCAACTCATCGTCCGATTTTGGAGCTGTAACACTATACTGCGATCAAATTCGCGTCGCGCGCCCAAGTCCTGGCACGGTCGCCATGAGGGGACTTATGTTATTGAAACGAGTGTATTCGGTAGAAGATGATTTATTACTGACTAATTAGTGCAACGATCTTAATATTTATACGCCATCTGACTTACATACTACTTATTACACTACATCGTTGTTGAGAATAAAAACATTGTTGATCCAACGTTGTGACCAGCTTGTATCAATGTGACAGTGAGACATAATTCCGGTATGTCTTTTTCGGGCAAACCAGGCAAAGATATTTGTGTCGAGCCTAAAATTTTGAAATAAAACAACCATTGTAACATTCAAAAGCACTTGTTAGAGACTTTAAAAAACTTTGTTTATTATAATTTACTGTGTAACTTCGTATCACATGTCTTTTTGGTCTAATGGCTTGTATAGGACCGCAGATATTGATGATGATGAGGTCCTGGGTTAAAACCCCAACTCGGGCCACTAAGAAGTTATTGGTTTTTACAATCAAAAATTTCTCAGTAGCAGCCTAGTGTCTAGAAGTTAGAAGTGTGTACTGCCTTTCCATGCCTCGGAAAGCTGGTATTGGTAGCTCATACGTAGCTCGGCAGGGTTGGCTCATATATGCACTCTCTATTCCCAAACTCATAATCCGAATAGATGGCAATTACAACAAAACGGGAAAGTGTTCAGGCGCAGAACCAGCGGCTTTACGTGCTTTTCGAACGGAACTATGCACTTCACACTTTAGCTTTCGCACTCCAGTCTACGAGTAAGAATCTTCAACAAAAAGCCCAATAACTTTTCTTTTTTTTTATTGGTCCTACCTGGGGTTTGAACTCGGGACCTCGGGTTCGTCGGCGTCATAATAATGTACAAAGTTTCGAGCAAATATATGATTAAGAATGAATGAAAACAATAACATACCCATTTTTAGACCTCGAACGCATTTCATTAATCTCTCATCATTTCTTTCGTCATTTATAATGGCCGCTGTTAGCTCGTTCGTATATATTGTGATGTTGTTCTTCAATAAAACGTCTAATAGCTGAGGTGAATGTAGCCCTTTTATGTGGTCTGAGTGATAATCGCTCAGGAAGTAAGCTCTAACGCCTCGATGTTTAGAACTTTCGAAGTTATCAACATACACGCCCGGGATCTGTGCAATTTTTCCACGGAAAGAACTTCTCACTAATTCCGGTATGGATGACATTATTTTTAATATATAAAAGTATTTATATATCAGCAGTGGCTTTATTTTTTAGTTAATACTCAATGGCTTCAGTTTCGATTTATCACCCTTTTGTGTTGTCGTCTTGTCGAGTCTGTTGTTGTATACGGTGTTGTCAATAATGACAAATGATTTTAATTTGAAATTTGAACGGTCAATTTCGAACGCGATAGTGTTGTAACGAATCGTCTGCCATTAGAAGTTATTGTCTATGGCAAATTGTCGTATTTTTTTGAAAAGCAAAGTATTGTACTCCATTCGCATTATGTGTTCTGTAAACTTAAAATAATACTTTTAATATCATTAAAATCATGATGAAAAGATGTTGAGAATTACAACGCGAAGTTGTGTTTTTCTTTTAATTCATATTAGTTTAACTCATTACTCATAATAATCAAATAATCAATTAAGTTTGTACTTGTTTAGGCACGTTTTTATTTAAAAATATTTGTATGATATTATGTACTAGATGGGCCGTCATACATAAAAGCTTGCCCAAAAAGTCATTTTAACTATTACGATTCCAATAATATAATTATAATCAATTATAGCAACAATGACATTATACATATAACGTGAAGCAGGTAATATGTAAGCAACGCGCGCATTTTGAAGACTCAAACGTCCCTATTGAGGCGATTTATGACTTATTATTTTATATTAGGAAGTCACGCAAAACGAATGGAAAATTAATAAAGTAATATAAGTAATTAAAAAATATTACTTTAGTTTTGTCACAATATATAGATTTTTTAAAATAGATATTCGTTTATTAATTCGTATTTAATGTGTAATATAGAATGTTTACAAAAAATAGAAAGATACCTAAACATCCGATGGAGGTATTATTATTATGCATATAAAGTAACGACAAAAATTATTATTTAATTTTTAAACTGTAGAAAACTCAAAATATAGATTACTTTTATGCATAGCAACACTCAAGTTATTGTTTTCAAAATAAAACAAGAGTAAGACTTTCGACTCTAATCTTTCGAGCTAATATGGACCCGATTTAAATTTATGATTTCACTTGCCCATATTGGCTGCGATTCATATCTAGCCACTAATCTTTTACACTTCTGTTGGATCTGTTGTTTTTATATAAAAAATACCAACAATATAATACTGTCCAGAAATACTTATAAAAATCCAACTTAGAGTTCTTGCTAAATATCCTCGATCTCCGATAACACCCCTCTGCCCACCCTTGCGAAGAACTGTTATTGGTGCAATTTCACCAATTCCAAGACTCTGTATACTCCCTAAACCAGGTGTATTCTTTTGTCGACATTCACGCGGATTCCATTCGAAACTCTGTTTCTTTCTTTTTTTGTATTTATGAACTGGAACTGGTATAGATATTCCATTCGGATGATGTGTTTACTTTTAATTAATCTCCACACTTAGATAATAAAGTTGTATTTATTGTTTCTTTTAATGTATTAGTGTAAGCGATTGTAAGTAAACCTAAGAAATAAAATAATATTGGCCAACGAGGCAATCAACTGTATACAAAATGAGTTAGGTTCTCTTATAAATAAATATATATCTTGTATTCATTCAATACTAACAAAATCCTATAGATGTTGCCAGGGTTATTAAAATAAATACCAGATTTTTTGTAAAAAAATTATTTAATTTTAATTATCAAAATTTAATAAAATAATATATAATTTGTTTGTACCTTTCACATTTTAATAATCACACTTGAATACAATATATTTAATTTTTTTTAATCCTAAATCATTGATTGTGATACCGCTGGTAATAGCAGACACATTAATGTAAATCAAAGATACGATTACACACAAGGCCCGGACAACACTTCCGTTGAGATACAAATACATGTTATGATGTGTGATAACACACAAAAACACTCTCAAGCCATAGTGTTTCATATAACATAACCAACATAGTAAAATACATTTTAGATATACAATCGTACAATACCCCAAGGCCAGAGGAGTAAAGATAAAAAAACCAATTGCTAATACAGTTCTCGATTAATATATTTATACTATAATACTATTTATAATGCATCTTTACATAAACACATGAATAACATTGGAGTGACTGTCAGTGATTTCGAAATAACTGTTTTACTTACTGTCTTTTTCAGTTACTATGGCTATTTGCGAGTTATCAAAACAATATTTTTTCTATTTTTGTTTACTGCTGCAACCTTATAACTTAAATATCTTATATGTATAATTCAAATAAGCATTACTTACTTTAAAATGTATATAAATAAAAAACAATAAAAGTATAATATAAGATATTCAAAAAACGAAATTCCCGCGAATCATTACCACACATTATTAAATCTCGACCAATGTTGTCATATCAAAATTTATTTGTCTTTTCTCCTTCGGTTGGAATAGGCTTTACGATGGTGCAAATGTTGTCTACATATAAAAACTAAATATCACCTTGTTCTTAATTACTAAACAACATTATTTTTATTTATCCAAACATCAATTTCATCATAACAGGATCAACTTTTCTATTTCTCTTGCCTTTTTTTGTTTCAGATCCACAAGTTTCACAGACCTCATTTCTTTTACGCTTTCCTGTATATTCATGAGGAAAACCAATTATTTTATTCGGTGCGAAATAATCAACAAGATATTCTATCTCTTTGTTAGCACAATGAGTAGCGAAGCTCACGTCTATTCGCTCCCATGACACGGACGAAACTGAGCAATTTCCTTCTTTGTAATCCTGCCATCGCATTTCCGATAAATCTACAAATAAGTAACTTTTATAACATTTCTTCACGCATGAGGTGTGTGAACTATCCTCGCTTTCGTGTCTACATAAATGTATTCTAGTAGATTCTTCGTTATCTGTCACCCCGGGCACTAGTTCTGGCATTAAACTGAAAAATAAACACATCTGTTTAAGGTAACATAACTTATATATTGAATAGAGGAAAAACTTATAGAATATATATGGAAAACTCTTTACTCGGTGGCAGGGTTTTGTGCAAGCCACAAAATGTCTTCGGGCGGTGGTGACCGCACCATAACTTTCTAGAAACGCTCACACTCATATTTGCCTATACCCTATTCGTATCGAAGATCTCAAGACATACAAACCATAGATTTACATATTTCATGTGACTCACTAATAGCTCTGCTATATAATGGACTACAAACAGTTTGTGATTAATACATCTTTATTTACAATAATTTACTATTTCACTCCACTACTTACATCCACTTCGTGATATTAAAATTCAAAATGCCATTTGCCAAATGCCATATACATGATGAATAGCATTGATTATTCAAGATCTCGACCAAAGATATCACGTCAATCCAATGTCAAAGTTGTTAAGTTTTCACTCCTATTTAATTAGAGTTGACTATATATCAATTCCCATATATATAAAATCTTCAACAGATTTCCACAATTCTGAGAATTTGCTTAAAGCAACAAAATTTGAATAATATATTTAACAATCAAAAATTACCTGTATAATCGCCATTTTTCCGAACCCACAAATACTTTCATGTCTAATTGTTTGTATATCTCATTAAAGACACATTCATAACCATATTTAGCATATGTGTGCATTGCAATTGCATTATTCTCATTCCGGTTCAACCACGTTCTAATTTCAAACATCATTCTTTGTAGGCCATTACATCGCTTCTTCTGGTTTTCGAATGTCAAATGCAGAAGGGTTGTGTCAACATACATCGCATCCAGTTTTATTGGTTTATCGTCAACATGAAGATGTTTGTAGCTTGGCAAGTCCTTAGGATTGATACGGACTTCTCCAGTATACAGAATGTTTTGTGTCGTTGTTGAGAATAAAAACATTGTTGATCCAACGTTGTGACCAGCTTGTATCAATGTGACAGTGAGACATAATTCCGGTATGTCTTTTTCGGGCAAACCAGGCAAAGACATTTGTGTCGAGCCTAAAATTTTGAAATAAAACAACCATTGTAACATTCAAAAGCACTTGTTAGAGACTTTAAAAAACTTTGTTTATTATAATTTACTGTGTAACTTCGTATCACATGTCTTTTTGGTCTAATGGCTTGTATAGGACCGCAGATATTGATGATGATGAGGTCCTGGGTTAAAACCCCAACTCGGGCCACTAAGAAGTTATTGGTTTTTACAATCAAAAATTTCTCAGTAGCAGCCTAGTGTCTAGAAGTTAGAAGTGTGTACTGCCTTTCCATGCCTCGGAAAGCTGGTATTGGTAGCTCATACGTAGCTCGGCAGGGTTGGCTCATATATGCACTCTCTATTCCCAAACTCATAATCCGAATAGATGGCAATTACAACAAAACGGGAAAGTGTTCAGGCGCAGAACCAGCGGCTTTACGTGCTTTTCGAACGGAAGTATGCACTTCACACTTTAGCTTTCGCACTCCAGTCTACGAGTAAGAATCTTCAACAAAAAGCCCAATAACTTTTCTTTTTTTTTATTGGTCCTACCTGGGGTTTGAACTCGGGACCTCGGGTTCGTCGGCGTCATAATAATGTACAAAGTTTCGAGCAAATATATGATTAAGAATGAATGAAAACAATAACATACCCATTTTTAGACCTCGAACGCATTTCATTAATCTCTCATCATTTCTTTCGTCATTTATAATGACCGCTGTTAGCTCGTTCGTATATATTGTGATGTTGTTCTTCAATAAAACGTCTAATAGCTGAGGTGAATGTAGCCCTTTTATGTGGTCTGAGTGATAATCGCTCAGGAAGTAAGCTCTAACGCCTCGATGTTTAGAATTTTCGAAGTTATCAACATACACGCCCGGGATCTGTGCAATTTTTCCACGGAAAGAACTTCTCACTAATTCCGGTATGGATGACATTATTTTTAATATATAAAAGTATTTATATATCAGCAGTGGCTTTATTTTTTAGTTAATACTCAATGGCTTCAGTTTCGATTTATCACCCTTTTGTGTTGTCGTCTTGTCGAGTCTGTTGTTGTATACGGTGTTGTCAATAATGACAAATGATTTTAATTTGAAATTTGAACGGTCAATTTCGAACGCGATAGTGTTGTAACGAATCGTCTGCCATTAGAAGTTATTGTCTATGGCAAATTGTCGTATTTTTTTGAAAAGCAAAGTATTGTACTCCATTCGCATTATGTGTTCTGTAAACTTAAAATAATACTTTTAATATCATTAAAATCATGATGAAAAGATGTTGAGAATTACAACGCGAAGTTGTGTTTTTCTTTTAATTCATATTAGTTTAACTCATTACTCATAATAATCAAATAATCAATTAAGTTTGTACTTGTTTAGGCACGTTTTTATTTAAAAATATTTGTATGATATTATGTACTAGATGGGCCGTCATACATAAAAGCTTGCCCAAAAAGTCATTTTAACTATTACGATTCCAATAATATAATTATAATCAATTATAGCAACAATGACATTATACATATAACGTGAAGCAGGTAATATGTAAGCAACGCGCGCATTTTGAAGACTCAAACGTCCCTATTGGGGCGATTTATGACTTATTATTTTATATTAGGAAGTCGCGCAAAACGAATGAAAAATTAATATAAGTAATTAAAAAATATTATTTTAGTTTTGTCACAATATATAGATTTTTAAAATAGATATTCGTTTATTAATTCGTATTTAATGTGTAATATAGAATGTCTACAAAAAATAGAAAGTTACCTAAACATCCGATGGAGATGTTATTATTATGCATATAAAGTAACGACAAAAATGATTATTTAATTTTTAAGCTGTAGAAAACACAAAATATAGATTACTTTTATGCATAGCAACACTCAGGTTATTGTTCTCAAAATAAAACAAGAGTAAGACTTTCGACTCTAATCTTTCGAGCTAATATGGACCCGATTTAAATTTATGATTTCACTTGCCCATATTGGCTGCGATTCATATCTAGCCACTAATCTTTTACACTTCTGTTGGATCTGTTGTTTTTATATAAAAAATACCAACAATATAATACTGTCCAGAAATACTTATAAAAATCCAACTTAGAGTTCTTGCTAAATATCCTCGATCTCCGATAACACCCCTCTGCCCACCCTTGCGAAGAACTGTTATTGGTGCAATTTCACCAATTCCAAGACTCTGTATACTCCCTAAACCAGGTGTATTCTTTTGTCGACATTCACGCGGATTCCATTCGAAACTCTGTTTCTTTCTTTTTTTGTATTTATGAACTGGAACTGGTATAGATATTCCATTCGGATGATGTGTTTACTTTTAATTAATCTCCACACTTAGATAATAAAGTTGTATTTATTGTTTCTTTTAATGTATTAGTGTAAGCGATTGTAAGTAAACCTAAGAAATAAAATAATATTGGCCAACGAGGCAATCAACTGTATACAAAATGAGTTAGGTTCTCTTATAAATAAATATATATCTTGTATTCATTCAATACTAACAAAATCCTATAGATGTTGCCAGGGTTATTAAAATAAATACCAGATTTTTTGTAAAAAAATTATTTAATTTTAATTATCAAAATTTAATAAAATAATATATAATTTGTTTGTACCTTTCACATTTTAATAATCACACTTGAATACAATATATTTAATTTTTTTTAATCCTAAATCATTGATTGTGATACCGCTGGTAATAGCAGACACATTAATGTAAATCAAAGATATGATTACACACAAGGCCCGGACAACACTTCCGTTGAGATACAAATACATGTTATGATGTGTGATAACACACAAAAACACTCTCAAGCCATAGTGTTTCATATAACATAACCAACATAGTAAAATACATTTTAGATATACAATCGTACAATACCCCAAGGCCAGAGGAGTAAAGATAAAAAAACCAATTGCTAATACAGTTCTCGATTAATATATTTATACTATAATACTATTTATAATGCATCTTTACATAAACACATGAATAACATTGGAGTGACTGTCAGTGATTTCGAAATAACTGTTTTACTTACTGTCTTTTTCAGTTACTATGGCTATTTGCGAGTTATCAAAACAATATTTTTTCTATTTTTGTTTACTGCTGCAACCTTATAACTTAAATATCTTATATGTATAATTCAAATAAGCATTACTTACTTTAAAATGTATATAAATAAAAAACAATAAAAGTATAATATAAGATATTCAAAAAACGAAATTCCCGCGAATCATTACCACACATTATTAAATCTCGACCAATGTTGTCATATCAAAATTTATTTGTCTTTTCTCCTTCGGTTGGAATAGGCTTTACGATGGTGCAAATGTTGTCTACATATAAAAACTAAATATCACCTTGTTCTTAATTACTAAACAACATTATTTTTATTTATCCAAACATCAATTTCATCATAACAGGATCAACTTTTCTATTTCTCTTGCCTTTTTTTGTTTCAGATCCACAAGTTTCACAGACCTCATTTCTTTTACGCTTTCCTGTATATTCATGAGGAAAACCAATTATTTTATTCGGTGCGAAATAATCAACAAGATATTCTATCTCTTTGTTAGCACAATGAGTAGCGAAGCTCACGTCTATTCGCTCCCATGACACGGACGAAACTGAGCAATTTCCTTCTTTGTAATCCTGCCATCGCATTTCCGATAAATCTACAAATAAGTAACTTTTATAACATTTCTTCACGCATGAGGTGTGTGAACTATCCTCGCTTTCGTGTCTACATAAATGTATTCTAGTAGATTCTTCGTTATCTGTCACCCCGGGCACTAGTTCTGGCATTAAACTGAAAAATAAACACATCTGTTTAAGGTAACATAACTTATATATTGAATAGAGGAAAAACTTATAGAATATATATGGAAAACTCTTTACTCGGTGGCAGGGTTTTGTGCAAGCCACAAAATGTCTTCGGGCGGTGGTGACCGCACCATAACTTTCTAGAAACGCTCACACTCATATTTGCCTATACCCTATTCGTATCGAAGATCTCAAGACATACAAACCATAGATTTACATATTTCATGTGACTCACTAATAGCTCTGCTATATAATGGACTACAAACAGTTTGTGATTAATACATCTTTATTTACAATAATTTACTATTTCACTCCACTACTTACATCCACTTCGTGATATTAAAATTCAAAATGCCATTTGCCAAATGCCATATACATGATGAATAGCATTGATTATTCAAGATCTCGACCAAAGATATCACGTCAATCCAATGTCAAAGTTGTTAAGTTTTCACTCCTATTTAATTAGAGTTGACTATATATCAATTCCCATATATATAAAATCTTCAACAGATTTCCACAATTCTGAGAATTTGCTTAAAGCAACAAAATTTGAATAATATATTTAACAATCAAAAATTACCTGTATAATCGCCATTTTTCCGAACCCACAAATACTTTCATGTCTAATTGTTTGTATATCTCATTAAAGACACATTCATAACCATATTTAGCATATGTGTGCATTGCAATTGCATTATTCTCATTCCGGTTCAACCACGTTCTAATTTCAAACATCATTCTTTGTAGGCCATTACATCGCTTCTTCTGGTTTTCGAATGTCAAATGCAGAAGGGTTGTGTCAACATACATCGCATCCAGTTTTATTGGTTTATCGTCAACATGAAGATGTTTGTAGCTTGGCAAGTCCTTATGATTGATACGGACTTCTCCAGTATACAGAATGTTTTGTGTCGTTGTTGAGAATAAAAACATTGTTGATCCAACGTTGTGACCAGCTTGTATCAATGTGACAGTGAGACATAATTCCGGTATGTCTTTTTCGGGCAAACCAGGCAAAGATATTTGTGTCGAGCCTAAAATTTTGAAATAAAACAACCATTGTAACATTCAAAAGCACTTGTTAGAGACTTTAAAAAACTTTGTTTATTATAATTTACTGTGTAACTTCGTATCACATGTCTTTTTGGTCTAATGGCTTGTATAGGACCGCAGATATTGATGATGATGAGGTCCTGGGTTAAAACCCCAACTCGGGCCACTAAGAAGTTATTGGTTTTTACAATCAAAAATTTCTCAGTAGCAGCCTAGTGTCTAGAAGTTAGAAGTGTGTACTGCCTTTCCATGCCTCGGAAAGCTGGTATTGGTAGCTCATACGTAGCTCGGCAGGGTTGGCTCATATATGCACTCTCTATTCCCAAACTCATAATCCGAATAGATGGCAATTACAACAAAACGGGAAAGTGTTCAGGCGCAGAACCAGCGGCTTTACGTGCTTTTCGAACGGAACTATGCACTTCACACTTTAGCTTTCGCACTCCAGTCTACGAGTAAGAATCTTCAACAAAAAGCCCAATAACTTTTCTTTTTTTTTATTGGTCCTACCTGGGGTTTGAACTCGGGACCTCGGGTTCGTCGGCGTCATAATAATGTACAAAGTTTCGAGCAAATATATGATTAAGAATGAATGAAAACAATAACATACCCATTTTTAGACCTCGAACGCATTTCATTAATCTCTCATCATTTCTTTCGTCATTTATAATGGCCGCTGTTAGCTCGTTCGTATATATTGTGATGTTGTTCTTCAATAAAACGTCTAATAGCTGAGGTGAATGTAGCCCTTTTATGTGGTCTGAGTGATAATCGCTCAGGAAGTAAGCTCTAACGCCTCGATGTTTAGAATTTTCGAAGTTATCAACATACACGCCCGGGATCTGTGCAATTTTTCCACGGAAAGACCTTCTCACTAATTCCGGTATGGATGACATTATTTTTAATATATAAAAGTATTTATATATCAGCAGTGGCTTTATTTTTTAGTTAATACTCAATGGCTTCAGTTTCGATTTATCACCCTTTTGTGTTGTCGTCTTGTCGAGTCTGTTGTTGTATACGGTGTTGTCAATAATGACAAATGATTTTAATTTGAAATTTGAACGGTCAATTTCGAACGCGATAGTGTTGTAACGAATCGTCTGCCATTAGAAGTTATTGTCTATGGCAAATTGTCGTATTTTTTTGAAAAGCAAAGTATTGTACTCCATTCGCATTATGTGTTCTGTAAACTTAAAATAATACTTTTAATATCATTAAAATCATGATGAAAAGATGTTGAGAATTACAACGCGAAGTTGTGTTTTTCTTTTAATTCATATTAGTTTAACTCATTACTCATAATAATCAAATAATCAATTAAGTTTGTACTTGTTTAGGCACGTTTTTATTTAAAAATATTTGTATGATATTATGTACTAGATGGGCCGTCATACATAAAAGCTTGCCCAAAAAGTCATTTTAACTATTACGATTCCAATAATATAATTATAATCAATTATAGCAACAATGACATTATACATATAACGTGAAGCAGGTAATATGTAAGCAACGCGCGCATTTTGAAGACTCAAACGTCCCTATTGAGGCGATTTATGACTTATTATTTTATATTAGGAAGTCACGCAAAACGAATGGAAAATTAATAAATTAATATAAGTAATTAAAAAATATTACTTTAGTTTTGTCACAATATATAGATTTTTTAAAATAGATATTCGTTTATTAATTCGTATTTAATGTGTAATATAGAATGTTTACAAAAAATAGAAAGATACCTAAACATCCGATGGAGGTATTATTATTATGCATATAAAGTAACGACAAAAATTATTATTTAATTTTTAAACTGTAGAAAACTCAAAATATAGATTACTTTTATGCATAGCAACACTCAAGTTATTGTTTTCAAAATAAAACAAGAGTAAGACTTTCGACTCTAATCTTTCGAGCTAATATGGACCCGATTTAAATTTATGATTTCACTTGCCCATATTGGCTGCGATTCATATCTAGCCACTAATCTTTTACACTTCTGTTGGATCTGTTGTTTTTATATAAAATTACCAACAATATAATACTGTCCAGAAATACTTATAAAAATCCAACTTAGAGTTCTTGCTAAATATCCTCGATCTCCGATAACACCCCTCTGCCCACCCTTGCGAAGAACTGTTATTGGTGCAATTTCACCAATTCCAAGACTCTGTATACTCCCTAAACCAGGTGTATTCTTTTGTCGACATTCACGCGGATTCCATTCGAAACCTTAGAAATTATGTAGACAGGTACTCGAATGATAAATAGTTATGAGTATCACTTGTTGAACATATTTGTAAATTGTTTATTTTTATTTATTTATATACTCTGTTTCTTTCTTTTTTTGTATTTATGAACTGGAACTGGTATAGATATTCCATTCGGATGTTGTGTTTACTTTTAATTAATCTCCACACTTAGATAATAAAGTTGTATTTATTGTTTCTTTTAATGTATTAGTGTAAGCGATTGTAAGTAAACCTAAGAAATAAAATAATATTGGCCAACGAGGCAATCAACTGTATACAAAATGAGTTAGGTTCTCTTATAAATAAATATATATCTTGTATTCATTCAATACTAACAAAATCCTATAGATGTTGCCAGGGTTATTAAAATAAATACCAGATTTTTTGTAAAAAAATTATTTAATTTTAATTATCAAAATTTAATAAAATAATATATAATTTGTTTGTACCTTTCACATTTTAATAATCACACTTGAATACAATATATTTAATTTTTTTTAATCCTAAATCATTGATTGTGATACCGCTGGTAATAGCAGACACATTAATGTAAATCAAAGATACGATTACACACAAGGCCCGGACAACACTTCCGTTGAGATACAAATACATGTTATGATGTGTGATAACACACAAAAACACTCTCAAGCCATAGTGTTTCATATAACATAACCAACATAGTAAAATACATTTTAGATATACAATCGTACAATACCCCAAGGCCAGAGGAGTAAAGATAAAAAAACCAATTGCTAATACAGTTCTCGATTAATATATTTATACTATAATACTATTTATAATGCATCTTTACATAAACACATGAATAACATTGGAGTGACTGTCAGTGATTTCGAAATAACTGTTTTACTTACTGTCTTTTTCAGTTACTATGGCTATTTGCGAGTTATCAAAACAATATTTTTTCTATTTTTGTTTACTGCTGCAACCTTATAACTTAAATATCTTATATGTATAATTCAAATAAGCATTACTTACTTTAAAATGTATATAAATAAAAAACAATAAAAGTATAATATAAGATATTCAAAAAACGAAATTCCCGCGAATCATTACCACACATTATTAAATCTCGACCAATGTTGTCATATCAAAATTTATTTGTCTTTTCTCCTTCGGTTGGAATAGGCTTTACGATGGTGCAAATGTTGTCTACATATAAAAACTAAATATCACCTTGTTCTTAATTACTAAACAACATTATTTTTATTTATCCAAACATCAATTTCATCATAACAGGATCAACTTTTCTATTTCTCTTGCCTTTTTTTGTTTCAGATCCACAAGTTTCACAGACCTCATTTCTTTTACGCTTTCCTGTATATTCATGAGGAAAACCAATTATTTTATTCGGTGCGAAATAATCAACAAGATATTCTATCTCTTTGTTAGCACAATGAGTAGCGAAGCTCACGTCTATTCGCTCCCATGACACGGACGAAACTGAGCAATTTCCTTCTTTGTAATCCTGCCATCGCATTTCCGATAAATCTACAAATAAGTAACTTTTATAACATTTCTTCACGCATGAGGTGTGTGAACTATCCTCGCTTTCGTGTCTACATAAATGTATTCTAGTAGATTCTTCGTTATCTGTCACCCCGGGCACTAGTTCTGGCATTAAACTGAAAAATAAACACATCTGTTTAAGGTAACATAACTTATATATTGAATAGAGGAAAAACTTATAGAATATATATGGAAAACTCTTTACTCGGTGGCAGGGTTTTGTGCAAGCCACAAAATGTCTTCGGGCGGTGGTGACCGCACCATAACTTTCTAGAAACGCTCACACTCATATTTGCCTATACCCTATTCGTATCGAAGATCTCAAGACATACAAACCATAGATTTACATATTTCATGTGACTCACTAATAGCTCTGCTATATAATGGACTACAAACAGTTTGTGATTAATACATCTTTATTTACAATAATTTACTATTTCACTCCACTACTTACATCCACTTCGTGATATTAAAATTCAAAATGCCATTTGCCAAATGCCATATACATGATGAATAGCATTGATTATTCAAGATCTCGACCAAAGATATCACGTCAATCCAATGTCAAAGTTGTTAAGTTTTCACTCCTATTTAATTAGAGTTGACTATATATCAATTCCCATATATATAAAATCTTCAACAGATTTCCACAATTCTGAGAATTTGCTTAAAGCAACAAAATTTGAATAATATATTTAACAATCAAAAATTACCTGTATAATCGCCATTTTTCCGAACCCACAAATACTTTCATGTCTAATTGTTTGTATATCTCATTAAAGACACATTCATAACCATATTTAGCATATGTGTGCATTGCAATTGCATTATTCTCATTCCGGTTCAACCACGTTCTAATTTCAAACATCATTCTTTGTAGGCCATTACATCGCTTCTTCTGGTTTTCGAATGTCAAATGCAGAAGGGTTGTGTCAACATACATCGCATCCAGTTTTATTGGTTTATCGTCAACATGAAGATGTTTGTAGCTTGGCAAGTCCTTATGATTGATACGGACTTCTCCAGTATACAGAATGTTTTGTGTCGTTGTTGAGAATAAAAACATTGTTGATCCAACGTTGTGACCAGCTTGTATCAATGTGACAGTGAGACATAATTCCGGTATGTCTTTTTCGGGCAAACCAGGCAAAGATATTTGTGTCGAGCCTAAAATTTTGAAATAAAACAACCATTGTAACATTCAAAAGCACTTGTTAGAGACTTTAAAAAACTTTGTTTATTATAATTTACTGTGTAACTTCGTATCACATGTCTTTTTGGTCTAATGGCTTGTATAGGACCGCAGATATTGATGATGATGAGGTCCTGGGTTAAAACCCCAACTCGGGCCACTAAGAAGTTATTGGTTTTTACAATCAAAAATTTCTCAGTAGCAGCCTAGTGTCTAGAAGTTAGAAGTGTGTACTGCCTTTCCATGCCTCGGAAAGCTGGTATTGGTAGCTCATACGTAGCTCGGCAGGGTTGGCTCATATATGCACTCTCTATTCCCAAACTCATAATCCGAATAGATGGCAATTACAACAAAACGGGAAAGTGTTCAGGCGCAGAACCAGCGGCTTTACGTGCTTTTCGAACGGAACTATGCACTTCACACTTTAGCTTTCGCACTCCAGTCTACGAGTAAGAATCTTCAACAAAAAGCCCAATAACTTTTCTTTTTTTTTATTGGTCCTACCTGGGGTTTGAACTCGGGACCTCGGGTTCGTCGGCGTCATAATAATGTACAAAGTTTCGAGCAAATATATGATTAAGAATGAATGAAAACAATAACATACCCATTTTTAGACCTCGAACGCATTTCATTAATCTCTCATCATTTCTTTCGTCATTTATAATGGCCGCTGTTAGCTCGTTCGTATATATTGTGATGTTGTTCTTCAATAAAACGTCTAATAGCTGAGGTGAATGTAGCCCTTTTATGTGGTCTGAGTGATAATCGCTCAGGAAGTAAGCTCTAACGCCTCGATGTTTAGAACTTTCGAAGTTATCAACATACACGCCCGGGATCTGTGCAATTTTTCCACGGAAAGAACTTCTCACTAATTCCGGTATGGATGACATTATTTTTAATATATAAAAGTATTTATATATCAGCAGTGGCTTTATTTTTTAGTTAATACTCAATGGCTTCAGTTTCGATTTATCACCCTTTTGTGTTGTCGTCTTGTCGAGTCTGTTGTTGTATACGGTGTTGTCAATAATGACAAATGATTTTAATTTGAAATTTGAACGGTCAATTTCGAACGCGATAGTGTTGTAACGAATCGTCTGCCATTAGAAGTTATTGTCTATGGCAAATTGTCGTATTTTTTTGAAAAGCAAAGTATTGTACTCCATTCGCATTATGTGTTCTGTAAACTTAAAATAATACTTTTAATATCATTAAAATCATGATGAAAAGATGTTGGGAATTACAACGCGAAGTTGTGTTTTTCTTTTAATTCATATTAGTTTAACTCATTACTCATAATAATCAAATAATCAATTAAGTTTGTACTTGTTTAGGCACGTTTTTATTTAAAAATATTTGTATGATATTATGTACTAGATGGGCCGTCATACATAAAAGCTTGCCCAAAAAGTCATTTTAACTATTACGATTCCAATAATATAATTATAATCAATTATAGCAACAATGACATTATACATATAACGTGAAGCAGGTAATATGTAAGCAACGCGCGCATTTTGAAGACTCAAACGTCCCTATTGGGGCGATTTATGACTTATTATTTTATATTAGGAAGTCGCGCAAAACGAATGAAAAATTAATATAAGTAATTAAAAAATATTATTTTAGTTTTGTCACAATATATAGATTTTTAAAATAGATATTCGTTTATTAATTCGTATTTAATGTGTAATATAGAATGTCTACAAAAAATAGAAAGTTACCTAAACATCCGATGGAGATGTTATTATTATGCATATAAAGTAACGACAAAAATGATTATTTAATTTTTAAGCTGTAGAAAACACAAAATATAGATTACTTTTATGCATAGCAACACTCAGGTTATTGTTCTCAAAATAAAACAAGAGTAAGACTTTCGACTCTAATCTTTCGAGCTAATATGGACCCGATTTAAATTTATGATTTCACTTGCCCATATTGGCTGCGATTCATATCTAGCCACTAATCTTTTACACTTCTGTTGGATCTGTTGTTTTTATATAAAATTACCAACAATATAATACTGTCCAGAAATACTTATAAAAATCCAACTTAGAGTTCTTGCTAAATATCCTCGATCTCCGATAACACCCCTCTGCCCACCCTTGCGAAGAACTGTTATTGGTGCAATTTCACCAATTCCAAGACTCTGTATACTCCCTAAACCAGGTGTATTCTTTTGTCGACATTCACGCGGATTCCATTCGAAACCTTAGAAATTATGTAGACAGGTACTCGAATGATAAATAGTTATGAGTATCACTTGTTGAACATATTTGTAAATTGTTTATTTTTATTTATTTATATACTCTGTTTCTTTCTTTTTTTGTATTTATGAACTGGAACTGGTATAGATATTCCATTCGGATGTTGTGTTTACTTTTAATTAATCTCCACACTTAGATAATAAAGTTGTATTTATTGTTTCTTTTAATGTATTAGTGTAAGCGATTGTAAGTAAACCTAAGAAATAAAATAATATTGGCCAACGAGGCAATCAACTGTATACAAAATGAGTTAGGTTCTCTTATAAATAAATATATATCTTGTATTCATTCAATACTAACAAAATCCTATAGATGTTGCCAGGGTTATTAAAATAAATACCAGATTTTTTGTAAAAAAATTATTTAATTTTAATTATCAAAATTTAATAAAATAATATATAATTTGTTTGTACCTTTCACATTTTAATAATCACACTTGAATACAATATATTTAATTTTTTTTAATCCTAAATCATTGATTGTGATACCGCTGGTAATAGCAGACACATTAATGTAAATCAAAGATACGATTACACACAAGGCCCGGACAACACTTCCGTTGAGATACAAATACATGTTATGATGTGTGATAACACACAAAAACACTCTCAAGCCATAGTGTTTCATATAACATAACCAACATAGTAAAATACATTTTAGATATACAATCGTACAATACCCCAAGGCCAGAGGAGTAAAGACAAAAAAACCAATTGCTAATACAGTTCTCGATTAATATATTTATACTATAATACTATTTATAATGCATCTTTACATAAACACATGAATAACATTGGAGTGACTGTCAGTGATTTCGAAATAACTGTTTTACTTACTGTCTTTTTCAGTTACTATGGCTATTTGCGAGTTATCAAAACAATATTTTTTCTATTTTTGTTTACTGCTGCAACCTTATAACTTAAATATCTTATATGTATAATTCAAATAAGCATTACTTACTTTAAAATGTATATAAATAAAAAACAATAAAAGTATAATATAAGATATTCAAAAAACGAAATTCCCGCGAATCATTACCACACATTATTAAATCTCGACCAATGTTGTCATATCAAAATTTATTTGTCTTTTCTCCTTCGGTTGGAATAGGCTTTACGATGGTGCAAATGTTGTCTACATATAAAAACTAAATATCACCTTGTTCTTAATTACTAAACAACATTATTTTTATTTATCCAAACATCAATTTCATCATAACAGGATCAACTTTTCTATTTCTCTTGCCTTTTTTTGTTTCAGATCCACAAGTTTCACAGACCTCGTTTCTTTTACGCTTTCCTGTATATTCACGAGGAAAACCAATTATTTTATTCGGTGCGAAATAATCAACAAGATATTCTATCTCTTTGTTAGCACAATGAGTAGCGAAGCTCACGTCTATTCGCTCCCATGACACGGACGAAACTGAGCAATTTCCTTCTTTGTAATCCTGCCATCGCATTTCCGATAAATCTACAAATAAGTAACTTTTATAACATTTCTTCACGCATGAGGTGTGTGAACTATCCTCGCTTTCGTGTCTACATAAATGTATTCTAGTAGATTCTTCGTTATCTGTCACCCCGGGCACTAGTTCTGGCATTAAACTGAAAAATAAACACATCTGTTTAAGGTAACATAACTTATATATTGAATAGAGGAAAAACGTATAGAATATATATGGAAAACTCTTTACTCGGTGGCAGGGTTTTGTGCAAGCCACAAAATGTCTTCGGGCGGTGGTGACCGCACCATAACTTTCTAGAAACGCTCACACTCATATTTGCGTATACCCTATTCGTATCGAAGATCTCAAGACATACAAACCATAGATTTACATATTTCATGTGACTCACTAATAACTCTGCTATATAATGGACTACAAACAGTTTGTGATTAATACATCTTTATTTACAATAATTTACTATTTCACTCCACTACTTACATCCACTTCGTGATATTAAAATTCAAAATGCCATTTGCCAAATGCCATATACATGATGAATAGCATTGATTATTCAAGATCTCGACCAAAGATATCACGTCAATCCAATGTCAAAGTTGTTAAGTTTTCACTCCTATTTAATTAGAGTTGACTATATATCAATTCCCATATATATAAAATCTTCAACAGATTTCCACAATTCTGAGAATTTGCTTAAAGCAACAAAATTTGAATAACATATTTAACAATCAAAAATTACCTGTATAATCGCCATTTTTCCGAACCCACAAATACTTTCATGTCTAATTGTTTGTATATCTCATTAAAGACACATTAATAACCATATTTAGCATATGTGTGTATTGCAATTGCATTATTCTCATTCCGGTTCAACCACGTTCTAATTTCAAACATCATTCTTTGTAGGCCATTACATCGCTTCTTCTGGTTTTCGAATGTCAAATGCAGAAGGGTTGTGTCAACATACATCGCATCCAGTTTTATTGGTTTATCGTCAACATGAAGATGTTTGTAGCTTGGCAAGTCCTTAGGATTGATACGGACTTCTCCAGTATACAGAATGTTTTGTGTCGTTGTTGAGAATAAAATCATTGTTGATCCAACGTTGTGACCAGCTTGTATCAATGTGACAGTGAGACATAATTCCGGTATGTCTTTTTCGGGCAAACCAGGCAAAGATATTTGTGTCGAGCCTAAAATTTTGAAATAAAACAACCATTGTAACATTCAAAAGCACTTGTTAGAGACTTTAAAAAACTTTGTTTATTATAATTTACTGTGTAACTTCGTATCACATGTCTTTTTGGTCTAATGGCTTGTATAGGACCGCAGATATTGATGATGATGAGGTCCTGGGTTAAAACCCCAACTCGGGCCACTAAGAAGTTATTGGTTTTTACAATCAAAAATTTCTCAGTAGCAGCCTAGTGTCTAGAAGTGTGTACAATTCCAAGACTCGGAAAGCTGGTATTGGTAGCTCATACGTAGCTCGGCAGGGTTGGCTCATATATGCACTCTCTATTCCCAAACTCATAATCCGAATAGATGGCAATTACAACAAAACGGGAAAGTGTTCAGGCGCAGAACCAGCGGCTTTACGTGCTTTTCGAACGGAACTATGCACTTCACACTTTAGCTTTCGCACTCCAGTCTACGAGTAAGAATCTTCAACAAAAAGCCCAATAACTTTTCTTTTTTTTTATTGGTCCTACCTGGGGTTTGAACTCGGGACCTCGGGTTCGTCAATGTACAAAGTTTCGAGCAAATATATGATTAAGAATGAATGAAAACAATAACATACCCATTTTTAGACCTCGAACGCATTTCATTAATCTCTCATCATTTCTTTCGTCATTTATAATGGCCGCTGTTAGCTCGTTCGTATATATTGTGATGTTGTTCTTCAATAAAACGTCTAATAGCTGAAGTGAATGTAGCCCTTTTATGTGGTCTGAGTGATAATCGCTCAGGAAGTAAGCTCTAACGCCTCGATGTTTAGAATTTTCGAAGTTATCAACATACACGCCCGGGATCTGTGCAATTTTTCCACGGAAAGAACTTCTCACTAATTCCGGTATGGATGACATTATTTTTAATATATAAAAGTATTTATATATCAGCAGTGGCTTTATTTTTTAGTTAATACTCAATGGCTTCAGTTTCGATTTATCACCCTTTTGTGTTGTCGTCTTGTCGAGTCTGTTGTTGTATTCGGTGTTGTCAATAATGACAAATGATTTTAATTTGAAATTTGAACGGTCAATTTCGAACGCGATAGTGTTGTAACGAATCGTCTGCCATTAGAAGTTATTGTCTATGGCAAATTGTCGTATTTTTTTGAAAAGCAAAGTATTGTACTCCATTCGTATTATGTGTTCTGTAAACTTAAAATAATACTTTTAATATCATTAAAATCATGATGAAAAGATGTTAAGAATTACAACGCGAAGTTGTGTTTTTCTTTTAATTCATATTAGTTTAACTCATTACTCATAATAATCAAATAATCAATTAAGTTTGTACTTGTTTAGGCACGTTTTTATTTAAAAATATTTATGTATGATATTATGTACTAGATGGGCCGTCATACATAAAAGCTTGCCCAAGAAGTCATTTTAACTATTACGATTCCAATAATATAATTATAATCAATAATAGCAACAATGACATTATACATATAACGTGAAGCAGGTAATATGTAAGCAACGCGCGCATTTTGAAGACTCAAACGTCCCTATTGAGGCGATTTATGACTTATTATTTTATATTAGGAAGTCACGCAAAACGAATGGAAAATTAATAAATTAATATAAGTAATTAAAAAATATTACTTTAGTTTTGTCACAATATATAGATTTTTTAAAATAGATATTCGTTTATTAATTCGTATTTAATGTGTAATATAGAATGTTTACAAAAAATAGAAAGATACCTAAACATCCGATGGAGGTATTATTATTATGCATATAAAGTAACGACAAAAATTATTATTTAATTTTTAAACTGTAGAAAACTCAAAATATAGATTACTTTTATGCATAGCAACACTCAAGTTATTGTTTTCAAAATAAAACAAGAGTAAGACTTTCGACTCTAATCTTTCGAGCTAATATGGACCCGATTTAAATTTATGATTTCACTTGCCCATATTGGCTGCGATTCATATCTAGCCACTAATCTTTTACACTTCTGTTGGATCTGTTGTTTTTATATAAAATTACCAACAATATAATACTGTCCAGAAATACTTATAAAAATCCAACTTAGAGTTCTTGCTAAATATCCTCGATCTCCGATAACACCCCTCTGCCCACCCTTGCGAAGAACTGTTATTGGTGCAATTTCACCAATTCCAAGACTCTGTATACTCCCTAAACCAGGTGTATTCTTTTGTCGACATTCACGCGGATTCCATTCGAAACCTTAGAAATTATGTAGACAGGTACTCGAATGATAAATAGTTATGAGTATCACTTGTTGAACATATTTATTAATTGTTTATTTTTATTTATTTATATACTCTGTTTCTTTCTTTTTTGTATTTATGAACTGGAACTGGTATAGATATTCCATTCGGATGTCGTGTTTACTTTTAATTAATCTCCACACTTAGATAATAAAGTTGTATTTATTGTTTCTTTTAATGTATTAGTGTAAGCGATTGTAAGTAATCCTAAGAAATAAAATAATATAGGCCAACGAGGCAATCGTATCGTATACAAAATGAGTTAGGTTCTCTTATAAATAAATATATATCTTGTATTCATTCAATACTAACAAAATCCTATAGATGTTGCCAGGGTTATGAAAATAAATACCAGATTTTTTGTAAAAAAATTATTTAATTTTAATTATCAAAATTTAATAAAATAATATATAAAATGTTTGTACCTTTCACATTTTAATAATCACACTTGAATACAATATATTTAAATTTTTTTAATCCTAAATCATAGATTGTGATACTGCTGGTAATAGCAGACACATTAATGTAAATCAAAGATACGATTACACACAAGGCGCGGACAACACTTCCGTTGAGATACAAATACATGTTACCTATGATTTGTGATAACACACAAAAACACTCTCAAGCCATAGTGTTTCATATAACATAACCAGCATAGTAAAATACATTTTAGATATACAATTGTACAATATCCCAAGGCCAGAGGAGTAAAGATAAAAAACCAATTGCTAATACAGTTCTCGATTAATATATTTATACTATAATCCTATTTATAATGCATCTTTACATAAACACATGAATAACATTGGAGTGACTGTCTGTGATTTCGAAATAACTGTTTTACTTACTGTCTTTTTCAGTTACTATGGCTATTTGCGAGTTATCAAAACAATATTTTTTCTATTTTTGTTTACTGCTGCAACCTTATAACTTAAATATCTTATATGTATAATTCAAATAAGCATTACTTACTTTAAAATGTATATAAATAAAAAACAATAAAAGTATAATATAAGATATTCAAAAAACGAAATTCCCGCGAATCATTACCACAGATTATAAAATCTCGACCAATGTTGTCATATCAAAATTTATTTGTCTTTTCTCCTTCGGTTGGATTAGGCTTTACGATGCTGCATATGATGATGAACTAGTCTATATAAAAAAAAATCACGCTGTTCTTACTTACAAAACAACATTATTTTTATTTATCCAAACATCAATTTCATCAAAACAGGATCAACTGTTTTATGTATCTTAATTCTTTTTGTTCCAATTCCACAATTATCACAGGGCTCATTTCTTTTACGCTTTCCAGTATATTCATTAGGAAAACCAATTATTTTATTCGGTGCGAAGTAATCAACAAAATATTCTATCTCTTTCTTACTACAATGAGTAGCGAAACACACGTCCATCCGCTCTCGCGACACGCGCGAAACTGAGCAATTTCCATCTTTGTAATTCTGCCATTTCATAGCCGATAAATGTATAAATAAGTAATTATTATGACATTTCTGTATGCATGAGGTGTGTGAACTATTTTCGCTTCTGTTTCTACATAAATGTATTTTAGTAGATTCTTCGTTATTTGTCACCCCGGGCACTAGTTTCGGTATTAAACTGTAAAATAAATATATCTGTATAAGGTAAAATAATTTATACATTGAATAGGAAGCAAAACTTAGAGTATATATCTATTACTTTTTACTCGGTCGTAGGGTTTTGAGCAAGCTACAAGTTGTGAGTCAACCATCCACTCCTCAGTTCGTTGCATTCCGGTTTAATGAGTGAGTGAGTCAGAGTATGTATAGACCCACGGGACTCAACATCTTAGTTCCCATGGTTAGTGACACATTTAGTGATGTACAAAATGTCTTTGGGCAGTGGTGACCGCACCATAACTTTCTAGAAACACTTGTATTTGCCTATACCCTTTTCTTATTGAATGTCTCAAGACATACAAACCATAGATTTACATATTTCATGTGATTCACTAATAGCTCTGCTATATTATTGACTACAAACAGTTTGTGATTAATATATCTTTATTTACAACACTTCACAATTGATTCAATTCTGAGAATTTGCTTAAAGTAACAAAATTTGAATAATATATTTAAAAATCAAAAATTACCTGTATAAACGCCATTTTTCCGAACCCACGAATACTTTCATGTGTAAATGTTTGTATATTTCATTAAAGACATATTCATAACCATATTTAGCAGATGTGTGTATTGCAATTGCATTATTCTGATTTGAGTCCAACCACCTTCTAATTTCAGATATCATTTTTTGTACACTGTCAGATCGTTTTGGAAAGTTTTCATATTTCAAATCCAGAAAGGTTGTGTCAACGTACATCGCATCCAATTTTAATGGTTCATCGTCAACATGAAGATGCTTATAATTTGGCAAGTCATTAGGATTGATACGGAAATCTCCGGTAAACAAAATGTTATGTGTCGTTGTAGAGAATAAAAACATTGTTGATCCAGCGCTGTGACCAGCTGGTATCAATGTGACAGTGAGACACAATTCCGGTATGTCTTGTTCGGGCAAACCAGGCAAAGATATTAGTGTCGAGCCTAAAGTTTTGAAAAAAACAACCATTGTAACATTCAAAAGCACTTGTTAGAGACTTTAAAAAACTTTGTTTATTATAATTTACTGTGTAACTTCGTATCACATGTCTTTTTGGTCTAATGGCTTGTATAGGACCGCAGATATTGATATTGAGGTCTTGGGTTAAAACCCCAACTTGGGCCACTAACAAGTTATTGGTTTTTACAGTAAAAAAATTCTCAGCAGCAGCCTAGCGTCTAGAAGTTAGAAGTGTGTGCAATTCCATGCCTCGGTAGAGGTAAGAGGTAGCTCGGCAGGAAGAAGCTCAGAGGTAGTTTGGCAGAGTTGGCTCATATATGCACTCTCTATTCCATAATTCACAATTAGATGGTGAATACAACAAAATGGGAAAGTGTTCAGGTGCAGAATCAGCGGCTTTACGTGCTTTTGGAACGGAAGTATGCACTTCCAACTTTCGTACTCCGGGCTACGAGTAAGAATCTTCAATAAAAAAACCCAATAACTTTTTTTATTGGTCCTACCTGGGGTTTGAACTCGGGACCACGGGATCATCGGCATTATGATATTGTACAATGTTTCGGGCAAATATATGATTATGAATGAATGATAACAATAACATACCCATTTTTAGACTTCGAACATATTTCATAATTCTCTCATCCTTTTTTTCGTCATTTATAATGGCCGCTGTTAGCTCGGTCGTATATATTGTGATGTTGTTCTTCAATAAAACGTCTAATAGCTGAGGTGAATGTAGCCCTTGTATGTGGTCTGAGTGATAATGGCTCAGGAAGTAAGCTCTAGCTCCTTGATGTTCAGCATTTTCGAAGTTATCAACATACACGCCCGGGATCTCTTCAATTTTTCCACGGAAAGAACTTCTCACTAATTTCGGTATGGATGACATTATTTTTAATAAATAAAAGTATTTATGTATAAGTGCCTTTATTTTTTAGTTAATGGCTTCAGGTTCGATTTACGACATTTGTTGTTTTTTTCCCCTTTTCTGGCATACTTGTGTTGATGTGTTGTTGAATCTGTTGATCATATTCGGTGTTTTCCAATTTCCAATAATGACAAATGATTTTAATTAGAAATTTGAATTGTCAATTTTGAACACGATAGTGTTGTAACATTCCATTGAATTTGAAATTGAATCGTCTTCCATTACAAGTATTATCTATGGCAAAATGTCGTATTATTTGAAAAGCAAAGTATTGTACTTCATTCGTATGATTTGTTCTGTAAACTTAAAACAATACTTTTAATAGCGTTAAAAAATGATTAAAATATTTTTTGAATTACGACGTGAAGTTTTTTTTTTTTTTAATTATTTTGGATTCTCATTACTCATTTAAATTATATAATCAATTTAGTTTGTCCTTGTTTAGGCATTTTTTTATTTAAGAATATGTGTATGATAATTTTATGTACTAAATGGGCCTTCAATACATAAAAGTTTTCCCAAGAAGTCATTTTAACTATTACGTTTCCAATTATATAAAAAAAATCAATAATAACAATAATGACATTATACATATAATGTGAAGCAGGTAATATGTGACTAGCGCGCTCAATTTGAAGACTTTTTGTATAATAAGGAGGTGGGCTAAACGAATGAGGAATGATAAATTATTATAAGTAATTAAAAATCATTATTTTAGTTTTGTCACAATATCTAGATTTTTTAAAATAGATTTCGTTTATTAATTTGTATGTAATATATAGAATATTTGCAAACATAGAAAGTTACCTAAACATTCGATAGAGATGTTATTATTACGCATATAAAGTAACGACAAAAACAATTATTTAATTTTTAAACAGTAAAAAAAAATCAAAATATAGATTATTTTTATGCGTAGCAACACTCAAGTTATTGTTCTCAAAATAAAACAAGAGTAAGACTTTCGACTCTAATCTTTCGAGCTAATATGGGCCCGAGTTAAATTTATGATATCACTTGGGTCCATATTGGCTGCAATCCATATAACATATATCTATTAAAATTAATATATTTAAACTCTTTTTCTTCTTCTTCCTAGCGTTTTCCCGGCCTAGTACTGCCAGGGTCCGCAGGGTCCGTAAAATTAATATATTTAAAGTAAGCAATGTAATATGTCGTTTTTTACTATATCATTGATACATTAGCCCACTCATTCATAATTTCCGCCTCACTACTTTAACTCAAGTGTTATGTCAATTCCAGGTCAAAGTTGGTTATTTACCTTATTTCCTATTTGGAATAGACTACATCTAAAGAAGAGGAAATTTAAATAGAATAAACATGTTTTCATTTCTATTATGTATTATTTTTGTGTATAATGTCGTATGTATGTTTTGTGGCATGTCCCCATTGTCATACATTTATTTAGTACTCGAAATGAGATCAGGACTTTTAGCATATAATTATGTAGGCATTTATTAATATGACTATTAACAACCTATTTTTTATTTATACGCTTAACTACGTGTCATCTGATATAACTTTTTAAATTTTCTTATTTGATAGACACGTGTAAGGGTAGGCTTTATAATCTTAGGTAGGTGATATATAGGTATATAGGTGGGTAGATGTTAATTTATTATTATTATTTTAACATTATAATAATCACTACCTTCTGTCATATGAATTTAATGAACCAGTTAAAATTAATTGTGACGATTACTATAAGTTTGTGGAATACATGTATAAAGTTCGGTGAATTTATCCAATTGTAACAACAAAAGTACGAATCGATAACTTTTTTCTTTTAAAAAGTCAATGTAGCAATGGTAACACTATTAAAGGATGGGGATTTCCTTTGTCACTTGTGTAGTGTTTGTCTGTTTGATTTATAAATTGAAATGTTTAAAGATGTATTAGATACATTTTTTAAATGATAGACCTCGGTAAATTAGCTTAAAAATCGTGCTATGGTGTGGTCATTTGCTTTTCAATTTTCATACTTATTGTAATAATATCCGTTCTTAAGTGGACATGGTGTTTTATCTGATAAAAGTATTTATTGAATTCTTATTTTACCTTGTATTATTTTTAAGACCGGAACTTCGAAATGGTACTTCAGGTGTGAAGTAAGTTTATTATTATATTAATATTACATCCATGATTTTAGGGTTTTTAAAAACGTCGCCTTCAATTATTATTTTACTTAATTTATCTGTATTAATCTGTTTTTTTTTTGTTTGAATATTCTTGTTTGAATTTATATATAAAGTTTATTCTTAATCCTATAATTCTTTTATAATTTATTCATATTTTTTTTTATATTTGCATGCTTAACTTTTATATTTATTTAATATTTTTAAAATACTGAAGGCATTTTATATAATACAATATGTATAAAAAGAATTAATCAAATTTTAAACTTCTCTTGGTGTTCCATTCTAAACATTTTTATTTTTACACAATTTAGCTATTGCACATATTTCATTTTTATTTTATTTTGCTTATCTGTTTTAATTTTCTTTAATTTTTTAATTTAAAAGTATTTTCAAAGTACTGAAAGGATTTTTTTTACTAATAAATATATTAAATCCAAATTTTAATCTACCGTTAGTGTTCTATTTAATAGATATAAAACATATTGATTTTTGTAAAATGTAAATAATAATTCATTTAGTGCGACTACTATTCCCTGTTTTTACAATAAGATAAATAACCTAAGACTAATTCAATAGGGGTTGAATCTTGATTATTCATTCAAGTTATTAAAACATTACAACCCGACTTATTGTCCAACTTCAACAGGACCGATTCATTTTGCACTGCTGCTAGAATTCTAGCCAGCATTCCACGCTCATGATTTATACACTTGCTATTTTAAATTTTGCTTTTTATATACTTATATGTAAATAAAATAATATCAAATTTTCAATCATTCATTAATTCGATTAAAAGTAAAATAATCGGATAACTTTTATCAATAATTTTTCTTTTGATTTCATTTATAATTAGACATTTTTTAATTGTTTGTATAACCAACTTTAAATTGATTTGGTTTTAACTTCTGAGGTTAAGCTGAAGATTCCTCCTTTTGCCTAATAACATTATAAATGAGTTTTTTTTTGTCTTTTTATGGGTTTTATAAATGAAATTGAAATTTCTTTATTTGTTTAGTGCATTGCTTTAAATTATTTATATAAACTATCCTCTTATACATATTTCCGAGAACTTGAATTTCACACTTGTCACTTCGATAGTTTTAGTTTAAAGTTAATTAGCTCTCTCCCGACTTCGTCCGGGTTAAACAATTACCTCGGTGGATATTTTATAGAAAAAATTTTTAAACCTTGGGTTACATTATTGCAAGTTTCGTTAGTAGTGTAATTTTTTAAATTCGTTTAGTGTTTTTTTAAATTTAAGCATTACAAACAAATACAAAAATTCAAATCTTATCTCTATAAAAATGGTAAATAAAATTATCTCCGATAAGTTTTGTTTTAGTTATGTATTGTGAAAATTATTATTATAGATATATAACGTATATACACATAGATATATTATTATTATATATTAAATATAATATTTCCAGCTGCCTCTTTATTTGTTTATGTTGCTATATTTCTCTTTTACTTTTTAAATAAATTATAAAATTTTAATGACTTAAGATCAATAGATTATAACTAGGTCGTTAATTGGAATACTGTTGTCATAGCTAAGAGTTATATTAATGAAGAATTTTTGTTCTGCATAATATAGAAGAGTAATAGATTAGCTTGGTATGGGCATGTGATGAGGAGGGTTGAAAGGCATGTTACTAAAAGGGTGATGAGTATGAATGTTGATGGATATAGAGGACCGGGGAAGAAAATGTGGACGGATTGCGTAAGAAAGGATATGTGTATGAAAGGTGTAAGTGCTGAGATGACGAGTGACAGAGAGAGGTGAAAGGAAAAAACATGTTGTGCCGACCACACGTAGTGGGATAAGGGCAGGAAGAAGAAGAAGATAATATAGAAGGGCATAAAATAAGTAAATAAGTGAACAAAGAAAAAAGATATGTTCGTTAACTTTAATTTGCTATAACTTTTGATAGACTCAACTGATTTTGATGAAATCAAAACCGAACAGTAACTTGGAATACTCCTTATAATAATTCAGTTGTTTGCATATATAATATCTAGCCGTTTTAAAGATTACCCCGGACATACAGACAAAAAAAATTGGAAGTCCATTCAAATTCAATGCCAACGTTAAATAAAAAAAAAACTTGCACAAGGCACATGTCATTGTTTACACAATCCTCAAGCTTCGTGGAAACCATATGATACCGGATGTTTGTTCAGCAATAGATATAAATCTAAAACACCTCCGTCTACACCACAGTGCTGTTTCGATTCGGAATGATTTTTTAATGAAGTTTTTAATTATATTTAAAGTTTTTTTTTTTTTTTATATTTCCCGGGTGGGCAAATGACTACTCCACCTGATGTTAAGTGGTAGTAGAGTCCAAACGCGAGGACGGCCAGTACAGTCGGGAAGAAGATTCTGCACTAGCCGCCCTCGCCTTGCCGGCCCGCAAGATGCCTCTTCACGCCTCGTAAAGAGACGTGAAGCGAGCGACGTATTGCCACGATAGGGATGGGCAAAGTGTGGAGGCGTGTTTCCCCCGGCATTGGTTCAGCAGCCGTCTCCACTGGACCAACACCCATCGCGGCAATGCTCGCTCGGGCACTGGCTGTACGCTGGCTGACCTCGAAACGCGGCTGCAAGCCACTTCACGAGATTTTCACCATGCGTACGGTGGTAACAAGCCAGGCGGATGTTTATCATCCTACCACCAGATGATATCCCTTAGTCGCCTCTTACGACACCCATGGGAAAGAGGCAGTGAAATGTATTCTTTCTCCGTCACTGCACGGATAATGAGCGTATTCAATAGCGTAGCACGGAAAGTGCTACGCTATTGAATACGCTCGAGTTAATTTCATTGCTCCTCTCTAAGACTAAGATAGCAGGTGACAGATTAATCAAGGATGGGCAGGAGGATAGTTTGAGTTAACGCAATTTTGTAAGGATTTTTTTTTCTGGGACATTATTCACACACGGCCATCAACCAGACAACTGATATACTACATATACTACTTTTCTTTTGTAAATACATACTTATATAGATAATTGGTAGAAAATTAAGTAGTCTACGAATGGACCCAATCGAGTGAAACATTTTCCTGCTCACTTAGCTTATTTGTGTCATCCAAGAGAAATTTTGATCAATATTTATTTCTAAATACATTTGTATTGAATTTTCTTATGGAGATAATTTTGATGATGTTCTCCTGAACGATTTCGGCGGGGGCCACTCAGGCATCGAATGCCCAGGACATATTGTAGTGCACAGATGTCTGCGCGAACACAAGTGCACTCTCTATTCCCTAAATCTCATAATTCGATGGGACGGCAATCCGACACGACCGGAAAGAGTTCAAACGGAGAAACAAAGGCTTTACCCGCTTTCCGAAGTACGGGACACACGTTTCCAACTTTAAGACTCCGAGCGGCTATTCAGAATTTTTTGACGGAACCACCCGATATTTTTTTATCGGCCCGACCCCAGGTTCCGGGACTACGGGCCTTATGTAGCCACTAGATCAACGTCAAGCAGTCAAGTCGACACTTTTAGATTGATGACGTGGTATTTCTTATAGGTATTTTATGTATTTGGGTCGGTTGGCGTGGTTGGTAGATACTTGCCTTTCATGCCAAAGGTTGTGGGTTCGATTCCCACCGAGGACAGACACTTGTATGCATGAACATGTCTGTTTGTCCTGAGTCTGGGTGTAATTATCTATATATGTATTTACAAAAGAAAAGTAGTATATGTAGTATATTGGTTGTTTGGAGAGGAGGCCTTTAGCCCAGCAGTGGGACATTCACAGGCTGTTACGGATAATTTACTTATTGTAGGTGTCAATGCACAAAAAAATATACAATTTTACCTTAATTACGTAACATAAATAATGAAATAATTATTTAGGCGAACCCTCGGTGTCGCGTGGCACGCGTTATCGGATAGCCGGCCACGGAATTTGAACACTACACGGGCATTCCTTTTGCGTGCACATTGGCCTTATCTTAGTCGAAACTCTCATTACAAATTTATTTATTTATTTTAGGAAAACAACAGCATGATACAAAATATATTGACATTTAAAATAAAATATACAGACAATAGAGCCAATTACTGTTTTCCATTGAATTATACAAACTTAATAATAGTGAACAGAAGTAGCAACACACAGTTTTGAAAAATAAAATGTAAATGTATCTAATCGAATATTAGGCGACCACAGACTATGTTATGCGTGAGTGTGGTTATGCAGTTACACTGTAATTTGTGTTTGTATAAGTGTAAGTATTTGAGTGTACGTGAGTTTGTGTGAGTGTGATTGGTTAAATTGAATTTTGAGCCCTAAGAATATCTTTTTTAAATGATTTAATTGACCGATTAAATATCTATAAATAAAAATAAATATGAATTGAATTGCTCATGGCGTTCTATCACGACCATCACGGAAATTACTTAGGGTCAAGGGCAGTTTGTAGCGTTCAATCAGGACAAGTAAGAAAAACAAACCATAGAGTTTCGTATTCCATGCGTTTTGCTAACCGTAACCGTAACAGCCTGTGAATGTCCCACTGCTGGGCTAAAGGCCTCCTCTCCTTTTTGTGGAGAAGGTTTGGAGCTTATTCCACCAGGCTGCTCCAGTGCTGGTTGGTGGAATACACATGAAGCAGAATTTCAGTGAAATTAGACACATGCAGGTTTCCTCACTATGTTTTCCTTCAACGTAAAGCACGAGATGAATTATAATCACAAATTAAGCACATTAAAATTCAATGGTGCTTGCCCGGGTTTGAACCCACGATCATCGGTTAAGATTCACGTGTTCTTACCACTGGGTCATCTCGGCTTTTTTTTTAATAGCTCTAGTTTTGCTAATAGCTCTGCTATATTGTCCACAACAAATCGTTCACGATTAATATATCTTTACTTATAACACAATACTATTACACTTAACTACTTATATACACTTTGATTTTATTTCCTAACTTTCGATAGCAATGTCGCTGATATCAAGGCGCCATTTTTTCGCGAATTCACAATGTATGTCACAGATTAAACAAGATCTCGACCAATGGTATCGCGTCATTTCAAGGTCGAAGTTGTTTATTGGTCTTCACTTCCGTTATGGTTAGGTATAGGTTTTCATTAGATTTTGTATGGGGAAATCTAGTTCAAAGTTAAAAAATAAAATGTTGTATGTATAATAACATTATAAGGCGGCGTCCTTATTGGGAGCGATCGTACGATGGCGCGATGCGTTTTTCACCTCACGATCAAAGTAGTCGTGCGACTAACAGGTGTCCTAATAGATCGCGCGATGTCCATCGTGTGATGCCGTCGCTCGATGGCTGGCGCTCACGCCACTTTAACGATGGCTCTTTACAGAGATGCACAGTTTTTGCTGTCGGACAATATTGCTTTAAAAATTGCAAATGACATTGAAAAAAGGAAACGTGGACAACATAAAATACTTTATAGATCCAGGAATCCTGCTTTGATTACATGATCGCACGATCAAACGCATCGTACGATCGTTATTAAGCATTTCATGTGCTCGCACGATTACTTGCGAGGTTCAAATAGGACACTCTGATGAAATCTGTATGTTTGAACTCATCGCACGACGAGAACGCATCGTGTGATCGTGCGATCTTCGCCAATTAGGACAACGCCTTAGTGTCGATCACAATTATAAAATAATAAAATGTTCTCGATAGGAATGTCCTCTTGACTTTTATATATTTTTTATTATAATCGTAATACTATAGGATAAAGACAGGATAATTAATTATATTTAAACATATTTTTTTATAGAATAAGAAGGCTGACGGGCTGATGGTAAGTGGTCACCATCGCCCATCGACTCGGCTTAGAGCTCGTCTGGGTGGGTGCTACTCACTTTAGAGAGTCAAGGTAGCGAATGCGATCCCGTGGCGCTCCTCGCTAAGACGGAAAGGGTACCGCTGGATTTTTTAGTGGGTATTTCGATGTTCGAGCGCATTCGGCGCCTTGGACACCGGTGAGTTCCACATACAGCCCCCCCCACTTTTCCCCGTGGGGGAAACGCGTCATGTGTTTTTCCAGCGTAAAAAAAAAGGGGCGACCAGGGCTTGAACGAGCCACCCAGCAGATCATTGTCTGATGTGGATATCAAATAATAATATTTTGTTGTTAATCAGTGTGAAAAGTGCTTTATGTTGTAAAACGAATATTATATTACCTATACGTGATTCAAAACAAATATAAGTAAATAATTGACTGTTATATAATTATGTACGTATGTTACGTAAATAAACAAAGTCATGAATACCTATTTTAATTCTCGTTAGAGTAATTAGTAAATACTATTTTCTTACTATTTTTTTTTTCTTTAAAATGTATAAAAACAATGTACTTGTATGTGTAATATGCAATTTCATATTTTTATATATAATAAATAAATGATATCATATAAGTTTTGTAAAATTTTTATGTATAACATAACATACATATGTATCTGTTTATGTATTATTTGATCGCCAAGGCTAAACAAATTATAACTTAATATTATTCAGTGTATCGCTGTACTTCGGAATAGATAGTCATCAATCAAATGGTTTATTATTTTCCACTTGCAATACCGACAGCCATCTGTCGCTCTCTACATCCTTGAGTGTGTACAAGTGTGAGAGGGATGCATGTCATTTTCTGTGTATGCAAAACATTTTTTTTTTAAATATTGTTTATTGTTGTTTAATATTGTCGATTGTTACAGCGACAAGGACGCGAAAACGATGACAGATGAAAATGACAAAATGGCATTACCCGAAATGTACGTTGAGTGTAAATATTTACCTAGCATCGATCGTAGTATCGCTTACAGAGACAATGGGAAATATTTCAACAAAGTGTACGTAATTGACGGTATTGTCTTCGAAGAGGAGCCGTGTAAAGAGGAAGATGTTTTACAAGAATTCGAAATCCGAATTCGCAATATCGTTGAAGACAATGTGACATTAAAAGGCACAGGTAATATAAAAGTAGAGTCTGTTGAAACATACATTTATCTCTTTCTTTCGTTATTAATTTGACATTCGAAAGAAGACACCATTCTTTAACTAATATCTCGGTTAACTACGTTTAATAAATTTAATTACCAAGTAATGTATGATAATAAGTCCTTTAAGATTGATGATATTTGTCTTATTTTTTTATATAACTACTCTGTTCTGCTTTTAACAACTTTTTTTTTTTTTTGCTAAAACCTACCGTTATAATATTGATTATATGTTTAAACAAAAACGACTTGAACCAAACGGGAACCCTATCAAACAAAAAATATTTTTTTTAATCTGTTTAGAAATTACGAAATTCAGAAAACAAACACTAATATAATGCAACTGAATTGATACGCTTCTACTTTTTTTTTTGTTTAAAATTCTGTTTCAATTTTGTATAAAAGCTAAATCGCATTATGCCATTTGCTAAATCATTTAATAAAATATATATTTATTACAACCATTATCAATACTAATAATATAATTAAGATCAAACAAGGTTCCCGCCGCGTTTGTTTGATCACGATAAACTCAAAAATCATCGAACAGATTTTCATACGGTTTTCACCAATTGGTAGGGTTGTTCACGAGGAAAGTCGAGGTGTATAATCCATTAAGGTTTTGTGTAAATCGGCTTAAATATGACGATGATTGTTGGAGATACCGACTTGAAATTTTACTATTTACACTCTAAAAGTCTACCTACCGCAAGGGATTACGAATCGTTCCTTGCATATAAGAATCCACTTGAATTGATTATCTTTGAATTATTATCAATGTTTTGCGTTAACATTTTAATTGTAATAATATCAGATTATCTATTTCTTGGAGTAGTTAGTATATAATAACAATATGTTCTATAAATATAATATAGATCATAAAAAAACATACTCTAAAATATGTGATATTAATATTTGTCAACCTGGATACGCCATGATCCTCTGGACCCAAATAACCTTTTCCAGGTTAGGCGTTAAGCGATGCTTATATATTTTGTCTGATTGTACTTCCCGCGTACATGACATCGATTTTTCAACAAAAACTAGATCCGAATAGAATTATCCGTTTAGGAGCCATGCCACAAACAGTTTTGTAAAACTCCTCTTTAAAGATATAAAGTCCGATGATCATGACTGCTTATTTTATTGGCCCTATCCGGAGTGTAAACCCAAAACCTCGGGTTCTTGGCTTTCTAAGCTACTGGTGTTCGCCCGTGGCTTCCTAAATCCCGTAATTACTACGCCTATTTGTTTATCCACCTCCCAAGCGTGTATGTTAAAATTCGGAAAGACGTACCAAACGGACGGTCTCTTTCGCATCACCATTGATACAGTAGTTACCTGGTGGTAGGGTTTTGTTCAGGCCCGTCTGTGGTACCACCCACTCATCAGATATTCTGCCGCTATACCGCAATACTTAGTATTGTTGCGTTCCGGTTTGAAGGGTGAGTGAGCCATCTACAGGCACAAGGGACATAAGCCAGCAAGACTATTAAGTAAGAGATGTTGGTGGGATTGTTGTTGTAAAAAAGTAGCATGTCTTTCCTCGGGTTCCAAGCTTGGTTCATACCTAATTGGTTCACTTTTCTAGCCGTGTAAGCTTATATAATATTAGTATAGATTCACCAGACAAACATAGCAGACAATTATCGTATAATATTGTATGACACGATCAAATGTTTTTGTTTTTTTTTTTTAGATAACCGACCTAACGTCCTACAGTTTTCCATCCAAGAGACGCCATATGGTATTATTATAAATTCAAATATACTCGTCCCCGAAAATAGTTACCATACGATAATAAGTGACCAGGAAAAATGTTTAGTCTGTGATATGCCAGTGGAATTATCAGGAGATCATATAATATTGGATTCACATAAAGATAATTTAGACAAATATGAACCGTTGACGGAATATGATGGTGTCATCAGAAAGGTTAGTTTTTCTTTCTTAAATATATTTTTAGGCTGTATGGAAAAATAAATGTTAATAAGAAAAACACAACAAATATTTATTTTAAAGTACTACATATAATATTTATTATCATATGAAAATATTTATGTATATTATTTATATAACATTAATTGTTATATTATCCGAAATACATATCTATAAGCAAGGTATATAATTTTTATGAATATGATTTTAGTATGTATTTTAATTTAAAAAAGGAACATATATGTAGGTATGTTATACAAAAATGTTTGTATATACAAATAGATGTGTAAATACATATGGCTTATCAATCTGCTATCTATATTAAGTTTATACGTCGCTGAAACTAGCCGACAGAACTAGTCGACAGAACTAGCTCGTGGGTTCAAACCCGGGCAAGCACCACTGAATTTTCATGTGCTTAATTTGTGATTATAATTCATCTCGTGCTTTACGGTGAAGGAAAAAATCGTGAGGAAACCTGCATGTGTCTAATTTCACTGAAATTTTCTGAAAATTCTTCTGAAATTCTGCCACATGTGTATTCCACCAACCCGCATTGGAGCAGGGTCGTGGAATAAGCTCCAAACCTTCTCCTCAAAAAGGGAGAGGAGGCCTTTAGCCCAGCAGTGGGGCATTCACAGGCTGTTACGGGGGGTTACGGGTAATTAAAGAAACACAAAAGAGATAGTAACCACAAAACAGCGGCGCAGAAATTTTAAACATAGTTTTTTTTTACATTTTCTAACAGATTGACGTAGTTGAGATAACATATAATGTCAAATATATAACTTTTAGATTAATGAGATATATTACTGCGCCGTTTGTAATGCGATATTCGAGAAAGCGGTTCTCGAACACTTCACAAGTAAAGATCACGAGGAGAAGACGCTGTTCGCGACAAATCGGGCGGCCGATGTACAATATAATTTTAAGAACGATAATCGAGAAAAATCTGTCGATTACCATTTCGATTGGAATACGATTCGCGATGTTTGGGATGCGAGCGAAGAAACCACTTGTGCTGTTGATGAATTTGTGGAAACGAGTAACGTTACGAATGATAACGTTGTAGAAAACGTTAGCGTTACCTGTAGCGATAATGTCAACGAACGTTCGTCAAGGAAGCTATCATATGCAGCGGTCGTTAAAAAATATGATATAACAAAATATATAGGTAAGTGCACTAATATATATTAATTTATAATAGGCAGGCAGACTGGCAAAGGTTCTTCTTCTTCGTCGTGACACTCTTGTAAGAGCGGTCGTGGTCGCCATGAAGTATTATGAATTGTTCGCCGCAGATGTTATTCGCCTCACGAGCCTTCGCCATATGTCCCTGTTAGTGGTGAGCCTGATACATTCATGCAAAGGACCGCCAACAGTTGTTTTAATTTGGTCGGTCCATCGCATGGGCGTCCTTCCACAACAATTTTTTTATTTGGTCGTTCCATCGGATGGGCGTTCTTCCACGTGGTCTGGTGCCATCCACCTTGCCTTGAATGACAAGGCGCTCTCTATTATTGGCAAAGGTTATGTGATGGTAAGTGATCGCCACCCTTAATAGACATTGTCGCTCTTTCGTCCTCAGTTTTACCAACATGGGTACTAAGATGTTATGTCCAGTGCTTGTAAATACACTGGCCCACTTTTAAACGCAACGTAATACTAAGAGATGTTTAGCGTCGTTTAAATATAAAGCAAAATTTATTACTAAATTTAAATGTTAATAAGTCAAACTTTCCGAACGTCATACGTCCAGCTGTCAGATTGGTTTAAAAAAATTAATACACTTTTGGCGGGAAGAAATACGGTTAGGCGTATCACTGATATAATTTTTGTAATAATAATTTATAAACCAGATTTTAATCATATTTTTTTATTAAATAGATCTTATATTTTTCCAATAAATGTATTAAAATTAATTTTGTTTTGTTTATAACATATAAGACTTCATATTTATCCATTCAACAATTACGACACAAGACTATAAAAAAAATTAAAACTTTTTTGTAATTTTTACGTAAATTTTGTTTACTATTACTTCATTGAAATCCATTAATATAACTACAATATTAAAATAACAATAATATATATCATAATATTCATAAATACATGCAAAACGTAAGGTAAATAAAACCTTTTTTCATTCTTAAAAGTAATGTACTCAAAAAAAAAAGCTTTATATAATTGCATACGTGTAACCTAAGCATAAACTTAATATTGGTATATAAAAAAAATGTCGTTCACATTTACTTGTCTAGTAACTTAATAAGTCGGTAGATGAAAAAAAAATTGTAATCATAGAAACATTACTACCGACAATAGATTATATTTGAAATTTTAAAATCGTATATAGTCACGGAAGAGACTTGCGTCTGAGACATAGGAGCCTGTCATCATTCACCTTGAACCCATGGAATAAGTACGTAATTATCAAAGTTAAGTTTGTTAAATAAATAAATATATGTACTGTCTAGTGCCCCAGACAGATTTGCACAAAGCCTTCGCACAGTCTGCCCTAAAAAGTAGTTTTTTTTTTACCGTTAATAGGCAAGCGCTTGATCGTTGACTTGCCTGATCTTAAGTTTACCCTGTTTACCGTTTACCCTGGATTTGAACACACCTACATTGTAATTATCTGGAAATATGGACTCGGGCAAAGCATTCCACAGTTTCGCGGTGCGAATAATAAATGTGAATTCAAAGTAGTGTATTGTTTTTAGTGTGTGTATGAGTGTATTTCTTTATTCCGCAAACCAGCAGTACTTGGTATTGTTGTGTTCCGGATTGAAGGGTGAGTGAGCCGATTACAGGCACAAGGGACATAACATTAGTTTCCAAGGTTGGTGGCGCATTGGCTATGTAAGCGATGGATAACATTTCTTACAATGCCAATGTCTATGGCATTGGTGACCATTTACCATCAGGTGGCCCGTATGTCCGTCTTCCTATTCTATAAAAAAAAAACCATAACTGTTAACCGCACGGTTTTGGATGTGGGTATCGTTAGAATTATTACATCATCCAAGTGACGCTGACCAGCGCTCAAGAGGCGTAGCAAGGCGCGTATCTTAATAAATAATATCCAAACACATAACTATATACGTGGTAATTGTTTATATAACATTAAATGAAATGCAATTTATGTGAAAAAAGCCGAGATGGCCCAGTGGTAAGAACGCGTGAATCTTAACCGATGATCGTTCGAGTTCAAACGGGCAAGCACCACTGAGTTTTTATGTGCTTAATTTGTGATTATAATTCATCTCGTGATTTACCAGAAGGAAAACATCGTGAGGAAACCTGCATGTGTCTAATTTCACTGAAATTCTGCCACATGTGTATTCCACCAAACCGCATTAGAGCAGCGTGTTGGAATAAGCTCCAAACCTTCTCCTTAAAAAGGGAGAGGAGGCCTTTAGCCCAGCAGTGGGACATACACAGGCTGTTACGGAGACTAAAGAAAGCTGAAAAACAATCTCTCTGTAACCTGATCGAGGACGAGGGCTATAGATTTTTCTTAGTTCGCGTTCTGGCAACGCGATCTTCTTTTGTTAATTTCTTACATCGCCATGATCACCCTGTACTTTATTTCAGATATAATTCTGCATGGACGAAAAGTTCAAGTGACCTTTGACTCGTGGCATATGATAGTCCCTACCGGAAGGAACGAGTTCTACTGTATGGTCTGTGTCAGCTTCCACGACATCGGCTTGAAGGCTGAGCACTGTTCAGACGGAACGCACTTGAAAAATCTCAGCAATTGCGAAACTGTCGAGAGGTATACGGAACACATTGTGCGGAAGGTGAGTTTTGACTGATTCGAATTTCGAATTGTTTTCTTTTTTTTTTTATTGTATTTGCGAAATGTTTTCAAGTAGTTTAAGCTAAAAATTGTTACGCATGAAGCTGTATTGGCTGAAAAGAACCGACTGGACTAGACAAAGCCACTAATTAGTATATAGTAGGAGGAGTAAAGATAAACAAACGCAGAATTTACGTATTCCAAAACATCTCAGTTCAGCTGTATTATGCACTACAAACCGTTCTCGATTAATATATCTCTATTTATAATACAACACTATTACGGCTTGACTTTACTTCGTCAAATGTGACGGGCCGTTTGCGTGGTTGGTAGATACCTTTCACGCCCAAGGTGGTGGGTTCGATTCCCACCCAGGACAGACATTCGTGTCGCCACGGTAGCATGCGAAAGCGATCCCGTGGCGTTCCTTGTTAAGACGGAAAGGGTACGGGGAGGTTTTAGTGGGTAGGACGGTGGCCTTTTGCCCCGTGAGTCCCACATAACCGTCGCGGTCGTGGACCGGGCGGTAGGCGTAAATGCCTTTCCTTTTCCTTTTCCGTTTCCTAAACGACAACAAAAAAAAAAGGATAGACATTCGTGTGCATGAACATGTCTGTTTGTCCTGAGTTAGGGTGTATAGATTATATAAGCAGTATTTATAAAAGAATAGAAGTATATGTAGTATATCATCTACTCTCATAATCCGATGGGAAGGCAATCCGACACGACCGGAAAGAGTTCAGGCGTAGAACCAACGACTTTACGTGCTTTCTGACGGGGAATTTTCGACAGAAAAACTCAATAACGTTTTATTCGCCCGACCCGGGATTTGAACCCAGGACCTCGTCGACTACGGCCTTGCATGTAGCCACTAGATCAACGAGGTAGACTGCCTCACTACGTCCGAGCACTTAATAATGCCGCTGCACCACGATTCGTTGTCATTCTTCACCCATCTCATCTATCATAACCACTCACTCACCTTTCGACATTTTGCAAGTATAAAGGTTACTGTGAAGATCGATTAAAATTTGTTCATAAATAAAATCGATTTTTATAAATAATCTGTAACTCGTTGGTACAACACTAATTGATTAACCCGAGCCGTCATAAGTCAAATGTCAAATAAAAGATTTCATGGTCAAAAGTCAAATAAAAGTTAAATTTCATGGACTAAAATTATACCAATTTGAGTCCGTGAATAACCACAGATTATGTAGATCTCGTGATGACGTCATTGTCAATTCAAGATCAGAGTTGTTTATTTATCATTACTCCTCATACCATTGTAATTGGCTACAGATAAAATATGAAAAGTTAGATTTGAGTGAGAAAAAGATTTCGCTCACTCGCTCTCGCTCTAATATGCATCGTTTTACAATTTTTTACAATCATAAAAGCTACATTTATTAATATTACATTTACACAAATATGTGTTAATAATGTCTATTAAGGATTATAAAATTCGATCCTTTGCCTATGATATAAAAAAATATATATTTAAAAAAACCGTTTGTTTTTTTTTCTTTTGATTCCCAGTTAGATGACAGGTTCTATCACTGCGGCATTTGCAACCAGTTACAATTGAATATCGATATTGACGATCACATAAATTTCGTTCATTCAAAGAAAAACGTTCCAACACAAAAAAACGTTACGATGGAAAATATAGATAAAGAAAGCGAAGCCGTTGCAAAAAACGTCGCAAGAGACGAAATTGATAACGTTACGAGAACGGAGAATATGAATCAAAATGAATCAATGGTTCTATCCTCTTGTTATACATTTGTAAATGTATTTAATTATACATTTAGGGTGTCATTAATATCTTATAACATGGTGTACAAGGGACCGGATGATTATTATTGCTTCAAATGTGACTGCGCGCTGAGCGAATTTGCTATGAGCTGCCATATTTATAAGAAAGATCATGTCGACAAGTTGGCGTGTTCGCCGTTTGAGCCAAAATTCAGTGTTAACTTGATAAGATTGGTAAGTTCAGTTCATCGTTCATTTCCATTCGATTTCGTTCGTTGTTGACGGTTTACACGGTATGCACTAGACGTGCGTTGCTGTATGCGTTTGTGCGGTTTAAAGAATGATTGATTTTAAATCAAACAAAATAGTTTTATTCAAATAGATATGTACCAAGTATTTATCATTCAGGGTTCAACACCGGTTCGAAATTTGAAAATAAAGATTTTTATTAATTGGGAGTTAATTCCTACACGAGATCCAGCAAGTATTCAAACCACGAATTTTTATCAGACATATATAGGCTTTATTAATTATTGGGTAGGTTTAGTCACTCATCAAATATTCTACCGCAAAAAAGCAGTACTTCGTATTGTTGTACCGCGTTTACATTTTACAGCTTTTCCATACATATTATGCTCTTCGATTCTTTTTTATTGTGTTAGGTAGTGGCAAGTTGGTTATCATACGGTATGTGGTATTTAAATGACATAACTGAAATTTAAATGGTGGAAAAGTGTAACAAAAGTAGAATTCATATTCCGAATTGGGAATTAGATAGCTAGGCAGACTGTCACCTGACGATAAGTATCTGGTGGTTGGGCTTTGTGCAAGCTCGTCTGGGTAGGTACCACCCACTCATCAGATATTCTACCGTAAAACAGCAGTACTTGATATTGTTGTGCTCCGGTTTGAAGGGTGAGTGAGTCAGTGTAACTACAGGCACAAGGGACATAACATCTCAGTTCCCAAGGTTGGTGGCGCATTGGCGATGTAAGCGTTGGTTAACATTTCTTACAATGGTCAGGTTTGACGTTTCAAATTTCCGGCGCATTCGCGACTGTCATATACTTTTGACATACAAAAACAAAACCGCGCGAAAATAATGCTGCGTCCAGACCTGTTTTGCTGTTGAATCCACCTCGCTGCGATTTAGAGTCCCGTTAATGTTTTGTGCACTATTGAGGTGTGACCATTCGACCGCGCTGCGGAAAACTAACAAAAAACGCGACGATTTACTCGCTATGAGATTATCATCTAGGGCCCCGTATCGTCTATGGGCCCTTAGGGCATTAAATTGGGAACTAAGCTTTTTAATATCATTCATATATATATATATATATATCCTATTTCAATACGGTGACGTCATAGCTTCCTAATTTAGTAAAAAACATAACAAGCTAAAAGGTTAAAGAGGCGTGGCGTGCATAGTCTAATGCCTCGACATGTATAATCTGGCCCTGGGTGAGTGAACGAGTGTAAATACAGGCACAAGGGTAATAAATAGCTAGTATTTTTTTTAAATGCCAATATACAGGATGACTGGTGAATTAGTATCAATACTTAAGGACATGATATTTGACGACCATATATGACCAAAAAAAATACATATAACATAAATATTAATAAACTTCTAAGTAAAGTTAACCAAAAGTTATGTAATTAATTACGCGTCATGTGGACACCCTAGCTGCGCTGACGACACAACACAGTTAGGTACATTTAGTTATCGCGCGGTACTTTCCCTACGTCCAAACGCCGCCGCGTGTTAACAGGGTAGCAGGCTACCTTTGATAAACAAGCATGATCCAATCCCCCTTCATACTTTAAACCTGGCTTAGAACAGGCAAAAATACCAAAATATTTCACTCGTTTAAGCAACAAATTTGTTGACTAGGTAAATGATATGAACTTGGGACAAAAATTAACTGTTTACCTATCTTGGTATTTCCGGCGTATTTAAAAATGGATCCTACTTATTTACAACGATTGTCAATCATTTAACTACCTATTTACCTACATAACTACACTAACCTTAACAAATGTTCAAAGTGAGCTCCTGCTCGTGTGATACACAGTTCGGCACGTTTACGCATATTGTCTTTCACACGCTTTAACACGAATGGGTCACTTTACTACTCACAGTACTCACATTATTCTGCATTTGTGTATTGATAAGCCATACCTAATTACTAACGACGGGTCACACTCACACACGAAAGATTAGGTATACGCGTAAGATCGATCGCTAGGGGCGCGCGCGCGGGAAGATGGACGAACCTTACGGCGGCGCTCGCCCGACTAAATAGCCGCGGGGCAGGGGTTGCGGGTGGCAAACACCACGCCGCACGCGCCGTGGATATATGTCCACACTTTATTTATTTAAAGTAAAATTTTTGTAAATTTGGTTAAAAATTAAGTACCTATTTTTTTTACATAATTCGAATGAGAATCATGTACCGATTATGCTCCTAAAATATTGATACTAATTCACCAGTCACCCTGTATACGAGCAGACGTGACGTCACACGACGAGACTCTTGCCTGTATCCTTTATTAAATAATCATAAGCGAGCGTTCACATATCACATATGTGAGCCGCCGACTGTAAGCGGTCAACTGACAAGGGATTCCGCTAAGTAGCCAATCAGCGTCCGCGACACGTAGTGGCGTTGTATTACAATACTCCGTTGAGAATCAGTTACTACGCCATTAACTTTGGCGTCGGCGTTGTAAGGAATGCTTTATATTCCGTCAATGTCTATGGATGGTAGTGACTTTTTTTTTATAGAATAGGAAGACGGACGAGCATATGGGCCACCTGATGGTAAGCGGTCACTAACGCCCTTAGACATTGGCATTGTAAGAAATGTCAACCATCGCTTATATAGCCGGTGCGCCACCCACCTTGAAAACTAAGATTTTATGTTCCTTGTGCCTGTAATTACACCGGCTCACTCACCCTTCAAACCGGAACACAACAATATCAAGTACTGCTGTTTTGCGGTAGAATATCTGATGAGTGGGTGGTACCTACCCAGACGAGCTTGCACAAAGCCCTACCACCAGTAACTTATGTTCAGGTGACACAGTCTGCCTAGCTATCTAATTCACAATTCGGAATATGAATTCTACTCTTGTTACACTTTTCAACCATTTCAATTACATAGTTTGTCTTTTAAATACCACATACCGTATAATAACCAACTTGCCACTACCTAAAAAAAAAAAAGAGAATCGAACAGCACAATATGTATGGAAAAGCTGTAAAATGTAAACGCTCGCTCGCCGTCGGCGTTCTAACTTTACGCAGGTGTGAACGCTCCCTAACAGTTTATTATATAATCTCTTATAGGTCAATCAAAAAGCACATTGCACAATATGCAATTTAATGTGTGATGCGAGTTTATTAAACCTACATTTAAGTGATAAAATTCATAAGATTTTATTGAAAGAAGCCATTACCATACCATACAACGTAAAAACAACGATACAACCGACTGATACAACAAATCCAAATGAGAATGTCGAATCGATATCGACGAACAATTCGAAAATGGAACTTCGAGAAACGAACGTCGTTGAAGCGAACGTCGTTGAAGCGAACGTCGTTGAAGCGAACGTCGTTGAAGCGAACGTCGTTGAAGTGAAGGAGAAAACGAACGATTCGAAAATCGAATGTTACAACAGCGATTTCATTTATTTGAAATATAAAAATACATGCGCGAAAGTGACCTTTAATGCGTACAATAGCGTATTCAGTATTGGCGATGGTTCCTCGTATTGTTTTGTGTGTTCCAAAATTGTTTTCGGATTGTTGAAAGATCATATTGAGAACCCAGATCACGTGGTCTCGATGAAAAAATTTAAATTCATCGATAAGCATGAAAAACATTTGCTGCGACAGGCGAGTTTTTTTTTTTTTTATTTGAACTTCAAGCAAAAGCCCAATTGTTATCGGCCGAAATTAATAATTAATTTAATATAAAATATATAGATTTACATATGTGTTTAATTTTTGATAGTTCAATTTCGTTATTGGGACGCAATTCATCAATTACTATTTATCTATAGCCTATTCCAACCACAAGGGGAGTAAAGACAAATAAACAACTTTGACCTTGAAATGACGCGATACCATTGGTCGAGATCTTAAATAATCTATGATATTCATTATGGATTCGCGAAAACATGAAATACAATATAATTAGTTAAGTGGAATGATATTGCATTAAAAATAAAAATATATTAATCGAGAACGTTTTTTAGTGTGTAATATAAGCAAGTTGCAGGAATATGTAAAACTAAAGATTGCTTATATTTACTGTTTCGATTGGAATAGGCTATGGAAAATTTAAATTTCGAATTGTAGGTCTAATATTAATTTCGGCCGTTAATCCTTAAGTATTTTCATAAACATTTTCAAGGTTAGATATTTTACCGCTAAATAGCAATGCTTACAGTAGTACAGTATATAGACATAACATCTTAGTTTTCAAGGACAAAAATACCAGAGGTATACCAGAGGTATTTTTGTCCAGCGTTGGACACACTATCAGGAGGCTTATTTGGCAGTTTGCCTATCTATACTAAAAGCCTTCCCATAAATATATAAAACAATAATGATAGAATCATCAAAATCAATCTAGTATTTTCTTGATAAGGGCTATTCTTTAAGAATAAACTCGAGAATTACCGTAGAAAACGGTCGTGAAATGTCAGAAAGTGATATGCGACATTGACCGTTATAATCATAACATTTCAAGGACACACACATCAAAATCGTATATCAACGTAAGTTACTTGTCAACATGTCACGGATAAGTAATGAAGCGAGTTCTTACAGAATAGTCCTAATGTTTTTGTACTTTTTCATATATTCGATTTTTTTTTATAGAACAAGAAGGCGGACGAGCATATCGGCCACCTGATGGTAAGTGGTCACCAAACGCCCTTGGACATTGGTACTGTAAGAAATGTTAACCATCGCTTACATCGCCAATGCGCCGCCAACCTTGGGACCTAAGATTTTATGTCCCTTGTGCCTGTAATTACACTGGCTCATTCACCCTTCAAACCGGAACACAACAATACCAAGTACTGCTGTTTTGCGGTAGAATATCTGATGAGTGGGTGGTACCTACCCAGACGAGCTTGCACAAAGCTCTACCACCAGTAAATCTTATGATAATTTTCTGACCGATTTCAGTGACTGCGGCCATATTAGTTACTTTGTAAGACATATAGTGCACAAGTTTTATCAAACACAGTAACACTACTCTAATAATCCGATGGGATGGGAAATCCAACAGATAAGATAAATGACCTTTGTCTTAATTTTACAGGAAACAGCCGTTACAATAAAGGACGCCATGTTAAAATTTCAACTTTTAAATATGCAATTCATTATCTGTGCTGGTGGTAGTGATAGCCCAATAAAGTATCTTCAAATGTTTTAAAAATATAATTAATATTTCTTTAATAGTTTTTTTTTTATTAAAGCAAAGGCGACTTGTGATATTATATGTCTTATTGACATATTGGACTTATAATTATAGACCTTTGTCTTAATGGATCGTTGAATTCAAAAAGTTTGGCGATTCCTTTTTTTAAGGACACCTCAGTAGTGATTATAAATTATGTCGTACTGGTAGTACCAAAGTGTTGCCAGATCTCAAAAATATTATTAACTTGTGCTGTATGGTAAGTGTAGAGCGTATTTTTTTTATTACAGGATGAAACGACATTCCACTGCTGTAATTGCAACGTGATCGTTTCGAAAGCGGAACTTCCCGCCCACATGTTGTGGCAAGCATCACGCGAAACGAAAGTCGATAAAAAAACAAGAAGGAGCGATTTAAAATCGGGAATAAAACAAATCGAAGTCGACTTGAAAAAAGAAACGTCCCTTGAGACAGAACAAATATCGAATATCGAAGTGTTGTTTCGAATCGATATTAAACGTAATCAAAATATCGATTTAAAGAAGACGAATAAAATTATTATTCACAAAGGTAAAGCGGTTAAAGTGTCCTGGGATGCGTGGCATAGTGTTAACAAGAAGAGAGATTGCTTCCGATGCCTCATTTGTCAAATGGACGTGAAGTATTATGGGCTGAGCAATCACATATCCGACGAGAAACACGAAGATGCAATAAAGAATACATTCCAGAGGAATTATTTGCCAGATCTTCTGAGAAAGGTATAAATATAATATAATTCCAATAAATTATTTTTATAACATAGCCTCCTATCCCAGTACATATTCCATGCGATTTGTTAATAGGTCTGTTATATTATGCCCTACAAACAGTTCTTGATTAATATATCTTTATTAATAACACAACACTATACCACTTGACTACTTATATCAACTTTAATTTAACTTCTAAAGTTGTTATGCAACTTTGTCACATTCGAACGTCATAAACGATTTCATAAGGAACACCACAGATAATAAAGATCTCACCAATGACGTCATGTCAGTCCAAGGTCAATGTTGAGACCTTGGAATAGTCTATAAGTATATTTAATTGGATTTAAAGATAATTACAAGTTAGTCATCTGTATTCATTAATATGTATATTATAATCTTTGTAATATTATTGTCTGTCTATGATTCGTTACTTTTTTTTTTTTTAAATAACTAACTCATCATCCGATGGGACGGCAATCCGACACGACCGGAAAGAGTTCAGGCGCAGGACCAACGGCTTTACGTGCTTTCCGAGGCGCGGGAGTGTACACACTTCCAACTTCCAGACTCCGGGCTCCGGAATTTTCTGACAGAATAACCCAATAACTTTTTACTAGCCCGACCTGGGAATTGAAACCAGGACCTCCGTGACTGCCTTACATCAAGCCACTAGACCAACGAGGCAGTCACCAAGTAAAGTTAAGATTAATAACTTATTTTCTCATTTACAGGTCGACGATCAATTCCTGAACTGCGTAACTTGCAACGTACTGGTGTCAAGCAAGGTTCACATTGTATCAAAACACATAAGCGGCAAGAGACACAAAAATATTAACAGTAGCTTACAAATAGATTGTGACGATGTCCCTGAATCCAAAGAAGACATTTTTAATCTATAAAAAAACGACAAAGCACCGATCGGATGTGTGGAACTGGCTTATAAATCCAGTTGCAAGTCCGACCCACACATATTCGTGAAGTTATATAAGATTGTAAATTGGCTTTAAAAAAAAACTTCTATTTACTTCTATATACCAAAGATATTTACTATAACTTTTAAGCTGTCTTAAATCTATTTTTACACTATATACTATTTATTACTATATATATACTTTCTTACTTATATATATTCTTTATCAACTTCATGTATCAATATTGCAAATGTAGACTTATATGACATATCGTCGTATGCACAATTATTTGTTATGTAATTTAGGTAATATTTAATAGAAATTCCCACGGATACCAATTTGTAATCCCACTGCTGGGCACTGTTCAGTTGTGGCAGCTTTATTTAAATATCTATATATAAAAAAAATAACTGACTGGCTGACATACCAAAGCACAGCCCAAAGCATTGAGGCTGGTAGTATGAAAATGTGGGATCCTTTTATACAGTAGGTTAGCAGTAAGGAAGGATTGGTAATGAGGGTTGTATGACAAGGCCTTATTTTGTATTAAGAAAGACGCAAGCGAAGCCTCGTATAGCGCTTAAATATAAAGTTTTTTTTTTCACCCTGTAAGTGGTTTAAAGTATATAAAAATAATTCTTTATTTGACGTTATAATTATAGAAGTAAGTTATTATTTAAATGACTATATATATTTTTACTGTAACTATTATATACAATTTTAATTGCTTAATTATGTAAAATAAACCATATATGAATATAAGGCTCGCATCTCAAATATGTTACCCGTATATGTAAGTAAATGGTGAATCCCCTAACATTTAATAAGATTGCCATTTTAGAAAAAGAAAATCTAAATTGTAGACTTTTGTTAAATGTTGCCAGAGTTGAAATCAGTCTTAGCTGAATGTCAAATAGTATTAATATATATATACATATAAGCGAAACCGGATTTAAATGCTTATATTTGTCTTACTATTATATTGTATAAGGTAATTAGTAGTACGGTCAAGTTTAAACTTTAAGTTTTAAAAACAAAATGGTGCCTAGCAAAAACCCACCGAATAAATTGATATATTTTTTTATTAGATAAGTTTTAGCATTATTTTAAAGTATTTTATGTATATAATTGATTTTAACATGTTTGAAAATTAATATATAAAAGAATTGGGCCCTAAATCTTACTAATAAATATTGTAAGTCAATAATTGCTGTTGAACCTTCGATTTCAGTATATATAAAATAAGTAAATATTATACTACTGCTTTTTTTTAATATTTTTATTAATCTGTGTCTATTTTATCTATATTGTAACACAATTTTCTCTCTTTCTCTCATCAGCAATTTGACTTATGAAAATAGGAGACAGCATGACGTATAGAAGTGCTATAAAATCTTTTTTTAGTATGGGTTAGTGTCCAATAATAGTTTTAATGATTCCTTTTTTATGTAATGATTCTGACTGAAATTAAATTTTGGATATATTTTACAAGTATTTATAAGTAATTTGACGCTACAAGTATGACTTGTTCAACATTTTATCGTTTAATTTAATTGTAATAAAATATATTTGATGTGTAAACAATCATCTTCGCTCTCGGCACACGTTATTGAGAGTTTGAGCGTGATGACGTCAGCGGAAGATTCGTTATTGTGAGTGCGTTAGTGTGTGTGTGATATCGGTATACACACATGTTTACACATCAATTCTCGTGAGTACCTTACAGTACGATTTAATTTTTAAATATATATTTTTTTCATAAATCGAATATCAAGATATTGTTATATTATTTATTTTTATTTCTGTTTTATTTAAATGACCAGTATGATTAAATAACGAATTGATATTGTAAATTTAAATTAATATTTATGAAATAAACGTGCCAAATAAAAATTGACTTTTTTTTTTAAATTAATACTATAGCCAAAAAATAATGATATCTACCTTATATAATATTTTGTCATAGCTGACGCCAGTTCATCTTTTTTTTTACAGTATATATGTTTTTAAAATAAAATAATAATTTTAATAAGGTTTAATGAAATTTAATTCATTTATTCTTGGTCCATTTCTTCTTTGAAAGTGCGATATATAACTGCAGCTTTATTTATTAAGTTATCTGTGTACATTTTAAAAAATTTCGACGAAAGGACTTCTTTGATTGTACCTAAAATTGATTTTGTATCGATTTCGTACATCATTGACGGTTTACCGTTATTGTTCTTGAATTGAACGAGTTCTGGTCCTGAAAAGTTTTGTTTTAGTACAAAATAGCAAAGATGCTTAGATATAATGCCTAAGGTCGTACATAAAAACCGAAATGGTCTTGTTGATAGAAGACTGTTAACCGAAGGTTGGAGCTTTGAAACTTGATCACACAATACTGTGACACACCTGTGATTGCATAATCGTTGCAAACACACGTGCACTTTCTATGCCCTCATTGTCATAATTCTATGGGACGGCAACTTGACGAGACCGGAAAGAGTTCAGACGCACGATCAACGGCTTTACGTACTTCGGGCTACTAAGAATTTCCACAAAAAAACTTTATGATCGGGATTTGAAACCAAAACCTGCGGCCTTATCCACTAGACCAACGAGGCAGAATGCTATAGAACTGGCAATTAAAAAATTTAGCACAAATCATACCCCAATAAAATAAATAATAATAATAATATCCCTGGACATTATTCACACACGGCCATCTGATCCCAAACTAAGCAGAGCTCGTGCTATGGAAACCAGACAACTGATATACTACATATATGAACTACTAACTTATATTGTATTTTTTCAATTTCGCTCTGAAATTCGGTAATTCATCGTCATCCGGCTTCTTAAATAGTCCAATAACTTTGTTCAGTAATCCCGAAACTACATTTCCCGCTATTTCTGTATCGTCGCCATTTTGACGTCGGTCGCCATTTGCATAATCCTCTGGTTTTATGGCAAAGACAATACTCTCAAGTTCACTGTCGTCTGGCTTACTTTTTACTTTATATTGCTTGAAATTTTTGAACTGTTTTCGCGCCGTGTCGGCGATTTCATCGAATTTTTGTGATGGAACAACTTTATGTATGAGAGTGTCGCCGTTCGATTTGTTGTCGCCCTTTCTTAGTTGAACAAGAACGTAAGTGTCGCCTTCATTCAACAGCGCTGTGCCTGTAAAATATACTTTATTCAAGGCTCTGATAACTTAAGAATTGAATAAAATAAAATAAAATGTCGCTTCAGTGGCTTAGATTTAGAATCGCAACAGACAGACAAACAGATTTATTTACAATATTACTATAGATGACCGTTCTGAATATATAAAATAAAGTGTGAAGTCAGCGTGGAAATGCGGCCTGCATTATGGGCAGCTTTGCGTCGGGTGGGAACCAGGAGAGACTATTTTAAATTTGACTTTACATAACAATTGTTGTTTTAAATATTAAATACTGTTTCCCAAATTTATAACTAAATAAGTAAATAAATATATGATTGGTTATTTATGTTAAAAAAAAAGTTTTATATATATATAATAATCGAACCAGTTGTTACTATATTGTCGTTTATAAAAAAAAGTTGTAGTATTTTTTAATATCCAGCCAGACTAAAACTTAAGGTCGGATAGGCTGGATAACGTATAGTTACCGGATATCCTTTTCATCTCTAATCACCATTATTTTGGAAGGGATTGACAAATAATTGTTTAATATACGTACCAATTACAAAAATATAAAGAATATTCTTTAAACAAATCATAATGAAACACTTTAATTCATGAACATTTAATCGAAATGTAAGTATTCAAATTGCATTAAATTAATAATGGTTTTTATAATTTTATTATTGAATTAATGATTATATCCAAAATTTGTGCACATTAATATTTAATTGTGTGCTTAATGCATCTTTGGTTAAGTGATTGGAATGTATGTCCGTGGATTATAATATCTCGGTTTCGATTCGCTGTGTGAATATATTGGGATTCTATTTTCAAAAAAAAAAACTGACTGACGTTACGAAGGACTGATGAAGGGAATGTATGAAGGGAATGAACGCGTAAGTAAAACACGACATAGCCGAGATGGCCCAGTGGTAAGATCGCGTGAATCTAAACCGATGATTGTGGGTTCGAACCCGGGCAAGCACCACTGAATTTCCATGTGCTTAATTTGTGATTATAATTCATCTCGTGTTTTACGGTGATGGAAAACATCGTAGATAAACCAGCATGTGTCTAATTTCCGTGACCCGTATTGGAGCAGCGTGGTGGAATAAGTCCCAGCAGTGGGACATTCACAGGCTGTTACTGTAAGTAAAACACGTAAAGTTTCCGGTCATGGGCGGACAAAAAGACCACCCGATGTTAAGTGGTCACCATTCCCCATAGTCATTGGGGATGTAAGAAGTATTATCCATTACATCGCCATCGTTATAACCTTTGTGCTGGTAATTACACTGCTTGGTGCTGCCGATCGTCTCGTTGCGTTTTTGGTCTCATTTAATTCTAGTCCAGAGGACCTCAATATAGGTATGTTTATATAAATATATTGTTTGTTGATATTATAAGCATATTTATTACACACAAATTTGTAGATTCATAACGGTTCCCTCAATAACATTTCTTCTAAAAATTTTGAGTTTTAGCCTTTAATATAATTTTATTTAGCTTGTTTAAGCTTTTAAAATAATACATTATAAATTTAATAATATAACTATGCTCGATATTTATAGGAAATGGATCCCGCCTAAGCAATTATTGTTTTGAAATAATTATAGTTGCAGTAAAATGAATAGGTATATCAAAATAAACAAAATCAAAAAAATTAAAATACTATAACATAAAGTCGAGGTCTATTTGTGCGGTCTATTTTGTATAACTTCGTTTAATTAAAAAAAAAAACTTTATTAGGTTCAACTATTAAGGCTGTATGACGAAAGATTTTTGCCTTTTCAAAAAGGAAATATTTTATTGAACAAAAAAAAAATCTGTCATTGTCAATGTCAAAAAATATGCATATTTTTTTCTTTTGGGTTATACAAGTTTCGCAAAAGTCGCTATATTAAATATCTTCCTTCGTTTCTTCTGTACCCGTGATCCATCGCTAAGACATCCACTTTAATGTCGCGATACTTAACATCGGTGAACTCGATCGTAATCGATTTAAATAAGCTCACGAAAGACACAGCCGCCTGATTCGGTGCAATATCGGTTATGTTGACGCATACAAAACATATAATTTGGCTGTTTTTCTGAAAAAAAAACGTTATATTGTTAGTAGTACGAAAGAGTTTGATATGTGTTCACGTATTAACGAAAAAGAAAATATGTTTTATTGATAACAATGAAGCCGAACTAATTGCAATGTCTGTACTAGGTTTATTATATTAATACGGGTATTAAGATACCTCGCTTTTCCACAGAGACAAATGAAAGTTACCAATAAATAATAAATTAAATAGCATAGCTTATATTTCATTTTTGAACTCGGAGAGTCCGCCATGTATTGCTTTCGTAACATACAAGTAGAATCAACAGCGTCGCCCCGATGAAGTAAGTTGGACTCGGATTTCGATTTGTCGTGTGTGCGTAGCTTTATATAGAACGTGTCAGTGCTCATGCAAGTGGAAGAGGGTAGTTTGTACAGCATCTATGAAACTAATTTATTTACTTGGGCCGCAGAAATGTGCTGTATCTTGCTAAATAAGTCACCGTTTCTAACGAGACTGGACGCGTGGCTTATTTTTAAGAATGGCTTCGTACCCGTAGAATACATTCCTAGTTATGCACTCTTGAAATTTAATTTATGTCTAAATATTTTTCATTTTTAGTAACAATAATTGAAAACTACAAAACTACACACTGACTCACGTACTATCAACCAGTATACTAAGTAGGATGATTTATATATATATTGATTTTTAGATAATTATTTACATTTTTTTATTGGGGATTTGACAGTCGCTCCGGGTCCTACCTGGCGCAGAGGTTGTCCATTGCCGTACAGCGTGGAAATGCAGCCTGCATTATGGGCAGCTTTGCGCCGGGTGGGAACCAGGAGAGACTATTTTAAATTTGACTTTGTATAACAATTATATATTATATTCATTATTTACTTACCGACAAATCAATTCTATATGATTTAATACCAGCTGGAACGATGTGTGTCTTGTTGTAAAATACTTGAGCGTAATCCCAAGATGAGTCACCTAAATGAATATATTAATGAGAAAAAGGCACAACGGAATCGTTGAGTACAAATACAATATGAAATAGTTAGCAGACGAATGAGCTACCTAGTGGTAATGAGTCACCGCCCATAGACATTGGCACTGTAAGAAGTATTAACCGTTCCTTACATCGCCAATGCGCCACCAATGAGAATTAAATTATTATATCCCTCGTAAGTTACACTGGCTCACTCACCATTCAAACCGGAACGCAGCAATACTAAGTATTGCTATTTATCTGATGAGTGTGTGGCGCGACCCAACTTTTACTAAGCACTCCCACCAAAAGTGCACTAAACTTATTTAATTAGATGAATTTAATTTAATGGCACAGCCAGACCATCGCGATACACTCGCACGTGGGGATGTGGACTATGAAGTTTATTAGTTATTAGAAACATTTAAATAAAATTAAATACAATACAATGTAATAATAGTCTAGTTAGTTAAGCATTAACAGGGGGTAGAAGCTGAGATAATCGCGAAATACCGATTTTTGTGACCTTTGACCTTGAAGACACGATATGTTTTGAGAACGGTAAAATTTATGTGTATACTCTTATCCAACATATTCTCTCATTACGAGGTTGATCCTTAATTAGACAGGACTATAATAATATATTTACAATTATAACATTGTTAGAGAGCGATCATTTTAAGAACAGTATATAACTTTCTCTTTTTCACATTCCTTACTGTCTCGTCGTGACGTACTGACGAAAATTTAGAAGAAATTTGTAAGAACACAATCAAAACTCAATGCAGAAGATCGTGTGATCTTCTATGTGATCTTCTGCATTGAGATCTTTGATCTTGAAATCTTGCCAATGAACAACGTGGCTGTCAACGAGTGCATGGCATAACGACCTCTCAGCCAATATACAAACCAACGTCCAACGTAACCAATGCTCACACACCGTGGCCGCTCATGCTTTCTACCAAGCATATTTAATGTAGCTTAGCAATGGGATATTAATAGGTTTCTGTTGGAATACCATCATAACATCTTAGTTCTCAAGGTTAGCGGGAGCATTGAATATGTAAGGAATGGTTAATATTTCTCAGTGATATAGTCTATGGGCGTGGATGACTTTCCATCAGGTAAACAACTGACAGTCTGCTTATCTTTATAAATTAAAAAAGTCTCAATAAAAAAAGATCGTGTGATCAAAGTGATATGCGACATTGACTATAATAATAAATTATAACACTTAAAATTAAGAGTACACGTATCAAAATAGCGTATCACTGTAATTTTTTCTACATTTCACGAGTGAGATACGAAGTTAGTTCTTACAGACCGCTTGTGGTTCATTTCGTTTATTATAAATGTATATTTACCAAATTTATAGTCACACGAGTAATCATATCCACAATGAATGCTTCCTATTATAAGCAGAACGGCAAAAATAACGACTTTTCCCGCCATTATCTATGAGTAAGAATATCAACGGATTAAAAATGAAAATATAAATTAAAACGGTAAATAATTGATTTGTCATGATTGTATTGTAATTAATTAAACACAAACGAAGTACATTATACCAATTATGTCTAATTAAAACGAGGGATTTGATTGAGTTTGTGGTTTAAATAATAATAAATAAAGGTTTTTACTGGTGATAGGGCTATGTGCAAGCTCCTCTGGGTAGGTACCGCCCATTCATCAGATATTCTACTGCTACACAGCAGTACTAAGTATTGTTGTGTGTCAGTTTGAAGGGTGAGTGAGCCAGTGTAATTAGAGGCACAAGGGACATTTTCAGTTCTCAAGGTTGGTGGCGCATTGGCGATGTCAGCGATGGTTAACATTTCTTACAATGCCAATGTCTATGGGCGCCGGTGACCACTCACCATTAGGTGGACAATATGCTCGTCCGCTTACCTATATATTATACTATAAAAAAATAGTATTAAATGTATAGAGACGTGTCAACGCTGTTGGGAATATGTCAAATATTTAAAAAGTACCAAATTGTCTATGATTTTATCCCAATATTTTTATAACATGGGATTCTGGGTTAAAGGAGGCTTTCTGGAATCCTAGGTTGGTCTGGTGGTGTCCGACTAGCCGATCTATGAGCCAGCATCTCTATTATGAAAGGTTAAAGCATAGTCAGAAATCTACTCGGCTTCCCACGATCTGTAATATTGCGGACGGACGCTTCGCACGGACGCTTCGCACGGTCGCATAGGAAGAATAAAGACGTTAAGCTCAGGTATGTCCGTAGCGGTGCGTAGGGTCCGACGCGAGTCGGTAACTTCAAAGGTGCGGTATGAGCTCGTGCGTTGCAGTTCCCAATCGTCCGTATAAACACACACGAGTACACACTCTCAAAACTAATTAATATTACTTAATATAACAACAAGAGCCGCAAGTAAAGCGATGCGTCTTGCATTTTGGAATAAAAAATGGCTTCGAATCACAAAACCGACTCAGACAGATACGCACCGTTTAAATATCCTTGAAGCGGTGCGCGGTTATCCGTGGTCGTCAGCTCTGCGTGAATAATACACAGATTAATGTATCGTTGAAAGAAACTTCCCTTCGTGACACGGAAGTGCCATTTACACACTTGTGGTTATTTTTTTCTGATTGTGTAACTTTTTAATGCCGCAACCAGACGATTGAACCCATTAGCCAGTCGGCCAACAACGCAGAATTATACGGAATTATAAAGAAATAAAAAACAATATTAAGTATTTAAAATATATTTAAAATATCAGTACAATTTGCAATTTTAATGTTACATCTTTCGAAACTTAAATTATAATAAAATTATTGACGCAGATAAATAATAAAAATAATTTCATAATTGGATTGATAATAAATTATAATTAAAGCAACAAAGCACCATTTTTAAATCATATTATTTACAAAAGAATAAAAAAATATATATTGAGTCTCCTTTATACAGTTTGGTCGTTGAGAGAATGTGTTCCTAGGTAAGATCCATTCGGTAATAACAAACTCGAAACACTGCAGAGAACAGTCGTGAAATGTCAGGAAGTGATATGCGACATTGACCGTTATAATCATAACATTTCAATAATGCACGCATCAAAATTGCATATCATTATACAGTTGTCAACATTTCGCGGTGATTAATGAAGTGAGCTAAAATATTAGTCTGTCGTCTGTTATAATGACAAAACGAATTTAAAAAAAAGTATTGCAAGTTTACGATATATATTTAATGATATTAATCGCTAGTATGTCAAATTAGTTATAGCAATGATTTTATAGTAAATTTTTCGCCACTTCAAACATCTTCCATCCGAAATGTAAGCAACAAATTCTCTCATCAGCCAGTTATTAATTGTCAAATTGACAGGAGTAAAATTAAAAAAAAAAAATTAAGTCAATCTTCACTATAAGTACAAACGTCTAACGAAAGAGTTATTGAATGTAAAATAATATTTTTACTATCATAAGAAAATAAATTAAATGTATGGCATTTAAGTATTAAATTAATAATCATAATATTAGAAATACAGACTAAAAAATTACAGCTCATTAAAAAATATTTTTTACACGAAAATTCTATTTTAATTTATCACTTACAAATAAACATATATATCGGCTATTCCAACCACCTTTACTCCTTGTAAAGGCAAACAAACAACATTGACCTTGAATCGACGTGACGTCATTGGTCGAGATATTGTTTAATCTGTGGTGTTCATTATGGATGGAAATAATGATATTTTGAATATCAACGAAGTTTTTATCAGAACTTTTGTAGAATTAAAGCGTATATACGTGTAATAGTGTTGTATTATAAATAAATATATATTAATCGAGAACTGTTTGTAGTGTATAACATAGCAGTTGATGTTTGCTTATCTTTATTCCTTCGATTGGAATAGGATATACTATGTTATATTGCCTTGTAAAAAATCTATTTAAATGAACTATAATATCGACATTTTAAACAGACCAGACCATCTTTGAATTTTAAACATAGCCCCCAAAATCACAATTTTTGATTGGGGACCAAATGACCCCCTCTCAAATCAAATAAAATTAAAAAAACAAATTAAATCGTCCGCTCTTAAGCTTCAACCACATTGGTCTTCAAACCACGATATTAAAAAAAAAATTAGGACTTGTATAGTCTGCCTACTGCGTTAAGATATTATTATTAATTATAATTAAAATTAGTTCAACGTACAAAATCTAGCTACAGGGTCGGATTTAGTCTTTAACATCCAAGTCTCCTATACGTTAATCTTATCTGTATTATATTTTTTATCTGCAACAGGAAGGCAGACTGATGAGTCATTATAAACGACAGAGGTTCGTTCTTAGGCTATCGTCCCCATTCCTAGCACAAGCTGTACGTTTAGCTCAGCATCTAAGATGCGTTTCTTGTGCCTGTAATTAAACTGGCTCACTAACTTTAATCTGGAACACAGTAATAACAAAGTATTGGCATAGCAAGTACAAGTTTTCAGCTAAGTCTTGACTAGCAGATATATTACCACGCACAAAAAAAAAAAACTGTTCCTGTGCTTTGTTTAAACGTTCTTTACGAAACCGACTGCTAACCATACAGACGAATTTCTATTAATATTGTTCAATAATCTCTCAATCTATTAAAAATGTAGTTTAATTAGTACATTCCAACATCAAGAGGAGTAAAAATAAACAAATTTGACATTTAATTGAAGCGATACTATTGGTCGAGATTGTTTAATCTGTGGTCGATTTTGAATGTCGGCGAAGTTGTAATCGGACGGAGTATTGTGTTATAAATAAATATATATTAATCGAGAAGTGTTCGTAGTGTATCAAGCAAGGATATTAGTGAATCGCATGGAATACTTAAATATATGGTTTCTTTATCTTTACTCCTTCGGTGGAAATAGGGTGTATATCTGTGTTAGGCGTTGTCCTAATTGGCGAAGATCGCACGATGACACGATGCGTTCTCGTCGTGCGATGAGTTCAAACATACAGATTTCATCAGAGTGTCCTATTTGAACCTCGCAAGTAATCGTGCGAGCACATGAAATGCTTAATAACGATCGTACGATGCGTTTGATCGTGCGATCATGTAATCAAAGCAAAATTCCTGGATCTATAAAGTATTTTATGTTGTCTACGTTTCCTTTTTTCGATGTCATTTGCAATTTTTAAAGCAATATTACCCGACAGGAAAAACTGTGCATCTCTGTAAAGAGCCATCGTTAAAGTGGCGTGAGCACCAGCCATCGAGGGACGGCATCACACGATGGACATCGCGCGATCTATTAGGACACTTGTTAGGTCATCGCACGACCACTTTGATCGTATGATGAAAAACGCATCGCGCCATCGTACGATCGCTCCCAATTAGGACGCCGCCTTAGAGGCCGTTAAGCGACGTGCGGCCATTTTAATTATTTATCCAACCCTGTTTAGTAATAATGTTGGTCTCATTTATTTACTCTTACATACATATAAGGTTCGTATATTTCTTATGTATCACAATTTATTAAGATAAATTAATCTAATATTATATTGGTTTTTATGATTGATTATGAAATTAATTGTAATATAATACGCATAAAGCTCGGATCGCTGACAAAATGTGACAAAAAATACAAATTTCAAGAATCGCCTAGTAGCCAACGTTGTTCTGTCAATTTATTTAGTCGATTTTAAAATCCTGGTTTAGTTTCATATCTTGCACAGATAGGGGGAGCTACTATCAAGCTATCATTATAGATCTGAGGCTGTGCTTATTACTGAGTTTTGGATTATATAAGTGATAAAAAACTACATTTAATAAGTTAAATAAGGTGTTCAAACGAGTTAGAGCTTTAATATAACTTTAATAAGGTTTGACCTCGTTGACAAATTGTCTTTTATATAGATGTTTTTTTATATAGTATATATAGGAACAGTGTGTGAATGTCCTACTGCTGAGATAAGGCCTTCTCTCCATTTTTAAGGGGATTTGGAGCTTATTCTACCACGCTGCTCCAATGCGGGTTGGTGTAATACACATGTGGCAGAATTTCAGTGAAATTAGACACATGCGGGTTTCCTCACGATGTTTTCCTTCACCGTCAATCACGAGATAAGTATAAACACAAATTAAGCACATGAAAATTCAGTGGTGCTAGCCCAGGTTTGAACTCGTGATCATCGGTTAAGATTCACGCGTTCTAACCACTCGACCATCTGTTTTTTTTACGTTGTTTTGGTTAAATAACAGTTTCGTTTATTTAACTTGACTCCAATGATAAAAACACAGTTTTATTTAAACCACACGCTGAACAATGATTATAAATAAGACGGTTTGTGGAAAGACGTAGCATTTAATTTTAATTGAATTATGAACACCCATCCCATTTAATGGTAAATTAAAAATGTTTTTTTTTTTTTCGAAATAATATACTATGAATTTGATTTTACCTATGTAAACACTAAAAAGGCGTCCCCAGTTCGAAATTTTCTTTTCATCGTAATAATTTATTAGGAAACGTCGTTCTATGGTCTTTGGCGAATTCCGAAATCGATAAATTATGTTTCATTACGATACCAAAATCGTTTTTAGTCACACTTAAGAACGTAATGTATGTTCGATATATATCCTAAAGAATTATGATATTCCGTAATGCCATTAGCTTTTTCAAAAACAATTGATCGACAAGCTAAATTAAGACGAAACATTTTCCCCCTCGAGCTAAATTACTGTTTAACCTTAACAGAATTATAATATTAAACATAATTTTCTCGCATTCAATTGTCACGTGTTGTCGTCACATTTTTGACAGTGACACATGTCAATTTGTCAATGTCAATGTCAAGATGACATTACGTCACGCGCTATCTTTTTAAAGTGTCATTTGATAACCTAAAACATGATCCTTATTTGTTTATATTATTAGTTTTTTTTTTTCAGTCTGTTTCACTCGACACATATCTCATGTTACATTCTGTCAAATTAAGTTTGATAATGTACATAAAATGGCGGCCGCGAGCAAACTAGCGGCGGTTTCTATTGCAGGCGCTTTACACGCTAACACGTCGTTCGGGTATAAATTCGGTGGGGGGGCCTCTTCACCCCCTTTGCAATATTCCTTGCGGGACTGAAAAGAAGAAAAAAGTTAAATATAAAAATATATATTTTTAAATAATATTTAAGCATATACTGTACAAGATTAACAATTTAACAGCAGGTGGCCCATTTGCTCGTCAGTTACTTATACAATAAAATATATATATCATAAGTGACTTTTACGCAGGTTAACATATACATTATACTCACGGCGAATTCTTCAGCGCACAGCTCTCTACAGGGGGGACAGACAACGCCCCCTCTGTGTAACCAGCCCTTTTGAATTATCCTCACTTGCAACACTTGTCCAGCGAAATAGCACGTGTATGTGTAATTGCCCACCTGGGAGTAAAAGAAATATGTTTTTTTTTAAATTTAAAAATACACTGAAAAGCTCATGTGCTTAATTTGTGCTTATAATTCGTCTCGTGATCGGCACTGAAGGCAATATTCGTGAGGAATTCACCGCATTGGAGCAGCGTAGTGGGGAAAGGGTACACATCTTCAGCGGTGTTGGTTCTTAATAAACGCAATCCTTCGCCCAGCACTGGGACATATACAGGCGTTACTTTAAACGGCAAAAACGTTTCTATTCAAATTTCAACATAAAATATAAAAACGTTTCCAAATACGACCTTGAAATATTATCAAGAAAATAATCGATTCTACAAATATATTTCTATTATTGATTTAAAAAAAAACTTGTTTTTAATTTATTGTTCCATAAGCCGGTATTAATAATTACTTACAATTACATGAATTCGGCCACTTTCACACTTGTATTTATAGCAGCCTGAACCCCAGTGTTGCCACTCCCTTATCTGAAAAACAAAAAAAAATTATGAAGTTGAATCAGTCGGATCTTCGGGTTTTATGCGTAAGCATCTTAGCGCTCGATAATTAAAAGTAACAAAGACTTCGAGCATCAGACGAGTAACCGTAAGACTTCGAGCGTGATGACGTCAGCGTAAGATTTGATATTTACAAATCAACTCTCGTGAGAACTTGGCACTGTTTTTATTTACAAAATGTCACCGGCCAGTTTTCGTCAGACTGTCTTACTCAACACAACCTGAAGACGTCGTATCGCGTTTGCCAGGAAGCTGTATCCACTCAAGAACTAGTCTATCCTATCAAATGGCAAAAGTGACCAGTCCACTGGTTCTTCGGCTTGCCAATTCTCTGGCCTTTGTCATCCACTCTAGTTGTTCATCAGACCATATTCCTGACGCAATCGTAAACTCCATCCATAGCTCTTATCAACGCTGGGCGACCTTGAAATGGTGAACCAGTCGCACCGCGATTGATTACGTCACGGTTCCATGTCATTACAGGGAGAACGCATTGAATTTATCATATCATTAATCCTTGAACTATGGATAAGAAAATAACGCAAATAATTGCTTACCTGTCTACATGACTTCTGTTCCCAGACGCGATCACTGTGATCGAAACATTTTGAGTGCTGTCCATAGTTCTCTAAAGCGAAATTAACGTCGGATTCTGAAACAAAATACGGAAAACATAGCAGGCAGACTGGCAAGTGGGGTGGGGTGCCACTGGAGGGTATGTGGTTGAAGTATATAGTATACACGTTATATAAGTCTGTCTCGTTGGTCTAGTGACTAGATATAGGACCACAGAACCCAGGGTACACATTCTCAGTAGCAGCCTCGTGCAGGAACACTGGTGGTAGGGCTTTGTGCAAGCCCGTCTGGGTAGGTACCACCCACTCATTATATATTCAACCGCAAAAAAGCAGTATTTGTTATTGTTGTGTTCCGGTTTGAAGGGTGAGTGAGCCAGTATAAATACAGGCACAAGGGATATAGCATCTTAGTTCCCAAGGTTGGTGGCGCATTGGCGATGTAAGCGATGGTTAACATTTCTTACAAAGCCAATGTCTATGGGCGTTGGTGACCACTTAGCATCAAGTGACCCATATGTTCGTCCGCCAACCTATATTATACTAAAAGCCTCCGCCTGGAAGTTGGTTGTGTACACACCCGTGCCTCGGAAAGCACGTTATTATTAGTCCTGAGCCTGAAATCTTTCCGGTCGTCAGATTTACATCCCATCAGCTTATGTGATGGAATAGAACACACTTGTGCACTGTAATTGGCCGCCGTGGACGAAATCTGTCATTGGACTCCGTTACGCGCATATAAGGGAGAAGAAAAACGTTTGAAGTCACTGTAAACGTTACCCACCAATCTTACTCACGAGGCCACTAGATACTTACTCGGCGTATTCTCCTCGTAGGAGCACCGACTTCCTCTAACGAGCACGCTCTTGTGTTTCCACGTGAACTCTTGCAGGTAAGGGCAATAGTCAGCCAATGACACTGAACCGCCGTAGTGAGCTTCGTCCCCGGGAGGTACGTTTGGCAGTCTGTCAAAATGCTGTTGACGAATAATAACCATTATTAAAATGAGAAATAAAAATATATATACATGCAATAAGTATTGACGTGTTCCAGTGTGAAGGGCGATAGTTTGTCCTCTACATCGCCAACGCGCCACCAACCTTGGGAACTATCACAAGGTTGGTGGTGCATTGGCGATGTGAGGGGTGGTATATTACAGTTCCAATGTCCATTGGCGTTGGTGATCACTTACCAGCAGGTGTACATCTACGTACATGTACATCACTTATATCAGACAACCAAACGGAGACAGGCGTGCGTATCACTTTTCGCAATTTATTTATTTATTTGTATCTCCAACACTTGTACGTAACATACATCTAAATCATGCTTTACATTTACTTAAGACTAATTATATACAACCCATTAAAGGAGACACACACAATGCGTGAGACATAAAAAGGAGAACACACCATTCCCAAAAACAATTACGAAAAGACAAATAATATAAAAATTAAAATAAAAAAACAGAAACAAGAAATATTTAAAAAAAAAGAACAAAAAAAAACAGAAACAAAAAGTTGTTCCTCTTTTGAATTAGACAATTTTAAACGTTTTTTTTTCGAATTCTATTTTTGGATAGTTAAAGATTGGTATTACAGTATGTTACACTCATTTGAAACACACACACAGACACACACAAACGCACACAAGCACGCACGCATAAAATTTCCTCGCATTAATATAAAGCAAGAATGTTTTTTTACATACTATATTTTTTCTCATGTTTCATATAATAAAATTGTAATTCTATGAGGCCTTTTTTATAGTATAGCTAGGCGAACGAACTTATGACCCATATGCTCGTCCGCCTACCTATACCATAAATTCTTACGTTGATGGTAAGTGGTCCCCAACGCCCATAGACATTGATATTGTAAGATATGTTAACCATCGCTTACATCACCAATGTGCCACCAACCTTGGGAACTAAGATGTTATGTCCCTTGTGCCTGTAATTACACTGGCTCATTCACCCTTTCAACCGAAATACAACAATACCGAGTACTGGTGTTTTGCGGTGGAATATCTGATGAGTGGGTGGTACTAGACGAGCTTGCACAAAGCCCCACCATGTAAACTTACTTTAGTAATAAGTAGTAAATGTAGAATCGTTTCAATAACGCTGATGATTACAAGTAAAAATAAATAAATAAACTCGATGTTTAAATGTAAATATGTGACCTATTTACCTGGTATTGTCTTGGCAATATAGTGTCATGTCGGACGAGATTACACAGAACGACGGCGGTGCGCCGCGGAGAACACTCCGTCCGAAGTGGATCGCCCTTCACGCGTTCGCAAAATGGCGTCGGATTTTTACGTCTGTAATGCAAAATTATATAAGTAACACCAATACAAACTGTTTTTTTTTTAATTTTTTTCTATACCGCTAGATGCCTTAGTCATTCAACTTTTTATATAATTTTTTTAATTTGTGCTATCGTTTGTAGATTGCGAATGACAATTGTTTTATTGCAAACGTTAAGGAAATATCGTTATAACGACCCTAACTAACAAATGTATATCTGTATATGTACAAAATGCTGTCTTATTCTTTCTAATGTGCAATAACTGATGACGGAAAAAGACAAATATATGTGTAACCGTTCACTCGCTATACAACATTTACTTGCTTTTTATGTGTTCTTTTAAAGCGTAATTTTTATTCCGTTTTTAAATTCTTAAACATATTTAATGGTATTGAGTATTTTTGATATTTGTGCAGCTTATAAAAGTACACGTCACAAGTTTAAAAATGATATCAAATGACCAAAGTCATTTACATTAAACTTTTGCACCCAAAATATATTTTGTGACATGTATAGTATTTTTTCATTGGAAAGGCTTTGCCTATAGGACATATATATAGTCTGTTAAAAAAAAACAACTTACATCTCTTCCATAGTTCCATTAGCATCGCTTGTAATAAGAACAGATTATAAAATATTTATATATGTACATAGCATGCAAATTTGTAAATAATATTAAAAATAAAAAACTTTTGACACCTAAAGGTTTGTCATTATTGAAATAAACACGGGCATTCTAAATGCAAATTCGAAGCTCTCTATTGGACGAACTAAAGGTGCACAAGTATGTGCGCAAACATAAGTGCAGTCCCTTTTCCTATAAATAATAATCGCTTAATCCGATTGAATCACAATTCGACACGAGCGGAAAGAGTATAAGCGCGGTTCAACAGTTTTACATCCTTTCCAACGGCCCCTCTTTTGGAAAGTATATTAAATATAAATTTGGTTGACGGACTGGCCAATGGGCTACCTAATCCCCACAACCACCCATAGTCATTGATACTGTGATAAATATTAACCATGCCTTAAATCGCCAAAGCACCGTCAACCTTGGCAATAAGATATGATGTGAGCCTACACTCGATTCATTCACCTGATGAACACCTACCTATCCAGACGGTCTTGCACAAAGCCCTACCATCAAATATAATACCACCATACGTACAAATATAGCTAACTTTCAAAAGTCAGACCCGGGAAAGCCTTGCTCTGACCCCAGGACCTCGATTCCTAAAGCATTAAAAGCTACCCACTAAATCAACTAGGCAACCAATAAATAGATACACAAAAATACTCACTCGATAGTAACATTATCCTCCGCGCTGCATGTAAGAAGAAAATAATTATCTTTCTGCCGATAGATGGCGTTGCTTGTATTTTAAATCGCGCTATCGTTTTGTGTTTTATAATTCATAAAACCTTAGAGTTCGTATTATATGGAGACTGTTTTTTGTTACTATATAATGTTATATTTTGTAAATGTAGTATGTGTTTTTTTTTTTTAGAACATTATTCAAACACGACCATCTGAACTAAGCAGAGCTCGTACTATGAAATCCAGACAACTGATATACTACATATACTACTTTTTTTTTGTAAATACATACTTATATAGATAATTACACCCAGACTCAGGACAAACAGACATGTTCATGCACAAAAATGTCTGTCCTGGGTGGGAATCGAGCCCTCAACTCTAAGCTCACCTTTCAAACCCAGGACCACATGATACGCGGTTTAACCAGCAAATCAATTATTCCACAATATACCGTACAAAATAACATACCGGTTAGTTTAAAAAAAAAATATATATAAATTAATAAATACATAATAATTTTTGATGTGTAAACACCGTACCGGTCGATACACGGTAACTAACTGAGATTTCGAGCGTGATGACGTCAGAGAGATTCGTTATTGTGAGTGCGCTAGTGTGTGTGTGATATCGGTACACGGACACATGTTTACACACCAATTCTTTTCACTCACACCATTGTTTTAATGTTAAGCCTATGTTAGGTATCCCCAGGAAACATAAAATACCTAAACCTTTGCGCGTTCAGCCATTGTTTGCATGACGTCATCGCGAAGTTACAGCCCAACCCCTTCCCCCAGTCGAGGGGCGCGGCGTGCGAGTAGTCCGCTCGATACCAACCGGTGTCTTCCATCATTGCGAACGTCACCCTACTGAACACAGAGTTCTGGGTGTGTGTGCCGGTCATCGCTTCATTCTGTAACAAGAGCCACTCAATTTCTTCACGATCGATCAATTTGGGGGGCTATTCTTTAAAACATACTTGGAACTTATTGAAAAACGCGACCGTGAAATATAAGTGATATTATGCGACATTAACGCTAGTATAATTATCTTAAAAGCGCTTTTAAACCATTCGAAAAACAGAGGTATCTTGTATCAGACACAAGACGAAAAAGTGTCCAAGTTCGCGCAGCATCTTAATCTTAATCCGCAGCGAAATTTGTGTATACAGAAAAGCGCTTTAGGTATTCAAAAAGAACTCAATAAAAGAATCCTTGAAGAATGCAACCGAATATAAGAACTTTTGGACACCTGCCTCAAAAACTCTCTTCTCCCAATGAGTAAGTGCTGTACCATCGCCTCCTTGGTCTTCTAGCTCAGCTCCCTCAAGCGTTGAACAGTTGAAATGGTCACGTACCTGAAACAATTTAGATCATCAATCAATTAAATTAAAAAGCCGAGATGAACAGTATGGCATTCGTGAAACCTAAATAAACGTTTACAAGTTTCGCTTGAGGTTTTGCGAGCATGAATGAAAGGGCGTGTCAGGTGCAAGATAACCTATGGGATAAGTCAGGGTAACGTCCTCCAGACCGATTTCGGCCACGGCGGCCAATCTCAAGAGAGATTAGCCAACTGCGCAGGAGATATTATAGTGCACAAGTGTGTGCGCAAACACAGGTGCACTCTCTCTTCCCTAACTCTCAAAACTCCGATGGGACGGCAATACGACACGACCGGAAAGAGTTCAGGCGCAGGACCAACGGCTTTACGTCCTTTCCGAGGCACGGGAGTGAACACACTTCCAACTTCCAGACTCCGGGCTGCTACTGAGAATTTTCTGACATGAAAACCCAATAACATTTTATTGGCCCGACCTGGGAATTGAACCCAGGACCTCCGGGTCTGCGGCCTTACATCAAGCCACTAGACCAACGAGGCAGTCAAGTCAGGGTATAAGGTATCTGTATTCAAAATTGTACCCAAATCTGTCAACCATGAGTATTTTGTAACAACGTTGTATGTTATAACGTTTCACATTTATTATTTAAGTAGGATTTAAGGTCATTGTAATTATATTAAATGTAAAGCTATCGTTTCGGGATGTAGATTCCGCCGAGAAGAAAAAACTCAGGAGTTACACTTTTTCATTATTCAAATATACTATTACCAGATCAAATTAATTGTATATATTTCCGTAACAGCCTGCGAATGTCCCACTGCTGGGCTAAAGGCCTCCTCTCCTCTTTTTGAGCAGAAGGTTTGGAGCTTATTCCACTACGCTGCTCCAACGCGGGTTAGTTGAATACACGTGGCAGAATTTCAATGAAATTAGACGCATGCAAGTTTCTTCACGATGTTTTCCTTCACCGTCAAGCACGATATGAATTATAAACACAAATTAAGCACACGAAAATTCAGTGATGCTTGCCCGGGTTTGAACTCACGATCATCGGTTAAGATTCACGCGTTCTAACCACTAATCCATCTCGGCTTCATGGCTGTCAGTGCCTACCTGATGCAATAAAAAATATATATAATTCTATAAAATATTACAAATGTGTCACATAAAACAGATAAAAAACGCACGACTTTCTCATAACAATAAAACAATATGACACAGATAAAATATTATATTATTTAACGCTTATATAGTGTTTAATTATACGTGATTTCGTGTTCAAGATAAGCGGGTAAAATATTTTAGAAATTCAGTGTAAGTTTACTATATTTTACTAGTAAAATATAAACTATAACATTACTAGATTTAAACCGTCTTAGTTCGTGCGATAGGGGAAGGGGGACATTTTTTTTGTTTTATAGAATAGGAAAGCGGACGAGCATATCGGCCACCTGATGGTAAGTGGTCACCAAACGCCCTTAGACATTGGCATTGTAAGAAATGTTAACCATCACTTATATCGCCAATGCGCCACCAACCTTGGGACCTAAGATTTTATGTCCCTTGTGCCTGTAATTACACTAGCTCATTTACCCTTCAAACCGGAATACAACAATACCAAGTATTGCTGTTTTGCGGTAGAATATCTGATGAGTGGGTGGTACCTACCCAGACGAGCTTGCACAAAGCCCTACCACATTATGTAAATATAAGGCTTGTATATCTTTTCGTTCTACCATTTATTAGAACGACATATAGCCCTTGACAACCTAATTGTATGTTCGAAGCACAAAATTTCGCGCCAAAAAGTATTATTTCTCTTCTGTGACAGGCGATGACGCGCTTTTTTTTAAATATGTTCCGGCAAAAGGAGTCGATACATTCGGTCGAAGAATATTAAAAAAAGATTATCCATGATCTCGACCAGTGTTATCGTTTCAATTCAACGTTATTTATTTGTATTTACTTCTCATGTGGTTAGAATATATAGTATTATATATACACTAGCTGTACCCAAAGATTTATTTTTTATCTATATAAGTATGTATATGTAGTATATCAGTTGTCTGGTTTCCATAGCACGAGCTCTGCTTTGTTTGGGATCAGATGGCCGTGTGTGAATAATGTCCCAGGATATTATTATTATTTATAAAACAGTGTTTTATAAATCTCTTATCTAACTTTAATTAAATAAAGACTCAGTACATTTGTAGTTTTTCTTCGAAAGAGAACACAAACCTTTCAAATAGTCATATGCACTTAAAGAATGTATGTATGTATATGTATGTGTGTATTTAAAAATCCCATACATATAATATATATTTTAATTTGTTCAGATTAAAAATGAGCTATCGACCGGAAGTGCACACCAAAGTTGGTGTAATAAGGGGGCTTAAATCTGATGATGGAAGTTACAACATGTTTTTAGGAATACCCTATGGAATGGTGGAGAAAAACAACCCATTTGGGGTAAGTTTGACATTTAGATTAACTGTTCATATATATTTGGTATTATGAAAGCTTTTCTGGATAATAAGCACCAAAAAATCGCTTTTTTTTCAAGTACGAAATCATTCTGGGAAATTATTCACGAGATGGTAAGTGGTCACAACCACCCAGAAACATTAGCGCTGTAAGAAAGATTTACCATTCTCACACACACACAAGCATCCGGACTAATGAATTTGTCAACAGCAACACGCATACACAGTTTTTGTTGGCTATAAAATTTGAACACAGAATATCATCTGTAGCCAGCCACCAGACCAATAGCATATAGATTTTTCACCGTAATTTCTTTGTAAAGTGACAAACGACATTAATAAAATATTTGTTAATATTCACAGCTTTCAAAACCGTATCCACCATTCGACTCACCGTTCGAAGCAAACAACGACACAGCTGCAAGTCCTCAAATTGAAGAATTCAATAAAACAATCATAGGCACGTTAGATTGCCTACACGCAAACATATACGTGCCAAAGTGTGCGAATAAACTGCCAGTGTTAATACACTTGCACGGAGGTCGTTTTGAAATAGGTTTCAGTGGGCGTTATTTCTATGGACCAAGTTATTTCATGAAACAGAACATCATTTTGGTAACGATTAACTACCGACTTGGCCCATACGGTTTCATGTGCCTGGACACCCCAGAAGTACCAGGGAATCAGGGAGTGAGAGATGCACTATCAGCAATACGATGGATCAAAGATAATATACAAAGTTTTGGCGGAGACGCTGATAATATTACAATATGTGGTCACAGCGCTGGCGCCATCATTGTCGGAATACTATTGGCTCTCGATCAAGACCTGTTCCATAAAGCTATACAAATGAGTGGTACAATATTACGACCAGGTGTTATACAGCAATCGGATACAGAATATCCGATTAAACTAGCTGCAGGTCTGGGTTTCATAACAGACGATGCTAAAAAAGCAATAGATTTCTTAGCAAACTTAGACCCAAAAATAGTTACAAAAGCTCACGTTGATGCTGGAGTACACATCTATCCTTGTATTGAAAAGAAGTTTGATAATATCGAACAAATTATATCCGATAAGGCAACTAACTTGGTTAAAAATAAATTGAAAAACATTCCAATCATGATCGGTAACACAACCTCCGAATCTATGCTTGTTTATTATCACAAAACATCAGACGAACTTAAACAAATCGATCCTTTTAATGATAATTTAAAAAAAGTATTCAATTTTGAAGGTAACAATCAAAAAATCTCAGAAAGAATTGTGAGGCAATTCTATATAGGCGATGAGGAAATTAGTGCAGATGTAATGTGGGGTTTAGTTGATTTTTATTCAGATTTCAATTTCGTTTATCCAATACAAGATACTGTGAAGGAATATCTGGATCAAAGTCTCGAGGTGTATCATTACGCGTTCTCGTATAACGGTAGTAGAAATTTCATTAAGAAGAAATTCAACATGGTTGGCGGTGGTGCATCGCACGCTGATGAATTGACGTATCTCTATGACGTGTCTTTTGAAGGGGATGTGACAGAGGATGATCAATTAATGATTGATAGATTGACAACGATGTGGGCGAACTTCGCTAAATATGGGTAAGACCACGAATCATACTAACAATATTAATAATGTCCAAGACCGATTTCGGCCACGGCGGCCAATCTCAAGAGCGATTAGCCAACTATGCAGGAGATATTATAGTGCACAAACGTGTCCGCACTCTTTACCCTAACTCTCATAATCCGAAGGGACGGCAATCCGACACGACCGGAAGTTCAGGCGCAAGACCAACGGCTTACGTGCTTTCCGAGGCAAGGGAGTGTACAAACTGCCAACTTTCAGACTATGGACTGCTACTGAAAATTTTCTGACAGAAAAATCCAATAACTTTTTAATGGCCCGACCTTGGAATTGAACCCTGGACCTCCGGGTCTGCTGCCTTACATCAAGGCACTAGACCATCGAGGCACTAATAATATTATAAGGAAGTTTGTTTGATTATATATTTTTAGTTTAGTTTTAAGACATACATAGACTATATAATCTGATATTAATTTTTTTTTTAAATATTGCTTAATATATCAACAGAGGGATAGACAATTGGCAGTTCATGAATTAACAGCGTAAATGACTCATCATTATCAAAATATAATTTTAAAAGGTTTTGGCCTTTATGTATATATAATAAATACCACAAATTAAAAAATATATAAATATTGCAGGAACCCAACGCCTGTTGTTTCTGAGCTTTTGCCAACAAAATGGCTGCCAGCCACCAAGGACGCTATGTACTACCTGGATATAGGAGCGGATTTAAAACTTGGAAAGAAGCCTAAGCATCAAAGAATGGCTTTTTGGGAGCTGTTTCATAGAAGTAATAAGGAATTTCTGAAATGAATATTAATATGATAATTTACGTTTCCTTAATAAAAACGTTATTAATATTTAACTTAGTAACGTATGTTTTTTCTTTATTTTATATTGAGCGCCTGTGAAAAATTAAATAGCAACAAATTTCACATTACCAATTATTTGCCTATAATTTACGATTTAAGTTTATGCTTGTAGAATAAGTTTACTAACATTAGCTTAGTATATATGTCTACTAAATAATTATCTGTAAAGGTCGAAATAAATGTTTTTTTTATTAGGTATGATTGTGGGCTTGACCTTGAATAATCTTTATTTTTGTCTTAATTCCTTGAATATTTATAGGACACTTACCTCTTTAACTACTCTCGGTGTCACGATCATGTGGAACGTTCTAGAAATATAACCTTCTCTTATCATCCACTTTTTACGCGTTATATTTTTGACAACGCGGTCTGACCATCTGTGGATTTGAAGCCTGGAATGGAAAAGAAGCAATTAATTAATATGTATATAAAAAATCGACCAAATCTGTGTCTGTCTGTTTGTTTGATGATTGAAGTCCTGATGGCCAGATGCATTCAAAGTTTAATGGAACAGAAAATCCAACACGACTAGAGAGAGTACAGACACAGGATCAACAGCTTGGAGTGTAAATATTGTCAATTGCCGGACTAAGAGCTGACGGCCATTGCGAACTACGCAGGAGATATAGCGCTAAGTGTATGCATACAGAGACTCTCTATTCCATCACTCTCATCATCTGATAGGATGGGAACAGAAAGACTTTACGGGCTTTCCAATTTCAAGTTAAAAACATGGTTTGGTCTAACCCGAGGTCCAAAATCTGTACTTGTAATATTACTCCGGGAGACATATTACGTACTCGGAGTCAAATGAAAATAACAGTAGGATTCGATCTTGGTGCTAAGAGGTGAGGTCTACCATTAAATCATTGTGGATTAATTATAAGTTTGTTTATATTATAAGCATTTATTTTTCATTAAATTTGGTATTGCTAAAACAAAATCTATTGCATAATTTGCCCCTAGAGACGCCCTCAACTTAGGGGCTGGTGCACCGCACCAAATATAATGCCCTGAAATAGATACGCCACTGATAATACCACAGATTATCCAATCTCGACCAATGATATCGCATCAATTCAACATCATATATATATATTAAAACACGTGGGATCAGTGATGTAAACTTTATTCACTAGGTGGCGTTAGTAGTAATTCAAACCAGAGATATTTTGATACACTAACAATATATAAATGGTTGCATGTATTTGCAATGTTTGCTTAATTCTGCAAATTGTGATAGCAGAATTTATATTCGTGTATATGTACCTACTTACTCTTCGTCTAACGGCGGATTGCCTGTGTCTGGTCTGCGTTCTGTTAGCGGTTCGCCATTTTCATCACTGAAAGTAAATATTTATTGCTTATAATTGAAATTGTATTGTATTATACCGAGTTTATTTGGAGGAGTCCATTAGTAACTAGGAAGGGTTTTGTGCAAGGCCGTCTGGATACCACTCATCAGATATTATACCGATAAAAAGCAATAATATTGCGTTTCGGTTTGAAGGGTGAATTAGTTGAGTAGGGTAGTTCCCAAGGTTGGTGGAGCACTGACGATGTAAGAAATGTTTCTTAGATTGCCAATTTCTATGGGTGGCAATAACACTACCTATAAAATAAAAATAAGCTAAGCACAGCCAGCAAAGTAAGATTGCATCCTTGGAGGAAAATAATACCCGAAAGTCCGTACGAAATAACAAATACTTTTTCCCCATATTATATACTGTTGTATGTAATCTATTCACATAAATAATAATACATTGTAATACCTTTTTTTTCTTTTCACGCTATCAATAGTTAGAAATATATAATTTATTATTATATTATCGTTTTTTTTTAATTTACAATCAGGATTTATATAAAAATGTACAAATCAGAAGTTAAAAATAGTTAAGCACAACAGCAAATCCTCATTGAATCGTAACACGATCAGTGTTTGGGGTTACCAGGTAGTATTGGTACTGTGAGACTTTAAAATCAAACCACCGAGTATGGCCCAGTGGTCAGAACGCGTGAATCTTAACCGATGATCGTGGGTTCAAACCCGGGCAAGCACCACTGAATTTTCATGTGCTTAATTTGGGATAATAATTCATCTCGTGCTTTACGGTTAAGGAAAACATCGTGAGAAAACCTGAAATTCTGCCACATGTGTATTCCACCAACCCGCACTGGAGCAGCGTGGTGGAATAAGCTCCAAACCTTCTTCTCAAAAAGGGAGAGGAGGCCTTTAGCCCAGCAGTGGGACATTCACAGGCTGTTACGGCTTACGGCTTACGACCGAGTATGTACTGGTCAGATAGTGTAATTGTTCTCACTCATTATGAATTTACAAAAGACTTAGTACTTTAGAAAAAAACATTCTTATAGCGCGATGTAAGTTAAAAATTAAGATACATCTAACGCCATCTATTTACGAGAAGACACATTAAATAATATTTGGCATAATGTCATTTGATCTTGAACAATCACTGGTTGACTGAATCATTTCGCCTGACCAGTGGATGCATACGGCCGGTTGGCGTGGTTGGTAGATACTTGCCTTTTACGCCAAAGGTTGTGGGTTCGATTCAGACCCAGGACAGACATTTGTGTGCATGAACATGTCTGTTTGTCCTGAGTCAGGGTGTAATTATCTATACAAGTATGTACTTACGAAAGAAAAGTAGTATATCAGTTGTCTGGTTTCCATAGTACGAGATCTGCTTAGTTTGGGATCAGATGGCCGTGTGTGAATAATGTCCCAGGATATTATTATTATTATATACTTATTACGATATAGTTCTGTCAATTGCAAAATATGAAACTAACCGATAGAATCCGAAGAGTGACACGCTGAATCCCAGCGCGTGTAACATCTCATGTTTGACAGTTGACAGGACAGACGGCAGGTCCCGATATTTGGTTGACAATTCACCGGGACAGAAGTTGGCGTGACCGGCTACTGGTCTGAAATGAACATTTTTATTAATATAACAATCATTAAAATTATCATCATCTATTTTTATACGCTCAATATCAAATTTCCTTTCATGTTTAACAACAAATGTTGATTTACAATGTGATGACCTCAATTTATGATTCGAGTCGTTGGTCTGGAGGCTATAAGGCAGATAAGGCAGATCCCGAGATCCTGGGTTCAAATACCAGGTCGATCCAAAAGAAAAATTAGTAAATACCGAAAATTCTCAGTAGCAGCCCGGAGTCTGAACGCTAGAAGTGTGTACACCCGTGCTTCGAAAAGCACGTGAAGCCGATGTTCTTGCATCTGAACTATCTCCGGTCGTGTCAGATAGCCTATCCCCTTGTCCTCTTGGCCGTGGCCATTCTCAAGAGACTAGCCAACTACCTAGCTCGAAGCCAGATGCATTCGAAATCCTATGGGAGGGAAAATCCGACACGGCTGGAGAAAGTTCATCGCAGGATTAACAGCTTGGAGAGTAAATATTATCAATTGTCAATTCCGAGTTGCTATTGAGATTATCTTGACAGAAAAACTCCAATATTCTTTAATGGCCAGGGGTTTTTCCTTCTTGTAGTTGTACTACAGACGATATTAAAGTTATTTTAATTTGCTTCCAATTTTCATTAGCACACAGCATCACAATCTACGTTTCAGGATTAAAAACATTACGTCGTATCGTCCAGGTGACTATATCACTCGGAATGTGTGCCAGACTTCCTTGAAGGAGTATGCGTCCTTACTAAACTAGCTAATTGTCCCGGCTTCGAACGGCTATATGAGGAGAAAATTGTATTTTGGATAATTTTACCGTAAAATCTTTAGGGAGCGTGTACGTCGGGAAAGTAAATGTGACAAATTTCAAGTCAATCCGTTTAGGAGATATCGTGATGAGTGATATTTCTCTTATATATATATAAAGATAGACCAACGACTATTATTACAACAATTATCAATCAACCTAAGAACTCTACTGGTGGTAGAGCTTTGTGCAAGCTCGTCTGGGTAGGTACCACCCACTCATCAGACATTCTGCCGCAAAACAGCAGTACTTGGTTTTGTTGTGTTCCGATTTGAAGGGTGAGTGAGCCAGTGTAATTACAGGCAAAAGGGACATAAGATTCTAGTTCCCAAGGTTGGTGGCGCATTGGCGATTTAAGCGATGGGCAACATTTACAATGCCAATGTCTAAGGGCGTTGGTGACCACTTACCATCAGGTGGCCCATATGCTCCACCTTCCTTTTCTATAAAAAAAAAGAATAAAACGCTAAAATCACATACCGATCTAAAGCTGATTCCTGTTGACAATGCGACGCATATGCAACCGTTAAGCCACGCCTACACCTCTCGGTTTCCACCGCGCTGACGTACAGCACGAAATCTGTATTCTCAACGCCGATTGGTTCTTCATCGAATTCGTCTGTTTCCGGTGGCGTCTCCGTCTCTGTATCTGGAGAAAGAAATTCAAAAGTAAACGCTTAAGACTCTGGGTAAGCAAAACATTATAACCTAGGTATATCTATTCTTTGATTCTAACCCTTTTTTGTCTGTTTTTAGGAGAATCTATATTCACAAGCGAAGGTATATTATGATAGCCGAGATGGCCCAGTGGTAAGAACGCGTGAATCTTAACCGATGATCGTGGGTCCAAACCCGGGCATACACCACTGAATTTTCATATGCTTAATTTGTGATTAAAATTTATCGCGTGCTTGGCGGTGAAGGAAAACATCGTGAGGAAACCTGCATGTGTCTGATTTCACTGAAATTCTGCCATATGTGTATTCCACCAACCCGCACTGGAGCAGCGTGGTGAAATAAGCTCCAAACCTTTTCCTCAACTCCAGCTCCAATCCTATTCATTCAGTTCAAGTAACATGGCGATTCAAAATTGCCCTTAAAGGCTATTTAAATAAAGACTCCTTTTCTATTCGCTTCTATAATAAAATTCCAAAAATAATTTTATCTTCATACAAATCGTATTTAATTATCTGTGTGTGTAGCTTGATCGGAAAATACCTCCAGAGTATCTGGAAAGTTCTCGATAGAACCAACGACTTTAAATTTAACTTAAAAAAATTACACCCAGAACGTCTGTGAAAAAAGATATAATGATAATAAAAAAAGATGGCTATCACAAATGAGACAGAGAATTCTGTCTAATTTGTGTTGTTATATCACCTGTCACATCGGAGCCATAATTGAGAGCGTTCCCTGATATTTCCGTTGCCGTGATCTCGTCTTCCAAGTTAATCTTCTCGCGGGGCAGAGCCCTGCAGTTATGCCCCGTGCTGTTACACACGTAACACGGCTGGAAGAAGGATTTAATTAATTAACAGTAAGCATTAATTACTATTTTGAAATCGAACACAGCTGGACCTATATTGCAATGAGAGGACGAGAAAATTATAAGCTAACCTTCGATTTAAAACATTCATGTTACATTCCTTGCTATCAATAGATTCTTCAATTGGGCCTCATATTAATTAACTAGCTAATTGTCCCGGCTTCGCATGGGATGAGAAGCAAAATGTATTTTAAATAGGATTTGCGTAAAATCCGTTCTTAGTGAGCGTCTACGTCGGGGAAGTAACTGTGACAAGTTTCAAGTCAATCGGGCAGATAGTTTAAGAGATTTCTTGATGAGTGGTATTTCGCCTACAACTTTACTGCGCTTAAGTATAAGCAAAGGATAAATAATTGTTTTGAAGTCTGTGATTGTAGAGTAGCTTTAATCGTCATTTTGGTTATAAAAAAAGGAAAGGAAAGGGTTTTTTATTTTTAGATTGGCGAATAGAATCTCTGCGGTCTTCGCGGTTAAAATAACTAGAATGTTCATTGAAGTATATACGACTCGCCTTGATTTTGAATTCAAAGCAATTACCAACAATATGAGGAATAATATATTTTTATTTAGTATAGGTAGGCGGACGAGCAAATGGGCCACCTGACGGTACGTGGTCTCCCATAGACAATGGAATTGTAGTTGGTGGCAATGCGCCACCAACCTTGGGAACTGAGATGTTATGTCCCTTGTCCCTGCAATTACACTGGCTCACACACCCTTCAAACCGGAACACAACAATACCAATTACCGCTGTTTTGCGGTAGAATATCTGATGAGGGATTGGTACCAACCCAGATGAGCGTGTACAAAGCTTTACCAGTAAAATAAATAGCTATAATACCCAGTTTTAGCGACATATTATATGTATATGTTGTATATTTTTGTATACATATATTTGTATTGTTGACGATATAATTTACTAAGTACCGCCTTCACGGATTTCTGCTTAGCCTAACGGTTGACTGGCAGAGAATGCCTTCAGAATCAGTTCGCCTTTTGTTCCAACCACAGTTTGTGGTAGTCAATTAAGTATAAAAAAAACAATGCAAATCATAGCTAAACCACTTATAGGATGGTTTTAACTCTTTCATTACAGATTTGCCGCCACATCGAGCACTCGTGGTTTCGTAGTTCGCTAGTCTCCCAGGAGAATGACCATCGTGGAAAAGGTATATTATTTTAATTATAATTAGTTTAATACATACACTAATAACGTATAATTAAAATAATTTACATTAATAATTCATATTTTAAATGTTAAATGTAAAACAAAAACCGTATTCCTCTGAGACATAACTAGTACTTTACTTGAAATAAAGGTATTTTTGTCACGAAAACTATTATTTATATATAATTCGTGTTGCTATTTAATCACTAGCAATTAAATAAAATTAAGGTCGATTTTTTTTTAGTCAAATTTAAATTTAAAAAAAAATTGTCGGCCTTACTTATAACTGTTGTTTAGCTGGTGAATAGTTAATGCTGTTTCCTTCTTTCGAATGTCGAATCAACGATGAAAGGAGAGAAATCAGTCCACGTTTTTTTTTTAAATTTACTAATATTTATATTTACTCCTCAAATTAGGCGTAAAGCTTGTTTTAGGAGTGGCGACAAAAGCCCAAGGGATTCGTACCTGTGACTTTTACATCGTTTATAGATGAGCATAAAAATAACTAAATCTTATTCATCAAAAATATTACACCCCGCCTTATTGCCCCTACTAGTGACAGGCGAGCTGGTTCATTTTTCGCCCAGAGGATCGGAATTGCGATTCAAAGGCGAAACACCAGCAATCTTGCCACCATGCCAAGCAGTCACGATTTGAACAGTAACTATTTTTTTTTTGTGTTTTAATTAAGGCTTTAATGTAAATAATATTATATGTATATAATAATATGAACTATTAATTATAAAGTTATATGTAATTTTTATTTAAAAATAACCTTTCTCTAATAATCTGGCAATCCAACACGGCTGGATCGAGTTCGAGACCAACGGCAATACCTGTATACAACGGCAATAATGTACGTGGGCTTGCACAAAGCCCTACCACCAAGTCAAATAGCTTGTCAAGAATACCTTAGTACTTACATTAAGATGCCGTTCTGGTACCTTCACTTCACCACACATCGTTTCTGTACTGCACGAGTCTATACAATGGGACCTCCCACTCCTGATGAAGACCTGACGTGTTGGACATTTCCTGTAAAGATTATTAAATTAAATAAATAGCAAATATAATATACATATGTAGGCAGATGGGCCTTTGGACCACCTGACGGTAAGTGGTCACTAAAATCCTATTGCCTCTGCGTATTAACCATCCCTTAATGCAATAACCACCAAAAACTTCATCACGGAATAAATCGCGTTTTAAATATTATACAACAAGAAAGTATTCCTGTCCGATATTCTTCAAAAATTATTCAATTATTTGTAATAAATATGTAGTCGACTTATATACATATTTCAATTTAACACATGTATATAACTAGCTAATTATCGCGGCTCCGCACTGGTAGGAATGAGGAAAAATGTATTTTGGATAGGATTACCGTGAAATCCTTTCATAGTGTCTAAGTCGAGGAAGGAGTAATTGTGACAAATTTTAAGTCAATCGCATACAACAGTACCAGTAACATGAATGTCACACTGCTGGACTAAGGCCTCCTCTCCCTTTTTGAGGAGAAAGTACTATATTAACATTACTATAGTACACTCCCGTACTTCGGAAAGCACGTGAAGCCGTTGGTCGTGCGCCTGAACTCTTTCCGGTCGTGTCGAATTGCCGTCCCATCGGATTATGAGAGTTAAGGAATAGAGTGCACCTGTGTTTGCGCACACACTCGTGCACTATAATATCTCCTGCATAGTTGGCTAATCTCTCTTGAGATTGGCCGCCGTGGTCGAAATCAATCTGGAGGACTTGAGGTTTTGAGGATTATGTGAGTGAGGGAAAAGAGACTGCACTATATTTGCGCAAACAGTTGTAAACCAAAATATGTGCTGCGTTGGCTAGCACTTTATTAGCCGCCGTGGCCGAAATCTTTCAGGTCATAATTATCAGAAGATTTATTCGTGAACTTCTCTCTCTCTCTATCTCTCTATCTCTCTCTCTCTCTCTCTCTGTGGTCTCCAATCTGTAGGGCTATTCTTTGACAACAAACTCGAAACTAACCGCAGATAACGGTCGTGTAATAACAGAAAGTGATATGCGACATTGACCGTTATAATCATAACATTTCAAGGACACACGCATCAAAATTGCATATCACAAATCATTTGTCAACAATTCACGGGTGAAACGAGTGAATTCTTTTTTTTTCCCTTTTCTGGCATGTATCTACGTTTGAGCGCAAAATATTCTGCCGATGCCACGTGTAAAATATACGACACATATGATATGAGTTTATTCGGTTTCAAATTTTGAATTGTTTTATTTATTTTTTATTTTATTTATTAGGTTTTCTTACAACATTTAAAGAAACAATTAATACAAACTTATTAACTAAGTGTAGAGATTAATGAAAAGTAAACACAACATGCGAATGAAAAATGGAAACCAGTTCATAAATACAAAAACAAAAGAAAAAAAGGAAGAAACAGAATATAAAATTATAAACAATACATACATATAATAAACAATTCTATAAAAATATCCAATAAGTGTTACTCATAATTATCACTCAAAAACCTGTCTACGTACTTCCTAACATTTCGAATTGAATTCGCGTGAATGTCGACAAAAGAACACACCTGGTTTAGGAGTTTACACAGCCTTGGAATTGGTGAAGTTGCACCAAAAACAGTTCTTAAAACAATTAAAACAGTTCTTATTGTTTAATGATGATGAATGAAAACGATATTATTCTACAGTAGATATCTAAAACAATATTATAATTAAATTGAAAAATATAATAATAATTATAATTTTAATTTATTTCTTACAATGAATTTAATTAGATATTTGATAAATGGTGTGTAAACTCGTGTGAATTCTTACGAACGAATTTAAATGACAGCTCGCTTCATTTGTTTTTCGACAAACGTGACATTAATTATTCTATCCAATCGTCAATACAGTTCTGCGAATCTTTATTTACCTCAAAGTAATATTCGTTATCTAATCGCACAGATAACATATCGCAGCTACGTAGCAAGTCCAATTGTCAGTCAGATTTTTCACGTGCATAGATTTGCAATTAAAAAAAAATGTAAATCGATCTAACCAGTTACTAAAGATGTTTCCATTATTATATATTATTTAATTGTATTTTTCAAAGTGTTGATATATTGGTAAGTAAACAATCATTTTAGTATAAATAATATTATGTATTCAATTGTTATGTATAAAATAATATATATGTACAAAAATATAAGGATTGGTATGAATCGTGAGTGGTGTTCGATTACAATTTATAAATGAAAACAAGTCGAATTGAATTTGTCATAATTTTATCAACTCGGCGCCATGTTGTATTTTTTTTTTCAAGTTTAACAATTCTATAACCGGAAATGTTGATTATTTATACATTCGTGGATATTTCGTCATCAAATTTTAATATTAAATGAAATACAATATACTTGAATTTGAAAAAGACATTTTTTTTTATAGATATGGCATTTTTACTTTTTTTCTGTTAATTTATATAGAGATTCCTTACTATATATTTTTATTTATATTGTTCCATAATTATTAATTTGTTGGTTTTATATAATTTTAAATTCCAACCATCAAATAGCTAACCGTGTGGGATATTTTTATTTTTATTGATAAATAGGCGGACGAGCATATGGACCACCTGATGGTAAGTGGTCACCAACGCCCATAGACATTAGCATTGCAAGAAATTTTAACAATCACTAACATCGCCAATGCGCCATCAATCTTGGGACCTAAGATTTTATGCCCCTTGTGCCTGTAATTACACTGGCTCACTCACCTTTCAAACCGGAACACAACAATAACAAGTGCTGTTGTTTTGCGGTAGAATATCTGATGAGTGGGTGATACCTACCCAGACGGGCTTGCACAAAGCCCTTCTACCAGTGTATATGCTTATAAAATTTCTATGTATTTAAAAGATTGTAATTTTAAGTTGATTGTAAGTGCACGCTGCGTCAGATTATTGTTTCTGTCTAATTTTTTTAAAATCTATTTCATCGCATTGGCGATGTAAGCGATGGTTAATATTTCTCACAATTCCAATGTCTAAGGGCGTTGGTGACCACTTACCATCAGGTGGCTCATATGCTCGTCCGTCAAACTATACTATAGGTCCTTACATATGAAATTAGCGTTTTGTCGTACTGACTACTTTGATCTGAAATATCTCCTCTTTGGTTAAGAATTCCAAATTCAAATTTATAAATCCATTTAGCTGGTACATTTGTGTTTTGAAAACAGTCATTCATTTGTTTTTCCTCATTATTTTTTTCTTTGGCTTCGCTTATTACCGCACAATGGAAAACATGAAATATTTTAATGGTATATTTACGAGTACGAGTTCTACCGTGGCATCAGTGCTGCAGAAACAGCTCGAAGGATTAATGATGTGTACGGCGCTGGTGTCGAAAAAGAGAGCACGGTACGTTTTTGGTTTCAACGTTTTCGTTCTGGACCAACCCCGTGGACGGCCGGAGATCAAAGTGGAAAATGAAGAATTAAAGGCTATTGTGGAAGCGGATCCCTCACAAAGCACTTAAGCAAACGAGTCTTACGAAGACTTAACAGATACCTTCAGGCTTCGGGGTAAATGATAAAACTGTATTAATCCACTTGAAGCAAATCGGGAAAGTAAAAAAACTTGAGTGATGGGTACCTCATGAATTGAGTGAATCGAACTTGCAAACACGCGTCGACTGCTGTGTTACTTTGCTCAACCGACACAATAATGAAGGGATTTTAAATCGAATCATTACTTGTGATGAAAAGTGGATACTGAACGATAATCGGAAGCGCTCGTCGCAATTGCTGAACCCTGAAGCCCCAGCGAAATCCTGCCCTAAACGAAAATTGACTCAGAAAAAGTTACTTGTGAGTGTTTGGTGGACTATCGCCGGTGTCGTTCACTACAGCTTTCTAAAATCTCGCCAATCGATTACGCCAGATATCTATTGTGAGCAACTGCAAACCATGAAGGAAGAACTAGCTGCTAAACAACCGAGATTCGTAAATCGCTCTAGGCCACTGCTACTAAACGACAACGCAAGACCACATACTGCACAACAAACAACCACTAAGTTAGATGAGCTACAATTGGAATGTCTGCGACATCAACAGATTACCATTTTTTCCGGAATTTGGACAACTTCTTACAAGGAAAAATTCAACTCCGATGCGGCAGTCCAAACCGCCTTCAAAGAGTTTATAGATTCTCGCCCCCATGGTTTTTTTAGTAAAGGGATCAATGAACTACATATGAGATGACAAAAGTGCATAGATAACAACGGTGCATACTTTGATTAATTAAATATATTCTACAAAAAAACGACTATATTCCTCCCTAACAAACGCCAATTTCATATGTAAGGACCTAATATATACCTACTTATACGGTTATACATACATACATAAAAAACATATACAAATTTATATAACAAATAAATATCCATACACGTATAATTATATAAAATTCGATAGTTATAATTACAAATAATATAACTATTCTCTAATAATGCCAACTACTATTCAGGACATAACCCATTATACTCTTGAAATTCGCATGTCGTTAACTGCAGATTCTAGTTTAGATATGACGTTTATATCGACGTCATTAGTTAAGAAACAATTAAATAATACCGAGATAAGCAAATATGGTAACTAGCGATAAATTTCATTTTCGCGCAAACAATGTCTATATTTGGCGAAAAATTTACCATTCCAGTGCGTATCAGCGAACAGGACGGCGGGAAACGGTGAACTGTCAAATTTTGTTTTTTCTAAAATCAATTAAGAACGATATTGCTATCTCTTTTTAGTGCTTGAACTTAAAATAGGATAGCAAATGTTAGAACTGTGTAGAAAATTATATATACTTAGATTGTTTTTTTTTTTTAATGATAAGACAAATTTATGCAAGATTCACTTTTAAACAATCATATTAATTGATTTATTATTAAGTAAATATTATTATTTTTTTTTTAAGCGGGAACGTTGGTCGCCATCTTGAGTTACCAAAAATCTATTAAACTCCATTATTATATGACAGAATTTTTTCTAATTTTTTTTTTTAAATATTTTATGCTTTTTTTACAGGCAATATTTTTTATTATGATTGAATGATAAGAGACGCGAAAAAAATTTAAAAAAAAAATTTACTTAAGCGACTATATTGAAAGTATAATAAAGTATACTAATTTAATTAAAAATGTAGAAATAGCGCTATAAATAAGTCTTAATTATATCACAGTAACAAATATATGCAAAAACGCATTACTTAAGATGGCGATAACGCCAACCATCTTAAGATTAAACCTCGTTTTTCAATATGGCGGCGTTCGACTTTACCTTCAAACATTCATAATAATAATAATAATGTCCTGGAGATTAGCCAACTGCGCAGGACATATTATAGTGTACAAGTGTGTGCGCTAACACAGGTGCACTCTCTATTCCCTAACTCTCATAATCCGTTGGGACGGCAATCCGACACGGCCGGAAAGAGTTCAGGCGCAGGCACGGCTTAACTTCCAGACTCCGGGCTGCTACCGAGAATATTCGACAGTACAGTACAGAAATTCGATGTATTGTATGAAAAATTCAATTGGCTAACTATTACCTATAGGTCTATATGTATAATCCACTGGGTTACAGGTAGACAGCGTAAACTTAGTAATAGTTTCTTATTTTTAATTCAGAACAATAAACTTTAAAAATCTAACATCTAAGAGAAGTTAAACCAGACTATAGCACAATTACGCCATTGTTTTTGTAAATATCCTTTGAAGTTTCATTGGGAATTGCCAGCTTTAAAAATAAAACTCATCAAAATTCAAAATTGATATAAAATATACGATAAAAGTATATTTGCTTTTTTTAAAAAAATATATTTATTAATAACCGTTAATTTTGAAATAGAATTGGTCGTCTGGTAAAAATTCGACCGTTTTTTATTGTTATATTTATTGTTTATGTTAGTGCTCATCAATAAAAAGCGAACCAAAAAAACGTTACAGATAAAAAAAGATACTGAACTGTTTCGCCTTTGCCCATTTATATTTAGAAGATTATATTCAATATTCATTTAATATTAAGTTTCGTAACTATTCATTAAATGTTAATTGGGAGAGACTTGGCTTTGTTCTTGTTTGTATAATTTTCGCTGAAATGTAAATATTTTAATTCGCTATTGATTTACGACGAAACGTTTTAGTTTAAGGCTGGAATTGTTTTTAAATCTACTCAATAATTTTATTACAGTCCGATAATGATGCTTCGAAAATTTATTTTTGACGTATATTACTTTCTCTCCCCATTTTTTTTTTAATTCAAGCAAATTGATAATTTAGGCAAAGGAAGAACTTTTTTCGTACTATTCGATGCAATATTACACAGATAATTCAAACACCAAGCGACTGTGAATTTTTTGAGAGATACCTAATAACTTTAAAGTCTAACAATTATGGATATTAAGTAATCATCTAACACACAATAAAAACGTGTAACGATAAATTAAAAAAAAAAACCAATTTAATCCATTCATAAAATCTCTTGGCACGAACATCTTATTAGGTTTTATTTTAAATACGACCTTTTTATATAAAAAAAAAAGTGTCCTTGGAAATTGATAGCAATTGAAATACCAATACATATAAATATATTTTCTTATTATTATATGATAATAATATACAGTATACGTGCCTCACACACGGCGGCAGGGAGCCATGACGTCATAAGAGAGCGTCATGTCGTCTGCCGACTCAGCATCCGAATCGCCAAATAACAATCAATAATGGCGTCCAAGATATCTTAAAAACAGATCAGTTTAATTCTTTTCCCATGCGATTCCAGGTGATGACTACTCCTGGCAGTCAAGCTTCAACGTACCAAGGGTACCCTTACGTCAACCCAACGGTCATTGACGCACCATCAATCGACTCGGAAACTGCAGCGAAATGGTCGAACTTGCCACGAAAACAGGTTGTACCTAGACAGCCCTTGACAAACGAACCCGTTGTCTATATAGACATACCTGACAGTGGAACATCAGGTGTAAGTATATTTAACTTTAGTTGGTGGTATATACCACCCACTCATATACTGTACCACCAAACAGCAATACTTAGTATGTGCTCGGTTTGAAGCATGAGTGAGCCAGTATAACTACAGACACGAGACATACAAAATTTCTAATATTTCCAATATTGTTTTTTCCAAAATTCTGAAAACTTTTCAACTCCACAGAGCAGCAGTTATACCAGAGAATCATCAAGACAAGCAGCAGCGTCTGGATCTGCATCTCGAGCTGCTGCAAGTAAAGCCGACCCTGATGACACTCCAGTTGTTTACATTGATTTACCAGAAGGTACATCATCAGTGACCAGCGATAACGAAAGGCGGAGAGGTGACACTGCTAGCGGACGGAATAATTCAGGCTTCGTTGAAGTGAGTAATGAAATGCTCAATATTATCATACCCATATAAACCAACTGCCATACAAAGTCACTCCTCCCAATTGTCCCCTAAACGTTAAAATGTTCAAAACTCCCGTCATAGCGGATGGTTATGTTATAGATCACTTTCCAAATTTCAGCTTCCTACACTCGGTATTTTAGCCCATGCGTTGATAGTTAGGACAAAAGTTTTATAAGTAAAAATATTAGATATCAGAAGGGATTGCTGATATTTTTACATCAATCCTTCATGGTGTATCGAGCTTAAACCAATTATCAATGTTTTTGGGAATAACTGTTGAAATGTTCAATATTCAAACTAGCACTTGACCAACTTATTTAGTCTGGTACACTTAAGTTATTTAAAAAAAAACCATTAAAAGTCACTAGCGTCTAGCCGTAACCGTGCCGGAACAGGCTGTGAATGTCCCACTGCTAGGCTAAAGGTTTCCTCTCCTTTTTTTTTTTTGAGGAGATGGTTTGGAGCTCCAAACCTTCTCCTCAAAAGGAAGAGGAGGCCTTAGCCCAGCAGTGGGACATTAACAGGCTGTTACTGTTACGACGCTAATACTCCTTATGCACACGGGCTATGTTGTCAAATGAAGTGAAATTTGACTTCCAAGATACAGGTTATCGCCTAGTTTGGAAGTCAATGCCTACCACATGTCATGTACCTAGTTTTTATACTGAATTGTGTTTTTATTTTATTTTATTTTTTTAATTACATATATAAAAATTCTATGTTTATGTGTAAGCCTATGTTTTTTTTCTCAATTAATTATTATTATTTATTATTTTCAGGAAACGATATTTTACGATCCATTTAAGAATAGGAGGATTGATGTTGGACAGAATCGCGAATCGCCAGCACCTGGATCATCAAGCGGCCAAGCTGGTGAGATATTTAAACTATATTATTATGATGCTGGCGATGTCCGCCTGACCGATTTCGGCCACGCAATCTCAAGGGACCAGCCAACGCTGCTGGACATACGTGTGTGAGCGGAACAGATGCACTCTCTATTCCCTCACTCTCATAATGTCGTGACGGCTATCCGACATGACAACAGAGGTCATCAGCAAATAGTTCAGTTGTTGGTACTGAAATAAATATTAACCACCCCTTACATCGCCAATGCGATAACCTTAGGAACTAAAGTACTGTAGTCACATTTCAAACCTTGTCTTATTCCTGTTCCTACCAACCTGCAACCAAGTATCGTAACCCTATTTGACAAAAATATTCAAAATTTCCAGGACCATCGACCCTTATACCATCACAATACGTCTCGAAGGAGTCATTGGTTTATGGCTCGCAAAGCTCACAAGTAAATTCAAGGCCATCGACAGTTGGAAGCTACCTGATACCAGTGAACGAGTTTCCGAACCCACCACCAGCGTACTCTGAAGTGGATACGTCGCCAGCTCCAACGCCGACTCGAACAGAAGTCATCGTACCAAGTGAGTATATATTTTAGCTAATTTTAAGCCTGCCCCCCCTGTTTAAGGGTAAACTATGTCCTTGTCTGAACCCCCTGATTTATAATAAGAGTTAGACAGAAAAGCTGAGATGAGTATAAGTACAGCGGAATATAAAACGTATTCTAATCGAAGATTGAGGAATCTAATCTCCATTTTAGTCTAACTCATCTCGCGCTCAGCGGCGAAGGTTACGACCCCCGTGATGGACAAATATATTACATACATAGGTTTGTAAAGAACCCTGAGCGAATCTAGTTTTTGTAAACGCCAGTTCTTTATCTGAGTTTTCTAGCTAATAATGTGACTTTCCACAAATAAATTTACATTTCAATAACATTAATTATTATTTTAAACATCCGCATTCCATGTTTTTGCTGCGCCACGAATCAATCTAAACCATTAAAGGACCCACTTAAGCAAGAAAAAAAATAACATCAAAATCGATCCATCCTTTTAGGAGGACTTCAGTGATATGCACACACAAGATACATTTACGGGCCGGTTGCCGTGGTTGGTAGATACCTGCCTTTCACACCGATGGTTGTGGGTTCGATTCCCACTCAGGACAGATATTTATATGCATGAACATGTCTGTTTTTTCTGAGTCTGGGTGTAATTATCTATATATGTGTGTATTTACAAAAGAAAAGTAGTATATGTAGTATATCAGTTGTCTGGTTTCCATAGTACGAGCTCTGCTTAGTTTGGGATCAGATGGCCGTGTGTGAAAAATGTCCCAGGATATTATTGTTATTACAACGAAGGCTTTATATTTACAGATCAACAGATGCCCATAGGCATAGCCAGCTCCGACAGGAAGCTGGTCTCATGCCCACACTGCAATGTCCGTGTGCACACTCTGGTCGTGCGAGAGAACGCATGTCTGACACACGCCATCGCCATATTTTTTTTACTCGTGTAAGTATTTTTAAAGTCAACTGACTTGGATGTATTTATTTTTTATGTGTGTGATAAAAGGTTATTAGGTATATTTTGAAGTATCTCAGTAGCAGTCCGGAGTGTGGAAGTTGGAAGTGTATACACTCGCTTACCTTGGAAAGCACGTAAAGCCGTTGGTTCTGCGCCTGAACCCTTTGCGGTCGTATCGAATTGCCGTCTCATCGGATTATGAGAGTTAGGGAATAGACATATCTCCTGCACAGTTGGCTAACCTCTCTTGAGATTGGCCGCCGTGGACGAAATCGGTCAGGTTTGATTATATCCAAATCAAGCCATTTATGATTGATTATAAAATCAAACTTGGAACATGATTTAGTAATTATAGAGGAAAAGACACAACGTTTTTTTTCATTTTTTTTTTTATAATCTGTTCACAGATTCTTCCCAATTGGTATCCTGATATACTGCACGAATTATTTCAAGTACAGGAATCATTACTGCCCAAACTGCAGTCTTCTAATAGGCTACGAAATACCGATACTCTGCCAAGGGATGACGTACACGAAAACAGTTTGACATTATATTGTATTTAAAAAAACAAACATAAATATTTTATATATACATATCTTTAATATCAATGACTGTTCATCTACGCTAATATTTTATTAATATTATACACATGTACAAATATCCTATGTCGTATAAACTGACAGATGAAAGAACTGTCTCTAAAATATCGGCCGTATGTGTTTAGCCGTTGCGCGTATTAAAAAAAAAACATATTGACAGCTGTCGTCAAGACGATATGACAGGTGAATACGCATAAGCTATAAATAAGTAAAAGGGCGAGTCTATTACACTATTATTAAAAAAAAACGACAGTGCCGCATTTATTTTTAATTAATTTAATAGCAGAAGGAATAATAGAAACAAACCTTAGATTTACATATTCCATGCAATAATTATATTACTACTTTTCTTTAAAATAGCAATTACACTGTTCCTTTTTATTACTGTCAATTTTTAAAATTACAATTTTATGTTCTAAATTTATTTTAGAGGCTTCGAGTTAGAGGCTTATTTTAGAGTTTTTTTTTATCTTTACTTCTATTTTAATAGCCTATAGAAAGAAAAAATCAAGTTTTATAATAACAATAATAAAATAGATTTTTTTTATAAATGCATTGCGATTTATAAAAAAAATCACACTACACCACAGTGCTGCCATTAATGCTGTTTGTATATATGGACGGGTTTTTTATTTTTGTACTGGCAACATAAATATGAAATATCATCAGATAAAATTAAATGTAAAAAGTAAGTCATCCTACTTAAGTTTTTTATGTTTTGTTAATTATTTACTCGAAAATTTTAATATATAACTAACGCATACAAGTATACTGCCTTACTTATAAACGTTGTATAGTTAAACATAGATTTCTCTCTTTCTTTCATTATTGGTTTGACATTCGAAAGAAGAAGACAGCTTTGTTTGACTATTCAACTTCAAAACAAAATATATGAAAGAACGGTTAGTCTTAATTAATTGGTACTGTAACAGATAATTAAATTATTTTTTCATTGGAATAATATTTGATTGGTTACTAATAAATGCCCATCTAGCCTTGTATGAATTTGTACGCAATTATCAAAATCGACGCTTGCGCCATCTATTGTAACAGTAACAGCCTGTTAATGCCCCTCTGCTGGACTAAGGCCTCCTCTCCCTTTTGAGGAGAAGGTTTGGAGCTTATTCCACCACGCTGCTCCAATGCGAGTTGGGAGAATACATATGTGGCAGAATTTCAATGAAATTAGACACATGCAGGTTACCTCACGATGTTTTCCTTTACCGTCAAGCACGAGATGAATTATAATCACAAATTAAGCACATGAAAATTCAGTGGTGCTTGCCCGGGCTTAAACCCACGATCATCAGTTAAGATTCACGGGTTCTTACCACTGGGCCATCTCGGCTCCACAATATATATGTATATAACGCCTACACAATTTTTAGAGCAAATACATTTTACACGACAATTGCTCGTGATATTATATTAATGCTGAACGCTATTTTTACTATCCCATTATATAAATACGCCTTCATTTCTCATTTTTATGTGGATAGAGATAAGATTATAACGGATTATTTATTTATGAGACAAATTTACGAGACGGCCCGGAGGCACGTACATTTCTGTCTCTATTATTCATCTCGTGTTCAGTAATGGAAGACATTGTAATGGTTGAAAACCGTATTTTCTTTTATAAAATTAGTAGGCGCACGAGCAAATGGATGGGAATTGCGAGTGATGCCGAACTCTTTCGCCTAGCGAAGAACAAGAAAGAATATTCAAAGCTGCCAATTTTGGCTAGTCGTAGTGGCACTCGAAGAAGAAGACGAGCAAATGGAGCACCTGGTAGGTGGTAACCACCGCTAACAGATATTAGTGCTATAAGTAATATTAAACGTTTCTTAAATTTTTTAATGCGTTACCAACCTTGGGAACTAAGATGTTATGCCCTTTGCAGTTACACTGCACTCATTCTTAAACTGGAACAACAATACTAAGTACCGCTATTTAAAGGTAGAATATCTGATTGGACCTGGAACCTTACACAAAGCCCTACCACTAGCCAAGTATGCAAAAGATGTGTTTTTTTTTTTAATTTAGTTGTACGATAATGTATAAAGACTCACCTGTTAAGCTTAATTGGGCCCGCGGTCTTTCTTACTTTTAACGCATCTTCCCAGAATCTTACTGCTTCCGGTAGTATTGTATTCTGAAAAAAAAACGTAAATTTTTTATTTTATTTTATAGAATAGGAAGGCGGACGAACATACGTGCCACCTGATGGTACATGGTCACCAAACGCTCTTAGACATTGGCATTGTAAGAAATGTTAACCACCGCTTACATCGCCAATGCGCCACCAACCTTGGAACCTAAGATTTTATGTCCCTTGCCTGTAATTACACCGGCTCACTCACCCTTCAAACCGGAACACAACAATACCAAGTACAGCTGTTTTGCGGTAGAATATCTGATGAGTGGGTGGTACCTATCCAGACGAGCTTGCACAAAGCCCTACCACCAGTAATTTTTTTAATAAACTGTGCATTTAATTTAGATTAAATTTAAATATTGGCTAGTCGAGTTTGTAACTTTTTCAAGCCTCTGTCGGGACTATATAGAGACGTTTTTTAATACATAAGTAAGCGAGCGATAAATAGACAATCTGAAAGTGATCCCATCGATATTGGCGCAGCAAGAAATACTCACTATTCTTGACATCTCCAATACGTCACCAACTAGGATGTTATGTCTCTTGTGCCTGTAATACTGGCTCACTCAACCTTCAAACCTGCAGGGCAAGTACTGCTGTTTTGCGGTAGAATATCTGATGAGTGGGTGGTACCCAGACGAGCTCGCACAAAGTTATCAATGATACCAATGATATAAATCTGACATACCTATCACGATTATGAATCAATTACTTACATTTATCATGTCGAATTTCTCTGGTTCTAACCTGAAAATAAAAAAAAACATATGATATATATAAATCTTTATATACTTATAAAACACATTAATAGATATAGAAATAAGCAGTTCTTTTATTTTAAATTTAATTACAATAACTAGATAATGTTAATAAATTATAAATAAAGTTTTTTTTTATGTTAAAGGGCAAATGGGCCACCTGATGGTAAGCGGTCACCGCTGCCTATAGACATGGTGATAAACGAATTATATATATATGGGAAAAAGCCATGATGGCCCGGTGGTAAGAGCGCGTGAATCTTAACCGATGATCTTGAGTTCAAATCCGGGCAAACACCACTGAATTTTCATGTGCTTATTTTGTGATTATAATTCATCTCGTGCTTGTCGGTGAAGAAAAACACCGTGAGAAAACCTGCATGTCTAATTTCACTGAAATGCCACATGTATATTTCATTGGAGCAACGTGGTGGAATAGGCTCCAAAACTTCCTCAAAAAGGGAGAGCAGGCCTTAGTCCAGCAGTGGAAAATTTACAGGCCGTTACTGTATGGGAATTAATTGATCGCCTCATGGCTATTTTTTATACTGAAAATTTGAACAAATCATGATAAGAAAAAATCTCGCTTAGTTTCCATTACCGGTTCTTCTCAGGTCAGGGTATTTCTTATCCGGACCGGTAGTAGTTTCTTATTTGACAACCAATAAGTAAGTGTAATAATTCTATATTGAATAAACGATTTTGATTTATCCACTGAGATATTATCTCCCGTGCCTGTAGTTACACTGGCTCACTCGCCTTTCGAACCAGAACACAATACTAAGTATTTCAGTTTGGTGGCAGAATACGTGATAAGTGGGTGGTACTTACACAAAAGAGCTTGAAGCCAAATAAAATATATTTAACATAAGAATAAACTTAATAAAAATATCCTTACCTATATACAGAATGGTCATAGTATATGCTTATCCTCAAAGGCTGGTCTATGCTTCTCTTCTTAACTATGTGCGGTGCTTCTATGTGAACACCCCGTATAACCTGAAAGAAGAAAAAAACAATAATTGCAAATTAGAATTTAAAAAAAAATAATGTTAGTAATTGTTCTAATGTTGGGCGAAATCCTTTTGTGGAGGTTTGTAGCTTTTTAAATGCTTAATCTCGATTCGCGATCTCTATTCTGTTTCTTTTTTCTAATGTCTAGATGTAAGACTGCAGACCTGGAGGTCCTGGGTTAAAATCCCAGGTCGGGCCAATAAAAATTTATTGGGTTTGCTATAGAAAATTCTTAATAGCAGCCCGGAGTCTGGAAGATGGAAGTGTGTACACTACCGTGCCTCGGATTGCACGTAAAGCCAATGGTCCTACGCCTCAACTCTTTCCACTCGTGTCGGATTGCCGTCCCATCGGTTTATGAGAGTTAGGCAATAGAGAGTGCGCCTGTGTTTGCGCACACACTTGTGCACTATAATATGCTGCAGTTAGCTAATATCTCTTGAGATTGGTTGCCGTTGTCGAAATTTGCCTGGAACACATTATTATTCTATCTAAAGCGAATTATATATATTTTACAATTCTGAAAATGGTGTTATTTTATCTGTCATATGTTATTAATTAATACTGTATTTTTTTCCGTAATCCTCTCGTCTCGGCAGCGTCGACGGATGAAACAAATATATATTTAAAGTACTGGTGATATGCGACAGGAGATGTTGTTTTACGTAAAATTAAAATGTAGTAAACGCCAAGAGCTCTCTATTGTTATAAGACATTATTATAATCAATTGAAATAAAAATACAATGCAATTTACTCGTAGGTTCATATATGAAGATTTCTTCTAGATATCGTGTTTACGCCCTAGAACCGAGTATTTCTTAATATTATCAAAAAATATAATAGTCTCGTTTCATTTTCAAAATGTTTTAAGTATCCAAAGACACAACTACATAAGTACACTTCCACAATTCTTCCACCTTCTAGAACATTCCATCGCTTAACTACAGGAAGGCAAATTACGTCATTATGACTTCTTGTATTATCCGATAATGTTCTTAAATGATCCTATAACGAGATAAAGTTGATAATCCATTTGATGGTGAACGCAGCGATGGTGAGCTTTATCATCATTTTTAAGTGCTTACTTGGTAGAGCTTTGTGCAAACATTGGTGTCACCCATTCATCATACAACCAAACAGCAATGCTTAGTATTGTTGTGTTCTGGTTTGAATGGTGAGTGACAATGTATCTACAGGCCTCGACTGCTGACCCGGAGGTCCTGGGTTCAATTCCCAGGTCGGACCAATAAACAGTTATTGGGTTTTTCTGTCAGAAAATTATCAGTAGCAGCCCGGAGTTTGAAAGTTGGAAGTGTGTACGCTTCTGTGCCTCGGAAAGCACGTAAAGTCGTTGCTCCTGCGGCTGAACTCTTTCCGGTCGTGTCGGATTGCCGTCCCATCGGATTATGAGAGATAGGGAATAGAGAGTGCACCTGTGTTTGCGCACACACTTGTGCACTATAATATGTCCTGCGCAGTTGACTTATCTCTCTTGAGATTGGCCTCCGTGGCCGAAATCGGTCTGGAGGATCTTAACTACAGGCACAAGGGCCAATACATCTCATTTCTCAATGGTGGCACATTGGCTATATAAGGCATGATTAATATTTCTTTCAGCACCAATGTCTATAAGAGATAGTGGTAATTTTATATATAAAAAAACAAATGGGAAATATTATAACGCCTCGGGGATCGACTCGAAGAAAATGTATTGAAGTGTACCAAGCATGCCACTGACATTGGTATGTAAGTATGTATTTACAAAAGAAAAGTAGTACATGTAGTATATCAGTTGTCTGGTTTCCATAGTACGAGCTCTGCTTAGTCTGGGATCAGATGGCCGTGTGTGAATAATGTCCCAGGATATTATTATTATTATTATTACATTATATTGGTGATAGGTGGCGTGACGGACGACACAAATAGTGGAAGAACCAAAATGGAAATAATAGACTTTGATTTTTTTCATTATTAATTAATTTAGTAAGGAATAATGTGTGTTTACTTTCACGTGCTTAATTTGTGTTTATAATTCAAAAGGGAAACATCGTGAGGAAACCTGCATGTGTCAGATGTCCGGAATAAACTCCAAACCTTCTCAAAGCAGAAAACAATGAAAAAACGCGCTGAAATTTTTATTTTATTTTATCGCGTTATATATCTTTATGCTATCAGTGGACGGTCAGCTTCATATTAAATTACCTATTAATGCTCGCAGCTGTTAACTGGTGTTACAATAATGGGCACAGAATTTTATTCCCCGTTGATGTAATTTAGTAATCCGAGACGAATGCTTGTGTATAAGTTTTTTTTTATTGTTTAATTAATCTCAATCAAAAAAACATTACAATAATACAATGTTAAATAAACTTACATTATATAATAATACTTTAATGTACATAAGGATAATTAACATAATTATATACGTCCAATAATTATATAAGGCCCCAGTCAAAAATCCTAACTAATATTATTAATGACAAAATGAGTTTGTTTGCACGTTACGCATTCAGGCCTAAACCATTAAACCGATTTAAAAAAAAAAATGTTTAACAGTGGATAGCTACATTATCAGGCAAGTAACACAGGGTGCACATTACGGCGACGTCGAGGCGAGCCGTAAGCGTATAGCTGCGAAGATCAAAGTAAGGAGGTTCTCGTACGATGACATAGGCGTACGTATGACGTGGAGGAACGGGCAAGATGTCTGCTTGTCATGTATTTAAAAATTGTCTTCTAAATAAAAGTATTGCGAAATAGTACGATATTGTTTTTTTTTTATAGAATAGGAAGGCGGACGAGCATATGGGCCACCTGATAGTAAGTGGTCACCAAACGCCCTTAGACATTGGCTCTGTAAATGTTAACCATCGCTTACATCGCCAATGGGCCACCAACATCGGGACCTAAGATTTTATGTCCCTTGTGCCTGTAATTACACTGGCTCACTCACCCTTCGAACCGGAACACAACAATACCAAGTGCTGTTTTGCGGTAGAATATCTGATGAGTGGGTGGTACCTACGCAGACGAGCTTGCACAAAGCTCTACCACCAGTAATAGTACAAACAACAACGGATACTTCGCGGGTGAAACCGCGCGCAAAATCTGACGCCGTCTCCCTCTAACACGTGGTGGAAAACCAGTACTATATAATATATAACGTTGTTTAGACAATTAAAGATGAATGAAAAACGTTTCTTATTTACTAGCTAAGTGAGATCGAGCAGTATTATAAAAAATATATATTATCTATATATATAAAATATATGTTGGTTTGTAGTCGATAAACTCTGAAACTATAAAACAAATTTCGATTTATGTTTATTACAGGCAAACGGTCTTTCAAATTGACCATGATGATCACCTACGCCCATATACACTGGCATTGCCAATGCGCCACCAACCTTGGGAACTAAGATGTTATGTCCCTTGTGCCAATAGTTACAATGTCTCACCCTTCAAACCGAAATGCAACAGAACTATTACTGTTTAGCGATTGGATGTCTTATGAATAGGTGTTACCTACTCAGACGGGCTTGCACAAAGCCCTACCACCAAGGAAAGTATTCTTTCTCCATTAGAAAGGTACTTTTTCAGAACATTGGCTTAATTTTATTTCAATAATAATGGTATTTAAAGCATATATGTACATATGTACTCACATAATAATAATATCCTGGAACACTATTCACACACGGCCATCTGATCCCAAACCAAGCAGAGCTCGTACTATGGAAACCAGACAACTGATATACTACATATACTACTTTTCTTTTGTAAATACATACTTATATAGATTACACCCAGACTCTGGACAAACAGACATGTTCATGCACACAAATGTCTGTCCTGGGTGGGAATCGACCCCACAACCTTCAGCGTGAAAGGCAACTATCTACCAACCACGCCAAGCGGCCCGTCAAACTGGTACTCGTAGATATAACTACGAACTCCACGCGGGTGAAGCCGGGAGCGACAACTAGTTTGGTAAACAGTTCTAAGTTTCTAAGTTGGAACGAAAATCAACTGTTATATAAAACCGTAATAAAAAAATACGATTGAAATGTTATTTGATTTCCAAATTTCAATATATTTATTGTTTTCAGCATGTAAGTACGTCTTTGTTATAAAATTAGGAGAATTGGTTTTGATTTCGTTTTTACACGTACGTATAACACTTAACCGTAAACGTAACAGCCTGTGAGTGTCCCACTGATGGGCTAAAGGCCTTCTCTCCGTTTTTGAGGAGGTTTGTAGATTATTTCACCACGCTGCTCCAATGCGGCTTGGTGGAATACACATGTGGCAGAATTTCAGTGAAATTAGACACATGCAGGTTCCTCGAGCACGAGATGAATTATAATCACAATTCACACTTAATAATGTTAATTTGATTATAATTCATAAAAAAAAAATCACAGATACAGTTGTATAAAAATGCTCAAGTCCCACAGACTTCTAGCAGATTTTCGAATTTCTAGCAGACTCGGTGCAGTTACGTCCTAATAGGTTTTCAAATTGATATATAAATTATAATAAAATAACAATTTTGAACCGATTATTGTAACATTTAACTATATATATATATAGATATTTTTTTTGGTAGGGCTTTGTGCGAGCTTGTCTGGGTAGGTTCTCTCCACTCATCAGGTATTATATTTTGGTATTGTTGTGTTCCGGTTGGAAGGGTGAGAGAGCCAGTCTAATTACAGGCACAAGGGACATAACATCTTAGTTCCCAAGGTTGGTGACACATTGGTGATGTGAGCGATGGTTAACACTTACAATGCCAATATTAATGGGCGTTGGTGACTTACCATCAGGTGGCTCATATGCTCGTCCGGCTACCTATACTACAAAAAAAAACTCGTCGTCGTATATATCGTAAGTATTATATATTGGTAGTTTATATAATTACAGATTCGCACGCTTCTCTGAATTGGCGGCTGAAAATAGATTACAGCGAACGAACGGATAAACAAACAAAAGTCAGAATATTAAATATTACATCTGTGATCACGCCCCAATATGAATCGGCGGATAATTTACAAAGTATGCAGGCAATCTGGACTATGTACAGTTTAAATGCATATATATACAATGTATATAACATGTAGCAATCGAAGGAATAATAAACGAATATAAGATTTATATATCCATTCGAGCCGAGATGGCCCAGTGGTAAGAACGCGTGAATCTTAACCGATGATCGTGGGTTCAAACCCGGCACCGCTGAATTTTCAAGTGCTTAATTTGGGATAATAATTCATCTCGTGCTTTACGGTGAAGGAAAACATCGTGAGGAAACCTGCATGTGTCTAATTTCACTGAAATTCTTCCACATGTGTATTCCACCAACCCGCATTGGAGCAGCGTGGTGGAATAAGCTCCACACCTTCTCCTCAACAAGGGAGAGGAGGCCTTTAGCCCAGCAGTGGGACATTCACAGGCTGTTACGGTTACGGATATCCATTCGATTTGCTGATAGCTCTACTATATAACGCCCCGACTTCGTCTGGTTTGAAGAATTATATTTTTTAAAACATATGATGAGTGAAGAATATATGTACCGTAACAGCCTGTGAATGCCCCACAGCTGGGCTGACTCCTCTCCCTTTTTGAGGAGAAGGTTTGGAGCTTATTCCATCACGCTGCTCCAAAGCGGGTTGCACAAATTAAGCTCATAAAAATTCAGTGGTGCTTACCCGGGTTTGAACTCACGATCATCGATTAAGATTCACGCGTTCTTACGACTGGGCCATCTCGGCTTTTTTAATATATGTGTAATAACTTAATATTTGATTTACAAAGAAAATAAACATTCAAAACGAACCATCTGTACAGATAAATAAAATTGAGTCTGTCTGTGATCGGCGGGCCGGTTGGCGTGGTTAGTAGACACTTGCCTTTCACGCCGAAGGTTGTGGGTTCGATTCCCACCCAGGACAGATATTTGTTTGCATGAACATGTCTGTTTGTCCGGAGTCTGGATGTAGCTATCTATATAAGTATGTATTTACAAAAGAAAAGTAGTATATGTAGTATATGAGTTGTCTGGTTGCCATAGTACAAGCTCTGCTTAGTTTGGGATCAGATGGCCGTGTGTGAATATTGTCCCGGGATATTATTATTATTATTTCAAAATAACTGCCTCTTTTTGTGTATTACCAGTCATTTTATTAATTTCAATATTGTATATGTTAAATTCAAATATACATTACGTAATTTAAAATTGCAATTCGAGGTGAAACCGCGAGTTTATCTAGTTTATAAATACAAAAATTTTTATTTACAGATAATATCGGGACTTTTAATATAAACAATGAAAAAATAAACATACGCAATCGATTATACGGCGAAGACAAAACATTTGAAGACGAAACAATTCAAATTAATCAAATTGATTCTATTTATGACGAGCAGACACAACAAAATATAAAAGATAAACAAAGAATTAAAAATAATTTAGATCACTTAGAAATTGTTCGAAAGAAAACAATTTATCCGACGCCAATATTCAATTATCCATTACAAATGAATACATTTAAACCGAATGTTTTTAGCAAAATGGATGTAAGTGATGATTTAATAAATGGCGTCGGCGATAACGCTTTACGACGAAAAACATTTGCTGCAAAACCTTACGGGATATTCGATGAAAACTCCGAAATATTCAAAGAATTGAATAAACAGAATAAATTGATCGAACGAATCGCCAAGACTCTCTTGAGAGGTGAAATCAACGCGCGAAAACAAATAGACGATTTGGACTTCCAGAACATTCTAGATTCCGTTGAAGCGAAGAGGAATAGAACAACAGTGTCGACGACAACGACGTCAACAACGGAGAAGTTATCGACATTGTTGACACTGATCGATGAAACTGAAGTCAGGGACGCTTTGAAAAACAATCCTTTCGTGAATAGGATTTTGAAATTGGCGCATAAAAAAAAATTGGAGTATTTAGAGAGAATGGGTTATGCGTGATATTTAATGTTTTATCAATTAAACAATAAATAAAATTATGTGATTCCTTTATCTTTTCAACAGCATAGTTAAAAAAAAAATGCGCGCCAATTTAAAAAACCGCCATTTTGTTGGTACAGAAATTTAAAGTAATTATTTCATTATTGGCGCGACTTGTGATTTGTAATGTGTTCAAATGTGTCATTTGGATTAAAAAAGTAATTAAATCAATTATTTACACCAATTATATGATTTGGTGTTCTATTTTTAAAAAGATCAATTCGAGATTTTTCGTAAAATCACTTTCATTTCTGGACGCTAAATGTATAAATATTTATTGCGTTGTACTTATGTGGTATATATATTTACATATATCGCAGTAAATAGGCACCACTACAGGAATATTACACTTTTCTTGAACAGTTATGTAAAAATAAATTTATAATAATAACAATAATATCCTGGAACATTATTCACACACGGCCATCTGATCCCAAACTAAGCAGAGCTCGTACTATGGAAACCAGACAACTGATATACTACATATACTACTTTTCTATTGAAAATACATACTTATATAGATAATCACACCCAGACTCAGGACAAACAGACATGTTCATGTACACAAATGTCTGTCATGGGTGGGAATCGAGCCCACAACCTTCGGCGTGAAAGGCAAGTATCTACCAACCACGCCAACCGGTCCTTCAATATAATTTATAAGAACAAACTCGAAACTCGCCGTAGAAAACGGTCTTAAATTATTCAGAGTGATATGCGATATTGACCGTTATAATCATAAAATTACAACAATACACGCATCAAAATAGTATATCACAAGTCGATTGTCATATCACGGGTGAGTAATGAAGTGAGTTACAGAATGGCAGTTAATATATATGATAAACGTTATATAAGTTTTACTGGTGGTAGGGCTTTGTGCAAGCTCGTCTGGGTAAGTACCACCCACCCATCAGATATTCTACCGCAAAACCGCAGTACTTGGTATTGTTGTGTTCCGGTTTGAAGGTTAAGTGAGCCAGTGTAATTACAGGCACAAGGGACATAACATCTTAGTTCTCAAGGTTGGTGGCGCATTGGCGATGTAAGCGATGGTTAAAATTTGTTACAGTGACAATGTCTAGGCATTGGTGACCACTTACTATCAGATGGCCCATTTGCTCGTCCGCCTACCTATATTATAAAAATAAATAAATAAATAAAGATATATAAATTGTCATATGCAATTTTCCCACATTTCATTAATTAATGTCGGCTCTACGATACACATAATCAAAGTGTGAGAAATTTCTCAGATATTAAGAAATAAGTCGAGAATTTTAATTTAAGGAAACGCTCGCCTACGTAATCAAACTTCCCATTAATTAATTATACTTTGTTGTAATTTTTTAAAGTTTAAAAATAGGTAGGTTGACTGGCAAATGGACCACCTGAAGGCAAATGACCATGATATTCACTCAAAGATGGGTCATCTGGTGATTAATTGTTAAAACATATGTCGACTGTAATTTTCACCCTTTAACCGTGCTTTAACTCAAGTCGTAAGATCGGTTTTACAAATTAAATAATACATATAATATTTTACATATCAGCTCGCTATGCACACACACCGTCTTCACTTCGCGCCAATACCAATATATATATTCTATTTCCCGCGCTCCGCGATGTGTGTCATACGAGATGACAGATGGATAGATACACAGATAATAGATATTCGTATTATAAAATACTAATTAATACATTATTGTAGGTATGTGTACAGTACATCGACTATGGCGTCAATGTATGGATGTGGCCTGATGTATCTTGATGATGATTGAAAACTCTTTTGACGTAACAAATTTATATGTATTCAAATAATATTACATTTGAATCGTGAATAGCGAACAATATAGAAAATAAATATGGAGTAATAAAATTGTGAAAAATTGTATGTATTGACAGCGAACAACGACGCAGAAGTGTCAATTTAAGTTTTTTCTTAATTTAAATGGCGCGAGCTCTGTCACATTACATACTCCTTTGTAGCTGTCATTCTCGTACACTTAATAGACTATCATTTTCAACACCATAGACATTGGCGATATAAGAAATATTACTCATTCCTTACATCAATGTCACCGATCTTGGAAACGAATATAGTGACCCTTGTGCCTGTAGTTACACTGTCTCACTCACCCTCCAAACCGGAACAGAACAATACTAACTGTACTGTACACACAGTCACACATCCACAAAAATGTATTAATTAGTATTTTATAATATGATTATATTTTATCTGTGTTTCTATTCAACTGTCAACTCGGGTGACACATCGCGGAGCGCGGGAAAATAGAATTTATATTGGAAATGGCGCGAAGTGAAGACGGCGTGTGTGTATAGCGAATTAATTAAAATGTTATTTAATTTATAATATTGACCTTACGCCTTGAGTTAAGACAAGTGAACATCTTTTGGCTTGGCTTTTGGCGGGAGTCTATGATGAGTGTTACCTACCCAGACGGGCTTGTCAAAACCTACCAGCAAGTCAAAAACGAGGCAAATGTGACGTATCGATATAGGTGGTTATTGGAATAATAAAAAAAAAAAACAAATAAATATGGAATACAATTAAAATTCATATTATTATAACATCCTGGGACATTATTCACACACGGCCATCTGATTCCAAACTAAGCAGAGCTCGTACTATGGAAACCAGACAACTGCTTATATAGATAATTACACCCACTCAGGACAAACAGACACGTTCATGCACCCAAATGTCTATCCTGGGTGGGAATCGAACCCACAACCTTCGGCGTGAAAGGCAAGTATCTAACAACCACGCCATCACTGTATTTGTATCCAATTAACCGTACATATAATTAATTTGACATCTAATGTAACTCAATATACGCAAACAAAGAAATTGGTTATTGAAAAAATTTAAAAAGCAGTATCGGTAATGCAATAAAAAAATATATTTTCTTATTATCATTCATCAATAAAAGGTCTATGATTTTATAATTTACTAGAACCGAAACAAGCATTTTTTTTATTCAATCTGTCTGTTTGTCCCGGGTAATCTACAAAACGGCTATAAATCAGAAATGCAAATAACTGAATTTCTATTAAGAACATACCAAGGTGTAGTTTAGTTTTTATTTCATAAAAATCGACTAATCTTCAGTCTGTCAAATGTTGCAACAGCGAGTCATTGTGAACGATAAAGTGACGGATTTTAAAGGATTTGTCGAAAGCTGATTTCCACGCTGCCCGATCCGTTCATTATCGTAACGTGTATTATCATTACCGTTCTTTATGAGTTAACAAACACGATTAATATTCACGAATGAATCCATTGAGCCATTTCGGCTAAAAATTGATGAACGATAAATATATTATTATATAATTTCAACTCTTAAATAAAATAAACAACTTTAATACTTACAATATAAATTTACTAAATTGTTGTGTGTTTTTCTGTCAAAGTTTTATGTTTTTTATCTGGTATTTTTAAGGGGCCTTAATAGGCCTATATGTCGGCCTCATCGTTACACGTTCAATTCAATCAAAAAAGGCTCAAAAATTAAGACTGATTCAGTTTGAGAGAATCACTGACAAATTTATTACTTTTTTAATTGTCGAAATACTCGAAGGTTTACTAAGAATAGAATTAAAAACACCAATATTCATGAAATTTAAATTTAGTTAATATTTTAGTGTTTCTCTCAAATTGTGGTTACGAACACATGCCAATATCAAGTGTGAAACATCATTACATACTTGACAATTGGGAGTGTCACTTTTTCTCATTAGAAAAGGTTATTACTATTAATAACCTTCACGGAGTCTGGAAGTTGGAAGTGTGCAGTTCCATGGTTATCACGTAAAGCCGTTAGTTGTTCCGCCTGAACTCTTTCCGGTCGTGTCGGATTGCTATCCCATCGGGTTATGAGAGTGGGAGAATAGAGAGTGCACCTGTGTTTACGCACACACTTGAGGACTATAATATGTGGTGAACAGTTGGGTAATCTCTCTTGAGATTGACCGCCAACCATCATCACCATTTCATTCACTTCAAGCTTCCATCTTAATAAAACTTCAATAAATATATATTCAAAAGCCGAGATGGCCCGGTGGTAAGAACTCTTGAATCTTAACCGATGATCGTGGGTTCAAACCCGGGCAAGAACCACTGAATTATCATGAGATTAATTTGCTATTAAAATACATCTCGTGCTTGACGGTGAAGGAAAACATTGTGACGAAACCTGCATGTGTCTAACCACCAACCAACCCCTACCAACCCCTATTGGAGCAGCGTGGTGGAATAAGCTCCAAAACTCTTTCCTCAAAAAGGGAGACGAGACCTTAGCCCAGCGGTTGGACTTTCACAGGCTGTTTCTGTTATTGTAAATATATATGCATATTAAATAAAATTCCAAAGCCTATACTTGAGTTCCAAGCAGGTTTCACTAAATCACTTCCATATCTGACAAAAATAAGTTGATTGAATAATTGCTGGAACTGACCAGTTTCTCGCCGGTTCTTCTCGGCACCACATTCCGAACGGTTAGATAATTCAAAAGAACTTGTCAAATTTTAATAGAAATATTTTAATTCTGTGATGAAAGCAAAAAGTTTTATCCAAATAGTTTTCATATAACTTAAACTGGCTGCTTGTATGTTGTAACTTAGTATTGAACTTTAAACCTAAGCCTGATCTTGGTTACGTAATCGAAGTAAAGTTTATGCATTGCATTTAATTTCAATCGACCTTTTGGTATTATATAGAACTTCTCTTAACAGTAATGTCTTATAAATATCCCAATGTTTGGCGTAATGTCTTCTTTTGGGGTAAAGGCGTACTCCATCACACTGCTCCAATGTCACTCAAGTTTTTTTTTTTACAGTTAATAGGTCAGCGCTTGACCGTTGACTTGCCTGATCTTAAGCATAATCACGGTCTAGGATGGAGCGCGCTTGCCCAGATAGTACCCGTTTACCCTGGATTTGAACACACCTACATCGTAACTAAAAACTAAAATATGGACTCAGGCAAAGCATTCCACAGTTAACGATAAGTTTCTTGACGACGTTTTTCGTCATCAACTTCTTCGTAGGAACACTCTTGCGAGAGCGGTCGTTGTCGTCATGTTTCACAATTTTTCACATTGCATTCATTGTCCTGAATTGTGATGAGCCTGGTGGCAATGACCGTCGTATGGTCCTTCCATGTGGTCTGATGCCATCCACCAAGTACAACAACGGTAGAATATCTGATGAGTGGTTAATACCTAAGACGAGCTTTCACAAAGCCCTACCACCAGTAAGATACCAGTATATTAACTGTTATATACATGAAAATTTCTAATAAAATGGAACGCACCCAAAGGAAGTTACCAGTGTAACTAGGAATATACATAATGCAAATATTCAAATTAGACCAACCTCTATCTTATTCCAATTCCAGGGCGAGTAGGGACAAGCCTTATATTTACATATTCCATGCGATTCACTAATAGTTCTGCTGTATTGTGCACTACAAACAGTTCTCGATTAATATATCTCTATTTATAATACAACACTATACCACTTAACTACTTATGTACACTTAGTCAATAGCAAAATATGCTTCATCCAAGTATGCTCTGAGAAGCAATATTGAATCGTAATTTTGCTATTTTAATCTTTAGCTATCACCGATTTCGAATGTGGATTCTACAGAGACAGTACAGTAACAGCCTGTTAATGTCCCACTGCTGGGCTCACTCCTCTCAATTGTTGAGAAGAAGGTTTGGAACTTATTCCACCACGCTGCTCCAATGCTTGTTAGTGGAATACACATGTGGCGGAATTTCAGTGAAATTAGACACATGCAAGTTTCCTCACGAAAATTTCCTTAACCGTAAAGCACGAAATGAATTATAAACACAAATTAAGCACATGAAAATTCAGTGGTGCTTGCCCGGATTTGAAACCACGGTTAGCAATCCATTGAAATTGACTATGAGAAATGTCTTGTGCCTATAGTTACACTGAACTTTGAACTAAGATGTTGTATTCCTGGTGAGTGTAGTTACACTGGCACACTCACTCTTCAAACCGCAACACAAGAATAATAAATTGATGTTTGGCGGTAGAATATATTGTGATGAGTGGGCAATAGCGGGTAAGTTGACATTGTAAGAAATGTTAACCATCTCTTATATCGCCATCAACCTTGGGAGCTAAGATCTTATGTCTCTTGTACCTATAATTACACTGGCTCACTCACCTTTCAACAATACCAAGTACTGCTCTTTTGCTGTAGAGTCTCTGATGAGTGAAACCTACCCAGACAGGCTTGCTAAAGCCCTAGCAAGTATTTTTTATATATAGATGCTTAATTTTAAAAACGTTTTTCAAATAATACACGAATGGTAACCATTATATTAGTTACTCTGTAAAGGAAAATTACGGCGACATTGTATTAATAATATTTCACACGCCAAGGTCATATTTAATTATTTTAAATTATTAATGATTGCCTCTAATAGAAACGACGGTCGGCCATTTTGTTTGCTTCTAAGATGGAAGGAAAAATGTGAATAAATATCTCATTTTATTTGTCAAGAGGATAATTTAATGGAAATCTTATTGAGGATAAAATTTAAGTGAATTCTACTTAGAGAATCATAAATAAGATTATTTATTATATGGAAAAGAAATTCAAGCGTGTCACGTCATTAATTCAAAGTAGGTGATACTTCAAAGCGTAGCTACTTATGTATATATAATAGTATTATGTACTAAAACCTTCTGCGAATCGCGCTCCATATTCTGGTATAAGTTTTGTGTAAATTGATTTAGTCCCTTCTTACGTAATAGGGCTTTGAATAGGTACCCACTCATCAGATATTTTACCGTTAAGCAGCAGGCAGCAGTACTTAGTATTTTTGTGTTCCAGCAAAAGACAGTGGCAGGCAAAAGGGATAACATCTCAGTTCCCAAAGTTGGTGGCGATGGAAGGTATGATTAATATTTCTAACAATACCATTGGGCTGTGGTTACCACTTACCATCAGATGGCCCATTTGGCATGTCCGCCTGAGGTGCTTTTCACATTCATACATCATTTATTTGATCACGTTATAATTATTATTTTCTTAATGTATGCATAATTTGGCCATCTTGAGCTCGTAATGTCCATCCTGAGGGCTCCGTATGTCTCCAAGGAGATCGCACCTCGACTCAGAATACAGTCGGTGAAATGGGAAGCGCCTCTTTTTCGAATCGATTGTAACTGGCCAAAATGAATTTGACAATGTCCACTCGAAGTTGGGAGCCCACTTGTGGGCTCAGAATACGCGTGTCCTGAGAGTGCTTCCCGTGTGGCAGCGTCTCAGTTCAGAAACCCGTCGACATCACACTGGCTCATAGCACTGGGGCTTATATTTATTGTTCCCAATACATATATCCAGTAGCGAATCTAGACAGCGCGATTCAGGAATGTGACTCATTCAAACAACGCCATCTATCGCTATCGAATTGTAACATACGCCATTATAACCAGTCTCATTTATGAATATAGACGATGACACGGCTTATAAGGAAACAACATTTTTGAAATCGAATATTTTTGTTAGAAATTTTGATTAATTCAAAATTATAAATGCGTGCTTTCTTTTTCTTATAAAACGAGAAAGTCCGAGATAACGTTAGCTCTGTTTTTATATATCTTCTAAACTACAAACAAAAAATATACATTATACCTTTAATAGTCATTTTATAGTCATTTTATAGTTAGTTTTCGTACACTTACTAGGGTGAGGGGGTTCATGTGATATATATGAAAAGTAGCCTACGTACATCCTCGATGTTTAAGCTTGCATTATCAAAAACAGTTCAGTATTTTAGCCATGAAAGCGTAACCGATAAACAGAGTTACAGTGTAGAGAATATTGACGGTGCGCTTTCAAATGAATTAAATGTCTACATAAAAGTCAGATATACCTTATATATTTTATATATAAATGAGAACAAAGAAATATGTACTAACTTTAGGGCCGCGGCTATACCCGCGTGAGAAGGTAGTGGTAGAGATAGTATGAACTATATCTATTGCAAAATTTCATCAGAATCCAATGGGTAGATTTGGCGTGAAAGAGTAAGTAAGTCCCATACATCCTCATAAACTTTCGCGTTTGTAATTACTAATGGGTAATAATGCTGCGCCATATCCACGCATCTGCTCGAAGTCCTACCAAGAAAGTGAAGTAATCCCATCAATATAAAGATCTGGAACGAACCAATTGGGAACCTAACCAATTTAGATGGTATTTCAACTAGGTACGGTACCACCCACTCATAACGTATTCTATCACCAGTACAGTACAATACAGCAACAGCATGTTAATGTCCCACTGCTGGGCTAAGACCTCCTCTCCCATTTGAGGAGAAGATTAGGAGCTTATTCCACCACACTGCTCCAATGCGGGTTGGTGGAATACACATCTGGCAGAATTTCAATTAAATTAAGCACATGCAGGTTTCCTCACGATGTTTTCCTTCACCGTCAAGCACGAGACGAATTATAAACACCAATTAAGCACATGAAAATTCAGTTGTACCGGGTTTGAACCCACGATCATTGGTTAAGATTCACGCGTTCTAACCACTAAGCCATCTCGGCTTATTCTACCACGTGTAGTGCAGTGAGCCAGTAACTACAGGCCCAAGAGACATAACATCTTAGTTCACAGTTAGGCTAATAGATTGCATTGCACTACCTATTTTGAATTAAAAAAAAGATACTTTAGCGACAATATGTACAAAGCTAAATATTTTGCCCATATTATACACAAGCAGACGGCAAGCCTGTAGAACGTGACATACCATCACGACCTATTCCGAGATAAGTGAATACAAAATTTGTGAAAACATATAAATAATATGTGGCATTGTCATTATGTTTATTATTAAAAAAAAAAACAGTTTACAGTCCATGAAGTGGGCTGGTCGTGTATGTCGAAAGGCTGTCACAGCAGAGAAGTCCTTGAGAAGATTTGCGGATTGGCAAACGCAGCGTAATGCGTCCTCCATCCAAGTGGACCGAAATTTCTTCCTAAAGAATCATTATTGGCGTAAAAAAAGATAACTATTCAACCCGGACGAAGTTGGAGCAGGTCGCTAGTACAATATATACGTGTGAAATATTTATATTCTGAGGTTCCTTTCTCTATTTTAAATAAATGTAGGCAGACTGGCAAAGGGGCCATCCGACGGCAAAATGGTACGGACCATTTTTTTGGCATTAACATAACGAGAAATTTGAAACATCATTTATCATCATCTACCAATCTGTGCCGGCACTCCAAAGAGGTTTGGTATATAAACTCTGAGACCTCCTTAAAAGACAGCTCAGCTGTTGGACATTTATAGATCCCAACGCTGGGAACTAAGACTTTATCTTCCTCGTGCTGTAGTTACACTGTCTCTCTCTCTTCAATCCGAAACACGACAATACTAACTATTAAGACCCCACCCAGATGGACTTGCACAAAACCCAATGTCGAGTAAGGTGTCTAACCCAATTCTTTGATCAACACCGTCGTTATATAAATTGAGCTGAGCACATACAACATTGTAAATTTCAAATATCATATGATAATAGAAGATTCAATGTGACCATGGCCTTATTGTGTTCGATGAACAAACTACTGACGCTGACCTTTGACATTATATATATACTATATATTATAAAACCAATTCCCCGTCGCGTTTGTCTGTTTGAACGCGATAATCTCAAAAACTAACGAACAGATTTTCATACGGTTTTCACCGATGGACGGAGTGATTCATGAGGAAAGTTTCGGTGTATAATTCAATGAGGTGTTGTGGTTTTTTTTTCTTTTATAGAATATGAAGGTTGACTAGCATATGAGCCACTTGATGGTAAGTGGTCACCAACGCTCTTAGACATTGGCATTGTAAGAAATGTTAACCATCGCTTACATCGCCAATGCGCCACCAACCTTGGGAACTGAGATGTTATGTCCCTTGTGCCTGTAATTAAACTGGCTCACTTACCCTTCAAACCGGAACACAACAATACCAAGTACTGCTGTTTTGCGGTAGAATATCTGATGAGTGGGTGGTACCTACCCAGACGAGCTTGCACAAAGCCCTACCACCAGTACAATGTGTTGGCGATGATTGCTGAAGATGTCGGAAAAATCATACCGACTGGGAGTTTTAATGTGCCGTGTAAACCAATAGAGTTATATGCACATTGCGGAAGCCGAGGTACTTTGTATGATTTGTTCGTCCGATATGATCAGTGTGCACGTGCGGCACGGTCGAGTGTTCTCAATACAATGATTTAAAACCCCGCTGCAATCACGATAACTCATGAAACTGTCAAAGCGTCTTATTTCACTGCCAGTGTTGCCATTCGTCGTACACGAGTCAAAATTAAAACTATATTTAATTACTATTATTTATTCTCTAACATGTATTACGATATAAACGTTTAATGTAGACACTATATGTATAGAATACTATGTATATAATAATAACTAAGCTCACTTACTCGTTCATTTAGTGTCTAGAAATAGCAAACCCCGAAATCCAGAGCCAAACCACAGATATAACAAAAATCATTCATGAATTTTTACGTCGAGAATTTCTCGAAGTTCTCTCGACGTGAGAATTAGGCACAAATAACACAAGCAATACATAATCTGGAGCCAAAAGATAGTCTGTTATATATCAAGACTCGTTACCTCATATCAGTATATATGTACGTTTATATACTCGCAAATATATATGAGTTATGAAGCAATATCAACATCCTTGCTATCAAAGCTTCCGTGTATTTTGACCTCTGTATAAATTTATTATGTTTGAGGAAATATCTAATAACGAGATCGGAGATTTAAAATTGCAGCTTCCCAGATTGATATTTATTTACTTAACAAACATTATGATTAAAATTATCCAGCGAATTACCACTCATCAAGATCTCCTAAACTATTCGCTCGTTTGACTTGAAACAGTTCCTTCCAAGACGTAGACGCTCACTAAGAACGGATTTTACGCAAATCCTACTCAAAGTACTTATCTACCCGGGCAAACCTGGGACGATTAGCTAGAATTTATTAAATAAAACATGATTGGTGTGACCCGGTAGTACTAGTACTGGACTGTGATACTGGTCAGATAGCTATATTGTTTTTAATTAGGCCAAGCCTTTTTTTTAACGGTAACAGCCTGTAAATGTCCCACTGCTGGGCTAAGGCCTTCTCCCTTTTTGAGGAGAAGGCTTTGGAGCTTATTCCACGACGCTGCTCCAATGCGGATTGGTGGAATACACATGAATTTCAGTGAAATTAGACACATGCAGGTTTCCTCACGATGTTTTCCTTCACCGAAAAGCACGAGATGAATTAATATCACAAATTAAGCACATGAAAAACTTCAGTGGTGCTTGCCCGGGTTTGAACCCACGATCATTGGTTAAGATTCACGCGTTCTTACCACTGGGCCATCTCGGCTTTTTTTTAACGCTGGATCGTATTACGCGTTTTCCCCACGGGAACAGTGGGGGGGGTTTAAGAATCTTGCAGGTGTCCAAAGCGACGAGTGAATCCCGAATATCGGAATACCCACTAAAGAACCAGCGATACCCTTTCCGTCTTAACGAGGAGCACAGGATCGCTTGCGCATGCTACCGTGAATTAAAGCCTTATTAAGTAGATACAGAAACGAAAAACTATAGCGCGATTCAAAAGACAACTACCGCCATCTAGTAACGGAAAGAACAATTAAAACAACATACAAGGTCATCCGATCTTAAACAAAATAAATATTAATAAAACCATCCTATTTATTGGCTTTCTTTAATTATAAATCTTTTCAATAATCATTTCGATGTTTCATCCGACGGGCGATCTTTCAACTTTAATGAGGTTAACGTTTTTGAATAAATCATGTTCGGACATACAGACAGACGACTCGGTGGAAATTGTTTATTAATGTGTAGTGATAAAAAGTGTAACATAATTATAGTTTTTCTTCACGGCCTGTTTCTCTGTTCACGGTTCAACAGAGTTATTGCGTGTAATTTAAATATTTGCAATGTGATAATCGTTCAATACTTGGTAGGGCTTCGTGCAAGCCCGCCTGGGTACCACCCACTCATCAGATATTCCACCGCAAAATAGCAGTACTTGGTATTGTTGTGTTCCGGATTTATGTTTGAGTGAGCCAGTGTAATTACAGGCACAAGGGACATAAAATCTTAGTTCCCAAGGTTGGAGGCGCATTGGCTATGTAAGCGATGATTGATATTGCTTACAATGCCAATGTAAGGGCGTTGGTGACCACTTACCATCAGGTGGCCCATATGCTCGTCCACTTTCCTATTTCTATAAAAAAAAACTATTTACTCTGCAGACCGTTCGCTTTTTTTTCGAAATGATATATTAACAGTGAGGCAAGTTTTAAAATACTCAATCGGATATTGGGAGCTCTTAAGGGCTAAGAATACGCGTGTCATCAGCGTCTGCGAGACCGAAATTCGGCTCAGAACACCGACTTCGGGAAGGAAGGTTCCAGATTATATGCACCTATTTACATAAGATTATTATATAAAAAGCTAAGATTCGAAGTATCACAATTTAAATTAAGACTATAACTAATTTTTTTTTCAATACTTTTTAATCTCCCATTTCTTCGTACAAAGTCGTGATGAAGTAACTAATATAAAAACATTAATACTATACTGTAATCATAATACATTTACCGTACCATTCGTTATTCGTAACCTTTTAAAGGAGACCATTTTCCAGGAGACCCTTAGCACAGGGCAGCTAGATTGGGCTCCTGTCTCCCACATGTAACTGTATTTATATATATTATAAAAAAAATAATGTAAACATTATTGTCTGTGGGAGAGGATAAATAAATAAATTTATTTATTTTAACTAGCATAATAAATAATTCAACTATACGTAAACAAAACTGACTGTTTTTTTATTATAGTTACTGGCCGCATATGTACGTTAAAATCACGCGAGACATATACAGTCCCTGTGGCGCAGAGGATAGCGCGTTGGACTTCTAATCCAAAGGTCGTGGGTTCGATCCCCACCAGGGATGACGAATAAAATATTTTAATTCTTGTAAAATAATTTTAGTAATTATATTTAATGTGTAAAAAAATACACGTAAAATCGTTTTCGACATTTGTGTCAAACGTGAAATAAAACACATGTGAAAAACGCGATAAGTATTATAATTTTATATACAAAATATATTTAAAAAAAAAAACAAATTATCAATAGCTCAAGATCGAACCCGCATCTTTAACATCTATAATAATATCTATAATAAAAAATAGGCAAAATCTATAATACACAATTAACATCATGAAGCTAAAAATGAACTAAACAAAACATGAAAAATAATAAAAACGGATAAAATCTTCAAAGAAAAAAAAAGCTTGCGACGAATTTATGCATAATCTGTGTAAAAACCGGCATACGACCTTCACGGTCGGTATTATATTTAAATAATTACTTAAAGCGATTCCAATTAATTGTCACGGCTGTTGAGATATAAACATTAAAAATCAAGGTAAAGATGAACAAGTCGTATTTGTCCAAATAAATCTGTATCTACTAATATTATGGACGCGAATGTAACTCTGTCTGTCTGTTACGCTTTCAAAACCACGGAACCGTTTTCATTAAATTTAAGCCGCAAAGACGAAAAGGATACTATACTGGTGGTAGAGCTTTGTGCAAGCTCGTCTGGGTAGATACCACCCACTCATCAGATATTCTACCGCAAAACAGCAGTACTTGATATTGTTGTGTTCCGGTTTGAAGGGTGAGTGAGCCGGTGTAATTACAGGCACAAGGGACATAACATCTTAGTTCCCAAGGTTGGTGGCGCATTGGCGATGTAAGCGATGGGTAACATTTCTTGCAGAGCCAATGTCTAAGAGCGTTTGGTGACCACTTACCATCAGGTGGCCCATATGCTCGTCCACCTTCCTATTCTATAAAAAAAAATGTTATACCCAACAATGAGCGAAGCTGCGGGCGAAAATTAGTTACATAATAAAAAAGCCTTTTATATTGGATACTAGCCCGCCCGCATGTTTTATTTTGTACATACATTATTAAAAACATAACATTTATTTAGGACAGAGGCGAGTATAAGGAAAGAAAATTGCCTATGTCCCTCCTCGGGGTTCAAGCATATCATATTTTTTCTAATATTTACATACATAGGCAAACACAGATTCAATACCTTTTTCATTGATATGAGATTGAAAGTAGAAAAATAATTTATGACTTGCTTAAATATTAATTAATTTATAATCAATATTTATTTCTAATTAAAACAGATTTAATATAATACTATTAATAATGTCCTCCAGACCGATTTCGGCCACGGCGGCTAATCTCAAGGGAGATTAGCCAACTGCGCAGGAGATATTATAGTGCACAAGTGTGTGCGCAAACACAGGTGCACTCTCTATTCCCTAACTCTTATAATCCGATGGGACGGCAATCCGGCACAACCGGAAAGATATCAGGCGCAGGACCAACGGCTTTACGTGCTTTTCGAGTGAACACACTTCCAACTTCCAGATACTAGGCTGATACTGAGAATTTTCTAACAGAAAATCCCAATAACTTTTCTTATTGGCCCGACCTGGTAATTGAACCCAGGACCTCCGGGTCTGTGCTTAACATCAAGCCAGCCAACCAACGAGGCAGTCAAATAGATTAATATATCAATATTTCTTACAGAGAGCTATTACACTTAACTACTTATATATACAATTTAATTTTACACCTAAAAACCCATAACAAAACAGTATTTGAACCCACAGTCGTCTTCAAACATTCACGTTTATAACAACTGGACAATTTCGGCACACAATCAAAAATGATATAATTGAACATTGTTTCAGCAAGAAGAAGCGAAGCGTGAAGATTAAAATGAAGATATTATAATTAAAACAATTATATTGTAATAGGAAACAACTGCGTTAATTAAAGTATTGGAACACGCCAGTAATATTGCCAGTTCATTGACTTAACATTTTGAAATTATAGTAATCCATATATCAAGTGGAGTAACTTTGAATGCCCCACTGCTGGGCTAGAGGCGTCCTCTCTTTTTTTGAAGAGAAGTTTTGGAGCTTCTTCCATCACGCTGCTCCAATTTGGATGGAACAACTGTGGCAGGATTTCAATGAAATTAGACACATGCATGTTTCCTCAAGATGTTTTCCTTCGCCTAAGAACAAGAAAATTCGGTGGTGCTTGCCCGGGTTTGAACACACGATCATCGGTTAAGATTCACGCGTTCTTACTACTGGGCCATCTCGGCCTCCGATACTGATATACAACATATATTATTTTTCTTTTGTAAATACATACTTATATAGATAATCACACCCAGACTCAGGATAAATAGACATGTTCATGCACACAAATGTCTGTCCTGGGTGGGAATCGAACCCACAACCTTCGGCGTGAAAGTATCTACCAACCACGCCAACCGGCTCGTCAATTTAATATATTAAAAATTATTATGATACATATCCTTTGTCAAGAAAATCCAACACATCTTTTTGATATGGCAAAACGATTTACTCTTCAGAGCTGATTACTTTCCAGATCACTACACACTTCAGCGAGTTTATAGTGTAGTTATATCTATACTAATATTATATAGAGATAAAGATTGTGAGGTTGTAGGGGGTAATCTCTGGATCTACTGAACCGATTTTGAAAATCCTTTTACCAATAGAGAGCCACATTATTTGTGAGTGTCATAGGTTATATAATGCGTCACCAACCTTGGAAACTAACATGTTATGTCCTTTGTGCCTGTAATTACACTGTCCCACTCACCCTTCAAACCGGAACACAACAATATCAAGTACCGCTGTTTTGCGGTAGAATATCTGATGAGTGGGTGGTACCCAGACGAGCTTGCACAAAGTCACGTGCTATTCTTTTTTTTTTAAATAGCTACGCTTAAGAATTAGAAACGGTATTCCAAACACAACAGTAGACAAGACTCATCCATTATCACAAGCTCATTACATTGAATATTAAAATTTGTCGAAATAAACGCTCCGAAATGAAAAGATTTTTCTCGCTTCAGAGATCACGGCATCCAGCGCTTTTTATGCTAAACGGTCCAATGATTTCATGACACGGTTGTAATGGTTAAGCTGAGATATTAGAGATATACAAAGATATATTACGTTTAGAAATTCAATAGTGATATTCTTTAAAAATTCACTTTACGACGTGATTATAGGAGATACACTTTTTAAAGCGTGTATTCTTTAAATGTCAGTAAGCGCCGTCTCAAAAAGAGGGGTGTTATACATTTATCTGTGTGTTTGTCTGTGGCAAATAGCTACTAAATGGATTGGATGAAGTGATTTTGATTTTTTGTATGACATGATCGAGAGTATTCTCATAATTAGCAATATTTTTTCCAGCGGTAAAAAAAGCCTTAAAAACTAGTTTATATGTATTTTATTTTTGATCTTATATAGTAGTTAACCTTTCTCTTCGGGTCATATTGACCTTGTATTCATGGGATTCATCCTCCTTTTAAAAGGCCTTTTTTTAACACGAAAAACGCATTACGCGTTACCTCCAAGTGAAGAGTGGCGGGGTATGTGGGCATGCGGGGTCGTCGGTGTCCGTGACGCCGATTGCGCCCCGAACATCGAAATACCCACTAAAAAACCAGCGGTACCCTTTCCGTCTTAACCAGGAGCGCCACGGGATCGCTTGCGCATGCTACCGTGACGGGCCTTAAGAGGCCTTATTTGAGTAACCGTTAAACAAAACCTATATACTTTTAAATTACTTATCAAAAACGAAAGTTTAAGACGAAACATTAAGTAAGCTATAGTAACGGTAAAACATATCTCATTATTATCATAATCATAACGGTAATCGGTAAAACATATCTCATTATTATCATAGCGTAGCTCGCTGTAATGCAACGACCTTAGCATGAAATTAGAGATAGTATTATTATTCAGAACACTGAAGCGTAAATAAGATAAACAAGACACGAGAAATTTAATTACCGTTTGTGGCGCGTATGCAATAAACGATTACTTCCTATTATTGCGATGTTTCATTTTTTTTTTAATCGTACGTATGTATATGTCATCAATCTTATGACGCCATCTATCGGAAACGTCAAGCAGTTCATAGCCACTTGGGTGCGGCCGTCGCCATGGTGACAGAAAAACAAAAGAAGATCGGATAATTCGAACTGGAGTATCAACGGTGGTCAGGATATTGAAGGCAGAACGAGCGGTCGTGTAGAAAAACACCACGTGGCATCGAGCTGATTAATTGCGTAAAGTTAATCATTATACAACGTAACGTCAATCAGATTACAACTTAACGATTAATTCGGTGAGTTGTAATCTGATTACGTTAGCGATTATATTTTATTATATTTAAGACACGTACGAAACGATTTGCTTCCTCGTTTCTGATACGCACCGCCAAGGTCTGGAATACCCTCCCGACCTCCGTTTTCCCAACCACCTACAATATGGGTACCTTCAAGTCTAGAGTGAATAGAATAGGCACCTTCTAGGCAAGCGCGCTCCATCTTAGACTGTATCATCACTTTCCATCAGGTGTGATAACAGTCAAGCGCTAGCCTATATATTAAAAAAAAAAAAGATTAAACGGACTATTATATCGAATGCCAAGAGTGTATCTATGTGTATATATGGCTGCGAGACTGTGGTGCTGTCAATGATTTAGACTATAGAATTTGAGACGAGAGTAATAGCAGACTTTTGTTGCTATCTCACTCTGGCGGAACGTCACAAGGACAGCGATATATCGTTGGACGACATCGACAGTTCGCCGTTAATTTTAATTACGTTTGTATTCTTTGCTTTTGAATTGTAAGATTTACCTAATGTCTCTACTGATACGTCTATATATATATATATATTGATGACTATATATATATACTTATATATTAATTTAGGTTCGGCCATGGTGAAGATACAAAATCATATACACATATATATATATATATATATATATCGAACAATCGGATAACGAATCTCCAAATCAACTCCCGACATATACCCGACATCATCTTTTGTTCTCTAAATTAATATATAAGTCTATATAAATATTCAATCGTAAATATAATAATAATGTCAAAATAATTTTAATGATGTTTATATATTTGTATCTTTATGGATGTAATTGTTAACTATTTACTTTATTTAATATCCTGGGACATTATTCACACACGGCCATCTGATCCCAAACTAAGCAGAGCTCGTACTATGGAAACCAGACAACTGATATACTACATATACTACTTTTCTTTTGTAAATACATACTTATATAGATAATTACAATTATACATACTTATATTGCGAACAAGTATAAAAAATATCTAGCATAGCGTAAAACATTGCTATATCGACTAATTTCGTTATAGTTAAACACCTTGTTGCGCGGGCGCAACTCGAATAGCGAAAATTACAGACATTAACTTAATCGTGTCAAAACAAAGCCAAACGTTCAAGGTTTCTTGTTGATATTAAAATATATAAATATCATATTATGTACTATTTACACGTTATATACATATATAGTTTTTTAATAGGTTAAGTAATATTAACCATCCCCTACGTCATCAAGATTTATGACGTGTCTGTAGTTACACTGGCTCACTCACCCTTCAAACCGGAAGACAATAATACTAAATATTGCTATTTAGCGGTACAATACCTGATGACTCGGTTGGTACCTCCTCAGATGGAAACAAAGCCCTACCACCAAGTAAAATATCGAAGAAACAACTTAGAAAATATGTAAGGCAGGTATTTTGTATAAAATCTGACTTATGTATATATAAATTCCTTCAATTATAGATTAAATTATACAGCCGAGATTGCCTAGTGGTTAGAACGCGTGAATCTTAACCGATGATCGTGGGTTCAAGCCCGGGCAAGCACCTCTGAATTTTCATATGCTTAATTTATGTTTATAATTCATCTCTTGCTTGACGGTGAAGGAAAACATCGTGAGGAAACCTGCATGCGTCTAATTTTACTGAAATTCTGCCACGTGTGTATTCCACCACCCGCATTGGAGCAGCGTAGTAGAAAAAGCTCTAAACCTTCTCAAAGAACAGGCCTTAGCCCAGGAGTGGGTCATTCACAGGCTGTTGCTGTATTAGATGTTATATATAAAAAATACACATACATATATTCCTTTTTTTATTATCAAACAGAATCGACGTCCATTTCTATATATATAGTCTGCTAAGTTAGTATATAACGTATAGTAAGTGTATAGTAGTATATAGTTCACTTAGTTTAAAAGCTAATTTACTTGGAGAGCTGTATTTTCAATTCCATTGTAGTTCCATTTACCCGATTATATATTGTAAATAGTGTCGAATTGTGAGAGCGAGGAATGGAGAGCGCACCTGTGTTTGCACACACATGCATAGCTTGCTTTAATTCTGAAAATATTGATCATACGTAAAAATTCGCAACAAATAAAATCGTATGAGCAACAATTTAAGTCCTTAAAGTCAAGGCTAGCGCAAGGGTCGAATTTGGTCGTCATTTTGGATTTAGACCCCCACTAACCCTAAAGGTGGTACATTAAAATTTCTATCTAGAATTAATGCAAGGACTTAACAATTGCTAGACGACTTGGTAATAGCTCTCTTTGCACTATAAACATATATATATCTTTATGATAACATATATTTATTTACAACTTAAAAAAACCCGAGGCTTACCCAACGCGAACAACAACTTGTAAGGAAAATATGATCTAATGAAACAAATCAATAGGTAAGATTATATTGTAAAAAAATATATATATAATAATATAATTTTTTATTTGCATTTGTTAATTTTGAGCCGTTTTAAAGATTACCTTTGACAAACACACACATAACAATAAAAAAAAATGTTTTGATTTTGTCAACTCCCACATAGAATTAAAAAGAGGCAAATATTGTGATATCATACATAGACATAGAATTAAGAAGTTATTTTAAAACCACAGACAGACTTAATTTTAATAGATATTTTTTTATTTAATAATAATAATAATGTCTTCCAGACAGATTTCTGCCACGGCGGCCAATCTCAAGAGAGATTAGCCAACTACGCAGGAGATATTATAGTGCACGAGTGTGTGCGCAAACACAGGTGCACTCCATATTCCCTAACTCTCATAATCCGATGGGAGGGCAATCCGACACGACCGGAAAGAGTTCAGGCGCAGGACCAACGACATTACGTGCTTTCCCTGGCACGGGAGTGTACACACTTCCAACTTCCAGACTCCGGGCTGCTATTAAGAATGAACCCAGGATAGATTTGCGGCATTACACCGAACCACTAGACCAACGAGGCAGTCATTTATTTATTTATTAACTTATTAAAATAATTACATGTCCGCTTTCATTTTACTTACAAAATTTACAGTCAACACGTGATATTTAACAAATCCACAATGATATCGTCAATTCAATCACAAATCTGTTTGTCTTTATTCGTATTTAGTTTAATAAGAATGGATCTTTGTCTCTTTCACGCAAAAACGGTTGAACCGATATGGATGAAATTTAGAAAAGAGATAGCTTATATACTAACATAGGTTACATAACACCTGCCTTCCCTCTCAGCCGTAATCGCAGGACTAGTATGCTATATTTTTATTTTATTTTATAAAATAGGTAGGCATATAGGCTACCTGATGGTAAGTTGTAAGAACTGTTAACCATCCCATACATCGCCAATGCGCCACCAACCTTGGGAACTAAGATGTTATGTCCCTTGTGCCTGTAATTACACTGTCCCACTCACCCTTCAAACCGGAACACAACAATACCAAGTACTGCTGTTTTGCGGTAGAATATCTGATGAGTGGGTGGTACCTACCCAGACGAGCTTGCGAAAGCCCTACCACCAGTAAATATAAATGACATATATACACAAATCAGTGTTAAACTAAACCACTAATAACTTGTCTACATAATTGGATACGGTCGTGTGATGCGCGTCTATGGTGCGTCTGAAACCTCTCGGTAAGAGTGACCTTGACGTTGTATTTCACACTTAGCGAACCGTGAGAAGCTATGCCCTGATTCATAGTGATTTCTTTACCTTGGAACTTATTAAAATAGCTAAAAACACAATAGCCCATAACGCAACGAGTGCGAAATTTGTTTTGATCAGATATTTAAGTTTTAGGGAACTGATTCTTCGATAAACTTTGCTGGTATGTAAGAATACCCCAATAAAACGATCCTTCACATTTACTATCAACATTTATTCTCTTCCACAATTAACTTGTAATATAATTTAATACTAATTACTATTTTACAATTCTATTACGATTTTTATTGGAATTCCTGCACCCTGACAACCATCGAACGAGTCCATCTTTCCGTGTTTCGTTTCTTTTTTATACATCGCGTAGTTTTTTTTTTCGCTCAATAATTTCCAACCAGTGTTGATTTACATAATAATATTACCATTATTTTCTAAAAATCACAAAATAATTATTAAAAATCTGTAAAAATCTTACAAGTCGTTAATTAATTAAAAAAACAAAAACACGACTACAGTACAAATACTGCTCTGAAAATAACGAATGAAAAAAATTTACTTTTTAATTACAATAATTAAATAAGAATTATGTACATTAAAGCCTTAAACATATACCGTAACAGCCTATGAATGTCCCACTGCTGGGCTAAAGACCTCCTCTCCCTTTTTGAGGAGAAGGTTTGGAGCTTATTCCACCACGCTGCTCCAATGCGGGTTGGTGGAATACACATGTGGCAGAATTTCAGTGAAATTAGACACATGCAGGTTTCCTCACGATGTTTTCCTTCACCGTAAAGCACGAGATGAATTATAATCACAAATTAAGCACACGAAAATTCAGTGGTGCTTGCCCGGGTTTGAACCCACGATCATCGGTTAAGATTCACGCGTTCTTACCACTGGGCCATCTCGGCTTTTTTTAATCTTAAACATATAGAAATAAAAATTATAAATAGCTACAGTACAAATCGTGACAGCGAATGGTGGAAAGAATGCCAGCATTTCCCCTTTCAATCGCAATTCTGATCCTCTGGGCGAAGAATGAACGCTCCTGTCACCAGTAGAGGCAATACAACGAGTTGTTATATTTTTAATGAAAGTTTTTGCACTTTACTTCAAGTGAATAGACAATTTATACATGTCACGCTGTCTATGTGTTTGTTTTTTAGTATAAACTGTTAATCTGTTTAAAAATTTAATTAGTTACCACCTTTTGCTTCTGTTTTTGTTTTTGTTCTTCATTTAATATTTTTTATCTGTTGTATATTTTGTAACTGTGTTTGTGAATGGTGAGTTCTCCTATCATCGATTGTGCATAGTTAGTTTTAAGACAATGTAAAGAGTGTTTTGAATGTGTGCCGTGTATAACTGTTGGAGATCCAGTCGTCAAGCAGTTCACAGCTACTTGGGTGCGGCCGTTGCCATGGTGATATTGGATAAAGCGACAGTTAAAATAATAGAGAGAAAAAGATCATTGGAAAATGCAAACTGAAGGATCAACGAGGGTTAGGATAGTGAGTCACGGTAGCATGCGAAAGCGATCCCGTGGCGCTCCTACTTAAGACGGAAAGGGTACCGCTGGTTTTTTAGTGGGTATTCCGATGTACGGGGAGCCTTGTACTCGGCGCCTTGGACACCAGCGAGCCCCACATGCTCCCAGTATTCCCGTGGGGGAAAAGCGTAAGTCGTTTTTCCAGCGTTAAAAAAAAGGGTCAGGATAGTGAAGGCAGAACGAACGGTCGTGTAGAAAAACACCACGTGGCATCGAACTCACCGCGTTTCCGATCCGATTAATTCCGTAAAGTTAATTTGAAATCTGGTTACGTTGTTAATTAAACGGACTATTATATCGAGTGCCAAGAGTTATGTTTTGTATCTTCACCATGGCCGAATCGGATTACGAGACTTCAAATCAACTCCCGACATATATATCAATATAACACAAATATAGTGATAGAGGTACCCGTGTTTACAAGCTAATACGCCCCAAGGGTTCGTCAATTTACAATACATTTATTATTATTGTTTTAGGGAACTTAGGGCAAGATGGCATGCGACCCAACTCTGAATTAAACCACACATATGTGTGTTTTGAATTATACAATAAGTATATAGTGGTAGCATTTTATTGATTGCCTGTATCGGTCGGTTGGATATGACTGATAATAAAGTTACATCTGGCCATTAGCTGTCATTACGGAAGAAGACAACTGTCATGGTAGCAGTTTTTAAGAAAATGGAGCATCTAAGGAATTAATTATTTTTGGAATAAGATTATATCGAAGAATGCACAACATTATATTGACAACGGTGTCTTATTTCGGACCAGCTTAAAATAGTGAAAACAAATTAAATCTTAAAAGCTTAGTAGCTTAAAAATAATTGACGTCGATTTGTTCACGTAATGATAAATGGTCACCATTCGATGTTATGTCCCTTATGCCTGTAGTTACACCTCACCCTTCAAACCGGAACACAACAGCACTCAGAAGGGCTTGCACAAAGCCCTACCACCGAGTCGATACCACACTGTATACATAAATATATGTTGAATAAAATACGTCGTACGTCATTTGTCATTTTATTGAATACTAGCGTTACGCCCCGGCTTTGCACGGATAGAATAAACATCTACCAAGATCGTAAAAAAATACTGAATTTTTGAGGCTGGCTGGTTAGAATATATATATATATATATATATATATATATATATATATATATATATATATATATATATATATATTATAGAAAAGAAAGGCGGACGAACATTTGGGCCACCTGATGGTAAGTCGTCACCAACGCCCTTAGACATTGGTATTGAAAGAAATGTTAACCATCGCTTACATCAACAATGCGCCACCAACCTTGGGAACTAAGATGTTAAGTCCCTTGTGCCTGTAATTAAACTGGCTCACTCACCCTTCAAACCGGAACACAACAATACCAAGTACTGCTGTTTTGCGGTAGAATATCTGATGAGTGGGTGGTACCTACCCAGACGAGCTTGCACAAAGCCCTACCACCAGTTAAGTTTACCAAAGTTTCATTACAATTAAATGAATCAAACTTCAACTCAACATTGAAACATTACACCAACTTATTGATAATCAAACTAGAATCTACCACCGGTTCGGAAAAGAAACACCCAGCCCTGAGAAGAACCGGCGAAAGAAACTGTGGGTTTTTTTTTATATATATATCATGTTTCGTTTCCAAAAATAATGAGAAATAACCATGCGGTCATCTCATTCCCAAAGTGTGCTATCCATAAATTCATTAAATGTGTAATAACCTTCAGCACACAAGCGTTCCTATACAATTTTTTTAAATTTAGTAACTGATGCATTTTGAATGCTTTCTGGGATCCTGTTGTAATAATATAATAATGCACGTACAGATTTTTTTTATATATATACATTCATCTTATACATGATGACCTAAGGTCGACATAAAAAGTGATATCTCGTATTATATAATAACAACGCAACAACAAATCATAGTGAAAGTGAAGATACGCCTCAGATGTATAGAAGCGACCGCTACCAATGTTGCCAGTTTAAAAAAATACGAATCTATTATTCAAATATTCAGAGAGATTTATTATCTACTAGCTAAAAAGGTATATCGTATAGAATTTGCATAAAATTCGTTCTTAGTGAGCGTCTACGTGACAAGTAACTGTGACAAATTTCAAGTCAATCGGGAGGATCGTTTAGGAGATTTCTTGATTAGTGGTATTTCGCTTATATGTATACATGTATATATAATATAATATTTTATAAAATAATATTTGGTCATTTACTGGCAAGAGATTTTCAAAAAAAAAAACGTCTAAGAATAAAATGGCGATTACGTAACGTGATAGTAGAATAATTTTGGAATTTCTATAGTTAACTTTTGAATGGAATACCTTAAAATGTTATTAATTGCTCACTCACTCAGTTGACATATTAAAAATTATAGAAATATTGAATGTGATCTTTAAACAAAGACGAGTTACGAATCTATTTAAGAATTCGTTTTTAGAAGACACCATAATGTATGTCTTTATCACATAATCTTCCATATGTCACCTGGGCAAAGATTGTCAGGAGAAAGCCGATAGAAATCGCTTCGAATCTAATTGAACACGTTGTGGAATAGTATAGTTCCTATATACTAATATTATATAAGCCCAAATAACTCTGTTACACTTTCACGGCCGGACCGATTTTGATTGAATTTCACATGAAACAAACATGAACCACGAGGAAGAATCAGTAACATGCCTGTGAATGTCACACTGCTGGGCTAATTCTCCTCTCCATTTTTTAAAGAAGGATTAACTACTTTTTTATTCAACCCCCTCCCCCAACACCAACTTGCCCTTTACCTAACCTTCGGGCGAACCACTGGGACTGTTACTATTACTTGGAAATTGTTACCGACAAAAAAAAATGTGATAACTTTTATTATTATAAACTATGTACTAATATTTTTATAATATAAAAAAATACCCATTACAAATTTGAAGCAAAAACACGCCGTCTACAAGATTGTCCTGTGGCATTGTACCCAAGGTGGCAATATTGTCAGAAATTGGAAATTAATATTTTACTATTCTGAATTATGATAAGCGCGCCAAAACGCTAGTACAACTGGTATTTAAATGTTTTTTTTTTTTTAATATGAAACTTTTAACATACTCAAACATATAATAGATTTGTAGACAAAAAACTTAATCTTATAAAATAATTATATATTGAGGCATTTATTATATACTAACTGCTCAAATACATAATCTGAAACAACTGACGATCGCGTATTTACTTCCTGTATCATATTGAAGGCTACACTTCCGGCGATACGCGCCATGTTTGTACACGTATTTAATGGATATAATAACATTTTTATGTTACTAACGAGCCTGTTGGCGTGGTTGGTTAGATATTTGCCTATCACGTCGAAGGTTATGAATTCGATCAGATCAGTTGATGTTCGTTCTAACTTAGAACTGTTTACCAAACTAGTGGTCGCTCCCGGCTTCACCAGCGTGGAGTTCGTAGTTATATCTACGAGTACCAGTTTGACGTGCCGGTTGGCGTGGTTGGTAGATACTTGCCTTTCACGCTGAAGGTTGTGGGCTCGATTCCCACCCAGGACAGACATTTGTGTTCATGAACGTGTCTGTTTGTCCTGAGTCTGGGTGTAATTATGTATATAAGTATGTATTTACAAAAGAAAAGTAGTATGTGTAGTATATCAGTTGTCTGGTTTCCATAGTACGAGCTCTGCTTAGTTTGGGATCAGATGGCCGTGTGTGAATAATGTCCCGGGATATTATAGTTTTTGTCGATGTGTTAGGGTTGTATAGGTTGCGGGTTGAATTGAGATTCGAATCAAATAATAATTAAGTATATAAGGGAACTTTTGAATCGTAATGTTAAAATTATTAAATGTACTTTTTTTATAGTATAACAGGCGGACGAGAATATGGACCTGATGGTAAGTCACCAACGCCCATAGACATTGGCATTGTAACTGTTAACCATCGCTTACATCGCCAATGCGCCCCCAACCTTGGGAACTACGATGTTATGTCCCTTGTGCCTGTAATTACCACGAGTTCGGAATGTGGATTATATCAAGAATAACTAGCTAGCTTCAAATTTCATTGGGTCAGTGGTTTGTCCGTGCAAGACGGACAGACGGATTATTGCATTTATAGTATTAGTAAGATAGATTAGATCAGATAAATAATTATCAAGACTTGTACATAAGTAAACGGCCGTGATCTCTACGCGTTATCCAAGCAAAAAGTTTTTAATACAATGTTTTGCATCGCGCACATATGTATGTATATATAAGTATATATTATATTACGATAACCGAGATGGCCCAGTGGTAAGAACGCGTGAATCTTAACCGATGATCGTGGGTTCAAGCCCGGGCAAGCACCACTGAATTTTCATGTGCTTAATTTGTGATTATAATACATCTCGTGCTATACGGTGAAGGAAAACATCGTGAGGAAACCTGCATGTTTCTAATTTCACTTTAATTCTGCCACATGTGTATTCCACCAACCCGCATTGAAGCAGCGTGGTGGAATAAGCGCCAAACCGTCTCAGTGGAGTGGATCCTTACCGTCAAGGACAAGATGAATTATAAACACAAATTCTTCATCACATCTTTCTTTTTTAAATCTTACGATTGAATGAAATTGAGCTGATATTATTTATTTAATTTTTCTGATTTTGTAATTGATGAATACTCTATAAAGATATATAAAATTTAAGTTTCTATCTGTGATATCAGAATAACTCTCGCTATTTGCGAGATATCAAACTACATTTTTTTTTATTCTAGTCTACCTTTATTATCTTATAATTTAAATATTTATCAAATAGACATTACAAAGTTAAAACAGCAGTTTTCGAAAGATTTTCCACACAAACTGAATTCCACAGAGGCGAAGCCATGAATTTTGCTAGTGTAATATAAAATAGAAATATCCAGGAGTCGATTCATTCCCAAAATGCGCTATCATCAGTAATATCACAAATTGTAAAATTACCACAGCACACAAGCATTCTGGGATCATGTTGTACAACATTGCCACACAATACAGCAGACAGACAAGATATTCTACCACCAAACAGCAATACTTTGATGATGTGTTCCGGTTTGAAGCGTGAGTGTAAGGCACAAGGAACATAGCATCTTCGTACCCAAGGTTGGTGGGGCCCACAAGGGTGGTGATGCTAGGAATCGATAATGTTTCTTACATCGCCAATGTCTAACCAACCTTGGGAACTAATGTCTAATTTTCCATCTGTAGCTACACTGGCTCACTCACCCTTCAATGCAACAATACTAAGTGTTAGTGTTTGGCGGTTGAACATCTAATGGCTGGTACCAACAAGTACGGTAAGGTAAGGCGCGGTTGGTAGATACTTGCCTTTCACGCCAAAGTTCGATTCCCACCCAGGACAGACATTTGCGTGCATGGACATGTCTGTTTGTCCTGAGTCTGGGTGTAATTGTCTATATAAGTATGTATTTACAAAAGAAAAGTAGTATATGTAGTATATCAGTTGTCTGGTTTCCATAGTACGAGCTCTGCTTAGTTTGGGATCAGATGGCCGTGTGTGAATAATGTCCCAGGATATTATTATAATTATGTATATGGTTAAATAATTTATTACCCTTTTTGTAATTCTTTAAAGTTTTTAATGGTAAACATTACGGTTTGTAATAACAAATTTTATTTATTGATCGGTATGAATATTTATGTATATTCAATAATTGGCTCGTATTCAAGACAAAACGTTGTCTATATATATTAAAATTATCGTATCGGTTCGTTTGTAACTATGTCCTGGCTTCAATTCGCAGGTCGGGTCAATAAAAAGTTATTGGGTTTTCCTGACAAATATTCACAGTAGCAGCAGGAGTCTTGAAGTTGGTAGTGTGTACACTCCCGTGCCTCGGAAAGCACGTAAAGCCGTTGGTCCTGCGCCTGAACTCTTTCCGGTCGTGTCGGATTGCCGTCGCATCGGATTATGAGAGCGAGGAAAGAGAGAGCGAACCTTTGTTTGCGCACACACTTGTGCACTATAATATATCCTGCGCAGTTGGCTAATCTCTCTTGAGATTGGCCGCCGTGTCCGAAATCGGTCTGGAGGACATTATTATTAAACCGAATTTAATGAAATTGCAAAAAAAGCCAGCTTAAGCCAAAATACGATAAAAATTCTGCAATTCTAACATACATAATGCTTATACATAATAAGATTTATACACATAAAAATGACTTGTAACTTAAAAATAGCAATATTTACTTAAAAACAGGCAATTATTTTGGAATCACAGACGGACGCTTCAATTTTATCTATTTATATAGATAAGTCTGAAATACAACAAGTTTTGACTGAACCGATTTTGATGAAATACAACCTAAAAATATCTTGGAATACTCTTTATAATAATGAAGATTTTTTATATATAGAATAAGTAGGCGGACGAGCAAATGGGCCTGATGGTAAGTCACCAACGTGGATAGACATTGGCATTGAAAGAAAAGTCAACCAACGCTGATATCACCAATGCGTCAACCTTGGGTACTAAAATGTTGTATAGTATAGCTCGCAGATAAAATGACCCCCACAAAATACAAAGCAGTTCTACGATTGGTCTTCTTTCTGTTCCTATTCATACTTCTGGTTTCGTTTAAGTACCTGAGCATATAAGGAAAGCTACCTCAAAAATTCCTTTTTTTTTTTATATATATATAGGCTAGCGCTTGACTGTTATCACACCTGATGGAAAGTGATGATACAGTCTAAGATGGAGCGCGCTTGCCTAGAAGGTGCCTATTCACTCTGGACTTGAAGGTACCCATATTGTAGGTGTAGGTAGGTATTCCAGACCTTGGCGGTGCGTATCAGTTTATTACTTTCAAGACTCGTCTCTGAGCATATCTTGTCATAAAGTTCCAAGTTCTCTTTATTAAGAGTCTTGGTTGAGAGTCGTAGCGCATAGCTAGTTTCGAAATCGCCATCTTGATTCATATTATGCAATTCGTTACCTAATTCCTCAGTTTTATTATGCAGCGTCCAGCGCCCGGTTTTCTTTGAAGGTCAATTGTCTATTACGAATTAATTTATATCTGCATATATTTTAAATGTATTCATTTATATTGAGTATATTTTATTGATCAAGGTTCAAGGCGATAGCGAAAATAATTTTTATATAATAATAAATAAATAGGTAACAAATAGGCCTGATGGTAAGTGGTAGTGATGGTGGCCTGGTAGTGGTCGACATTGGCTTTAACATTAGCCGTTCGTTACGTCGCCAATGCGCCAATTATGAACTAAGTCACTTTGTCTGTACTTATATAGCATATTCCAACCAGAACAGGAATAATTATAGTATAGGTAGGCGGACGAGCATATGGGCCACCTGATGGTAAATGGTCACCGACGCCCAAAGACTCGTCAGATATTCTACCGTAAAACAGCAGTACTTGGTATTGTTGTGATCCGGTTTGAAGGGTGAGTGAGCCAGTGTAACAGGCACAAGGGACATAAAGTCTTAGGTCCCAAGGTTGGTGGCGCATTGGCGATGTAAGCGATGGTTAACATTTCTTACAGTGCCAATGTCTAAGGGGGTTTCATTATGTTCGTCCGCCTTTCTATTCTATAAAAAAAAAAAATTCAACCACTGGCTTCTTTATCTTTAAAAAGAATATAATATGACAAGTGGTACATACTTACGTAGCCTGAATTAACGACTTCAAAATACGTATGTAACCTTATTACAATCTTTATTTTATTTATTAGGTTTACTTACAATCACACATATATTTATAGAATCAATACATACAAACTCATTATCTAAGTGTAGAGATCAATTGAATGTAAACAAAATGCGCATAAAAGAACATTGCATAAATACAAAGAAATCACCCTTTCGTCTTAACGAGGAGCGCCACGGGATCGCTTGCGCGTGCCACCATGACACACGAATAATTGTTCAACCCTGGATGGACCGCTGGTTTGAAACAACCTGACAACCGTTTCCTTTCCAAGATGTAATCAATCATTACTTACGAATCTTTGAAATCTTACATATTTTAAATTTTCGGGAATCTAAACGAGTCCAATGTACCCAATATTCATCAATTACCCCCAAACACCCACCGTCTCACCCACGATCAGGTGGAAATAATGTAGGTCAAAATGATATAACTTATGACGTCATCACAGTAATGATACTGAATTGAATCCGTCAATAAACAAGAACGCAGCTGTTAAATAACTATGACAATATAATCTTAAGAATGTGTGTGTAACTGATTACATACAAACTGTGTCGTGTAGCTGCTATCTTATAAAGCGATTCCACAAAAACGTATGATGTGTAAACGTGTGCTCGTGTACCGATCTCACGCACACATTAACGCACTCACAGTAACAGATCGCTGACGTCACCTGACGCTCGAAATCTTAGCTGACGTTTGAAATCTCAGATAGATACCGTGTGCCAAGAGCTAAGATTCATCGAAAATCTTAACTACTAAAACGATATACATAAAATTTATACCAGAAGATAAGCGCGTTTCGGAGATGGTCTTATAATATTATATTGTTATTTAGAATTAAGATTATTGACTTCACACAAGACAATAGTCTTATACTGGTGGTAGAGCTTTGTGCAAGCTCGTCTGGGTAGGTACCACCCACTCATCAGATATTCTACCGCAAAACAGGGCTGTGTGAATTTTTACTACAATCAACTACATAAGAGTATATCTATAAGAATCAAAAATAAAAAAATAGATTTTCAAAAGTCGGGTGCCAAGTTCACGTAGCCGCGAAACAGCAGTACTTGGTATTGTTGTGTTCCGGTTTGTAGGGCGAATGAGCCAGTGTAATACAGGCACAAGGGACATAACATCTTAGTTCCCAAGGTTGGTGGCGCATTGGCGATGTATGGGATGGTTAACACTTACAATGCCAATGTCTATGGCGTTGGTGACTTACCATCAGGCCCATATGCTCGTCCGACTGCCTATACTATAAAAAAGTACTGATTTTACTAAAAAAGTACATCACAATGAAGCGCTGAACACAATGATGCGCACCATGATACCAAAGCATCTCTTGCACATACCGTAACTCACTGGGGGTAGGAACTCGTTAAATATCACGGTTACAATAATAATAGCCGAGATGGCCTCGTGGTTAGAACGCGTGAATCTTAATCGATTATCGTGAGTTCAAACCCAAGAAAACACTGAATTTTCGTGAGCTTAATTTGTGTTTATAATTCATCTCGTGCTTGACGGTGAAGGAAACAATTAAGAAATCTGCATATGTATAATTTTATTGAAATTATGCCACATGTGTATCCAACCCGCTTTGGAGCAGCGTGGTGGAATAAGCTCCAAGCCTTCTCCTCAAAAGGGAGAGGCCTTAGCCCAGCTGTGGGACATTCACAGGCTATTACTATTTCTGTAATAATAGTTAAATTAACACCGAAGCAGGAACAGGTAGCGTCATTAAATACGCATTAGTACTTTCTTTTCATAATACATTGCCAGTCATCCTTCCTATCTATAAATATTTCCGATTCTAAACGTATTAAATATCAAAGTTAACATGTAATAAATTTCGAAGTGAAAACTTTTAAGCACGTTACGCTGGCTTATCATAAGGGAAAGACTCGTGGCTTCGCGTCACCGACATGCCAATGTTAATATAATGAAATCGTTGAAAGTGCAAATAATTTAAGTATTGTGGAAATTAATGTTAAAACTAACAGTATATACACGCTGTATATATACGCTGGTACGGCCATATCCTGAGACGTGACGATGACCATCCCATCAAGAAAGCCTTAAATATCCCGGACCGACCGCGGGGAAGAGGGCGACCGCCCGCAATCAGGTGGTCAAACATGCAAAAAGAGGCCCAGAAAGAGAATCTGAGTACACAGACAAGTCAGAGCAGAGCTCTCTGGCGCAGACGTACAAGGAGACCCGACCCCAGCTGAACTGGGAAGAGGGTTTTGGACAAAGAAAAAGACTAACAGTATATACAAATAATATAAGTGTATTTTAACTGTTATTTATTTAAATTAAGGTGTATTAATATTTTGTACCGAGTTCGCGACATACTGTGTATTTTGATGAATAAAAAGGGATGGAATTATTACTCGGAGCGCCAATAGATGTGGAAATTGGACAAATATATTTAACAGTTTCAGTTTTCACTTCTATTGGCAGTCCCTATGACTGCTAGATTATTTTTTATGTATTTCGATTCTGTGGTAGACAGTTCCACGATGATGCCTTATTTTTGCTAAATCTGTAATAGGGGGGCACGTCTGCGTGGATTGATCTTCGTTTTTTTTATCAGGTAGGCAGACTGGCAAGTGTTAAGCTCGACAATTATGTGGTTATTGTTAATCATCAATGCCACACCACCTTGGGAACTAAGATGTTATGTCTCTTGTGCCTGTTGCCTGGCTCACTCAGCCTTCAAACCGGACATAACAACAGTAGTATGGCTTGGCGGTAGAATATCTGACGAGTGGGCCGTCCATATGGTTTATACCACAACCAATTTACTACATAAGTCATATAGTTAATTATGTTTTTAATATAACAATTGCGTATACTTTAATTGAACATTCTTGATATATCCACCAGGTAACAACCACACCCCAGGTGACAGGTTTCATAAAGGCGATCATTCTCAAGAGATATTACTTGTGCACCGGTGCACTCTTATAATCCGATGGGATTTAATTCCGACACGACTTGAAAAATGGAAGGTCCGGCGCAGGAACAACGGCTTCACGTGCTTTACGAGGCATGGGAGTGAAAATACTGTTGACCTTCGATATAAAACCCGAGACATATGACACCTTTACTGGGGGTAGAGCTTTGTGCAAGCTCGTCTGGGTAGGTACCACCCACTCATCAGACATTCTGCCGCAAAACAGCATTACTTGGTATTGTTGTGTTCCGGTTTGAAGGGTGAGTGAGCCAGTGTAATTACAGGCATAAGGGACATAAAATCGTAGTTCCCAAGGTTGGTGACGCATTGGCGATTTAAGCGGTGGGCAATATTTCTTACAATGCCAATGTCTAAGGGCGTTGGTGACCACTTACCATCAGGTGGCCCATACACGTCCACATTCCTGTTCTATAAAAAAAAAAAAAACCTGAACCTCGGAGTCTGCGGTCTTTTATTAACTGTCAGATGAATGTATTTTTTCCTTTGCCTTATTATTAATAGGAAATGGTTTTACGTTAATTAAATAATACTAAAACATAAGTATGGCTTTTTTATAGATTTGATAATTTATTTTCGAAACCGATAGTCGTATTTTTTTGATAAACAATTGAAGCATAACAGTAGTTCTTATCATAAAATTAAAAAAAACACCTATCCGAGACGGAGTTGGTTCTATTTCGAAATAAGAAAGTGCATTTTTTTATTTATACGATTTTCAATTGACAACGGCTAAAATTTATACTGACGCTCGGAATGTGAATAATTCTGAATAAGTTATAATTTAATTACAAGCTATTATATGAACATAAATAAATGACATGAAAATTATGTGGTGCTCGTTTGGTTGAACAAACAACTATCGTTTAAGATTCACAGGCTCTAACCACTGGGCCATATCGGCTCTACTATTCTAATAATTACTAGTATATCAAATTTAAATACTTTTTAAAAATTGTATCACTTCTTAATCTGTCTGTCTGTATGACCGCTATAAACTCGGAAACTACAGAACGGATTTTCATACGGTTTTCACCGATGGCCGGAGTGATTCGTGAGGAAGGTTTAGGTATATAATTCATTACGATTCTGTATAAATTAGCTGAAATATAACGATGATTGTTGAAGGTGTCGAAAAAAATCGTACCGACTGTAATATGTAGTTAATTATAAAAACTTTTTATGTAGAATCTTATTCAACACGTGCAAAGCCGGGTAAGCTAAATGTATCAGTCGTTCGCTCTTGACAGAGTGGTCGTGGTTGACGATGACGCATCGTTTTTGGCTAATGTAGCCCCCGCTATGTGTCTCCATTTGATGCGGTCTTCAGCATCTCTAAAACATTGGACTATGGAGGTCTGTGTTGTAGCTTTTATAATGTCTGTCCAACGCTTGGGTACTCGACCGCGCGACCGCTTGCCTTCTACTTGCCCTTGGACAACGAGTCGTTCCATGGAGTGTTCATTTTGAACAATGCGTCCGAAGTATTTGAGAGTTCGTGTTTGCACAGTCGACGATAGTCTTTTTTTGATTTTTAGCTCCTCCAGGATCGAGATGTTAGTCCGAAATGCTGTCCAAGGGATCCGCAGCAGTCGCCGCCAACACCACATTTCGAGTGCGTCAATTTTGCGTCGGTCTTTCTGTCGAACCGTCCCTGTTTCTGCGCCGTAAAGAAATATAGGGAAGACTAGGCTTCTCATCATGCGGACTTTGGTGACTTTGGTAAGCTAAATATAAATGCGAAAATAACTCCATTTCTCTGTCTATCAGTTATGCTTTCATGCACTGAATCGATATGACGCGTTGAATAATATATTTTTATTCAACGCGCGAAAACTCATATGACATATTAAGACAGAGGGAAACAGATCATCGCAATGTTCGTAGGGGGTTTAGCTATGACGAAGCTGCATTCATTATATACCATATAATACCTATTTACCTTAAACAGTCTCCAGCAAACCGGTTTCGAATTCTTTAACATAAATCCACGTAATTATGTAAGTTATGCGCGAGTTGCCTTTGTTTCTTACATATATGTATTCTTCCTTTATATAGTACATAATGACCTTAATTATAAACGTTAAGGGAACGGTTAAACAATGGTGCGTCTTCTTCTATCGATTGTCAAATATATGATGATAGAAAGAGAGAAAACAGCGTTCAACTAAACAGAGTCGAATAGTACGAAGTTTTACTACAGTAACAGCCTGTAAATGTCCCACTGCTGGGCTAAGGCCCATTCTCCCTTTTTGAGGAGAAGGCTTTGGAGCTTATTCCAACACGCTGCTCCAATGCGGATTGGTGGAATACACATGTGGCAGAATTTCAGTAAAATTAGACACATGCAGGTTTCCTCACGATGTTTTCCTTCACCGAAAAGCACGAAATGAATTATAATCACAAATTAAGCACATGAAAAACTTCAGTGGTGCTTGCCCGGGTTTGAACCCACGATCGTCGGTTAAGATTCACGCGTTCTTACCACTGGGCCATCTCGGCTTTTGGAGTTTTACTAATTAATTGGTAATTATAATTTATCTCGTGCTGCGCTTTTGGACATCGTGAAGCTGGTCTTGTCACATCAAGTTCTGTGGGAGCGGTTTATTAACATTTTATACATAATTCTGTTTTAATAACTTTACTTGCATTGGTCAAATTCTTGAAAGCCGAGAGGGCCTTTGGTAAGAACGCATGAATCTTAACCGATGATGGGTTCAAACCCGGGCAAGCAGTATTGAATTTTCATGTGCTTAATTTGTGATTATAATTCATCTCGTGCTTTACGGTGAAGGAAAACACCGTGAGGAAACATGCATGTGTCTAATTTCACTGAAATTCTGCCACATGTGTATTCCACCAACCCGCATTGGAGCAGCGTGGTGGAATAAGCTCCAAACCTTCTCCTCAAAAAAGGGAGAGGATAAAGGCCCAGCAGTGGGACATTCACAGGCTGCTGCGTAACTTTACTTGGTGGTATAGCGTGCCCACCCGTCTGGGTTACTCTCTCATACTCATCATCGGATATTCTATACAGTAGTTTAGTATTGTTCTGCTACGGGTTTAAGGGTGAGTGACAGTGTACAGGCACGAGGGATGCAACCCCTTAATAGCCAAGGTTGCGCATTAGCGATGTAAGGAATGATTAATATTTTCAACAGTATTTGTCTATGGGCGGTGTTGACCGCTAAGAATTTGGACTTCGTTTATTTTATAAGAAAAAAAAACAAATTAGTGCTTAAGATTTTAATATAGCCTACTATGTAACAAAATACCAAGAAATTTTTAATTTTCTTATTTCTATAATATAATATACTTTCTTATATTTATCATTTAAAACAACGATTAAAAATCACGCCATTTGCAAATTTGTGTTTGATAGCCATTTCGATATATTATTTATTAAATTTGTAGTTTATAGTTTATCTGTATTTATAAAAAAAAAAACTGACTGACTGACATATCATATATATACACTGGTGGTAGGGCTTTGTGCAAGCTCGTCTGGGTAGGTACCACCCACTCATCAGATATTCTACCGCAAAACAACAGTACTTGATATTGTTGTGTTCCGGTCTGAAGAGTGAGTGAGCCGGTGTGATTACAGGCACAAGAAACACTAAATCTTAGGTCCCAAGGTTGGTGGCGCATTTGCGATGTAAGAGATGGCTAACATTTCTTACAGTGCCAATGTCTAAGGGCGTTTGGTGACCACTTACCATCAGGTGGCCCATATGCTCGTCCGCCTTCCTATTCTATAAAAAAAAATATCAACGCACAGCCCACAGTACGTTAGCAGTAATTTTGAAAATGTAACCCCTAAGGTAGTACAGGGAATGAACGTTTGTATGAAAATCCTTCATTTTTGAAAGAGCGATGGAAATTGGTAGCAATTCCGAATTATGACGCGAACGCAGCCGGGTAAAGCACCAATTGAAATATAAGCAATCGTTTTTTGTTTTTATTTTATAGAATAGATAAGAATAAGTAAGTGGTCACGACCAGAGACATTGGCATTGTCAGAAATGGTAACCATCGCTTATAACATCAATGCGCCACCATTGTTGGAAACTAAGATGTTATGTCCCTTGTGTCTGTAATTACGAGCAATGGTAAATCCTTTTAATCTCTATTTTAGTGTCTGACACAAGATTATGTAACTTTGAAATAATTTTCCAAGATATTTGTTTATTATTTAATACTCTCCTATAAGAATAAGAGTCATTAATCAATCTTATTCAAAACTAGTTTAACCCACGGCTTCGCTAGCGTGGAATTCGGTTTGTGACGAAAATAATTCTAAATCTGCCATTTTAATACATAATGCCTATTCGAATTACACATATGAAATATTTCAATAATTTCGTAGTAACGGTAGTCTGAAATTTCTTTTTAATTTTTTTTTTGTTTTGTTTATGGTAACTTACAAATTGCCATATTCAGTCTAAAAAAGGCAGTTATTTATAAAAACAGTTCCTTCAAATAAATTTATTTGTATAGATTTTTTTATCTACAACATTTGATTATCTAAATATAAAATTTACTATAAAAAATAAACCTGATCAACAAAATCATGTTATGTATAATAATATCGAATTTGGTGTATGAAAATTTAAAACCACATTAATTATTATAATATAGTGTCAATAAAATTGCCTGTCGCCTGTCATCCTTGCCAATGTTATAAAAGCGAAATTGAGTTTGATTGCTATACTTTCACGTTTTAACTGCTCAAACGATCATAATTAAGGTTTGCGTACACGTTGTCAGGGATACAGATAAGGACATAGGGTGCCTAGCCGCCGCGGGTGATAACTATTATTATATAAACACAAATAACATACAACCTTTAAAAACGCAAGATCGAAAGTTTAAAAACATAACTGTCACGATTAAAACTTCAAATCCCGACTTTAGACCAATTAGAATCATATCAAATTCGAAAATTAAAAAAATAAATTAATAACACGATGGAATTTAGATGCATTAAAAATTTCAACTTTTCAAATTCGAAATTTAAATTTTACAAACGAATTCACGATTTCCGAACATGTGTAAAGTCGTTCAAACTTGGCGTAAATTCCTAGAATTTTAATCTTGTGTGGAAATATTTAAATCACAAAGCTATAATGTGTTATGTTAATGTATAATTACTATTTATTTTTAACCAACACTTTCTTGTGTTTAAAACTATTTCGCATGTAGCCAGTGTTAAGAAAGCGTTGAATTTCATTAAAGAAAAATTAGCTAAAGAATTTATATTAGTAAGAGTTCCGTATTAAAATTATATGAAAATTCTTTTTTCGAATTTGAGAATTTTATAGTTATAATGGAATTATATTACCGTTTTATTGTTTTTTTTTTATAATCTAATTAGTCACAGAATTGTACACACTCTTTGATGAATGACAAATCTAATTAAATTAGGATCAATAATAGGTATACTGTTGACTGTAACTTTTAACCCTCAATATTAAAAAAAATATATTTTTTTAAGTACTCACATCGTCTACTTTCGGGTGTTCGTGGTTACAATGCACACTGCCATGTTCACTTGTGACCAAATCGTTAAATGTTTTTGACAAACCACACACAACACACAACACTAAACACAAAATAACACAATTAAATTTCGACATGTCTACCGTTTTTTCATACACGTCATTTGTTTACATCTTAAAACAATAAATATATCCGTTAACTAAACATCCACTCCCACTAAGCGACTCGATAACACTAAAATGAAACAAATTCGACACTGAACGCTTCGAACTTCACAATCAATGAATCCGCTAAGAGTGAAGTTGGGTACGTCAACAGCTGTTACGGCGGCGGCCATTTTCTTCCCTATTCTTTGTCTTTATCTAGCTTATATGTTTGTATATGTGTGTGAAAGAGAGTATATTTTTGATAACACAAGGATGATATTTGTGTAGATATCAAAGTAAAGTATTGGTTACACTTTACAAAAAAACAAATGACTGATTTATTATCTTTCTTTCAACTTTTATTGTTAGTAATATTCATTCTACGCCATGTTCATTATTAAGTTTTTAATGATTACTATAACATTAAGATCTAAATTATGTATTTTTAAAAGCTTTATTGTTAAACAAAATAATTTTTTTTTATCACTCTAATAATATGAGTCTGATTTTGAAATTTATAATATTTTTAAAATTGGACAGTATCTTTATCGATTCTTATCTGAACTAGTTAAATAAAAATCTGACTTACTTTATTTTAAATTGTTTAAATAAATAAATAATAAATAAATAAATTTATTTATTCTCTCCCACAGACAATGTTTGTAGCGATTTTAAGCAGTGAGATATTTACGTTATCATTTTATTGTTGTACTCGATTGATGTAGGTATTTTTTATATACTAGTTACAGCTAACCATCAACCCATAAGTGGAAAAACTAAGAATTAACTGAGGTGAAAATGTAAAGTCAACACAGAGATTGATGTACTCCTGAGGAATATCATTCACGACTGTCGTTCTAAACGGAGAATTGCCAACTGGCTGCAGGAATAACTTTTCGAGGCAAGGGAGTAAGTAAAACCAATTTCCAAGCTCAGGGCCGCTACTGAGAATTTTTTTATAGAAAAACCCATTAACTTTTTAATTTCCCCGCCCCGGTTTGAACCATGATCTCAAGATTTGCAGCTGAGCTCAAATATCCGCCCGTAACTAACGTATTAAATCGCAAAACACGTCTTTATTTAGTGCGTTTATACATTACATCTTGCAATATCTCTCAAACTATTGGTTGATATTGGATTTTTTTTTTATATAATAGGAATGCAGCCGGAATGTGCCAGATGGTAAATCGCCACCATCGCCTGTAGACATTGGCGCTGCAAGAAATATTAACCATTCCTTACATCGTTCCTTGGATCTTTAGTTACACTGGCTACAACAATACTAAGTATTGCTGTTTGCCGATTGAATATATGATGAGTGGTACTTACTTCAAAGGTACTTGCACAAAGTAAAACAAGGGTAAGACCGACTCATAAAACGTGTCGGCAAACGGCAGGATGCTAAATAGTACCGTCATGTTACTCCGAACTACTAACTACTATCTTGTGTGAGAGACGCGTAGACACTTCCTTGCTATATTATTGTAATATTAAATAGAATATATTTATTTTATTAACAAATCTATATATACATTTAACGTCATATTTATTTATTTGTAATCATTAAAATAAACATTAATTTCGATGTACACATTTCATGACGGATAATTTTTTTTTTAAATTAAATGTAAACGTGTCTTTATTTAAGTTTCGTGTCGAGAAGGCTCGTTTTAGACCTCCGTTGCTATATTGCGTGAACGACTTTCCCTTTCAATATTATTCTGTTGTAAGCTTATAAACTACTAGTTTTTGTATCGCGACGACGCCTAATAGCTTAATTTTCTTCTAAAAGTTAGATGAAAATAAATTTCTCGATTGTTCGAAACGTGACATATTATTTTTTCAAGTTTGAGCAAAATATCGGCTAATGTCATTTGTTTTTTTTTTCTCTGATTCAGGGTTCTTTTACAGGTGAAGACTGGAAAAAAAATGACAAATAGAAAAAACGGATGGTCATTTTTAATGTAGAAAATAATATTAAAAAAAAAAAATTTTTTTTAATGTAATATTCTAAATTAGTTTTGCAAATTATAGAATGAATAATTAATTAGTTACACCGATAAATTAAACTTGAAATAATTTTCGTCGGCGATGTCAATGACCGCAATTTATAAAATTTTATTTAAATAAAGAAAGGAGACGTAATTTATGTTGTTGCATATTTTACGAGTTTTCGGATGCAGGTCAGTCACCTCGTGATGCACTTTGGACAAAGCTAGGAGGCGATGTTTAGAGTGCATAATTTCTCTCACACACATACTGAGTGAGACAGTTATATATATTTTGCTATTGCATGTGTCCAGCTAAATATTTAACAACGGTATCAGCGTTGTCCAGTAGGTCCTGTAGGGCTATTCGGTTATAGGGGGGTTCACAGTGGAATACACATGTGGCACAATTTCAATGAAATTAGACACATGCAGGTTTCCTCACGATGTTTTCCTTCACCGTCAAGGACGAGATGAATTATAAACAAATTAAGCACATGAACATTCAGTGGTGCTTGCCCGGGTTTGAACCCACGATCATCGGTTAAGATTCACGCGTTCTAACAACTAGGCCATCTCGGCTTCTCGGCTCTTATTTTTGTCTAATAAACTAATACAGCCAGACATGAGACATAGTTATTAGTGGCCTTACTTATAAACTAGGTTGCTTAGTTAAACACTAATATTCTCCCTTATTGTAATCATTGATTTGACATTCGAAGGTGGCAGATAGGGCTTTATTTAACAACGTTATAAGTCCGGCCATAGATCTCCTTGGGAGCGGTTGTGCTGGTGTATTGATTTCCGATCAACAAATGTATCAACGACGCTTACGTGCTTAATTAAGAGCAGCTAAATATTTCATGCATATATAAAACTTTGCTTTGCTTAAACCTCATGTGATCATGGTATGATATTCTACCCCAAAACAGCAGTACTTGGTATTGTTGTGTTTCGGTTAAAAATGTGAGTGAGTCAGTGTAATTACAGGCACAGGGGACATAACATCTTAGTTCCTAAGGTTGGTGGCGCATTGGCGACGTGATGTGGCGATGTAAGTGCAATGCAAAACCATGCCAATGTTGGTGATTACAACCATAGCCCATATGCTAGCCCGCCTACCTATTCTAAAAAAAAAGGTTAATAATTTAAAAAAATAATGAGTGTTCTTTACCTGATAAACCATTAGTTCATAGTTAACCGTTTTAAATAAAATATCAACCTTTTATATACATTGATCGTTGAGAGAATTCATCTACTCTAGAGCCAGTGCTGGGTGTAGAATCAGGTCATGCGTACCATGAAAATGCATTGCCTTCGGAACTGAACAGACGTGAAAAACAACTCCGTAGGTTAATAAAAAAAAGGTTTTAATGCAGCTTGCATGATTTGGACTACATTCATTAACAAACATAACAAGTTTAATAAAAGCTCTTAAAATGAGCTTTTTGCAATGATTTTTATACGAAACATAAAAATTTAATTGTATATACATATGTGAATAGTTGAGTGTGTACCTGGTGGGGCGTTGCGCAAGCAAGGTAATTACCGCTACATCAGATCCCGTGGCGCTCCTCGTTAAGACGGAAAAGGTACGGGGAGGTTTTAGTGGGTAGGACGGTGGCCTTCTGCCCGGTGAGCCCCACATAACCGTTCCGGTCGTGGACCGGGCGGTAGGCGTAAATGCCTTTCCTCCTCGACAAAACAAAAAAAAAAGGTATTCTACCGCTAAACAACTATCTTAGAATTGTGTTAAACGTAACAGGTACAAGGGATGTAGCATCTTAGTTGCCAAGGTTGGTGGCGCATTGGCGATGAAAGGAATGGTTCACATTTCTTACAGTGCCAATGTCCAAGTGCGTTTGGTGACCATTTACCATCAAGTGGCCCATATGCTCGTCCGCCTTCCTGTTCTATAAAAAAAAGGTCCCAAGGTTGGTGGCGCATTGGCAATGAAAGGAATGTATTATATTTCTTACAGGACGAACGTTTAAGGGAGTTTATCATTTACCATTATTTATTTATTTCATGTCCTCCATTCAAAGCTTGTCTGGAAGAGATCGCTCTTTTAGCGATAAGACAACAGGTATCCCGTAGCTAGGAAGCTTGCTAAGAAGGCCCGCATGCCAGACCCGGTCGAAAGCCTTGGACACGTCAAGTGAAACGGCTAACGCTTCACCATACTTGTCCATGGCCTCGCCCCAGATGTGAGTAGCGTACACTAAGAGATCTCCTGTTGATCGATTCTGACGAAAGCCGTACTGCTGGTCCGATAGGAGATCGTTTTCTTCGAGGTACGCCAGGAATTTGTTATTCAATACACGCTCCAAACCTTTGCAAAGTATGGAGGTGATTGCTATGGGTCGGTAGTTGGCCGGGTCGGTACGGTTACTCTTCTTAGGTACTGGTTGTACGTTGGCAATCTTCCAGGCTTTAGGGACTTGAGCGGATTTAAGAGAGAGGCGGTACAAGCGTGTTAAAACAGGGGACAACTCAGGTGCACAATTCCTCAGGACTATTGCTGGAATCCCATCAGGGCCACTGGCCTTATTCACGTTCAAGGTGCGCAGAATTTTTAGGACCTCTCTTTGGCGAATTCGTATCTCTGGCATCATTGAGTCGCAAGGTGGTATATTTGGCGGTGAGGCACTTCCTGCATCGAGACGCGAATTTTCGGCAAACAGGGCCGCTAATAAGTTAGCCTTTTCTGTTGCCGTAAAGGCCAAGGATCCGTCAGGCTTCAGCAGTGGAGGCAGCGATGGACGACAGAAGTTTGTCTCAACCGACTTGGACAGAGACCAGAATGCTTTACTACCACGGGGGTAGGAAGCTAATTTGGCTCCAAGACGTCTAGTTCGGTTGAAACGAGCCTTCTTGAGAACCTTCTTGTAGGACTTGGCAGCAGAGTTAAAGGCTCTCTTCTTAGTCGCAATGTCCGGAGCTTTGGTGGTGCGGGCTGCTGCCCACGCTACAAACGCTGAGTTTTTACGGGCCTCAGCTGCGGCGCACTCAGCGTTGTACCACCTAGGGATCTTGCCATCCAGTGATACGTCAGCATATGGAATAAAGAACTCCATAGCCTGACATATCACTTCAGATATGGCTTGTTCGCAAACCCACCTGCAACACCCTAGGGCTTGCAGGTGCGCTGCCGGCCTTTAAGTGTGAACGCTCTCTGCTTTCCTTTAAAATAAGCTTAAAATTAAAGAAATGTCCGTGTATTTTTCGATATGCTTTTAGCTCATAAGTGAATTCTGTTTATAAATTAGATTATCGTTTATTATTATATAGCTGCTAGTACTATGCTGTATGTACTAATAACAATAACTGTATCCAAATGTTTTTTTTAACAATACTGTTAATGATGCATCGTGTCTCTTTTGGACGAGGGAAATCTAATAAAAGATATATTCATGAATAGCAGCGGTAGTTTAAAAAATAGGTTGTTTTGGGTACAGTAACAGCCTGTTAATATCCCACTGCTGGACCGAGGCCTCCTCTCCCTTTTAGAGGAGAAGGTTTGGAGCTTATTCCACCACGCTGCTCCAATGCGGGTTGCTTTTTTCTTCACCGTCAACCACGAGATGAATTATAAACACAAATTAAGCACATGAAAATTCAGTGGTGCTTGCCCGGGTTTAAGCCCACGATCATCGGTTTAGATTTCCACGGTCTAAGCACTAGGCCATCTCGGCTTTTTTTTTGTTTAGTGGGTGTTCGGCTCTCCTGAGTAAAGCGTACGGGATGACGTAGGTACGTCATGAGGTGTATTCGACTTTGACCAATAAATATTTTTTTGGTAATTTGAAAATAACCATATTAACTTAAAACGAAGAATTTAGAAATCACTAATTTGTAAAGATAAGATAGTGGGCAATATTTGTACGTGAACTTTAAGTTGTTTTAACTTTTGATAGACTGAACCAATTTTGATGAAACAAACCTAACCTAACCGTTACCTTGGATTACTCATTATAATCATTCAAATTTAAAACCTTTTTGACGATATATAGTTATAAATTATGTTAGACTAACATAGGTAACTTATTATACCATATATGTACACAATTTCTGAAATAAATTATTTTTAAACAGATACAAAAAAACATACATTTTCGATATATAAAATACTATATAATATATACGTGGGCGATATCATTCAATATCAAATTGTATTAAAAAATGTCTTTTCATGTAAATGTATACACTAGTCGGGTTTTACCCGTAATTGTAATTATAAATGCGGGGGGAGGACAGGGGAAGCCCCGACAAAGTTTGGAGGGTTTGATTATGAATCACCTACGTACTTCCTACGTACCTTATAGGGACGCTATATTTCTATCGAATGAGATATATACCATGCGATTTGCTAATAGCTCTGCTATGATATACACTACAAACAGTTCTCGATTAATATATATTTATTTATAATACAACACTATTCCACTTAACTACTTGTATACACTTTAATTTTCCACAGTTCCGATAACAACATCGCTGATTGTAAAAAACATATATTTTTCGCGAATCCATAATGTATATCATATTTTCATAAATTGTGATGGTAGAATAGAATAGAATAGAATATGCTTTATTGTAAAACAAAATAGTTACAGAACCATTATAAACATAAACATAAAAAAAACGAAAACTATTTTGTACAAAAGGCCGTCTTATCGCTAAGAGCGATCTCTTCCAGACAAGCTTTGAATGGAAGACATGAAATAAATAAATAATGGTAAATGGTAAACTCCCTTAAACGTTCGTCCTGTAAGAAATATAATACATTCCTTTCATTGCCAATGCGCCACCAACCTTGGGACCTTTTTTTTTATATAGAACAGGAAGGCGGACGAGCATATGGGCCACATGATGGTAAGTAGTCACCAAACGCCCTTGGACATTGGTACTGTAATAAATGTGAACCATGGCTTACATTGCCAATGCGCCACCAACCTTGGAACCTTTTTTTTTTATAGAACAGGAAGGCGGACGAGCATTTGAGCCACCTGATGGTAAGTGGTCACCAAACGCCCTTGGACATTGGTACTGTAAGAAATGTGAACCATTCCTTACATCGCCAATGCGCCACCAACCTTGGCAACTAAGATGCTACATCCCTTGTACCTGTTACGTTTAACACAATTCTAAGATAGTCGTTTAGCGGTAGAATACCTTTTTTTTGTCGAGAAGGCCATCGTCCTACCCACTAAAACCTCCCCGTACCCTTTTTGTCTTAACGAGGAGCGCCACGGGATCGCTTTAGCATGCTACCACCAGGTACATACTCAACTAATCACATATGTATATACAATTAAATTTTTATGTTTCGTATGAAAATCATTGCAAACGAGCTCATTTTTAAAAGCTTTTATTAAACTTGTTATGATTGTTAATTAATGTAGTTCAAATCATGCAAGCTGCATTAAAACCTTTTTCTATTAACCTACGGAGTTGTTTTTCATGTCGGTTCAGTTCCGAAGGCAATGAATTTTCATGGTACGCATGACCTGATTCTACACCCAGCACTGGCTCTAGAGTAGATGAATGAAACTCTTCAACGATCAATGTATATAAAAGATTGTTTTTTTAAAATGTTTTAACTATGAACTAATCGTTTATCAGGTAAAGAACTTTTTTCTTAGAATAGGTAGGCGGGATAGCATATGGGCCACCTGGTTGTAATCACCAACGCCCATAGACATTGGCATTGTAAGAAATGTTAACCATTCACATCGCCACATTACATTGTCAATGCGCCACCAACCTTGGGAAATAAGATCCCCATCCCTTGTCCCCAGTCCCTTGTGCCTGTTATTACACTGGCTCACTCAGCCTTCAAACCGGAACACAACAATACCAAGTACTGCTGTTTTGCGGTAGAATATCTGATGAGTGGGTGGTACCTACCCAGACGAGCTTGCACAAAGCCCTACCACCAGTGGTTTATAAGTAAGGCCGCTAATAACAAAGTTTTATGTCTGGCTGTATTATAGTTTATAAGACAAAATTATATTCTGTTTGTAAATTCTCAGTGTCAAACGTTTTTACATGTAATATCATCGTTTATAAATTAAAAACGATTGTAGCCCGAAATTCAAAAGGAAAAAGAGATTTAATCGGCAGGTTATTTTTACAAATTTAACCTTTTGGTATAAAAAAAAAAAACAAATAAAATGAGATAGTATCGATAATAGGATGAATAATTTATACCTTCGCAACAATATCGCAATTTAACGACATCAAACTTGACAGTTGACTATTAAGCGCGCGAATCTATTTGAGCAATATTACGTGATGTGCGTGTGAATTTAGCGAATAATTAGAAAGCGGTGACATAATCGAGAACCGTGTTTTATGTGGTTTTAACGTCTGGTTTAATTCATTGACTCTTGTTAATATTTGATTGTTGATATGCTCAATTAATTAGTAATTTTCTATGTGGGATTATGTTAGTATTTAGTGACGTTAGTACATATATTTAACGGTACAGCGGAAATCACCAGAGTAAAATACAAGTATAGTTCTCGTATTTCACTATATATCCATATATTTGTCCATATCCGTATTAAAGAAATAAATTTGATCCGCATTCATTATTAAAACACTAGTTTGAGAAAAAAATAGCAGATATTATAGTGCACAAGTGTATAAGCAAACACAGGTGCACTCTCTATTCCCTTACTCTCATAATCCTATGGGACGGCAATCCGACACGACCGGAAATAGTTCAGGCGCAGGACCAATTTTAATGCTTTCCTAGGCACGGGAGTGTACACACTTCCAGATTCCGCTATTGAGAATTATTGACAGAAAAACCCAATAACTTATTATTATTAATTACAAATACGATAGACGTCAAATATGAATCTATACAAATTTTTCATCTCGATATCGAATTTTACCGTTAAGAGAAATTCCAAAAAAAACCTTAGCAGTCTACATCATAAAAGGACCTCGTTTTCGTATATTTAACCGAGTTTAAAATAAGAGATTTTTTTTCGTAAATATTGGAGAAAAACTTTTTCCAGTTCTAGTGGTAGGTCCCATACATGTATATTTTTTTCTCGTTTTGAGCAAAAAAATTTGTTTCTTAGACTGTCATCATTGTTAAAAATATATTTGTAAAAAAAAAAAACAAAAAACAATTTTATGTAATATATTAATTTATTTTATCTATATTTTAGTAGCTGCCAACTCGGGCTGGTTATAGTCTGTGGAACTGCACAGCTTCTTATAGAACTCCTTTGACGATTTGCACCTTTCGCTGACACAGTGTGGACATCTGAAATTAAAAACTTAGTTACTATATTGAGACTGAATGAAGAATTTTTTTTATTGTATGTCATAATTGACAAAAAGTTCCACGTTCCCCGGCTCCTTTTTTTTTTTTTAGGTATACAAGCTACCAATGTCCAAACTCCGTGCTGACACTGACAATTACTTTACTTGACCAAAAAAAAAAAAAATACTAGTAAAATTTCGAGACCAAGATCTTAAGATATACAGCCACATACTTCCTTAGTCTCTATATATTACCTAGATAGGAACTGTCTGGAGACGCTCGGGCCGTCATTAATGTGCTTCGCGACAACATCCGCCATTGCAGCGATGAATATCGGATGATCGTTGGGAGCTGATGCGCGTTCGATCTGAGTGATACCAGCCTGAAAAAAAAAGAATTTATTATACACGTAACACTCAAAGTTTATCACAAAACCTCAGGGACGCATGAATACAAATCTATACTAATATTTATACATGCGAAAGTCACTCTTGTTTGTTACGCATTCACGGTTAGAACACTTAACAGATTCCCTTCGAACCCCAACTACAATTCCCTTCAATCATTTTACGTGTGGTAAAGGAAAATGAAATGTCTGCTTAACATTTAAAGTCCATATTTGCTTGAAACATAAATAATGAACGCTCTATGACGTCATATGCTATAGTGACGACTATTTCTATGCCCAAATATTTGACGCTTTTGTGTTTTAATTTCTCTTATTATATGTAGAACAGCGTTGCAGCGCGTTTGATATTCATCGTACATAATTGTAGTTTTTGTTTTATAATATACATAGCTGGGCAATTGTAACACATAGACATTGACGCCTTAAGGAATATTAACCGTTCCTTACATCGTCAATGCGCCACAAATCTTAATGAAATAATATGCCTTGTGCCTCTAGTTACACTGGTTTATATACCTTTTAAACCGAAACAGCAATACTAAGTATTACGACGGTAGAATATATGAGGAGATAACTGCGTCGTTGCCTAGTGGCTTGATGTAAGGCCGCAGACCCGGACGTCCTGGGTCAAATCCCAGGTCGGACCAATATAAAGTTATTGGGTTTTTCTGGCGAAAATTCTCAATAGCAGCCCGGAGTCTCGAAGTTGGTATTGTGTACACTCCCGTGCCTCGGAAAGCACGTAAAGCCGTTGGTCCTGCGCCTGAAATCTTTCCGGTCGTATCGGATTGCCGTCCCATCGGATTATGAGAGTTAGGGAATAGAGAGTGCACCTGTGTTTGCGCATACACTCGTGCACTATAATATCTCCTGCGCAGTTAGCTAATCTCTCTTGAGATTGGCCGCCGTGGCCGAGAATGATGAATTGTTATCACCACAGATACGATAAATAGAAGAATTACCTCTTTAGCTACTTCATCACAGTATTCTATATCAAGTTCGTGTAATGTTTCTATGTGCTCGTTAACGAACGCTATCGGTACAAGGATCATGTGTTTGACGCCTTTCTTCGCGTATGCCTGAAAAAGAAAAATACATCGTCAAATGATTTTAATTATATTCAAAAAAAAATTGGATTTTGGGGATTACCCTTAAATATTACAAATTAACAGTTGTTGTTCTATAAGACTATTTAATTGAAATATATGAATTATTATGGTTAAATCTTATCGAGGGCATAGACATAGAGCAGTTTTCATGTGGAGTTGCCATATAAGATTTTAATTTTTATTATTTTATATCTCTTCTTACATTTAAATAAATACCACAAGTACCTCTGATACTAGATTTTTATACAATTCAATTAAAAGAGGAACGTAGATAAATTAATTTGAGATAAACCATTCAAGGTCATATTTATTTATCTTTACTTCTATTTATTTCTTTGCATTTAATGTCGTTTTACAAATGTTATGATTTCTAATAGGTATCTTAATCATTTCGCCCACGATAAGAAAGTCAATATATCTGTAAACAAGTACATATTGAATTAATATATATAATATAAAATGTATATAAAATATTTTATGGTTGAAAATATTTGTAAATAAAACATTTTTAACTTGAGTACAAATATATTTTTTAATTATTTGACTGCATCATTGACCTTAAATGCGATTTGTTTGAAATGAAAACAGCGCCATCTAGTGACAATAATCGGAATTCAACGTCAACGCTATCGAATAGCAAACGAGTTGTTTTTTGAATATAGAAACGTAACATAGATATTATACCTTTATTGCGTCGTCCGTGTACGGCTGTAACCATGGCAACGGTCCGACTTTACTCTGCCACACGAGCCGGTGCGGGTTGGGGACGGAGAGCTGCGCCATCGTCGCGGATACGGATGCCGCTACCTCGTGGGGATACGTATCTCCTCGGGATACCGCCTGTATTCAAATTATTAAAAAAGTTAATCCTTGGAAAAGACGTTCTATTAAGTTATTTGAGTATATTGTATGATATATATATGTATAAAAGTATGTATATATATATAATGCTATTCCCCGATGTTTCCTGCAAGCATCTTAGGGGTTGTCTGGAAGAGATCACTACTTCAATGATAATACGCCTTGCATGCTATTATTTTAAGTTTTTTTTTTGTTTTCACTTTCATATTTGTTTTTTTTTATTGTTAAAAAAATATATATCTCGTGGGACATTATTCACACACGCCTATCTGATCCCAAACTAAGCAGAGCTCGTACTATGGAAACCAGACAACTGCTATACTATATATACTACTTTTCTTTTGTAAATATATACTTATATAGATAATTACACCCAGACTCAGGACAAAGACATATTCATGCACACAAATGTCTGTCCTGGGTGGGAATCGAAACAACCTTCGGCGTGAAAGGCAAGTATCTACCAACCACGCCAACCGGCTCGTATTGATTATTATTATTATTCCTAAACTGACTAAACCACATAGATTTAAAATCCAAGCTCACCTTTAATGGTAAGCTGTGCGCAGTGAACATTATCAACACTTGATCCCTTATCTTCCCATCGAACAATTGTAACTTCTCTTTGATCCTTTCCGCGAACACTTTTGCTAAATTGATATTCGTCGCCCATCTTTCGATCAGTGAAAATTTTATTTTCGGCAATGATCTGAATAAAAAAAAAAAAAAACGACTTTAAAAACCAATATAGACAATTATTATACTTTTAAGGAGTATAATTTTAATGAAAATTTTGAAAAATATCGTCTGGAAGCACAGACAAATCACCAATCAGTATCATATTACCATAAAAATCCAATTTGCATTTTGGTATGATAAAATGTCTTCAAACTTCAAGACCGACTGCGTGATTGTCTGTGGTCATCGGCGGCCATATTTAAATTGCGCGTTCAATTGAATATTAATTTACCTGTTTTTATAAAAATCTGCAATGGCATTCAAACTCGATCCGGTGGTGGCGCAACTGTATTGAGGATATTGAGAGAATATTATAGCTCTCTCTACACCATCCCTGATAACAAAATAGAGGAAACAAATGAGAATTTATATTCTAAAGCCAAACAGCAATACTCAGCATTGATATGTTCCAATTAAAAGGATGAGTACAGTACAGTAACAGCCTGTTAATGTCCCACTGCTGGGCTAAGGCCTCCTTTCCCTTTTGAGAAGAAGGTTTGGAGTTTATTCCACCACGCTGCTCCAATGCGGGTTGGTAGAATACACATATGGCACAATTTCAATGAAATTAGACACATGCAGGTTTCCTCACGATGTTTTCCTTCACCGTCAAGCACGAGATTAATTAGAAACACAAAATAAGCACATAAACATTCAGTGGTGCTTGCCCGGGTTTGAACCCACGATCCTCGGTTAAGATTCACGCGTTCTAACCACTAGGCCATCTCGGCTTTGAACCTTGCATTGTCATGATATCATTGGTCGAGATCGAGAATGTAGATTCTATCGAGAAGACCGGTGAAAAATTCAGTATTTAATCGTTTTAACAATTAGAAAATGTACATGTAATAGTCATAGACATCCTGTATATCATGAAAATCATCCTGAACATCAACGAATACTAACGACGATCTCTTCTATCATTTATATATCATCCTGTATATATAGCGTGATTTCATTTTAAAAAAAACATGAATTTTAATTATAAATGCAAAAGTCGTTCTGTCTGTACGTCACGCTTTAACGGCTAAACCACTAAACCGATTTTGGTGAAATTTGTTATGTAGCAAGCTCGCATTCCCAGGAAGGACATAGGCTACTTTTATATACCTTAAACCTACCCCTTTCCCCAACAGGCGGGCGAAAAGTAATGTAAAGTGGTAAAGAACTTACTTTTCCACAGCGTTTAAAGCCTCTTCGGTAAATGGGGGCACGTATCTAAAAGCTATGTAGTGTTTATGGGGGGCTGTTTCTGGTAGCATCTGGTCCAGTGCCCTCGTCAGCAGCTTTCCTGTGAACCGAATTGGAATTGAAATATAAAAAACAACATAATACGTGTACGTCACGGGACGCCGATATGATAAATCACCATCTGAGGCGTTACAGCCGCGGGTGGGCCTTAACCTGGTCCAGTAAATCTCTCCAGTCCAATTTGTGGCTTTCCCTCTCCAACTTGTCACCCCTAAGATCTTGGTATCCCGTTCCACGCCGTCTAACCATCTGAGCTTGGGCCTGCCTCTACTTCTGCGACCTTCTGGCCGGCCTTCCTGGAGGCGTTTGGGTACACTATTCTCGTCCATTCGTACTACGTGCCCTGCCCAGCGCAGGCGTCCGATCTTTATGATCCTATTGACGTTAGGTTCATCGTACATTTGGTATAGCTCGTGGTTATAACGCGATATGATAAATATTCTTCTTCCTGCCCTTATCCCACTACGTGGGGTAGGCACGACATGTTTTTTCCTTCCACTTCTCTCTGTCACTCGTCATCTCAGCACTTACACCTTTCATACACATATCCTTTCTTACGCAATCCATCCACATTTTCTTCGGCCTCCCCCGTCCCCTATATCCATCAACATTCATACTCATCACCCTTTTAGTAACATGCCTTTCATTCCTCCTCATTACATACCCATACCCAACTAATCTATTACTCTTCAACTTTTCAACTTTTGGTGCTCTAACGCGATATGATAAATATGGAGTAAAATTTAACACAAAATTTAATAAAAGAATTTGATTTTCGTTAACGAAATATATATGTTTTTCTTATTATTATAATAGTACATAACAACGAAGTATATAGGAGCATACGCGCAACGCACACACAAGGGAGTACAAAGCGACGTCGGAGACGGCAAACTACGTCTTAAGAGAGCGTCAAACCGTTTGTCGTCACGGTATACGAGTCGGTTTTATATAACCAACCCGCATTGGAGCAGCGTGGTGGAATAAGCTCCAAACCTTCTCCTCAAAAAGAGGAGAGGAGGCGTTTAGCCCAGCAGTGGGACATTCACAGGCTGTTACGGTTGTATATAATATGTATCTATATAACTAGTGGCTAAATATAAGGCCGCAGATCTCGAGGTCTTGTGTTCAAACTCCAGGTCGGACCGATGAAAAGTAATAGTGTTTTTCTTTCAAAGATTATCAGTAACAGTCCGGAGTCTGGAAGTTAAAAGTGTACACTACCGTGCCTCGGCAAGCGCGTAAAGCCGTTGGTTCCGTTCCTGAACTCTGGTCGTGCCGGATTGCCGTCCCATCGGATTATGGGAGGGGATAGTGAGTGCACCTGTGTTTGCGCACACACTTGTGCACTATAATATGTCCTTCACAGTTATCTAATCTCTCATGAGATTGGCCGCCATGGCCGAAATCGGTTTGGATAAAATCATTATTATCATATTGCAACCAAGTATATACTAGATATAAGCACTATATACACACAAGGCAATATAGAGCGGCGGCGGAGAGGATCGTGTTCTGTCACGGCATACGAGGTTATAGGTAAAAAGTCATTGATTTTGAAATTACAGACACTTTTTTCACTTTCTTTCGCGTAAACAAAGTTATAAACCTTTTTTCGTATCTTATGTATTACATATGCATTGGATAAAAATTTACATTCTTTATTGACGTTAAACTATAATCACCTTGTAAATCCGTCCATTTGTAAATTGGGGAACCCCCTCCGATTTCCATGTACTTTTTCTTAACTTCCTCTGATCGTCGACTGGCTATCCAGGGCCCGAGCTTGCTCTGCACCGGCAGCTGTATCATGTCGCGATCTGTCATTATCCTGAGTAGGTAGTCGGGTACCTGGAAATACATAGCTCATTACGAATACATAGAATAATTGCCATAAATTGCAGAATTGCGGGGTTTGAAACCTTAAGAGCATGCTTTAAATACCGCTGGACTAATTCGCCTAGAGTTTCGTACACTCGTGAGGCGTTATGTCCATATTTCTTTATCTGTATCCCTTACAGCGTGAATGCTAAACGTCATGATGATCGGTTGAGTAATTAGCACGTGAGAGCGTAGCAAGCACACTTACACTTTTATAGTATTAGGATTTCTCTCTCTCTCTCTCTAAGGAAAACATTTAAAGGTTATTTCACGCCGCTCCAAGCGATTGTTGGAAAATCACGCCATACTTTATAAACCAAACATTATGAACGTGAAAACTGTATAGTTGCTCTGATTTTCCCACGTTTTGTTTTATAGAATAGGAAGGCGGACGAGCATATGGGCCACCTGATGGTAAGTGGACACCAACGCCCATAGACATTGGCATTGTAAGAAATGTTAACCATCGCTTACATCGTCAATGCGCCACCAAATTTGGGAACTAAGATGTTATATCCCTCGTGCCTGTAATTACAATGGCTCACTCGACCTTCAAACCAGAACACAACAATACCAAGTACTTCTGTTTTGCGGTAAGATATCTGATGAATAGGTTGTACCTACCCAGACGAGCTTGCACAAAGCCCTACCACCAGACAAAACCTCCACTTTCGAGCAAAGGGTTTTTAGTAAATTCAACCATAGCTCCAATATTGCTTGGTGAGAATACACATGTAGCCAAACACACAGCCAAACATGAGATGAAGACAGCGGTCCCTTCGCAGGTTTTACACCGTAATCATCTCTGAATCATCTAGAAGTGTCTATGGTAACATTGATAATTTTTTTTTCTCCTTTTACCTGATCTGTTGTCTTCGGTCCTCCCATATTCAACATAATTATAGCAGTCTTCGGGTTCTCTACACTTTGAGTCAATAATCGAACATGATTCGAACATCTTAACGCAATTCTTGAGCTGTGTCGATCTGGAATAGCCGTTTAACAATTTAATTTTTCAATTACTTTTCATTTCATTTATTAGGAAAACACAAAATTCCTAAGTAAATAACTTAAAGAAATATACAAGCAATACCGTAACAGCACATGAAAATTCAGTGGTGCTTGCCCGGTTTGAACCCACGATCATCGGTTAACATTCACGCGTTCTTACCACTGGGCCAACTCGGCTTTCCATATACAACCAATAAAGTTTACAAAAACATTTTACATAGACAGCATAAATATACGTATCAATTACGCAAAGTCGTTGGATTTCTTAGATCATTGTATTCGATTATATAATAAGTTTTCATAGATAATTTAAAATTTCCCGATTCATAAATTTAAAAAAAAAAAATGTTTTCGTTTGAAAACGTACGTATCTTGATCCGTGATACATGTATTCGGATATGAGTGAGAGTGACTCATTGACTTTTTCAATAACTTAACTCACATTTGCACTATTTAGTCTTAGTTTAACCATATGTTTACTCCCGACGTACTCGGAGGGACCAAATTATGAACGAAATAAGAACTATATTTCACTGTTCTCATCACTTTAATAAATTTGATCGATTATGTAACATTGACATTACGTACACGTATTATTACAAAAAAACTTAGACAGCGTGATTCAGGAATTTCAAAAAATGAATAAACGCCATCTATTGACAATTAGTAACAAACATGTTTACTCTTAACACCATTGTTAACCTTTTTTATAGTTCCTATGTTTTTTATTGAGTACCACTATGTAACATTTATTTTATATTTTTTTTAATTTATAGATAGTCTTGATTTATGTGCTTGCTGTGATCTCCTTTAATTGAAGGAGCGCATATATTTTAAAATATTATTCCACGATGTAATGTACTCGTAAGTGTGTATCCTTTGTTGGGGATCCTTTGTAAATAAATAACCATCAATTTCGATGTTTCTCATATACCTCGCGTCCAGTTACTCTTAGTCCATTATTTTTTTAACTGTGGGAAGTCCGAAACCATAAACAATATACAGATTCTATCTTAAGAAACACTAAGTCTATTTTATGGGATTTTTTAAGCTACTAACGCTTTACCTACAGCTACGTCGTAATTCAGGATAGTTATATACGAAATAAATTTCCACAGCTCTTTCTTAAAAATGAGGTATTTTCGTACAAACTTTCACCCCTTTCTTAATCTACTTTGTAAAAGGAATCCGTATGTAAATTTTCTTAGTTTATGTCAGTCAGCTATTATTTTATATATAGCTGTAATAGGTAATATCTAATAAATAAAAAGCCGAGATGGCATAGTGGTTAGAACGCGTGATCTTAACCGATGATCGTGGGATCAAACCCAAGCAAGCACCACTGAATTTTTATGTGCTTAATTTATGATCATAATTCATCTCGTGCTTTACGGTGAATGTAAACATCGAGAGGAAACCTTCATGTGTCTAATTTCACTGAAATTCTGCCACATATGTGTTCCACAACCCGCACTGGAGCAGCGTGTTGAAATAAGCTCCAAACCTTCTCCTCAAAAAGGAGAGGAGGCCTTAGCCCAGCAGTGGGACATTAACAGGTCGTTACTAGTAGGTAATATCTACTTCTAACGATTAACTATAAACGTAATCGTGTAATTAGCTCCGTTTACGCATTTATTCATCTTATTCACCTTCGTCTGCATAAATAAAATAATAGGTTTAGTTGAATATTGTCTTCATTAAAGTGGTTCTGGGAAAATTGGCAACTCTTGTGTTACCAACACGCGTTAATAGCAACAAATCCGTTTTTGTAATTTATAATTATATATCGCAACTAAGTATATAGAATACGCACACAAACAAGAGAGTAGAGACCGGCGGGGGTTATGACGACATGAATAATTGAGAAATAAAATTTATATCAACATAATAATAATTAAATCCAATTACTGTGCAGACACGTAAAACTCCACCGAAAAATTACACGTTTACTTAAAAATTGAAAAAAAAAATAGGTATATAAAAATTAAAGTTCGATTATTTACCGCAAATTCATGTAAGTAACAACACTAATCTACATAAGAAACACTAAAGGTCATTATTAATTATACCTTGATAAATTCTTATCGTAAATATAAAAAAAAAAACTTGCATAACATTATAATAATACATTCTAAATTCATTTACTGATCTTTTCTTTATGCGGTTATACTACTGATAATAAATAACTTATGAATGCAAAAGCATTGGAATTCGTCTTATTAACCGCTAACATAAAAATCTCCCAATAAACTGTGACTTGATTATTTTTACTGAAATTCGATACGAACCCAACTCGGTTAAACCAAAGACTCTGGTATACTGCATTTTATAAGATAGCAATTAAACAAACAAGGCCGATTTGTATTATAGAATAGTACTGTTAATTGTGACGGGCAGTGGAGGATGTGTACGCTAGCCTACATCCTGTTCTGTACCATAAACCTTCCCGGGTGAACACATAACAGATAAATAAATTTTCATCGCAATCGGATCAATTGTTAACTAACACAATGAGAACAAACATGCAATATAATTTTTATTTATAAAGATAGATTATAAATATGATTATTTGACTAGATACGAGTAAACTTTTAAAACACTCTTGAATCTTCATTTTCATAAATTGAATATAAAACTACAGGCCATTGATATAAATACCATAAATATGGCAACTGCGATAAGGAGTAAGTTTTTAAATTGATAATAATATATTGAGTACAAAAATAATCTAATGTCATGGATGTATAATTAGATACCACAGCTATTCAAATTCCATATAATATTACAAAGTAAAAAAGATTATATATACATTTCTCTTAACAATGTAAAAGATAGATTGGTAATAGATGCTTACAATGTAGTTAAATGTGCATCATTTGCCAACAGATTTATTTTAAGCTTTGGTATTTAAATTAATTTCCTTTGTCAATTGTGCCATTGAATAGTTTAATTATTTTATTGAAATAAGTCATATAAATTTAAATGAATAAATTAAAAATTTTTTCTTCCTTTATGGACTTAGGTACTACAGTTTCATCCAAGATTAAATTTTTTTTCCATTACACTTAATGAAAATATGTAAGAACAATTATTATAAAATTTCTATTTTAAATGGTGTTTTTAGTTTACAATGTTTTTGTTAATGTAATTACATCGGGATTATCATAATACTTTTAACCTAAGCTGGGGCAGAAATTTTTTCATAACTTTTACAAAAAAGTTGTTTCAAATATTAAAAACAATCATTTTTGAGGTAGTTTAAAATGGCAAATGTAAATAGTGAAATCAATATTAATAATAATAAATTATATTCTTCTAAAAAAAAAATGTTTATTCAATAAGTACTATTTTTTTTATGTTACATATTTTGTATAGTCATTCTCGTTTATTGAGTATTCACATAAACTATTATAAAAATCTTTATAAGCTTAAATAAAATGTTTCATAGTCTATATTTTTTTCTTAGTAAGAATAATGGCAGAATAATAGAAAAAAAAAACAAATATATTAATAAAAGTCAAAAACTTACACATTGAGGTCAGCATCTTAATATAAGTTTTATTTATTATACAAGTATTTAAATAAATTTGTTCTTAAAAGATCAGGTATAAAATCACTTTTTTTAATTTAAATAAATACAATGGGTAAGGTACTTAAAATATTTAAATAGTCTAATTTCTATGACAAAGTTTACACAATTCGGTACAATTTTGTAACATAAGTGAGGTTGTTTCACTGACTTGATATATTAATTTATTAAAATTCTAAATGTCACTAATCAGAAACATATCAAATCTGACAGTTTTTCGGTAAAAATACGATAATAACCATAGACATGGCCAGATTATTAACAAAATAATGTTAATGACATATTTATTGACTAGCTTGGCCCGCGCCATAATCTAAATCCAGTTAAACGGGATAAATAGGCAAAATGATAATTTTATAGGTTTTTTTTTTTATATTTGCCGGGAGGGCAAATGACTCTACTCCACCTGATGTTAAGTGGTAATAGAGTCCAAACGCGACGACGGCCAGTACAGACGGGAAGAAGATTCTGCACTAGCCGCCCTCGCCTTGCCGGCCCGCAAGATGCCTCTTCACGCCTCGTTTGAAGGAACCCGGGTCGTAAGAGGAACACGTGAGCTGGTAAGGAATTCCACATCGTGACATCGAGAGCCAGCACGCGTAGACTTGTGAAGGAAGGGGAAAGCAGGAATTAGGGAGAATAATTCCTCAGAGCACTCGCCGTGATACAGTCGGTAGAAAGCGCTCAGCGCTGCTATCTCTCGACGCAATTATAAAGGCTCGAGGGTGTTAGTGACCTTTACGTCGCCAATAATGCGGACCGCACGTCGCTGCAACCGATCCAAGGCCTCAAGTAGGTACTTAGCGGAGCCATCCCAAAGGTGCGAGCAATATTCAACGCAAGACCGTACCTGTGTTTTGTACAGCAGGCACAGTTGTTGTGGCGTGAAAAAACGCCGCACCTTGTTCAGAACTCCGAGTTTCCGTGAGGCTGTTTTTATCACAGCCTCGATGTAATCCCTTGGACTAAGGTCGCAGCGAACGTCCATTTCCAGCATGGCGATTTTGCTTTGTATCACCAGCGGAGTGCCACAGAGGGAGGGAAGAGGGGAAAATGGTGACTTTTTCGCTGTGAGAGCGCATACCTGTGTTTTCTTGGCATTGAACTCAACAAGATTATCAGAGCCCCATTTAGCGATGAGCTCTAACGTCCTATTGAGTTCAATGACAAGATCCTCCCGCCTCAATTTCCGCTCGCCCAGCCACTGAACGGCCGTGGTATCCACCATGCACTGTACTATCGTCTGCATAGCAATGAATGTTCCCGAGAGAGAGCATATCATTGATATGCAAAAGAAAGAGTGTAGGAGATAGCACAGATCCCTGGGGCACACCAGCATTCACTACATAGAACTGAGAAGCGCAACCATCAACTAAAACACGAAGGCTGCGCTTGTGTAGGAAGCTGGCAATCCAGGTGCAAAGCCGAACAGACAGACCATATGCCGGCAGCTTGGAGAGAAGACTTCTGTGCCAGACCCTGTCGAAAGCCTTGGAGATATCGAGGCTGATAGCCAACGATTCCCCATGCTTGGTGATAGCTTCACCCCAGAGGTGTGTTACGTACGCTAGAAGATCACCTGTAGACCGTAATGGATCAGTTGGTTGCTTAAAATCCGTTCCATCACCTTACAAAGTACTGAGGTGATAGCTATTGGCCGATAATTTGGCGGGTCAGACCGATCCCCTTTTTTGAGAACCGCTTGCACATTAGCTCTTCTCCAAGCCTCCGGCACACATCCCGAAGAAAGAGATAGTTGGAACAGGTGCGTTAACACGGGAGACAGCTCCGCCGCGCACTTCTTCAGCACTATAGCTGGTATTCCATCGGGACCGCTAGCTTTTGAAGTGAAGCTCGAACATCAAGCGATTGCAGCTCCGCACGCACATCACGCTGCCTGATTTTGATGTCAGGCATCGTGTCCACAAGAAGGTATTACTGGTGGCAGCGCACTACAATCATCGATGACGGAGTTATCGGCAAAGAGTTTAGCCAGGATATCAGCTTTCTCCTGCGGACTGTGAGCTAGCGATCCGTCCGGACTTCTGAGCGGTGGCAGCGAAGGTTGGCAGAAATTGTTTTGTAGAGACTTGGTCAGACGCCAGAAGCTACGAGAGCCCCTAGGATGTGAAATAAGGTCATGACCAATCTGTACAATGCGCTGTGCATCCGCTCATCCGCTGGGCTGATCAACCAGTTGGGTCAAGTCATGTGTGAGAGTAAAAGCATGAGCAGTCCTTCCAGCATGGTCAGTTTTGAGGGATTTCAACCATGATTCATGGTGAGCATTAAAATACCCCAAAAAAACCAATTCCGCGTTAGGAAACTGCTCTTTCGCAGCATCTGCCACCCGACTAAGATGGTCAAATAATCGGCTTGTCTCCAAGTCATCATTGTGGGATCTGTAGAGGCACACGTAGACCCGACTCTGACGAACCAGATCCACACGTACCACCAACATGGAGAAGGAGGGGTCCTTCAAGCAGCGCAGTCGGTGACAGCAAACATCCGTCCTGACGAACAAGCATACTCTGGCTTTCGCTTTGAAGGATTCTTCAAGCATGTAGCCGGGATAATTAAGGTAGCTGGCCGTGCTGTCTCGAGATGGTGGTGGACAGCGTTGAGGTTAGCGTGGAATCCACGGATGTTAGTGAACTCGACCTCAAACAGCGTGGGTATGGTGGGGGTGTGCACCGCTGTACGACCGTTATTCCTGCTTTGATGCGCTACCATATGGGAAAAAAGAATGGAAAAGAGAGGTGAAGCGACTGACGTATTGCCACGATAGCGATGTGCAAAGTGTGGAGGCGTGTTTACCCAAGTGGTTGCCAAAAGGGAAACTATACTGACCCGCCGGACGGAAGGGCCCCCGAACCCCCCCGGAAGTGGCCGCCGGGACCCACCTTCCGGTCACCAACCGGCACGACGGTCCACCCCGAGATTATGCGTGGCCTGGTGGGGCAGCCTCGCGTGCTGCTTAGGCACGCACGGGCCCCTGTACTATACCCACTGGCGGCCAGCGGAATAGCCGTTTCTTCGGGTCTCCCTGTCCAGCAGGGCAATACAGTTTCCTCCGGCATTGGTTCAGCAGCCGTCTCCACTGGACCAACACCCATCGCGGCAATACTCGCTCGGGCACTGGCTGTACGCTGGCTGACCTTGAAACGCGGCTGCAGCCACTTCACGAGATTTTCACCATGCAAACATTTTACACCATGTAACAAACCAGGCGGATGTTTGTCATCCTACCACTAGATGAGCAGATGGTCGCTCAGATATCCCTTAGTCGCCTCTTACGACACCCATGGGAAAGGGGCAGTGAAATCTATTCTTTCTCCGTCACTGCACGGATAAAATTTCTTGACGCTGTGATAAAGCGTCAAGAAATTATATATAATAACTAATGTTTACAACACACAACCTTTTGAATTTTTTTTATTTTTTTTAATATATAGGCTAGCGCTTGACTGTTAACACACCTGATGGAAAGTGAGATACAGTCTAAGGTGGAGCGCGCTTGCCTAGAAGGTGCCTATTCACTCTAGTCTTGAAGGTACCCACATTCTTCCACTTGAGGGTATTCCAGACCTTGGCGGTGCGTATCAGAAACGAGGATGCAAATCGTTTCATACGTGTCTTAAATACGTCAACGTCAACTACGTATGGGTGTAGATCTTTTCGATGCCTCACAGTTCTGAAGTAAAAAGGTGACGGGGGAACCAAATCAAATAGTTCCAGAGCACACTCTCCGAAATATATCTTGTAGAATACCGACAGACGGGCAACCTTACGACGATGTTCTAAGGTCTGGAGTTTTGTGACCAGTGTCTGGTCGCCAATGAGTCTTCTAGCACGACGAATCTAAAGCATCAAGCTGGTACTTAGCCGAGCCGTCCCATAAATGGCTGCAGTACCCCATGCACGGTCTGACTTGGGCTTGATATAAAGTCAGAAGCTGTTCTGGTGTTAAGTACTGTTGAGGTCAGAATGACCTTGTTGAGGATGCCAAGTTTTTACCAGCAGTTTTAGCTTTGGATTCATCAATGTATTGTCCAAAGATGAGTTTGGATGTTAATGTAACTCCTAGAAGCTCAATACTGTCGGTGATGGGTACAGATACATTCCGGAAAGTCGGAGTCAGGTGGAATGGACTCCTCTTGGCGTTGAACAAACACGCTTGAGTCTTGGCAAGGTTAAATTTGACTTTGTTATCATCGCCCCAATTCGATACCTCTTCCAATGTCAAATTGATGCGTTCTACCAAGGCCTCCCTGTGCTCAAGAGTTTCTGTTGCACTAGCCGAGATATCACCGGATATGTATCTCTCCGTTACAGTGCTGTCGTCTGCGCACCCAAAGTTATCGGGTTTCAGCAGGTATCCCGTAGCTAGGAAGCTTGCTAAGACGACCCTCATGCCAGACCCGGTCAAAAGCCTTGGACACGTCAAGTGAAACGGCTAACGCTTCACCGTACTTGTCCATGGCCTCGCCCCAGATGTGAGTAGCGTACACTAAGAGATCTCCTGTTGATCGATTCCGACGAAAACTGTACTGCTGGTCCGATAGGAGATCGTTTTCTTCGAGGTACGCCTGGAGTTTGTTATTCAATACACGCTCCAGACCTTTGCAAAGTATGGAGGTGATTGCTATGGGTCGGTAGTGGGCCAGGTCGGTACGGCTATTTTTCTTAGGTACTGGTTGTACGTTTGCAATCTTCCAAGCCTAAAGACTTGAGCGGGTTTAAGAGAAGGCACAACGCGGTACAAGCGTGTTAAAACAGGGGACAACTCAGGTGCACAATTCCTCAGGACTATTGCTGGAATCCCATCAGGGCCACTGGCCTTATTCATGTTCAAGTTGCGCAGAATTTTTAGGACCTCTCTTTGGAGAATTCGTATCTCTGGCATCATTGAGTCGCAAGGTGTTTGGTGGTGAGGCACTTCCTGCATCGAGACGCGAATTTTCGGCAAACAGGGCCGCTACTAAGATAGGCTTCACTGTTGGCGTAAAGGCCAGAGATCCGTCAGGCTTCAGCAGTGGAGGCACGGATGGACGACAGAAGTTCGTCTCAACCGACTTGGACAGAGACCAGAATGCTTTACCACGGGGGTAAGAAGCTAATTTGGCTCCAAGACGTCTAGTTCGGTTGAAACGAGCCTTCTTGAGAACCTTCTTGTAGGACTTGGCAGCAGAGTTAAAGGCTCTCTTTTTAGTCGCAATGTCCGGAGCTTTGGCGGTACGGGCTACTACCCACGCTACAAACGCTGAGTTTTTACGGGCCTCAGCTGCGACGCACTCAGCGTTGTACCACCTAGGGATCTTGCCATCCAGTGATACGTCAGCATATGGAAGAAGACTTGTATCGCCACACCCGTCTGGTTCCAGTGGTGCCGGAGTCCAGAGGGTGGAAGTTGAAGACCGACCTGATCACAAAATGATCAGAAGTGCCCAAGGGAACTGCAACTGACACTGAAAACCGGTCAGGGTCGGTAGTCAGCAGAAGGTCCAGACAATTAGGTGTATGACCGTCCACGTCCCGAGTTGCTTCATGTACCAGCTGAGAGAGGTTTAGGGATATTGCGAATTTGAGCGCCTCTCTCCCGGCGTGGTCGGTGTTCTGGTATGAGAACAGCCAATCTTGGTGGTGAGCGTTGAAATCCCCCAGAAATACCATTTGAGCAGTCGGGTAACGACGTTGGACGGCATTAGCCGTCACGCTGAGATACTCAAACATCTGAGTTGTCTCGTGGTCACCACTGTGCGACCTATAGACGCAGGCGTATATAATCTGCTCCAAACCTGTATCCGATACGCACCACATTACCGAAAAATCGGGTACCTCCAATTTTCGGAGACGCCGGTAGCAGACAGCATTACGAGCGTACATACAGACCCCAGTACATACAAACCTCGTGGGTTTGAAGTTGTGCTCAAGAGAATATCCGGGATACTGTAAGTACGCTACATCCACTGGACTGGTGATTTGTGTCTCCGTGAGAAAGAGCAAGTGCGGCATGGCGGTCTCAAGGTGGTGGTGGACCGCAAAGAGATAGGAGTGCAAACCTCGTTTATTAGAAAGATGCACTAAAAATGAGAGATGCTGCAGCCGCTGAGAAACTTTCTTCTTTCTGTATTTACAAGTCATTGAGTGTGGGCGTGAATAGGTATGGGGAAATGGAAGTTGTACGAAGTGCCGCATTTTGGACACCGTGACTTTCACCGCAGAGACGGAGATGGTAGACTCAACCGGAGACCGCGGGGACGCCCGAACCCCCCTGGAAATCGCCATCGGAACCTCTCTCTAGTCGCCAATCAGCACGGTGAAAACCATCCCAGGATTTTTCGCAAGTTGGCGAGGCAGCCTTTCGTAGATGGCGAACCTACTAATTGGGCCCCCTATTAACTGCGGTCGGCCAGCGGTGCACCGTGCTTCGGATCCCGCTGCCCTCCAGATTGAGCCCCCCGGCGTCACTGTGACTACGGTCAGAACTTGTTACCAATTACAGAGCACAACTATACAGACACTATCCCCCATGGTAAGCTGCTGCAAAACATTGCACCGGAACACGACGTGCTGCGCGATAATGTGAATCTAGCCACTCGACAAATCGCTCCCACCTAGATTATGTTCCTCAATTAGCACCACCCAGGGGCCACTTGTAGGGTAATGAGAGATGAGACCTGACTTTGGTGAGACCTACGGACGTGAGCAACTTTGACCCCCAAAGTGTATATAGTGATATATAATGATATTAGTGCGATTGTTATTATACTAGTAATTAGTGATCAATACTGAATTATTGTAATACATAATTATTGTAATGTCTCCTGATATACTATATTAAGTGTGGTATTTAAATTTGCTAGGACAACGATATCTTTAGCATGACTTACACGTGAACAAGCTTCATATAGTTGCCCTTGGTTAAAGCATCAGTAAAAAAAAACAATCATCTGATCTAATTAAATTAAAAATAAGGTTAAAATTCAAATTTTAATGCAAACTTTATTAAACCCTACAAACTAAGGAAAAAGTAACCTTAAAAGTAAAAAGTAATAATCTATAAAATTGAAAACAAAAATATTTACCTAAGATAAATAGTCAATAATACAATGGAGTCGATAATTGCAACTTTAATACGTTGTGTATTTAATATTATCAATGTAATATTAAAAATTACTGTAAAAACTCAAAACAATCAAACGAAAAGACAAACAAGAACAAGTACACCGACAGAATACTATTATGTATGGCAGAAGGTCACTCCACTCTGGAAAATCTGAACACCGCGATTATATATTATAACAAAAAAAAATACGTACGGTTTTATAACTTTTGATAGATTCAACCGATGAAATAAAGAATTAACGGAACCTTGAAATACATCTTAAGGTATTTCAATTTATAATTGTTAGCTGTTTCATAGATTAGTCCAGACAAATAGACAGACCGACAGACTGACATTTTTAAAATGATTATTTTGATTTTGATAAGTTGTAAAAAGCCATATTAACTTTAAAAGTGGCATTTAATTTGAAATCACAGACAGACTAAAAAATTATTTATTTATTATATAGTTTTAATAGAAGAAATATTAAAATGAAATCTTAACGGTATATTAGTATTTACAATAAACATAGCTGCTTTTTCGAGTTTGTCGTAATTCTTATTAAAACTCGTTAAATATATATTACTATTTAATTATATATTATTTAAAAGGCACCTATCCGAAAAAAAAGAATGTGTCTCTCTTTAACCTTAAAGTGCCAATAGATGGATAATAATAATATTATCAGTGATTTTGAAAAGTCTTTTTATTTCTTTTTAGATGATTATTATGTATTGAATATTATGTTTCAGAATTTTAGACATAAAATTTTTTATATTTTTATTATGTTCGTATTTTGTGATTCATTATCTGTGCATCTTTTGATGTATTATTGTATTGTGTAGGTAGGTACTTAATTCAACGTCAAAGACCTACACCAAACCATTGATAAATTGATATTTTATTGAGATTGTGAAATGAAAGTGAGTAAGTGACAAGTGGTGAAATAATCTGTGCTTCTTGGCACTAAAGAAACTGTAAAGCCATTGAGCTTTGTGTTGTGAAGTTACTGTATTTTGTATTGCTTTTTTGAAAATATAAGTTTGTTTAATAAAAATGACTTGTCGCAATGCCTCTCACGCTGGTAGCTGGTATACGGAAAATGGTAGGTGGAATTTTATATTTTTAATAAACAAAGGAAACTTATTCATACATTTTATCATAAAAGTTTCTATTATCATAATGAAATGTAGCTAAGTTTTTTCACATCTTTCCAATTGACTTAGGTTGTTATAAGGTTAAAAGACTTTAAGGTTATTATAATAATAATTGACAAAGCATTCAAATACCTACCTAACATTATAAATTTAGTTTTGTTTTTTTATTTTTTTCTCGTTTATAAGAAATATCTATTAAAAAGACAATCTTATGAATAAACTATTAGTAAAATTTTTATGTCCTAAATAATGTAAATGAAAAATATTGTGATATTATTATGAAACTATTAAATTTAAAAAATAAATAGGTAGCTCAAATGTTAAGGCCTAAAAATGGACATGACGTTGACTTTTTACATGATCGTTCAGAAATAAACTAATGCTGTAACATTATCATTTAAAAAAAAATGTAATACAAGTATTTTAATGTTTTGTTTTCATTTTCTTTTTTTTTTTAATTCCCAATTGACACGTAATTTTTTTCTTTAAAAACAAATTAAAAGCTTAAAAGTGTAAACGTAGTTCGTCTCGTCGCCATGACACTTATTCAAATATCTGTCAACGGTGATACAATTTATAAACAATAATTGTTTCGTTCGCATTTTAAAGACGATATAATTATTTTTATAATGGATAAAAACAAGACATTTGCTCCACCATCTAAAAATTTTCGATCGAAGCGCCCTTCGACGACTTCAACAGTCAATACGGCTACTACAAGTACAATACGGAAACCATTGCCGATTAAAGAAAAAAATGTGACTTCGAGACCAAAAATTAATAAAAACGCGACAGTAATAGGAGACGCTGATATGACAATGTGCAAAGTGGAAAATTCTATGCCCGATTTTGAAGCGGAATATCGTCAAATTGCGTATGGGAAATTTTTACGTGCGATGTTAGAAGATTGTCTCGTGGAGGAAAAAATTGAAAGAGAAGAGACACAGATGGACATACAGATGGCTCAGTTAGCTGATCGTTTTCAAAAGACAATGGACCAGCTCGATAAAACGAATAGACGCTTGAAAGATATCAATTTTGTTGTTGAACAGAAGCGGTAAGTAAACAGAAAACTATATACAATTTTAAACAACCGTATAGGTTGTTTAAAATTGTTAGCGCTGTGTGCTTGACACAATTGGCTTATCAATAGCAATAAAAAAAGCATCGCTAACTTTTCCTACTGAATTTTGTGCTTACAATTAATTTCAAACTCGGCATTCAAAGGTGACATCTTGAAATTGCATATTTCAGAAATAGATCTAAAGCTGCTAGAAGTTCTTTGATAGAGCAGTGTGGTAGGTTTCTCATAGATATTGGCACTGTGAAATATATATATAAAATAAACATCAATCAGGTCATGTTCCTTGTGTTTATAAATACTAGCTCATTCAAAAAATTGTAGGGTCGAAATAGCCCAGTGGTTAGAATGTGTGAATCTTACCAATGCGGGTTCAGACCCAGGCAAGCAAGACTAGATTTTTCCTTTGCTTAACTTTTGCTTATAATTCGTCTCTGTATTATAGGAAAATATTGTATTAATTTCACTGAGATATTGCAACATTTGTATCCACCAACTTTATAGCAGCTTGGTGGAATAAACTCTAAGCCTTCTTCTCAAAAGCAGATGAGGACTTCGTTCAGTAGCGACACATTAACAAGCTATTACTTTGTTTTATATTCAATATTTGTATTTTCAGACTCCTAGACTTGAAAAATAAGGACTGCACAACGTTTTACAATATGACGGACAATTCTAATATAGAGAGCATTTTAAATGATTTATCCGTAACAGAAGAAATAGCTCTCGATAAATTGGAAACGAAAAATGTTGATTTTGGTTACAACAACGAATCTGGCCATAAACAGTTGTTGGACGCTGTTAACGATGCGATCGAAGGATTGAATCAAATAAAGAAACATTCAAACTTAGATATAAATAAGTTCAAAGAATATGAGAAATCTCAGACGACTGTAGAAGAGTTAGAGAGAGATAGGTTCGATCTCGATAGCCTCAAGGCTGAATTTGAAACAAAATTCCCTAAATTCAGCGAACGATTATTGAAAGATGTGTCAGAGAAAATTGCGACGATAATGGATAATGATGATTGATATATATTTGTGATTATTTAATTTTATTATTTGTTTTATTAAATGAATGTGGCATATTTGAGGAGTTCTTATTTCTTTATTTCCTTTTAAATTTGATGTATAGGGTTTTTATATTAATATGAATTTAGGTTGTAATGATAGTGATAATTAATTTATTTACAAAAGAATGCGTGAATTTTAAATGAATATCGTGTGTTCGAACCCGGCAAGCACAAATGAATTTACATGTGCTTAATTTGTGTTTATAATTCATCTCCTGCTTGACGGTGAAGGAAAACATTGTGAGGAAACCTGCATGTGTCTAATTCCACAGAAATTCTGCCACATGTGCATTCCACCAACCCGCATTGGAGCAGAGTGGTAGAATAAACTCCAAAACTCCTCAAAAAAATAAGAGGGAGGCCTTAGCCCAGCTGTGGGACATTCACAGGCATAATCATTATTGAAAACTTATACAAAATATATGGTATATTTTTCATTTTTTGATAAAAAAAATTGTATTCTTATTTTCTTATGTGACAGCATCAATTATGGTGATACATATGTATGTCAAAAATTGATCATTTATTTTTTTGAAGTTGGTTAAAAATAGTAGTTGTCTTCTAAACTAATAGTAATTGTATTATGTTTCAAGGTTCCGAACTATCAAGACAGCTGGACCTGTGGCTGTCGAAGGCTGATCTGACTCATGGACCAGCTAGGGCAATCATTGCGCCGTAAGTTTCCATATTGTCTTATAATTTGCCTGGCTAATTGTAATTATACAAATTAATATACTCAACACACTTGGAGACTAAAGTACTCTCAACATGTTGTCCATTCACACAACAATAAAACATATTTAATTTTACCTAACATCTCCCCCTTCCCTTGTGATATTTGCTAGTCTTCCTTCCTATTATATTTAAAAAAAGAACTACAACAAAACCACAATTATTGTATTTATTCTATACCATTACAAATAAATTATATAATACTAATGTATGTTTAATTTGAATTTCAGTCACGCCGGCTACTCCTATTGCGGCGCGTGCGCAGCTTTCGCCTATAGACAAATAAGTCCAGTTGTCGTGTAAGAATTACTATTAATAATATTTTAAAAAGAAAATTGTTATATTACATTCAATGTGAAGACATTTAGAGTATAACGATTCAAGTTGGTTATTAATTACTCGACTGCACAAAAAAAGAGTAATGTTTTTAAGTTCATATATGTATGTAGATGGGCCATTAGATGGTTAGTGGTCATCATAGCCCATAACCATTGGCTCTGTAATAATTACCAACGCCAATGCGCCACCAACCTTGGAATCTATATCCGTCAGACCGATGTAACATTGTACAAGCATCTATTATTTTCAATGTTCCTATTTAAATTTTACTGTGAAGCAATAAAAAGTCTTAAAATTTTCGGATAACGCTTGAATCTTTAGGGACTTTTGTGTTATATGTATTTTTTTTAATATTTTTACAATTTTTTAAATCATTAAATTAATAATATGTTCGTCATTGCAAAGTTATGTCGATCAGAAAAATTTACATCTGTCAAAAATATCAAGCTAACTTGTACAGATATAATATCCCTTGTACCTGTAGTTACATCGCCTCACTCACTCTTTAAACCCAACTACAACATTAATAAGTATTGCTATTTGACGGTAGAATATCTGATGAGTGGGTGGTACCTACAAAGATAAGCTTGCACGAAGCCGTACCACCGAGTAAATGTTGAATATATTGTTTAGCGTGTGTTGTTAAACATTGATTTCTCTCTTTCTTTCATAATTAATTTGACATTTGAAAGAGAAGGACAGTATTGCTTTACTAATAACCCCTCCTAATCGACATTTATGGGTAAATCTGTTTGTAATATTAATATTATCACAGTTTTGATTAAATATACGTGGCTTTATGGCCTGGAGGTGTATGGACTATGCAATATGATACTTGAGAGGGAGTAAGAAGATATGATTAGAGTAGGAGAGAGAGAGAGGCAGAGAGAGATGTTTGGAAGAGAAGAAGAATGCGCTGGTTCTAAATAAATATCAAATAATTGTGTAACGAGGCTTTTGTTGGTGGAATAATTATGTGGCAGAATTTCAGTAAAATCGGACACATGCAGGTTTCCTCATGATGTTTTCTTTAACGTCATGCACGAGATGAGTTATAAACACAAATTAAGCACATGAAAGTTCATTGGTGCTTTCCCGGGTTTAAACCCACGATCATCGGTTAAGATTCACGCTTTCTAACCACTAAGCCATCTCGATTTTGGACAAGGCCTTAGCCCAGCAGTGGGACATTCACAGACCGTTAGTTTAAAATATATTTCTCCTTTACAGTAAACGCATTTTCATCCTCGGCCCCTCCCACCACGTCCGGCTGGGGGGTTGCGCCCTGTCCTACATGAATAAATACCAGACACCCCTCTACGACCTTACTATTGACAAACAGAGTAAGTATTGAGTAAGTTGAATCGGAACACTTTTGTGAGTTGAATGAATTTTTTTTTTGTCACAATAAAGGTTTCTCTCTTTCTGCCTACATTGATTTGACATTCGAAAGAAGGAGACAAACAATGTTTATTAGTATCGTCACTATTGTCTTACCACACCAATAATAAGGATAAGAAAATGAATATTTGAAATCTATTTTTGATAGCGCTTCTATGGATTACTCGCTGACTCGCTCACCCCTCCAGATTTTTTTTTAAAATGTATAGACTAGCGCTTGACTGTTATCACACCTGATGGTAATGATGATACAGTCTAAGATGGAGCGCGCTTGCCTAGAAGATGCCTATACACTTTAGATTTGAAGGTACCCATATTGTAGGTGGTGGGGAAAACGGAGGTCGGGAGGGTATTCCAGACCTTGGCGGTGAAGCTAATCGTTTCGTACATTTCTTAAATACGTCAACTACGTACGGGTGCAGTTCTTAAAATATATATATATATTTTATAGAATAGGAAGGCGGACGAGCCTATGGGCCACCTGATGGTAAGTGGTCACCAAACGCTCTTAGACATTGCCACTGTAAGAAATGTTAACCATCGCTTACATCGCCAATGTGCCACCAACCTTGGGACCTAAGGTTTTATGACCCTTGTGCCTGTAATTACACTGGCTCACTCATCCTTCAAACCGGAACACAAAAATACCAAGTACCTAGGTAGAATATCTGATGAGTGGGTGGTAACTACCCAGACGAGCTCGCACAAAGCCCTACCACCAGGAAAAGTCTTGTATACTTAATTAATAGAAATAATATATTTTTCAGTTTACGCAGAGCTAGAAGCGACGAGACAATTCGAGTGGATGGACGCACAGACGGACGAAGACGAGCATTCGATCGAAATGCACCTTCCTTATATAGCCAAAGTTATGGAAGAGTGAGTAATTCTTGTTTACTTTCACATTTATTATATTGTACCCCGGAGAAGGACATAGTATAACTTTTCGAAACAATCGCTCCCCCCCACCACCAAACTCCTTAACTAAGATGCGGGCAAAGCCGCGGGTAAACACACGTGTGTTTGTGTATTTAATCGTGATTGTATCTTTTACTTATGTTACATTAATTGATACATGATACTCCAAGTTGAGACAAATAAACAATTGTGACCTTGAACTGACGTGACGTCATTGGTCGAGTTATAAATAATCTGTGGTTTTCATTGATGATTCGTGAATGGCGTTCTGAATATCAGCTAATTATATTTCCCGTAACCCTCCCTTTTTGAGGAGAAGGTTTGGAGCCCATTCCACCACGCTGCTCCAATGCGCTTGGTAGAATACACATGTGGCAGAATTTCTGTGAAATTAGACACATGCAGGTTTCCTCACGATGTTTTCCTTCACCGTAAAGCACGAGATGAATTATAACCACAAGTTAAGCACATGAAAATTCAGTGGTGCTTGCCCGGGTTTGAACCCAAGATCATCGGTTAAGATTCAAGCGTTCTTACCACTGGGCCATAATTATATTTATTTAAAGAAATAAAAGTTAAGTAGTGATCAGTACACCTCCTTACCGCTTTATTTATTTCATGTCTCACCCAAAGGTTGTCTGGAAGAGATCGCTCTTTTAGCGATAAGACCGCCTTTTGTACATAGATAGGTTTCGTTTTTTTATGTTTGTGTTTAAAATGGTTCTGTAACTCTTTTTGTGTACAATAAAGCATATTCTATTCTAAGTTGCTATCGGAACTTTGGAAGTAAAATAAAGTGTATATAAGTAGTCAAGTGTAATAGTTTTGTGTTATAAATAGAGATATATTAATCGAGAACTGTTCGTAGTGCGTAATATTGATATATGATGTTAAAACAATGTAATGATTTATATAAATATAAGGATTGTTTATCATTACTCCCGTTGGAAATGATATGTTGCTAAAAAAAATCTTAATAATAATAAATGTTTATTTACAGATAAATATCCATAGTGTTACAGGCTTCAAAACTATATTAGTAGATATATTAACTATTATTTAGCATACATAAGGGGTAATAACAACGAGTAAATACATGAAGTTACCCCCAATGTTTAACAAATGGATTATCCATTCTCAGCATCAATGTATTCAGGATACCGTTAGGAACTCCTAGCCATTATAGACCTTGAAAAGACTCTCATCCACACGGGCTTCAGCAAACATCAGTGAAGCACTACAAAAGCGCGGCAATCCCAACAGTATCCTGAATGCATCGTTACCTTATTGTTTTTTTTTTTTAATGAATGTAACTTTTCTGTTCTTATAGATATAAAGATGGATTTACGATCATACCGATTCTTGTTGGATCGCTGACACCGAAGAAGGAAGCAATGTGAGTATTTAAACAATTAATTTAAAATTCTTCGCCTCAATGGTCTAGTTGGATCGATGACAAGGGTACTCTTACCTCGAAAAGCACGTGAAGCTTTTGGTACGCCTTAACCCTTTCGGTCGTGCATTATGAGAGAATACATAGTATATAATATATGCTCGTGTATTATGTATATACATGTCCTAAGCAGTTGGTTAAAATTTGAAATTTGCCGCCTTAACTGAAATCTGTGAGGACCATTATCACAATCATAATGAGCCGTTATCATCATTACCATCTTCATTGTCTTCATTAATTTAAAATTCATGGCAACACTCTTTGCCGAATATTAAAGCAATAAATAATTGTTTTAATATTTGACATATACCTCGTTACCTCTTGGAATTTGAAGACAAATTTGACTTTGTTTCTTGTCTATGATTGATGATTGTTTTGTGCATACACACACAGGTGTGTGCTTCTGTGTGCCTTTAATATATCTCGAGTGATTATATTGACTTTAAAAAACATAATTTGATATTTCATACGATACTCAAAGGCTGAGGTTGGTGTGATGGTGTGATGATCTGCTCTGTTGGTTATTGATTCAATTATTTTGTTGAACAGGTATGGATCGATCCTGGCTCCGTATCTGGCGGACCCTCAGAACTTGATTGTTATATCGTCCGACTTCTGTCACTGGGGTCCGAGGTTCAGATACACGTGGCGTGATCCCTCCAGGGGACAGATTCACCAGAGCATCGAATGGCTGGATAGACAGGTATACCCATATATATATATATACATGCGTTATAGCCAAGATGGCCCAGTGGTTAGAATGCGTGAATCTTAACAAATGATCGTTTTTTCGGTTCAAACCCGGGCGAGCACCACTGAATTTTCATGTGCTTAATTTGTGTTTATAATTCATCTCGTGCTTCACGGTGAAGGAAAACATCGTGAGGAAATCTCCATGTGTCTAATTTCGTTGAAATTCTGCCACATGTGTATTCTACCAACTCGCATTGGAGCAGCATGGTGGAATAAGCTCCAAACCTTCTCAAAAGGGAGAGGACGCCTTAGGCCAGCAGTGGGGCATTAACAGGCTGTTACTGTACATGCGTTATAATGTTTGTACATATGTTTCACTAATGTTAACAGTAAAAGTCATATAGTCTATAAAAATCTCACAGGGCTACCTTTCTCCTTTTTTTCGTCTCCAGGCCATTTTAAATAAAAATAAAAATTATTATACAATAATACTACCCGTAATACCTATAATTGTAAATTGTAAAATTGCTGAGTTTTCACAGGTCTGAGGTGTTTATTTCCGAACCGTTGGTAGATTTATGACAAACAATAAGTAAAGTGTGAGATAAGCACATAAAATGCAGCGGTGCTTGATACTAATCACAAGCTCATTGTCAATCGATTGTGTTTTTTTTTTCAGGGTATGGATATCATAGAGAAAATGGATCCCCACGCCTTCACAGATTATCTAGTTAAATATGGCAACACTATCTGCGGTAGACATCCTATTGGAATTCTTTTACAGGTAATTTATAATGCTAGTAAATATGCATGATGATATAATTTTGAAGGAATTTCAAATACAATCCCCCCCCACACACACACACGCTCACTCAATCCCACGCATATATACAAATACTTTACTTGGTGGTGAGTTTTATACAAGTGCATATGGCTAGGTCCCACCCACTCATCAGATATTCTACCGCCAAATAGCAATACTTTCAATTTTTTGTTCCGGTTTGAAGGGTGAGTGAGCCAGTGTAACGATAGGAACTCAGTTTCCAAGGTTGATGATGCATTACCAATGCAAGGATTTTAATTTTATTTATAAAAAACTGTGTGTTGCTACTTCTGTTAACCAAAAACAACAATCGATTAAAACAGTAATCGGCTCTGTTGTCTGTATATTGTGTTTTTAATGTCAACATTTTGTATCATGCTATTGTTTTCCTTAAATAAATAAATAAATGTCTATGAGCGGTGCTGATGAACCATCAGCAGTGCTATTAAGGAATCCTCACTTACCCATGAAATCTTTACAAGCGACATATGGGTGATATACTATTTTGATGTGTACGTTCTTGAAATGTTATGTTTATTATGGTCAATTTTGCATATCACTCTCTTATATAGTGGCCAATTTATTGAAATGATATATATTTGTATTTTCCAGGCTATAGCAAAACTGCAGAACCAATCCAACCCGTCGATGTCATTGAAATTCTTGAAGTACGCCCAGTCTTCTCAATGTATGAACATGCAGGATTCCTCTGTGTCATATGCGAGCGCTTCGCTGGTATTCGAATAAATGTACCGTTTCTTTTAAATTACTGATATCTCGATTCGTTGTATACCCACAAAAGTTTGGCAATGTTGTGTGTCAGTTTAAGTTTTTGTTAGTAACTTTGGTTGTCAACGATAAATTGTTGTGTAATTTTTGTTTCTGAAGTTAAAAAGTTGCAAACATTGAAATATTAGTGAAAATGTTGTGTTGTGTGTGGTGTTTTTTTTGCAATTTTAATCAAGCGATAGTTTTTTTTTTTAATTGAGGTGTATTCGATTTTTCCGGTAATACATAGTTATGAATTGGTTTGCCATCTGTAAAAATTAAAATATACTTGGAGTGTCAGACATTTGATAAAAAAGCAATAATCAAATTATTTTTAAAAAGTTGCACCTCTACATAAAAATATATTTTAGCGAGTGATTAGATAAACAATGCTGTGTCTTCTTCTTTCGAATGTCAAATCGATAATGACAGAAAGAGCTATCATTGTTTAATAAGATACTCGCTAAAATTATTAAAATATCTTAATACTAACGGTCAGAAAATATTAAGAAATATCCCATCAAAATATCTCTTGCACCGGGATTATCTAAATTGACTTCATTCAATTAAATAAAAAAGAACATTTTTGATACCCTTTATGTCTCCCCCGACTAACCTTACACTTACACATCATATAAATGTATCATCGTTTTGAGTATATATTGTGTGTAGGGTCTATATAATGGTTTTGATTCTGTGTTTTACAAGTATGCTACAAGTCACAAAGGTCAGTGACCCACAAGGGGTAGCATTATATTTACTACTTATTCTGTCCGAGCTTTGTGTAGTGAGAAAGAATATATTGCTATTTCTATTATCTGATTGCTCACATATAGGTAATGTAGGTTATACACATAGGACACAAAACCGACATTGCCTGTAGTGACATGGATACATCAGGCATTTTGTTTTGTCTAAAACGAATGTAAGCGTTTTATAACCGATAATTAAAGTCATTTTTTAAAGTTATATATCAGAATCTATATCATATTTAACGCGCCGGTTGGCGTTGTTGGTAGTTACTTGCCTTTCGCGCCGAAGGTTGTGGGTGTGGGTTCGATTCCCACCCAGGACAGACATTTGTGTGTGTATAAGCATGTTTGTTTGTCCTGAGTCTGGGTGTAATTATCTGTAAAGTATCTATTTACAAAAAGAAAAGTAGTATACCAGTTGTCTGATTTTTATAGTACGAGCTCTGCTTAGTTTGGGATCAGATGGCCGTGTATGAATAATATCCCAGGATATTATTATTATCGCCCAATATTAAACTTGAAAATACATTTTCTAACTAAATGAACAATACTTAAAAGTTATATGTTAATCATATAATATTTATAATTAATTTTGATAAAATTCTAATTGGTTTTACCGATAAATATCATCCGGAGGATGATTAGTTAAACAATAGTGTGTCTTATTCGTTCGAATGTCAAATCGATAATGGCAGAGAGAGATATCAGTGTTTAACTAAGCACCTACTACACAATGTTTTCAAGTAAGGATATATGTATTTAAAACCATTTAGAGATAATTAAAACTGTGTTTGTGTTCTATTTTTTATTAAAAGTAGAAATTAATTTTAATAAAGATTTGGCATCTATTAAAATTAAAACGTTAATGTATGACAATTTTTTTTTTTTAATATTGTCATAACATTGTACCAGTAAATAGATGGGTTAACAACATGTTACTTATTATTATAAATATATATTATCTGTGCAATATTTTTTAATATTCTTTTTTTAACTTTTTTTTATCTGTTAATAATTGCCAACGTTATAAAGCAAATTTGTTATGTGAAATAAAAAAAAATCATAAACCGACTGACTCAAAATACACTTTTTTCTACTTATATAAAATAAAATGCTAAATAATTAAGATAATTCGTAAGAAATTTAATAATTTAAGTACATAAATTTCAGGTTTAAACATATTTTTTTTGTTAAAACAATATAATTAAAATTGTAGTCTTTTTCTAAGAGGTAGAAAATTTTCCCGCCTTTTAATCTGTCAGTGTTTTTTTTTTAAGTGAACGTTCAGGAACTAAATCGCTTCTGACAAAAATATTTTACTTTGTTTACTTCTACTCTTCTTTCTATATTTTACTTCCATCGCATGTACTTAGTCGCAGAAGCTATAATTTTAAACCGCTTTTTATCAATATTTAAATATTTGCACTTAATACAATATACCTCTGTGGTACATATATGCTTTTAAATTAAGAATAGATTATTATTTATACATATTTCAAATGTTAAACTTATATTAGTTGAAATTAACATTTCGGTCTAGTTTTAATATTAGTTCTTAAGTTCTTTAAAAGGTTGTCAAATATATTAATTATAATGATATAAGTATTTAATATTAATGAATTAATTAATCCGACTATAAAATCAATATTAAGTGTAGATGCACAAAAAATATTTTCCAAAATGGCGGCTGCCGCCAACTTGAATTTTTGGTGACGTAATTAAACTTTTCAAACGCAATCGCAGTAGTTTCTTTATTGAATTATGACTTGTCTTTTACAACGAAAAAAGGAGAAAAGATAAACAAGTCTTAGATTTCTTAGATGCACTACAAACAGTTCTCGATTAATATATATTTATTTATAATACAACACCATTAAACTTAACTACCTATATGTCACTTTAATTTTACTTAACTTCACCGACATTCAAAACGCCATTCACGAATCAATAATGAAACCACAGATTATTATTATTATATATTGATTTTTTTATTGTCTTTTCAATTCCTGCCATTGAAATAGGTTTTTTGTTAAACTTCGAAGACTATTTGCTTCAACTGTCAGATTCAATACTATTATGATTGCGATTGTGTTATATAATTTTTAATTTAAAATAATACATATTTTGAAGCGTAGCTGGATTGTAATCTCGTATTGGAACAAATTAATAATAGTATTGCGGCTTTCGATAGTGTTCAAATAAATTGATCGTCACCATAAAGCGATGGCCACACATGCGGCTAATGTTAAAACTTTAGTTAAACACAAAGTTTGGCGGTAGATGTGAAGAGTGGGTGGAATATTCACAGGCGGGCTTGCACAAAGGCCCTAACACTAAATAGGGTCATTTGGATCAATTATAAAACAATTTGACAAGTCTTTTATCTCTTTCTTACCGGTTGTGTTGATAAGGACAGCTTGTTTTATAAACATCAATAACAGTTTCAGCACTATCGTTTGTTGTTTATGTGAATTCGAAATTTGGTCTCAATTAGCATTTAAAAAATATCTAAATAAATATTTAAGTTGCTATATTGTGTTTTATTTTGCATTTCCTGTGTTATCTGTGTCGTGTATCGCGTTGGTCCCGTCAGAGCGAGAGAGATTCTTAATGCCTGCGCTCACTTGTAGCCAGCTGCATTACTACACATGCAAATGCATATTGACGGCAACTATGCCATGTGTCCAATCTTTGGTTGCTACGCCTGGCTGGGCAAATGGACCACCTGATGGGAATTGATCATCACCGCCCAGACATTACCACTTTAAGAAATATTACCCATCCCATACATAGCCACTAGCCACCAACCTTGGGAACTAAGATGTTCTTAATTACAGGCACTAAAGATTGTTCCTGTAATTTCAATGCTTACTCGCCTTTTCAACCGGAACAAATCAATACTGTATATTGCTAGAATATCTGATGAGTGGTTGGTGGCCTACCCAGTAACCAGACAATCTTGCGCAAAGCCCTACCGCCAAGTAAACCTAGTTTCCACCTAGCTCTCATTCGTCAAGTGTCCGAGTACAACGAATTAACTTCATTTCTTTATTAAAATTATTGGTTTCAATTTCTACAATGGCTACACTACACTGTGATCTCTTCGCGAATGTCATGACCTACACTGAGCTGAACCTGCGCAGCCTATACTTTTATATAGCAAGCTTATTCTATGTCCAAAATGTATTCATATCACTGGTGACTGATAGAAAATTGGTTGACAAAAAAAAATTCGTTTATTTAATAATTTAATTTAAAAATTATGTATATCTAATTCCATTTTCAAATAATATAAGTAAGTTATTCGTCGTCCGCTTCTATATGTATTTTATTCGATTTGATTTTATTAAATGTGTTAAAGACGTGAGATGTCGGCAAGATGGCGCCTTTTGCCGCCCAAAACTGCAAAGTCTTTGCAATGTCTTCGCTTTTCAACTGGAGGGTCAATTTTATTCTCTTATTCAATCTAGAAAAAAGACAATTATAATTTTAACCTTTGATATTTATAAATTTAAAATAAACCTATGTTCCAAATTTCAGCTTTCTCGACTCAGCTGTTTTGGTTGTGCGTTGATATTCAGACAGTCACAAACGATATTATAAGTATTGATCAAAACTTACAATTGGAAAACAGCTGCACATAGAATAAAATCAATTTTAAAAACCATTACATTTTATAAAAATCAACTATTCATTCAAATAGACCACAGGATTAACATATTTTATTTCTACAACAAATTCAAATTAACAGGATCAAGTTAATATAAGGTTTGTGTATCTTTACCCCTATTGCCATTGGAATCTATTGGATCATTTAGATCATAACTCTGTCCGTCTGTTATGCTTTCATGGTTAAACTGAACTGACTCGGATGACATTTGGTATGAAATAAGCCTGAACCCCAAGGAAAGACATTGGCTATGTTTTTATACCTTACAACGTAGGGTCCTAACTACTAGACGATCAGCCGAGATGGCCCAGTGGTTAGAACGCGTAAATCTTAATCGATGATTGTGGGTTTAAACCTGGGCAAGCACCACTGGATTTTCATGTACTTAATTTGTGTTTATAATTCATATCGTGCTTGACGGTGAAGGAAAACATCGTGAGGAAACCTGCATGTGACTGATTTCATTGAAATTCTAACACATGTGTATTCCACCAACCCGCATTGAAGCAGCATGGTGGAATAAGCTCCAAAACTCTTCAAAAAAGAAGAGGAGGCCTTAGCCCAGCAGTGGGACATTCACAGGCTGTTACTTAATTACTTTTATACCTTAAAAAACACGCGGGCGTAAACTAGTATACCTTTCACGTGCAAAGAAGTCTGTTTCAGAGCTAAGTGTCAAACTGGACAGGTGTGGTGGATCCGGTCCTAGGATCTGGCTAGCGTACTCCTCATCCATCTTCCTACCAGTGTAGTCTATACCACTTCTGGCTGTGATTGGTAGGATGTTGTACTCGGGGAGCTGGGCCAGGAAGTCTGGGTGTTCGTTGTGATTTTTATTGATAATGCGAAGAAGGGAGTGGACATCCCGTCCGTTTAAACTTGCATCTTCATACTTCTTATAACCGAGACCTGGAACATTATTATAAAAATAAATTTAAAAAGAAACTAACTTTTAACTTTGACATGGCGTCCATTGGTCAATATATAAATCTGTGGTATTAATGATGTAAATAGTAAAGTGGAATAGTGTTGTATTATTAACTAGCAACCTCGGGCTTGACCAGCATGGAATTCAGTTTGTGACGAAAATCTTTCAGTCTGCAATGTATACACAATATAAAATATTTTAATTATTAAAATCGCTGGTAACTCGCAAATAGGTATATCAACTTAAAAAGAGTCATTTTGAAATCACTTACATATACTTCGATTATATTCACTTAATATATTAATCGAGAGCTGTTTGTAGTGCATAATATAAAGGATAATATATAATCGCATTGAATATGTAAATCTAAGGTTTTTTATTTCTACTCCCCTTGCTGTTTGGAATTTGTTATACTGACCGTGGACGCAAGCGCGGAGCAAATTCGAATGCAGTGAACTGACCAAGGCGACCGGCTCGCCTGGTGGGGTCGCCACGAACAGCACACTCCCCTCCCTCGTGTCGGAGATCATTTGAATACTTATATATATTAAATCACCGTATTTCACCGTTTGCACCTGAAACATAGAAAGAGAAATTCTAGAACGAATCAAATACATCTCTCTCTCTCTCTTTCTCTCTATCTTTATCTTTCATTACTGATTTGACATTCGAAAGACAAAGACACAGCATTAATTAACTGAGCTTAGCAATGTTTTTAAGTAAGGAGTTTACGGTTACAATGCTGTCAGCTTATAAATGTATACTATGGGGCTGAGATCTCAGTGATTGATTTTACCATTACCATTACCATGATGATTAGAGATTACCATTTGGAGCCTTACCATGCTCCTCGACTGCTCATGTTTCCCTTCCTCAAACAACATCAATCATATACGATGATGATCCTTCTGGCAGATATCGAATCCGGCATCCGTTTTGATGGGAGCCTAGCCTAGTGAGGGACATATTATAGTGCACAAGTGATGCACACACACAGATGCACTCTCTATTTCCTCAATCTCATAATCCGATGGAACGTGGATCATTTTGATAGAATCGGCAACAATTAACACCAAGTTTCCAATTCCACAATTACCAACAACCCACATAGAAACTCCAAACTTTATCAAGAGGAGAGAAGGATTTTGATAAGCAGTAGGACATTTGCAGTTACTTACCTCTGGTTTCATGAATCTCTGACTCTTGATTCCTTGGAGAGCTTTCACTACTCTCGTTGGTAGCAGCCTCGTCATCAAATTGACAGGCTCATTGGATAACTGCTCTGACAATTTAATAACATGCCAGGTCCTACGTTGCATTGCTACCACTGCGAACATGTTTAAAAACCTTTATTGATAATTTCCTCATTATGAGAGCCTTTGCTTCAGCACGTAACCCAGGCTTTATGTTGCAATTACAGGCTGCAAAATTAGTGAAGTATATTCAATGGGCTAGTCATATATGTCAAATATTTAATAGCCATTGGACTATATAGATGCAGCCTGGTGGTCCAACAATAAATAATTAACTGGGAGATTTGACTGTATGAGCAAAATGGACAATCAAGCTGATACTTCTGATGATGATGATGAGAATTTAAATAGATTTTGCAATAACATATAATTATCTGCAAGCTTATATGCTCTTAACTAAAGCCTGAAGTTATCTGAAGCTAACACAAATTAAGTATATAAAAATACATTATAGCTTGCTCGGGTTGAACTTAGAATCATCGGTTAAGAATTTAAGATTCATCTCTTCAAATCACTGGACCATTACAGCTCCCTTAAGAATATATATTTATTTTGTGAAGATTTGGAATATTTGGAACTTCAACGCTCATTGGTGGGCAGATATGTCAGAAAGTCCTCAGACACATCGGGATTTCCACACAATATTATATCAATTGCTATTTAATTGCTATAACACAAACTATATGTAATATATTTTGAATGACATATTTAATTTGTTGTTTTTATTTTTGTATAACATTTAAGTATGTTAATCTTGTTTTCTCAGATATTTAAAGTGCATTGTATTCTTTTTTTTGAAAAATAATTTCTTAAACCATATATAACATTTGACATGATGAAATGTAAACACATGTTATGGATTAAGCACATTAAAATTATGGGAATGCACCCAAACCAATGGTGAAAATCTACATATTTTGTTAAATATATTAGGTATTATAATACATATTCAGTAATATAAAAAATTTAACATATAACTAACAACTTACATTTTAACCGCAACCTGGCAACAATTTCAGCTATCTCCTCGCTTGGTAATGACTTGCCGATATGTCTGCATAGCACCCTTGCTACACTAGTCGGGGCCATAGGGAGCCTCGAATTGCGTACTGCTCGTGTTATCTCTCGCCATTTCACTCCAAATTCTGGCAGAACTGTCACAGAGCACATTTCCAAAGGCATTTTGCTTATTATCATTTGTAGCTCATTGATTTCTGGAATTCATATTGATTATCGGTTAAAGTATAATATTTTTATACATAATATACATACATATAATAAAAATAAAGTATTTTTGTGCTTTCAAATTGAAGATTTATACTTAACTGATATAAAAAAAAGTTACGCCACGGAAAGCTCGTGAAGTCCTGCGCCTGAGCTCTATTCGATCGTGTCGTATCGGTGGCCCATCGGATTATAAGGACGAGGAAGTAAAGAGTGCGCCTATGTTTGCGCACACACTTGAGCAATAATAATATGTCCTGCGCAATTGGCTCTCTGGCGCAGCACTTTAGAGATTTCCCGCCGTGACCGAAGTCGGTCAGAAAGACATTATCAATCAAAATAAGTAATTGTGCGAACATTTATTTACATTTACACTCATAATAAATACCAACAGCACCACCCGACCATTAAGCTTAACCATATTCGTTTAAACGATATCATTTATAACGCTTTCATTATTATTTTTAACTTTTAACCGGCGGTAATTCTATTGGTAGTATTTACTTTATATTATTAATTTTTTACTAATTTATGTTTCGCACATTTTCCATCTATTTTAAATCATATTTTATTCTAAAATTTAATGAAAAGCATATTTTATAACGTAATGCTCTACAGTTTAAAATTTAAACATTACTTACTGTTTTTATTTGTTGACTGCATTGTAAGTTAGAACAATATGTTTATTGTAATTCTTAATCATTAATTATAGTTTTTATTATTAATCGAAGTTATCTGATGAGCAATCCGTTAATCGTTTTCAAACAAAATTTGAAGCTTTGACAGTTCAAATTAATGTTGCCACTTGCAACGTAGTATCAATAAGTTAATATGTAAATATAGATGACAAAAGTAAATAGGATTTGTATATTTTTATTTGCAGAATATAGATATATATTATAATTAATAATATTAACTGTATTTTCTGTCATTTTGTTGATTGGTCTCGTCAGTTCGTAAAACTTGGCTGTTAATGATAAATTTTATTATGTAATTGTGAACACCTATTCTAATAAAGATATTTTTATTTTTATTTTACATAATGTAGCTAAGGCCAAAATATGTAAATATCGTAGATTTGTCATACTCGTACATAAGCAATGGGGGCTTAAAATCAAAGCTTGCCGCTTTGTTGGCACTTATGACCGTCTACGATGCTATATTTTTTTATAGGTTTTAACCAATGCCAGTAAAGCACTTGATAGGCAGCACGACCCCTTATTTTATTATTCATGGATTTCAATAAAATGACCATAGATACAATGCAAATCTTTATTACACAATTATATTATAATACAAAATTACTCTAACAGTCAATAATACATTTTTACATTTATCAATTATCAGAACCCAATCCGGTTTCAACCATTCGAAAACCATTTCAATGCAATTTGTACGTAATAAAACAAAACTATTAATATTATTAGCTACTATTTTTACGCAAATCGTAACTAAGCTTAAAATCTCAATATCGAACGCATGTTTTCCATTTTTTTTACTTTAAATCGAATTTATTTTTAATTTGTCGTGTGCTTAACCGACACACTTTAAGCTTAAAATAAAGTCACAACTATTAAAATATAATCTGTAATTTTGCTTGCAAAAAAAATAATGTCATAATCTTTAGGCCTGACCATTAAATATCATCAAATAAACTTTCGCGTTTAACGTGTAAATAGTTCTGAAATGTTATTGAATCCATTTATAAATTTATTGACTATTTTTCCAATAACTTAAGAAACATTGAAATAGATTAACAATATTAATAACTCGTAACGGTTCGGAAAACAGTAAAATAATACTAATTTATATGAAAACAGTTTGAAACTAACGACTACGGAGTACACTTCATCACAAGAATCTTTAGATACATCAATCCGCCATTTTGTACATTCATTGACGTCATATACTATGAAAACAATATTAGTACAATGAAAATTTCTTATATTTGTGTAACTTGAGCTATTGTGTAGAGTGTTTACTGTCTACAACTCCTACTGTATATTATCAATTTTATATATTTTTCTTTAGCTCTCAATCATTCCATGACCACAATACTTACAATTCTGACTAATTATCAAATAAATAAAAAAAATATATAAAACTAAAAATAATCGTTTCGTATATTTCTATCTTAATTATTATAAACTGTGATACATTAATATTATTTACACCTCCGTAGTCGTCTCAAGCGATCCCCTTCAATCTTATTGCATATTATTCGCATCGAATACACAAAGTAGCCGAGAGACTGCGTTCACGACATGTCCGTGATATAATAGGCGACATAACTTTGAAAAGCGGTGAAAGCGGTGAAAAAATTATTAATTATTATTATTATCATTCTTAATATCATATCAATGAGGATTACAGATTAACGATAGTAATCAAAAAATTAAAGTTTCACAGTATCATCAGTTAATCTGTAATTGTGATGATTACATATTGTAATCGTAATCATTAATCCGATTATATTTTGCCCAAGCGTAATTAACGAACAATATAAATACGAAAACTGAGAATCAATGTAGGTATAAGGTGACAAATAAAACCCTTTTCTTCAAACCACACAGCGCTTGTAGAAGGGTTTGTCAACGGTTTATGTCATGGCCAACAAACAGATGCCAAGAACGCATCATTTCAGGGACATAACTATGTATGAAATTACTGACAATTGGGATATAAAATGTAAGTGATATTTGGCATCGAATTGGCTTAATACACCCTACAATAACAATGTCTATGGAAACCTAGTTTTTGTTAGTGTAAATGGTCGCAAGTTACACAAAAAAAAAAGTCATATATACGTCGGTTCTTCCCCAACAAAGACACAAAATAAAGTTATTTTCCTTAGGGTTTTAGGTACTTTATTTTTCGAGCCGTTCGTAGTTTTTATTGTTCTACATTGAATATAGAAATGTTAATTTAAATCGTTTTACTAATAAAACAATGTTGCCATAGTAACAGCAGATATATGATATTATAAATGCAAAAGTGAATCGACTACTCAATCGACCGTTATGAAATTTTGTATACACTGAGTACAGAGATAGATATAGGTATCTGACCCCCCCCATACTTGTTTCTATGTATGCATATGTTCAATCGAATCTAAATAAAAAGGTTTTACTGTCATGGAGTTTCTAAATAAGGTTTCATGGTCATTGAGTTGAGATAACTTTTCAAACGAACTTTTGCGCTGACAGGAAATCGAAACCAATTTCAACCTTAAAGGGATCCTAGTCACTAATATACGTACAAATATTATAAAAAATGAACTATATTCTGATATTAACCTAAAATACACTTATAATAATTGATAGAAAAAAAAAACGTTTATAATTATATAAATATTTTCAACAATTTCCCAGTAAAACCTCCATACCCTAAACCTTTACAATTTGATCTAATGTTGCCAGTTGTGAAAACATTTTTTTATTTTTAATTAATCATCTTTAATCGGTTAAAAGTGCACGAAAGTAACAATTGTAGTAACTTTTTAAAATTCGACTCTAGTTTACAATAAAATTTATACATTTAATACAAAATATAAACAGAAATAAACAATACATACATAATTTTAAAATTAGAATAAAATGCCTTTTTTGACATTGTTAAAACTTATATTGATTTTAAATGACATTCTATTGTTAATTTTAGATTTAGTAGCTATTCAGTTAAGCGATGTATCTCTTTGTCATCATAGATTTAACATTCGAAAGGAAAACACGGCATTGTTTAACTTATTACTCACAAAAAAATGTACAGGTAAAGCTGTTATTGAAATGTATTATATTTTCATTACACAATTTGTCGCTTCATTTGAAAGACATTGAAGAAAGTATAAATCGCTTACCATATCAATTGATTGAGTAAAATCGACCAATTTGAACTTGTTTAGCGGGTTGGCACAAAGCAAGTTTATTATTTACAAATGTCTGTTTACAATATTTTAGAAACGATTCGTTTTGTCTACGGATAGTAAAGGGTATGCATGAATGAGATAGAATAGTTTTATTTAAAAAAAAAAAACATCAGTTACACTTTTCCATTCGTAAGAAAAATGAATCGCTTTCCATTTTAATATAGTAACTGGGCGTTGTTCAGTCACTTGATAACGTTATAATTGTAAATATGACGTATTTTTTTTAATATTGAAAATATATTTTACAAAATCAACTAAAATGATAATTTAGCATAGACTTATCCAATGACAGATGCAAAGACAAATAAACAACTTTGACCTTGAAATGACGTCACAACATTGGTCGAGATCTAAATAATCTGTGGAATTCAATATTCATTGCGGATTTGTGAAGTTTGGAAGTAAATTTCAAGTTGATGTAAGTGGTCATGTCGCATATTGTTTTATTATATATTAAAATTTATTAATCAAGAACTGTTTGTAGTGCTTAATACAGCAGAGCTATTAGCAAATCAAAGATCAGTAAATCTATTGATTGTTTATCTCTTTCTGCCATTGGAATAAGATAAAGGACATCACATAATACTAAATACATAACATAACCTTACATACCTGAAAAAAACAATTACAATAATTCATACATCCTACTTTATTTATAAAAAAAAAACTGTATTTTCTTAATATACTTTTAACAAAAAAAAAAAAAACGAAGTTAACCTTAAAACACTGTAATTTGACAAATATATATTTTTTTAATTTTGACAATCATTGATCGTGATAAAAGTAAAAAAAAAAAAAACAACACACTTATTTAATTTTTTTAAATGATTTGATATATGTTTTTTTTTCATATACATTTAACAACTACGTTTACTATAAACAGCCGTTCGATTTTTAAATTTACAATTATCAATAATCATTACCGAGTAACGAATTTAGTTTGACTCCAAATTATCCACTAATAGAACTCATTTTACGTAAAATATATAATCACAAATTAAGAAGTAATGGTATATGTTTAAAATATTATACAGAATTTAAAGTACGTTATGATCTTGACGTTACTCAAAAACTGTTTCACCGACTTAATTAAATGTTGTAATTAAAAGCCTTACATTTGTAAACGAATAAAATACCATGAAGTAACATAAAAGTTTCATGTGCATCTATCACGAGGTCCCAAACTATTTAATAATATATTTTACATAATTCAACATAATATAGAAAAAACCAGTCGATTCATTATATCAATATATACAAAGACGTATAATTATATTTTCAGTATTAATATGTTACATCCCTCTTCTTGCTCTTTTACTTCATATTCAAAATCAACTTTGGGTTTATCAAAACTGAGTCTGCTCACTTTATCCGATTCAATTTTTTTAGCTTCTATTTTAACAGGTGATTTTGGTGATAAATTAGGTTTAAATTGTCCTATTTTAGTTTTAACAACAGGTCGTCCGAGTCTGCTACGTGTCCTTATGTCTGCCTCTTTTGAAGGGAAGTTCTTCACAACAAAATCTTTGTACGAATCATTGAAGGAAGACGGCGATTGATTCAGATCTTTCAATTGTTTCATTGGTTTCTGTTCTGCATCGTTGGTTTTGATTTTATCTATTTTTTCCGTTTTACTATCCTCTTTATTTAATTTATTAATAGCGTCCAAGTCGTTTGCTAATGAGAATGAATTTAAAATTTTTGGCGACGATGTGTCATTATCTATTTCTTCGTTGATTATGTCAACTTTAATTTTTTTTATATCTGCAACACTTTCGATTTTATCATTATTTTTCCGCTTGCCAGTGTTTAGATTCTCTTCGAGTGCTTTTGTTATCTGTGAGTCGTTCATCGTTTGACTTACATTATGAACTTCGAGTGTATTACTGTCATCAATTTCTTCATCATAATTGGTCAAAATGGATGTCATATCCAATGCTTTACCTACTAGAACTTTCAAAGTCGTCACATTTATCTTGGCAGCATCGACTACTATACCTTCCATTAAATTTTTGAATTGTAGATACATGTCGTTGTCATCACTTTTTAATTTTGGTAGACTGTTATATTCCTCGGAACGTTTCAAAAATGATGTTATTGAATACTTTTTATATTTATCCGATAGCGTATAATCTACAAAGTTGTGTTTAAAATGTTGTTTATAGAAATGTACTTGAATACCTTTTGAGAATTCTTGTATGACAATTGTCGATGGGCAGAAATATGTACTATTTGTTTTTTCATTGTTTTCGTTAACCGAATTGCAATGGTAGTATTTTTTCGAGTCATATTTGTCAAGGATGGCGTAACTGGCGTTCGTTTGAACCTCCATTTCCGTTTTCCATTTTGTGAATTCTGGAATTAATGAATATATAACATAATACCATAAATATATTTGGAATTTGTACTTCGTCACGGGGTTTGGGCCTGACCCTCTGAGAAGATACCATCACTTACTCTACCGTCTCTCTTACTCTCTCGTACTCTTTCATCACATACTCTACCGTCAAGCATCAATACTTAGTATTTTTTATACACAAGAGATTTAACATTTTAATTTACAAGGTTAGTGATGTATTGGCAACGATAACAATGGTAATATTTCTCACATAAGAAATGTCTGTGGGCATTACCACACATAGACATTTGAGATAATCTACCTTAAGTTAATAATTTAAAAAATATATTTTGTAAGAATTGAATACCTACAAACTCGGACTATGACATGTTACAAAGTTGAAACGACTATTTCCAATGTCAATACTTTGCAAACTAGGAATTTCAAATGTATTGTGTCTTGTTTTGTTGAAACATAGTTATACAAAATATAAACATTTAGTACTTCTTCTTCTCGGTCGTTTACTTCATTGCTGAAGGTCGTGTCCACTCTGATCTAGGGTCTGGGTTACGATCATTTAGTACTTAGTTACTACCAAATGATGACCACGTGTTCCCTCCCCACACATATAGGATAGTACAAAGTTTGTGTGCTAATATTGATGTATTTATTAAGCCTGATTTGTAAACAATAAGATTTCAAGAGCTGATAACCTTAACGTCACGACGGTTACTTACTAAGAGACGCTAAAAAAGTATAGCTCATTTTTTTTATAAACAAAAGAATTGTTCATTGATTATAATATACAATTACACAATTTTTTCTTACAATATTAGCGAAAAAAATTTAAGCACCCTCTTCATTTTCCCTTCCAGTTAAGTAAGGCTTGAGCTAAGTATAGTAATCATTAAGTGTAATGATAAAAAAAGACCTAGGTAAGATTGGTACCCATTCCTAACATAAGACTTGCATTTAGCCTTTTTGTTTTGTTAAAATTTAATTACTGTTACTAACTTTCTACTTTTACTTAACTTAATTTTGTATATAATTGTTTAAAGTTCCAATTTTAATGAATTTAGTCTGCCTATTTACTTTCTGCTTCTTATTTGTATTTGATATTAGTGGAAACTTGATTGGTTCATGTATTATTTTATTGTTATTTATTATTTCTATAAAATTGTACTGTTTGATTCCCATAAATGAAATAAATAAATTTAATGAACCGCTACTTGTTACTGTTTTTTATGATTATAATGACTGTTTCTATTATAATTTCAACTCATGCGATTCTGCAGCAACATTTATATAGACATTAATTAATACAAGAAAAGGTAATATTTAAAGTTCATTCAGTGATAAACTCCGGTGGTTTTTAGTATTATCTATTATATTAACTTAAGATATGTTTTGTGCCTTAAAACCAATGTGAAAAAACGCATTTGCTTGTTCTTTTATTATTTTGCTCCTTGAATGAAAAATTTCAAATACATGATATTTATATTCATATTACATAATACCTCTAATGTTATACATATTGTTATATACAGTATATTATAATTATATTTCCCAGTTCCAATCCATAAATCATAGTAACAAGTTCATGTAATAAATATATAATCTTTAAAATATATCTTACCTATGTTTGTAGGGAAGAACATGCTCTCTACCTCATTTCCATGTAGACACAATACATGTGTGTCGAAGCTCTTCAGATTAGGGAACCATTCCTCACAAGCCTTGCAAATAAATACTTGCCCTTCACTTTTCTCTTTAACGGTATCGTCACAAATGTGAGTTTGTATTGATTTAACTTTTCGTTTACATTTAAGACACAGCTCAATACGTACTGGTTGGATCAGGCTGGGCGAGTTTGGTGGCCTGTAAAATATTTATTACATTCATATTGTCAATTATATACATAATTATACTTATATCATTCAAAATTCTGTTTTTCTAACAAGATTATTTATTTATTTATTAGTGATTTGAATATTTTTTTTAATTATAATACTCATAACGGAGCGTTAGTCTATGATATTACACATCTATGGTGATTAAAATTAGAAAATCGGTACGTACACTTTCGTCCCTTGTCTGTTCACGCAGTGATACTTTTGAATGTGTTTAAGCGCTGTAAAATACGACAAAAACACTCTAAAACATTTGGGACACTCGAACTCGACTGTTTTCTTTTTTTTCTCAGGTTTACTTTCAGGGATTTCTTCATCTATGACCGATTCGTTTTTGTCGGCTTCCTTAACTTTCTTATCACTGATTTTGGATGTACTCTTCAGTGGTGTAAGTGTCTTCTTGACGGGTTTCTCTTTAACTTCAACCTTGGATGATTTCATGGGTTTAATCATCTGTTTAGGCTTAGTTCTTCTTGTTATAATATTATGCGCGGTACGCTGGTGCACAACGAGCGCGTCAGGTGTCATAAGTTTACGTCCGCAGAGATCACATTTATATGCGGCACCTCTATTCCGTAACTTAACCGCAGTTTTAGCGCCCATTTCTTCTTATTCTGTCTCTCATTTATAAAAAATTAAGATTTTTCACTGTTTTTGTAAATGCAGCGCAGAGCGGGATGACGCACTTTGACATATGTAACTTGCCTTTGGTAACTGTTTATTTTTTATCTGTGGATTTTAACCTACATTACGATAATATTGTAAAATACATTAGCATATTAAATTTTTATAAACCATACATAACTAAAATTTTATATCATAATTCAAGTTAGGTAAGCCCTAAAAAAGATTCGTGTTAGTATTAAAATTCGAGAGAAGCAAATGGAAAAATACAGATTCTTCCCGTGATATTAAGACCAAAAAATTACGTTACCATTATTATTAAATTAAGGTCTTAATTTCACTTTTTTACTGACGTTTACGAAGTTTTTTCTTTACATGTCTAAAATCATTGGTATTATTACAAAACTATAAAAATTGTCTACTATTTCATATTTTTGCCCAGAGCTCAAAAATAAGGGTATGTTCGTACCTTATCAAATGCTCTATTTTAATTTTAAATTGCAAATGTAGATTTAAGTTGCAGATGTTAGCAATCGAAATGTTAAAATAATTGATTGTGACATCGATTATTAATTACTATGCAAAATTAATTATAAAACCAGCTTGAAAACAAAATATTTTTGTGCATTGTTATCACTTATGTTTTTTTAATTACTTAAATTTGGAAAGTAAGCATTAAAAAATACAAACGCAACTAGATATTTGAAAAGTAAGGCTTATATTACACTTATGAATATAACGTTGCGGTAATTTTTTTTTAATCTAAAATTTAACCCACCACATAAGTACCTATACTATCAATTATAATTAGTAAATCGGCCAGATAGTACAGCATTTTTCTATGTCCACAATCAGCCGAAAACAAACATAAATACTTTTGCCAAGCCCATTGGCCCAACGCACAGAATCTATAAGCATACTATATTTGCCTAACGTAGAAAAAGTAAATACATAGTGTAAGTAAGACGAATGTCACATCACACTTATACTTTGGTACAGTTTTGGCGGGAAACAATATAAATTTGAGCATTTTTGAAATCGGCGTCGCGTTACTTGCATAATAGCGTTGCTATCATAAAAGAAGTGCTGTCGTCGCGATAGTATGAATTATTCGTGATTTTATTATATATACGTGAAATATTACAATTAATATAAATCGTTAAAACCAAGGTACTAAGTTAAAAGAGTGAGTGATTGAAATATTATTAAGTAATCTCACTTATAACTTTGTATACTTATTTATGTTTTTCATTGGAATTTGTTTTTAACTTTGGCATAAAATCATAATTTTTTAAGTGTATCTACAGGCATGAAGATAACATCTTAGTTTACAAGGATGATGGTGTTTTGGTGTTGTAACAAATTGTTCAGGTTCAATGTCTACACACCAGTCCACCTAGGTTTATATGACTTTAACTGCTTGAATAATATATTATTTATATATAATAATAATGAATTTAACAACATAAAAAGGTAGACATATTTTTTTAATACATAAATATGAATATAGGATCTATAACAGTCTGTGAATGTCCCACTGCTGGGCTAAAGGCCCCCTCTCTCTTTTTGAGGAGAATGTTTGGGGCTTATTCCACCATGCTGCTCCAATGCGGGTTGGTGGAATACACATATGGCAGAATTTCAGTGAAAAAATTAATTATAATCACAAATTAAGCACTCAATTATCTCAATTAATACAGGATATTAAAAAAAAACTATTGTCTATTAACATTTAATTATCAACCTTTGCTACACCCCATAAAACAACTTCATCTTCACTAGACGATAACAAATAATTATCAGTAGGATGGTGACTTAGAGATACCACCGGTTTAGATCCTTGTATTAATTTTTGTGTGCATCTACTAGATACCAGGTCCCAATAAAATATCTCCCCAGTCGCTGAACCAGAGATAATATGACTGTCTTTTTCATTCACTGCATTTTCTAACAAAAAGTCTTTAGAATCATGCCCAGAGAAAGTATTTAATATTTCCCCGGAATCTTTATCAAACAACTTTATTGTATTATCTGTGCAGCTTAATATATAACACTGGCCGTCATGTGTCATACTGCCATATGTTATGATATGACCAATATAATCTGAGAACATTTTTCCCACTCGCATATCATATAAACGCATATGACAATCTACCGATGAAGTTAATACTTCATGGTCGGTAACTTGTATAGAGGTTATAGTGTCCTTTGCGTCTTTTAATATCTGAACGGGCTCCTGCCTTCGACTGATAACGTCCCAAAAACATACAGTGTTGTCTACGGATCCAGATACAGCCATTGTAGATTCTTCGTTGAACTTGACGCATGTTACTGAGCTCGCGTGTCCTCTATAGCGTCGTAGAGGTTGTCCTGTCGTTACGTCCCATAATATAACAGATTTATCAGAACTACATGATATAATGTGGCTACTGTCACAGGAACCGGCAGCGTCAAGCACTTCATTCGCATGTCCACCGTAAGTTTTTAGTAACAGTTGACTGTGTGGGTTCCAGAGTTTTATTTTCTTATCAGCTCCGCAAGTTAAACAATAAGTACCGTCTACATTAAAGCGAACCGCGCGAACAACTTGCTGTTTGCATGTAATTGTTACAATTTTCGATAATTCCGAATGTTCTGACATCGTTTTGTTTTCATGTTATTGACATTGACATAATAACAGGCCCAATCAACTCTCCTCTGATTGGTTGGCAGAGAAGTAAAAAAAACAAGTTATAAGTTTCTCTGTATACGGCTCAGTATATAAGTATTAAGTAGACTTGCTATAAATTTTTCCGCTTTAAAAAAGTGCTAAAGCGTGTTGTAGGCGTTCTTCTCCGCTGGGAGTATTAGTGCACAGAAGTGCATCATAATAATTCATGAATAATGTGTTTAAAGTGTTTTTTTAGTAACATTCGAAACAAACTTATTATTTACAACGGTGTAATGCCATGGCCAGATTAATGGGAAATTTCATATTATCACGACATAAATTCGTTCGTTATAATTGCTTGGGCATATTATAATTTAAAAAAATGCCATTGTTTTTGAATGAATATGAACGCTAACGGTAGAGTAAACGATATTTGAGTTAGCCTGAATGGCATAGCCTGTATAAATGTTACCGTGTAACAAATTTTAATATTACTATCTATCTATCTACTATCGATATTCGATATCGATTTTCATGATACACAAAGGGATATATTCGTAGACAGAGAAACAAATAGACCAAGGGGCCGTGAAGCCGCGATTGAGACAGAGATAGTTTGTCAATGTGTGCGTATAATGTTGTCATAGTAACTGCATTCCCTGTTGTGGGAGATAAATAATTTTCAGGATTTAATTAAAACAAAATGAGGTTATCCAATTTTACTTTTTAATACTTATTATATATTTTTTTAATTAAAATATTTTTTTGTTTTCCAACTACACCCAAAAACCGTTGCGTTGTTTGTTTTTGTTTACGTTATCAATAGTTCTTCAGTATCTTTATATGGTACTGGATTAGCATTCTCCTCCGATGTTGAAATCTAAAACACTCAATTAAATTATTAATAAAGAATGGTTGCCACATATATTTCATTATTCAATGTTAACCTCTTGACTCGGAATCTAATAATATTATAAAGTCATGTTAAATAATGTTGTCGTTAGGAAATTATAAATAGGAGAACGATTAAATTAAAATAATATATACACATATAACGAAGCACTTTAGGTTATTATTGGACTCCGTAATTATTTATTTACATTTTCGACAAGTCGATATTTTTTATCGAAAATCGGGACACTTTTCTAGCTAACGCTGGCAGCACTTACATGATAAATAATTATAGGTTATGAATGATAAAACCTGGAAAATCCTATTATCTTCAGGATTTTAATGCAATATAAGGTTCCGTCATGCTATGGCATAAATAAACATCACTGAGAAACTATATTTAGAGACAAAATAGTCGTACTTACGCGTGAAAATACACGCCGCCAATTTTCTTCTTGCTATCACTTTAACATGAAATAATACGACAATGCACCATTGTATAACCTTCGATATGATATAAGGATTGTTTCTCGGCCTCTACACTGGATTTGAATCGTTATCTAACATAAAAATAAGCGAAAATTGAACAAACAACACAATTAATGCACCAACTGTCAAGTTTGTTTCGCAACTGAGTAGCGAAACAAACACCAAAACAGGTTACGCGATAAGGGACAAAAGATTTGATAATTCTATCTCTGTCTAAACCATAGGTAACGTAATTTTCGTTCTCTTTCTTGTGTAAGTGAAAAGGAAAACGTCATTGCGTCTATTTGTTTCTCTGTCTACGGATATATTATATTATTTAATCTGTGGTTCTGTGTTGTCATTTCGTGGTGCTGTTTGATTTTATCATCGTTATTAATTATCTCAATATTGTTTACAATAAACTATAACAAATATACTTAAAATATCGTATTTATATCAGTAAAGGTGCTAAATTATTGAAATGTTATTGTTTATATACAAAGAATATAAATATATGATACGTTATTGTGTGTTACGCGAAGAAAGGAGTTGGCTTAAATAAATCTATTCAAATCGTCTCAATTTGGGAGTCTACAATAAGTAAGTGTCTTGTCCTATAATATACTGTGAAGGTTATTACTCATTGCTCATATAAATCCATTGTACAATATGTAACAAATAAAACAAATGAAAATAAAACTAAAATTCTCTTTGAATTTCGAATTGGTAATTATTCTAAGAAGATATCTTTAAAAATCTTTCTATTTTTTCGAAATATGACTGTTTAAATTAACCTGAAAGGCTTAATTAGCAAGATTTATTGGAGTTGGAACCATCCTAAGAAGCTATGTAATATCTCATGATATTATTAAATTCAATTATACATAGATAATCCTGTGTGGGATGTACCCACGGTGCATTTTAATATTTGAACACCGACAAGATTTAAAAGCTAGATGTATCTATACTATTCTAGAGATACAATTATAATATTGATGGCAGCAAAGTAGAAACGGACATCTGCATTTTTGTGACAGTGCTTTTTTTTACAAAAATAAGATATATAATATTTTTAAATATTAATATATGATACGTATATAATATTTTTAAATATTATATATCATGTGGTGTGTAATATATAATATTATAATTAGACTTGTGCTCTAGAAACATATTATAAGCACGTCTATTATTGAAATTCTTACATCATTTTCACTGTTGTAAAAATTAATATAAAAATATAATACTGAAATCAATTAGTTCATCCTCGATAGGACTCCCACCATGCTAGTTTTGCTTCACATCAAATTTGAATTATCAATTCCTATTTCATACATATGAAGATTTTTGTTGGACATAATATAATCTTGCATAAGTGTGCATGCACCGATACTAGTGGTAAAATCCATCATGACCTCGCCTTTTTTTGGCCTGACTAAGGCCAAATATTCACAAACTTTGGCTAAGCATTGAGGTGAAACATTTACTTAATGAGTATATAAATTGCATATAATTATCTTAATATAAGTAAAGTTTCCAGATAAAGTAACCATTACTTGAACATACCTTAGGGTTGTAGCATGAAATGATATAGTCTTATAACTATTCTCAATAAATAGGCTTTTTCTTCATCGTAGCCAGACATCAGACAGTTGTAGTTGTGTAAATAGACTACCTAAAAAATATATTTTCAATTCAGACTCACAGTTTCTCACAAACTCTCCATGTTGATAGTGTAGCTTTGTCTATAGTTAATATAATATATATTTTATAATTACAGATACAGTACAAAATATGGCAACAGTACAAAAAATTGAATCAAAATTAATAACTTTAAAAGATACCCGTCCAAGAGATAGTATGAACAATGAAATATCGTCAACGTCCAGTGAAGATGGATCAAATCAAGATGCTATCACAAAATTCAATAACTTCTACAAGTCGAGATACACAGAGTCAACTCAATCTGATAATGAAATACTAGAATCACCAAGATCTGTGGTACAAGCAAGAAATCATTATAAGTCAATGGGTAATATAACGGATGCCTATGGAGAAAATCATACCGTACAAAGTAGTATAAGCAATGTAGACCTAAGTCTCCATAGGAGTGAAATTAAGAAGTTTGAGTCACTTCGTATACCAATCGTTGGTTATGAAGTGATGGAAGAACGAGCAAGGTTCACGATATACAAGTTAAAAGTTGAAGATGACAAACGCGATCAATCCTGGCTTGTATTTAGAAGGTATACTGATTTTGTCAGGTTATACAATCGTATAAAAAGCGAACAGCCCAACTTACTCTTACCGTTGCCTGGCAAACGTTGGTTTAGGGATAATTTCCAACCAGCGTTCCTCGAAGAAAGGGTTAGAGGTTTGCAGACATTTGTAAATGCGATTTTACATAAGCTTCCAAATCATTCGGTTGTCAGAGAATTTTTCTGCTTGGATGAACCGCCCCAAGTGTTTAGTTATCAACCGGAAGTGCAAGCCGTTTATGGTGCTTTGGAAGACTCAATAACTACTCTTAAAGTACAATTGAAGCAAAAGGATGCAACGATAATGCATTTGCAAAAACGAGTCGCACTCTTGGAAGATCAGATCAAAAACTGCCCTACTTGTAGTACAAATAAATCTGCTAATATGTAGTATCTTTGGTATTTAAAACAGGCAGCTGTAATTCAGAATTGCTCGGTAAGTTGTTTGAAAATGATGACAACAATGACCTTGGGTTTAATTGCGGTTCATCATTTGAAAATTGTCAATTATTGTGAAACCTGATATACTTGCTCAAGTGAAGTAGTCGGGTTAGCCTAAACCAACCTAAAAAGCTTATCCCCCTTAATACTATTTTTAATATAATAACATTTAATATTGTAACAAAAAATAATTAGTAGTGGATGGCTAAAATATCAACCGAGACGTTAGGTGTTGCATAATTTAGTCTTTGGAATATTGTATGGAATCGCGATTTTCAATTGAACCTATTATTAATGATCGTTAGTATGGGGATTTAGTGAATTTAAGAGATATTTTTTTAATATTTAACTAAAACGGATAGAATGTGGGGATCATTATTGATAAAAATAAAAATTAAGGTCAATATTAGTTGTAATGTAAGCAATGTCGTTTACTAAGAGGTAAATTGTTTAAAAAGAAAAAAATTGTTGGGTGAAAACACATTCTGGAAAACTTTTCTCGTTAAAGACTATTACAAGAGGGACCAAATCTATTGATATATCCAGTTACTGGCAGTCAGGCAAAAGAGATCAACATCCTCCCTTTTTCAACTTCACTATTATTAAATCTCAATTTTAAATCTATTAAGTTAACCTAAGCAAAAAGTTGGATGATATTTTCTATAGAACTTTCTAGAAATTGTAGATTTTTTTAGACAGAAGATTTGATTCTTATGAGCAATTGAAACCACAGAGCAATGATTATTTCATATCTATAAAAATTACCGAGCTAGTTTTTTTTTATATTGCATTCATAATCCTGGCAACACTGTACACTCAAGCCCATCTGTCATTCCCACCAAAAGGCAAAGATTTATAATCTTTGAAGAATGAAACCTCTTTTTAATCTCTTTAAATTTACTGCCTCTGTATGTGATGTACAAATTAATGAGTGATATTAAATTTTATATAAGAATGTATCATTTAATGATAATTATTGTCAATTAATGTTAATATAATTTGTAATTTCAATAAAATTATTCTTGATATAATATTATATTTAATACATACATTTAAGTAAATAAATGGCGGGAATACACCATTTAATTAATTATATTTTATTTTGAGGACTGAACAATTTTGTAACAGGTTGTAAAGTGTCAGATAAAAGTTATTTCATGTGTGAAAATGTAGTTATCGGTAAGCTGGAAATCATTTTTTAAGCTTTGGAATTGTGTTAAAAGAAGTAGGGAATAGCATAATTATTATATAACTCCATGAACACATAGATGTCGTTAGTTATTTATACACATTATTACGAAATAATTTATTTAAAATACATTTTTCTAAATTATATTCCAATGACAGGAGTATAGATAAATAAACCAAGCATTATATGTCACCTTTTTTTATCCATTCATATTGAATACCATTTAATATATTATAGATTGTTATAAATCTTGACCAATGACAAGTCATGTCAAAGCAAGATCAAAGTGTTTACTTGTCTTTTAACCTGTTATTGGAATATATCAGTTTCATTCCCGTAGTGGGACACACTGTCAAAATGTTTTAATTTGTTCAAGCACACTTGTTTTACACATTTTAAAGTCAATGTTACACAACATAGACGTATGTTACACGGCTCATTTATTTTTCCTTTGTTATCTGTTAATGTGCATGGTACAAAAAAAGTTATGTTGTTTCATGATATCAAAATATGATATTATTTTATTCATAGGTGCTAATTAAATATAGTTTTAATTGTAGAAGCATTTACTTTTAGTTATAGATTATATAAAAAGCATTTTTATTTTACTTTATATTTTTTTTTATGTTAATTTAATGTATGAATATTATTTAAAAAAAAAAAGTTTATGAAATGTCAAATGTCAGTGTATATTCGCGCCAAAATTTTCGTAAACGTATATTTTTGTAACATTTAAATAGAATATTATGTACATATTCATTATACAATAATAATAATAATTATATTCCGGTTTTATTTTAATACGAACAATTTCAATCACTTATAAGGATGTTTTTTTTTAATTTGATTTATTGTTAAAGGTACAATACTTCCGATGTTTTTGTATGTTATTAAAATGATATTCTATTGTCTATATAATTTTCTTTCTCATTTCAAGCAATTACTTTTTATATAACAACCTACAAATGTTTTTTTTTTCAAATTGTATTTGAATATATATGTATAAACAGTTCTCATTAGAAATAAAATTTATGAAAGTGCATTATTACTTGAATTTTCTTGTAAAATTTCTATTGTATTTAAGGTTTAACGTATTATATTGTAACCAAATGGTGCCTTGATTTAAATAATTGATATGGTATAATAAAATATACTTTTACAATTCAATACAAATAATTGTTTTATTTACGTATTTAGAAATTTTTATTTAATTTCTTGTTGTTTGAATTAAATCTTGCAGAAGCAAATTTGTTTGACCTCATTTGGCTAATATTGAAAATATTATAAAAAAATTACCTAATGGATGTTGCCTATGTAGTAAACGAGTTTATTATATATATTTCTTTCATGAGCTTTCTAGATTTTTACAAGTAGATATTCAATAGCAACGTCAATTTTGATAACACAAGATAAGAAGTTGAACTATTTGGTTTGTTTACGAAGGCCATTCTTAAGTGCAAATATAAGTTTGCTAATTTTCACTCTCATAATCAAGTGCGAAACCAACTGAGACTCGTAAAAATCGTTTTACTGAAAATTTATTGACAAAAAAAGTCAATTTTTTCACTGTCCGAATCAAGATCTACAGTGAACAGCCTAATGATAAAGCCACTAGGACAAGGTAAGAAGATAATTGACCTTGAGAGGTGGTGGTTTCGTTTCGTTAGGTAGAGGTGTTTGCACAGGATTGCAACATGTATTTATTTTATTTTATTTATTTTATTTAAGGACCACTAGTAGCTACTACATGTTTTAATGACAAATGTAAAACAATTAAGTGAAAATAGCTAACATGTGAAGCTTTTTAAAGTAGCCACAACAATTACAATATTTGTTTTAAAAATACATTAACACATAATTATAGCAACATGAGTAGAAAGATTAAAAAAAAAAAAAAAGTCCAAATTGGTACAAATTAAAGACCATAAAAAATAAACATGCACTTAATAAAATTAAAATTAAAAACACAAATAGTTTGAATTGATATAGGTACAAATTAAAATTAAATAATTCATTAAATTCATGCAAAGTTTACGTTACAAAAAATCACTAAAAATATACTAATTAATACAAAATAAAATTAAGATAACATTATTTATTATTTATTTATTTATTTATTTATTTATTTATTTATTTATTTATTTATTTATTTATTTATTTATTATTTATTTGCATCTCTCAACAATTCTAGCGCCCGTTTACGATAAATCATGGCAGAGTCATTAAAAATATCTAGATCTTGACAAAAACCATTGTACAACCGTGATGATCTAGGCATTGGTGCATTACATCCTAATTTCGTTTTTGATATTCTGACATCAAAAGTACCCAGAAAACCACGACCATTGCGCCTTGGAATACGATAGTATATCTTTTCAAGTAAGTAAGTACAGTCGATCTCGTTACGAATTATCTTAAATAGGAAAGAGAGATCTAATAATTGTCTGCGTACAGAGAGACTATCCATATTAAAATCTTTCAAGAGATTGCTGTAATTTTTATTAGATTTATTGTATGAGATTTTTTTGTTTCTGGATAGATGATATACAAATCGCTTCTGTATTCTCTCTATACGCAGACGATGTACATTGTAACAAGGATTCCACACTACACTACCGTACTTTTTTCGTGTTATTCGTGAAGTGTTTACCATTTCTAATTAAAAATCCTAACGTTTTGGAACTTTTCGTAATTATTTTATTGAAGTACGGGACAAAAGTAAGCTTGTCATCAAAAATGACACCCAAATCACTTATTTCAAAAACTTCCTCCAACTTGATGTTATCAATGCTATATATTGTTTTGATTTTATTGAGCTTTCGCGTAAATTTTATATGCTTGCATTTACTGACGTTTAATTCCATTTTATTATTTTTACACCAATTATATATAGCATTAATATCCACCTGTAAGAGCTTTGAGTCAGCTAAGTTGTTTATTACTTTTGTTAATTTTAAATCGTCCGCAAATAAAAATACTCTACTATAATGTACCGTATCGCAAATATCATTAATGAAGATATTAAAGAGCCAAGGTCCTAAGTGTGACCCTTGAGGAACCCCGGAGCAGGCTTTATATAGACTCGAGCTAAAACCTTTTAAGACAACAAATTGTTGTCTATTGTATAAATATGATTTGAACCACTCAAGCATATTACCATTGAATCCGTACTTGCTTAGTTTTAAGAGTAAAATATCGTGCGAAACTTTGTCGAAAGCCTTGGTTAAATCGGTATAAATTGCGTCAACTTGCTTGTGGTTATCAATAGCTGGCACAATGAATTCACTGTACGAAACAAGATTTGATGTTGTAGATCGACCCTTTATAAAGCCGTGCTGGTTATTATTAATCATTTGCTTAACATGACATTCTAGATATGGGTAAACTATTGCTTCAAATACTTTGGCAAATGTATCTTCATTAAATCAGGCCATTCAGTGTCATTATATTTGGTACATCACGAATTAAAATTCATCAATTTAAACTCAAAAGCTGGGCTATCGAGGATTTGAATGGAGTTACTGTAACCGAAATCAAGGATATTGTTGGTGTGTTGAAAGGATATTGCGAGCAACTATTTACAGATGACAACATGGGATTATCGTGCAAGTTTTTCTCACAGACTGCATATAATACCATGGAACCAGCTGTACTGAAAAGTGAAGTTCGAGCCGCAATCGATCACCTGAAGAGGAATAAAGCTGTAGGAGCTGACGAAATCCCAATAGAAATCTTCGAAGCAATGGGTGAATACGGAGTTGATATGCTAGACACTATCTGTAATCGTGTCTGGGAAACAGAAACGTGGCCAAAAGACTGGGCACACTCCGTGTTTATACCACTGCATAAGAAGGGATCAACAAAGAAATGCAACAACTACAGACTAATAGCCTTAATATCACACGCCAGCAAAGTACTCCTTCATATCATCAACACCAGACTGCAAGCTTTTCTGAAACCTGAAATAGCTATGGAGCAAGCAGGATTCATTAAGGGTCGAGGGACAAGGGAGCAGATTTTAATTCTTCGACAAATAATCGAAAAGTCTAGAGAGTTTAACAGCCCGCTCTATATCTGCTTCGTCGACTTTCGCAAGGCCTTCGACACCGTGAAATGGCACAAGTTATGGGACATACTCATACAAATGGGAGTACCTAACCACCTAGTTCGTCTCATTTGCCGACTGTACGAGGACGGGACTGCGACTGTTCGAATAGACGACATTGACTCAAAAAGCTTTTAGACACATGCTGGTGTTGGGCAAGGGTGCATACTCTCTCCACTCCTGTTCAACGTATATACGGAGTGTATTATGAGAACCTTTTTGGAGCAAGGGGACAAGGGGGTTTCAGTAGGAGGTCGTAAGATATCCAATTTAAGATACGCCGATGACACTACTCTTCTCGCTCAAACAAAAGAAGACATGGAACACTTGCTGACACGCCTGGAGACAATAAGCCTCTCCTTCGGACTTGCGATCAATGGAGTCAAAACCAAGATGATGATCGTGGACCGTGCTGAACTGAATCGCCCAGATATATCTATGATTGGCAACTGTGAAGTAGTCCAAAGCTACGTGTACCTCGGCTCCACAATCACGAACACGGGTGGATGTGAGGACGAAATTCGAAGGAGATGTGCTATCACATGGTCTGCTGTTGATAACCTAAAAAAAGTCTGGTGCAACAAAAGCCACCAAAGTCCGCCTGATGAGAAGCCTAGTCTTCCCTATATTTCTTTACGGCGCAGAAACATAGACGGTTCGACAGAAAGACCGACACAAAATTGACGCACTCGAAATGTGGTGTTGGCGGCGACTGCTGCGGATCCCTTGGACAGCATTTCGGACTAACATCTCGATCCTGGAGGAGCTAAAAATCAAAAAAAGACTATCGTCGACTGTGCAAACACGAATTCTCAAATACTTCGGACACATTGTTCGAAATGAACACTCCATGGAACGACTCGTTGTCCAAGGGCAAGTGGAAGGCAAGCGGTCGCGCGGTCGAGTACCCAAGCGTTGGACAGACATTATAAATGCTACAACACAGACCTCCATAATCCAATGTTTTAGAGATGCTGAAGACCGCATCAAATGGAGACACATAGCGGGGGCTACGTTAGCCAAAAACGATGCATCATCGTCAACCACGACCACTCTGTCAAGAGCGAACGACTGATACGACGAATTAAAATTGAGCTGACAAAAAATACATCCCTATTTTTTCAACTTCGTATTTTTTCTTCATTGGTTAAACATATTTTTATCCATATTTATTATTACTAAACGAAGATTTAAGATAAAATAACAAATTATAAAAAAACAACAAATCGTATAAAAACTTATTTATTTCTTAAAATATATTAACATTATTTTTATAATACATTTTTCAATTTTTATACATTATTTTTACAGAAAAAATTTTTGCCAGTAACAATAACAATTTAATCTTATATATATAAAACAGTAGTGATGTACAGACTGACATTTTAGTAGACAAATACGGCGATGAGTTTGAAATTAAACTAATTTAAATAAACATACCGTTGCATGACCTATTTGAGCGTTTATCGTAACTAACATTGAGGAGAATAGTTCTTTAACTGAACCATGGGTACAAAAAAATTGTCACACCCATACAGAAATTCTTGCTTCTTATTGCAATTGAAGTTTATCAACTTTATAACTGGTGGTAGGGCTTTGTGCAAGCTCGTGGGTAAGTACCACCCACTCATCAGATATTCTACCGCAAAACAACAGTACTCGGTATTGCTGTGTTCCGGTTTGAAGGGTGAGTAAGCCAGTGTAATTACAGGCACAAAGGAAAAACATCTTAGTTTCCAAGGTTGGTGGCGCATTGGCGATGATCCATGGCATCATCGGAACATATAGGGAAGACTTATCTATATTATCACAAATAACCAACATAGACAACTGGTACACCCGGGAGGCGTTGGGTGGGAGCTTCAAACAACAAGGCTCCACGACAATCACTCCGAGTCTTCCTAGAGTGAAAATGTATTCGAAAATAGCGTGCACAAATCAGATTGCTCTCTGGGGTCTTAAAATCAGGTGGCCCTTTCTGTGATAGCGGTAGCAGGATTCAAACAACACACACACACACAAGGTTAGTGAAAGCTATGTCTCGTACCAGTACCTTCTACACAGTTGTTATGGCTGACATCAATGCCAAAGTGGGAGTACAAGAATATAATATAATTTCACCGCCTGGTAAGAGGTACCCTAAATATTAACACTAAAATCGAATGATCGCGGTTAATGAAGTCGACTCTTAGACCAAAACTCTTCTTCCAGCTGGAACTACAGAACTGATTTGCCATGTTGGAAACCAAGCAGGACATTGACAACGCCACCAACAGTCTGATTCGTGTCATTCGCGAGGTGAAATCACTTTCGACAAAAGAGCAATGGACGTAAGTCGAAGCTCACAGGCGAGACTCTGAACGAGATGATGAGGAGACGAGAACAGCAGAATATGACGCCATCTGAGTGTCAGGCACTTAACAGGAAGGTTAAAAAACTAATAAGGCGTGACACAAGACGAGCGAATACCCGGAATATTGAAGATGCCATAGCACTCAATAGGGGCTCAAAGTTCTTGCAAAGTCACATACCTTCTGTTGTCACCTCACAAAACTCAGAACAACACAAGGCACCACCGTCACCTCAAAACCATAGATTCTAGTTGAAATCGAAAAGTTCTATGGCGATTTATACTCATCACGAGTACCTCCACCTGAGTCCCACAGTGGGGATGACCCACGAGCCAGACTGACACGCCACCTATCAGACGATCTTACTGACATCGACTTCGGAAAGATTAGGATTGCTCTCGAACAACAAACTGGAAACAATAAGTCTCCAGGAGATGACGGAATTACCTCAGAGATTCTCAAAGCAGGAGGCACACCAGTTCTGAGAGAGCTGGCAAACGTATTTAATTCCGTCCTCTACAATGGTATTACACCGAAGCCATGGAACAGAGGTGTGGTGGTGCTGTTTGTCAAGAAGGGTGATAAAGCTCTTCTGAAAAACCACCGCCGTATTTAACTTTTAAGCCATATTTACAAGTTGTTTTCGTGGGTAATCACGAATCGTCTTGCCCGAAAATTTGATGACTTCCAACCCGTTGAGCAGGCTGGGTTTCAAAAAGGTTTCAGTACCGTAGACCACATACACACACTTAGGCAAATAATAGAGAAGACCGAGGAACATAATCAGCCTCTATGCCTAGCGTATGTGGAATACGAAAAAGCCATCGCTGGCTGACCTAGGCTGTTCTGGAATCCATGCAGAGATGCATGCATAATTGACTTTCGGGATGTCCAGGTGTTGAAGTGTTTGTACGAAGCCGCAACCATGACCGTCCAAGTACAAGATCAGAGCACAAGACCAATCCAATTGCATCGCGGGGTAAGACAGGGGGATGTAATCTCACCGAAACTTTTTACCAATGCATTGGAGGACGTCTTCAAGACGCTCGATTGGAACGGACGCGGCCCTAATATGAATGACCAACACATTACACAGCTGCGATTTGCCGTCCACATTGTCAACATGGCGGAGACTGCTGGATTTGGAAGGAATGCTAAACAGCCTGAGCGATTCCTCAAGACAAGTAGGTCGCGGGATGAACATTGAAAAGACCAAAATTATGACAAACGAACATGTATCCCTGAGACCAGTGGTCGTAAATGGCTCTCCACTTGAAGTTGCGCAGGAATACATCTACACCTGGGCCAAACTACAACTTGGCCGGCACAACTTTGAGAAGGAGGCTAAAAGAAGAATACGTTTGGGCTGGGCGGTATTCGTCATATTGCGTCATATTTTTGAATCGTCGATCCCACAGTCGCTTAAGACCAGGGTCTTTAATCAGTGCGTCCTACCTGTAATGACTTACGGTGCCGAAACGTGGACACTCACCGCAGGACTGGTCCACAAATTTCTGGCCGCTCAACGAGCAACGCGCGATGCTTGGGGTTTCTCTCTAGAATGCGTAACAAGGTCATTCGCCAGAGAACTGAAGTCACTGACATCGCGCGTAGAATTAGCACGCTGAAGTGGAAGTGGGCTGGTCATGTCTCCAGGCGCATTGTTGGCCGATGGAGCCGACACTTGTTAGAGTGGAGAGCACTCTTAGGTAAACGGCAAGGTCGACCACGATTTAAAAAAAGGGGTCAGGTACGGGATGATTGCGGAATTCTATGGAGGATACTTTCATCCGGCAGTGGACGGCAAAAGGCTGAATAATAAAATAAACGATTCAAGCCTTTGACGAAACGTTCTTTGAACATATAGAAAAAATAAAAGTGAAAAAGAGTGGCGTCACTAAGCCAGATTCAAGGAATAAATTCTAGATGAACTTCACGAAAACTTAGAGAACAAATGAAAATGGATATGGAAACCACCCAGTGGAGGGATATGGGCTGAGGCTGTTCTTGGGGAAGTAACATCGTTTCACAGTTCGAGAATGTTCCTCGGAAAGTATGAATTCTCTTTTTACACTCAATCATATTTTTATATCTTATTAAAATTATTCCTTTTACTTGTACACACAATACTATAATTTTATTTTTTAATGTAATGTTTACTCTTGTAATTAAAAAAAAAAACCGACTACCCATAAAATAAGTCCCAACCATATATAGACGATTTCAATGGCAGAAGTCGTGGCAGAGATAAATGAACAAGTGTGACCTTGAACTGAGATGACGTCACTGGTCACGAGATCTTAATAATCTGTGGTGTTTATGGATTATTGAATGAAGTTTCGAATATCAGTCAAGTCATTATCGGAACTTCAGTAGTAAAATTAAAGTGTATACAAGTAGTTAAGTGGAATAGTGTTGTATTATAAATAAATATATATTAATCGAGAACTGTTTGTAGTGCATATAACAGAATTATTAACAAATCAAATAGAATATATAAATGTATGGTTTGATCTTTACTCCTCATACCATTATAATATTAATTTTCGTATTCAATACAAATGATTTATAAAACTTAAACAGAACCTTGAAATTTGATTATCACACCCAAAGAGATTTTATAAACAAAAAAAAAAAAATATTGTCTATACATCACTTTTATTGTCCATAAATTCGACAACTCGTTTAGCTGGGAAAACTTTGTGAACGCGTTTCCTGTGCGTATATAGAGAGGCTTTCTGCTTGAACGTTTGTTGGCAAATGTCGCAGGAGAGGGGCCGATCGCCGGAGTGGATGACCTCGTGTTGCGTCAGAGCTTTTCTATCCTAAAACAATGTGTATATGTAGTTAGATTTCAATGTGTATATATAGTTTTTCTGGGTAGCTCGTCTGGGTAGGTACCACCCACTCATCAGATATTCTACCGCAAAACAACAGTACTTGGTATTGTTGTGTTCCGGTTTGAAGGGTGAGTGAGCCAGTGTAATTACAGGCACATGGGACGTAACATCTTAGTTCCCAAGGTTGGTGGCGCATTGGCTTTGTAAGCGATGGTTGACATTTCTTACAATGCTAATGTCTAAGGGCGTTAGTGACCACTTACCATCAGGTGGCCCATATGCTAGTCCGCCCTCTATTCTATAAAAAAAAAAAACTATACAACAACGTTATTTAAAAAAAAACGCGATTTAATTACACCATTTTGTTCAATTGTATTATTTGGATTTTTTAAGAGTAATTGAGTGAATAAATTACATCAATTTATATGATTTGGGAAAAACTCCAAACCTTCTCCTCAAAAGGGAGAGTATATGCCTAGCAGTGGGATATTCACAGGCTGTTACTGTATATGGTGTTCTACTTTTGATATTTATAAGCTAAACACGAGGTTTTTATAAAAAGTCAGTATCACTTTATATATTTTAGTTAAATATACAGAATAAAAAATAATTATTGTGTTACATACAGAGCACTTAGTCTATAACGGTTTAAGGAACCAAAGACAAGTAAGCTTGACTAACAGTACAAATAGCTAAGAACAAAATTAAGAATGTGTGTATGTATCTATGTATATGTGTATAAATAGCTAAGAACAAAATTAAGAATGTGTGTATGTATCTATGTATATGTGTATAAATAGCTAAGAACAAAATTAAGAATGTGTGTATGTATCTATGTATATGTGTATAAATAGCTAAGAACAAAATTAAGAATGTGTGTATGTATCTATGTATATGTGTATAAATAGCTAAGAACAAAATTAAGAATATGTGTATGTATCTATGTATGTATATGTGTGTGTGTATGTGTGTGTGTGTGTGTGTGTGTGTGTGTGTGTGTGTGTATGTGTGTGTGTGTGTGTATGTGTGTGTCTTCTATGAGCCGTGATGGAAGTGGTTAAAACGCGGGAATCTTAACCGATGATAACGCGTTCAACTCGGGTACCAGTCAGTTTTATTCAGATTAATTTGTACTTGAACACCGTGAGGAAACCTGCATGTGTATAATTTTAGAAATATCTTGCAGTGCTATCTTGTAACAAATCAATACACTATTCATTCGTGAAACGACGAGCAGGACTGCATGGTATCGCTAGACCAATAAGGCAGTATTTGACTGCTAGACCAATGAGGAAGTATTTGAATGCCTCATTGGTCTAGCTCTACCATGAGCGATGCGATATAAGTCAATCTTGGTCAGACAGACAATAAATACGTAACACTAACCGTGAAACCCTTCCCGCACTGCTGGCAGACGTGGTTCCTCGGCTTCACCTTCTTCTCCCCGTGGACCCTCATCATGTGCCTTTCGACGTTCTTGTGAGACGCTATAGGCTGTAACGGGTTATTCATTATCATCAGTTTATCTGTTCAACATGAAGCTCTATTATGACGTCATAGCCCCCCCCACCATCACTCTCTACTCTCACTCGTGCTTGACGGTGAAGGAAAACATCGTGAGGAAACCTGCATGTGTCTAATTTCACTGAAAGTCTGCCACATGTGTATTCCACCAACCCGCAATGGAGCAGCGTTGTGGAATAAGCCAAAACCTTCTCCTCAAAAAAAAGGGAGAAGAGGCCTTTAGCCCAGCAGTGGGACATTCACAAGCTGTGACGCTATGACACTCACCTTATCGCACACCGGACATTTATGTGAAGTCTTGCCCAAATGTTGATAGTTGAAATGATCCTGCATCGCTTGCTTCGTTGGATATCCTTTATTACACATCGGACATGGAAATCTGAAACCAAAATATAAAAAAAAATATATATATATATATATTTAATAGAAACACTAACAATATACATATTAAATGGTGGCATAAATAATATCCAAAGAGAAAAAATCCACTTCTGATATGTATATCGATTACAAGTGTACATACACAACATTCACAAATTATAGCGTCGACATAAAATAAGGTAAAAAATAATTATTATTGACATATGGAAAAAAATAATCATAATGGCTTGACAAAATATATTCCAGATGGAGAAGGACTGGGCTGACTCTGACCCATCAGCTAACATAGACTTTACTCTCAAATTAATTAATTTATACACAAGGTTTGTTTACAATTCCTATACAAGCCCTGAATTCAAAACTCGCTTATTATACTGAATAAAAAAATACAAAACACCAAATCTTTATAATTATAACCTATTACATTTTGTTGTTGTTGTGTGTGTATATAGAGTAGAAAATAGGTTGCACTTGATCATAGGACTTTGTGCTCACCCATCTGGGTTAGTTACCATTCTATCATCACCTGGTGGTATCAACTGGTGGTAGGGCTTTGTGCAAGCTCGTCTGGGTCGCCCACTCATCAGATATTCTACCGCAAAACAGCAGTACTTGGTATTGTTGTGTTCCGCATTGATCGGTGAGTAAGCCAGTGTAATTACAGGCACGAGGGACATAAAATCTTAGGTCCCAAGGTTGGTCGCACATTGGCGATGTAAGCGATGGTTAACATTTCTTACAGTATCAATGTCTATGGGCGTTGGTGACTTACCATCAGGTGGCCCATAAGCTCGTCCGCCTTCCTATTCTATAAAAAAAAAACCAGAAAAAAACCACTTACTTAAATATCTGATCCGATGCATGAGGCCTCGAGTACTTCAAGTGCGCCTGATAAGTCGCTAGGTGGCTGAACACTTTACTGCAGTCCTTGCACTCGTAACGGCTCGTGTTCTGGTGCCTCTGGATGTGGTATTTTAGCTGTATCGTCCTCACCATCTTGTGGCAGATGGGACATTCCTCTCTGGGCAGCGGACCCTCGTGCAACCTGGAGTTTATAGCTTATGTTATTTATTTAAAATAGAAAGGCAGACTGGCAAATGGGCCAAGAGGGCCATTTCAATTCCTCCAGAAAGGGCTGTCCTGCTTACAAGTATTTATATAAGCTACTTACATCGCCATTGTCTATGGGCGGTGGGCACTTAACATCAGGTGGCCCATTTGCCCGTCCGCCTACCAATACCATGTTTCACAAAACATATAACAACAAAAAGCTCATCGATCGTTTTATATCGGTGAGTTTATCATCATATCATATCATATGTAATAATAATAATAATAAATTTATTTATTCTCTTCCACAGACAATAACATTTACATTTTTTTTTATAATATATATAAATACAGTTATGTGTGGGAGACAGGAGCCCAAACTACCACCTTAGGGGTTACCCTGTAAGGGTCTCCTGGCTCCCCCTTCTTGGGTAAGGAACTATTTATTTATTTAATTTTATAGAAAACAGGAGAAACACTAAAGCTTTTACAATATATTATCTAGTAATAAGTTATACTTATGCTAATAGTAATAAAAAGATAATGTATGCTTGTGAATATGTGCGTGTGTGTTTATGTGTCTGTGTGTCGTGTATGTATGAGGGTATTTGTGTATTTGCTATGGGTGTGTAGATTAAATATGTACATGCCATTACTTTTTTCTACAATTCTAGCTTGTTTATTATTAATATATTATATTAATAATGTATAAAATATACCACATATATAAATAGTTATAAGCTCATATATAAATAGTTATTTGGAATGGTGCACACATTGATGTCGGTAAGTGTTAGTAGTCATGAATAGTATTTAGTTTTTACGTAATTTTATGAACAATTTAGTTAATTTTTTTCTACAAAGCTTACGCTATTGTTTCTAACACATATGGATATGTAGTCTGTCTGAAATAAAACATTATCTGAAATAAAACATTATTATAATATATTACTTTAAATTATTGCTATTTCTTTTCTTCACATGATAAAAAAGTTTATAATTGTAATTTTATTTACAATATATATTTAATTTTTATAAATCATTCTATTAATAAATATCAGAAATGTATATGTATATGTTGTGTGTTATTATGTAATATGTATATTGTATGTAGTGTATTTATTAAATAAATAAATAAAAACATAAAAACTAACCTCAAATGTGTCGTTAAAGTGGTCCTATTCACGAATCGCTTTTTACAATGATCACACTGCAAGCCCTCCCTGTGGAAACGGGCCACATGATTCTTTCGAGCCCGGGAGTTTCTGAAATCAAATGTACTCATTCAATTATGTAACGACACGTGGTAATATCCTAGTTCTCTCAAAAGATAACTACAAGTGTGTGCACAAGAATAGATGTGTGTGGCATCTGTGTGTTCCCTAACTCTCACTATTAATATTATTGTTTATTATTTATGTCAAATTAGTCTTTTAAATAGTTTAAGCCAAGATGGCCCAGTGATTAGAACGTGTGAATGTTAACCGATGATCGTGGGTTCAAACCCGGACAAGCACCACTGAATTTTCATGTGCTTAATTTGTGATTATAATTCATCTCGAGCTTTACGGTGAAGGAAAACATAGTGAGGAAACCGGCATGTGTCTAATTTCACTGAAATTTTGCCACGTGTGTTTTCCATCAACCCGCACTGGAGCAGCGTGGTGGAATAATTTCCAAACCGTCTCCTCAAAAAATGGAGAGGAAGCCTTTAGTTCAGCAGTGGGACATTCACAGGCTGTTACGGAAATAGTTTAAAATTGTCAATGCGCCATCAACCTCGAGAACTAAGATGTTATGCCCTTGTGCCTGCTGTTACACTGGCTTACTCACGCTTCAAACCGGAACACAAAAATAAATGAGTATTGCTGTTTGACGATAGTATATCTGATGAGTGGGTGGTACCTTGGTGGAGTACTTATACACCAATTAATTTTTAATTAGAATATCCCAATTAAAGAAGAAAAAAACCCAAACATTGATAAACTCACTTAAAGAACATGTCACATTCCAAGCATTTGTATCCGACTATGGTCGTCTTTGACAGCAGCTTCCTGAGATCTCCAGGCGTTGGAGGTGTTTTTTCTTCATCCTTTATCTTCTCCGGTTCTTTCTTTTTCTTACGGACCTGTTAATACATATATTTATTCATTAAACAATTTTTATCTCGTTTATCACTAGAAACTTGTTATACTAATAAAATATTAATGATTTAGCTATATATATATACATATATATATATATATATATATATATATATAGCATAGTCCCCTATCGCTTCTGCCTGAACGCGATAAAATAAATACCGAACCGATTTTCATATGATTTTCACCAATGAATGGAGTGATTCATAAAAAAGGTTTTGATTTTTATTATGTTATAGGCAGGCGGACTGGCAAGCGCCACGGTAGCATGCGAAAGCGATCCCGTGGCGCTCCTCGTTAAGACGGAAAGGGTACGGGGAGGTTTTAGTGGGTAGGACCGTGGCCTTCTGCCCCGTGAGCCCCACATAACCGTCCCGGTCGTGAACCGGGCGGTAGGCGTTAATGCCTTTCCTCCTCGACGACAAAAAAAAAAAAAACGGACTGGCAAACGGACCCCAACGATTAATTATTGATCTTCCATTATCAAATATTACTTTTTTTACATAATAAAATTGACAACAACCTTTCCTTCGTAGTCGTCACCGATCTGTATGACAGCGTTCGGCGTCGGTTTAACCATGTGCGCTCGCACGTGTAGCGTAATGAGTTTGACACTAGTCTCCGTCTTGTTGCATAGCTTGCACACGTATCTCAAGTAATGACTGTGCGTGTGCTCGTCCAGTTTCGATTCTTGGACGTACACGTAGCACACTTTGCAGGTCACGTGACCCGGTTTCTGTAATTAAAAAAAAAAATAATGTTATAAATACGACAGTATGTTTGTTCGTTACGCTTAAACAACTAACTACTCAACTGAAATTTTTAATACACGTTGTCAGGAGTACATAAAATGATATATAAATAACACCAGCACCCCCCCCCCACGCGCCGTGAAATCTTTGGGATGTTTTTAAATAAGAAGATATATTTACGGTCATCAATCTTATAAAGAAATATATTTAAAGCATTAATTATATGTACATAACATAGTTATTTTGATATAAACAGTGACAAATGTTATGTAAACATTGTAGTATTTAAAGAAAAAACAAACACGTCAATACATCCTTTTCGGACAAGTTATTGAAAACCGAGGACCTATATGGACTGTACGTATAACTACCTCGTTGGTCTAGTGGCTCCATTCACGACCTCAGTCAGGAGGATGGGTTTCATTTTATATACGCACACCCATAAATATAAATTTGAAACCAACCTCCCTATGCATCGCTACGAAATGATCTTCGACTTGTTGCTGCGTATAAAATCCTATGATACAGAGTTCACATTTGTACGCCGTACTTGTGTATTGGACCTTCTGTTTCAATTCTTCTCTGAAAATAATGATAAGTTAAAAGTATCCGTATATTTAAATCTAAATATCGTTTTTGTTAAAACATAGGCACGATACAGATGGACTTGATGATAAGTGGTCACCACCGCCCATAATATTGGTGCTGTAATAAGTATTAACCATACTTTACATCGCCAATGCGTCTCCAACCTTGAGAACTTAGATGATATGTACTTACAGGCACAAGGGACATAACATCTTAGTTCCCAAGGTTGGTGGCGCATTGGCGATGTAAGCGATGGTTAACATCCTTACAATGCCAATGTCTATGGGCGTTGGTGACCACTAACCATCAGGTGGTCCATATGCTCATCCGCCTAAATGTTCTATATTCTTCTATCCATTTAACGACAACTCTCAATAACGCATTGAAATGTCATCCGTGTCGTGCCATGTCCTTTAGTATCTTTATATACAATTTAAAATGTATATATGTATAAATCGTAAATTGAAAAATGAGTTTCGGTCTTTTAATTATTTAATATGATTTTATTTATGGCATAGTAAAGCAATCCCTTTGTCACATCGCACAAGTGTGTCCGCGACATTACAATTTCTTACCTTATCGCTAGCATGTCTGCCTCCGACATATACTCTGTCACGTAACCCGATTTCAGATCCTTATGAGTGTTCAGTTTTGACAATTTCGGTTTTTGACTTATTATAACTGTATCTGCTGTCGTGGTCGGGCTGGAATGAAACATTTTAACACTTTTATTGATATGGCTATTTTTTTTTAAATATAATACTGGTGGTGGGGTTTTATGTAAGCTCGTCTGGGTAGGTACCACCCTCTCATCAGATACTCTACCGCAAAACTGTAGTACTTGGTATTGTTGTGTTCCGGTTTCAAGGGCGAGTGAGGCAGTGTAATTACAGGCACAAGGGACATAACATCTTAGGTCCCAAGGTTGATGGCGCATTGGCGATGTAAGCGATGGTTAACGTTTCTTACAGTGCCAATGTCTATGGGCGTTGATAGCCACTTACCATCAGGTGGCCCATATGCTTGTCTGCCTTCCTATTCTATAAAAAAAATCCAGTTTGAACAATCTATCTATCTTAGTAGATATTTTATAGGGAAACTTCTGATACCTCGGGTAATATTATTGCTATATAATTACGAATATTATTGACTGCCTCATTGGTCTAATGGCTAGAAGTAGGGGTTCAGACATGGAGGTCCTGGGTTCAAATCCCAGGTCAATTCAATAAAAAGTTATTGAGTTTTTCTGTCGAAAATTCTCAATAGCAGCCAGAATCTGAAAGTTAATAGTGTGTACAATCCCGTGACCCTGAAGGCACGTAAAGCCGTTGGTCCTGCGCCTGAACTCTTTCCGGTCGTGTCGGATTGCCATCCCATCGGATTATGAGAGTTAGGCAATAGAGAGTGCACCTGTGTTTGCGCACACACTTGTGCACTATAATATGTCCTGCGCAGTTGGCTAATCTTTATATTATTTAATTATTGGCCGCCTTGGCCGTAATCGGTCCGGAGGACATTTTTATTATTATTGCAATTTTTGTAGCCATCTCTAATATTTTTGAAAATGAAATACAACCTGTTACTCGCTGATGATAAAGAGTTCTGTAGGTGATAAAATTTTAAAATCGGTTTAGTAGATATTCAGTTTATTTATTATAAACAAACATACAAAAACTCAAATCTCTTTATAATATCAGTAGAGACTAGCTTCCCACAGCGTATGAGTTGGGCAGTTGAGCAGGGCAGGTAGCTATGCTAGCAGAGTTATATAGTTTTTTGTCAAATTTTATAATTCTAAAGAAATTTCAATATATAACGATGTAATCATTTAAATTGGTGGTAGGGCTTTGTGCTCGTCTGGGTAGGTACTATAAGCACATATTCAACCACCAACAGCAATACTAGTAGTGTTGTGTTCCAGTTTAAGAGTGAATGAGCCTTTGTTGCTGCAAGCACAGGGGACGTAACATCCTGGTTCCCAAGGTTGGTGTCACGTTGACTAAGTAGGATTGTCATTGTTTCTTACCTATGTCAATGGGCTGTGGATGGCAATAGAAAAACTATTTTTATGCACTAGTTTAAAATACTCACTCTATTATAAGCTCTGGTAGTTCACCTTTAACAGCTTGAGCTGTGAACGTATCACTCGTTACAAGACCGTCCGTACCGACCACTATGTGGGACATCACACCCGTTACTGGATTCTCTAAAACTATTTCCGGTACTGAAATTAATAAATATGTCATTAGAATATACATTATTATTAATAAATTACAAACATATGTTTTATATTAAAACACAACTGGTAGTTAAATTTATATAAAGGTTACAAATCAAATCAATGACACATATTATCTATACTTTATTTTTTATTAATTTGGTAGGCAAATAGTCAACATAATGGTAAATGGTTACCATAGACTAGACATAAGCGTTGTCAAAAATATTATATTTATATAAGGACAGCAGATGTGTCACCTGTTAATATACCACCACTTATAATATTGATGCTGTAAGAAGTATTAACCACACTTTACAACGTCAATGTTCGACCAACTATGGAAACTAAGATGTTATGTTCCGTGTGGCTATAGTTATATTGTCAAGAAAAAGGTACTGGACTGTATTGTCTTCGCCTAATTTATGCAGAGATAGGTAAAATAACAGTGTATTCTCACCCCCCATCACTTGGTTGTCGATACCCAATGTAATGTGATCACGTAGAGCCTGAGCAACATCATAGCTTTCGTTTTTGACATTTTGTGCGGTACTAATCGCTATATAGTGTTGTGGCCAATCGGTACGTATCTCCTTATCTTCTACAACATTTTCTTGAATTTCATTCGTATAATTTACATAAACTCTGTCATAGTCCGTCTTTATCGTACATTCAAGGGATGATAATGACTGGGACATGTATGTGTGGTCCATTGTCTGAAATTTATAGATAATTATTATATTATTAATAAATAATTCTTTCAAATTAACATAGACGAGGATTTTTTTATTATTCTCTTCTATTTTGTCAATAAATATACTGAATGTTATTTGAATTAATTTAAAGCTTTATTTAATAGTTTTTTTTTAATAATTTAACTCATTAAAGTTAGCAGTGTACATTGAATTTATTTCTTACATTATATTCAAATAATATCTTTTCGATACTGAAAAGTGTGTTTCTAAAAAAAAAATATACATATTCATATAACACAAAAAAAAGTCCCTACTATCACTGATACACTCTAATTAAGTGTAAAGAACAATTAAGGGGCAACTATAGCCTAAAAACTTAGGACAGAACCACCGACTTTCACGACAGTATGAATTATTTTACACCGATGTGATAACTAACGATACCTCTTGAGAGTGGCTCATGGCCAGAACACGCAAATGCTCTTGAGCATTGTGAACTTGTCTCTTAAACCGCGCTATCTTCTTCATGAGAGCGAGGCACTCCCAACAAACTAGCTGGTCTAATTCTATTATTGAATCACCATACTGGAATTGAAATAAAAAATTATACATATTTTTACATCATTACGTATAATACAACAATGTTTATTTGTCTGGATCCAATAAACCCAATATCTGAATGAATGGATTTCCATACGGTGTTCAAGGAATGGACTGATTCATGTGGAAGATTATGGTGTATAATTCATTGTGGTTTTGGGTAAATGGCTGAAATATGACAGTGAATGTGAAGATGTGTGAAAAGTCACTGGAAGTTTATTGATGTGTATAGAATAAAGCAAACGTTTTTTAATAGTACGATATGAAGTTTTTATACCTTAGCCCAGCTGTTACTTTTTTAATGGATGTACAAATTAATACATGGAATTAATAATCATATAACAATTTCTATTCAATTATTATTTTATTTCCAAATTTATTTTGTAAGCTTACAATTATAATAAATTAAAAATTATAAAGGTATATTTGTGAAAAAATAGTATATGATATCATTTATTATATATATTGTAATTGATAATAATTAATTGATATTGATTTTTTTTCGGCGCCATTTGCCAAAAAAAATAAATTAATAATTTATTTCAAAATATATTTGATGACAAAAACAACCACTTTAATTTTGAATTATATTTTACATCTCATCAAAGATGTGTACACAATTTATTATAATTTCTTATTTATAAACAAAACGGCGACTTTTCATTTACGGCCTAAATTAATGAATATAAATGTGTTTTTTAAATATTTATGTAATTGTTTACGTAACTTATTCAATAAAATAAGTTTGTTAATACTTTTAAAACTCACCCGGTCACCCGCGTAATCATACATTATTAATCTGAAAACTTGATAGATTTGTGTAAGTCCATTTATAGAAATAACATTTCTATCTGAACTTAAGCAGGTACAACAAAACGTTTTATAACTAGTGTCAACATCTTGCTCCATTTTAATTGAATTAAAAAAGTTTCATAAAATCAACTTAACTTGAATATCTATCAATCAAAACAAAAAGTAATACTCCCATGTAAAATAGACGAAATTGGGAGAGGAATATTTTAATGCCACAACGACACCACAAAATGGCCGCCTTACCCGGATATGCAAGAATAAAAATGCATAATACGTTTTGCAAACTGGCAACATTTAAACGTCTGTCAGATCATATATAAGGAACTTATTTAATCGATTCGAATAATTCGAAATAAGGATCAGAATCGTAAACCATTTATAAATACTTTGAAATGTAAATTAACTAAAATTTAAATATTTTTCGTTTACATTTATAACTTATAATTTAGTAACATCAATAATTGAGATAGCTCATAAATATTGATTTATCGGTAAACAAATTACGGTATAAGCCATACAACGCTAAAACGATAATGGTGATTGGTGGTATAGTTATAGTTAGATTTGTTTTGTTTTTTAAATCAAACAATCTGCAATACTATAAATATTTGTTGTAAAACGTTAAACAGTAACAGTATATCTAAAACATGTATAAAGCTCTATAAAATTTACTTTATAATATAATAGAACTGTGTAAATTACTTAATTTACCTTTTATTTATAATTTAAAGAGAAAGTCGCCATAAGAAATGGGCTGTAACTTGAATGAAATGTATTTCTTTTTGTCATAATTCCTAAAGTTATTTGCTTTTTTTATCGACGCGTTAGTGAGAATATACATTATATCAATGGATCATAAAAATGATATTAAAACCAATTTGCTGTGTACGGCATGTCTGTGTGTTGGTAGATCTATACATGAAGTTAAAGATGAAAAATTAAAAAAATATTACATGGATATACTGAACGAGATACAAGTAAGTAAAAAACATATACAATATTGATATAAATTGTTTTACGTTTTAATTTAAGATCTGTTTACTTTTCGGAGTAAAGGGATCTTAAAAGCAAAGGTTCTTTTTTTAATATTATTTTCTCAGACTCATACCATGTCTTTGCTAACTAAATTGGTTTTTAAAAATTTTTTTTTATTGCCCATTGAGCAAGGCTTATAAACATTATACTTATTTGATGTAATATTCTACTTCTCAAAATTCTAATTAATAAAAGCATTATATTCTACTATTGAAAATTGGTGTGCAATAAAGTATATTATTATTATTGAAAATAAAATAAATTTGTGATGTATATACATTGATTGAATTGTTCCAGCTCAACGACATACAAACGGTGGTTCCGATAATTTGTTGGGAGTGTGATGCGGTCCTGAAGAAAGTATTATCATTCAGAGAACAAGTCAAGGACTCATATAGAATATTACAAACTTATACAGAGGTAAAATACATAAAAACTTTTAAAATAAATAAAAACTTTTTACACTGAAACATCAGTATAAAAAAAAAATTACAAACATTCCAATTTCAAAATCAGTTTTTTTTTTTAATTTAGAACTGGCAGGCGGTCTAGCATATTGACACCCTAATGGTTAAGTATCACCATTTGCATTGTTGCTGTAAAAAAATATATGAACCATTCCTTACAGCCGCGATGCACACCAATCATGGGTACTAAGAATGAATGCCCTTTGTGTAATTACCTACCTTACTTTTCATACTAGAAAACACAAAAATACTTTTCAAACTGTTGGATAGAAATTCATCAAACTTAGCTAAGCCTTTAACCGTTCTAGTTAAGGTCACTGTTGTAATGTAATAAATTGATCTTATACTGTAAAGTATTGTATAAATGATATAAGAACTCGGAGGTAGTCTTTGTTGATGTTCATATAGTATAATTGTAAATTATTATTTTTATTATAGAATAGATTGGCGGTCGAGCATATGGGCCACCTGTAGTAATTGGTCACCAACGCCCATAGACATTGGCATTGCAAGAAATGTTAACCATCGCGTACATCGTCGATGCGTCACTAACCTTGGGAACTAAGATGTTATGTCCCTTATGCCTGTAATTACACTGGCTCTCTCACCCTTCAAACCGCAACACAACAATACCAAGTACTGCTGTTTTGCAAACAATGACCCGGATGAGCTTGCACAAAGTCCTACCACCAGTAAATATATGATTATTACATGTAATTATCTGACTATAAAAAGAGGGACTACTAAGTGTCTTGCCGGTAGAATCTACATTATGTAATCAATTGTAAAATTTCGATCCTAATGAGCTTATAATCGCTTACTCGGTAAAGATATATTTTGACTTATTATTTGTATAGTTTTAGTGAATTTGTTCTTTTCAATGTTCCAGAATCTCAACGAATTTTTACTGAGCGACGTCACACGGACACCCAGGCTGAAGGTCCACGTCAACGACCCAGTAACCATAGCTCCTAATGACGATGTCAAGGTCGTTAAAATAGAGACGTGTGAAGGTGAGGAATTTGTAAACTGTTTTGGATTTTTTGTGTGATAAATATGTCTTAAATTCCCCAATATTTCGCTAAGGCCTCTCCTTTTGTGGAGACATGGCGTTTTGGCTCCAATGTGTGTTGGATACACACACGGGAGATTTTCATCTGAGACATTTTATGAACTTGAGAAATTTTAGTCTTAGCTCTAGAATTTGTTTGCTAGTGTTGGTAAAAAATATCTTGTATACAATCTTCACCCAATTGACTATATCCGTAATATAAAACACTGGTTTTTGCTAGTTATGGGGATAAAAAAAGTAGCCTACATCCTTCCTTGCGGTTCAATCTTGCTTCGTACCAAATTTTATCGTAATCGGTTTAGTGATTTAGTTGTTAAAGCGTGACATACAGAGTTAATTTTTTAATACTACAGAGATTTAATTTTTTAATACTAGTATGGATAAAGACATGTTTGTTTAAATCTCATTCACTGGTGGTAGGGCTTTGTGCAAGCTCGTCTGGGTAGGTACCACCCACTCATCAGATATTCTACCGCAAAACAGCAGTACTTGGTGAGTGAGCCAGTGTAATTACAGGCACGAGGGACATAAAATCTTAGGTCCAAGGTTGGTGGAGCATTGGCGATGTAAGCGATGGTTAACATTTACAGTGCCAATGTCTAAGGGCGTTTGGTGACCACTTACCATCAGGTGGCCCGTATGCTCGTCGGCCTTCCTTTTCTATATAAAAAAAAAATCGATATAATTTTCAGGTATAAATAAATTAGAAATAAAAAATGGTAATGTCACCACCGATGTGTCGGATACGGAACCAGAGATGGCGATACAAACGGTGCTCTGTGATGTTGTGATGGATAGAAAGAAAAAAAAGGTAGGTAAAAACATCTCTATGTCATTCCTATGATTCAAGTTAGTTTGAACAAATATATTCCAGTCCACAAGAGGATTAAAGACAAATAAACAGCAATGACCTTGAAATGACATTAAATTGTTATAATCTGTGGCATTTCATTCGTTGAAGTTGTTATAGGAACTTTGGAAATAAAATAAAAGTTGATAATGAACCGTAACCGTAACAGCGTGTGATTGTCCCACTGCTGGGCTAAAGGCCTTCCTCTTTTTGAGGAGAAGGTTTGGAGCTTATTACACGTTGCTTCAATGCGAGTTGGTGGAATACACATGTGGCAGAATTTCAGAGAAATTAGACACATGCAGGTTTCCTCACGACGTTTTCCTTCACTCAACACGAGATGAATTATTATCACAAATTAAGCACATTAAAATTCAGTAGTGCTTGCCCGGGCTTAAACCCACGATCATCGGTTAAGATTCACGCGTTCTTGCCACTGGGAAATAATGTGCCTTAACAAAAAAAAATCAGTGACAGACTCACGAGAAGTGATATATAAACATGTGTGCTCGTGTACCGATATCACACACACTAACGCACACAATAACGACTCTCCCGCTGACGTCATCACGCCGCAACTCTCAGTTAGTACACATTAAAGTAAATTTTCCAGAACGTCACAAGAACGAATAAATCGCGACTGAGAACGAACGCGCGTTTCCAGAAAGATCCGGTCGGGATCGAACTGCGAACGGATTTGAAAGAAGTGAAAATCGAATGGAAGAATGGTTTGTATCGACTTATAGCTTTCACACTGCTGGGCTTCTTCATTTAAATGGGCAAATGGACCACCTGATGGTAAATGCCCACCGACTTTGGGATCTAAGATGTTATGTCCTGCCCTTATCTTACTACGCGGGGTCGGCACGACATGTTTTTCCTTCCACTTCTCTCTGTCACTCGTCATCTCTTTCACCTTTCATACACATATCCTTTCTTACGCAATCCGTCCACATTTTCTTCCCCGGTCCTCTATATCCATCAACATTCATACTCATCACCCTTTTGGTAACGCCTTTCATCCCTCCTCATCACATGCCCATACCAAACGAATACTACTCTTCAACTTTTCATCTATTGGTGCTACTCTCAGACCTTTTCTGATATACTCGTTTCTAATCTTGTCCATTCTAGATACACCACACGTCCCTCTTAACATTCGTATCTCTGCCACATGTATTCTTTTTACATCCTCTTCTTTTATTGCCCAACATTCAGCACCATACATCACGACAGGCCTAATGACGGTCTTATTATTATGTATGTAATTGTTATTTGGTTGTTTATATTTAAATATATATATGTTAAATAAATAAATAAATAAAAAAATTATTCGGAGTCTCCATTTTAAGTGTTATGATTTGGCGGTAGTATAAGTAGTGTTGGTATTTCAAGAAATCCGTAGAATAATAATAATTTATTTAAAACTTTACATGAAATCAGAAACAAAATGTGAACGATAATAACTGCAATAGGGTTAAACCTCTGACGCAGTTTCTAACGAATAAAGCGACACTCTCTATGGTCGTATAAAACATTTGAGTTGTACAGATTAAATTAAAATAAAGGAAAGGAAAATACACGATATAATTATTAAAAAAAAACAAAGCGATTCAGCAAATATAAGATTTAAAATTTGACCAAACATTCTATGAATAAGATTAATATATTAAATTACTATTTATAGTCTATTCCAATCACAAGAGGAATAAATTCAAATAAACAGTTTTAATACCGATATTATCGGTAGAGATCTTGAATAATCTATGATATTCACAATGGATTCGTGAAAAAATGGCGTTTTCAATGTCCGCGAAGTTGTAATCAGAACTTCGAAAGTTAACGTGGTTATAACTAGTTTAGTGGAATAAGTGTTGCATTATAAATAAAATAAAGTAAATTAATCAAGAACTGTTATACAGCAGAACAATTAGAAAATCGCGTGCAATTCGTAAATCTACGGTTTGTGTACATTTATTCCAACTCCGATTGGAATAGGGTGAATGTATGTTGATTTAATAATCATTTAAGATGATTGCGGTGAACACAAGATGACGTGACGTGACGTAACGTGACGTGACGTGACGTGGGCCGCAAACTATAATAGTCATGATGACTGATTTTGAAATAGCCTTCTATAATGTAGGTACACGTCTACTATTACTGAAAATAATTTTATTTCAGTAATAAACTAACTGCTTACGCAAATAATTGCATTTTCATTTACCTATTTTGAATTTCGCTCGAAAACACCCGCAGGTGTCATGGCACCTGACGTGACGTCACGCCTCAGAAAACGACAGTAAACGTTGTATTGTGTCTGTACCCAACGAAGAAAGGCAGAAAGTATTGCGTATTTTCTAAGGTTAAAAATGAATTCCAAATTTTAACAACGTGCAAAACGATGCAAAATTAATTTTGAAACGCGTAAACACAACAACTGTTTAAGAGAGATGGTTATAAATAAAAAGGCGTGACGTCATTCGCTCTGATTAGCGTTTCAAATAAAATGGCCGATTGCAGAATTTTATACTTTTATTTTATAAAATCTTATTAATTCCAATGTGTATACTAAAATGAGATCGTTTTTTAGAATCCTTTTAAAATAGTTTCTTCTCTAAAATCATTTATTTTTTAATTCGTGGTTGAGCTTTGTGCAAGCTCGTCTGGGTAGGTACCACCCACTCATCAGATATTCTGCCGCAAAACAGCAGTACTTGGTATTGTTGTGTTCCGGTTTGAAGGGTGAGTGAGCCAGTGTAATTACAGACACAAGGGACATAAGATCGTAGTTCCCAAGGTTGGTGGCGCATTGGCGATTTAAGCGATGGACAACATTTCTTACAATGCCAATGTCTAAGGGCGTTGGTGTCCACTTACCATCAGGTGGCCCATATGCTCGTCCATCTTCCTTTTCTATAAATAAAATAAAAAAAAATCTTTAATACTGTCATGTCATGTCTTGAATAGGCATATTCAATTAATCTATAATAATCTCCCCAATCTATAATTGTCTCCATACATTCGATGTTAGCTCGCAAATTAGCGGCTCGTCTATAGAACTTGTATCTGTTTTTCTTTATTGTATGAGTCTTATATATTTTTATGTTGCCTCAAATAGGCGGTACATACATAGATGGGCGTCCCCAAGGCCGCCAAGTAAGCTAAATTTAAAGTTTTTAATTTTATTCCACTACGCTGCTACAATTGGTAGGCGTGTCTTTCTTGCAGTGCCAATCTATTGGCGGTGGTGACCACTTACCATTGAGTGTACAAATGGGTCCTATTTGCCAGTCTGCCTACCTATTTTAAACTACGCATCGATACATGTTTATAGATCTTTACAGCACCCGTGATATTTTCGTTTCTTCTGTTACAGATTCGGAAAAAAAATCAAACGATATTAGTGAAAATTCGGGCTTATGTTTAGGTGATATAAAAGAGCCGGACCTACATACAAGTAATGGATTGAAAACTCAAATAAAGAAGAGGGTAAGTTCGTTTTTTAAAAACTTGTTAGGTAAATATCCCAATTTGACGGGCCATTGACGTGGTTGGGGGTTCGATTCCCACCCAGGACAGACATTAGTGTGCATGAAAATGTCTGTTTGTCCTGAGTCTGGGTGTTATTATCTATATATGTATGTATTCACAATAGAAAAGTAGTATATGTAGTATATCAGTTGTCTGGTTTCCATAGTACAAGCTCTGCTTAGTTTGGGATCAGATGGCCGCGTGTGAATAATGTCCCAGGATATTATTATTATTACTGCTGGGAAAATATATCTCATTTTACTTAAAAGGCTTCATGCAAGCCCGCCTGGGTAGGTACCACCCACTCATCAAGTGTGAACCAGTGTAACTACATGTATAAACGACATAACACCCAAAGTTGGTGGCGCATTGGCGATGTAATGTTTAATATTTGCCAATGTGTATGAGTGCTGGTGACCACTTACCATCAGGGGATCTATTTGCTCGTCCGCCTACCTATATCATAATATATATCATTCGACTCATGCAGGCTTTCTTTCAATGTTTTCGATTATAAAAATGTTGTTATTATAAATAATATTTCTCATTCACAGAACTCATTAGCAAATAGCTTAAAAATGCAAAACGAATTGAAAGTTGAAAATGATTTTTTGAGGATCGATGATTTAAAAATGGAAATGGACACAGGTAATGTGTGCACACATACATGCATACATACATACATACATACATACATACATACATACATACATACATACATAATATATATACAAACACACATAGTAAAGATAAGGTATCTAGGAATCTAATCTAGTGTGCAATGAATTATCATATTGTGTACATGATTCTTTTCTTTATTATTGTATACACATACGTACACACACACACGTTCACGAATACAAACACATACACTGTAGCACTGAGTTGATATAATTGGTCGAGATCTTGAATAATCTGTGATATTATGAATACCGAAAAAAAAAATGGCGTTATAATGTTGTATATAAGTAGTTAAGTGGAATAGTTTTGTATTATAAATGATGATATATTAATCGAGAACTGTTTGTGCTTAATATAGCAGAGCTAAAGATCTGGGAGTGGGATGTACATACATAAAGACAAACACACATACATACACTCACACAAACATACAACAAGGCGCTTCAAGTAAATACATATTTTTATATCGACGAGCTCACACGCAATAATGCGTACGTGCCTCGTATGCGTTCACACACATGTCTTCGTGTATTTTGCGTCTCATTCACTCTTTCCTTTAATTCTATGCTTTGGTAAATTTAATATCCTTAGATATCTTCCGATTGGCTAGTACTGAGTATTGTGTTTCGGTTTGAAGGGTGAGTGAGCCAGTGTAAGTACAGGCACAAGGGACATAACATTTTCGTTCTCAAGGTCATGGATGGTTAATATTTCTTACACGACCGCTGACCACTGACCATCAAGTGACCCATTTGAACGTTTCATTTTAAGAAGATTTAAGCCTGTGTATGTAATAGTTTCATATAAATATTTCTTCTAGAAGACATTTCGGTGGACGGTTCCCGCAATTCAGATATTGATGTGGATGACTTGGATAAGGAGATTAAATCTTTACTAAGTGACGCTGATAAAGATGAAGGCTCGTCTGCGAAGAAATCGAAAAAGGTTAGTATTTATTTATTTAAAACGTGTCGTCACGTCTCGGGCGTACGTCACGTCACACGGCATGACGCTCTCTTGTGACGTCACCTCTACTTCCTTATATGCGGCGCGTACAGTGTAATAATAATAAAATTATTTCTTTACACAAAAGTTACATAATAGAGACTAAAAACAATTAAGAAATGATATACTATATTTATACGCCGAGATGGCCCAGTGGTAAGAACGCGTGAATCTTAACCGATGATCGTGGGTTGAAACCGGGCAAGCACCAGTGAATTTTCGTGTGCTTAATTTGTGATTATAATTCATCTCGTGCTTTACGGTGAAGGAAAACATCTTGAGGAAAACTGCATGTGTCTAATTTCTCTGAAATTCTGCCACACGTGTATTCCACCAACCCGCATCGGAGCAGCGTGGTGGAATAAGCTCCAAACCTCCTCCTCAAAAACTGAGAGGAGGCCTTTAGCCCAGCAGTGGGACATTCAAAGGCTGTAACAGACACAGACAGACGCGGCGTGGGATTATGTGTTAGAATGTGATATTGATGGTTTACTGATTACTAGTTCTATGAATAATTCTTTCGTGCAATTTTCCAGACTAAAAAGAAGTTCATAGCCGTCGACCTCACTTACGACGAAATGCAAACGGAGAGATCACGTATCGCGAACAGGGAGAGCTTCGTACGCGCACAGTACAAGTGTGAAACGTGCCTTATTCTGTTCAACTGTGCGTCGTCACAAAGGGCTCATCATTCGAAGAAACATGAGGTTTGTAGTCGTGGTATTTGACTGTGCAAAACATATAGTGCACAATTGTGTGCGCTAACACAAGTGCACTATTCCCTCGCTATTATGAATCGATAGGTCCAATCTCGGATTGTCCATTAGGCAGTGTATGTAGGTAGTTCTAGGAGGGTTCTCAGTGCCCTGGTAATCCCCCTAGAGAATGGAGGCTTGCATAGGCGGGTCGTCCGGCAGAGTCACACGGTAGCATACGCAAGCGATCCCGTGGCGCTCCTCGTTGAAACTGACCTCGTATTCTGATGTCCGGGGCGCCGATCCCCCCACTGAACCCGTGGGGGGAAACGCGTAATCTCGTCGGCGGTGAAGAAAAATATCGTAAGGAACCTGCAAGTGTCTAATTTCATCGAAATTCTATATATAAAATCATATGTGTATCAACTTATCCGCATCGGAGTAACGTGGTGGAATAATCTCCAAACCATCTCCTCAATATGGAAAGAAGATCTTAGTTCAGCAGCGACATTGCCAGGGTATTACTTTATTATATATGTCGCGGATTCAAATGGATTGCCATTTTAATGATCACCATTGTCGTCCAACATGTTGATTGTATTAAATCAGTTAGTACGCACGTCCGGCGCTGGCGCTGTCCGGAGAGCGAGTGACCAAGAGACCGAGGGGGTCGCTGGACAAACGACCACACGCGCTACTGACAGATACACCATTATATTCTATATTTCCATCATTCGGCTGTACAATACAATAGGCACCCGTCTTATATTTTCACAACGTGACGTCTGACAACCGACCGGTAACCCGTAAGATGTCAATGACCTTGTGTGGTGTTGCTATTCTAATAAAATAAGTGACGTCATATCACCGCTTGAATTTATTATCTATGACATATATATATAAATGGCAGCAATATGATATGAATTCAATATATATATATATATATATATCTTTCAGATTCCAGGAAATTATATATGTTCAATATGTAAAACGATCATATCGACAGTGGAGGCGTTCACAGCGCACTACAGGAGGCATACCAAGAGGTATGTACATATACGATTTCGATGGCAGGAGATACTGAGGATACTGATTCTATTTAAGTACACTTACGTTTTTTTTTATAGAACAGGAAGTTGGACGAGCATACGGGCCACCTGATGGTAAGTGGTCACCAAACGCCCTTAGACATTGACACTGCAAGAAATGTTAACCATCGCTCACATCGCTAATACGCCACCAACCTTGGGACCTAAGATTTTATGTCCCTTGTGCCTGTAATTACACCGGCTCACTCACCATTCGAACCGGAACACAACAATACCAAGTACTGCTGTTTTGCGGTAGAATATCTGATGAGTGGGTGGTACCTACCCAGACGAGCTTGCACAAAGCTCTACCACCAGTGGGAGTACCACGATATGTATATTTTAACATAGTTTAAAAAACAATTATATATTTCTGAATTAAATATAACATAACTTACACAAACAATAATCTTGACTATCATTTGATTGAAATAATATAAATATAAGGTAAAAATTACGAATTTAATATAATAAAGAATATTAGTAAGTATTTTTTTTTACCTAGTTACTCATAAGGTTGGATTTTCTGTCGACAAAATTCTCAATACCCCTTTTTAGTGGCCATTGTCATTCCTGTAACTATAAGCTATCGAAACGTGAAATTTCCATATCAATTGGATCAGTAAATTTTGCACTTATCCTTAATACAAAATATACAAATGAAATTTATTAATGATATTAGTATGATAACAATATAAAATAGTTTTTATTATCAATATTTGTATCAAAATAAGAAAAACTTATTGGTGATGTGGCGCCATCTAGTTGGAGTTTGGAAGTGCTGTCTATGTATCTTTTGTTTAAAAATAGAAGACAGTCTGTTGATTAAGCGTTTCAATATTTATGTGCTTAATTTGTATGTTGTCATCTCAAAATAGGTCCCAAGTTCTCTCTTTAAGTGGAGTGAGGACTTGGCTCCGGGGTTTAGAAGAAAATTTCAAATTCCAAGACTGAGTTTTTGCTGTGCGGTTGATGGACAGGACAACGATTTTATGATTACAGATAATATTTGTTTTTCAAGGTACGAATGTTCGTTGTGTAAGAAGCGCTCATCAGACCTGAAGGCGATGTACCAGCACCTCTACAAGAGACACCAGATCTCTCTGAAGAAATACAAGTGCAACGTATGCGGGAAGATTTCCAAGTGAGTGACATTACATATAATATAACAACATTGACTGTCTCGGTGGTCTAGTGGCTTGATGTAAGGCTGCAGACTCGGAGGTCCTGGGTTCGATTCCCAGGTCGGGCCAATAAAAATTTTATTGGGTTTTTCTGTCAGAAAATTCTCAGTAGCAGCCCGGAGTCTGGGAGTTGGAAGTGTGTTTGTGTGTGAAGAAAGCACGTAAAGCCGTTGGTCCTGCGCCTGAACTCTTTCCGGTCGTTTCGGATTGCCGTCCCATCGGATAATGAGAGTTAGGGAATAGAGAGTGCACCTGTGTTTGCGCACACACTCGTGCACTATAATATCTCCTGCGCAGTTGGCTAATCTCAATTGAGATTGGCCGCCGTGGCCAAAATCTGTCTGGAGGAAATTATTAATATAACAACATATCCTTGCTATGTCTGTATGTAACGGTTCTTTCGAAAATTATGTGTACCCGATGTTGAGTGGTCACCACCGTCCATAGGTAATGGTGCTATAAGAAATATTACCCATCCATTATGTCAGCCCTATCACCGAGTGGTGGTGGTCTCAGTCATCACTTTTTATCACGTTAAGCCTTGCTGTTTAAGTGTAGTGAGCCAGTGTAATTACAGGCACGAGGGATATAACTTCTTAGTTTCCAAGGGTGAGTGGCGCATTAGCGATGTAAGGGATGGTTAATATTTCTTACAATGCCATTGGTTATGGGCGGCGGTGACCACTTACCATCAGGTGACCCATTGACCGGTCTTTTTTTTTATAGAATAGGAAGGCGGACGAGCATATGGTGCAAACCAGCAGTCGCCTATTCTTTATCAAAAATAATTAATAATCCATTTAAGAAGGTCGTAAGTACTTTCGAACAAATATCGATTTTACTTAGGGTGTGTTTTAATGGAATCATAGATTTTTTCCCTTATTCTTAAATGATTGCCATTCTAAATCAAAGAACTTACTTGGCTGAACAGATTTTGATAAAACTTGATACATTATATTTAATAATCATTCTTTTCCAGGTCTATAGACAGTCATAGGATACATTGCGACACGCACAAGGCTCGCGTGCCGTGCTCGCAGTGCGACAAGACCTTCAGCCACCGCGCTGGACTCATGAACCATCGCCTGTTAGTATCTATACTAATATTATTAAGCTGAAGAGCTTGTTTGGTTGAACCGGGTAATCTCAGGAACTACTGGCTCGAATTGAAAGATTCTTTTTGTGTTGGATAGCCCATTTATCGAGGAAGGCTTTAGGCTATATAACATCACGCTACGACCAATAGGAGCGGAGCATCAATGAAAAATGTCGCGAAAACGGGAAAATTGATTCCTTTCGAGAAATTAAAGTTACGCAACAATCATGTATGATAGAATTGTTCCTCTTGATGTGTTCTAAAAAAATGTCCGCGATAGCAAATGCCTATTTTTTAAGGTCTTTTTAATTGCTTGCACAAATACCTACCACCAGGATACGTACCCGGTATACTCGATTTATTGATGTCAATGTATCCGATAACTGTGTCTCGATTCCAGCACGGTGCACGAATCGCAGAACGAGTTCCCTTGCACGGTGTGCAGTAAAGTGTTCAGATGGAAGACGAGCCTGAAGCGGCACTTGGAGAAGCATGACACGGAGGTGAGTTTCAAGTCAGTATTTTGATTTGGTGTTATTATCGATTGATATGCTTATATGGTGAGCGTTAACCGTCTGAGTACCACCAACTCATCGGATATTCTAACGCGAAACATTAAGTGACCATTAGATACCATATACCATAGAAAAGGATTGGCAAATGGGTCACCTGTTGGTAAATGGTCACCATTGGCCATAGATACTAATATCTTCCCAACTGCTGGACAAAGACCTCCCCCAAGGATTTCCATTTTGGCCGGTTTTGCTCTGCCCGCATCCAACGGCTTCCCCCGACTCTTTCTATATCATCGGTCCACCTTGTAGGGGGCCTACCCACGCTGCGTCTTCCGGTTTTTGGTCGCCATTCGAGAACCTTTCTGCCCCAGCGGCCTTTTTTGGTTCGCCTGCGGATTTCATCATTTCTGATTCAATCACGCAGAGAAACTCCGAGCATAGACCTTAATTTATGAAATATAATATATTACATATATTATATTTCATAAATTGTTACCGTAAACCATAAAACCTTTTCTCCTATACCGAATTTGTAAATTATTAATTTTATCCAATAAATGAATATCGCAATGCGCCACCACCCCGCAGGCTAAGATGTTATGTCCCTTGTGCCTGTATTTACAATGGCTAACTCAGCCATCAAATGGTGAAATAGAAGACGAGTCGGTGGTACCCAAAGGTACCCAAAGCACCCCACAAGTATTAATATTGGTCGAAATATGTACGTGATAAAATATTGTTATTTTTACAGAATAAAGACAGCAGTCCATCGAAGAGGGCGTACTGCGCGTCGTGCGAAATCGCCTTTTCGTCTGTCTGTTCGTTACAGCGTCACCTCAGGAACAGCCTGAAGCACGTAACGCACGATCAGCTCAAGTAAGTTCCTAGTAGTTATTGAACGCAGCGTTGTAGTGGCTAGCCGATATGTGGACGTTTACTGGTGGTAGGGCTTTGTGCAAGCTCGTCTGGGTAGGTACCACCCCCTCATCAGATATTCTAACGCAAAACAGCAGTACTTGGTAGTGTTGTGTTCCGGTTTGAAGGGTGAATGAGCCAGTGTAATTACAGGCACAAGGGACATAACATCTTAGTTCCCAAAGTTGGTGACGCATTGGCGATGTAAGAGATGGTAGACATTTCTTACAGTGCCAATGTCTAAGGGCGTTGGTGACCACCGTCAGGTGGCCTATATGCTCGTCCGCCTTTCTATTCTATTCGAAAAAGTGACTGGCTCATGACATCAGTCAGTAGAAGCCCGGAGCGTGGGAGTTTTTTTTTTTATAATATACATGGATAAATGGTTACCACCGCCCCTAGACATTGGCACCATAAGAAATATTAATGTGCAACGCGCCACTTCTAACTAAGATGTTATGTCCCTCGTGTCTGTAGTTACACTGGCTCACTCAGCACAAACATGAACACAACAATACTATGTATTGTCGTTTGTCAGAAGAATATGTGATCCTACCCAGGTAGAACCTACCCAGTTAGGGTGGTGGTGGTGGTATCTCCGATACGCGCTTCATCATCCGTTATAAGTTTTATGTATACGTATATTGGTAGAGTAGTTTTTTTTCTCCACATGTATAAGTATTGAATATAAAAATCGAATCAGAGTATTTTTATTCAAATAGACTTTTACAAGTTATGAATCGTTAAGCGGTATCACCGGTTCGGAATGTGTATTCTATCGAGAGGAACCTGCAAGAAACTCTTTAGTTACTCTTTCTTTTTTAAACACAAGTTTGTATATAACAATGTCCTCCAGACCGATTCCGGCCACGGCGGCCAATCAAGATTAGCCAACTGCGCAGGAGATATTATAGTGCACGAGTGTGTGCGAACACAGGTGCACTCTCTGTTCCCTAACTCTCGTAATCCGATGGGACGGCAATCCGACACGACCGGAAAGAGTTCAGGCGCAGGATCAGCTTTACGTGCTTTCCGAGGCACGGGAGTGTACGCACTTCCAATTTCCACTATGATATAGATATAAATGTACTTGTAGGTTCATCTGTGACCACTGTAACATGAGGTTCGCTGACAAGACGAAGCTGAGGGATCATATAGAAGAGAAGCACCTCCATAGGACCTTCCAATGCCCTATATGCTACAAGGTAAACACAACATAACCATCACAGGAACTGTCCGCTTAGGACAGTCCTCTCGGTCGTTTGCTTCATTGCTGAAGGTCGTGCCCACTCTGATGTAGAGTCTGGGTCACGATCTCTGTGAATTTTCTCCAGTCCGTCCTTCTCAGGGCTGTGGTCACTTGGAGACCAGTGAGGTTGGTAACTTGGTCCGACCACCGTGTGCGGCAGCGGCCAATTGGTCGTTTCCCATCTACTTTCCCAAGCACCATCAGCTTGTCTAGGCTGTCAGGCTGCCTTCGCGCTATATGACCAAAATAACGAGACACGCTGGTAGCAAATAATACTAGGACAGTCTATATATATATATCTATTAATAATAATAATATCCTGGGACATTATTCACGAACGGCCATCTGATCCCAAACTAAGCAGAGCTTTTACTATGGAAATCAGACAACTGATATACTACATATACTACTTACTCTTTTGTAAATAAATACTTATATAGATAATTACACCCAGACCCAGTAAAAACAGACATGCTCATGCACACAAATGTCTGTCCTGGGTGGGACTCGAACCCACAACCTTCGGCATTCAAGGCAAGTATCTACCAACCACGCCAACCGGCTCGTATAATAAATACCACAGAAATAATCTGTGGTATTTAAAGATTGGTCGAGCCGATGACGTCATGACAATTTAACATCAAATTTGTTTTCATACCTTTGCTCCTGTCATTGGGAACTGATTAAAAATATTTGAGTAATGGTGTCCAAAAAGGCTCTGACAGTCAGGATTAATTTCTGAAAGATTACCGAATGTACGATGAAAACGCTATGTTAACGAAACGATTTGCTTCCTCGTTTCTGATACGCTAAGATCTGGAATACCCTCCCGACCTCCGTTTTCCCCACCACCTACAATGTACCTTCAAGTCCAGAGTGAATAGGCATCTTCTAGGCAAGCGCGCTCCATCTTAGACTGTATCTCACTTTCCATCAGGTGTGATAACAGTCAAGCGCTAGCTTATACAATAAAAAAAATCTTATAATGAATTATAATAATGTTCCAAATTTAAATAAAATAAAAACATTTTTTTTACATCTATCTTTTTTATCTGTGGTCCTGACATCTTGTCAGTTGTGCACGAATGCATTCTCTAAGTGACAAGTCTTTATATATTTTTTTAATTTCATATCAGCCGAGTAAAAATCGGGTCGGTCTCGAGCAACACGTCCGCGCCGTGCACAAGGGGCGGCCGAATAACCGGATGTGTCACCATTGCGGGAAGGGATTTCCGGTGAGAGTTTTGAAGTCTTACAAATGTGTGTATTGTTCGAGCTTGATTTTGTGAAATTTATCATATAAGCTTCGGTGGTCTATTGGTTAGTTACAAGTCCGCAGATCCTGAGAGCCTGGGCTTGATCCTTAGGTCGGAAGAAGAAAAAAATATTAGATTTTTCTGTCGAGGATTCTCGACAAGAGGACATTATTATTCTTATTATTTATTATTATTATTATTGTTTCGGGTTTCGGTAAAATAATTGAAAGTTAATGGTAAAATAATGAAGTCTTTATTTATTTTTATTTGGCGGTATGGGTTTGTGCTATTACGAGTGGGTACCACCCACTCATACACCGGCGGAAATTAGTAATAATATACAGTAGAATCTCCCTAAGCCGGCACTTCAATAGACAGACACGTCCAATAATCTCACCCTCCACCCGCGTCTCCCTCCTCCCTACGTCACGCACTGCGTATGCGCACAAAATACACCTCAATTAAGGATTATTTTAAAACTATGTAATTAGTTTATTGTGAAATATGTTACAGTTATAACATATAATAACATGAACACAAATAAATATGAAATGCTTTATTTTATTTATTATGATTTATATTTACAATCAAGTAAAACAAAAATTCCAATAATCCGCCACCCGGCTTAGAATAGAGCCGGATTAGTGAGATTCTACTTTGATTTAAGTAATTTTTCGTTTTCGTTCGCCAGACGAAAGTTCAGCTCGAGTCCCACATCCGGACGCACACGGGCGAGCGGCCCTTCATGTGCGAGTTCTGTCCAACGACGTTCTCCCAACAGTCCAACTTGTACAAGCATCATCGACAGGTGAGCGAGTGAACGAACGAATGACTTGGAGTGAAGATAAATAAACAACTGTGACCTTGAATTGAGATGACGTCACTGGTCGAGATCTTAATAATCTGTGGTGTTCATTGTGGATTCGTGAATTGCGTTTTGAATTTTGGAAGTGAATTTAAAGTGTATATAAGTAGTTAAGTGGACTAGTGTTGTATTATTCACTGGTGGTAGGGCTTTGTGCAAGCTCGTCTGGGTAGGTATCACCCACTCATCAGATATTCTACCGCAAAACAGCAGTACTTCGTATTATTGTGTTCCAGTTTGAAGGGTGAGTGAGCCAGTGTAATTACAGGCACGAGGGCCATAACATCTTAGTTTCCAAGGTTTGTGGCGCATTGGCGATATAAGCGATGGTTAAAATTTCTTACCATCACCATGGTGACCACTTACCATCAGGTGGCCCATTTGCTCGTCAGCCAACCTATTCTATAATAAAAATATATAGCAAATTGTATAGAATATGTAAATAGGTTTGTTTTTCTTCGTGAAAATTAATAATAAAATCATTTGTTCGATTGTAACCAATGTGTTTTTTTTTTATTACAGGTACATTTAAATATAAAATCTAAGAGGTACCTCTGCAAGAAAATGAAGATCGGGAATCAAAATGGTGATCCCCAGCAGTCATTCTTGCCGGTCATGCAGTACATGCCAGAGAATGGCTTTAGTTTGTGATTATATAAATAAATATTTATATGTATAACAGTTTTTTATTGTTTTATCCCCATTAGTCAAAATGGGTGGGGGGAGGAGGATAATGAAAGTACTGTTAAAACGATCCCGTAGGTTCGTGGTCCGTGTCGAGGATCAGTGGGTACTAAACGAATCTCCGTTTAAGAATCTGAAAACATACATTATCTGTTCCTCATTGGTTCCGTCACTTTTCTCTCAGAAACTTTTACTCTTAATTCGATTTTTCACCTGTTTTTTCCAATATTCTTATATGGACATTTCCCTTACGGAAAAATCGCTCTTGGATTTGATATTTCTTTGTTAATAAGCAACGAGTTGACAAGAAGTTTTATTTGTCATATTGAAATATTTCATATTTTATTTCTCGCGCGCCAATCCTTAAGCTCCTATACTAAGCCACTAAGAGTAGTGTTATAATGTAGCAATACTTAGTATTGTCGGTTTGAAAGGTGAGTGAGCCAGTGTAACTACAGGCACAAGAGACAACATCTCAGTTCTCAAGGTTGGTAGCGCATTGACAATGTAAGAGATGATCACCTAATTCGTCAGTCTGCATGTCTATTAATAAAAAAAAACATGTATATATATTAAACATTTATTTGATGATTCTCGCTGTCTGTGTGTAATACAATCCGTTGTTTCGGTACAATGTTGTGAACGCGCTTCTTGTGCGTGTATAACGACGCACTCTGTCGGAACGTCCGACCACAGATGCTACAAGACAAAGGCCTCTCGCCTGTATGGATTAGTTCGTGCTCTCTGAGACATTTTTTATCCTGAAAAAAAAAATATCTATGGTATAATAAAGAGCCTGTATCAATCGAAGGAGTAAAGATAAACAGACCATAGATTTTAATATTCCATGCGATTATGCCTCTGCTGTATTATACACTACAAACAGTTCTCGATTAATATATCTTTATTTATAATACACTTAACTGCTTATATACACTTTATTGTAACATACAAAGTTTCGGTTATAACGTCGCCGACATTTAAAAGTTTTTCACTAACCATAATGGATTCGTCATTTCAAAGTCAGAGTTTATTTGTCTTTACTCTTCTTGTGGTTGGAAGCATATAAATAGCAGAATTCGTGAATCTAATTCCACCACGCTGCTCCAATGTGAGTTGGTGGAATACACATGAGGTAAAAAAAATTCAGTGAAATTAGACAAATGCAGGTCTCGTCACGATGTCTTCCTTCACCGTCAAGCATGAGATGAATAATAAACACAAATTTAAGCACATAAAAATTCAGTGGTGCTTGCCCGGGTTTGAACCCACGATCATCGGTTAACTGGGCCATCTCGGGTTTTTGTCACATATGATTAACTAATTGGTTAAAGGTCTAATCAACAATCGAACCCACTATATTTACTGAATTTCGAGACTCACCCGAAACGCTTTTCCACACGTTTGGCATATCTTATCCCTCGCGTTTTCCTTAACACCGTGATGGGCTCGTCTGACGTGGCGGGTTATACACCGGCGGGTAGCTAACGCCTGAAACAACATTTTTTTAAATATACTTACTGGTGGTAGGGCTTAGTGCAAGCTCGTCTGGGTAGGTACCACCCACTCATCAGATATTCTACCGCAAAACAGCAGTACTTGGTATTGTTGTGTTCCGGTTCGAAGGGTAAGTAAGCCAGTGTAATAAAAGGGACATAAAATCTTAGGTCCCAAGGTTGGTGGCGCATTGGCTATGTAAGCAATGGTTGACATTTCTTACAATGCCAATATCTAAGGGCGTTGGTGACCACTTACTATCAGGTGGCCCATATATATATATATATATATATATATATATATATATATATATATATATATAATATATATATATATATATATATATATTTAATGCGATTTAAACAAATAAATACCCATAATACAATTATTATGTAAACGACATAGCCCAAGGGATAGAATGCGAAGACGATCCTGCAGCCTCTCCGATTTATCTTGAGAACGACCATTGCAATTGTTTTAATGGGTTAAGAACCCCACATAAATGGGTCCCACCCACCATGACCCGGATATATTTTAAACATATCCCCAGCGGACACATAAGGAGCTAGAATTTGTGAAAACGTGCTTTTCAAGCTGCGAAAGTGAATACTATCAACTTACAAATTGACCAGAAAACTCCAACCCCAGGGCCTTGAGATCGGCATTGCTTCCTTATAAGTAATTTCAACTTTATTATAACCGACAATTGGCTTAGATTTCAACCCATGATTTGCTTCAAGGTCATTAATTTAATCGTCTCGTCATTGGTTATTAATTATACTATTCTAACGCAAAACAGCAATACTTGGTATTGTTGTTTTCGAGTTTGAAGGGTGAGTGAGCCAGTGTAACTACAGGCACGAGGGACATAACATTTCAGTTCCCAAGGTCGGTGGCGCATTGGCGATGTAAGCGATGGTTAACATTTACAATGCCAATGTGTATGAGCGTTGGTGACTTACCATCAGGTGCCTCCCCCCTCGTTCGCCTGCCTATTCTATACAAACGAAAAGTACCAACAATAAGCAATGTTCTCCTTATATCATACCTTATCACATATCGGACATTTGTGTTGTGTCTTCCCCATGTGCTGATAATTCACGTGATCGCGCAGCTCGCCGCGCGATCTGTATCCTTTCTCGCACATGGAACACTTATATCTGAAAGAGATGGGACTATGGATATAGGGTTGCAAGTATTTGAAGAAATCTTACATGGGTTGCCAGGTCTTAAAATTATTCGCGGAAACTAGTTATCCTATAAATTATCCTATATATTTTATAATATTAGATTCATCCGCATTAATTTCGTAAAGATGAAATTATATTATAACCTTCTCAAGTTCTGAACCTATAAGTTGTTTTTTTATTCTTTCGAAAATTTGGCCTTGCTGGTAGAAACTTGCCATCGAACATAGGGCTCTTCCATGACTGTTTTAGTTGGTACTTAATAATAATTCGTATATATGAGAACTAGGTAAGTCAGACCTTAGGCTTCAATATATTATCCTAAGTTATAAGAAGAAATGATATTTAAAGTTGTTATAAAATATTTTATGTTGTTATAAATAAATTACAGGACTGACCATTGAACTTGGCGCCCATTTAGATCTCGCTTCTTTTGTCGTTGAAGTCAACAACCAAGGCATATATCATAATATTGAACTTGGCTCTCATTTCACATTTATGTTTTTGATGGGATAATATTATTATTCGACTAACTTGAGGACATCGGTGACGGCGTGCCGACGGGAGTACTTGAGGTGGTTCTCGTACGAGGCGCGCGACACGAAGCGCTTGTCACACGCGCGACAGTCGTGCGCTTGCCGCAGCGCGTGCGTCCGCGCGTGCGACTGTCGCAGGTCTGCGCGCACCATCTTGCCGCACGTGGGGCATTGCTCGCGGGGCAGCGGACCGCGGTGGAGTCTATGGCAAACATATTTCTTAATATTCATATATTGTTAGGAATATCTTCCGAAGGGGCGTGGCATAGCGGCTCGACTTGATCACGTGATCGATCAGGCACAAGGGACATAACATCTTAGTTCCCAAGGTTGGCGGCGCATTGGCGACGTAAGCGATGGTTAACATCCTTACAATGCCAATGTCTAAGGGCGTTTGGTGACCACTTACCATCAGGTGGCCCGTATGCTCGTCCGCCTTCCTATTCTATATAAATAAAACAAAATCGATCATGTCAATACTTGAAAGGGTAAGAAACAAACAAACTCATTCGCATTCATCCTTTAGGCTGGTCTCCAAACTATTATTTTTTATAATATTATTTAAGACAATATGTCCTGTACAGTCAGCTCTAGATAATCGTCGTATCGTAACGGCCTGTGAATGTCCCACGGCTGGGCTAAAGGCCTCCTCTCCTCTTTTTGAGGAGAAGGTTTGGAGCTTATTCCACCACGCTGCTCCAATGCGAGTTGGTGGAATACACATGTGGCAGAATTTCAGTGAAATTAGACACATGCAGGTTTCCTCACGATGTTTTCCTTCACCGTAAAGCACGAGATGAATTATAATCACAAATTAAGCACATGAAAATTCAGTGGTGCTTGCCCGGGTTTGAACCCACGATCATCGGTTAAGATTCACGCGTTCTTACCACTGGGCCATCTCGGCTCTAGATAATGGCCGTGGCCGAACTCATAACAAACACAGAACGAGCGAGAAATACTCACCGCTCGTGACGGTTCAGCGTGTTTTTGAACGCGAACTTCTTCCCGCAGGTCGAGCACTCAAATCCGTCTCGGTGAAATTTCTGTATGTGCTTGTATCTTTTATTCTTGTTCCTATACAAAGATAGTTCCAACGTTTAAAATGAGAACATTTTGAATATTATGAAGTATTTTATAGTATATATCTTTATATTTAGTGAAAACCTTCAGAAAGGTTGGGCCGTTGGGGGGCAACCGGAGTTTATGGGATTTTTTTTTTGTGATACAGACTAAAAATGAAAGTAGGCAATACATAATAATAAAAGAACGGATTCCTAAGAAATAATTCCATTCGATTAGGTAATTCTTTTATATTATATACAAACAGTTCTCGAATTATATATCTCTATATATAACACAACACTATTACACTTAACCACTTATATACACATTAATATAACTTAAAAAGTTCCGATAACTTTGCTAACATACAAAACGTCATTCACGAATCCACAATGAAAACCACAGATTATTAATATCTCGAATAATGACGTCACGCACATTCAAGATTACAATTGTTTATTAACTCATGTAAGTTGTTATCGGCGATATATTCGTTAATAGAATGATTCAATAGGAGGGTAGTGACTTCTATAATAGTATTTTCTAGTTCTTTATTGAATTTTATTAATAAATATTTTGCAGTACAGTACAGTTTACTGGTGGTAGGGCTTTCTACGAGCTCGTCTGGGTAGGTACCACCCACTCATCAGATATTCTACCGCAAAACAGCAGTACTTGATATTGTTGTGTTCCGGTTTGAAGGGTGAGTGAGCCAGTGTAATTACAGGCACAAGGGACATAAAATCTTAGGTCCCAAGGTTGGTGGCGCATTGGCGATATGTAAGCGATGGTAGACATTTATTACAATGCCAATGTCTAAGGGCATTGGTGACTTCCTATTCTATAAAAAAAACAGCCTGTGATTGTCTCACTGAAGGGGTAAGGCATCATCTTATTTGAGGAGAAGGTTTCGAGCTTATCCCACCACGCTTCTCCAATGCTGGTGGAATACACATGTGGAAGAATTTCAATGAAATTAGACACATGCATTAACGATGTTTTCCTTCACCGAATACGAGATGAATTACAAACACAAATTAAGCACATGAAAATTCAGTCATGGGTTTTTGACTAAAGAAACTTACTCAAAATATTTATCACACTCCACGCACAGATATCCGAATTGCGTTTTTACATCTTTCATCTTACTACGCTTCGTTTTCGATTCGGACGTTCTTGTTATATTTCTTCTGATCTGGAATAAATAATAATAATATCCTGGGACATTATTCACACACGGCCATCTGATCCCAAACTAAGCAGAGCTCGTACTATGGAAACCAGACAACTGATATACTACATATACTACTTTTGTTTTGTAAATACATACTTATATAGATAATTACACCCAGACTAGGGACAAACAGACATGTTCATGCACACAAATGTCTGTCCTAGATGGGAATCGAACCCACAACCTAGGGCGTGAAAGGCAAGTATCTATAAATAGGCAAAGACAAAACAGTAAATGTTTAAACAATTAACTGTTATTTTCTTAAATTTCAATAATAATAATGGTCGAATTTCGACCACTGAGACCGCTAAGTACACTACGCAAATACTATCTCAGACTTAAGAAATTCGAAAACTCTACACACTTCCGACATACAGACCCTGGGCTGTTACTGAGATTCTTATCAGAACCCAATCATGTTCTATCGGCCCGACCTAGGGTTTGAATCCAGGACCTCTGAATGACAACGAAGCAGTCGCAAATACTTAGGATATGTAGATTCATGCGATGCAAATATATATATACTATATATATATTATTTACATATGTATTAAGCTAAAGCCTCTAAGCTAAAGCTAAGGCCTCTTCTCCTTTATTGAGGAAAAATGTTTGAAGCATATTCCACTCCGCTGCTCCAATGCGAGTGGAATACACATGTGGCAGAATTTCACTAAAATTAGACACAAGCATTCCCTAAAGATGTTTTCCTTCACCAAACACAAGATAAATTATAAACACAAATTAAGTACATGAAAATTCAGTGGTGCTTGCCCGGGTTTGAACCCACGATCATCGGTTAAGATTCACGCGTTCTAACCACTAGGCCATGGGTGTAATACAAACCTTACTCCATTTGACATCAAAGGCATGGTCGACCTTCAAATGCTCCGCCAAATTTTCAAGTTTATAATGGACGAGCTCGCAAGCATTGCAAATATATTTGCGGAAGTGTTCGTGCCTGTGTTCGGGGAGCGATTTCTGTTTTACATACACATAACATATGTCGCACTTTACGTGTTTCTTTTTCTAGAAAATTTAGAAAATTACCGAAATTATCGACTCACATTGTTAGTTATTTAGTAAGAACGAAATTTCTCACTGCGGTGGTAAGATCTCTCTTTTTGATTTGCATGTTTTCCTACACCGCCGAACACGAAATGAATTATAAACACAAATTAAGCACAAGGATATTCAAAGGTCCTTGCCTGGGATTATAGATATCAGCATTCATCACTAAGACTCAAGTGTGGGGTCTGTCGATATCTTGCATTCCTTTGGCTCCCAATCGCCATGAGTTTGGACTGTGACGCGCGATAAGGAGTTCGCCCAAAAAGCCAGTTTGTATCTATAACTACATATATACTTATATTATAAATACGAAAATAATCCGTCTGTATGTCACGCCTTCAAGGCTAGAACATTGAAGCGATTTTGATGAAATTTCATATGATACAATCTTAAACCTCGAGGAAGGACATAAGCTACATTTTTATTACAACCCCCAACCCCAACATCTCCTCCCTTACATGCGGGTGAACACTAGTTTATAATAAATTACCTCAACATGCAATTCCAGATTGTGTTTCTCCAGCTCATTATAGTCTTTAAAACCTTCGACACAAGACTCACATCTGCTTGATGCACTCACGTAACTATCCATAGATTTCATTTTCTCTATACCATCTATCATTTCATCTTCTGACATTTGAATTATAGAATAGAATTCATTTTTATTATCTGTTGAAATCTCTGCCGCTTTAAAACTTTTCAGTTTTTTTTTAACAAACATTTTATCGCCAGTATTTTCAGATACATCTTTAGTATCATTCAAAAGAGGTTCTTTATCATCAATTAAGTTATTAATTTGTAAATTTGATAATGGTACATCGTCATTGTCGCTTTCAGTTTTAATAAAGTCTATATCTGGTCCGCAATCTATGAAATTATCAATAGTTTCATCGTCTGCGACGTATTCATTGTTGTATAACGTTTGGTGATAGCGGGTTAGTTGTGAGAGGGTTATGTTCTTTGATTTTAACTAAAATGAAAATTACTTTTGTTAAAAAGCTGAATTCAAATACAGGGATGAGATTAATGTTCGGTTGGCTAAAGAGAAAATATCATCATTTTATAAAGCAACTTAATATGTTATCCTTTTGACTGATTTTGGCTATGGCACCCGTTCTCATAAGAGATTTTACAGGTCTGACGCCAGAAATAAATTAAAATTTGTTTTTAATTTTATAAATAATAAATATAAATGATCAAAGCCATTACAAAGTTATTTCTATACTTACGTCGACTTTACCGTCAGTTATGTCCGTTAACCGCTTCTGTGCACAACATGCCTGGTTTCTGAACTTACACAGCTTGGCCATGAGAGCTTTACACTCCCAACAGATGAACAGGTTCACAGCATCTTTGTGAAACATTGCCTACAAAGGTTTGTTTTGATAGTTCTAATTTTAAATGAAATATATTTTTTTCATATCTTTGAATTATTTATCACCATTATAGAACTGAAGCTGAAGGTGAGTAATAAATATACAAGCCAATTTGTATTTTAATATTAAGGGGCTGCTTATTAATTTACTAACTCCAAAAAACACCAAAATTACTCTATATATGAACTTAATTTAACAAAAATACATGTAAAAGGCTATGTGTTTTATTAACACAATATTTACATTGAGGGCTAAAATAAATACAAATTAAAATTCAATAAAGTATATTTTATTATTTATTATTTAAAGTAAAAAGTTTATTATTTCACAGGCTTCTATATAACTTCATATGTTAGTGTGTGTGACTCAAATCTTACAAGCTTAAACCAATTCCACACAACCAATTGAGCTGAATAACTATAATTACACACACTTTTCTCTCTCAGGCAATACAAATTAGTATTCACAATTTTATATTAAATTTAAAATAGTTTTTATATGTTCATAGATTAAGTATAAATTTGTTTTTAAAAAGTTTTTTTTTTAAATTTATTATATTGCATAGGCAATGACAATTGGGAGAAAGTCTTTCTGTATCTACAAAATTGGATTAACTCACCTCATAAGCATCAGAATCATACGATAGTAAGAAAAACAATTTATTTACACCATCGTCTACACGACTGAGCTGCATTAAATTTCTATCTATACTTAAACATGTACAACAAATGTTTTTTAACGTGAACTCAGAAGTGTCATCCATGATACTGAATTTAAGTTTTTTTTTTTTTTCTATAATTATTTAATCAAGTACTCTTGAGTATCCTTAAATGTTTACATAACTTTAGTTTTTGTTTATTTGTTTTGGTTGTGTCTTTGTTTCAGTGTTAATATTTTTATAAACACAAAGTAGTTTAAAACAAATGCTTTTTTTATTAATGTGAATTTAAAATGCACTTAATATCAGGTAAATGCAATTCGCAAACTGAACTACCAAGAGTATAAAGTAACATCTCCAACTACTACGGTACTACCACTAGTTCTTTACTAGTTAGTTTGGTACATGTTTTTCTGACAAGAGGTGAATGACATAAAATTTGACAGCATTTCAATTAATTTGGTAGATAAGTTGCCAGGTAATAAATTCTACACTAATTTACACATTGATTATTTTCTTAAAGCTATTTATTATCATTTTTTATATCAACATTATATATAATTATTAATTATATTAATTATTTATATATAATAACTTTAATCGAAATTTTTATTCATAATAAATAGCTAGAAATGCCAAACTACTAAAAAAAGTATTTCAAAGGAAACAAATTTACATTTAGTTTAAGCTTTCGATATATTATTTACTATTGTTATTACCATATCTTTTTAATATAATATATCCATTCCTTTTATTTAATTTTTAAATACAGAAATATATGGATAGAAAGATTCTTTGCAAAGTGAGATCCAAGAATGTTATTAGAAGTAATAATTCGATATTCAGCAAAAAAATTACAATAAAGTTTATATGGAATGCCTTCTAGTACAGTAAGATAATAAGCCTTAATAATTAAAAGAAACAATAACAGGATGTATGTGATAATCAAGTTAACATTTACTCCTTTTAACACTTAACAAACGAACTTAACTCAGTTGAGAGGGCTACGTTCCGCAATTTTAATGTTATCGTGTTTAAAAAATAACGCGATCTCTTTGTGTGTTCTATTTTTAGTTTCGGGCATATATATGTATAAATATACTGTACATACACCAAAAGTTATAAAGTAAAACAAGAAAGTGCCGTGTATACCGAACGTCGCAAATATCGACGGCGTAAATTTTACTAACGACGAGAAGAAAACCGTAAATGTCAACCCAGTTATCACATAAGAAGACAATTGATATTTAAGAGGAATAATTTCACCGTATATCGATAAACTTAATATCATTGGACCGCAACTTATCGATATTGTATACATAGCTAACAAGCCTATTGTTATATAATTGTTTTGAGTGACAACCGAAAACCTAACTAGATATAAATATATCGATATTATCATTAAGAAAAATAAACCAGTGAAAGATGAAGTCATGTACAGAGTTCGGCGTTTTAAGATCTTTGCTAAATACGAACCGAAGTACATGCCGAAAACCGAAAAACCATCTAAAATCAACATAGACGTATACGCCGTGGCTGTATCATTTGTGATACTCTTAAAAATATCCAATATATACAATGAACATATGACTTTTCCTGAAAAATGATACTGGATGACTGTTGAAACGCACAATAATATCGGTTTATAGAACTCTTTGTCTTTAAGCATTCGAAACAAATCTACGCCGTCGTTTTTGTCAACGTACAACGATATCAAATCCTGTAATTTCTTTTCTGAATGTGCACTGTAACCGTGTATCCACCTGTACGACGCTTTACATTCATCAAACCTATCTTTACTTGCCAACCAAAATGGTGACTCGGGCCAAAAAATACAATTAAAAGTATATATCGAACATATAAAACCGACTACAGCTATGTTTTTCCAATAAAAGTATGTACCGATTGCATTGGCAACCCAAATACCCCAAAAGAAACTAGCCGATTTAATTGACAAAAATAACCCGCGATATTTTATCGACGTGTATTCCGTTGTCATGAGAATTCGTATTGTTATATTTCCAGCGTAAACGAACCCCTGGAGGACCTCAGAGATCAGGATATGATACGGATTCTGGCTGAAGTATAGTATAATAAATGTAGCTGTTGTGCATACAGATGTGACCAGCTGTGGTAGCTTCCTGCCGAAGCGACTTGTAATCAACGGTAAGATAAAAATCCAAGGGTACATGGCGAAGCCACTTGTTGAATCTGTAAATGAAAATAATGCACCAACTGGTTATGAAACTCACACCTTTGTTCAAGTATTAATTTCGTATTCAGAGTATAAGATTTGAAACAAAAACATTTATCTACAATGAGAACTTAAATAAGTAAATGAAAAAAAAGGAATGGGGGCAAAAGTGCTAGAAGCTATTCTACGTTGAATCACAATGCTGATTCACTAAGCGAAAAATGAACCAGCCAGGATTGCTCTGCGCTTAGTGGAAAAACTTATTAGGTAAGTTAGGTAGTAACAATAAACATAGTAATTGTCTATGGCCTCATCTAAGATTTTCATATATGCCAATGACAGGTATAATTTTTTAATTATACATACAAAGCCAAGATCCCATTTCGTCATCGATGACAGTTGTTGAGTTAGTTTCTTTTCTTATCTGCGGTATGAACACTGTAGGCGCACCGACACACATGCCTGCCATAAAATACTGCATCCATATCGAACTCGCTATAAATATCTATAAATATAAAATTTAAAAAAATATATATCGAAAGCTATGTATATTAATTATGTATATGAATTACATCAGAACAGTTTGTTAGAAAATTTGTTAGGGTTACCCGGTAGTATTGGTACTGTGAGACTTCAAAATAAAACCACCGAGTATGTACTGCTGGTCAGATAGTGTAATTGTTCTCTCTCGTTATGAATTTACAAAAACTATTCTATAGCGCGATGTAAAATACATCTGTACTGGTGGTAGAGCTTTGTGCGAGCTTGTCTGGGTAGGTACCACCCACTCATCAGATATTCCACCGCAAAACAGCAGTACTTGGTATTGTTGTGTTCCGGTTTGAAGGGTGAGTGAGACAGTGTAATTACAGACACAAGGGACATAACATCTTAGGTCCTAAGGTTGGTGGCGCATTGGCAATGTAAGCGATGGTTAACATTTCTTACAATGCCAATAAGCTCGCCCGTCTTCCTATTCTATAAAAAAAAAAACAACTCTTAGGCTTTGTGGTAACTGCCTCGGACATTGGTCTTGGGTTCAAATTCGGTTCGGCATAATGTAAAATGATTAAATGCTCTTGTATTTTGCCATTTTAACATGCGTAGGAGAGAGGAATATTAACTATAACAATCTCTAAAGGACGTTAAATAAGATTCCATTATTCTAACAATATATTATCGTCTACATGTTATAAAATTGCAGTGTTAGAACAAATATTTTTATGTACACCTCTCTCTCTCTTAACTCTATTGTGTGTTTTTCTTTCTTTTCTTTAAATTTATGCAATTAAAAATATTTAACTTTAGTAATAATAAAGAAATGTTGCTTTGTTGGCGAGCGGGTAACTGCGTCACAGTTTTATATTTTTACAGTTATTATCGTTCACATTAATTGTTTATGATCTTACGATAATTATAAATAAATTATTAATATTATTTAACATAAAACTTACTTGTTTCAAAACGGATTGTATTGATACTTTTTGATGCTCTTCACAGTCAATATCTTTTGTAACTTCTTCATAATTACAGGAACTCATTTTAAAATTAATATAATTTTTAAAAATGCACTGTGTTATTTTATCTGTAGACACGTTACGATCAGGCGACACTTGAATAAGATCTGTTTATTTAAATTTAAAGTTGAATTTGGAACGTCGAGAACATGTATCGTTATATTAAATTGTTATGTTCTATTTCAATTTTACTGAATAAACTAAAAGTATTAGTCAATTTTTCATACTTTATAAAAGCTAAAATTAACATACGTTGGCATTTTTATGCGGGCCATAGTGCTGGCGAAGAAAAAAATTATTATACTTGTTATCATTATTACCTTTTTAACATAACTATGCTATATTTCATTTCTAAGCGATACATAATTGAACTAACATCAAGACGTTCTCATTTTGTAGGTGGTTTAACTGTTTAACTGATAAATCACCGATTTATTAATTGGAAGTTAATTTTAAAAACTTAATTAAATTTAAACCGATGTACATGGAAAACACAACGCACTCATAATGGCTTAGAGGGCATTGGCGAAGAAGAGTCATGCCGTTTTCCAACACGGCTTACGATACGTAATAGGCCGATCTCACCCCCGAGGCACGCAATTAAACGTTTCAAATCAATTATTCAACGTTTTGTTACATTTAATGTATATGTTACGTATATATTATGTATACGTTACGCTGATGCAGATCAAATAATTGATCATGTGTATTGTGAATAAAACAAAGACATATAAAAATCCGTACAACAGATGTTTCGGATTAGCATACGCAAATTTGTATTATGCAAAACAAAACGATACGCCTTGTTTAAATATCGCGGTGATTGTAATGTAAATTACTTAAGAAATGTGTTTTAAACCGTTACAGTAACTGATAACGATATTTATCTTAATTTAAATTTAAGGTGTTGTTCAGCGTACGTCCGCTAAGATTCCTGAACCGTAAAACAACATACCAGAGACAAAAACTACTAGTAAATTGTCACTTTAAGTGCGAATGGGAGTGTAATTCGTTTTCCTTTTAACAATTATGTTTAGTTTTGAAATTACAATGTATGGTAATATCATATCGAAAATAGTTGGAAACATATCGTAACCGTTAGAAATGAGTATAATTGGCCCCCTGCAATGATATTCTTTAAGATATCAGTTCTTAACTTCATTGCTGTTGTGTAGAACACGGGAGAGCACCACGAGGGCAACACCGCTTCCATGTGAATCATTTATGTCAATATTTTTTCTAGAATCCTCTAGTCCGCACTAGTAAATAATATAAGCTCTTTATCCTTAAGACGAGAGAAGACTGTTCCTCAACGCATTTACGACTGCTTACTAATATAAATCTATTAAAAACTAGCGGTGACTATAATATTTCAGTATATACAAGATTTTTAGTTTTATTTTCTTGGGATTTTAGTATTTATTTGGTGTTTGCTGCACCCGGATCTAGATAGGGCAACATACAATTGGAATCATACATGAGAAAAACATCATTCCCTTAAATCTAATCCGACATACTTGAATGTCATTCCCTTTGCTTTATTTATTGTGACTGCAATCTATACCTTCACAGGAAATTGTATCCTTTTAAAACTAAAAGTACTTATTAACTAACTAACCGACTATGTGGTTCATTTTTCGCCCAGATAATTGCGATTAAAAGGGGAAATGCTGCTAGAATTCTTGCCACCATTCCACACGTAATCGATTTGCACGTGTATGAATTTACCAAAACTTGAAAAAAATATATGCGGGAACGAAACGAAATACCTACCTAACCTATAAACTTTAACTTACAAAGTTATTTACAACCCGATAATACAAAAATACGTATGTATGTACGAGTATTTTCAAACAACCTACTCAACTAACCGTTGTAACAATATGTCAAAACTATAAAAAGTACTAAAAGCTGTCTATTGTCTTATCTCGATATCTTTCATAAGAATTAATATTTTATAAAAAACGAATTCGCAAATAACGCATTAACATAGAACAAATTTGATTACCATACAAACGGTTATAATCAACCCTTAAATATATATCTACGCATGGGCGAGTTTTTAACTTTGTTTTGTTCCTATAAACTTTCAATCAGCATCATTTTACAGACTAACATTTATAGGTAACTAAAGTTTCAGCCAATTTAACTGAACAGTTGTTTTATAGCAATTTTATCGAATAAATGTTCGACGTGATTCTTTAAATTGACATAACTTTGTTATTTATGAACTGATCGATATAAAACAAAGACTTAATTTTATGTGAAGTTAGCCACAATACATTAATGAAAACCGCAATCAAATCCGTTAAACCGTTTCTATGATTAGCACGCACAAACCCACAGACAAAATTTCTAACAATCATTGTTTTGGATTCTATTACGTTGATAAAGGCAGGTTATTATTTTCACTAATATATCTTCCATGTACAGACAGCGATCAGTTACAGATTTATAATATGTATAGATTAGCAATATGACGTATTTCGTGACCATTTGTCACGAAGGACATTATGTATATTATTAAATAATTTTATATTCAATATTCACTATAAAATTATGAGCAACTGATTATTTTTAATTATTGTTTATATAACATAATTTATAGGTGATTGTATGAACAGGTTTGAACGCAAAACTAGCGGTTCAGAATTTTTGTAGTAACAGTAACAGCTTATGAATGTTGGGCGGCTGGGCTAAGGCTTTCTCTCCCTGTTTGAGGAGAAGGTATGGAGTTTATTCCATCACGCTGCTCCAATGCGGGTTGGTGGACTTGTGGCAAAATTTCAGTGAAATTAGGCACATGCAGGTTTCCTCACAATGTTTTCCTTAACCGTCAAGCACGAGATGAATTATAATCACAAATTATGTACATGAAATTTCAGTAATGCTTGTCCAGGCTTGAACCCACGATCATCGGTTAAGATTCACGCGGTCTTACCACTGGGCCATCTCGGCTTTTTTTAAATGCATATAACCTAGTCCTAAAATAATAAAAGTGGACATGTATTAATTGGCCATTACCTAATATCTGCAACTATACAGCGTAGCAAATTATTATGAATACTCTCAACGGATTACTTTTTTTTCTTACTTTATGTAACAATACTAAACACTCCAGTAATATTTTCATGATATAATAATTATAATAATCATTTTATTTGCATGAAATGTAGTTTTACAGATGTTATGATTTCTTTATAAGTATTTAATACATTTCGCCCGATAGGCAAGTAAATATAATTGCTAATAAATTGATTGATGATGCTTGATGTGCTCATAGATAATACTACCACTAATTTAAAAAGCAAAAGTATTGTATATTTAATTCAAATGATCATTCACAAAAATATAATAATATTAAATTATACAATAGATGTCGGGGAGATTTGGAATTTATATATAGTAACTTTCATTTTATTGTTCTTTTTCATGATAGGCTGTGATTTGTGACTATACATCCTAGTTACTTTTATTAAATAAATTAACTTTAACCTATTTCGGTATTGAAGTATTTCAATTCACGTTACCATATAATTATATTATGTCAAAATTTGTTTTAATATCGTGATGAGTGGTACCAAACGTCTTTAATAAATATTAAGACGATATAAGACATAAAAATAAAAAACACTAAGACGATGTCAAGCTGTCATAAAAATTATAACACATATATTGATGAGATAATTTGAAATGACACAAAATTCACACACAATATTTATTTCTAGTTTTACTTTAAAGTATCGATATTGTTCAGCATAATATCGATATATTAATTTTTTTTACACCGACACTTCAGTATACACCTCTCTTTATACATCACATCCCTATTGTGTTGACAACAACAGGAATCGTAAATAAAACTGAAAACATATTTCCAAATGATTTTTAAATTCTACTTAGACCAATAAGCTTGTTATTTAATTAATACTATGGATGACCCTGAAGCCGCGCTACAAAGCATTTGTTGTACTTGTTTAAGTGTTAATAGAAAATTAACACAACTTTGCAGGGTTGAAAATGGTGTCAACAGTTTGTTTTTTCTACTTTCTCACGACTCAGAGGCTTATAAGGTATGTATAATAAAATCACAAACATGAGTATCGTACGTACATTGTTTATATTGGACATTCAAGATTCTTAAATTTGTAAAATACCTTTGCAATTTTTTTCATATTTATTATTTATTAAATAATACAAATTCTACTCTATTCCCAATTTTTTTTATTTATAGCACTAAATACTGGCTAATAGCTGCAGAATAAAAAAAAATCTGTAAACGAACAGAGGAGATAAACTTTTTTTAATAAATTGTTTTGTTTTTGGGCAGTGAACTGTTTTGTTTTTGCCTCCTTAAATACAGATGAGACATAGTAGTTGCATCTTTATATTACACAATTCATTTTAAAGCAGTTTATACAGTCATTTAGATAAGTATCACTGCAAGGTCTATGTGTATTAAAAGATAAAAGAAAAATCTCTCAGTTGCTTAATTAGGTTGTACAATTAAATGAAACAAATTAGCATTAAGAAAAATTTTTTTTTTTTAAATTTTATTAATGTCAAGACATAGCTATATATTGTTTTAAAAGGTATTTCTTATTAAACTTAAATGAAGCCCCATTATTTATGGACAAACTACAGGGTGTCTACCTTTACTTGAATATTAGAAGTAACAAAAAAACATTTACGAAAACAAAACATGTTTTGGTTACCGACTACAAAACTAAACCAACAATGGCAATTTAAATAACATGTAAATATATTGTGTGCCTCGAACAATGCAAAATCCACAAAAAAATTGTAGAATAAAAGAATTAGGATTGATCAATTAGAATCAAATTAAATTGTAGTGTAATCCTAATTATCCCACTTCTGTCTCATCTAGATTTTTACGTGCTACAGTATCAAGTCGAGCATGTGAGATATAAATAAAAAAAAAACAATGTTGAGAACAATTTTTATATTTCAAACTTCCAGGCAATGTTCCAAAAGGCAGCTATTCATCTGTTTATCTGCTGGGAGTGCAGCGCTCTGATGCGTAGGTTCTGCAAGTTCAGGGATCAAGCCTGCATCGCACAGAAACAGCTATCCAACATCACCGATGGGAGACTTGATGTAATTAAAATTAATTTTATATTGATAAGAACCAGCATGAAATTCAAGCAAATAAAATAAATAACAATTATGTATAAATTATGTACAACTAGACTACTCCTGCACGAGAGCAATCAAACAGAGCTTCTTGGCAGTAGGGCTTTGTGAAGCCCATCATTTGTATCCATCAGATTTTCCATTGCCATACTCAGTATAGATGAGCTCCGGTTTGAACGGTGAGCGTGACAATTAGGCACAAGGGACATAACATCTTAGTTCTTAACATTGGTGGTGCTCATTAAAACAGTTATAGGTATGCTGGTTCTAATTAGAATTCACATATAAAACTGGTCATAACGCTTGACTAAAAAGTACTTGTTAAAGTCTATTTACTTAAAATGTGATTTGACTATGGCTTCTTGCATTCATACATTCGATATAATTCGTATAAGTCGTCACCGTCAGGTTCTTATAACCCCCTTACCATTTTGCCTTCTCATTCCTTCAATCAATATTGTTATGTTTCAAATTCCAGGTTAAAATGCACGATACGCTATCAAAACTATCTCATCATCACCAAAATTCATATAACGATACAATTGTATCGAACGATGATATTCCATACAACTTCATTGACTGCGGACCAGATATTGATTACATAAAGACTGAATTGGATAACGATATTCCTCTTCTAGAAATACCTATTTTAGAAACACATATTATAGAAAGAACAGTCAGTAATATAACCGAAGATAACCACAATGAAACAAGAGTTAAAGATGATCAGCAGTTAAAGATTGAAATAAAACCTCTTTTGAAGAACATGACATCGAATTTAAAAAAAGAAAATATAGATAAGAAAGAAAGGCTGATGAGAAAAAGAAAAAAGATGTTATCGGAGGAGGTTGTTAGTTCGGATGAAGAAGTTAATTATTCTGCCATCGAAATGTCCGAGAAGGAAATGTTGGAATCTCGAGAAGCTAAGAAGTTTCTGGGGAGTTATGTGAACGCGACGAACAAGTGTGAATCTTGTGTTGAAGGTTTTAAAGACTATAATGAGTTGGAGAAACATAATTTGGAGTTACATGTGCAGGTCGGTTACTAGGTGTTAGGGCTTTGTGTCTGGGTGGGGGGTGTTTTCAGATATTATACAACGAATCAGCAATACTTAGTATTTTTGTGTTGCAGTTTGAAGGGTGAGAGAGCCAGTGTATACAGGCACAAGGGACATAACATCTTAGTTCCGAAGGTTGGTTTTGATGTATGGAATGGTTGTATATTTTGCAGCATCACTGTTTATAGGCAATGATGGTCACCACCAGGTGGCCCATCTGCCCTTCACATGTCACTATTCACGTTATATAATAGATAAGAAATGTTGACGATAGCTAGTTTAACTTAGCTTCTAGATTTGATTAGTTTAGAAAGTAGTTAATAACACATTGTTATATAGTGAAGAATTTATAAAATATCCACGACATAAGCAAATCAAACAGTCCTTGTTCACTAGTCAGTGGCTCGGAGCAGCGGCCTGGCTTTTGATCAGGGTACCGGGGGGCGGGCGGGGGTAGGTTTCGGTTTCTTAGAGCGATTTAATTCTTTAGGGGTTTGTTCACAGAAACCTCGGTATATACAATGTGATATATGCCTCGTTTATATAAAATACTGGTGGCTCGCTGAACATAGGAAGGAACACTACACGATTTACAAATGTAACTTCTGCGACCACACGACGGCGAGTACGCTGGACGTGCTGAAACACCTGAAGGCCGTCCACGGTACCGGCAACGTCGTCTCGAGGATATGGCAGAGGGTGATTATGGCATAGTTCATATATTTACTGTTTGGCTTTTTGTGCAAGGCTGAGTGTAAAATGTGTTCTTGTTTGAAAGTCAAGTAATTTCCCACTACTGGATTATAATAATAATAATAATATCCTGGGACATTATTCACACACGGCCATCTGATCCCAAACTAAGCAGAGCTCGTACTATGGAAACCAGACAACTAATATACTACATATACTACTTTTCTTTTGTAAATTCATACTTATATAGATAATTACACCCAGGCTCAGGACAATCAAACATGTTTATGGATACAAATGTCTGTCCTGGGTGGGAATCGAACCCACAACCTTTAGCGTGAAAGGCGAGTATCTACCAACCACGCCAACTGGCCCGTCATGCGGCATTCTCTCTTGCTTTAGAAGGTTTGGAGCTCATTCCACCATTCACGCTGCCCTCACGGGTGTGCTTATATATAAATCATCTGTCCACTTGGAATTTTTTCTTCTTTTGTCCAATGTGTTCTGGTTTGAGTTTAGTAGTTCCATTGTTGGATTACAGCGTTCTCTTCTTCTTTAGAAGATGGTTAGGAGCTTATTTACGTTGCTCTCACAGGTGGTGGTGACCACTTACCATCAGGTGGCCCATTCGCCTGTCCGCCTATCTATTTTATACAAAAAAAAAAACGCTAATAAACATTAAATCTGAGTGGAATAACCTTCAATCGTTCTCCTCAACTACAGGAAGCCTTTGCACATTCATTTTTCGTCAAGAAATACTTTCAAAGAATAAAAAAATACAATAAAATTATTTCTAGGTGAAAAGGAGAGCCGTCCAAACTAATCCGGCTCTGAAAACACGAAGGACCGAAAAGCCGGAAGTTAAGACGCCTTTCGGATATTTGTGTTACGAGTGCAATAAATATTTCGAGTAAGTCTTCATATAGTTTTTTTTTTTAAATTTGGTATTAAGGCCGAATCTAGAAAAGTCCAGCTGATTGTATGCGGTCTCCTTGGTTCATAGACACAGTAATTTATATCCAGTAACAGCTTGTAAATGTCCCACGTTGTCCTTACATCTCGAGTGGACGGTAGGGCTTGAAATAATGGCCCAAGCTCTTTTGAATCATAATTATACAAAATTAGTAAATAACTACCACCAAATTCCAGACTTCGGCCTGTTACAGAGAATTTTCGGCCTATAAAACCGAATAATTCCGTCTGAAAGATTCGTTCCGTGCTAGCTTTATAACTAACCACTAGACCATAGACATATATATTTCTAAAAATGTATATCTTTTTTTGTTTAAGGAACAAGTACTTACGATACAAACACATCTTGAAATTCCATAGAGAAGGGTTTAAGTGCAAAACGTGCGGCAAGACATTCGCGTTCAGGAACACACTGAACAAACACGAACAGTGAGTATGTCATCACATGATTTCAGCTGGAAGACATTCAGCAATGCATCCCCCCTCCTCCAAAAGGATACACATGATGGCCGGCCTTGTGCTATCCGAAGACAACGGCATACCGCGACCGTAAAGTAACTTTAATTTCCCTCCTTTTGTCAACAGAAAAACCCAATATTTTTTGTCGGGCCGACCTGGTGTTTGCACCCATGATTTCGGGATCTGTGACCTTGGTGATTTTGATTCACTAGCAAGTCACTGACTAACCACGACGTTTCCTGTAAAACGTATAAATATTTTTTGTATGGTTTCAGAGTACACGCCCCCCCACTCCCGAGGGAGAAATGTTCGATATGCGACAAAATGGTGCGAATAGATCGAGTTAAGACCCACGCTAGAATACACAGCGAAAGGAAGCCGTTCGACTGCGTCGCGTGCGATAAACGCTTCGTATCGCTCGACTCGTATGAGAAGCATTTGAAGAATTCGAGCGTGCACGCAGTTCATGACGTTCACAAGTATGTACATTTATAATAGTTTGCAAATGGTAGCTGATGGTAAGTGGTCACCACCGTTCAGACATTGGTGATGTAAAAAGTATTAACCATTAGTAACATCACCGATGCGCAACCAACTTTAGGAACTAAGATGTTATGTCCCTCGTGCCTGTAATTACACTGGCTCACTCACCCTTCAAGCTGGAACACAACAATGCTAAGTGTTGCTGTTTGGTGGTAGAATATGTGACTAGTGGGTGGTACCTACCCAGATGGAATCGCACAAAGCCCTTAATATTAGTTTTTTTATTATTTCAGATACAAATGCACGATGTGTGAAAAGGGCTTTAGAACGATAACGGAATTGAACGACCACACGAATTACATACACATGAAGAGAACGCACCACAAATGTCCAATTTGCAATAAGGTAACTCCTAATATTCCGGTAGATATATGACTAATATATTGCTATCCCTTTCTAACACATATAAAAGATAGAGATAGCGAGTTCAGTGCGCTCTAGCTATATTGAAATGTAGGAAGGATGACCTTGAAGGTCAATCAATCAACATTTTATAAATAGAATACTTTTAACTTTCGAATGAACTGACATACGTCAGCATACGTATGTCGTAATATAACATTGTACAGGCGTTAGCAACGCGTCGCGGCGTCACCCGACACGTGAGACGAGCTCACCAGGGACTCAAGGAGAAGATAGGAGATAAGATACTTTGTCAGACGTGTGGCAAAGCATTCCGGGTGAGTTTTAGTATAAATAATCGGTATAATCTGTGACTTTAACCTATCAAGGATAATGGTCCTTCTAGCCGGATTTTACTATGATTTTACTTATTATGTCCGGTGCAGTTGGCTATTCTCTCTTGAGATTGGACATCATTATAAGTTCCAATACAACCATTATAAAAAAAATAGGTTCACAATGATTTGTATTCATATTATATGTATAATTATATTAAAATTAGAAACATCATATAAATTTAAGTCTTATCATTTCATAATAAGGTTTAATTTTGTTTGTGGATATCTTTACCTTACGTTGTTTTTAGCAATGACAAAGAGCTGCATTTAACTAATTTTGCTTCAATTCTCATGCCATGGAGGTTTCACTCCCATCACGTGTATGAAGTTGTTTTTTTTTTCAGGATAAAAAATGCCTCCAAGAACACGAGCTAATACATACCGGCGAGAAACCTTTGTCTTGTGATATCTGTGGCCGCACATTCAGACAGAGCGCCTGTTTGTACACACACAAGCGCAGAGTGCACAAAATAGCACCGAAACGACAGATAATACACACTGATGAAGAAAATGTTTTGAATATTAAAGTGTTATAAATTTATGAAATGATGCAAACTGTTTTATTTAATAACGAGCTTATTGGGGATATGTTTGATAAATATGTATAAACTCCCTTATATATTAAGGCGAGTATATAGACTATACAGGAATACCTATAGGAATTGGTAAGACACAAAAAAATGTATCTATGCTCTATGGTAGCGATACTCTTTCTGTATAGGGGCCATAAACACGTATCACGCGTCATTGTGTCGCGGGCTGCAAACGAAAATATATTTAGGTAATGATTTCTTAGGTTTTGGGTTTAATATTCTGGTACATAATTCACACACGGCTATCTGATCCCAAAATAAGCAGAACTTGTACTCTTGAGCCCCTTGACCTTGGTAATCTAGTTTGAAATTCTATTAATTATCGAGCTCTCGAATAGCTCTAAGATATATATTATTAAACTTGATCTGATGATTTTTTTTTTAAATATAATAAAGACGAGAATGTACGATAAAGTATCTTTGCCTTTTACAGGATGAAAGTATAAAAATAAAATTTTATGACGAACGTCAAATGTCACTTAACAAAATATCAATAAACAAAACTAGGTATACTAAATTATGAAACATGGATGAATCAATAATAATAACTGTTAAGGATATCTGTTGTACTTGTTTAAGTATAGATAGAAAGTTAACAAGACTCTGTAGTATCGAAGATGGTATAAATGATTTGTTTTTCTTACTTTCGTGTGATTCGGAAGCTTATGAGGTGAGTTTATTTCTTTACCATCATAATTAAACTTGAATTAAAATAACCGTAAAGGAAACAAATTTAACGTTGTTTGTTTTAAGGTTTTGTCTGTCTGGATATAACCAGATACTCGTTCATTATAAATTCTACGGCCAAAGAGTAATACTCAGTATTGTTTTATTCCAGTTTTAGCGTGAGTGAGCCAGTGTAACTATAGGCACTAGAGATCTGACATATTAGCTCCTAAAGCTGGTGTTCCATCGGCAATGTATTTTAATATTTATTACAGTACAGTAGGTGGTGAACACTAACCATCAAGTAGCCTAATTAGCAGTCTGTCTATTACAAATAAATTCAAAAAAAGTATTACTTCACAATAAAAAATTTAGGCACAGATAAATACTATTAAATTAGAATTACTAAACATATATCTCAGTATTATATCAAACAAATTTATGTTTATAATTACATAGTTACATCCTTACTCTGAAAGCTATTTAAACTGAAATATGTGTTGTCTTTGCTTCTTTTAAATGAAATTAGAATGTAATAAAAAAAAAAAATAACCATTTTATCTTTTTCTAGATATTATGTTACAAAGAAGTGTCAGATCTTTTTATATGTTGGGAGTGTAAAGCATTGTTGAACCGACTGTGTAACTTCAGAGAGCAGGCATGCATTTCACAAAAGCAATTAGATGATATCATCAATAGCGCTAAAGTAAGTTGTATTACTGTGTATACTGGTGGTAGGGCTTTGTGCAAGTTCGTCTGGGTAGGTACCGCCCACTCATCAGATATTCTACCGCAAAACAGCAGTACTTGGTATTGTTGTGTTCCGGTTTGAAGGATGAGTGAGCCAGTGTAATTACAGGAACAAGGGACATAAAATCTTAGGTTCCAAGGTTGGTGGCGCATTGGCTATGTAAGCGATAGATAACATGTCTTACAATGCCAATGTCTAAGGGCGTTGGTGATCACTTACCATCAGGTGGCCCATATGCTCGTCCACCTTCCTATTCTATAAAAAAATAATAATAATATTCACATTACACAGAAAGCAATGTTTATATGAACATATTAATATTATTTTATATCAACGTCTGGTAAGTTCTTCCACTGTGTGTCGTACTGTGATGTTATATAATCTATAACCTTACAGAATAAATCAGCCATTGAAAAGAAAAAGATTTTTTAAACCGGACAATTAGATCCTTAACCATTTAAAGAAATAACCATCTCAGCTTTATATGAATAATAAGTAAAGGTATATTATATTCCAAATAACAGCCCCAGATTTATGCTAAGGAAAAAATAATATAATTTTATTCTAATCTCCTTGGAATTGGGGTGGCAACAAATTCTAATCGAAAAAGACATAAACAAACCTACATATTCCTTGCTATTTGCTAATAGCTCTGCTATATTAAACAGTTCTTGATTTTTTTACTTATAATACCAGTGTATTAACTACTTATATTCCTTTAATTGTACATCCAAAGTTCTGATATCAACTTTGCCGATGTTCGAAGCCAATTTTTTTTAATAATCCTTAAATAGAAGCCGAGATGGTCTAGTGATTAGAACGCTTGAATCTTAACCAATAATCGTGGGTTCAAACCCGGACAAGCACCACTGAATTTTCATGTGCTTAATTTGTGTTTATGATTCATCTCGTGCTTGACGGTGAAGGAAAACATCGTGAGGAAACCTGCATGTGTAATTTCACTGACATTTTGCCACATGTGTATTCCACCAACCCGCATTGGAGCAGCGTGATGGAATAAGCTCCATACCTTCTCCTCAAAAAGGGAGAGGAAGCCTTAGCCCAGCCGCCCAACATTAATAAGCTGTTTTTCATAATTCATAAGCATTGTGAGGAAACCTGCATGTGTCTAATTTTTATTGAAATTCTGCCACATGTGTATTCTACCAACAAGCATTGGAGCAGCGTGGTGGAATAAGCTCCAAACCTTCTCCTTAAAAGGGAGAGGAGGCCTTAGCCCAGCAGTGCGGCATTAACAGGCTGTTACTGTACTGTACTACTGTAATCCTTAAATTATTCAAGATCCATTCAAGGTCAAAGCTATTTATTAATCTTTACTACTATTATAATCTAACATAAATACTCTTTACAATTACAGAAGGATCAACACTATTGCCTGTCTAAATTAACTAAAAGTCACCATAATCTGTACGACTATGAATATATTACAACGAATGGTGACGACACAACAAAAGATGAAGACCGTGACTCGGTTAAAAGTGAGAGTGATGCAGAGTTTCTAGTCTTGTCAGACTTATGTAACGATTCAGATGAAAAAAATATAGATAATGAAAAATATATATTCATTGAACCTGACGTCAATATTGCCAGTGCAATAAAAACCACGAACAGTGACATCGGAAATATTTTAAATATAGATAAAAAACGTGATCAAATCAAAAAGGTTATATTAGAAGAGAACATAAATTATACGATAATCAAAATGACAGATTGGGAGTTGAAAAAGTGTTTGCAAGAAAGGAAGTCGGAGGCGAGTTTCGTTGAAGCGAATTTTAAGTGTGACTCATGTATAGAAGTGTATAAGGATGAGATTGAGTGGCAGACGCATATGGACAAGGCGCATGAAAAAGTGAGTCAATCTTTAGCTTGAAATCTAGCCATATCTTTAGCTCGAAGCCGAGATGGCCCAGTGGTAAGAACGCGTGAATCTTAACCGATGATCATGGGTTCAAACCTGGGCAAACACCAATGAATTTTCATTTATACTGGTGGTAGAGCTTTGTGCAAGCTCGTCTGGGTAGGTACCACCCACTCATCCGACATTCTGCCGCAAAACAGCAGTACTTAGCATTGTTGTGTTCCGGTTTGAAGGGTGAGTGAGCCAGTGTAATTACAGGCACAAGGGACATAAGATCGTAGTTCCCAAGGATGGTGGCGCATTGGCGATTTAAGCGATGGGCAACATTTCTTACAATGCCAATGTCTAAGGGCGTGGGTGTCCACTTACCATCAGGTGGCCCGTATGCTCGTCCACCTTCCTACTCTATATATAAAATAAAATAAAATGTGCTTAATTTGTGATTATAATTCATCTCGTGCTTTACGGTGAAGGAAAACATCGTGAGGAAACCTGCATGTGTCTAATTTCACTGAAATTCTGCCACATGAGTATTCCACCAACTCGCATTGTAACAGTATGGTGGAATAAGCTCCAAACCTTCTCCTCAAACAAAAAATGAGGAGAGGAGGCCTTTAGCCCAGCAGTGGGACATTCACAGGCTGTTACAGTACGGTACAATGTCCATGAGTGTTGGTGACTTACCATCAAGTGGCCCATAAGTTCGTCCGCCTACCTCTTTCCATTTAAAAAAAAAACTATAATTTTTTTAATTCCAGCTACCGAAACATAAGAAATGCGACATTTGCAAGGTGTACGTGAAACGGAAATGGTTCGACGAGCACAGAAGCGACCACTACCTGAAGTATCAATGCCACTTCTGCGATCACGCGTCGTACAACGTCCTTGTTATATTGAAGCATTTGAAAATTGGTCACGCTGTTAAGAGCATACCTAAGGAGATACGGAAGGTAGGACTTATATATATATATATATATATATATATATATCTTCTAAAAATACTAGATTTTTTTTTATAGAACAGGAAGGCGGACGAGCACATAGGCCACCTGGTGGTAAGCGGTCACCAAACGCCCTTAGACATTGGTAAGAAATGTTAACCATCGCTTACATCGCCAATACGCCACCAACCTTGGGAACTGAGATATTATGTCTCTTGTGCCTGTAATTACACTGGCTCACTAGGTGGGCTTAGTGTATTGCTGCGTTCTAGTTTGTAAGGTGAGTGAGACAATGTAACAGGCACGAGGGATACGACATCTCAGTTCTCAAGGTTGGTGGCGCATTGGCGGTGGTGACCATTTACCATCAGGTGGTCAATTTGCCCAACAATAAACAGCGTTCAATAGGCAACATATATTCTATCGATCCATAAAGAAAGATCTAGAAGTTAGAAGATATATGAATAATTTTGAAATGTTCTATAAACGTCAGACGTGTATAAATAAAATAGACTCTATTTCGTACATCGTAAAGTCGAGTTTCGTTTGTTATATTCGGTTGTTCATAAAGGTGGGTTTACACTTCGAGTTGTTATTGATTGTTATGAACTTTATCTATATATATAAAGGAATAAAGCCGAGATGGCCCAGTGGTAAGACCGCGTGAATCTTAATTGATGATCGTGGCTTCAAACCCGGGCAAGCACCATTGAATTTTCATGTGCTTAATTTGTGATTGTAATTCATCTCGTGCTTTACGGTGAAGGAAAACATTGTGAGGAAACCTGCATGCGTCTAATTTCACTGAAATTCTGTCACATGTGTATTCCACCAACCCGCATTGGAGCAGCGTGGTGGAATAAGCTCCAAACCTTCTCCTCAAAAAGGGAGGGGAGGCCTTTAGCTCAGCAGTGGGACATTTACAGGCTGTACTATGACTGACTGATATATCAACCCTCTGCCCTAACTACTGGGATTAGTAACAAGAAAATTTGCATACAGGTACCTTCCACACAGTATGTTAGAACTAATCAAGGATTTATGAAAATCTAACCCCTAAGGTAATGATAAAGGGGATGACAGTTTACACGAAAAACCATTTTGAAATTGGTATTTAGTAATTTTGAATTATGAGTGTGTTTCTATGAATATTTAAAGTATTTGTTTTTAAATTCTGTTTCAATAACCTCGTTACGATACAGCTCTGGATTCTTACAAAACCTTTTTGTCCATCTGTTTCCAGTTACGAAAGAGATCGTATATAAAGAACCCAGGGTTGAAGCCCTGGTTAGCGGACGTATTGCCGGACACACTCTCGTCGGTCGGTTATGTGTGCTCGAAGTGCAACGAATTATTTGAGTAAGTCCATATATCTTGTCGGATACCAATAAATGTCGTCACAAATTGATTTTGTCTTAATATATAATATATGAATCCGGCAAGATTTAATTATATACCTATTAAGTTTCTCATGCAATAAATTAATATTCGGTGATGTAGAAAGTAAGAAAACCTTCATATATCGTATAAAATACAATAAAAAAACTTATCCGGCTCACAGAGGACCAAGTGATAAAAACTAAAATCTTTACTAAAATGTACGTTTTAAGCAATTTCTGATTTCATTCGGTCTTCGATTTTCAGTACCAAGAAACAGCGGACGATACACATACAGAGAGTACACAAACAGCCAGACTACAAGTGTTCCACGTGCGGAAAAACATTCACAGGCTCGTATAACTTAATGAATCATGAACGGTGAGTTATATTCTATTGAAAATGTAAAATGACAGCCTGTAGATGTCCCACTGCTGGGCTAAACTATTCTCCTTTTCAAGAGGCCTTCAGTTCATTCAACCACTCAGCTCCAATGAGGGTTGGAGAATTGGTGGCAGATTTCCTCACGATGTGTTCCTTCACTTTTTTATTTATTTATTCAGCCTTTTGCCGTCCACTGCTGGACGAAAGCCTCCCCCATAGAACGCCAACCATCCCGATCTTGGGCAGTCCGCATCCATCCCGTGCCCGCCATCTTCTTCAAATCGTCGGTCCATCTTGTCACAGGGCGCCCTACACTACGTTTGCCTAAGCGCGGTCTCCACTCTAACACGTGTCGGCTCCATCGGCCATCAATGCGTCTGGAGACATGACCAGCCCACTTCCACTTCAGCGAGCTAATTCTCCGCGCGATGTCGGTGACTTTAGTTCTCTGGCGAATGTCCTCATTTCGGATTCTATCGCCCAGAGAAACCCCAAGCATCGCGCGTTCCATCGCTCGCTGAGCGACCTTAAATTTGTGGACCAGTCCTACGGTGAGTGTCCACGTTTCGGCACCGTAAGTCATTACAGGTGGGACGCACTGATTAAAGACCCTGGTCTTAAGCGACTGTGGGATCGACGATTCAAAAATATGACGCAACTTCCCGAATGCCGCCCAGCCCAAACGTATTCTTCTTTTAGCCTCCTTCTCAAAGTTGTGCCGGCCAAGTTGTATAGTTTGGCCCAGGTAGATATATTCCTGCACAACTTCAAGTGGAGAGCCATTTACGACCACTGGTCCCGGGGATACATGATTGTTTGCCATAATTTTGGTCTTTTCAATGTTCATCCCGAGACCTACTCGTCTCGAAGAATCGCTCAGGTTGTTTAGCATCTCTTCCAAATCCTGCAGAGTCTCCGCCATGATGACAATGTCGTCGGCAAATCGCAGATGTGTAATGTGTTGGCCATTGATATTAATGCCGCGTCCGTTCCAATCGAGCGTTTTGAAGACGTCCTCCAATGCATTGGTAAAAAGTTTCGGGGAGATTACATCCCCCTGTCTTACCCCGCGATGCAATTGGATTGGTCTTGTGCTCTGATCTTGTACTTGGACGGTCATGGATGCGGCTTCGTACAAACACTTCAACACCTGGATATACCGATAGTCAATTAGGCACCTCTGCATGGATTCCAGAACAGCCCAGGTCTCAATGGTATCGAAGGCTTTTTCGTAGTCCACAAACGCTAGGCATAGAGGCTGATTATATTTTGTATCCTCGGTCTTCTGTATTATTTGCCTAAGTGTGTGTATGTGGTCTACGGTACTGAAGCCTTTTCGAAACCCAGCCTGCTCAACGGGTTGGAAGTCATCGAATTTCCGGGCAAGACGATTCGTGATTACCCTCGAAAACAACTTGTAAACATGGCTTAAAAGTGAAATGGGGCGGTAGTTCTTCAGAAGAGCTTTATCACCCTTCTTGAAAAACAGAACCACCACACTTCTACTCCATGTCTTCGGTGTAGTACCATTATGGAGGACGGAATTGAAGATGTTAGCCAGCTCTCTCAGAACTGGTGTGCCTCCTGCTTTAAGAAGCTCTGAGGTAATTCCGTCATCTCCTGGAGCCTTGTTGTTTCCAAGTTGTCCGAGAGCAATCCTAATCTCGCCCAAATCGATGTCGGGAAGATCGTCTGATAGGTGGCGTGTCAGTCTGGCTCGTGGGTCATCCGCACTGTGGGACTCAGGTGGAGGTACTCGTGATGAGTATAAATCGCCATAGTACTTTTCGACTTCAGCGAGAATCTCTGGTTTTGAGGTGACGGTTGTGCCTTGTGTGGTTCTGAGTTTTGTCAGGTGACAACAGGAGGTATGTGACTTTGCAAGAACCTTTGAGCCCCTATTGAGTGCTATGGCATCTTCAATATTCCGGGTATTAGCTCGTCTTGTGTCACGCCTTATTAGTTTTTTAACCTTCCTGTTAAGTGCCTGACACTCAGATGGCGTCATATTCTGCTGTTCTCGTCTCCTCGTCATCTCGTTCAGAGTCTCGCCTGAGAGCTTCGACTTACGTCCATTGCTCTTTTGTCGAAAGTAATTTTGGCCCACTTCGCGGATGACACGCACCAGACTATTGGTGGCGTCGTCAATGTCCTGCCTGGTTTCCAACATGGCAAATCGGTTCTGTAGTTCCAACTGGAAGCTTTCGCAACCAGCTTCGACTGGGGCAGAGTTGGTCTAAGAGTCGACTTCATTAACCGCGATCGTTCGATTTTAGTGTTGATATTCAGGGTGCCTCTTACCAGGCGGTGATCACTTCCAGTGTTTACCCTGTTGATCACGGAGACATCCCTGAATATTTGGCGCTTATTGGATAAAATGAAGTCGATCTCATTCATCGCTGTGTTATCGGGGCTTCGCCAGGTCCACTTCCTTTGGGGCTTTTTCTGGAAAAATGAAATCATCAGAAATAATCCCTGAGCCTCAAGGAAGTTTACCAGCATTTGCCCCCGATGATTCCTGTGCCCATAGCCGAATTTTCCTACCCTCGATTCACCATCTTCTTGTACTCCCACTTTGGCATTGAAGTCACCCATAACAATTGTGTAGAAGGTACTGGTACGAGACATAGCTTTCACTATGTCTTCGTACATGGCTTCGACCTCTTCGTCAGTGTATGTAGACGTTGGGGCATACACTTGTATTACCTTCAAGGCATACCTCTCGGTTATCTTTAAGACAAGGTATGCCACCCTTGCCGACACACTGCCAACCTCCACGACATTGCTTCTGAGTGACTTGTGGATCAAAAAGCCGACGCCACCTTGGGATGGTTGGTGTCCTTCTCGGAAGTAGAGTAAGTGACCGGAATCTAGTGTCATCGTGTCCTCGCCCTGTCTTCGGATTTCTGATAGACCTACTATATCCCAGTTAATACGACTTAACTCTACTTCCAATTCTGTCAGGTGTTCGTCCAGCCGCAGAGAGCGTCCATTATACGTGGCCAGAAACAGTCGCCGTTTGTGGTACCCTGCCGTAGCCCGGGGATTCTTAGCACCCCCCATCGCACCGTTACCATGGCCGGTACCGTGGCCAGGAATAGTGCGATTACCGGGAATTGGGGGCCATGAATTTGTGTCGTCGCTCATAGGGGGGTTTTTGCCTTAGTCACCGCGCTTGGCAGGCGGGTTGGTGACCGCAGTGGCTGGAATCTTTCACTAATAGCGCTGCTGCCCGCTATCAGGATTAGCATTTTCGGATTCCAGCATTTGTGTGGTTATACCGCCACGATTTCGGTCGCTAGAGCCTCGTTCGTTGATTAGCAGGATGCACCACGCGCAGGTGAGGTTGACGGTAGGGAGCCTAGGTTGTTGTCGACTCCCCTTACACCCCAGTTCCTTCACTTACTTATATGCAATTTCAACCGAATTTGGGTCACTTGTGTGCATATAAGATAATATGTATAAAGTATAAGTTTAATATATTATAATGATAACTGGCTTTGTGCAAGCTTGTCTGGGTAGGTACCATCCACTTACAGATAACCAAACAAAACAGCAGTACTTGGTATTGTTGTGTTCCGGTTTGAATGGTGAGTGAGCCAGTGTAATTACAGCCACAAGGGACATAACATCTTAGTTCCCAAGGTTGGTGGCGCATTGGCGATGTAAGCGATGGTTAACATGCTTACAATGCCAATGTCCATGTGTGTTGGTGACCACTTACCATCAGGTGGCCCATACGTTCGTACGCTTTCCTATTCTATATAAAAAAATGATTTTAATATATAAGTACCTTTAGTACATTGACCTTGAATAGTAGCGATATCATTGGTCGAGATCGTGATAATCTATAATTTTCATTATGTAATAATAACCTCTTAAATAATGCATTGAAATATCACAAGAATATATAAACACTAATATATGTATATGTAACAATGCCTAGCGAGCATCGACGCGAGTTTGCCGCCGTATGACGTCACCGCTGGCAGCGGACCGTGCTTGTCTCATTTCCAAAAGGTCCTATGCGGTTATGCAGTTTCAAATGAACTTTACTTTATTTCCAGCCTACATAAGGGCACTCTACCGCGACAGCCTTGCCCGGTATGCGGTAAGCTGATCAGGTACGACACGATGAAGGTACACCTCAAGGTTCACGACGAACGGGAAAGCGTGAAATGCTTCGAGTGCGACAAATCATTCGTGTCACATTCGTCTTATCTCCATCACTTGAAGTTTACGAAGACACACGCCGGGAACGAAGCGTTCAGGTACGTTTTTATTGGCTATGAGCGGCTGATGACGTCAGCGTAAGATTTGTTCTTTGACTACTTCCAGAATTCAATGTCCGATTTGCAAGAGGGGTTTCCGTACGAAGGCCGATCGCCACGATCACATCAACTACCGACACATGGGGAAGAGCAACCACAAATGCCCGATTTGTAACAAGGTCAGTGAGAATGCTTACGTAGTTCAAATGATAGTCCTTAAACCGCCACGTTGGTATTTTAGACCCAAGTCTTTGAGAAGCATTTAACACCCAGATGTTTTTGACTCAAAACCTGGAATTGAGCCATTAAAAAGTTTTTGGGTTTTTCTATTGAAAAGTCTGTATATTTATATATTCTCGGAAAGCATGTAAAGTTGGTCCTTCGTTTGAACTCTTTCGGATTACCCCCCCATCTGATTCAGTGAGGGAATAGGCTAACTTTGTTTTCCGCACACAAGCCTGTACTATACTATGTCACACACAGTTGGCACGTTTACTTTGAGAATGGCCGTCATATTGGAAACCACGTTGGTCCTCTGCGAGGCGGATAAGTGTTAAAAATCATGCCGTATAATTCACATAACCTCACTATGTTTTGTATTTCAGTTCTTCTATATATAGATATAATGGTATGGGGTCTATCACGTGGGGCAATTCGTTGTCGGAGCCGTTATCAGACATGTTGTAGGTGCAAAGTAAAAGTTCGGTCTCGTACAACTGTTGTTTATTGGTTCGCTTACAATCGATAATCACAAAATAACATTTAACAACGCCAATTAAAGTTGGAAACGCAGCAAGTTCGATACAGCGAGACGACCGTTCGCCCCGGAGTCCCGTTCCCCAGTCCCCCGCACGAGAGCGTTCAGCAAACCTCGAGTGTCCGATGTCAAATCATTAACAACTCCTAACTGTCCAGTGGGCTCTCTGAATTCCTGTATCGACCCCACTCGAGCGTACTACTTGAAGTTTCCAAGAACCGCTTATAGAAGAACCGCTTATAGACGGCGTTGTACTCAATTTATGGCGCCTTATCTTTGATTCTGCGACAGATAAATATTTCACCTGTGCTTTCTATATATTCTAGATAATGTCGTCAGGCAGGCTGCTCACGCGTCACTTGAAAAATACACATTACGGCGAGAAAAAGGAGACGGCGAGGAAGATTTACTTATGTCAAACTTGCGGCAAAGTTTGTCGGGTGAGAATTGAGCATCATAAACTTTGATTAATAATACGTATTGTTAAATAAAGGATTGTATATATGACTAGCGACACGCCCCGACTTCGTTAGGGTTGAAAAAATACTTTTAATGCCAATAATGACTTTTTTTTTAAAACTTGATACCTTGGGGTTTATTATTGCAATTTTCGTGTAAAAATAAAATATATATATAAATATATATAGCCTATGTTACTCGCTGATAACGTAGCTTTAGGTGGGTGAAAGAATTTTTAAAATCGGTTTTGTATTTTTTGAGTTTATCCAGTACAAACAAACATACATAATTTTATTATATTAGTGTAAACACATAACGAATGGAGTTAGCATTCGTTGATGTTCATGTGTAAATAATAATAAATTTCTTTACATCTAACTTAATCGTCGAAAAATACACACAGACATTGATATTGTAAGAAATGTTAACCATCGCTTACATCGCCAATGCGCCACCAACCGTGTGAATTAAGATTTTATGTCCCTTGTGACTGTAATTACACTGGCTCACTCACCCTTCAAACTGGAACACAACAATACCGAGTACTGCTATTTTGCGGTAGAATATCTGATGAGTGGGTGGTACCTACCCAGACGAGTTTGCACAAAGCCCATATATATATACACATATATTTTATTTAAAATGTATCCTATGGCTGTATTTATACCGAATTTTATGAAAATCGGTTCAATGATTAGATATTTTGGTGTTTTTTTCCAGGATACAACAGCTTTAAGGGAACACGAGTCCATACATACAGGAGAGAAGCCGCTCTCGTGCGACCTCTGCGGGAAGCGGTACAGGAGGAGCGGTGCGCTTTGCACGCATAAGAGAATCGCCCACAAGGTCATATCGAAGAGATTATTGTTGACGCACTCGGAGTCGAGTGTTGAGGACGTAGAGGAATAATAATAGTTATGTTGCAACTGCGTGTGTGCACTCACACAATCAGATGGGACGGCAATTTGAATGATCTCAGGCGCAGGACCAGCGTAAACACGTCAAGTTCCGGACTCCGGACAGCTACTGAGAATTTTTGAATGAAAAACTCAATAACTTTTTATTGGCCCGACCTGGGATTTGAACTCAGGACTTCCGGGTCTGCTTCCTTACATGTAACCACAAGACCAACGAGGCAGTAAAAGTATAATAGATCTGTATTGTGTATCATCTGAAATTGTTATAACGGGCAAGAAGAAGACACAGCAGCGGGGAGGGGGTAGCAAGTTGTGACGTCATCATTGAAAATATATGATTCAGTCCGTAATCAAAAATATGTGTCTGAGTCATAAGATTGAGAAGAGATGTTTGCTTTGGCAAAAAGAAGACGGTGGTATCTAAGACATGGGATTCGCATAACGTAATTAATTGGAGGGGGACTCCCCTACTTACAGATAAATTATTTCCGTTAAGAAATAGAAGATGCGGAAAACGTAATAAAGACTTATTTAAAAAAAAAGGTTTTTGTTTATCGTGAGAAAATTATAAAAAAAAAAGTTTACGAATAAAACATTCAATTCGTTTAATTTTGAAATATATTGATGATGAAATATATGTTTCTCACTTGTTCCCCTCTTACAACCCGGGTTCCTTCAAACGAGGCGTGAAGTGGCGTCTTGCGGGCCGAAGGCGAAGGCGGCTAGTGCAGAACCTTCTTCCTGGCTGTACTGGCCCTCGTCGCGTTTGGACGCTACTACCACTTACCATCAGGTAGAGTAGAGTCATTTGCCCTCCCGGCAAATCTTCTTCTTCTTCTTCTTCCTGCCCTTATCCCACTACGTGGGGTCGGCACAACATGTTTTTTCCTTCCACTTCTCTCTGTTACTCGTCATCTCAGCACTTACACCTTTCATACGCATATCCTTTCTTACGCAATCCATCCACATGTTCTTCGGCTTCCCCCGTCCCCTATATCCATCAACATTCATACTCATCACCTCCCGGCAAATATAAAAAAAAATATATTATTATTAAACCCGGAGAAAGATTTTTCGTTTAATCTTAAATGGTCACCACCGCTCATAGATATTGCCACTGTAAGACGTATTAAGCGTCATACATTGTCTATGCGCCTTCAACCTTGAAACCAAAATGTTATGTCCCTGGTGCCTTTAGTTAAACCTACTCACTCACCCTTCAAAATGATACACAACAATGGCAAGTATTGCTGTTTGGCGGTAGGGTTTGTGGTAAATGGATGAAATTTACCCAACAGGCTCGTGCTAGGCCCTATCACCTGATCGAGGCACATTTAGCGTTATATGTTATTTTTATTGAAATTCTTTCTAATGGATCGGATTTAGGGACACGTCCTGCCCGTTGCTGATCACGTTCCTGTCGTGTATTTTCGCACAGTGAATTAATGAATCTGTGATTTCTCGCACAGATACACGCACTATTATAACAAAATCGAAATGATTTATTCAATACTGAACACATTACACTTGCTTATTGGTAGTCAGTCCAGAAACTACCACCAGTTCGGAAAAGAAGCACCCAGCACTGAGAAGAACCGGTGAAAGAAAGTCGCGGGTTTTTTTTTCACGTGTCATGTTACCTTTACAAAAAAAGGGAGGGAAATAACGATGCGGCGATCATCTCATTCCGAAGGTGTGCTATCATCCATTTTCATTATTAATTGTATAATTATTATTATTTTTTTATATATTTGCCGGGAGGGCAAATGACTACTCCACCTGATGTTAAGTGGTAGTAGAGTCCAAACGCGAGGACGGCCAGTACAGTCGGGAAGAAGGTTCTGCACTAGCCGCCCTCGCCTTGCCGGTCCGCAAGATGCCTCTTCACGCCTCGTTTGACGGAACCCGGGTCGTAAGAGGACGGGAATACGTGAGCTGGTAAGGAATTCCATTTTTTTGAAGTGCGACAAAGAAAGGAGTTGCCAAATTTCTTTGTGCGCGATGGAATTGATGTCACAGTTAGTCGGTGACATCGAGAGCCAGCACGCGTAGACTTGTGAGGGAAGGGGGAAGTAGGAATTAGGGAGAATAATTCCTCGGAACACTCGCCGTGATACAGTCGATAGAAAGCGCTCAACGCTGCTATCTCTCGACGCAATTGTAAAGGCTCGAGGGTGTTAGTGACCTTTACGTCGCCAATAATGCGGACCGATAATCAATAATAACCTTAACCCGAGATGGCAGTGGTAAGAACGCGTGAATCTTAACCGATGGTCGTGGGTTCAAACTCGGGGAAGTACCACTGAATTTTCATGTGCTTAATTTGTGACTATAATTCATCTCGTGCATGACGGTGAAGAAAAACATCGTGAGATAACCTGCATGTGTCTAATTTCGCTGAAATTCTGCCACATGTGTTTTGGACCAACCCGCATTGGAGCAGCGTGGTGGAATAAGCTCCATACCTTCTCCTCAAAAGGGAGAGGAGGCCTTAGCCCAGCAGTGGGACATTAACAGGCTTTTACTGTTACTATAAACTTTAGCACACAAGCGTGCCTTTACAATCCCTATAATAGTCCTCGTTTCCATTAAAAATGGCTGCCGTGGATGAATAAAACTACATATGTAAATAAGAATGTTTAAATTTATATTTATGTAAAAAAAAATATTATACCACAAGCTATAAGAAAAGTTATTTTAAAATAAATATTTTATTTTACATAATAAAATGTAATAAAATATTTTTAACGATCTTGAAAATATGTCGTTTTTTGCCGCGTTTTTTTATATTTTTTTTTTCTACGGTAATTTTTTATATGAATTAAAATTTTGATTTTAGAATTTCGAGATTCGAATCTTGGCAAGCGCTGTGTTTTCATGTTCTTAATTTGTGTTTATTATTCGTGTCGACGGTGCAGAATAATGTCAAGAGGGAAAATGTCTTTGTCAATCTGGGACGATCTGTTTTTAAAAATGGAACATACATTTTAAAAGTATTACAAATGCTAGATAATATAAGCATTTATTTCACTATATCTGACTTTACAACGGTATTTTAAACCAATTCCACACAACCGATTTTGTCAAAACCATTTAGCATACTAAAATATTGTAATGCTTAAAATGGTCACTAAGTAAAGCTTGTTATAAATTGCTTTATTACATATTTTTGAATTGAAACTCCTTAGGCGGTGCTTCGATATTCGATAGATGAACGAGAATTGAAAGTGAAAGAAGAGAAGAAAGATATGACGTAGAAAGAGAGCTATATATTTAAAAAGTTTGGCTTCAATTACGTATATGATTTTTTTTATTCACTAATATAATTCGTTTAAGGGATTGAAGCGAAATCGATTTCAGAGGACGCTGTCGATCCTAGAAGTGTAAGTTTGAATCTAAGTACTTCATTTCAAGTGGAACACGACGGTGGACAAAGTTTAAATGCAGGAAATATAATCACATTTCTTGCTGAGCAACTACGAAAATTATGCTAAACAATTACAGAATTAGTCGAAAAAATTATGAAAAATGGTAATCCATACTTGTAATATTATATGCGAAAGTCAGTTTATTACGGTTTCACGTCTCAAATATTCAACTGATCATGATGAAATTTTGCATACACGTTACCAGGGGTACAGAAAAGGGCAGGCTATGTAACTCCTATTCTCCCCTTATATTACAAGATGATATTAAAATGGACGAAATTGGGAAGCGTGCCTACTTATATATTAATATTATTCTTCGTCCAAATTATTCTGATTTCAAGCTTGATACCAAATTTTAACAAAATCGGTTCAGTTGTTACAGCGTTAAATATATAGATTATATACTAAGTTTTATATACATACTGGTGGTAGGGCATTGTCAGATCAGATATTCTACCGCAAAACAGCAGTACTTATTATTGTTGTGTTCCGGTTTGAAGGGTGAGTGAGCCAGTGTAATTACAGGCACAAGGGACATAACATCTTAGTTCCCAAAGTTGGTGGCGCATTGGCGATGAAAGCGATGGTTAACATTTCTTACAATGCCAATGTCTATGGGCGTTGGTACATATCATCAAGTGGCCCATATGCTCGTCCGCCAACCTATACCATAAAAAAACCATATAGTGTACATATAACTCAGATAAGATATATAATTTTTTAGCTAGACATAACTCTCACAAACGTAAACCTCATTTATTAATAAATGGCGTTTTAAAGCGCGAAGTTGTAATCGGAATATTGGTAGTTAAATTAAAGTGGTAATAACTAGTTAAGTGGAATCATATTTTATTAATAGGAGTAAATTAATTAAGAACAAACGATATTAGTAAATCGCATGAAATTTGTAAATATAGGGTTTGCTTCTTCTCACTCTTCCGATTGGAATAGGGTATATGCCAGTTAACTCCGTGACTATATAGCTAAATAAACAAATAGTAGCTATAATACAATTGGTATTGATTTTAAGCAATTTTCAGTTAATAAATATATTGAAGATTATTCGAACAGTGACGACGAGAGAAAAGATAAATTGAGAGAAAAACCGTTTCTGAACAAACAACATACAATTTTTTGTAAAATCAAAGAAGAATAACAAAAATAGAGACTAAATGTAATAATTGTTTCATTTAACTTTACATATCAGCGGTGCGTCTGTATGAACTAATTTCATTGCTCACCCGTGCAAATGTCAACCGACTTGTGATATACCATTTTGATACGTGTATTCTTGAAATGTTAAGATTATTATTGTCAATGTCGCATATCATTTCTCTGACATACGACCGTTTTTTGCGGTGTGCTTCGAGTTTGTTCTTACGGAATAGTCTCAAATAAAATACATGCAAAAAGTACCCGGCTTGGTAGTGTGTATGCGTGATTCTTACACTACATGCGATCGCCGTCTCCGCACGCATCGAAATGACTGGATTCATATTGACAGATAACTTCCGCGGCTCTTCGCGTGTGTTGCTATGCGCAGAACTCAGGGGAGGGAGAAAATCGTCTCAATACAAACCTGCTCTAAACCTTCTCCTCAAAAAGGGAGAAGAGGCCTTAGTCCAGCAGTGGGACATTAACAGGCTGTTTCTGTACAAACCTGCTCAGCAATGTGGAAAGACTGATTCCCACGCACCAGATTTTCGACGCATACATTACCACCAGGCCACCCCAACCGCCTTGTCTATTTGTAGGGTCGCACAATATCACTCTCTCATGCCCAAACCCCAGCGTGTGCTTGGAGCCAAACGGATTCGGCACTCGCTTAATTCCGCTCTTCTTCTGACTAACTTTATAACCCAGTGGCGTAGCATAGGTCACTAACAACCAGTGCGAGTCCCAAATTTTGCAATTGATTATAATGGGGCTTTGTATATAGAAGGGATACTCTTATTGAATAATACTAACCTGATAAGCGAAAATGACAAAAGAACAACTTATATGTGAAATAAAAACAAATAAAAACTCATTGATAATAACCGTAACCGTAACAGCCTGTGAATGTCCCACTGCTGTACCTCTGACTTTTCATGTGCTTAATTTGTGATTATAATTCATCTTGTGCTTTACGGTGAAGGAAAACATCGTGAGGAAACCTGCATATATCTAATTTCATTGGAATTCTGCCACATGTGTATTCCACCAACCCGCATTGGAGCAACGTAGTGGAATAATCTCCAAACCTTCTCCTCAAAAAGGGAGAGGAGGCCTTTAGCCCAGCAGTGGGACATTCACAGGCTGTTACGGTTACGGTATTTTTATTTTCTTTCTTTACACATAAACTAAATTGATCAAGCCTTTTCAAGTATTTAACCATAAAATAATAATAAAACAAATTTAGTATAAATTAAAATTCACACTTATTGACCCATTATATCTAATACTGAGCCTTAACAATATATATTTAAATTAAATATTAATGAATTAGTAAGCTTATTAATTCCTTTCTTCCATTACGTAATAATCAATTTACGTAGTGACTTTATATAAATAATGAAATATCACCAAAGTAAACATATTAATAAATACTTAAATTGTTTAATATTACTCGAACGAGCTACCGCAACTGTCAACTCTTCTTATCTTCCACGTGCAGAATACGATATCTTCCCCGCTAGCGTCGGTCTTTTCCAATCCTCGTCCTTCCAAGATCCCTTGAAAAAGTCCTCTTTTTTTCATCAAGCGTCCTGTCATGTCATTCTTCTTTTTTTATTCACTGAATCGCCAGTGACATTCTTAGTTGACAGTTATAATAAATAATCACCACACATATATTAATCAAACAACGCTTATGTACCAGTTCGAAATTGTTTTTAAAATTTTGGCGCCCCTTGTTACCTGCGCCTAGAGATCGCTCCTCTCGATCTGTCCAGGAACTCCAGGGCCGGCGGTGTCTCTTAAAGTATATATTATAATATCGACAGAGGCCATTTATTTGCTTTAAACATAATGTACATATTTAGTCACTATATTTATGTCATGCAAATATTTTAACTTAAATTATACATTAAAATATTTTCGTTATCGTTCGTTTTCCCGCCAATCGTATTTATTTTGTTTGTCCACCTTGGTACAGGCAAAGGTATCTCGACTGTACAGCCTAGTGAAATTCAGTCCAGATTTAAAAATTCAAGTATGAAAATTAAAAAAAGTAATAAAAAATTATCGTCACAGTACTTTGCAGCAGCGTTTTATCTTTTTCAGAGTTTTATATTTACGAAGTATACGCAGCTACGTATTTTATTTTAATTGAGCTTATTATCAGCCTGTAAACATGTATTCTTTATTTGAATATGTCCGTGTCAGAGTGTGGGGGGGGGGGCAGTATGAAATAAAACACAAACAGAGGTCAGTCTTGTTTATTGGCGTGTTTCTGTCGCACGTGTCGCGACAGACACGAGTGCCACGAGAAGCGCGCGCCGCACGCGCCACACTTGTGCGCGGCGGCGCGGCTGTGCAGGCCGAGGATGTGGCTGCGCAGCTTGGCGTGGTTCTGGAACATGAACACGTGCAAACAGTTGAGTAGCGTCTTAGTTACAGTCGCCATTACGTTATGATTTCAACGCATTGAGTGCCAAACGAGCACTGCGGTGTCAGAACGCAATGACGCATGCACGGTACGGTAAGGTATAAGAAAAGCAGCCTAAGTTCCTAAGGGGTTCATCTTCAACAAAATCAGTTCAGTGGTTTAGACATGAAAACGTAACAGACAGACATACAGATAGAGTTATTTTGCATATATAACATAAAATATAGTATGTGTGCATGTCACTGGACTTCTCATAAACGCCTTGACCGATTTTGATGAGACTCTGATGTGTGTTCGAGTGGGCTCCCTGGGAGGTTGCGATTGGACCCGATAGGCGCTACGAACCAAGGATTTTTTTAAACAAGAAAAATAAAATTATTATTTCAACCGTACAAACGTACGGACAGGAAATACAATATAATATTATTGTCATAAAGAAACTCACCGGAAACGGTTTCCCGCAGTGATCGCAGAGATGTTCGACGACATCTTTCTTATGTACTTGTTTGTGGTGATAAACAGAGTTGCTCGTCTTGAACACCTTAAAACAAAAAAAAACATACTTTAATCAAATCAAAATATATACTTTATTTAAATAATTTTATGAACATTTTTGTATTTTTTTTTAATTTAATATAAAATTACCAAACTAACTTGACGCATTTTCAATAATAAAATTAAATATATATATATACACATATATCTTTAGAAATTTTGACATTAAATATACTCTTGATTGATATACTTATTAAAAAAAAAAAGTATAATAACGATGAAAGGAAAACAATATTTAATTTGGAATTAAGGATTGGAAATAATGGATATTTAATTTTATTTTAATTACCATCGGTTTCAATGTAAGATCCTACCGAGAGGAACCGGCAAGAAACTTTATCGTTACTCTTTTCAACAATCAAATACATTGATTGTTTTAATTCCTTTTTAAATTGAATATTGGCGAGCCGAAGGATTTGTGTGCATTAACATGTCTGTTTGTCCCGAGTCTGTGTGTAACTACTATATAAGTATGTATTCACAATAGAAAAGTAGTATATGTAGTATATCAGTTGTCTGGTTTCCATAGTACGAGCTCTGCTCAGTTTGGGATCAGGTGGCCGTGTGTGAATAATGTCCCGGGATATTATAAAAAAAAACATAAAGGTCGGCAGACTGACAATTGTGAGACCAAATATAATTCTGTATATATTATGTAGCATATTATATGTGTATGTATATATTTTTTGTACATATATTTGTATTTTTTTCAATACAATTCACTGATTACTGCTTACGGATTTAACAAATAAATTAATGGTTACCACCACTCCATACAACCATACCACCATAGACATTGACAATGTTAACGAGAAATATTAACCATCTCTACAACGTGAATGCGCCACCAACCCTGGTAATTGAGATGTTATGTGCAAACCGAACATGACCATAATAATTAGTGCTATTTGGCTGTAGTACATCTGTGTGGGTGCAAGACCGTCTTTAACCTATTGGAGGCCCTGCACATTAGGATAATGAGACCCCTACCACCGTGACTTTTTTTTTTGTTAATAAATATGGGTTATCGTTTGGTGATCTGGTAGGGACTAGGGGAGTATCGAAAGCGGGGCCATGGGCTCGAGCCCAGAGAGCGAAAGGGCTTGCACAGAGCCCTACCACCAAAGTACAGACCTTCTGACACTCGTCACAGCTATACACATAGTTCTTGAGATGTTCCCAGTTAATGTGATCCCTCAGACGAGACTTCGTCGGGAATCTTTTGCCGCAATCGCTGCACATGAATCTGTAACATCAAAGAAACCGCCTTTTTATATTCCACTGCCAGGCTAAGGCCTCCTCCTAAGGGTTTGAAGGCCCTGTTGTTGTGGTGAGTTATATACATAGAGCTGATCAGTAGAAAGTTGTTCGCGAAGAGTCTTGAAGTTGGTTGGTCCTGCATCTGATACCACCGTACCAGGGTTTGAACCCAGGACCTCGGGTAATGCGACCCTATAAGACATTAGACCAACAAGACAATGAGGGTGGTCTTATAATCGTAAAAACACTAACATCCTGTAATTGTCCCACTGCTGGGCTAAAGTCCATTTGAAATGAAAGTTTTGGAAAGTTCCCGATGTTTTCCATCACCGAGCATAAGATGAATTATAAACACAAATTAGACCCATGACCCAAGTCTTCTAAGCACTGAGCCATCACGCCCTATAGTACTCACTTGAAGTCATTCTCCGATACGTGTTTCTTGCTTATCTTCATGTGCTGCTGATAGGTCGCTATGGAGGAGAACGTCCTGTTGCAGGGCTTGCAGATCAGATCACCGTTTGCCCTGAAAGTTATATCAAATTAATCATTAATATTGCTAGTGATCAAGTTGATTGGTGGTAGGAATTTGAGCAAGTCTGGGTAGGTACCACCCACTAGTCACATATTCTATTGTTGTGTTTCGGTTTGAAGGGTGAGTGAGCCAGTGTAACTGGCACAAAGGACATATCTTAGTTACCAAGGTTGGCGCGTTGACGCTATAATGAATGTTTTAATACTTCATACAGTGATAATGCCTATGGGTGGTGGTGAGTCACCATTTACCATCAGGTGGCCTATTAAAAATTATTTATATCCAATTTAATTAGTTTCGATAACAACTTCGTCAACATACAAAACGCTATACTCGAGTCCACAATGAATACCACAGATTATATCAGATCTCGACCAATGAGGAATGATTATTTCAAGGTCAAAGGTAAGGTTAAGTAATCTAAAACAAATACTTACTTGGCTGCATGGCTGTTCATATGCCTCAACAAATTCCCTCTCCAAAGGAATCTCCTGTCGCACTGCGTGCAGGGGAACTGATGCCTCGACTTGTTCACCGACTTCCTGATCTCCAGTTGGGCCTTGTGCCGGTCCTGACCGGTCAGTTCCGGTAGAGATTCCGTTAGCTTTCTGGAATAAACGCATTGTTAACGGGTAACTGAATTTTGATTAATACAGTAGTATTTTAATTAAAAAAAAAAACTCATTTATCATTGCTAACCCCGACTTTGTAAGGGTTTTAAATAAATAAAATTTAATTTAAATTTAATTTTTATATTTAATTGGAAAACTATTCCAAATTTCAGATTATGATTAATTATTTTGAAAAGAATTTGAGTAAAATTTAGTTCTTAGTCTACATATATTTCGCTAGAGAAGTAACAATGCTAAATTTTAATGTTAAGGGCGTGTTACATATATGTTTTTTTTTTATTTAATCCACAAAACTGACTACAATTATACAATCAACAATGGTATACGGTAATACCGAAAACCGAAAATATTTACAATTGAATCTTCTCGATGTGGACATTACATGCTTACATGAGGGCTAAGAGTAAAAAAAAAATTTACATTAGTTAGTAACTACAGACTAATAAAATGTACATCAGAATAATCACATGAAACTTATAAAAACTATCACCTATAAAATAAAAATAAATAACTTTAAAGCAAGACAAAATTAAAAAAGTAAGTAAATACTAAAAATTAGAAAAATAATTTAAAAATAAAACTAAAAATTAACCGATTTGTGTAGACAATTTTTTTTTTATATTTTAGCGGTACTATATATAAATATATATATATATATATATATATATATATATATATATTTATATATATATATATATATATACATATGTATATATATTTGTAAGGTGTGATAATGATAACGGCGGAAAACATTGCCATATTAAATAAATCCAATACGAGTATTGTTATTTAATATTACTGGCAACAAATTATATATTACTCTTCGGCTATATTATTAAATTATAGCAATAAGGCAGCTCTGTGCTATATCCGATTTCTGGTTATGTTTATATAATATATAAGTATTATTTACCTTAGTTTCAGTTGTATTTGATGTTTGGAACTGGTACGGACATGCTTTTGTAGATTCGATGTAGTTGTGAAGGACAGTCTGTGAAATCAAAATTCTTTAATTGTACTCATATAATTGTTTAATTTCCTCGTTGGTCTAGTGGCTTGATATAACGCTGCAGACCCGGAGGTCCTGGGTTCAATTCCCAGGTCGGGCCAATAAAAAGTTATTGGGTTTCTCTATCAGAAAATTCTCAGTAGCGGCCCGGAGTTTGGAAGTTGGAAGTGTGTACGCTCCCGTGCCTCGGAAAGCACGTAAAGCCGTTCGTCCTGCGCCTTTCACGTCTAAACCACTAAACCTATTTCAAAAATTCTTTCACCAATGGACAGCTACACTATCAGCTAGTAACAAAGGCTATATTTTACCCCCGTACTCCCACGGGAATGGGAACTACGCGGGTGAAACCGCGAGGAAAGCTAATATATTATAGTACGGTAGGCAAGCCTACCTGCATGGTGCACAATACGGCTTCCTCTTCTCTCCCGTTTCTATGCGATGAGTCTCCAAGTGTTTACGGAGCGACGTTCGCCATTTGAACGTCTTCCCGCAGAACTCGCAGGGAAACGACGTCTGGTCGTCTTGAGCACTGAAAAGATGATGGTAATTTTTTAAATATAAAAATATATTAAACTAACTAAACTAAACTAAACTATAACGAAATAATATAAATATAAGACAAAGGCACAGATGACAAATATGTGTTTATTAAATAAATAAAAAAAAACCATATTCGTATTTTTAAAAAAAATTCAAGAATCAACAATGAGCAGCACAAGTTTATTTTTTTATACATTTTTTTTTAATGAACAAATTATACATATCTTAAACAATGTATACGATAGTAGCTACAATAGTATAATAATGAGTCGTAGCTACTAATTATATCTCGACCAATGAGATCGTGTTAATTCAAGGTCGCCTGGGTAGTTACCGCCCATATACTCATATCATATTCTATTGCCAAAGGGCAATACCAATATATATACTATACCAACATATACATATATAAAGAGCCAATATGTCTGAATCTTAAACGGACAGTGTGTTTTCAAACGCAAGCTTCACTCTATTATCATATCATATTATTCCCTTTTTGAGGAGAAGGTTTGGAGCTTATTCCACCACGTTGCTCCAATGCGGGTTGGTGGAATACACAAGTGGCAGAATTTCAGTGAAGTTAGACACATGCTGGTTCCCTCACGATGTTTTCCTTCACCGTGAAGCACGAGATGAATTATAATCACAAATTAAGCACAAGAAAATTCAGTGGCGCTTGTCCGGGTTTGAGCCCACGATCATCGGTTAAGATTCACGCGTTCTTACCACTGGGCCATCTCGGCTCTTGTGTCTGGTGAAAACATTGTAAGGAAACCTGACAAATGTGTAATTGGAGCCCAGCAGTGGGACGTTCACAGGCTGTTCGCTCACCTTTGATCTTGATGTTGAGGGATGTCATTATCACAATTGTCAGTATTATTCTCATAGTCAAACTCCATATTGGTTCTGAAATTGTATAAACACAAAATATGAATAAAAAATAATAATAAAAAAAATCAAAAAATATTTACACCCAAACGAATCATGTACACAATTTGTTTGCAGTATTATCTAAATAACAAAACTGTTTGATTTTTATTTTATATATACTAATATAAAGAAAAGCAGTAATGTCTGTCTGTCTGTTATGCTTTCACGACTAAACTGCTGAACCGATTTTGATGTGATTTGGTATGAAGCAAGTTTAAAGAATAAGGAAGGACATAGGCTATTTTTTATACCAAACACCTACCTCTACCCCTAAGTAAGGGATTGAAAACTAGTAATCTATGTATTATTAACAATAACACAATCGAATGAAAAGTTAATACATTTTTTATACAATTTAATCTACCACATTAAACTTAGTGGTAGGGCTTTGTGCAGGTGTGTAGGTACCACCCACTTATCATAATTATATTCTACCCACAGACAATACTAAGTATTGTTGTGTTCTGGTTTGAAAGGTGAGTAAGCCAGTAGTATCTTAGTCACCAAAATATAGTATTTAAAAATTTAAAAATTAAACTCGATGTAAAACGTTTCATTTCTCAGACATGAATAATAAACAAAAAATACAATTTAAAATAATCGAAATCACGATTTCAAATAATTTCTTCTAAAATCAAAATAGCCGAAGCTGAGTTGGCCCAGTGGTAAGAACGCGTGAATCTTAACCGATGATCGTGGGTTCAAACCCGGGCAAGCACCGCTGAATTTTCATGTGCTTAATTTGTGTTTATAATTCATCTCGTGCTTTACGGTGAAGGAAAACATCGCGAGGAAACCTGCATGTGTCTAATTTCACTGAAATTCAGCCACATGTGTATTCCACCAACCCGCACTGGAGCAGCGTGGTGGAATAAGCTCCAAACCTTCTCCTCAAAAAGGGAGAGGATTCCTTAGCCCAGCAGTGGGACATTTACAGGCTGTTACGGAAAATTAAAATATACTTTTTTTTATAAAGACCGCGTTACACATACCATACCAGTATTCGTAACATCCCAAGGTTGGTGGCATATCAACGTAATACCTATGGGCTGTGGTGACCACTTACCATCGAGTAGCCAATTTGGTCTGCCAAACTATAACCAATAATAGATATATAAGGCTAGGCTACATACCTATGACAATGTACCATATTGTAGTGTTTGAGAACGCCCCTCTTGCTGACGAACCTCTCGCTGCACACGACGCACTGGTACCTGCGTGTGTGTTTGTTCGTGTGATAATTATACGAAACCTCCGACGAGAACGAACATTCGCATATCGTACATTTATATTTTGACGAATTCTGAAATATATTATTTATGATTAAATAGATTCCGCCCGGCTCGGCTCGCGTTTTTTTGTTGTGTTTAAAGAAATACATATGTCCTTCAAGCATGCCTCATATCAAATTTCATCAAACATTATTCACACACGGCCATCTGATCCCAAACTGAGCAGAGCTCGTACTATGGAAACCAGACAACTGATATACTACATATACTACTTTTCTTTTGTTAATTCATACTTATATAGATAATTACACCCAGACTCAGGACAAATAGACACGTTCATGCACACAAATGTCTGGCCTGGGTGGGAATCGAACCCACAACCTTCAGCGTGAAAGGCGAGTGTCTACCAACCACGCCAACCGGCCCAAATTAATTAATATAATTATTTTTTTTATCGGCCGTAGACATTGGCGCGGTGTGTTCCTTACATCGCCAATGAAACTTGGGAATTGTCCCTCGTGACTAGTAACACTGGCTCACTCACCCTTCAAACCGGACCACAACAATACTAAGTACTGGGGTTTTGCGGTAGAATATCTGATGAGTGGGTGGTATATACTCAAACGAGCTTGTACAAAAACCCTACCACCAGTAGTATTGCTGTATATCTTATGGCTGGTACCTACCAAGCCCCTACCAATTAATGGGAGAGCCAAACTTGTATTATCAATAATATTCCTACTAATATTAAAAAAAGGACATTATTGAAGGTTGAAAGTGCAATTAATGAATTGAAATTGTCAACGAGGCATTATTCAGAAGCTGGTACTTTAATTTTCAAAATAATTTGTTTATAATTCATATATTAAAAAAAACACACATATATATATATATATATATATATATATATATATATATATATATATATGTGTATATTTGTCATTTGCATACCATTTCATGTTTCATACTAATATGATCAGCAAGATCATCGGCATTGGGGAACGATACAACACACTTTTCACATTGAAACATAGCGTTCACATAATCTTCTCTCAACGCCAACTGTTTCATTTCCTCCAATATCTCCTCTTTACTTAATTCCACTTCCACAAAATGAGCATCGTCTACCTCCTTCTTTATGTGACCGTTCTTTTTCTTTCTTTTCTTTACTTTTATTAGTGGTTCATCGTCGTTGGATAGATCTCTTTCTTCTTTTATATCAGATAAGTATTCATCTGCTGTAACCTCTGTCTTTATTATTTCCATTGTTCGTATTTCATCGTCGGTTTGTGGATATGGTGTTGATATATTGTAAAGTCTTTTTGTTTCTAAATTTTTGTACGGTGTCAATTCCTGTAAAATTAATAATTTGTATTAGAGAATCGTTATTTTAAGCAATTATTCTGATATGGTGATAACATTAATTTGAAGATCCAAATGTGTTTTTGAGCATGTAATTAAAATTTAAGAGCAGGAAGTTTAAAAAAAATTGTCATTAATCAAAGAGATTTTAAGCATAACTAGGAAATTAAAAAAAATATTAAGGTTTTTTTTATATTTTAAAATTCTATTAATAAAAATAAAAATCTATATTTCTTTTTCTTCGAACAAGATTTTTGGGCATCGAGTATATTCATTTGCTAACATAAATAAATTACATTTAAAAAACTTACTATTTGAGCATAATTATTGAGAGCTTTATATGATCTCAGGACCTGCTGTTTGTACTTAGTAAACTTTAAAAGTAGACCGGTACATTCGTAGCAGAGCTGGAGTGGTTTCTCCGAATAGGAATTCTGAAATAGATATATTGTAAAGTTACACACATGTAATTAATAATAAATAGCCCAGTGATAAGAGCATGTGTTTTAGAATTTTAGGTTTACCAATAAATAAAACCAATTATAAAAAATCCTCCAAGCCACTAGACCAACGACGCTTGACAGCCTCCTATTATATAAATGAAGAGAAGAGTTTGGAGTTAGTATTCGTTGATGCTCATACAGGATATATAAATATAATTGTACATGACTATTACATGTAATTTTCTTATTGTTAAAAAGAGTAATATATGATTTTCTTGTCGGATCTACTCGGTACAATCTACATTCAGAACAAACCACCCATTATATATTTATGATGATAAGTTGGATTTAGAAAAATAGTACATGTAGTATATCAGTTGTTTCATTCCGGTTTCCATAGCATAAGCTCTGCTTAGTTTGGGATCAGATGGCCGAGTGTGAATAATGTCCCAGGATATTATTATTATTAATTAGCCTTGTACCAATATTATGCATATTTTGTATGAAATTGCAATAATTCTTTTTATATTTTAACTTAATTGACTATAAATAATATTCATATATTAAAGTTGTTTTTTATGTAAACATGCACATCGACGAAATTTATTAATTGAAATGAAAGTATTAAAAAGTGTATCATTTATTAATATTGCTTACGAATAATAAAAATATGATAATGTATTTGTTTATTAGTTTTAATATTTATATTAATAAGCTTTACCTTCTTATTCAATAGAACTTACTTAAAGAACATTATGAAGGCTAGTATAGCTAAGCTGATAAGTATTATAAGTTTAAATAATAATTAAAAGCAAATTATATAAACGTAAAATTTAATTACCGGTAGTTCGTTTATAATTTGTAAAAAGCATTTTTTCGCGTTATATTCCTCGATTTTCACCATCCTACGGTCATTGTTAAGACATCCACAACAAATTTCAGTCATCATTAAGTCTATAACTACATTTTTATTGATTATTTTGTTTTAATTTTTTTTTCAAGCGTTCTGTTTTGTTTGGATGTTAAAGCAAGCACAGATGCCGTACGCCATGTCATGCAAATGTCATAAGTTTATAAAATTCGTTTATATTTTGCAAACGATGTTTTGTAAATTTTAAAATTATTATGTATATAATTGTACAATTTGAATATATATAATTGTACAATTTGAAATAATTGTAAATATTTATATTTTAAATTATAATTACTAACTTTTTAGATGGTAAATAAAATATCAGAAAAGGTAATTTTGCACTATGGTCTTAATAAAAACTGCTTGAGACATTTCCTAGTACTTTTTACATTTATTTTTATGAATTCTATAAACTGTTAAACATATTATTTTATTAACACAATTTTATTAAAAATTGCGATGTCTTAAATCAAATTATATTTTAATTTATTTTAAAGAACAATTATAGTAATTAATAGGCGGCTCTACACTTTTCAGCACTGTGAAATTAATAGTGCGGAAGAAATTACAAAATCGTAAAGAAAAACGTAAATACTTTCCGCAGTGAGAGAAACCACTGAAATTAAAAAGTCATATTTCGCAGGAGCAAAACCTCCGTTACGAGTGTAGTGTATTAGTAATGGCGTCGTGAACTTACATTGTAAAATACATACAAACTTTTTTTTCGTAAAAATGGCTGCAGATTTAAAATTTAATTTTAATGATTGTAGTTTAAACGCAGATGGAGAGACAAGAGTTCTACAAGATAGGATTTGTATTTGTTGTCTTAAAAAAGAAGTGCCTTTTATAACTTTGTCAAATTGTGTACATGCTAAAGTTTTTGATTTTATACTGGATTGTAAGGTAATAATCTTGAAATAATTTACCAATTAATAATTTAATTAGACAGTAAGCATTGCCTGTAAATATGAATGGTTTTTTATTTATCATTTCAATTAAAAACACAATATTCGCTATAGTCGCCCTTTAACATATTGGTATCTTGTTACAATAAAAATGGCGAAAGCTAACTAAAATATTTGTAATGTATTTGCATACGTAAATTATTATATATTATTAATATCAAATCCTATGTTGATACTGAAATACTAAATATTTACATATAACATCTTTTAAATATTTTTTTCTTTGATGAGTAAAAGTGTAAAATTCACATTTTAAAATTGGAATATTTGAATGAGGTCTGCTTTATTTTTGTTATTTATTAAAGTTTCATAAAAATTATAGTTTTAGTTTATTCGAAATCCATTAGGTATTAAAATTTATATAAAATAGTTATATACTATAATGAGATCATAATAATTTATAAACTTATAAATTTTTAAGAATAACCCTTTTAAACCTTTCAGGATATTAATTAAATAACAGCATAGTATACTTTTTAAATATTTATAAGTATATAATGAGTACTAGCTTTACACTAAACTGCGGCTTTACTTGTGTCATAATTCAGAATTGCCAAGTACCAATTTCAATAGCTCTTTCTTAAAAGAAGAAGGATTTTCATACAAACATTCATCCTCTTTACCACTACCTTAGCGGTTAAATATTAAAAAATCCTTCCTTAGTGCTAACTTACAGTGTAAAAAGAACTTGTATGCAAATTTTTATGGCGTTAGCCCCAGTAGTTTGGCCCGAGCGTTGACATTTCAACCAGTCAGACAGTTATTCTTTTATATAGATGACACTAAACTATTAGTTCATAAATATTTGTGAGCTTCCGGAACAACCCAGAATCAGTGTTTGAATTTTTCCTCGATTGGTTTATTTACCCAAAGACTAAGCACTTTTATTATATCATATAAGAATGACAAATTTTAAGGTTGATTCAATATTTTAATGTTTTATTTTCAGGCAGAATTACTTGACCATTTAATATGTTACACATGCCATAGTGTATTAAAAAAGATACAAGAATTTAAAAATCAAGTTAACCATAGCATGAATAAATTGTATCATGAGGTATGTTTTTTAATTATTAAAAAAAAAAGTTGCACAGATCTATTAAAAAAAAAGAAGTCTGTTGATTACTAAAAAGATTGAAACCAAAATATGATGGTTGGATAGTTGTTAAAAAATACCATATAATAATAAGAAATTAAAATAATTCAGTATTTTTTTATAAAGACAGTTTTTTTTTTTTCTTTTTATACATATCATGAAACTTTGTAAACATTTTATATTCCAGTCTACTTATTTGAAAACAGTTAATTTTTACACTCAGAATCTTCAATTTTCAAATATAGAAATAAATTCGACAATCGAATCTCAACCAATAGAATTCCAAATACTAGAACCGACGACCACAGACACATTTATAGATATAGAAACGGAAGTCAAAATAGAACGCAAGTCTGATAACGAACAGGACATACCTTTGATAGAATTGCAGAAAGAAAAAAAAAGAACCAAAATCTCCAAGGCAAAGACGCCATTGCAGAAAAAATACGAAGGAAAGATACGTATTGTAATGCTGAACGAAGATGAAATGTTGGATGAAAGGAAGGATGATGCGTTGAAGAAGAGTTACTTGAAATTACCCTTTAAATGTGAATTTTGTATCACCGGCTTCGACCATGAATTGACCTTGAAGAATCATATGGAGAAACGACACTGTAAAGTAAGTATGGGTATATCAGGTTTGAATTTCAATGAGTGAAGTCCGGTACTTGACTTGGCTCGGCTATAGAACCTCCTCCCCTATGCTATTCTGAACGGATACTAATAGCTAATTACCCTGAAAACTAAAGAATATTTCTACATTTTCTAAAGACTACCGAGATCAACAAATCCGAGATGGCCCAGTGGTAAGACCGCGTGAATCTTAACCGATGATCGTGGGTTCAAACCCGGGCAAGCACCACTGAAGTTTTTCATGTGCTTAATTTGTGATTATAATTCATCTCGTGCTTTTCGGTGAAGGAAAACATCGTGAGGAAACCTGCATGTGTCTAATTTCACTGAAATTCTGCCACATGTGTATTCCACCAATCCGCATTGGAGCAGCGTGGTGGAATAAGCTCCAAAACCTTCTCCTCAAAAAGGGAGAAGAGGCCTTAGCCCAGCAGTGGGATATTTACAGGCTGTTACCGAAAGACTACCGACTACCATAGTCGGCATAGATACTAATACACACGAACGGAAGGAGTTCAGGCGCAGGCTTTACGTGCTTTCCGAGCTGCTGATGATAATTTCTCTATAATAAACCCAATAACTGCCATAACCCCGACTCCACCGACCCGTTCTGAGTAGGGCTTCTGCCAATTTCCAAAATAGTTGTTAAAAAGAAAAACCTAGTAGTTTTTCATTGGCTCGACGCGGGGTTCTCGGACAGACAAACATAAAAGCTCCATTCCTCACTCATAATCCGCTGAGACGGAAATCCGACCAGATTGGAAATACTTCAGGTGCAAGACCAAGGCTTATGTGCTTTCCGAGGTACTGGAGCGACACTATTAACTGTTATACACCGAACCACAGGTGGCTAAAAAATGGGTTCATAATTAGTTTGATTGCATTTGGTCTTACCAATATTTACTTCTCGTTGGATGCCCTTCGACCTCGAACTCTATCCCTATGTAGGTGATATGATTCAAGATGAGCCCACACTCTTCAGAGATCAACCGATTTCTGAACTAGGGTGCGATCAAATAGGGACACCCTCACGTCTACTCGGACGTAATTCTGAGCCTGAAATGGTTCAATTTTAAAGGTAAATAGTACTGACAGCCCCCCATCCCTCAAACAGTCAAATGTCATGAATAGGGTCTGCAATACACAATTCAGAAACTAATCATATTGGCTCTCTTTTCTCATATTATATAAGGCTTTGTTACAAAAATGTTTTTTATTATTGCAAAAAATTTACATTCCGTTTCACGCCATTATATGAAATAACTTGGTTAGTAAACGTTATGTCAATTTTACTTTTTTTTAATGTTTTTTTTTTTCAGAAAAGCGATGGTATCGAATGCAAGATTTGTTATTCAATTCTGGGCACGAAGACGTCGTATGACGAACATTATAAAAGGCATTTTAGAAGGTGAACTTGAAAACAGTTTTATACGTGTGTCTTGAATAATAATGATATGATAATGGGCCGGTTGGCGTGGTTGGTATATACTTGCCTTTCACGCCGAAGGTTATGGTTTCGATTCCCAACCAGGACAGACATTTGTGTGCATGAACATGTCTGTTTGTCCCGAGTCTGGGTGTAATTATCTCTAAGTATGTATTCACAAAAGAGAAGTAGTATGTGTAGTATATCAGTTCTCTGGTTTCCATAGTACGAGCTCTGCTTAGTTTGGGATTAGATGGCCGTGTGTGAATAATGTCCCAGGATATTATTAATAATAATATTAAACTTACGATTTGTCTATTCCTATGACAGGAAAAGTACAGATTAAAAACTTTGACTTTAAGTTGATAATTGCTATATTTCGTCGAGATGTTGTTCTTGAATAATCAATGAATTTGTGAAAAAATTGCATTTCGAATGTCGGCGAAGTTGTTATCGGAACTTTGTTAGTGAAATTAAAGTGTATATAAGTAGTTGAGTGGAAAAGTTTTGTGTTATAAATAGAGATATATTAATCGAGAACTGTTTGTAGTGTACAATATAATAGTGATCCGTAAATCTAAGATTTGTTTATCTTTTCTCCTTCTACTGTTGTAATACTTTAATATCACCACTAATACTAATGTCATAAATGAGACTGTGAGTTTGTTTTTTTGTTACATCATCATCATCATCATGAAATTTTGCATACACGTTTTTTATGTTATCGGCAGTCGGACGAGCATCCGGGCCACCTGATGGTAAGTGGTCACCACCACCCATAGATATTTGCGATGTAAAAAAGTCTGGTTCACTCACACGTATTAGCATAGCGGTAGATTATGTAACTGGGCGGTACCTAGATGCAAGGGCTAGCTAAAAGCCCTACCACCAAGTCGGGAGTAGAGAATAATAATAATGCCCTCCAGACCGATTTCGGCCACGGCGGCCAATCTCAAGAGATTAGCCAACTGCGCAGGAGATATTATAGTGCACAAGTGTGTGCGCAAACACAGGTGCACTCTCTATTCCCTAACTCTCATAATCCGATGGCCATCCGATATGATCGGAAAGAGTTCAGGTGCAGGACCAAAGGCTTTACGTGTTTTCCGAGGCACGGGAGTGTACAACACACTTCCAACTTCCAGACTCCGGGCTGCTACTGAGAATTTTCTGACACAAAAACCCCAATAACTTTTAATTGGCCCGACCTGGGAACTGAACCCAGGACCTCCGCGTCTGCGGCCTTACATCAAGCCACTAGACCAACGAGGCAGTCTAGTTATCAGTAAGCATGTTTCAGATACGAGTGTGTCGAATGCGGGCGACGCAATAACAACGTGTACACCGTTCTGAAACATTACAACGAGAGTCACGGAAGGATAAAGACGAAGTTCTCGTGTAAATTATGCGATTTTTCCACAGAGTAAGTAAATTTTGTTTCTTTTTTTTTAATTTAATGATGCAGAAAAGTAAGCAAAGATACAACAAATCGTGCCGTCAGAATTAAACCTTGGTGGTGGTTATGTTACTTATCATTTGTAAAAGCTCATATAGAGTGTTAGGATGTTACCCGGTAGTATTGGTACTGTGAGACTTCAAAATAAAACCACCGAGTATGTACTGCTGGTCAGATAGTGTGATTGTTCTCTCTTTATGAAATTACAAAAATTGTATTGTACTTTAGAAAAAACATTTCTATAGCGCGATGTAAAATACATCTAACGCCATCTATTGACGAAATGATAAACTAAATGATTATTTGGCATAATGTAATTTGATCTTGAACGTAGATATTGTCAGGTGTTAAGTCGTTTCCAATGGAAGGAGGAGTAAGATAAATAAACATATTTAACCTTGAATTGAGATGAAATTGGTCGAGATTTACACTATTATTGATTTATTTATTTAATAATACACGTGCGTTAGAGGCGAAGCTTGTATAGTGAGTGACTCTCGAGCGCGTTAGCGTGCAAGGAACATTATACAAACTAATCAAAACTGCAATAACAAATGAATGTATACAATGTATTCGTGTTTTTTTTTACATTTGTACAAAACGTTAACACTACTTTTTAAATATGTCTGCGCGTCTTCATTTTTAAGATTCACGATCGAAATTTTACTATTACTGGTGACTGTTGTGTCGTAATAAAAAATGTTATCAATAGACGGTTGTAATTTGTTCAAGGTCACACAGAGTCTACCGCTACCACCGCGACAAGCATCGCACGAAAAAGGTCGAATGTGAACTTTGTGGTAACTCGTTTGTCAACAATGCGGGCTTGAAGATACACATGTTGTAAGTGTACCTCAATACTGCTGTTCTAAGCACCTTTTTATCGATTTGTAAGCCTTTTGTCATGGGCTTGTATAGTTGTCTAAATGGGTAGATTTGCATCAAAACTGAAGATCGCGAGCAAGCTACAGTCTTTATGTGTCTAATTTGTGCTTATTTCGTGCTTACGGTGAAGGTAAACATCGTGAGGAAACCTGCCTCGTTTGTTTCGATGTTTGTGGAGAAGTTCCACATGCTACTTAAGTGAGGAGGTCTTTTTCATACGTGGGGAAATCCTCATGGATATTCTCTACCCCAGATGATGATGATAGAGGGTTGTGTCGGACTCTTACCGACTAAATACACTACGGTCAGTCTTCGCTCATGCAATTAAAACGCAAACGAATTATTTTGATATGAAAATATTGTTTATTTCATAATGCGAAGTATTCGATTGTATGTCTGCGTGTTCGGTTGAGGTTATTTTAACGTTTGTCTTGTTCCCATGGTTTGAGCAGTAAAGATAAATAAATAACTTTGACCTTGAAGTAATATGATATCACTGTAATCTGTGATTAGATCATATAATATTCGTAAAACAAAAGTGTATATAAGTAGTTAAGTGGAATAGTGTTGTTTTATTAATAAATAAATATTTGTAGTACATAATATAGTACAGCTATTAGCAAATTGTATGGAATATTTGTTACTGGTATGCTGTATCGGTGTGTGTGTGTGTGTGCAGCACGGTGCACCGTCAGTCGAGTCGCGTGTACTCGTGCGACAAGTGCGGCAAGGTGTACCGCGCCAAGTCGGGGCTGGCGGCGCACGCGGCGAAGCACTCGCCCGCCGCGCCCGCGTACTGCGCCGACTGCGGGACGCACTTCCAGACGCAGCTCGGCCTCAAGTACCACCTCAAGCACCACTCGCGGCACAGCGACAAGAGGTAACCACCGCCGACCGTCACACACTACACACAACATACTCTAAAGACAACCAGCTTAAGTTACACGAAAAGAACGAAGAAAAAAATTATATTATTTGTTTTTTTTTACTTATTATTTCCATCAACCTACATTTACAGGCGAAGGAACAAACTCATTCGACCATAAATTACGTCGAGGTTACAACGATGTCACTTACGTCTGTTTACAGGTTCGCGTGTAACGAATGCGATGCAAAGTTCATTGTGAAGCGATCGCTCCAAGACCACATTGACTGGATGCACTTGAACAATACCGAGCACGCGTGCAACAAATGCACAAAGGTATGTTTAAATCGATTTTATATATATAAGACCTCCTCAGACCGATTTCGACCACGGCGGCCAATCTCAATAGAGATTAGCCAACTGCGCAGGAGATATTATAGTGCACGAGTGTGTGCGCAAACACAGGTGCACTCTCTATTCCCTAACTCTCATAATCCGATGGAACGGCAATCCGATACGACCGGAAAGAGTTCAGGCGTAGGACCAACGGCTTTACATGCTTTCCGAAGCCCGGGAGTGTACACACTTCCAACTTCCAGACCTCGGGCTGCCACTGAGAATGTTCTAAAAGAAAAACCCAAACTTTTTATTGGCGCGACCTGGGAATTGAACCCAGGACATCCGGTTCCACGGCCTAGCCACTAGACCACTAGACCAACGAGGCACTTATATATCTTAGTAACAGAGACAATCTGTTGTTGAACAAAAGATGGCCCTATGCGAGGCGGATTCTTATACAGGGTTACAGGGTAATATGTCACGATCCTTTTAAAGGGTTATAGTTCAGGACAATAGCTATCAAATGACCTCCAAAATGCTTATGCAAAAGTGTATCGTTTTCGAGTTATTAATTTTTTAATATTTTTTTTATTTAAAGGATGTTTAAGATTCTAAAATTCAATAAAAAAAAATCAACGTATTTTCCCTATTTTTTTTTTTGTATTTCTTGCTAGGGTACATCCTAGTTAATAATAACCAGTTATAAAACAAAAACAATCTTCAAGCATTTTTAAATTACAGATCCAAAACTGTACAACTTTTCGATTTTTAATTTTGATTCTTTAAGTTACTCGCAATTTTTTTGTAAAAATCACTATGGCTCTTATCGTGCAGATCATTTTAAAAACATCTGCGTTTCCTTAGCTATCCATCGGTACATAAAAAGTACAGTAACAATCATAAACTCAGGAGAAAATTAGATAACAAAGAGACCAGGTAGGAAATTCTAAGAAATGCTATTGTTAAGAAATTAAATCTGGATCAAAGACAAAAGGACCTCAATGCAAAGTAGTTAAAGATTATTTTTAATAGGGGTAATAGGTAAAAAAGGAGAGATAAACCAGAGCTGTTTGTGGAATACTATTATCAATTCCTTTGAATTTACCGTCATTTTTTCTAATTTCCTTTTGTCTCATTTCTTTTAGGAATAAGAGTAATAAAACCTTGTCGGGGTACATAATACTCACTGTACTTGCACTGCTCGTATAGTGTGGACGCGCTTTAGTGAATATTGATCTCTTAAATTTTTGAAAAAAACCGCTTCGTAGGTAAAAAGCTGTAAAGCTTAAAAAGCTAAGTAGAATTATAAACACATGCAATGCATTCAAATGGCGTGGTGTGGTTGCTCTCCTCCTCAAAACGATAAAAAGCCTTAGCTCAGCATTGGGACATATAGATCTTGCTTGGCTATTTATCAAGTAATAAATAGTATGTACTATTTATTGATAAATGGCCAACGGTTTAGGTGAGAAACCTTATTATGGTATGGTATTGTATGACATGTTACTAAACAGAAAATAGATTTACTCTACTTATGTATTGAATTAGTAACCAAAAGACTGATGGTAGAGCTTTGTGCATGCGCGTCTGGGTAGGTACCACCCACTCACCAGATATTCTACCGCAAAACAGCAGTACTTGGTATTGTTGTGTTCCGGTTTGAAGGATAAATGAGCCAGTGTAATAACAGGCACAAGGGACATAACATCTTAGTTCCCAAGGTTGGTGGCGCATTGGCGATGTAAGCGATGGTTAACATTTCTTACAATGCCAATGTCTAAGGGGGCGTTGGTGATTTACCATCAGATGGCCCATATGCTCGTCCGCCTTCCTATTCTATAAAATAAAGACGTTCGAGATTTAAATAAACAAATGTAAGTAGTAAATAAATAATAACAAAAATATCTTCTGTTTTTCAAGGTATTTATAAATAGCGCTAGTTTGAAGAAGCACAGAGAGTTTGTTCACGAGAAGAAAAGACCGCCGAGGAATAAGATCTGCGATCACTGCGGGAGGGGGTTCACGGTGAGTTATGGTAACCATAGGTTTATGATAACTTGGTGGTAGGGCTCCGCGTGACACACTGCTCACATATTGGGACACCAAACAGTAATGCTTTATATTGAAGTGTGAGCCAATGGATCTACAAATCTTCGTTCCCAAGTTTGGTAGCTCACTGGTTATGTAAGGAATGGTTAATGCTTAATATCACAAAGCCCTACCACCTGAGTGTTATTTCCGAACCGGTGGTAGATGTTTGATATCCAATAAGCAAGTGGTACGCTTCTATGGTGAAATAATGAGGCCATTTGACGGTAGATGTGAAACATTGAAACCTATGGTTTTCCAAAGAATTTGTAATTCAAAGAAGCTAATAACTAAAGGAACAATAAATATTATTATTATTATAATATTATAAAGCAACGAAGTTTACAAATTCGTGAAGAGCAAAAAAGTCCACCAAAAAATTACTCCGTAACAGCCTGTGGAAAAAAAAATTACTCAAACTGCATAAATTCTTTGTTTATTATCCTTTTTTTTATAGAATAGGAAGGCGGACTAGCATATGGGCCACGTGATGGTAAGTGGTCACTAAACGCTCTTAGACACTGGCACTGTAAGAAATGTTACATGTTTACATCGCCAATGCGTCACCAACCTTGGGACCTAAGATTTTATGTCCCTTGTGCCTATAATTACACTGGCTCACTCACCCTTCAAATCGGAACACAACAATACCAAGTACTGCTGTTTTGCGGTAGAATATCTGATGAATGGATGGTACCTACCCAGACGAGCTTGCACAAAGCCCTACCACTAGTATTAAAGTTAGTATTAAAGTTGACGTGCGTTTATATTGTCGCCAGTCGCTGTCGATCCTGCGGTCGCATATCCGCACGCACACGGGCGAGCGTCCCCTGCAGTGCGCGCAGTGCCCCGCCACGTTCGCGCACTCCGCCGCGCTCTATACGCACAACAAGCTGTTACACGCTAAGACATAAACACTCACCCCTCAATAACGACTTTTATTTATAACTTTTTATCTTAATAGATATTTTATGGGAAAACGTTTGATATATCGGGTTATATTATTGCAATTTTCATAGGGAACTCTAATTTTTTTGAAAATAAAATATGAACGTTTTACAATACAATAAAACGGTTATTATGTGCCGAAAGAAAACACAGCATCGCATTATGTAGAAGCAGTGTCGACTCACCTTTATTTTTGTACTTACTCTCGTGTGTCCTAAGCCGAATCCATAGATGTACATCCTCTACCTTATTTGAAATATCTATGGTCTGTCACCGCAAGGCGGGAACCGGCCTGTCAATGTCATTGGAGTATTCACCAGAAAGAGCATTCCTGCGATGCTGTGTTTTCTTTCGGCACATAATAACCGTTTTATTGTTATGTAAAACGTTTATATTATGTGCCTTGTCGAAAACACAGCATCGCATTATGAAGACGACGTGTTTGATATCTGCTGGTGACAAACAAACACACGCTATGTTGAATTAGACTTTAAACAATAAATTACTAATATGTTTAAACCCCAGACCTAAGAATAAAAAATTTAAAAAACTTAAGATCAGTCTAAAATTCTTTATTCTGTAAAAATAACTTCTATTATAAAAATAAATAAATAATTGCTATTCTCCTGCAATGGAAATTAAATTGACCAAATAGAAAAGGTCTTATTTATATATTACACTGCAATTAGAAATAAAAAACAGAAGTATTAAATATAACATAAGGCCTCCGAGGCACAATATAAACAAAATAACAAAAAACTTAATAAACTCTTAAACAATTGAAAATAATAGGCATGATGAGAGTATTAAAGAATTAAAAAATAAATGATTCTAGAGAAGAAACTATTTTAAAAGGATTCTAAAAAATGATCCCATTTTAATATACACATTGGGATTAATAAGTTTTTTAATAAAATAAAAGTATAAATTCTGCAATCGGCCATTTTATTTGAAACGCTAATCAGAGCGAATGACGTCTCTCGTGAACAGTTGTTGTGTTTACGCGTTTCAAAATTAATTTTGCATCGTATTGCACGTTGTTAAACTTTGGAATTCATTTTTAACTTTAGGAAATACGCAATACTTTCTGCCTTTCTTCGTTGGGTATAGACACAATACAACGTTTACTGTCGTTTTCTGAGGCGTGACGTCACGTCAGGCGCCATGACACCTGCTGACGCCATTAAACGATTTTAAAGTTATCAAACAAATTATAGTCAAATTTGCGTTCCTCTGTATCAATTTCTCAGCAATAATGTTTTCTTAGGGTATCCATAGCCTTCCAGTTACCTCTTTCTAAAATTTCTTCTACATGTCTGTTTTCTAGCCAAGCTAGAGAAGCTACTGCTGATCGACATGAACCAGGCGAGGCATCAATTCCTGAATCCTTCAGAACAGCACCCATCCTCCTATTACAATGCTAGAAGCCGGTTTTGGACCTGTTTTGTTACTTCTTATTATCTTCAGTCCGTCTACTTTCAGTTGCTTGAATTAAGAGACGTATCCATCGAACTGGACATAAATTAATTTCCTGATTAGGTAGAAGTCTCCAACCAGACTGGCGTCTGGATCCATTATCAGTCTTAGCTCCAAATACAGGCCAAAAACAAATCTCTTGCCCCTTGTCGATAAAGTGATGTTTAGATAATCTTAATAATGTCAAATCATGTAATCTACGCCCTGATGTTAAAAATATAATTGTTGCAGTTTTTCTGGAAATTTCGAATAATGAGTCAGCCTTGGGGTCATTTTTTAGCGATTCTATAACTTGTCTAGCATCCCAAATAGGTGGTTTAAATGATGTTGGCTTAGAATTGTTGATGGCCTTCAAAACTTGTTCAAAACCATAAAGTTAGATAGTACTACTTTGCCCACAAAATGTTGCCACTGCTGATTTATGATCCAACATTGTACCGTATGCTAAACCTTCCTTTAAAATGTCTCCTTGACAGTCTGTCTGCTATGGAGTTGTACCTGCCTGGAAGATACTGTGCTGACAGAACTATATTCCATTTGTCCAGAAAAGTCAAGAGTTGAAATGTTAGAGACAGGAGACCTATCGAGTGAGTCCCTCCTTCCTTGCGAATGTACGCAATGATCGTTTTTTTGTCCGTCTGTAAAAGAACATGCGAGTTTCTGAGACTCTTTGTGTGACCTCTCACTGCAGATAGCACTGCGAACATCTCTTTTTTGTTGCAATGCCACTTTCTCTGCTGAGGTGCTGCCCAGGAACCTGACATTGTCATCCTGTCCAGGACCGCACCCCAACCGATGTCTGAAGTGTCGGTGGTCAGAAAATGGGATACGGGTATCAAGTGAATGGGGTTGTTAGATAAACGGCTCCCAGCCACCACTGTAAATCCGTCATCGCCCTCCGCGGGAAGAATAACTTTGTTTTTGGCAGATTACGAGGGAATTGTCTAAAAAAGATCTGTAGGTACCGACAGTGAAGTCTTCCCGTCGGTATCACGAAGCATGCAAAGTTCAACTGCCCTAGCAGACATTGTAGTTGTCGTGTCGTTGTTGATTGCAAGCTTTCCTGGTTAACAGGTTTGTTAAGGCAGTAGAAATTAATGTCTGCTTCTTGGTCGGAAGAGACATGATATTCCGCTCTGTATCCCAATTAATGCCTAGAAAGTCCAGGGACCTCACTAGAGTCAACGTTGACTTCATGTAATTGATTTTCCATCATAGAGCCTCCAAAAGCTCTACAGCCTCCGCGGCCTGTGATGCCAACTTGGAGAGGTCTTGGTGTACCAAGAGAAAATCGTGTAGATACATCACAACTGGCATCCCTCTCTTGCGTAGTCTCCGCGATCCAGCAAGTGACTGCTGAGAAAAGCCGGGGTGTTGATGCTAGGCCGAAGGGCAGTGAGGTCAAGCATTTCCTGTTTGTAAAACAGGCGCAGAAATAGTCTATGGGAGGCTATAGTAGGTAGATAGAGGAAGTTAGTCTGTGATATACCGGCTTTTACCAACCAATCTCCTGGTTGAAGCAAATCTGGTATGATGGAATGGCTGATAAGTTGAAAATGTTTTGTTTTCACAAATCTGTTTAGCTGGCGTAGGTCGAAGATTGGCCTGAAGCTACCATCGCTTTTCTTTACTATAAATACCCGGGAGAAGAAAACGGGATTCAAAGAATCTAGTCTTTCTAAAATTCCAAGACTCTTTAACTCCTCGATTTGTAAGGTCATTTGTACAGACGGTTTTGTAGCAAAACTTTGAGCTACTACTGGCGTAGAGTATACTAAGAGAGGTCTTTGAACAAATTGTATCCGAGACCCCGATATTACTTACTTTACATACAGAATAAAAGGTGTTGCTCCGAGCTCCTCCCACCTTTTCCTGAAATCTCTTAATTTCCCCCCTCTTGGCGTCACTATCTCGATTGATCAAAGGTACGAAAGGAGAATTTTTTACCTCTACCTCTGGTCTTATATTCATTACCTTGAAAATTGAATGAGAAGGGTTCTTCCTCTTAAGTTATGTTGAATTTTTTTCTGTTAACACAAGAGAATTTAATCATTGCAGCGGGCCACCAAAATTCTGAATTAAAATATTTAATTTAACTTGATCAAATAAACAAGATTCTGAAGGAGGAATATTTCTAAGAGCATGCTGTATGCACTTGTTAGGTTGTTTTATTAGCCTCTCCCTTCTAGTTTCTATACACTCAGCCCGCTTACTACATACAATTTGTAGTATTTCCTCAGAGTTTTAAAAAAATGATGTTCCTTTACCAACTGCAGAGGCAATCTTGTCTAAAAGGGGTTGATGCTTTTAATTCTTCCGGGGATTTAAAAGCCCAGTCAACTACTGATTGTAAACCACTACGAAGTTAATCTTATTACTCTCAAATATTGCATTTGATAAGGCAGCCATAACATTCTCAGTGCCTACTAAATAATCCTTTGTTTTACTGAGGTGACAAAATTCATCATTTATTACTAAGCTATTAAGCCAGGTGTGGCAGCAAAACATTCTAATGACTTAGAGTATCTAACATTACGCCAGGTTGGTAAGCCAAAATTTTGTAGTAGCTTTATTTTGTCAACTCTTTCCGGAAGAGCTGGTTTTACTGACTTCGTTGCATCAATATAAATCTCTAACTGGCCTAAATTAAGAAATTTGTCCGTAGCCAAAGGAAGACTTAAAAATGACTCGTTTGAACACTGATTATTTGACACCTGTGATTGGCCGAGACTCTGCAAATAGATGTTAGATAAAAATCCTATCTGATTGATAAGTGCTTCCAAGCGAGGGTCCTCTTTAGAATCTCTTCATTTAAAAGAGAGCCTTTCACTCTTCGTCAGAGAAGAACTTGCAGACGAATCTGAGTCCGACCCGTCTTCGTTATTAATCACTACGTTCGGCTCGTTTTCGTTCATTTTATAACTTTAAACTTATTAAAAATTTAAAATCGTACACAACTTGGCGGCGAGTAACACACGCAATAACATTGACAGGCCGGTTCCCGCCTTGCGGTGACAGACCACAGATATTTAAATAAGGTAGAGGATATACATCTGTAAGAATGGCTCAGTAAAACTCTTCTTCTCGTTAGCCTTAAATACTTTATTTTCTTTTATACGAAACTTGCATTACAATATAATACTAATTAGTATTTTTCAATTCTTTTACATTCTTTTTGCCAACCATCCTCTCATCTCCATGAATACCAACCAACAAGACAATTTCTAATTTTTCTATATCGCGTAGTTTTTTTTTGTTCCATAATTTCAAACCAGTATTAATTTAATTAAAGTTATTACCATAATCTTCTAAAATTTTCAAAATAATTACTAAAAATTAGTAAAACCTTACACATCTATGGATTCGACTTAGGACACACGAGAGTAAGTACAATACAGGTACAATAAAGGTGAGTTGACACTGCTTCTTCATAATGCGATGCTGTGTTTTCTACAAGGCACATAATATAGCCTATGTTACACATTATTACACACTGTTACACACTGTTTACACACTGTTACGTTTGTTACACAATTATGATAATTGAGCTTTCTATAAGTGAAAGAGTTTTTAAAATCGATTGAAAAGTTTTTGAGTTTATCCATTACAACCAAACATACAAAAAATCTAATTTTTCATCTCTTTAAAATATTATTGTAATGTTTACTTGCTTATTAATATTACTTTAGTTTAATAAAGGTAGCTAACTGTGTCAATAAAAAACAAAACTGTTGTATATATCATTTATTTATTATCCAAGCTATTGATTAAACATAAATGATTGTCATACCACAAAACAACTATTCTATAAGAACTCACTTCATTGCTCAAACGTGACATGTTGACAACCGACTTATGGTGATATACTATTTTGATGCGTGTGTCCTTGAAATGTTATGATTATAACGGTCAATATCGCATATCACTTTCTAATATTTCACGACCGTTTTCTACGGTGAGTTTCGTATATATTCTTAGAGAATAGTCCTACTGAACTGTTAACAAATTTTTTTGTATGTCAATATTTCTTGGGATTTCGATTTCACAGGATTAAATCTTGTTAAAGCTAAATATAAAATTTAACTCAGGTCTCTCTCATGTGTGACGCCAGCGCACGTGTGCGTGTGCAGCGTGCGGAGCGGTGTGCGCACGCGAGCTGGCGCGGTAAGTGCGTGCGCATGTGGTTAGCGAGGATCTTGTTCGTCTGAAACAACAAAACTTTATAGTTACGAAACGCTGACGAATCATTAAGTGACCTTGAAAGATCACTGGAGTGGGTAAGGACCTTTGAAACGCCGTCACTGTAGTATGTGCAAGCGATCCCTCGAAATCACCTGAAGATACAGTCAAGTTCCAAACGCCGGCGAGTCAATAAAATAACACACAAAAACAATGGAAATAACGTAATACGGCCTTACTTGTAAACAATGCTGTGTCTTTTTCTTTCGAATATAAAATCAATAATGACAGAAAGAGAGAGAGAGAGATAACTGAACAATCGCTAAGAAACTGTGTCGGGTCAGCACTGACTTGCTGTAATTGATGGACCACGCCATTAATTGCATGATCTTTATTGTGAAAGCTTTATCTTTTTGAAATTGGTGTTTGGTCTGGTGCGCTATTAGAATATCGTCCAAATAAACTAAGCGCCTAATGTCGTGACTTCTCAGCAGTTAGAGCCCAACGTTTTCCATCCATACGAGCTAATGCTGGTATGGATTGTGATGACAATTGAAACTTGGGAAACAGCGATATTGTTGAGCGATAGGTACGTGGAAGTCGGCTTGGTTCAGGTCCAGTTTTGTCATCGAATCTTGATGCTGGAGAAATGTGGCTATGCGAAAATGACTGAATAGATGAAATGGTTTTGTTATTACGAACATGTTTAACAGTTAATTAACATAGACTGTATAGGTTGTTTGTGTGTTGAACTAAAGTAAATGATAGAATATATATATATATATATATAGTTCATATACTTGAAACGTGTAAATAATACTATAATATATAATTACGTTTGCGTTTTATTATGGACGCGCTTTGATAAATGGAAACGTTGCAATCGCATGCAATGAACCGTACACTGATGATGAAAGTGATGATTCCTTACAGTGAATGTCTATGAGCGGTGGTGACCTACCGTCAGGTGGGGGAAATAGTAAAAATGTCACTTACGGTGAATCCCTGTCCACAAATGTGGCACATTTTGTTTTTTGGCGGCCGGATGCCGTCGTGGACTCGCCGACGATGTTTAGTAAGATCGGCGTTTCTTACAAAATACTGTAAGATAAATGTTTAATTTTATCGGTTTAATATTACAAATGTCTGCAGTTCCCAAGGTCCTCGGTTCAACTGCCCGGGTGGGACGAGACAAGTTATTGGGTTTTTCTATCGATTCTCGAACAACCAGTTTGGAAGTTGGCAGTATTGATGATTCCGTGCCTCGAAAATCACGTAAATCTGATCCTTGCTATCCTGCGCATGAACTCTCGCAGTGGGACATTCACAGGCTGTTACGGTTACGGTAGGGTTTTGTGCAATCTAGACTGGATAGGTACCACCCACTCATCATCATATTCTACCGCAAAACAGCAGTACTTGGTATTGTTGTGTTCAGGTTTAAAGGGTGAGTGAGACAGTGTAATTACAGATACAATGGACATTACATATTAGTTACCATTGTCGGAGGCGCATTGGCGATGTAAGCGACGGTTAACATTTCTTCCAATGCCAATGTCGAAGGGTGTTGATGACCACTTACCATCAGGTGGCCAATATGCGCGTCCGCCTACCTATTCTACATAAAAAAACAAGCATGTCCTGCGCAGTTGGCTTGGCTGGAATCATCATGTTGACAAATGTATGTTAATAACTTCAGCGCGAAAGAGACAACAATATCGACTCACCTTTGTACACAAGTCACACTTAAACTTGACTAACTTGAGGTGAACGAGGTCGTAGTGGTTCTTCATATTAATTTTCTTCGAAAATGCTTTACCGCAGTCGGGACATGGAACGCTGAAACGAGGTATTATATATATAATAAGAATAATATCCTGGGACATTATTCACACACGGCCATCTGATCCCCAACTAAGCAGAGCTCGTACTATGGAAACTAGATAACTGATATACTACAATACTACTTTTTATTTATTACACCCAGACTCAGACACAAAGACATATTCATGCACACAAATGTCTGTCCTGGGTGGGAATCGAAACTACAACCTTCGGCGTGAGTATCTACCAACCACGCCAACGGCCCGTCAAATATGAAACACTTTTGGCGTCATACACGCTTGTGCAACGTCGACGTCTCGTTCTGATATATTTTTTTATAATCTTGAAGTGAATATTGCTAAGTTTTTCGATTTCCTACCCGATGATATATTTCTCATTCCTATAACTTTGTTTCCCGCGAAATTTTTCTTACAGTCAGAGCTAAACATTTTCGAACCCCGAAGCATTTTGATGAAGTTTTGCCTTCCTGAGTATATTGGGTGGTACCCAGACGAGCTTGCACAAAGCCCTACCACCAGTAAATTTGAGATAATTGGAGATTTTCGACGTGGATTGCAGCGGCACCGCCCCAGACTTCAAGGAGGTATTCTAAAATCGGTTTTTACCGAAGTATTTAGCTATAATTATTTATAAAGACAGCTTTTTATCTCTATCTTACAATGTTTAACAGATTCATACTCAAACTAATTTTCGTCCGCAGCGTATGAAATAGGACATGAGATACCTAACAATACCTTGATATTATTAAAAACAAAGTCCTTTCATGTACTTTTTGATGATCGATTAAGTTGCTAAACGTGTAAGCGTAACTAATGTAAAAGCAAGCTCCCTTTCACATTGATATTAGTTAAGTAGTTGACGTGTTCCTCAATTTGATTGTATAGGTGTGTACGCAATTTAATTCAATAGTATGTATAATTTGGTCCTTACATATGAGATTAGCGTTTTGTGGTACTGACCACTTTGATCTGAAATATTTGGTTAAGAATTCCAAATTCAAATTTATAAATTCATTTTGAGTTTTGAAAACAGTAATTCATTTGTTTTTTCCTCATATTTTTTTTCTTTGGCGTCGCTTAAGACCGCACAATGGAAAACATGAAATATCGGTATATTTACGAGTACGAGTTCTACCGTGGCACCAGTGCTGCAGAAACAGCTCGAAGGATTAATGATGTGTACGGCGCTGGTGTCGCAAAAGAAAGCACTTTACGTTTTTGGTTTCAACGTTTTCGTTCTGGAAATTTCGACCTTTAGAACCAGCCGCGTGGATGGCTGGAGACCAAAGTGAAAATGAAGAATTAAAGGCTATCGTGGATGCGGATCCATCACAAGGCACTTTAGAGATAGCTGCAGGCTTTTGGTAAGTGATAAAATTGTATTAATCCACTTGAAGCAAATCGGGAAAGTAAAAAAACTTGAACGATGGGTACCTCACGAATTGAGTGAATCGAACTTGCAAACACGCGTCGACTGCTGTGTTATTTTGCTTAACCGACACAATAATAAAGGGATTTTAAATCGAATCATTACTTGTGATGAAAAGTGGATACTGTACGATAATCGGAAGTGCTTGTCGCAATGGCTGAACCCTGGAGACTCAGCCAAATCCTGCCCTAAACGAAAATTGGCTCAGAAAAAGTTACTTGTGAGTGTTTGGTGGACTAGCACCGGTGTCGTTCACTACAGCTTTCTAAAATCTGGCCAAACGATTACGGCAGATATCTATTGTCAGCAACTGCAAACCATGAAAGAAGAACTAGCTGCTAAACAAGCGAGATTGGTCGATCGCTCTAGGCCACTGCTGCTTTACGACAACGCAAGACCACACACTGCACAACAAACAACCACTAAGTTAGATGAGCTACAATTGGAATGTCTGCGACATCCACCGTACTCCCCGAACCTTGCTCTAACAGATTACCATTTTTTCCGGAATTTGGACAACTTCTTACAAGGAAAAAAATTCAACTCTTATGCGGCAGTCCAAACATCCTTCAAAGAGTTTATTGATTCTCGCCCCCATGGTTTTTTTAATAAAAGGGATCGATTCAACAAGGGCCCATGAGATGGCAAAAGTGCATAGATAACAACGGTGCATACTTTGATTAATTAAATATATTTAACAAAAAAAATTGACTTTATAATCCTCTCGTACAAAACGCCAATTTCATATGTAAGGACCTCTATAATAAGCCGTTGGTCCTGCGCCTGAACTCTTTCCGGTCGTATCGGATTGCCAGATCATCATCATCAGCCATCAGATTATGAGAGTTAGGGAATAGAGTGCACCTGTGTTTGCGCACACACTGCACTGTAATCTATCCTGTGTAATCTATCCTATCCGATGTAATCTATCCTATCTCAAGAGAGATTGGCCGTCTTGGCCGAAATCGGTCTGGAGGACATTATTATTATATAATAATACGAATGCTCGATGGATTTAAACGGACGCCCAATGCGTTATGATAATACCTAACTGGCGTCCGTATAATTCTATCAGGCATAAATCGAAATGCGTCCATATTTTTTCGATATTGACAATTTGTATAATATTATAAGATAAACGAAAAGAAAAGGTAAAAGGTAAAAACAAACACGAATGAAGTAAATTTGACGTTTATTTTGAAGTAACAAAAAATATTTGCGTTTTACACTTTCATACGCCAACAAACTAAACAACAACATCTTATTATGTAACGTTCACACTGATATAAATATTTTTGGTACAATAAACAACGAACATTATAATTAGGTATCATTACAACAATGATTTTATGTAACCTTGGTTATGATAAAAATGTAATATGACCTTTTTAATATAGAACTAAGTAAAGAGGATAGTATACTCCGAAAATTTCTAGTTATCTATCAGGGTTGCCGTTATATTTTTACTGTAGCGTTTAAAAAAAAAAATTTTAAAAATTTTAAAAATATATTTTACTCGTATTTCATTTTTGGGTTAGTATGTGATATTATTTTAAGAAATATTAAATATTATCATGTAAAATTAATTGCTAAAAGACTGTTACAGTTAATTATTTAATTACAAGTCGTTTTTATTTTTTAAATTTCTAAAACTCAAAACAAATTAGTATACAATTTAAATAATTAACAAAATCAGTTCAAAGTAATAATTTCAAGCTGACTAGTATATTCTGTCTATTTTAATCGTAGAATGTATTCTATAAAAAAGTAATAGATATAAAAAAAAACGATGAATTAAAAAAAAAAAACAATTATTTTTTCGTATAAATATTTTGAATGAAAACTTTAATTTTTAACCAATCTTTATTTTGAAAAAGCGTAGGGTATTTCTTTTTTATTTCTTCACACTCCCAACGTCTGGGAAGCTTGAATGTGTTGTTTGAAATATTTGGTAACGACGTTCTTTTGTTCATTTGTCCAAGGGACAAGTGTTCTTTTTTTTCGCACAAGATATTCGAGTTAATTGTTGTGAAACGGATCGGTGAGGGGTGCTCGGATTATCATTTTCTGTGTTATCTTCTTTTTCTAAATTGTATTCAACATTTTCCATCCCGTATTTAACTTCTTCGTATTTGTTCTTTTCGTTACCGTTATCAATGTAATCATTAAACATAATGTAATAATAGGAAGGCGGACGAGCATATGGGCCACCTGATGGTAAGTGGTCACCAACGCCCTTAGACATTGGCATTGTAAGAAATGTTGCCCATCGCTTAAATCGCCAATGCGCCACCAAACTTGGGAACTACGATCTTATGTCCCTTGTGCCTGTAATTACACTGGCCCACTCACCCTTTAAACCGGAACACAACAATACCAAGTACTGCTGTTTTGCAGCAGAATGATGAGTGGGTGGTACCTACCCAGACGAGCTTGCACAAAGCTCTACCACCAGTAATCACCACATCGGCCACTATTAAGAAGAAGTACTCGACAATATGTAAATTCAACTGAATTGTTGTGAATGCTTCGACGTCCGTTACGTTCTTTTTTAAATTCTCGGATGACAATTTCGAAACTTTACGAAGATAATCCATAAGCGATGGACAACATTTCTTACAATGCCAATGTCTAAGGGCGTTGGTGTCCACTTACCATCAGGTGGCCCATATACTCGTCCATCTTCCTTTTCTATAAAAAAATAAATAAATAAACAACTTCAAATCAGCAGCGAGTGGAACTATAGTTGTTTTATTACTTTTCACATTAAGGTCATCATCAGCTCGACTGGAAATATCAAATTTCCAATTTTCAGCAATCATTTTTGATAAAGTTCTTAAATCCGTTTGAAGATTGGCAGTGTGAATGTTGTTATACATTTTACGAGCTCGCATTTTTTTTATACAAAAGGAAGGTGGACAAGCATATGGGCCACCTGATGGTAAGTTGTGGCATTGTAAGAATTCGCTTAAATCGCCAATGCGCCACCAACCTTGGGAACTACGATCTTATGTCCCTTGTGCCTGTAATACACTGGCTCACTCACCCTTCAAACCGGAACACAACAATAACAAGTACTGCTGTTTTGCGGCAGAATGTCTCATGAGTGGATGGTACCTACCCAGACGAGCTTGCACAAAGCTCTACCACCAGTTAAAGCTATACCGCAACACTGTAATAGATGTTGCAATATTCATCACGTAGGTCGGCACGTGAAATTTTTTGGTCACTACATCGTAACGTGCTACGATTTTGGTCGCGTGTTCTAAAATCCCATATTGATATTGGATTTTAATTTTTTTATTTCTAGTAGCAATTTTGCTAATTCCCTCATCTTACGTGACACATCAGTTACAAAATGTTCTCCACGATGCTGCCTTAGGTACTGTGCACCGAACATACAGATCAATTTATCACTTTTGGCAACCAAAGATATTTCATCTGGTCTCATGCGAGAAAATACTTTTATCCTCAAATTAGTATCCACCTTAACGGGACATACGAGAAAGTTTTGTGCTTCAACTTGTGCATTGCTTGTTTAGTTATCTTTCTTGCATTGTTATATGTCTCCAAAGTTGTTTCTTATGATAAAAACCATTCTTAATAGAAAACCTACACTTTCTTATTGGCTTAAGTGCAATTTGTGAATTAGTAACATAATTACCCCTTTTCCTTAATTCGAAAAAAGATCTTTTTTCTTTCTACGCTACTTATAGGGTGCAATAACGCTAATTTAACTTCTGGTTCAGAGATATGCTTAAAATAAAAGTTTCACAATAATAACAAAAATCTCTTTCTCTAATGCCTAAAAAACTTTTCAAAAAATCTTCTGTTGTTCTATCATCTGTTGAAATTATTTTCTCTGCTTCTGAATTTTCTTTTTTTAATTCGTCTTTATCTCCACTGCCTTCTTCTGATCTAATTTCTCTTAGAAAAACATTTCCTTGGTTTATTGTATTTATAAGCTTGGCTGAAGATTGGCTTGAAGAAACCTGAAATATGATAATTAGTTTTATAAAAAAAGAAGCTTTTAAAGCAAGCTTTAAAAGCTTCTTTTTCCATAGAATAGCTAATCAGCCATATAAAATACTAATTTTATAGCATATTGTGTACTAACATTTTGCGATCCGTCGAAACATTCACTTTTCATTGCAAGGTCATGTTCGTCATCTGTTGAAGATACATAAGGTGATGGTGGTATAGTCCTGGTCATTAGAAACATCACTTAAGTCAGACTCATTGTCGAATCGTGGTACTATAAATAATAATAATAATGTCCTCCAGACCGATTTCGGCCACGGCGGCCAAGATCAAGAGAGATTAGCCAACTACGCAGGAGATATTATAGTGCACAAGTGTGTGCGCAAACACAGGTGCACTCTCTATTCCCTAACTCTCATAATTCGATGGGACGGCAATCCGACACGACCGGAAAGAGTTCAGGCGCAAGACCAACGGCTTTACGTGCGTTTTGAGGCACGGGAGTGTACACAATTCCATCTTCCAGACTTCGGGCTGCTACTGAGAATTTTATGACCTGGGAATTGAACCCAGTATGGCAAGCCACTAGACCAACGAGGCATCGTGGTACTAGTGATTCACGAATCTTATGGTCAATAAACATACATAATTAATATGCCTGTTACGTAACTGGGTATTTGACCTGTAATTGTTTGGGATGTCAGGCGATCCGACTATTTTATGCGAAGACTCTTTAGGATTAAATAAAGAAGTATTTGGACTTGAGATTCAAAAGTTGCGGGTGAAGACGCACCAGGGGCAGCATTACCAATGTAAATGTGGGTATTTAGGATGGTATTTTCTGGATTATTATCACCGATGCAGACGGAAAGAGAAGGAGATTCATGGGCGATTATAACCACCTACCATCAGATGGCCCATTTGCTCGTTCGACTGTAATATTAAAAAAATCTCGTCCGCCTATCTTGTCTATAAATAAAAAAGAATAACTTTTTAATAACAAATTATTATAAAAATATACCAGAATGGTACATACTTAAATTACTTAGAAACAATGCTGCGTCCGTATATGCGGTTGCGGAATGCGGTTGTCACTTTTACAATAAACGCTAAATTACGAACTATGTTTAGATGGAATACCATCTTATATTATATATATAAATAATATATATATGTTTAAATATATATTAAAAATTGCGCTTGATTCTTCATTGAGCAGTACATTGAGCATCACACTCATCAGCTGGATAGCGGTCGTACAGTAAATAGTCACAAAAATAACAGAAAAAAAACTATTCCGTAGACACCAAAAAACATTGTTTAGATCATCTTGAACACGTTGACTTAGAAACTTAAAATTTGTTATGCTAGTCAATTAAAAATACCCAAAGGAGATAGTAACCACAAAAATGCGGCGCAGAAATTTAAAGCATAGTTTATTTTATCTGTGGTAAAGGGAGGCCAATAAGCCTACGACTCTTAAATGCTACGACTCGGCGACGACGACGAACTCTACAGTAAAATTCAAAAATTGCTATATTATACTTTACTAATCGCGTTTACCATCTATTCCTTCACCGAAGCGCCTAAATTTTGACAAAACGCGTATATCGTCGGAAAATCGAGAGAATTTCACGTGATAAATCGAGAGAATTCTCAAGTACCTTTGAGTGTAAGTCATCTGATTCGATTCTTTCTAAACCGATTTCTAGTTGCTCTGTGACTTTAGTATAGTGTATTTGTTTATTAAAATCACACACACACACACACACTGGTTCCTCCTGGCTGGCCTAGGCCAGTCTACGGGCCTCGGGGTTACCCCCTTTACCCGGGCTACTCCTCACCGACAGGCTCAGCCTGTCGTGTCATTTATTTTTGGCCCAAATTTATTTTTTTATTAAAATCAAGAAGTAAGTCAGCTATACATCTTCTAGCAATATCTATTTCGCAGGCTTCTTTTCCGTTAACCCTCTTGATTTTTGATGACGACTATTTCTACAATGTGAAATTGGACGACGTACTCTCTCGATTAACTTTGATGGTGGGTTACCATTTGAGGGATCAAAACAAACCATTATTTTAAGTGTAAAACAAATGATAAATAGCACCCAATGATTTTTTTTTATAGAACTGGAATGCGGACGAGCATATGGGCCACCTGATGGTAAATGGTCACCAACGCCCTTAGACATTGGCATTGTAAGAAATGTTAACCATCGCTTACATCGGCAATGCGCCACCAACCGTGTGAACTAAGATGTTATGTCCCATGTGCCTGTAATTACACTGGCTCACTCACCCTTCAAACCGGAACACAACCATACCAAGTACTGCTGTTTTGCGGTAGAATATCTGATGAGTGGGCGGTACCTACCCAGACGAGCTTGCACAAAGCCCTACCACCAGTAAATGTATACCATCAGATAGTTATCTGCGTTACCTCACAACCTTCCTGGGCCTGTGCCGAACACTGTTCGCCAAGTGCCACTTGTACCGGTACGCGTCCTCGTATGTGACGTCACACGGGCCGCAGTGGGCGGCGCCGGCGGGCGGCCCGTGGCGCAGCTTGTTGTGGAGCCATAAGCCGTTGTAGCGGTTGAATTTCTTCTTACATATTGTACATTCGCGTTTCGTGTGCTTCTTTCTGGAATATTCGATATTTGAATTTTAATAGACAATTTTCCGAGTGTAAACCCGATTTCAATGGATTTTTACGGGTTTGACCTTGAATAGATACTATATGCTTGCAGTAACAGCCTGTGAATGTCCCACTGCTGGGCTAGTCTCCTCTCCCTTTTTGAGGAGAAAGTTTGGAAATTATTCCACCACCCTGCTCCAATGCGGGTTGGTGGAATACACATGTGGCTGAATTTCAGTGAAATTAGACACATGCAGGTTTCCTCACGATGTTTTCCTTCACCGTAACGCACGAGATAGATTATTATCCCAAATTAAGCTCATGAAAATTCAGTGAGGCTTGCCCGGGTTTGAACCCACGATCATCGGTTAAGATTCACGCGTTCCTACCACTGGGACATCTCGGCTTCTATACACTTGCATTATGTAATAATTAACAAGCCTTATTTATTAATATTATTATAACAAAAAAAAACGTTGAGGATACGAACAAAAAAAAATCTTGCGTCAGAAACGTTTCACGCAAACGTTACAAAAACGTTGCAATAAAAATTCCGACAGCGAAATTTCACCACACATCACACAAACGAAATTTACACACACATAAATAAATAAATAAAAAATCACCTTATATGAGCTACCAGGCTATCCTTCAATTTGTATTTTACACCGCAGTAATCACATACGTACGTCTCGTGGCTGACCTTGTGATGTTGGTAGAACTCACGACGATTGCTGGAAGAGAGAATGAGATTGAATATCGTACCCACGTACAACCCTGGGTAACAGATATTCTACGGGCAAACAGCAATATTTCGTATTATTGTATATCGATTTGAAAGGTGAGCCAGTGTAATTACGAGCACAGGGGGACATGACATCTTCGCTTCAAGGTTCCTTACTGTGCCAATGTCTATGTACGTTGGACATTGGTGACCATTTACCATTTGTTGGCCATTTGCTAACTATGGACATTGGTGACCACTTACCATTCGTTGGCCATTTGTTAACTATGGACATTGGTGACCACATACCATTTGTTGGCCATTTGCTAACTATGGATATTGGTGACCACATACCATTTATTGACCATTTTCTAACTATCGTTGTCTATTGCTAATCGTCGTTCTTTACAATTAATACAAAATGAAATATATATATATCAAAGCAAAACTTACTTAAACAGTCTATCACATTTGAGACACTCGAACGCCTCACTCCCGTGCTGCGCACGCGCATGGCTCGCCTTATCGCCTTCGTTACAACACTTGTAGTCACACAGCTTGCAGTAGTACATATAATAATGACTTAATAGATGCGTTGACAACGTATGCACGTCTGTGAACCTCGATCGGCATATATCACATGAATATGGACCAATTGTCTGAAAGATTATATTATTACAATAGGACATCACATCTTAGTACCCGAGGTTGGTTATTATGATTATGATTTATGGTGACCATTTAACATCAGGTGGCCCACTTGCCTGTACACCTACCTATATATATAATAATAAATAATATTAATATCCCGGAACATTATTCACACACGGCCATCTGATCCCAAACTGAGCAGAGCTCGTGCTATGGAAACCAGACAACTGATATACTACATATACTACTTTTCTTTTGTGAATACATACTTATATAGATAATTACACCCAGACTCGGGACAAACAGACATGTTCCTGCACACAAATGTCTGTCCTGGGTGGGAATCGAACCCACAATCATCGGCGTGAAAGTATCTTCTCGCCGTTTTAGTTGTACTCCATATTTGGCATGACGAAATCATAACAATTTAATATTAGATTATTATAATACATTAATAAATCAGTCAGTACAGGGTACTCAAGCAATTGTGACGTGTCGTAAATAAAAATATATTATTCCATCGGTGTTTGAGTATTGGCTAGCCTCATACCTATACATACATACATACATATAGAAGCCGAGATGGCCCAGTGGTAAGACCGCGTGAATCTTAACCGATGATCGTGGATTCAAAACCGGGCAAGCACCACTGAATTTTCATGTGCTTAATTTGTGATTATAATTCATCTCGTGCTTTACGGTGAAGGAAAACATTGTGTGGAAACCTGCATGTGTCTAATTTCACTGAAATTCTGCCACATGTGTATTCCACCAACCCGCATTGGAGCAGCGTGGTGGAATAAGCTCCAAACCTTCTCAAAAAGAGGAGAGGAGGCCTTTAGCCCAGCAGTGGGACATTCACAGGCTGTTACGGTTAGCCTCATACCTGGATCCTGAATATTATATGCCTCAGTATCTCAAGATAGCCTACCCCCCAATATAAAAAAAAGAAGTATTCTTTTCATACCTCATCATGATTCTGATTATTGTGATCCATCAGAGAGCTTCGATCTTCAAATCTTCGTACACACGACGGACATTTAAACTCGCTAGTCTTATACGATTCGTCATTCCTACATTCTTCTATCACATCTTGCAATGTTCTAATATTGAACGAAACTCTCTTAAATATATCGTGACCTTGAACTTTTTTGAACTTTGGTTCTCTATTTAGCAACACGCGTCTCTTCGCCCATTTATTTCTGACTTTTTTCGAATCACTGTCTTCGAGTAGATTTCCTTCAACGCACCCATTCACGTCGGTCGCACCATCGAAGATTACGTCATTTTTGATTACGTCATCGTTTTCCGTGTTCATCTGGTGTTCTGCATTTTCTCCTGTCAAGTATATCGTCTCGGGATTCGAATCGCTGATAACGACCGTCGTCAAACTTGATAGTGAGATGATGTTCTGGAAACAATAGAAAAAAAATAGGGGCACATTCTCGTTTCCCCAGCCACTGCGCGTCCGTGGTATCCACCATGCACTGTACTATCATCTGCATAGCAATGAATGTTCCCGAGAGAGAGCATATCATTGATATGCAAAAGAAACAGAGTGGGAGATAGCACAGATCCCTGGGGGACCCCAGCATTCACTACATAGAATTGTGAAGCGCAACCATCAACTAAAACACGAAGGCTGCGCTTGTGTAGGAAGCTGGCAATCCAGGTGCAAAGCTGAGCAGGCAGACCATATGCCGGCAGCTTGGAGAGAAGACTTCTGTGCCAGACCCTGTCGAAAGCCTTGGAGATATCGAGGCTGACAGCCAACGATTCCCCATGCTTGTCGATAGCTTCACCCCAGAGGTGTGTTACGTACGCTAGAAGATCACCTGTAGACCGTTTTGGTCGAAATCCGTACTGACGATCATTAATTAAACAGTGATCTTCTAGGTAATGGATCAGTTGGTTGTTAATAATCCGTTCCATCACCTTACAAAGTACTGAGGTGATAGCTATTGGCCGATAGTTTGCCGGGTCAGACCGATCCCCTTTTTTGGGAACCGCTTGCACATTAGCTCTTCTCCAAGCCTCCGGCACACATCCCGAAGAAAGAGAAAGTTGGAACAGGCGCGTTAACACGGGAGACAGCTCCGCCGCGCACTTCTTCAGCACTATGGCTGGTATTCCATCGGGACCGCTAGCTTTCCGTACATCAAGTGATTGCAGCTCCGCTCGCACATCACGCTGCCTGATTTTGATGTCAGGCATCGTGTGGCCACAAGAAGGTATTACTGGTGGCAGAGCACTACAATCATCGATGACGGAGTTGTCGGCAAAGAGTTTAGCCAGGAGATCAGCTTTCTCTTGCGGGCTGTGAGCTAGCGATCCGTCCGGACTTCTGAGCGGTGGCAGCGAAGGTTGGCAGAAATTGTTTTGCACAGACTTGGTCAGACGCCAGAAGCTACGGGAGCCCCTAGGATGTGAAATAAGGTCTTGACCAATCTGTACAATGCGCTGTGCATCCGCTCTCGTGTAAGCCTTCCTACAGGACTTGGAGTTTTTATTGTAAATTGCTTTCAGTGAGTCAATGTTAGATGCCCCGCTAATGCAGCCATTGATCCACTCGCGATATGCCGCCTGCTTAGATGATACAGCGTCGGCACATTCGCGAGTGAACCAACGGTTACGCGCACCCCTACTGTCGAGATCTGAGCTAGGAATGTAGTATTTCATTCCCACCATGATCTCGCCAGCAACAGCAGCGGCACTAGCTGTCGGGTCATTCCCACTGAAGCAACGTTCCTTCCAAGGGACTGACGCATAGTAATCGCGCATACCGTCCCAATCTGCCGACTTGTAGTGCCAAACGCGACGTTTGCATACCGCTGGTGGCGGCAGCTTGGCCTGTGGCACTTTGGTAGATATGAGGCTGTGATCCGAAGAACCAAGTGGAGCTTGAACCACAACCTGATATTCCACCGGGTGAGAAGTTAGCAGAAGGTCCAGTAGAGAAGGCGCTTGCCCATCAATGTCAGGGATCCTGGTGGGCTGATCAACCAGTTGGGTCAAGTCATGTGTGAGAGCAAAAGCATGAGCAGTCCTTCCAGCATGGTCAGTTTTGAGGGATTTCAACCATGATTCATGGTGAGCATTAAAATCCCCCAAAAACACCAATTCCGCGTTAGGAAACTGCTCCTGCGCAGCATCTGCCACCCGACTAAGATGGTCGAATAATCGGCTTGTCTCCAAGTCACCATTGTGGGATCTGTAGAGGCACACGTAGACCCGACTCTGACGAACCAGATCCACACGTACCACCAACATGGAGAAGGAGGGGTCCTCCAAGCAGCGCAGTCGGTGACAGCAAACATCCGTCCTGACGAATAAGCATACTCCGGCTTTCGCTTTGAAGGATTCTTCAAGCATGTAGCCGGGATAATTAAGGTAGCTGGTATCGGCAGGACGGAGTATTTGTGTCTCCGTTAGAAACATCATTGCCGGCCGTGCTGTCTCGAGATGGTGATGGACAGCGTTGAGGTTAGCGTGGAGTCCACGGATGTTAGTGAACTCGACCTCAAACAGCGTGGGTATGGTGGGGGTGTGCACCGCTGTACGACCGTCATTCCTGCTTTGATGCGCTACCATATGGGAAGAAAAGAGAGGAAAAGAGACGTGAAGCGAGCGACGTATTGCCACGATAGGGATGGGCAAAGTGTGGAGGCGTGTTTCCCCAAGTGGTTGCCAAAAGGGAAACCACACTGACCCACCGGACGGAAGGGCCCCCGAACCCCCCCGGAAGTGGCCGCCGGGACCCCACCTTCCGGTCACCAACCGGCACGACGGTCCACCCCGAGATTATGCGTGGCCTGGTGGGGCAGCCTCGCGTGCTGGTTAGGCACGCTTGGGCCCCTGTACTATGCCACGGGCGGCCAGCGGAATAGCCGTTTCTTCGGGTCTCCCTGCCCGGCAGGGCAATACAGTTTCCCCCGGCATTGGTTCAGCAGCCGTCTCCACTGGACCAACACCCATCGCGGCAATGCTCGCTCGGGCACTGGCTGTACGCTGGCTGACCTCGAAACGCGGCTGCAAGCCACTTCACGAGATTTTCACCATGCGTACGGTGGTAACAAGCCAGGCGGATGTTTATCATCCTACCACCAGATGATATCCCTTAGTCGCCTCTTACGACACCCATGGGAAAGGGGCAGTGAAATGTATTCTTTCTCCGTCACTGCACGGATAAACACGGTTTCACACAAAGGTTACAAAAAACGTTGCACAAAAATCCGACATTAAAATTTGAGCAAGTGAGCTCATGTACCGATCACACGCACACACTAACGCACTCACAATAACTAATCTCACGGTGACGTCATCACGCCCGAACTCTCAGTTAGCCGCGTACCGCGCGCTAAAATATTTACACATCAATATAAATGATTTAAGTTAAAACATTTAATATATTTAGCTATTGGTCGAAAAAGATACACACACGCACGCACACACACACACTCACACACCCTTATATCGTAATACATAATATAACTCTATTGGTTTATGTGTGCCTTCGGCATAATCTTTAACCGACTTCGAATTTAAATTATTTATTTGCAAAGTTGTAGGTTAATTTTTGATGTTACAATTGTTAAAATCCCGCCAAAACAACCATAAGATGGTATGCAAATGTCATATTGGTATGGTACCATACGGTATGGTATCTATGGCATAGTAAATTACGAACAATGCCCACAAAATGCCCACTTTCAACGCGACACATCCCACGCACGTAATATTATGTTTTGACCATTTCATTAATCTTGGGGCCATTAGGGAAAAGAAGTATCGGCAGACCAACGAAACGGTGGGCTGATGATATCGTTAAGAAAGCAGGGCAAGACTAGATGATTCTGGCCAGAGATAGAGGATTCTGGAAGGAGAAAGAGGAGGCCTTCACCCAATCGAGATCCACATTACAAGATAATAACTAACCACACTAATACTAGATTAATAAGTTAAAATATATACTGACACGACTTAGAAACATTTGAATTATAAACATTTCAATGTGGAATAAAATGTTTACTATACTATCAATATTGGGCATCCAAAAATATCATCCAAAAAAGTAGGAGTTTCTTAGTTCGGTTGTTTTTTTTTTTATTTGTCACTTTATAAGTCACTTATAAACCGATATGTATTATCTTCTATGTGGTATGGTATATTTACGGTTTGATCACATTTAAATTTGAACAAAAAAGAGGTATAAAGGGTGGAAAAATACGGGGATGAAATTTTCATTAACAAAGCATTTACACTCAGAAAGTATCATTTGGTGAAATCGTTTTTTTTTTGTTAAAATATTTTTTTCGACATCTTCAACAACCATCGTCATATTTCTACAAAACTTTATTAAATTACACCTAAACCTATCCGTGAAAAATTCCGTCCATTGATAAAAAACCGTCTGAAAATCCGTTCGGAAGTATACCTAGGCGAATGTAATCAGATTAATGATTACGATTACAAAGTGTAATCATCAATCACGACTATAATTAGTTAATAATTAGTTCTTACAATTACATTTTTTATGCCTCGTTGGTCTAGTGGCTTGATGTAAGGCCGCAGACCCGGAGCTGCTGGGTTCAATTCCCAGGTCGGGTCAATATATGTTACTGGGTTTTTTTTTGTCAGAAAATTCTCAGTAGCAGCCCGGAGTCTGGAAGTTGGAATTGTGTTCACTCCCGTGCTTAGGACAGCACGTAAAGCCGTTGGTCTTGCGCCTGAACTCTTTTCGGTCGTGTCGGATTGCCGTCCCATCGAATTATGAGAGTTAGGGAATAGAGAGTGCACCTGTGTTTGCGCACACACTTGTGCACTATAATATCTCCTGCGTAGTTGGTTAATCTCTCTTGAGATTGGCCGCCGTGGCCGAAATCGGTCTGGAGAACATTATTATTAATAACATTTTTTATGTATAATATTTCTTATACAACTTACTTGTTGAGTTTGCAGCATCTCATTCGCTTTTCTTATTCTATTCTGAAATTTTTCAACGTTTCGCAGCAACGCGTCACATTCCCAGCACACGAGCGTCGTATCGAACGTATTGTTGTACTGGAAAAACAACGTACACAGATTATAAATGTATTAATATAAAAAAAAAAATCTCTACTTCGGTTTTGTACGTAACGTTGTGTATGCGTCTATCTCTTTGCTCTTATACCGCGACAATTATAAATCGGGGTCTCTTTCTCTCCTCTATACTTCTTATCTTTCATCTCTCTCACGCAGCGAAATGTACCCAAACGTGACGCGTCCTTGAAACTTTACGCTCCACTTTTATATGTATGTAGGCGAGTATACGGAACACCTGATGGTAAGTGATCACCATCACGCATAGACATTGGCGGTGTAACAAATATTAACCCATCCCTTACATCACCAATGCGCCACCAATCTTGGGATCTAAGATGCCGTCTCTTGTGCCTGTACTTACACTGTACAGTACAGTAACAGCCTGTTAATGTAACACAGCTGGTAACGCCTCCTCTACCTTTTGAGAAGGTTTGGAGCTTATTCCACCACGCTGCTCCAATGCGTGTTAGTAGAATACACATGTGGCAGAATTTCAGTGAAATTAGACACATGCAGGTTTCCTCACGATGTTTTCCTTCACCGTCAAGCAGTCACATTGTATTCACTTTTATTATTTGGTAATTATATCTTCGTTTACCTTTTACTGCAATGACTGTAACGTTTGTGTTGGCAGCATATGTACAAGGCGTGGACTGAAAAGCAGCCTAGCTGAGACTACGACCTTTTCACCAAATCATCAAATATCATATTGTTAACTCATTTTTTTATGGTTTTGTACCTTAATTTTGTCTTTGTTTCTTTTTGGTGAATAAAGTTACTTATTATATATATATAGACATATATAACATGGAGTTTAAACAAAAATGAAACCCGCTGACCTGCTCTTCGTAGTTATCATATAGCAACTTCTTATATATAGAAACATATCTATCAATTGGATACATTTTCCTTCCAACACTGAGGCATATGTTACATTGCAAACAGTTATCTTCGACTTTGATTTCATCTTTGATGATTACATCCCCATCCTGGTCCTGAAATGAGAATCAGCTTTGAGAAATTGAGAAAAGCGTTTATTTTCATTTTTATCTTTTTTATATTTGGTTTTTACTTATTATTTATATTATATATACATTTTATTTATAAAACCTTATTCTATCACATGTGTCAAATTCAACAAAATTAGACACATGCGGGTTTCCTCACGATGTTTTCCTTCACCGTTAAGCACGAGATGAATTATAAACACAAATTAAGTGCATGAAAATTCAGTGGTGCTTGCTTAGGTTTGAACCCACGATCATCGGTTAAGATTAACGCGTTCTAACCACTTCTAATTAAATAATGGAACCTAACAATAGTTAACAGAAGTAGCAACATACAGTTACAGTACAGTATCAGCCTGTGAATATCCCACTGCTGGACAAAGGCCTGGAGCTTATACCACCACGCTACTCTAATGCGATTTGGTGGAAATTTATGTGGAAGAATTTCGGTGAAATGAGACACATGCCTTCCCACGATATTTTCCTTCACCAAACACGAGTTGCCGTGGAGTACCGGCTTAGAATAGTACACTAGTAGTGTCGTGAGAGGCGACTGAGGGAAAGGGAAAGGGGGGATGGGCAGCAGCGTACCCCCCATAAGCATCTTACCCCCTACTGCGCTCGCCAACACGCCTGCCCAGCGTGGCGAGTATGGGCAAAACCTCTCAATGGTAAATGCGCCAAAAAAAGGCCCCCAGTTACCGGCAAGCCCGCTAGGCCCGACCAAGGTAGCGGTCGCGGTATCGGCAGGGCAGGGGGTGCAAAGAATCACCGGTTCATGGCAGGCTACCATAAAAGGCGTACTAAACATGGCAACGTACAATGGACGCTCGTTAAGGCTGGACCATCACCTCGCCGAATTAGAAGTAGAGCTAAGTCATATAAACTGGCATATACTGGGGTTATCTGAAGTCCGAAGACAGGGGGAGGACACGATAACTCTAGAGTCCGGTAACTTACTCTACTTCCGCGAAGGTGATAACCTCTCCCAGGGTGGTGTCGGTTTTCTGGTCAAAAAGGATCTCATTAGCAGCATTGTGGAAATCAGTAGTGTGTCGAACCGGGTAGCGTACCTTGTCCTAAAACTCTCCGACAGGTACTCTCTGAAGGTCGTACAGGTATATGCGCCAACTTCGGCATACTCTGATGATGTGGTCGAAGCGATGTACGAGGACATCGCAAAGGCCCTCAACAACACCTCGAAGGCCCACTACAATGTTGTTATGGGAGACTTTAATGCTAAAGTGGGAGTACATAATAGCGGTGAATCGAAAGTTGGACCTTACGGCTTGGGCTGCAGAAATCACAGGGGGAAAATGCTGGTAAACTTTCTCGAAGCGAAGGGGCTCTTTTTGATGAATTCTTTCTTTCAAAAGAAGCCCCAGAGGAGGTGGACCTGGCGAAGCCCCGATAACGTGACAAGGAACGAGATAGATTTTATCATTTCGAATAAAAGGCACATATTTAGAGATGTCTCAGTGATCAACAGGTTTAATACCGGAAGTGATCACCGCTTGGTTCGAGGCACTCTAGATATCGACTTTAAAGCTGAAAGATCGCAAATGATGAGGTCTACTCTCCGACCTACCATGCTCCAAGCTGCTCAAGGTGCCGAAAAGTTCCAAATGGAACTTCAAAATCAATTTACCGCGTTGGAAACCGTAAGCAGTATTGATGAGAAAACCGACACGCTGGTCAAAATACTGCAAAACACATCCCGCAAGTGTTTTCCGCCACAGAAAAGAGACAACGCACCAAAACTCTCTGCTGAGACACTCGAGCTCATGAGGAAACGACGAGAACTACCATCGTTTTTGTCAGATAAGGCCTTAAACCGAGAAATAAAAACGCTGACGCGACGCGATCTCCGATGCTCCAATACCCGTGCCATCAAGGCTGCGATTGAGCAAAATCGGGGATCGAAAATGTTCGCTCGCAAGTTTGGGAGGCCGCGTCTTACAAAACTTAAAACTGAAAATGGTGGGGTCATTACCTCTAGGCCTGAGATTGTCGGAGAAGTAGAGAGGTTTTATGGGCAGTTGCTCTCTTCAAGATCGGATAAACCTGTGGGAATCAGTCCTGATGACCAGCGCGCCCCTCTTACGCGCCATTACTCCGAGGAGCTCCCGGTCGTTGACCAAAGCGAGATTAGGGCGGCTCTAGAACAGCTTAAAAACAACAAAGCTCCGGGAGATGACGGAATCACAACAGAGTTGCTTAAGGCAGGCGGGACTCCGGTCCTGAAAGAGCTAGCAAGCCTCTTTAATTCCGTCATCCAACATGGCAAGACCCCGGAAACGTGGAGCGGGAGTGAGGTGGTACTGTTTTTTCAAGAAAGGTGATAAAACCCTCTTGAAAAACTACAGACCAATCTCTCTCCTGAGTCACGTGTATAAGCTGTTCTCAAGTGTCGTCACGAACCGTCTCGCCAGACGACTTGACGAGTTCCAGCCCCCAGAGCAAGCCGGCTTTCGATCACGCTACAGCACCGTGGACCACATTCATACTGTTCGGCAGATTGTGCAGAAGACCGAAGAGTACAATCAGCCGCTGTGTATGGCATTTGTGGACTACGAGAAAGCCTTCGACTCCATCGAAACCTGGGCAGTGCTCGACTCATTGCAGATATGTCATATCGACTGGAGATACATCGAGGTACTGAGATGTCTATACAACGCCGCTACAATGACTGTCCACATCCAGGACTGTAAGACGAAGGCGATCCAACTGCGCAGAGGGGTGAGACAGAGGGATGTCATATCTCCGAAACTGTTCACCAACGCGTTGGTAGACGTGTTCAAGACGCTGGATTGGACTGGATGTGGAGTCAATGTAAACGGCGAGTACATCTCACACCTTCGATTTGCCGATGATATCGTCATCATAGCGGAGTCGCTGGAACAACTAACCAGAATGCTGCGTAGCCTTAGTGAATCTTCCCGGCGTGTCGGTCTCGGTATGAACTTGGACAAGACCAAGGTCATGTTCAATAGGCATGTTGTGCCGGGACCGATATACGTCGAAGGGAAACCTCTCGAAGTTGTTAGGGAATATACCTACCTAGGACAGGTTATACAAGTCGGTAGGAACAACTTCGAGAAGGAAGCCGATCGAAGAATTCGCTTGGGATGGGCAGCATTTGGCAACCTTCGTCAAGTCCTCACGTCGTCCATACCGCAATGTTTGAAGACGAAAGTCTTCAATCAATGCGTCTTACCTGCCATGACATACGGTGCCGAAACGTGGACACTAACTGCAGGACTAGTCCACAAATTCAAAGTCGCTCAGCGTGCTATGGAGCGAGCTACGCTCGGAGTATCTTTGAAGGATAAGATCAGAAATGAGATTATCCGGAAAAGAACCGGAGTCACCGACATAGCTTGCAAAATTAGTAGGCTGAAGTGGCAGTGGGCTGGTCACGTATGTCGTAGGACCGATGGCCGTTGGAGCAGACGAGTCTTAGAGTGGAGACCGCGGATCGGCAAACGCAGCGTAGGGCGCCCTCCAGCCAGGTGGACCGATGACCTTAAGAAGGTGGCGGGCACCGACTGGATGCGGAAGGCGGAGGACAGGGAGCTTTGGCGCACCTTGGGAGAGGCCTATGTTCAGCAGTGGACAAACTGATTGGCTGTTGATTGATTGATTGAAACACGAGATGAATTATAAACACAAATTAAGCACATGAAAAAGTGAATTTGAACCCACGATCATCGCTTAAGACTCACGCGTTCTAACCACTTCCATCTCGGCAATTTTAACTCCCTTGAATAGATTATATAAAACATCTTACCATTTCTATATTCACTTGAAATAACGGATGTTCTAGTTCGGTAGCGTCATTACCAATTTCATCTTCTTGTTTAATTCTGTATTTTAGAAATTTATTATTATGAAAATCTGAAAACGAAAATGTTTCGTTGTTAGAAATGAGATCAGTAACGTATTACCAACTATCTGTTACTGTTTAATAAGTGTCATTACTTTTCTAGAATAAGTTAGTCTATCTTTGACAAACGAAGTATTTTTTTTATAGAATAGGAAGGCGGACGAGCGTTTGGGCCACCTGATGGTAAGTCACCAACGCACATAGACATTGGCATTGTAAGAAATGTTAACCATCGCTTACATCGCCAAAGCGCCACCAACCTTGGCAACTAAGATGTTATGTCCCTTGTGCCTGTAATTACACTGGCTAACTCACCCTTCAAACCGGAACACAACATTACCAAGTACTGATGATTTGCGGTAGAATATCTGATGAGAAATTAATTTTGAGAGAATTTTGCTTAATAATCCAAAATACCCGTTTATCCGAAAACTGGTTCTTGTGGGATTCTTAGCCACTAAAACCCTAACGGTCATCCTCGATACGGATCAGAGAAGCTGGATCGTTTCAACATACGCTGTGTGACACTGATTGCTTACGAGCAGGGTATCCCGTCTGTAATCCTCAGAGCCGAAACAGGACTAAAGCGATCCTCGCCGGAGCATCTGCCCCAAGGTCACGGCCACGTCCTATCTTATAAACACCCCCACCCCCAAGTCATAACACAGAACTACCACTGTAAAACTTTTCAACTTACCACTAATTCTAGAACACGATGGAGTCACATTGTTGTGTAACCCACTCGGTTTGCATGCTGAACTGATTACGTCATCGACGCTGTCCCTCTTCAAATCTGATTGAGCAAACGTCGAAGCCATAGATACCACATTTTCATTTGCACCCAACGATTGACATTGTAGATCAGATAACTTAAAAAACACGAAATCAATCAGTTGGATAGAATTATTGATTGCACAATGTTTGGACAAAATTTTGAACAAATTGGAGAAATCATTACTATGTACCTATTTAAATTTGGCGGGAGGTCCAATAATAACCCTGTAATATTAAATAGGTACTTATTATGAATATTTACCCACCGTCGCTTATCTACCCAATGTTTTATATGTCTAGTGCAATAAAGAATTTCACACATAATACACCCACACCATCTCGTCACAGTTACAAGTATTTTGAAACGTTATTTTTTAGACTACTATTCATAGATCGTCCGTGAAAAAGATCAAGCTAACTTGTACAGGGTGTAATATAAATACGGCAGCGTCGAGTTTGTTGTCTTACACTTCTTAACTATTCAACCGTTTTTTGTACATACGAACATAACACCTTTATAGGACAAAAACTCTACATGTGAGTTTTTTTTTTAAATGTAGCGCTTGACTGTTATCACACCTGATGGAAAGTGAGATACAGTCTAAGATGGAGCGCGCTTGCCTAGAAGATGCCTATTCACTCTGGACTTGAAGGTACCCATATTGTAGGTGGTGGGGAAAACGGAGGTCGGGAGGGTATTCCAGACCTTGGTGGTGCGTATCAAAAACGAGGAAGCAAATCGTTTCGTACGATCGAATCGAGGTATATTCGAGATGAATAGGCTTTGATACCGTTTGACCGGTCACCATAACATTCATGTAGTTACATCCTATTAATATTTTAAAAGCGAAAGTTTGTAAGGATGGATAGATGGATCTTTGTTACTCGTGGAATAATAACAGAACTGATACGGATTAAATTTGGAATAGGCTGGCTTTATACTGACGTAACACATAGAATTCCAATATAATAATATCCTGGTACCTCTCGCACTCAAGTTAGCAAGGAAGCCAGTATATGTACTAGATGTAAATTTTGCAGGATACAATTGTTATATCGTCTATGATCATAACAATTGCTATAAAAAACATAACGGTAAGAACGCGTGAATCTTATCCGATGATCGTGGGTTCAAACCCGGGCAAGCACCAGTGAATTTTCATGTGCTTAATCTGTTATTATAATTAATCTCGTGCTTTTACGGTGAAGGAAAACATCGCGAGGAAACCTGCATGTGTCTAATTTTACTGAAATCCTGCCAAACGTGTATTCCACCAAACCGCATTGGAGAAGCGTGTTCGAATAAGCTCCAAACCTTCTCCTCAAAAAGGGAGAGGAGGCTTTAGCCCAGCAGTGGGACGTTCACAGGCTGTTACGATTAAGGTATATAATTATATAAACAAAGTCTAGAAATAGATAATAACAATAAAACAGTACGCCAGTATAGCCGTGCCATTGGAAAAGAAAACCACTTGCAACAAACAAATTTCTTGTGCCGAAATAAATTGTGAAGAAACTCTTTAAATAGTTTTTTTAATTTCTGTTTAGTCGTTACTTATGTGCTTGCTGTGATCTCCTTTAATTGAAGGAGCACATATATTTTAAAATATTATTCCACGATGTAATGTACTCGTAAGTTTTTTTACATTCTCCGAAATGTATCCGATAGAAGACTGCAAGCGATGCAACCACACGTCGATGTTCAAGACTTTGGAGTCTAGACTCGACCAATGTGTCTCCTATCAGCCTCCTGGCACGTTTTTCAATCAACTCTAGAGCCGAAGGTGGTGCTTAGCAGAGCCGTCCCAAAGGTGAGAGCAGTACTCCATACAAGATCTCACTTGTGCTTTGCATAAGCTGAGCAATTGTTCTGGAGTAAAGTAACGTCTCACCCTGGAGAGGATACCAAACTTTTGGCTGGACTCAATAAAAGAGTCGAAATTTAAAATCGACGTGAGAGTAACGCCAAGAAGGTCAAGGTGGTCAGTTATAGGTACGGACACATTTCGGAAAGAGGGAGGTAGCTGGAATTCCCTTTTTTTGTAAAGTGTATCCTTTGTTGGAGATCCTACTATAACAAATAGAACTGGCCGTTAACAATGTTACGCCATTATTTCGACCTTCCAGAAAAAAAACAAATGATTACCGGATCATCGCGAGCAGTCACTTCTTCGCTTGTGTTTGAATCATAATTTATCAGAATCGATATTGTGTCTTCTGTTTCTTGATCTGTGATACATTTACGTTTTTTCATTTGGTCATCAGCTTTCAGCCGTTCAAATGTTCTGTAAGGAAATTATGTTTTGGATAACATACGGCAGCTTTTCTCCACTTGGGCAAAATTATTTACTTGGTGGTAAAGCACAAGAGACATAACATCTTAGTTCCCAAGGTTGGTGGCGCATTGGCGATGTAAGCAATGGTTGACATTTCTTACTTCGCCAATGTCTATGGGCGGTGGTGACCACTTAGAATCAATTAAGAACGGATCGTTCGAAATTCAAACTTTAAGGGAAATGAGGAGTTTTAACTATGTAGTTTACGAGTACGAAGTCGGCACGAGACATTAAAATATATGATAGATTTATATTTGAACTTACTTAACTTGTAATTTTGGGGGACTTTGTCGTGAAGCAGAACATTCCGGAGCTTCTAGCGGCGAATCTGGGGACAAAAAATTAATAAATCAATTAAAAAGTACTAAATTGTCTATGGTTTCTTTATATTGATTGGACATTGGCTTTGTGTAAGCTCGTTTGAGTAGATACCACCAACTTATCAGATATTCTACAGCAAAACAGCAGTACTTGGTATTGTTAATTTCTTGTTTGAAGAGTGAGTGAGCCAGTGTAATTACAGGCACAAGGGACATAACATCTTAGTTCCCAAGGTTGGTGGCGCACTGGCGATGTAAGCGATGGTTAACATTTCTTACAATGCCAATGTCTATGTGCGTTGGTGACCACTTACCATCACGTGGCCCATATACTCGTCCACCTACCTATTTAATAAAAAAAAACTGCCAAAATAATAAATGTAAATAGTATAGTTATATATATGTAAATAGTATAGTTACAAGACCAAATACACATAGTGACCACAACGCAAACAATTGTAGGAATCAATTAGGTAATAACAATATAATAATAATTTTCATTATGAATGAATGAAAGACATAATGAATGAACGAATAAATTTATTTCTCCATAATATTACAAAGCATCTTATCAACTAAATACAATATCACATCCTGGCACATAAAAAAAAATCTATAACCCAGAGACAATGAAGTCATTTATTAATACAGCGAAGCCTGGTTAAGTGGGACCTGGATAAGTGAGAAATTATTATTGAGAGTTGCAACGTGCGGTCCGCATTATTGGCGACGTAAAGGTCACTAACATCCTCGAACCTTTACAATTGCGTCGAGAGATAGCTGCGCTGAGCGCTTTCTATCGACTGTATCACGGCGAGTGTTCCGAGGAATTATTTTCCCTAATTCCTGCTTCCCCCTTCCTTCACAAGTCTACGCGTGCTGGCTCTCGATGTCACCGACTAACTGTGACATCAATTCCATCGTGCACAAAGAAATTTGGCAACTCCTTTCTTTGTCGCACTTCCAAGAAATGGAATTCCTTACCAGCTCACGTATTCCCCTCCTCTTACGACCCGGGTTCCTTCAAACGAGGCGTGAAGAGGCATCTTGCGGGCCGGCAAGGCGAGGGCGGCTAGTGCAGAACCTTCTTCCCGACTGTACTGGCCGTCTTCGCGTTTGGACTCTACTACCACTTAACATCAGGTGGAGTAGAGTCATTTGCCATCCCGGCAAATAAAAAAAAAAAAAAAAAAATGAGGTCCCGGTTCTTGTTCAATTAAATTACCTCTGTCAATGGGACTCTTTGAACCTGGGTTGGAATGATATTTGAATTCTAAGACTTTTCCGATGTTTACCTCTATAAGTGAGACAAATGAATCAGATTCTAACACGTCTTGACATGTTTGTTTACGTACATTTTTACCAAAAAACAAGGGAATAAAAGTGTACATAATGTCCAAATGTAAATATAAAACGTTATCAGTCTCTAAAAATGGAATAATTGCACATTTCGACCTTTGTAAATGAGACAAGTATAATTTTAAACCTGCTTAATAGGAAAACTGGATTATTGGATAAATAATTGGTACATATGTCTTGGTCCCTTGGGATCCCAATTAACCAGGTTTAACTGTATTATGCAATTCATTACTGCGCTTCTCATGTTTTCAAAAATGGCTTCAATTTTGACACCACACCTTGAGACCACGCCTTGGCAAACAGCTAGGTGGTGTGACGATATACGTGTGGAGATTGAGAGCTGAAGATTGAGCTCAGTGGCGTGCCATTCGAGAGGCCATGTCGAGGACGAGAAAAGGATGATGATGATGACATTTTCAATGGAGAAAATACAGATATGTTACAAGTCTATTGTAGTTTGCTTCGAACATGATTTCATCTCACTCTGATGGTTTGCTTTGTTTTTTTTTAATTTCATAGTTTTCATTGTTGTACATAGCGGATCTGCAAAAAAAAGACAAGTAAGTTTTTAATATTATACTTAGTTCTTACTTATAAAGGTCATATATAACCTAAGCCCGTTTGGTATGTAAATATATAATAATCATAATGTACGAAAGAGCAGGTACATAAAGTAGGCCATTGTGACATTAAATAAGACCCGTGGTTTGTCTTTTATTGTATTTCATACAAAATATACACATATCTTGATTTTAAACTACACATTAAGTATATAAAAATTAAAAAAAGAAAAAAAATTGTCTATGATCATTGTGACTATGATCACATCTCGATATCTTTCATAGGGTGATATTGATAAGATTCAGACAGTCCACCTCAGGCTGCGTGAGAGCAATTTCTATGTCAGTTAACTCAGTGATGATTAATACATTAATTATTAATAGTATATAGGTGTATATACAAAGACTAGAGACCAATAACCAAAGACCAATGACCAAAGGAATAAATATTGGTTCAAGGGGGTCAACAATGGTAGAATAACAGATGGTGCTTACAATCACATTTATGCCATTTTTATGTTAATGAGTACCGACCTTTAAATGATTTGAAACTGTCACTTTGTTGAAATGCACTTATCTCTTCTTCACATTGATTTATCAATCTTTGACTTTTTTCAGCGTCTGGTCGAAAGACATTAGCAGGAGTTTATCTCTCATATGTTTGCAAGCAAACTTTGTAAACAACAAAGTATGACCCTCATTCGAGACACACCTATTGTAGTATATTCTAAATTTCATGTCATTTCGAAGCTGAAATTTTAATTATTAAGCAATTAGTTAGTGAACAACATTATTTCCATACATTCCTATAAGAAACATTTTGAAGTAGATACATTTAACATAAAATTATTATAATTATTACAAAAGATAACTTTTTCTAAGCAATTAGAAGTACACCATCAAATAAATGACTAGTAAATATTTGTTAGTTTATATTGATATTTGTTAAACAGAACTTACATTATTGAACAAAAATTAAAGGTATTTGTTGGTGTGATTCAGCAAGGTGTGTCAGATATGCCACATGCCCTTCACATCGAAGGTTGTGGGTTCGATTCCCACCCAGGACAGACATTTGTGTGCATGAATATGTCTGTTTGTCCAGAGTCTGGGTGTAATTATCTATATAAGTATGTATTTACACAGAAAAGCAGTATCAGTTGTCTAGTTTTCATAGCAGAAGCTTTGCTTAATTTAGGATCAGATAGCCGTGTGTCAATAATACCCACAATATTAATATTATTAAGAACTTAATCGATATTGGTTAATTTTTCTTATTTTTACGGCATCACATTTTTCAAAATAATTAAAAGAAAGTACATGGCCCAGCCAAAACCAATATATAACTAATTGTTGTCCGAACCAATTCCTGCATGTCTCATGTCTCACGCTATACATGTATATATGGTCGTATCGAACTCACATGACAAGCATAGTTGTTTATTAAAGGCTTTTTAAGTTTATCTATGCTTATATAATTTTTTATAGATTAATACAACTAGATATTTATAATAATGAATAACAAAATTCTTACCACATAATTAGCATTGTGTGATAATAGTACAGCCAGCAATGGGCTCTCCATACTGAGATTATGTCGTCTTATTCTTTTAACAGAGTTCCCACGACAGGAGCTTCTCATGTACACCAGCTTCAGTATTTAACATAAAGAAGGAATCAACTAAAAATAAGATGTGATGATATGCAAGTTAAAGTCACATACCTTAAAATATATCTATAATATATTTAAAAATATATTAAATTAACTTTTTTCGACTCCAACTTCATACCTGAGTTTCAAACCCCATGAGGCTATCCAACGCAAATGTATTTTTTGATGATTTGCAGACAGCGAGAGCATGAGATTCCTCGTCAACTTTTCATTTTTCATTCCACAGTTAATCCACCTCATATTTCTTCACAAAACAAATCCGAAACGCAATGCAAATCAGAGTCTCGTGTTAAAAGAAACGTATCAAACGTAGAAGAAGGTATCAGTCCAGTCAGTATATATAAGCGTAGATAAAAATTGTTCGAAACTAATCACAAAACACAAACACAGAACGCAACGAATAATCAATGACTTTACATTGACATTTGACATAGACAGAATCGCGCGCAAATGTTAACACGTTCCCTTTTAAAACTAACTTACGCGTCAACATTTATAAAAAAAAAAAAAACATAATATTATTAAATGCAACAAATACCAATAAAGACAGTTTCATATAAATAAAATGTTCCTAAAAAGAGTCGACCATATCACTCGTCTATGCTTGTCTAAACAAGGAGTATGCATGGTCTTGAACGTTTATTATTATTATATTTATCTTTCTCTGTGGTCAATCATGGTAGAACTTGACAAATGGTACTTAGCATTTATTTATTCATCTTGCACATTAATGCAATAACAAATAATAATTTGAAATAAAATCTGCCCGGTTCAGAGATGTTAAAAACTTCGTAGTAATTCATTTCTTCGAGTTTTATTATGCAATATATTTGATTTATTTCATGGAATTTATTTTTTTGGTAACCTCATTTACAATTCGTTATTATTGAATTATTATACTCACGTAATAACATTTTCAACTTTCTTGTTCCGTTAAAGTATGAAATTACATAAATATTGAAATTATGTACCTGAACTAGTGGATGCAATTTCTTCAAAATGTTTCGTAACCATACTTTCTTTTAATTCCTTTTCACATTCTTCAAGAACCATCATCTTTCGTTTCTTACGTATATATGGTCGTTCTGCTTCTGTAGATATTCTTGATTTTCGATCTGGTTGGCATTCGAATTTTCGGGGAACACACCCTGGTTTCATACGAACTTGTGACACTGACCCCATCAAATGATACCGCATATAGTTTTCCATATCATTTGGCAACTGAAAGGAGAATAAATTGTTCAATGAAATTGATCACTACGAACAAAACAAACATAACCTCAAAATAATTTATTTATTATCAAACACTTATATTACATTTTTAACAATGATTTTGAGCTACGCAAATATCAATCTATAGTGATTACTTACATCGAAGTGGTCTTCACAAAAATAAATTGACGAATTAGTAGATATATCTCCTGGGTTTCGCCGTGCGAGCTTTAGCCATTTACTTCTTACAATTTTCTTGTTTGGGACATACACAAACAATTTGTTGGGTGTTGATATTGATGTATTTTTACACAGAGGGACCGCACACCACTTATAAACTTTGGAATTCATTTTTAAACTTAGGAAATACGCGATAATTTCTGACTTTCTTCGTTGAGTATAGACACAATAACGTTTACTGACGTTTACTAAGGCGTGACGTCAGGTGGGCGCCATGACACCTGCGGGTGTTTTCGAGCGAAATTCAACATAGGTAAATGAAAATGCACTTATTTGCATACACAGATAGTTAATTATTGAAATAAAATTACTTTCAGTAATAGTAGACGTTTTATTTCAATAATCAGTCATCATGCCAATTTTATATTGCCTAATAAATATTATCGATCGAATCGGGGGCGATTGTGTATCCGAACCGAACCGTACGAATTTCTAATGCGGTCCCATCATATTATTTAATTTAAAATCGATGAAATAGTACGTTTGCGTACGAATTATGTTTTAGTTATAAGTTAAAACTTGACTGGTATGTGTGCTAATGTTAATATTATAGTTTAAGAAATGAATGTACTGCTTGTTTCCCAAATAAATAATTTAAAAAAAAAAATTTGACGTCATGCCACATCTATAATGGCGTTTTTGTCTTTTATTGCAATTGTACTTTATTTTTTTTTTAGTTTTATAAATATAAAAAATAGTATAAAATTTCCTAACAGAAGTAATACTTATGAACAATTTAAGTTTTTTTTGCCTAAAATGTCAACTAGTCTAATTGTTGCATAATAAACGCACACGCCCACGCACACACACACATACATACACTTTTATCTTTATTTATTGATCTTTTAGTATTTAACTAACTTTTTCAATATTATAAAAACAGGTTTATATTTCTTATCAATTAAAAAAATCGTTAAATATTTTGCAAATTTTTAAATGTGAAAATGACGTAACGTGACGTTTCTCATGAATGACGGGGACGAAAGTTCGATGAGGTTCACTACAAGTATAAAGATATCGGAGGAGTTCGACCACAAACACCGTTACACGAGTGTAATTTTCACCCTTTAACCGTGCTTTAACTCAAGTCGTAAGATCAGTTTTACAAATTAAATAATACATATTATATTTTATATATCAGCTCGCTATGCACACACACCGTCTTCACTTCGCGCCAATACCTATATCCTACTAATATTATAAACGTGAAAGTTTGTATGTGTGGATGGATGTTTGTTACTCTTTCACGCAAAAACTACTGAATGGATTTCAATTAAACTTTCCAATAATATAGCTTATACATCAGAATAACACATAGGCTACAATTTATAAAGATATTGTGTGAGCTGTCCAAAATATGACATTAAATGTCAAGTAACTAGGAAAAAACCTACCTTTCTGCGAGCTATTCTGACGTGCTCTGCCATAAACGTTAGTTACACATAATTATGTAATGTATGATAGATATCATTTAGTTTAAATGCGCGATACTACGGGTGCGGTGTAGCGAGCGGTACGGCGCGGTTCGCCTCCGGCGGGCGGTGGCGGGCGGTGCGACGCACTTTTGTGGGGGAAGAAGGCGCTCATCGCTGAGTGCGCGACCCGAACGCGGGCAGACGCGTGAGGACAGACATCGTTGACTGTTGTCTCCGTTTTGCGAATTTTCATGGTTATAGCGATTTTTTAAAAACGGATTGTACTTCAAGTAATATAGGCCCAAGATTAGGTATTGGCAGTTTTTTTTTGGTTAGGAGTTACACTTAAATAAGATACTTCATTTTTATTTAAATTAATAGATATAGGTTACTTACCTGTTCATTATACCGAATTCCTTCTTTTTTTTGTAAATTACAGAGGTTGTAGGTAGGTTAGTAATTGGTCCTTTTTTGGTTGATTTATAATATTGTAAATAACGTGTGATTTTGTTTTCTAATTAGCAAATTTGAATGGTTTTTTGCCTAATAGGCATTTCTATACTATTTAGCTATAATTTTGTTTGAATATGCAAGTATTGCACTTTTTTTAGTATTAATTTATATTTAACATAATAATTACGTACTGTATTGTTTGATGTGTAGAAAAAGCATTTAATAAGAATTATGCCGCGAAATCGTAAGTCTAATCTTTCCCAAAGTTCTAATAAAGCTCGAACTATGAAAGTAGCTAGACTTAACGATACGTTTCCACAAGCCGAACAGCGAAAACTTGAACAGGCAGAGCGTCAGGCAGCTCTCAGAGCTGCCGAGACACCAGAGCAGTCCCAAGCTCGGTGTCGACAGCATGCTGATTATTTGACATCTAAACGGACTAATGAGACACCAGAACAGTCCCATGATCGACGTGAACAGCATGCCGAGCATCTAGCATCTCAACGGGCTGCGGAGACACCCGAACAGTCTCAAGCCCGACGTCAACATAACGCGGAATCTATGGCATCTCAACGGGCTTCTGAGACACCCGAACAGTCTCAAGCTCGGCGTCTTCAACAGGCGACATACTTAGCATCCCAAAGAGCTACAGAAACCGCTGAAGCTGCTGAAGCTCGCAGACGCGCTGTTGCTGAAAGGGCACAACAGCGACGACTAATATTTACAAGAAACGCCTGCGGGGTATTCGATAAAGCTGCATTTGACTACGACGAGACACTTGATTACGAAAGCCACAAGCTTATAAAAATAGAAGCGATGAATAAAGAATGCAGATTTTGCGGTGCACTTAAATGGAAAGAGGAAGCTGCAGGCATGTGTTGTTCGGGAGAAAAAGTAGCTCTTCCTTTAATAGACGAACCAGTTGAACCCCTTAAAGAACTTTTTTCAAATGAAACAGACGAGTCTCGCCGTTTTCTAAAACACATAAGGAAATACAATACATGTTTCCATACGACATCTTTTGGAGCTGATAAGATTGTGTCGATGCCAGGATTTTACCCGACTTTTACAATCCAAGGGCAAATATACCACACGATTGGCTCTTTGCTTCCTGCTACTAATACGCAACCAAAATTCTTGCAAGTTTATTTCATGGGTGATGAAGAAGCACAAGTTGATAGGCGTTCTGAGTACGTACCAGGTGTGGAGAGAAACACAATCCAAAAAATACAAAAAGTTTTACATGATCACACGTGATGACACAACGTTTTAGTGCATGAATTTAAAATGGCTAAAGATAGAGTGACTAGCGATGATTACAAGGTTGTGACACACCCAGATCGTGTTCCACGTGGTGAACACGAAGGACGATTCAATGGCCCGACCACAAACGAAATAGCTGCCGTAGTTGTAAGTAGTGAACAGGCTGCGTCTCGGGACATTGTTATTCAGGCGCACGATGGCCGGCTCACTAGAGTTCCGGACACTCATAGATTTTATGATGCTCTCGAGTACCCGTTAATTTTTTGGAAAGGACAAGAAGGGTACAGTTTTGATATTCCTCAGACAAACCCAGTTACAAAACAACCCATACCGAACAAAAAAGTGTCGTGCAAAGACTTTTATGCATATCATATGATGGTACGTCGAAATAATTTTAATTTATTGCTTCGATGTAGACTTCTCCTTCTTCAGTTTTTGGCACACATGTATGTCAAAGTGGAGAGTGAGCGCTTAAGATTTATTGCCTTAAACCAAACAAAACTGCGAGCAGAAAACTACATACATTTACAAGACGCGATCAGTAATGATGCGAATTTAGATCCAAACAATTTGGGTCAAATGGTAATACTCCCATCGTCATTTGTAAATAGCCCTAGATATCTTCATGAGTACACGCAGGATGCGTTCACATACGTGCGTAACTACGGGAGGCCTGATTTGTTTATTACAATGACATGTAATCCCGCTTGGCCAGAAATTACTGAAGAGCTCATTCCAGGTCAAAATTCAACGGACAGACATGACTTAACAGCCAGATTATTTAAAATAAAAGTTCAAAAATTGGTTGCTTTACTTACAAAAGGTAAGATATTTGGAGACATGAAATGTTTCATGTACTCGATTGAGTGGCAAAAAAGAGGTCTGCCTCACGTACACTTACTGCTGTGGTTAACGGAAAAATTACGCCCTAACCAAATTGACGAAGTCATAAGTGCGGAGATACCAAACCCCGAAAGTGATCAAAAACTCCACGTTACTGTTACGAAAAATATGATTCACGGTCCCTGTGGTGCACTAAAACCGTCATCACCATGCATGAAGGAAGGGAAATGTACCAAAAAGTATCCAAGGGCACTTTTAAAAGATACTCAAACTAACGACAAAGGCTATCCTCTGTACAGGCGTAGAGCACCAGGAGATGGCGGCCGTACGATAACTTTAAAAACCCGAGGTGGAACACAAGAGGTATTGGTTGACAATAGCTGGATTGTCCTATATTCACCCCTTCTCTCTAAAATTTTTGATTGTCATATAAATGTAGAGTTCTGCTATACGGTACAGGCGATAAAATACAAACGACGACGACTTATTACTTGGCTGTGGCTACTTTTAACATTCGACAGCAAGGGAATGTTAATATTGACCCGAGAATTTTGAATATTGCTCGCACCTTTGGGATGGCTCCGCTAAGTACCTACTTGAGGCCTTGGACCGGTTGCAGCGACGTGCGGTCCGCATTATTGGCGACGTAAAGGTCACTAACACCCTCGAGCCCTTACAATTGCGTCGAGAGATAGCTGCGCTGAGCGCTTTCTATCGACTGTATCACGGCGAGTGTTCCGAGGAATTATTTTCCCTAATTCCTGCTTCCCCCTTCCTTCACAAGTCTACGCGTGCTGGCTCTCGATGTCACCGACTAACTGTGACATCAATTCCATCGCGCACAAAGAAAATTGGCAACTCCTTTCTTTGTCGCACTTCCAAGAAATGGAATTCCTTACCAGCTCGCGTATTCCCCTCCTCTTACGACCCGGGTTCCTTCAAACGAGGCGTGAAGAGGCATCTTGCGGGCCGGCAAGGCGAGGGCGGCTAGTGCAGAACCTTCTTCCCGACTGTACTGGCCGTCCTCGCGTTTGGACTCTACTACCACTTAACATCAGGTGGAGTAGAGTCATTTGCCCTCCCGGCAAATATAAAAAAAAAAAAAGAGAGATGTGGTGGAAACGTTTCGAGCCGGTCGATATGTAAGCAGTAATGAAGCAGCTTGGCGAATTTTAGGTCTGCCTCTATATGAGAGACACCCAACAGTCACTCACCTTGCGGTTCATCTGCCTAATGGTCAGCGGATTTACTTCACTGAAAATAATTTTAGAGAAAGAATGGCCGCACCACCTAAGACGACACTAACTGCATTTTTCGTGCTTTGCCAAAATGACGCATTTGCAAAAACATTACTTTATGTTGACGTACCCCGCTACTATACATGGAACGTGTCGTCGAAAGAATGGAAACGTCGATTGCAAGGAACACCTGTCGACGGCTGGCCAGGTGGCCAGGCAGGAGATGCTCTTGGGCGCATTTACACAGTGCATGTTAGTAACTTCGAATGTTATGTAATGTTGTGTAATGTCTGCTGAATGTAGTACAGGGCCCCACTAACTTCTTGGATCTAAAAACAGTTGACGGTCAAGAACTTAAGAAGAAGTAAGAGAACTATTTGCAAAATTGATATGCACTTGCGGTTTATCCAATCCTCTTCAACTATGGCATAAGTATAAAGCTGCGTTATCGGAGGATATCTTGCATAGATATGAAAGGTTAGATCAAGTCAACAATGATCTATGTTTTAATGAAGCACTGAGTCATATAGAGGACAAAATAATAATGATTTCTGGTAAGAAATTGTCCGACTTCGGTATGCCTACACCGCAGCGTCGAGGAGAGTTGTCGACCGATTTGATCAGAGAGCTAAGCTACGATACCGCCTTATTAGACGCTCAAGTCAGCGAAACTGAACCACGCCTGCTACCCGAGCAAAATGACATATATAACAAAATATTACAACGTGTTGAGCTTGGCGAAGGCGGTCTTTTTTTTCTTGACGCCCTCGGGCGGTATAGGTAAAACATTTTTACTTAATTTGATTCTTGCAAAAATTCGTAAGGACCGTAATGTTGCGTTAGCGGTGGCTTCCTCTGGGATCGCTGCAACATTGCTGAGCGGTTGACGGACAGCACATTCGGTTTTTAAATTACCTCTAAATCTGGCAAGTGAAGAAACCCCAACGTGCAACATTAGTAAGAGCAGTGCCCGCGGCGCCCTGTTGCAACAATGTAAGCTGATCGTGTGGGACGAGTGCACTATGTCACACAAGCGCGCAATTGAGGCGCTTGATCGCTGTCTACAAGACATTCAAAGCAATCGAAAGTTGATGGGTAGTGTGGTAGTGTTACTGGCAGGGGATTTTAGACAGACTTTACCGGTTATCGAGAGAGGTACTGCAGCAGATGAAATTAACGCATGTCTTAAAGCCTCATATCTTTGGTCTAAAGTTGAAAAGCTTTATCTTACCACTAACATGCGAGTCCAGTTATTCAGCGATATCGAATCAGAAGCATATGCTCAGAAACTGCTAGAAATTGGTGAAGGCCTCCTAGACACCGACCAAGATGGTATGATTCCTTTCACACAGCAATTTTGTCATGCTGTGGAGTCAGAAGACGAACTTATTGAACAAGTTTTTCCGAATATGCAACAAAACATTGTTGACGAAAATTGGTTGTGTGAAAGAATATAGCACCCATACTAGCACCGAAAAATGAGACTGTTACGAAAATAAATAAAAAAATCTTGGCCGAAATAAACACCGAAACTTCAGTGTACAATTCTATTGACACAGTTATGTCATCTGATGACACAACAAGTTATCCCGTAGAGTTCCTTAACTCTTTAGAGTTGTCCGGAGTACCATCACACAAATTGGAATTAAAGGTAGGTGTACCTGTTTTGTTGATGCGTAACCTGGACGCGCCAAGATTATGCAACGGTACTCGGTTGCGAGTTACCGAACTAGGAAGGCACATTGTGAAGGCCACAATTTTAACTGGAGAAGCCAAGGGAGACAATGTTCTTATAACGCGCATCCCAATCATACCCAATAACTTGCCATTCAATTTTAAACGCCTGCAGTTCCCGTTAAAAGTCGCATTTTCAATGACGATCAACAAATCGCAGGGTCAAACCTTAAAGGTAGCAGGCATACATTTAGGCACGCCATGTTTTTCTCACGGTCAGCTCCATGTGGCTTGCTCACGTGTTTCCAAAGCAAAGAATCTGCATGTTTATGCTGAAGGAAAAAAATCGTTAAATATAGTTTATAAGAGCATACTGCAGTAGCTAGATAACTATAGGCCTATGATCAGGGTTCTGCAGTGCCTAATTACCGTATATTTATTATATTGCCAATTTTCTTATGTTAAAATATTGTCAAGCAGTTATATTTTTCAAATGCGACTCAAAAAATATTTATGTCATAATGTTAGTTCTTTTCTACGCCACGCTAATATAAGCTACTCCAAATACTAATCCTGCGTAGACGAAGTCGCGGGCACCAGCTAGTATATATATATTTTTATTATTTCCCGCGCTCCGCGATGTGTGTCATACGAGATGACAGATGCATAGATACACAGATAATATATATATATATATATTTATATTATAAAATACTAATTAATACATTATTGTAGTTGTGTGTACACTACAACGAAATTTTTATAAATTAGATAAAATCACTAAATGGTAACACTGGTCTCGCCAAGTAATAGCGATTAGTGGTGTGCAATTATCGATAAACATAAATGTATAAACTCAAGAACTTTACATGATATAAATATAAAATTACCTTCAATGTATGATGATTCTTTGACATTATCTTCTATATGATCTTTGACGGAATCTTTAGATATTCTTTCAGCTTCAGCTAGGTGATATTCCTTTGAAGCAAGTTTTCTATTACAATCGAATCGAGAGGGTATGCTGTGCGGTTTCAATCGAATTCTTTTAACTGAACCCATTATTTTATACCGTATATAGTTTTCCATGTCACGTTCCAACTGAAACGTAAGATATTTATTAGCAAATATTTTACTAGATCCTATAACCTCTAAAAATGAACTATATGTCGAAAATATTTACTTTTTCATTTAATTATGTCCATTGTGGAAGATATTTTAGTTAGGTAATGCGTATATGTACTCACATCAAAGTGATCTTCACAAAAGTACAAACGCGTTTTTTTATATAATAGTTTAGTGTCCCTTTTCGCAACTTTAAACCAAGTTTTTCTCATATTTATATCAGTCGGCACTTGAATCCACAATTTGTCTGGTGTTTTCACACTAGTATTCTTGCATTCAGGAACAGCACACCACCGATAAATAGAATAATAACTCATTTTTAAATTATAAACAATTCTGAATTATCATACAAAATATCGGCGCATTTGCTTACATAGCCAACTGACGTCATGACCACAGAGAAATATGGCGTCCATTGCGCCAGCGTTTAAACGATTTAATAATCAAAAATATCGTAGCGCTACAAAATATAATTATCAATATTAATCTAATCTAATTCAGATATATAAATCACAATTTTAAGAGTTTCTTCTAGAATATCGTTGTTTATTAACTTCATTAAATAATTTTAAATTCTACGTCGTATCAGTAGATATATTATACAATTATACTTAAAGATTTAAATCAATATGAAATTACTTTTTTACATCGTCTTATGGTTTCTAAACTGACATTATATACAATGTCAAAGTTATGTCAGATGTCACTCAAAATATAACATTTATTTTATAAATTTTGAATCGAATTTCAAAAATAAGCATACTCTATGCTTATTCAATGTAATATAATTTATGTTATTAAGTAATTTATTATTAAATGTATCATTAAATTAAGATGAGCGTTAAAGTTGAATTGGACACCGTCTGTCGCGGTTGCTTAAGCGTCGATCGGAAAATTGTACCTTTAAAAAATAACGTTAGTTTATTTTTTATACTTATAGCAGACCAATATATACCTAAGGTAAGTAAAATAAACTTTATTAAACAGTTATAACTTATTAACTTAAGTTAAAATCTGCAGACACCTACTCTTATAAGTAGAAACCTATATTGTGAAATTTGTATATAATTTGTAGGAATTAAATATTAACTAATTCTTTACACCAGGAGAAACTTGGTGATACTAAGTTTGTTTAAAGTCTCACTTAAAGCTTATTCAATTTATTACTTTATTAAATTGTTTACTATATTCAATATTAAATTGTTATATGAAGCTCCCACTTTGAGATTAATTGTCCAATAGTCTATCCGGCTACGTTCCATCTGTAGGCAACCACAGAACTGTCTGCCTGGCGCCCGATACTATTTATTATTATTTGATTTATTTTTTTACTTTTGACAGACTGGGCTAAATCATCTGTCAAGCTGTACAAATACAATACATTTTTCTTTTAACATATATATTACATTTAATGCACTTTCCCTACATTATAAATAATAAAATAAAAATAATATAATAATAATATAAATACATATATACATGTTGTAACCACTCCATTATTTACTTATAAATGATTACTTGTATGAATAAATACTTTTCAATACACAGATAATTTATTTTTATGTAACGATTAGGATGAAATTAAAATAAATAAACCGCTGGGTGGCTTTTGTCAGTTCTTCTGGTTACTGGTGGTAGGTTTTACTTTGACCATACAAGTGAGTATATTATGCTTGATATATCCTCGTGTGTTTTTCAGGATTCGAAGTATTTCAATATGTACCTTTGCTGGGAATGCGTTGCTCTTTTGCGGAAGGTCGCCCTGTTTCAAAAACAAATACAGAAATCGAAAGACATTTTCTTGGAGAATTGGGTAAATTTATTTTATTGCTATTATAAGTTTATTCATAATAATAAAATAAGAATAATATCCTGGGACATTATTCACATACGACCATCTGAACCCAAACTAAGCAGAGCTTATACTATGGAAACCAGACAACTGATATACTACATTTTTTTTTGTATATACATATTTATATAGATAATTAAACCCAGACTCAGGACAAACAGACATGTTCACGCACACAAATATCTGTTATGGGTGGGAATCGAAACCCACAACCTTTGGTGTGAAAGGCCAGTATCTACCAACCACACCAACCGGCCCGTCAAATTGTATCACATATTCTGTTTTTAGATATGAAGATCTATAGTCTATTATAATATTAAAAGGAGTAAATAAAGATAAACATACCTTATATATACATATTCCAAGCGATTTGCTAATAGCTCTGCTAAATTGTACACTATAAACAGTTCTTGATTAATTTACCTTTATTTATAATAAAACACTATTCCACTTAACAATTTAAATCAACAACTTAACAGACATTAAAGTCCATAATATCATAGACTATTCAAGATCTCGACCAATGATATCGCGTCATTTCAAGGTCAAAGTTGTTTATTTGTCTTTACTCCACCCGTGATTGGATTAGGCTACAGGTTTGCATTGGTGTATTTGAGATTAATTTTTATTTTACATTAAATTGTTAGGCACTCTGCTAGCTTTACCTATGTGTAGTTTAGTGTGATTTAAAAAAAGAATCCTTGATCTTATCGCTTTGTAATTGATTCAAAGAAATCTATTATTTTTTTAAAATTGGAAGGCGGGCAGACATATAGGCCACTTGATAGTAAGTGGTTACCACTGCTCATAGACATTGGTGCTGTAAGAAGTATTAACCATTCCTTACATCGTCAATGCACCACCGACCTTGAGAACTAAGATTCTTGTGCCTGTAGTTACACTGTCTCACTCGTCCTTCAAACTGGAACACAACAATACTACCTATATATGGTGCCTACCCAGACGGGCGTGAACAAAGCCCTACCACCAAACTCAATATAATTTAATAAAAGTAATTTTTCTAGGCCTTTGTTAAAAATAGGCGTCCCACAGGGATCAATTTTTGTTCCTTTATTGTTTTTAGTACATTATATGTAATTGCAGACACAACCGCAGCACATGGAACCGATGTCGCATTTAAAAATGGAACATAAAAATAATTACGACTTTACAATAGAATACGAGGAAGAGGATATAAAAGTGAACGAATTATTGCAATACGACAAAATTATAAAAGAAGAAACGTACGACAGTTTCGATAATAACACAGACCTATTCGATAGGTCGGATTACGTAGATAATATAGATTCAGAGATAGTGAAAGAGAAGAAAAATAGAAAAACAAAGAGTAAAGTTAAAACGTCAGAAGTTATTTATAATGATGGTGAGAGAGATAGATATATGACACGAGTTCAACTTAGTATTAGGGAATTGGAAATGTTAGAAAGTAACAAAAGAGGTAGAATTAGCGGTATGTCATACCGTTGTAATGTTTTGGTTAAGAAAATGTTATCGGCTAAGCGGAGGGATATACGTAACTGTGATAATGTGAGTATATGATAATCTATACTATATAATACTTTTTTTAATTCTAATTAGTAGGCAGATTAGTGTAAGGTCATAACTACTCGTAGACATTGGCATTGCAATTGTAACTATCTCTTAAATCGTTAAATCACCTAATACCTACCACTAACCTCGGGAATGGAGATGGTAATCGCTCTCTTCTGTGTCTCGTGTCTGCTGTGTGTGTACACTGGCTTACTGTTTATATACTTAATAATACATCCGCCCCAAACACGCGGGCTGAAACTAGTGCCTAAAATTTAGAACTTGATAAAATTAATTTTTAAGTTACATACCTTCGTTTCAATCTAGACTCACCACTCATCAGTATATATTTATATATATATATATATATATATATATATATATATATATATATATATATATATATATATATATATATATATATATATATTTGTAAAATATATTTAATTAATCAATGTATGCACCGTTGTTATCTATGCACTTTTGCTATCTCATAGGTAGTTCATTGATCCCTTTACTAAAAAAACCATGGGGGCGAGAATCAATAAACTTTTTGAAGGCGGTTTGGACTGCCGCACCGTAGTTGAGTTTTTTTCCATGTAAGAAGTTGTCCAAATTCCGGAAAAAATAGTAATCTGTTGGAGCAAGGTCCGGGGAGTACGGTGGATGTCGCAGACATTCCAATTGTAGCTCATCTAACTGAGTGGTTGTTTGTTGTGCAGTGTGTGGTCTTGCGTTGTCGTGAAGCAGCAGTGGCCTAGAGCGATTGACGAATCTCGGTTGTTTAGCAGCTAGTTCTTCCTTCATGGTTTGCAGTTGCTGACAATAGATATCTGGCGTAATCGATTGGCCAGATTTTTGAAAAGCTGTAGTGAACGACACCGGTGCTAGTCCACCAAACACTCACAAGTAACTTTTTCTGAGTCAATTTTCGTTTAGGGCAGGATTTGGCTGAGTCTCCAGGGTTCAGCCATTGCGAGGGTCATTAATCCTTCGAGCTGTTTCTGCAGCACTGGTGCCACAATGAGGAAAAACAAATGAATGACTGTTTTCAAAACTCAAATGTACCAGCTAAATGAATTTATAAATTTGAATTTGGAATTCTTAACCAAAGAGATATTTCAGATCAAAGTGGTCAGTACGACAAAACGCTAATTTCATATTTTAAGCTGGTCCGCAATAAGACACCGTTGTCAATATAATCTTATTTATTCTCAGATATAATCTTATTCCAAAAATAATTTATTTCTTAGATCTTCCATTTTCTTAAAAACCACTATCGTGACAGTTCTCTTCTTCCGTAATGACAGCTAATGGCCAGATGTCATTTTATTATCAGTCATATCCAACCGACCGATACAGGCAATCAATAAAATGCTAACAATCGGCCTTTCCTGATATTTTCACGTCTCGTGAAATTATGACATATGAAAAAGAAAATAAAAAAAAACATTAACTGAGTAATATGCTACTGATTTATAAGTATTATTATTATTACACATTTGTTGAAAATTAATACTACAATAATAACAATTAAAAATATTTATAAATAACCATACCTTCTACATATCCACAGCTGGTAACCAAGTTGAAGCCCTCTCATGTCTTCAACTTGATCGTTATAAAACTCATTTTTACCATTAATGTGACATCGATTGAGTAAAGTTATCTTTTCATAATAATATTCTTCCAAAGAATCACCAAAACGCGCTTTACAGGTAAGCATTTCCATCAACAAGACTCCATAATTTTCATCACTTGGAAAAGCTGAACGCAACTTATCTTGCCACTCCTCCCATGTAAAAAGTAAACTTGGTAATCCTTGATACCATTTTTGAGCTAACCCAACAAGCTTAGGTAGAGCATAATGAACAATTTGACGTTCAGACCAATTGTAAATCTTTGCACACTCATTAACTTTTAGAAGCCACATATTTATAGTTTGATTTCTTTTGCTAGGATCAAATTCAGGTATGACATTCATGGCAGGATAGCGCTCAGCATTTCCGTCATTACGAATCGTTTGTACCAAATCCTTAAAAACCCCAATCAAATTATTAGAATCTAAAAATGATGTACTTGTTTTGTCGTGTGGTGAGTTAGCAGCAACACTGACTCCAGACGTACCAGGAACGGGTTCCGTCATACATCCTCCTTCCGTAGCAAATGTTTCACGGGACCTCGAACCATTACGTGGTGTTGATGATTGGTTCACCGTCTCGTGTTGCTCTTCCCGTTGTCGTGAGCCGTCAGAACGTATCACGTGTCGTTGCTTTCGAGATCTTTTACGTTGTCTCTCTGGCGAAGACTCGGGTTCGCTACTGGAACTTCCATAGTCCCTTCTATGTTTACGATAACATCGACCTCTACCCATATTACTGTGGTTGGTTTAAACTTTTAGGTGTTCACCGAGATAAAGGTATCCCAGTGGAATCCCACTTCTGACCTTTAAGCTGGTCCGAAATAGGACACCGTTGTCAATATAATGTTATTTATTCTCCGATATAATCTTCTTCCAAAAATAATTTATTTCTTAGATCTTCCATTTTCTTAAAAACCGCTACCATGACAGATGTCCTCTTCCGTAATGACAGCTAATGGCCAGATGTAATTTTATTATCAGTCAAATCCAACCGACCGATACAGGCAATCAATAAAATGCTAACAATATGTAAGGACCTAATACTTTTTAGACAATCTTTTCCAGGCTAGGTGTTTTAATTCATCATGAAACTTTTGAATTAATTGCCAACGAAAATTTTTGGTGGCAATCACGCGACTTAAGGTTTTACCATCTACTTGAATATTTCTATACAACGAATTTCCTTTGAAGACGACCTAAAATTGGCGTCAATAGTATCGTTCTCTATAGACTCTATAATTCGCTTACTGTCAGGATCAAACGTTTGTTCATCTTGCAACCATTCATCACTCACACGCGAAACATCCACTTCCTTACAGTTAGTGGGGTTACGACTCAAGTGGTCTACGTGTGGGATTCTTTCACCCTTTCGATACTCTATCTCAAAGTTGAAAGTTTGCATGTACGCCCACCACATTGGTACGCGAGGTAAAATTTCCCGTTTGTGACGTGATGCCTGTAGAGATTTGCAATCTGTATCGACCTTAACTTCTCTGCCAAGTAGATAGTGCCGAAAATGTTTCAGCGCCTTAAATACTGCTAGAGTTTCAAGCTAATAGCTATGGTATCTACTCTCTGCATCTGTCGTTCTTTGAATAAATAACCGACAACTTTTAATTGATTATCAACACTTTGAAATAAAATTGCTCCATACCCAATCGAATTCGCGTCTGTGTGTACTTGGATCTGTTTACTAGGATCAAATATTGTCAATACGGGTACGGAAATCAGATAGCCTATCACAGTATCATGAGTTTTTGAATGCTCACGAGTCCAAATCCACTTAGCATCATTTTTAGTAAGGGCGTACAAAAGCGCCATAATAGAAGAAAAGTTAGGTACAAACTTTCGGAAGTAACCAGCGAGACCGTTAAATTGGCGCAGCTCCTTGACATTGGTTGGTAAGGGAGCTAGCTTTAGGTTAGCTAGAGCCTTTATCTTTCCAGAATTTGGTTTTACGCTTTATTACCGATGATGTAAACTAAGTACTCTACTGAGGACTTCAGAAAGTTACACGTTACAGTTCTTCCAGTTAAGAGCAAAGCCGGCTTGTGATAACGCGGATAATACCATTTTTTTTTAACGCTGGTAAAACGCCTTACGCGTTTAATCCACGGAAACAGTGGGGGGGGGGGTATGTGGGGCTCGCCGGTGTCCAAGGCGCCGAGTGCGCCCCGAACATCGGAATACTTACTAAAAAAGCAGCGGTACCCTTTCCGTCTTAACGAGGAGCGCCACGGGATCGCTTGCTCATGCTACCGTGACACTCTGACGACCGCGGATAATACCTGATCAAAGTCACGCAAAGCATCTTCCTTAGTTTTCGAAAATACAAGGACATCGTCCATGTAAACAAGTGCTATCTTATCTTTTAACCCTTTTAGCGCTCTATTAATGACCTTTTGGGATACAGAAGGTGCGTTGCAAAGCCCAAACGGCATTTTTAATATTCCCATAAACCATTCGGGGTTATAAACGCGGTTTTTTCGATATCGCTCTGGGATTCCATCAAAATTTGTTGCAATCCAGAGGCCATGTCTAGGCTTAAGAAATAACACGCTTGCCCAAGGGCATCAATTCATTCCGCTATCAACGGCAAAGGGTAACTATCACGCACAGTATTGGAGTTAAGTCCCTATGGTAATAACGAGCAATGCAGGACTGGAAAAGAGGAAAAGCTCTCGCGCACTATACCTTTCCTCTCTAAATCAGCAATAATCTCTCGCATTATGGTTCGTTCAGAAGGGGCTAACTTGTTCGGGTGTGGCTGTACAATTTCGTCGGAGTTTTTAATTTCTATCGTCCCGTGATAGAATTCCCGCTAGTAAAATTGTCCTTGTATTTCGCCAATACGGACCTCAGCCTATCAACATCGTAATGTTCGGTCAAGTCAGTATTAATTTTATCTAACTCTGTTGAATGTTCGACACATTGACGGGAGCGTCGTGTATAGTCTTAGCACCATCGCTATTGAGGGTAAAGATTAAACCAGGGGTCTTAAATATCTCTCTACCTAAGATTACGTCATACGCAAGGAAATGAGAGTCACCAACTACAAACGTTACCTTGGTATGCAACAAATTGAACTCAGCATATGACAAAAGAAAAAAAACATGGTACGGAACCAATACCTGTGAAACGGGTAAATGAATACCTCTTTCTTATCAGGTAAACAATCAGCAATTTCCTTCTTAATCAATGAACATTCAAAACAACTATCAGTGCTTGTAAAGTATAGCCACCGACGCATATTTCATTCAAAGAATCATTAGAGTATGAACAATAGTTGACCGACTTAGTTTGCAATTTAGAATCTTTAAAATCCTTAAATTTTTCTTCGCGTTGTTTTATGAAACATGTACATTCGGAATGTCCAGTTTTGTGGCAATAAGAACATTGTGTAGCATTTGGTTTATCACTAGATTTATCGACAGACGCGGGTGAATGGGTACCTTTTTACTACTTACTTACTTTTACTGGTGGTAGGGCTTTGTGCAAGCTCGTCTGGGTAGGTACCACCCACTCATCAGATATTCTACCGCAAAACAGCTATACTTGGTATTGATGTGTGCCGGTTTTAAGGGTGAGTGAGCCAGTGTAATTACAGTCACAAGGGACATAAAATCTTAGGTCCCAAGGTTGGTGGCGCATTGGCGATGTAAGCGATGGTTAACATTTCTTACAGTGCCAATGTCTAAGGGCGTTTGGTGACCACTTACCATCAGGTGGCCCATATGCTCGTCCGCTTTGCTATTCTATAAAAAAAACCTTTATTTTTATCACGCAACAGTAAACAACGTCGCTTCGAATCGCCCGTCTTATTACAATAATGATAGCGACGCTTGGTAGATAACTCGCCCACTCAAGGACGCTTAGGAGTTTCATTTTCACTTCGCGTCTTATTAGAATGTTGCTTTACATTTTTAATTTTAGGGTACGTATTTAAATGTCTTTCAAGTGCCACAAAACTAGTAGGGGTATTTTTTAAGGAAATTCGTGCGTACCTGGGCGTGCGTGATGCCAGTGATCGCCTCCTCAATTTTGTTAGACTCACCCCAACCAGTATCCAGCCGGTCTAGCAGCGCCGGTTTGTTGGTAGAATACTCGCTGCCTGATCGCTTGTGTACTCCACTATGGCACGAAACCAGTCGTAGAACTTCCTGGTCGAGATGAACTGTTGAGTGAGTCGCTTCTTCAATTCTTCCCAAGTCTTGCACAACGGGTATAAACGTGCAGCCCATTTCTTAGCACGTCCCTGTAGGTGAGTGGAGGCAGCATTTTTGGTTTCATGATCCCTCCAAGAGTTGTTCTTCATATGGTTTTTAATCTCGTCGCACCATTGAACCCTATTGAACTGACAATCGTCTGGATCAAATGAAGAAGATAAATCTCGCTCGCCTTCAGCTTCCTAGAATCGCTGACGCTCATAGGCGATTTCTGATTGGAATTCTGGAAGCCCACAATCGTATTTTGGAAAAACACAGCCCATGTTTCACGTGACCTTCGTTACTTGAGGTCGATGGACCCGCCGCACGTTCTGACCGAAAATATTCTTGATTTCGAGTAGCAGGCATTACGATAGACGCGCGATGATTTTGAAATCGATCCCACCGCTGCTGTCGTTGTCGTCCGACATGTTAATTTTATTTGGTAAGTCAGTACGCACGTCCGGCGCTGGCGCTGTCCCGAGAGCTCGCACGCACTGCTGACATATACTATTTATTTTTGATGTCTACATTAGTCGGCTGAATAATAAAATAATAATCCCTTGTCTTGTATTTCTTTTTTACCACTTGACGTCCGACAACCGGCCAGTAAGTCCCAAGATGTCAATCACGTTGTTTGGTGCTGCTATTCTAATAAAATAAGTGAAGTCGTATACCCGCTTAAATTTATTATCTGTGACATATATATTATACCAGAAGAACAGTAGGGTTATTCTGTGAGATGAATCTCATCGCAGAAAACGATCGTGTCGAATCAGAATATGAGATGGCCCAGTGGTAAGAACGCGTGAATCTTAACACAACTGACTTTTCATGTGCTTAATTTGTGATTATAATTCATCTGATGCTTTACGGTGAAGGAAAACATCCTGAGGAAACCACTTTAACTGAAATTATGCCCCATGTGTATTCCACCAACCCGCATTGGAGCAGCGTGGTGGAATAAGCTCCAAACCTTCTCCTCAAAAAGAGGCTCAAGAGGAGGCCTTTAGCCCAGCAGTGGGACATTTACAGGCTGTTACGGTATCAGAATAGTATATCACCATAAGTCGGTTGTCAAGATTTCACAGGTGATTCATGAAGTGAGTTCCTACAGAATAGCAGTGCTGAACTGTTAACGTGACAACCGTGAACCGTTTTCCATACGATTTTAATTTTTTTTATTTCAGTCGCAACCGATGTGCAGTCAGTGTGAAGATACCTTTACTAGCAATACAGAACTATTAGAACACTGGCAGCGTCATGTTGTAACAATGTACAAATGTCACTTCTGTAGCTACCACGGTGATGACGGCGATGACGTCATGGCTCATCTCAAACAGAAGCATATAAAGATATACACTTGCAAATGCGGCATAGAATTCCGCAGTATACGTGATTATTACAAGCATAATAAGAGTCTGCACAAGAATTTCGATTGTGACCATTGCGATCGTCGCTTTCAATCTAAGGCTACGATTGAAAAACATATGCTGTAAGTATTTTATAGATACACACATACACACACTTGCATTAATTGTGATCTTAGATAAGAATACAAATCGAAATTTAAAATAGCTTTTTAATAAATATATTGATACGTGGTAGGTCTTTGCGCAAGCACGTCTTTGTAGGTACCATTATTCTACCGCCAAACAGCAATATTACCGGACATTAAAAGCACCGTGTGCTTAATAAAGTCTATATGATACAATTATCATTTTTGGTCCTTCGAGCCGGATTTCTGAAACCTTTGGAAGTGGTACATGTACTGAAGAAAGATTCTTCTTTCATTTATAATAGATAGGCGAAATAAATTGGACCACCTGATGGTTGCCACCAACACACAGTCATTGGCGCTGTAAAAATAATAACCATTCCTAACATATTCAACGCGCCACCGAACTAGGGCTTAAAGCTTATGCTCATTGTGCGTGAAGTTACACTCGGTCACTGACCATTCAAACCGGGAGACAACAATACTAAGTAGAACATCTAAAGAGTGGCTGGTACCTACCCAGACGGGCTTGGACGAAGCTCTACCACCAAGTATATATATTTTTTTCAGCCAGTGTCATTTACCCTACACGTGCAATCTTTGCCATCGTAACTACAAGAGCTATAAAGTCTTAATGAATCACTATTTCGTTTACCACGCGGAGTCCATGAGGAAGGTGAAGCAGGAGAAGCCGTACTGCGTCGAATGCGACATGACGTTTGAAAACGAATATCTATACAAGAGGCATCTGAGATCGGCTGTCGCACACCGACCGAAGATTGAAGTGAAGTGAGTATTGATCAACATAAGGTTCAGACCGATTTCGGCCACGGCGGCCAATCTCAAGAGAGATTAGCCAACTGCGCAGGAGATATTATAGTGCACGAGTGTGTGCGCAAACACAGGTACACTCTATTTCATAGCTCTCATAATCCGATGGGACGGCTATCCGACACGACCGGAAAGAGTTCAGGCGCAGGACCAACGGCTTTACGTGCTTTCCGAGGCACGGGAGTGTACACACTTCCAACTTCCAGACTTCGGGCTGTTAATGAGAATTTTCTGACAGAAAACCCCACTAACTTTTTATTGGCCCGACCTTGTTGAAACCAGGACTTCCGGGATAGCGGCCTTACATCAAGCCACTAGACCAGTCAGTTATTATTATTATGATCAACATATACAGTGTGCCTACCTATACTACATATATTTACTGGTGGTAGGGCTTCATTGTTCTGTTCCAGTTTGAAGGGTGAGTGAGCCAGTGTAATTACAGGCACAAGGGACATAACATCTTAGTTCCCAAGGTTGGTGGCGCATTGGCGATGTAAGCGATGGTTAACACTTACAATGCCAATGTCTAAGGGCGTTGGTGACACATCAGGTGGCCCATATGCTCGTCCGCCTACCTATATTATAATAATAATAAAAATACGTTGTGTGGTGTTGCTATTCTAATAAAATAAGTGACGTCATATACCCGTATATATATATATTGTCTGTTTCAGAGTCCCCTGTCCCGAATGCGGCAAAGTGTTCAGTCGTAAGACTTACATGACGAATCATTACAATCTTGTTCATGTGAGGAAATCGAAGCATTACTGCGAAATATGTGATAAGGTATGTATATTAGTTTTTTTTTTAGTTTTTTATAGAATAGGAAGGCGGACGAGCATGTGGGCCACCTGATGGTAAGTCTTGGTCACCAAACGCTCTTAGACATTGGCTCTGCAAGAAATGTTACCCATCGCTTACATCGCAAATGCGCCACCAACCTTGGGAACTAAGATGTTATGTCCCTTGTGGCTGTAATTACACTGGCTCACTCACCCTTCAAACCGGAACACAACAATAACAAGTACTGCTGTTTTATGTATTAGTTATGTAGTAAATATGTAATGTGATGTCGTCCTGACCGATTTCGGCCACGGCGGCCAATCTCAAGAGATTAGCCAACTGCCCAGGTCATATTATAGTGCACAAGTGTGTGCGCAAACACAGGTGCATTCTCTATTCCCTAACTCTCATAATTCGATGGGTCGGCAATCCGACACGACCGGAAAGAGTTCAAGCGCAGGATCAGCTTTACGTGCTTTTCGAGGCACGGCAGTGTGCGCACTCCCAACTTCAGACTCAGCGCTGCTACTGAGAATTTTTCGAAAGAAAGACCCATTAAATTTTCATTAACCCGACATGGGTTGTGAACTAATTCGAGATATGTAGCCTCATATCTAGCCACTAGAATTGAAATCAATTATATAACACAATGCAATGAAATACTCTATTGAAATCCAATCGAAGAAGGATTAAAGATAAACAAACCCTATATTTACATATTCCACGGGATTTGCTACGTCTCTGGAATATACACTACAAACAGTTCTCGACTAATATATCTTTATATATCATACAACACTATTACACTTTACTTATATACACTTTAATTTTACTTCCAAAGTTCCGATAATAATTTCTATAACATTAAAACGCCATTTTATCACGAATCCATAATGAATACTACAGGTTATTAAGGTCTCGGCCAATGACGTCATTTCAATTCAAGGTCAAAGTTATTTGATTATCTTTACACTTGAAAAGACTACAGCCAGTATATTGGCTCACTCATGCTTCAAAATTGAACACAGCGGAATAGTCATGGGCGTTTTAGATTTTTAACGCAAATTATATTTATCCGATTTCAGATTTACAAATCGTTTTCAAAATCCGATTTTAAATATCCGATTTCGGTAACACCTAGCCTCACCAAATCGCTTGCGCTCAGGCAAAAATAGTATTTAAGTACTTCGTAGTAAGGTCGATGATCGTGTAATAGATCTCCGTAGCAGAACCAACAAATCGAAATCCAAATTGAAAAATTCGCGCTATCCTTTTTATACCTCTTTATTCCAATTGGTTAGAAAGAGAGAAAGCGAATTTCATAGTACGCAAGAATCAGTTTGCGTTTGGATACGACACACAATTCGTTAGGTGATATCCAGTGATTTGATTTGTCGATTCGAAATCTTTTAGTGGTAGCGATCTATAGATCGTTGGCGTTTGGTTCGACTCGTTCGATTTTTGAAATCGGATTTTTGGTTTGCGAAATCGGTACGAATCGATTTGTGTTTGAAATCGGATTTTGAATTCGTTTTGATATATCGGACGCATGCCTGCAGCAGAACGAAGTACTGCCTTTTGATCGTCTTGTAATTATATACACATATATATAATTGTTTCTAATACATATATACTAATTGTATATATTTTTTAGTACTTCATAACTGGCTACGCAATACGGACGCACAAGAAATTCGTTCACGAGAAACGAGAAAAGCCGAAGGATAAGATATGTGAAATATGCGATAGAGGTTTCTTCGTGAGTATTATGAATACTAATATTGTAAAAGCGAAAGCGACTCTGTCTGTGTGTCACGCTTTCACTGCTAAACTGCTGAACCGATTTTGATGAAATTTGGTATGAAGCAACCTTGAAGCCCAAGGAAGGATGTAGGCTGTTGTTTTTATACCAACCGCCTCTCTTCCCCCTAACACCTGATTTTTATTATTATTATAGCCTCTTTATTTCCATAATATATTGAACAAGTATATATGATTAATTATAACATGATGTGTGCATGCATTAAAAAATAAAATATTACTATTAATAATCACTAGATTTAAATTCCAGGCATAATAAATAATTTCAATGTATATAAACTTTTTAAATGATAAATAAATTAAAATCAAAATTCATTTTTAAAAATCATAAATCATTATGGACCCCTCTACGGGTAAGGCGGCGTCCTAATTGGCGGCGATCGTACGACGGCGCGATGCGTTTTTCATCTCACGATCAAAGTGGTCGTGCGATGACTTAACAGGTGTCCTAATAGATCGCGCGATGTCCATCGTGTGATCGATCCATCGATGTCGTAGGTAACCGATTAGGACACTCAAAAGAGATCTGTTGCTTTGATTACATGATCGCACGATCAAACGCATCGTACGATCGTTATTAAGCATTCCATGTGCTCGCACGATTACTTGCGAGGTTCAAATAGGACACTCTGATGAAATCTGTATGTTTGAACTCATCGCACGACGAGAACGCATCGTGTCATCGTGCGATCTTCGCCAACTAGGACAACGCCTAAAGGCCTGATTATATTATACAGAAAGTCACTAACAATTTCTAACATCGCCAATGTCTTACGTAGAAGAGATACATCATCTCCTTTCACCCATTACCTTAATAATAGAGCTTGAAAAATAGATTAGTGTTAAGTATAATATTCCATTTCTCCAGTTGCTTATTACTTTGAAAAAATTAATAATATAATATAAAATATAAATATATATATACACGGTAACAGCCTGTAAATATCCCACTGCTGGGCTAAGGCCTCTTCTCCCCTTTTGAGGAGAAGGTTTTGGAGCTTGTTCCACCACGCTGCTCCAATGCGGATTGGTGGAATACACATGTGGCAGAATTTCAGTGAAATTAGACACATGCAGGTTTCCTCACGATGTTTTCCTTCACCGAAAAGCACGAGATGAATTATAATCACAAATTAAGCACATGAGAAACTTCAGTGGCGCTTGCCCGGGTTTGAACCCACGATCATCGGTTAAGATTCACGCGGTCTTACCACTGGGCCATCTCGGCTTATGGCTATATATATATATATAGTAATAATTCGTATAAATTTAAGTACGTTAATAGTTTTTTTTATTTGTATTTATAACTGTATGGTTCTCTTACTATTTTGGGTGTACAATAAAGCATGTTCTGTTCTATAATTGTAGACGAATCGTGTGCTCATAAATCACAGAAGGACACACACAGGCGAGCGACCGTACAAGTGCGCGTACTGCCCGGCGGCCTTCGCACAGAGATCAGCAATGAAGACACACGAACGGACACAACACAAGAATTATATAACTAGCTGATGCTAAACATTGTTTTATTTGAACCTGAATCTTCTGTTTTCCTAAACCATTCATTCTGCGTACGTTTGGAAAGGTTCCTGGCTCAAAAAAAATCTTTTTTTGTACAACTGTCCTTCATAACTGGTTGTAGGGCTTTGTGCAAGCTCGTCTGGGTAGGTACCGCCCACTCATCAGATATTCTACCGCAAAACAGCAGTACTTGGTATTGCTGTGTTCCGGTTTGAAGTGTGAGTGAGCCAGTGTAATTACAGGCACAAAGGATATAAAATCTTAGGTCCCAAGGTTGGTGGCGCATTGGCGATGTAAGCGATGGCTAACATTTCGTACAGTGCCAATGTCTAAGGGCGTTTGGTGACCATCAGGTGGCCCATATGCTCGTCAGCCTTCCTTTTCTATAAAATAATAATAATAATAACACCAATTTTATAAGATCCTCATTCACCCCGTGTGAAAACTTAGTCGTTATAAGATATATTTTGAATCATTTCAACGTATATTGATAAAAAAAATTCATGGAAAATATAGGAACTAAATTCGATCACTAAATTACAAAATAATTGAAAATGTCGAGTCGAGATAGCTCAGTGGTTAGAACGCGTGAATCGCGGATTGACGAACGCGCGTTCAAATCAATGCGATTGAGTTTTCATGTTCTTAATTTATAATTCATCTCGGCGGTTAAAAAAACATCGTGAGGAAACCTGCATGTGTCTAATCACTGAAATTCCGACAAATTTGTATCCGCCAACCCGTTTTGAAGCGTGGTGGAATAAGCTCTAAAACCTTCTAAAAGGATATGTGATATTCACAGTCTCTTTAAAATTGGGGCCAAAAACTTTAGAACCAGGCGTTAGCTTAAATTAAAATCATAATTCTTTAAAACGTATTCTGTCCGTATGCTTCATGGGAACATGTGGGGCACGGCGGTGTCCAAGGCGCCGAGTGCGCCCCCACTAAAAAACCAGCTGTACCCTTTCCGTCTTAACGAGAAGCGCCACGGGATCGCTTGCGTATGCTACAGTGACACACTAACTGCCCGACCCGACTTCGTCTGAACAATAATATTTTTTACGCCAATAATAACATAGGAAATGATTAATACCTCGTTTTTCGTTGGGATTATTTATTTATTTTTTGTAAAAAAAATATAGCCCTTACTGATAATGTAGTTTTCTATAAAAAAACTACCGTAACTCCGTAACAGCCTGTGATTATCCCACTGCTGGGCTAAAGGCCTCCTCTCCCTTTTTGAGAAGGTTTGGAGCTTATTCCACCACGCTGCTCCAGTGCGGGTTGGTGGAATACACATGTGGCAGAATTTCAGTGAAATTAGACACATGCAGGTTTCCTCACGATGATTTCCTTCACCGTAAAGCACGAGATGAATTATTATCCCAAATAAGCACATGAAAATTCAGTGGTGCTTGCCCGGGTTTGAACCCACGATCATCAGCTAAGTTTCACGCGTTCTTACCACTGGGCCATCTCGGTTTCAAAAAAACTACACCACCATAATAATAATAAAACAAAAAACATAAAATTCATACATTTTTATTTATTCGAAAATATCTATATTACAATAATTATATAATTAATTCAGCCTTATAATTACATACTATAACTAATCATTAATATAATGACATTAGACACAAAACCATTCAGACCAATACAGATTATATATATAAAAAAAAAAAAAAAAAAACCATAGACAGAACTTAAAATACCAGTGTATATTTTATTTCATCGATTCGAGTATAATATACGGTGTTTGAAAGATGAAGTTCATTAGGACTAGATGTCAGATACTAAATTTATTTTATATATCAATACCAATTGAATTTTACTCCCATAGTTCCAATAAAAACTCAACCATAGATTATTTAAGATTTTTTTGTTCATTTTCACTCATTGGAATTGAGTATACCCCATGTGTTTAAATAAAACATGATTAATAAACATAGTAATCTCATTTGTGTTCCGTTTATCAATATAACATCTGCCTCAATAATTTCTTTATTACTTTAAGATGACATGAAAATAAAACTGGGATATTCTGCAAGAATGCATCGTATCTCACTTGTGTAGTATTAAAAAATACAGACATACTGCATGCTATTTCTATGCAAAAATGATATTTGTGTCCTTAAAATGTTCTAATGTAGTTATCATTGCATATCACTTCGCATTCAATTTACAAAATTTTTACTGAAATTTGTTAGAAAATAATATCGAATATCTTGTTAATATTTCAATCTACAAGATGAGATTTATTATGTATTAAGAGGATTTTTATAAAGCTCATATCCATAATTTAACATTGTAGAATTGTTAATTTAAATTTATTTTAAAACCAATTTGCATTCAAAACATTAAATGCATACTATTTTTTATATCATTTATAATTATTATTACAAAAGTATTCAAATAAAATATCAGTATTTGATTTTGAGAATAAATTAATATAATTAATACAATAGCAAATTTTTTGCAAATTTTTTTTAGCAATATTTGCAATGTCTTTCAATTGTTTTTTTAAGTGGTATTTCTTTCTTTAAAATAGTATTGTTTTGGTTGCGTGGTTGACAATGAAGTAAGCAAACTGTTTTAGTATTTGATTTTTCTAATATTAGCACAAATATGAGGCATTTTTCAGTAAAACTAAACCGCACTGTTCGCTTCACTTACATTTAATCCTGTTAGGAAATGGTTTGACGATTATCCTAATTACTAGAACCATTCGATAATTGTATTAATAACATTATAAATAGTTCCAGTTCTGATGACAAAAAATTATTATTTGTTATAAAATTAAATGTTGCTTTTTAAATTACTTATTGTCGTAAAATATTATTTAAAACAAATCGTGTCCATGGTGAATGCTTTTGATAGATTTGTTATTATTCATCTCAAAACTCAGTTTCAAACTTTTAAAATATATTCGAGTCTATATTACTTTCCTTATAATTAACTATTTACAATATTACAATCTAGATTATACTCAGTAGGAGACAGGTGGAACCTGCGGCATCATATTTGTGTAGATACATTGATTCTCCGGTTTCATTTGTTGCATCGGCAAATGCGTCATAACATTTGGCATTTGCTGGAGGGGCTGTTGATTTTGTTCGGGTGGTTTTTTGTTTTTCTTTTCGCATTTCTTAAACTTGATACCTAGTTTGTTTAATAATATTAACCGCAATGATTCCTTACCGCCTCTATAATTAAGTTCATGTTTCGCAGCTGCCAGTATTTTACCTAACGTAGGAACCTCTTTACGCATCGAATAACTGTTGACAATGCCCCTAAGTGCACACAGTTGGAAGTAATCGAGTTGGACTTTTGTTTTGCGAACTCTTTTCTTCTTAGGCCCAGCCATTTTAGTGTGTGTAGCTTCAGCGCGAAGGCCTTCCCTCTTTATGCGTTTAATCGTACTCTCTGACAATCCTGTAGCTGCACAAGCGCGTTTCACGACGTTCTCTACAGGAAAAGCGTATCCCCTATTCTGTTTCTCACTTTCAAAAAACTTAATCACTTTGTAAATTATTTCTCTAGCTTGCCCGTCGATAGCTTCCTTCTTCTTCTTCTCGATCCGAGGTTTTAACGCTTCCTCCGAGACTGTTTGTTCGGGATTTTGGGGTATGTTTTGGTCTGGTGGTACTGGTTGAGGCATAGGCGCTGGTTGTGATAACGGTATTTGTATGTGCGTTATAGGTACTTCGTGTAAATGTGTGTCCATTTTAACGTGTACAATGTTCGCGTCATGAATAACAGGCACTTCATGCATATTATGAGAATCCATTTTTACGTTTAACGAGACATCATGTATTTCCATATTCCGCAAAACTACATTTATTACAATTTTTTTGTTTGTTTATAATATTATTTGATAGATACACTATTTATGTTTAAATTAAAAGGTAATATTTATTATGAAATTCACTTATATTTTTTATAAAAAATGTTTATTTACGATTACAAATAATTGTCTAATGAGAAATACAGCCGCCATTATAAACAGACTAGACAGAAAATAATTTGCGAAATTAGCTTATGTCGTATTACTAACAAAAGTCTAAAACTACTGTTAAATAGTAATAAAAAAAAATGTAAACACTTTTTACGCGTAGGCTGTTTGTTATAAAATTAATAGAAGATTTTTTTTTTATATTTAAACACTAAAAATATTATTTTGTATTTTTAGTCTATACTCGTTTCAATTAGATGATTCGAATTGATTATGTTCTACGTTGTACAAGGGGTAGAAGTAAATAAAGTCGTTTCGTCATTTCTATTATTATGTTTGATTTAATATAATGAAGACAAGGCATTATGGTGTGGTACTTTAGCCTAATCCAAGAAAAAATAATTTAAGAAAATTATGATATTAATGACATTTGACAATATGTTGTCTGAGAGGCAGTAGTAAATAAAATCACTTCATCATTTGTACTATATTAGATTTAATATTTCAATAAAAAAACAGATGATTTCAAGTTGTTTACAATGAAACGGAATAAAATCGACTTAAGTGAATATTGTCGTGGTTGTTTAACAAAAGACAGGCGTTTGGTTCCAATTGACAATCTCTTTCATATGTTTCTTAAAATAATGGATGGTGAAGTTCTTAACGCTGCCGACCTGGTATTTAAGCAATAATTTATATATTTTTTATGTATTGCATGAATTTGTTTTTAAAACATCAATTAATAATAAATATAAGGTGTAAAAAAGAGTCAGTCATATTAACTTATGTATTTCCCTTCCGTTCTCAAAGTGGGAGCTTGGACTATACACATAGTTCGGGAAGCGGTAGTTTTTTTAATAATTTTTTCAACAATTGATAACATTTTTTAGTCGTTGCATCATAGAATTTTTGTAACGTATAATCAATAATAATAAGTTAGCGCGAACTTTCCAGAAGTTTCTAAAGTTTTTATGAAAGAAAAGAATTATTAATATTAATTTAGAAATAATATTAAAAATGAATTAATTAGTTTTTCATAAATATATTTTATTTATTTATTTATAATAAGGCAATATTGAACCGTTATTCATTCCTGCTTTTTTAAGGCTAACGTTCCAAAAATGTGTTGGGAATGTCGAGCTATTTTACGTAATACGGAAAAGTTTATGCAAAAAGCCAAAACTGCTCATGTTTTTTTTAAGGACGCAAGCAAAAAAATGGTGAGTTGTTTGTATATTTTCCTAGCGATTCATACTTTTTTACATATATATCATACTAATACTACATAACTCAACCTCAACCCGGGTTCCTTCAAACGAGGCGTGAAGAGGCATCTTGCGGGCCGGCAAGGCGAAGGCGGCTAGTGCAGAACCTTCTTCCCGACTGTACTGGCCGTCGTCGCGTTTGGACTCTACTACCACTTACTATCAGGTGGAGTAGAGACATTTGCCCTCCCGGGAAATATAAAAAAAGAACTCATACATCATATATTAATCTTTTTAATAAAACAGTATATTGTATCGATTGAGGTAATATCTAGCGACAAAATTACTTTAAAAGAATATTTAGAAGGCAATATTTAGAACTCACGTCATTACTCACCTGAATGTTGACAGTCGACTTATGTTGGTATGCTGTTTTGATGCGTGTTTCCTTGAAATGTTATGTCTATTATGGTCAAAATCGCATATCACTTTCTGATTTTTCACGACCGTTTTCTTACATATTATAAAAAATTTAATATTTTGTTTGAGGAATATTATAGTTTGTTTTTTTTTTTAATATTATCTTTTTCACTTTCTCAATGTCGTCGACACGATATAATTATGTTTTTTTTTTTTATAGAAAAGGAAGGTGGACGAGCATATGGGCCACCTGATGGTAAGTGGTCACCAACGCTCTTAGACATTGACATTGTAAGAAATGTTGCCAATCGCTTAAATCGCCAATGCGCCACCAACCTTGGGAACTACGATCTTATGTCCCTTGTGCCTGTAATTACACTGGCTCACTCATCCTTCAAACCGGAACACAACAATACCAAGTACTGCTGTTTTGCGGCAGAATGTCTGATGAGTGAGTGGTACCTACCCAGACGAGCTTACACAAAGCTCTACCACGAGTAAGTGTATCTTTAATGGATATGATTTATATATAGGAATATACTTATCATAATTTTAAACGTTTTATATAGATAGAAAAATGCTTTTTAAAATGAAATTCGAGCAGATTTTTATAAATATTACGAGTTTTTTTTTGCTTGTATGTACAATCAGCTCTAAGACTGAGCAAATCTGTTCTGTGGTGCTGTCATGCAAAGTTGCTTCATAGGAAGCGTCTACTCATCTGCTCCCCAGAGCCAGGTCTTCTAGCTCTAGGATATGATGATGTTTTAGCCGTCTCACATACGAGATATTTAAATAACTATTACTAGGGATTTATGCAAGCCCTTTTGCACCCAAGGTTTCAATCATTCATTAGATATTACAGTCAAGCAGGAGAATTTAATATTGTTGTGTTTCGGCTTATAGACTGAGTAAATCAGTGTAAATACAGGCACAAGAGACATAACATCTTAGTTCCCAAGGTTGATGGCACATCGGAAATGTTGGGTTTGGTTAATATTTCTTACATTGCCAATGTTTATAGGTGGTCACTTGTGGTGATCACTTAATATCAATTATCCTATTTGCCCGCGTACCTATAACATAAAAAAAAAAAACATTAAAGCTTATATAACTGTTATATATTTTTTACATTCCTTTGTTAAACAATCTTATATATTATTCCGTCATTGTAATCCTAACCTTATAAGTTGAAACAAAACTGTACAATAAATTTCCGCAACGCCGTTGATCACGAATTAAGTATAGTTTATCGTATATGTGTGGTTATTTATGTATATATGTAGGTATAGTAGTGAAATAAAACAATATTTTCTTTAATTATATAATCTTCATCATCATCTGAGGCGTTACAGCCCCGGCTGGGCCTTAGCTTGGTCCAGTAAAACTCTCCATACCGATCTATTTGTGGCTTTCCTTCTCCATCTTGTCACCCCTACGATTTTGGTGTCCTGTTCGAAGCCGTCTAACCATCTGAGTTTGGGCCTGCGTCAACTTTTGCGACATCTCCTCACCGCTTTATTAATCTCATGTCTTTCACCCAAAGGTTCTCTGGAAGAGATCGCTCTTATACCGATAAACCGCCGTTTGAGCTTACCTTGAATAGATTGTATTTTATTTTACTGTAAGTTTCAGTGCTTATTTTTGGTGTACAATAAAGCATATTCTATTCTATTCTAGATTATAAAAAAAGTCTCTTTATGTTTAAAATATACAGTATCTGTCAGTATATTTTTTCAGGTTCAAGCCAAGAGTCTCTCCGACCTCACGACAGTAATTAACAAATACAACTCTGAGGAAACATTGAATAATTCCGAAATCGAAATCAGTGTGAAGATCGATAGCATTTCTCCACAATTAGATGTTGATTTAAAAGAAGAATGTTTATCAAATGATGAGAAAAACGACACAGATTATTATGATCATATCAAAGAAGAAACTATTGAAACGGATGAATGTTTTAAGGAAGAAACTGATACAGAAGGATATGTTAAAGAAGATATGAATGAATCAATAAAAAGCGAAGATTTTCTAAACACAGTCAGAAAACAGATACGAAAAGAAAATGTTAAATCAATGAAAGCGAAGTATAAACTAATTTCTCTAAAACAAGGAGACGCAATTACTCCCACTTTTGAAAAGAGACAAATAGATGAAGAGGAGAGGATGTATTGGGGGGAACAAGACAAAACTGCGAGGAATTACCGTTGCATGCCGTATAAATGTGAACTTTGTATCACCGGTTACGCGAAACAGAAGTACTACGACCAACATATGAAGAAATTCCATTCTCCGGTGATTAGATAATTTTATCTTGGTATTATAGTCCGACAAAACTCTTCTGTGAGAATATTTACTTGGTGGTAGAGTAGTATCGCCCACTCATCAGATATTTCACCGTTAAACGACAATACATGGTATTGTTGTTCTAGTTTGACGGACAGGATGCCCTTCTGGCATAACATCTGATTTCCGAGTTCGTTGGCGCCTCAGTGATTTAAAGAATAGTTAAAATTTCTCATAGTGCCATAGGTTGTGGTGGTTACGATCAGGTGGCCCCCTATTTCTTATAAATTAAAAAACGAAACCGACAACGATTGCCATTGGACTAACCAACTGTGCAGAAGATATTGTAGTGTACAAGTGTGACAAACACTGTATTCCATTCCTCTCAGGATCTTATGGGACGGCAAGCTACATGACCGAAAAATGCTAAGGAGCAGGACCAATTGCTTCGCTTAGAAATATTCCACCTTATAAGCAATAGTCTAATTGTATATATTTTTATCTAACATCAGTATTATATACTTACATTACCTAAAACATAAAATTAAAAATTAACAAAAATATTTTTTTTATTCAGGCTAACGGTAAATTCGAATGTGATATTTGCAAGAAGAGATTAATTAACAAAATAAAATTGACAAATCATATCCGAAATCACTACATAAAGTATGTGTGTCTGGTGTGTCGGTACGAGAACTACCGCAAGTGGAAAATGAGCGCGCATCTATCCTACGCCCACAAAAGAGCCGTTATGTGTTTGACGTGTGGCTTGAAATTTGAGTAAGTTCACATTGTATTTATAGTGAGACATTTAAAATTAAAACGTTTTTTAGTTTTTTTCGTATAGCATAGCGGTGTCATCACGTGTGTCTGTCTTTTTGGTTATAGAATTAGTAGGCGGAGGAGCAAATGGGCCACCTCATGGTTAGTGGTCACCACCGCCCATAGACTTTGGCATTGAAAGAAATGTTAACCAACGCATACATTGCCAATGTGCCACCAATCCTGAGAACCAAGATGCCCTTGTGCCTGCTGGAACACAACAACATCAAGTACTGCTGCTGTTTTTCGGTAGAATATCTGATGAGTGGGTGGTACCTACACAGATAAGCTTATACATAGCCCTACCACCAGTAAATACATAATTTAAAAATTCAATCTATGTGACACTTATTAATAATAATGTTTAATGTTTTTACAATCGTAGAAAAAGCCTAGATTTCTACAAACATTATAACGCGCTGCACGCCCACGTCATATGCGATTATTGCGGGAAGAAATGGAACAATAAAGATCGTCTAATTAAACATATCAGGTAATCAACATATATTTATATATATTAAAATGTGGATCGCTATTTCGTTTTATTATAAAATGATAGTATTAACAAACACCTAATAATACGTCTTAGACGTTACAAATTATGATGAAAATTTGCATGAGAGATATGTGCACAAGTGTGTGCTCCAACACATTCTCTATTCCTTCTGATAATCCGACGGCATGACAGACTTAGACGAATAGCTTTCCATGCTTCGGAGACTAATGAGGATGTCTTGACTTCTATAGTAGCCGTTCGACTATGGACCGACTCGTATTTGTGTTATACTATTATGAAGCCGAGATGGCCCAGACAATTTTTACTACTTTTTATAGTTTTGACATATTCCTTACAGATTTAGTACAACTTTTATTAGTACTGTATTTTCAAACAGTACCGGTTTCAGTCCATTGCTTCAGTGGGAGGCAGTTCTTTACTGCACCAATAACAAAATATAGGCAAAATTTCAAAAAAAAAGCCGAGAAGAACGCGTGAATCTTAGCCGATGATCGTGGGTTCAAACCCGGGCAAGCACCACTGAATTTTCATGTGCTTAATTTGGGATAATAATTCATCTCGTGCTTTACGGTGAAGGAAAACATCGTGAGGAAACCTGCATGTGTCTAATTTCACTGAAATTCTGCCACATGTGTATTCCACCAACCCGCACTGGAGCAGCGTGGTGGAATAAGCTCCAAACCTTCTCCTGCAGCAGTGGGATAGCTCAGCAGTGGGATATTCACAGGATACGGATTACGGTTACGGATTATGAAAGCCCCTAATCTTATTATTATATATCAGTTCTATATTGCTAGTAGAGCACTAAAACGTTGCGTTAAATAATTTTATCACAGGACATAATATCTCAATGCTATGTAATGTATATAATAAAAATATATTCTTTATTTATAGACTACGTCATTATGTACATAGATGCGATATCTGTAATCGTAATTACTCGTCCTTCGATGCTCTCGCTCATCACACGAGACTGAATCACGTCAAGTCAAGGACCGAGGAGTGTTATTGCGTCGAATGTAACATACAGTTCGACAATATATCACGGTATACAGTGCATTTGAAGACCAGCGTCAAACATAAGAAATTTGTCGGGTAAGTCGTAAGATGAATGAAAATCATGACGGAATCATATTCATCGGAGATTTACTTCGTGCAAGCCCGTCTGGGTACTGTTACGAGCGCCTTTAAAAAGCCACACCTTTAAACTGCACTAACTTTTTAATAAAAAAAATAAAAAAATGACACATTAGCTCATTGAGTAGATTTCTAATCTTTTAATAAAAAAATGACTAAGCAATAAAAAAACTCAGTTATCCATATTAAAACAGATGCAGATTCCTACGATTCGTCCCCGGCCTATAATTGTGTAAAATAATTTTCAGAATACCTTGTCCGGAATGCAATAAAGTGTATCACAAGAAAACTTCAATGAATAATCATTATAAATACGTGCACCTTAAGAAGACGGCAAATTATTGTGAAAAATGTTCCAGGGTGAGGAGTGCAATACGATTTTGTATTATATTAATTATTAGTCTCTGTTTATTCAACTATGTACTATTAATATACTATTAATATTTAATAAAAAGCCGAGATGGCCCAGCGGTAAGACCGCGTGAATCTTAACCGATGATCGTGGGTTCAAACCCGGGCAAGCACTACTGAATTTTCATGTGCTTAATTTATGATTATAATTCATCTCGTGCTTAACGGTGAAGGAAAACATCGTGAGGAAACCTGCATGTGTCTAATTTCACTGAAATTCTGCTACATGTGTATTCCACCAACCCGTGCAGTGAGCAGCGTGGTGGAAAAAGCTCCAAACCTTCTCCTCAAAAAGAGGAGAGGAGGCCTTTAGCCCAGCAGTGGGACATTCACAGGCTGTTACGGTTACGGTTACTATTAATGTTGTATTTGTGACCGTGTTAACTGACATAGACTTTATACTACCTACGTTTACTCACACATATCCTTGAGAATATCAATTAGGATGAGATCATAGACAATTTTTACTACTTTTTTTAGTTTTGACATATTAGAATAGAATAGAATATGCTTTATTGTAAAACAAAATAGTTACAGAACCATTTTAAACATAAACATAAAAAATATCGAAAACTATTTTGTACAAAAAACTTTGTCTTTCTTTTCTGCAGTACTTCCTCACTGGTTACCGTCTCCGACAACACCAAGCGCGGACTCATGATAAAATAGAACCAATCAAAGACAAGATTTGCCCCCATTGTGGGCGCGCTTTTTCGGTAAGATATTGGTTTTTAACTTTTCCAATGCACTTATGGAAAGTTGACAGATGCATGAGTAAACTCTGCGACAATGCAAATTGATTTGTTCATCAGAGTGAGCGAGACAGAGCACAGGACGGTCGAAATAAAATTTATCGGGCAGTGCGTATTTTTTCCCGTGTAAGAATGAGATACAAATACAAGAGAGTGATTTTAGATATTGGCTAGACAGTGTACTGTTGCTCGTATGAATTAAAGAGAGAAGGGAAGTGTAGTTATAGTTGTATTTGTAAAAACATCTTAATATCATTTTTCAATTTCAAATTTCAATTTTCATTTTTTCAAATCGATATTAGATTACGTTGGTTAAAAAAATACATTCCTATTAATATGTATTATTTTTTAAATTCGACATGTATACAAAATTTAACTATAGATATATGTAGAATTTATATACTTTCAAGAAGTGTCCGTTTTTTTTAAATCGTTTATTACGTAATTGATTGTTTCCCATGTCTTTAAATTATATAACAAAACAGTTAATAAACATATATTTTAATAATAATATAATTATTTAATAATAAACACATTGAAAGTTTTTAAATTAAATTTCTATTTCTTTCCACTTATACTAAAACCCAGATGATAAATCGCAATTGAACCCTGGACTATGTGTTTCAGACGAATCGTATCCTAAATAACCATATACGCACACATACAGGCGAGCGTCCCTTCGTGTGCGACATCTGCTCAGCGAAGTTTACACAAAAAACAGCTCTAGTTGTACATAAGCGTTCTATACATAAAATAGGTAAATGATTTCTGAATAAATATGTTTAGAAAATTATTTATTTTTCTGTCCTCCTTTTTATGATTAATTAATTAATTTTGTGATATGTTTTTTTTTGGTTGGTTGCATAACGGAATAAAACTGTTATTTCAAATTATGTCTTGCTTACCTATCCTTTATCGGTAGAGTACGTATAAATAATATTGAATAACAATTAAAATAATTTAAATGTTTATATTAAAGAAATATATAATGTACTCAAATAATTAAAATGTATTTTGTGTTTAAAATGTAATAAAAATTTTGTCTATTAAAAAAAAAGAAGAAAAAAAATTAAAATATTGTTATTTAATCTAAGTTTTTTTTAGATTAATAATTTAATGTACCCCACATTTATTTAAATTTAGGGAATTTTTTAGGGGATCTATTATTCAAGATTTTTTGTTTTTCTTTAAAAAAAGCGCACGACTCTATACAATTTATATTAAGCCTCGAACCCAACCAACAAATTAAACCAAATATAAACTCCAAGCGTGGCTATAACTGAAATATCAAAAAACTATAATATATTAAGATTGAAGTAATAGCTCCAGTTGAGCTATTATTCAGCGTGCTTGTACAGCACGTAGGAAGTCCGGGCTTCTGGTCTCTGAATGAAAAATTAAAATCGTTTAATTTCATTGTTATCATCATTAATATTATTAGGTCATTAATTAATGAATATGAACTCGTAAAATGTACCCGCATAAATACAACAGCAATTTTATACTACTTGAATGTATTTTTACCTCTCAAAACGAGTGTACAATAAAAAATTTAGGGGTTTTAATCGATATTTAGGGGAATTTGAAATTGAACACGGCGTTTTCGGTAATCTATAATTCTATCTGTCATCTGTGGAATGCAGCTTACTCAAAGCCTAAAGGTAAATTAAAATGGCTCTACTACTCAGTTCACATTGCAGCCATTAAATTACTTAATATATTTTTATGGTTCTTCGTATCTCTCGAATTATTTCTGTTGTATTGTTTTTCGTTTCGTTTCAATTGTTTTTTGTGAGTTTGCAATAATAGTCAATCGTTTCGCATTTTGTTGGTTTGTTCTATAATGTCGAATTTATGTCAAGTCGCCTTGTGGGTATGTGTTTGTTTTATCTCTTCATAATATTTATAACTTCTTGTAATATTACAATTTAATAATCAAAATTTATTATTTATTGTAATACAAATTATATAAACTAATGTATTATAGGTACAATGAAAAAACCACAAAGGTTTGATGTCGCACATAGGTTAGACCTCAGTCTATTTATATATATGAAATATATTGAAAAAGAAAATAAAATAATGAATATGCATATAGCTTGGCCAAAAAATATTTTTTCAGTTGCTCGTTACCGCACCCGATAAATGGGGGAGCCACTGATTAATAAGACGAGTAAAAATGTTGTTGTTCTGTCATCGTTCATATTTTTATTGCTGGCTCAGTTCGCCATTGGTTAGCAGTTACCCCACGAGCACTTAATCTAGTGATTTGTTCTTCGACGTTTTATGATTTTGTATTTGAAGTGTTTTGCACGGGTATTACAATGTTTGAATAACGCTAATTCATATTTTTGTCTGCAAAAATAATGCAGGTGTCATCTGCAAACTGTTAACATGTGCAATATTCAATATAGTTACTCATGTTGTTAACAAAAGTTAAAAAATGCAATGTACCTAAGACCGAGTTCTGCACAGTACCTTCACTGGCAATAACGAGTTCACTGTGCTCATTGCATATGTTTACACTATATGTACAATATCGGAGATAGTTTACACACCGAGCGAGTAATGGCTCTCGTATTCTAAAAGTATCTAACTTGTTTTGTAGCTGGACATGATTCAGGGTGTCAAAGGTTTGTGAGAAGTTAATGAAAATTGCTAATACATGTTTTTTTTTTTCATTAAGATAAGTATAGACTTCAGTAAATTTGGAAAGAAGGCTGGTTGTTCCTTTTCATCTTTGGAATCCATACTGTTTCTCATAAATCACCTTAAACAGCCACAATAAATACTTTTTACTATTTATTTTTGACTTGTTTTTTATGTTAATCTGCATCACTTCAGAGAATTAATGGTTCATAATATCGTAAATCAAATGCTTCCGTTGTTTCAACTTAGTAACCATGTGGGTACAATTTCACGAAGCTAATTGAAGAAAATAGTATAGTGGTATTATTGTGGAAGTATGTGCAAAATTTTCTTTTTATCGTGGAAGCTAATATATCTAAGTCAAATTAGTTATAAAGATAAATGTCCAAAATGCTGAATCTTTAAAAGTTTAAGAGTAACCTGGGTGAATTATTTATAATCCCCAAAGTTTCATATTATCTTTTCAAAGATGATTGGCACAACATTCCAAGATGAAGTTTTCTTGTTAAGTGATGAATTGCCTGGAAGTGAAACCGTTAAAGCATGTAAAAATTTTTTATAATAGAAAAGAAAGGCATGGACAACATATGTACATGTGAAGAAACGATCATTTGAGAAAAATGGTTTCGGTATATTGTTGACTAGGTTTAGGTTTAAAGAATTTATTCTCAAAAAGACAGATTCACTTACATGAGAACAGCATGATAAATGTAACGATAAAAATATTCGCCTTATAAGTAGGTACTTAGTTAACGGAATAGAATATAATTAAATCGTTGTATGTATTTTAATTGCTATAAAAGTGGGTATTCTCTAAAATATATTTTGAGAGTTGAGACTTAAACCCGTTAACTGAGTTTACATTTTTTATATGAGATGGTAATTTGTTATAAAGTTGTGCTTCATCGAAAGTAATTTTTTTTTTTCAAATTTGGTTCTAATTTTTGGGATTTTGTTGTTGGTTTTTGTTTATTTCATTTGTTGATTGCTTTTGAATAATTTTGGTGTCTACTAAAGATTTCGAAGTTAATGAAGTTGTTGTCAAGTCTGAAATAATAATACTAAAATTTACATTGTAATGCTGTCAGTCTGTCTAAATCCAAATAAAAGAAAAAATACACTCAAGGCACAGACATGGTGGGGATATTTTGGAAAAAAATATTGTCAACGTCAATATATTATCAAGGCCTGGCTTCAGTGACTTAGCAAGAATGTCTATTGTTACATACCCCCCTTAAAGGGAAAAATTGCGGAAACCCCCCCTTTTTGAGTTATTTAATTTTTAGTTTTCTGAAAATTGTCCCGATTTTTTGGTTTAAAATCAATAATAGGTGCAAAAAACTGTGGGGGGACTTGGGGGGGAGTGGCTTCCCACTACGGAAAGGGGGGGGGAGGCTTTAATCAGAAAAAATGGGGTGGAGGGCTTTAATCCGAAAAAAGGGGGCTGAATTAGAGGGATTTTGGATGTTTCTATTTTGAGACTGCAACGACTCCGGCGCTGCGGGAAAAGCAGCCTCTAGGCCCTTGCGTAACAAATCGCGGGCATCCATCTACGCGCCTCCGGCTCTATAAAAACACTCTAGGGGTAAGACAGACTCGTACCAGGTGGAGTCGGAGTCAATTAATTCAATTTTTTGACATAAGTCGAACCTAACCCGTTTTATTTCTAGTTTTGCCCTAATAGGTACTGTTAAAATAAAACAAAATAAATAGTAATCAATAATTTATTGCTCAATTTTATACACATATTTTATTGCTTTGATTAATTCAAGAAAAACATCTTTATGAGTTATTTTAATCTTTCTTCTCCAAGAATATTCGATTAGCCAGTCCGTAAAATTATCTTTGTAGCCATCTCTGCTGAACATGACTTTTAAATTTCGCCAATGGCTTTCAATTCTTTGAGTGTGTGTCCCATCTGGTGCCACAAATTTATTTTTAGGGTCACTATGGTTCACTCTTTTGTGAATATAACCATATTGAGGTAGGCAATCATATGCTTTCCAAAAATCAGTATGAATTTCAGTGCCTACCTCTACATGTTTTAGTATTAGTGGCACCAACGTCTCTGCAGATCGATCATTATCAGGACACACCTCCAATCTTAAATTATTTTTTCCGTTTTCAATCATGCCCAGCACCCAATGGCCTTCGATATGTCTACCTCTATTGTACTTTCTTTTTCCAAATTTAGATTCATCTATTTGTACAATTTTTCCTGGCCCACCGATCTTGCCGTTATATTCTTGGTTTTCTAACTCATAAATAACTATTGTCTCCCGGCAGTAGGAGAACCAGTCTGCTATGGTACTTATTGATAACACCGTTTCTTTGTCTTTACGGGCTGCCTCTAATTTTATTTGTTGATAGCTATACTTCTGGCTGTACATATACATTAGCATAAATTGTAAGTCTATAGGCAGCCGCACATTCTCGAACCACGTATCCACTGCCCGACTCACTGCCTTGGAGCGACATTTGCTCTTCCTGCATCGGAAGATGCCCACATTAGCATAAATTGTAAGTCTATAGGCAGCCGCACATTCTCGAACCACTTATCCACTGCCCGACTCACTGCCTTGGAGCGACATTTGCTCTTCCTGCATCAGAAGATGCCCAGCTGCCCAGTCTTATTGTAGGAGCTTAAAATCATTGGTTTCTTATGGTATGTGCACATTTTTTCCGTGGGGAGGAGCCCATGCTCCTCAGCAAATACAATGCACTTAGCTGGGGTATTGAGCTGGGTTATAACTTTGAACATATTCCATTGAGACCTATAACAAGCAAAACATTTGTATTAGAAATGTAATTACTACAATAAATACTACTATAATAATTACTACTATAAAAGAAAACAGTGAACCAACCTTATTTCTTCTGAATAATCGTGGACTCTTCGTCCAAGCGACCCAGAAGCTCGAGGTTCCGCATCACCTACACTGCTCTCAGACGAGGTCGGAGACGCAGGCAGTACCGACACGGTACTGGGAACGGTGACGCGGGAACTACCAGCTACTGGTTCCGATGATGACGCAAACACAAGTGGCTCACTAGAGTCCAACACTTGCACACACGGGGGGTCCGAAGAAGAGCTCGCGACAAGTGGCTCATTAGAGTCCAACACTTCCACTACACTCGATTCAGACTGCATGGCGGCTGAATGCGAAACACGGGGCTTCGAAGACTCCATGATAATAGCCAAACGTTGTATTTACTAACAGGAGTACGAAAACGCTCTCAACTGTTAAATACACAAACAATGACTGACATATTACAATGACCATAACAACACAAAATGGCGTCAGATTTGCGTTTTGTTCCACATGCCAGCAAAAGATGATAAACACAACACATTTTAATTTTAACATTTCGTAATGCTAAATAATGCTGTAATTTACTATACATTAACTGTTAAATATATGTGTGCATGAAAACTATTGAAATGTGTACAAAATATAAATATTCACTTAAATTTATATAAAATAAAATGTTTCCGAACGTGTCAACTTAACCGTAGCTAAAACGAAACGTTATAATCTGTCAAAGTGACTACCGGATTGACATAAAAATAATTAATTTTCAATAATTTTTTTCTCAAAAACTACGCGTTTCCGCATGTTGTTACTTTACGTGTGTGCTTATAATAATGTGACCTTTCTGTAAAAAAAATTTCAACCCCCAACTCGACGGCAGTTATTCTAAAGCTCAGCCGAATTATTTTATTAATTTTATATTTTGTCATAAATTGCGTTATTAGTGTATATATTGGAATTAATGGTGTGTCATAAAGGAAAGAGACAGCAGGATTTTTTTATTAAATCTCAAATATAACAGGCATAACAACAATAATAAAATTTAATTTTTATTTGAAATGGGTTACCCAATGACATGTCTGATCCAATCTGACGTCTTTCAAAGGAATTGCTTGAGCTGGTCCTCGGAACTTCTTCATTACAAGTTATCTTTGTATTGTGCTCCCACTAGGTCGAGCACGTTTAGCGCCATTTGCAGGTAGACCCAATTTGCAGAGGGTTTCAGCAAGTTCTAGTTTTATATGTATTATTTACCTTCTTGAACATAACCCATGAATCTATCTAGTTTTCCGATGTTTGTTCTTTATAATTGCACGGAGCTGTGCAGCGTCGTGCTTGGTTTCCAAATCGGCGGTGATAGTAGCAGAACGGTGACGGTGATTCTGTACGAGTGGTAGAGCGGTGTTGTGATGAGCTACGTTGACGGGATCGAAATCGTTGATTGTTGCGGTCTTGCCTTTAGTTCAGCAATTTCGAGTGATAATTTCCTGATCTCGCTAATAAGGAATTGTGTATCAGCTTGACGGTCGAAGTGAGACGGCTGCTACCTCTTGACTTTGCTCCATCATTTGGCAAAGCTAACTCTTCTAAGGTCGTCTTTGAGCTGAAGGTTTCGCTGACAGCTAATACAGAGCGAACGTGAGCGGGTAATAGCTTAGTCCACATCATACGGAGTGTGGAGTCAGATAAAGTATCTCATGCTAGATTTCTCATACGTCGGAGCAGCTGTGTTGGTTTCTGGTCTCCTAGCTCCATTTCAGCGAGTAGCTTTTGAAATTGGCGGCTGTCTGATTCTTCATAGACGGATATGAGTCGTTCCTTGATAGCCTGATATTGCTTGTCTTTAGGTACGTTAAATAAAATATCGGATATTTGTTCGATATCTGCTCTCTCTAATTGTACCAGGACCATCTGGGTGAGCTGAGCTTGACTCCTTTTCAGTTCTTCTGTTGCGGCCTCAAATCTAAGGTACCACAAACGAGGGTTTTCCCGCCAGAACGGAGGTATCCGCATGGACAGCGCAATACTTGATACTTCTGGTGCAGGTATGCCAGTGAGAGGTTGTGGCAGAGCTTGGGCGTTCTGGTCGTCCATTGTAGGCGAGCAGAGATTCCACAATGGCAGTGAGCTACCAGGGATAATGAGCAGTCGAGCAGAGCGTTTCCGGCTTCTGATATTATTGCTTCAGTATTCCTTCGGCGTGCTTGCTCGGGGTCACCACTTTAAGAGGTGGACGTTGTATCGGTAGTAAAACTTCTTGAGTACAGTTGAAACGATGGAATATAGTGGAATGCTTTATTCAAAAATGGTACGAGTATATATAAAGTGTTTTTTATTATAATATAGTCTGATTCCTCGCTTTTGCGAACAAATATTCTGCCATTCTTTACCCAAACAAATCTGAATTTTTTATCGTTAGCCCGTTTTCTTGCAGCTGCGTGTAGGGCTTTATTGGAAGGTGATAAATGTTCCATAACATATATTGGTCTCTTAGTTCCTACATATCCGATAACTAAAGTATTTAATTTATCTTCTGTCTTCTTAGACTTATTATACTTTTTAGCTGCAGCAAGGAAGGTATCTCGGTGTTTTGGAGAGCTTAGTGCTCGACTACAATACTACGATAGAACGTGGACGAGAGCCTGTTGGGTCTATTTTGGCTACTCGAGTACAATTAATTATATTATCAGCTGTGATTGGCGATTGTATAACTTGACTTAAAGTAGACACTACGGATATAAGATTTTCGGTTTTCATTTCGGGAATGCATTGAATTTCAATATTACAGGCCCTGCTGTGCTGTTCTAGTTGATTAATCCTATTATATCATATATCATCGCGAATGGTTTTAAATCTATCGTATAAAGATAGCAAAAAATGCATATCACTGTCACAGGACTTGTCAGGTTCCTGTGTACGAGTATGTGCAGTTACTTGATCGCTCAAATGACTTGTTATTTTTTTTATAAACCCATATTCTGCATCATCTTTTTTTCTTTGGATATATTTTGGTCCCTTCCAAACTTCAGAGTCACTCGTTTCAGTAGTATTATCGTCTTCATTATCGATTTTTTTTTCAAATTTGGTTCTAATTTTTGGGATTTTGTTGTTGGTTTTTGTTTATTTCGTTTGTTGATTGCTTTTGAATAATTTTGGTGTGTACTATAGATTTCGAAGTTAATGAAATTGTTGTCAAGTCTGAAATAATAATACTAAAATTTACATTGTAATGCTGTCAGTCTGTCTAAATCCAAATAAAAGAAAAGATACACTCAAGGCACAGACATGGTGGGGATATTTTGGAAAAAAATATTGTCAACGTCAAAATATTATCAAGGCCTGGCTTCAGTGATTTAGCAAGAATGTCAATTGTTTTTAAAATATAAATTATCGGAGTCTTTAATATTTTATTTAGGTTATGGATGCTAAATTAGTGAATTATTTTATTCATTCTACACTGGCCTCCAAAAAAATCGACCCACCTACATTTTTTTGTAAAAAAGCTATCGTATGGTTTTAAACTACCACATATTTATATTTTATTGATAATGAAAAAATGCAATTGTAGGATTGTACAAAAACAGAAATAGTGCGCAAAAAATAGGTTTTCAGGTAAATATGTGACAAAACACGAAAACACAAAATGTACAAAACGATTATGCCGTTTGTTTTTAAATTCGGGTGCCTAAATCTTACTTTAATAGGGAGTGTTTCCTCCTCTTGACTTAATCACTGCCTGCATACGCCTATTAAGTGACCTGATTAGCTTTTTAATGTCTTCCTGTGGGGTCGTTGCCATTCTTCAGTTAGGGCAGCTTCCAGTTGATTCAGGGTTTCTGGAATTGGATTTCGTGCTCGAACCGTACGTTTTAGCTGGTCCCAGAGGTGCTCTATCGGGTTTAAGTCCGGACTATTGGCTGGCCACTGCATAACTGGAATTTCGACTTTCCTGAGATAGTCTTTAACACGTTAACTGATATGTCAGGCACCGGTGCTTGACAGACATGGTACCTGTTAAGGCCATGTCAGTCCCGGGTGACTGACGCCACAGTATGTAATTCAGATGATCCCAGGGAGCTGTCCGGCACGTTTAGCTCATTATTGTCTATTAAAATTGACTGACAAGACCCTGAAAAAACTATGTTCAACTTGGCCTAACGTTTTTATGTTTAGAACGGGATTTATTTAGGTTTTATTGAGAAAAATAAAATGTGACACAATGAAACTATGAGGAACTTTTTATTGTTCGATATAATCATATTTTGGGCTTATAGAGCTTAGAAAATTATAAAAAAATGTCATTTTGAGTAATGAAATACCATCAGGGCCGTCTTAAGTCTATTCTGCGCCGGGGTGCGGGACTCAGCCTGCGCCCTCGGAGGCTGCCCGGCGCCTGGCTGCTGAACATAGGCAATGGCGTTAAGTTCAATAAAATATCCAAAAATTCGGCGCTCAAAAGGCGCCTGCGTGCGCTCCGCGCCCGTGTGCACCGTACCCCTTGCACCCCTGGTAAAGACGGCCTTGAATACAATAATCAGTCAGAGAGGTCAAGGAAAAGTTACATTGTTTTATGTTCCTCGTTGAAACAAGATAGGCAAAAATGTGGTTCATTAGGGCATTGTGGGCAATAAGTATTCACTTGCTTAGTCTTCTTTCTAGCATAATTTCTGTCGATTGTTTGAACATTTACTTTATAGCACCGTGAACAGTACTTTCTAGATTTTTTTACAGGTCCTTCTTTCTTTTTTAGCTCATGCTTTTGCCTCCTATTTCTTGTCAATGGAATGTCAGGATTACTGTTTTCTTTGCCCGATTCTGTTAGATATTTGCACAGCTTTTTCCTATATTCTACTATACCTATTTTAGACTTCGTGGTTTCTTTATAAATTATGTAAGAATTGTGTAATGCAGTGTTCATGAACAGTTCAACAGCAAGGTTTCTGTACCATTTTACAGTTTTTCTCAAAGGTGTTGAGTATGCGACCATTTGATCAGATAGGTCCACAGAAGATTTCGCGTTGTTATAATCGACTACAATTTTTGGTTTTATTATTTCTTCGTCTCTTTTGTATGTCCTTGTAAATCCAATAGAATGTTTCGTAGACAGTAAATAAACATCCCTTTTGTCCTTCCATTTCATACATGTCATACCATCTTCATTTTCTTTAGCTCTAAACTCTGCTTTTTTTATCTTTCCGTTTATAACATCTTTAGGCAAATATTTTCTATTTCTTCGCAAAGTACCTACAAGATGCGTTTCTTTGTCTAACAATTTGCGTCCAAGATCAATACAGAGGCCCTAGCCAAGTTACATTCGTTTCATATCGACTCTCTTTCTACAATCGTTAACGCCTCGGCGTAAGCGATTTTAGAAAACGATAAGTTGGTAGCCAATTTGACACGACTGAGTCGAACGCTCATTCTACAATGTACTTAGAAAAAACCTTCACTTTAGTCTATGGTGAGCGTTCTTACAAACGTCAAAGTCGCAGTTGTGTATTTATTTTGTACGCGAGTTGAACTCTTGTTTGAATTGAAGTTCAAAGAATATTTGTTTTAAGTGTTAAAAAAGTAAGTAAATGAAATAGGATGGGTATATGTTCTTCTTGCGAAATGTAAATTTAAACATTACTGTGACTCGAAATTTTATGTTATTATCCTAATTAAGGATGAAAGATACCTTAAATTATGTGATAACTTTTATCGAATGGAATATAAATCTCGACCAAGCCCAGAACAATTTGCAGCTTTATTGGAATTCATGGAAAGGTACGTAAATTATTACTTATTTCGTAAATATCTTCCTTTATTATTTGAAAATTTATCATACTCTGGCACTTGAAAGTTTGAAACATAAACAATGACGTGATACGCGACATGAACTAATATTACTACTTACGAAAAAAACAATACAATGATTGTGTTGGATTCTTTACTTATTCAATAAACCCTTTGTTTCTCTGAAATAGTTTTAACTTGTTCTAGTTATGGCGATATAACGAGGCCCCAGCAAGGGCTTCAAGGGCGAATTAAAGCTGACTGACTGTGGCGGGAATTAGAAGATTTGTTAAACTCCATTGGTGGAGGAGTAATAAAGCCAAGAGACAAATGGAAAAATGAAAGGCTACAATTGGAATCGAGAATAATTCAAATAGAAGAAAACCATAATAAAATTTTAAGTCATTTAGTTAATACTGTAGACAAATTGATAGAAATTTTATCGCAGTTGAGACCATCATCTTTTTAATTCTTTTAATTAGTATAATTGATCTTTTTGTTGTAGTATTAAACAAACCCTATTTTAATTTAGACATTAAATGTGATAATTGAAAGCAATATTTATGTACAGTTAGCTTCATATATAATGTAATAGACTAGCCTATCTAATATAAATACCAGCGTACAATATGTTTAATATACACTATTTTATCTTTGTCATTTTTTTATCTTCATTCTTACCTATGGTGCACACCACCACCAAATTATAAATGTTAGTATTTTAAGAAAAATAATAATAAATTTAGTTGTAATAACAAGTCTGTTTTATTATTTATTTAATATCTTAGTACATTACATTCAAAATACAATTAACTAGACCTGTTCAAAATACAATCAATATCTTATTATTAATATTTATATAAGAAAAATTAAATATAGAGTACATAAAAAGTTCAATTTATAATTAGGAAATGTAAAATAATATCTTATTAAAGCTTAAAATAATCTTACTATATCCTATTCAATAAACAACTCAGCATGGCTCTTCCTTGGATTAGTTCACTTTGACTACCTACAGACATAGTGAGTGTGGGATCTTGCATGATTATATCATTCCCATTATCATGTGCAGCAGGAAGTGGTTGTGGTGGTGGTACAAGCCAGCTTGCAAAGCTATTTTATTTAACACACTACATGCCATTTTAATGTTGCTAGCTACATAAGGATGATAGTGCAGAACCCTGTCTCTAAGCAAACATCTCCACCGTGCTTTGAGTACTCCAAAACAGCGCTCTATACAGTTACGGGCTTGCATATGCATTTGAGTGTATCGGTCTTCCCTAGAACCTTGAACTGCATTGAGGATAGGTGTCATAAGCCAAGGGCGTTGCGGATATCCAGAGTCACCTGAAAAATTAGTTTAAAATTTAGTTAGTCACAAGTAAACTCCTTAGATTAGATCTTTTTACTATTATAAATACCTACCTAATAGCCATACTTGCTCATTATTTTGATGAAGTTGTTTTCTTGTTTTTGGAAACTATTCATTTTTCCATGACAGCAGAATAGTTCAAAGCATCAACAACTTGTCTAATGCACCAACTAGCTGTCCGTTGAGCAAGATGCTGAGTGACACCAACAATTCGCTGATAGGATCCTGTGGCTAGGAAACTAAGAGTGCACAACACCTACAAAACCACAAAAATTTAGGAAATGAAATTTATGATAGAAAAGTAACAAAAAAATAGCTAATACTATATTATAGAAATGTATTCAGCAATTTTTAGTATTTTAGTAGTGTAAAATATTAAAATACATGTTGTGGCCTTCTTGAAGAGTTGCACACTTTATGTTAACTCTGAATGTGTGTTTATTAATATTACATGTGTAGTGACTGCTAATGGTACTTAATAAATAAATAAATATTATTAAGCACTTACCTTAACTTTTAGGGGAATTTATTTTGATCCTTTTAACGAATTCTTGTGTCGGAGTTCATGTCAAAGGTCTTCAAAAGTTAATTTGTCTAGCCGAAATTGCTGCACAAATAAAGTTGCCGGCATTTCGCGTATTGTCTCCATGCACTGACGATGAATGTCTCTTTTTCGGCGCTTAAGCCACACGTCTTCATTATGAGCACACCACAACATATTTAAAGTATGCATTTTAAAATAAAATATTAGTCCAAAATTATGTTTAATAAACAAAACACTTCTCGGTCGTCATATGAGACGCCATTTTTTTAGCGTTAACTCTTGGGTCTCCGAGATCGCTTAGTTATCGTTCATAAACTTCGATAACTTTCGTTAGCGCTTGTCAAAACTGTAACTTGGCTACCATTTATATGGAGTTAGCGATTATCGTTGTAGAAACGATTACATTCCATTCTATCACTTTGAACGATTGTCAACTTGTCTACGACTTTTCTATTCGTTTGTTTTGACCACGTGACTTAACGTTGAGATGACGTCATGCCCATACATTTGATCAGTTTTCTATTAGCGATTACGATTGTAGAATGTCAACTTGGCTAAGGCCACTGGTATACCAGTTATCGGTATATAATGTATGACCTTTTTGAAGATATCCTTCCATAAGTGACATCACAACATTGGTTGGGGTTGTAGTTTCGGTCTCGTCTCTCTTTCCCGCATATATTTATATACTTTGATTCCATATTTGTGTCTCTTCAATTTGATATATTGTCGGAATATAATGCGACCCCGAAATGGTACCAAAGACTCATCAATACAGAGATTTTCTCGAGGATAGTAATATTTTTCAAAGTTTAGATTCAAAATATTTACCAATTCACGTATTTTGAACAGACGGTCGCCGTATCTTTGGTTATCGTTGTTAGAAAAATGTACCATTCGTAACAAAATTTCAAACCTGTTAGGAGACATAACCGTACGCGGGAAAGATTGGCAAATCAGGGGGTCTGTTGACCAATAATCTGCTAGCTTAGACAATCTAACTATGCCCATATATAAAATCAAACCAAAAAACCTTTTGATTTCGTCTTGGTTTGTATCAGACCAACTAAGCAGTCGCGATCCTCGTTTTATTTGATTTTTTGATGTAAGTTTAGTAATCGTCTGAGCAGCAAATCGGTTTGTTTCCATAGCTATGTTATGAAACACACTATCCGGAACTAACAAAGAATAGAAATCTTCTGGTTTGGATTTTGACATCGTATTTCTCAAATTATAAGGTTTGAAACCAGAGCACTCTGTGAAAGGTATAATTCTTCTTTGTTTACCCGCTGGTTCATACCATAAATTGGTCTCAAGCCTTGTGCAAACCTGCTTTTCTAGGTTTTCATCTTCGTCACCACTTTCTATCACATACCGCCTCTTCCTGTTTCCTCGTCTATAAATTACTTCTGTATCGTCACATATTTCACTATAACATGGAATTTCTAACAGCGGGGAATCTCTTTGAGTCAATTGTTTTTCTAGGTCGTCAATTGCTTGCAAATCTATCAACGAGAATTCAAAATCACACGTATTGTCAATAATGGACATGATTATAATTAGCTATTATAAACGTCACGCAAAATCTCCAAAAAACACAAAAAAAAATTGAGCAATGGGTGCGCGCACTTACTTCCGCAGCTAATTCGATGCGACTAAATAAACACTGTAGGTACATCGCATGGCACGCGCCGCCGCGCCGGACAGGTTACAACCTGCAAGGGATGAACTACGACACGCGTAGGTACTTTTGTTCAAACGGCCGAGCACCGCAACGAGTGATTTCCCGCGCAAATAGATTGACGGTGCCTGACAAAATGATTGACATGGCCCAATAGCTATGTTTTATTTCATTTGGGTCTTGTCAGGCACATATGCCAGACATGTTATTTTTTTGCATTATTTTATATTATAATCACCGGAAACAAATAAAAATTGTCATATAATGCGATTTACTTGAATACACAACCAAAAAACAAAAATGAAAAAAAAAAATCGTCATCAGAATTTTACTATGGCAGTTAACGTGTTAACAATTCTAGCGACGTGAGGTCGTGCGTTGTCGTGCATAAGTTGGAAATTATCCCCAATATATCCAGCGTAAGGCATCACATGAGGCTCCAGAATGTCCGTTATGTAAGTTTCAGCATTAATAGCACGATTACGGAAAAAACCAGCTCTGTGCGTCCCGTCAAAGAAATACCTCCCCAAAACATTGTAGAGCCTCCACCAAATCGGACTGTTTCTCGAATGCAACACTGAGAGTAGCGTTCTCCTGACCTTCGCATGACGTTACGTCGTCCATCAGAGCCTACTAGAGACATTCGGCTTTCATCACTGAACAATACTGTCTCCCATTGGTCTGTCACGCATTGTCCTATCCAGTGCTTCCACAGACGTCTTGTTTGACATGGTAGCTTCGTGCCAGACTATTAATGAGCAGTCGACCATCAATTTTCCTGTATTGCTCTGTTTAGAAACACTACAGACGCTGTTATTATCATCGGTGGCGATTTTCAGCGGGAGCTTGAATGTGGAGTGTGCGGTTCGGCCTCCTTCCAAAAGCGTAGCGGCAATGCCGGATGACGCAACAGCTAACGCAATTTTTCCGATAGATCTCACTTTTTTTAAAAGCAGATTGATTAAAAATGTTTTTCCTGTACCTCCTGGGGCATCAAGGAAAAACAATTTCCCTTCATTGTTATCAATTGTTGATAGTAATGCAGTGAATACTTTTTTCTGATCGATGTTTAATCGTGGCTCATCTTGAGCTATATTTTGTAAAAGTCTCGTTTGATCGTATGATGTTTCTCTTGTGTATTCGGCACTGTTAGTTAAATCTGAGTTAGTAGTATAAGCTGGCATCGGCAGCCCAAAATCCTTGATCGATTTACCCGAAAGTAATTGCACTACTTTGTTCAATTCCAATAATGCTTCGTCAAATATGTTTTGATCATATTGTACATCATCTGAGTTTAACTCTCGCCGTCGCCGAATCAGAATATCACTGGCCATATTTTCTTGAAATTTATTCCATAGATTAACAGAATCAGTTACTTGACAAAACACTACTATGACGGCAAATAAATATCTTAATGATGTAGTTGAACTACAAACAGCTGCTTCTGATAATGTGTTTTCCCAGTGAGAATCGTCTTCCAAGAGCCCCATAGCTTTGCATGCTGCTTGATAAGTATTGTAAACAACACTTTGTACAGTTCTTAGGTATGCAAAGGATGTCGGACCTTTTACAATATGCAGTAACATTCTCAGATAAAAGCATTCGCTGTTGTTGGGATGAACCACGTAGACTCTGCCAAGAGCATCCGTTTTTTTTACTCCGGGGAAACCATCAACCGCAGTACCTTGTTTTCGCCGTTGAAAAGTTTTAGAACTCTGGTTCCATGTATAGTAAACTGGAACTCTGTCATATGTCAGTGTTTTCGCGAAATCATCTTGAGCACATAACTTGAAGAATGCTGTTAATGTTGTATCCCGCGGGTTATTAACAACTTCTTGTATATTGTTCTCTGTGAAATATACTCTTTGTCCATTTTCTAAATGAACTGCAAGGTGGACAATTGTGGGAGCCCGGTCGTGCACTTTGAATGATAAAATCCTCCATATAGCTTCGGAGCTGCAGATGTAACGTCCAGACTGATATTTTTCCACTTCATTTGGTGATTGTATGCTGAAAGTGGCTTGATCACTGCCTTTATTAATGTACTTAGTAACATATTGAATTGACTTTATTGAATTGCACAACTCTACGTTGATGTGGGCATCGAAAATTTTCAAAAGGAGCGGATTATAGGGAACTATCCATCGGTTATCAATATCATGGTTTCGGACGGTAGCATCATAGATAATACACTATATACCGGGGATAGATGTGCCACTTGTGTTTTAAATGTTGTAAAATCAGTGTACCCAGGCTAAGAGATGGCGCTGTATTTCTTTTTTTCGCCCATTGCGTACTCGTCGCTAGATGGCGCTTATCATGTTCAAATTGTTGGTAGGTATTTGATTGCATATTGATTAATATAATTTGTTATTTATTTGTGGATGGAAATTTTTATTCGTGTATTGTGTTCGAAGGTTACCTTTATAATAAGACTAGGCATACCATGTTAACAACACGATAGTCAAGTCTTGTTATAATAAGCACAGATATTATAATACTATAATAAGTAACTTTTGAATAGAAACATACACAAGATTTGCCTAATCCACAAATTATATAACAAACTACAAATCAAAATGAAATCAATGCAACAAAATATATTTATAAATAAATTAAACTAGATTCTATAACGATATCTTCCAATGCAAAATGATTCAATGAAAAATCCTTTACGATCTTTAAGAAAAAAATATTATCTTATTGTAAAAATACTTAGATTAATTACTCTTGAATTGTATAAGTCGTTACTACTGTACTAAATTGTCGGTTAAATTATAATGTAAAATATCTCATTTAAGTGAACATTGTATGTTCTTTATGAGAAAATAAATTCTTAAACCACCACAAAATGTTAAAAAAGTGATTCTTAGATACCTATAAATGAAACGAAATTAAATATATTTATACGAAAAGTTTATTTCTTTCTATTATGTTTAATATAATAATTTAATGCTTGTATTTTTGTTGCATTATTTTTACAGATATTTGTTTTGCCTTTCAGTAATCTGTTGACATTAGTGCACCAGCTACCTATAATAATATTGATTATTGTATCCATTACAAAATTTTGTACATCTCTTTTATGAGTTACACAGGAGAATGGTGACAAATCACAAAATACATTTGCAATTTCCTTTATTGTACCTTTTAAACATTTCTGCTGTGGTTCTTCATTTAGTCGTGTTTGGATTATAATGCAAACATCAACTACAAACTGGCACAATGCCTCCGACGGATAATTTAGTGATCTTTTTGTTATATCTCTTTCTAGAATGTAATCTTTATTACTCGGAGGCACTGTGCTTACTAAATGCATTAGGCAAGTATGGCATTTTTTACAATTTTTTTTTATTATATAGCCAGTAACATATTTTTTTGCCTCTTTACTGGTAGTGTTATTATTAATTAATTCTGTTTCAGATGTTTGCATGAAACAATTTATTACGGAATCCACATTAACAATATCAGTCGGTTGTTGGCTTCCTCTTTTTTCTTTATAATTTAGCAATGTTTTTAAAGGTTTATACAATGCCTTATTGTCATCTTGCTCGCAGTTTGCTCCAACTGAATGTGGTGAAGTTAAATTATTAATGAGCAATGTTTTAAACGCACCTATAAACTGCGAGCAAGTTGGAGACGTGTTACGCACACCATTGCTCCTTATATTGCAGAAAAAATTTTCTAATGGATCCTGGTTTATATTTCTTGTCAACAGACTACTTACTCTATGTGTTTCATTTAAATATTTAAACATTTCTTTATACACATTAATGTTCGAAATTCAATTTTTAAGAGATGGGACTTGTTCATATTTTGTTGAAGTAGTCCCATCTCTTAACTTTTTCTTAATTTTAAACTGCATTGACCTTAATATGGGCAGTGAGTCATTCCACAGTTTAAAATGAGGCGAGTTCTTTTTTAGCGCATTCTTGTATATTTTTTCGGAGTTCTGGTAGCTGTGACCGTTGAATGAGTCAAAAAGTTTGTCCATCAGAAGTAAAAAGTCTGCTGTATCGAGGCACTCTTTAGGAAGAATATCATGATCTGAAAAGAAATAAACAATGATCACAAGTTAGTAATTGTGATTGTGGTTGCAAAGCAATGTAAATTTTAAACTAAGTTAAATTTGCTCTCTGTTAGATCTGATCTGTCTGTACACGATTTTCTTCTTTTCTGAACAAATTTTATTCAGGGTTTAAGTATATCGTTTATGATAATTTTGCAAATAGATTGGTGCAAACCCAGAGGGGGTGGTATAGTATTTGTATAAATACAATAGTTCATATTATAATATTGATAACTGACTAAACATTTTTTATTACCGCATTAAAGCAGGATTTTTTAATTTGAAGTTGTAAATAATACGGTAGTCTTTTTGTCGACGCAGCCAAATTTAAAAAAAATAAGTCTATTTCATCGTATTTATTACTGACATCATATTTTTAAGTTCTATCCGTTCTCGTTCTAACAGTTCACGGCGTTCTTGATTTTTTTTCAATAGATCTAGAATTTCATCATTCTTTCTTTGCAAACAACAAATTGCATGAATCCCGTGAACTCTCATCAATGGTATTTGGTGGATTTGAAGTTTCGCTTGCTGAATCGTCCAAGGGCGCAAAATTTGATGACCGGTCTCTGTTGCACATGTAAGGCAACAGAAACGACATGGCTTTCTGATATTTCCATTCTTTTTGTTGTTTTCTAGCCTGTCCACTCCGTGTTGCATTTTGTCTATTTAAGGCATCTCGATGGTTATCTCTTAGTTGTTTCCATCGCGATTTTGCAGTTTTCACTGTTAACATACACAATGTATTCTATGGTCTATTTATAAAAAAAATAATAGATGCACATACGTTACGTATAATTAAATAGGTTTTTTTTTCAGGTATTTAGCAACCGGTTAGTCATTTACAGGTTTGTGATGCTTTATGGAATGTATTGCAACCTCTTGTTATGCCGCAACCAACCGAAAACGACTGGAAAGAAATCGCAAAAGATTTTGATGAACTATGGCAATTTAAAAATTGTACAGGTGCTCTTGATGGCAAGCACGTATACATCAAGGCTCCCTCGAAAACTGGGTCCTCGTTTTTCAACTACAAAAAGAGATTTTCTGTAGTATTGATGTGTTTAGCTGATGCCAGAAGAAAAATCATTAAGATTGATGTGGGCTCTATGGGGAGATTTTCTGACGCAGGAATTTTTGATAACAGCGTTTTCGGGAAGAGTCTAAAAGAGAAGAGATTAAATTTACCTGCGCCGACACCATTGTATCAAGGTGGCGCAAAAATGCCGTTCGTATTCATAGGAGACGAAGCTTTCCCATTAATGGAAAATTTTATGAGGTCATACCCACGTGATAGACTAAACACAGCAAGAAAAATATTTAATTACCGATTATCTAGAGCACGTCGCATTGTTGAGGCAACTTTCGGTGTATTGACGAGAAAATGGTACGTGTATCGTAAAAACTTCGAATACAAAAGAGAAACAGTTGACAAGGCAATAAAAGCAACATGTGTTTTGCACAATTTTTTAATTCAAAGACAACCAGATTATATAAACAATATTGAAAGTACATGGAGCAAACATTATTATCAGTTGATGATATTACAGAAACACAACATTCTAGTAACGATGGATATGAAGTTCGCGAAATGTATTGTTCATACTTCAATAATCAGGGGAAGGTTCCATGGCAAGATTCTAGAATTTTGAAAAGAATCTCTAATCAGTAATATGGTTTAGGTATCGGATATTATTTAGGTATTCTTCTGTTAAATAAAAAAATTTATAGTTTAGTTAGCATCATATTTTAACTCGACTTGTATGGGACTGAGCATCTTTTGTTTAAATGATCGAAAAAATTTATGAACATACGCCTACTAGAGGATATTATAGAATAAAGATTTATAATATTACTTACCATGCGATATTTTTGTTTCAACGATTATTTGGTTCCACGCAGCATCTTTTGTTTCATTGTATTTGTAAAATTCTGAAGACGTGTTCCAAATGCACGGAAACTTTTTCACACTATCGATAAGTTTTTCATCCATTTTCTTCACTACGTCGTCCACAAATGCACTAGTCAGACTACGCTGGTCGCTGGCACACTGCGGGGCGCGAGCGCAGCCCGCACTCGCTTCCCCGCTCCGCCACCCTACTCCGCATCTCCGCTCCGCTTACCGGTTTTGTATGAATTTTTAAACTAGTTCGCAATTCCCTGTCCACTAAAGAGGAGCGGAGATTTTGTGCAATCTTATTGGTTAATATTTATCCGTTTCTCCGCTCCGCTGCCTCGCTCCGCTCCGGTGGACAGGCAGCCTAAGTACGGAGCCAGCAGACTATCCCACCAGGTGGAAGTAGCCGGTAGCACTCGTATCTAGAAGCGAGTATTTTCTTAGAAAGCTTTCAAATAATGTCCCAGCAGGTGTGGAAGCAATATCTTGCAGCTATCAAGATCCCCAAGACTCGATACAAGTATTTAAACACACCGAGCAGATCATTATTCGTGAGCGAATCTTGCCAGCGCGTTTCAGCTTTGGTCGCGTATCGTAAAGCACCATCTAGTGATGAAAGGTTTAACTAAGTTCTATGGTTGGGTTTGAGATGGCGCTAGTTTCTTTGTTATAATGTTTATTAAATGCTAAATAATTTAAATATTGTTATGTTAAATTGTTTGTTAAATATTCACTCTTGTTTTGTAAATGCTCTGTCTTTTCTAGTTTTCTGAAACTCTATCCATTTTTCCATGACAGCAGAGTGGTTCAAAGCATGAACAACTTATCTAATTCACCGACTAGTTGTCCGTTGAGCAAGATGCTGAGTGACACCAACAATTCGCTGATAGGATCCTGTGGCTAGGAAACTAAGAGTGCACGATCTCTTTTATGAGTTACACAGGAGAATGGTGACAAATCACAAAATACATTTGCAATTCCCTTTATTGTACCTTTTAAACATTTCTGCTGTGGTTCTTCATTTAGTCGTGTTTGGATTATAATGCAAACATCATTTACAAACTGGCACAATGCCTCCGACGGATAATTTAGTGATCTTTTTGTTATATCTCTTTCTAGAATGTAATCTTTATTACTCGGAGGCACTGTGCTTACTAAATGCATTAGGCAAGTATGGCATTTTTTACAAATTTTTTGAATAGTTTTTTTTATTATATAGCCAGTAACATATTTTTTTTGCCTCTTTACTGGTAGTGTTATTATTAATTAATTCTGTTTCAGATGTTTGCATGAAACAATTTATTACGGAATCCACATTAACAATATCAGTCGGTTGTTGGCTTCCTCTTTTTTCTTTATAATTTAGCAATGTTTTTAAAGGTTTAAACAATGCCTTATTGTCATCTTGCTCGCAGTTTGCTCCAACTGAATGTGGTGAAGTTAAATTATTAATGAGCAATGTTTTAAACGCACCTATAAACTGCGAGCAAGTTGGAGACGTGTTACGAACACCATTGCTCCTTATATTGCAGAAAAAAATTTCTAATGGATCCTGGTTTATATTTCTTGTCAACAGACTACTTACTCCATGTGTTTCATTTAAATATTTAAACATTTCTTTATACACATTAATGTTCGAAATCCAATTTTTAAGAGATGGGATTGTTCATATTTTGTTGAAGTAGTCCCATCTCTTAACTTTTTCTCAATTTTAAACTGCATTGACCTTAATATGGGCAGTGAGTCATTCCACAGTTTAAAATTCGGAGTTCTGGTAGCTGTGACCGTTGAATGAGTCAAAAAGTTTGTCCATCAGAAGTAAAAAGTCTGCTGTATCGAGGCACTCTTTAGGAAGAATATCATGATCTGAAAAGAAATAAACAATGATCACAAGTTAGTAATTGTGATTGTGGTTGCCAAGCAATGTAAATTTTAAACTAAGTTAAATTTGCTCTCTGTTAGATCTGATCTGTCTGTACACGATTTTCTTCTTTTCTGAACAAATTTTATTCAGGGTTTAAGTATATCGTTTATGATAATTTTGCAAATAGATTGGTGCAAACCCAGAGGGGGTGGCATAGTATTTGTATAAATACAATAGTTCATATTATAATATTGATAACTGACTAAACATTTTTTATTACCGCATTAAAGCAGGATTTTTTAATTTGAAGTTGTAAATAATACGGTAGTCTTTTTGTCGACGCAGCCAAATTTAAAAAAAATAAGTCTATTTCATCGTATTTATTACTGACATCATATTTTTAAGTTCTATCCGTTCTCGTTCTAACAGTTCACGGCGTTCTTGATTTTTTTTCAATAGATCTAGAATTTCATCATTCTTTCTTTGCAAACAACAAATTGCATGAATCCCGTGAACTCTCATCAATGGTATTTGGTGGATTTGAAGTTTCGCTTGCTGAATCGTCCAAGGGCGCAAAATTTGATGACCGGTCTCTGTTGCACATGTAAGGCAACAGAAACGACATGGCTTTCTGATATTTCCATTCTTTTTGTTGTTTTCTAGCCTGTCCACTCCGTGTTGCATTTTGTCTATTTAAGGCATCTCGATGGTTATCTCTTAGTTGTTTCCATCGCGATTTTGCAGTTTTCACTGTTAACATACACAATGTATTCTATGGTCTATTTATAAAAAAAATAATAGATGCACATACGTTACGTATAATTAAATAGGTTTTTTTTTCAGGTATTTAGCAACCGGTTAGTCATTTACAGGTTTGTGATGCTTTATGGAATGTATTGCAACCTCTTGTTATGCCGCAACCAACCGAAAACGACTGGAAAGAAATCGCAAAAGATTTTGATGAACTATGGCAATTTAAAAATTGTACAGGTGCTCTTGATGGCAAGCACGTATACATCAAGGCTCCCTCGAAAACTGGGTCCTCGTTTTTCAACTACAAAAAGAGATTTTCTGTAGTATTGATGTGTTTAGCTGATGCCAGAAGAAAAATCATTAAGATTGATGTGGGCTCTATGGGGAGATTTTCTGACGCAGGAATTTTTGATAACAGCGTTTTCGGGAAGAGTCTAAAAGAGAAGAGATTAAATTTACCTGCGCCGACACCATTGTATCAAGGTGGCGCAAAAATGCCGTTCGTATTCATAGGAGACGAAGCTTTCCCATTAATGGAAAATTTTATGAGGTCATACCCACGTGATAGACTAAACACAGCAAGAAAAATATTTAATTACCGATTATCTAGAGCACGTCGCATTGTTGAGGCAACTTTCGGTGTATTGACGAGAAAATGGTACGTGTATCGTAAAAACTTCGAATACAAAAGAGAAACAGTTGACAAGGCAATAAAAGCAACATGTGTTTTGCACAATTTTTTAATTCAAAGACAACCAGATTATATAAACAATATTGAAAGTACATGGAGCAAACATTATTATCAGTTGATGATATTACAGAAACACAACATTCTAGTAACGATGGATATGAAGTTCGCGAAATGTATTGTTCATACTTCAATAATCAGGGGAAGGTTCCATGGCAAGATTCTAGAATTTTGAAAAGAATCTCTAATCAGTAATATGGTTTAGGTATCGGATATTATTTAGGTATTCTTCTGTTAAATAAAAAAATTTATAGTTTAGTTAGCATCATATTTTAACTCGACTTGTATGGGACTGAGCATCTTTTGTTTAAATGATCGAAAAAATTTATGAACATACGCCTACTAGAGGATATTATAGAATAAAGATTTATAATATTACTTACCATGCGATATTTTTGTTTCAACGATTATTTGGTTCCACGCAGCATCTTTTGTTTCATTGTATTTGTAAAATTCTGAAGACGTGTTCCAAATGCACGGAAACTTTTTCACACTATCGATAAGTTTTTCATCCATTTTCTTCACTACGTCGTCCACAAATGCACTAGTCAGACTACGCTGGTCGCTGGCACACTGCGGGGCGCGAGCGCAGCCCGCACTCGCTTCCCCGCTCCGCCACCCTACTCCGCATCTCCGCTCCGCTTACCGGTTTTGTATGAATTTTTAAACTAGTTCGCAATTCCCTGTCCACTAAAGAGGAGCGGAGATTTTGTGCAATCTTATTGGTTAATATTTATCCGTTTCTCCGCTCCGCTGCCTCGCTCCGCTCCGGTGGACAGGCAGCCTAAGTACGGAGCCAGCAGACTATCCCACCAGGTGGAAGTAGCCGGTAGCACTCGTATCTAGAAGCGAGTATTTTCTTAGAAAGCTTTCAAATAATGTCCCAGCAGGTGTGGAAGCAATATCTTGCAGCTATCAAGATCCCCAAGACTCGATACAAGTATTTAAACACACCGAGCAGATCATTATTCGTGAGCGAATCTTGCCAGCGCGTTTCAGCTTTGGTCGCGTATCGTAAAGCACCATCTAGTGATGAAAGGTTTAACTAAGTTCTATGGTTGGGTTTGAGATGGCGCTAGTTTCTTTGTTATAATGTTTATTAAATGCTAAATAATTTAAATATTGTTATGTTAAATTGTTTGTTAAATATTCACTCTTGTTTTGTAAATGCTCTGTCTTTTCTAGTTTTCTGAAACTCTATCCATTTTTCCATGACAGCAGAGTGGTTCAAAGCATGAACAACTTATCTAATTCACCGACTAGTTGTCCGTTGAGCAAGATGCTGAGTGACACCAACAATTCGCTGATAGGATCCTGTGGCTAGGAAACTAAGAGTGCACGATCTCTTTTATGAGTTACACAGGAGAATGGTGACAAATCACAAAATACATTTGCAATTCCCTTTATTGTACCTTTTAAACATTTCTGCTGTGGTTCTTCATTTAGTCGTGTTTGGATTATAATGCAAACATCATTTACAAACTGGCACAATGCCTCCGACGGATAATTTAGTGATCTTTTTGTTATATCTCTTTCTAGAATGTAATCTTTATTACTCGGAGGCACTGTGCTTACTAAATGCATTAGGCAAGTATGGCATTTTTTACAAATTTTTTGAATAGTTTTTTTTATTATATAGCCAGTAACATATTTTTTTTGCCTCTTTACTGGTAGTGTTATTATTAATTAATTCTGTTTCAGATGTTTGCATGAAACAATTTATTACGGAATCCACATTAACAATATCAGTCGGTTGTTGGCTTCCTCTTTTTTCTTTATAATTTAGCAATGTTTTTAAAGGTTTAAACAATGCCTTATTGTCATCTTGCTCGCAGTTTGCTCCAACTGAATGTGGTGAAGTTAAATTATTAATGAGCAATGTTTTAAACGCACCTATAAACTGCGAGCAAGTTGGAGACGTGTTACGAACACCATTGCTCCTTATATTGCAGAAAAAAATTTCTAATGGATCCTGGTTTATATTTCTTGTCAACAGACTACTTACTCCATGTGTTTCATTTAAATATTTAAACATTTCTTTATACACATTAATGTTCGAAATCCAATTTTTAAGAGATGGGATTGTTCATATTTTGTTGAAGTAGTCCCATCTCTTAACTTTTTCTCAATTTTAAACTGCATTGACCTTAATATGGGCAGTGAGTCATTCCACAGTTTAAAATTCGGAGTTCTGGTAGCTGTGACCGTTGAATGAGTCAAAAAGTTTGTCCATCAGAAGTAAAAAGTCTGCTGTATCGAGGCACTCTTTAGGAAGAATATCATGATCTGAAAAGAAATAAACAATGATCACAAGTTAGTAATTGTGATTGTGGTTGCCAAGCAATGTAAATTTTAAACTAAGTTAAATTTGCTCTCTGTTAGATCTGATCTGTCTGTACACGATTTTCTTCTTTTCTGAACAAATTTTATTCAGGGTTTAAGTATATCGTTTATGATAATTTTGCAAATAGATTGGTGCAAACCCAGAGGGGGTGGCATAGTATTTGTATAAATACAATAGTTCATATTATAATATTGATAACTGACTAAACATTTTTTATTTTTTTCAAAGTGGTCCCACCCACTCACATAAAAGTTAGACACACCAACTAGTTGGTAAAACTGGAAAAATAATATGATGTTATTTGAAGCTTCTTAATATTATGATTACTGCTAAAATTAAAGCTATTAATACTTACTGGCTAAATATCTCATTGTTGCAGACACTCTCTGACTGAATATTTGGGCTGCATTCTTCACTTTCATTTTAGGAATTTTGTCTTTTATAACATGACTTTCAGTCAGTTTATTCAATAATCTTACGTCGTCTTCTCCTGGATCAGCATCCAGTACCTTTTTCAAATGTTCCCATTTGGCAATTTTGACTACCCCATTCTGAACAAATCTTAAATCCTTTGTAAGGAGATTATTCCTTAAACCTTTAAGGAGGTGCGGAGGGTCAAATATAGGGAATATTTTATTTTCATTATATTCAAATCCTAAACTTTTGTATTCCTTCCCTTCTGCTAAATATTTTCTTTTTGTGTCGCTTATGAGACTATTTATTACATTCCTATTTGTGGACGATTGGTCACAAACTGTGGCAATAACTGTCAAACCAGTGCTTTGTACAGCGTTTATTGCTTCTTGAACCAGCTTTTTTAAATCTGAACTCTTTGTTGCACTCTGGCAGAATGTGAAAGAAATGGGCTGTTTGTATTTGCCTTTCAAACCTTTAACCATAAAAACTAGTGCATGGTCAGCAATTAGGGCTGATTTGTGTGGACTAAAATCTTCAAAACCAATTATCTCATCAGAAGTTTTATTATAATATAGGCCCGGACTTAATGCCACTTCATCAAAGATAAGTGTGCATAATTTCTTTTCTACAGGTAATTTTTTTGACTGTCTTTTTTAGGTTTTTAATGATAGAGTCATTGATTCCAGGTCTAATAATGACCATACTTAATATTTTTTGTATGGTCCGTTTGGATGGCAACGCCATGAGTCTTTGCAACAGTTTATATGCTTTTTGACTCTGCTTATATATTGTAAGGCACAAAATTTTTTCCTCAGTAGAATATCTCCTTCCTTTAGGTTTTATTGAAGCCTTTTTTAATTGCATTTTTGTAAAAATGGCAGCAGGTTCAGGCAGTTCTTCAACAGCTTTCAAAAAAGCTTTATTTTGTGACAGCTTTGCAGCTTGTTGTACTTTTTGGTTTAGGGTTTTGCATTTTTCCCTCAATTTTAAAAGTTTGACTTTCAAATGTATATTTTCTTTTGCATATTTATTTTTGATGGCAATAGATTTCGTACCTGAAACAAGAGCAATAATTTCTTAATTGTCAAAAGATATTTATTAAATAAATCATAGTTGACAGACAGACAATGTGGCACCCAAGTAGTCTCGGATACCTTCTATATATCTCGGATACTTCGCCCGCGTCGGTTTAGGTTTTTAAGAACCATGTGCAAACTCTTTGAATTTCCTCGCACTCTACACTGTACAAATAAATGTAACACTGCAAAATTTCAGCTTTGTAGGTCCAGGGTTGGTCTGGGCGTTGATGAATTACTATTGAGCGAACAAGTGAGTGAATGTTGGGGACTTGTTTTTTTTATATATTTAGATTATCCTGTTATTAATTTAAGTAAACACAAGTACTGACCTTTCTTGACAGAAGCATGTCTTAGCATAATTGGTACAGTTGGAGCCTCACATGATGGTACAAATTCCTTTGATGTTAATCCTTTAAAGAAAAAATAATACAATTACTTACAATAACTTACATACATTACAATATTATTACTATTTACAATTAATATATATACACATACATATACATATACAAATATATATACACTATTTACAATTACAATATTATTACTAGCAAATTAGAAATTGTACAGCTAAGAATTGGAAATTTATTTTTAAGCCAATTCAAATCCATTTCAGAGGATTGCAAAGCTTTTGATGTAGTTGCTGAAATAAGTAAAACAAATTAAATTATAATAATATATAGTTACACTAGCAACCCACCCCAGCTTTGCATGGGTATGCAAATAATTATTCGATTGATAGAGCTTTAACATTGACTATACAGTGGACCCCCGGTAATCCGACCCCTGTCTAATCCGGCACCCCCTGTAATCTGACATGGTCTATTATTGATTGAAAAAGTTATAATTTGTACGCACCACCACTGTTGTGCTCGACGCGTAGGAAATTGTTTTGATTCTGATTGCTTGGTTTGAAGAAGATAGCGGTGCAGTCTAGCGTGTGTGTTTATTCACTGTGTATTACGTATTCGTTCTATAGCATTTTAAGTTCTATAGTATCAATGATGTTAATTTTATAATTAAACATATGCTCTCTATTGTGTTGTTAAATTTACTAAATTTGACATACATAATGAAGTATGATTTGTACTTCAGAGTACATACAACATATACAATCTTATCATTGGATCTGTAATTTGTCTGATTACAAGGTATTCTTTTGTAAAAATTTTCAGACTATAGGGTATCTTAGACAGTACTCTATAATCCGACAAATTCAATAGTCCGACACTGTTCTGCAAAATGTTTGTTGGATTACGGGGGGCCCACAGTAATTGATATTTTTAGGGTTCTGCCTTCAAAGGGTAAAATGGAGACCTATTAATGTCAATCTGCTGTCTATCTGTCTATCCATATATCACAAATAATGATAACTACTGCTTTGCCTCAAACTAAGACCTTGTGTACAATAAGCCACAGCTGCAACATCATACTTGCTGGGGATAGGAATTATAAAAACTTTTTTATTTAATTAAACTTACTTGCGAAATGCGATGCGATGCGCGGTGCGAATTTCTGCGACACGATTTAGTGCGGCAAACCGTTTGGTAGGGCGACCATTCCTTCAAGTGTAGTCAGCCGTACTGGACGTGTTTTTAGGAAGCTTAAGATGGATCGCAAAAAGATTATTCCACTGCTGTTATTGTTAAATAGATATAAAAGAAAAAGAAGATTCTGGGTTCATCCATTTATTACGATTATGAACTCTGATGGGAACTATTTTACTCAAAAGTACTATGCGTTGAGAACTGAAGAAGATAAATTTTTTGATTATTTTAGAATGAGCATATCTTCATTTGAAGAGCTTTTGAGTTTATTATCACCATGCCTTCAAAAACGATCGTTCAAGGGAAGAATTCCTGTTATGCCTTTGGAAATGCTGGGACTGACTATCAGGTAAAGTAAAACAAAATTTATTTATTGACATTTTAATTTTTTTTTTTTTGCGAAAAATCAAATTTGTGATTATCAGCAGTTAATAGTAATTAATATTATGTAAAATCAAACTCTTCTTCCGTTGACAAAGCGCTATAGGTAGAATAATTATCACTAGGTGAATTAATTTGATTTTCCCCTGCGTTTGATGATTGTTCGTGTGATAAATGTGGGCGTGTCGGTGGTGTTTGGTTTGCAAAATGTTGAGTTTGATAGTCTGTGTAGCTCTGGTAGTTGCTAGGCTGATAGGAGGAACTATAGAGTGGGTAGCCTTGATATGCCGGTTGAAGTAAGTCTTTTAAAGTTTGGAGAACACGACTTTGAAAAATTAGTGTTTTGTTCTCATCCAATTTTTCCAGAGACGGTAGAATTCCCTTAAAAAAAGACAAGTGCCTATTTTCCGGTTCCTTTATAATGTTAATAATTTCATCTTCAAACTCGTTTGCCTTTCTTTTTCGCGGCTTCTGCTGGTATCGTCTTGGAGATTTTTCAGATCTTGCTTGATTCTCTTTTCCAGGTGGTGCTTGCATTTCCGTTTCATTAATGCTATCTGTTGTCCCATTTTGTAAATTTTTTTTAAGAAATAATAACTGCTTGTACAGATGGTATTCTTTGGTAGATTTTGCTCCTGTTCCAGATCGCTTTTCGTCTTTAAGTCTCTTTACGTACTTTTTAAAGGTATCGCTGATCCCTCTCCATTTTTTTAATACTTCATTACCTGTAAATTATACAAAACTAGCTGACCCGGTGAACTTTATTCCACCTTAAAGGCAATATCACATTATCACATTTTTTTAATTTTTAACTTAGGGTAATTGTAAATAAAAAAGATGTAATTATTCAATTATTCTTTATTTGCCATTTATTGTAGCACCTTGTGATAAACGATATTTTTTGTTTTTTCTTTAGGCGCGAAAACAAATAACGCGAAACGTCTTCCGACACGTGAACATGCCACATATAATTGGCCATGGGAAAAACATGGGTGTTCGAGATTAAGACCACAAACTTTCAACGATTGGCCTTGTGACTTATTTATAGTCATGGCGAATGCTAGACGGATCGGAAATTGAAGCCGTTTAAACTGAAATGGCATGTCGGTTGGGATCATCGGGATCCTCGGAATGAGAACTTCCTCACCTTTGAATTTTCCTTTGAGAATTGTGGCGTAAATCAAATTGTTCATCAATTTACTTACCACCAAACGTGTTCCGTTGCACAATTTTGGTTGGTTTAAGTTTCGAAGCATGATTACTATAGAACCAATCTTTAGTCGTAAATTGTGCGGTGGTAAGCCAGGTACATCCAAGGAGTTTAAAAATTCAATGGGATAGTTGGTGGCATCATCTTCATTTGTTAGACAGTCAATAGATTTGAAAGAATGCAGTGTACCAATGATGTCATCCTGAATTATGTAATTTAAGTCATCTACATCTTTATTCTTATGGGGAGTTTACACGGGTCGATTTTCGCCGTGCGGCGAGTCGCTTCACTAATTGCCTCACCAAGCCGCATCGCTAGCCCATTTACACTGGTTACTAAAATCGCATGCGGCTCTGTCATTTTCATCGAAAATGTTGAGCAGAATAGCCGTTTGTGCCGGAATTGAAATAATTAATTTTTCTATTATTCAACAATTGCTTAAAGAACAAAGAGTGAAGAAAAAACAAAAGGAAAGAAGAAAACGTAATGTTTGGGTACGTGGATGGATTTCTCGACGTAAGGACTTGGGTGCTTCGGATACTTTATTGGTTGAGTGGAGTTTAGAAGATCCTGATTATTTTAAAAAACGATTAAGAATGACTACTGATCAGTTTAATACTTTACTGCATAAGGTTACTCCGCTTATACAAAAATGCGATACCAATATGCGAGTAGCACTTTCTCCGAAAATTAAATTAGAAATAACCCTGAAGTTCTTGGCTACCGGTGATAACTATTCCAGTCTTGCAGAGTCATTTAGAGTTCCAGAATGCACAATTTCCTTGTTTTTGAAGGATGTTTTGGATGCTATATACAATGTTTTACAGGAGTTCATTATGGTAAGTGAAACTAGTAATTAATTATGAACGATTTATTTATAAATTTTCAATTGTGTTTTCATCTAAGGATGACCTAACAGCTTGAGATAGAATATCGTCGTTCACTCCGTACTGTTGCCCAGTATTTTCTTGTGTAAGGAAACAGCTGGCAAAATAGTCTTCTTCGTAATCGAGCCTTCTAGAAGTGGAAGCTTCGGGAGTCGAAGTTTCACGCTGGTTTTGAAAAGCTTGTATTCGGGAAGTAGTAGCTTCGGCTTCGCGAGTCGAAGTATAGCGTGTATAGTCTGAGAGTGAACTCGTAGGTCTAGCAATTGGAAAATATTGTGTATTTAAGGCTTTCAGTCTTTCTTGTGACAAATAATTATTGATGAAATTTTGACAAACAATAGCATTTCTTAATGGCAAACTACGTAATTGGCTTGCCACATGTACTCCGAATGTATCAAATTCATCTTGACGGATAGTTTGAGCCAAAGTTTCTAATCTATTGACTGCTTGTAAAACAGGTGGGTCCATTTTAGGTGCGTCCATTAGAGCACGCCCCGCCTTTTTCTTTGGAGACATTTTTTTTTCTTTTGTAAGGGCGCAATATTATCTTCTTGTTCCAATTCATCAAAATATGAAGACGCGTCGCTGTTTGTGTTCACGGCTGAATCTTTTCCCTGTAACCATACACTAATATAAGTTTATTTCTTTTATGTTCCATCCATCACAGATCAATGGAAGAAAATACAAAAGGATTTTTTTGATCGCTGGCAATTTCCTTTTTGCTGTGGGGCTATTGACGGGAAACACGTATTAATCGAAAATCCACCACACGGAGCATCAGACTATTATAATTACAAAGGCACTTATAGTGTGGTGTTGTTTGCTATAGCTGATGCACATTGCCGTTTTATATATATAGATTTCGGAACTAATGGACGCATGAATGATTCGCATATTTGGAAAAAAACAAAGTTCTATAGTGCTATCTTGAAAGAAATAATTTAAAACTACCTAATAAGGCAGTTTTCGTTGGTGATGATGCTTTCCCTTTGGCAACCTATTTAATGAAACCGTATTCAAGACATGAAGGTTTAGAACACAAACAAAAAATCTTTAATTACAGACTATCAAGAGCACGCCGAATCGTAGAGAATGCCTTTGGCATTATGGCTTCACGATTCAGAGTATACAGAAAACCTATATCTGTTTCATTGGATAAAACTGATTCTATTATTAAAGCGACCTGTGCGCTGCATAACTGGCTTCGGACTAATCTCATATACATGAATACTCCCGAATTAATAGACGGAGAAGACTTCAGTTCAGGGACAATCAGAAACGGAAGTTGGAGAAACATTCCTACGGCAGGAGTGGACGAATTAATGACACCGCTATCTTCTAACAACTATTCACGAAATGCAAAAGATCTGCGCGATAGATATGCTGACTATTTTGTCGGACCAGGAAAAGTTTCATGGCAAGATAGAATGATTGCGTAAATATTGTATGTTTATTTAAGTATTATTATAAAAATGGCTCTGTTCACGATTTACCTATTATAATTTATAATATGCGAACAAGAATAACTATTTAATAAATAATAATAAGACTTACCATGTTATCTTTACTGTTTCTTCCTTCTATCACTGGCTTTAAAAAGCGGTCAGCTACAGAAAACCAAATTAATTGAGGTCTGTATATATCATCCTTTCCCGCGCCACTCTTCTTTGACTTTGCTACCTTGCTGGCCTCTCTATTATACGTGGTTCGTATATTTTTTATTTTCAATTTAAGCTCTTCAACTGTTATGGATAAACGCATTTCTTGAATAATAGATTTAAGAGCCGCTAAACGTACATTATTGTTCCTGTAATCTTGTTCTCTTGGGTTCCATAAGCATGGATGCATTTCATAGCATTCCAAAAACTGTATGGTGTTATTTTTATTCATGGTTGTTACGATACATGTACACAGAAACGCTGTAGTAAATAAATACACGTGCGTGCGCGAAACACCTTCATGCGGCGGGCGATCGCCTGCAACTGATCGTTTACACGGTCGATTTTAGTCACCAGTCGCATGCGGCCGGTTGCCGCGCGGCGAAAGTCGGATACTACCCAACTTTGGGGCTTGCGGCTTTAGTCGCTTGCAATTTAGCCGAATTGCCATTTAGATGGTCGATTTACGCCGCGCGGCAAAAATCGTGCGGCTTTAGTCACCCGTGTGAACCCCCTTTTACAGCTAGCCGTGGCTGTTTTGAGCGTGTATTTATATTTGACGGCGATGGTGAGGCTGCTACTATTGCTGGCGATGACTCTGGTGTTTCAGGCATTATTCGGTTAAATCTAGGCTTTTTATTTCGAATAACATTTACAATGGCAGTTGGTGAAGGAGGTATGACCGAGTGAAGAGAATCTTGAGTTGAAGAATCCAAAGAAATACTTTCAGACGCTGGTTTCATTGATACTGTAGGGCAGGAAGTGAGGTTGTTTTCATCGTCAGAAAGTATGTGAAGATTTTCAAGAGAAGAAGGAAGCGAAGGAGCAGATGAAGATTCAGTACTATCGCGTTTTTGAAGATTAAAATTCTCGACTTCACTACTAGAATCCGAACTTTCTTCATCATTTGATGACTGACTGTGTTTTGGCACCAATGTGAGTATTTTGCTAGCTCTTGAAAGCATATGGACCTACAATTAATATACAACCTTGGCCAAAAGTATTAGGCACTCCAATTTTTGCCTTAAAATAATGAATAAAAACAATCTCTTAGTTCTAAACATATTTATTACTGTTTAATTATTACAAAAGGAATATAAAAAACTTAAAACCTAGTTGGTCCTTAAAACCTAGTGGATTTGATTACAGCACTGATTCTGTCGGGCATACTGCGTACAAGATCAGTACATTCCTGCCTTGTGGTGGCATGCCATTCCTGCACTAACGCATTTTCTAAAGCCGTTTTTGATGTGATGTTGTGCTCTTTGATCTTCCGCTTTAAAATGCCCCAAAGATGCTCAATTGGATTGAGATCTGGGGACTGGGCAGGCCAATCAAGTAGGTAGATGTTATTTTCTGCAAACCAACGCATCGTAGTCGCCGACTTATGACAAGGTGCGTTGTCTTGCTGGAATACGACTCTGTCTAAGTTGGTGTCACCGTAAATACTCGTTAGCGAATGATTATTGCATGAAAATATATGACCTTTACTCACGAAAAAACTGATTATTATTATCAACAGATGGGGTGGGTTGGGACTGTGAATTATTTCGAACGATGATGTTTACATAACCTTGATTTTGCCCAACGCTTAAGCTATTGATTCCATTTTTCGTACCTCTATTCTGGTACGGGCGGGAATTACCACGCCATGATCTACCTCGCTGAGTGCCACGCCATGATCTACCTCGCTGAGTGCCACGCCACGTTGGCTGTTGGCCTCTGCTCATACCACCGCCGTGCTGCGGGTGGGCACGGTACCCTCGATATTGATCACCTCGGTAATTATAACGTCCCCTGGAATTTCGAAAACAGGAAACTTTTTTATTTATGGTCATCAAATTGGAATTAGAAGTGGATGGCAACTCCTCATCTAATGCAGATTGAATAGCGTCTTTTAAAGATGTAAAGTTACGCGCTATAATTATAGTCCCGGTTCTACGATTTCGCAGTCCATCAGCAAATCGTTTGATTGCTTGCTTTTCATTTAAGGGCTTAAGCACCTTATAAGTCTCTGGGTCGTTATCTGCCTGTGAAATAGTTAAGTCAACAAACATTTCAGTGATTTGCTTACCGTATTCTTCGATGGTCAACTCATTCTGCTTAAAATTCAGCAACCGTGTTTGGATGGCCGTAGCAGATTTTTTCGGCAAAAGCTCTTTTTTCATATCATGAATTAAGTCTGAAATACTAGAATAGCTTGGATGTAATTTAAGTTTTGCTGATTGCGATAAACGATTTTTTAACACAAAATTTATTAATTGGGGCTTAGAATCGGCAGTAAGGGTGGTTTCATAATATTCAACGGAATCTATTAACTGTTTAGTTACAGATACGTCGTCATTCATAAGCGGTAACAAACTCAGAGCAACTTTTAAATCAAATTTTTCCATGTTTATAGTTTCTATAGTCTGACCTGAATTACTAATAAATTCTTTCGAATCGGATGGCGTTGAAGAGTATCTAACAATATCTTTATACAATGAAAGAAATTGCTGTGAATAATCGACAATCAACTCACTATCGCTAGCACTAATATTACCACAATTTACTTCTTTTTGCAAATAAGAATTTAATGTTAAATATTGGCTATACAAACTATTTGCTTCGCTTAACTTAACAATGTAAATGTTACCCTTTCTACGCTCAGGACCAATTTTCCTTAAGTATTCTTTAATCAATTTTAACTCTTGGCACAATATTTTTAAATCATCTGCCATATCAAAATATAAAAATTATACATATTACTAAAATTCATTATTACTAATTACGTATTTTGAAGTTATACAAAAATAATATGAATACTTTAACACTAATTATCTAGTTACTACAAATATATTGCTACATAAGATGTATTATTATAATTATATAAAACTATCAAAGTCCGTCTCTGCGTTGCATCCCTTATATAGGCATGTTCTGCATTCTGGAGTCACGTTACTCGCGCACTGTTTGGACAAATCACAAATTTTTCTTTCTTGAATATTAACAATTTTTAGACGCGGCTCCAATCCAAAATCACTTCAATTTATGTTTCTTGTTCAGCAACAGCTGGAGAACCGTGTAGGGTAGCCCGTTGACGTCTGAACGATCCACGAAGTACATATTGATGTATACCCTGTCACTCTCCATACAGCGTAGATGATAAACAGACTCATCAACAGTAATATTATAAGTAAAAGAATGTTTGTGGTGGACGCATGGAATTTCAATTCTTTTATATATGCATTATTTTCGGCAGCTACAGAATTTTGGTTTATAAAAATGTCCTCCTTTTCTACTTTCGAATTACACATATTTTAAACTACAGTGACCATTATTAACTTTGAACTTTGGCGAGTTTGAAATTACACGTGTCGGTAATTTAAATTAAAGCAACTCGTGTTACCGATGCGCACACTACATCCGGGCAGGGTCGCCATATAAGGACGAGGGAAATGAAACGCTCGAATGTTGATATAAGACTACTCTATTACTTACTCGTATCGTTACTGGTGTGGGTTTTATATTATGATGGCACTAAACATGTGTATATCTAGATAGATACCACACGGCGTTATGTTCAAATTTCTTGTTATTCCAATGGAATTTCAGTTGCTTTCTTTGTATAGGTGCAAGGCGCCTTACAGCTAGCCGTGGCTGGTTTGAGCGTGTATTTATATTTGACGGCGATGGTGAGGCTGCTACTATTGCTGGCGATGACTCTGGAGTTTCAGGCACTATTCGGTTAAATCTAGGCTTTTTATTTCGAATAACATTTACAATGGCAGTTGGTGAAGGAGGTATGACCGAGTGAAGAGAATCTTGAGTTGAAGAATCCAAAGAAATACTTTCAGACTCTGGTTTCATTGATACTGTAGGGCAGGAAGTGAGGTTGTTTTCATCGTCAGAAAGTATGTGAAGATTTTCAAGAGAAGAAGGAAGCGAAGGAGCAGATGAAGATTCAGTACTATCGCGTTTTTGAAGATTAAAATTCTCGACTTCACTACTAGAATCCGAACTTTCTTCATCATTTGATAACTGACTGTGTTTTGGCACCAATGTGAGTATTTTGCTAGCTCTTGAAAGCATATGGACCTACAATTAATATATAAAATAAGCCATGCATAGCCATATGAACAGTTATTCAGCTTGGCAGTGTGCACATACAGATACGTGACGATTTTGTAAAAGTTGTTAGTAAAGCTAGCAGTGTGTACCATGAGATACATATCAAATATATATAGAATTGTTAGTTTCTTGGCAATGTGCACGAGGAGATACATTCATTAAAAAAGTCACATGAAGCATCAACCAGACAATTAAAGAATGTCCAAAGTAATTATTTTAGTGCTAAATATATCTATAATTAATAACTTAACACGTCCACTCATTCAATACATAAAAACAAGAAAAAATCATAACTTTTCTTACCTTTTTGCGAGGCAACATGTCGGAACTTGAACTAAAGTGAAGTTTGACAGCTCATCAGTCTTACCAACACAAAAAACTTAAGTTGCGTTTCGAAACTAAGAAATGGCCTAAATATTCTTAAAAAAATATCATGGTTTCGCTTAAAAATAATAACACTAGATTTTTTTTAATTCTGGTGTATCTCTACAGATACACTAACAAGAAAAGGGTTAAGGTTATTTTGTTGTTTTTGTTAACCTTAATATCTCCGCCAGTTGTTGTCCAATTTCGTCGTGAAGGGTGTCTGCGGATAGGTCTTTTTCCGCTCTTCTCGGATATTTAAGAATCTTTGATGAGACACACACTTCCTAGGAGCTATTTATTTGGGAGTTTGATGCCTTCTCCCTCAGGAACTGTTTGTAATAGAGCGCCACCAACACTTATTCTGGTGAATCACACCTTTATATTTCACGCGAACATGTTTTTATCGTGATCGGTCCGGTTTTCGAATTTTAACGAATTTTTATCCCGGAGCCGATGTTCTTAAGTCGATGTATAGGCGAGTACTGTGTGTTTTTCGGTTTTATTTAGGTAGGTATGCCAGACCCCATCCTGGCAAGCACCTCCTTGAGGTCTCCAGTATGTCCTCTTTTATGCTCTCAAGGGAGAGCTGGCTGGATCTCTGCGTTTGTGGCTGGGTTGCAGACTTCGGTTTTTTTGAGTGTGCTGCTTTCGCTTCGCTAATGGACATAACTGACATGGCCCTAGCTTCGCGTATGTTCCTACTCCCTCCATAGCTCGTCGATTTAATATTCTTCGACATGCTGCTCTTAACCTTACCTATTTGTCAGTCACTACTTTATAGACTTTGGTAGTGTAAAATGCTACCTGAGTCAAAAAGTCAAAAAAGTAAACTAAGTTTAAAGAACTATAAATTTTTGATTTTATTTAGGTACTGTAAAGAGGTACCTACCTATGTCTTTTATTTCGGCAATTTAAAAAGATTAACTAAGTAGTGTAAAAGCTACCTTAACTCAATTTTTTTTTAATATTTATAGTTTTTAAAATACGGAATAGAATATATTAATTTTATGTCTATTGTTTAAGGTCTGGGTTTGTAAAGGTGCCTCTGAGTCCGTAATTTTCTATATACGGGGTATGTACAGGTACCCCGGTGTTTACTTACTTATAACAAATATACAATTCCTAAAATTGTTTTGCTTTCAATACAACTGAAATCTCCGATAAGTCCACCTTCATTTGGGATCAGAGGGATGTCGGGTTACGATCACAAAAATTTTTGATCAAAAATTTTCACTCTCATCAATGGTCATCAGAGGTCAATTTTTTTTGGTTTATCACCAATATCTTTTGATCGGCGCAGCCGATCAGGTCGAGAGAGGCCCCGAGATACCAATGAAAAACCGGCACAGTCAGATTTACGGTTCACTGAATTTAATCGTAAAAACCGATAATTTTAACGAAAACTTTAAATAAAAACAGACAGAACCGGTGGCTATCACTTTAGTAATGCTTTTGTTGAATTTAGGATCAAGATATAAAAAAAAAACTATTAATTTTAACCAAAGCCAAAGTTTCCTGGAAACTCGCAGGAGGTCTGGTTCCCCGAGATTCCTTTGTTGGCAGAAACTGTGTGCTGCGCAACATAACTGTTAAAATAAAACAAAATAAATACTAACCAATAATTTATTAGTGTAATTTATAAACATATTTTATGTAAATGGATTTATATAAATTGTCATTTTCTTTAAAACGTATATAAAAGTTCTAGATTCGCATGCGATTTCATTGTCCTTTCGTAATTTTTGTAAATTACTTTTGTTGATAAATCTTAATTCTATCGATATCTTCGGTTTGTTGTGTACCTCTACGACTCTTGGGTGATCAAGCCAATCGTCAGTATTCACACTATCACACAAAGAATCATTGTTCATCCCTGACGTACTATGTTCCTCTTCCATCCTTTTCTTCTGAGCTCTAGTCAACACATTCAAACTACACTCACTCATATCTTTTAAGTCTTTTGATGTAATACGTATTTTAGATAAAGCATCTGCGGCGGAATTTTCACTTCCTCTTACATACTCTACTATATAATCGTATTCTTCGAGCGCAAGTCTAAATTTCAATAACCTACTCGAAGGATCTTTCATGTTAAAAAGATAAATGAGAGGTTTGTGGTCCGTATAAATTTTGAAAGAACGTCCGTATAAATAAGGCCGGAAGTGTTTAACAGCCCATACAATCGCTAATAATTCTTTTTCGATTGTTGGGTAGTTTTTCTCCGCTCTATTTAAAGTTCGGCTAGCATATGCTATAGGTTTACCATTTTTATTGGACAGTACGGCTCCTATAGCGTAACCTGATGCATCCGTTTGAACTACAAATTGGTTACTTTCAGAAAAATCTGGGTATTGCAGTAACGGAGGTGACATCATATCTTGTTTTAATGAATTAAATGAATGTTGACACTCGTCACTCCAATGAAATTGTACATTTTTACGGCATAATTTATTTAAATAAAAAGCTTTCTCTGCAAAATTTGGAATAAATTTACGATAAAAGTTCGCGAATGCTACAAAGCGTTTTACCTCGTCTGTATTCGTAGGAATAGGGTAATTTTGTAAGACTTTGATTTTTTCAGGATCCGGTAAAACACCATCTCCAGATACAACATGACCCAAATACAGTAATTCCTTTTTTTTAAAATGTACACTTATCGGGGTTTAGCTTTAAATTAACTTGTTTTAATCGTTCAAATACTTCCGTTAAATTTTTATTGTGATCTGCTAACTTTCTACCAAAAATTATGATGTCATCAAGGTAAATAAAACATTTTTCAAATGTTAAGCCTGCCATAGCCATATTCATCATTCTAGAGAAAGAGCTGGGACTGGTTTTAAGACCCATTGGCATTCTGGTCATCTGGTATTGACCAGAACAGAATGCTGTATACCTACGGCTATTTGGATCTAATTCTACATTATAGAAACCTTGATTTAAGTCTAAATGTGTATAATATATACAACCTGAAAGAGAGTCGAGTATTTCTGTAATATTCGGCAAAGGAAACTTATCATCAACTATGGAATTATTTAATTTACGATAATCGATTACTAATCTCCATTTTTTATCGTTACTTTCCGATTTTTTAGGTACTAGTAGAATGGGACTTGACCATTCACTCTTACAAGGTTCAATAATTCCTTGATTTAACATTTTATCTAATTGCCTTTTTATTTCTACTTTTTGAGAATAGGGTAATCTGTATGGTTTTACATAGACTGGATCTACATTGGGTTTTAATGTAATTGTATGTTTATAGATATCAGTCACAGTCAAGTTGTCTCCGGGTAAATAAAAGATATCACAGTATTTCGCACATATGTTTTCGATTGATACCTGTTCTTCCCCCTTTAGATATTCGTGTAATTTTAAAATAGAAAATAATTCTTTTACGCGTTCCGAATTCTTATTCGATTTTCCAAACATACATATATTATACTCACTCGCACTATAAATGTTAGGGCTTACGTCACCCAAACAAAAATCTCTGTCGGTTGTATTTATTATTCGAATCGGTATTTTCCCTCTAATTGGACTTACTAACATACTGGCTAAGTAAACACCTTCCGATAACTCTTTCGAACATACCACACAATCATCTTTCATATCAGTATTTATAAAATGTATAGATTCCGATCGCGACGGAATATACAAAACCTCATTATTAATATTACTAAAAATAGGTAAATAAATTCGATCATTATTTGAATTAATCAATGAAAAATAATTGTTTTCATAATCAATTATCGCCGCATACTTTTTGCAAAAGTCATCGCCAATTATAGCAGGAACTTTAGTAGGTAGAGTATCAAATACAAAGAATTTATGTTTAATAGATCCTTGGGGCACTTCCAAATTAAGAAAGACATATCCGATTGCTTCAACACTACCTCCAATTCCGCTAAACTCAAATTTCTCTTTATGGAATGGAATGTTATAAGTATAAACAAGTTTCGATTCTAGCGCGGAAATTGATGCGCCGGTGTCAATTAAACAATGTGAAGTAAAACAATTGTTAAAAGTAAATTGAACTAAACGCGAATGATTATTACATGAAAATATATGACCTTTACTCACGAAAAAACTGATTATTATTATCAACAGATGGGGTGGGTTGGGATTGTGAATTATTTCGATCGATGATGTTTACATAACCTTGATTTTGCCCAACGCTTAAGCTATTGTTTCCATTTTTCATACCTCTATTCTGGTACGGGCGGGAATTACCACGCCATGATCTACCTCGCTGAGTGCCACGCCACGTTGGCTGTTGGCCTCTGCTCATACCACCGCCGTGCTGCGGGTGGGCACGGTACCCTCGATATTGATCACCTCGGTAATTATAACGTCCCCTGGAATTTCGAAAACAGGAAACTTTTTTATCTATGGTCTATATTATGGTATATATGGTATATATTTATTATATATGGTCATCAAATTGGAATTAGAAGTGGATGGCAACTCCTCATCTAATGCAGATTGAATAGCGTCTTTTAAAGATGTAAAGTTACGCGCTGTAATTATAGTCCCGGTTCTACGATTTCGCAGTCCATCAGCAAATCGTTTGATTGCTTGCTTTTCATTTAAGGGCTTAAGCACCTTATAAGTCTCTGGGTCGTTATCTGCCTGTGAAATAGTTAAGTCAACAAACATTTCAGTGATTTGCTTACCGTATTCTTCGATGGTCAACTCATTCTGCTTAAAATTCAGCAACCGTGTTTGGATGGCCGTAGCAGATTTTTTCGGCAAAAGCTCTTTTTTCATATCATGAATTAAGTCTGAAATACTAGAATAGCTTGGATGTAATTTAAGTTTTGCTGATTGCGTTAAACGATTTTTTAACACAAAATTTATTAATTGGGGCTTAGAATCGGCAGTAAGGGTGGTTTCATAATATTCAACGGAATCTATTAACTGTTTAGTTACAGATACGTCGTCATTCATAACCGGTAACAAACTCAGAGCAACTTTTAAATCAAATTTTTCCATGTTTATAGTTTCTATAGTCTGACCTGAATTACTAATAAATTCTTTCGAATCGGATGGCGTTGAAGTGTATCTAACAATATCTTTACACAATGAAAGAAATTGCTGTGAATAATCGACAATCAACTCACTATCGCTAGCACTAATATTACCACAATTTACTTCTTTTTGCAAATAAGAATTTAATGTTAAATATTGGCTACTACAAATATATTGCTACATAATATGTATTATTATAATTATATAAAACTATATCAAAGTCCGTCTCTGCGTTGCATCCCTTATATAGGCATGTTCTGCATTCTGGAGTCACGTTACTCGCGCACTGTTTGGACAAATCACAAATTTTTCTTTCTTGAATATTAACAATTTTTAGACGCGGCTCCAATCCAAAATCACTTCAATTTATGTTTCTTGTTCAGCAACAGCTGGAGAACCGTGTAGGGTAGCCCGTTGACGTCTGAACGATCCACGAAGTACATATTGATGTATACCCTGCTGGACCCAGCGATGATGCATTTTTCGGTATACTCTCCATACAGCGTAGATGATAAACAGACTCATCAACAGTAATATTATAAGTAAAAGAATGTTTGTGGTGGACGCATGGAATTTCAATTCTTTTATATATGCATTATTTTCGGCAGCTACAGAATTTTGGTTTATAAAAATGTCCTCCTTTTCTACTTTCGAATTACACATATTTTAAACTACAGTGACCATTATTAACTTTGAACTTTGGCGAGTTTGAATTTACACGTGTCGGTAATTTAAATTAAAGCAACTCGCGTTACCGATGCGCATACTGCGCTGGCAGGGTCGCCATATAAGGACGAGGGAAATGAAACGCTCGAATGTTGATATAAGACTACTCTATTATCGTTACTGGTGTGGGTTTTATATTATGATGGCACTAAACATGTATATATCTAGATAGATACCACACTGTATATCGTATTAATGTCTCTGTCTTCCACTAAAATATTCAAGTCATCTTTAAATTTCTTCTTAAAAAGTTGAATGAGGGTTTTAATTGAATTTTCGCTTTCATGTAGTCCGTATAAAATGATATTGTTAACTCTTTTATGTTTTTCAAGATAGTATATTTTTTCTTTCAATGTCACTTTCCAATCTCAATTCTTGAATTTCCCGTGTTAATGGTACTAACTTTTCGTCTAACTGTGCTACAATTTCCTTTGTTTGTTTTGACATTTCAAGTTTTACTTGCTCGAATAATTTTTGTAGGCTATCAATTTTCCATACAAAATGTTTTGCTTAACGCGGAACGTAATTGTGTGAACGCAGCTATAAGGTTGTTAGGTTGGTACTAGGTTGAGATATTTGATATGGTAACACTGCACTGGTACAGTCAACTTGTATTGTCTTGACAGTTGACACAACGTAGTAATAACAGCTAACCTTAAATGTCCTTTGATGTTTATCTCTCGAAAGGTTTTAATAGTTCAGTTTTCACTTAGTTTATCGTTTATTAATGCACTTTGGCGCGTTATGTTTGTGGTTTGAGTGTTTTTGTGTTGCACGTGATGCTATTTACACGGTTTTCGAATTAAAAACACAGACCACTAATCATTACGTCTTTACGTTTACACCACCGGAACCGGAACAACAAACAAACACAAACAACAAACCGGTACAACAAAAAGATCAATTATACTAATTAAAAGAATTAAAAAGATAAATTAAAAAAAAACCTGATATTGTAGGCAATTTGAAATGTTCATAGCCCACAGCTGAGACCACTATTACTAAATTAAACATTTTATGGAATAATATTTGTTGAAGGTAGTGATGATAGTCTCAACTGCGCTAAAATTTCTCTCAATCTGTCTACAGTATTAACTAAATGACTTAAAATTTGATTATGGTTTTCTTCTATTTTAATTATTCTCGATTCCAATTGTAGGCTTTTCAGCTCTCTCTGATGGTTATTTCTTTCCCAGTCTACCTCTAATTGCAGCTGGCGATTCTCAACACCCACAAACTCGCTTGTGGCTCGTTCAAGAGTGTTTGAACCTCTCTTTAATTCCAGCTTGACCAATAACAGCAGTCAAACCCATTATGCCCAACACTCTCTCTTCTGAAGCAGTTTTTTCTTAGTCTTAGTTTTCCAGTCTGCCCACACCTGGACATTATTTGTTAATTTTTTTGTCATGAAAGTAAGTTGATTAATAATAATAAAATGAATGAATGATAATAATAGAAAACCATAAAATTATATTTTACAGTGGTTTTTGTTAGAATCTTACTTTTTTCCATTTTTCTCTTGGCTTTATTACTCCTCCACCTATGGAGTTTAACAATTCTTCTAATTCCCGCCACAGTCAGTCAGCTTTAATTCGCCCTTGAAGCCCTTGCTGGGGCCTCGTTATATCGCCATAACTAGAACAAGTTAAAACTATTTCAGAGAAACAAATGGTCTATTGATTAAGTAAATAATCCAACACAATCATTGTATTGTTTTTTTCGTAAGTAGTAATATTAGTTCATGTCGCGTATCGCGTCATTGTTTATGTTTCAAACTTTCAAGTGCCAGAGTATGATAAATTTTCAAATAACAAAGGAAGATATTTATGAAATAACTAATAATTTACGTACCTTTCCATGAATTCCAATAAAGCTGCAAATTGTTCTGGGCTTGCTCGAGATTTATATTCCATTCTATAAAAGTTATCACATCATTTAACCCTTAAATGCATATTGTTGCCAATTGTCTACATTCATTTCCACGTAAATTTATTCAAAAACCTGAGTGTCTGCGTTTTTGAACGCAAGTTTCGAACCATAGAAAATAAATTACTATAAAAATAAAAGATGTGACTTTACATTTGGCGGGTAGATTTACGCCATTTTTTAAATTTGAATGTGATGGGTGATGAAGTTCAGTGGGTTACTAGAAGACATAGTTTCTATTATCGAGTTCCTACTAAAATAGTGATTATTTTAATTTGAAAAAAAAATACTTCTAATTTGTTATCAGGTAAGCTATCAATATTGATATTTTATTTGAAAATTATATTAGATACAAGCCGGATTTTTGAAAAATACTTTATGTTGCCAAATGTCTAAATTATGCGTTTGTTTCATAAGCTATAAGAGGGTATTTTTCGTGTTTGGGTATTTAGCTTAGTTTGCTTTGCTTTTTAGGATGTCTAGACAGCTAAAAGATGACGATATTGAGGATTTACTTGCACGAATAGAAAATGGAGATATTTCTGAAGACGAAGAGGATATGGGTGATCTGAACGAAATTGATTATTACCCGGACCTGCAAAAACATATAAACAAATCAGAGGACAACAATGACGATGAAGATGACAATGAAAATCCTCCCCCAACCATGGAAGAAGGATCGTTGGACCCCTTCAATAATCCATCTCCAGGACCTTCGAATCGTCAGCCACAATCAAATATTCTTTGTGTTGCAGCTTGGAGACAACGAAGTAGGGAACTTATATGGAAAAAGCGTAATTTGGAATACAGCGAAGAACGCATACGTTTTACAGGAAATACAGACCTTTCCCCTCCAGCAGCCGTGCTTGAAACGCCATTCCAATTTTTTTCCGAGTTTATAAATGAGGATATACTCACTTTTATTGTGGATCAAACAAATTTATACATTACTCAAAAAAATATCTCAAACTGTCCACCTGTAACTGCTACTGAAATCAGACAATTTCTAGGTATCATCATATTTATGTCCGTGTACCATTACCCAAATGTTAGATCCTATTGGGGTAAATATGGCTTCGATCATATACGACAGACGATGACGGTAAATAGATTTGAAAAAATGAGATCCGTAATTCATTTCAATGATAATGCACAGCACAAGCCGGTTGGACACCCAAACCATGATCGTCTTCATAAAATAAGACCTGTTGTAGAACACTTGAACAATTTGTTTGTGAGTGTTGACCAAATGCTTTCTCTAGATGAGCAAATGTGTTCGACTAAGGTAGCTCATTTTATGAAACAATATTTACCCAACAAACCCTATAAATGGGGTTTCAAGTTGTTTGTTTTGTGTTCACTCTCGGGATATGTTTATAAATTTTGAAATATATTGATGAACCTGATGTTGGCGTAGTAGGTAATACAGTGATTAGATTGTGCCGATCAATTCCAAGAAATATGAACCATATTCTATATTTCGACAACTACTATACATCTGTTCCTCTGCTGTATTACCTGTGGACTCAAGGAATATATGCATTGGGTACTATTCAAAGGAACCGCCTCGGAAAGAATTGCAAATTGCCAGGTGTAAAAGATTTTATGAAAGATTCTATAGTACGAGGAACATACGAGGAACAAGTTGCTGATTACGAAGGCCATGATATCTCGGTAACATGCTGGAAAGATAATAAGGTTGTAACATTAGCATCAACTTATGTAGGCTCCGAACCAGCTGAAACTGTGAATAGATATGACAAGAAACAAAAGAAACAAATTACCATAGCCTGTCCAAAAATAGTCAAAGAATATAACACCCACATGGGAGAAGTTGACCTCATGGACAGTTTTTTGGGAAGGTACAGAATCCGAATTAAAAGTCGTAAGTGGTATATTCGATTATTTTATCACATGATTGATATGGCAGTGATCAATTCTTGGGTTCTGTATAAAAAAAAATCCTAATCTTACTTTAGGAGATTACAGATCTGAACTTGCAGAGACGTTATGCTCTTATAAAAAGTACGATGCAAATAAAAGAGGAAGACCTTCAAGCAAAGCTTCGATCTCCCTTTCTATATGAAAGGGAGATCGAAGCTAAAAAACACCGAGGTCCCGCTAAACCTGTCCCGCCAAAAGATATCCGGACTGATGGTAAAGGCCATCATGAAAAAAGGTGCAGTGCTAAAAATAGATGCAAGCTTCCAGGTTGCAAAGGAATTTCACGGACTGAATGCATCAAATGCAAGGTTGTTTTGTGTCATAACAAAAATCGGAATTATTTTGCTCAATTTCATTCATAAAAAAAAGGAAATTTCTATACTAAAAAATAAAAATATATTAATAAATTAATAAAAATATAATTATAAATATTTATTTTATTAAAACTTACGTTTACAGTAATTTTGGTAATAAACGCATATTGTTGCCAAAAGTCTACATACAATTTTTTTTTTAAATATGTATTATTTATTAAACCTGGATTTTTTAAATTATTTTTTACGTAATCTATAACATATTTACTATGATTTACGATTTTTTTTTACTAAAAACAAAAAATCATGCATTTAAGGGTTAAGCAGTCTTTAACTTCACTGTCATGATGACATTAGTTAGGCTACTTTTTGACAGTTTGTGGATGACAAACGTCATTATTTTCGCGCTCATACGTGCTTGCTTTATCGTTCAGCAAATTATTTTTAATTGTTAATAAGTGGCTATTTGACAATATGGAAAACGACCGACAAGAATACAATGTGGATAACGAACTTCGAGGTATGTATGTATGTATATTCCATTGTATTGTATTGCAATAAACATGAAGTGTTATTTGTTAATAGTCTTCTAAGAGTTTTCATTGTTTACAGAAATCTTTGGGTCTGAAGCAGAAGAAGATCCATTTCAAGACTCTGGTTCAGAATACCAGCCATCTGGACGTAATTCGACAGCATCTTCTACTGATTTAATTGAGATTTTAGGTGACGAAAACCAATTCCCAAATAATGTAACTTCTGAAATTACTCCAGTTCAATGTAAACCTAGAAAAAGAGTGAGACAACCTAGCAAATGGAAGAAGAATGTGAGAAAGGAAAAGCGTTCAAGAGGTGAGGAATATGTTAATGTTAAAGGTGTTCTAGTGCCACCAAAACAAATTGATACTGCTCGTGAGTGTAATTGCCAACATAAGTGTCATGAAAAGATTCTGCCTGCTCAGCAAATAATTCTGTTCAACATGTTTTATGCTTTGGGAAATTATAACTTGCAGACATCTTACCTTTTTTCTTTAATTAAGGTGATGCCAAAAAAAGACATGCACTGCTTCTGCTGAATCTAGTCGTTCAAATTCAAGGGTGTATCAAGTTCTTAATGGTGATGGCTTGTATGTTACTGTATGCAAAACATTTTTTAAAAAGCTTTTTGGTGTCAGTGATGGCAGATTGTCTAGAGTTTTAAAAGATAAACTAGTTATTCCCACACCTCCCACAGATCTAAGAGGAAACCATGTGCCTTCAAATAAAATTCCAGAGAACAAAATACAAATTGTTAAAAACTTTATCAATAAATTTCCCAAATATGAGTCACATTATACCCTACACAAGAGCACAAACCGAATGTATTTAGCACCTGACTTGGGCTTGCCTAAACTGATTTCTTTATATAAAGAAGAAACACCACCTTCTGAACAAGAGTCAAATTTTATGTTTAGAAAAGTTTTTAATGAGCAATTCAACCTATCTTTTCATGCACCAATTACTGATTCCTGTAAAAAATGTGATAATTTTAAAATAAAAATAGAAGCTGAAGAATCATCTGTCAAAAAGGATGAACTTGATTCTCAAAGGAAACTAAATCTCTTAAAGGCTGAATTTGCAAGAAATAATTTTAAGATAGATAAGAATAGAGCTGCAGATGATTCTGATTTAACAGTTATAGTATTTGATCTCATGAAAACTTTACCTACTCCTGTTATTTCTACAGGAATTTGCTATTATAAAAGACAGCTTTGGACTTACTGCCTGGGAATTCATAATGCTAATAATGATGAAGTAACCATGTATGTGTGGGATGAAACTATAGCTTCCAGGGGTCCTCAGGAGATTGGTTCCTGCTTATTGCGTTTTATCAAAGAGAAAGTCAAGACTAAAAAGTTAATTATATACTCAGACCAGTGCGGTGGTCAAAACAGAAATATTAAAATGGCTACTCTTTGCCAGTATATTGTTGCCCATCCAGATTACACAGTAGATAACATAGACCATAAGTTCTATGTCAGTGGGCACTCATACTTAGCATGTGACCAAGATTTTGGATTAGTGGAGAAAAAGAAAAAGTTTTTCAAAAATATTTACTTACCGGATGACTGGACTACTGTTATTAAGGCAGCTAGGGACAGGAACCCATTTGATGTCATAAAAATGACAAAAGATGACTTTATTTCAACAAAAATGCTAGAGAATAACATTACCAACAGGAAGATAACTGCTGAAAAATCAAAGGTACAGCACACATGGCTCAGCATGCAGTGGCTCCTGTTTAATCAAATGCATCCATTTAAATTATTTTTTAAATATTCTAATAATGAAGATGTTTTGTTTGAAAATGTAGAATTAAAGAAAAGGGGCTCTACAGATTTGACTGGTATTAAGCTGGATCCTTTATACCCTGATGGAAAACCCATAAGTTGTGAGAAAAAAAAGGACTTATAGATCTTTTATACCTCCAGTGCATCACGGCTTTTATACCAGTATCAAAGATAATGTGTCGGTAAGAAATGTCATAGATGTTGAGGATGACATTGATAGTGACTAAGAATACCTTTATGTCCGAGATACACTAGCTAACATTTTGTCCCGCAACATGACGCGCAACACAAAATATACGTGACGCTGCAACGTTGCATAGTGTCCCGCAACATGACCCACAACATTGTACGTGACGCGGGGCATGTTGCTTGCTCCCGCCTCGAGAGCGAGCGCACGTGTCCCGCGTCAGTGTTGCGCCATTTGTCACTGAGTGTAGTCGCGTACGCAACGTGCCTTTAAAATGTCTGTAGTGTGGGGAAATGATACCGTGCTTTTGCTTATAGAGCTTTACGAAAGTCGTGACTTGTTGTGGGATACTTCACACCGTGACTATCGAAATAAAATAAAGAAAAATGATGCATGGGAGGATATTGCCAAGGCGCTTAAATTGCCTAGAAAAGAAATAAAAACCAAATTTCATACCCTGCGTTCGCAATTTGTCCGAGAAAGGAAGAAAGTGAAATCGTCAAAAACTACTGGTAGTGGACGAGAGGACGTGAAGTCCAGTGCATGGTTTGCGTACGATGCAATGAAATTTTTGCTAAAGGGAGCCACAACTTCTGGAAGCTTGGACACTTTGGACACAAACGTAAGTCATACTTTAGTTATTTTGTCATTTGTAATCAGTAATCACGGTCACATCACCTGCGACAAATTTAGCGCAAACGGGTTTATTTTTATTTATAATTTATTTATTTATTTATACACAACTCACCCACAAAACTTCACTTCTAAAAGGATTGACGTTGTTCAGTAACATTAAAAGAAAAAATATAGTACAATACTAGTTTATTCATTTAAAAATTATTCTGCCAGGGAACACGTCCTTCTTCACTCATGAAATATTCAGCAAATTTGTTTCTTATTTCCATAGCAGATTCAGGGTAGCGTCTTCCCATAGCATTTAAATTCGACATATTAACAGAGTCAGTTTCTCTGCGCCAAGATCCTTCTAAAATATCGTGATCCACATTTTCAGAATCAAAAGTCCCATGTGGGTTGTACAGTGATCTTGATTGACTATTTCGCCTTAAAAAATTATGGAGGTATACGCACGCCATTACAATAACTTCAGCATTAAAGGGTAGGATGGTTATGGGAGTTCGGAATATACGAAATACAACACCTAAGATACCGAACACATTTTCGACAATTCTTCTAGCTCTTGACAATCGATAGTTGAAAATGCGTCTTGTTGTACCCACGTCATGATTACGTCATAATTACGGATGAAGATGTCGTTCTACATTCTCAATCTACCGTTCCGGAATTTCGATCTCCTCATCAACTAGAATCGCAATCTACCATTGATCAAGCAGAGCAACCCACAACCCCTGCACCAACACCTTCATCGTCGCGACCAACTCGGAAGAGGAGCCACCCCAATGAAGATAGATTGGAGGAGGCTTATGAAGTTCTGCATGCTGCTAAAAACAGAATGATATCCCGAGATGAATTCGATCTTTATGGACAGTACGTAGGAACTGAGTTACGTGCATTAAATGACGAACACAGTGTAATTATGGCTAAATATTATATTAATAATATTTTATTAGATGCACGCTTAGGAAAATACCGTACAAGTTATAATAATCAAAGCCAGTCAGTTGTATCCAGTGATATTAGCCCCGAGCCTTCTGAAGAGCATATTATACAAAATATACTTGCAAATATGGATTCCTCGAGCACTAATAGCATTGATGGCACTAATACTAATTAATTTACGTTGATCGCTATATCCATCTTGTACTCTTTAAAATTTATTTTACTGAAGATTAAAATACAATTATAAATAAAATGTATGCGTTTTCTTCAACTTACCTTTACAAATATCTTAATTTTTTTTATCAGTTCTTTACAAACTTCTGGTACTATTTTACGTATTAGTTGTTTTGACACTCGAAAAGTGTACGACAAAGAAGCATAAGAATCTCCAGTCGACAAGTACCTCAATGTAATGGCTAGTCTGATATGAGGACTAATAGCGTTCCGTAATATTGTATCCTGTTTGGCTATGGAAGGTGCGATCATTTGCAATAAAGTTTCAAAATCAGATGATGACATGCGAGTAAAATTCACAAACGATCCGTCAGACATTCGGAGATCACTTAGAATATTAACTCTTCTTTCTCGTTGTAATAAGAAATTCCGCATCCACCACCTTCTCTTTCTCTTACATTTCAACACACTCGATATAATTACTATGTACGCAGCACTAATAGCCACAACCTCCTCGGGCGACATTTCTATAAACACTGAGAAGTGTGGTCGACAAAATGTTCCGCGACATGTATGTCGGCACATTCCACGTAGTTGTTGAGGAACATGTTCCGCAACATGTTGCTCCTGTGGCGAGTGTACAATGCGTCTAAACGCAGCACAAACATCACCTGATCAACTACGTCATTGATCAGGTGATGTTGCAGTGGTCTGATGCATGTCGTCACACGTATGGATACACCCCTTCGGCAATATGGTCGCATGCGCATCTATTGTCCTCGCATCGACGTCACACGCTTGACCACACCCCCAGCAAGATGGCCGCATGCATCGCTTTTGTTTTCGCCTAGGAGGAGGTCCCAAAAGTGGCAAGCACGTGTGGTGGTCATCGTGAGAGGGGAATGCCTATATAAGCGCTGTTGTTGTTGTTTATTTTTAATTAATTAATTATTTCAATTATTTTTACTGTACGCTCTAACGTAAACATTGTTGACTTGTCACAATAAATAATTCTTAAAGTCTACCGGAGTTTTTAATTGGTGGTTAAGCTACGACTCTCTTCACTCCATTTGTCCCCTAGTGTATCCGTGGCTTTATTGTTATTGCTGTTGATGTTGCTTTTTTTAGTAAGTGTTTTTTAATAAACAATTGGCCTAACAACCATTTTTTTTCTAACCTTTTCCAAAAACCTACTGCCAAAGTGGCCTCTGTGTATAAAATGTAGAAAAATAGCAAAAAAGCTATTTTCTCACTATTAAAATCATAAATTGGAACATTAATAGGTCAAATAAAACATAAAAGTAATAAAAAGTATGTATTCTTAAGTGCTAGTTGATTAAAAAAATACTGTTTCTATTTTCTATGGTACTCAAAAAGCTTGTCCATTGAATTAGGCCACTATGGTTCTCATGGCCAAAATTGTTCTTTCTGTCATTAGTTGGCGAGTTTAAAAAAATTAATGAGCCGTATAAATTAGATGCTAAGACAGAAATACTTAACGTAATTAAACACTTTAAAGCGATCACAAATCACACATATCCTGCGAGTTATAGTGACAGGGGATATTCATCACAGTATTCACCTTTTAATGATTACTGTGGACAATATGGTTATAATACTGGCCCCTCTACCTCTGCATCAGCGACTGGCCCCTCTACATCAGCGGCTGATGACCAAAACTCTCAATTTGAAGACCTTTCATCATCTTCAGTAATGTCTGATGATTTAATTTCCAATATTTTTAATGAATAAAAATTTAAATAATTGTTATTTATTTTTCGAACCTCAATGTTACTGCTAGTCTTTCTTCTGCTTGGATACTTCTCCTCATGATTGTGTCTTCACGTTTAATTTTAGACCTTAGTATATTATTCATTTCATCAAACGAAGTCACTGACATCATAAAATAGTTGAAAAATTTTTCTTCATCACTTCTAAGTTCCATAAACAAATGATGGAATTGTCCATGTTGTTCTCTTAATTCCATAATTGGATGAACCCAAAATTTTCTCTTTTGACGTCGCCCCCGTCGTCTCGTCAGAATCCATGACTAGACTGCGGTAGAAATTCAACTGCTTGAGCGGTTAGCAGCGACAGCTCGAGCAGTCAACAACCGATTGCTCAAGCAGTCAACGCCGACCACTCGAGCGGTCCGTGTACGTCGCTCAGTCGTTAACTGCTCGAGCAGTCCGTGTACGCCCGCTTTAAGAGCGGAAATTTCTACCGCAGTCTAGTCATGGATTCTGACGAGGAAGCACTGCTTTTGCTGCTTCTGCTCAAGCGGAGACGACGGCGGCGACGTCAAAAGAGAAAATTTTGGGTTCATCCAATTTTAGAATTAAGAGAACAACATGGACAATTCCATCATTTGTTTATGGAACTTAGAAGTGATGAAGAAAAATTTTTCAACTATTTTAGGATGTCAGTGTCTTCGTTTGATGAAATGAATAATATACTAAGGTCTAAAATTAAACGTGAAGACACAATCATGAGGAGAAGTATCCAAGCAGAAGAAAGACTAGCAGTAACATTGAGGTTCGAAAAATAAATAACAATTATTTAAATTTTTATTCATTAAAAATATTGGAAATTAAATCATCAGACATTACTGAAGATGATGAAAGGTCTTCAAATTGAGAGTTTTGGTCATCAGCCGCTGATGTAGAGGGGCCAGTCGCTGATTTAGAGGGGCCAGTCGCTGATTTAGAGGGGCCAGTCGCTGATGCAGAGGTAGAGGGGCCAGTATTATAACCATATTGTCCACGGTAATCATTAAAAGGTGAATAGTGTGATGAATATCCCCTGTCACCGTAACTCGCAGGATATGTGTGATTTGTGATCGCTTTAAAGTTTTTTTTTTTTTTTTTTATATTTGCCGGGTGGGCAAATGACTCCACTCCACCTGATGTTAAGTGGTAGTAGAGTCCAAACGCGAGGACGGCCAGTACAGTCGGGAAGAAGGTTCTGCACTAGCCGCCCTCGCCTTGCCGGCCCGCAAGATGCCTCTTCACGCCTCGTAAAGAGACGTGAAGCGAGCGACGTATTGCCACGATAGGGATGGGCAAAGTGTGGAGGCGTGTTTCCCCAAGTGGTTGCCAAAAGGGAAACTACACTGACCCGCCGGACGGAAGGGCCCCCGAACCCCCCTGGAAGTGGCCGCCGGGACCCCACCTTCCGGTCACCAACCGGCACGACAGTCCACCCCGAGATTATGCGTGGCCTGATGGGGCAGCCTCGCGTGCTGGTTAGGCACGCTCGGGCCCCTGTACTATGCCACGGGCGGCTAGCGGAATAGCCGTTTCTTCGGGTCTCCCTCTCCGGCAGGGCAATACAGTTTCCCCCGGCATTGGTTCAGCAGCCGTCTCCACTGGACCAACACCCATCGCGGCAATGCTCGCTCGGGCACTGGCTGTACGCTGGCTGACCTCGAAACGCGGCTGCAAGCCACTTTACGAGATTTTCACCATGCGTACGGTGGTAACAAGCCAGGCGGATGTTTATCATCCTACCACCAGATGATATCCCTTAGTCGCCTCTTACGACACCCATGGGAAAGGGGCAGTGAAATGTATTCTTTCTCCGTCACTGCACGGATAAAAAGTGTTTAATTACGTTAAGTATTTCTGTCTTAGCATCTAATTTATACTGCTCATTAATTTTTTTAAACTCGCCAACTAATGACAGAAAGAACAATTTATCTTCATCTTCATTAACAATGCGCGAATTCTGTGATTTTTCATCGAAGCGTTTAGCTAATTTTTCAATTAAGATGTTCTCATCTCTGATTGTAGTATTTAATTTTCTTTTGTTGTAATGGAGTGATGTCTGGTGGAGGATACTCTTTGGAAAAACAAGACTAATTGCTCTTACAAATGCGGTTTATTTATCATCGTACGGGTGGTTACACTTAACAAATAGGCGAATGCACCTCTAAGTACGGAGCCAGCAGACTATCCCACCAGGTGGAAGTAGCCGGTAGCACTCGTATCTAGAAGCGAGTATTTTCTTAGAAAGCCTTCAAATAATGTCCCAGCAGGTGTGGAAGCACTATCTTGCAGCTGTCAAGATCCCTAAGACTCGATACAAGTATTTAAACACACCGAGCAGGTCATTATTCGTGAGCGAATCTTGCCAGCGCGTTTCAGCTTTGGTCGCGTATCGTAAAGCACCATCTAGTGATGAAAGGTTTAACTAAGTTCTATGGTTGGGTTTGAGATGGCGCTAGTTTCTTTGTTATAGTCTCCCCCTCTGTCTACGAAGGCGATTCGACGAGGAAGACAGGAAAGAGAATTAGGCTATCGCTTTCTTTGGAGGCCTGCCACGTTATTTTGTCCTGTGGGTTTCATATGCCTCCGTGTTAGCTACTTGTTTTTTGGGGCGACCTCTTCTCCCTATTGGTTGGACAGGCGATGGTAACGCTTCGTCACTTGTAGCTTTATAGCGGCGCAGAGCAGAAGCGTGATATATCCCCACTATAGCTTTGGTTTGCGGATTGACAATTTGAAACGAACTAGGACCGTGACGTCTAGCAACCACAGGCCCATCGCGCCTTGGTGCTAATTTTGAGCTGTATCCTTGACTGGACTTGCTTAGGGTGTGTGTATCGACTAGCACCAAATCCCCTTCTCGATAGTTTGGACAGACTTTTCTGTACCTATCTATGTATTCCTTCCTTTTCTCCTCTTTTATTTCTTGAATTTCCCTAGCTCGCTTTAATGTATCAGCCATTAGCAGTAGTTTTGGTGTTATTTCCATGACGAAATTCTCATTTTGCACTATATCTCGCAGATCATTTTCTACATCATCAGGAGTTCTCAACTCACGTCCAAATGTCAAATATGCAGGTGTAAACCCTGTGGAACATGATTTCGTTGTATTCATAGCGAAGCGGATGCTGGGTAGCTTAACAGACCATGATGTGTGGTCATCCTTTACTAGGATGGCGAGTTGTGTCTTTAAATCGCGGTTTCTTCTCTCGACCGGGTTTGTTTCAGGATGGTACACGGGGGTGAATCCGTGACGTATGCGTAGACAGAATGTCAATTGTTGTATAACACTGCTAACGAATTGGGAACCATTGTCGCTAATAAATCTTCGGGGAGTACCGTATCGCAGTGTGATTTCGTTTAATAGTATCTTTGCACATTCTTCCGCCGTTGCATGCTCTAGAGCAAAGAGTTCCACCCATCGCGTAGTCACGTCTTCTACAATAAATATCCAATGGTGATTTTCAGCTGTTTGAGGCAATGGACCAAATAAATCAAAAGCAACTGTTTCGAATCGTTGATTACTAGCTGTAGTTTGCACCAATCCTGTGGGTTTCTGGTTTAAGGGCTTGTATCTCTGGCATTCTAAGCAATTGCGGACGTAAGCATCTATCTGACCTCTCATTCCCTTCCAGAAGTAGCGTCGTGACACACGCTCGATTGTTTTCTCTGAACCATAATGTCCAGCTGTTTCATCGTCATGATAAGTTGCAATGACTTTTAGTTGTTCTTGCTTGGGTACAACTATTTGACTATTAGCAGTATCAGTTTCTGTGCAGTACCGATACAGTAGCCCATCATTCATCACGTAGCCCTTCTTGCTCCAGTACTGAGCTTTTTCTTCATTAGTACCTTCTAGATCTCTGACAATCTTTACTATGTCTTCGTCTTTATGTTGTGTCTCTCTCGTTTCCTGTTTACTTTTCCTCGGCATATCAATGATTACCGTGCATATCCCACAGTTTTCCTCCGTTCCAGGTTCACACACGGGACGAGACAAGGAGTTTGCAACTACATTTGTCTTTCCGTTAATATACTTAATCATTATATCGTAGGGTTGCAATTGTAGAGCCCACCGTGCTAGACGACCTGTTGGTGACTTTATTGACATAAGCCACCTGAGAGCCTGGTGATCCGTCATGATTGTTATCTTAGTTCCTTCTATGTAGCCTCTAAACTTGTTAACGGCCCAAACCACGGAGAGCGCTACCCGTTCAGTAGTTGAGTAGTTCCGCTCCGGAGTGGTCAGAAGTCTGCTCGCGTATTCAACTGGATGCTCTGATTCACCCTCCCCCTGCACCAAAACTGCTCCGATTGCATAATTACTCGCGTCAGTTTTGATTGTGTATGGCTTGGTCTCATCGGCTTAAGCGAGGACCGGACTAGAGGACATGAGCTTACGAAGAGTGTCGAATGCAACCTTTTGTCTTTCATCCCATTTCCCCTCAGCATTCTTCTTCATAAGTTGTGTCAGGGGTTCAGCAATTTTTGCGAAGTTAGGTATAAACCTTCGATACCACGAACACATTTGAATAAATGTCGTAAGGTGCTTTAGATTACGAGGAGAAGGCATGTTGCTTATAGCGCTGACCTTCTCAGGATCCATAATTATACCATCGGGTACTATATAGTGCCCCAAATATTTAACTTTGGAAACACAGAATTTGCACTTATCTCGGTTTGCTGTCAGATTATACTCCTTGAGTCTATCAAAGACCTGCTGGAGATCATTCAAATGATTTTCAAACGTAGGTGACATAATAATAAGATCGTCGAGATAAACCAAGAGCTTAATGTGACTAAGAGATATGCGAAACTGGTCTATTATTCTCTGGAATGTAGCAGGCGCATTACGCAATCCGAAGGGCATTCTTTTGAATTTATACATCCCAAAGGGTACCACGAAAGCAGTCTTATTCTGGTCCTCGTCTTTAACTTTTATCTGCCAATATCCGGAGCGGAGGTCAATCGTGCTCATATAAGGTGTTGGTTTGGCATTATGTAGTAAATCATCTATCCTGGGTAGTGGGTATTTGTCAGGAGTCGTAATAGAGTTAAGCTGGCGATAGTCAATGCAAACTCGGGTGCTGCCATCTTTCTTTGTAATCATTACGACAGGAGCAGACCAGGGCGATGAACATGGTTCGATGATACCTTTTTCTAGCATATCCTTGACTTCCTTCTTTAAGAGTTCAGCCTTCATGGGGGACGACCCGTAAGGTGCGACCGAAGTGGGTTTGTGATCCCCTGTGTCTATCGTATGCTCGATTCCCACTGCAGGATGTCCGTTGGGCCTAAATACAGCCTCATTAGACTGTAGAAACCTCTCTAACTCTTTTACGTCTACCGATGCTATATCTGAGGTAGGAAATAGTGTTGAATCCACGTCAGAGCCATCATACTCATCTATATTACGTCTACGTATGGCGTCTTGATAGAGGGTATCCATGATAGGTGAGTAACCATCAAAGAGTTCACTACATCGTTTCTTTTTAGGTGGAGTGAAACTAATTGGTATCAACGGTCCGTAGCATCTCGCAAATTCATTTTCAGTAGTACTTGCTTCTGGTCGAGAAGGTGACATCTTCGTTTCTGAGAGACGATAGTCCTACGTCATTTTTAAATTTAATGAAGCTCCCTTCATAGAGTTCAAAAATTTCCTCAGGGTTCTCGATGAAATGCCAAGTGCTTTGAGGTAAGTTCAGGACGATATGAGCATCTTGAATAAATCCAACCCCAAGCAATGTACGATTGTCTCGAGATTCCGGTAGTACCATAAATGTTGTAATTACAGTACGTTCATTAACCTTCACCGGGACTTTGGTTACAAGTACCCTTTGCGTTTTCAGTATGCCATCCGCCAGTGTCAAACCAATTTCCAGTTGTTGAAAACGGTATTCTTTACGTTTCAGACTACAGTATAACTCGTAGGAGGCTATGCTGCTCTTTGCGCAACTATCAATAAATGCCGTCCCAGGAATACCGTCTATCTCAATAAAAATGATTGGTCGGTCTCTAGCATCTGTGGTCGTATCAACGGCACAAAATCCAACTTCCTTCACAGTTGGTCGCGTCTTTGTTTGATGACAATTCACACAGTTACTTCTAACAACACCTGGAGCACCATACCCGTAACAGCTAAACTTGGGGGTAGAAGGTGAAGGAGTTTGAGTAGCCAAATTCGCTGTCTTCATGTCATTCATTTCAGGTTCTTTAGTTGGTCTACTTTCGACATTCATCTTTTTTCTACAATTTTCAATACTGTGTCCTAAGTTTTTACAGAACTTGCACCTCTTCTTCGTAGCAGCAGTTTGAGGCTTAAAAATGTTCTCGCTTGAATTATTTGGTTGCATCTTCTCTTTGTTGCCCTTTTCTTGAAGTAGCTGCTCTGTAGCACGTGCAGCTTTTAACAGCTGATCAAAGTTATTTATACTAGAACGTGGTATACGTACGTGTAATTATATGTCGTAAATGAACCAGACCGAGAATTTTTGCTCGTGAAGATAATGTTGACAAGAGTCGTTCAAATTGCTCATTCGAAAAGGTCGCCATCTTGCCTTTTTTCTTCTTTACACGGATTGTAGTTGTACGTCCACTTCTGGTAGTAAGGATCGTCGGACTTGCTAACGTGCGTCGTCCTAATGTATTACGCAGAGATTCAAAGAGTTCCTCTTTACTCATCAAAACCGGTCTTATTTATTGTTCTCTCGTTCTTTGCGTACTTATTGTTGCATCGATCGAGGCCCCACGTTGGGCGCCAATGTAATGGGGTGATGTCTGGTGGAGGATACTCTTTGGAAAAACAAGACTAATTGCTCTTACAAATGCGGTTTATTTTCCATCGTACGGGTGGTTACACTTAACAAATAGGCGAATGCACCTCTAAGTACGGAGCCAGCAGACTACCCCCCAGGTGGAAGTAGCCGGTAGCACTCGTATCTAGAAGCGAGTATTTTCTTAGAAAGCCTTCAAATAATGTCCCAGCAGGTGGGGAAGCACTATCTTGCAGCTATCAAGATCCCTAAGACTCGATACAAGTATTTAAACACACCGAGCAGGTCATTATTCGTGAGCGAATCTTGCCAGCGCGTTTCAGCTTTGGTCGCGTATCGTAAAGCACCTGAATGATGAAAGGTTTAACTAAGTTCTATGGTTGGGTTTGAGATGGCGCTAGTTTCTTTGTTATAATGTTTATTAAATGCTAAATAATTTGAATATTGTTATATTAAATTGTTTCTTAAATATTCACTCTTGTTTTATAAATGCTCTGTCTTTTCTTATCTCTCTCTGTCTTGTCTTTATCTTTGACAGCAGAGTGGTTCAAAGCATTGTGTCTTGAAGCAACGAAGTCTTGTGTCGGATTTCACAAAGGGCTTCAAAAGTTAATTTGTCTAACCGAAATTGCTGCACAAATAAAGTTGCCGGAATTTCGCGTTTTGTTTCCATGCACTACGATGAATGTCTCTTTTTCGGCGCCTAAGCCACACTTCTTCATTATGAGCACACCACAACATATTTAAAGTATGCATTTTAAAAGGTAATATTAGTCCAAAAATATTTTTAATAAACAAAACATTTCTCGGTCATCATATACGACGCCATTTTTTAGCGTTAACGAAACGATTACATTCCATTCTATCACTTTGAACGATTGTCAACTTGTCTACGACTTTTCTATTTGTTTGTTTTGACCACGTGACTTAACGTTGAGATGACGTCATGCCCATACATTTGATTAGTTTTCGATTAGCGATTACGATTGTAGAATGTCAACTTGGCTAAGGCCAAGGTTTATAGCCTTTTAGCCATTGCATTTTTTGCCACACTTCGCCCAGTGTCAGAGACTCGTCAACAGATGAGCACATGCTCTACCACGAATGTGAACGAGCATTACGCGTCATGCATTGTGATAAACGAATCTTTTCCTGTAGCATAGTTAGATTATCAGGTATAGGATTACGCCGGAATTGTACGAGCGCTAAACGTCGTTCTGCTACAGAATTGGAAAGGTTTTGATTCCAATAAGGCTTCGGTGTAAACTTACTACATGGATTATTGCATATTATGTATAGAATATAGACGTCGCCTGCCAGATACATGATATCTATAAAACTATCGTATAGGTGTTGCAAATCATTAGACACATTAAAATCTAAGAATAACTTTTCTAATAGTTCTGTGTAAGATTTCCAATCCGCTTTTTTGTAGTTTCTATGAGCTTTATTTTCTAAATTCGAATTAAAATAAGTAGAATTTTTTACAATGCAATGGTCGCTGCCTAAAGTTTCGTTTAAGACCTTCCAGTCAAATTTAAGTGCTATATCCAAGGATACTTTAGGACATCCGCTTTAGGAGATGGGCGTTGTAGTAATAAAACTTCTTGAGTACAGTTGAAACAATGGACTATTGTGGAATGCTTTATTCAAACATGGTATATACAAAAAGTGAATTACAAATAGACCAATCAAAAACAAGAAAAATATAAATTATAAACAGTTCTTATCAGAGCTTGGCATTACGTCATACTAAGTCATTGCATGCTGATTCTTGTTTCAAATAAACAGTTCTTTTCAGAGCTATTCGTTGTTTCAAACAATGATGTCATTTATTGCGGCATGCGTGGCGGGTGTGTTATTTTTGCTATGTAGCGATGTACTGCTTACAGGAGTCCCATTATTGCGATGTATATTATTTGAGCATGGCTTGTTCTGTGCTATGTTCGCGCGTAGTTTTTCGACATAAGTATAATCCATTGAATTTGTTGATATATTATTAGAATCGAAAAAATCTCCAGGTAGGCGTAGGTTATAGCCATAGGTAAGTTCCGCGGCGCTTACGCCAGTGTCCTTGCGTAGCGCTGCGTGTGAGCCGAATAGTACCGTTGGGAGTTCACTGACCCATGTACTCGTGTCGGCTAGTTTCGTGCGTAATCCGGTTTTCAAGGTCCGATGCCAGCGTTCAACTATCCCGTTACTTTGTGGGTGATACGGTGTAGTTCGAGTTTTATTTATTCCCATTATTTTCATTAGGTTATTAAATATTTTACTTTCGAACTGTCGACCTTGATCGCTTGTTAATGTAGTGGGACATCCGAATCTTGTTATCCAATGATTATATTCTTATAAAGGTAAGATCAAATTAAGTTTTTAAAAATAAACACAATAACAATCCTAACCTCTATTTATTCAAATAATCTTAACATGAGCAAATCACAAAATAAACTAAATAGGAACTAAAAAAAACAAAATTAGCACAAATAAATGAAATCAGAATTAGCGATCACCAATATTACGAATAGCACTTGAGAGCACAACCACACAACCGTCTCGCCCCAGCGCCGATGCAAAAGTGAAGCGCCGCACGGTATTGCTCCGTTCTCGTGTTGCTATCCCTTCCACCTGACGTCATCGCGCCGATGTACTAGGTTGAGAGGGATTTTCCTCTAAGACGGCCGTTCCTGACAGCTGAACGGCCTCGTCAGCTTGGATTTCTGCAGCAGGGTCTCTTTGTAGTCCATCCTCACTTGATGGTTCCTCATCAATATCATTCTCTTCTGAAATGTTAAAACAACATTGTAGAGATGTATTATTTTGACTTTGGATACTCAATGCAAACGGACCGCAAGCGTGCACTCAAGCAATCCCCTTACAAAGGGTAACCAAAGCAAGAAGGCATCGTCAATGAGGAGCTCTACTCATGAACGATGTCGGCAAACATAGTATGAGCAACAGTAAAACAAGAAGCTCTCGAAAGTGGCCCTCTGGCTTCCGCCAGGACAACACATAAGTAACAACAAATCAAGAAGCCACTTCCGAGGCCCTCTGATAAACCTCCGCATTGAGGAGTATTAGGACAACACACACAAGGTCACCTCCGTGACGTTCTGGCTGCCCCGCAAGGGTACCAGGTAAACACACACATGGTCACCTAGGTGACGTTCTGACTACCCCTCAAGGGTATCAGGTAAACAACACAAAAGTCACCTGCGTGACACTCTGGCTGCCACTCACGGACACCAGGACAACACAGCTCACTCACCAGTCCCGAAGAATCCCTCGCATGTATCCGGGGTCCACTCACCCCGCCACTGAACCATATGTTCTGCGGCGCTCTGAGTCTTCTTTCCATATGAGCCTGCCAACAACTCAAGCTCGTAACGGTGGTGAGGCAATGCCCGGACAACTTTGTACGGACCTCGCATCCCGGAATCTAGTTTGCCGGTACTTTGTGAACCTTTGCTGACGAACACGAAACTGCCAACAGAAAAAGCACGGGGCTGTCGACGACCTTCATTAACGTAGGCGTCCTGGCGTTGCTGGTTGGCAGCGAGCAGTTCAGAGACCCTCTGTCTTCTCAGAGTCTGCAGGGCTTCTCGGTTCGGATGAGAGTCGCTCAGCGTAATGTCTCGGACCAGCGATCGTAGAACCGGAGTGGTTCCTTCAACACCGGTCAGCAGCTGCAGGGCAGAAGTGCGAGTTGTTGCCTGCTTCGTGATGTTAAGGGTTAGCTGCACCTTCCATAAGACGTTGGACCAAGAAGCACCCTTGTTGTTAACCTCTATGCGCAGCATGTTGAGGACTGTGCGGCAGTACCGTTCGACTTGGCCGTTCTTGCGATGCATCCCAGGTGTGATAAGGTGCATAGAGGACCCAAGCTCAGTTACCCACTCTTGAAACGCAGCACTTTCGAACATCCTAGCTCTGTCACAGACTATAGTTGACGGAGTGCCAAACAGTGAGACGGCATTGGAAAACACCCTTTTCAATTCATCCGCGTCTTGTCGGTATAACGCGTATAATAAGCAAAATTTTGAAAATGAGTCTACAGCTATGAGGATGTATTTATAACCGTTGGACTCTGTTAACGGCCCAAGAACATCGGCATGTAACACGGAAAAGGGAATGTCCGGTTTTGTCCAAGACTCGATTGGTTGGTGAGGTGCTCGGGGCACTTTCTTGTGTGCTAAGCAAACGATACAATGGCCAACATACTTCTTAACAAAATGTCTAAGGCCAGGAAACCAAAAGTGTCGCATTATCAAGTCGACAGTCTTATCGACGCCTATGTGATCGTGATCGTCATGAAAGACTCTTAAAAGACTAAGCCTATGTCCCTTCGGTTTGAAACACAGAGTCTTCACCAGTAGGCGTGTACTTATAGTACAGCAAGTCATTTTTAATAAAAAATCGACTGCTATCTAACCTTCCCTCTCTAGCCCTCTCGAACCTTCTGCATTAGATCCTGAGTCTCCAAGTCGGCAGTTTGAGCAATTTTCGCCCAGTTTCGTGGATTTTGGATTTGGAACACGTGAGCAGGCTGTCTGCTGAGAAAGTCAGCATGCTGCATGTTGCAACCCTTTCGGTACTCTAAAGAAAACTGAAAATCTTGCATGTAAACCCACCAGCGAGCTACACGAGGTAGTAAATCCTTTTTGCGTTCAGTTAATTTTAAAGAATTGCAATCAGTGACAATTTTGAATTTTATACCGATCAAATAATGCCGAAATTGTTGCAAAGCACGTACCACAGCTAAGGTCTCCAGTTCGTAACTGTGATATTTTGATTCCGCTCCCTGGGTGGACTTACTGTAATACCCTACAACTCGCTTACGTCTTCCTTCGTGTTCCTGAAGCAAAATAGCCCCGAATCCTATCGAACTAGCATCGGTATGTAGTTCTGTGGGCAGACTGGGATTGAAAATTGCTAAAACTGGCTCCTCAGTTAAGCACTTAATGATATAATCGCGAGCAACATCTTGCTCCGGTCCCCAAACAAAAGGCACATCTTTTCTCAGTAGCTTGGCAATACAAGCAGTCTTTGAGGCGTATTTAGCAATGTACCTGCGGAAATAACCTGCAAGCCCCAAGAACTGACGCACCTCTTTTACATTTGTGGGTTTCGGGGACTTAACTAGAGCATCAGTTTTACTCGGACTCGGCCGTACCTGACCATGTCCAATCAGCCGTCCTAAGGGCTATTACGCACTGTCGACTAGTCGCCGTCGACTCAGTCCCTCGGCGACCGAAACATGGGAAACTAGGGCCGGAGACCGAGCCGAGCGACAGTATTCCAAGTACATTCGTGCAGAATGGACGTTGAAGAACTTGCAATAGTAGCGGCGCTACTAATTATAAAAAGAAAGAAAAATAAAAAAAAATCAAAAGAGTATTGGGTGCATCCTTTGTTAGAAGAACGGAGGTCAAAGGGAATGTTTAAAATATTTTATGAAGACGTTAGAAAATATTCTCGTAAATTTTTTAATTATGCAAGAATGTCTGTGAGTTCGTTTGACGACTTATTGTGTCTTCTAAAACCACATATAACTGGCATAGATACAAATATGCGACCATGTATTTCTCCGGCAGAAAAACTTTTTATAACACTAAGGTAAGTGACACTTCAAATAAAATTCATTCCTAACATTTATTTTTTACGGGATTTTAACACAATTTACATTACATTCCCGGACACATCTATCGGCCAAACCTAGTGTTTAAAGTGTTAACAATCCCTAGCTAAAAATAAATGTTAAGTAGTGCAATAAGTTTTTATGCAGTTTTTTACGAAAACGATGGCCAGTAAGTCAGCTTCACACCTGCAAAAACTTATTGCTCCTCCTAACATTTATTTTTAGCTGGTCTCCAGTCAAAACTTAAAACTCAAGGTGGGCCGATAGATGTGTCCGGGAGTGTGTTTAGAGTTACAGATAATGCCATCCACGAAGACGCGCGATTAAATTTAAATAGAGCATCTTTCGTGCTGTTCATAATACTCTTTCCTGATTAGTCAATTTCTATTAGTGTGCGTTTGCATTCATCGATAATTAGCGTGTATCGACAGATGTTTAACACATGCGGAAGATAGCACACATGCATTTGAACAAAGAGTGGGGCGCGTCTTCGTGGATGGCACTATCTGTAAGTCTACTCTTCGATGACATAATTTAAAAATATACGGTAAATAATTATAAAACATGTATTTTTTTAAAGTACTTAATGAAATCAATATTATAAACGAACGCACAACAAAAGGAAATATTCAAAATAGATCCAAAATGTCAGAATCTTGCGAGGTATTTGAAGTGACAGTAGAAAATCGCGACTCTGGGCGTTCACGTTCTGAAGGAGTTGAAGTTGGTAGCGTATAATAATGTTGTGCTTCAGGGCGTGATTGTTGACTTGGTGCTGTTGAACGCCCGGCCTCCGGTGTGAAGTAACCACGCTCATACTCGTACTCATTAAAATTTCGCCACATTGTGTTTGGATACATATTATTTTGAGTAGAGGATCGGAATGATTCGATTACACTGATTAATTGAATTTTCGCAGCTGACTTTTTGTGCTCCGGAATTGCCCTAAATGATGATAATAGGTACATCAGGAACATTCTGTCCTCATCTTGTTCCAAAATATCCTCCTTATTTTTGCGAGTTTCAATACACTTGTTTAATGTGGTTAACAGTTCGCTTGTGCCATCATCTGACGTTTTTTTCTTTTTTCTTCCGACTATATTTTCTCTCGAGTAAGGTCCTAAAGGTTCTTGATCATTTGTCAAATGTTCTTGTTCAGCAATGTTACTCTCTGTGTTCAAATTACTAACGGTATTCTTCAAAAATAACAGCTGATTATAATAAATATAGGGAGTTTTATGGGAAGCAGCAGATCCGCTTTTAGTATTTTTTAATCTTCGTACTTCTCGCGAAAAGCAGCTTCTTATATTTTTCCATTTTTTTTGAAGTGAATGACCTGTAAATAATGTATATATTTAAATTATTTTTTAATTCCAGATATCTTGGAAGCGGTTGTAAATTTGTAGATTTACATTACTCATACAGACTTGGGATTTCAACTATAGCTGAAATAATAAGAGAAGTTTGTCATTTTATATGGGTTGTACTAAAAGACACGTGTTTACCGCAACCGACAAAAGAAAATTGGCTAAAAATCGCAAAAGATTTTCATTTACGGGCCAATTTTCCAAATTGCATAGGTGCCGTAGATGGTAAGCATGTAAGAATTATAAAACCATACAACAGTGGATCATTGTGTTATAATTACAAACACTTCTTTTCTGTAATTTTGCTTGCCATTTGTGACTCTGACTATAAGTTCATATACATAGACGTTGGTTCCTATGGAAAGGATTGCGATTCAACTATATTTACAAATTTAACGTTTTATCAAAAGCTAATGAACAATGATTTGCAAATACCAGCAAACAAGTGGCAGATTTTTCACAGACCTATCAACGTGAATTTAGATCTAGTATCATGCATCATCAAAACATGTTGCGCTCTTCACAACTATGTCCGAGAAAGAGACGGATATAAATTTGAAGATACCCTGAGCATTCCTGGCTTTGAAGAAGTCCCAAACGGTTTCCAAAGAGCTACGCGACGTGGTGCATCATACAGAGATGTATTTGCTGATTACTTTACAACTGAGGGTCAATTATCTTGGCAGATGAGCAGTATTAATTAATAAAAAATAAATGGCATTTCTTACTTACCTGAGTTTTTTTTTCTTCGTCTGATAATTCTTCACCTCCAAATAACTCCACTATTTCTTCCCACTGTTTTTTCTTCAAATCCCGATTAGCATATTCCTCACTTTGTAAATCCCAAATAGCTTTTCGGGATTGTATTTCCGATATAAATTTATCCGTGTCAAAACTCATTGTGCGCGGCCGTCCGGTCGTTACGACAGTTGCTCGCAGTGTGAATGCTTTCATTTGAAACCGTGCTCCTATTGGTCGCGGGCGACCGGCAGTTGCCTGTGCGTCGCCACTGCGCGGCGAGTCGCCGAGTCGCCCGGGCAACCGGTGACTAGTGCGTAAACACCTATTTAAACTATACAATATTACAGTCGTCGACAACTGAGTCGCCGGCGACTAGTCGACAGTGCGTAATAGCCCTTAAGCTTATAGTTCCAAATAATTTCATGTGTTTTAATTGCACTTATAAGCGCATCACTATCGCACACACCCTCCATTTTCAAAGATCAGTCGACAAATGAGACAAGACAGAGAGACACTAGACGCCGCGAAGCCAGAAGAGAAGGGAGGGGGAGGTCGTAGAGCCGCCGACGGCTCGAGCAGTCGGTGTATGCCTCGCGACTGCTCGCGAGCTGTCGACAGCACGATGGAATTTCATCATGTAGTTGACGGCTTGAAGCGGACGCGACTGCTCGAGCAGTCGTGTGTACGGCAGCGAATGAATGGTTATAGTTCACCGCGCGGTCGCTGCTTCAAGCAGTCGGTCATAACTGCTTGAAGCAGTCCGTGTACGGCTGGCCCTAATGCTATGTTGCCATGGAAACAAATCTCTGTTTGAAAAGGTTTATAAGCAATAACAGATTCATCCCACTTATGACATTGACATTGCCTCTATATATGGAGACGTGTCTTTTGTCGTCGGCTAAGTTTGTATTGTGTTTTTATCGGTTTTGTTAAGGTTTGATATGACAGGATCCTCACTTGGCTATGAAGATGTTCACCTAGGTTGTGTCTGCTCCTCAGAGTTTGACGACTGGGGCGGAGTCTTCAATTGTGTCGCGTCCGCAGCGGCGCCCTATGTGATTAACCTCGAACACGTTTTTCACGTTGCCGCGTGCAGTCCGCGTGGTTTTTAAGGTTATTTTATTTTTTTTGTTAACCTTAATATCTCCGCCAGTTGTTGTCCAATTTCGTCGTGAAGGGTGTCTGCGGAAAGGTCTTTTTCCGCTCTTCTCGGATATTTAACAATCTTTGATGAGACACACACTTCCTAGGAGCAATTTATTTGGGAGTTTGATGCCTGCTCCCTCATGAACTGTTTGTAATAGAGCGCCACCAACACTTATTCTGGTGAATCACACCTTTATATTTCACGCGAACTTGTTTTTATCGTGATCGGCCCGGTTTTCGAATTTTAACGATTTTTTATCCCGGAGCCGATGTTCTTAAGTCGATGTATAGGCGAGTACTGTGTGTTTTTCGGTTTTATTTAGGTTGCAGACTTCGGTTTTATTGATTGTGCTGCTTTCGCTTCGCTAATGGACGTAAATGACATGGCCCTAGCTTCGCGTATGTTCCTACTCCCTCCATAGCTCGTCGATTTAATATTCTTCGACATGCTGCTCTTAATCTTACTTATTTGATTGCCAGTCACTACTTTATAGACTTTGGTAGTGTAAAATGCTACCTGAGTCAAAAAGTCAAAAAGTTCCATGAACTATAATTTTTTGAATTTATTTAGGTACTGTAAAGAGGTACCTATATGTCTTTTATTTCGGCAGCAATATCTTTTAATAGGCGCAGCCGATCAGGTCGAGAGGCTCGTTGGACGCAGGACAACGGCCGAGATACCAATGAAAAACCGGCACAATCAGATTTACGGTTCACTGAATTTAATCGTAAAAACCGATAATTTTAACGAAAACTTTAAAAACAGACAGAACCGGTCCCTATCACTTCAGTAAAGCTTCTGTTGAATTTAGGATGGTCACTTCAATCGAAAATAAACTATTGCGCAACGATATCGTTCAAGAAAAAATAAAAAAAGAACATAAAAATTAAACAATATTAATTTTAACCAAATCAGCAAGTTTCCTGGAAACTCGCAGGAGGTCTGGTTCCCCGAGATTCCTTTGTTGGCAGAAACTGTGTACTGCGCAACATAACTGTTAAAATAAAACAAAATAAAAACTAACCAATCATTTATTAGTGTAATTTATAAACATATTTTATTGCTCTTATTAATTCTATGTAAACATCTTGATGTGCTTTTTTAATTTTTCTTCGCTTAGACTATTCCATGAGCCAGTCTGTAAAATTTCCTTTATAGCCACCTGTGCTGAACATGATTTTTAAGTTTCGCCAGTGGTTTTCTATTCTCTGCGTGTGTGTCCCATCTGGTGCCACAAATTAATTTTTTGGTCGCTGTGGTTTACTTTTTAAAGGATATATCCATATTGAGGTAGGTAATCTTACGCTCTCCAAAAATCGGTATGGATTTCAGTGCCTACCTCAACAAATTTTTGAATAAGTGGCATCAACATTTCTGCAGATCTATCATTATCGGGACACACTTCTAATCTTAAATTATCTTTGCCATTTTCAATCATGCCCAGCACCCAGTGGCCTTCAATATGTCTTGTACCTCTATTTTATTATCTTTTTTCAAATTTAGATTCATCTATTTGTACAATTTTTCCTGGCCAAGGGAAGATGCCAAGATGCCCAACCCTATTGCAGGAGCTTAGTCATAGGTCTCCTATGATACATGCACATTTTATCAGTAGGAAGGAGCATATGCTCTTCAGCAAATGCAATACACTGAGCTGGGGTGTTAAACCGGGTTATGATTTTATACATATTCCATTGTGACCTAAAACAAGCAAAAATGTTTGTAAGGTTAAGCCTTACTATAGGTGTGTTCGATGTCTGTAGGGTTGGAAGTCCACTCGTGAGAGAAGTGACTGGTGAGTCACGCCGAGCGTCGATTGGTTACTGCTCCAGGTACTCTAACGAACTGTACGTTTCCTGGAATTATCTTCGGAGCAATGTAATTTCTGAGAGTAGGGAATGAACGTCCTATATCTCCCATCTTAAAACGGTTCCTCAATTCAAAGTGAACGGCGTTAAACAGCAACAACAACAACGACAACATTAATTCGGGACATATCCTCAATCAAGCGGAAATTGAATCACCATTAGTACAGTCGGAACCCTCAATCCGCGATCGATGCTTTAGCGGCTAATATATCTGGAGGGCTATGATGATGATGAAAAAGGTGCTTGACATTTTTTTGTTTGTGCTGCTCCTTCTGGTAGTAGTACGGCTGGGAGGGGTGGTACTTCTGGCTCACCTGGGGGGTCTTCTTGAATTTAATACTCGATTCGAGGTAACAAGTGGAGAAATGTAGCACTCATAATCATTATGCGTTTGAGCGTTACTACTCCAAAAGATCCAGCTGGTACTTGGTCTTCAGCGGCTTGTGGCACTGCAATGTCGGGTAAGTTATTGTATTATTTAAGTACTCATGTACTTTATTTTATTTTTTATTTATTTATTTAGGTTTATCAACAGTTGTTACAATATAAAATTTACTATACGGGTTACAGGGTAATATGTCACGATCCTTTTAAAGGGTTATAGTTCAGGACAATAGCTATCAAATGACCCCCAAAATGCTTATGCAAAAGTGTATCGTTTTCGAGTTATTAATTTTTTAATATTTTTTTTATTTAAAGGATGTTTAAGATTCTAAAATTCAATAAAAAAAAATCAACGTATTTTCCCTATTTTTTTTTGTATTTCTTGCTAGGGTACATCCTAGTTAATAATAACCAGTTATAAAACAAAAACAATCTTCAAGCATTTTTAAATTACAGATCCAAAACTGTACAACTTTTCGATTTTTAATTTTGATTCTTTAAGTTACTCGCAATTTTTTTGTAAAAATCACTATGGCTCTTATCGTGCGGATCATTTTAAAAACATCTGCGTTTCCTTAGCTATCCATCGGTACATAAAAAGTACAGTAACAATCATAAACTCAGGAGAAAATTAGATAACAAAGAGACCAGGTAGGAAATTCTAAGAAATGCTATTGTTAAGAAATTAAATCTGGATCAAAGACAAAAGGACCTCAATGCAAAGTAGTTAAAGATTATTTTTAATAGGGGTAATAGGTAAAAAAGGAGAGATAAACCAGAGCTGTCATTGCAATTTTGAATTTAAATCAAAAACAAAATACTTAATCTTTTTAGTTACTCCATACTTTCGAAATTACACTGTTTTTTATTCATAATTCGTGTTCAAAATGAGATCCCCTATTTCGTATACAAATACGCATTCTTTTTCTTAATTCACTTTTTACTACAACACTACTCAAGCTATGTCGAATAGAATTTGCAGCATTCATTATTCTTGTTTTGAGTTCTTCAATTGTTTGTACTGGTGAAACATCATAAACCAGGCTTTTCATATGCCCCCAGACATAATAGTCCATCGGAGTCAAATCTGGACTTCTCGCTGGCCATGGGATTGGTCCTCCTCTGCCAATCCATCTATTACGATAATTGCTGTCTAGCCACTGTCTTACGGACATTCGAAAGTGTGCGGGGCAACCATCATGCTGGAATATCATTCTCTGCCTAAGTTTCAGCGAAACATTTTCGAGTAACTCATGCAGGATTTCTCTAAGCAAGCTTTCATAACTTTCACCATTTAAGTTATCAGGTAGGAAATGTGGCCCAATAAGATTATCATTGATAATCCCCATCCAGACGTTTACCGAGAAACGTCTTTGGGAACCGCTTAATCGCTTTTTGTGAGGGTTTCCCTGTTCTTTTTGAGACCAATATCGAATATTGTGGTAGTTAGTAATACCATCTTTGTCAAACTTTGACTCGCCTGTCCATAAAATTTTTCTCAAAAAATTGGGATTTTCTGCATCACAGTGTAGCATAAATCGGCAAAAATCTAAACGTCTTGCAGGATCTCCTTCTTCAATCACGTGTACGGGTGTGTAATGATAGGGATACAATCCAGCCGCGTGGACAGTAAACCAGACTCTCCATTGAGATACGCCCAGTCGGTTTGCCACAATATTGGTGGAAACTGTAGGGTCCTCTCGAAAATGACGAATAATTACATCTTCTTCATCTGGAGAACGGACACGAGGGCGCCCGGAATCAGATTGTCTCCTTTGCACGCGACCAGTTTCTCTAATTCGACGATACACACCAATAAAGACACTATTGTCAGGTGTCCGGCGATCCGGAAATCGACGATTATACTCACGACGAACAGCTGCGGCGTCACCGTTACAATATCCATAGCAAAATAAGATGTCAGCGTATTCCTCATTAGAGTACGGACGACGAGAAGAATTTTGTTCTGCAGCCATAATAGTCTTTTTTACGCGCCAAGTTATCACAAACACAAATCACAAATTCCTTTTAGCTAGCCGAGTCACGAAGTTGTAAGAAACAGAGTCCAGTAAACGAAGCGGTTTTTTTCAAAAATTTAAGAGATCAATATTCACTAAAGCGCGTCCACACTATACGAGCAGTGCAAGTACAGTGAGTATTATGTACCCCGACAAGGTTTTATTACTCTTATTCCTAAAAGAAATGAGACAAAAGGAAATTAGAAAAAATGACGGTAAATTCAAAGGAATTGATAATAGTATTCCACAAACAGCTCTGGTTTATCTCTCCTTTTTTACCTATTACCCCTATTAAAAATAATCTTTAACTACTTTGCATTGAGGTCCTTTTGTCTTTGATCCAGATTTAATTTCTTAACAATAGCATTTCTTAGAATTTCCTACCTGGTCTCTTTGTTATCTAATTTTCTCCTGAGTTTATGATTGTTACTGTACTTTTTATGTACCGATGGATAGCTAAGGAAACGCAGATGTTTTTAAAATGATCCGCACGATAAGAGCCATAGTGATTTTTACAAAAAAATTGCGAGTAACTTAAAGAATCAAAATTAAAAATCGAAAAGTTGTACAGTTTTGGATCTGTAATTTAAAAATGCTTGAAGATTGTTTTTGTTTTATAACTGGTTATTATTAACTAGGATGTACCCTAGCAAGAAATACAAAAAAAATAGGGAAAATACGTTGATTTTTTTTTATTGAATTTTAGAATCTTAAACATCCTTTAAATAAAAAAAATATTAAAAAAATAATAACTCGAAAACGATACACTTTTGCATAAGCATTTTGGGGGTCATTTGATAGCTATTGTCCTGAACTATAACCCTTTAAAAGGATCGTGACATATTACCCTGTAACCCTGTAGATACGATTAAAATAAACAAAATATCAAACGCAATTGTACAACTAATTATAGATAAACACTGCATGCTTATTTAAAAACTTATAGACTATGTGCTTAAAATACTTAAAATCAGTTAGACTATGTAAAATTTAAATATAATATAAAACAATGAAGAGAAAAAAATATAGGGAAAAAGAACAATCACCTTAAATAACGGAGAACTTACTTCATTAAAAAAAAAAAGGAAAAAAATACATATACTATACAAACGAAAAAACTATACGATACAAAAATCTAAACTACTATTAATATTAGCTTAGGGTAGTTTAAGTATCTTTTTAATTTTTTTGCGAAATTGAATTAATGAGTCATTGTATACATCAAGTGCATTACTGAATTTATTATACAGGCCGGACAAACGTGGAACCGGCAAATATCGTGCTAAAACCATACGTCGCCTTGGAACAGAAAAAACGTTCTCTATTCTCTTACGTGGATATCTGTACGGTACTCTCAACTTAAATTCGCTCAAAAGCTGTGGACAGTCTGTCTTGTCTCGGAGAATTTTATAGAAAAAAGTCAGATCCAAGAAATCTCTGCGTTTGTCCAAATCCATCATGTTAAATCTACGCAATTTGTCTTCGTAACTTAAATTCCTGTTTCTTTCAAGATGCCACAAGAATCTTTTCTGTATTCGTTCTAACCGTAAGATATGACATGCATAGTGAGGTCGCCAGATGATGGAACAATATTCTAAGATACTCCGAACTAAACTATTGTATAGAGTAATTTTAGTACTGGCCTTTCGGAACTCTTTCGTGTTACGCAGCACAAATCCTACCATTCTCGATGCCTTTGCTACAGTGTTATCTATATGTGGTAGAAAGGTTAGTTTATTGTCAAATAGGACTCCAAGATCACGTACGGTTTCAACATTCATTAAAGGAAAGTTGTTAATATAGTAGGATATATAGATGTTTTTAGTCTTGCGAGTGAAATTCATGTGAAAACATTTTTTAGCATTAAGATTCATTCCGTTTATTTGGCACCATTTTATTATGTTATTTAGGTCATCTTGAAGCTTGTCCATATCTGCTCTTGTTTCAATAATTTTAAGAATCTTCAGATCGTCTGCATATAAGTATGGCGATGAGTGTTTAATGAAATCTACAATATCGTTAATGAAAATATTAAAAAGAATCGGGCCAAGATGGGATCCCTGAGGAACACCAGATGCAATGGTATAATTTAAAGATACAAATCCATTAACAACTACGAAAAACGTTCTATTATAAAGATAAGATTTAATCCAGTTTAAAAGGGGTCCAGAGATGCCGTAAGCAGCCACCTTTGGAATTAACAAGTTATGTGGGACTCTGTCAAAAGCTTTGCTAAAGTCGGTGTAAATAATGTGCCTGCTTACCGTAATCTAAAGCTTCTCCCACCTGCTCTGTAAATGTCGTCAAATTTGTAGTAGTTGACATACACTTTACAAACCCGTGTTGATACTGAGTTAAGTACTGTTTAAAGTAATTTTGAATAGAGGGACACACGAATGATTCAAATATTTTTCCAAAACAATTCAAAATAGAAATGGGTCGATAGTTGTTTACAAAAGTGTTGTCTTCATCTTTGAATATTGGAATTACCTTCGCCACTTTCCATTGTTCAGGAAAGATACCTGAATGTAAAGACGCGTTGTAAATCGCAAGCAATGGTGTGACTAAGCTGCGAGAGCATTCCTTAATAAACAAAGGTGGTATACCATCAGGACCAGCACCTTTTGTCATATCTATCCTTTCAAGTTTTTTAATAAGTTCTGGTTTAGTCAACTGCAATGTGGAAAATATATCTGAGTACTTCTTATTAATGAAATTGGAATCTAGATGATTGTTTTGGCAGTATACTGAAGAGAAGTAGGTAACGAACATCTCACAAATCTCCGTGCCATCACTAGAGCTTTTTTGGTCGAGTATTAATGTGGATGGATAAGAACCGTTTCCTTTCCTCTTATTTTTAATAAATGTATATACATATTTCGGATTTCTTGTAATTTGTGCCTCGATATTATTTAAATATAAATTATAACACATTAAATTCAATTTGTCGCATCGTTTTCTTAAAAGTTTTAATTCTAATTCGTCTAGTGGGTTTTTATACTTTTTAAATCTAGTCCTTATCTTCTCTTTTTCTTTCAGTCTTTTAATGAGGTTGCGTGAGTACCAAGGAGGAATATTTTCTTTTCTATACGACTTAAGTGGGACTAAATCTTTTATTGTTTCCTGTAAAATTTGTTGGAAACGATCAACCATTTGATTTACATTTTTGCATTCGAGGAAAACATATGACCAGTTCATCTCGTTTAATCGATTATTAATTCTGTCATAATCAGCTTTAAAAAAATTGTATTTTTTATTTTTTGGATTTGCAGTTAAGTATTCGTATTTATCAAGTGGTATATTAATAATTATTGGAGGATGAAATTTGTCTATTTTGGTTAAAATATCAGTTGCACCATGCGATGAACAATTTACAATGTCGGTAAGTACCAAATCCAACGTTTTATTACTGGAGTTAACTAATCTATTTACTTGTTGAAAATTATTTAAGTAGTGAAAATCTACTAGTTGTTGGGCTATATTATAATGGTAATGTATACAAAGGCTCACCTATTAAGTTCCAGTTGATGTTACCCATGTAAAAGTCCCCTATTATACATCTTGGTAGATCACACTGTTCAAATACTTGATTACAATTACTAATAAAATTTTCCATAGTTACTCTGGTCACAGGAGGAGGCATATAGATTGCACAAAGAGCGTATTTATGTGTCAACTGTTTGTGTTTTACGTCGAATATTACCCATAAGTCTTCATTATCACTCTCCCGTCGGATATAAGATATAAGATTTTCGGTTTTCATTTCGGGATTGAATTTCAATATTACAGGCCCTGCTGTGCTGTTCTAGTTGATTAATCCTATTGTTTAAGTTAGTTAAGGTAGAGCGCATTTCAGTATTTTCCTTACGTAATTCCTCGATGGTTTTAGTTGCCAATTGATATTGATTTTTAAAGTCTTCTTATTGTTGACTAATAAAGTTCATAGATTCCTTTAAGTCAGAAATTTCATTTTTTAAAGGTTTTATTTCCATGCCAATTGCCCCGGTAATGCTGTTTTTAAATTGCGATACAAGATCAGTTAACTCCACTTTAAAAACTTCCCTTACAATTTCAAAAATTGCGTCTTTTGTAACAGGCGAAAATCTCTCTTCAGGTGGTGAAGACACTGCGTGGCGCTTAGCCACCCGCTTTGTGACGTTTCCTTCATTCACTACTGGACAGCTTTGGGACGAACCACGAGTAGGAGTGTTGTCCTGATTGATTTTACGTCCTGTGCATTTAAGACATTTCCATTGTTTTTCTGTTACTCTATTGGGTTTAAGGTGTAAGCAGTCCATATGAAAAGCCAAGTTACAGGTTATGCATAGAACATAGCTACTCTTGTCGTCTTCATTCATGCAAAACCCCATTTCAACGTTGATGTCATGATTGCAAACAAAATAATATCACTGTACTAATTGGTCTAATTTGCAGATCTGTGAGATTGCTATTAAAAAATTTAAGGTGACCAAGTTCAAAAGATGGTGATATTTTATTTTTTTATTTTTCTCTTCCTTTCGTCTAACCAAGCAAATAGGAGTGTTACTTGAAGTACAGAAGCAAGCGTGATAAAAAAAAAAACAAAGAAATGTTGATGTATCTTGGGTGGACTCGAACGTACGTTGATGGATTTTAAGCAAAAGTGCAAACCACTGGACCAAACAGTTTATGTGATTCTGTATGAATTACATCTATTCTAACGTTGCAGAATAGCATGCTACACTGATGTTTTATAGTTATAAGTTCATTTATGCACGTGTACTGAGGTCAGTGCCCCCAGTCAATGGAATTTCACTGGTGTTTTTTAAGGATATTGTTGTAACTATGAATTATTGCACTTTATTAACTGGATTTTTGTAAGACTCTATCTTCTCCGCTTCATTTGGTATAACTTTTATTAAATAATGCACATTTTTTCACCAACTACTTAGAAAAAACACTTGAGAGATATAACAACACACGTCTATTCGTTACGCCGCGAAGATTTAAAATTGTATCGCTTTTGGTATAAAGTTCTTCGCAAAATAATTCCTGTTGCGTCATCGGTGTGGTTTCGGATGCGATTACCTCCACCTCCCAGTAGTTGGCGATGTCTTCAACTCCATTTATAAGAACGTGGCAGTTAAAAGTAGTAACAGGCCCAGACAGAATCCACCCTAATCTCGTCTGTTGGGCAATGGGCTGTTGTTTAGTTCCCTTGATCAAACCGCTCATTACGATTTCTGCATAAATTTTTGCGTCAAGTAAAATGTCATATTTGTTTGAAATATTGTAGTCAGGATCAGCGAGTTGAATGTGTTGCAAGTGTGGATATTTCTTGGCTGCAAAAGTAGCATGCGGCAAGCTGTTCACTAGTTTTGGCATTACTAGGGCGTCAGTGGTGAAATTGTAGTCATTATAGATCGACATGCAGTGTAGGTGTATTCTTCCCTTGCTTCTTTTTGCTGAAATACCCACTCCTGTAACAGAGGCATTAAAATTTTGGCGAGACAGTCCTAGGAGTTGCGCAGCATTTTCAGTTATAAGAGTTGTTTGCGACCCTTGGTCTAAAAGTGCTCGCAAAGTCAGGTAGGTATCGTCAATAGCACGTACGCGTAATTGTACGGTCGTTAATAATATTTCGTCATCCTCGCTAGTCACATTGTTTGTCGCATGCTGCCGGCGCTGAGGTACAGAGTTCGATGCCGGTGCAGTTGACGCAATCGGTTCGTTACCCGAGTCATGCAAAGAAGTCTGATGACCTCCATTGCAAACTTTACATCGCTTTGTAGAATTACATATGTTTCGTTCGTGCACATACAGGCAGTTTTTGCAAAGTCGATGTTTCGCAATTAATTTCCACTTCGCATCTGTTGTCAAGGAGTCATATTTCCGACATTGGTAGAGCGCATGATTTGAATTGCATAAAATACATTGAGTATTGGCAGACGTCACGTGTGCAGCTTTATAAAATTGTGCTCTATTACCAGCTCCAAAGTGAGAATTTTCTTTAGCCTTGAATGACGTAGATGATTTCGTCGATGACCAATTTTCGTTCTCTTTCTTATTCGTGGGTTCAAGCGTAATGAATTTCGCCTCTAAAAACGTCATGAATTCGTCAAATTCGGGAAGCTCGCGAGGCATCTTTCGCGATTCCTTGTAGTCACTACGCGTTTCAGGATCAAGTTTCTGGACTAACAGGGAGACCAACAGTGAATCCAAGCTCGATGTGTCCACGCCTAAGTTGTGAATAGCGTGAATACATTCCATCGCGGTGTCGTGTACGCGTTTAATTTCAGCCGATGATTGCCTTTCTATTGGGCGCTGGTTGAGAAACACTTCAATATATTTGTTAAACAATATTTGAATGTTGTGGTATCGGTAATACAAAATCTCCCAGGCAGTTTTGTAGTTCTCTTCCGATACAGTAAGGTGTTGGACGAGGCGATGAGCTTCACCTTTTAATTTGCCTTTTAAATGTTGCATCTTTTGAGAGTTGCTCAGAGTCGATTTCTTATGTATGCCAGTTTTGTAGAGATCTAAAAACGTAGGCCATTGTGTGTAGTCACCGGAAAATGTTGGAACCTCAACCTTAGGGGTGGACTCGTACTGATGCGCTGTAGCAGATATTCTTTTGTTTAGAGATCTTTTCATAGCCTTGAATTTCTCCTCGTACTCGGAAAATTCTTGTTCGTACGCCGCATCTTCACCATTTAATATGTTATCAATTTTGAGGTGCAAAGTATCAATATTCTTCCATCGGAATTGCAGATTCTTTAATTCGTCCTCCATCTCCCATTTTTCCGTCAGTTTGTCAAGATTGATGTTCTTTATTTGTCGGCTTAACGCACGGAAGTTGGTACGTTGCTCACTAAGCAGATCTTGTGTGGAAGAATTTTTCACGTCATCGTCATCGTCCGACGGAGGACAATAATTCTTAATGACAGCTTTAATTCGTTCATACAGAGTTTTGGTGTCAGTGTAAATATCTTTCGATATGTACTTTTAAAATAAAATACACTCAAAAATTAAATTACTAGATTCTACACTATCACTATTTTCTAAAATACTCTCTAAATTCCTATTCGCATCGATTTGCGAGATTCTGTTAATATTATTTGACCCAGAGGTCTGCGATTTACGTGGGTGAAAATTTTTGAAAAATTAATAGAACCACTGAGGAAATTAACACTAGAAAAATACACTAAGGAAAATTAAAATAAAGGATAAATAAAGTATAGGAAAGAGAGCAACTCTAGTAAGAATTAGGTACTCACCAAATCTGCATTTCTCTGTGTATCGATATTCGGATACTCCTCCTTAGCCGCACACCCGTAGGTTCGTAGAATAGCCCTTCTCGGTGATCGATTCACTGAATTTACTGGACTATCCTACCGACTGCGCCAATTACGTTGGGTGCAACCAGAGGATCAAAAAAAATGCAAATTAAATTTAAAATTAATATATTGACTGTTGTAAAGAAACTATGACTAAATTTAATTAATGCCAATTGGTCGATGTTTGTACCGAGAGTGGCGCTTCCACATTTTAGGCTTCGAAGGAAATCTTCGATTGACGTGGAGCCTATGTAGGTCGTAGGTGCCGTGTGCATTAGGCAAGCATGCTGATGCAGCGATCTACTGGCTATGTGTAACAAGCTTAGTAAACGTAATTTCGTCCATAAACAATATGTATTGGTAAGCAATACCTAATTACTAATGCCGGGACACACTCACACACGAAAGACCATGAGACACCATATATGTGAATCATGTGTAGCTCCATCAAGCTTTGCGTTTACATTTAAAATTAAAAGATTACTATCACAAACCTGAAAATAAAATCTTTATTAAGATCTGATTTATCTTTCTCTAACATGCTATAAAGTATAAATAAATATTATATCCACCATTTGAAAATTTAAGGGATGATACCCTTTTCTATTATAAAAATATGTTCTTCATTGTTGGGCTTTACCAAAGCTACATGGGTACAATCTATGCACCCAATTACACCGGGCAGGCCAAATCTTCTTTGGAACCTTGTAAATTAAAATGTTATGTTTATTAAATGCTAAATAATTTAAATATTGTTATGTTAAATTGTTTGTTAAATATTCACTCTTTTTTTATAAAAGCTCTGTCTTGTCTTGTTTTCGGAAACTCTATCCATTTTCCATGACAGCAGAGTGGTTCAAAGCATGAACAACTTGTCTAATGCACCGATTAGTTGTCCGTTAAGCGAGATGCTGAGTGACACCAACAATTCTCTGATAGGATCCTGTGGCTAGGAAACTAAGAGTGCACGATACCTACAAAACTACAAATATTTAGGAAATGAAATTTATGATAGATAAGTAACAAAAAAAAGCTAATACTATTGTAGTTGGTCGGTGCGTGATTAGTACCCGGTATGCGTGAAGAACGTAAACAACAAAAAAAAAAACAACGAACAGTCAACAGTTTATTGTTCACACTCACAAGTACAGTACAGCACAATAAAAGTCCACATAAACAGAAGAAATAGTCAATAGCACAGCACAAGCAAACAAACAGATAACGAACAACGAAAGTAACTAAGGCGTAAGCGGGTGAAAGCGTAAATAATGTGCGACTAGTCGTGCTTTCGATTAATCGCTTATTGCGACAGTCAACGATCAAATTATAGTGAGACAAAAAATCTACACCGATCATCGCCCCAGTCACGTCTGCAACAATAAATCGCCAAGCAAAGTCGCGGAGCAAGCCTAAGTTTAACACTAGTTGTCTATAACCGTACGTCACTATCGCACTACCGTTCGCTGCACACGATTCGTAAGAAGTCTTCTGTCGTCGTTCTTGCAGTGCTGATCGATGGGGGTAGCATGTGTCAATCTACAGAAGGAGTGTGTGAGACCACTCAAGATAATACAGTCTATAAGATGGTCAAACCCTGTCGGGGTAATGAGTCTTTTAATTCTATAAGAATGGTATGGGGATTATTGCTGAATTCTACATCTAACAGCAAAAGGTAGCAATTAAACATCTTGAAGAAAATCTCAAGGTCCAGTCGACACATCTCCGAGAGATTAACGGAGTCAGTGTGTCACCTATTGCTCTGTGTTCTAAGTCTGATATTCTTGTTGAGTCGCGTCTATTGAGTATCCACACAGCAAACTTATACGCCATATGTGCAGCATAAGAATCCTCTACTTCCATCAAGCTAGGGGTGTAGGGTGGTAGTGTCTCCTCTACAGGATCCAGATGGAGCATGGCAGTGGGAATAGGAACCCCCTGATAAAGGGATTCTCTGAGAGAGAACTCCTCTGGCGGTATAGTCCAGATAAAGCAGCCTCTTGTGAAAACTAAGGCTATCCTTTCCGGTAGTTGACCATACTTATGATAGAAGATGTTCAGTGCTGATATACCATATAAAAATACTGATTGAAAACAAATGGTGTAGTCCTCTCCCTTCTTAGCATAGGCTGTTGCAGTGTTTGATGATATACGTATATGAGATGCAAAGTTGCTTGTTGAGTTGCTTTGGCCGCCTCTGCTCATTGTAGGACATGGAAGCCTATGAGTTTGAGATCCTGAGTACACATGCGAGGTCCTTCTCTCCAGATCTTCCCTCGATGCATCGGTCTTCGCCCTTATTATAGTATCAAGCAGCTGAGTTAGCCCCTCATCACCTTTTACCCAGGATCTAAGCTGTAGCGCTTGGGATAGGGCTTGGGTGAAGCTATATAATTCCATCTCCTGTAGAGGCTGCCTTTTTGCCCGTACCCTAGTTGGGGCTCCTAGATAGGTGCCAATTTGTGGTTGGGTCCCCTTCCACGGCCAATGATATGGCCTTGTCGTAATGAGTAACCGGAACCTTCTCCCACTTGCAAATCTGTGTTTGCTCTTGCTGAGCGGGCATAGTGATCCCCTCAAAAGGCAGTTCCCAGCCTTTCTCTCTCAACTCCTGGGCAAACTGGTTCAGACAGGGCGCAGTGGAGAGGGTTGCTACAGTGGGGTCTGGATATCGGTACAGAATGTGATCTATCATTGTGTCCTCCATTGCTTTAATGTCTCGTAAGACTTCCAGTTAGGAACTCCATTCTCTACATGCTACAGCTTGAATGGATCTTGTACTAGAGAACTTACAAGGGCTTCTTGCTTCCCTACATTAGACAACGTCATAATCTTAGATAAAAGCTTGGGATTACATGGCCTTATGGCCATAAGGTCATCCACCAGCTGATCCTTCTGTGCCTCCACCTCAGGCTCAAACAGTGGTTTCGATTCCTTATTCTTAATGATAGAGGGTAATCCCTCTGCTATTTTGTTTTTCAAGTAATTTTCGGGTTGTCTGGGCATGACAAGCGGTAGGGACTGAGGGTCCTTTATGAGCATGGTCGGGTTGGATTGCTTCATACGGACGGTGGCTATTCTCAGTATATGTTCACGATGTCTTGGGGACTTTATGAGAGTCTTGACAACATGTAGGGCACAAGTCAACGGATCCTGGACAGCACGGGTTTTTTTCATTTCACGCTCCTTTGCAACTCCTACTGTGACCTTCCATTCTTGAGGCACCTCTCCTCTGGAAACAGTCGCTATTATGTCACGAACATTTACCTCCTCTCTACCTATGTATTGCATTATCACGTTGTTACTCTGACGAGGAGGAGCAGTAGGGAATCGCCCATGTATGTTCCTGTGGGCTTGACCATCATACTCATAGGGCCAGTGAGATAGTCCTGGAATGATGGCTTTGTCTGCTAGAAGGTCAGCAGTATATATTTGGTAGTCAAATTCTAATGCCTTCTCAAAGCAAACACTTCGGAACATAGCTGTTGTGCAGGGTTCGTTTAGCTTCTCTCCCCAATACCCACCTTCATAACACTGCTTTATATAAGGGTCATGACCTTCTTTTAATGTAAGACTTGGCCACTTCCTCTTCTGTTTGTAATAGTTTCTTGAAAACTCTAAGACAAAAGCTCTCCTAATTTCCTCAGCAACCTCTTCCAGCCCCGGCTTTAAAACTGTACCTTTTTCTACCCAGGCTGCCACACTCTCATCCATGACTATCTCAGGGTGGCCAAAGCACTTAGTAAGAGCTGTCAATTAAAGGGCCACATGAGTGCCTATAGAAGTTCAAGAATCAAGAAGGAGTGAGGGAACTTGTGTACATTGTCCATCAGGGACTCCATGAAACTAGGGTCACCTTCAATATCCTTTAAAATGGTTGCTATTACTAGAGGTTGCCAACACTTCAATATATCATAAACGTCATCCTTATAGACACTTATATCATGGAGTAGTGCATAGATTACATTTGCCACCTCATTGTAAAAGTTGTACAGGGGATACTTTCGTGAAGCTATCAAACCATAAGATAGAGCAGAGAACCATGCATTAATGCAGTCGCGTACGGCCAGGAAATGACTGTGTTATGATATATGCAAACTGGTCCGATGGCCATATTATGTGTAAGTTTCCGTAACACTTTCCTTTGCAGCCAAAGAAGTCATACGTTGCAGCATGTTTTTCACTAAATGTTATTTGATGTGTTATATGAGAAAACTTCTTCTTTATACAATAGGTTTGTCTTAATAGAGGAGGAGGTCTAATAGGGGGACCATCCACCGACACACCACAAAAATCTTGAGTACCTAAATCGGTTACTTCATTGGTTACTCTCAGATGTCTGGACAGTTCTCTCCCGACTGTTGATTCCTTGTTGGACTGGCTGGCTGGTTGGCTGACATGGAGTAATGCCCAATGAATGTATTGATCTGAACCGAGGAATGTAGCACCTTTAGTATCATTTTTCAGATGAATACGCTCCTTCTTAAGACCAGCAGGATTGTCCAAATTCTGGAACGTCGCAACTTGTAAAATGCTTGATAACACTATCACTAGATATACACACCAAGCAATGACACTCGTGCGCACGCTACGCCGGTCAAACACTGAATGCCCCCCACTCCGCCCCTCTATTCTATACCTGTATACTACACCTGTCGATCTTTGGCCACCATACCTTGGTTCTAAGGCGTGTCTTCATAGCTACTATACCGGGATGTCCTTGATGAGCAGCTTCGAGAACTCTATGACGAAGTTTTTTCGGTATAATAAGCTCATTAGCACTTAATGCTATGTTGCCATGGAAACAAATCTGTTTGAAAAGGTTTATAAGCAATAACAGATTCATCCCACTTATGACATTGACATTGCCTCTATATATGGAGACATGTCTTTTGTCGTCGGCTAAGTTTGTATTGTGTTTTTATCGGTTTTGTTAAGGTTTGATATGCCAGACTCTATCCTGATAAGTACTTTTTTAAGGTCGTCGATGCTTTCGGTGGAGGTCGGGAGGTTAGTTTGTTGGGAGGGATGTGGTATTTCTTTGACAAGGGTCTTTGTCTTTTCGACCTCTTGTCGCCGGGTGTCCAGTTGGTTGCTAAGGCTGATTATATTTGACTGCAGCCCTGTGATCCCTGCTTCCATCCTCTCCCATTTTTCCTTATCCGTTTCTAGTTCGGACGTGGTGTGGGTTATTTTGACCTCTTTTTGGGCCTCTTGGACTTCGTATATTGCTCTAAAAGGTTTTTCCGGTCTCGTAGCCTAGCCAGCTGCGGACCGCCTGAGCCTCCTTCAGAGCCCCGCTTCTTTGGGGGGTCACTTATTTCAAGGAGGGGTTAAGAGAGTGGTGTCCGTGAGAACACCGTCGGGGAGGTTCCTTGTGTAGGTGTTTCGACTCAAGGGGGGGGTGGTTTTTTAGGGGGAGGGTGGGGGATGTGGGGTAGTTTTTATTTAGGGTGGTTTCTGGGAGGATCTCCCTGAGACGGTTTGAATGAGCCCTCGCAAGGAGGGTTTTATTGAAGGGAAGGGTGGGATTCCTGGATCCTCACTTGGCTATGAAGATGTTCACCTAGTTCCTCAGAGTTGGGGCGGAGTCTTCAATTGTGTCGCGTCCGCAGCGGCGCCCTATGTGATTAACCTCGAACACGTTTTTCACGTTGCCGCGTGCAGTCCGCGTGGTTTTTAACCCTTAACTTAGCAGAATTTTATTTTTTCGAATATAAAAATAATATTCATAGCTCTTAACTTTAATGACCCAAGGGGTCTAGAAAAAAAATTAAAAAAAATATTCAAACTACCCCTTTAAAAAAACCACCCGTATCTTGTGGGATACTTTGCCAAGGGCATTGATAAATATATTACGCTATCAATGTATCTCTACAGATACATTGCCAAATTATCCAAGACTTGATTATATAATAATTTATATGAAAATAAATATAAAAAACACGTTAATAATCAGTAGTTTGTACTATTTATTTAATAACAAAAATGGAACTTCAATGAAAAAATACAAAATCAGATTAAATTTAGACATTCATATTATGGAAATTGAAAAAACAGTTCCTATCCGGTAAAAGACACAGCCTCATACCACATTTGATGCACATAACAATAGTCTGACCTTTGATACATAGTTTGCATCGTCCTTTGGACCCAAAAGTAGGGAAATGATTGTATCCATCATATTTAACGTCCGCAGTTGGCCTTACGGTACAGGGTGTTTTTATAATCTTTTTTGGTACTGGTGGTACAGAATCATAGTTTTTGAATGGCTGCTGTCTCCCAGAATGTAAGAGCCCTTGTATAATATGATGTCGAAACTTCTTTAAACTCAGTCATTTTATGTAATTCACGCCAATATGTCTGCGATACAAAATCCAGCTATTGTTCACGCACATATCTAACATTTGACAAAATATCGGTAAGTACCATCGGTGGGTTTTCATCTCCGTTCTGTGCAAAGCCACTAACATATCTGCAAGGTCGACTCCTCCCATATGTGCGTTGTAGTGATTTATTATATTGGGACAGGGGACAGCAGCTCTCTGTTTTAAATCCTTATTGTAACGTTGTATAACTCCAACAGGAGTTTCAGAAACATAACTGCTTGCCACAGTAACCACTTTGTTGTCATGCCATTTGACAATACAGACTTTGTTTGTATTGCATACTACTCGTGAATAAGATCCGCGGCCTTTTTTTTTGAGGGCTTTATCAGGTATAAGCTTTTGTTCTGCACCACGTAGTCTATTTGACCTTATGGTGCCTAAGGAGAATATACTCATATTATATCGGAGCATATGTATTAGCTCTAGACTGGTGAAAAAATTGTCAAAGTACACAACTGAACATGCTGGATCAGGAATAGTTTTACATAGTGAGAAGACGACTTTTGCCCCAAAGCCCAAACTCATTTCTTCTGGTGAAAATAGGTGGTATCTGAAAGTGTCTTCACCTCCATATACGAGAAAATCATAAATGAAGCCCGAAACGCCAGCTCTAACAAATATTTTGTACCCCCATTTGCGAGGCTTGCTCTTTATGTATTGTTTTCGATTACCGGCTTTTTTGCCCTTATATGGCACCATCATTTCATCAATGCTGAACCTGGTTTCATGAGGAACTCTCAAAAAGTTGGCACGTACTTTTTCAATGAGTGGTCTAACTTTAAAATACCGATCACCGTCATCAAGCAGATTGTCGTTGAAGTGGATGTACCGTCGTATCTGTTGAAATTTTTTGAGTGTCATTACATCAGCTATTTGTGAAAATCTGAATTCCTGACACCAATAGTCAGTGTAGGCCGGCATATTCACGATTCCCATTATCAAATTTATTGCAATAAAATCTTTGATGTCTTGTGTTGAAAAATTAAGAGAACGACCAATTGTTTGAGTTGAGTATAAATTGCTTCGCTCTGTAATCATGTTAAGGATGCCATCATCAAAGAAGTATTGAAAATATTCTAGTGGTGTTTTTATGGTATCTGAAGGTAACTGTTTATCGTGTATTTCGGCGTTATGTTCAAATTTCTTGTTATTCCAATGGAATTTCAGTTGCTTTCTTTGTATAGGTGCAAGGCGCCTTACAGCTAGCCGTGGCTGTTTTGAGCGTGTATTTATATTTGACGGCGATGGTGAGGCTGCTACTATTGCTGGCGATGACTCTGGTGTTTCAGGCATTATTCGGTTAAATCTAGGCTTTTTATTTCGAATAACATTTACAATGGCAGTTGGTGAAGGAGGTATGACCGAGTGAAGAGAATCTTGAGTTGAAGAATCCAAAGAAATACTGTCAGACGCTGGTTTCATTGATACTGTAGGGCAGGAAGTGAGGTTGTTTTCATCGTCAGAAAGTATGTGAAGATTTTCAAGAGAAGAAGGAAGCGAAGGAGCAGATGAAGATTCAGTACTATCGCGTTTTTGAAGATTAAAATTCTCGACTTCACTACTAGAATCCGAACTTTCTTCATCATTTGATGACTGACTGTGTTTTGGCACCAATGTGAGTATTTTGCTAGCTCTTGAAAGCATATGGACCTACAATTAATATACAACCTTGGCCAAAAGTATTAGGCACCCCAATTTTAGCCTTAAAATAATGAATAAAAACAATCTCTTAGTTCTAAACATATTTATTACTGTTTAATTATTACAAAAGGAATATAAAAAACTTAAAACCTAGTTGGTCCACCCTTGGATTTGATTACAGCACTGATTCTGTCGGGCATACTGCGTACAAGATCAGTACATTCCTGCCTTGTGATAGCATGCCATTCCTGCACTAACGCATTTTCTAAAGCCGTTTTTGCTGTGATGTTGTGCTCTTTGATATTCCGCTTTAAAAAGCTCCGAAGATGCTCAATTGGATTGAGATCTGGGGACTGGGCAGGCCAATCAAGTAGGTAGATGTTATTTTCTGCAAACCAACGCATCGTAGTCGCCGACTTATGACAAGGTGCGTTGTCTTGCTGGAATACGACTCTGTCTAAGTTGGTGTCACCGTAAATACTCGTTAGCGAAGGCTTAAGTGCAGTTTCTAGTACTTTTATGTACTTTTCGCTGTTCATGCGACCTTCGCAAACAAACATTTCTCCAACACCATCAGCTGCCATGCAGCCCCAGATCATTATGCTGCCTCCTCCGTGCTTTACAGTGGGTACGACGCAGTCTGGATGGTATTCTTCCCCGACACGTCGCCTCACGAAGGTGACACCTGGTGTTCCAAATACCTGTAGGCGAAAGAAAAAAAGTGATTTTTTAAATGATCTTAACTTTCACGATTGAAGTGAAAAAAATAAGTGATCATTCTTATTTATAACAAAAGCAGTAAAATAGGCTTACCTCAAAGTTTGATTCGTCAGACCATTCGTCAGACAAGGCAGCAGCAAGCTCCGAGGAAGTTTTCTTCCGATTTTTTATTGACTCGCGTACTAATTTTCTATCTTCGCGCTTCGTAGTTATTCGTTTTCTGCCTGTTCTGGGTTTATTAGAGTGAGAACCAGTCTGGGCAAATCGTTTTATTGCAGATTGCACCGCGCGACGCGAACATTCCACCAATTTGGCGATTTCCTTTTGCGACTTCCCGTTTTCATGGAGCAGTTGTATTTTTATACGATTATCTAAAGAAATTTTACTTCTTTTCGGCATTTTTGAGTAAATTAGGAGTCAACGTAATCGCGTAAATGGAAATTGCAGCTTGTTCACTTGCATAGATAATACACTATATACCGGAGATAGATGTGCCACTCGTGTTTTAAATGTTGTAAAATCAGTGTACCCAGGCTAAAAGATGGCGCTGTATTTATTTTTTTCGCCCATTGCGTACTCGTCGCTAGATGACGCTTATCATGTTCAAATTGTTGGTAGGTATTTGATTGCATATTGATTAATATAATTTGTTATTTATTTGTGGATGGAAATTTTTATTCGTGTATTGTGTTCGAAGGTTACCTTTATAATAAGACTAGGCATACCATGTTAACAACACGATAGTCAAGTCTTGTTATAATAAGCACAGATATTATAATACTATAATAAGTAACTTTTGAATAGAAACATACACAAGATTTGCCTAATCCACAAATTATATAACAAACTACAAATCAAAATGAAATCAATGTAACAAAATATATTTATAAATAAATTAAACTAGATTCTATAACGATATCTTCCAATGCAAAATGTTAAAAAAGTGATTCTTAGATACCTATAAATGAAACGAAATTAAATATATTTATACGAAAAGTTTATTTCTTTCTATTATGTTTAATATAATAATTTAATGCTTGTATTTTTGTTGCATTATTTTTACAGATATTTGTTTTGCCTTTCAGTAATCTGTTGACATTAGTGCACCAGCTACCTATAACAATATTGATTATTGTATCCATTACAAAATTTTGTACATCTCTTTTATGAGTTACACAGGAGAATGGTGACGAATCACAAAATACATTTGCAATTTCCTTTATTGTACCTTTTAAACATTTCTGCTGTGGTTCGACATTTAGTCGTGTTTGGATTGTAATGCAAACATCATCTACAAACTGGCACAATGCCTCCGACGGATAATTTAGTGATCTTTTTGTTATATCTCTTTCTAGAATGTAATCTTTATTACTCGGAGGCACTGTGCTTACTAAATGCTTTAGGCAAGTATGGCATTTTTTACAAAATTTTTTTATTATATAGCCAGTAACATATTTTTTTGCCTCTTCACTGGTAGTGTTATTATTAATTAATTCTGTTTCAGATGTTTGCATGAAAAAATTTATTACGGAATCCACATTAACAATATCAGTCGGTTGTTGGCTTCCTCTTTTTTCTTTATAATTCAGCAATGTTTTTAAAGGTTTAAACAATGCCTTATTGTCATCTTGCTCGCAGTTTGCTCCAACTGAATGTGGTGAAGTTAAATTATTAATGAGCAATGTTTTAAACGCACCTATAAACTGCGAGCAAGTTGGAGACGTGTTACGCACACCATTGCTCCTTATATTGCAGAAAAAATTTTCTAATGGATCCTGGTTTATATTTCTTGTCAACAGACTACTTACTCCATGTGTTTCATTTAAATATTTAAACATTTCTTTATACACATTAATGTTCGAAATCCAATTTTTAAGAGATGGGACTTGTTCATATTTTGTTGAAGTAGTCCCATCTCTTAACTTTTTCTCAATTTTAAACTGCATTGACCTTAATATGGGCAGTGAGTCATTCCACAGTTTAAAATGAGGCGAGTTCTTTTTTAGCGCATTCTTGTATATTTTTTCGGAGTTCTGGTAGCTGTGACCGTTGAATGAGTCAAAAAGTTTGTCCATCAGAAGTAAAAAGTCTGCTGTATCGAGGCACTCTTTAGGAAGAATATCATGGATCTGAAAAGAAATAAACAATGATCACAAGTTAGTAATTGTGATTGTGGTTGCAAAGCAATGTAAATTTTAAACTAAGTTAAATTTGCTCTCTGTTAGATCTGATCTGTCTGTACACGATTTTCTTCTTTTCTGAACAAATTTTATTCAGGGTTTAAGTATATCGTTTATGATAATTTTGCAAATAGATTGGTGCAAACCCAGAGGGGGTGGCATAGTATTTGTATAAATAGTACAATAGTTCATATTATAATATTGATAACTGACTAAACATTTTTTATTTTTTTCAAAGTGGTCCCACCCACTCACATAAAAGTTAGACACACCAACTAGTTGGTAAAACTGGAAAAATAATATGTGATTTGAACCCTGAAGTTCTTGGCTACCGGTGATAACTATTCCAGTCTTGCAGAGTCATTTAGAGTTCCAGAATGCACAATTTCCTTGTTTTTGAAGGATGTTTTGGATGCTATATACAATGTTTTACAGGAGTTCATTATGGTAAGTGAAACTAGTAATTAATTATGAACGATTTATTTATAAATTTTCAATTGTGTTTTCATCTAAGGATGACCTAACAACTTGAGATAGAATATCGTCGTTCACTCCGTACTGTTGCCCAGTATTTTCTTGTGTAAGGAAACAGCTGGCAAAATAGTCTTCTTCGTAATCGAGCCTTCTAGAAGTGGAAGCTTCGGGAGTCGAAGTTTCACGCTGGTTTTGAAAAGCTTGGATTCGGGAAGTAGTAGCTTCGGCTTCGGGAGTCGAAGTATAGCGTGTATAGTCTGAGAGTGAACTCGTAGGTCTAGCAATTGGAAAATATTGTGTATTTAAGGCTTTCAGTCTTTCTTGTGACAAATAAATATTGATGAAATTTTGACAAACAATAGCATTTCTTAATGGCAAACTACGTAATTGGCTTGCCACATGTACTCCGAATGTATCAAATTCATCTTGACGGATAGTTTGAGCCAAAGTTTCTAATCTATTGACTGCTTGTAAAACAGGTGGGTCCATTTTAGGTGCGCTCATTAGAGCACGTCCCGCCTTTTTCTTTGGAGACATTTTTTTTTTCTTTTGTAAGGGCGCAATATTATCTTCTTGTTCCAATTCATCAAAATATGAAGACGCGTCGCTGTTTGTGTTCACGGCTGAATCTTTTCCCTGTAACCATACACTAATATAAGTTTATTTCTTTTAGGTTCTATCCACCACAGATCAATGGAAGAAAATACAAAAGGATTTTTTTGATCGCTGGCAATTTCCTTTTCGCTGTGGGGCTATTGACGGGAAACACGTATTAATCGAAAATCCACCAAACGGAGCATCAGACTATTATAATTACAAAGGCACTTATAGTGTGGTGTTGTTTGCTATAGTGGATGCACATTACCGTTTTATATATATATAGATTTCGGAACTAATGGACGCATGAATGATTCGCATATTTGGAAAAAAACAAAGTTCTATAGTGCTCTTGAAAGAAATAATTTAAAACTACCTAATAAGGCAGTTTTCGTTGGTGATGATGCTTTCCCTTTGGCAACCTATTTAATGAAACCGTATTCAAGACATGAAGGTTTAGAACACAAACAAAAAATCTTTAATTACAGACTATCAAGAGCACGCCGAATCGTAGAGAATGCCTTTGGCATTATGGCTTCACGATTCAGAGTATACAGAAAACCTATATCTGTTTCATTGGATAAAACTGAATAGAATCAGTTTTAGTTATTAAAGCGACCTGTGCGCTGCATAACTGGCTTCGGACTAATCTCATATACATGAATACTCCCGAATTAATAGATAGAAGACTTCAGTTCAGGGACAATCAGAAACGGAAGTTGGAGAAACATTCCTACGGCAGGAGTGGACGAATTAATGACACCGCTATCTTCTAACAACTATTCACGAAATGCAAAAGATCTGCGCGATAGATATGCTGACTATTTTGTCGGACCAGGAAAAGTTTCATGGCAAGATAGAATGATTGCGTAAATATTGTATGTTTATTTAAGTAATATTATAAAAATGGCCCTGTTCACGATTTACCTATTATAATTTATAATATGCGAACAAGAATAACTATTTAATAAATAATAATAAGACTTACCATGTTATCTTTACTGTTTCTTCCTTCTATCACTGGCTTTAAAAAGCGGTCAGCTACAGAAAACCAAATTAATTGAGGTCTGTATATATCATCCTTTCCCGCGCCACTCTTCTTTGACTTTGCTACCTTTTTACTACCTATTTTTTATTTTCAATTTAAGCTCTTCAACTGTTATGGATAAACGCATTTCTTGAATAATAGATTTAAGAGCCGCTAAACGTACATTATTGTTCCTGTAATCTTGTTCTCTTGGGTTCCATAAGCATGGATGCATTTCATAGCATTCCAAAAACTGTATGGTGTTATTTTTATTCATGGTTGTTACGATACATGTACACAGAAACGCTGTAGTAAATAAATACACGTGCGTGCGCGAAACACCTTCATGCGGCGGGCGATCGCCTGCAACTGATCGTTTACACGGTCGATTTTAGTCACCAGTCGCATGCGGCCGGTTGCCGCGCGGCGAAAGTCGGATACTACCCATTTTTGGGGCTTGCGGCTTTAGTCGCTTGCAATTTAGCCGAATTGCCATTTAGATGGTCGATTTACGCCGCGCGGCAAAAATCGTGCGGCTTTAGTCACCCGTGTAAACCCCCTTTTATGAGACTATTTATTACATTCCTATTTGTGGACGATTGGTCACAAACTGTGGCAATAACTGTCAAACCAGTGCTTTGTACAGCGTTTATTGCTTCTTGAACCAGCTTTTTTAAATCTGAACTCTTTGTTGCACTCTGGCAGAATGTGAAAGAAATGGGCTGTTTGTATTTGCCTTTCAAACCTTTAACCATAAAAACTAGTGCATGGTCAGCAATTAGGGCTGATTTGTGTGGACCAAAATCTTCAAAACCAATTATCTCATCAGAAGTTTTATTATAATATAGGCCCGGACTTAATGCCACTTCATCAAAGATAAGTGTGCATAATTTCTTTTCTGCAGGTAATTTTTTGACTGTCTTTTTTAGGTTTTTAATGATAGAGTCATTGATTCCAGGTCTAATAATGACCATACTTAATATTTTTTGTATGGTCCGTTTGAATGGCAACGCCATGAGTCTTTGCAACAGTTTATATGCTTTTTGACTCTGCTTATATATTGTAAGGCACAAAATTTGTTCCTCAGTAGAATATCTCCTTCTTTTAGGTTTTATTGAAGCCTTTTTTAATTGCATTTCTGTAAAAATGGCAGCAGGTTCAGGCAGTTCTTCAACAGCTTTCAAAAAAGCTTTATTTTGTGACAGCTTTGCAGCTTGTTGTACTTTTTGGTTCAGGGTTTTGCATTTTTCCCTCAATTTTAAAAGTTTGACTTTCAAATGTATATTTTCTTTTGCATATTTATTTTTGATGGCAATAGATTTCGTACCTGAAACAAGAGCAATAATTTCTTAATTGTCAAAAGACATTTATTAAATAAATCATAGTTGACAGACAGACAATGTGTCACCCAAGTAGTCTCGGATACCTTCTATATATCTCGGATACTTCGCCCGCGTCGGTTTAGGTTTTTAAGAACCATGTGCAAACTCTTTGAATTTCCTCGCACTCTACACTGTACAAATAAATGTAACACTGCAAAATTTCAGCTTTGTAGGTCCAGGGTTGGTCTGGGCGTTGATGAATTACTATTGAGCGAACAAGTGAGTGAATGTTGGGGACTTGTTTTTTTTTATATATATTTAGATTATCCTGTTATTAATTTAAGTAAACACAAGTACTGGCCCTTCTTGACAGAAGCATGTCTTAGCATAATTGGTACAGGTGGAGCCTCACATGATGGTACAAATTCCTTTGATGTTAATCCTTTAAAGAAAAAATAATACAATTACTTACAATAACTTACATACATTACAATATTATTAACTAGCAAATTAGAAATTGTACAGCTAAGAATTGGAAATTTATTTTTAAGCCAAGTCAAATCCATTTCAGAGGATTGCAAAGCTTTTGATGTAGTTGCTGAAATAAGTAAAACAAATTAAATTATAATAATATATAGTTACACTAGCAACCCACCCCAGCTTTGCATGGGTATGCAAATAATTATTCGATTGATAGAGCTTTAACATTGACTATACAGTGGACCCCCGGTAATCCGACCCCTGTCTAATCCGACACCCCCTGTAATCTGACATGGTCTATTATTGATTGAAAAAGTTATTATTTGTACGCACCGCCACTGTTGTGCTCGACGCGTAGGAAATTGTTTTGATTCTGATTGCTTGGTTTGAAGAAGATAGCGGTGCAGTCTAGCGTGTGTGTTTATTCACTGTGTATTACGTATTCGTTCTATAGCATTTTAAGTTCTATAGTATCAATGATGTTAATTTTATAATTAAACATATGCTCTCTATTGTGTTGTTAAATTTACTAAATTTGACATACATAATGAAGTATGATTTGTACTTCAGAGTACATACAACATATACAATCTTATCATTGGATCTGTAATTTGTCTGATTACAAGGTATTCTTTTGTAAAAAATTTCAGACTATAGTGTGTCTTAGGCAGTACTCTATAATCCGACAAATTCAATAGTCCGACACTGTCCTGCAAAATGTTTGTTGGATTACGGGGGGCCCACAGTAATTGATATTTTTAGGGTTCTGCCTTCAAAGGGTAAAATGGAGACCTATTAATGTCAATCTGCTGTCTATCTGTCTATCCATATATCACAAATAATGATAACTACTGCTTTGCCTCAAACTAAGACCTTGTGTACCATAAGCCACAGCTGCAACATCATACTTGCTGGGGATAGGAATTATAAAAACTTTTTTATTTAATTAATGGAGCTATTTTTTACCAAAGGATTGAAAAAATACAGAACTCAGCTTGTATAATTGATATTGTAAAACAACAGTCACTTAAGTGTATATCTGATAAGGTAATAAAATAGTAGATTGCACAACAAGTGGCTAAAATGAGTCATTTTATTTGAGACGTTTATTGACCTGAACCAAAATTAAGTCAAATTAATGGTAAAATGTATCTCTAATCAAATGTGAAAATTGAACAATTTTGTATATTTAATGTAGCACCCTCTGTTCTGGTATGTCTACGGTAATTTTAAATATATCTATAGTTATAAGAACTTTGTGAAAATTATATTCTAAAGGTTCAACAACATCATAAAATAGAGGCTTTGTATGAAAAGTTAAAATTATATTATACTTATACTGAGGTAGATTTTCATAGATGCTTACCGATATTCAAATTCAATGTTGGAACAGCATTTTTGGTAAGACGTCCACTGGCCGTTCGGTAAAATTCTTCAAAATGATGATCACACAAACGAATGTTGTTGTATATGAAATTATCACCCTTTTCCTTGTCTACTTCATTTAATACCATTTTCCACTGATCAAATTTTTCCAAATATGGATATTGCGGTGGTGGAAAGTGATGGACTCTTCCTGAACGACAATATTAATTATAAACTTGTAGCTTGTCAGCAGGTCCTTAGAAATCAGACAATCTCTTTCACCAAAATAATTTCGTAACTGAATTATAAAAAACATACCTTTATACGGAATACATCCAAAATAGCACTTAAAAGCAGACTTTCTTGGCATTTTGAAAGTTTATATGAGAAATCCAAATCGCAAAAGCAAGTTCCAGGTTCCAGTGTACACAGCGTAAGCCTAACGTTAGAGCAATAACAAGGTCCAGTATACACAGCGTTGGTATCGTTTATAGCAGATATAAATTCAATAAAACAAGCTCAATCCTTTAAAAATTAAGAGGACAGTAAAGAACACTATGAACACGAAACACCCACGAACGAAAAGAAAAATTTTGGACGATTTGAAAGATAACTGTGATAACGAATCGTTTTACGTTTTTCGTTTCACTCAGTACGTTCCGTTTCAGAACTGAGTAAGTGAAAATTATTTTTGTGGTATCAATAATATTTTATTTTACTAATTACTTAAATTAGAAATAATAAGTAATATATTACATTGAATATTATGTAAATACGTTTTAGTTTATTAATCCATATTTATTTTTCTAATAGCAGTAGCTCCATCTATCTTGCATGTAGAGGACTATGGGCTCTATCACCGCCACGTATATGGTCCTTATTATTTCTCCATTTAGGCCCCAAGTCACCTTTGCCGCGCATGCAAGTTGTTTATATATATCTGCAGCTTTCTTGCGGGTGGCAGACCCATGCGCGTTGAATGTGAGCTTAGAGTCTATGATGAGAGAGAGACTTTATTTATTTAAATTGAAATTTATGTAAATTTGGTCAAAAATTAAGTACCTATTTTTGTACATAATTCGAATGGGAATCATGTACCGAGTATTCTCCTTAAATATTGATAGTAATTCACCAGTCAACCATTATAACCAGCAAATTCACAATTCTGCGAGTAAACTTCCTGAACGGGTATTGAACTCGTATGCGGGCCTACATCATATAAAGGTTGATGTACTGGGCTGGTTTTTTCTTTAGCTTTAAAATAAAATGATGCAGCAGCATCATCTTGTTTTTGAGGTCCACTTGGTTTAACACCTCTTTCTGGTGCCACGGAATGCCGTCCGTGAATTTAGTTATCGCGCAGTAAATTACCTACGGCCAAACGCCGCCGCGTGTTGACAGGGTAGCAGGGTAGCAAAATTTTAACCAGGATTTACGATTTGTACTGTCTGGAAGTAAAAACATGCAAGCGCATATAATAATAATAATAATAATATCTTGGGACATTATTCACACACGGCCATCTGATCCCAAATTAAGCAGAGCTTGTGCTATGGAAACCAGACAACTGATATACTACATATACTACTTTTCTTTTGTAAATACATACTTATGTAGATAATTACACCCAGACTCAGGACAAACACAAATGTTCATGCACACAAATGTTTGTCCTGGGTGGGAATCGAACCCACAACCTTCGGCGTGAAAGGCAAGCATCTACCAACCACGCCAATCGGCTCGTCAATATCATAATATAAATCCAAATAAAAGAAAAGATACACTCAAGGCACAACATGGTGGGGATATTTTGAAAAAAAAATTGTTGAGTCAATATATTATCAAGGCCTGGCTTCGGTGATTTTGCAAGAATGTCGATTGTTTTTTAAATATAAATCATCGGAGTCTTTAATATTTTATTTAAGTTATGGGTGCTAAATGAGTGAATTATTTTATTAATTTTATATTTTGTAGTGTGTAGAGAGCAGGATTTTTTGTTAAATCTCAAATATAACAGGCTTAACAACAATAATAAAATTTAATTTTTGCTAATATCTATAATAAAATAATTTTTATTTCAAATGGGTTACAGGCGATCGTTTCATTATCAATTGGTTTTTCTTTAATAGTACAATTCTTCTTCTTCAATACACTTTAATAAATGAAATGAAAATACAGTTCATTAAATGGGTGTGTAGGAATGGTTTGTTATGAGTGTAAAATAAATAAACTATACGATTCAATCATATATGTTCTCATAAATTGGGTTATTAATGTACATGTTTGGATTAATGTTATGTTAACCGCTGTCTGTATAAATAGAGCAATGTATGGACCATTAATTCAACTAGAGTAAAAATTGGTTGATTTGTTATCATGGGTCCTCATAAACAGAATTGTGTATAACATTTTTTTTAGATTTTATTAGTTTTTTACAATTGGTCTGTAATTCAATTTTTTGCGATTTTTTTTCGTGGAGTCGACTTTGTCTTAGTGAGAGGCGAGTACTGCGTACATTTTTGTCAGGCTATTTTACAGACAGGAAAAATATATAACAAAGCATTGCCATGGGTAGCCAAGTCTTGCAGGCGAGATTGCTTTTGCTTTCCCTGTTCCCCGGTATCATTCCCATCTTGAGGAAATGTACCGTTCCTGAGATATTAGCAAAAACATATCTTATAACTGTAACTGTTATTAAAACATTATTTATTGCAAAATAAATTGACAGGTTATAGATGGTTATATTAAATAAATTATAAAGCATCTTTCTGCATTTTTGTGCTGCAAATTCTTTTATTTGGTCATCGCACTGTAGGTCCTTTGTTAAATCGCAATTTATCGAAAGAACTAATAAATGATTTAGTTGATAGTTCGACATTGTTGTCCTGTATTTGTTTTCTATATACGACATCCTGGAGCGAGCTCCGCTTAACAGCTACTGATCGGCATAGTTAAAAAAATCTTTAAGATGGTATAGCAGTTTGGGAAAACATCAACAAGTTTCTTTTCATAAATTAGCCAAAAAATTTCACTGCAAGAGGTAAGACTCTGTCTTAGACTGCAGTAAGTAAGATTTTAACTGAATGCACTCATTCACTAAATGTTCGTCTACGTCATTTGGATAATAATCAATAATATTACGTACACTTTCCAGATCTATGTGTTTTTGATTTTCTCTTGTAAATCCATTAAAAATTTAAATTTTTTGCTATAAGTCTCATAGGCTTGGCTTCTATTATTTAATCCATTCATCCATCCATAATCATCTTATCCAACGCAACGTTAAGCGTGTCTCTTTTAAATTTTTCTGCGCCGGGTACTGAGACTTTATCTGTAGATTTATCTGAAAATTTTGAAGTAATGCGTCTCTTATTTATGTCACTAGTATGTTCCCACACTAGTATTTAATTTTTTAGCTTTCTTTTCGTATTCCTTTAGCTTCTGATCTGATTGTTGCCTTATGTTTTTCACGAACTCTTTTAATTACACAATTAACTTATTGGCTTCACCAATGTCTAAACCAGGGCACTGTGCTTTTTTATTAACTACATTAAATCTCTCTTCCCAAAAAACAATCACAATTGCAGTTTCTAGTTTCGCCATTTTATTAAATAAATTTCGTGCCTCTTTTCGGAAATCAACCTTTTCATCGTCATTTTCGCCGAAACTATTGAGAATTATCTGTTTACCCATAATCTCAATTATTTCCTCATATCCTTTTTTTGATAAATATGATATTACAGAGTTTGGTCGCAGCTCTCGTTGTTCAATATGTTCACGTATGAATGGGTCGAATTCTGCCAATAGCTCTAGAGCACCCATAAAATTACCATTATGTGGAGAACCAAATACTTCCTCGGAACCTCTAAGTGCTAAGCCTCTTATACTCAATAATTTTAGCACTGCAACAACGCGTTTTAGGACATTGTGATGATATTCTGTTTCTATATTAAATTGCTCCTGAAGCTGCTTGTCTAAAACAGGCTTATTTTCTTTTCGTGTCAACAACACTAACATTGAATTCTTATGTTCATTAGAATTTTCGTGATTTTTTAAACAAAATCCTATGTGTTTCCAATCAGAAAATCCGGTTATGTATTGAGAAGGAGTTTCAGAAAAAAGTTTGCTATCAAACAAAAAACAGTACCATCTCTTTTTGAATAACATAACCAAGATCTTTCCAGTAATTGGCCATTTTTCATTTTTCTAGTGAAAGTTTTGCTGGAAGTCAAGATATTGCAGATTTTCATCGTTGGTATTTTTTTTCTGGTTTTGCGATTTTTGCTTCCTTCGGTTAGATTCTCTTCGCATAAAATACCTTCATTTACGTTTTATAATGGATTTATAGCTATTTCATTCGCGTTTATATGTCCTGATTTAAAAAAAAGTTTCAATTTTTGCGTATTTATATAAGACAATTACTAATTTTTATTGCAAGAGGAGAAATAAAACTTCAATTTTGTTGCTCTGTAAACAAAGAATGCAAAATTTTATTTATCGAGTAGGTCACACAATCATAATAAACTTTACAAAAATAGCACAGTCTTACCTGTAAACAAAGAAACGACAATAAAAGTTTATTGTTATCACCTCTCGATTGTACTAATTGAACTTATTACAATTAACTTTATTAATCAAAAAACGCCAATTCATGCAAATTCTTCTTTGACAATGACAGCCAGCTTCACGCGACGCGCCGCGGCTAACTGTCGAACTAACGGTGCGCGCGCGTATGCAGATTAAAGAAAGAAATCATTTTCTTTCTTTACATTTATTTCTTTCTTTTTCTCGACCAAACTGTAATTTTCGTTTTTCAGCTCCACTTTTATATTTTCTAGCAGACATATTGTAAAATAAGATATTTTTCTGAAAGTAAACAAAGAACTGGATAGAACTTTTAATTTTAATACCTACTTTGTAATGAGTGTAGCAATTCACAAATTATCATTAAATATCGAACGAGTTCGATTCATTTAGTTTTGATAACTGAAATAAAAATAAAAAAGTCATGTTTTATAATTCTTTTTACTTACCTACTGCATATTAAAAGCAGGAAGTCTAGTTATGCTGAATACTTTCAATTTTAGTAAATTAAAAGAAAGGTCCGGTCCTTATAACTTTTAAGTTATCTATCACTTAGTAAACTAAACACACGCACTAAACACATTTCTAACAATAACAAAGTCAATTCGTTAATATAGTCGACGATAGCAGAAGTGCGGAAAAATAACAAAATTGCGTCGGGCGATAAGCGGAGCGAAGTCCCCAGTAAGACAATACACGGACCGAAAACAAGCGACAGGGAATTCCCCGTTCCGTTTGATAGATGCGCACACGGTTTGATTGATTGATCGTAGTGTTGCCAACCTTATCATCGGATTTTTTTTTATTCTAGATAATTTTTATTGTTGACAATATCATCTATTGGTTTCAGTTCGGTTGGGGCCCCTCTGTATTCGCGGGGCCCTGGGCTGCAGCCCAAAAAGCCTTTAAGTAGATCCGCCCCTGTATCTATGCAATACATTAAATTATATCATTTTCTATTTGGCTGCGGATCCTGCGCCGTGCTGAATTGTGAGAGCACAACCTCGGCACACCCTTTCACCTCCACAGCCTTAAGTCAGCTTCGAACAATAATTTTCTATCATTTTAGACTGGACTTCGATGTGTAATCATTCGGGTACCGCGAATTGAGTTTTAGATTCGAATTTAGACTTCGAATAGAACAAATTCGTCATTTCTGTACGATTATCATTTGTATGTCATGTATAACAATTTCATTTTTACATAATATCATGTCTTCCAAAATTATGGGCATCGATTCTATGGAATTGTTTGCTATAAAATCAAAATCATTTATTGTGTCAAGTTGTATTTTTTCTGCGTCTTGTCCATTTTCTTATTTATTTTGTTTTTCAGCAATATTCTGATCTTGTGTTTTAGTTTTTTTCTCTACACATTTTCCCTTATATTTATTGCTTTCTTTGCCATCGTTAGTGTTAGTAGTAGATCTAGAACGGATTTTTCTACTTCAGTTTTATTTTCATTATTTTGCACTTTATTTTAATTTATTTTTTGGGTCGATGTGGTTTACTTTTTTATGGATATATCCACATTGAGGTAGACAAACTTACTCTCTCCAAAAATCGGTATGGATTTCAGTGCCTACCTCAACATGTTTTTGGATTAGTGGCATCAACATTTCTGCAGATCTATCATTATCGGGACACACTTATAATCTTAAATTATCTTTGCCATTTTCAATCATGCCCAGCACCCAGTGGCCTTCAATATGTCTCGTACCTCTAATATATTTTCTTTTTCCAAATTTAGATTCATCTATTTGTACAATTTTTCCTGGCCTACCAATCTTACCGTTACATTCTTGGTGCTCTAATTTATATACAATTACTGTCTCCCGCCAGTAAGAGAACCAGTCAGCTACGGTCCCTGTTGATAATACTGCTTCTCTATCTTCACGGCTGCCTCTAATTTTAGTTGTTACTTGTTGATAACTGTATTTGTGACTGTACATATATATTAATAAAAATTGTAAATCAATAGACAGCCGCACATTTTCAAACCATGTTCTCGCTGCCCGACTCACTGCCCTGGAGCGACAGTTGCTCTTCCTGCATCGGAAGATGCCAAGCTGCCCAGTCCTATTGCAGGAACTTAAAGACATAGGTCTCCTATGATACATGAATATTTTTTCAGTAGGAAGGAGCCTATGCTCTTCAGCAATGTCATGCAATGAGCTGGGGTGTTTAGCCGGGTTATAATTTTATACATATTCTATTGTGACCTGAAACAAGCAAAAATGTTTGTATTAGAAATCTTATTACTACTTTACTCGTCGTTTTTTCTGTGAAGTTTACATATGTGGCTATAAAAGAAAACAGTGAATCAACCTTATTTCCTCGGAATAATCGTGGAATCTTCGTACAAACGACCCAGAAGCTCGAGGTTCCGCATCGCCCACGCTACTCTCAGACAAGGTCCGAGACGTAGGCAGTAGCGACACGGTGGTGTTGCACACACGGGGAACCTGACGAAGAGCTCGTGGCTCAACAAACAAGTGGCTCAGAGTCCAACACTTGCACTACACTCGATTCTTCAGACGGCAAGGCAGAACCCGGGGCTTCGGAGACGGCATGGTAGTAGTCAAAGGTTGAGCCTCCTTCAGGGTCCCACTGATGTCATTGCGGGCTAGGTCCAGTTGCTCGACCACTGTTCTTCTGGGCTCATTTACGTGGATGGAAGCCATAGTTCGTACCCTTGATTTGGCTTTTTCGCCAAATCGGTGCGCCAGCTGTTACTTCAGATCTCTGGCGGCTTCCACTGTGTTCGTGGCTACTCTACTACATTGTTCTCGTCGAAGTTCCTGACTATGTGAGTCGTCTTTCCTCAGCCCGGTACTCCATTTATCCAAGATAGTCTAGATATTTCCCAGCCCACGAAAGGTTTGCCGACATCTGGATCACCTGAGATAGATTAGCAATCTCCAGTATTCTATCGTCCAGCATGATTCTCGTGTATCTGGCAATCACCACGACTGGGTCTCTTGCAGGAGCGAGAAATTTGAGTTGTGAGTCTTCGCGCTCTTCCCCAGGGCCTCACCCCTATTCTCGTATGCGATGACCTCGTGTGCTTTCGAGGCCATTAGGCACCCGTAGTGAACTGCTACGTCACCTTTTTCAGCGCCGACTTTCATGGCATCCACGCTTAATCGGCGTGACATGTCATCCCTGTCCTCCTCGCCGAGGTTCAGTAACTGTGTACATGCCAGTGCAAAGGGGATATTCTCACCCCACTCGAAGAGCGTGACCACTTTGTTTTGTGGCCGCACCAATCGGCAGGTCAAGGCAACCGGCATTTGCCATTTACCATTTACTTACCATAAGTGCGTCGATGGTAGCGCGCTTGATGCTCGCTTTTGAAGTGCTCCCTTTAATAAGCAATGCTAGTCCAGGCGACACCGTCACGCGGTCCGAGCCGTCTGGGCGACAGAAGCTGATGCCCAGCCTTTCTGTTTCGTCACTCATGAAGAGAACCACACCTTTTACCGCAATATTCGGAACGCCGCGTGCTCCTACTTCTTGTATTAGTTCTTTGAACGCGGCGTAGTGTAAGGGGTTGCAAGGGCATGGTCGGCTGATTTCTATGATCATGAGCGGTCCGCGCGAAGTGTTGGGGAGAGCCTGTAGCCACCGTCTCAGGTAGTTTTTGTGTCTATTTGGTCTGGTGTGTTGTGTGTGACTCTGTGAACTTGTTTGTGCTATGTGTGGGATTTTAGTGCTCAACAATTCGGTGGTGTTTTGTTGTGGTTATGGGTTTTTATCTGTCGCAGATGGTATCACAGTCGAGCTGTTTCTTTTAGCGGTCACTTGGACGGTTTTTCTTGCAATGCGAGGAAGGGTGCTCTTAATTCCTCCCTCTCCATGAAGGTATGGAGTGTAGATTGGTCCAGGGTGACGCTTATTTGAGCTTCTAGCGCCTTTATACCTCGGCTGAATCTTGGACATTCCAAGATTGGGTGAAGGATTGTTTCCTCGCATTCGGGGTCGCAAACACAAGAAGGATTGTCTTTAAGCTTGAAGCGGTGAAGGTGCGCCGCAAACCCCCATTAGCGGTCAGCAACTGGGTGTCGGTGGGTGTTTGTGCTACCGTTCTTACCACTTTGTTTGCGACCTTAACGTCTGGTAAGAATACTATTAGTAAGAAAATAAAACACGTTACTTAAACGGTGACTATCAAAGAACTAACTTATTTATTTTATACAGATAATAAACAATATATTATAAAATTGAGTGCTTACACACTTATTACACTATATTGTTAATAGATGGCGTTATTGGTTTCATTTGATGTATTAATTTTAACACCCCCACTATATAACAGGAAACCGTGAAATAAAAAATAATTAAAAATGAACAAGTCCCAAAGCTTCAATGCATTGGTGATGCTTTGTTGCACCAAGTGCTTTTGTAAGAACATCAGCTGGCATATCAATAGTACACATATATTTAATATTTATAATATTATTACAGACAGCGTCTTTTAGGAAATGATAACGAATGTCTATATGTTTAATTTTTCTATGTAAATCAATATTAAACTATATATATAAAAGAAAGTCGTGTTAGTTACACTATTTATAACTCAAGAACGGCTGAACCAATTTGACTGAAAATTGGTAGGGAGGTAGCTAAGAACTGGGAGAAGGACATAGGATACTTTTTATCCCGTTCCCGTCGTTCCCGTGTGATGTGACATAAAATGTGGTATAACAAAACGCAACTGACATGTAATAACAAAACAACTCAGTCAAAATATAAGTCAGCGGTTCATTTGTTAAAAATGTAATAAAAAAACGCAACTGACAGCTGAGCATATTTTTAAAAAAGTCCGGTAGTATATAACAAAAAGCCACTGACAGCTGAGAATATTTAAAAAAAAAGTCTTGCCGGTTGATTAATTCGTATAAAACAAGGAATATAAATACTCTGTGCCTGTTTAACTATTACTAGTTATTACTATAATATAATAGAATAATTATATCTTTTTTATTTACCCTAAGTTAAAAATGTGATAATGTGATATTGCCTTTAAGGTGGAACAAAGTTCACCGGGTCAGCTAGGAATAGCTAGGAATAATATTATTTTTAATTTAGCTAGGTATTTTGCCATTAATTGGATATACTAACGTACTCGCTATAAATACTCCCTCACATACTTCTTTTGTACATACCACACATTCCTCTGTTAAACTGGTATTAATATAGTGAATTTATTCTGATCTGGCAGGTAACGACAATAAATGACTACACGAGTCTATTAATTGCAAAGATATTTGTTTAGATTCACTGATCCATAAAGACAGACTATTATGTTTCATATCAATCACCGCTCCATACTTTCCTAAAAAGTCTTGTCCTAAAATACCATGCGACTTACAAGGTAACGTGTCAAATACATAAAACTTATGACTAATATACTGCCCGTGTACTGTCAACTGTAAACATACGTATCCGATAGCCTGTACCTTTCCACCTATCCCGTTTATTGTTATGTTTTCTTTGTTAATTGGAACGTTGAAATCTAAAACATGTTTATGTTTTATAGCTGAAATTGAGGCTCCCGTATCTATGAGCCAGTTAAAAGCGTATCTGTCTTTATAAAATAATTTTATGAAGTAACTACTATCGCTGGCTAGAATACTATATGTTGTAGGCACGAAAAAAATCATTTTCAGGTTCCGAATTCTGAGTGGATGCACTCGATTGAGGCTGTAACTCATCAGTTATTATTGTCCGAATCTGTCCTTTGAATGGTCTATGACCCCTAGAATAATTATTAAAAGTTCTACCTCGATATGGCGCTCTACCCCGTGGCGCTCCCCGTGGCTGAGATTGTGGCTGCTGGACCCATTGTCCAGTCCTGGTATGCGACTGTCGCCCGTTGTAGCTAGGGTTGCCTCGGCAACGGTCAGTATTGTACGTACCTCTTGGAATGCTCTGATGAGAAGGCGGCCTGGAAGTGTTTTTAAAGAAACGATTATTATTATGCCTTGTTAGTGTAAACACTTCAGCAGTTGAACTTGAACCTGAAATGTCCTCATCGATTGCGGCCTGAATCGCGTCTTTCAAATTTTCAAATTTTTGAGCCGTAATAATAGTGCCAATCCTACGATTTCTCAATCCGTCGCTAAATTGACGAATTGCCTGTTTCTCGTTAATAGATTTTAAAATATTAAATTTTTCAACATTTCCCTCAGATTGAGAAATTGTAAGATCAACGAATAATTCGGATAAGGTTTTTCCGAAAACATCTATAGATGCATCATTTTGCCTGCAATTAAAAAACTGTTTTTGCAAGGCATTTGTAGATTTTTTCGGTAAAAGTAACCTTTTCATATCATCTACAAGATCAGTTACAGTGTCGTATTTCGTTGCTAATTTTAGCTTGGCAGACTGCGACAATCTGCTTTTCAAAGTAAAAGATATTAAATACGTCTGTGACTCAGTATTGAGAACCGAACTATAATACTCAATACCATCGATAAGTTGTCGTAAATTAGAAAGCTCATCATTCATCACTGGCAATAAGCTCAAAGCTACCTTCAGGTCGAATTTATCCATTGTTGAAAAAATACTAGAACCGTCTGAAATTCGACACAACTCAGTAATTTCATCAAACAATTTCTTAATATCCGTACGATATTTTTCAAAAATAAGACGCTCGTCCTTTTCAATGCTTTTCAGTTCAATACTTTCTATATAATTATTATATTGTGCAATAATACATTTAGTTTCGTCTAACTTAGTCTGCAATATTTTACCTTGTCGTCTAGCGGGTCCTATTTTAATTAAATACTGTCTCACTACTAATAAATCTTCATATAATTTCTTTAAAAATGTTGCCATAGAGTTTAAAAATACTTAATATGCATAATAGAATATTAACATACCTGTTTTAAACCCTGGATCCCCCACATATTATTAAGAATTGTAACATTTATAATAATACACGAGTATACATTATATATTTAGTTACATACATTTAGTTATACATATTTAATTATACTAAGTTTAGATAATATTTTTAACTAATAAGTTTTTTTTTTTTTTTTATATATTATATTATAACAATATTGATTATACGTTGGTAAATAAGGCTACAGTCCACTAAATAATGTCCATAAACTTGCCGAAATTCCGATGTACGCGAAAAGAAATACACATATTTATGTAACCGCACTTCACCTCATACCACTTTATACGCTTTTGAACACTTTTACACTTTGCTATCATCGATCTTCAAATCGGGGTAACCCTGGCGCCATCGAAAGGAGAGTTGTCGCACCCTGCTGCCACTCGCGTTCAACTCAAATTCCTGCCGTATCCATCTCGTATGACATTTCCGATACATCCGGAATACTCCATACAGGACTATCAAAACTAGGCAAAGTACCACCATAACAGGGCGCTCGACGTTTTCATGTGAAATCGGAACTCCTCGATTGGTGCATCATTTGTGCCCCCAGCTGCATTTTGTGCTATCACGATCTTCTCTTCTTTAGACTGCTGTTTCCCCATTTTCGAAGCACACTTTTACCACACTAGCACCGCTGTCGTCAGTTTTAATAGAATTTTTTTTTTTATTATCCGACGATTGCATTGTGACGCGAAGACGTTGTTTATAAATCACTGTCCATATATGTAAAATCGGTCGGCGACGCGGCGGCGGACGGTGTCAGAATACTCGCGCGCGTGAATCTACTTTTGGCAGGGTCGCCATGTAATGTGGTGCCCTGAGAGAGGAATGAAAGCCGAGACTGCTGAATAGATACTGCCTTTATTTCCAATAGGTCGTACATTAAATAGGTACAAAATTAGGTTACGTAGTATATAATGATTAATAAGTATGTTTAGTTAATATAATCTATTCACTACATCTCATGCCTTTCTTTTTCGCGGCTTCAGCTGGTATCGTCTAGGAGATTTTTCAGATCTTGCTTGATTCTCTTTTCCAGGTGGTGCTTGCATTTCCGTTTCATTAATGCTATCTGTTGTCTCATTTTGTAAATTTTTTTTAAGAAATAATAACTGCTTGTACAGATGGTATTCTTTGGTAGATTTTGCTCCTGTTCCAGATCGCTTTTCGTCTTTAAGTTTCTTTATGTACTTTTTAAAGGTATCGCTGATCCCTCTCCATTTTTTTAATACTTCATTACCTGTAAATTATACAAAACTAGCTGACCCGGTGAACTTTGTTCCACCTTAAAGGCAATATCACATTATAACATTTTTTTAATTTTTAACTTAGGGTAATTGTAAATAAAAAAGATATAATATTCAATTATTCTTTATTTGCCATTTATTGTAGCACCTTGTGATAAACGATATTTTTTGTTTTTTCATTAGGCGCGAAAACAAATAACGCGGAAGGTCTTCCGACACGTGAACATGCCACATATAATTGGCCATGGGAAAAACATGGGTGTTCGAGATTAAGACCACAAACTTTCAACGATTGGCCTTGTGACTTATTTATAGTCATGGCGAATGCTAGACGGATCGGAAATTGAAGCCGTTTAAACTGAAATGGCATGTCGGTTGGGATCATCGGGATCCTCGGAATGAAAACTTCCTCACCTTTGAATTTTCCTTTGAGAATTGTGGCGTAAATCAAATTGTTCATCAATTTACTTACCACCAAACGTGTTCCGTTGCATTATTTTGGTTGGTTTAAGTTTCGAAGCATGATTACTATAGAACCAATCTTTAGTCGTAAATTGTGCGGTGGTAAGCCAGGTACATCCAAGGAGTTTAAAAATTCAATGGGATAGTTGGTGGCATCATCTTCATTTGTTAGACAGTCAATAGATTTGAAAGAATGCAGTGTACCAATGATGTCATCCGGAATTATGTAATTTAAGTCATCTACATCTTTATTCTTAGCTGCCAAAATTGCTCGCTCACTCAACCATTTATTATTTTTGAGGTTAGTCATGATGTTTGGGAATACTTTGTTGATGAGTTCGTATTTTGATGACAAAGTTACAAAAATTCGGAGGAAATGAAATCAATCCGCTCGATTCGTCGACGGGTACTCGACCATTGCCGATAGTTAACAATTGCTCAGAGAAATCTTCAGCAGATGTATCGTTCAACAATGCAACTCATGTTTGTTGTTAGCTGAAGTTTCTTAACATAGCGCCATAGATTCGATGATTTAAGGCAAGCGTTTATTTCGTCAGCAGCAGTCGATCTGGGAATTACTGGCAATGTTTGGCGGAAATCACCAGACAGTAAAATCATTGCTCCTCCAAAACATCTCGAGTCATTACGTAGATCTTTCAACGTTCGGTTAAGTGCTTCCAATGCACGTTTGTGCGCCATTGTGCATTCGTCCCAGATGATGATCTTCGATTCTGATAAAACTTTGGCCGTAGCGGAGCGCTTTGTAATGTTGCATGTTGGTTCTTCAATAGATTGAAGATTTAACGGCAATTTCAATGCGGAATGTGCCGTACGACATCCTTCTAGCATATATATCAGCTTACCGCCGTCCACTGCTGGACGAAAGCCTCCCCCATAGAACGCCAACCATCCCGATTTTGGGCAGCAATGTGGCTGCTATACCAGAAGAAGCAACTGCAACCGCAATGTTGGATCTTGCACGAACAGTGGCTAAAACTACTGACATGAGGAATGTCTTACCAGTTCCACCAGGGGCATCCAGGAAATATAAACCACCGTTTCCATCATCAATTGCCTTCATTATTGTATCATAAACTTCTTTTTGTTGGGGATTCATCAGAGGTACATTCGTTTGAACTACTAAATCTAATTCCTGGTGATCATATTCACGTTCCCGTTCCAATTCTCGATTAAATGCGTCATTCATTTCACAATTTAGCGCTGGCATTCCTAACCTGACTAATAAACTACCGCACATGAGATAACACATGTCTTCGATCAAGAGCAAGGCCTGATTATGTATCTCTTCATTCATTTCAAGATAGGAATTTCCTGAACTGACACGAATTTGATGTAAAATATCTTCTGCCATATTGTCCTTGTATTTGTGCCACAGGTTAGATGGGTTCGATGGAAAGCATGTCGAAATGATGATAGCAAATAATGTACGTATCTGACTTGGAGATGCAGAGATAATGGCTTCAACGATTGTAGTATCCCAGTGGGTATCGTTTTCTAGTAACTTGAGTTCTTCACATGCAGCACGATATGTTGGAAATATTGTACCATTAACAAATGACGTTGGCCCATGCACTTTAACCAACAACAATCGCAAATAGAAGCATTCATCATTCTTAGGATGAACTGTATATATATATATACGAACAAGAGCATCAGTGGCACGCACATCCGGATAACCAGGAACCACATCGCCTTGCTTCCGTCGTTGAAAATTCTTCAATGAAGCGTTCCAAGTGTAATAACGTGGCACCTCCGAGTAAAGCAAAGTTCGCGCAAACGCATCGCTCTGGCAGGTCGCAAAGAAACTGGTCAATATTGTTGCTGGAGGTGTTTCAACACGTTGAGCAACATTCGAAGCCGTTAAATATACTCGTTGGTCATTCTCCAGATGCACCGCCAAATGCACCACAGTAGGGTGACGTTCGTGTATAGGGAATGAGAATATACGCCAAATCGCTTCATTGCAGTTCACATACCGACCAACTTGATAGCGCGCAATTTCATCGTTCGTATTGGAGGCTTGGACGCCAAAAACCGCCATATCGCTGCCTTTCGTGACATATTTGCAGATGTATTTAATAGATTTTACTGAATTGCAATACTCAACGTTACAATGTGTCTTGAACGTTTTGGAAATAAGTGGAGAATATGGAACAATCCAACTGTTGTTGACCACAAAATCTATTCTTTTAACTTTTGTGGTAATAGTTCGACCGTTATCATCCGGTGATCGACGCCGATACAGTGGATAACCATCGTTGCCAGTGACGGTATCCGCTGTTAATTTCCGTGGATATCGTTTGGAACACTTGCCGTCGATCATGCAAGGTGATTGAGGATTAATAGCGCCACATGGTCCATGAATCATATTTTTGATTACAACATCATGTAGGTCTGGATCGGCTTCGTGATCAGGAATCTCGGCACATATGATATTATCTATTTGGTCTGGTTGAATTCTTTCCACTAACCAAATAAGAATGTGTGCGTGAGGCAGGCCTCTTTTTTGCCATTCGATTGAATAAATCCAACATCGAGTTTCTCCAAAGACGCGTTGTTTAACAATAAAATTCATTAGGGACCGCATTTTTTGCCTCAATACACGTGCTGTGATGTCGTGTCGATCACTCGGTGTTTGTCCGGGAAGCAGCAATTGAACAATTTCTATCCACTTTGGATTACACGTAAAAGTAATAAAGAGATCTGGCCGACCGTAATGACGAACATATGTCATTGTATCTTGCGCATATTCATGCATATGACGCGGACTACCTATATACGTCGCCGGCAGAATAGTTAATCGACCAATATCAGCTGCATTTGATTCTGAACTAATTGCATCACGTAGATGGATATACTCATCAGAACGCAGTTTGGCTTGGTTCAACCGAATGAAAGTTAAACGCTCCGTTTCAATCTTGACGTACATATCCACACAATACTGTTGAAACAATCGACGAAACCGCAGTAAATAGTTGTCAGAATTTTGACGAATCATCAAACGATATGCGTAATAATTCATCGAGCTAACCTTCTTGGTAGTTTCTTCACCTGAAATTAAAGCAGTAGAATTAATATTTCGTATGTAATACTAACATATTTTTAGCATAATTATTATAAAACGATGAAGAAAAATGTTTTTTCCCCAACAAACAACCCATCTTTAGCTTTGTTCTTACGATTTCTATTCTGTACCCTAGGGGTATATATATTAATACGAATACTTCTTGCGTTAATAACGTATCGTCTATTCGAAAACGTTTACGAAGTATTTGAATTCGATAGTATGAGTTTGACATTACTCGTTTGCGTTAAAACCATGAGAATCGTCGAGCTACTCGAAAAAGACTACCACACAATTCATATTTCCATCTCACTTATACGCGCTAAAAAAGGCGAGAGAAAATATTCTGTCATTTTTATTGTATTTGACATTTCTCGCAAAGTATTGTCTTTAAAAATTTAAAGGTTATATTGTTGTATTTTACAATGTTTACATTACTATAAGAAATAAAACTGTGAATGCTTTAATTTTTAAATGTTATAATAGCAGTGAAAAGAGAAGAAATTACACTGAAACTTTGTTTTAAAGATTAATTATATTATAAAGTTAAACAAGAGGTACGTAAATATAAATTTATTATTACATTAATTAAATAAAACGATACGTAATAATTGTAAGGACCGTAAGTTTATAATAAAGATTCTAAACGTTTAAAAAAATTATAAACAATGAGTATTGTTATTTATATAGAGGAATTTGGGTTAAACTATAACTAACCTACAAATATTGTTACTTAAATTCTCCTTACAATTATACTTATACACATATTTAGAACAACTATTAATAAGTAAAATGAATTTGCGAACACTTTATATTCTATATTTAAATTATTGTTTATATTTCCTGTTTATAAAGTTTAATTTAAAATGAAGTGACTTTCATCTCAATTCAAACTTATGCTTAAATTATTGTATATCCTAATGATGTTTGTATTTCAATATATTATAATAATATGCATGTCTAATTGCCATTATGTATTATGGATCTTATTAATTATATTTCAATTATTAGATTAAAATAATTCCATGACCATGATTATCTTATCAAACTCGTACTAAGGGTAATGTAGTGCCTTACATTGGAAACCCAAACCAAACACTGTAAAACTTCATGCTGTAATGAAAATTATGATATTGATACTCACCATTCAATGGATTTATCATTTTGATATTAAAATAATATCCATCTTCTCCATTCCAAAACATCAGCGGGTATTGTAATGTGTCATATGAACGATGTGTTTCAGATATTTGTTGCAGTTGTCCAGTATCGCGACGTTTAAGCACAATATCTCGTGATTCCAAATTTTCACCAACAATCAGAATGGCAACTTCATCTATTGTTGGAGCGTTATATATTCGCTCGTGTGTTCCAGATGGTCGTTTATCCGCTCTGATCACAACTTTGTAGTCATCATTTGGCATGCGCTCCAATGCACTCTTGAACAACCTGACCAACGCATGATGTTCTTGAAGCAGTTGTTGCAGATCTTGAAGAATTGCTCTTTTCGTTGCTGTATTGATCTCTTGACGTCGATCAAGTTATTCCTCTGTGTTGCCCTTGAAGTATATTTGTAAAAATTTATGCTGTCCATCATCGAGAGTTTGCAATGATCCAATTCGATGGTGAATCTGTCCTTGTATCTACAAAATAAAAAACAGTCATTATTACTACAGGAACACTACAGGAATAAATACAATATGTTATTATTCTACTGTATTGTGTATAAGTACAAAAACAAATAAATACCTTGAATATTAATTTTAGCTTAAATAACACACGCGATTAAGTCCCGTAATACTAAAATCAATATGAGTGATAATCATGAAGGTTTAAATAAATATAAATACCTTGAATGTCGGATTAAATCCTCGTTCTTCAATAATGTCTGCCCCAAATGAGGTCATTTGGAAACAACTATTGTATTTTTGGGCGTTTCCAAGAAAATGACGGGATTCGGGTGTTTCGCCACGAAGCAATGAATTTAATGGCTCAGGTGGCGGAGTCAATAATGGCAATTTCACTTTGCCATTAAGGCAGCACAATCCTGGCCGTTCTCCGGAAAACTTTAATGCGCCACAATACTCGCAAACAACGTCCATTGGCCCAATGCGAACGCTAGTATGCAAGCAGTAATCAGTCGTGCAATCGTAATGATACGCTGTCCGATTCAAATCAGTATTTGATGAATTTCTTCTTGTGCTTCGTAAATTATCTAGCTGTTGATCTCTGAGGTTTGCTCGACGATTTCGCATTGCCAACCGAGCCGTTTCACGGGCTGCCTCCCATTGCTCTTGTGAGTGAGAAGCACGTAGTCGAGCCATACTAAGGCGGCGCTCTTCACGTGCATTTTCTTGCTCTTCTTCAGTGCTTTCATTCGCAATGTTTCGAATTACTCTTGCATTACGGCTTTGTCGAGAAAGATTTGATCGTCTTGGTCTCGGCATGGTATTTTTATTGATAATAAATGGCACAGCAATACGATATTAAAAAAAAATTAAATTAGAAGTTGAAGTTCGCTTTTCTTTCTTTTTATTAGAAACAATTTAAACAGGCACAGAGTATTTATATTCCTTGTTTTATACGAATTAATCAACCGGCAAGACTTTTTTTTTAAATATTCTCAGCTGTCAGTGGCTTTTTGTTATATACTACCGGACTTTTTTAAAAATATGCTCAGCTGTCAGTTGCGTTTTGTTATTACATTTTTAACAAATGAACCGCTAACTTATATTTTGACTGAGTTGTTTTGTTATTACATGTCAGTTGCGTTTTGTTATACCACATTTTATGTCACATCACACGGGAACGCCGGGAACGGGATAAAAAGTATCCTATGTCCTTCTCCCAGTTCTTAGCTACCTCCCTACCAATTTTCAGTCAAATTGGTTCAGCCGTTATTGAGTTATAAATAGTGTAACTAACACGACTTTCTTATATATATATAGATTAAAAGCAATTTAACGAAATTAATTAATTAAGTGACAATTCTACTGCTTTTGAAGAAACATAATTATTCCAAATTATTCCAAAATAGAAATTGCTATGTTTTCCACCCGATCAGTAAAGCATTAATTTTAAATGATTGATATCGAATATCATTGTTTTGTTTTAACATTTCTTTGTTTTTTTTTTTATGTGGGTACATTTATATTTTATTTTCTAGGTACCAATAAACGAGTGTAACCCAACTATCATATTCTTAACAATCTTCGACGCAATGTATCAAATTTGCCTTGCGATATAATAAAATATGATTTATATCCAATACTTTATTCAATTACACTTTTATATAGGAAATACAAAATAATTGAATATATTTGTTTTTAAACAAAATGACACTGCACTTTAATTTATATATATATATATATATATATATATATATATATATATATATATATATACGTATATAAATTTATACCAATACATATATTTTAATATAAACAAACATATAAACATACTTTTACATAAATATATATTTTTTAATGATAAATTGAATTCACTCGTTAATTTACCTTTGTTTATTATTATTTTTCAAATATGAGTATATATGTCTTTTATGTACTCACGTTATTGTTCTAACCTCTGGCAGGGTCCCCACTTGTATTATAGTTACTTTGTGGATGACAAATAGAACTCGTTATTGTGTGACTACTCGCTCTGGCGCAGGCCACCTCTCGACTGTCCGGGAAGCGTATGCTCCCCACCACTCGCTCCGCCAGATGCTGAGCGGGTATTTATTAATTACAGTATACTACAGGAGGATGGTCACTACAATCGAAAATAAACTATTGCGCAACGATATCAGTAAAAAAAAAAACAATATTAATTTTAACCAAATCAGCAAGTTTTCTGGAAACTCACAGGAGGTCTGGTTGCCCGAGTACCTTTGTTGGCAGAAACTGTGTACTGCGCAACATAACTGTTAAAATAAAACAAAATAAATACTAACCAATAATTTATAAGTCTAATTTATAAACATATTTTATTGCTCTTATTAATTCTATGAAAACATCTTGCTCAAAATAGCACATATTTTAATTTTTCTTCGCTTAGACTATTCCATGAGCCAGTCTGTAAAATTTCCTTTATTGCCATCTGTGCTGAACATGATTTTTAAGTTTCGCTAGTGGCTTTCTATTCTCTCTGTGTGTGTCCTATCTGGTGCCACAAATTTGTTTTTTGGGTCGCTTTGGTTTACTTTTTAATGGATTTTTCCATATTGAGGTAGGCTATCTTATGCTCTCCAAAAATCGGCCTACTTCAACATGTTTTTGGATTAGTGTCACCAACATTTCTGCCGATCTATCATTATCGGGACACACTTCTAATCTTAAATTGTCTTTGCCATTTTCAATCATGCCCAGCACCAAGTGGCCTTTAATATGTCTACCTCTATCATATTTTCTTTTTTCAAATTTAGATTCATCTATTTGTACAATTTTTCCAGGCCCACCAATCTTGCCGTTACATTCTTGGTGCTCTAATTCATATACAACTACTGTTTCGAGGCAGTAAGAGAACCAGTCAGCTATGGTACTTGTTGATAATACTGCTTTTCTATCTTCACGGGCTGCCTCTAATTTTACTTGTTACTTATTGATAGCTGTATTTGTGACTGTACATATACATTAATAAAAATTGTAAATCAATAGACAGCCGCTCATTTTCAAACCATGTTCTCGCTGCTCGACTCACTGCCCTGGAGCGACAGTTGCTCTTCCTGCATCGGAAGATGCCAAGATGTTCATTCCTCTCTAGCGCATTTTTTCAGTAGGAAGGACCATATGCTTTTCAGCAAATGCCATGCACTGAGCTGGGGTGTTGAGCCGGGTTATGATTTTATACATATTCCATTATGACCTAAAACAAGCAAAAATGTTTGTAAGGTTAAGCCTTACTATATGCGTGTTCAATGTCTGTAGGGTTGGAATTGGTAGGTCTGAATAATCTTTTTGCAGGTGGCTAAGTGAACCTCACGGGTTGCTGACACTATAGCCTGGAACTCTAGGAATGCATTCACTGCGTGGTCTCGTGGGTTTGACGCCGGTCTTCGCTTTGGTGGTATGACTTGTCCCCAGTCGGCCCTCGTTGAACCGGTGCGAGACGTTTTGGGTTTTCCTTTGTCTTCTGACTTTAGGAATACCCTCATCGCTGTCGCCTGTCGGTCCGCGGAGGCCGACGATTCTGGGGCAAGTTGGAGCGATTTGGACTCTTTGTTTCTCGGGGAGACCAGATCTCGGATCATTCTAGACAGAGCCATTTGTGGTTTTCTGGGGCTAGGCTCCCCACGGGTCTGTGAGGCTTGGGCAGTTCGCCTCGCCGCCATTTTTATTTGCAGACGCTCAGATCCACTTAGAAGGGGTTCCATGTTAGTCGGCGCCGCAGCGGGGAAAGGTGCTTTCGCCTCTGGTTTCAAGAAACCTAGGTCCTCACCCCTGTCTTCGTATACGATGACCTCGTGTGCTTGCAAGGCCATCAGGCACCCGTAGCGATCTGCTACGTCACCTTTTTCGGCGCCGACTTTCATGGCATCCACACTTATCCGGCGTGGTGTGCGGTCCCTGTCTTCCTCGCCGAGTTTGGAGAGCTATGTGCATGCCAATGCAAAGGGGGTATCCCCTCCCCACTCAAAGAGTGCGATTACTTTGTTTTGTGGCCGCTGCCGCGTGGCAGGTCAAGGCACCCGGCATTTGCGTGGTGAGCGCGTCGATGGTAGCGCGCTTGATACTCACTTGTGAAGTGCTCCCTTTAATTAGCAAGGCTAGTCCAGGCGACACCGTCACGCGATCCGAGCCGTCTGGGCGACAGAAGCTGATGCCCATCCTTTCCATTTCGTCACTCATGAAAAGAGCCACACCTTTTACCGTAATACCCGGAACGCTGCGTGCTCCTACGTCTTGTGCCAGCTCTTTAAATGCGGCGTAGTGTGTGGGTTGCAAGGGCATGGTGGGCTGGTTTCTCCTCATGAGCGGTCCCTGCAACGTGTTGGGGAGAGCCTTTAGCCACCGTCTCGGGGTGTTTTGGTTTTGATTTTGCCCGGTGTGATGTATATGAATGTGTGAACTTGATTGTGTTATGTGTGTGATTGTGGTGCTCGAAGATTCAGTGGTGTTTTGTTGTGGTTGTGGATTTGTGTCTGTCGCGGATGGTATCGCGGTCGAGCTGTTCCTTTTGGCGGCCACTTGGATGGTTTTTCTTGCGAATGCGAGGAAGGGTTCTCTTAATTCCTCTCTCTCCATGATAGTGTGGAGTGTAGACTGGTCCAGGGTAACGCTTTTTTGAGTTTCTAGCGCCTGTCTACCTCGGCCGAATCTTGGGCAGTCCAAGATTAGGTGGAGGACTGTCTCCTCGCATTCGGGGTCGCAGACACAAGAAGGACTGTCTTTAAGTTTGAAGCGGTGAAGGTACGCCGCGAATCCCCCGTGACCGGTCAGCAACGGGGTGTCGGTGGTTGTTAGTTCCACCGTTCTTACCACTTTGCTTGCGATCTTGACGTCTGGTAAGAATACCCTGTAGCGCGCCTGCCACCTCGCGATGGTTTCTTCTCGTATTCGCCTTCTGACATACGATATTGGGACTCTATCGTAGTCAGGTGCCGTTTTTTTAGTAAGGGCCGCTCTTTTGGCTAGCTCGTCCGCTCTTTCATTGTCCGGTGTACCTACGTGGGCCCTATGCCCTCTTCTTCGATTTCTCGTAAGTACTCCTTCATCTCTAGGGCCAGCGGGTGAGTCACCGATGGGCACCTAAGTAGATCGAGCGAGGATCTCGAATCGCTCAAGATGTTTGCAGAGCGTTGCTTCGATTTCCTCACCATTTTAATTGCTCTTAGGAGTGCATACATCTCTGATTGGAAGACAGTGTTGTGCGGTTCAAGACGGAACGTGGAGTTTCTGGATTCCGTTCCCTGATCCCACCATGTTAGGGCAGCTCCGACTTTCCCCTCAATCTTGCTGCCGTCGGTGAATAGTCGGTAGTCGGTTTGTGGGTCCAGACTCTCTAAGCGCATGTACTCAGTTGTTTTGAGTTGCGATGGGTGGGGGTTCTGTAGGGGGTTCTGTTCTTCTATTTCTCGTTCTGGTGGTATGAGGTCCTCGCTGTAGCCTTTTTTGATCTTAAGAGGTGGCAGCCTCTTTAACGCGGAGGTCGAGGGGGAGTTGGCCTGATAGGATGAGTGCCGATGTTAGAGACACAGTCCTGTACGCCCTGCAGATCTTCTGGGCGAAGCCTCTCTGCAGCGAGTCTAGCTTGTTTCTTACCATAATCTTCTCGGCTGCAGGAGACCAAACGCTTGCTGCGTAGAGGACTATGGGCTCTATCACCGCCACATATATGGTCCGTATTATTTCTCCATTTAGGCCCCAAGTCACCTTTGCCGCTCATGCGAGTTGTTTATATATGTCTGCAGATTTCTTGCAGGTGGCTGACACATGTGCGTTGAATGTGAGCTTGGAGTCTATGATGAGGCCCAGCAGTTTGATTTGGGTTACTAGACTCAGCTGGGTGCCGCACATATGAATCACAGGGTCATCGTATTGGAGTTTCTTGGTGATCACCATTGCATTTGTTTTGTGTGGTGCGAAACTCAACTTGTTTTCTATGCCCCATTCTTGTACGGCCGCTGGGGTGGTTTCCGCTGTAGTCTGTAACCCGCTGGTTCGATGGTTGGAGAAAACGAGGACCACGTCATCCGCAAATGCCTGACAGTAAACCCCTATGGATACCATCTTTTGTAGAAGCGAATCCAGGATGAGGTTCCAGAAAGTCGGTCCGCCGATAGAACCCTGGACACAACCCTTCGTGGTTCCCTTTTCACTGGTCGCTCTGGCGTAGTTTACTACGATCCTCCTGTCTTGTAAATATGAGGCCACCAAGATGGATGGATGTGTTCGATTAGGTCGTAGAGAGCATCTTCTGTTCCACGCTGTGGCATGAATCCATACTGGCTCGGGTGTAAAGATGGGAGTAGGTGCCATTGGATCCTACCCACCATAAGTTTCTCTACAATCTTGCCGAGGACTGACAGCAGCCCAATCGGCCTGTAGGATTTTGGGTGGGTGTAGTCATCTTTGCCGGGTTTTCGGAGGATGCACACGTGGGCGACCTTCCACTGCTTTGGGAAGTATGCTAGCTTAAGGCATTTGTTTGCCAGCGCCAGGAATACCTCCCTGTCACAGTTAATGGCCGCAGTGCATATGCATATGTCAGCCGTCAAGCTGCTTTCTTCGGGTTGAGGCCCGATAGTACCGTCTCCAGCTCCGCGCTGGTGAATGGTGGATCGTCGGCTGACAAACCTTGAATCTCCTCGGGAGTTTTGTTTTGGTCTCTCTTATGTACCTCTGTTTTTCATTTTCGGTGTCTACAGAGTCATCTGGATAGAATGTTTTTGCTGAGAGTTCAGCTGACTGGTCGGGCGACAGTGTTTCACCAGCTGTATCCCTTAAAAGCATATCATCCCGCCGTTTTGACGTCTTCCTTATGACTCTGTATACGCCGTCCCAGACACTTTCGCGGTCCTGGGTCGAACAAAACTCCTTCCAGCTTTTTGTGACTGCTTGGATCACTGTCTCTTGGTAGTCTTCCCTTGCCTGTATGTATTCTTGGACAGTGAATTGCTTCCGACTGGGTGCAGCATTGCGGATGCGGCGTTTCTTCCTTAAGACATCCCTTTTTAGATCTTCAAGGGTGGCGGACCACCATGGGGTTCTAGGATTGCCTTTCCACACCTTCGCTTTTGAGATCGTGCTTTCGCAGGACCCGTGGATTATTGATGTATATGTTGTAAACATCTCCTCCAATTCTTCCGGTCTTGTGAGCTCCGAGACGCGTTCCAGAGTGATTCCACTGTTGGCGAGGTTGGTCTTGAAGTCGGTGGAGAAGTCTGACCACTTTGCCTTCTTGGTGTTATATTTGCGTGTTGAGATAGGCCGCAAGGGTTCTAGGGCCTTTTCTAGGCGCAGGGCGAAGGTAATGGCGTTGTGGTCTGATGTTATAAGGCTTCTATCCACTCTCCAGTCTTCCATTCTGCCTAACAGGGATTGGCTGGTCAGTGTCACGTCCACGCAGCTGGTGTACAACCTCTCTCCTCGATAGGTTTCGAAGGTTGGTACATTTCCCGTGTTTAAAATATGGAGGTCCATCTCGGTGATGAAGGCGTGGTATTCCGCTCCGCGATGGTCTTCGGAGCTGCTGCCCCACCAGTGGCTCCAAGCGTTCACGTCCCCTGCCACAAGCAGGTTCTTGGTTGGAACTTTGTTTGTGGCAGCCCTTATTTGGGTTAAATATGGGTGCAAGTCTTGGCCCCCCTCGAAGTAGACGGACAGGAGGCCTAGCTTTAGCTGACCCGCTCTCAGGAAGACAGCTGCTACGTTCTCAGTGACGATTTGCGGGTCGTGGATGACCTCCAATCCATCACCGAAAACTATTATGACGGTTCAGGGTGCACTGGATGACTTGCGTGCCGGGATAGTGCTTCATCTCACCTGTCCTTCCTACATAGGGTTCTTGGACAAGTGCGACGGTTATTCCCTTTTCCTGAGCCGTCTGGAGCAGTTCAGCCGTGGCCAGTTTTGAGCGTTGCAGGTTTGCTTGTAAAAACAAGATCCTGCCCGCCCCTCCGTCCGACCTCCGAGGTGGGACCGCTGTATCGGTTTCCAGGGAGCCTTTAGCAATATTGGAGCCTAGACCTCGCTATGTGGTCCCATTTTTGTCTTTTCTGACACTCCGCACTGTAGGCCGTATGTGCCAGGTCTGAGGCGTCCCTTTTTGCGCGTGCGCAGTTCGCGCAGCGGGGCTCTCGGCTTTTCTCTTAGTGGGGCAGTCCTGCCCATGTGGTCGCCACTGCAGTAACTACAGGTGTCACCTTTCGCCCTGCATAGTTGTTTAGTGTGCCCGTAACCTAGACACTTGGCGCATTGGATGAGGGGTGACTGGTCCTCCACTGAGCATCTGCCAAAGCCCACGTATATTTTCCCCGCTTGCGTGAATCGTTTTCTCGCCTCCGGGGACAACTCGAGGACGGGGTGGCATTCGTGCGGGTTTCGGGCTCGCTTTCTGTAGCGAACCCTCATCCTTAGGTCTGGTTCACCAACGCCGTGCAGAAGGTGTTTGTTCTGCGATTTGGTGTAGTCGACAATCTCGTCGTTGGTGAAGCAGGCTAGGACGCCCCACACGCAGACAAGGGGGTTCCTATTTGCTGGCTCCCTGATGTTTAAGTCTTTATTTGCTTCGACCCGACCCGAAGTTAGTGTGTTGGGAGGGATGTGGTATTTCTTTGACAAGGGTCTTTGTCTTTTCGACCTCTTATCCAGTTGGTTGCCAAGGCTGATTATATTTGACTGCAGCCCTGTGCTCCCTGCTTCCATCCTCTCCCATTTTTCCTTGTCCGTTTCTAGTTCGGACGTGGTGTGGGTTGTGGTTTTTATCTTGACCTCCATCCTTTTTTGGGCCTCTCGGACTTCGTATATTGCTCTTGTGCCGTCAGCACATCGCCTTTTTAGTTGTACTCCATATTTGGCATGACGCCATACAACATGTAACATACTCGCCAAAGTGGTGACCCCGACTTTGGCGATTAGGCTATCTTGAGATACTGAGGCTTATAATATTCAGAGACGGATCCAGGTATGAGGCTAGCCAATACTCAAAGATCGAAGGAATAATATATTTTTATTTACGACACGTCACAATTGTTTGAGTACCCTGTACTGACTGATTGATTAATGTATTATAATAATCTAATAATAAATTGTTATGATTTCGTCATGCCAAATATGGAGTACAACTAAAAAGGCGATGTGCTGACGGCACATAGCATCCCCCTTTGAGAAAAAAATTAACAATTTTCTTAAAATAAATAAAAACCAGTAACAAACATTCAATATCTACATAAAAAATTTATATATAACACTATGAACTAGAAACAAAAGCAACCAAGGTACTCAAAAAATCTTAAAAACAATTAAAATCTTTAAACAAAGAAATTATAAAAAAGCAGAAAAAGTGTATATAATAATATGATCCTTTTTTATGTGCGTATAACATCAAAATATTTTTATAAATTACAATTAATTATATTTAAAAAAATTACTAAATATTTCGATTTATCTGTATGCAAATCTCACAACAGGTCTAACTATACGACCAGATCTCGTTGTCATAGGCTTATTGTTTTTATTAGCTTCTACCTTATTTGGAATTCGATCAACGCTATCTTCGCTGGTAATTAGAAACGCTGGCTTAAGGCGATCGATGCTTATTATTTTTTTGATACCATTAATCACTATCTTGAAATGTTTCGCTGATTTGCTTAAAACTTTAAACGGTCCGGAATAGGGTGACGTAAGTGGCTTCGAAACTCTATCACATCGGACAAAAACGTGTGTACACTCACTTAATTCTGGATGTACAAATATACCGTTTTGTCTTAAATCTCGTTTCGGTAGCGATGCAATTTGTCTGATCCTATAACGCAAGTTTTGCAAAAACGTTTCATTTTCAGTGATTTCCAGCTTTGTCGGCGAAAAGAAATCTCCTGGTAAACGTATGACTTCACCGTAAACCATCTCGGCTGCGCTTATTCCAGTGTCATCGCGTAAGCTTGCCCTTAAGCCTAATAAAACTGACGGTAATTCATTGACCCAATTGTCCGTATTGCCTCTACACATAAGGGCTGTTTTTAATGTTCAATGAGTTCGTTCGACGACACCATTTGACTGTGGGTGATAGCTCGTGGTTCTTATTTTAGTTATGCCCATTCTCTTAGCCAACAATGCGAACAAGTTGGATTCAAATTGACGACCTTGATCCGTCGTAATACGCAATGGACATCCAAATCGTGCTATCCAGCCTGAATAAACAATCTTAGTTACCGTTTCAGCTGTAATGTCTTTAATTGGGTAAGCTTCTAGCCAACCAGTCGCTCGGTCAACCATGGTAACTAGATATCGGTAACCCTTACAAATAGTTAGTGGTCCGACAATATCCACGTGTAAATGTTCGAAGCGTTGACACTTAGGAAAATTTCCGATAGGTGATATTGTATGACGTTGCACTTTCGATCTCTGACAATCTAAACATGATTTGGCCCATAAGGCAACATCCTTATTCATCGCTGCCCAAATATAGCGATCGCGGATCAATTTTCTTGTTGTGCGAACTCCCGGGTGGCTTGAGTCATGTATGGCTTTGTATGCTGTTACACGAAACTCCACTGGCAAATATGATCGCACCTTATTAGTAGACACTTCGCAGAAAATAGGTATCTTGCTATTTGGCATAATAAGTTTCTTAAACTAAGTTCTTTGAATTAAGTAACTTTTTTAATTCATTATCTTTTTTGTTTCCGATTCCTCATACACTGCCAACAATCTGGCTTTCAAAGTTTCGAATTTCTTTGTCTCCGGTGGACTCAAAAGGATATCATTAGCTTGTTGAATGACATCTTTGCTCAATTTAGTGACGATGAGGTTAAACTTCGTGTCGTCGCTCAGTTTTTGTGGTCCTAAAATCGCGTCACACTGCACAAACCACAACCTTCGGTGATCGTGCCAGAAATCCGGTATCCTTGACGAGACCGTCACTGAGGCAAGCTCCACAGCGTCGTTCTGAGATGCTGAATGAGTTGCACATCTGTTCTGCTGCGTGGCGGGGGTACTCATGTTGCTTTCTTGCGAGTCAGTACTTAGAGGCAGCCAGAATCTTAAAAAATCACGTCGTTCTCTGGATGAAGTCGGCCTTCGGGCTTAGAGTGTAACTTCGTCTTTCTTGCGTCGAGCCTCAGATCACGTCGGCTACAATCACGTCGGGCCTTAGATCACGTCGGGCCTCAGATCACGTCGGGCCTCAGATCACGTCGGGTACAATCACGTTGGGCCTCAGATCACGTCGGGTCCCACTTTGGCGCGTAGGCTATCTTGAGATACTGAGGCTTATAATATTCAGAGACGGATCCAGGTATGAGGCTAGCCAATACTCAAAGATCGAAGGAATAATATATTTTTATTTACGACACGTCACAATTGTTTGAGTACCCTGTACTGACTGATTGATTAATGTATTATAATAATCTAATAATAAATTGTTATGATTTCGTCATGCCAAATATGGAGTACAACTAAAAAGGCGATGTGCTGACGGCACACTCTAAAAGTTTGTCCGGTCTCGTAGCCTAGCCAGCTGCGGACCGCCTGAGCCTCCTTCAGAGTCCCGCTTCTTTGGGGGGTCACTTATTTCAAGGAGGGGTTAGGAGAGTGGTGTCCGTGAGCACACCGTCGGGGAGGTTTCCTTGTGTAGGTGTTTTGACTCACGGGGGGGGTTGTTTTTTAGGGGGAGGGGTGAGGTTTTGATGTGGGGTGGTTTTTATTTGGGGTGGTTTCTGGGAGGATCTCGCTGAGACGGTTTGAATGAGCCGTCGCAAGGAGGGTTTTATGAAGGGAAGGGTGGGTTCCCTGGATCCTCACCTGGCTATGAAGATGTTCACCTATGTTGTGTCTGCTCCTCAGAGTTTGACGACTGGGGCGGAGTCTTCAATTGTGTCGCGTCCGCAGCGGCGCCCTATGTGATTAACCTCAAACTCGTGTTTCACGTTGCCGCGTGCAGACCGCGTGGTTTTTAAGGTTATTTTGTTGTTTTTGTTACTCTTAATATCGCCAGTTGTTGTCCAATTTCGTCGTGAAGGGTGTCTGCGGATAGGTCTTTTTCCGCTCTTCTCGGATATTTAAGAATCTTTGATGTGACACACATTTCCTAGGAGCTATTTACTTGAGAGTTTGATGCCTTCTCCCTCAGAAACTGTTTGTAATAGAGCGCCACCAACACTTATTCCGGTGAATCACACCTTTATATTTCACGCGAACTTGTTTTTATCGTGATCGGCCCGGTTTTCGAATTTTAACGAATTTTTATCGCGGAGCCGATGTTCTTAAGTCGATGTATAGGCGAGTACTGTGTGTTTTTCGGTTTTATTTAGGTAGGTATACCAGACTTCATCCTGGCAAGCACCTCCTTGAGGTCTCAGGTATGTCCTCTTTTATGCTCTCAAGGGAGAGCCGACTGGATCTCTGTGTTTGTAGCTGGGTTGCAGACTTCGGTTTTATTGATTGTGCTGCTTTCGCTTCGCTAATGGACGTAACTGATATGGCCCTAGCTTCACGTATGTTCCTACTCCCTCCATAGCTCGTCGATTTAATATTCTTCGACATGCTGCTCTTAACCTTACCTATTTGGTTGTCAGTCATTACTTAAAAGACTTTGGTAGTGTAAAATGCTACCTTAGTCAAAAATCAAAAAAGTAAACTAAGTTTAAAGAACTATAATTTTTCGAACTTCAAAAATCGGTATGGATTTCAGTGCCTACCTCAACAAGTTTTTGGATTAGTGGCATCAACATTTATGCCGATCTATCATTATCGGGACACACTTCTAATCTTAAATTATCTTTGCCATTTTCAGTCATGCCCAGCACCAAGTGGCCTTTAATATATCTACCTCTATTATATTTTCTTTTTCAAATTTAGTTTCATCTATTTGTAAAAATTTTCCTGGCCCACCAATCTTGCCGTTACATTCTTGGTGCTCTAATTCATATTGAACTACTGTTTCCAGGCAGTAAGAAAACCAGTCAGCTATGCTCCTTGTTGATAATATTGCTTCTTTATCTTCACGGGCTGCCTCTAATTTTACTTGTTACTTGTTGACAACTGTATTTATGACTGTACATATACATTAATATAAATTGTAAATCAATAGACAGCCGTACATTTTCAAACCAAGTTCCAGCTGCCCGACTCACTGCCCTGGAGCGACAGTTGCTCTTCCTGCATCGGAAGATGCCAAGCTGCCCAGCCCTATTGCAGGAGCTTAACCCTTAGTAGCATGATGTACGAAAGTGATTTATTTTTAATATTACTGTGTTTGCTTGAGGGTCTAGATGAAGGGAAAAATAGCTAAAAAAACACAATATTTATTTTACATATTTATTTAAAAAAAAAAAAACAGGTATCAATTTTGATACTTCAGACATTAACGCCATAAAGAAATCAGATATACCTATGCATGAAATAATGCGAAACATTGATTGTTTTTATCATCGCATAACGACACTTTACACTTTTTACAGAACCAGGAGGTAAGTTTCCTACAATTATTAAATTTACACTTATTTCTAGAATCCATAAATATTTTTTCATGACCAATACAATCGCAACGCACGTCAGTAGAGGGTAGTACTTGTACACCTGTTCGGGGTCTTATAGAAGGCACTGTAGTGTCTTGTCGACTGTTGGTACTGGGTCTTCCCCTTTTATTTTTCGAGTGACTTTGATATCTGCACAAAGTATCGGCAAGCTCAGTTCTAAAATCTGCTAACTTCATAATATTCTTCTGAAGTTTTCCTTTCATTGTGTTTACCTTTTTGTAAAGTACCCAAGCATTGATGACAGTCATGTCTAACAAATGGTAGAAGAGCCTCGTTGTCCACTTTCTCGACTTTATGCGGATGCGATATCGACCAATGAAGCTATCCATCAAATCAACGCCGCCCATGTGTGCATTATATTCTTTTATGACCCGAGGACATGATACTTGAACTTTAGTTTTTTTTCGTAGCGGGTTATAGTATCCGCTGGTTCAGCGCCAACATACGTGGAAAGTAATAGTACTTGTTTGTTGTCTTTCCAACATGTGGCCGAAAATTCTTGGCCTTCGTGAAAGGCCACATTTTCGTGATATGTTCCTCTGGGTACGTTAGACTTCATAATTTCCCGTTTCTCCGGCAACTTGCACGACTTGCCAAGCCTGTTTCTCTGTACTGTTCCAAGACAATAAATACCTTCGTTGGTCAAGTAATGTAGCAGAGGAATATTCGTATAAAAATTGTCAAAATAAGTAATATGATTGACGTGCCTTGGTACTGGTCGTAACAATCGAATAACTGTATTCGATACAGCTCCGAGGTCTGGTTTGCCAGGTAAACGGTCTATGTCCTTAGCACCTGAGTAAATCTCAAAACTGTAGGCATACCCAGAAAGAGAGCATAAAACGTATAATTTGAATCCTCACTTATGGGGCTTGTTGGGTAAGTATTGTTTCATAAAATGTTTAATTTTAGTTGAACACATTTGCTCGTCTAGTGATAGACGATGCTCAAATGGTACAGTAATAAATTTCTTGTTCAAATAGTCTATCACTGGTCTTACTTTATGCAGTCGGTCGTGCTGGGGATGATCAATGGGCAAATGTTTAGTCGTCATTCATGTAAAAATTTGTCGAATTTTATCAAATCTGTTGCGATTCATTGTTTGTGCTATGGGTTCAAACTTTGTAATGTTTGACCAGTATGACCTGACACTAGGATAATGATATACACTAGTAAAAATAAGAATTCCAATAAATTTACGTAATTCTAAGACAGTTACAGGTTCTGTAAAGTTGGGATTCTTTTGGAAGGCATATTTATTTGACTCGTCCACTAGAAATCTCAAAATTTCTTCACCGAAAAAATAAGAAAAAAACTGAAAACGAGTGTCTAAGTTCATAATTTCTTGTGAATACTCAGTGTTTCCAGCAAACTGGAAAGCATTTTGGACTATGTCCATATTCTTTACTCTCCACACTAAGTTTCTAGAGTTGAAAGGTGCAGTTTGCAGGTTGTTCTGCTGGTTGTAGGAGTTGGGCTTCGTTCGACAGTCTCTAAATTATGTTGCATGTCGGTATCTACGTTTGCTGCAGGTGGATCTGCATCCAAGTTTGGGTCAGTGGGAAAATTACCTACATCCTCTTCATCTTCTAGCTCCATCAGACGATCTCTTTGGCTCGAATAGTCTATGTCATCTTCATTGTCGGTGGAATCGTCTTCCGAAATTTCACCATTTTCTAACCGCTTCAATATGCTCTCAATCTCTTCTGGTCGCATTTTTGATAAATTTCTATAATAAAATAAAAATAAAAGTAATCCCAACACCAAGCTATGCAGAAAAATAATGAATCGGAAGTTCAAAAAGTTTTTATAGCTAAAGAATTAGTAGGTAGGTTTTATGTAGGGCGGAATGGCCTGAAGTATCAAAATTGATACTCACAAAAATAGCACTAGTTTCTTCAAGTAAAACATGCACTCGCAAAAAATAATTATATCATAGCGAAAATAATATATTCACTTACCTCATAAGTATTTATATTCTTCAAAAAAGAAAATATATCAAATTTGTATTCAACAAAACTTTTAGTAAAATGTGTTTACTTGTTCACTTTGCCGCGCAAGTAATATGTCATCGATAAAATAAAACAATAATGACATTTGTTTTTTTTTTAATTTCGTTGGAAAGAATATTATACAACAGTAAAATACGTACAGCCAACCTATAAAAAAAAAACTAATAGTAATGTGAACATTCGGTTTAAAAGATTGGTATCAAAATTGAAACTCTAGGGTATCAAAATTGAAACTAGGTTATTAAGGGTTAAGACAGGTAGACGTTGTATCCAATAAACTCCTAACTTCCTTTGTGGCGAATAAAGACCGCGTAACAGCATTGCAATTATAACGCTTGTTATTAAAACGCCGAACTAAGTGATTCCAAGCTTCGTCATAATTGGCATCAGTCGTTGAGAAATTACTCAGCAGATTTAAAGCTTCTCCACTCAAATTACACTTAAGGTAATGCAGTTTCTCATTCATTTCAATATTCTTATTTTTTTTTTTTTAAAGTAAAATACATCCACGGGCTTACAGTTGCACGTGCCTTTTTTTAATTTTAAATTTATCATTAAAAAGGGGAACGAGATGGAATGGAATGGATGGAACGAGGGAAAGGGGATCGCTACAGTAGTTACTACATAGTTACAGTATATGCTTACAATATTTGAACTACTATAACGCTACCGCAGCAGCCGGTCTTCGTTACCTCCGGAGCTCTTCTATTGGAGGATTCTTCTCTCATATTTTTTTCTTTTTTCTTTTTTCACGCGTCTGGTCTGGATGATGATGACGTCTGACCCTGTGATTCGTGGATCATTTCGTGGGTCATGACGCCTTTGCCATATCCCTGGCCCATCAGGAGTTTCTTTTCTTCCTGCGTATGGACTAGGTATAGGGTTCCCGCTTGGTCAGATGGTATTTTCGCGCCAGTGAACCTATCCATTTTTATCTTTTTTCGTCTTGGTAGTTCCCAGCCCACGAGAGATGCGACGATTCCTGGATCTTCTGAGATGGACTTAGCCATCAAAATAACTACTAGCTAAGCCAAAACAAAATAAATACTAACCAATAATTTATTAGTCTAATTTATAAACATATTTTATTGCTCATATTAATTATATGAAAACATCTTGATGTGCTATTTTAATTTTTCTTCGCCAATATTCAATGAGCCAGTCTGTAAAATCTCCTTTATAGTTATGTGTGCTGAACATGACTTTTAAGTTTCGCTAGTGGCTTTCTATTCTCTGTGTGTGTGTCCTATATGGTGCCACAAATTTGTTTTTTGGGTCGCTTTGGTTTACTTTTTAATGGATTTTTCCATATTGAGGTAGGCTATCTTATGCTCTCCAAAAATCGGCCTACCTCAACATGTTTTTGGATTAGTGTCACCAACATTTCTGCCGATCTATCATTATCGGGACACACTTCTAATCTTAAATTATCTTTGCCATTTTCAATCATGCCCAGCACCCATTGAAGGGCTTCAATATGTCTCGTACCGTACGTTTTGAGGTTCATTATTAACAGTTCTATCTCTGCCTCATCTGGTGGTAGTAATACTATGGAATTACACTCTGGAGGAAACGTGAAATTGTATGAATTAGTGTTATTTTCATTATACGCAGTTGCAGTTTCGGCAAGCTGCTTCCCTATACTAGAAAAGTAATTATTTACAGAGTCTATGCTATTATTGATACTATTGTTAGGACTTAAAAGATTTTCAGCTGACGTTTTCTGTTTCGTATAATCTATAATTGATTTGATTGCATTCCAAGATTCTTTATTAGTTTTTGCATTACGTAAAAGCGTTTTTTCAAAGTTTCTTTTAAGCTTTCTCAACAGAGAGTTACAAAAGTTCCGGTATCGCTTATATGTAACCTCGAGAATTACGTTATTTGGTTCTTTTTTGTGTTTTTTGTGTAGTTTATCTCTATTCCGGATACAGCGTAGGAGTCCAGTGGTTATCCATGGTTTAAGTGTTCTTTTCTTACTAGGTATACGGCTAATTTCAGAGTTCAGTTTAACAGAACTAGACAGTATATCAACAAACCTTGATGCTGCTTCATTAGCATCGCAAGATGGTGTGATAAAAGAGAAGTCCACTGTCTCTAAGTATTTAATGCAGGCATCAAAATTAATTCTTTTGTAAGTGATTGGTTTTTTAGACTTACAGGGGGCGAGGTCAATGCTGAGCAGTACTGAGGCATGGTCAACAAATGGAACAGTATATATAAAATAAAAACAGAGGGTTTGTTACAGTGACATAATATGATGAGAAAATTAAGCTTAACATTAAAAAGGCATATCAAACGTAAGAGAATTAATTGCAAAGGGCAAACAAACAGTATAAATACAAATTACCACTAGTCATTTTTCTTGACGTAGTCTGTGGAGGTCCTCTTCATTTTTATTATGGATTTGCTTGTGGCCGTCCATTCTTCGGAGGAACACCTTCCCGAAAGCAGTCCAACAGTACTTGTATTCATTTTCTCTCGCAAAGTTGCGTGCCAGATAGTATATACGATAGGTATTCGGGGTCAACTTTTCAGAAAGGAAGACTGGTTTGGCAGGTCCATCTAATTTCAGGTGGGTCGTGTTGAGTTTATTTTCCTTATGCCTATTATTAAACTGTCGAGCGCCTTTAATCATATTTTCTTTAACATAAGCACTGTTGAAGTCGACTAGTATCGTTGGCGCATCCTTTTTTCCCGTGCGGAATACATCCCTGATATCATGCCGTTCAATTGGAGTTTTAAGTACCTTAGATATTTCCTTCACAATCTCGCAGATGTCTTCCTTGGTTTCTTCTAATTTTTTTGGCACATTTTTAATTTCAAACTTTGTTGAGTACAGCTGACGTTCCAAAGTATCAACTTTATCTTCAAGATATTGAATATGACAGCGGTCCGCTTTACGTTCCGACTCCAAGTTATCCAGTTTAACAATCATGTCGTCGTACTGCTTGGAAATAAATGAAATATTTTTGTTTAATTCAATATTTTGAGCAAGAATTTCCGATATCGATGCCTGGAGGGCTACAAACTTAGCCTCGGTTTGTGCGGCGGACGTTGACAACAGTAAGCGGATCTCCTCAAAACAGGCATCTTCGCGTTTTCGTTTGAAGCGAGAGGTAATGTTTTCACTATCAATGGCTGTTAAGTTCGGAGTAGAACCAGATTGTGGTATCGACCGGGCACTTAAGTTCATATTACTTAAGCAAGGGTCGTGATTCAGCCGTCTGGGTTTTTACTAAATCAATTTGGAAACTAATATTTTCTAAATCTATGTGACTCAGGAAAGAGTGGTAATGAGAGACAATCTTAGCTGTCCCTAATTTAAAAGGAAGTAGTCCGGGTCCATTGTCAAGTGAGTCAATTGTTATCTCCTGTCCTCGGGTCGGCTGTAGAGTCGTCAGCCAAAGTAGTATAACAGTCGTTAATGGGACCCCGTGGTGGGTACAAAATACGAGTAGGGCTTGTACTACACTTAGAGCAATACCTAATTACTAATGACGGGTCACACTCACACACGAAAGACCATGAGACACCATATATGTGAATCATGTGTAGCTCCATCAAGCTTTGCGTTTACATTTAAAATTAAAAGATTACTATCACAAACCTGAAAATAAAATCTTTATTAAGATCTGATTTATCTTGCTCTTACATGCTATACAGTATAAATAAATATTATATGCACCATTTGAACATTTAAGGAATGATACCCTTTTCTATTATAAAAAAGATGTTCTTCATTGTTGGGATTTACCAAAGCTACATGGGTACAATCTATGCAGCCAATTACACCGGGCAGGCCAAATCTTCTTTGGAACCTTGTAAATTAAAATGTTATGTTTATTAAATGCTAAATAATTTTAATATTGTTATGTTAAATTGTTTGTTTGTTAAATATTCAATCTTGTTTTATCTATCCATTTTTCCATGACAGCAGAGTGGTTCAAAGCATGAACAACTTTTCTAATGCACCGACTAGTTGTCCGTTAGGCAAGATGTTGAGTGACCCCAACAATTTGCTGATAGGTTCCTGTGGCTAGGAAACTAAGAGTGCACGATACCTACAAAACTACAAATATTTAGGAAATGAAATTTATGATAGATAAGTAACTATAAAAAAAGGTAATACTATTGTAGTTGGTCGGTGCGTGAAGAAGGTAAACAACAAAAAAAAAAAACAACGAACAGTCAACAGTTTATTGTTCACACTTAAAAGTACAGCACAGCACAATAAAAGTCCACATAAACAGAAGAAATAGTCAATAGCACAGCACAAGCAAACAAACAGATAACGAACAACGAAAGTAACTAAGGCGTAAGCGGGTGAAAGCGTAAATAATGTAATGAAGCAGTCGCGAGATCGAGATCTGACTGATCCTCCCCGCGCGTCGTGTCGCCGATCGCCAGCTACTCTGGTAGGAGGGCAGCGGCGGCGAATCAGCGAGGCGCGCGATCGTATGATATTGTTCGTTGAAATTAATATATAATAATAATTATAAAAATATTTGTGGCGGGACGCCACACTATACCATAGAAATGTATTCAGCAATTTTTAGTATTTTAGTAGTGTAAAATAATTGTTTTGTTATAATATATATATATAAAGGAGCGTCAAAAGGGGCCTCATAGCGATCTTGGCTGTCGTTATCCATGGTGGGCGTTGTAACGGTAGGTATTTTGAAAATAAGAAAAAAAAGGCACACTCGTATTGTCCAAAGTCTTATTATTTTATTGTTCTTTAATTTAACACACAAGATACACACAATTAACACTGGATGATAACTTTACGAGCCAATAGGTTAGCACGTGTACACCTCGTGCAGCAGCTGTCCACTCAATGACGGCCGCTATTCCTCGAGGCGACACCCACTACTCTATTCGGAGTTACCCGCTCATAAAAAAAACTAACAATAACACAATCAACTCAACAAATCAAACAATACTTCCTTTGTTAATGTTATACAACTCATAAAGATTACAAATATTTGCATCCAGATACAACGAATGTTTCGTAAATTAAATAAGAACCACACATAGCGTAGGGTCCTACACATGTCTCATACCTTATTCAATGCCACACAGGCCATTTGATGCCACACAGGCTAGTCGTTGCCACACAGGCCATTTGATGCCACACAGGCTAGTCGTTGCCACACAGGCTAGTCGTTGCCACACAGGCTAGTCAGTAGAATAAAAATACAATTGAAAAAAAAAAACTAATGTAATTACTTACTATGGCCGTCATCGGCACATTCTGTCTCAGTTTGGTTGGTTGGGATTTCTAGTCCGCTACTCAATTCTAATGGAACATAACATTCAGGCATTGCACGCACACGATCGTGCGCATACTTATAGGTCCTATTTGAGTTAAGGGCCCGCAGTAAATACCGGTCACCGCTCAACTACCTTTAAATTTTGGGTCAAGCTTGGTTTGGTTACGCTCGTGTTTTTCAAGAAGAACATAATCACCTACTTGAAATTTTTTTTAACATAGCTTTACTTTTATCAAACCTTACTTTCTCCGAGGAAGCGTTAATTTCTTTTGCTTGTGTCGATTGCTCTCTAATATGATTTGAATCTATTTCTATGTCATCGGTTTCTAATGACATTAAGTTTAGGGGCCTAGCAACCTTTCCTATTAACAATTCCAAAGGACTTGCCTTTGTAACCCTACTCATAGTACAGTTAATGGCAAGCTGAATATCAGGCAGCGCATCTTGACATGACTTATTATTATCCACCTCAACAGCGGTTAACATATTCTTTAATGTGGACATGACTCGCTCTACCTGCCCGTTCGCGCGGCTTGTGCCCGTGGCTATAAGGTGTAGGTTAATGTTGTGTGTATTGCAAAAGTCCCTAAACTCTTTTCCAGTAAAGCATCGACCCTGATCAGCTATGACACGTGAAGGAGCACCAAACAAGGAGACATTGTATTTTAATGCCGAAATGGCACTGTTTGCATCTATGTTGCGTGTATGATGTAATATTACGTACTTGGTAAAAGCGTCTACTGATACAAAAACATACTCTTTTGCGTCTTTCTTACCGCTTAATTTACCTGTTGCATCCATGTGAATATGTGGTATGCCATGTTATTGGAGTTTTAGGTATTGGATGTGGTTCAGCTTGAATTTTTCCCGAGTTAGACTTTGCAATTCTACAAGTTATACAGTTTTCTACAAATTTTCGTACGTACTTGTTCATGTTTGGGAACCAATAGTGGCAATAGGCTTTTTCCAATGTTTTCTCCCACCCTAGGTGCATAATATTTTTGTGTACATGATTAATTATAGCCCACTGAAATTCCCTAGGCACTATTGGCAACCAATAGCTCTTGTTATTTCTGTCAATCTTGCGATAAAGAAGACCGCGCCTAATTTCGTACGTTTTTGCGATATCACTACTAAGCTCATTTGTCCGAAGTTATGTCATTATAGAATTAATTTATTTATCTTTTTGTTGTTCAGCCTGTAACCTATGGTCAGAAATCGCAGTCAAATGGATACGTTTTTGTTCGGCTTTGATGGCTGAACGTACTGTGTTTGGCAACGGGTTACGGGAAAAGAAATCTACGTGACTCATTTGTTTCCCCAGTCTATATTCGACATCAAAGTCAAACGCTTGCAGGAAACACCACCACCTATGAACACGAGGCGTAAGGTCAACCTTCGACTTAGAAGCCTTAACAGAATTGCAATCAGTAACGACTTTAAACTTTCTACCCTGCAAATAGTGACGGAAATGCTTGACAGCGTTCACCACTGCAAGCGTTTCCAGCTCATATGAGTGGTATTTTGGTTCGGCGACTGAAGTATTCGACTACATGCAGCTTGCCATCAACTCGCTGCATGAGTATTGCACCATAGCCTTCAGCGCTGGCATCTGTATGTAGCTCCGTTGGGAGATTAGGATCAAAGATCATCAATACAGGTTTATCAGTCAAAATGTCTATTATACCCTGACGAACCTTCTCTAGTTGGGGATTCCAATTGATTTTACCTTTTCCCGACGTAAGCCCATAAAGAGGAGCTGCTTTTTGAGAAAACCCAGGTACAAATTGCCTAAAGTAGGAAGCTAAACCAATGAATTGTCGAAGTTGAGTGACATTTTAAGGTGGTGGGAGCTCAGTAAGAGCTCGAATTTTGGGAGGATTTGGTCTTATTTCACCGGCCGACACCTCATGACCCAAAAATTCAACCCTGGTTTTAAGAAAACTACATTTTTTTTATATTTAGCGAAAATCCTGAATCAGTTAACGCTTTAAGAACAAGCTGTAATCGCTCAATGCCCTCGCCTACTGTTCGTGATGGAATGATGACGCCATCAATGTATACTACTGCAAATGACTCGGTTAATGCCCCAAGGGCTTTATTAATGGCACGTTGATACACTGAAGGTGCATTGCGAAGCCCAAAAGGCATTGACATATACTCGTACTGGCCATCCGGTGTTACAAACGCTGTACATTCTATGGAATTTTCTTGGACAGGAATTTGATGGTAGCCGCTAGCCATATCTAAAGACGTAAAATAGTTTGCACCCTCTAAACGCTGTATTTGATCCAAAATAAGTGGCAGAGGATGTCTATCAGGCACCGTATTACTGTTCAGTTCCCTATAATCTACGCAGAGCCTATCGCTTCCGTCCCTCTTCTTAACTAGAATAATTGGACTCGCAAAGGGGGAAGAACTCTCGCATATGATGCCAGCTGATAAAAGTTCTTTGACTTGACGGCGTACTTCCTGTCTTTCGTCTAGACTCAACCTATAGGGTCTACGTTGAACCGTGAGATTAGGGTCAATTAGCTTAATGACCAGCTGACTCGTACTAACCCTACCAGTGGGTGTACCCTCAACGAAATAACTAGAATGATTTTTCAGTAAGGTTATTAATTGCTCTTTCTCGCGATCAGATACGTCGCACTCTATACTCTCGAATTTGTCTACCTTTTTACCGATGTCACAAATAGAAACTACCCTGTTCTTGTTAAGAATGAGATTGTTTTCAGAAATCTCTATTGAAAACCCTAATGTAAGCAGATCCCTTCCAATCATTATATTGTTGGAAATACACGAATCGGGCACCACATGAAACAGTATCTGCACTGAATAACCCTGAATTGAAACTGTAGCGAGAATTTGGATATTGCAATTGAGGCAAGCGTTACCTATACCTAATAATGTTACTGCATTATATTGTCGTTTACCTGGAAACCTATTTGACAGAACTTGTTTTATTAAAGAGCATTCGGTACCCGAGCCAAAATAAAATGAAAACATCTCACCGGTTTCGTCTATGAGCTTATCCATAGCTGGTTGGATGGAACAGATATTCACTCGCCGTTCAGTCTGTGCATCGCTGCCCTTGACATCCGCACTGGGACAGCGCGGCGCGATGTGGCCTCGTTCGCCACACTTGAAGCAGGTCGGAGTGATGGAAGACCATCTGGATTGAACTGGATTCTGCGCGCCAGCTTCCTTCGACTGTTGAGAGGAGGTTGTATCTGATATCTCAAATCGCGTATTAGTATTGCTGTCACGACTACGGTTGCCTCTACAATCACTGGATACATGACCCATCTTGCCACAGTTATAGCATCGCCGCGTATTCTCCATACGTGGCTTCTTCGCTTCTACAGGCGTAGTAGTCTTCTCACTAGGCGGTGGCACTCTTTTTCTAAAGCCAAAAGCCATGAGCTCTTGTTGTAATTTATTACGAGTGTCAATCTCAGTAGTAAATGTTATTCTTTGCAATCGCGGCTCAATTTTTGAAGCATGTGCTAGAGTAAGCGCGATCGCAATCTGTTCTTTCGACAAAGACTTCCACTGTGCTAATAAAGTGCTCATAAATCGTCCAGCATATGCTGACAAACACTCGTCTTCCTTTGGATTACTATTCAGTAATCGCCATAAACTCGCAACTGGAGTCTCAACAGTGTCAAATCGAGCCAAGAACAGTTTTTTTTAATTGCGGCCATGTAATTCCCGAAAAACTAGATTGGGCTAGCCATGGTGACGCCGATCCCTTGAGTGCCTTGCTCATAGTGATGATCAAATTACTGCCAGAAATAGGTTTTTCTTGTAAACATATGTCCACCGTCTCACACCAAGCGCGAGCATCGTGCTCTGGAGTATCTGGATTAAACTCAGGCAACGTAATCATGCTGGATACACGTGGTTCTCGTACAGTCCGAATTAACTCCATCATGTTTTGTTGCTGCATTTCAAAAAGACTTTATAACGTTCACATTCATTTACTTGTGAAATATTATTGGACTGGCCTGTATTCTGTTCCTGATTTGTCACAGGTAATCCCACGTCTGATAAAGGAGCGTCAAAAGGGGCCTCATAGCGATCTTGGCTGTCGTTATCCATGGTGGGCGTTGTAACGGTAGGTATTTTGAAAATAAGAAAAAAAAGGCACACTCGTATTGTCCAAAGTCTTATTATTTTATTGTTCTTTAATTTAACACACAAGATACACACAATTAACACTGGATGATAACTTTACGAGCCAATAGGTTAGCACGTGTACACCTCGTGCAGCAGCTGTCCACTCAATGATGGCCGCTATTCCTCGAGGCGACACCCACTACTCTATTCGGAGTTAACCGCTCATAAAAAAAAACTAACAATAACACAATCGACTAAAACTAAAACAATATTGAAAAATCTAATTTTGATTAACATTAAATCATAATATAATTTCGTAAATTTTATCATTAAAACTAATCAAAAATCAGCGCGCCGTCATATGTCTATACATATATATATATATATATATATATATATATATATATATAAGACAATTACTAATTTTTATTGCAAGAGGAGAAATAAAACTTCAATTTTGTTGCTCTGTAAACAAAGAATGCAAAATTTTATTTATCGAGTAGGTCACACAATCATAATAAACTTTACAAAAATAGCACAGTCTTACCTGTAAACAAAGAAACGACAATAAAAGTTTATTGTTATCACCTCTCGATTGTACTAATTAAACTTATTACAATTAACTTTATTAATCAAAAAACGCCAATTCATGCAAATTCTTCTTTGACAATGACAGCCAGCTTGACGCGACGCGCCGCGGCTAACTGTCGAACTAACGGTGCGCGCGCGTATGCAGATTAAAGAAAGAAATCATTTTCTTTCTTTACATCTCCCTCCTCCAGGGTGAGAATTACTCAGTAGTTCTCATTACAATTGCATCTATTATTCAGCACTATCCTCTAAATCACTTATATTGTCTTCCATTCGAATAAGTTTTGTTATATGGTATAGGCTTGTATCCTTTTTTGTTCTGCCTGTTTTTATTTTGTATATTGTATTCGATTCTTAAATTATCCAGTTTTTTCCTATTCAATTTATTTCCGTTTTCAATATATACTAGTTCCCCTATGTTGAATTCACTTTGTCTTCTGCCTTTATCAAATAATTTCTTATTATATGTATGTGATCTGATCGTTCTTTCTAGTGCTTCTTTTCTATTTTTGATCCAAGTTTGTGTATCTATTGGTTGTCGTAGTTTTTGTGGCAAGATGCTGGTGACTTTTCCTTCTAATAAATATACTGGTGCAAAACCTGTCACTGAGTGCTCGGTTTCATTGTACTTATCTAAACATTCCCTTGCGATTGTTGTCCAGGCTTCCTTTCCCGTTTTTTCATTTATTTTGCACCTCATTTTATTAACCAACGTTTGGTTCAATCTCTCAATGAGTCCGTTTGAAAACGGACTATCGACTGCAGTAAAGATTAGTTTTACATCATTATCTCTCAAAAATTCTTTGAATTCTTTTGAATTTAATCCTGGATACTGATCTGTAAGTAATATTTCAATTTTTTCTGTCTCAAGAACTTTTTTCACTAACTTAATGAAATCTGTAGCATTTTGTGTTCTTGATGTTAAGATGAACGCAAACCTTGTGAAATGATCAACTATACAACCAATGGTATCTATCGACATTATTTGAAATGATTTTGATGCTGGCCCTAAATGTGACATCAATCCGTATTTATTTTGGCCCCTAGATTTATTCTTTACACAGGTTTCACAATTACTGCATATTTTTTTTATGTTTCTCGTTAGGCTATTTGCTGTATAATAAGGACTGATTTTATTTATCATTTGATTAATCCCTAAATGGCACCATTCGGTGTGTATTTCTTTTATTAGCTTTATACTTGATTCTTCAGATAATATAATTTTTTCTCTCTTTCTAGTATAGTATCCCATTTCTTTCAATTAATTTGTTTTTCATTTTCCCTATTTTTTCGTTTTTCTGTTGGTCGGCCTTTATGTCATCTAATGTTATCAAATTTACCATTTTTAAAATTTCTTCGTCATTATCATTGTCTTCCAAAACTGGATTTCTACTGAGACTATCTGCTTCAGTGTTAATTTTACCCGGAATATATTTAATGTTGAAGTCATATTGTGACAAATAAAGTGTCAATTCCCAAGTTCCTCATCTGTTCTAGCCTTTATGTTAAGGTTTTCTAGTGGTTTATGATCTGAAAAAACTGTAAATTTTCTTCCAATTAACCAGTATTGCCAGTACTTGATGGCTTCTTTAATTGCTAAGCATTCAAGGTATATTGCCTTCTTCTTTTTTTGTGAATCATTGAGTTTCTTTGAAAAGTAACCAACAGGTTTTTCTTTTCCATCTTTTTGAATTTGTTTCAATATTGCACCTATGCCATTCAACGAGGCATCCGTGTAAATCGTAATAGGTCTTTATCAAATATTTCCAGTACTGGTTGTGAACATAATATATTCTTTATCTCAGAGAAAGAGTTTTCGCACTCTTCTGACCATAAAAATCGAACATTTTTCCTCAGTAACTTATATAGTGGATCTAATATTATTGAACTATTCGGTATATACTCGTGGTAAAAGTTAATCTTCCCTAGAAATGGTCTAATGTTCTTTTGGGTTTTTGGCGTTGGGAATTTCTGTATCGAAATAATATTATCTTTGATTGGTTTTACCGTATTGTTTCCAATAATATGTCCCAAGTATTTTACGGATGTTGCTGCAAAGGTGCATTTTTGAAATTTTAGCCTGAAACCTTCGTCTATTATTGCGATAAGTACTTTCTCTATGTGTTCTATGTGTTTTTCAAATGATTGTGAAAATATTAGGATATCATCAATGTAATTCTCAGTGGAATATTGCTGGTGATGTTTTCAGTCCAAAGGGCAAGCAAGTCCATTGGTAGTGTCCATCTTGTGTGACAAATCCTGTTTTTTGTCGGTCCTCAATGCGTAGTGGTATGGGCCAAAATGCGGAATTTATGTCAAGAGTGGTAAAATATTTACAGTTTCTTGCTTTAATTATCAAGTCACTTATCAATGGAAATGGTTGTGCTTGTGGTATGACTATCTTGTTCAGTTCACGAAAATCATTACAGAGTCTTGATTTTGTATTTTCATCTCTCTTAAATGCCAGAGTAACTGGTGCTGCAAAGGGGCTATAAGATTCTTCAATTAAGTTATTTTTTAGTAAATTTGCTACTTGCTTTTCTATTTCTATTTTGTCTTCTATTGTGCAACGGTACGGCCTTTTGCAGCAGTATTTGTCCACCAGTAAGTCTATCCGAGCTTCATATTTTTTTACTGTCCCTACATCATATTTATCTCTGGCAAATACAGTATTATATTTATCTATTAAACTTTGTATTTGAATCTTTTTGCTGTTTTCCAAGAGCTGTAGGTTTGTCACGAATTCATTTTTATTCACATGCTCATTAAAGTTGATTTTAGTTGTTTCTATCTCTTCCAATTTCTTCATGGTATCTATCTCCATCTTTGTCTTTTGCAATATATTTAGGTCTTCATCTTGAGTTAATCTGAATTTTTTTATCATATAATGAAATCTTCAAAATCAACCTTGTCTATAATGGAAACATCAACACATTCTTCTATATCAAAAATTTTTATTTTTACATTTATTAGTCCTTTTGTGTATGTCACACCATTGACCGTTTTTATTAATATCCTATTTGTATCTTCTGAATTATTTTGTATTCGAACTAATCTTTTGTTTATTAGAGAGACTTGGGAACCCGAATCATATGTTCCGTTCACTTGTATTTTGTCTCCTAATAACATATTTATTTTTATCAATGGTGTGATTACTCGTTTTTTGTCTCTTCACTTAGATTTACTTCTAATACAGAATTACTTCCAATCATTTTGATCTCTTTTCCTTCTTTTTTAAACCAACATGACTGTTCTGGGTGGTACCGAGTACCTTTATTTAAGTCCTGACAAATTTTGCATGGCTTTTTCCCTCCAATGTAATTCTTACTATACTCTTTCTCTTCTCTCTTTTTTATAAAGCTTTTATTAATTACCAAACTTTCACACTTACTTATTTCATGAAGTAATCTCGTTGAGGTTTCACACTTTTCTGGATCAATTCTGTTTCTAATAGATTCAGGTAAACCAGCTGCTATAAGTGTCACCAGGCTTTTCCCACCAATATTCTCGTCCATATCTAATAATAGCTTTTCTTTTCTTATGGCATATTCCATTAGTGATCCTTCTTTATATTTGTAAAATATGGCATACATTCCCGTATTCCATCCTCTATCAGCAAATGAATCTAAAAATTTACCTTTCCACTCGGACCATCCAGCCTCTATTTTCAAAGTTTTCAATGTTGCTGAATGCCAGTCTGCACATGATTTGTCTAGGAATAATCTTAATATTTCGATCTTCGTTGTATCTTTCTTAATATCAAATCTATTGCATTCATTCTCAAATGTTTCTATCCATTGTTTTGCATTCGAGAATTTACATACAAATTTCTCAATCATAAATCTTTCTGATATATTTTTTAGCTGACCGTCATTTTTCTGCGTGGATGCAATGACGTCCGTTTCTTTTAGTTCTTTTAGAAATAAGTCATTAAACATTAAATTATTATCTTCATCTAAATAAATTTTTACCATTTCATCGGTGCAAGTAATTCATATTGTTCTCTCTTGACCTCTTTGATTTAAACTTTTTTTTACTCTTTTATAGGTTTCTGTCTTAGTTAGTGCTGTGTGGCGACTCGCATATGTATCAGCGTCTGGCAGTATGTACTTTTTGTTGTCCTCTGTTGTAATTGAGGTTATGGCGATCATACTCGTCTTACTGTCGGTTTGTAAGACGAGTTTTGTAAGAGAGTTTGTATATATATAACAATAAACTTGTCCGTTTCTAGTTCGGACGTGGTGTGGGTTGTGGTTTTTATTTTGACCTCTTTTTGGGCCTCTCGGACTTCGTATATTGCTCTAAAAGGTTCTCCGGTCTCGTAGCCTAGCCAGCTGCGGACCGCCTTAGCCTCCTTCAGAGTCCTAGATAGGATAGGATCCTGTCGTTAGGAAACTATGAGTGCACGATACCTACAAAACTACAAATATTTAGGAAATGAAATTTATGATATAGTTCTTGCAATCTACGAGCGCGCGTCGCCCTTAGTTGTATGAGTGACCAATCTGTATACACGTCAATGTTGGCGTAAAAGCGACCGTGCGTACGGTTAGCAACCAAAAATTCAATAATTTAATTCATGGATTTCACCTATTTTTATATTTTAAATATTTTTTATTTATTTATTTATTAGGAGTGGTCAAAATGAAAAATAAACAAAAGCGTTAAAGTAACTACTAATTTACATTAGTAATAATAAATAATTACAGGTAGAAAATTAAAATATACACAAAATAAAAAGTTCGTTCAGTTATTATTAATAACAAAAGAATTTAAATTATATTACTATTTTCATCAAACATTTCTACCCTGTTGCTGTCATCATTTTCACTTTCATTGTCGCTGTCATCATCTTCACTCACATTTATAATAAACTGGAAATCATAGTCGAAATATTTCATGTAGTCTTTTTCAATTTTTTCAACGTGCTTGCATGTATTTCGCCAGGTGGTTTGGTCTATATTATTTATGCACTCATCTATTAAACTTTGAACAACGGTCATGGTTTGGCCTTATTATTTCTCTTGCGTCGTTTTTTCATAGGTGAAGTAAAACTTGCAGAAGAAGATGGCAGCTCTTTTTCTTCTTTTAAAACTGTAGTTACAGTTCGTTCAATAAACCCTGTAGCTTCAGCGGTACGTTTCCGTATATTAGCCAAAGGACTCAAATCACAATGATCCATATTGTTCGCTTTCATAAAATTATACTCTTCTTGAAGAAAGTGGTACACGCGGGCAATAATGGCGCGTCCCTGCAAATAGTAGTAAAGTTACATATTGGTAATTACAACAATATAAAAAAACAAGTATAAAAAAAAAACTTACCTCGCTATGAATTATTTTACGTTTTCTTTCACATTTGAGGTTTGACATGCTGACCGTACTTCGTGAACAATAGCGACGCGGAAACAATAAGGACAAGTTACTCAAGCGAAGGCTCACTCGCTACTGATCGCTCCGTCGGTTACACACACTAGCGCAATTATGTGTTTACGGTTACAAACACAAATAAAGGCCACGCGCGCTCGTAGATTGCAAGAACTATAGATAAGTAACTATAAAAAAGGTAATACTATTGTAGTTAGTCCAAAAATATTTTTAATAAACAAAACATTTCTCGGTCATCATATAAGACGACATTTTTACAGCGTTAACTCTTGAGTCTCCGAGATCGCTTAGTTATCGTTCATAAACTTCGACAACCTTTCGTCAGCGCTTGTCAAAACTGTAACTTGGCTACCATTTATATGGAGTTAGCGATTATCGTTATAGAAATGATTACATACCATTCTATCACTTTGAACGATTGTCAACTTGTCTACGACTTTTCTATTCGGTTGTTTTGACCACGTGACTTAACGTTGAGATGACGTCATGCCCATACATTTGATTAGTTTTCTATTAGCGATTACGATTGTAGAATGTCAACTTGGCTAACGCGGTGTCCTGCGTGAGCGACGAACGCGACGCGACGCGACGCAACACGGCGCGACGTAATGCGACGCGATGCTATACGCGACAAATGTCCTACTTTTGGTCATTACTTCTCGAATCATGGAGAAGTACAGTACAATTTTGCTTGAAAGTTCATATTTAAAGTACAGACGTTTAAAAAAATATCGTAAAAAACACAGAAAGAAAACAAATATAATATTTTTACAAAGAAACACATTTGGCGAGTTCCATCATTTATATCCAAAATTAAGAAACGATTCTAAAATGTTTAAACAATATTGTGGAGTGTTACCGTCTACTTTCGATTACATTATTGCTTATATTAAGTCTGAATTTCAATTAAAAACAACAAATATTCAAAAACCTATTTCTATTGAGTACGGTAGTATCTACGGTATGTATGTACAAAGCCCTTACTAAATAAAGTGTACATAGCTTTAGTACAATCGACCTTGGGCTACTGCATTCCTGTTTGGGGTGGAGCAGCTAAAACTAGATTCCTTGAACTGGAAAGAGCTCAAAGATGTTTGATAAGGGTGATGTACAGCAAACCATATAGATTCCCTACCACTGCACTGTACGAGATAGTGGTGTACTTACGGTGAGAAAACTTTATATAATGGCAACAGTATTAAGACTCCATAAAAGCTTGAAATATTTACCTCTATTAACAAATAAACGCAGGAAGTACACAGTGCCATATAATGAATATATCAAAAGTAAATTTGCCTCAAGACAATACTCAAGACAATCTATTCATTTGTTTAATAAAATAAACCAGGAAGTGGACATATATTCCAGTACATACTATGATAGCAAAAAAGCCTTAACAGACTGTCTGTTAAAACGTAACTATAAAGAAATAGAATCCCTGCTTGAATACATCACCTAACAAATTGTTGCGAATAAACAAGACAAACAAAAACACACGCATTCATACTGTCCCTTAAACACACACACACACACACACGCACGCACGCACGCACGCACGCACGCACGCACGCACGCACGCACGCACGGCCGACCGCCCGCCCGCACGCACGCACGCACGCACGCACACACACACACACACACACACACACACACACACACACACACACACACACACACACACACACACGCACACACGCCGACAAACACTGCTCACAACATGCATAAGCCAACACACTCACAAAAACACATGCTTAAGCCTTACGCCTCAGATACTCTCACATCATCACGCCACACATACCCTCAAACATATTAATACTGTTATAATAATACACATTTTAGATAAAATTTGTTATTGTATTACCGTGATTGTCAATATTTAAGTTTTAGTATAAGAAAATTATTATGTAAAGTATAGTATATTCTGTAACTGCTGTCTCGTAGTACTTACCGCTGATTGCATAAGGGAAGAGCGGGGCCTCCTACTACAGGTATTGATATACTTAAAAGGGGGTACCCAACGATGTATAAACAAGTGTACTACTTTGAATGAAATAAATTATTTTTATTTTTTTATTTTTTTTTATTGAAGAAAGATTACTCTTGACATTGCGGTGAGTACATAGAAATGAAACTACATAATATTGTATTATTGATAATATGTATTTTAATTGTTATGAAATTATCACTGAGATGAATCACCAGAAGTGAAGTAACCCATCATTGAAGATTCTGTGTTTGATGGGGTATTCAATTTTGATATTTCGTTGATGAGCATCTCCTGAACTTGAGTCCGAAATAATAATTTATTCAGAGATGGTAGCTTTTTCATATACGGCATTATAGACTAGAACCAGTTCAAGTCGTCGTCGTCTTCATTTAAATTTTTCTTCATTAGGTCTAATTTTTCTCGTTCGAGTGTTATTAAGATTTCTTCAATACTTTTTGCTGCACCTTCTTGTTATAAGGACGAGGGAAATGAAACGCTCGAATGTTGATATAAGACTACTCTATTATCGTTACTGGTGTGGGTTTTATATTATGATGGCACTAAACATGTGTATAGTCTAGATAGATACCACACCTTCCCTCTCAAAGAAAAAAAAAAGAAATGCATATATTTCTTTTTTTTATGTTAAAACAGTATTTAAATCATCATATTATTGACATAGGTACAACATTAAAGAAATCATAAAAAAAATCTTAAGACTATTATTATAATTACAAAAAAAAAAAAAAATTAACTACAATGTGTATACATAACATATTATAATTTTTTACGTATATTTTAAGGGTAATACAATTTCGTTCGATTTTTGTGAATCACATAATTTTTTCCATCTTTCAATATTTCAACATTTGGTGAACAATCTTTAATAACTAAATATGGACCGGAATAAATTGCGCTGAGTTTGTTGCCTGTTTCTTCTTTAACTAATATCAAATCATTGATTTTAAAAGATATAGGGTTCATTTTAGTATCATATTTTGATTTTCGAACAATTTTACTATTTATAAGATTTTCTCTTGCTTCCTTTTGTGAGGTTTGTAGGCGATATTTTAATTCTAATGGATAATCATCGTAATTATAGAGGGGTTCTACGGTTTTTGTTAAGTTACTAGGTAAAGTACATTTTTTGCCATAAACTAACTCGAATGGGGTATATTTTGTTTCACGGTGAACGGAAGTATTATACGAGAAACACCAAAAGGGTAGCCAGGAACTCCAAGACTCGGAGTGGTTGTCAGTCTGTATGCGTAAAAATGCTCCTAAACTCTTATGGGAATTTTCTAAAGCGCCGATGCTCTCATGATGGTATGCTGTGGAATTTAATTTTTTAATTTTTAATAAACTACATACCTCTTTCATTACTGTGGACATAAACTCGGTACCTCGATCTGTGGCTATTTCCTTGGGTATTCCATGTCGAAGAATGAAGTTATTTACGAATGCCTGTGCAACTTCAACTGAACTCTTAGAAACTAACGGATATGCTTCTACGTATTTAGATAACTCACATTGGAGTGTTAATATATATGAATAATTATTACTATCTCTATCTAAAGGTCCTACAATATCTAAGAAATTTTTTTCAAAGGGAGTTTGAGCTGTAGAAGTTACAGTCATAGGCTCCCTAACGGGTATAGAATACTTTTGTTTCTGGCATTTGTCACAGCGTCTCACAAATGCTGTTATATCTCGTTCGATACCTGGCCAAAAGTAATATTTTTAATGTTATTCAACATCCTCTTAATACCCGCATGGCCACTAGTGGGGAGGAGATGAAAATCATTTAATATTACTCTTTGGTCGTCTTTGTTGTCAATTCTTTTAATTTCATTTAACACAATAATTCTTGGACCGGGCCAATTTTCAATACTTTTAATTTCATTTATTACTTGCTCTATAAATTTATTTTTTTCTTTACATTTCATGAAGTATACTTCGTTAATATTTATTTTTTTACAAAAATCAGACAGCTCCCTCACAAATTCGCCTCGCGATAATTGTGATCGAATAGCTGGATTTATATAAATTGTCATTTTCTTTAAAACGTATATAAAAGTTCTAGATTCGCATGCGATTTCATTTTTTTTTTTTTTTTTTTTTTTTACCGTTAATAGGCAAGCGCTTGACCGTTGACTTGCCTGATCTTAAGCATAGTCACGGTCTAGGATGGAGCGCGCCTGCCCAGAAGGAACCCGTTCACTCTGGATTTGAACACACCTACATTGTAGTCATCTGGAAATATGGACTCAGGCAAAGCATTCCACAGTTTCGCAGTGCGAATAATAAATGTGGATTCAAAGCGCTTCGTACGTAGGCGGGGAAGTTCCACTGTGTACCTATGGCGCTTTGGTCGCGTTTGCCTGGCCGTCCGATAGTAGAAGGGGGGTGGAAGGAATCAGATCATGTAATTCCTGCGCACATTCTCCGAAATGTATCCGATAGAAGACAGAAAGCGAAGCAACCACACGTCGATGTTCAAGACTTTGGAGTCTTGACTCGACCAATGTGTCGTCTCCTATCAGCCTCCTAGCACGTTTCTCAATCAACTGTAGAGCCCGAAGGTGGTGCTTAGCAGAGCCGTCCCAAAGGTGAGAGCAGTACTCCATACAAGACCTCACTTGTGCTTTGTATAAGCTGAGCAGTTGTTCTGAAGTAAAGTAACGTCTCACCTTGGCGAGGATACCAAGCTTTCGGGCGGCTATTTGGGCTTTGGACTCAATAAAAGAGCCGAAATTTAGAGTCGACGTGAGAGTAACGCCAAGAAGGTCAAGATGGTCAGTTATAGGTACGGACACATCTCGGAAAGAGGGAGGTTCATTGTCCTTTCGTAATTTTTGTAAATTACTTTTGTTGATAAATCTTAATTCTATCGATATCTTCGGTTTGTTGTGTACCTCTACGACTCTTGGGTGATCAAGCCAATCGTCAGTATTCACACTATCACACAAAGAATCATTGTTCATCCCTGACATACTATGTTCCTCTTCCATCCTTTTCTTCTGAGCTCTAGTCAACACATTCAAACTACACTCACTCATATCTTTTAAGTCTTTTGATGTAATACGTATTCTAGATAAAGCATCTGCGGCGGAATTTTCACTTCCTCTTACATACTCTACTATATAATCGTATTCTTCGAGCGTAAGTCTAAATTTCAATAACCTACTCGAAGGATCTTTCATGTTAAAAAGATAAATGAGAGGTTTGTGGTCCGTATAAATTTTGAAAGAACGTCCGTATAAATAAGGCCGGAAGTGTTTAACAGCCCATACAATCGCTAATAATTCTTTTTCGATTGTTGGGTAGTTTTTCTCCGCTCTATTTAAAGTTCGGCTAGCATATGCTATAGGTTTACCATTTTTATTGGACAGTACGGCTCCTATAGCGTAACCTGATGCATCCGTTTGAACTACAAATTGGTTACTTTCAGAAAAATCTGGGTATTGCAGTAACGGAGGTGACATCATATCTTGTTTTAATGAATTAAATGAATGTTGACACTCGTCACTCCAATGAAATTGTACATTTTTACGGCATAATTTATTTAAATAAAAAGCTTTCTCTGCAAAATTTGGAATAAATTTACGATAAAAGTTCACGAATGCTACAAAGCGTTTTACCTCGTCTGTATTCGTAGGAATAGGGTAATTTTGTAAGACTTTGATTTTTTCAGGATCCGGTAAAACACCATCTCCAGATACAACATGACCCAAATACAGTAATTCCTTTTTTAAAAATGTACACTTATCGGGGTTTAGCTTTAAATTAACTTGTTTTAATCGTTCAAATACTTCCGTTAAATTTTTATTGTGATCTGCTAAATTTCTACCAAAAATTATGATGTCATCAAGGTAAATAAAACATTTTTCAAATGTTAAGCCTGCCATAGCCATATTCATCATTCTAGAGAAAGAACTGGGACTGGTTTTAAGACCCATTGGCATTCTGGTCATCTGGTATTGACCAGAACAGAATGCTGTATACCTACGGCTATTTGGATCTAATTCTACATTATAGAAACCTTGATTTAAGTCTAAATGTGTATAATATATACAACCTGAAAGAGAGTCGAGTATTTCTGTAATATTCGGCAAAGGAAACTTATCATCAACTATGGAATTATTTAATTTACGATAATCGATTACTAATCTCCATTTTTTATCGTTACTTTCCGATTTTTTAGGTACTAGTAGAATGGGACTTGACCATTCACTCTTACAAGGTTCAATAATTCCTTGATTTAACATTTTATCTAATTGCCTTTTTATTTCTACTTTTTGAGAATGGGGTAATCTGTATGGTCTTACATAGACTGGATCTACATTGGGTTTTAATGTAATTGTATGTTTATAGATATCAGTCACAGTCAAGTTGTCTCCGGGTAAATAAAAGATATCACAGTATTTCGCACATATGTTTTCGATTGATACCTGTTCTTCCCCCTTTAGATATTCGTGTAATTTTAAAATAGAAAATAATTCTTTTACGCGTTCTGAATTCTTATTCGATTTTCCAAACATACATATATTATACTCACTCGCACTATAAATGTTAGGGCTTACGTCACCCAAACAAAAATCTCTGTCGGTTGTATTTATTATTCGAATCGGTATTTTCCCTCTAATTGGACTTACTAACATACTGGCTAAGTAAACACCTTCCGATAACTCTTTCGAACATACCACACAATCATCTTTCATATCAGTATTTATAAAATGTATAGATTCCGATCGCGACGGAATATACAAAACCTCATTATTAATATTACTAAAAGTAGGTAAATAAATTCGATCATTATTTGAATTAATCAATGAAAAATAATTGTTTTCATAATCAATTATCGCCGCATACTTTTTGCAAAAGTCATCGCCAATTATAGCAGGAACTTTAGTAGGTAGAGTATCAAATTCAAAGAATTTATGTTTAATAGATCCTTGGGGCACTTCCAAATTAAGAAAGACATATCCGATTGCTTCAACACTACCTCCAATTCCGCTAAACTCTCTTTATGGAATGGAATGTTATAAGTATAAACAAGTTTCGATTCAAGCGCGGAAATTGATGCGCCGGTGTCAATTAAACAATGTGAAGTAAAACAATTGTTAAAAGTAAATTGAACTAAACGCGAATGATTATTACATGAAAATATATGACCTTTACTCACGAAAAAACTGATTATTATTATCAACAGATGGGGTGGGTTGGGACTGTGAATTATTTCGATCGATGATGTTTACATAACCTTGATTTTGCCCAACGCTTAAGCTATTGTTTCCATTTTTTATACCTCTATTCTGGTACGGGCGGGAATTACCACGCCATGATCTACCTCGCTGAGTGCCACGCCATGATCTACCTAGCTGAGTGCCACGCCACGTTGGCTGTTGGCCTCTGCTCATACCACCGCCGTGCTGCGGGTGGGCACGGTACCCTCGATATTGATCACCTCGGTAATTATAAAGTCCCCTGGAATTTCGAAAACAGGAAACTTTTTTATTTATGGTCATCAAATTGGAATTAGAAGTGCATGGCAACTCCTCATCTAATGCAGATTGAATAGCGTCTTTTAAAGATGTAAAGTCACGCGCTGTAATTATAGTCCCGGTTCTACGATTTCGCAGTCCATCAGCAAATCGTTTGATTGCTTGCTTTTCATTTAAGGGCTTAAGCACCTTATAAGTCTCTGGGTCGTTATCTGCCTGTGAAATAGTTAAGTCAACAAACATTTCAGTGATTTGCTTACCGTATTCTTCGATGGTCAACTCATTCTGCTTAAAATTCAGCAACCGTGTTTGGATGGCCGTAGCAGATTTTTTCGGCAAAAGCTCTTTTTTCATATCATGAATTAAGTCTGAAATACTAGAATAGCTTGGATGTAATTTAAGTTTTGCTGATTGCGATAAACGATTTTTTAACACAAAATTTATTAATTGGGGCTTAGAATCGGCAGTAAGGGTGGTTTCATAATATTCAACGGAATCTATTAACTGTTTAGTTACAGATACGTCGTCATTCATAACCGGTAACAAACTCAGAGCAACTTTTAAATCAAATTTTTCCATGTTTATAGTTTCTATAGTCTGACCTGAATTACTAATAAATTCTTTCGAATCGGATGGCGTTGAAGAGTATCTAACAATATCTTTATACAATGAAAGAAATTGCTGTGAATAATCGACAATCAACTCACTATCGCTAGCACTAATATTACCACAATTTACTTCTTTTTGCAAATAAGAATTTAATGTTAAATATTGGCTATACAAACTATTTGCTTCGCTTAACTTAACAATGTAAATGTTACCCTTTCTACGCTCAGGACCAATTTTCCTTAAGTATTCTTTAATCAATTTTAACTCTTGGCACAATATTTTTAAATCATCTGCCATATCAAAATATAAAAATTATACATATTACTAAAATTCATTATTACTAATTACGTATTTTGAAGTTATACAAAAATAATATATGAATACTTTAACACTAATTATCTAGTTACTACAAATATATTGCTACATAAGATGTATTATTATAATTATATAAAACTATCAAAGTCCGTCTCTGCGTTGCATCCCTTATATAGGCATGTTCTGCATTCTGGAGTCACGTTACTCGCGCACTGTTTGGACAAATCACAAATTTTTCTTTCTTGAATATTAACAATTTTTAGAGGCGGCTCCAATCCAAAATCACTTCAATTTATGTTTCTTGTTCAGCAACAGCTGGAGAACCGTGTAGGGTAGCCCGTTGACGTCTGAACGATCCACGAAGTACATATTGATGTATACCCTGCTGGACCCAGCGATGATGCATTTTTCGGTATACTCTCCATACAGCGTAGATGATACCAGACTCATCAACAGTAATATTATAAGTAAAAGAATGTTTGTGGTGGACGCATGGAATTTCAATTCTTTTATATATGCATTATTTTCGGCAGCTACAGAATTTTGGTTTATAAAAATGTCCTCCTTTTCTACTTTCGAATTACACATATTTTAAACTACAGTGACCATTATTAACTTTGAACTTTGGCGAGTTTGAATTTACACGTGTCGGTAATTTAAATTAAAGCAACTCGCGTTACCGATGCGCATACTGCGCTGGCAGGGTCGCCATATAAGGACGAGGGAAATGAAACGCTCTAATGTTGATATAAGACTACTCTATTATCGTTACTGGTGTGGGTTTTATATTATGATGGCACTAAACATGTGTATATCTAGATAGATACCACAGAGCTTTGTGAAATGAATTTACTATTTAAACTAACATGATTATTGATCTCTAATTCTAGCTTGTGCTCATTATTACGCAAGGTTTTTATAGCGTTTTCATATTTAAGTGCGTCAGTGTAATCTAAATTACCGGAAATTGATTTTATTACGGAGCCTAAGCCGTCAATGAGATCTCTTTTACTACGAGATGATTCAAACATACTAATTTTATTACTGATTAAGGTGATTTTACTATCGAGATGTTCTAGGTGAGGGTCAAAGAGAGATAATGTTTTATTATTAAGCAAGGGTCGTGATTCAGCCATCTGGGTTTTTACTAAATCAATTTGGAAACTAATATTTTCTAAATCTATGTGACTCAAGGAAGAGTGGTAATGAGAGACAATCTTAGCTGTCCCTAATTTAAAAGGAAGTAGTCCGGGTCCATTGTCAAGTGAGTCAATTGTTATCTCCTGTCCTCGGGTCGGATGTAGAGTCGTCAGCCAAAGTAGTATCCTGTAACAAGGTAGGATTCTTAGGACTTCGCTTAAGGCGAGATTTAGCTACAGGACCGCGTTTCTTCTTCGTATAGATGTGAATTGGAAGATCTGCGAGTACAGTGTCCTGTGTATATCGCGGGGCTAACTTCTGTCGGGATGCCATAGGATTGCGTACAAAGACTTGTTGGTCAGGGGTGTAGCTTTTCTCGGGTTCTCTATCTTTATTACGATATTTAGTCAGTTGTGTCCGGTCATGTAGGGAGGTCTGGTTGATAAGGTCGTATACCTGACTCATGCGTTTCCTATGGTCTTGAGAGTATTGTTGAAATAAGTGTTCGGTTAAGTCAATATCTATTGGGTCTCGAGGGTCAAAATGTCCAGTTATCAAGTCTAAAGGTCTACATCTGGTAAAACTATGGATAGAACTATTATACGCTAGGATAGCATAAGGCATGAGATTAACTACCGGTTCATTTCGTTTCTCTAACTTTAGTATTCTAAGGTGTTCAAGGATTGTAGAATGAAATCTCTCTACAATGCCATTGTCATTAGGGGAATGTGCAAATGTTTTATGGTGCATTACCTTATGAACTCGACAAAATTCTAAGAAAATCTGATTAGAGAATTCAGGGCCTCCGTCCGTAACAATCGTTAATGGGACCCCGTGGTGGGTACAAAATACGAGTAGGGCTTGTACTACACTTAGAGCGGTGCTATCTCTGAGATGATATGCTTGAGCGTACTTTGAGAAAGCGTCTACGATGGTTACGAATTTCTCAGTTTGAGCTGTAAAAAGGTCTAAGTGAACAATTTCGAAGGGTTTACTAGGGGGTGGAACTATGTTAAATCTCTGCTTAATAGGATGACGGTCGTATTTAGCCTGGCCACAGATAGTACATTCATTTATGTACTTAGAGATATGTTCTTTCATCTTAGGCCAGTAGTATTTAGATGATAAGGCTAAATAGCACTCGGTTATACCACGATGGTTGGTTTTACCTTCGTGATATTTTTTGATAATATCTTGTTGACGTAAGTAATCTTTTACGTTCTCTAATTCTACTTTAGTTAAGACCATGTTCAAGGAAGAGCTCTTAAAGTTATCCTGAATTATGGGAATGATATTATACATGGCAAGAGGGGGATGAATTATTATACCGGTTTTGACTTTAGGGTTCACATATTCTTTTACTGCATTTATTACGTCATTGGTCAAGTTAGATTCAGAGAGTTGGATGGTCGTTCGGGTATGTGTTTCAAAGGGCTTAGTTACTGTCGGTCGTTTCTTAATGTCACCTACAAGTACAAAACAGATTTGTCTACTGAACCTATTTAAGGGGTCATCGGTTATTGGGACTTCCAGAATAGGGGATTCCTTACTAGTATGTATAGTTTCTGTGTCAGAGTTGTCAGTAGGGGCTGTTAGGGCTATTACGCACTGTCGACTAGTCGCCGTCGACTCAGTCCCTCGGCGACCGAAACATGGGAAACTAGGGCCGGAGACCGAGCCGAGCGACAGTATTCCAAGTACATTCGTGCAGAATGGACGTTGAAGAACTTGCAATAGTAGCGGCGCTACTAATTATAAAAAGAAAGAAAAATAAAAAAAAATCAAAAGAGTATTGGGTGCATCCTTTGTTAGAAGAACGGAGGTCAAAGGGAATGTTTAAAATATTTTATGAAGACGTTAGAAAATATCCTCGTAAATTTTTTAATTATGCAAGAATGTCTGTGAGTTCGTTTGACGACTTATTGTGTCTTCTAAAACCACATATAACTGGCATAGATACAAATATGCGACCATGTATTTCTCCGGAAGAAAAACTTTTTATAACACTAAGGTAAGTGACAATTCAAATAAAATTCATTCCTAACATTTATTTTTTACGGGATTTTAACACAATTTACATTACATTCCCGGACACATCTATCGGCCAAACCTAGTGTTTAAAGTGTTAACAATCCCTAGCTAAAAATAAATGTTAAGTGGTGCAATAAGTTTTTATGCAGTTTTTTACGAAAACGATGGCCAGTAAATCAGCTTCACACCTGCAAAAACTTATTGCTCCTCCTAACATTTATTTTTAGCTGGTCTCCAGTCAAAACTTAAAACTCAAGGTGGGCCGATAGATGTGTCCGGGAGTGTGTTTAGAGTTACAGATAATGCCATCCACGAAGACGCGCGATTAAATTTAAATAGAGCATCTTTCGTGCTGTTCATAATACTCTTTCCTGATTAGTCAATTTCTATTAGTGTGCGTTTGCATTCATCGATAATTAGCGTGTATCGACAGATGTTTAACACATGCGGAAGATAGCACACATGCATTTGAACAAAGAGTGGGGCGCGTCTTCGTGGATGGCACTATCTGTAAGTCTACTCTTCGATGACATAATTTAAAAATATACGGTAAATAATTATAAAACATGTATTTTTTTAAAGTACTTAATGAAATCAATATTATAAACGAACGCACAACAAAAGGAAATATTCAAAATAGATCCAAAATGTCAGAATCTTGCGAGGTATTTGAAGTGACAGTAGAAAATCGCGACTCTGGGCGTTCACGTTCTGAAGGAGTTGAAGTTGGTAGCGTATAATAATGTTGTGCTTCAGGGCGTGATTGTTGACTTGGTGCTGTTGAACGCCCGGCCCCCGGTGTGAAGTAACCACGCTCATACTCGTACTCATTAAAATTTCGCCACATTGTGTTTGGATACATATTATTTTGAGTAGAGGATCGGAATGATTCGATTACACTGATTAATTGAATTTTCGCAGCTGACTTTTGTGCTCCGGAATTGCCCTAAATGATGATAATAGGGACATCAGGAACATTCTGTCCTCATCTTGTTCCAAAATATCCTCCTTATTTTTGCGAGTTTCAATACACTTGTTTAATGTGGTTAACAGTTCGCTTGTGCCATCATCTGACGTTTTTTTCTTTTTTTTTCCGACTATATTTTCTCTCGAGTAAGGTCCTAAAGGTTCTTGATCATTTGTCAAATGTTCTTGTTCAGCAATGTTACTCTCTGTGTTCAAATTACCAACGGTATTCTTCAAAAATAACAGCTGATTATAATAAATATAGGGAGTTTTATGGGAAGCAGCAGATCCGCTTTTAGTATTTTTTAATCTTCGTACTTCTCGCGAAAAGCAGCTTCTTATATTTTTCCATTTTTTTTGAAGTGAATGACCTGTAAATAATGTATATATTTAAATTATTTTTTAATTCCAGATATCTTGGAAGCGGTTGTAAATTTGTAGATTTACATTACTCATACAGACTTGGGATTTCAACTATAGCTGAAATAATAAGAGAAGTTTGTCATTTTATATGGGTTGTACTAAAAGACACGTGTTTACCGCAACCGACAAAAGAAAATTGGCTAAAAATCGCAAAAGATTTTCATTTACGGGCCAATTTTCCAAATTGCATAGGTGCCGTAGATGGTAAGCATGTAAGAATTATAAAACCATACAACAGTGGATCATTGTGTTATAATTACAAACACTTCTTTTCTGTAATTTTGCTTGCCATTTGTGACTCTGACTATAAGTTCATATACATAGACGTTGGTTCCTATGGAAAGGATTGCGATTCAACTATATTTACAAATTCAACGTTTTATCAAAAGCTAATGAACAATGATTTGCAAATACCCGAACCTAAGCCCATTTCATCGACAAACCCTATACCAGTACCGTTTGTTATTGTGGGTGACGAAGCATTTGGACAAACTGACAAAATTATGCGACCGTTCGGTGAATCAAATTTAACAACAAAGAAAAAAATATTTAATTATAGGCTTTCTCGTGCACGACGCCATATTGAATGTTCATTCGGCATATTAGCAAACAAGTGGCAGATTTTTCACAGACCTATCAACGTGAATTTAGATCTAGTATCATGCATCATCAAAACATGTTGCGCTCTTCACAACTATGTCCGAGAAAGAGACGGATATAAATTTGAAGATACCCTGAGCATTCCTGGCTTTGAAGAAGTCCCAAACGGTTTCCAAAGAGCTACGCGACGTGGTGCATCATACAGAGATGTATTTGCTGATTACTTTACAACTGAGGGTCAATTATCTTGGCAGATGAGCAGTATTAATTAATAAAAAATAAATGGCATTTCTTACTTACCTGAGTTTTTTTTTTCTTCGTCTGATAATTCTTCACCTCCAAATAACTCCACTATTTCTTCCCACTGTTTTTTCTTCAAATCCCGATTAGCATATTCCTCACTTTGTAAATCCCAAATAGCTTTTCGGGATTGTATTTCCGAAATAAATTTATCCGTGTCAAAACTCATTGTGCGCGGCCGTCCGGTCGTTACGACAGTTGCTCGCAGTGTGAATGAGACAGGTTGTTGCCGTTCCGCCAACGGACGTGCGCCGCACTGCTGTCGCACGACTTTGCGTCGAGACATTTTGTATGAAAAATCATAACCGACCGTGCGCAGTACGATACCCGGACTGCAGCAGTCCGGCACCAATCGTCTAAATTGAAAGCGCCCTAACTTCTGTCGGGATGCCATAGGATTGCGTACAAAGACTTGTTGGTCAGGGGTGTAGCTTTTCTCGGGTTCTCTATCTTTATTACGATTTTCAGTCAGTTGTGTCCGGTCATGTAGGGAGGTCTGGTTGATAAGGTCGTATACCTGACTCATGCGTTTCCTATGGTCTTGAGAGTATTGTTGAAATAAGTGTTCGGTTAAGTCAATGTCTATTGGGTCTCGAGGGTCAAAATGTCCAGTTATCAAGTCTAAAGGTCTACATCTGGTAAAACTATGGATAGAACTATTATACGCTAGGATAGCGGATGAACCGGTAGATTAACTTCCGGTTCATTTCGTTTCTCTAACTTTAGTATTCTAAGATGTTCAAGGATTGAAGAATGAAATCTCTACAATGCCATTGTCATTAGGGGAATGTGCAAATGTTTTATGGTGCATTACCTTATGAATTCGACAAAATTCTAAGAAAATCTGATTAGAGAATTCAGGGCCTCCGTCCGTAACAATCGTTAATGGGACCCCGTGGTGGGTACAAAATACGAGTAGGGCTTGTACTACACTTAGAGCGGTGCTATCTCTGAGATGATATGCTTGAGCGTACTTTGAGAAAGCGTCTACGATGGTTACGAATTTCTCAGTTTGAGCTGTAAAAAGGTCTAAGTGAACAATTTCGAAGGGTTTACTAGGGGGTGGAACTATATTAAATCTCTGCTTAATAGGATGACGGTCGTATTTAGCCTGGCCACAGATAGTGCATTCATTTATATACTTAGAGATGTGTTCTTTCATCTTAGGCCAGTAGTATTTAGATGATAAGGCTAAATAGCACTCGGTAATACCACGATGGTTGGTTTTACCTTCGTGATATTTTTTGATAATATCTTGTTGACGTAAGTAATCTTTTACGTTCTCTAATTCTACTTTAGTTAAGACCATGTTCAAGGAAGAGCTCTTAAAGTTATCCTGAATTATGGGAATGATATTATACATGGCAAGAGGGGGATGAATTATTATACCGGTTTTGACTTTAGGGTTCACATATTCTTTTACTGCATTTATTACGTCATTGGTCAAGTTAGATTCAGAGAGTTGGATGGTCGTTCGGGTATGTGTTTCAAAGGGCTTAGTTACTGTCGGTCGTTTCTTAATGTCACCTACAAGTACAAAACAGATTTGTCTACTGAACCTATTTAAGGGGTCATCGGTTATTGGGACTTCCAGAATAGGGGATTCCTTACTAGTATGTATAGTCTCTGTGTCAGAGTTGTCAGTAGGGGCTGTTAGGGTTTCGGAACCTACTGCTAAGTGAGACTTTTCAGATACATTTACTGCAATAGACATAGCGTCCTCGTTGTTAATTTCAATGCGGGACAAAGCGTCGGCGTTGGTGTTCTGTTTGCCTTGCTTGTATACTGTTGTAAAATTATATTCGCTCAACTTAAGTCTCCATCGGGTGAGTCTGGAACCTGGCTCTTTAAGGCTCATAACCCATTGCAGGGGTTTATGATCTGTAACTATTTAAAACTTTCTCCCAAATAAGTATGGAAGAAAGAATTTAGTAGCCCACACCATAGCTAATAACTCTTTCTCAATTACACTATAATTAATTTCAGTAGAATTTAAGGCCCTAGAGGCGTAGGCAATGGGCTTGTCGTGTCCTATGGGTCCTTGGGAAAGGACAGCACCTATGGCAAAGTTAGATGCGTCAGTCGTTAGTACAAAGTCCTTAGAAAAGTCTGGGTACTGTAAGATAGGGTCATTAGTCAGTAGTGATTTACACTTTTCAAAACAGTCAATGTACTTAGGGTCATTAAAGGTGATCTTAGAACCTTTTTTAAGACATTGCGTCATAGGTTTTACAATGCGCGCAAAGTCTGGAATAAACTTTAATATCCTAATAATCCAAGAAAACGTTTTATCTCGGTGGCTGTCTTAGGAATGGGAAATTTCTGGATTGCGGCGATCTTGTCAGGGTTAGAGCGGGCGTACACGGACTGCTCGAGCAGTTAACGATTGAGCGACGTACACGGACCGCTCGAGCGGTCGGCGTTGACTGCTTGAGCAATCGGTTGTTGACTGCTCGAGCTGTCGCTACTAACCGCTCAAGCAGTTGAATTTCTACCGCAGTCTAGTCATAGATTCTGACGAGGAAGCACTGCTTTTGCTGCTTCTGCTCAAGCGGAGATGACGGCGGCGAGAAAATTTTGGGTTCATCCAATTTTGGAATTAAGAGAACAACATGGACAATTCCATCATTTGTTTATGGAACTTAGAAGTGATGAAGAAAAATTTTTCAACTATTTTAGGATGTCAGTGTCTTCGTTTGATGAAATGAATAATATACTAAGGTCTAAAATTAAACGTGAAGACACAATCATGAGGAGAAGTATCCAAGCAGAAGAAAGACTAGCAGTAACATTGAGGTTCGAAAAATAAATAACAATTATTTAAATTTTTATTCATTAAAAATATTGGAAATTAAATCATCAGACATTACTGAAGATGATGAAAGGTCTTCAAATTGAGAGTTTTGGTCATCAGCCGCTGATGTAGAGGGCCAGTCGCTGATTTAGAGGGGCAAGTCGCTGATGCAGAGGTAGAGATGCCAGTATTATAACCATATTGTCCACGGTAATCATTAAAGGTGAATACTGTGATGAATATCCCCTGTCACCGTAACTCGCAGGATATGTGTGATTTGTGATCGCTTTAAAGTGTTTAATTACGTTAAGTATTTCTGTCTTAGCATCTAATTTATACTGCTCATTAATTTTTTTAAACTCGCCAAGTAATGACAAAGAACAATTTATCTTCATCTTCATTAACAATGCGCGAATTCTGTGATTTTTCATCGAAGCGTTTAGCTAATTTTTCAATTAAGACGTTCTCATCTGTGATTGTAGTATTTAATTTTCGTTTGTTTCTTTCTTTGTTTATTTTAATCGCTATAAAAGTGGGTATTCTCTGAAATATATTTTGAGAATTGAGACTTAAACCCGTTAACTGAGTTTACATTTTTTATATGAGTTGGTAAGGGTCAATTCACACGTACCACAACCACACCACGTCGAAGCGACAAAATGTGGTCAAGCTGTGGTTACGGGCTCCCACACAAAACTGCGATGCGATGCGATGCGATGCGATGCGAATTCGCATCGCAGGAACTTGCGATGCGAATTTCTGCGATACGATTTAGTGCGGCAAACCGTTTGGTAGGGCGACCATTCCTTCAAGTGTAGTCAGCCGTACTGGACGTGTTTTTAGGAAGCTTAAGATGGATCGCAAAAAGATTATTGCACTGCTGTTATTGTTAAATAGATATAAAAGAAAAAGAAGATTCTGGGTTCATCCATTTATTACGATTATGAACTCTGATGAGAACTATTTTACTCAAAAGTACTAATGCGTTGAGAACTGAAGAAGATAATTTTTTTTAATTATTTTAGAATGAGCATATCTTCATTTGAAGAGCTTTTGAGTTTATTATCACCATGCCTTCAAAAACGATCGTACAAGGGAAGAATTCCTGTTATGCCTTTGGAAATGCTGGGACTGACTATCAGGTAAAGTAAAATAAAATTTATTTATTGACATTTTAATTGTTTTTTTTTGCGAAAAATCAAATTTGTGATTATCAGCAGTTAATAGTAATTAATATTATGTAAAATCAAACTCTTCTTCCGTTGACAAAGCGCTTTAGGTAGAATAATTATCACTAGGTGAATTAATTTGATTTTCCCCTGCATTTGATGATTGTTCGTGTGATAAATGTGGGCGTGTCGGTGGTGTTTGGTTTGCAAAATGTTGAGTTTGATAGCCTGTGTAGCTCTGGTAGTTGCTAGGCTGATAGGAGGAACTATAGAGTGGGTAGCCTTGATATGCCGGTTGAAGTAAGTCTGTTAAAGTTTGGAGAACACGACTTTGAAAAATTAGTGTTTTGTTCTCATCCAATTTTTCCAGAGACGGTAGAATTCCCTTAAAAAAAGACAAGTGCCTATTTTCCGGTTCCTTTATAATGTTAATAATTTCATCTTCAAACTCGTTTGCCTTTCTTTTTCGCGGCTTCTGCTGGTATCGTCTTGGAGATTTTTCAGATCTTGCTTGATTCTCTTTTCCAGGTGGTGCTTGCATTTCCGTTTCATTAATGCTATCTGTTGTCTCATTTTGTATTTTTTTTTAAGAAATAATAACTGCTTGTACAGATGGTATTCTTTGGTAGATTTTGCTCCTGTTCCAGATCGCTTTTCGTCTTTAAGTTTCTTTACGTACTTTTTAAAGGTATCGCTGATCCCTCTCCATTTTTTTAATACTTCATTACCTGTAAATTATACAAAACTAGCTGACCCGGTGAACTTTATTCCACCTTAAAGGCAATAATCGCATTATCACATTTTTTTAATTTTTAACTTAGGGTAATTGTAAATAAAAAAGATATAATTATTCAATTATTCTTTATTTGCCATTTATTGTAGCACCTTGTGATAAACGATATTTTTTGTTTTTTCATTAGGCGCGAAAACAAATAACGCGAAACGTCTTCCGACACGTGAACATGCCACATATAATTGGCCATGGGAAAAACATGGGTGTTCGAGATTAAGACCACAAACTTTCAACGATTGGCCTTGTGACTTATTTATAGTCATGGCGAATGCTAGACGGATCGGAAATTGAAGCCGTTTAAACTGAAATGGCATGTCGGTTGGGATCATCGGGATCCTCGGAATCCATCTTCATTTGTTAGACAGTCAATAGATTTGAAAGAATGCAGTGTACCAATGATGTCATCCTGAATTATGTAATTTAAGTCATCTACATCTTTATTCTTAGCTGCCAAAATTGCTCGACTCACTCAACCATTCATTATTTTTGAGGTTAGTCATGATGTTTGGGAATACTTTGTTGATGAGTTCGTTTTTGATGAGACAAAGTTACAAAAATTCGGAGGAAATGAAATCAATCCGCTCGATTCGTCGACGGGTACTCGACCATTGCCGATAGTTAGCAATTGCTCAGAGAAACCTTCAGCAGATGTATCGTTCAGCAATGTAACTCTCATGTTTGTTGTTAGCTGAAGTTTCTTAACATAGCGCCATAGATTCGATGATTTAAGGCAAGCGTTTATTTCGTCAGCAGCAGTCGATCTGGGAATTACTGGCAATGTTTGGCGGAAATCACCAGACAGTAAAATCCAAAACATCTCGAGTCATTACGTAGATCTTTTAACGTTTGGTTAAGTGCTTCCAATGCACGTTTGTGCGCCATTGTGCATTCGTCCCAGATGATGATCTTCGATTCTGATAAAACTTTGGCCGTAGCGGAGCGCTTTGTAATGTTGCATGTTGGTTCTTCAATAGATTGAAGATTTAACGGCAATTTCAATGCAGAATGTGCCGTACGACATCCTTCTAGCAATGTGGCTGCTATACCAGAAGAAGCAACTGCAACCGCAATGTTGGTTCTTGCACGAACAGTGGCTAAAACTACTGACATGAGGAATGTCTTACCAGTTCCACCAGGGGCATCCAGGAAATATTAACCACCGTTTCCATCATCAATTGCCTTCATTATTGTATCATAAACTTCTTTTTGTTGGGCATTCATCAGGGGTACATTCGTTTGAACTACTTAATCTAATTCCTGGTGATCATATTCACGTTCCCGTTCCAATTCTCGATTAAATGCGTCATTCATTTCACAATTTGGCGCTGGCATTCCTAACCTGACTAATAAACTACCGCACATGAGATAACACATGTCTTCGATCAAGAGCAAGGCCCGATTATGTATCTCTTCATTCATTTCAAGATCGGAATTTCCTGAACTGACACGAATTTGATGTAAAATATCTTCTGCCATATTGTCCTTGTATTTGTGCCACAGGTTAGATGTGTTCGATGGAAAGCATGTCGAAATGATGATAGCAAATAAGGTACGTATCTGACTTGGAGATGCAGAGATAATGGCTTCAACGATTGTAGTATCCCAATGGGTATCGTTTTCTAGTAACTTGAGTTCTTCACATGCAGCACGATATGTTGGAAATATTGTACCATTAACAGTCCGTAGTGACTCAAATGACGTTGGCCCATGCACATTAACCAACAACAATCGCAAATAGAAGCATTCATCATTCTTAGGATGAACTGTATATATACGACCAAGAGCATCAGTGGAACGCACATCCGGATAACCAGGAACCACATCGCCTTGCTTCCGTCGTTGAAAATTCTTCAATGAAGCATTCCAAGTGTAATAACGTGGCATCTCCGAGTAAAGCAAAGTTCGCGCAAACGCATCGCTCTGGCAGGTCGCAAAGAAACTGGTCAATGTTGTTGCTGGAGGTGTTTCAGCACGTTGAGCAACATTCGAAGACGTGAAATGTACTCGTTGGCCATTCTCCAGATGCACCGCCAAATGCACCACAGTAGGGTGACGTTCGTGTATAGGGAATGAGAATATACGCCAAATCGCTTCATTGCAGTTCACATACCGGTCTCTTCACTGTCTCCTGTTGGTTGAAGTCAAATTTACTGTCTCTAAACACAACCAAAACAAACTACATGCCTTTTTCCATCTATAATCGAACCCAGCCAGATAGTAACTATAATATTACAGTTCATGTTTCCAATAGCATTTGATGAGCCGGTTGGCGTGGTTGGTAGATACTTGCCTTTCACGCCGAAGGTTGTGGGTTCGATTCCCACCCAGGACAGACATTTTGTGTGCATGAACATGTCTGTTTGTCCTGAGTCTGGGTGTAATTATTTATATAAGTATGTATTTACAAAAAGAAAATTAGTATATGTAGTATATCAGTTGTCTGGTTTCCATAGCACAAGCTTTGTACAAGCTTAATTTGGGATCAGATGGCCGTGTGTGAAAAATGTCCCAGGATATTATTATTATTATTAAATGTGAGGATTGTAATAACTGCTCCATGATCAAACGAGTGAACTCTTTCAAGTACCTTGGTGTGTTAATAGATCAAAGACTATCATGGGATGCACAGCTAGAAGCTATAGGATGTAGATTGCGTAAACTAATTTGGATATTTAAGATGTTACGCCACAAAGCCTCTTGGGCCTTATTACATAAAATATATAAAGCTTTGGCGCAGTCAATATTGGAATACTGTATTCCTGTATGGGGAGGAGCTGCTAAATCTAAGTTCATTGAAGTTGAGAGAGCGCAAAGGCTTTTGCTAAAAGTTATCCACTTCAAGCCATATCGCTTTTCAACGGACACGCTATATTCAATGAGCCAGATACTGACTGTCAGACAAATGTATATCCAACGTATCATTCTTAAAGCTCATAAATCATTAAAATTCATTAAATCTAATTCATTAAATAGAAGAATAAAACATAAAATTGCTGAAACGTATGGTGCTAAGACTACTTTTGCTAGCAACCAATATATAACACGTTCTGCCTACCTTTATAATAAAATTAATAAAATTCTAAACATATATCCCGAACAATATTTTAACGTCAAACAGAAATTATTTGAATGGTTAAAAACAAAAACATACGATGACACCGAATTAATTCTGTTGCATAAAACATAATCTAATCTACTGTAATCTACACATACACCCACCTACACATACACACACACACACACACACACACAAGTAAAATTCATTTTGATATAATGTTAGTTTACCTACTGATTGTGAGTTTTAGTATATAGTAAGATATTGTTTATTCTTTTTAAGAACATGGACAGAATTGTATGTTATGGAAGAGCGGGTCCTTCTGTCACGAGTATTATATTATACTCACTAGAGGGTCCCAACCTTTATTTGCTATGTACAACTTGATAAAGAATAAACTATTTTCATTTTTCATTTTCATTTTTTTCATACCGACCAACTTGATAGCGCGCAATTTCATCGTTCGTATTGGAGGCTTGGACGCCAAAAACCGCCATATCGCTGCCTTTCGTGACATTTTTGCAGATGTATTTAATAAATTTTACTGAATTGCAATACTCAACGTTACAATGTGTCTTGAACGTTTTGGAAATAAGTGGAGAATATGGAACAATCCAACTGTTGTCGACCACAAAATCTATTCTTTTAACTTTTGTGGTAATAGTTCGACCGTTATCATCCGGTGATCGACGCCGATACAGTGGATAACCATCGTTGCCAGTGACGGTATCCGCTGTTAATTTCCGTGGATATCGTTTGGAACACTTGCCGTCGATCATGCAAGGTGATTGAGGATTAATAGCGCCACATGGTCCATGAATCATATTTTTGATTACAACATCATGTAGGTCTGGATCGGCTTCGTGATCAGGAATCTCGGCACATATGATATTATATATTTGGTCTGGTTGAATTCTTTCCACTAACCAAATAAGAATGTGTGCGTGAGGCAGGCCTCTTTTTTGCCATTCGATTGAATAAATCCAACATCGAGTTTCTCCAAAGACGCGTTATTTAACAATAAAATTCATTAGGGGCCGCATTTTTTGCCTGAATACACGTGCTGTGATGTCGTGTCGATCACTCGGTGTTTGTCCGGGAAGCAGCAATTGAACAATTTCTATCCACTTTGGATTACACGTAAAAGTAATAAAGAGATCTGGCCGACCGTAATGACGAACATATATCATTGCATCTTGCGCATATTCATGCATATGACGCGGACTACCTATATACGTCGCCGGCAGAATAGTTAATCGACCAATATCAGCTGCATTTGATTCTGTACTAATTGCATCACGTAGATGGATATACTCATCAGAACGCAGTTTGGCTTGGTTCAACCGAATGAAAGTTAAACGCTCCGTTTCAATCTTGACGTACATATCCACACAATACTGTTGAAACAATCGACGAAACCGCAGTAAATAGTTGTCAGAATTTTGACGAATCATCAAACGATATGCGTAATAATTCATCGAGCTAACCTTCTTGGTAGTTTCTTCACCTGAAATTAAAGCAGTAGAATTAATATTTCGTATGTAATACTAACATATTTATAATTACACTGAAACATTGTTTTAAAGATTAATTATATTATAAAGTTCATCAAGAGGTACGTAAACATAAATTTATTATTACATTAAGTAAATAAAACGATACGTAATAATTGTAAGGACCGTAAGTTTATAATAAAGATTCTAAACGTTTAAAAAAATTATAAACAATGAATATTGTTATTAATATAGAGGAATTTGGGTTAAACTATAACTAACCTACAAATATTGTTACTTGAATTCTCCTTACAATTATACTTATACACATATTTAGAACAACTATTAATAAGTAAAATGAATTTCCGAACACTTTATATTCTATATTTAAATTATTGTTTATATTTCCTGTTTATAAAGTTTAATTTAAAATGAAGTGACTTTCATCTCAATTCAAACTTATGCTTAAATTATTGTATATCCTAATGATGTTTGTATTTCAATATATTATAATAATATGCATGTCTAATTGAGTTCAATGCATGATCACTTCTTTCCTATAATGTTAGTAATAAAAACTGGTACTGCCTATTTTAGTTCCTCTGCGTTTACACTTGGGGCGCTGATAGGATTTGTATGAAAAGAAAACCGAAAGTAAATTACTTAAGTTAACTGTCAAACTCGTACTAAGGGTAATGTAGTGCCTTACATTGGAAACCCAAACCAAACACTGTAAAACATCATGCTGTAATGAAAATTATGATATTGATACTCACCATTCAATGGATTTATCATTTTGATATTAAAATAATATCCATCTTCTCCATTCCAAAACATCAGCGGGTATTGTAATGTGTCATATGAACGATGTGTTTCAGATATTTGTTGCAGTTGTCCAGTATCGCGACGTTTAAGCACAATATCTCGTGATTCCAAATTTTCACCAACAATCAGAATGGCAACCTCATCTATTGTTGGAGCGTTAAATGTGCGCTCGTGTGTTCCAGATGGTCGTTTATCCGCTCTGATCACAACTTTGTAGTCATCATTTGGCATGCGCTCCAATGCACTCTTGAACAACCTGACCAACGCATGATGTTCTTGAAGCAGTTGTTGCAGATCTTGAAGAATTGATCTTTTCGTTGCTGTATTGATCTCTTGACGTCGATCAAGTTGTTCCTCTGTGTTGCCCTTGAAGTATATTTGTAAAAATTTATGCTGTCCATCATCGAGAGTTTGCAATAATCCAATTCGATGGTGAATCTGTCCTTGTATCTACAAAATAAAAAACAGTCATTATTACTTTACAAACACTACAGGAATAAATACAAGATGTTATTATTCTACTGTATTGTGTATAAGTACAAAAACAAATAAATACCTTGAATATTAATTTTAGCTTAAATAACACACGCGATTAAGTCCCGTAATACTAAAATCAATATGAGTGATAATCATGAAGGTTTAAATAAATATAAATACCTTGAATGTCGGATTAAATCCTCGTTCTTCAATAATGTCTGCCCCAAATGAGGTCATTTGGAAACAACTATTGTATTTTTGGGTGTTTCCAAGAAAATGACGGGATTCGGGTGTTTCGCCACGAAGCAATGAATTTAATTGCTCAGGTGGCGGAGTCAATAATGGCAATTTCACTTTGCCATTAAGGCAGCACAATCCTGGCCGTTCTCCGGAAAACTTTAATGCGCCACAATACTCGCAAACAACGTCCATTGGCCCAATGCGAACGCTAGTATGCAAGCAGTAATCAGTCGTGCAATCGTATTGATACGCTGCCCGATTCAAATCAGTATTTGATGAATTTCTTCTTGTGCTTCGTAAATTATCTAGCTGTTGATCTCTGAGGTTTGCTCGACGATTTCGCATTGCCAACCGAGCCGTTTCACGGGCTGCCTCCCATTGCTCTTGTGAGTGAGAAGCACGTAGTCGAGCCATACTAAGGCGGCGCTCTTCACGTGCATTTTCTTGCTCTTCTTCAGTGCTTTCATTCGCAATGTTTCGAATTACTCTTGCATTACGGCTTTGTCGAGAAAGATTTGATCGTCTTGGTCTCGGCATGGTATTTTTATTGATGATAAATGGCACAGCAATACGATATTAAAAAAAATTAAATTAGAAGTTGAAGTTCGCTTTTCTTTCTTTTTATTAGAAACTTTAAACAGGCACAGAGTATTTATATTCCTTGTTTTATACGAATTAATCAACCTGCAAGACTTTTTTTTTTAATATTCTCAGCTGTCAGTGGCTTTTTGTTATATACTACCGGACTTTTTTAAAAATATGCTTAGCTGTCAGTTGCGTTTTGTTATTACATTTTTAACAAATGAACCGCTGACTTATATTTTGACTGAGTTGTTTTGTTATTACATGTCAGTTGCGTTTTATTATACCACATTTTATGTCACATCACACGGGAACGACGGGAACGGGATAAAAAGTATCCTATGTCCTTCTCACAGTTCTTAGCTACCTCCCTACCAATTTTCAGTCAAATTGGTTCAGCCCTTCTTGAGTTATAAATAGTGTAACTAACACGACTTTCTTTTATATATATATAGACTTAAAACTTAGTTAACTAAACACATGCACTAAACACATTTCTAACAATAACAAAGTCAATTCGTTAATATAGTCGACGATAGCAGAAGTGCGGAAAATAACAAAATTGCGTCGGGCGATAAGCGGAGGGAAGTCCCCAGTAATAGATAATACACGGAATACACCGACCGAAAACAAGCGACAGGAAATTCCCCGTTCCGTTTGATAGATGCACACACGGGTTGATTGATCGTAGTGTTGCCAACCTTATGATCGGATTTTTGTAATTCTAGATAATTTTTTTTATTGACAATATCGTCTATTGGTTTCATTTTGTTGGGGCCCTCTGTATTCGCGGGGCCCTGGGCTGCAGCCCAAAAAGCTCTGGAAGGCTCTGGCTTCTTCTAATCAATTTACTCACTGATATCAAGTTCGTAGCAACACTCGGCACACATAACATTTCCTTTACTGTGATCGACTTTTTGTTTTTTGACGTGACTGTAACAATATCAACATCACCCGAGCATAACACAGGCATCACTGCTCCATTGGCTGCTGTAATCTCCTTTATACTCATATTTTCTGATGTGTTCCGAATATTGTTTACATTTGAGGTTATGTGCACACTCGCACCGGAATACAAATACCGATAATTCTTTCCGAAATTTCTGCTTAAGAAAACGGCAGTAAACACATTATAATTGTTTGTTTTTGAATCTTGAACTTGCGTACACTTATTTTTGTAGTGCCCAATCTGTTTACAGCTATAACACTTGATGACTTTGTTTTTGCTATTACTGACATTTGACGCTACGCCATCTTTGAACGAATTTACAGTTTTATTGAACGACTTCGATTTTTGACGAATGACACGCTGGCGTCCTTTAGTACATAACGCTGTTTCCGTCGAATCTTCATTTCCTTTCATGTCTAATAATTTTGATTTTACAACATCCGCCGTAATGGCGATCCCTGAATGCTCGATGGCCATTAGCATTGGAAAATATTTTTCGGGCAAATCCGCCAACATTAGTTAACCAATCCATTCATCGTTCACCAAAATACCAGTTCTTGATAATTTCTGCCCCGTTTCAATAATTTGAGTAATGTAACTTGTCATAGAATCTGAAGTTTCGAGTTTTTTTTTTTTTTTTTAATGTATAGGCTATCGCTTGACTGTTATCACACCTGATGGAAAGTGAGATACAGTCTAAGATGGAGCGCGCTTGCCTAGAAGGTGCCTATTCACTCTGGACTTGAAGGTACCCATATTGTAGGTGGTGGTGAAAACGGAGGCCGGGAGGGTATTCCAGATCTTGGCGGTGTGTATCAGAAACGAAGAAGCAAATCGTTTCGTACGTGTCTTAAATACGTCAACGTCAACCACGTACGGGTGCAGATCCTTTCGATGCCTCGCAGTTCTTTGGTAGAAAGGTGACGGGGGAAACAAAACAAATAGATCCCGAGCACACTCGCCGAAATATATCTTGTAGAATACCGACAGACAGGCAACCTTACGACGATGTTCTAAGGTCTGGAGTCTTGTAACCAGTGTCTGGTCGCCAATGAGTCTTCTAGCACGACGATCCACTGAACCCAAAGCATCAAGCTGGTACTTAGCAGAGCCGTCCCATAAATGGCTGCAGTACTCCATGCACGATCTGACTTGGGCTTGATATAAAATCAGAAGCTGTTCTGGTGTAAAGTACTGTTTGACCTTATTGAGGATACCAATTTTTTTACCAGCAATTTTAGCTTTGGATTCAATGTATTGTCCAAAGTTGAGTTTGGATGTTAATGTAACTCCTAGAAGCTCAATACTGTCGGTGATGGGTACAGATATGTATATAGTATGGAGGTGATTGCTATGGGTTGGTAGTTAGCCGGGTCGGTACGGCTATTCTTCTTAGGTACTGGTTGTACGTTGGCAATCTTCCAGGCTTTAGGGACTTGAGCGGATTTAAGAGAGAGGCGGTACAAGCGTGTTAAAACAGGGGACAACTCAGGTGCACAATTCCTCAGGACTATTGCTGGAATCCCATCAGGGCCACTGGCCTTATTCAAGTTCAAGGTGCGCAGAATTTTTAGGACTTCTCTTTGGCGAATTCGTATTTATAGCATCATTGAGACGCAAGGTGGTATGTTTGGCGGTGAGGCACTTCCTGCATCGAGACGCGAATTTTCGGCAAACAGGGCCGCTACTAAGTTAGCCTTTACTGTTGCCGTAAAGGCCAGGGATCCGTCAGGCTTCAGCAGTAGAGGCAGCGATGGACGACAGAAGTTCGTTTCAACCGTCTTGGACAGAGACCAGAATGCTTTACTACCACGGGGGTAGGAAGTTAATTTGGCTGCAAGACGTCTAGTTCGGTTGAAACGAGAGCCTTCTTGAGAACCTTCTTATAGGACTTGGCAGCAGAGTTAAAGGCTCTCTTCTTAGTCGCAATGTCCGGAGCTTTGGTGGTGCGGGCTGCTGCCCACGCTACAAACGCTGAGTTTTTACGGGCCTCAGCTGCGGCGCACTCAGCGTTGTACCACCTAGGGATCTTGCCATCCAGTCCAGATACGTCAGCATATGGAATAAAGAACACCATAGCCTGACATATCACTTCAGATATGGCTTGTTCGCAGCTCGACGGATCAGTGGAAGAGAAGCATATCTGCCGCCAAGGGTAGGATGCAAAAAAGTGTCGCATCTCGTTCCAGTCTGCCGACTTGTATCGCCACACCCGTCTGGTTCCAGTGGGACCAGAGTCCAGAGGGTGGAAGTTGAAGACCGACCTGATCACACAATGATCAGAAGTGCCCAAGAGAGCTGCAACTAACACTGAAAACCGGTCAGGGTGGGTAGCCAGCAGAAGGTCCAGACAATTAGGTGTATGACCGTCCACGTCCGGCACCCGAGTTGCTTCATGTACCAGCTGAGAGAGATTAGGTATATTGCGAATTTGAGCGCCTCTCCCGGCTTGGTCGGTGCTCATCAAATCCCCCAGAAATACCATTTGAGCAGTCGGGTAACGACGTTGGACGGCATCAGCTGTCACGCTGAGATACTCAAACATCCGAGTTGTCTCCTCGTCACCACTGCGCAACCTTTTGACGCAGGCGTATACAATCTGCTCCAAACTTGTATCCGATACGCCCCACATTACCGAAAAATCGGGTACCTCCAAGTTTCGGAGACGCTGGCAGCAGATGTCATTACGAGCGTACATACAGACCCCAGCACGAGGTTTGAAGTTGTGCTCGAGAGAATATCCGGGATATAATCTGGTAGATATAATCTGGTAGGTGTTTAACTCTTTGTAATGGGCCCTCTCGACACGCACCAATTCTTTCGCGTGTCTTGAGCGCTCTTGTTCCAGATTATATTTATGGCGGTTTCTGGAGTCCGAGAGGGTGAGTACCGTTTCGTAAAGCCCCTGTAGGGAGTCATGGACGGCAACTTTTGCTTCCCTTTTCATGTTCCCAGCTATTTCCAGCGCGTCTTTCCCCTTCTGCAGGAGCTCGTTTGCCACTCCCGTGACCAGGTCCATTTCGACTCCGGTGCCTCTTGTGGGTGTCGTATAAAGGAGACTTACTCTCCTGTTATACGTCGAAGCACCGGATCCCACTGACGAAGTCTCCAGGTCATCGATTTCCTCCTTCGACGTGTCCCGGAGTTCCAGCCGGTCCTCGGGGTGGTCGTGTACTATTTTTATTTCGGCCACGTTCGACTGTGACGGTTGTGGTGTTTTTTCAAGTGGGGATGGTGTTGGTGATTTCTCCTTTGTTGCTGCGTTCCTTTTAAGCACTGCCTGCCTTAAGGATTTTGGTCCGGCAGGGTCCGCAGCCTTGCGTGTTTTACAGACTTCGCTTTTCGATGACATATTGGAGCTTAACTTATATATGTATATTTAGAGGTATGTTGTAAGGGTGGTTTTAATGTGGGGTGGTTTTTGGGAGGACCTCCCTGAGACGGTTTAATTGAGCCGTCGCACGGAGGGTTTTGTTGAAGGGAAGGGTGGGTTCCCTGGATCCTCACCTGGCTGTGATGATGTTCAGCTTTAATCTGCTCCTCAGAATACGACGACTTGGGGCGGAGTCTTCGTTTGAGTCGCGTCCGCAGCGGCGTCCTACGTATATAACCTCGAACACGTGTTTTTTTACGTTGCCGCGTGCAGACCGCGTGGTTTTTAAGGTTATTTAGTTGTTTTATTAACCTTAATAACTCCGCCTGTTGTTATTCGATCTCTCGAAGGGTGTCTGCGGATAGGTCTTCTACCGCTCTCTTCAACTATTTAAAAATCTTCGATGACACACACACTTCCTTGGAGCTATTTGCTTGGGAGTTTGATGGGTTCTCCCTCAGGAACTGCTTGGAATAGAGCGCCACAAACACTTATCCCGGTGAATCACACGTTTATGTTTCACGCGAACTTGATTTTATTATTATCGGACCGGTTTTCGATTTTTTACGAATATTTTCGCGGAGCCGATGTTCTTTAGACGTTGTATAGGCGAGTACTGAAACCTCGTATATTAGAGAGATGCACTGAAAATGAGAGGTGGTGCAGCCTCTGTGAAATTTTCTTCTTGCTGTATTTATAACTCATTGATTGTGGGCGTGAATAGGTAAGGGGAAATGAAAGTTGTACGAGGCGCCGCATTTTGGACACCGTGACTTTTACCGCAGAGGCGGAGATGGTAGACTCAACTGGAGACCGCGGGGACGCCCGAACTCCCCTGGGAATCGCCACCGGGACCTCTCTCTGGTCGCCAACCAGCACGGTGGAAACCATCCCAGGATTTTTCGCAAGTTGGCGGGGCAGCCTTTCGTAGATGGCGAACCTACTAATTGGGCCCCCTACCAACTGCGGTCGGCCAGCGGTGCACCGTGCTTCGGATCCCGCTGCCCTCCAGATTGAGCCGCCCGGCGTCACTGTGACTACGGTCAGAACCTGTCACCAAATGCAGAGCACAACTATACAGACCCAATCCTCCATGGTAAGCTGCTGCAAACATCGCACCGGAACACGACGTGCTGCGCGACAATGTGAATCTAGCCACTTGACAAATCGCTATGGCGGTGCGGCTTTGTTCGCAGGGTGGTAATGCTAGCTACGGCCGGACCCTCCCACCTAGAATATGTTGCTCAATTAGCACCCCCCAGGGGCTACGTGTAGGGTAATGAGGGATGACACCTGTCTTTGGTGAGACCTACGGACGTGAGCAACTTTGACCACCAGATGATGTATTGATATTAAATTTTTCAATAACATAATTCTTCTCGAAAAACCGGAGTCAGCAAACATTTGTTGTAATTTCTGCCATAGTTCCTTAGTAGTGTTAGCGCTCTTAACATGTATATATAACGACGGATCTATAGTTAAAATCACCTTTCAGTTTCGGTACATTTGCAATAAACGAATTCGTACTAAAAGTATAAAAGTATATACAGTACCATTTCTGCTAACTACTGAGACTATAACTTTACAACTTTTTACTGACTCTAAAGTTAATCCAAATGGGTCTGTGCCTTTAACCTATTAGTAAGAAAATAAAACACGTTACTTCAACGGTGACTATCAAAGAACTAACCTATTTATTTTATACAGATTATAAACATATATTATTAAATTGAGTGTTTACACACTTAGTACACTATATGGTTAATAGATGGCGTTATTGGTTTTATTTGATGTATTAATTTTAACAGTAATTTATAGGACCTACCTCCACATGTTTTTGGATTAGTGGCACCAACGTTTCTGCAGATCTATCATTATCGGGACACACTTCTAATCTTAGGCCCGTATTACAGAACGACACTCAGTCGTGAATCTAGTTTTAAAACTAAGTAAGTTTAAAACTAAGTACAGCTTTTATTTTAGAATGACATTTAAAACGAGATTCATTAATCAGCACTCAGCTGAGTAGTTTCTAATTTTTGAATCATTCTTGATATCAGATCATGACTCAAGCAACGATTTGATCTGAGTTTATGTAAAAGCTGTCAAGAGCACTCTTGAGAATAGATTACAGAAAGTGACTCGTTAATGTCAAACGTAATAATGAATATTTTCGGAGATGTCGAATACTATGACAATTTATTTTTAAATAGAAGAGACGATATCCCACTAAAATACTTAGGAGATGCTCAAGATCCATACGCAGTAGACATTAGAAAGTTTGAAGTTGGATATAGATTTTCGCAAGAAACAGTAAAAAACTATATTTAACCGTTGATTCTTGGCGATCTGCAGAAATTAAACAGACGCGCGCTACCGTTAGCACCAGAATTGCAAATTTTGTTATGTCTTCGGTTTTATGCTACAGCATCTTACCAGGTAACTATCCAGGTAGCTCGTAGGTAGCTGTTCTATTGTTAATATAAATCCGAAATTCAAGCCATGCAATCGGTGATGTTTATTTTTGTTGCGTTTTCATCTAACAAAACTGTATATTTTTACAGATCATACGTAGTGACCTATTAAATATTAGCCAACCCGCAGTGTCAAATATTGTTACCAACATATCAAAGCTAGTGGCATGTGCCTTATTATTTAATATAGCACATCAAATTAATGACGAGACACCAACAGAAGAGGAAGGTCTCACGGAGGACTTATGACCCTGAACTCTTGGAGTCCCAAGAGGATTTACAAAACAATATTGGTAGCTCAGCTGATGGATTTGCCATTTATAATTTTGATTAAAAAATAATTGAATCCATTATACTCAATCAATATGCACCATAAAAGCTTAAAGACTCATACCCAATCTACTGACTGATTACTAACCACCTACCTACATGTTGTATATTGCTATTACTTGTACTCTTTTTACCTTTTTTTTCCTTTGTTAATTATTCAATATCTTAATTTAAATTTGTATGTAGGTGTGTCGTCAGCACATCGCCTTTTTAGTTTTATTTCATAATTGTTATGATCTCGTCGTCGAAGTACAACTAAAAAGGCGATGTGCTGACGCGACACATAAGCAATAAAAATATTTTTTACGTATAATATGTATTTAATTTTACCTTACAATTAAAAAATTTCAAACATTAAAAAAATAAGTGCCGACTGCATGACTGGACTGAAATATCAGAGAGATTTTTTTTTCTCCTACTGAAAATACCAATATAAAAATTTACTGGTCTTTGTGTACGGACTCTGCCCTGGCTTTGGCTTCCTTTAGTTTTTCTTTTAAAATATTTTTCTCTAGTTCGTGGATTTCTTTCTTATGTTTTAATGAAATTGCATGGATCTCATCTGCTCTCCTTTCTATGTTAATGTGCTCTTGTTTTAAAATTTGGACTCTTAGTTTTTTTTCATTGGATGAATATTCAAAGGATGTGGAAGACTGTGGTTGGTTAGGCTGCATTATATGATTTTCGGCATCTTGAATTGTGGATGGTGGAGGCTGGACTATTATTGACGGTGATGCATTTGATTGTAAAATGATAGAAGGGCTTGCATATTTAATATTGATTGGAGGTAAATTTGTAGACGCAGGGATATCTATTAATAGATAATAAAGAAAAAAAACAATCAAACAAACTGGCACTAAGGAATTATAAACTAAAACTACATTGAGCATCAAATTTATTAGGCACCTGTCGAGTCAGAATCAATAGCATTTTGTATTTCCAATAGGAGAGTTGGTACTATTTCTGAAATGTTTTGATCAATTTCGGCATCAGGACAAGGACCACCACCACCAGTGGCCAATCGGTATTGTCTTTCCCTTGTAGAAGCATCTCTCTGACGAGTTTTGAGATTGGTCCAAAGGCGGCGCAATTGTTCGCCTGATGCCTAAAATATAATATTCAAACCGAACACCTATTTATTCTTTGTTGCACGCTTACATATTTTAAGAAATAGCTTGTCGTTTTTACACACATTCAGTTTTTTTTTTTTCAAGTCAGTGTTTCAATCCGACAACATGAGCAACATAAATACTTTATTCTCTACGTAATATTTATATTGCTTAGGGTCAATTCACACGTACCACAACCACACCACGTCGCAGCGACAAAATGTGGTCAAGCTGTGGTTACGTGTGAATAGTGTCGCAGCGGCTTTTTGCAGTTGCTTTGTGGTACCGACAAAATGTCGATGTGGTTGCGTTGTCGCTGTCGTTGCGATGTGGTAACCACGTGGTCATGTGCAGTTATACTCCAGCTTTAGTAGAGGTAACACGGCTTGACTGAACGTAGTCATGGAGGAAAGATTGTTGTTGCTATCCTTGTTATGGCTTTTATTAATAAGAAGACGACGAAATCTGCGTATTCAAGCAAGAATACATTTGACTACTTATAATAATATACTGACTACTTAGAATAATGAGAAAAAGCATACCATCTGTTGAACGTCTGGCAATGACATTGAGGTGAGTAATTGTTTTTATAGTTAAATATTTTTAAGTGCTTAGAAAATATAATTAGTTCCATCTACCGGGACAGACTCACCGGGCTGATGAAATTAATTTATAAAATATAAAATACAGATGCAAATTAAGAGGCCGTACCTACCTGGTTTTGCTCGCGGCACTAGCGCCACTTTCATTAAAAACAAGGTATCTTTTTATTTAAGACATAAATAAAAATATCTTATTATTTTTATGAAAGTGGCGCTAGTGTTGCGAGCAAAACCATGTACGGCCTCTTAATTCATTAACAATAAAAAGTAAGATTATGATTGTGGGCACGTTTCATATAGTTTCCTATTATTACAACAGTATGCATGTACAGTTAGCGTCATATCGACCTACCCTTATCTGTAAAATTTCTGCAACTGAATTTTAAACGTATAGAGATCAACATCAGCTGTGGTGGGTGGGTCAGTGTGGTTTTTTCACTTTCGTAGGTCAATATGTCGCTGACTGTACGTTACGCACACGCCACGTATCCGGTCTGCTCAGGCCTTTATTATTACCTAACTGTGGTAGGGGGGATAGAAAGCGAAAACAAAGGGCATACTTAATATATTTTTATTTATTTTGTCATTCAAAAATCAACAGAGGTAGGTAATTAATCTCCGAAAATATCCGTTATAATCGGATCATTATAGTTTGAAGCCTGAGAAGAAACGCTGAGTGGAGATGCTGGCACTGAAACATCTCTTGGTGTGGATGTAGTACGCAAATTGCGAAGCTGTGGACCGCCTGTTTCCATATCCGGCCGATACCCAGACGTTGATGGTCGCTCGTACGGTTGGTACGCTGGTGTCGTATACCCCTGTCCATATTCACTGTAATTGTGTATGTATATTCACTGTATATTCACATGTATATTCACTGTATATTCACTGTAATTCAAATGTAATTCAGTTTCCAATCATCGCGAATGGTTTTAAATCTATCGTATAAAGATAGCAAAAAATTCATATCACTGTCACAGGACTTGTCAGGTTCCTGTGTACGAGTATGTGCAGTTACTTGATCGCTCAAATGACTTGTTATTTTTTTTATTAACCCATATTCTGCATCATCTTTTTTTCTTTGGATATATTTTGGTCTCTTCCAAACTTCAGAGTCACTCGTTTCAGTAGTATTATCGTCTTCATTATCGATTTGTTCAATGTCAGCTTTTTTGTTTTGTACTGGTAGAGACGATGTTGTATTTCGATTTTCAGACAATGGCTTTAAAAATAATAATTGACTAAAGTAGTAGTATCTCTTCGTACTACCTGCTGAACCGCTTCTTTGTGAATTTTGTTTTTTAAGGTCTCTGTTGAAAGAGTTATTTGTTATAAAGTTGTGCTCCATCGAAAGTAATATTTTTTTTTTTCAAATTTGGTTCTAATTTTTGGGATTTTGTTGTTGGTTTTTGTTTATTTCGTTTGTTGATTGCTTTTGAATAATTTTGGTGTCTACTATAGATTTCGAAGTTAATGAAATTGTTGTCAAGTCCGAAATAATAATACTAAAATTTACATTGTAATGCTGTCAGTCTGTCTAAATCCAAATAAAAGAAAAGATACACTCAAGGCACAGACATGGTGGGGATATTTTGGAAAAAAATATTGTCAACGTCAATATATTATCAAGGCCTGGCTTCAGTAATTTAGCAAGAATGTCTATTGTTTTTAAAAAATAAATCATCGGAGTCTTTAATATTTTATTTAGGTTATGGATGCTAAATGAGTGAATTATTTTATTAATTTTATATTTTGTCATAAATTGCGTTATTAGTGTATATATTGGAATTAATGGTGTGTCATAAAGGAAAGAGACAGCAGGATTTTTTATTAAATCTCAAATATAACAGGCATAACAACATTAATAAAATTTAATTTTTATTTGAAATGGGATACAGGCAATTGTTTCATTCTCAATTGGTTTTTCTTCAATAGTCTTCGATACACAAACATTTAACCCTTAACTTGGCAGAATTTTATTTTTTCGAATATAAAAATAATATTCATAGCACTTTACTTTAATGACCCAAGGGGTCTAGAAAAAAAAATTAAAAAAATATTCAAACTATCCCTTTAAAAAAACCACCCGTATCTTGTGGGATACATTGCCAAGGGCAATGTATCGCATTGATAAATATATTGCGCTATCAATGTATCTCTACAGATACATTGCAAAATTATCTATGACTTGATTATATAATTTATATGAAAATAAATATAAAAAACACGTTAATAATCAGTAGTTTGTACTATTTATTTAATAACAAAAATGGAACTTCAATGAAAAAATACAAAATCAGATTAATTTTAGACATTCATATTATGGAAATTGAAAAAACAGTTCCTATCCGGTAAGAGACACAGCCTCATACCACATTTGATGCACATAACAGTAGTCTGACCTTTGATACATAGTTTGCATCGTCCTTTGGACCCAAAAGTAGGGAAATTATTGTATCCATCATATTTAACGTCCGCAGTTGGCCTTACGGTACAGGGTGTTTTTATAATCTTTTTTGGTACTGGTGGTACAGAATCATAGTTTTTGAATGGCTGCTGTCTCCCAGAATGTAAGAGCCCTTGTATAATATGATGTCGAAACTTCTTTAAACTCAGTCGTTTTATGTTATCACGCCAATATGTCTGCGATACAAAATCCAGCTATTGTTCACGCACATATCTGACATTTGAGAAAATATCGGTAAGTACCATCGGTGGCTTTTCATCTCCGTTCTGTACAAAGCCACTAACATATCTGCAAGGTCGACTCCTCCCATATGTGCGTTGTAGTGCTTTATTATATTGGGACAGGGGACAGCAGCTCTCTGTTTTAAATCCTTATTGTAACGTTGTATAACTCCAACAGGAGTTTCAGAAACATAACTGCTTGCCACAGTAACCACTTTGTTGTCATGCCATTTGACAATACAGACTTTGTTTGTATTGCATACTACTCGTGAATAAGATCCGCGGCCTTTTTTTTTGAGGGCTTTATCAGGTATAAGCTTTTGTTCTGCACCACGTAGTCTATTTGACCTTATGGTGCCTAAGGAGAATATACCCATATTATATCGGAGCATATGTATTAGCTCTAGACTGGTGAAAAAAATGTCAAAGTACACAACTGAACATGCTGGATCAGGAATAGTTTTACATAGTGAGAAGACGACTTTTGCCCCAAAGCCCAAACTCATTTCTTCTGGTGAAAATAGGTGGTATCTGAAAGTGTCTTCACCTCCATATACGAGAAAATCATAAATGAAGCCCGAAACGCCAGCTCTAACAAATATTTTGTACCCCCATTTGCGAGGCTTGCTCTTTATGTATTGTTTTCGATTACCGGCTTTTTTGCCCTTATATGGCACCATCATTTCATCAATGCTGAACCTGGTTTCATGAGGAACTCTCAAAAAGTTGGCACGTACTTTTTCAATGAGTGGCCTAACTTTAAAATACCGATCACCGTCATCAAGCAGATTGTCGTTGAAGTGGATGTACCGTCGTATCTGTTGAAATTTTTTGAGTGTCATTACATCAGCTATTTGTGAAAATCTGAATTCCTGGCACCAATAGTCAGTGTAGGCCGGCATATTCACGATTCCCATTATCAAATTTATTGCAATAAAATCTTTGATGTCTTGTGTTGAAAAATTAGGAGAACGACCAATTGTTTGAGTTGAGTATAAATTGCTTTGCTCTGTAATCATGTTAAGGATGCCATCATCAAAGAAGTATTGAAAATATTCTAATGGTGTTTTTATGGTATCTGAAGGTAACTGTTTATCGTGTATTTCGGGGTTATGTTCAAATTTCTTGTTATTCCAATGGAATTTCAGTTGCTTTCTTTGTATAGGTGCAAGGCGCCTTACAGCTAGCCGTGGCTGTTTTGAGCGTGTATTTATATTTGACGGCGATGGTGAGGCTGCTACTATTGCTGGCGATGACTGGTGTTTCAGGCATTATTCGGTTAAATCTAGGCTTTTTATTTCGAATAACATTTACAATGGCAGTTGGTGAAGGAGGTATGACCGAGTGAAGAGAATCTTGAGTTGAAGAATCCAAAGAAATACTTTCAGACGCTGGTTTAATTGATACTGTAGGGCAGGAAGTGAGGTTGTTTTCATCGTCAGAAAGTATGTGAAGATTTTCAAGAGAAGAAGGAAGCGAAGGAGCAAATGAAGATTCAGTACTATCACGTTTTTGAAGATTAAAATTCTCGACTTCACTACTAGAATCCGAACTTTCTTCATCATTTGATGACTGACTGTGTTTTGGCACCAATGTGAGTATTTTGCTAGCTCTTGAAAGCATATGGACCTACAATTAATATACAACCTTGGCCAAAAGTATTAGGCACCCCAATTTTTGCCTTAAAATAATGAATAAAAACAATCTCTTAGTTCTAAACATATTTATTGTTTAATTATAATCATATTTATTGTTTAATATATATATAGGAATATAAAAAACTTAAAACCTAGTTGGTCCACCCTTGGATTTGATTACAGCACTGATTCTGTCGGGCATACTGCGTACAAGATCACTACATTCCTGCCTTGTGATGGCATGCCATTCCTGCACTAACGCATTTTCTAAAGCCGTTTTTGATGTGATGTTGTGCTCTTTGATCTTCCGCTTTAAAATGCCCCAAAGATGCTCAATTGGATTGAGATCTGGGGACTGGGCAGGCCAATCAAGTAGGTAGATGTTATTTTCTGCAAACCAACGCATCGTAGTCGCCGACTTATGAAAAGGTGCGTTGTCTTGCTGGAATACGACTCTGTCTAAGTTGGTGTCACCGTAAATACTCGTTAGCGAAGGCTTAAGTGCAGTTTCTAGTACTTTTATGTACTTTTCGCTGTTCATGCGACCTTCGCAAACAAACATTTCTCCAACACCATCAGCTGCCATGCAGCCCCAGATCATTATGCTGCCTCCTCCGTGCTTTACAGTGGGTACGACGCAGTCTGGATGGTATTCTTCCCCGACACGTCGCCTCACGAAGGTGACACCTGGTGTTCCAAATACCTGTAGGCGAAAGAAAAAAAAGTGTTTTTTAAATGATCTTAACTTTCACGATTGAAGTGAAAAAAATAAGTGATCATTCTTATTTATAACAAAAGCAGTAAAATAGGCTTACCTCAAAGTTTGATTCGTCAGACCATTCGTCAGACAAGGCAGCAGCAAGCTCCGAGGAAGTTTTCTTCCGATTTTTTATTGACTCGCGTACTAATTTTCTATCTTCGCGCTTCGTAGTTATTCGTTTTCTGCCTGTTCTGGGTTTATTAGAGTGAGAACCAGTCTGGGCAAATCGTTTTATTGCAGATTGCACCGCGCAACGCGAACTTTCCACCAAATTGGCGATTTCCTTTTGCGACTTCCCGTTTTCATGGAGCAGTTGTATTTTTATACGATTTTCTACAGAAATTTTACTTCTTTTCGGCATTTTTGAGTAAATTAGGAGTCAACGTAATCGCGTAAATGGAAATTGCAGCTTGTTCACTTGCATAGAAAATACACTATATACCGGAGATAGATGTGCCACTCGTGTTTTAAATTTTGTAAAATCAGTGTACCCAGGCTAAGAGATGGCGCTGTATTTCTTTTTTTCGCCCATTGCGTACTCGTCGCTAGATGGCGCTTATCATATTCAAATTGTTGGTAGGTATTTGATTGCATATTGATTAATATAATTTGTTATTTATTTGTGGATGGAAATTTTTATTCGTGTATTGTGTTCGAAGGTTACCTTTTTAATAAGACTAGGCATACCATGTTAACAACACGATACTCAAGTCTTGTTATAATAAGCACAGATATTATAATACTATAATAAGTAACTTTTGAATAGAAACATACACAAGATTTGCCTAATCCACAAATTATCAATGCAATAAAATATATTTATAAATAAATTAAACTAGATTCTATAACGATATCTTCCAATGCAAAATGTTAAAAAAGTGATTCTTAGATACCTATAAATGAAACGAAATTAAATATATTTATACGAAAAGTTTATTTCTTTCTATTATGTTTAATATAATAATTTAATGCTTGTATTTTTGTTGCATTATTTTTACAGATATTTGTTTTGCCTTTCAGTAATCTGTTGACATTAGTGCACCAGCTACCTATCATAATATTGATTATTGTATCCATTACAAAATTTTGTACATCTCTTTTATTAGTTACACAGGAGAATGGTGACAAATCACAAAATGCATTTGCAATTTCCTTTATTGTACCTTTTAAACATTTCTGCTGTGGTTCTTCATTTAGTCGTGTTTGGATTATAATGCAAACATCATCTACAAACTGGCACAATGCCTCCGACGGATAATTTAGTGATCTTTTTGTTATATCTCTTTCTAGAATGTAATCTTTATTACTCGGAGGCACTGTGCTTACTAAATGCATTAGGCAAGTATGGCATTTTTTACAAATTTTTTGAATAGTTTTTTTTATTATATAGCCAGTAACATATTTTTTGCCTCTTTACTGGTAGTATTATTATTAATTAATTCTGTTTCAGATGTTTGCATGAAACAATTTATTACGGAATCCACATTAACAATATCAGTCGGTTGTTGGCTTCCTCTTTTTTCTTTATAATTTAGCAATGTTTTTAAAGGTTTAAACAATGCCTTATTGTCATCTTGCTCGCTGTTTGCTCCAACTGAATGTGGTGAAGTTAAATTATTAATGAGCAATGTTTTAAACGCACCTATAAACTGCGAGCAAGTTGGAGACGTGTTACGCACACCATTGCTCCTTATATTGCAGAAAAAAATTTCTAATGGATCCTGGTTTATATTTCTTGTCAACAGACTACTTACTCCATGTGTTTCATTTAAATATTTAAACATTTCTTTATACACATTAATGTTCGAAATCCAATTTTTAAGAGATGGGATTGTTCATATTTTGTTGAAGTAGTCCCATCTCTTAACTTTTTCTCAATTTTAAACTGCATTGACCTTAATATGGGCAGTGAGTCATTCCACAGTTTAAAATTCGGAGTTCTGGTAGCTGTGACCGTTGAATGAGTCAAAAAGTTTGTCCATCAGAAGTAAAAAGTCTGCTGTATCGAGGCACTCTTTAGGAAGAATATCATGATCTGAAAAGAAATAAACAATGATCACAAGTTAGTAATTGTGATTGTGGTTGCAAAGCAATGTAAATTTTAAACTAAGTTAAATTTGCTCTCTGTTAGATCTGATCTGTCTGTACACGATTTTCTTCTTTTCTGAACAAATTTTATTCAGGGTTTAAGTATATCGTTTATGATAATTTTGCAAATAGATTGGTGCAAACCCAGAGGGGGTGGCATAGTATTTGTATAAATACAATAGTTCATATTATAATATTGATAACTGACTAAACATTTTTTATTTTTTTCAAAGTGGTCCCACCCACTCACATAAAAGTTAGACACACCAACTAGTTGGTAAAACTGGAAAAATAATATGATGTAATTTGAAGCTTCTTAATATTATGATTACTGCTAAAATTAAAGCTATTAATACTTACTGGCTAAATATCTCATTGTTGCAGACACTCTCTGACTGAATATTTGGGCTGCATTCTTCACTTTCATTTTAGGAATTTTGTCTTTATAACATGACTTTCAGTCAGTTTATTCAATAATCTTACGTCGTCTTCTCCTGGATCAGCATCCAGTACCATTTTCAAATGTTCCCATTTGGCAATTTTGACTACCCCATTCTGAACAAATCTTAAATCCTTTGTAAGGAGATTATTCCTTAAACCTTTAGGGAGGTGCGGAGGGTCAAATATAGGGAATATTTTATTTTCATTATATTCAAATCCTAAACTTTTGTATTCCTTCCCTTCTGCTAAATATTTTCTTTTTGTGTCGCTTATGAGACTATTTATTACATTCCTATTTGTGGACGATTGGTCACAAACTGTGGCAATAACTGTCATGAGTCTTTGCAACAGTTTATATGCTTTTTGACTCTGCTTATATATTGTAAGGCACAAAATTTTTTCCTCAGTAGAATATCTCCTTCCTTTAGGTTTTATTGAAGCCTTTTTAATTGCATTTTTGTAAAAATGGCAGCAGGTTCAGGCAGTTCTTCAACAGCTTTCAAAAAAGCTTTATTTTGTGACATCTTTGCAGCTTGTTGTACTTTTTGGTTTAGGGTTTTGCATTTTTCCCTCAATTTTAAAAGTTTGACTTTCAAATGTATATTTTCTTTTGCATATTTATTTTTGATGGCAATAGATTTCGTACCTGAAACAAGAGCAATAATTTCTTAATTGTCAAAAGATATTTATTAAATAAATCATAGTTGACAGACAGACAATGTGTCACCCAAGTAGTCTCGGATACCTTCTATATATCTCGGATACTTCGCCCGCGTCGGTTTAGGTTTTTAAGAACCATGTGCAAACTCTTTGAATTTCCTCGCACTCTACACTGTGAACATCACTGTCAACACCACGAAAGTGAACATATAATTACTATCACATACTGCTAGAAGTATTATCGAAAAATAATTTTTATATTTATAATATGACGATCCACTTTTCGCGGGTTGCATTATTCTAATATGTTTGCCGTCAACGGCGCCAAGGCAGTTCGGAAACTTAGAAGTTTTTTTTAAATCATTTATTATGTCTTTCCTTTTATCTTCAGTTAGTTGTTCCATACACATATCCTTCATATGTATCTATATATTTCTGCAAACATCCCTCACTATCTTACCAATTGTTGTTGATGCTGTTCTAAAACTATATTGCTGTGGGACCTACATTACCTACCACACGCAGCGTCCATACAAAACATCAAGCATATGACCGTCGCGAGCCGAAGGCGCGCGGTTACTAAAACGTAGGAGCACATACGCCGAGTTTTGTATGGACACAGATAGGCGCGTATTTATATGGTGCCCCCCGCGGCGACGGTACGCCCCTCACCTCTCGTACAATTCGTTAGAAATAATTATTGTTCTTACATACTCACTCGCTATTGGTAGAAAAGCCAATGTTTTGATTTGTACATAATTTTCTTAAAGAATTTTATTCTTGTTATAGCCCTTCCGATTGGTAAACCGGCAATTAAATTGTAACTCACATTATAATCCAATTTCATTGGTTATAATGTGAAACTTTTTATTGGAGACGAATTTCTGTAAATATTGTTTATTGGTTATTAATAATTGTCATTTTTGTATATATATCTGTGTAAATTTCAAATAAAATCATTCCACCTGAAGCATCAACAAGTTTATTACGATACTCAAGAAACCTCCGAAATAGCTAGGGAAGCAATAGCCCCTACATTGCAAATCCATAAATGTACATCCAGTTGCCAAATACCTGTAAAAACATATTTTTTAATCAATAAATTGTACCAATAAATTTTTTTTTGCTGTTACAGCCATGTCAATACAGAAAAAATGGAAGACATTAAGAGACGGGTACACCAGATATGCTAAAAAAATAAAACCAAAGAGTGGTTCAGCAGCCCTAAACATTCGGCCATATGCATATTATCAGCAGATGTCTTTTTTAAAGGTAATAATAGAAGATAGACCCGATAAAACAAACAGTTTAGAAGAAAGTGAGCACGCTGAAATTACGTCTGAAGAAAGTGAAAATCGTCAAAGTAAAATAAACAAAGAAAGAAACAAAAGAAAATTAAATACTACAATCACAGATGAGAACGTCTTAATTGAAAAATTAGCTAAATGCTTCGATGAAAAATCACAGAATTCGCGCATTGTTAATGAAGATGAAGATAAATTGTTCTTTCTGTCATTAGTTGGCGAGTTTAAAAAAATTAATGAGCAGTATAAATTAGATGCTAAGACAGAAATACTTAACGTAATTAAACACTTTAAAGCGATCACAAATCACACATATCCTGCGAGTTACGGTGACAGGGGATATTCATCACAGTATTCACCTTTTAATGATTACCGTGGACAATATGGTTATAATACTGGCCCCTCTACATCTGCATCAGCGACTGGCCCCTCTAAATCAGCGACTGGCCCCTCTACATCAGCGGCTGATGACCAAAACTCTCAATTTGAAGACCTTTCATCATCTTCAGTAATGTCTGATAATTTAATTTCCAATATTTTTAATGAATAAAAATTTAAATAATTGTTATTTATTTTTCTAACCTCAATGTTACTGCTAGTCTTTCTTCTGCTTGGAAACTTCTCCTCATGATTGTGCCTTCACGTTTAATTTTAGACCTTAGTATATTATTCATTTCATCAAACGAAGACACTGACATCCTAAAATAGTTGAAAAATTTTTCTTCATCACTTCTAAGTTCCATAAACAAATGATGGAATTGTCCATGTTGTTCTCTTAATTCCAAAATTGGATGAACCCAAAATTTTCTCTTTTGACGTCGCCGCCGTCGTCTCCGCTTGAGCAGAAGCAGCAAAAGCAGTGCTTCCTCGTCAGAATCCATGACTAGACTGCGGTAGAAATTCAACTGCTTGAGCGGTTAGTAGCGACAGCTCGAGCAGTCAACAACCGATTGCTCAAGCAGTCAACGCCGACCGCTCGAGCGGTCCGTGTACGTCGCTCAGTCGTTAACTGCACGAGCAGTCCGTGTACGCCCGCTCTAACCCTGACAAGATCGCCGCAATCCAGAAATTTCCCATTCCTACCGACAGCCACCGAGATAAAACGTTTTCTTGGATTATTAGGATATTATAGAAAGTTTATTCCAGACTTTGCGCGCATTGTAAAACCTATGACGCAATGTCTTAAAAAAGGTTCTAAGATCACCTTTAATGACCCTAAGTACATTGACTGTTTTGAAAAGTGTAAATCACTACTGACTAATGACCCTATCTTACAGTACCCAGACTTTTCTAAGGACTTTGTACTAACGACTGACGCATCTAACTTTGCCATAGGTGCTGTCCTTTCCCAAGGACCCATAGGACACGACAAGCCCATTGCCTACGCCTCTAGGACCTTAAATTCTACTGAAATTAAATATAGTGTAATTGAGAAAGAGTTATTAGCTATGGTGTAGGCTACTAAATTCTTTCTTCCATACTTATTTGGGAGAAAGTTTAAAATAGTTACAGATCATAAACCCCTGCAATGGGTTATGAGCCTTAAAGAGCCAGGTTCCAGACTCACCCGATGGAGACTTAAGTTGAGCGAATATAATTTTACAACAGCAAGGCAAACAGAACACCAACGCCGACGCTTTGTCCCGCATTGAAATTAACAACGAGGACGCTATGTCTATTGCAGTAAATGTATTTGAAAAGTCTCACTTAGCAGTAGGTTCCGAAACCCTAACAGCCCCTACTGACAACTCTGACACAGAGACTATACATACTAGTAAGGAATCCCCTATTCTGGAAGTCCCAATAACCGATGACCCCTTAAATAGGTTCAGTGGACAAATCTGTTTTGTACTTGTAGGTGACATTAAGAAACGACCGACAGTAACTAAGCCCTTTGAAACACATACCCGAACGACCATCCAACTCTCTGAATCTAACTTGACCAATGACGTAATAAATGCACTAAAAGAATATGTGAACCCTAAAGTCAAAACCGGTATAATAATTCATCCCCCTCTTGCCATGTATAATATCATTCCCATAATTCAGGATAACTTTAAGAGCTCTTCCTTGCACATGGTCTTAACTAAAGTAGAATTAGAGAACGTAAAAGATTACTTACGTCAACAAGATATTATCAAAAAATATCACGAAGGTAAAACCAACCATCGTGGTATTACCGAGTGCTATTTAGCCTTATCATCTAAATACTACTGGCCTAAGATGTGAAAGAACACATCTCTAAGTACATAAATGAAAGCACTATCTGTGGCCAGGCTAAATACGACCGTCATCCTATTAAGCAGAGATTTAAGGTCATAGCTCATTAGAGCCACCCGGCACCCGACCCTCACCGCCTCAACTAGTGCGGTTGATATTGTTTGTATGGATTTCTATGGGTATACGCTCATTACATCAACTCCGGATCGCCTCGCTCGCAAGTTGCCCACGCGCGGGCGGCGCGTGGACCACTCGGTGACAACTCGCAACTCGCATACTTGCCGCACGTAGACCGCGCGCTGCCTGCGAGTGATTCACTCGAGGGCGACGCGTTGGCGATGCACCGCTCCCCACCCTCCCTTTATTCCCAGCCTTTCTTTCGAACGAGGCGGACGTATCGTTTTTACTTTTAAAATGAATAAAGAAAAACTTATCGAAGACGTTCGTAAATATAATTTATTATATGATCTAAGTGACTCGAAGTACAGTGGCAATGTAAAAAAGGAAGAAGCATGGGCAGAAATAAGCAACACCTTAGCAGTAACAGGTAACGGGTATTATTTATGTATTACAAATATTAAATAAAAGATAGTACAACAGATTGCATGCTGCTGTCATGTGTCGTCTTGTACAATCGTCAGGGTACCTACACAAACCTACCCTCACTAGGTTATAGGTATAGCACCAACTATCGGTATGCAAAGTTTGTATGCAACATATTACCGAAAGTATTAGATTTTATTTTAGTCTTATTGTGAATTAGGTCCGCGGCACACTACATTCACTATATCCGTAGATATTATGTTCGGCGATTTTTTACGTTGCTTACAAACGTCGAGGTAATTACAAAATAAATACTTCATATGCGAATAGACCTGTTTCATAATAAATAATATGTATTTAAATTGCGAGTGCTTAAAAATTGTATTTAATTGACTATTAATTTTTTTCAGTACCAATGTGCAAGAAAACGTGGTCCAATTTAAGGGAAGCTCATCGTAGGGCTATTAAGAAAAAAACTACCAAAAGCGGTCAAGCAGCAGTCTCAGTTAAAAAATGGCAATTCGAGGATGAAATGAATTTTTTGACACCCTTTTATAAAGAAAGAGCAACTGTATCTTTACTACTCAGAGATAGTGATGGAATGGACTCTTGTCATTGAACTCAATAGGACTATTGAGTTCAATGACAAGAGCCTCCCGCTTCTCCTGAATTTCCGCTCGCCCAGCCACTGCGCGTCCGTGGTATCCACCATGCACTGTACTATCGTCTGTATAGCAATGAATGTTCCCGAGAGAGAGCATATCATTGATATGCAAAAGAAACAGAGTGGGAGATAGCACAGATCCCTGGGGGACCCCAGCATTCACTACATAGAATTGTGAAGCGCAACCATCAACTAAAACACGAAGGCTGCGCTTGTGTAGGAAGCTGGCAATCCAGGTGCAAAGCTGAGCAGGCAGACCATATGCCGGCAGCTTGGAGAGAAGACTTCTGTGCCAGACCCTGTCGAAAGCCTTGGAGATATCGAGGCTGACAGCCAACGATTCCCCATGTTTGTCGATAGCTTCACCCCAGAGGTGTGTTACGTACGCTAGAAGATCACCTGTAGACCGTTTTGGTCGAAATCCGTACTGACGATCATTAATTAAACAGTGATCTTCTAGGTAATGGATCAGTTGGTTGTTAAGAATCCGTTCCATCACCTTACAAAGTACTGAGGTGATAGCTATTGGCCGATAATTTGCCGGGTCAGACCGATCCCCTTTTTTGGGAACCGCTTGCACATTAGCTCTTCTCCAAGCCTCCGGCACACGTCCCGAAGAAAGAGAAAGTTGGAACAGGCGCGTTAACACGGGAGACAGCTCCGCCGCGCACTTCTTCAGCACTATGGCTGGTATTCTATCGGGACCGCTAGCTTTCCGTACATCAAGTGATTGCAGCTCCGCTCGCACATCACGCTGCCTGATTTTGATGTCAGGCATCGTGTGGCCACAAGAAGGTATTACTGGTGGCAGAGCACTACAATCATCGATGACGGAGTTGTCGGCAAAGAGTTTAGCCAGGAGATCAGCTTTCTCTTGCGGACTGTGAGCTAGCGATCCGTCCGGACTTCTGAGCGGTGGCAGCGAAGGTTGGCAGAAATTGTTTTGCACAGACTTGGTCAGACGCCAGAAGTTACGGGAGCCCCGAGGATGTGAAATAAGGTCATGACCAATCTGTACAATGCGCTGTGCGTCCGCTCTCGTGTAAGCCTTCCTACAGGACTTGGAGATTGCTTTCAGTGAGTCAATGTTAGATGCCCCGCTAATGCAGCCATTGATCCACTCGCGATATGCCGCCTGCTTAGATGATACAGCGTCGGCACATTCGCGAGTGAACCAACGGTTACGCGCACCCCTACTGTCGAGATCTGAGCTAGGAATGTAGTATTTCATTCCCAACATGATCTCGTCAGCAACAGCAGCGGTTCTAGCTGTCGGGTCATTCCCACTGAAGCAACGTTCCTTCCAAGGGACTGACGCATAGTAATCTAATCAAATGTGAAAATTAAACAATTTTGTATATTTAATGTAGCACCCCTTAGGGTGCTACATTAAATATACAAATGTCTAAGGGCGAAGCCCCATTAATCCGTTGCGTTGCGTTGCATCGCGTTGTCGCAACGGAACAACGCATTGTATGCCACATCTGCGTTGCGTTGACGCTCCGCCCTCGCAACGCAAGAGGGTACGCACGCCTTCGCAGTTGCGTCTCAGTTCTGCCCATGGATAGATACAAACGTGTTCTTTTGTTGCTTTTATTACGCCACCGCCGAAATAAACGTAGAAATCATAGAAGATTCTGGATATCTCCTTTGATATCATTAAAAAATAGTGATGGTCAGTTTTTTATGCAAGAATATAGGGAGTTGTTGTTAGATGAAAAGATTTTTTTTAATTTTTTTAGAATGAGTGTTGCCAGCTTTAATCATTTGGTTAAGACCTTAAAACCACATTTAAAGAAGCAGTATACCAATTTCAGGAACCCTTTGGAACCGATCGAAATGATTGGTATTACATTGAGGTAAGTAATTCAAATATCATAATAATGTAAATCAGTTACTCATTTATTATATTTAAACACAGTTTAATTTAAGTATTACTATTAGGCAACAAAGCAAAGTTATAATCTTCTTCTTGACTATCATCAGTAAAATTATTAATCGTAGTGTTGGCTGAGTAGTTAGTTTCGAATTCATCTGTTTGATACGACGATGGCGATGGTGATTGGGCATGTTGTCCAGTTAGATATCCGCGTGACTGCAATGGTGTTGCTTGATACTGTTGTCCAGTTTGATATCCACGTGGCTGCAATGGTGTTGCTTGATACTGTTGTCCAGTCTGATACCCGCGTGATTGCCATGTTGTTGATTGAACTGCCTGTTCCCCGAATCGCATTTCGGTAATTATATTTATAACTTTGCTTTGGAATGTCAAAGTTTGTAATTCCGTAAATCCATCCAAAGAAGGCAAAATTCCTTTAAAAAATGATAAGTGGTGGTTTTCTTTCTCTTGCAACGCTTCTAAAGTTTGTGCCTCGAAATCATCTATAGATGGGTGTGATCTCTTACGGCTTGCAGGCACGTAGCGAGAAGGACCTGGAGGTAACGAGGTCATTTTTTTTGTAGGAAATGGAGATGATGTTGTGTTTTCATTTCGTTCCGTTTCTTCATGCATAATTTCAAGGCTACTGTCAGTTTTATTTTGGGTAACTTTCATCAAAAACAGCAACTGGTTGTAATAATGATATTTTTTCAATTGTTTTGCCCCTGATCCAGACGAATTGTTTTCTTTTATTTTTTTTACATATCGAAAAAAGTTGTCCTTCACGCTTCTCCATTTTTTCACAACCTCGTTACCTGCAAAGAAAGAAAAAAATGTGAAAGTACCTAACTTGTCCACACTGAACAATCTTAATGGTTGTTTATTTTTTAACCGACTTCAAAAAAGGAGGAGGTTCTCAATTCGGCCAGTATTTTTTTATTTTTTATTTTATTTATGTACCTACACCGATTACTCACAAACGCTGGACGTATTTTAACGATTTTTGTTTCGTTTGAAAGGGTATAGTTGCCATTTGGTCCCATTGTAATGATCATCAGGATCTGATGATGGGAACTTGGTGAAATTAAGAGAACTCCTTAAATATTATATGCACACCTATAGTGATTTCGGTCTTTTTTGTAGTATCTCGGTCATATGCTTATAAAAAGTACCATTTGCAACTGAAAGGTGTAAAAAAATTTTTTAACTAAAAATAAACCGACTTCAAAATGCACTAAAAAGCTTAAAATAATCAGTTTTCTACAACAATTTGAAGTCGGTGCCGGTTTTTTAAACGGCTTAAAATAAATTTACCTGACTGGCACCTACTTCAAATTTTTGTAGAAAACTGATTGTTTTAAGCTTTTTAGTGCATTTTGAAGTCAAAAAATTTTTGTGTTTCTATTTCAGGTACTTGGGCAGCGGAAATTCGATAAACGACTTGCATTTCAAATTTAAACGTGGAAGAGCAACAATTTCTAGAACTATTTCGTCAGTTTGTCAAGCTATATGGAAAAATGTTCGACCACAGTACATAGAAGAGATCACAATAGAAAAACTTCAAAATATTGCATTAGATTTTGATCTCAAAACTAACTTTCCTCATTGCTTCGGGGCAATTGATGGGAAACATATACGTTTAATAAAACCAGACAAAAGTGGCTCTCTGTTTTATAATTATAAAAATTATTTTTCTATTGTTTTGCTAGCGGTTGTTGACTCAAACTATAAGTTTGTTTTTGTCGACGGGGGTGCATATGGAAAGGAAAGTGATTCTACTATTTTTAGAAATTCGACACTGTACAAGATTTTAATGAGAAATGAATTACCATTGCCTGATCCTCAACCACTTGGAAATGACCATAATAACGAGCCACTAATCCCTTATGTACTCGTCGGTGATGAAGCTTTTGGTTTAATTAAGCATGTTATGCGCCCATACGGCGGAAACAATCTCAATGTGAAACAGAGAGTTTATAATTATCGCCTCAGCAGAGCTCGTAGATATGTGGAATGTGCATTTGGGATCATGGCAAATAAATGGCGCATTTTGCATAGGCCAATTGATACATCATATGATTTAACTATTAATATTGTAAAAGCATGTTGTGTTTTACATAATTTTGTTACACAACACGATGGTTTACGACAACAAGACGATATGGCAATAAATAGGTTCCCATAATTGAGACCTCATGCTAATGAAGAATCATTAGCCGAAAATTTTATCAGAGATCAATTTGCTAATTACTTTATGAGTCCAGAAGGGGCTTTACCATGGCAGTTGAAAAAAATATAAATTAACTTATGTATTGAATTTATAAATATCGAAATAAATAACAACTCACCAATTTTATTCTTTTTTTGATCCTCAAACTCCTCGTAACCTTGAAATAATTTCTTAGAAACATCTGCCCATTCATTAGCCTTACGAAATTTATCACTGTAGTGTTCGTGTGATTTATCCCATATAATGGGTCTTTCTTGGACCAAGGATATGAGAAAATCAATATCAATATTCTGCTCACTCATCGTAATATAAAAAATGTAATTACGCTCGTCTAGCTTCGTCCTCTACCTGTGGATCACTGTCCGTCGTCGCAGCGGAGCTCCGACAACGCAGCGCATCACCTTCCCTCCCGCTTCGTCTCTTGTCCGTCGGTCCGTTAAAACGTCGCGCGCGACGACGCAATGGTCTAATGGGGCATGTTATAAAAAATATATGGAAAATAACGCAGCGACGACACTGCGACGACGCAACAAAATGCAACGCAGCGCAACGCACTAATGGGGCCTCGCTCTTACACAGGAGAATGGTGACAAATCACAAAATACATTTGCAATTTCCTTTATTGTACCTTTTAAACATTTCTGCTGTGGTTCTTCATTTAGTCGTGTTTGGATTATAATGCAAACATCATCTACAAACTGGCACAATGCCTCCGACGGATAATTTAGTGATCTTTTTGTTATATCTCTTTCTAGAATGTAATCTTTATTACTCGGAGGCACTGTGCTTACTTAATGCATTAGGCAAGTATGGCATTTTTTACAATTTTTTTTTATTATATAGCCAGTAACATATTTTTTTGCCTCTTTACTGGTAGTGTTATTATTAATTAATTCTGTTTGAGATGTTTGCATGAAACAATTTATTACGGAATCCACATTAACAATATCAGTCGGTTGTTGGCTTCCTCTTTTTTCTTTATAATTTAGCAATGTTTTTAAAGGTTTAAACAATGCCTTATTGTCATCTTGCTCGCAGTTTGCTCCAACTGAATGTGGTGAAGTTAAATTATTAATGAGCAATGTTTTAAACGCACCTATAAACTGCGAGCAAGTTGGAGACGTGTTACGCACACCATTGCTCCTTATATTGCAGAAAAAATTTTCTAATGGAGGATCCATTAGAAATTTTTTTCAGAGGTTTATATTTCTTGTCAACAGACTACTTACTCTATGTGTTTCATTTAAATATTTAAACATTTCTTTATACACATTAATGTTCGAAATTCAATTTTTAAGAGATGGGATTGTTCATATTTTGTTGAAGTAGTCCCATCTCTTAACTTTTTCTCAATTTTAAACTGCATTGACCTTAATATGGGCAGTGAGTCATTCCACAGTTTAAAATTCGGAGTTCTGGTAGCTGTGACCGTTGAATGAGTCAAAAAGTTTGTCCATCAGAAGTAAAAAGTCTGCTGTATCGAGGCACTCTTTAGGAAGAATATCATGATCTGAAAAGAAATAAACAATGATCACAAGTTAGTAATTGTGATTGTGGTTGCAAAGCAATGTAAATTTTAAACTAAGTTAAATTTGCTCTCTGTTAGATCTGATCTGTCTGTACATGATTTTCTTCTTTTCTGAACAAATTTTATTCAGGGTTTAAGTATATCGTTTATGATAATTTTGCAAATAGATTGGTGCAAACCCAGAGGGGGTGGCATAGTATTTGTATAAATAGTACAATAGTTCATATTATAATATTGATAACTGACTAAACATTTTTTATTTTTTTCAAAGTGGTCCCACCCACTCACATAAAAGTTAGACACACCAACTAGTTGGTAAAACTGGAAAAATAATATGACGTAATTTGAAGCCTCTTAATATTATGATTACTGCTAAAATTAAAGCTATTAATACTTACTGGCTAAATATCTCATTGTTGCAGACACTCTCTGACTGAATATTTGGGCTGCATTCTTCACTTTCATTTTAGGAATTTTGTCTTTATAACATGACTTTCAGTCAGTTTATTCAATAATCTTACGTCGTCTTCTCCTGGATCAGCATCCAGTAGCATTTTCAAATGTTCCCATTTGGCAATTTTGACTACCCCATTCTGAACAAATCTTAAATCCTTTGTAAGGAGATTATTCCTTAAACCTTTAGGGAGGTGCGGAGGGTCAAATATAGGGAATATTTTATTTTCATTATATTCAAATCCTAAACTTTTGTATTCCTTCCCTTCTGCTAAATATTTTCTTTTTGTGTCGCTTATGAGACTATTTATTACATTTCTATTTGTGGACGATTGGTCACAAACTGTGGCAATAACTGTCAAACCAGTGCTTTGTACAGCGTTTATTGCTTCTTGAACCAGCTTTTTTAAATCTGAACTCTTTGTTGCACTCTGGCAGAATGTGAAAGAAATGGGCTGTTTGTATTTGCCTTTCAAACCTTTAACCATAAAAACTAGTGCATGGTCAGCAATTAGGGCTGATTTGTGTGGACCAAAATCTTCAAAACCAATTATCTCATCAGAAGTTTTATTATAATATAGGCCCGGACTTAATGCCACTTCATCAAAGATAAGTGTGCATAATTTCTTTTCTGCAGGTAATTTTTTGACTGTCTTTTGTAGGTTTTTAATGATAGAGTCATTGATTCCAGGTCTAATAATGATCATACTTAATATTTTTTGTATGGTCCGTTTGGATGGCAACGCCATGAGTCTTTGCAACAGTTTATATGCTTTTTGACTCTGCTTATATATTGTAAGGCACAAAATTTGTTCCTCAGTAGAATATCTCCTTCTTTTAGGTTTTATTGAAGCCTTTTTTAATTGCATTTCTGTAAAAATGGCAGCAGGTTCAGGCAGTTCTTCAACAGCTTTCAAAAAAGCTTTATTTTGTGACAGCTTTGCAGCTTGTTGTACTTTTTGGTTCAGGGTTTTGCATTTTTCCCTCAATTTTAAAAGTTTGACTTTCAAATGTATATTTTCTTTTGCATATTTATTTTTGATGGCAATAGATTTCGTACCTGAAACAAGAGCAATAATTTCTTAATTGTCAAAAGACATTTATTAAATAAATCATAGTTGACAGACAGACAATGTGTCACCCAAGTAGTCTCGGATACCTTCTATATATCTCGGATACTTCGCCCGCGTCGGTTTAGGTTTTTAAGAACCATGTGCAAACTCTTTGAATTTCCTCGCACTCTACACTGTACAAATAAATGTAACACTGCAAAATTTCAGCTTTGTAGGTCCAGGGTTGGTCTGGGCGTTGATGAATTACTATTGAGCGAACAAGTGAGTGAATGTTGGGGACTTGTTTTTTTTTATATATTTAGATTATCCTGTTATTAATTTAAGTAAACACAAGTACTGACCTTTCTTGACAGAAGCATGTCTTAGCATAATTGGTACAGGTGGAGCCTCACATGATGGTACAAATTCCTTTGATGTTAATCCTTTAAAGAAAAAATAATACAATTACTTACAATAACTTACATACATTACAATATTATTAACTAGCAAATTAGAAATTGTACAGCTAAGAATTGGAAATTTATTTTTAAGCCAAGTCAAATCCATTTCAGAGGATTGCAAAGCTTTTGATGTAGTTGCTGAAATAAGTAAAACAAATTAAATTATAATAATATATAGTTACACTAGCAACCCACCCCAGCTTTGCATGGGTATGCAAATAATTATTCGATTGATAGAGCTTTAACATTGATTATACAGTGGACCCCCGGTAATCCGACCCCTGTCTAATCCGGCACCCCCTGTAATCTGACATGGTCTATTATTGATTGAAAAAGTTATAATTTGTACGCACTACCACTGTTGTGCTCGACGCGTAGGAAATTGTTTTGATTCTGATTGCTTGGTTTGAAGAAGATAGCGGTGCAGTCTAGCGTGTGTGTTTATTCACTGTGTATTACGTATTCGTTCTATAGCATTTTAAGTTCTATAGTATCAATGATGTTAATTTTATAATTAAACATATGCTCTCTATTGTGTTGTTAAATTTACTAAATTTGACATACATAATGAAGTATGATTTGTACTTCAGAGTACATACAACATATACAATCTTATCATTGGATCTGTAATTTGTCTGATTACAAGGTATTCTTTTGTAAAAAATTTCAGACTATAGGGTGTCTTAGGCAGTACTCTATAATCCGACAAATTCAATAGTCCGACACTGTCCTGCAAAATGTTTGTTGGATTACGGGGGGCGGGGGTGCACAGTAATTGATATTTTTAGAGTTCTGCCTTCAAAGGGTAAAATGGAGACCTATTAATGTCAATCTGCTGTCTATCTGTCTATCCATATATCACATATAATGACAACTACTGCTTTGCCTCAAACTAAGACCTTGTGTACAATAAGCCACAGCTGCAACATCATACTTGCTGGGGATAGGAATTATAAAAACTTTTTTATTTAATTAATGGAGCTATTTTTTACCAAAGGATTGAAAAAATACAGAACTCAGCTTGTATAATTGATATTGTAAAACAACAATCACTTAAGTGTATATCTGATAAGGTAATAAAATAGTAGATTGCACAACAAGTGGCTAAAATGAGTCATTTTATTTGAGACGTTTATTGACCTGAGCCAAAATTAAGTCAAATTAATGGTAAAATGTATCTCTAATCAAATGTGAAAATTGAACAATTTTGTATATTTAATGTAGCACCCTCTGTGTTGGTATGTCTACGGTAATTTTAAATATATCTATAGTTATAAGAACTTTGTGAAAATTATATTCTAAAGGTTCAACAACATCATAAAATAGAGGCTTTGTATGAGAAGTGAAAATTATATTATACTTATACTGAGGTAGATTTTCATAGATACTTACCGATATTCAAATTCAATGTTGGAACAGCATTTTTGGTAAGACGTCCACTGGCCGTTCGGTAAAATTCTTCAAAATGATGATCACACAAACGAATGTTGTTGTATATGAAATTATCACCCTTTTCCTTGTCTACTTCATTTAATACCATTTTCCACTGATCAAATTTTTCCAAATATGGATATTGCGGTGGTGCAAAGTGATGGACTCTTCCTGAAAGACAATATTAATTATAAACTTGTAGCTTGTCAGCAGGTCCTTAGAAATCAGACAATCTCTTTCACCAAAATAATTTCGTAACTGAATTATAAAAACCATACCTTTATACGTAATACATCCAAAATAGCACTTAAAAGCAGACTTTCTTGGCATTTTGAAAGTTTATATGAAAAATCCAAATCGCAAAAGCAAGTTCCAGGTTCCAGTGTACACAGCGTAAGCCTAACGTTAGAGCAATAACAAGGTCCAGTATACACAGCGTTGGTATCGTTTATAGCAGATATAAATTCAATAAAACAAGCTCAATCCTTTAAAAATTAAGAGGACAGTAAAGAACACTATGAACACGAAACACCTACGAACGAAAAGAAAAATTTTGGACGATTTGAAAGATAACTGTGATAACGAATCGTTTTACGTTTTTCGTTTCACTCAGTACGTTCCGTTTCAGAACTGAGTAAGTGAAAATTATTTTTGTGGTATCAATAATATTTTATTTTACTAATTACTTAAATTAGAAATAATAAGTAATATATTACATTGAATATTATGTAAATACGTTTTAGTTTATTAATCCATATTTATTTTTCTAATAGCAGTAGCTCCATCTATCTTGCATGTATGTAGAATAATGAAAATTACACCGTACCCAATAAAATAGATGGCAGCACTTTCAACGTAAATTAAAATTTATTTCAATGTATGGAAGCTGCACCCCCCTGGTCAGGAGTCGTAATAGAGTTAAGCTGGCGATAGTCATTGCAAACTCGGGTGCTGCCATCTTTGTAATCATTACTGACAGGAGCAGACCAGGGCGATGAACATGGTTCGATGATACCTTTTTCTAGCATATCCTTGACTTCCTTCTTTAAGAGTTCAGCCTTCATGGGGGACAACCTGTAAGGTGCGACCGAAGTGGGTTTGTGATCCCCTGTGTCTATCGTATGCTCGATTCCTACTGCAGGATGTCCGTTGGGCCTAAATACAGCCTCATTAGACTGTAGAAACCCCTCTAACTCTTTTATGTCTACCGATGCTATATCTGAGGTAGGAAATAGTGTTGAATCCACGTCAGAGCCATCATACTCATCTATATTACGTATGGCGTCTTGATAGAGGGTATCCATGATAGGTGAGTAACCATCAAAGAGTTTACTACATCGTTTCTTTTTAGGTGGAGTGAAACTAATTGGTATCAACGGTCCGTAGCATCTCGCAAATTCATTTTCAGTAGTACTTGCTTCTGGACGAGAAGGTGACATCATGACTTCGTTTCTGACAGACGATAGTCCTACGTCATTTTTAAATTTAATGAAGCTCTCTTCATAGAGTTCAAAAATTTCCTCAGGGTTCTCGATGAAATGCCAAGTGCTTTGAGGTAAGTTCAGGACGATATGAGCATCTTGAATAAATCCAACCCCAAGCAATGTACGATTGTCTCGAGATTCCGGTAGTACCATAAATGTTGTAATTACAGTACGTTCATTAACCTTCACCGGGACTTTGGTTACAAGTACCCTTTGCTTTTTCAGTATGCCATCCGCCAGTGTCAAACCAATTTCCAGTTGTTGAAAACGGTATTCTTTATGTTTCAGACTACAGTATAACTCGTAGGAGGCTATGCTGCTCTTTGCGCAACTATCAATAAATGCCGTCCCAGGAATACCGTCTATCTCAATAAAAATGATTGGTCGGTCTCTAGCATCTGTGGTCGTATCAACGGCACAAAATCCAACTTCCTTCACAGTTGGTCGCGTCTTTGTTTGATGACAATTCACACAGTTACTGCTAACAACACCTGGAGCAGCAAAGCTAAACTTGGGGGTAGAAGGTGAAGGAGCTTGAGTAGCCAAATTCGCTGTCTTCATGTCATTCATTTCAGGTTCTTTAGTTGGTCTACTTTCGACATTCATCTTTTTTCTACAATTTTCAATACTGTTTCCTAAGTTTTTACAGAACTTGCACCTCTTCTTCGTAGCAGCAGTTTGAGGCTTAAAAATATTCTCGCTTGAATTATTTGGTTGCATCTTCTCTTTGTTGCCCTTTTCTTGAAGTAGCTGCTCTGTAGCACGTGCAGCTTTTAACAGCTGATCAAAGTTATTTATACTAGAACGTGGTATCTTCTCGCGAATTTGCAAGTGCAGCAATCCATAAATCATGTCCAACTGCTGTACTTCATTGTGAATTGGAGGTGGAAGTTGTGAAAACAACAGTCGCTTATGCCGAATGAACGATTCCGTGGAATCATTGGATCCTTGCTTGTTTTGATTGATCTCTGTATAAATCAGGTACGCTTCTCTCATAGGAGCGAAGCTATCGCGAATTCTTATCAGGAACTCCGCCCAAGAAGTAACTCCATTTTTCACTCCATGCCACCAAATTCCTGCCTCGTCTTTGAGTAATAATGGTAATTCTTCTAAGGCATTTTTATCAGAAATATTCTCTGCACGCTTAAAGATATTTACTGCGAATTTACCAGAAAAGCTTCAACCGTCTTAGAGCTTTTTCGTCCATCGTACGTGTAATTACATGTCGTAAATGAACCAGACCGAGAACTTTTGCTCGATGAAGATAATGTTGACAAGAGTCGTTCAAATTGCTCATTCGAAAAGGTCTTCGAAAATCTTGCCTTTTCCCTTCTTTACACGGATTGTAGTTGTACGTCCACTTCTGGTAGTAAGGAACGTCGGACTTGCTAACGTGCGTCGTCCTAATGTATTACGCAGAGATTCAAAGAGTTCCTCTTTACTCATCAAAACCGGTCTTATTTATTGTTCTCTCGTTCTTTGCGTACTTATTGTTGCATCGATCGAGGCCACTAGTTGGAGCGCCAATGCCAATGTTGGTGATGTCTGGTGGAGGATACTCTTTGGAAAAACAAGACTAATTGCTCTTACAAATGCGGTTTATTTTCCATCGTACGGGTGGTTACACTTAACAAATAGGCAAATGCACCTCTAAGTACGGAGCCAGCAGACTACCCCCCAGGTGGAAGTAGCCGGTAGCACTCGTATCTAGAAGCGAGTATTTTCTTAGAAAGCCTTCAAATAATGTCCCAGCAGGTGTGGAAGCACTATCTTGCAGCTATCAAGATCCTTAAAACTCGATACAAGTATTTAAACACACCGAGCAGGTCATTATTCGTGAGCGAATCTTGCCAGCGCGTTTCAGCTTTGGTCGCGTATCGTAAAGCACCATCTAGTGATGAAAGGTTTAACTAAGTTCTATGGTTGGGTTTGAGATGGCGCTAGTTTCTTTGTTATAATATCTTATTATTTTTATGAAAGTGGCGCTAGTGTTGCGAGCAAAACGATGTACGGCCTCTTAATTCATTAACAATAAAAAGTAAGATTATGATTGTGGGCACGTTTCATATAGTTTCCTATTATTACAACAGTATGCATGTACAGTCAGCGTCATATCGACCTACCCTTATCTGTAAAATTTCTGCAACTGAATTTTAAACGTATAGAGATCAACATCAGCTGTGGTTTTTTCACTTTCGTAGGTCAATATGTCGCTGACTGTACGTTACGCACACGCCACGTATCCGGTCTGCTCAGGCCTTTATTATTACCTAACTGTGGTAGGGGGATAGAAAGCGAAAACAAAGAGCATACTTAATATATTTTTATTTATTTTGTCATTCAAAAATCAACAGAGGTAGGTAATTTATCTCCGAAAATATCCGTTATAATCGGATCATTATAGTTTGAAGCCTGAGAAGAAACGCTGAGTGGAGATGCTGGCACTGAAACATCTCTTGGTGTGGATGTAGTACGCAAATTGCGAAGCTGTGGACCGCCTGATTCCATATCCGGCCGATACCCAGACGTTGATGGTCGCTCGTACGGTTGGTACGCTGGTGTCGTATACCCCTGTCCATATTCACTGTAATTATCATTACGTGTAGGTGTGTGATATTTTTGAATTACATTCAATATTTCTATCTGAGCATTCAGTTTCCAATCATTTATTTATTTATTTATTTAGGTTTATCAACAGTTGTTACAATATAAAACTTACTATAGATACAATTAAAATAAACAAAATATCAAACGCAATTGTACAACTAATTATAGATAAACACTGCATGCTTATTTAAAAACTTATAGACTATGTGCTTAAAATACTTAAAATCAGTTAGACTATGTAAAATATAAATATAATATAAAACAATAAAGAGAAAAAAAATATAGGGAAAAAGAACAATCACCTTAAATAACGGAGACCTTACTTAATTAAAAAAAAACGAAAAAACTACATATACTATACAAACGAAAAAACTATACGATACAAAAATCTGAACTACTATTAATATTTGCTTAGGGTAGTTTAAGTATCTTTTTAATTTTTTTGCGAAATTGAATTAATGAGTCATTGTATACATCAAGTGCATTACTGAATTTATTATACAGGCCGGACAAACGTGGAACCGGCAAATATCGGGCTAAAACCATACGTCGCCTTGGAACAGAAAAAACGTTCTCTATTCTCTTACGTGGATATCTGTACGGTACTCTCAACTTAAATTCGCTCAAAAGCTGTGGACAGTCTGTCTTGTCTCGTAGAATTTTATAGAAAAAAGTCAGATCCAAGAAATCTCTGCGTTTGTCCAAATCCATCATGTTAAATCTACGCAATTTGTCTTCGTAACTTAAATTCCTGTTACTGTCTCTTAGAGCAAAAACGAGATGCCACAAGAATCTTTTCTGTATTCGTTCTAACCTTAAGATATGACATGCATAGTGAGGTCGCCAGATGATGGAACAATATTCTAAGATACTCCGAACTAAACTATTGTATAGAGTAATTTTAGTACTGGCCTTTCGGAACTCTTTCGTGTTACGCAGCACAAATCCTACCATTCTCGATGCCTTTGCTACAGTGTTATCTATATGTGGTAGAAAGGTTAGTTTATTGTCAAATAGGACTCCAAGATCACGTACGGTTTCAACATTCATTAAAGGAAAGTTGTTAATATAGTAGGAATGTGATAAGTTGTTTTTAGTCTTGCGAGTGAAATTCATGTGAAAACATTTTTTAGCATTAAGATTCATTCCGTTTATTTGGCACCATTTTATTATGTTATTTAGGTCTTCTTGAAGCTTGTCCATATCTGCTCTTGTTTCAATAATTTTAAGAATCTTCAGATCGTCTGCATATAAGTATGGCGATGAGTGTTTAATGAAATCTACAATATCGTTAATGAAAATATTAAAAAGAATCGGGCCAAGATGGGATCCCTGAGGAACACCAGATGCAATGGTATAATTTGAAGATACAAATCCATTAACAACTACGAAAAACGTTCTATTATAAAGATAAGATTTAATCCAGTTTAAAAGAGGCAGAGATGCCGTAAGCAGCCACCTTTGGAATTAACAAGTTATGTGGGACTCTGTCAAAAGCTTTGCTAAAATCGGTGTAAATAACATGTGCCTGCTTACCGTAATCTAAAGCTTCTCCCACCTGCTCTGTAAATGTCGTCAAATTTGTAGTAGTTGACCTACACTTTACAAACCCGTGTTGATACTGAGTTAAGTACTGTTTAAAGTAATTTTGAATAGAGGGACACACGAATGATTCAAATATTTTTCCAAAACAATTCAAAATAGAAATGGGTCGATAGTTGTTTACTAAAGTGTTGTCTTCATCTTTGAATATTGGAATTACCTTAGCCACTTTCCATTGTTCAGGAAAGATACCTGAATGTAAAGATGCGTTGTAAATCGCAAGCAATGGTGTGACTAAGCTGCGAGAACATTCCTTAATAAACAAAGGTGGTATACCATCAGGACCAGCACCTTTAGTCATATCTATCCTTTCAAGTTTTTTAATAAGTTCTGGTTTAGTCAACTGCAATGTGGAAAATATATCTGAGTACTTCTTATTAATGAAATTGGAATCTAGATGATTGTTTTGGCAGTATACTAAAGAGAAGTAGGTACCGAACATCTCACAAATCTCCGTGCCAACACTAGAGCTTTTTTGGTCGAGTATTAATGTGGATGGATAAGAACCGTTTCCTTTCCTCTTATTTTTAATAAATGTATATACATATTTCGGATTTCTTGTAATTTGTGCCTCGATATTATTTAAATATGAATTATAACACGTTAAATTCAATTTGTCTTCATCCCTGTCTTCTCCCAGTTCTTAGCTACCTCCCTACCAATTTTCAGTCAAATTGGTTCAGCCGTTCTTGAGTTATAAATAGTGTAACTAACACGACTTTCTTTTATATATATAGATTAAAAGCAATTTAACGAAATTAATTAATTAAGTGACAATTCTACTGCTTTTGAAGAAACATAATTATTCCAAATTATTCCAAAATAGAAATTGCTATGTTTTCCACCCGATCAGTAAAGCATTAATTTTAAATGATTGATATCGAATATCATTGTTTTGTTTTAACATTTCTTTGTTTTTTTTTTATGTGGGTACATTTATATTTTATTTTCTAGGTACCAATAAACGAGTGTAACCCAACTATCATATTCTTAACAATCTTCGACGCAATGTATCAAATTTGCCTTGCGATATAATAAAATATGATTTATATCCAATACTTTATTCAATTACACTTTTATATTGGAAATACAAAATAATTGAATATATTTGTTTTTAAACAAAATGACACTGCACTTTAATTTATATATATATACGTATATCAATTTATACCAATACATATATTTTAATATAAACAAACATATAAACATACTTTTACATAAATATATATTTTTTAATGATAAATTGAATTCACTCGTTAATTTACCTTTGTTTATTATTATTTTTCAAATATGTGTATATATGTCTTTTATGTACTCACGTTATTGTTCTAACCTCTGGCAGGGGTCCCCACTTGTATTATAGTTACTTTGTGGATGACAAATAGAACTCGTTATTGTGTGACTACTCGCTCTGGCGCAGGCCACCTCTCGACTGTCCGGGAAGCGTATGCTCCCCACCACTCGCCCCGCCAGATGCTGAGTGGGTATTTATTAATCACAGTATACTACAGGAGGATGGTCACTTCAATCGAAAATAAACTATTGCGCAACGATATCAGTCAAGAAAAAAAAAACAATATTAATTTTAACCAAATCAGCAAGTTTCCTGGAAACTCACAGGAGGTCTGGTTGCCCGAGTTCCTTTGTTGGCAGAAACTGTGTACTGCGCAACATAACTGTTAAAATAAAACAAAATAAATACTAACCAATAATTTATAAGTCTAATTTATAAACATATTTTATTGCTCTTATTAATTCTATGAAAACATCTTGCTCAAAATAGCACATATTTTAATTTTTCTTCGCTTAGACTATTCCATGAGCCAGTCTGTAAAATTTCCTTTATTGCCATCTGTGCTGAACATGATTTTTAAGTTTCGCCAGTGGTTTTCTATTCTCTGCGTGTGTGTCCCATCTGGTGCCACTAATTTATTTTTTGGATCGCTGTGGTTTACTTTTTAATGGATATATCCATATTGAGGTAGGCAATCTTACGCTCTCCAAAAATCGGTATGAATTTCAGTGCCTGCCTCAACATGTTTTTGGATTAGTGGCATCAACATTTCTGCAGATCTATCATTATCGGGACACACTTCTAATCTTAAATTATCTTTGCCATTTTCAATCATGCCCAGCACCAAGTGGCCTTTAATATGTCTACCTCTATCATATTTTCTTTTTTCAAATTTAGATTCATCTATTTGTACAATTTTTCCAGGCCCACCAATCTTGCCGTTACATTCTTGGTGCTCTAATTCATATACAACTACTGTTTCGAGGCAGTAAGAGAACCAGTCAGCTATGGTCCCTGTTGATAATACTGCTTCTCTATCTTCACGGGCTGCCTCTAATTTTACTTGTTACTTATTGATAGCTGTATTTGTGACTGTACATATACATTAATAAAAATTGTAAATCAATAGACAGCCGCTCATTTTCAAACCATGTTCTCGCTGCTCGACTCACTGCCCTGGAGCGACAGTTGCTCTTCCTGTATCGGAAGATGCCAAGATGTTCATTCCTCTCTAGCGCATTTTTACAGTAGGAAGGACCATATGGTTTTCAGCAAATGCCATGCACTGAGCTGGGGTGTTGAGCCGGGTTATGATTTTATACATATTCCATTATGACCTAAAACAAGCAAAAATGTTTGTAAGGTTAAGCCTTACTATATGCGTGTTCAATGTCTGTAGGGTTGGAATTGGTAGGTCTGAATAATCTTTTTGCAGGTGGCTAAGTGAACCTCACGGGTTGCTGACACTATAGCCTGGAACTCTAGGAATGCATTCACTGCGTGGTCTCGTGGGTTTGACGCCGGTCTTCGCTTTGGTGGTATGACTTGTCCCCAGTCGGCCCTCGTTGAACCGGTGCGAGACGTTTTGGGTTTTCCTTTGTCTTCTGACTTTAGGAATACCCTCATCGCTGTCGCCTGTCGGTCCGCGGAGGCCGACGATTCTGGGGCAAGTTGGAGCGATTTGGACTCTTTGTTTCTCGGGGAGACCAGATCTTGGATCATTCTAGACAGAGCCATTTGTGGTTTTCTGGGGCTAGGCTCCCCACGGGTCTGTGAGGCTTGGGCAGTTCGCCTCGCCGCCATTTTTATTTGCAGACGCTCAGATCCACTTAGAAGGGGTTCCATGTTAGTCGGCGCCGCAGCGGGGAAAGGTGCTTTCGCCTCTGGTTTCAAGAAACCTAGGTCCTCACCCCTGTCTTCGTATACGATGACCTCGTGTGCTTGCAAGGCCATCAGGCACCCGTAGCGATCTGCTACGTCACCTTTTTCGGCGCCGACTTTCATGGCATCCACACTTATCCGGCGTGGTGTGCGGTCCCTGTCTTCCTCGCCGAGTTTGGAGAGCTATGTGCATGCCAATGCAAAGGGGGTATCCCCTCCCCACTCAAAGAGTGCGATCACTTTGTTTTGTGGCCGCACCAATCGGCAGGTCAAGGCACCCGGCATTTGCGTGGTGAGCGCGTCGATGGTAGCGCGCTTGATACTCACTTGTGAAGTGCTCCCTTTAATTAGCAAGGCTAGTCCAGGCGACACCGTCACGCGATCCGAGCCGTCTGGGCGGCGGAAGCTGATGCCCATCCTTTCCATTTCGTCATTCATGAAAAGAGTCACACCTTTTACCGTAATACCCGGAACGCTGCGTGCTCCTACGTCTTGTGCCAGCTCTTTAAATGCGGCGTAGTGTGTGGGTTGCAAGGGCATGGTGGGCTGGTTTCTCCTCATGAGCGGTCCCTGCAACGTGTTGGGGAGAGCCTTTAGCCACCGTCTCGGGGTGTTTTGGTTTTGATTTTGCCCGGTGTGATGTATATGAATGTGTGAACTTGATTGTGTTATGTGTGTGATTGTGATGCTCGAAGATTCAGTGGTGTTTTGTTGTGGTTGTGGATTTGTGTCTGTCGCGGATGGTATCGCGGTCGAGCTGTTCCTTTTGGCGGCCACTTGGATGGTTTTTCTTGCGAATGCGAGGAAGGGTTCTCTTAATTCGTCTCTCTCCATGATAGTGTGGAGTGTAGACTGGTCCAGGGTAACGCTTTTTTGAGTTTCTAGCGCCTGTCTACCTCGGCCGAATCTTGGGCAGTCCAAGATTAGGTGGAGGACTGTCTCCTCGCATTCGGGGTCGCAGACACAAGAAGGACTGTCTTTAAGTTTGAAGCGGTGAAGGTACGCCGCGAATCCCCCGTGACCGGTCAGCAACGGGGTGTCGGTGGGTGTTAGTTCCACCGTTCTTACCACTTTGCTTGCGACCTTGACGTCTGGTAAGAATACCCTGTAGCGCGCCTGCCACCTCGCGATGGTTTCTTCTCGTATTCGCCTTCTGACATACGATATTGGGACTCTGTCGTAGTCAGGTGCCGTTTTTTTAGTAAGGGCCGCTCTTTTGGCTAGCTCGTCCGCTCTTTCATTGCCCGGTGTACCTACGTGGGCCCTGAGCCAAAAGAATCGCACACTCCTGCCCTCTTCTTCGATTTCTCGTAAGCACTCCTTCATCTCTAGGGCCAGCGGGTGAGTCACCGATGGGCACCTAAGTAGATCGAGCGAGGATCTCGAATCGCTCAAGATGTTTGCAGAGCGTTGCTTCGATTTCCTCACCATTTTAATTGCTCTTAGGAGTACATTAGGAGTGCATGGAAGACAGTGTTGTGCGGTTCAAGACGGAACGTGGAGTTTCTGGATTCCATTCCCTGATCCCACCATGTTAGGGCAGCTCCGACTTTCCCCTCAATCTTGCTGCCGTCGGTGAATATTAGGGGGCCGACTATATGGTGTTCTTCAAGGGTTTGTGGGTCCAGACTCTCTAAGCGCATGTACTCAGTTGTTTTGAGTTGCGATGGGTGGGGGTTCTGTAGGGGTCCCACTCTGCGCTCTATTTCTCGTTCTGGTGGTATGAGGGCCTCGCTGTAGCCTTTTTTGATCTTAAGAGGTGGCAGCCTCTTTAACGCGGAGGTCGAGGGGGAGTTGGCCTGATAGGATGAGTGCCGATGTTAGAGACACAGTCCTGTACGCCCTGCAGATCTTCTGGGCGAAGCCTCTCTGCAGCGAGTCTAGCTTGTTTCTTATCATAATCGCTCTGGCGTAGTTTACTACGATCCTCCTGTCTTGTAAATATGAGGCCACCAAGATGGATGGATGTGTCCGATTAGGTCGTAGAGAGCGTCTTCTGTTCCACGCTGTGGCATGAATCCATACTGGCTCGGGTGTAAAGATGGGAATAGGTGCCATTGGATCCTACCCACCATAAGTTTCTCTACAATCTTGCCGAGGACTGACAGCAGCCCAATCGGCCTGTAGGATTTTGGGTGGGTGTAGTCATCTTTGCCGGGTTTTCGGAGGATGCACACGTGGGCGACCTTCCACTGCTTTAGCTATGTATGCTAGCTTAAGGCATTTGTTTGCCAGCGCCAGGAATACCTCCCTGTCACAGTTAATGGCCGCAGTGCATATGCATATGTCAGCCGTCAAGCTGCTTTCTTCGGGTTGAGGCCCGATAGTACCGTCTCCAGCTCCGCGCTGGTGAACGGTGGATCGTCGGCCGACAGACCTTGAATCTCCTCGGGAGTTTTGTTCTCAGTGGTCTCTCTTATGGACCTCTGTTTTTCATTTTCGGTGTCTACAGAGTCATCTGGATAGAACGTTTTTGCTGAGAGTTCAGCTGACTGGTCGGGCGACAGTGTTTCACCAGCTGCATCCCTTAAAAGCATATCATCCCGCCGTTTTGACGTCTTCCTTATGACTCTGTATACGCCGTCCCAGACACTTTCGCAGTCCTGGGTCGAACAAAACTCCTTCCAGCTTTTTGTGACTGCTTGGATCACTGTCTCTTGGTAGTCTTCCCTTGCCTGTATGTATTCTTGGACAGTGAATTGCTTCCGACTGGGTGCAGCATTGCGGATTTGGCGTTTCTTCCTTAAGACATCCCTTTTTAGATCTTCAAGGGTGTCGGACCACCATGGGGGTCTAGGATTGCCGTTCCACACCTTCGCTTTTGGGATCGTGCTTTCGCAGGACCCGTGGATTATTGATGTATATGTTGTAAACATCTCCTCCAATTCTTCCGGTCTTGTGAGCTCCGAGACGCGTTCCAGAGTGATTCCACTGTTGGCGAGGTTGGTCTTGAAGTCGGTGGAGAAGTCTGACCACTTTGCCTTCTTGGTGTTATATTTGCGTGTTGAGATAGGCCGCAAGGGTTCTAGGGCCTTCTCTAGGCGCAGGGCGAAGGTAATGGCGTTGTGGTCTGATGTTATAAGGCTTCTATCCACTCTCCAGTCTGTAATGTGGTGCCCTGAGAGAGGAATGAAAGCCGAGACTGCTGAATAGATACTGCCTTTATTTCCAATAGGTCGTACATTAAATAGGTACAAAATTAGGTTACGTAGTATATAATAATTAATAAGTATGTTTAGTTAATATAATCTATTCACTACATCTCATCTCCACCGCAATAAAAAAATAAAATAAACAATACAATTTATTTTATTTTAGTTTATATTACGAATTTTCATATAGTATAATGTCATATTATAATTACTATCTTTACAAACTTTTGAAGTAAGTATTTAGTACATAAACTTTTAACAAAATTGTTAGGTAATTGGTTCAAAATACATTTTTGTTCTGTTTTTGTGAATAACATAGTTTTTATTATCCTTAATTATTTCTACATTGGGTGAACATTCCCTTATTACTTTGTATGGACCTGAATATATGTTTTGGAACTTACTGCCGGTTTCATTTTTTATTAAAATCAAATCATTCTGTTTATAAGTCACAGGGTTTATATTACGATCATACTTATCTTTTCTTTTTAATTTACTTGCTATTAAATTTTCTCTAGCCTCTTTTTGTGACGTTTGTAATCTGAATTTGAGTTCCAAAGGATAATTATCAAAATTGTACAAAGGATCAACTTGTGCTGATCGCAAATTAGATGGTAAAATACATTTCTTACCGAACACCAACTCATAGGGAGTGAACTTAGTCTCCGTATGTACTGCAGTGTTATAGGAAAAACACCAAAATGGAAGCCACATGCTCCAAGCTTCTGAGTGATTGTCTGTCTGTATTCGCAAATAGTTACCTAGATGTTTGTGAGAATTCTCCAAGGCACTGAGTATAAAATTGTTTACGAAGTTCCTGGCTACCTCATCTGACCTTTTTGATATTAATGGGTAGGCCTCAACATACTTGCTCAACTCACATTGTATAGTTAAAATGTACACATAATTATTGTACTCTCTCTCTAACGGCCCTACTATATCTAAATATACCTTTTCAAACGCTGAAGTTGCCGTCGAACTAATTGTCATAGGTTCCTTAGTATAATGTGAGGAATGTTTTTGTTTTTGACATTTGTCACACCTTTTTATAAATTCTGTAACATCAGCTTCTAATTTTGGCCAAAAATAATATTTCTTTATGTTATTTACCATTCGTCTTATGCCGGCATGGCCACTTGTGGGTAATATATGAAAATCGTTTAAAATTACACACTTATCGTCTTTATCAGTTATTCTCTTTGTTCCCCTTAAAATACATATACGTGGTCCGGACCAACTACATATGTTATTTACTTCATTTATTAACTTTTCCACAAATTTATTATTTTTCTCAGTCTTAATAAAGTACACTTCTTTAATATTTATTTTCCCACAAAATATTTTCAGCTCTCTCACCAATTCGCCTGGCGATAGTTGCGATCGAGAAGCTAAATAAATAAAAATAGTATCCATTGAGGGCACGTAACTCAAACATCCCTTCTCATGCGTTATCTCTCTCAATTTACGATATCGATTTAATTCATAAGCGCTTATGAAACGTAATTCCTTGAAATATTTCGGTTTGCTATGTACTTCTACAAGTTTTGGTTGATCAGTCCCATCGTTTTTAGAAATAATAGCATCCCGTTGTTGCTTAGCCATCTGGCCACGCGTAATTACATTCATCACCGTTTGATTCATCTCTTTCAAGTCCTCAGAAGTTAGATGCAAACGTGAAAGTGCGTCAGCGGCAGAATTATTCTTCCCTTTTAAGTATTCAAGTACAAAATCGTATTCTTCTAATGCTAACCTAAATTTAATTAAACGGCTAGATGGATCCCGCATTTCAAATAAATAGATAAGCTTTTTCGGGTAGGTGGCAAAAATAAGTCAAAACGTTTTTATAATAGCTCTTGTTAATTTTAATTAAATAAATTGCAAGATCAATAATTACACTGATACAAATGTGCTAATATCCTATGAGTTATTCTCTTAATCCGTTGGTTGCCTGGAAGAGATCGCTATGAAGCGATAAGGTCGCCAATTTGTATACTACTTTTATTATATATGTATCCTTGTTTTGTATTCTTTTTCTCCTTGTGGTGTACAATAAAGTATAAAGTAAAGTATAAAGTAAGCGGCTTATGATCAGTCTGAATTTTGAATGTCCTACCATACAAATATGGTCGAAAATGCTTCACGGCCCATACAATCGCAAGCAGTTCCTTCTCAATCGTTGGGTACCTTTTTTCTGCTTTGTTAAGACTACGACTGGCATAGGCTACAGGCCTACCGTCGCTGTTGCATAAAACTGCACCTACCCCATATCCTGATGCATCTGTTTGTAAAATAAATTGATTAGACTCCGAAAAATCAGGGTATTGCAATACAGGATGGGATATTAAATTTTGTTTCAACAGTTCAAATGATTTTTGGCATTCCTCATCCCATTTAAAAATAACATTTTTTCGACACAAATTATTTAATGGATGTGCTTTTGTTGCAAAATTAGGAATAAATTTCCTGTAATAATTTACAAACGCAACGAATCTTTTTACTTCGTCGACTTTAGTAGGAACTGGGTAATCTTTAACGACTTCTATTTTATCAGAATCTGGTATGACACCCTCTGCTGACACAACATGACCCAAGTATAATAGTTCCTTCTGTAAGAAAATACACTTCTGAGGATTTAACTTTAGATTAACTTTACGTAATCTTTCAAAAATAGATTGTATATTCTTAATATGACTAGGTAAGTCTCTACTAAAACAAACTAAATCGTCTTGGTACACCAGACATTTTTCGTATGTTAACCCTGTCATTGCCATAGTCATCATACGCGAAAATGAACTAGGACTGGTTTTTAAGCCCATAGGCATTCTAGTCATCTGAAACTCTCCGGAACAAAAAGCAGTATACTTGCGACTGTCTGGGTCTAAGTTAACATTATAGTAACCTTGATGTAAATCTAAACGAGAAAAATACATGCAACCAGATAACGAATCTAAAATTTCTGTTATATTTGGAAGAGGAAATTTGTCATCATGTATACTTTTATTAAGTTTTCTGTAATCTATGACCAAACGCCATTTTTTGTTTCCATTTTGGTCACTTTTCTTTGGCACCAACAAGATTGGACTGGACCATTCACTTTGACATGGTTCAATAATATTTTCTTTCAACATTTGATCAATTTGGTTTTTAATTTCATTTTTTAAAGCATGAGGCAATCGATAAGGTTTTGAAAAAATTGGTTGTATATTCGGTTTTACTTTAATTGAGTGTTGATAAATATCAGTGGTTGATAACTTGTCCCCTTCCAAATAAAAGATATCGGGATATTTCGCACATAAACTTTCTATGTTAATCCTTTCCTCTTTATTTAAATTATTTAACTTCAATTTTGACAAGAGTGTTTTAACTCGCGATGCATTTTTCTCGATCTTATTAAAGTTACAAATATTATATTCCTTTAAATTTTCTATATTAAGTTTAATTTCAGACAAAGTTATATCTTTTGAAGTCGTATTCAAAATTCGAACGGGTATTTTGCCATTAATTGGATATACTAACGTACTCGCTATAAATACTCCCTCACATACTTCTTTTGTACATACCACACATTCCTCTGTTAAACTGGTATTAATATAGTGAATTGATTCTGATCTGGCAGGTAACGACAATAAATGACTACACGAGTCTATTAATTGCAAAGATATTTGTTTAGATTCACTGATCCATAAAGACAGACTATTATGTTTTAAAGACAGACAATTAACGGCTAGAGCGGCTCGACTGTTCTTCTTGGCAAGAGATCTCTCCTCGTCCAAACAGTACAGGTTCTGTTGGACTTCGTTCGGTAAAATTTATGTGCGCAAGGACGAGATCACCTGTTATTCGTATTAATAATGAATCACAGATCAATCAGTTGATGCAAAAAACTTGACTATATTTTCTCATTTCTTGTTTTGCTAACTATAGTTTTTACTGTTTTAATTTAGTCACTTTTGTTATTTTGTTTTTGTTGTTTTTTGTTTGTAAAATTAGATTTAAGTATAAAATATTTTTCTTGTATCATATAACGTTCACACAAAACTCTCATGCAAATCACTTGCCACGCACACACACTCACGTTCCTTTATTTCTTTATTACTTAATAATTCATAAAGCAATGTTGTACCAATGTAAATACGCATCCCTTATATATTTACAACGTAATATTGAGTTAACCTATGATTATGGATAAGTCTCTGCAAATTATACAAGACATAGATAATACAGAAATCGCTAAGTCCATTGAATGTTCCATTGAAGACTTACAAAATAATATTTTTAAGAAATCGAGTTTAAATTTAATTCATCAGAATATAAGAAGCATATATAACAATTTTAGTGATTTTGAAATAACTTTTTCACAATTTAAAATTAATATTGACGTTATCATATTCACAGAATGTCGTTTAAATTCAAATAAAAATATTCCATTATTATCTAATTACACTGTCTATTTCACTAATAAATTATTTAATCAAAATGATGGTGTCGTGGTTTACATTAAAAATGAACATAAAGTGAAAGTAAAGGAAATGATCTTAATACATGCGTCTGGATTGGAAATAATGATACACAATAGCATAATTTTGGCCATCTATAGATCACCCTCTAATACAAACGCAGAAGACTTCATTAATTCGCTACTAGCACATTTGTATTCGATCAAATCACGACATATTATAATCACGGGCGACTTTAATATAAATATAATCGCTAAAGAAACTGCACAAACCTATGAGAGAAATAATCGACAAAAATATCTTACATCATTAATAATGCATGGTATCCTGCCCGGGCACATGTTTCCTACAAGGGATCAATCATGTCTAGATCATTTTATGTTAAAAATAAACAAAAAGTTAACCATAGCAACTGTTGCTGTTCTAAATACATCTATAACGGATCATCTTATGATTTTACTTAATTTATCTGATAGTGTAACCCAATCTAACAAAAATCAAGCAACTAAAACAATAGTCGATTACGAAAACGCTTGTAAATTACTACAAGAACAGAATCTGGCAGAACTTTTTCTCCACACTGATCCAAATGTTTATACGGATCTCTTGATAAAAAAAAAATATTTCTCCCTTACAGAGCACACTAAAACTATTACTATTTCTAGAAGCAAACAAACTATTAAACCTTATATAACACAGGGCATACTACGCTGTATTAAAAATAGAAATGACATGCAAAGAAAAATTAGATCCCAATAATGAAATATTAAAAATTACTTATCGAAGATATAGAAATTTCTGTAATTCTCTTATTAAAAAAGTTAAACGTAAATATAACAAAGAAAAGTTAGCTAAATCTTGTAAAAATAATAAAATTTTATGGCCTATAATCAATGAAATAACACAATTCAAAGAATGTAAAACTACTAATACTAACTTACTTGATATTCTACCATCGTCAACACTTTCTGTAAATTTTGTAAACAATTTTTTTGCTAATATTGGTAAAGATTTGGCAGAAAAAATCATTTCGACCGATAAAGTTTCACGCTACAAATTTTCACCAGTGACAACTTATGTGTCTTCTTTTGTCTTACTTGATTCAGATCCTTTTGAAGTAGAGCACATTCTGATGCAATCAAATTCTACGAGTGCAAATGGCTGGGATGGGATCCCTACAAGCTTTATAAAATTATGCAGGAGTTTTCTGCTACCCTTTCTCACTCAATTAGCAAATCTGTGTTTTAAGACTGGAGTTTTCCCAATAGCACTGAAGAAATCAATTATTACACCTGTGTACAAGAGTGGAAATAGAGATGAAGTTAGTAACTACAGACCAATTTCTGTCCTACCATCTATTGCTAAGATTCTTGAAAAACTTATAAACAAACGTATTGTAAATTACCTAAACAAGTTTAACATATTGGCTAAGACACAATTTGGATTCAGAAAACATTTATCTACAGAAGATGCAGTTACAGATCTTACTGATCTAATTGTTAATAAACTTGACCACGGTAAAAAGTGTTTAACAGTATTTCTTGACTTAAAAAAAGCATTCGACACAGTCTCTATTCCTATACTTGTACACAAGTTAGAACAAATTGGAATTCGTGGTACTCCACTTAATCTTTTAAGATTTTACTTAAATGATCGCGTACAGTGCGTAAAAATTGGGCAACATATTAGTGAGGATGCAAATGTCACCTATGGCGTCCCGCAGGGGAGTGTTTTGGGTCCAACCCTCTTTCTTATATATCTAAATGACCTCTGTAAATTAGAAATTGATTCAGGTCAGGTCTTCTCTTACGCCGATGACACTGCAATAGTTTTCTGGGACAATACTTGGGACGATGTTTACAAACACGCAAACTTAGGGCTAATTCAAGTTTCGGAATGGCTAAATGATAATCTTCTTACGCTAAACACAACAAAAACAAACTATATATGTTTTTCTATACGCAATTCGACGCAGCCAAATGATGACTACAGTATCAGGACACATAAATGTGATTATAAACTTTCTCTACCTTGTAAATGTCAGCTTATATCTAAGGTAGATAAAACAAAGTATCTTGGTATTATGGTCGATCAAAATTTAAACTGGTATGCTCAACTTAATTTAGTGTCTAACAGAATGCGAAAACTTACCTGGGTTTTTAAGAACTTGCGACACGTTGCTAATAAGGACTTGTTAAATAAAGTATATATGGCCTTGGCACAATCAGTCTTATCCTATTGTATTCCGATTTGGGGTGGGACTTCAAAAACAAAATTTTTGGAACTGGAAAGAGTGCAAAGATCTCTTTTAAAGGTGATGTACTTTAAGTCCTACAGATTCCCAACTACCGAACTTTACGAATATGGAAACCTTCTGTCAGTGAGAAAACTATATATCTTACTCTCCATCGTAAAATTACACAAGTCCATTAAATTTGACCCTAAAGTATTAACTAAAAGACGTAAGGATATTAAATTACTCTGCACATTTCCCCCTGCAAAAAGTAGTTTTACTAGAAAACAATATAGAAGACAAGCTACTTATCTATACACTAAAATAAACCGTAAAGTGAACATTTATGGTATGAACACATATTATTGCAAAAAAAACGTTAAAAGACTGGTTAAAAAAATTGGATTACTATGAAACTGAAAAATTAATGGAAATAATTACATAATTATTTAAAAACTAATAGTACAACTGACAATCAGACACACACACACACACACACACACACACACACACACACACACACACACACACACACACACACACACTCGCAAATTTATTATTATATTTATTTTATGTTTCATATCAATCACCGCTCCATACTTTCCTAAAAAGTCTTGTCCTAAAATACCATGCGACTTACAAGGTAACGTGTCAAATACATAAAACTTATGACTAATATACTGCCCGTGTACTGTCAACTGTAAACATACGTATCCGATAGCCTGTACCTTTCCACCTATCCCGTTTATTGTTATGTTTTCTTTGTTAATTGGAACGTTGAAATCTAAAACATGTTTATGTTCTATAGCTGAAATTGAGGCTCCCGTATCTATGAGTTAGTTAAAAGCGTATCTGTCTTTATAAAATAATTTTATGAAGTAACTACTATCGCTGGCTAGAATACTATTATTATCCGTGCAGTGACGGAGAAAGAATACATTTCACTGCCCCTTTCCCATGGGTGCCGTAAGAGGCGACTAAGGGATATCATCTGGTGGTAGGATGATAAACATCCGCCTGGCTTGTTACCACCGTACGCATGGTGAAAATCTCGTGAAGTGGCTTGCAGCCGCGTTTCGAGGTCAGCCAGCGTACAGCTAGTGCCCGAGCGAGCATTGCCGCGATGGGTGTTGGTCCAGTGGAGACGGCGGCTGAACCAATGCCGGGGGAAACACGCCTCCACACTTTGCCCATCCCTATCGTGGCAATACGTCGCTCGCTTCACGTCTCTTTACGAGGCGTGAAGAGGCATCTTGCGGGCCGGCAAGGCGAGGGCGGCTAGTGCAGAATCTTCCTTCCCGACTGTACTGGCCGTCCTCGCGTTTGGACTCTACTACCACTTAACATCAGGTGGAGTAGAGTCATTTGCCCGAATTTTCCGAATTCTGAGTGGATGCACTCGATTGAGGCTGTAACTCATCAGTTATTATTGTCCGAATCTATCCTTTGAATGGTCTATGACCCCTAGAATAATTATTAAAAGTTCTACCTCGATATGGCGCTCTACCCCGTGGCGCTCCCCGTAGCTGAGATTGTGGCTGCTGGACCCATTGTCCAGTCCTGGTATGCGACTGTCGCCCGTTGTAGCTAGGGTTGCCTCGGCAACGGTCAGTATTGTACGTACCTCTTGGAATGCTCTGATGAGAAGGCGGCCTGGAAGTGTTTTTAAAGAAACGATTATTATTATGCCTTGTTAGTGTAAACACTTCAGCAGTTGAACTTGAACCTGAAATGTCCTCATCGATTGATGATCGCGTCTTTCAAATTTTCAAATTTTTGAGCCGTAATAATAGTGCCAATCCTACGATTTCTCAATCCGTCGCTAAATTGACGAATTGCCTGTTTCTCGTTAATAGATTTTAAAATATTAAATTTTTCAACATTTCCCTCCGATTGAGAAATTGTAAGATCAACGAATAATTCGGATAAGGTTTTTCCGAAAACATCTATAGATGCATCATTTTGCCTGCAATTAAAAAACTGTTTTTGCAAGGCATTTGTAGATTTTTTCGGTAAAAGTAACCTTTTCATATCATCTACAAGATCAGTTACAGTGTCGTATTTCGTTGCTAATTTTAGCTTGGCAGACTGCGACAATCTGCTTTTCAAAGTAAAAGATATTAAATACGTCTGTGACTCAGTATTGAGAACCGAACTATAATACTCAATACCATCGATAAGTTGTCGTAAATTAGAAAGCTCATCATTCATCACTGGCAATAAGCTCAAAGCTACCTTCAGGTCGAATTTATCCATTGTTGAAAAAATACTAGAACCGTCTGAAATTCGACACAACTCAGTAATTTCATCAAACAATTCCTTAATATCCGTACGATATTTTTCAAAAATAAGACGCTCGTCCTTTTCAATGCTTTTCAGTTCAATACTTTGTACTGTACTTATGAGTACACGTATATGTCAGATTGATGAGTATTGCAATAAAACACTATTCGGTTGACACGTCCGTTTATTAGTAAGATTGTTACAATACTAATGTGTCTCCGGCACAGTACATCCCCCTTAATAAAAATTAACATAAAATATGGTCAGGTAAATACATAATTTTTGATACATAAACTTATAAAACTAAACTTATTCTAACAAATTACTTTTTCGTCATACATATAGCTAATGAAAGTAATCATACATTGGTACTTGTTACACATTAATTACGTAAAGTAGACACTTGCACTCACTATATACCTAAACACTTTTTATTCTAAATAATCACTCGCGTAGACTGTGGAGACGACCCGCTGTTCAAGCGTTGATCACCTCCCCGGAACTCACCTAAGGGCAGCTCGCGCCTCATATAACGCGCGTAGTTCATCTTACATCGTTTCCAAAGTAAATACAGCATCGCGGCAAGAATGCAGATGATGATGAATAATAAATAAACTTCATACTTTACGTATGCAATTTGCTGTTCGTTCTCAGATGCTGCCGCGCTATTACCAGCACCATTCTGTGCAATAATTATTCGTTCCTCTTGGGGCTTGCTTTGCTGTTTACCCATCTTCACAGAGATTAATAGTGCAATAATTGAAAGCTGTTTACGATAAGAAACGAACTACAGGTCTAATCGTTCTTCCGAATCTCGATACTCTCGAGCGATTGTTTACAGTTGCACTTGCCGTATTTGGTGTCGTTGTTGGAAACTCTACACTGCTGTTAAGCGTAAACGCAGGCTTTAATCGATCTAGACTAATGTTTTTCTGCGTATCCTGCTGCATAATTTTATAATATTTATCTTTTTTACTAATTACTTTAAAAGGACCCATGTAAGGCTGCGTCAAGGGCTTTGTTATCTTGTCGACGCGTACGAATACATGAGTGCAATCTTTCAAATTCGGGTGAACAAATATTTTTCCTTGATGCATTTCCCTTTTTGGCACTGCTGCTAATTTTGATATTTTAGAACGTAACTCTTTCAAAAATGACTCGTTATTATAGGTTTCTCGTTGCATTGGCTCAAAAAAATCTCCCGGTAAACGTATCGGTTCACCAAATACCATTTCCGCTGCACTTATTTGCGTATCATCTCTTAAACTGGCTCGCAACCCAAGTAACACAGATGGTAATTCTGATACCCAATGTTCTGTGTTACCTCGGCACATAAGTGCGGTTTTAAGCGAACGGTGCCATCTCTCTACTAGTCCATTGGACTGTGGGTGGTACGCGGTGGTTCTAAATTTTGTAATACCCATTCTTTTGGCTAATTGTGAAAATAAATTAGACAAAAAATTCGATCCTTGGTCTGTTGTTAAATATAAAGGAGTTCCGAACCTAACAATCCATCCGGTGTAAATGATGTCCGCAATGGTCTCATGGTTATTTCTTTTACAGGATAGGCTTCAGGCCAACCAGTGCTTCTGTCTACCATCGTCACGATGTATCGGTACCCGTTACAATATGTTAATGGTCCCACTACATCCATATGTAAATGTTCAAACCGATCTGTGTGCATAAAATTTCCATAAGGTGCAACTGTATGTCTATGAACCTTGGACTTTTGACAGTTCGTACAAGCTTTGGTCCACTGAGTTACATCTTTATTCATTCCTTTCCATATATAGCGATCTTGCATCATCCTTCGTGTCGTTCGCATTCCAGGGTGACTGATGTCATGTACAGCGTTGAAAGCCGATACACGAAATTCCTTAGGCAAATATGGTCGTGTTTTGTTAGTCGATATGTCACAATAGATAGGTAATTGGCAATTAGGTATATATAACTTTTTAAACTGTAACGAGTTCGATTCCATAAGGTTTTTTAATTCCTTGTCATTTATCTGTGCCTCAGCCAATTTTTCGTAATCTAAGGAAGATGATACGTTTACGGATTCTATTCGCGACAAACAGTCGGCAACTATGTTTTCTTCACCTGATATGTGTTTTATATCGGTACAAAATTGCATGATGAAATCTAATTGTCGTATCCGTCTTGGTGTATCATTTTTACTTCTTGTATTTTTCTGAAAGGAGTAAACAATCGGTTTATGGTCCGTATACACTGTAAATGATCGACCTTCGACAAGCGACCTAAAATGTTTGATTGCTAAATATATTGCCAATAATTCCCTGTCATAGGTAGAATATCGTTGTTGTGCATCACTTAATTTAGTTGAGAAAAATCCTAATGGTTTCCAAGACTCTCCTTCCTTTTGTTGCAGTACAGCGCCAGCGCAGGTATTAGAACAGTCTGTCATTAAGGCTAACGGTGCGTTCGCCGATGGAAATGACAACGTAACTGCGTTTTTCAGGCTTTGTTTACAGTGTTCAAAGGCCTCAAGAGCTTCATCGGTCCATGGAATGGGACTTTTATCTTTTTTCTTGGCGTTATGTAAAAATAAATTTAATTTCTCATGAATACTAGCTGCTTTAGGTAGATGACGCCTATAGAAGTTCACCATTCCGAGAAAACGACGTAACTCATCCACTGTACTTGGTGTCTTAAACTCAGATATAACCTTGACTTGCTCATCTAATGGCCTCAAACCATCTTTTGAAACTCGAAATCCAAGAAAATTGAGTTCAGGTTTCCCAAATTCACATTTGGCCAAATTGATCGTAATGCCATATCTATTTAGTCGACTCAGTACTTCTCGAACGTGCATTCTATGCTCCGCCTCCGATGATGATGCAATTATGACGTCATCTATATATATAAAAATGTTATCTACGTCACGTAAAACTTCGTCGTTGAGAAAACGTTGAAATATGGCTGCAGCGTTCTTAAAACCAAATCCTAGTCTCAAAAATTCGAATAATCCAAAAGGACACGCTATCGCTGTCTTGGGTATGTCCTTTTCATATATAGGTATATTGTGGTAAGCCCTTTGCATATCTATTCTAGAAAATATGGTTTTACCATGCAATAAATAAGTACAGTCTTGCACTCGAGGTATTGGGTAGCGATCGGGTTTCGTGATAGCATTGAGCTGTCTATAATCGCCACAAGGTCTAAGCTCACCGTTTTTCTTTACTACAACATGTAATGGACTCGCCCAATTGCTTTTAGATGGCCTGCAAATTCCCATCTCTTGCATTTGTTGAAATTCAGCCTTGACCCTATGGTACTTATCAGGTGGTAACGGTCTTGGACGAACGTAAACTGCTGGTCCCGTAGTCTCGATGTAATGTACTGTAGAATGAATTGGGGCATCTTTAAAATTCATCGGCTTTGTAATATTAGGAAATTCCGCTAAAATATCTCTATAATCACTTTTGTAGTCGATTGTACTCATAGTAGGATCATCTTGCAATACCACAGATGCAATACTTTGTAGACTGGTCACGGAATCTATAAGCTTTTTATTTTTTATGTCTACTAATAATGTATAATGAGACAGAAAATCAGCACCGAGTATAGGTTGCTTGACCTCTGCTACAACAAATGTCCACCGAAAAGCTCGACGTAATCTAAAATCTAAATTCAAAGTCTTAACACCATAAGTCCTAATTTCTGTACCATTCGCAGCATACAGCTTATAATCGTCACACTTAGCTCTAATTACTCGATTCTTGTTTACTGGTAGCACAGAAATATTTGCGCCCGTGTCCACTAGAAATCTAAGTCCACTATTATTGTCTGTAATACATAGGCGGTGCATTGGAGTAATGGTGCAAATCCCCGCCTGCGAGTACACCTCCTTTAGTTTTCCTGGTTTGTAGACTCTTTCCACGCGCACGGCTCTATACACTTTCTAGCTCTATGGCGGTATTTGAAATGATAAACACAAAGCCAGTCTGGACAATTCGGTGTGCGCCGCGTTATATTACGATTTCGCGACGTTGACCTGGACCTTGATTTATAACGATTAAATTTTCGACTTTTTTCCATGTCTCTTATTTTTAGGCTCAATTTAGCTATCTCGGCCAAAATAAAGCTATGATCACTGTTAGAATTACTACAAGGTACGGACTGTACTTCAGACACTTGCGAGGGGTTTGTTGTCTCCATGACTTTATCTGCAATAGCCGACAGATGCTCCAAATCTTTCACCTCACTAACTGCTAACACTCCACGCACTGCTGGGGGCAGATGGCCTTGCCACATAATTCTGAGTGTCTCATCGGGCATTTTATCGCGTGCCAAGTCCCGCATTCGGCGTAGGAGTTGAGAAGGCTTCTGGTCTCCTAGCTCCATCTCGCTAAGCAGCTTTTGAAACTGGCGCATTTCCGACTCCTCGTAAATTTTTAGCAATCGTTCTTTCAAGGTGTCAAATTTCTTTGCTTCGGGAGGCTTCAGAAGGATGTCGCTGACTTGTTGCACGGCATCTTTCCCTAATTTAGTAACGACTAAGTTGTATCTAGCTTCGTCACTAAGTTTCTGCGCAGCGAGAACGGCTTCACATTGGACGTACCATAACCGTGGCTGGTCACACCAAAACTCAGGAATTCTTGATGATACCGAAATAACAGCTACTTCTCCTTCACACGAGGTCAAAACTGATGGTACTTGCTGAGCCGCAGTCATCTTATAAAAACTTGTGTCGAATTACAAGCGCATCGACACTGCCAAGTGTTCTTGTTCGGGGTCACCACTGTACTGTACTTATGAGTACACGTATATGTCAGATTGATGAGTATTGCAATAAAACACTATTCGGTTGACACGTCCGTTTATTAGTAAGATTGTTACAATACTAATGTGTCTCCGGCACAACTTTCTATATAATTATTATATTGTGCAATAATACATTTAGCTTTGTCTAACTTAGTCTGCAATATTTTACCTTGTCGTCTAGCGGGTCCTATTTTTATTAAATACTGTCTCACTACTAATAAATCTCCATATAATTTCTTTAAAAATGTTGCCATAGAGTTTAAAAATACTTAATATGCATAATGGAATATTAACATACCTGTTTTAAACCCTGGATCCTCCACATATTATTAAGAATTGTAACATTTATAATAATACACGAGTATACATTATATATTTAGTTACATACATTTAGTTATACATATTTAATTATACTAAGTTTAGATAATATTTTTAACTAATAAGTTTTTTTTTATATATTATATTATAACAATATTGATTATACGTTGGTAAATAAGGCTACAGTCCACTAAATAATGTCCATAAACTTGCCGAAATTCCGATGTACGCGAAAAGAAATACACATATTTATGTAACCGCACTTCACCTCATACCACTTTATACGCTTTTGAACACTTTTACACTTTGCTATCATCGATCTTCAAATCGGGGTAACCCTGGCGCCGTCGAAAGGAGAGTTGTCGCACCCTGCTGCCACTCGCGTTCAACTCAAATTCCTGCCGTATCCATCTCGTATGACATTTCCGATACATCCGGAATACTCCATACAGGACTACCAAAACTAGGCAAAGTACCACCACGCATAACAGGGCGCTCGACGTTTTCATGTGAAATCGGAACTCCTCGATTGGTGCATCATTTGTGCCCCCAGCTGCATTTTGTGCTATCACGATCTTCTCTTCTTTAGACTGCTGTTTCCCCATTTTCGAAGCACACTTTTACCACACTAGCACCGCTGTCGTCAGTTTTAATAGAATTTTTTTTTTTATTATCCGACGATTGCATTGTGACGAGAAGACGTTGTTTATAAATCACTGTCCATATATGTAAAATCGGTCGGCGACGCGGCGGCGGACGGTGTCAGAATACTCGCGCGCGTGAATCTACTTTTGGCAGGGTCGCCATGTAATGTGGTGCCCTGAGAGAGGAATGAAAGCCGAGACTGCTGAATAGATACTGCCTTTATTTCCAATAGGTCGTACATTAAATAGGTACAAAATTAGGTTACGTAGTATATAATGATTAATAAGTATGTTTAGTTAATATAATCTATGCACTACATCTCACCTTAAGTATTCTTTAATCAATTTTAACTCTTGGCACAATATTTTTAAATCATCTGCCATATCAAAATATAAAAATTATACATATTACTAAAATTCATTATTACTAATTACGTATTTTGAAGTTATACAAAAATAATATGAATACTTTAACACTAATTATCTAGTTACTACAAATATATTGCTACATAATATGTATTATTATTATAATTATATAAAACTATCAAAGTCCGTCTCTGCGTTGCATCCCTTATATAGGCATGTTCTGCATTCTGGAGTCACGTTACTCGCGCACTGTTTGGACAAATCACAAATTTTTCTTTCTTGAATATTAACAATTTTTAGACGCGGCTCCAATCCAAAATCACTTCAATTTATGTTTCTTGTTCAGCAACAGCTGGAGAACCGTGTAGGGTAGCCCGTTGACGTCTGAACGATCCACGAAGTACATATTGATGTATACCCTGCTGGACCCAGCGATGATGCATTTTTCGGTATACTCTCCATATAGCGTAGATGATAAACAGACTCATCAACAGTAATATTATAAGTAAAAGAATGTTTGTGGTGGACGCATGGAATTTCAATTCTTTTATATATGCATTATTTTCGGCAGCTACAGAATTTTGGTTTATAAAAATGTCCTCCTTTTCTACTTTCGAATTACACATAATTTAAACTACAGTGACCATTATTAACTTTGAACTTTGGCGAGTTTGAATTTACACGTGTCGGTAATTTAAATTAAAGCAATTTGCGTTATCGATGCGCATACTGCGCTGGCAGGGTCGCCATATAAGGACGAGGGAAATGAAACGCTCGAATGTTGATATAAGACTACTCTATTATCGTTACTGGTGTGGGTTTTATATTATGATGGCACTAAACATGTGTATATCTAGAAAGATACCACAACAAACCGTAGTAATGACAGCTAACCTTAAATGTCCTTTGATGTTTATCTCTCGAAAGGTTTTAATAGTTCAGTTTTCACTTAGTTTATCGTTTATTAATGCACTTTGGCGCGTTATGTTTGTGGTTTGAGTGTTTTTGTGTTGCACGTGATGCTATTTACACGGTTTTCGAATTAAAAACACAGACCACTAATCATTACGTCTTTATGTTTACACCACCGGAACCGGAACCCTCTTAGTATTAAATGGTTTGTTTAATACTACAACAAAAAGATCAATTATACTAATTAAAAGAATTAAAAAGATAAATTTAAAAAAAACCTGATATTGTAGGCAATTTGAAATGTTCATAGCCCACAGCTGAGACCACTATTACTAAATTAAACATTTTATGGAATAATATTTGTTGAAGGTAGTGATGATGGTCTCAACTGCGGTAAAATTTCTCTCAATTTGTCTACAGTATTAACTAAATGACTTAAAATTTGATTATGGTTTTCTTCTATTTAAATTATTCTCGATTCCAATTGTAGGCTTTTCAGCTCTCTCTGATGGTTATTTATTTCCCAGTCTACCTCTAATTGCAGCTGGCGATTCTCAACACCCACAAACTCGCTTGTGGCTCGTTCAAGAGTGTTTGAACCTCTTTTTAATTCCAGCTTGACCAATAACAGCAGTCAAACCCATTATGCCCAACACTCTCTCTTCTGAAGCAGTTTTTTCTTAGTCTTAGTTTTCCAGTCTGCCCACACCTGGACATTATTTGTTAATAATATCCTCAGCACATTGTTGTACTGAACACGCAGAGCATTGTATGCTCGTCGGGAGTAGTTCTCCCACAGACCGCACGTGTAGAAGGACTGGCAAAAGGCTTTAAATAAAATTAGTTTTACCTGTGCCGTATATCGCGCAAATCTACGTGCTAACATATTGCCTCTAACCGACAAAGCTCTGCGTTCGCGTTCGATATCGCTATCATCATCCAAGCGTTCATTCACAATATGCCCAAGGTATTTGAACTCAGATACTTGTTTCAGAGGAGCCCCACATAGGTGTACATTCGGTGTAAAATTGATGGGTTTGTTTTTTCCTCGAAAGATTAAAATTTCGCTTTTTTAGCATTATATCTGAGGCCGTTCTCTTTAGCATATTCCTCGCAGATTTTTATTAATTTTCGAAGACCACTGACTGATGGACTCAGCAGTACCATGTCATCCGCGTAACTAAAGTTGTTCAATGAAACGCCATCTATTGAGCAACCGACACCTGCTCTGCGGAGCCTGTCTATCAGCTTATTTATGTAGAGATTGAATAGCCTGGGTGACGTCAGCCCCCCCTGTCTCACTCCACATTTCAGCTTGTAAGGATCACTAAACGCTTCACCCCACCTTACCTCGTTACTCTGAACACCATACCAGTACTTAAACAACGATATCAACTCGGGTCTTAAGCTACTTTCAAGTTTCTGCCACAAAACTTCATAGGAAACGAGGTCAAATGCCTTGGCCAGATCCAAAAAACACGCAAACACATGTGTTTTTCTATCTGTGTAGTATCTTACAGTTTGCTTGAGACACAGTATTGTACTCTCAGTTGATAGTTCTGACCTAAAGCCGAACTGCGCATCATGTATATTGACTGCTTTACTAAGCTGCGTATCAAGCAAACTGTCAAGAACCTTAGCTGTAATGGTAGCAAGAGATATAGGTCTGTAGTTGGTTTTGTCTGCCGCATCCCCTGTCCTAATTTTGATAATAGGCACGACTACTGTCCTAGTCATCGAGTCCGGCAGGAAACCATGGCTAACACAAATATTGTAGAACCCGCCTAGGATTCTTGGAAGGTGCACGCCAGCATGCCGCAGATGCTCAACACTAAGGCCATCATGTCCAGGTGACTTTCCACGCTTCATGCTCATAATCGCTTCTACTACTTCGCTAGTTTTGAAACGTAGCAAACACTCCCCGGTGCTCTTAATGCCCCCACTGTCAGCCACTGTGCAGTTGACCTCACAAGGCTCCACTTTAAATTGAGTCTTAAACATATTAGCTATATTTCGGCAACCGCTCACGCCCCCTATTTCAACGCTCGGGCTCGGCCTTGCATTCAGTCTGTTTGTTTGTTGCCAAAATTTACCAAAGTGTTTATTCTTATATGACATTGCTAGTACGTCCATTTTAATCTGTTTTTCGTTGTCTTGGCACCATTTGAGTTTGATTTTGAAGGCCCTACGAGAATCCTTCATATCATCGTAAATGGCTCCATGAGTTGACCTCACCGCCCATATCCAAGACTGAAAACAATAACGAGCCCTAGCATGAAGCGGTGCCACATGCTTATTCCACCCTGTGATGGGTCGCTTATTCCTACATGGTCCCATTTTGTAACAATATATCGCTGCATCTTGCAATATTCCTATGATGCTATCGTATATATTTTTGATAATTGCTTTGTGTTCCGAAATATTACATAATTTATTACAACAATCTACCAAGTCCTTAGGGAAATCAATTTATTTTAGTTTTTCATTACAATAATTCTTATATAAATCAATCTGATCAGCATCCCTGCGACCCCAGACTACTTTATTAATAGCTACATTTTTAGCCGACTTTAAGCCAGAACGATCTAAGCCAAATCTACAGTAGATCTCCAGGGGATAGTGATCAGACCACGTCACATCATTTTTAATATTAATGCTATCGATATAATTTCTAGCCAAACGAGTTACAACACAATGATCTAACCAACGTGTACAGCCATGACTATCACTCATATAAGTGTAAACATCAGAACAATTTGACAGTATCTCATAATCAATACATACCCACTTTTGATCTTCACAAAAAAGACACAATTCACGAAAAAATAATTCCCCCGGGTGCGCATTAAAGTCACCTAGCATAAAAACCACTTCAATACCGCTGTCCTCAACAATTGCATTAATTTCACTCATACAGTTTGTGAAATCTGTAAGATTTACAAAACAGTCCACAGGCATATATACAGAGAAGCACAGTATTGTTTGCTCATGTAATTGACACTTGATCGCGCACAGCCTCACACTGTTACACTTAACCACAGACACAGATGTAAATACATTCTTACGCCATAACAGCGCGACTCCTCCATGTGGACGGCCGCGCAACATGCCACGTTCGTATCCACCGCCGAGGTACCCGTAGACTCGAACTCATCGTGCTCAGTGCTGAGATATGCTAGGTCATATGGCATAAGCCAGGTTTCCTGCAATGCCACCACATCCGCTGAATCGCACAAAATTCTCACGCTATCCACTGATCTCTTTAGAGATTTACAGTTAAAACTCACCAACTTTAGATTTTTCTGTGTATAAGACTGTGGCATAGTTTAGGTATTTTTCTCACGATTGACTGTAGCCTTTTTATCATGCCTAAATAATATGTATTTTCTAAAATATATACCTTCCGGCCATAACTCATTATTTGTAAATAATGACAATTTACTGCTAGGTATATAAAACTTGAAAGATGAGTATTCCTTCGAGGTTTTCGTGTTTATCTTTTCAGGTTTAATAGTTATTTGTGTTTTGTCATAAACATAATCCGCGACGTCTTTCTCATCATTTTCTTTCGAAACATTGTAGATAAACAACGGAATTATGCTCTCGGCTGCTTTTAATTTTGTTTCCGCATTCACATTGGCAGACCCTCTCATACCTTTGAAACGGGACGTCCTCTTACGCTTTACAACACGAACCCACTCACCTTCGTTTTCATTTTTTTCGAGATTTCGTGACGACACCTTCTCAGACGTCCGCTCTTGCGCCTTTAAATTAATATTTAATGCATCCGAAGTATTGCCGCGGTGGGCCTCTTGACCGCGGTGGGCCTCCACGTGCATCAGTTGTTGCGCAGGAGCTGGGTCGAGTGCGACAGAGATGGGTTGTCCACTGATTATAGGCACATGACTTGCGTGTGACGGGGACAGATGTTCAAAAAATCGTCTACCCTCTTTAATGTTCGGAGACGCCACACCTTCTAGGCCGGTCAATAACCCCATCGGCCCGCTAGCGTAGTCATAGCTATCCTGCAGACAGAAACCGCCTCTATTTTTATTGACATAAACGTCGGTCTGTCTTGTTTGCGTTCTCGATATCCTTTCTTTGTTCTTAACATATTCATCAAGATCACCTTTCTTAACGTAATTTTCCTGATTCGCGATTGTCTGGACTTGGTTCTGTAGAATGATGATATCCTTCAATACACGCGTTGCATCAACATGATCGAATGTAACGGGTGGTAACTTGTGACTTTTGGCAACAAATGTAGGTATTTCATCTGGTTCTGTACTCCGTAATACTCCAATAATGTCTTCTATATTTTTCTGTTTTCTATCTTCTCCTTTTCTTTTCACTAGACGAGATGATGATATTGAACTAAATAGTAAGCATTTTGCCTTAAAGATCTCATCTTCTTGAAAAGATTGCCGACATAATGTAATAGTGCCAAACTCACATTATTCATGACGTCTATTTTATTTTGACAAAAGTAGAGCACCTCATTTATCACAATATTACAATTATTACACTTTATCGTATCCATTTTTAATAAGAGAGGTCACCGACCTCCAACCGATCGCACGCGCTGTCGGAATGTGACTGCTATTAAATGCTAAATAATTTAAATATTGTTATGTTAAATTGTTTGTTAAATATTCACTCTTGTTTTATCTATCATCTTGACATTTTTCCATGACAGCAGAGTGGTTCAAAGCATGAACAACTTTTCTAATGCACAGACTAGTTGTCCGTTAGGCAAGATGCTGAGTGACACCAACAATTCGCTGATAGGATCCTGTGGCTAGGAAACTAAGAGTGCACGATACCTACAAAACTACAAATATTTAGGAAATGAAATTTATGATAGATAAGTAACTATAAAAAAGGTAATACTATTGTAGTTGGTCGGTGCGTGATTAGTACCCGGTATGCGTGAAGAACGTAAACAACAAAAAAAAAACAACTAACAGTCAACAGTTTATTGTTCACACTTACAAGTACAGCACAGCACAATAAAAGTCCACATAAACAAAAGGAATAGTCAATAGCACAGCACAAGGAAACAAACAGATAACGAACAACGAAAGTAACTAAGGCGTAAGCGGGTGAAAGCGTAAATAATGTAATGAAGCAGTCGCGAGTTCGAGATCTGACTGATCCTCCCCGCGCGTCGTGCCGCCGATCGCCAGCTGCTCTGGTAGGAGGGCAGCGGCGGCGAATCAGCAAGGCGCGCGATCGTATGATATTGTTCGTTGAAATTAATATATAATAATAATTATAAAAATAATATAATAAATGTGGCGGGACGCCACACTATACTATAGAAATGTATTCAGCAATTTTTAGTATTTTAGTAGTGTAAAATAATTGTTTTGTTATAATATATATATATATATATATATATATTTATATATATATATATATATATATATATATATATATATATCAATCAATCAATCAATCAACAGCCAAGCATTGTCCACTGCTGAACATAGGCCTCTCCCAAGGTGCGCCAAAGCTCCCTGTCCTCCGCCTTCCGCATCCAGTCGGTGCCCGCCACCTTCTTAAGGTCATCGGTCCACCTGGCTGGAGGGCGCCCTACGCTGCGTTTGCCGATCCGCGGTCTCCACTCTAAGACTCGTCTGCTCCAACGGCCATCGGTCCTACGACATACGTGACCAGCCCACTGCCACTTCAGCCTACTAATTTTGCAAGCTATGTCGGTGACCCTGGTTCTTTTCCGGATAATCTCATTTCTGATCTTATCCTTCAAAGATACTCCGAGCATAGCTCGCTCCATAGCACGCTGAGCGAATTTGTGGACTAGTCCCGCAGTTAGTGTCCACGTTTCGGCATTTCATGCATTCGTATGTCATGGCAGGTAAGACGACGTGAGGACTTGACGAAGGTTGCCAAATGCTGCCCATCCCAAGCGAATTCTCCGATCGGCTTCCTTCTCGAAGTTGTTCCTACCGACTTGTATAACCTATAAATAAAAGGTAGGTATATTCCCTAACAACTTTGACAGGTTTTCCTTCGACGTATATCGGTCCCGGCACAACATGCCTATTGAATATGACCTTGGTCTTGTCCAAGTTCATACCGAGACCGACACGCCGGGAAGATTCACTAAGTCTATGCAGCATTTTGGTTAGTTGTTCCAGCGACTCTGCTATGATGACGATATCATCGGCAAGTCGAAGGTGTGAGATGTACTCGCGTTTACATTGACCCCACATCCTGTCCAATTCAGCGTCTTGAAAACGTCTTCCAACGCGTTGGTGAACAGTTTCGGAGATATTACATCCCCGTGTCTCCCGAATATTTGTTATTATATAATTGTGAATGTTCTCAGTTATTCTGCAACGCATTTATTAATAAATATTTCACCTTGAAAGTGTATAAGAGAACGTATTATAAATATTGTACTCAACAAAGACCCCTATAAAGAGACGACGCTATTATGGTATTATATCATCAGTTGATTGTGAAGTAGATTACTTGATTCGTCCGGCACCGATCAGTCTAATCCGTTTTACATTAATATATAATACGCGAATAACCGTAGCCGCAGCGACGGAGCTCGTTATAGAAAATACAATTATTCATTCGTTTATAATTGTGATTTGTTTAGCGCGACACATCTCAAACGTTGTCTAATACTAATGGAGTTTTTTAGAAAATAAATTCGTCTTTACCTACTGAAAAATAGAACGCTGAACTGATCGTTGAATATAGTTTCAGATCGGGCCGTAGCGCTCTTAGAACAATTTTATTTCTCAACGCATCAGCACATTACAATATTAATGTCTTCAACTTCAAGCATCTACGTGATACACTAGTAGTATCGACTGTTCGTTGATAAAATCATTCGTTACGGACATTGCTTTAATAATTGTAAGCAATATCAGAGTAAACTCATTAGAAGTCAATTAAATATACAATTAATTGAACATTATATCTGTAGCTCGTAGGTTATGTAGAAACTATGCGAAGTGTAGACATTTTATTAATAAATTATTTTTTCTCTTCGACTTTTGTAAACATTATTCTATTATGTCTATTTTAAATGTAAAAAGGAATCAATTCAAAGGCAATTCGAACATCAAACATGATTTCAAACAGTATAAAAGAAAATAAAGTAAGAAAATAATCGAGAACAAGTTCGCAAGTTACGGTGTTGTATCTAACAAGTTAAGCCTCGTCTAGTTTTGTTTCGCACGCGCCAACAATGAAATATCGATAGAAAATATTTACTTAAGATTTCAAGTATAATGGATACAATGATCATACAAGCCTCCTTCAGGGACCCACTGATGTCATTGCGGGCTAGGTCTAGTTGCTCGACCACTGCTCTTCTGGGCTCATTTACGTGGATGGAAGCCATAGTTCGTACCCTTGATCTGGCTTTTTCGCCAAATCGGTGCGCCAGCTGTTACTTCAGGTCTCTGGCGGCTTCCACTGTGTTCGTGGCTACTACTACATTGTTCTCGTCGAAGTTCCTGACTATGTGAGTCGTCTTTCCGCAGCCCGGTACTCCATTTATCCAAGATAGTCTAGATATTTTGCCAGCCCACGAAAGGTTTGTCGACATCTGGATCACCTGAGATAGATTAGCCATCTCCAGTATTCTATCGTCCAGCATGATTCTCGTGTATCTGGCAATCACCACGACTGGGTCTTCTGCAGGAGCGAGAAATTTGAGGTGTGAGTCTTCGCGCTCTTCCCCAGGTCCTCACACCAGTTCTCGTATGCGATGACCTCGTGTGCTTTTGAGGCCATTAGGCACCCGTAGCGAACTGCTACGTCACCTTTTTCAGCGCCGCCTTTCATGGCATCCACGTTTATCCGGCGTAGCATGTCGTCCCTGTCCTCCTCGCCGAGGTTCGGGAGCTGTGTACATGCCAGTGCAAGGGGGGGTATCCTCACCCCACTCGAAGAGCGTGACCACTTTGTTTTGTGGCCGCACCAATCGCTAGGTCAAGGCAACCGGCATTTGCCATTTACTTACCATAAGTGGGTCGATGGTAGCGCGCTTGATGCTCGCTTTTGAAGTGCTCCCTTTAATCAGCAATGCTAGTCCAGGCGACACCGTCACGCGGTCCGAGCCGTCTGGGCGACAGAAGGTGATGCCAAGCCTTTCTGTTTCGTCACTCATGAAGAGAACCACACCTTTTACCGCAATACCCGGAACTCCGCGTGCTCCTACTTCTTGTATAAGTTCTTCAGGCATGGTCGGCTGATTTCTATGATCATGAGCGGTCCGCGCGAAGTGTTGGGGAGAGCCTGTAGCCACCGTCTCAGGTTGTTTTTGTCTCTATTTTGTCTGGTGTGTTGTGTGTGACTGTGTGAACTTGTTTGTGCTATGTGTGAGATTGTAGTGCTCAATAATTCGATGGTGTTTTGTTGTGGTTGTGGGTTTGTATCTGTCGCAGATGGTATCGCAGTCGAGCTGTTAGCGGCCACTTGGACGGTTTTTCTTGCAATGCGAGGGAGGGTGCTCTTAATTCCTCCCTCTCCATGATGGTATGGAGTGTAGACTGGTCCAGGGTGACGCTTATGTGAGCTACCTCGGCTGAATCTTGAACATTCCAAGATTGGGTGAAGGATTGTTTCCTCGCATTCGGGGTCGCAAACACAAGAATCATTGTCTTTAAGCTTGAAGCGGTGAAGGTGCGCTGCGAACCCCCCATGAGCGGTCAGCAACTGGGTGTCGGTGGGTGTTTGTGCTACCGTTCTTACCACTTTGCTTGCGACCTTAACGTCTGGTAAGAATACTATTAGTAAAAAAATAAAACACGTTACTTACGTTTACGATAGCCTGATAGATAGATAGATAGATAGATAGATAGATTGATAGATAGATAGATAGATAGAGAGGATTTGAGAAAAACCAAAGTTTCTATTAACACTTTAATTAATTACTAGATATGACATATAACTTAATCCTATGAAACAATACTGATCGATGCTGGATCACATATTGAATGCTGCATATAATTAGTCTATCCTAATATATAGTGCTAAAAATGCTGATCTACTAGATTAATCAGTGGTACGCGCGGAGCTGACTCGCGGTGGCGACTTCGCAGCTACGTGTCTTTAGGGACTGTATGTGACAAATTTGTAATTTGTTAAAGTATTGATCTCTTAACTGGGTCGCGAAGGCGACTGCGCGGCTATGTGCTGCGTCAGCGATCCTCCCTGTGGTGCTGTAAGTAACAAGTTTGTAAACACCATCAACTAATCTGGCCTCTCTAACCAGTTGATTTTTGCTGTTATAGATATAGCAACTATTTTTCTGAAAATGCACTGTGTTTCCATTTTGAATCAATTTACTCACTGATATCAAGTTCGTAGCAACACTCGGCACACATAACACTTCCTTTACTGTGATCGAGTTTTTGTTTTTTGACGTGACTGTAACAATATCAACATCACCCGAGCATAACACAGGCATCACTGCTCCATTGGCTGCTGTAATCTACTTTATACTCGTATTTTCTGATATGTTCCGAATATTGTTTACATTTGAGGTTATGTGCACACTCGCGCCGGAATCCAAATACCAATCATTCTTTCCGAAGTTTTCGCTTAAGAACACGGCAGTAAACACATTATAATTGTTTGTTTTTGAATCTTGAACTTGCGTACGCTTATTTTTGTAGTGCCCAATCTATTTACAGCTATAACACTTGATGACTTTGTTTTTGCTATTACTGACATTTGACGCTACGCCATCTTTGAACGAATTTACAGTTTTATTGAACGACTTCGATTTTTGAATGACACGCTGGCGTCCTTTAGTATATAACGCTGTTTCCGTCGAATCTTTCCTTTCATGTCTAATAATTTTGATTTTACAACATCCGCCGTAATGGCGATCCCTGAATGCTCGATGGCCATTAGCATTGGAAAATATTTTTCGGGCAAACCCGCCAACATTAGACAACCAATCCATTCATCGTTCACCAAAAAACCAGTTCTTGATAATTTCTGCCCCGTTTCAATAATTTGAGTAATGTAACTTGTCATAGAATCTGAAGTTTCGAGTTTTTTTTTTTTTTAAATGTATAGGCTAGCGCTTGACTGTTATCACACCTGATGGAAAGTGAGATACAGTCTAAGATGGAGCGCGCTTGCCTAGAAGGTGCCTATTCACTCTGGACTTGAAGGTACCCATATTGTAGGTGGTGGTGAAAACGGAGGCCGGGAGGGTATTCCAGATCTTGGCGGTGTGTATCAGAAACGAAGAAGCAAATCGTTTCGTACGTGTCTTAAATACGTCAACGTCAACCACGTACGGGTGCAGATCCTTTCGATGCCTCGCAGTTCTTTGGTAGAAAGGTGACGGGGGCAACAAAACAAATAGATCCCGAGCACACTCGCCGAATATATCTTGTAGAATACCGACAGACAGGCAAACTTACGACGATGTTCTAAGGTCTGGAGTCTTGTAACCAGTGTCTGGTCGCCAATGAGTCTTCTAGCACGACGATCCACTGAACCCAAAGCATCAAGCTGGTACTTAGCAGAGCCGTCCCATAAATGGCTGCAGTACTCCATGCACGATCTGACTTGGGCTTGATATAAAATCAGAAGCTGTTCTGGTGTGAAGTACTGTTTGACCTTATTGAGGATGCCAAGTTTTTTACCAGCAGTTTTAGCTTTGGATTCAATGTATTGTCCAAAGTTGAGTTTGGATGTTAATGTAACTCCTAGAAGCTCAATACTGTCGGTGATGGGTACAGATATGTATATAGTATGGAGGTGATTGCTATGGGTTGGTAGTTAGCCGGGTCGGTACGGCTATTCTTCTTAGGTACTGGTTGTACGTTGGCAATCTTCCAGGCTTTAGGGACTTGAGCGGATTTAAGAGAGAGGCGGTACAAGCGTGTTAAAACAGGGGACAACTCAGGTGCACAATTCCTCAGGACTATTGTTGGAATCCTATCAGGGCCACTGGTCTTATTCAAGTTCAAGGTGCGCAGAATTTTTAGGACCTCTCTTTGGCGAATTCGTATCTATGGCATCATTGAGACGCAAGGTGGTATGTTTGGCGGTGAGGCACTTCCTGCATCGAGACGCGAATTTTCGGCAAACAGGGCCGCTACTAAGTTAGCCTTTACTGTTGCCGTAAAGGCCAGGCCCACGAAACCACCCACAGTGCTGTAAGCGGCCATGTACCACCCCGACATTCTCCCTTTGATGACTTGGGATGTGTCGGATGTGCCGCCAATAAGTTAGCCTTTTCTGTTGCCGTAAAGGCCAGGGATCCGTCAGGCTTCAGCAGTGGAGGCAGCGGTGGACGACAGAAGTTCGTTTCAACCGTCTTGGACAGAGACCAGAATGCTTTACTACCACGGGGGTAGGAAGTTAATTTGGCTGCAAGACGTCTAGTTCGGTTGAAACGAGCCTTCTTGAGAACCTTCTTGTAGGACTTGGCAGCAGAGTTAAAGGCTCTCTTCTTAGTCGCAATGTCCGGAGCTTTGGTGGTGTGGGCTGCTGCCCACGCTACAAACGCTGAGTTTTTACGGGCCTCAGCTGCGGCGCACTCAGCGTTGTACCACCTAGGGATCTTGCCATCCAGTCCAGATACGTCAGCATATGGAATAAAGAACACCATAGCCTGACATATCACTTCAGATATGGCTTGTTCGCAGCTCGACGGATCAGTGGAAGAGAAGCATATCTGCCGCCAAGGGTAGGATGCAAAAAAGTGTCGCATCTCGTCCCAGTCTGCCGACTTGTATCGCCACACCCGTCTGGTTCCAGTGGGACCAGAGTCCAGAGGGTGGAAGTTGAAGACCGACCTGATCACACAATGATCAGAAGTTGGGCACTTCTGGGAGGGAGCTGCAACTAACACTGAAAACCGGTCAGGGTCGGTAGCCAGCAGAAGGTCCAGACAATTAGGTGTATGACCGTCCACGTCCGGCACCCGAGTTGCTTCATGTACCAGCTGAGAGAGATTAGGTATATTGCGAATTTGAGCGCCTCTCCCGGCTTGGTCGGTGCTCATCAATCCCCCAGAAATACCATTTGAGCAGTCGGGTAACGACGTTGGACGGCATTAGCCGTCACGCTGAGATACTCAAACATCCGAGTTGTCTCCTCGTCACCACTGCGCAACCTATTGACGCAGGCGTATACAATCTGCTCCAAACTTGTATCCGATACGCCCCACATTACCGAAAAATCGGGTACCTCCAATTTCGGAGACGCTGGCAGCAGATGTCATTACGAGCGTACATACAGACCCCAGCACGAGGTTTGAAGTTGTGCTCGAGAGAATATCCGGGATATAATCTGGTAGATATAATCTGGTAGGTGTTTAACTCTTTGTTATGGGCCCTCTCGACACGCACCAGTTCTTTCGCGTATCTTGAGCGCTCTTGTTCCAGATTATATTTATGGCGGTTTCTGGAGTCCGAAAGGGTGAGTACCGTTTCGTAAAGCCCCTGCAGGGAGTCATGGACGGCAACTTTTGCTTCCCTTTTCATGTTCCCAGCTATTTCCAGCGCGTCCTTCCCCTTCTGCAGGAGCTCGTTTGCCACTCCCGTGACCAGGTCCATTTCGACTCCGGTGCCTCTTGTGGGTGTCGTATAAAGGAGACTTACTCTCCTGTTATACGTCGAAGCACCGGATCCCACTGACGAAGTCTCCAGGTCGTCGATTTCCTCCTTCGACGTGTCCCGGAGCTCCAGCCGGTCCTCGGGGTGGTCGTGTACTATTTTTATTTCGGCCACGTTCGACTGTGACGGTTGTGGTGTTTTTTCAAGTGGGGATGGTGTTGGTGATTTCTCCTTTGTTGCTGCGTTCCTTTTAAGCACTGCCTGCCTTAAGGATTTTGGTCTGGCAGGGTCCGCAGCCTTGCGTGTTTTACAGACTTCGCTTTTCGATGACATATTGGAGCTTAACTTATATATGTATATTTAGAGGTATGTTGTAAGGGTGGTTTTAATGTGGGGTGGTTTTTGGGAGGATCTCCCTGAGACGGTTTAATTGAGCCGTCGCACGGAGGGTTTTGTTGAAAGGAAGGGTGGGTTCCCTGGATCCTCACCTGGCTGTGATGATGTTCAGCTTTAATCTGCTCCTCAGAGTACGACGACTGGGGGCGGAGTCTTCGTTTGAGTCGCGTCCGCAGCGGCGTCCTACGTATATAACCTCGAACACGTGTTTTGTTACGTTGCCGCGTGCAGACCGCGTGGTTTTTAAGGTTATTTAGTTGTTTTATTAACCTTAATAACTCCGCCTGTTGTTATCCGATCTCGTCGTGAAGGGTGTCTGCGGATAGGTCTTCTTCCGCTCTCTTCAACTATTTAAAAATCTTCGATGACACACACACTTCCTTGGAGCTGTTTGCTTGGGAGTTTGATGGGTTCTCCCTCAGGAACTGCTTGGAATAGAGCGCCTCAAACACTATTCCCGGTGAATCACACGTTTATGTTTCACGCGAACTTGATTTTATTATTATCGGCCCGGTTTTCGATTTTTTACGAATTTTTTCGCGGAGCCGATGTTCTTTAGACGTTGTATAGGCGAGTACTGAAACCTCGTATATTAGAGAGATGCACTGAAAATGAGAGGTGGTGCAGCCGCTGTGAAACTTTCTTCTTGCTGTATTTATAACTCATTGATTGTGGGCGTGAATAGGTATGGGGAAATGGAAGTTGTACGAGGCGCCGCATTTTGGACACCGTGACTTTTACCGCAGAGGCGGAGATGGTAGACTCAACTGGAGACCGCGGGGACGCCCGAACTCCCCTGGGAATCGCCACCGGGACCTCTCTCTGGTCGCCAACCAGCACGGTGGAAACCATCCCAGGATTTTTCGCAAGTTGGCGGGGCAGCCTTTCGTAGATGGCGAACCTACTAATTGGGCCCCCTACCAACTGCGGTCGGCCAGCGGTGTACCGTGCTTCGGATCCCGCTGCCCTCCAGATTGAGCCGCCCGGCGTCACTGTGACTACGGTCTGAACCTGTCACCAAATGCAGAGCACAACTATACAGACCCAATCCCCCATGGTAAGCTGCTGCAAACATCGCACCGGAACACGACGTGCTGCGCGACAATGTGAATCTAGCCACTTGACAAATCGCTATGGCGGTGCGGCTTTGTTCGCAGTGTGGTAATGCTAGCTACGGCCGGAGCCTCCCACCTAGAATATGTTGCTCAATTAGCACCACCCAGGGGCTACGTGTAGGGTAATGAGGGATGAAACCTGTCTTTGGTGAGACCTACGGACGTGAGCAACTTTGACCACCAAGATGATGTATTGATATTAAATTTTTCAATAACATAATTCTTCTCGAAAAACCGGAGTCATCAAACATTTGTTGTAATTTCTGCCATAGTTCCTTAGTAGTGTTAAAGGGGGTTTACACGGGTGACTAAAGCCGCACGATTTTTGCCGCGCGGCGTAAATCGACCATCTAAATGGCAATTCGGCTAAATTGCAAGCGACTAAAGCCGCAAGCCCCAAAGTTGGGTAGTATCCGACTTTCGCCGCGCGGCAACCGGCCGCATGCGACTGGTGACTAAAATCGACCGTGTAAACGATCAGTTGCAGGCGATCGCCCGCCGCATGAAGGTGTTTCGCGCACGCACGTGTATTTATTTACTACAGCGTTTCTGTGTACATGTATCGTAACAACCATGAATAAAAATAACACCATACAGTTTTTGGAATGCTATGAAATGCATCCATGCTTATGGAACCCAAGAGAACAAGATTACAGGAAAAATAATGTACGTTTAGCGGCTCTTAAATCTATTATTCAAGAAATGCGTTTATCCATAACAGTTGAAGAGCTTAAATTGAAAATAAAAAATATACGAACCACGTATAATAGAGAGGCCGGCAAGGTAGCAAAGTCAAAGAAGAGTGGCGCGGGAAAGGATGATATATACAGACCTCAATTAATTTGGTTTTCTGTAGCTGACCGCTTTTTAAAGCCAGTGATAGAAGGAAGAAACAGTAAAGATAACATGGTAAGCCTTATTATTATTTATTAAATAGTTATTCTTGTTCGCATATTATAAATTATAATAGGTAAATCGTGAACAGAGCCATTTTTATAATATTACTTAAATAAACATACAATATTTACGCAATCATTCTATCTTGCCATGAAACTTTTCCTGGTCCGACAAAATAGTCAGCATATCTATCGCGCAGATCTTTTGCATTTCGTGAATAGTTGTTAGAAGATAGCGGTGTCATTAATTCGTCCACTCCTGCCGTAGGAATGTTTCTCTAACTTCCGTTTCTGATTGTCCCTGAACTGAAGTCTTCTCCGTCTATTAATTCGGGAGTATTCATGTATATGAGATTAGTCCGAAGCCAGTTATGCAGCGCACAGGTCGCTTTAATAATAGAATCAGTTTTATCAAATGAAACAGATATAGGTTTTCTGTATACTCTGAATCGTGAAGCCATAATGCCAAAGGCATTCTCTACGATTCGGCGTGCTCTTGATAGTCTGTAATTAAAGATTTTTTGTTTGTGTTCTAAACCTTCATGTCTTGAATACGGTTTCATTAAATAGGTTGCCAAAGGGAAAGCATCATCACCAACGAAAACTGCCTTATTAGGTAGTTTTAAATTATTTCTTTCAAGAGCACTATAGAACTTTGTTTTTTTCCAAATATGCGAATCATTCATGCGTCCATTAGTTCCGAAATCTATATATATAAAACGGTAATGTGCATCCACTATAGCAAACAACACCACACTATAAGTGCCTTTGTAATTATAATAGTCTGATGCTCCGTGTGGTGGATTTTCGATTAATACGTGTTTCCCGTCAATAGCCCCACAGCAAAAAGGAAATTGCCAGCGATCAAAAAAATCCTTTTGTATTTTCTTCCATTGATCTGTGGTGGATGGAACCTAAAAGAAATAAACTTATATCAGTGTATGGTTACAGGGAAAAGATTCAGCCGTGAACACAAACAGCGACGCGTCTTCATATTTTGATGAATTGGAACAAGAAGATAATATTGCGCCCTTACAAAAGAAAAAAAAAATGTCTCCAAAGAAAAAGGCGGGGCGTGCTCTAATGGACGCACCTAAAATGGACCCACCTGTTTTACAAGCAGTCAATAGATTAGAAACTTTGGCTCAAACTATCCGTCAAGATGAATTTGATACATTCGGAGTACATGTGGCAAGCCAATTACGTAGTTTGCCATTAAGAAATGCTATTGTTTGTCAAAATTTCATCAATAATTATTTGTCACAAGAAAGACTGAAAGCCTTAAATACACAATATTTTCCAATTGCTAGACCTACGAGTTCACTCTCAGACTATACACGCTATACTTCGACTCCCGAAGCCGAAGCTACTACTTCCCGAATCCAAGCTTTTCAAAACCAGCGTGAAACTTCGACTCCCGAAGCTTCCACTTCTAGAAGGCTCGATTACGAAGAAGACTACTTTGCCAGCTGTTTCCTTACACAAGAAAATACTGGGCAACAGTACGGAGTGAACGACGATATTCTATCTCAAGCTGTTAGGTCATCCTTAGATGAAAACACAATTGAAAATTTATAAATAAATCGTTCATAATTAATTACTAGTTTCACTTACCATAATGAACTCCTGTAAAACATTGTATATAGCATCCAAAACATCCTTCAAAAACAAGGAAATTGTGCATTCTGGAACTCTAAATGACTCTGCAAGACTGGAATAGTTATCACCGGTAGCCAAGAACTTCAGGGTTATTTCTAATTTAATTTTCGGAGAAAGTGCTACTCGCATATTGGTATCGCATTTTTGTATAAGCGGAGTAACCTTATGCAGTAAAGTATTAAACTGATCAGTAGTCATTCTTAATCGTTTTTTAAAATAATCAGGATCTTCTAAACTCCACTCAACCAATAAAGTATCCGAAGCACCCAAGTCCTTACGTCGAGAAATCCATCCACGTACCCAAACATTACGTTTTCTTCTTTCCTTTTGTTTTTTCTTCACTCTTTGTTCTTTAAGCAATTGTTGAATAATAGAATAATTAATTATTTCAATTCCGGCACAAACGGCTATTCTGCTCAACATTTTCGATGAAAATGACAGAGCCGCATGCGATTTTAGTAACCAGTGTAAATGGGCTAGCGATGCGGCTTGGTGAGGCAATTAGTGAAGCGACTCGCCGCACGGCGAAAATCGACCCGTGTAAACTCCCCATTAGCGCTCTTAACACGCTCTTAACTCATAGCGCTATAACGACGGATCTATAGTTAAAATCACCTTTCAGTTTCGGTACATTTGCAATAAACGAATTCGTACTAAAAGTATAAATGTATATACAGTACCATTTCTGCTAACTACTGAGACTATAACTTTACAAATTTTACTGACTCTAAAGTTAATCCAAATGGGTCTGTGCCTTTAACCTATTAGTAAGAAAATAAAACACGTTACTTCAACGGTGACTATCAAAGAACTAACCTATTTATTTTATACAGATTATAAACATATATTATTAAATTGAGTGTTTACACACTTAGTACACTATATGGTTAATAGATGGCGTTATTGGTTTCATTTGATGTATTAATTTTAACACTAATTTACAGGACCTACCTCCACATGTTTTTGGATTAGTGGGACCAACATTTCTGCAGATCTATCATTATCGGGACACACTTCTAATCTTAGGCCCGTATTACAGAACGACACTCAGTCGTGAATCTAGTTTTAAAACTAAGTAAGTTTAAAACTATGACATTTGAAACGAGATTCATTAATCAGCACTCAGCTGAGTAGTTTCTAATTTTTGAATCATTCTTGATATCAGATCATGACTCAAGCAACGATTTGATCTGAGTTTGCGTAAAAGCTGTCAAGAGCACTCTTGAGAATAGATTACAGAAAGTGTTAATGTCAAACGTAATAATGAATATTTTCGAAGATATCGAATATTATGACAATTTATTTTTAAATAGAAGAGACGATATCTCACTAAAATACTCACGAGATGCTGAAGATCCATACGCAGTAGATATAAGAAAATTTGAAGTTGGATATAGATTTTCGCAAGAAACAGTAAAAAACTATATTTTACCGTTGATTCTTGCCGATCTGCAGAAATTAAACAGACGCGGGCTACCGATAGCACCAGAATTGCAAATTTTGTCATGCCTTCGGTTTTATGCTACAGCATCTTACCATTCAGGTAACTATTCAGGTAGCTCGTAGGTAGCTGTTCTATTGTTAATATAAATCCGAAATTCAAGCCATGCAATCGGTGATGTTTATTTTTGTTGCGTTTTCATCTAACAGAACTGTATATTTTTACAGATCATACGTAGTGACCTAATAAATATTAGCCAACCCGCAGTGTCAAATATTGTTACCAACATATCAAAGCCAAAATATGTGCCTTATTATTTAATATAGCACATCAAATTAATGACGAGACACCAAAAGAAGAGGAAGGTCTCACGGAGGACTTATGACCCTGAACTCTTGGAGTCCCAAGAGGATTTACAAAACAATATTGGTGGCTCAGCTGATGGATTTGCCATTTATAATTTTGATTAAAAAATAATTGAATCCATTATACTCAATCAATATGCACCATAAAAGCTTAAAGACTCATACCCAATCTACTGACTGATTACTAACCACCTACCTACATGTTGTATATTGCTATTTCTTGTACTCTTTTTACCTTTTTTTTCCTTTGTTAATTATTTAATATCTTAATTTAAATTTGTATGTAGTTGTGTCGTCAGCACATCGCCTTTTTAGTTTTATTTCATATAATGGTATTTATTTCAAATTATTTCATTATGATCTCGTCGTCGAAATACAACTAAAAAGGCGATGTGCTGACGCGACACATAAGCAATAAAAATATTTTTTACTTATAATATGTATTTAATTTTACCTTACAATTAAAAAATTACAAACATTAAAAAAATAAGTGCCGACTGCATGACTGGACTGAAATATCAGAGAGATTTTTTTTTCTCCTACTGAAAATACCAATATAAAAATTTACTGGTCTTTGTGTACGGACTCTGCCCTGGCTTTGGCTTCCTTTAGTTTTTCTTTTAAAATATTTTTCTCTAGTTCGTGGATTTCTTTCTTATGTTTTAATGAAATTGCATGGATCTCATCTGCTCTCCTTTCTCTGTTAATGTGCTCTTGTTTTAAAATTTGGACTCTGTTTTTTTTTCATTGGATGAATATTCAAAGGATGTGGAAGACTGTGGTTGGTTAGGCTGCATTATATGATTTTCGGCATCTTGAATTGTGGATGGTGGAGGCTGGACTATTATTGACGGTGATGCATTTGATTGTAAAATGATAGAAGGGCTTGCAGATTCAATATTGATTGGAGGTAAATTTGTAGACGCAGGGATATCTGTTAATAGATAATAAAGAAAAAAACAATCAAACAAACTGGCACTAAGGAATTATAAAATAAAACTACATTGAGCATCAAATTTATTAGGCACCTGTCGAGTCAGAATCAATAGCATTTTGTATTTCCAATAGGAGAGTTGGTACTATTTCTGAAATGTTTTGATCAATTTCGGCATCAGGACAAGGACCACCACCACCAGTGGCCAATCGGTATTGTCTTTCCCTTGTAAAAGCATCTCTCTGACGAGTTTTGAGATTGGTCCAAAGGCGGCGCAATTGTTCGCCTGATGCCTGAAATACAGTAATTTCATATAATATTCAAACCGAACACCTATTTATTCTTTGTTGCACGCTTACATATTTTAAGAAATAGCTTGTCGTTTTTACACATATTCAGATTTTTTTTTCAAGTCAGTGTTTCAATCCGACAACATCAGCAACATAAATACTTTATTCTCTACGTAATATTTATATTGCTTAGGGTCAATTCACACGTACCACAACCACACCACGTCGCAGCGACAAAATGTGGTCAAGCTGTGGTTACGTGTGAATAGTGTCGCAGCGGCTTTTTGCAGTTGCGTTGTGGTACCGACAAAATGTCGATGCGGTTGCGTTGTCGCTGTCGTTGCGATGTGGTAACCACGTGGTCATGTGCAGTTATACTCCAGCTTTAGTAGAGGTAACACGGCTTGACTGAACGTAGTCATGGAGGAAAGATTGTTGTTGCTATCCTTGTTATGGCTTTTATTAATAAGAAGACGACGAAATCAGCGTATTCGTCGAAATATAATTTATTGGGTACATCCTTTATCGGAAAACAAAAGTCAAAGCCAATTCCGTACTGATTATCCTAAACTTCGAAGGTTCAAGGTGAAATTTTATAAAAAATTTAGAATGAGCAAGAATACATTTGACTACTTCTTAAACGAACTGAATAGTGAGTTGCAAAAAAAGACACGGCCATGAGAAAAAGCAAAGCATGTGCTTAGAAAATATAATTAGTTCCATCAACCGGGACAGACTCACCGGGCTGATGAAATTAATTAATAAAATATAAAATACAGATGCAAATTAAGAGGCCGTACCTACCTGGTTTTTGGCTAGTGTTGCGAGCAAAACTATGTACGGCCTCTTAATTCATTAACAATAAAAAGTAAGATTATGATTGTGGGCACGTTTCATATAGTTTCCTATTATTACAACAGTATGCATGTACAGTTAGCGTCATATCGACCTACCCTTATCTGTAAAATTTCTGCAACTGAATTTTAAACGTATAGAGATCAACATCAGCTGTGGTTTTTTCACTTTCGTAGGTCAATATGTCGCTGACTGTACGTTACGCACATGCCACGTATCCGGTCTGCTCAGGCCTTTATTATTACCTAACTGTGGTAGGGGGGATAGAAAGCGAAAACAAAGAGCATACTTAATATATTTTTATTTATTTTGTCATTCAAAAATCAACAGAGGTAGGTAATTAATCTCCGAAAATATCCGTTATAATCGGATCATTATAGTTTGAAGCCTGAGAAGAAACGCTGAGTGGAGATGCTGGCACTGAAACATCTCTTGGTGTGGATGTAGTACGCAAATTGCGAAGCTGTGGACCGCCTGTTTCCATATCCGGCCGATACCCAGACGTTGATGGTCGCTCATACGGTTGGTACGCTGGTGTCGTATACCCCTGTCCATATTCACTGTAATTATCATTACGTGTAGGTGTGTGATATTTTTGAATTACATTCAATATTTCTATCTGAGCATTCAGTTTCCAATCATCGCGAATGGTTTTAAATCTATCGTATAAAGATAGCAAAAAATGCATATCACTGTCACAGGACTTGTCAGGTTCCTGTGTACGAGTATGTGCAGTTACTTGATCGCTCAAATGACTTGTTATTTTTTTTATTAACCCATATTCTGCATCATCTTTTTTTCTTTGGATATATTTTGGTCTCTTCCAAACTTCAGAGTCACTCGTTTCAGTAGTATTATCGTCTTCATTATCGATTTGTTCAATGTCATCGTTTTTGTTTTGTACTGGTAGAGACGATGTTGTATTTCGATTTTCATACAATGGCTTTAAAAATAATAATTGACTAAAGTAGTAGTATCTCTTCGTACTACCTGCTGAACCGCTTCTTTGTGAATTTTGTTTTTTAAGGTCTCTGTTGAAAGAGTTATTTGTTATAAAGTTGTGCTCCATCGAAAGTAATATTTTTTTTTTTCAAATTTGGTTCTAATTTTTGGGATTTTGTTGTTGGTTTTTGTTTATTTCGTTTGTTGATTGCTTTTGAATAATTTTGGTGTGTACTATAGATTTCGAAGTTAATGAAATTGTTGTCAAGTCTGAAATAATAATACTAAAATTTACATTGTAATGCTGTCAGTCTGTCTAAATCCAAATAAAAGAAAAGATACACTCAAGGCACAGACATGGTGGGCATATTTTGGAAAAAAATATTGTCAACGTCAATATATTATCAAGGCCTGGCTTCAGTGATTTAGCAAGAATGTCAATTGTTTTTAAAATATAAATTATCGGAGTCTTTAATATTTTATTTAGGTTGTGGATGCTAAATTAGTGAATTATTTTATTCATTCTACACTGGCCTCCAAAAAAATCGACCCACCTACATTTTTTGTAAAAAAGCTATCGTATGGTTTTAAACTACCACATATTTATATTTTTAAAATTGATAATGAAAAAATGCAATTGTAGGATTGTACAAAAACAGAAATAGTGCGCAAAAAATAGGTTTTCAGGTAAATATGTGACAAAACACGAAAACACAAAATGTACAAAACGATTATGCCGTTTGTTTTTAAATTTGGGTGCCTATCTTACTTTAATAGGGAGTGTTTTCTCCTCTTGACTTAATCACTGCCTGCATACGCCTATTAAGTGACCTGATTAGCTTTTTAATGTCTTCCTGTGGGGTCCGTTGCCATTCTTCAGTTAGGGCAGCTTCCAGTTGATTCAGGGTTTCTGGAATTGGATTTCGTGCTCGAACCGTACGTTTTAGCTGGTCCCAGAGGTGCTCTATCGGGTTTAAGTCCGGACTATTGGCTGGCCACTGCATAACTGGAATTTCGACTTTCCTGAGATAGTCTTTAACACGTTAACTGATATGTCAGGCACCGGTGCTTGACAGACATGGTACCTGTTAAGGCCATGTCAGTCCCGGGTGACTGACGCCACAGTATGTAATTCAGATGATCCCAGGGAGCTGTCCGGCACGTTTAGCTCATTATTGTCTATTAAAATTGACTGACAAGACCCTGGAAAAACTATGTTCAACTTGGCCTAACGTTTTTATGTTTAGAACGGGATTTATTTAGGTTTTATTGAGAAAAATAAAATGTGACACAATGAAACTATGAGAACTTTTTGTTGTTCGATATAATCATATTTTGGGTTTATAGAGCTTAGAAAATTATAAAAAAATTTCATTTTGAGTAATGAAATACCATCAGGGCCGTCTTAAGTCTATTCTGCGCCGGGGTGCGGGACTCAGCCTGCGCCCTCTGAGGCTGCCCGGCGCCTGGCTGCTGAACATAGGCAATGGCGTTAAGTTCAATAAAATATCCAAAAATTCGGCGCTCAAAAGGCGCCCGCGTGCGCTCCGCGCCCGTGTGCACCGTACCCCTTGCACCCCCTGGTAAAGACGGCCTTGAATACAATAATCAGTCAGAGAGGTCAAGGAAAAGTTACATTGTTTTATGTTCCTCGTTGAAACAAGATAGGCAAAAATGTGGTTCATTAGGGCATTGTGGGCAATAAGTATTCACTTGCTTAGTCTTCTTTCTAGCATAATTTCTGTCGATTGTTTGAACATTTACTTTATAGCACCGTGAACAGTACTTTCTAGATTTTTTTACAGGTCCTTCTTTCTTTTTTAGCTCATGCTTTTGCCTCCTATTTCTTGTCAATGGAATGTCAGGATTACTGTTTTCTTTGCCCGATTCTGTTAGATATTTGCACAGCTTTTTCCTATATTCTACTATACCTATTTTAGACTTCGTGGTTTCTTTATAAATTATGTAAGAATTGAGTAATGCAGTGTTCATGAACAGTTCAACAGCAAGGTTTCTGTACCATTTTACAGTTTTTCTCAAAGGTGTTGAGTATGCGATCATTTGATCAGATAGGTCCACAGAAGATTTTGCGATGTTATAATCGACTACAATTTTGGTTTTTTTTTATTTCTTCGTCTCTTTTGTATGTCCTTGTAAATCCAATAGAATGTTTCGTAGACAGTAAATAAACATCCCTTTTGTCCTTCCATTTCATACATGTCATACCATCTTCATTTTCTTTAGCTCTAAACTCTGCTTTTTTTATCTTTCCGTTTATAACATCTTTAGGCAAATATTTTCTATTTCTTCGCAAAGTACCTACAAGATGCGTTTCTTTGTCTAACAATTTGCGTCCAAGATCAATACTGGTATACCAGTTATCGGTATATAATGTATGACCTTTTTGAAGATATCCTTCCATAAGTGACATCACAACATTGGTTGGGGTTGTAGTTTCGGTCTCGTCTCTCTTTCCCGCATATATTTATATACTTTGATTCCATATTTGTGTCTCTTCAATTTGATATATTGTCGGAATATAATGCGACCCCGAAATGGTACCAAAGACTCATCAATACAGAGATTTTCTCGAGGATAGTAATATTTTTCAAAGTTTAGATTCAAAATATTTACCAATTCACGTATTTTGAACAGACGGTCGCCGTATCTTTGGTTATCGTTGTTAGAAAAATGTACCATTCGTAACAAAATTTCAAAACTGTTACGAGACATAACCGTACGCGGGAAAGATTGGCAAATCAGGGGGTCTGTTGACCAATAATCTGCTAGCTTAGGCAATCTAACTATGCCCATATATAAAATCAAACCAAAAAACCTTTTGATTTCGTCTTGGTTTGTATCAGACCAACTAAGCAGTCGCGATCCTCGTTTTATTTGATTTTTTGATGTAAGTTTAGTAATCGTCTGAGCAGCAAATCGGTTTGTTTCCATAGCTATGTTATGAAACACACTATCCGGAACTAACAAAGAATAGAAATCTTCTGGTTTGGATTTTGACATCGTATTTCTCAAATTATAAGGTTTGAAACCAGAGCACTCTGTGAAAGGTATAATTCTTCTTTGTTTACCCGCTGGTTCATACCATAAATTGGTCTCAAGCCTTGTGCAAACCTGCTTTTCTGGGGTTTTCATCTTCGTCACCACTTTCTATCACATACCGCCTCTTCCTGTTTCCTCGTCTATAAATTACTTCTGTATCGTCACATATTTCACTATAACATGGAATTTCTAACAGCGGGGAATCTCTTTGAGTCAATTGTTTTTCTAGGTCGTCAATTGCTTGCAAATCTATCAACGAGAATTCAAAATCACACGTATTGTCAATAATGGACATGATTATAATTAGCTATTATAACCGTCACGCAAAATCTCCAAAAAACACAAAAAAAAATTGAGCAATGGGTGCGCGCACTTACTTCCGCAGCTAATTCGATGCGACTAAATAAACACTGTAGGTACATCGCATGGCACGCTCCGCCGCGCCGGACAGGTTACAACCTGCAAGGGATGAACTACGACACGCGTAGGTATGTAAGTTTCAGCATTAACAGCACGATTACGGAAAAAAACCAGGTCTGTGCGTCCCGTCAAAGAAATACCTCCCCAAAACATTGTAGAGCCTCCACCAAATCGGACTGTTTCTCGAATGCAACACTGACAGTAGCGTTCTCCTGGCCTTCGCATGACGTTACGTCGTCCATCAGAGCCTACTAGAGACATTCGGCTTTCATCACTGAACAATACTGTCTCCCATTGGTCTGTCACGCATTGTCCTATCCAGTGCTTTCACAGACGTCTTGTTTGACATGGTAGCTTCGTGCCAGACTATTAATGAGCAGTCGACCATCAATTTTCCTGTATTGCTCTGTTTAGAAACACTACAGACGCTGTTATTATCATCGGTGGCGATTTTCAGCGGGAGCTTGAATGTGGAGTGTGCGGTTCGGCCTCCTTCCAAAAGCGTAGCGGCAATGCCGGATGACGCAACAGCTAACGCAATTTTTCCGATAGATCTCACTTTTTTTTAAAGCAGATTGATTAAAAATGTTTTTCCTGTACCTCCTGGGGCATCAAGGAAAAACAATTTCCCTTCATTGTTATCAATTGTTGATAGTAATGCAGTGAATACTTTTTTCTGATCGATGTTTAATCGTGGCTCATCTTGAGCTATATTTTGTAAAAGTCTCGTTTGATCGTATGATGTTTCGGCACTGTTAGTTAAATCTGAGTTAGTAGTATTAGCTGGCATCGGCAGCCCAAAATTCTTGATCGATTTACCCGAAAGTAATTGCACTACTTTGTTTAATTCCAATAATGCTTCGTCAAAAATGTTTTGATCATATTGTACATCATCTGAGTTTAACTCTCGCCGTCGCCGAATCAGAATATCACTGGCCATATTTTCTTGAAATTTATTCCATAGATTAACAGAATCAGTTACTTGACAAAACACTACTATGACGGCAAATAAATATCTTAATGATGTAGCTGAACTACAAACAGCTGCTTCTGATAATGTGTTTTCCCAGTGAGAATCGTCTTCCAAGAGCCCCATAGCTTTGCATGCTGCTTGATAAGTATTGTAAACAACACCTTGTACAGTTCTTAGGTGTGCAAAGGATGTCGGGCCTTTTACAATATGCAGTAACATTCTCAGATAAAAGCATTCGCTGTTGTTGGGATGAACCACGTAGACTCTGCCAAGAGCATCCGTTTTTTTACTCCGGGGAAACCATCAACCGCAGTACCTTGTTTTCGCCGTTGAAAAGTTTTAGAACTCTGGTTCCATGTATAGTAAACTGGAACTCTGTCATATGTCAGTGTTTTCGCGAAATCATCTTGAGCACATAACTTGAAGAATGCTTTTAATGTTGTATCCCGCGGGTTATTAACAACTTCTTGTATATTGTTCTCTGTGAAATATACTCTTTGTCCATTTTGTAAATGAACTGCAAGGTGGACAATTGTGGGAGCCCGGTCGTGCACTTTGAATGATAAAATGCTCCATATAGCTTCAGAGCTGCAGATGTATTTTTTTTTTTTTTTTTTTTTTTTTATATTTGCCGGGTGGGCAAATGACTCTACTCCACCTGATGTTAAGTGGTAGTAGAGTCCAAACGCGAGGACGGCCAGTACAGTCGGGAAGAAGATTCTGCACTAGCCGCCCTCGCCTTGCCGGCCCGCAAGATGCCTCTTCACGCCTCGTAAAGAGACGTGAAGCGAGCGACGTATTGCCACGATAGGGATGGGCAAAGTGTGGAGGCGTGTTTCCCCCGGCATTGGTTCAGCAGCCGTCTCCACTGGACCAACACCCATCGCGGCAATGCTCGCTCGGGCACTGGCTGTACGCTGGCTGACCTCGAAACGCGGCTGCAAGCCACTTCACGAGATTTTCACCATGCGTACGGTGGTAACAAGCCAGGCGGATGTTTATCATCCTACCACCAGATGATATCCCTTAGTCGCCTCTTACGACACCCATGGGAAAGGGGCAGTGAAATGTATTCTTTCTCCGTCACTGCAACGTCCAGACTGATATTTTTCCACTTCATTTGGTGATTGTATGCTGAAAGTGGCTTGATCACTGCCTTTATTAATGTACTTAGTAACATATTGAATTGACTTTATTGAATTGCACAACTCTACGTTGATGTGGGCATCGAAAATTTTCAAAAGGAGCGGATTATAGGGAATTATCCATCGGTTATCAATATCATGGTTTCGGACGGTAGCATCATAGATAATACACTATATACCGGAGATAGATGTGCCACTTGTGTTTTAAATGTTGTAAAATCAGTGTACCCAGGCTAAGAGATGGCGCTGTATTTCTTTTTTTCGCCCATTGCGTACTCGTCGCTAGATGGCGCTTATCATGTTCAAATTGTTGGTAGGTATTTGATTGCATATTGATTAATATAATTTGTTATTTATTTGTGGATGGAAATTTTTATTCGTGTATTGTGTTCGAAGGTTACCTTTATAATAAGACTAGGCATACCATGTTAACAACACGATAGTCAAGTCTTGTTATAATAAGCACAGATATTATAACTAACTTTTGAATAGAAACATACACAAGATTTGCCTAATCCACAAATTATATAACAAACTACAAATCAAAATGAAATCAATGCAACAAAATATATTTATAAATAAATTAAACTAGATTCTATAACGATATCTTCCAATGCAAAATGTTAAAAAAGTGATTCTTAGATACCTATAAATGAAACGAAATTAAATATATTTATACGAAAAGTTTATTTCTTTCTATTATGTTTAATATAATAATTTAATGCTTGTATTTTTGTTGCATTATTTTTACAGATATTTGTTTTGCCTTTCAGTAATCTGTTGACATTAGTGCACCAGCTACCTATAATAATATTGATTATTGTATCCATTACAAAATTTTGTACATCTCTTTTATGAGTTACACAGGATAATGGTGACAAATCACAAAATACATTTGCAATTTCCTTTATTGTACCTTTTAAACATTTCTGCTGTGGTTCTTCATTTAGTCGTGTTTGGATTATAATGCAAACATCATCTACAAACTGGCACAATGCCTCCTACGGATAATTTAGTGATCTTTTTGTTATATCTCTTTCTAGAATGTAATCTTTATTACTCGGAGGCACTGTGCTTACTAAATGCATTAGGCAAGTATGGCATTTTTTACAAATTTTTTGAATAGTTTTTTTTATTATATAGCCAGTAACATATTTTTTTGCCTCTTTACTGGTAGTGTTATTATGAATTAATTCTGTTTCAGATGTTTGCATGAAATAATTTATTACGGAATCCACATTAACAATATCAGTCGGTTGTTGGCTTCCTCTTTTTTCTTTATAATTTAGCAATGTTTTTAAAGGTTTAAACAATGCCTTATTGTCATCTTGCTCGCAGTTTGCTCCAACTGAATGTGGTGAAGTTAAATTATTATTATGAATAATAATAATAATAATTAATGTTTATTAACAGATAAATATCCATAGTGTTAGTTACAGGCTTAAAAACTATGTTAGTAGATATTTTAACTATTATTTAGCATACATAAGGGGTCTAGAACAACGAGTAGATACATGAAGTTCCCTCCAATGCTTAACAAATGGACTATCCATTTTCAGCATCAATGCATTCAGGATACCGTTAGGAACTCTGCGCATCCTAGCCATTATAGATGCTGCTCTCTTTCTAATCATGGCATAGAAATCATCCACACGGGCTTCAGCAAACATCAGTGAAGCACTGCAAAAGCGCGGCAATCCCAACAGTATCCTGAATGCATCGTTATACTGTACGCGCAGCGCATTGAAGGCCCTCAGCGTATACTTTATCCACAAGCTACACGTGTATAAGTTTTGACAGTACGCTTTAAAAAGAGTAATTTTTACGTCATTCGTACAACGTGCAAACTTGCGAGCTATCATACCGCATCGTACCGCCAAGGCCCTGCGCTCCCTCTCCATGTCAGCATCGTCAGATAAATCCTCGGTGACTATGTGACCCAGGTATTTAAAACTCTTAACTCTTTGGAGTTGTGTTCCGTTTAGAGTTACAGAAGGGATATTATCTGATATGCTATTTCGACCCTTAAAAATCAAGAGCTCACTTTTCTTTTCATTGTATACCAGCCCATGTGACACAGCATAGGACTCACACACAATAAGTAATTTTCTAAGACCGCTAATTGAGGGACTCAGCAAAACCATGTCATCCGCGTAACTGAGGTTGTTTATAATTGTACCATCTATCGAACAACCTACACCTGTTTTGCTGAGCTCATCAATTAGGTCATTTATGTAAATATTAAACAGGACTGGCGAAGACAGGCCTCCCTGTCTCACACCACATTCCAATTTATAAGTTTCCGAGAACTCACTTGCCCATTTAACACGGTTAGTCTGTGAACTGTACCAAAATTTGAACATATTAACTACCTCAGAGGGCACTTTCAGTCTTTTTAATTTAAGCCACAGTTTTTCAAAACATACAAGGTCAAAAGCCTTGGAGAGGTCGAGAAAAGCCGCATATACTGGCGTCTTTCTATCCGTATAATATTTAACGGTCTGCTTCAGCGCGAGAATAGCACTTTCTGTGGATAGTTCTCTTCTAAAACCGAATTGAGCATCATTTAGCTTTACATATTCACCCAACAGACGGTCAAGCAAACCATCAAATACTTTACCTAATATAGTAGTTAAAGAGATAGGCCTGTAGTTTACTTGGCGTTGTACTTTTGTCCGCGATATCACCAGTTTTATTTTTAACAACAGGTATCACAACACTCGCCATAAGTTCCGTGGGTAAATACGTATGACGAATGCAAAACGTATACAGCATCGCTAGAATGCGATAGACATGAGGTCCAGCATATAATAGGTGCTCGACGCCCAAGCCGTCATGACCCGGAGACCTCCCTTTTGCCAAACTTTTTACAGTTTCCTTAACGTCAAGGGCCGTAAAACTAACGGAACTCTCCGAGTCAGACACCCCGACATCAAGCATCTGCTCGTGAGAGCACTGAGTAGGCTGAACTCTAAAATAGTCTTTAAATATGTTAGCTATTTGATTTGCATCCGTCACTCCATCAACGCTCGCAGGGAGGCGCGGTCGTGGATTGAGTTTATTTGTTTCTTTCCAAAATTTAACAAAATTTCTCTTTTTATGATGTTCTGCTATGAGCTCCAACCTAATTTTTAATTTATTATTTTGACAGAATTTTAATTTATTTTTAAAGACCTTTTTACTTATTTTCATGTCATCATAGATTGTGCCATACGCTGCCTGCGTTACCGTTTGCTCTCCACAAAATATGTTTCTCACGGGCCTCCCTGTGAGCAGATTAATGAGCAATGTTTTAAACGCACCTATAAACTGCGAGCAAGTTGGAGACGTGTTACGCACACCATTGCTCCTTATATTGCAGAAAAAAACTCTAATGGATCCTGGTTTATATTTCTTGTCAACAGACTACTTACTCCATGTGTTTCATTTAAATATTTAAACATTTCTTTATACACATTAATGTTCGAAATTCAATTTTTAAGAGATGGGACTTGTTCATATTTTGTTGAAGTAGTCCCATCTCTTAACTTTTTCTCAATTTTAAACTGCATTGACCTTAATATGGGCAGTGAGTCATTCCACAGTTTAAAATGAGGCGAGTTCTTTTTTAGCGCATTCTTGTATATTTTTTCGGAGTTCTGGTAGCTGTGACCGTTGAATGAGTCAAAAAGTTTGTCCATCAGAAGTAAAAAGTCTGCTGTATCGAGGCACTCTTTAGGAAGAATATCATGATCTGAAAAGAAATAAACAATGATCACAAGTTAGTAATTGTGATTGTGGTTGCAAAGCAATGTAAATTTTAAACTAAGTTAAATTTGCTCTCTGTTAGATCTGATCTGTCTGTACACGATTTTCTTCTTTTCTGAACAAATTTTATTCAGGGTTTAAGTATATCGTTTATGATAATTTTGCACATAGATTGGTGCAAACCCAGAGGGGGTGGCATAGTATTTGTATAAATACAATAGTTCATATTATAATATTGATAACTGACTAAACATTTTTTATTTTTTTCAAAGTGGTCCCACCCACTCACATAAAAGTTAGACACACCAACTAGTTGGTAAAACTGGAAAAATAATATGATGTAATTTGAAGCTTCTTAATATTATGATTACTGCTAAAATTAAAGCTATTAATACTTACTGGCTAAATATCTCATTGTTGCAGACACTCTCTGACTGAATATTTGGGCTGCATTCTTCACTTTCATTTTAGGAATTTTGTCTTTATAACATGACTTTCAGTCAGTTTATTCAATAATCTTACGTCGTCTTCTCCTGGATCAGCATCCAGTAGCATTTTCAAATGTTCCCATTTGGCAATTTTGACTACCCCATTCTGAAAAAATCTTAAATCCTTTGTAAGGAGATTATTCCTTAAACCTTTAGGGAGGTGCGGAGGGTCAAATATAGGGAATATTTTATTTTCATTATATTCAAATCCTAAACTTTTGTATTCCTTCCCTTCTGCTAAATATTTTCTTTTTGTGTCGCTTATGGGGAGTTTACACGGGTCGATTTTCGCCGTGCGGCGAGTCGCTTCACTAATTGCCTCACCAAGCCGCATCGCTAGCCCATTTACACTGGTTACTAAAATCGCATGCGGCTCTGTCATTTTCATCGAAAATGTTGAGTAGAATAGCCGTTTGTGCCGGAATTGAAATAATTAATTATTCTATTATTCAACAATTGCTTAAAGAACAAAGAGTGAAGAAAAAACAAAAGGAAAGAAGAAAACGTAATGTTTGGGTACGTGGATGGATTTCTCGACGTAAGGACTTGGGTGCTTCGGATACTTTATTGGTTGAGTGGAGTTTAGAAGATCCTGATTATTTTAAAAAACGATTAAGAATGACTACTGATCAGTTTAATACTTTACTGCATAAGGTTACTCCGCTTATTCAAAAATGCGATACCAATATGCGAGTAGCACTTTCTCCGAAAATTAAATTAGAAATAATCCTGAAGTTTTTGGCTACCGGTGATAACTATTCCAGTCTTGCAGAGTCATTTAGAGTTCCAGAATGCACAATTTCCTTGTTTTTGAAGGATGTTTTGGATGCTATATACAATGTTTTACAGGAGTTCATTATGGTAAGTGAAACTAGTAATTAATTATGAACGATTTATTTATAAATTTTCAATTGTGTTTTCATCTAAGGATGACCTAACAGCTTGAGATAGAATATCGTCGTTCACTCCGTACTGTTTCCCAGTATTTTCTTGTGTAAGGAAACAGCTGGCAAAATAGTCTTCTTCGTAATCGAGCCTTCTAGAAGTGGAAGCTTCGGGAGTCGAAGTTTCACGCTGGTTTTGAAAAGCTTGGATTCGGGAAGTAGTAGCTTCGGCTTCGGGAGTCGAAGTATAGCGTGTATAGTCTGAGAGTGAACTCGTAGGTCTAGCAATTGGAAAATATTGTGTATTTAAGGCTTTCAGTCTTTCTTGTGACAAATAATTATTGATGAAATTTTGACAAACAATAGCATTTCTTAATGGCAAACTACGTAATTGGCTTGCCACATGTACTCCGAATGTATCAAATTCATCTTGACGGATAGTTTGAGCCAAAGTTTCTAATCTATTGACTGCTTGTAAAACAGGTGGGTCCATTTTAGGTGCGTCCATTAGAGCACGCCCCGCCTTTTTCTTTGGAGACATTTTTTTTTTCTTTTGTAAGGGCGCAATATTATCTTCTTGTTCCAATTCATCAAAATATGAAGACGCGTCGCTGTTTGTGTTCACGGCTGAATCTTTTCCCTGTAACCATACACTAATATAAGTTTTTTTCGTTTAGGTTCCATCCACCACAGATCAATGGAAGAAAATACAAAAGGATTTTTTTGATCGCTGGCAATTTCCTTTTTGCTGTGGGGCTATTGACGGGAAACACGTATTAATCGAAAATCCACCACACGGAGCATCAGACTATTATAATTACAAAGGCACTTATAGTGTGGTGTTGTTTGCTATAGTGGATGCACATTACCGTTTTATATATATAGATTTCGGAACTAATGGACGCATGAATGATTCGCATATTTGGAAAAAAACAAAGTTCTATAGTGCTCTTGAAAGAAATAATTTAAAACTACCTAATAAGGCAGTTTTCGTTGGTGATGATGCTTTCCCTTTGGCAACCTATTTAATGAAACCGTATTCAAGACATGAAGGTTTAGAACACAAACAAAAAATCTTTAATTACAGACTATCAAGAGCACGCCGAATCGTAGAGAATGCCTTTGGCATTATGGCTTCACGATTCAGAGTATACAGAAAACCTATATCTGTTTCATTGGATAAAACTGATTCTATTATTAAAGCGACCTGTGCGCTGCATAACTGGCTTCGGACTAATCTCATATACATGAATACTCCCGAATTAATAGACGGAGAAGACTTCAGTTCAGGGACAATCAGAAACGGAAGTTGGAGAAACATTCCTACGGCAGGAGTGGACGAATTAATGACACCGCTATCTTCTAACAACTATTCACGAAATGCAAAAGATCTGCGCGATAGATATGCTGACTATTTTGTCGGACCAGGAAAAGTTTCATGGCAAGATAGAATGATTGCGTAAATATTGTATGTTTATTTAAGTAATATTATAAAAATGGCTCTGTTCACGATTTACCTATTATAATTTATAATATGCGAACAAGAATAACTATTTAATAAATAATAATAAGGCTTACCATGTTATCTTTACTGTTTCTTCCTTCTATCACTGGCTTTAAAAAGCGGTCAGCTACAGAAAACCAAATTAATTGAGGTCTGTATATATCATCCTTTCCCGCGCCACTCTTCTTTGACTTTGCTACCTTGCCGGCCTCTCTATTATACGTGGTTCGTATATTTTTTATTTTCAATTTAAGCTCTTCAACTGTTATGGATAAACGCATTTCTTGAATAATAGATTTAAGAGCCGCTAAACGTACATTATTTTTCCTGTAATCTTGTTCTCTTGGGTTCCATAAGCATGGATGCATTTCATAGCATTCCAAAAACTGTATGGTGTTATTTTTATTCATGGTTGTTACGATACATGTACACAGAAACGCTGTAGTAAATAAATACACGTGCCTGCGCGAAACACCTTCATGCGGCGGGCGATCGCCTGCAACTGATCGTTTACACGGTCGATTTTAGTCACCAGTCGCATGCGGCCGGTTGCCGCGCGGCGAAAGTCGGATACTACCCAACTTTGGGGCTTGCGGCTTTAGTCGCTTGCAATTTAGCCGAATTGCCATTTAGATGGTCGATTTACGCTGCGCGGCAAAAATCGTGCGGCTTTAGTCACCCGTGTAAACCCCCTTTTACAGCTAGCCGTGGCTGTTTTGAGTGTGTATTTATATTTGACGGCGATGGTGAGGCTGCTACTAATGCTGGCGATGACTCTGGTGTTTCAGGCATTATTCGGTTAAATCTAGGCTTTTTATTTCGAATAACATTTACAATGGCAGTTGGTGAAGGAGGTATGACCGAGTGAAGAGAATCTTGAGTTGAAGAATCCAAAGAAATACTTTCAGACGCTGGTTTCATTGATACTGTAGGGCAGGAAGTGAGGTTGTTTTCATCGTCAGAAAGTATGTGAAGATTTTCAAGAGAAGAAGGAAGCGAAGGAGCAGATGAAGATTCAGTACTATCGCGTTTTTGAAGATTAAAATTCTCGACTTCACTACTAGAATCCGAACTTTCTTCATCATTTGATGACTGACTGTGTTTTGGCACCAATGTGAGTATTTTGCTAGCTCTTGAAAGCATATGGACCTAAAATTAATATACAACCTTGGCCAAAAGTATTAGGCACCCCAATTTTTGCCTTAAAATAATGAATAAAAACAATCTCTTAGTTCTAAACATATTTATTACTGTTTAATTATTACAAAAGGAATATAAAAAACTTAAAACCTAGTTGGTCCACCCTTGGATTTGATTACAGCACTGATTCTGTCGGGCATACTGCGTACAAGATCAGTACATTCCTGCCTTGTGGTGGCATGCCATTCCTGCACTAACGCATTTTCTAAAGCCGTTTTTGATGTGATGTTGTGCTCTTTGATCTTCCGCTTTAAAATGCCCCAAAGATGCTCAATTGGATTGAGATCTGGGGACTGGGCAGGCCAATCAAGTAGGTAGATGTTATTTTCTGCAAACCAACGCATCGTAGTCGCCGACTTATGACAAGGTGCGTTGTCTTGCTGGAATACGACTCTGTCTAAGTTGGTGTCACCGTAAATACTCGTTAGCGAATGATTATTGCATGAAAATATATGACCTTTACTCACGAAAAAACTGATTATTATTATCAACAGATGGGGTGGGTTGGGACTGTGAATTATTTCGATCTATGATGTTTACATAACCTTGATTTTGCCCAACGCTTAAGCTATTGTTTCCATTTTTCATACCTCTATTCTGGTACGGGCGGGAATTACCTCGCCATGATCTACCTCGCTGAGTGCCACGCCATGATCTACCTCGCTGAGTGCCACGGCACGTTGGCTGTTGGCCTCTGCTCATACCACCGCCGTGCTGCGGGTGGGCACGGTACCCTCGATATTGATCACCTCGGTAATTATAACGTCCCCTGGAATTTCGAAAACAGGAAACTTTTTTATTTATGGTCATCAAATTGGAATTAGAAGTGGATGGCAACTCCTCATCTAATGCAGATTGGATAGCGTCTTTTAAAGATGTAAAGTTACGCGCTGTAATTATAGTCCCGGTTCTACGATTTCGCAGTTCATCAGCAAATCGTTTGATTGCTTGCTTTTCATTTAAGGGCTTAAGCACCTTATAAGTCTCTGGGTCGTTATCTGCCTGTAAAATAGTTAAGTCAACAAACATTTCAGTGATTTGCTTACCGTATTCTTCGATGGTCAACTCATTCTGCTTAAAATTTAGCAACCGTGTTTGGATGGCCGTAGCAGATTTTTTCGGCAAAAGCTCTTTTTTCATATCATGAATTAAGTCTGAAATACTAGAATAGCTTGGATGTAATTTAAGTTTTGCTGATTGCGATAAACGATTTTTTAACACAAAATTTATTAATTGGGGCTTAGAATCGGCAGTAAGGGTGGTTTCATAATATTCAACGGAATCTATTAACTGTTTAGTTACAGATACGTCGTCATTCATAACCGGTAACAAACTCAGAGCAACTTTTAAATCAAATTTTTCCATGTTTATAGTTTCTATAGTCTGACCTGAATTACTAATAAATTCTTTCGAATCGGATGGCGTTGAAGAGTATCTAACAATATCTTTATACAATGAAAGAAATTGCTGTGAATAATCGACAATCAACTCACTATCGCTAGCACTAATATTACCACAATTTACTTCTTTTTGCAAATAAGAATTTAATGTTAAATATTGGCTATACAAACTATTTGCTTCGCTTAACTTAACAATGTAAATGTTACCCTTTCTACGCTCAGGACCAATTTTCCTTAAGTATTCTTTAATCAATTTTAACTCTTGGCACAATATTTTTAAATCATCTGCCATATCAAAATATAAAAATTATACATATTACTAAAATTCATTATTACTAATTACGTATTTTGAAGTTATACAAAAATAATATGAATACTTTAACACTAATTATCTAGTTACTACAAATATATTGCTACATAAGATGTATTATTATAATTATATAAAACTATCAAAGTCCGTCTCTGCGTTGTATCCCTTATATAGGCATGTTCTGCATTCTGGAGTCACGTTACTCGCGCAACTGTTTGGACAAATCACAAATTTTTCTTTCTTGAATATTAACAATTTTTAGACGCGGCTCCAATCCAAAATCACTTCAATTTATGTTTCTTGTTCAGCAACAGCTGGAGAACCGTGTAGGGTAGCCCGTTGACGTCTGAACGATCCACGAAGTACATATTGATGTATACCCTGCTGGACCCAGCGATGATGCATTTTTCGGTATACTCTCCATACAGCGTAGATGATAAACAGACTCATCAACAGTAATATTATAAGTAAAAGAATGTTTGTGGTGGACGCATGGAATTTCAATTCTTTTATATATGCATTATTTTCGGCAGCTACAGAATTTTGGTTTATAAAAATGTCCTCCTTTTCTACTTTCGAATTACACATATTTTAAACTACAGTGACCATTATTAACTTTAAACTTTGGCGAGTTTGAATTTACACGTGTCGGTAATTTAAATTAAAGCATCTCGCGTTACCGATGCGCATACTGCGCTGGCAGGGTCGCCATATAAGGACGAGGGAAATGAAACGCTCGAATGTTGATATAAGACTACTCTATTATCGTTACTGGTGTGGGTTTTATATTATGTTGGCACTAAACATGTGTATATCTAGATAGATACCATAATAGAAATCATATGTGGGAGAAACGATAATTGGAATCTTTATAACTAGTACTATTTGTTTGTGTAAATAGAAATTACCCAATTTAATTACTTCATAAAAGTACTTACTTTCTATGTTAAGGATCTCATTATTAGAATATAAAATCCTTAATTTACTTAACATATCCTTAATTTCATCTAAACTAAATAAAGAGTACGGGGTGCTCGATGCACGAATAAAAGTTAAGGTGTTCTCTAAATTCTGTAACTCTTCATAAAGATCTCCTAGGATTAATAAATGTTGTGCTATGTGAGCGTACCTAATTAAATCTCTATCTCTGGCAGCGTTAATGTCTAAGATTAAATTCAAGGCTTTGTTCATCTTATCCTGATTCGAGATTATATTACTTATTATCTGAGAGCTTTGTGAAATGAATTTACTATTTAAACTAACATGATTATTGATCTCTAATTATAGCTTGTGCTCATTATTACGCAAGGTTTTTATAGCGTTTTCATATTTAAGTGCGTCAGTGTAATCTAAATTACCGGAAATTGATTTTATTACGGAGCCCAAGCCGTCAATGAGACCTCTTTTACTACGAGATGATTCAAACATACTAATTTTATTACTGATTAAGGTGATTTTACTATCGGGATGTTCTAGGTGAGGGTCAAAGAGAGATAATGTTTTATTATTAAGCAAGGGTCGTGATTCAGCCATCTGGGTTTTTACTAAATCAATTTGGAAACTAATATTTTCTAAATCTATGTGACTCAAGAAAGAGTGGTAATGAGAGACAATCTTAGCTGTCCCTAATTTAAAAGGAAGTAGTCCGGGTCCATTGTCAAGTGAGTCAATTGTTATCTCCTGTCCTCGGGTCGGATGTAGAGTCGTCAGCCAAAGTAGTAACCTGTAACAAGGTAGGATTCTTAGGACTTCGCTTAAGGCGAGATTTAGCTACAGGACCGCGTATCTTCTTCGTATAGATGTGAATTGGAAGATCTGCGAGTACAGTGTCCTGTGTATATCGCGGGGCTAACTTCTGTCGGGATGCCATAGGATTGCGTACAAAGACTTGTTGGTCAGGGGTGTAGCTTTTCTCGGGTTCTCTATCTTTATTACGATTTTCAGTCAGTTGTGTCCGGTCATGTAGGGAGGTCTGGTTGATAAGGTCGTATACCTGACTCATGCGTTTCCTATGGTCTTGAGAGTATTGTTGAAATAAGTGTTCGGTTAAGTCAATGTCTATTGGGTCTCGAGGGTCAAAATGTCCAGTTATCAAGTCTAAAGGTCTACATCTGGTAAAACTATGGATAGAACTATTATACACTAGGATAGCATAAGGCATGAGATTAACTACCGGTTCATTTCGTTTCTCTAACTTTAGTATTCTAAGATGTTCAAGGATTGTAGAATGAAATCTCTCTACAATGCCATTGTCATTAGGGGAATGTGCAAATGTTTTATGGTGCATTACCTTATGAATTCGACAAAATTCTAAGAAAATCTGATTAGAGAATTCAGGGCCTCCGTCCGTAACAATCGTTAATGGGACCCCGTGGTGGGTACAAAATACGAGTAGGGCTTGTACTACACTTAGAGCGGTGCTATCTCTGAGATGATATGCTTGAGCGTACTTTGAGAAAGCGTCTACGATGGTTACGAATTTCTCAGTTTGAGCTGTAAAAAGGTCTAAGTGAACAATTTCGAAGGGTTTACTAGGGGGTGGAACTATATTAAAGGTCATAGCTCATTAGAGCCACCCGGCACCCACTCCGCACCGCCTCGGCGCACGGCGTCCACTAGTTATCGACAGGTGGTCCACGGGTGGACACCGTGTTATCACCAATAAACGTCGCGCGGTCAACCATTGGACCTCGCATCGTCACCCAGTGGACCCCGCGCTGGCCGCTGGTGGACCCCGCGTGGTCTACGACTGGAGACCGGTTAGTCCACGAATTTTCGCTTAGTCTGTTAACAATTGGCACTACGTCTACACGTGTGCTTCATAATGTTAAATTTTACAAAGCGTGAATTGGCACTCATAGCTGTAGCGCTTGATGCAGAAGAAAATGTAAGATCCAAGAGAAAAAGGAAAGCTTATTGGGTGCACGAAATGTTTAAACAAAGAAAAAAAGAGGGTGAATATTGGACAGCTCGTAGGCATTTGCTAGCCGACGAGAAAAAAATTTATTCCTACTATCATATGCCGCAATGTGTGTTTTATAACATACTGTCTCATATTGAACACTCCATATCTAAGCAAAACACAAGATTCAGAGAAGCGATCACACCCGAAGAGAAATTGGCTGTGACTTTAAAGTAAGTAAATAAAGTTATTACGTTATTTTTTTTACCTCGTGGTATGATCCATGTGTTATTTTAATAACAATTTAGTTTTTGACCGGTATATATATTATGTAAGTATGTATGTGTGTATAAGTAAAACAATGTAAGAGTATCTTAAATCAACCTTTATTTTCGTAATTTTGACATCATTTTGTCACTAATTAAGTACTTACTAATCACATTTTTAAAAATTAGGTAAATCTTTTTCAGTATCAGTCAAGACTGGTGTGTTCACCTCTGTGGCATTCCTGTCTGTATCATAGTTCGTTGTAGTACTGTATCCAGAAGAGCCTGCTGTTAAATAATTTTCAGAAGGTCCTGGCGATGAATAATTTCCAGAAGGTCCTGCAGTTGAATAATTATTATTGTTGTAGTAATTATTTCCTTTTTCATTGATTTCTCGGAGTTCCATTTGCGAAACAATATTAAAAATTTGAGATTTAATAATTGCTTTGTTGTATTCATTAAATTTCTTCACCGTTGCATCTATACCATAAAAAAATTTGTCAATATCATCTTCATTATTTTCATCTTTTTCCTTTAATATATATTTCATTAGCAATGACGATGCAGAAGATCTGTCTTCGTCAAGTACTCTTGGCCTTTTTATATTTGTAAACTTGGATTTCTTTGTAGAGGAGTCAGATAATGTTGGACGATCTTCTATTATTGAAATATCCGATTGGCAATCGGGAGCAGACAACTGCGAATCTTCATTGACAGTACTTTCTGTATCATCACTATCTCTGAGTAGTAAAGATACAGTTGCTCTTTCTTTATAAAAGGGTGTCAAAAAATTCATTTCATCCTCGAATTGCCATTTTTTAACTGAGACTGCTGCTTGACCGCTTTTGGTAGTTTTTTTCTTAATAGCCCTACGATGAGCTTCCCTTAAATTGGACCACGTTTTCTTGCACATTGGTACTGAAAAAAAAAATAGTCAATTAAATACAATTTTTAAGCACTCGCGATTTAAATACATATTATTTATTATGAAACTTCATATGCGAATGGTCTATTCGCATATGAAGTATTTATTTTGTAATTACCTCGACGTTTGTAAGCAACGTAAAAAATCGCCGAACATAATATCTACGGATATAGTGAATGTAGTGTGCCGCGGACCTAATTCACAATAAGACTAAAATAAAATCTAATACTTTCGGTAATATGTTGCATACAAACTTTGCATACCGATAGTTGGTGCTATTACAATCGTCAGGGTACCCACCCACACAAACCTAGTGAGGGTAGGTTTGTGTAGGTACCCTGACGATTGTACAAGACGACACATGACAGCAGCATGCAATCTGTTGTACTATCTTTTATTTAATATTTGTAATACATAAATAATACCCGTTACCTGTTACTGCTAAGGTGTTGCTTATTTCTGCCCATGCTTCTTCCTTTTTTACATTGTCACTGTACTTCGAGTCACTTAGATCATATAATAAATTATATTTACGAACTTCTTCGATAAGTTTTTCTTTATTCATTTTAAAAGTAAAAACGATACGTCCGCCTCGTTCGAAAGAAAGGCTGGGAATGAAGGGAGGGTGGGGAGCGGTGCATCGCCAACGCGTCGCCCTCGAGTGAATCACTCGCAGGCAGCGCGCGGTCTACGTGCGGCAAGCAATCGAGTTGCGAGTTGTCACCGAGTGGTCCACGCGCCGCCCGCGCGTTGGCACCTTGCGAGCGAGGCGATCCGGAGTTGATGTAATGAGCGTATACCCATAGAAATCCATACAAACAATATCAACCGCACTAGTTGAGGCGGTGAGGGTCGGGTGCCGGGTGGCTCTAATGAGCTATGACCTTAAATCTCTGCTTAATAGGATGACGGTCGTATTTAGCCTGGCCACAGATAGTGCATTCATTTATGTACTTAGAGATGTGTTCTTTCATCTTAGGCCAGTAGTATTTAGATGATAAGGCTAAATAGCACTCGGTAATACCACGATGGTTGGTTTTACCTTCGTGATATTTTTTGATAATATCTTGTTGACGTAAGTAATCTTTTACGTTCTCTAATTCTACTTTAGTTAAGACCATGTGCAAGGAAGAGCTCTTAAAGTTATCCTGAATTATGGGAATGATATTATACATGGCAAGAGGGGGATGAATTATTATACCGGTTTTGACTTTAGGGTTCACATATTCTTTTACTGCATTTATTACGTCATTGGTCAAGTTAGATTCAGAGAGTTGGATGGTCGTTCGGGTATGTGTTTCAAAGGGCTTAGTTACTGTCGGTCGTTTCTTAATGTCACCTACAAGTACAAAACAGATTTGTCTACTGAACCTATTTAAGGGGTCATCGGTTATTGGGACTTCCAGAATAGGGGATTCCTTACTAGTATGTATAGTCTCTGTGTCAGAGTTGTCAGTAGGGGCTGTTAGGGTTTCGGAACCTACTGCTAAGTGAGACTTTTCAGATACATTTACTGCAATAGACATAGCGTCCTCGTTGTTAATTTCAATGCGGGACAAAGCGTCGGCGTTGGTGTTCTGTTTGCCTTGCTTGTATACTGTTGTAAAATTATATTCGCTCAACTTAAGTCTCCATCGGGTGAGTCTGGAACCTGGCTCTTTAGGGCTATTACGCACTGTCGACTAGTCGCCGTCGACTCAGTCCCTCGGCGACCGAAACATGGGAAACTAGGGCCGGAGACCGAGCCGAGCGACAGTATTCCAAGTACATTCGTGCAGAATGGACGTTGAAGAACTTGCAATAGTAGCGGCGCTACCAATTATAAAAAGAAAGAAAAATAAAAAAAAATCAAAAGAGTATTGGGTGCATCCTTTGTTAGAAGAACGGAGGTCAAAGGGAATGTTTAAAATATTTTATGAAGACGTTAGAAAATATCCTCGTAAATTTTTTAATTATGCAAGAATGTCTGTGAGTTCGTTTGACGACTTATTGTGTCTTCTAAAACCACATATAACTGGCATAGATACAAATATGCGACCATGTATTTCTCCGGAAGAAAAACTTTTTATAATACTAAGGTAAGTGACAATTCAAATAAAATTCATTCCTAACATTTATTTTTTACGGGATTTTAACACAATTTACATTACATTCCCGGACACATCTATCGGCCAAACCTAGTGTTTAAAGTGTTAACAATCCCTAGCTAAAAATAAATGTTAAGTGGTGCAATAAGTTTTTATGCAGTTTTTTACGAAAACGATGGCCAGTAAATCAGCTTCACACCTGCAAAAACTTATTGCTCCTCCTAACATTTATTTTTAGCTGGTCTCCAGTCAAAACTTAAAACTCAAGGTGGGCCGATAGATGTGTCCGGGAGTGTGTTTAGACTTACAGATAATGCCATCCACGAAGACGCGCGATTAAATTTAAATAGAGCATCTTTCGTGCTGTTCATAATACTCTTTCCTGATTAGTCAATTTCTATTAGTGTGCGTTTGCATTCATCGATAATAATATAAAAAAAATAATTATAAAAAATAATTATAAAACATGTATTTTTTTAAAGTACTTAATGAAATCAATATTATAAACGAACGCACAACAAAAGAAAATATTCAAAATAGATCCAAAATGTCAGAATCTTGCGAGGTATTTGAAGTGACAGTAGAAAATCGCGACTCTGGGCGTTCACGTTCTGAAGGAGTTGAAGTTGGTAGCGTATAATAATGTTGTGCTTCAGGGCGTGATTGTTGACTTGGTGCTGTTGAACGCCCGGCCTCCGGTGTGAAGTAACCACGCTCATACTCGTACTCATTAAAATTTCGCCACATTGTGTTTGGATACATATTATTTTGAGTAGAGGATCGGAATGATTCGATTACACTGATTAATTGAATTTTCGCAGCTGACTTTTTGTGCTCCGGAATTGCCCTAAATGATGATAATAGGGACATCAGGAACATTCTGTCCTCATCTTGTTCCAAAATATCCTCCTTATTTTTGCGAGTTTCAATACACTTGTTTAATGTGGTTAACAGTTCGCTTGTGCCATCATCTGACGTTTTTTTCTTTTTTCTTCCGACTATATTTTCTCTCGAGTAAGGTCCTAGAGGTTCTTGATCATTTGTCAAATGTTCTTGTTCAGCAATGTTACTCTCTGTGTTCAAATTACCAACGGTATTCTTCAAAAATAACAGCTGATTATAATAAATATAGGGAGTTTTATGGGAAGCAGCAGATCCGCTTTTAGTATTTTTTAATCTTCGTACTTCTCGCGAAAAGCAGCTTCTTATATTTTTCCATTTTTTTTGAAGTGAATGACCTGTAAATAATGTATATATTTAAATTATTTTTTAATTCCAGATATCTTGGAAGCGGTTGTAAATTTGTAGATTTACATTACTCATACAGACTTGGGATTTCAACTATAGCTGAAATAATAAGAGAAGTTTGTCATTTTATATGGGTTGTACTAAAAGACACGTGTTTACCGCAACCGACAAAAGAAAATTGGCTAAAAATCGCAAAAGATTTTCATTTACGGGCCAATTTTCCAAATTGCATAGGTGCCGTAGATGGTAAGCATGTAAGAATTATAAAACCATACAACAGTGGATCATTGTGTTATAATTACAAACACTTCTTTTCTGTAATTTTGCTTGCCATTTGTGACTCTGACTATAAGTTCATATACATAGACGTTGGTTCCTATGGAAAGGATTGCGATTCAACTATATTTACAAATTTAACGTTTTATCAAAAGCTAATGAACAATGATTTGCAAATACCCGAACCTAAGCCCATTTCATCGACAAACCCTATACCAGTACCGTTTGTTATTGTGGGTGACGAAGCATTTGGACAAACTGACAAAATTATGCGACCGTTCGGTGGATCAAATTTAACAACAAAGAAAAAAATATTTAATTATAGGCTTTCTCGTGCACGACGCCATATTGAATGTTCATTCGGCATATTAGCAAACAAGTGGCAGATTTTTCACAGACCTATCAACGTGAATTTAGATCTAGTATCATGCATCATCAAAACATGTTGCGCTCTTCACAACTATGTCCGAGAAAGAGACGGATATAAATTTGAAGATACCCTGAGCATTCCTGGCTTTGAAGAAGTCCCAAACGGTTTCCAAAGAGCTACGCGACGTGGTGCATCATACAGAGATGTATTTGCTGATTACTTTACAACTGAGGGTCAATTATCTTGGCAGATGAGCAGTATTAATTAATAAAAAATAAATGGCATTTCTTACTTACCTGAGTTTTTTTTTTCTTCGTCTGATAATTCTTCACCTCCAAATAACTCCACTATTTCTTCCCACTGTTTTTTCTTCAAATCCCGATTAGCATATTCCTCACTTTGTAAATCCCAAATAGCTTTTCGGGATTGTATTTCCGATATAAATTTATCCGTGTCAAAACTCATTGTGCGCGGCCGTCCGGTCGTTACGACAGTTGCTCGCAGTGTGAATGCTTTCATTTGAAACTGTGCTCCTATTGGTCGCGGGCGACCGGCAGTTGCCTGTGCGTCGCCACTGGGCGGCGAGTCGCCGAGTCGCCCGGGCAACCGGTGACTAGTGCGTAAACACCTATTTAAACTATACAATATTACAGTCGTCGACAACTGAGTCGCCGGCGACTAGTCGACAGTGCGTAATAGCCCTAAAGGTCTACATCTGGTAAAACTATGGATAGAACTATTATACGCTAGGATAGCATACGGCATGAGATTAACTACCGGTTCATTTCGTTTCTCTAACTTTAGTATTCTAAGGTGTTTAAGGATTGTAGAATGAAATCTCTCTACAATGCCATTGTCATTAGGGGAATGTGTAAATATTTTATGGCGCATTACCTTATGAACTCGACAAAATTCTAAGAAAATCTGATTAGAGAATTCAGGGCCTCCGTCCGTAACAGTTGTTAATGGGACCCCGTGGTGGGTACAAAATACGAGTAGGGCTTGTACTACACTTAGAGCAATACCTAATTACTAATGACGGGTCACACTCACACACGAAAGACCATGAGACACCATATATGTGAATCATGTGTAGCTCGCTCCATCAAGCTTTGCGTTTACATTTAAAATTAAAAGATTACTATCACAAACCTGAAAATAAAATCTTAATTAAGATCTGATTTATCTTGCTCTAACATGCTATACAGTATAAATATTATATCTACCATTTGAACATTTAAGGAATGATACCCTTTTCTATTATAAAAAAAATGTTCTTCATTGTTGGGCTTTACCAAAGCTACATGGGTATAATCTATGCACCCAATCACACCGGGCAGGCCAAATCTTCTTTGGAACCTTGTAAATTAAAATGTTATGTTTATTAAATGCTAAATAATTTAAATATTGTTATGTTAAATTGTTTGTTAAATATTCACTCTTTTTTTATAATTGCTCTGTCTTGTCTTGTTTTCGGAAACTCTATCCATTTTCCATGACAGCAGAGTGGTTCAAAGCATGAACAACTTGTCAAATGCACCGATTAGTTGTCCGTTAGGCAAGATGCTGAGTGACACCAACAATTCGCTGATAGGATCCTGTAGCTAGGAAACTAAGAGTGCACGATACCTACAAAACTACAAATATTTAGGAAATGAAATTTATGATAGATAAGTAACAAAAAAAAGCTAATACTGTTGTAGTTGGTCGGTGCGTGATTAGTACCCGGTATGCGTGAAGAACGTAAACAACAAAAAAAAAAACAACGAACAGTCAACAGTTTATTGTTCACACTCACAAGTACAGTACAGCACAATAAAAGTCCACATAAACAGAAGAAATAGTCAATAGCACAGCACAAGCAAACAAACAGATAACGAACAACGAAAGTAACTAAGGCGTAAGCGGGTGAAAGCGTAAATAATGTGCGACTAGTCGTGCTTTCGATTAATCGCTTATTGCGACAGTCAACGATCAAATTATAGTGAGACAAAAAATCTACACCGATAATCGCACGACGACGTGACTGGGACGTCTGCAACAATAAATCGCCAAGCAAAGTCGCGGCGCAAGCCTAAGTTTACCACTAGTTGTCTATAACCGTACGTCACTATCGCACTACCGTTCGCTGCACACAATTCGTAAGAAGTGTTCTGTCGTCGTTCTTGCAGTGCTGATCGATGGGGGAAGCATGTGTCAATCTACAGAAGGAGTGTGTGAGACCACTCAAGATAATAGAGTCTATAAGATCGTCAAACCCTGTCCGGGTTAATGAGTCTTTTAATTCTATAAGAATGGTATGGGGATTATTGCTGAATCCTACATCTAACAGCAGAAGGTAGCAAATAAACATCTTGAAGAAAATCTCAAGGTCCAGTTGACACATCTCCGAGAGATTAACGGAGTCAGTGTGTCACCTATTGCTCTGTGTTCTAAGTCTGATATTCTTGTTGAGTCGCGTCTATTGAGTATCCACACAGCAAACTTATACGCCATATGTGCAGCATAAGAATCCTCTACTTCCATCAAGCTAGGGGTGTAGGGTGGTAGTGTCTCCTCTACAGGATCCAGATGGAGCATGGCAGTGGGAATAGGAACCCCCTGATAAAGGGATTCTCTGAGAGAGAACTCCTCTGGCGGTATAGTCCAGATAAAGCAGCCTCTTGTGAAAACTAAGGCTATCCTTTCCGGTAGTTGACCATACTTATGATAGAAGATGTTCAGTGCTGATATACCATATAAAAATACTGATTGAAAACAAATGGTGTAGTCCTCTCCCTTCTTAGCATAGGCTGTTGCAGTGTTTGTTGATATACGTATATGAGATGCAAAGTTGCTTGTTGAGTTGCTTTGGCCGCCTCTGCTCATTGTAGGACATGGAAGCCTATGAGTTTGAGATCCTGAGTACACATGCGAGGTCCTTCTCTCCAGATCTTCCCTCGATGCATCGGTCTTTGCCCTTATTATAGTATCAAGCAGCTGAGTTAGCCCCTCATCACCTTTCACCCAGGATCTAAGCTGTAGCGCTTGGGATAGGGCTTGGGTGAAGCTATATGATTCCATCTCCTGTAGAGGCTGCCTTTTTGCCCGTACCCTAGTTGGGGCTCCTAGATAGCTGCCAATTTGTGGTTGGGTCCCCTTCCACGGCCAATGATATGGCCTTGTCGTAATGAGTAACCGGAACCTTCTCCCACTTGCAAATCTGTGTTTGCTCTTGCTGAGCGGGCATAGTGATCCCCTCAAAAGGCAGTTCCCAGCCTTTCTCTCTCAGCTCCTGGGCAAACTGGTTCAGACAGGGCGCAGTGGAGAGGGTTGCTACAGTGGGGTCTGGATATCGGTAGAGAATGTGATCTATCATTGTGTCCTCCATTGCTTTAATGTCTCGTAAGACTTCCAGTTAGGAACTCCATTCTCTACATGCTACAGCTTGAATGGATCTTGTACTAGAGAACTTACAAGGGCTTCTTGCTTCCCTACATTAGACAACGTCATAATCTTAGATAAAAGCTTGGGATTACATGGCCTTATGGCCATAAGGTCATCCACCAGCTGATCCTTCTGTGCCTCCACCTCAGGCTCAAACAGTGGTTTCGATTCCTTATTCTTAATGATAGAGGGTAATCCCTCTGCTATTTTGTTTTTCAAGTAATTTTCGGGTTGTCTGGGCATGACAAGCGGTAGGGACTGAGGGTCCTTTATGAGCATGGTCGGGTTGGATTTCTTCATACGGACGGTGGCTATTCTCAGTATATGTTCACGATGTCTTGGGGACTTTATGAGAGTCTTGACAACATGTAGGGCACAAGTCAACGGATCCTGGACAGTACGGGTACAAAAATGAGGAAATTGAGTTATTGGCCAACCTCCTAGCACTCTGGACACAGACAATAAACAAACTATGTATTCCGCAGCATATTTTTTGAGGTCTGAAAATCTATCATGAGCCATAATGGAAGCCTCTAGTACAGTGCACCAATATGCAGGGATCGGTAAATGGTCTTTTTGGGCGGCGCCCATGCCAGCAAAACATACCTCGGCTATGTCCCCACTAAAAGATGGTATTGTCTGATTGGCCTCGCTTGCCATGCGGGAGATTCTTTTCAGGGCAGAGCTTACTTGGGCTCCCTTAAAGAAAAACTCTCTTCCATATTCTAACAAGGAGGTAGACACCCATGTTTCCTCCAATTTCAAGGTTATTCCAGCCTTGGTACAAAGATCCATCAAGGTCTCTTGAAACCATGTCACATATTGTTTACGAGTCATTCTTAGTCCTTCCAGTGTTGCGTTGTTTGGTAACCGAAGGTATATCACCTGATTATCACCCTGACCCGTTAGTGTTGCTATTGTACCGCACTTCCACGAAGCTATTAGAATCAATAGCAATGTGGCAAGCGTCCAGCCTTTCTGTCTAAGGCCCTTTATCCATGCTTCGGGCCCATGAACACATCTAGGGTTATCGGGTAGTCCATTGTCTCCTTGTCTGGGTGGACAGAATCTGTCTTGAAACAAGAGGATTGACTCTAAAGGAAATTTCTGTGTGTATGCCAGGACATTCTCAACCCCTAGTAATCTGTCCAACTCCTCAAAGAGTGGAGTCACACCCTCATATCTGAAACTTGTGCACCAGCTGGAGAAATCCATAGCCATATACACAGCCCCTCCATCCTCAGTGGAGGAAGTTTCTGAAATCTTTAGCAGATGTTTGAATAGATCGTCCTCCGATTTTATCATGGTTTGATGTGGTATGAACTTGAATACATGTTTAATGTTATTTTCTGTTGCTACTTGCCAAAGAATCGTGCCTTCCTCTTTTTCATTTCACGCTCCTTTGCAACTCCTACTGTGACCTTCCATTCTTGAGGCACCTCTCCTCTGGAAACAGTCGCTATTATGTCACGAACATTTACCTCCTCTCTACCTATGTATTGCATTATCACGTTGTTACTCTGACGAGGAGGAGCAGTAGGGAATCGCCCATGTATGTTCCTGTGGGCTTGACCATCATACTCATAGGGCCAGTGAGATAGTCCTGGAATGATGGCTTTGTCTGCTAGAAGGTCAGCAGTATATATTTGGTAGTCAAATTCTAATGCCTTCTCAAAGCAAACACTTCGGAACATAGCTGTTGTCCAGGGTTCGTTTAGCTTCTCTCCCCAATACCCACCTTCATAACACTGCTTTATATAAGGGTCATGACCTTCTTTTAATGTAAGACTTGGCCACTTCCTCTTCTGTTTGTAAAAGTTTCTTGAAAACTCGAAGACAAAAGCTCTCCTAATTTCCTCAGCAACCTCTTCCAGCCCCGGATTTAAAACTGTACCTTTTTCTACCCAGGCTGCCACACTCTCATCCATGACTATCTCAGGGTGGCCAAAGCACTTAGTAAGAGCTGTCAATTCAAGGGCCACATGAGTGTCTATAGAAGTTAAAGAATCAAGAAGGAGTGAGGGAACTTGTGTACAGTGTCCATCAGGGACTCCATGAAACTAGGGTCACCTTCAATATCCTTTAAAATGGTTGCTATTACTAGAGGTTGCCAACACTTCAATATATCATAAACGTCATCCTTATAGACACTTATATCATGGAGTACTGCATAGATTACATTTGCCACCTCATTGTAAAAGTTGTACAGGGGATACTTTCGTGAAGCTATCAAACCATAAGATAGAGCAGAGAACCATGCATTAATGCAGTCGCGTACGGCCAGGAAATGACTGTGTTATGATATATGCAAACTGGTCCGATGGCCATATTATGTGTAAGTTTCCGTAACACTTTCCTTTGCAGCCAAAGAAATCATATGTTGCAGCATGTTTTTCACTAAATGTTATTTGATGTGTTATATGAGAAAACTTCTTCCTTATACAATAGGTTTGTCTTAATAGAGGAGGAGGTTTAATAGGGGGACCATCCACCGACACACCACAAAAATCTTGAGTACCTAAATCGGTTACTTCATAGGTTACTCTCAGATGTCTGGACAGCTCTCTCCCGACTGTTGGTTCCTTGTTGGACTGGCTGGCTGGTTGGCTGACATGGAGTAATGCCCAATGAATGTATTGATCTGAACCGAGGAATGTAGCACCTTTAGTATCATTTTTCAGATGAATATGCTCCTTCTTAAGACCAGCAGGATTGTCCAAATTCTGGAACGTCGCCACTTGTAAAATGCTTGATAACACTATCACTAGATATACACACCAAGCAATGACACTCGTGCGCACGCTACGCCGGTCAAACACTGAATGCCCCCCACTCCGCCCCTCTATTCTACACCTGTATACTACACCTGTCGATCTTTGGCCACCATACCTTGGTTCTAAGGCGTGTCTTCATAGCTACTATACCGGGATGTCCTTGATGAGCAGCTTCGAGAACTCTATGACGAAGTTTTTTCGGTATAATAAGCTCATTAGCACTTAATGCTATGTTGCCATGGAAACAAACCTCTGTTTGAAAAGGTTTATAAGCAATAACAGATTCATCCCACTTATGACATTGACATTGCCTCTATATATGGAGACGTGTCTTTTGTCGTCGGCTAAGTTTGTATTGTGTTTTTATCGGTTTTGTTAAGGTTTGATATGCCAGACTCTATCCTGACAAGTACTTTTTTAAGGTCGTCGATGCTTTCGGTGGAGGTCGGGAGGTTAGTTTGTTGGGAGGGATGTGGTATTTCTTTGACAAGGGTCTTTGTCTTTTCGACCTCTTGTCGCCGGGTGTCCAGTTGGTTGCTAAGGCTGATTATATTTGACTGCAGCCCTGTGATCCCTGCTTCCATCCTCTCCCATTTTTCCTTATCCGTTACTAGTTCGGACGTGGTGTGGGTTATTTTGACCTCTTTTTGGGCCTCTCGGACTTCGTATATTGCTCTAAAAGGTTCTCCGGTCTCGTAGCCTAGCCAGCTGCGGACCGCCTGAGCCTCCTTCAGAGCCCCGCTTCTTTGGCGGGTCACTTATTTCAAGGAGGGGTTAAGAGGGTGGTGTCCGTGAGAACACCGTCGGGGAGGTTCCTTGTGTAGGTGTTTCGACTCAAGGGGGGGTGGTTTTTTAGGGGGAGGGTGGGTGATGTGGGGTAGTTTTTATTTAGGGTTGTTTCTGGGAGGATCTCCCTGAGATGGTTTGAATGAGCCCTCGCAAGGAGGGTTTTATTGAAGGGAAGGGTGGGATTCCTGGATCCTCACTTGGCTATGAAGATGTTCACCTAGGTTGTGTTTGCTCCTCAGAGTTGGGGCGGAGTCTTCAATTGTGTCGCGTCCGCAGCGGCGCCCTATGTGATTAACCTCGAACACGTTTTTCACGTTGCCGCGTGCAGTCCGCGTGGTTTTTAACCCTTAACTTGGCAGAATTTTATTTTTTCGAATATAAAAATAATATTCATAGCACTTAACTTTAATGACCCAAGGGGTCTAGAAAAAAAATTAAAAAAAATATTCAAACTACCCCTTTAAAAAAACCACCCGTATCTTGTGGGATACTTTGCCAAGGGCATTGATAAATATATTACGCTATCAATGTATCTCTACAGATACATTGCCAAATTATCCAAGACTTGATTATATAATAATTTATATGAAAATAAATATAAAAAACACGTTAATAATCAGTAGTTTGTACTATTTATTTAATAACAAAAATGGAACTTCAATGAAAAAATACAAAATCAGATTAAATTTAGACATTCATATTATGGAAATTGAAAAAACAGTTCCTATCCGGTAAAAGACACAGCCTCATACCACATTTGATGCACATAACAGTAGTCTGACCTTTGATACATAGTTTGCATCGTCCTTTGGACCCAAAAGTAGGGAAATGATTGTATCCATCATATTTAACGTCCGCAGTTGGCCTTACGGTACAGGGTGTTTTTATAATCTTTTTTGGTACTGGTGGTACAGAATCATAGTTTTTGAATGGCTGCTGTCTCCCAGAATGTAAGAGCCCTTGTATAATATGATGTCGAAACTTCTTTAAACTCAGTCGTTTTATGTTATCACGCCAATATGTCTGCGATACAAAATCCAGCTATTGTTCACGCACATATCTAACATTTGAGAAAATATCGGTAAGTACCATCGGTGGGTTTTCATCTCCTCATTTCATTCTGTACAAAGCCACTAACATATCTGCAAGGTCGACTCCTCCCATATGTGCGTTGTAGTGCTTTATTATATTGGGACAGGGGACAGCAGCTCTCTGTTTTAAATCCTTATTGTTACGTTCTATAACTCCAACAGGATTTTCAGAAACATAACTGCTTGCCACAGTAACCACTTTGTTGTCATGCCATTTGACAATACAGACTTTGTTTGTATTGCATACTACTCGTGAATAAGATCCCCGGCCTTTTTTTTTAGGGCTTTATCAGGTATAAGCTTTTGTTCTGCACCACGTAGTCTATTTGACCTTATGGTGCCTAAGGATATAATATACCCATATTATACCCATATCATAAATGAAGCCCGAAACGCCAGCTCTAACAAATATTTTGTACCCCCATTTGCGAGGCTTGCTCTTTATGTATTGTTTTCGATTACCGGCTTTTTTGCCCTTATATGGCACCATCATTTCATCAATGCTGAACCTGGTTTCATGAGGAACTCTCAAAAAGTTGGCACGTACTTTTTCAATGAGTGGCCTAACTTTAAAATACCGATCACCGTCATCAAGCAGATTGTCGTTGAAGTGGATGTACCGTCGTATCTGTTGAAATTTTTTGAGTGTCATTACATCAGCTATTTGTGAAAATCTGAATTCCTGACACCAATAGTCAGTGTAGGCCGGCATATTCACAATTCCCATTATCAAATTTATTGCAATAAAATCTTTGATGTCTTGTGTTGAAAAATTAAGAGAACGACCAATTGTTTGAGTTGAGTATAAATTGCTTTGCTCTGTAATCATGTTAAGGATGCCATCATCAAAGAAGTATTGAAAATATTCTAGTGGTGTTTTTATGGTATCTGAAGGTAACTGTTTATCGTGTATTTCGGTATAAGGACGAGGGAAATGAAACGCTCGAATGTTGATATAAGACTACTCTATTACTTACTCGTATCGTTACTGGTGTGGGTTTTATATTATGATGGCACTAAACATGTGTATATCTAGTTAGATACCACACCTTCCCTCTCAAAGAAAAAAAAAAAGAAATGCATATATTTCTTTTTTTTATGTTAAAACAGTATTTAAATCATCATATTATTGACATAGGTACAACATTAAAGAAATCATTAAAAAAAAACTTAAGACTATTATTATAATTACAAAAAAAAAAAATCAACTACAATGTGTATACATAACATATTATAATTTTTTACGTATATTTTAAGGGTAATACAATTTCGTTCGATTTTTGTGAATCACATAATTTTTTCCATCTTTCAATATTTCAACATTTGGTGAACAATCTTTAATAACTAAATATGGACCGGAATAAATTGCGCTGAGTTTGTTGCCTGTTTCTTCTTTAACTAATATCAAATCATTGATTTTAAAAGTTATAGGGTTCATTTTAGTATCATATTTTGATTTTCGAACAATTTTACTATTTATAAGATTTTCTCTTGCTTCCTGCAACTTCAACTGAACTCTTAGAAACTAACGGATATGCTTCTACGTATTTAGATAACTCTTGGAAAACATTGGAGTGTTAATATATATGAATAATTATTACTATCTCTATCTAAAGGTCCTACAATATCTAAGAAAATTTTTTCGAAGGGAGTTTGAGCTGTAGAAGTTACAGTCATAGGCTCCCTAACGGGTATAGAATACTTTTGTTTCTGGCATTTGTCACAGCGTCTCACAAATGCTGTTATATCTCGTTCGATACCTGGCCAAAAGTAATATTTTTTAATGTTATTCAACATCCTCTTAATACCCGCATGGCCACTAGTGGGGAGGAGATGAAAATCATTTAATATTACTCTTTGGTCGTCTTTGTTGTCAATTCTTTCAATTTCATTTAACACAATAATTCTTGGACCGGGCCAATTTTCAATACTTTTAATTTCATTTATTACTTGCTCTATAAATTTATTTTTTTCTTTACATTTCATGAAGTATACTTCGTTAATATTTATTTTGTTACAAAAATCAGACAGCTCCCTCACAAATTCGCCTCGCGATAATTGTGATCGAATAGCTGGATTTATATAAATTGTCATTTTCTTTAAAACGTATATAAAAGTTCTAGATTCGCATGCGATTTCATTGTCCTTTCGTAATTTTTGTAAATTACTTTTGTTGATAAATCTTAATTCTATCGATATCTTCGGTTTGTTGTGTACCTCTACGACTCTTGGGTGATCAAGCCAATCGTCAGTATTCACACTATCACACAAAGAATCATTGTTCATCCCTGACATACTATGTTCCTCTTCCATCCTTTTCTTCTGAGCTCTAGTCAACACATTCAAACTACACTCACTCATATCTTTTAAGTCTTTTGATGTAATACGTATTCTAGATAAAGCATCTGCGGCGGAATTTTCACTTCCTCTTACATACTCTACTATATAATCGTATTCTTCGAGCGCAAGTCTAAATTTCAATAACCTACTCGAAGGATCTTTCATGTTAAAAAGATAAATGAGAGGTTTGTGGTCCGTATAAATTTTGAAAGAACGTCCGTATAAATAAGGCCGGAAGTGTTTAACAGCCCATACAATCGCTAATAATTCTTTTTCGATTGTTGGGTAGTTTTTCTCCGCTCTATTTAAAGTTCGGCTAGCATATGCTATAGGTTTACCATTTTTATTGGACAGTACGGCTCCTATAGCGTAACCTGATGCATCCGTTTGAACTACAAATTGGTTACTTTCAGAAAAATCTGGGTATTGCAGTAACGGAGGTGACATCATATCTTGTTTTAATGAATTAAATGAATGTTGACACTCGTCACTCCAATGAAATTGTACATTTTTACGGCTATTTTTTTATTTAAATAAAAAGCTTTCTCTGCAAAATTTGGAATAAATTTACGATAAAAGTTCGCGAATGCTACAAAGCGTTTTACCTCGTCTGTATTCGTAGGAATAGGGTAATTTAGTAAGACTTTGATTTTTTCAGGATCCGGTAAAACACCATCTCCAGATACAACATGACCCAAATACAGTAATTCCTTTTTTAAAAATGTACACTTATCGGGGTTTAGCTTTAAATTAACTTGTTTTAATCGTTCAAATACTTCCGTTAAATTTTTATTGTGATCTGCTAAATTTCTACCAAAAATTATGATGTCATCAAGGTAAATAAAACATTTTTCAAATGTTAAGCCTGCCATAGCCATATTCATCATTCTAGAGAAAGAGCTGGGACTGGTTTTAAGACCCATTGGCATTCTGGTCATCTGGTATTGACCAGAACAGAATGCTGTATACCTACGGCTATTTGGATCTAATTCTACATTATAGAAACCTTGATTTAAGTCTAAATGTGTATAATATATACAACCTGAAAGAGAGTCGAGTATTTCTGTAATATTCGGCAAAGGAAACTTATCATCAACTATGGAATTATTTAATTTACGATAATCGATTACTAATCTCCATTTTTTATCGTTACTTTCCGATTTTTTAGGTACTAGTAGAATGGGACTTGACCATTCACTCTTACAAGGTTCAATAATTCCTTGATTTAACATTTTATCTAATTGCCTTTTTATTTCTACTTTTTGAGAATGGGGTAATCTGTATGGTTTTACATAGACTGGATCTACATTGGGTTTTAATGTAATTGTATGTTTATAGATATCAGTTACAGTCAAGTTGTCTCCGGGTAAATAAAAGATATCACAGTATTTCGCACATATGTTTTCGATTGATACCTGTTCTTCCCCCTTTAGATATTCGTGTAATTTTAAAATAGAAAATAATTCTTTTACGCGTTCCGAATTCTTATTAGATTTTCCAAACATACATATATTATACTCACTCGCACTATAAATGTTAGGGCTTACGTCACCCAAACAAAAATCTCTGTCGGTTGTATTTATTATTCGAATCGGTATTTTCCCTCTAATTGGACTTACTAACATACTGGCTAAGTAAACACCTTCCGATAACTCTTTCGAACATACCACACAATCATCTTTCATATCAGTATTTATAAAATGTTTAGATTCCGATCGCGACGGAATATACAAAACCTCATTATTAATATTACTAAAAGTAGGTAAATAAATTCGATCATTATTTGAATTAATCAATGAAAAATAATTGTTTTCATAATCAATTATCGCTGCATACTTTTTGCAAAAGTCATCGCCAATTATAGCAGGAACTTTAGTAGGTAGAGTATCAAATACAAAGAATTTATGTTTAATAGATCCTTGGGGCACTTCCAAATTAAGAAAGACATATCCGATTGCTTCAACACTACCTCCAATTCCGCTAAACTCAAATTTCTCTTTATGGAATGGAATGTTATAAGTATAAACAAGTTTCGATTCTAGCGCGGAAATTGATGCGCCGGTGTCAATTAAACAATGTGAAGTAAAACAATTGTTAAAAGTAAATTGAACTAAACGCGAATGATTATTACATGAAAATATATGACCTTTACTCACGAAAAAACTGATTATTATTATCAACAGATGGGGTGGGTTGGGACTGTGATTGTGATTATTTCGATCGATGATGTTTACATAACCTTGATTTTGCCCAACGCTTAAGCTATTGTTTCCATTTTTCATACCTCTATTCTGGTACGGGCGGGAATTACCACGCCATGATCTACCTCGCTGAGTGCCACGCCATGATCTACCTCGCTGAGTGCCACGCCACGTTGGCTGTTGGCCTCTGCTCATATCACCGCCGTGCTGCGGGTGGGCACGGTACCCTCGATATTGATCACCTCGGTAATTATAACGTCCCCTGGAATTTCGAAAACAGGAAACTTTTTTATTTATGGTCATCAAATTGGAATTAGAAGTGGATGGCAACTCCTCATCTAATGCAGATTGAATAGCGTCTTTTAAAGATGTAAAGTTACGCGCTGTAATTATAGTCCCGGTTCTACGATTTCGCAGTCCATCAGCAAATCGTTTGATTGCTTGCTTTTCATTTAAGGGCTTAAGCACCTTATAAGTGTCTGGGTCGTTATCTGCCTGTGAAATAGTTAAGTCAACAAACATTTCAGTGATTTGCTTACCGTATTCTTCGATGGTCAACTCATTCTGCTTAAAATTCAGCAACCGTGTTTGGATGGCCGTAGCAGATTTTTTCGGCAAAAGCTCTTTTTTCATATCATGAATTAAGTCTGAAATACTAGAATAGCTTGGATGTAATTTAAGTTTTGCTGATTGCGATAAACGATTTTTTAACACAAAATTTAATAATTGGGGCTTAGAATCGGCAGTAAGGGTGGTTTCATAATATTCAACGGAATCTATTAACTGTTTAGTTACAGATACGTCGTCATTCATAACCGGTAACAAACTCAGAGCAACTTTTAAATCAAATCTTTCCATGTTTATGGTTTCTATAGTCTGACCTGAATTACTAATAAATTCTTTCGAATCGGATGGCGTTGAAGAGTATCTAACAATATCTTTATACAATGAAAGAAATTGCTGTGAATAATCGACAATCAACTCACTATCACTAGCACCAATATTACCACAATTTACTTCTTTTTGCAAATAAGAATATAATGTTAAATATTGGCTATACAAACTATTTGCTTCGCTTAACTTAACAATGTAAATGTTACCCTTTCTACGCTCAGGACCAATTTTCCTTAAGTATTCTTTAATCAATTTTAACTCTTGGCACAATATTTTTAAATCATCTGCCATATCAAAATATAAAAATTATACATATTACTAAAATTCATTATTACTAATTACGTATTTTGAAGTTATACAAAAATAATATGAATACTTTAACACTAATTATCTAGTTACTACAAATATATTGCTACATAATATGTATTATTATAGTTATATAAAACTATCAAAGTCCGTCTCTGCGTTGCATCCCTTATATAGGCATGTTCTGCATTCTGGAGTCACGTTACTCGCGCACTGTTTGGACAAATCACAAATTTTTCTTTCTTGAATATTAACAATTTTTAGACGCGGCTCCAATCCAAAATCACTTCAATTAATGTTTCTTGTTCAGCAACAGCTGGAGAACCGTGTAGGGTAGCCCGTTGACGTCTGAACGATCCACGAAGTACATATTGATGTATACCCTGCTGGACCCAGCGATGATGCATTTTTCGGTATACTCTCCATACAGCGTAGATGATAAACAGACTCATCAACAGTAATATTATAAGTAAAAGAATGTTTGTGGTGGACGCATGGAATTTCAATTCTTTTATATATGCATTATTTTCGGCAGCTACAGAATTTTGGTTTATAAAAATGTCCTCCTTTTCTACTTTCGAATTACACATATTTTAAACTACAGTGACCATTATTAACTTTGAACTTTGGCGAATTTGAATTTACACGTGTCGGTAATTTAAATTAAAGCAACTCGCGTTATCGATGCGCATACTGCGCTGGCAGGGTCGCCATATAAGGACGAGGGAAATGAAACGCTCGAATGTTGATATAAGACTACTCTATTATCGTTACTGGTGTGGGTTTTATATTATGATGGCACTAAACATGTGTATATCTAGATAGATACCACAACACAACGTAGTAATGACAGCTAACCTTAAATGTCCTTTGATGTTTATCTCTCGAAAGGTTTTAATAGTTCAGTTTTCACTTAGTTTATGGTTTATTAATGCACTTTGGCGCGTTATGTTTGTGGTTTGAGTGTTTTTGTGTTGCACGTGATGCTATTTACACGGTTTTCGAATTAAAAACACAGACCACTAATCATTACGTCTTTACGTTTACACCACCGGAACCGGAACCCTCTTAGTATTAAACGGTTTGTTTAATACTACAACAAAAATATCAATTATACTAATTAAAAGAATTAAAAAGATAAATTAAAAAAAAAAACCTGATATTGTAGGCAATTTGAAATGTTCATAGCCCACAGCTGAGACCACTATTACTAAATTAAACATTTTATGGAATAATATTTGTTGAAGGTAGTGATGATGGTCTCAACTGCGGTAAAATTTCACTCAATTTGTCTACAGTATTAACTAAATGACTTAAAATTTGATTATGGTTTTCTTCTATTTGAATTATTCTCGATTCTGGGAAAGCCCAGTCTACCTCTAATTGCAGCTGGCGATTCTCAACATCCACAAACTCGCTTGTGGCTCGTTCAAGAGTGTTTGAACCTCTCTTTAATTCCAGCTTGACCAATAACAGCAGTCAAACCCATTATGCCCAACACTCTCTCTTCTGAAGCAGTTTTTTCTTAGTCTTAGTTTTCCAGTCTGCCCACACCTGGACATTATTTGTTAATTTTTTTGTCATGAAAGTAAGCTGATTAATAATAATAAAATGAATGAATGATAATAATAGAGAACCATAAAATGATATTTTTACAGTGGTTTTTGTTACAATCTTACATTTTCCATTTGTCTCTTGGCTTTATTACTCTTCCACCAATGGAGTTTAACAAATCTTCTAATTCCCGCCACGGTCAATCAGCTTTAATACGCCCTAGAAGCCCTTGCTGGGGCCTCGTTATATCGCCATAACTAGAGCAAGTTAAAACTATTTCAGAGAAACAAAGGGTCTATTGATTAAGTAAAGAATCCAACACAATCATTGTATTGTTTTTTTCGTAAGTAGTAATATTAGTTCATGTCGCGTATCAAGTCATAGTTTATGTTTCAAACTTTCAAGTGCCAGAGTATGATAAATTTTCAAATAACAAAGGAAGATATTTACGAAATAACTAATAATTTACGTACCTTTCCATGAATTCCAATAAAGCTGCAAATTGTTCTGGGCTTGCTCGAGATTTATATTCCATTCTATAAAAGTTATCACATCATTTAAGGTATCTTTCATCCTTAATTAGGATAAAACATAAAATTTCGAGTCCCAGTAATGTTTAAATTTACATTTCGCAAGAAGAACATATACCCATCCAATTTCATTTACTTACTTTTTTAACACTTAAAACAAATATTCTTTGAACTTCAATTCAAACAAGAGTTCAACTCGCGTACAAAATACACAACTGCGACTTTGACGTTTGTAAGAACGCTCACCATAGACTAAAGTGTAGGTTTTTTCTAAGTACATTGTAGAATGAGCGTTCGACTCAGTCGTGTCAAATTGGCTACCAACTTATCGTTTTCTAAAATCGCTTACGCCGAGGCGTTAACGATTGTAGAAAGAGAGTCGATATGAAACGAAAGTAACTTGGCTAGGGCCTCTGGTCTGCTTCGCTGCTCCTCCGATGTACGAGTACTGCGTACATTTTTGGCTTGCAAAGTCAAACAAAAAACAGTACCAACCCTTTTTGAATAACATAACCAAGATTTTTCCAGTAATTGGCCATTTTTCATTTTTCTAGTAAAATACCTATTTGAGAAAGATCTGTTTTGTTCTTTATATTTCTTCATTGAATATATATTCTTCGGATCTTTATTTTGAAAGTCAGCCATTTCATGTGAGAGGACGAAATTAATAAAATCATTATTTAGCAAATCTGGCCACAAGCCCACGTCAACATATATCTCAAACTCAAACTTAATATTTTCTAATTTTCGTTCCACCTCGGTATCGGCATTACCTTCCTTTTGCTGAACACCAATTTCGTTTTCGGAGGAACCAGATGGTTGCTGGAAGTCAAGATATTGCACATTTTCATCGTTGGTATTTCTTTTCGGGTTTTGCGATTTTTTGCTTCCTTCGGTTAGATTATCTTCGCATAAAATACCTTCCTTTACGTTTTTTAATTGGTTTATAGCTATTTCATTCGCATTTATATGTTCTGATTTAAAAAAAGTTTCCACTTTTTGCGTATTTATTTCTTTCTTTTTCTCGACCAAACTGTAATTTTCTTTTTTCGGCTCCACTTTTATATTTTCTAGCAGACATATTGTAAAATAAGATATTTTTCTGAAAGTAAACAAAGAACTGGATAGAACTTTTAATTTTAATACCTACTTTGTAATGACTGTATCAATTCACCAATTATCATTAAATATCGAACGAGTTCGATTCATTTAGTTTTGATAACTGAAATAAAAATAAAAAAAGTCATATTTCATAATTCTTTTTACTTAACTACTGCCTATTAAAAGCAGGAAGTCTAGTTATGCTGAATACTTTCAATTTTAGTAAATTAAAACAAAGGTCCGGTCCTTATAACTTTTAAGTTATCTATCACTTAGTAAACTAAACACACGCACTAAACATATTTCTAACAATAACAAAGTCAATTCGTTAATATAGTCGACGATAGCAGAAGTGCGGAAAAAAACAAAATTGCGTCGGGCGATAAGCGGAGGGAAGTCCCCAGTAATAGACAATACACGGAATACACCGACCGGAAACAAGCGACAGGGAATTCCCCTTTCCGTTTGATAGATGCGCGCACGAGTTGATTGATCTTAGTGTTGCCAACCTTATGATCGGATTTTTGTAATTCTAGATATTTTTTTTAATTTAAAATATCGTCTATTAAACCAATAGACGATATTGTCAATAAAAAAAATTGGTTCAGTTCTGTTGGGGCCCTCTGTATTCGCGGGGCCCTGGGCTGCAGCACAAAAAGCTCTGGAAGGCTCTGGCTTCTTCTAATCAATTTACTCACTGATATCAAGTTCGTAGCAACACTCGGCACACATAACATTTCCTTTACTGTGATCGAGTTTTTGTTTTTTGACGTGACTGTAACAATATCAACATCACCCGAGCATAACACAGGCATCACTGCTCCATTGGCTACTGTAATCTCCTTTATACTCGTATTTTCTGATGTGTTCCGAATATTGTTTACATTTGAGGTTATGTGCACACTCGCACCGGAATCCAAATACCAATCATTCTTTCCGAAGTTTTCGCTTAAGAACACGGCAGTAAACACATTATAATTGTTTGTTTTTGAATCTTGAACTTGTGTACACTTATTTTTGTAGTGCCAATTCTGTTTACAGCGATAACACTTGATGACTTTGTTTTTGCTATTGCGGACACTACGCCATCTTTGAACGAGTTTACAGTTTTATTGAACGACTTCGATTTTTGAATGACACGCTGGCGTCCTTTAGTATATAACGCTGTTTCCGTCGAATCTTCATTTCCTTTCATGTCTAATAATTTTGATTTTACAACATCCGCCGTAATGGCGATCCCTGAATGCTCGATGGCCATTAGCATTGGAAAATATTTTTCGGGCAAACCCGCCAACATTAGACAACCAATCCATTCATCGTTCACCAAAAAACCAGTTCTTGATAATTTCTGCCCCGTTTCAATAATTTGAGTAATGTAACTTGTCATAGAATCTGAAGTTTCGAGTTTTTTTTTTTTTTAAATGTATAGGCTAGCGCTTGACTGTTATCACACCTGATGGAAAGTGAGATACAGTCTAAGATGGAGCGCGCTTGCCTAGAAGGTGCCTATTCACTCTGGACTTGAAGGTACCCATATTGTAGGTGGTGGTGAAAACGGAGTCCGGGAGGGTATTCCAGATCTTGGCGGTGTGTATCAGAAACGAAGAAGCAAATCGTTTCGTACGTGTCTTAAATACGTCAACGTCAACCACGTACGGGTGCAGATACTTTCGATGCCTCGCAGTTCTTTGGTAGAAAGGTGACGGGGGAAACAAAACAAATAGATCCCGAGCACACTCGCCGAAATATATCTTGTAGAATACCGACAGACAGGCAACCTTACGACGATGTTCTAAGGTCTGGAGTCTTGTAACCAGTGTCTGGTCGCCAATGAGTCTTCTAGCACGACGATCCACTGAACCCAAAGCATCAAGCTGGTACTTAGCAGAGCCGTCCCATAAATGGCTGCAGTACTCCATGCACGATCTGACTTGGGCTTGATATAAAATCAGAAGCTGTTCTGGTGTAAAGTACTGTTTGACCTTATTGAGGATGCCAAGTTTTTTACCAGCAGTTTTAGCTTTGGATTCAATGTATTGTCCAAAGTTGAGTTTGGATGTTAATGTAACTCCTTGAAGCTCAATACTGTCGGTGATGGGTACAGATATGTATATAGTATGGAGGTGATTGCTATGGGTCGGTAGTTAGCCGGCTAGGGTGCGGCTATTCTTCTTAGGTACTGGTTGTACGTTGGCAATCTTCCAGGCTTTAGGGACTTGAGCGGATTTAAGAGAGAGGCGGTACAAGCGTTTTAAAACAGGGGACAACTCAGGTGCACAATTCCTCAGGACTATTGCTGGAATCCCTTTGGATTTCAAGTTTTGCTTGGAATTCAAGTTCAAGGTGCGCAGAATTTTTAGGACCTCTCTTTGGCGAATTCGTATCTATGGCATCATTGAGACGCAAGGTGGTATGTTTGGCGGTGAGGCACTTCCTGCATCGAGACGCGAATTTTCGGCAAACAGGGCCGCTACTAAGTTAGCCTTTACTGTTGCCGTAAAGACCAGGGATCCGTCAGGCTTCAGCAGTGGAGGCAGCGATGGACGACAGAAGTTCGTTTCAACCGTCTTGGACAGAGACCAGAATGCTTTACTACCACGGGGGTAGGAAGTTAATTTGGCTGCAAGACGTCTAGTTCGGTTGAAACGAGCCTTCTTGAGAACCTTCTTGTAGGACTTGGCAGCAGAGTTAAAGGCTCTCTTCTTAGTCGCAATGTCCGGAGCTTTGGTGGTGTGGGCTGCTGCCCACGCTACAAACGCTGAGTTTTTACGGGCCTCAGCTGCGGCGCACTCAGCGTTGTACCACCTAGGGATCTTGCCATCCAGTCCAGATACGTCAGCATATGGAATAAAGAACACCATAGCCTGACACATCACTTCAGATATGGCTTGTTCGCAGCTCGACGGATCAGTGGAAGAGAAGCATATCTGCCGCCAAGGGTAGGATGCAAAAAAGTGTCGCATCTCGTTCCAGTCTGCCGACTTGTATCGCCACACCCGTCTGGTTCCAGTGGGACCAGAGTCCAGAGGGTGGAAGTTGAAGACCGACCTGATCACACAATGATCAGAAGTGCCCAAGAGAGCTGCAACTAACACTGAAAACCGGTCAGGGTGGGTAGCCAGCAGAAGGTCCAGACAATTAGGTGTATGACCGTCCACGTCTGGCACCCGAGTTGCTTCATGTACCAGCTGAGAGAGATTAGGTATATTGCGAATTTGAGCGCCTCTCCCGGCTTGGTCGGTGCTCATCAAATCCCCCAGAAATACCAATTGAGCAGTCGGGTAACGACGTTGGACGGCATCAGCTGTCATAGCCTGACATCACTTCAGATATGGCTTGTTCGCAGCTCGACGGATCAGTGGAAGAGAAGCATATCTGCCGCCAAGGGTGCCGTCGGGAAGGGTGTCTGCGGATAGGTCTTCTTCCGCTCTCTTCAACTATTTAAAAATCTTCGATGACACACACACTTCCTCGGAGCTATTTGCTTGGGAGTTTGATGGGTTCTCCCTCAGGAACTGCTTGGAATAGAGCGCCACAAACACTTATCCCGGTGAATCACACGTTTATGTTTCACGCGAACTTGATTTTATTATTATCGGCCCGGTTTTCGATTTTTTACGAATTTTTTCGCGGAGCCGATGTTCTTTAGACGTTGTATAGGCGAGTACTGAAACCTCGTATATTAGAGAGATGCACTGAAAATGAGAGGTGGTGCAGCCGCTGTGAAACTTTCTTCTTGCTGTATTTATAACTCATTGATTGTGGGCGTGAATAGGTATGGGGAAATGGAAGTTGTACGAGGCGCCGCCTTTTGGACACCGTGACTTTTACCGCAGAGGTGGAGATGGTTGACTCAACTGGAGACCGCGGGGACGCCCGAACTCCCCTGGGAATCGCCACCGGGACCTCTCTCTGGTCGCCAACCAGCACGGTGGAAACCATCCCAGGATTTTTTGCAAGTTGGCGGGGCAGCCTTTCGTAGATGGCGAACCTACTAATTGGGCCCCCTACCAACTGCGGTCGGCCAGCGGTGCACCGTGCTTCGGATCCCGCTGCCCTCCAGATTGAGCCGCCCGGCGTCACTGTGACTACGGTCAGAACCTGTCACCAAATGCAGAGCACAACTATACAGACCCAATCCCCCATGGTAAGCTGCTGCAAACATCGCACCGGAACACGACGTGCTGCGCGACAATTAGAATCTAGCCACTTGACTAATCGCTATGGCGGTGCGGCTTTGTTCGCAGGGTGGTAATGCTAGCTACGGCCGGAGCCTCCCACCTAGAATATGTTGCTCAATTAGCACCACCCAGGGGCTACGTGTAGGGTAATGAGGGATGAAACCTGTCTTTGGTGAGACCTACGGACGTGAGCAACTTTGACCACCAGATGATGTATTGATATTAAATTTTTCAATAACATAATTCTTCTCGAAAAACCGGAGTCAGCAAACATTTGTTGTAATTTCTGCCATAGTTCCTTAGTAGTGTTAGCGCTCTTAACATGTATATATAACGACGGATCTATAGTTAAAATCACCTTTCAGTTTCGGTACATTTGCAATAAACGAATTCGTACTAAAAGTATAAAAGTATATACAGTACCATTTCTGCTAACTACTGAGACTATAACTTTACAACTTTTTACTGACTCTAAAGTTAATCCAAATGGGTCTGTGCCTTTAACCTATTAGTAAGAAAATAAAACACGTTACTTCAACGGTGACTATCAAAGAACTAACCTATTTATTTTATTATAAACATATATTATTAAATTGAGTGTTTACACACTTAGTACACTATACGGTTAATAGATGGCGTTATTGGTTTCATTTGATGTATTAATTTTAACAGTAATTTATAGGACCTACCTCCACATGTTTTTGGATTAGTAGCACCAACATTTCTGCAGATCTATCATTATCGGGACACACTTCTAATCTTAGGCCCGTATTACAGAACGACACTCAGTCGTGAATCTAGTTTTAAAACTAAGTAAGTTTAAAACTAAGTACAGCTTTTATTTTAGAATGACATTTAAAACGAGATTCATTAATCAGCACTCAGCTGAGTAGTTTCTAATTTTTGAATCATTCTTGATATCAGATCATGACTCAAGCAACGATTTGATCTGAGTTTACGTAAAAGCTGTCAAGAGCACTCTTGAGAATAGATTACAGAAAGTGACTCGTTAATGTCAAACGTAATAATGAATATTTTCGGAGATGTCGAATACTATGACAATTTATTTTTAAATAGAAGAGACGATATCCCACTAAAATACTCACGAGATGCTGAAGATCCATAGGCAGTAGACATAAGAAAGTTTGAAGTTGGATATAGATTTTCGCAAGAAACAGTAAAAAACTATATTTTACCGTTGATTCTTGCCGATCTGCAGAAATTAAACAGACGCGGGCTACCGTTAGCACCAGAATTGCAAATTTTGTTATGTCTTCGGTTTTATTCTACAGCATCTTACCAGGTAACTATTCAGGTAGCTCGTAGGTAGCTGTTCTATTGTTAATATAAATCCGAAATTCAAGCCATGCAATCGGTGATGTTTATTTTTGTTGCGTTTTCATCTCCAATGTCAAATATTGTTACCAACATATCAAAGCTAGTGGCATGTGCCTTATTATTTAATATAGCACATCAAATTAATGACGAGACACCAACAGAAGAGGAAGGTCTCACGGAGGACTTATGACCCTGAACTCTTGGAGTCCCAAGAGGATTTACAAAACAATATTGGTGGCTCAGCTGATGGATTTGCAATTCGAGAATCCATTATACTCAATCAATATGCACCATAAAAGCTTAAAGACTCATACCCAATCTACTGACTGATTACTAACCACCTACCTACATGTTGTATATTGCTATTTCTTGTACTCTTTTTACCTTTTTTTTCCTTTGTTAATTATTTAATATCTTAATTTAAATTTGTATGTAGGTGTGTCGTCAGCACATCGCCTTTTTAGTTTTATTTCATAATTGTTATGATCTCGTCGTCGAAGTACAACTAAAAAGGCGATGTGCTGACGCGACACATAAGCATATTTTTTACTTATAATATGTATTTAATTTTACCTTACAATTAAAAAATTACAAACATTAAAAAAATAAGTGCCGACTGCATGACTGGACTGAAATATCAGAGATTATTTTTTTCTCCTACTGAAAATACCAATATAAAAATTTACTGGTCTTTGTGTACGGACTCTGCCCTGGCTTTGGCTTCCTTTAGTTTTTCTTTTAAAATATTTTTCTCTAGTTCGTGGATTTCTTTCTTATGTTTTAATGAAATTGCATGGATCTCATCTGCTCTCCTTTCTCTGTTAATGTGCTCTTGTTTTAAAATTTGGACTCTTAGTTTTTTTTCATTGGATGAATATTCAAAGGATGTGGAAGACTGTGGTTGGTTAGGCTGCATTATATGATTTTCGGCATCTTGAATTGTGGATGGTGGAGGCTGGACTATTATTGACGGTGATGCATTTGATTGTAAAATGATAGAAGGGCTTGCAGATTCAATATTGATTGGAGGTAAATTTGTAGACGCAGGGATATCTGTTAATAGATAATAAAGAAAAAAACAATCAAACAAACTGGCACTAAGGAATTATAAAATAAAACTACATTGAGCATCAAATTTATTAGGCACCTGTCGAGTCAGAATCAATAGCATTTTGTATTTCCAATAGGAGAGTTGGTACTATTTCTGAAATGTTTTGATCAATTTCGGCATCAGGACAAGGACCACCACCACCAGTGGCCAATCGGTATTGTCTTTCCCTTGTAAAAGCATCTCTCTGACGAGTTTTGAGATTGGTCCAAAGGCGGCGCAATTGTTCGCCTGATGCCTGAAATACAGTAATTTCATATAATATTCAAACCGAACACCTATTTATTCTTTGTTGCACGCTTACATATTTTAAGAAATAGCTTGTCGTTTTTACACATATTCAGTTTTTTTTTTTCAAGTCAGTGTTTCAATCTGACAACATGAGCAACATAAATACTTTATTCTCTACGTAATATTTATATTGCTTAGACATGTCGCTTAGGTTTCGAAAATTAATACAATATTATATTCATTTGGCACCTGACGTTAATTGTGATGTAAAAAAGCAATTTAATTTCTTACCGGTTCCGAAATAATTGCAGATGTGTTATATCTCTCTGCAATTGCAGTCCAGGTCTGTTTTTTAATGGCCGCGCTTACATTATCATTTTTTTTATTTTCAATGATATGTTTAAATTCTTTTAAAATTTCAAGAAGTAAGCTTCTCTCCTGCAAAATAATAGGTACATGTGCACTATAGATAATAGTGAGGGGACTTATGTTATTGAAACAAGTGTATTTGGTAGAAGATGATTTATTACTGACTAATTAGCGCAACGATCTTAATATTTATACGCCATCTGACTTACATACTACTTATTACACTACACCTCGGGAGAGAATTGAGAAAAAAAAATGTTTTGATACAATTTATTTTTTTTGGAATAGGTACATAATAATTGAATTTAGGTTTTAAATGGTTTAGTTCTATTTTTATGGACTATATAAGGCTTATTACATTTTAAAATTTTTACATTTAGTCCTAAATCTTCTAAAATTACAAATGGTCCAATCCACTGTGTGTCCAGTTTATTTGCCGTTTCATTTTTAATTAAAATTAGTTGTCCATTTGTATAAGTTACATTATTTGTATATTTATCGTAATTACATTTACGATTTTGTTTGCTTAAAATTAAATTTTCACGAGCATCTTGCTGCGCTACTTGTAACTTAAACCTAAGATCAAAAGCATAATTATCTGGGTTATATAATGGTTCAATATATTGACTTACTCTACAAGGTATTACACTAGGTCTACCAAAAACTAGCTCGAATGGTGTGTATTTCGTTTCTGTGTGAACAGTATTATTAAAACTAAAACACCAAAAAGATAACCATTGACTCCAGGTGTCTTTCTGACCATCACACTGAATGCGTAAGAAAGCACCTAAATTTTTATGCGAATTTTCAAGTGCACCGATAGATTGGTGGTGATAAGCTGTAGAAGTCAATTTTTGTATATTTAAAATTTTACATACCTGTTCCATTACAGTAAATACAACCTCTGTCCCACGATCTGTAGCTATGGTGTTTGGTATCCCGAACCTTAATATAAAATTATTAACTAATGCTTTTGCTATACTTACCGTGTCCTTATTTTTTAGAGGATAGGCCTCTACGAACGTAGTCAATTCACATTGAAGTGTTAAAATGTAGCAATTGTCTTCAATGTCCTTTTGCAAAGGTCCTACGACGTCAAGAAAGATCTTTTCAAAAGCATGTGATGCCGTTGTAGTTATGTCCATGGGCGCCTTGACATACCTTTTTTTTTTTTTTTTTTTTTTTTTTTTTCGGGGAAGAAAAGCATTTACGCCTGCCGCCCGGTCGGGAGACCGGGACGGGTATGTGGGACTCATGGGGCAGACGGCCCCGTCCTACCCACTAAAACCTCCCCGGAATTCCGCCTCTCCGCAAGGCGGCGGGGTCACGGGAACGCTGTGGCTTACAACCGCAACCCCGCCAGCGGTCGTCGCTATTCGAGCGACCCACCTAGAGAGCGCGCCATGATGTTAGGGCGCGCCTCCCTCCTCTCTGCCTCCGTCCCGTACCGTGACGGACTCCCCCGAGTCCGCCACTGGAGGCTGGGCGTCAGGGCTCGACGCCCCGCGGCGGATCAAGATTTTACTGGCTCCGCCGCCGACCACACCTCAGCTCTGCGGCAGCGTCCGGCCTGCGAAGGCACGTCGCCGCCGACCCGGTCTCCTCCTTCTTTGCGGGAGCGAGTCCACGTCGTCCTCCCGCTCCCGCTCGGCCGCCTCCTTTTGCGACATGACGCATGCGCTGAACCGGGACACTGCCGCCCAGATCTCTTCGCTTCCGGCCATCTTTTCGACGAGGGCCGGAAGCGACAGATCCCCTCCTACAGCCGTGGATAGGACTGCGCGAGGCTCCGCCCAAGCCGGGAACTCTGCGCGCGTGTGTTCGGCCGTATCTACGGCTCCTTCGCCACAATGGTGGCAAACCGCCAAAGGCTCCCTTTCGACCACCTCACACAGGTACCGGCCAAAGCAACCGTGGCCGGTCAAAAGCTGTGTGAGGTGAAACGTGGGTGGGCCGTGCTTGCGCTCGACCCACTCCTTCAACACCGGCCGAATGGCCGCAGCGAGGTCTCGGCTAGCCCCCCCCGGAACACCTAGTCGCTCCGCCCATTCGGCGAAGAGTCTTTCTCGGGCTTCCGCCCGCCACTGTCGAATCTCACGTGGGTGAGGCCGGTTTTCTTCCTCCGCTTTCGCCGCCTTGATCCGCCAATAGACCCTCGAGTTAGCCTCGGCCTCGAGGTCCCATGGCGGACTTCCGGCGAGCAGGCACGCCGCGGTGTAGGACACCGTGCTGTACGCTCGAGCCGCCCTGAGCGCCATCGCTCGCTGCGGACGTCGCAGCGACGCGACGTTACGAGCGCTCAGAGCGTCCGCCCATATCAGCGCCCCGTAGAGCGCCATCGAGCGCACGACGCCGATGTACAGGCGCCTGCAGGAGCCTCCTGGCCCACCCACGTTCGGGAGGATCCTCCCTAGCACTCCGGCTGCAGCCACCAACTTTGGGGCCAAGCGCCGGAAGTGCTCTTCGAACTTCCACCTGCCGTCGAGGACGAGTCCCAGGTACTTCATCGTCGACCCGACGGTGATGGAAGTTCCGAGGCCCGTGAAAAACGAGGGCCTCGTATTTGTGTAGGGCCACCTCTAGGCCCAACGCGCGGATGCGGTGGACCACGTGCGCGACCCCAGCCGTCGCGCGATAGGCCGCCTCCCGGTAGGTGCTGCCGCGGTCCGACACGAGAGTGTCGTCAGCGTAGCACGTGACGCTGACCCCCCGCAACGTGGCCCCGCGCAGCACCCAGTCGTAGCCGATGCTCCACAGGAGCGGTCCTAGTACCGACCCCTGCGGAACACCGCACGACAGCGTCTTCCGGCTCCAGCCCTCCCGCGTCGGGTAGGCTACCGCTCGGCCAGCGAAGTAATCGGCCACTGTTCGCCTCAGGTAGCCCGGCACGTTGTGGTACCGCAGGGCCTCCATCACGGTCGTCCAGGGCAGGGTGTTGAAGGCATTGGAAATGTCCAGCGAGACTGCCAACACCACCCCACCCCGAGACACCTCCTCCTCGGCCAGGGCCCTCACCCTGGCGATCGCGTCGAGCGTCGAGCGGCCGGGGCGAAACCCGTACTGCCGCTCGTCCAGTCCCAGCTCCATGCTGCCGACGAGACGGGCAGCGAGCACCCGCTCGAAGAGCTTGCTCACCTCGTCGAGCAGCACGATCGGGCGGTAGGCCGACGGCTGATCGGGCGGACGCCCGTCCTTGCGGATCAGGACGAGCGTGCCCGTTTTCCACCGCTGCGGGAACCTACCCTGAGCCAGACACGCGGTAAAGAGGCGCCGCATGCTCTCGCCCAGCTCCTCCGACGCGATCTTCAGGGCTCGACCTGGGATTCCATCCGGCCCAGGGGCTGTCTTTTTCGACCCTAGTCTGATGACAGCCGCCTGTAGTTCCGCCTCGGTGATGGGAATCACCGGACCCTCTTCTTCGTCGAGCCCGCTCGCCGGCACCATGGTCGGTGGCACGAACTCTCCCCGCTCGGGAAAGAGCGAGTCCACCACCCTCGCCAGGAGCTGCGGCTGGAGACTGCTGGTCAGCGGAGGAGCCCAGGGTCGGAGCTTTTGTCTCACGACCCGATAAGGCCTCCCCCACGGATCGCTGTTAAGCGTCTCCAGCCACTCCTCCCACGCCGCCTCTTTGGCCTGCACTATGGCCTTTTGTAGGCCCTGGCAGGCGGACCTGTATGCGGTGTAGAAGACGTCCTCCGCGTCGTGATCCCGGACTCTTCGTCTCCTACACCGAACGTACCGGCGCCGTGTCGCCACGCACGCCTTGCGCAGCCGACGGAGCTCCGGACGTCACCAGTACACCCGCCGACGTGGCAGGTGCAGTTTCGCCCTCGGCATCGCCGCGTCACACACTCGTGACAGGGCATCTCCCATCCGGTCCGCCCCCTCATCGATCCGGAGGACCGGGTCGGAACCGGCCCCCCAGGCTTCGACGATGGCCGCCTCCTTCGCCAACTGACCGTCGAGGCGACCCAGACGCCAACGCGGACCTTCCGTTCTCCCAACAGCGGGCCGGACGTCCAGAAGAACCGACGTAGAGACATCGAACCGAATATATCGATGATCCGACAGTCTCCACGCCGGTCTCCACCCTCCAATTTTGAGCACGGCGGGCCAGGGCGTTGGACGCTAACGTGACGTCGACGATCGATTCGCCCTGCTGCCGCACGCACGTGCTCTCCGACCCACTGTTGAGGACCGCCAGCCCCAGCGAGACCGCCCACTCCTCCAGCACCTCACCCCGGGCATCAGCCACGGGAGAACCCCAAGCCGTCGATTTGGCGTTGAAGTCCCCCGCGACCAAAACAGGTGAGGGCGCTGTTTGCCCGATCAGAGCCCCGACCTCCAACAGCAACTGCTCAAACTCGGCGAGACTCTGACTGGGCGAGGCGTAGACGGCGACGACTTTTATACCGCCGACGACGGCCAGCACGCACCCCCTGCCCCTGGCCACACCCTCGATGGCTGGAGCGCCAGCGACCGCAGGGGCGACGACGGCCACGACCCGTTCGTGGTCGGAGACCCAGTCGTCCCGCGAGGGAACGAAGTAGGGCTCCGATACCACCGCCACATTGATCTGCCACTCTGCCATGCTTTGGACTAGGAGGTCCTGAGCCCTGGCAGAGTGGTTGATATTGGCCTGGAGACAGCGCAGGGCCATCACTGCGCGGTCTCCATCGGCTCTGCCTCGGTGCGCGACGACGCGGCTACCGGGCCCTTCGTCGTCGCTTTTCCTTCTTTCCTCTTCTTCTTCGGGGGTGCAGCGCCCTTCCCGCCCTGGCACGACTTGCTGCAGGCGGCGTGGGCAGCTGGCTTGCCGGCCGCCGTGCAGACCACGAAGCTCGCCTCGGTTGCGGAGCACTCTCGAGCCTTGTGACCGGGCTGACCGCAGCGGAAGCACAGACGGCTACGGTCGACGCCCCGGTCACATTTCGCACCCATGTGCCCCCGCTCGAGGCATCTGAAGCAGTGCAAGGGTCTGGGGTCGAGCAGCATCACTCGTGCCGACACCCACCCGACCCTTATGCGGCCTGCCTCGACGACCTTCTTCGCGGCCGGTATCGGGCAGCTCAGCCAGAGCGAGCCAGAGCCACTCGAGCCCCGAGCGATGACTCCGGACTTTATCGCTCCGACCGAGCACTCTCCCTGTTCCGCGACCGCCGCCACGGCTTCCTCCGCCGTCACAGAGTCGTCCAGGTCTAACAGCCTCAACTCCACGCACTTCGTGGGTCGATGGACCTGGACGATCTCCGGGCTCAGTACCTCGCGGAGCTTGTCCGCCAGGGCATCCGCCGCCTTCTCGGCCTCGTTGGTGCCCGGCGGCACCTCGAGCATCCTCGCGCCCGTGGCCGCGGTCCGGAACCGCACCGTCGTTAAGCCGACCTCCCTCAGGCTGATCCGGCTCTTGGCCAGGGCCAGAGCCTTTTCGTAGCTCCACCCTTTTTCCTCGGCACCGGGTTTCAGCGTTATTGTTAACGCTGCGGTGCGAGGGGGGCGGAGTTTCCTCGTAGCCGGGGCCTTCTTGGGGGCCCCGGAGGAAGTCGGCTTCGCCGCCGCCGGCTTGGCGCTCGGCTTCTCGGTCTTCTTCGGATTCGGCTTGGACTTTCTTCCGACCACGGCGCTCCAGGTGGTCGGAGTGGCGGCCGGCTCCGCGGACGGCTGAGGAGCCTCCCTCCTGGCTGCCGCCTCTTGAGCAGCCATACTTTTCTTCGGCCGTTTCGGGGTTTTCGGGGGTGCACGAGGGGCGGCAGGAGCCTCCGCTGCCTGCGCAGTCCTACGGTCAGCGGCCAGTGGAGGTCGCAGCCGAGGCTCCGGAAGGAGGCGGCCCTCGATTCCCTCGAGGCGAGCGTTCAGCATCGTGCTGAACTGCTCGCGGTTCGCGCGCAGCGCCTCCTCCATTATGTGCTGTAGGTTCGCCTCCGTCGCCGCCGCTGGCTGCTTGCGCATTTCCGCGACTTCCCGGCGCAACTCAGCCAATTGGCCGGAAAGTTGCGCGTTAGCCGCCTCCAAACGCGCCACCTCCTCCGTCACTGTGAGGGCCCTTAGATCCGCCACCGCACCTTTGATGGTGTCGGCGGCAGTCTTCAGGGCCCGAACGAACGTGCCCTTCAGGTTGCCCGACTTATCGGCAACCTGCAGGACCACGTCGAGCGCCTCCTGCACCGCCGCGTCCAGTGCGGCAGACGTCTGCGGTACGTCCTCGGTCCCGCCGCCGGGTTGGCGCTTCCGAAGACGGGCCGCCCTCTCTTCAGTGGCCACCTTGGCCGCCGCACTGTACGCGGCCAGTGCATCTTCCGCCTCGAAGCGCCGCTCTTTCGCTTTGGCGGCCTTCAGCTCCTCCCGGGAGCGCCCGAGGCCGACATACTGGCCCGTCGTGGGCGGTCGGCCACGCCCCCTTTTTGGGGAAGGCTTAAGCCATTTGGCGACGGCCGACTCAGAGTCTCCGCTTTGCGCGTCGCTCTCGGCGCCCGAGCAGCTCTCCCCAGGACGGGGCCGCTTCTCCACTTTCCGCCGTAGTCCGGCAGATTCTCTCGATGAGACCGTCACCATGCTGGTGACCGACGAGTCCGACTCTGAGAGCCGTTCCAGCCGGACCACCAGCTCCTTTTTCGCGCCGAGGTCGTAGGTTTTAGCGCGCGCCATCGGGGCGCCCGCCTCCACCGCCATTTCGTCATTTTCCTTTCGATCGCCAAGGTCGTTGTTTGTTTTTTTGCTTGATGATGGTTTCGTATCTAATCCCACGAGTATGGGGGAAATAAACAGTCCACCAAGGCAGTGCCCCCTGTACCTTGGTAACCCTATATACACCGTGAGGTCGGGCGGTATCACGGGATTTTATACTAATGTTTTTTATTGAGGTTGTCTCCTCTTGACCCGGCCGGTTAAGGCAAGGCCCTCGGTCCCATCACGGGCTGCGAGAAATGTCCACAACACCCGGATGGGGAAACGAGTTTGAGAGGCGGTGACTTTTTACGGTCTGTCCACCCAGCATCGATACCGACACTGAGCGAACCCGCCTCTCCCACCTCTTTTCTCCGGCAGCCCAAAAAGACCCCGGAGACCTGACAACTAATGTCGCCGAAACGATCGCAAGACCTCAGAGTCGGGAGGCCCGCCCATAAAACATAACAAAACAAAAGCAAAAACAAAGCAAAACAAAATAAAACGAGAGCAAAATAAAACAATAACAACATTAAAAAGAATAAACCAAAAGAAAAAGAAAACAAAACGAAACAAACGAAATAAAACAAAAGGAAGAAAGCCAACGAAGACACTTTCTTCTTTCCACCTACTACTTGCCACGAAGCCGCTCGCACAGTTCACTCTGCTGATCAGAGACGTACCCGGAACGGCCCGTGGCACTACCGTCGCTTCAGTCTCAGCCGCAGTCGACAGGCACTCCGAGAAAACGTCGGATTGCTTGTCGACCCCGTTGCCCAGGGTGCACCACGTGGAGGTGACTGACATGCACCCCCGCCTTGACATACCTACAATGTTTCATTTTTTGACATTGAACTTTAAGTTAAGTTTAAGTTTACTAATTTTAATTGTATTATCCTGCTCTACTTTATTTTCTAAACGCCTCTTTTGGCCTCTAGTCATAACTAACAATATTTCTTCGTTCATTTGTTTTAAAGTGTCCGATGTTATGCTAATTCTAGACAAAGCGTCCGCTACGCTATTATCCTTACCTTTTACATATATAATTTTAAAGTCATATTCTTCTAGTGCTAACCTAAACTTAAGAAGTCTACTTGAGGGGTCTTTCATTGAGAATAGATATAATAAAGGTCTATGGTCTGTCATAATCGTAAAAGATCTACCGTATACATATGGTCTAAAGTATTTTACTACCCACACTATAGCAAGTAACTCTTTTTGAATAGTGGGGTAGTTTGTTTCGGCTTTATTAAGAGGTCTGCTTGCAAAAGCTACCGGTTTCATATTTTGATTACACAAAACAGCGCCAATTGCTGTACCTGAATCGTCAGTTTGAATGACGAATTCATTATTTTCTGAAAAATCGGGAAATTCTAATACTGGGGGACTTGTCAAAGCCTGTTTTAATGTTTCGAAACTTTTTTGACACTCTTCAGTCCAAACAAATCGTTCATATTTTCTCGTTAATTTATTTAAGGGATATGTTATTTCGGCAAAATTTTTGATAAATTTTCGATAATAATTACAAAACGCTACGAACCTTTTAACTTCGTCAGTATTAGTAGGTATTGGATATTTTTGTAGGATTTAGATTTTTGCAGGGTCAGATAAAACTCCATCTTTTGAAACTAAATGTCCTAAATAAAGAATTTCTTTCTTCAAAAAATTACATTTCTTGGGATTTAATTTTAAATTAACTTTTCTTAGCCTTTCCATAACGTCAATCAAATTTTTATTATGTACGCTCAAATTTCTTCCAAATACAACTAAATCATCTAAATAAACAAAACACTTATCAAATGTTAACCCTGACATTGCAACTGACATGGCTCTGCTAAAAGCGCTAGGACTAGTCTTAAGACCCATTGGTAATCTTTTCATTTGGTATTGACCAGTGTTTGTCGTAAAAGCCGTGTATTCCCTACTTCGTTTATCTAACTCTACCTGATAGTAACTTTGATTAAGATCTAAGTGTGAGAAATAGATAGAACCACAGAGAGAGTCTAAAATTTCATTTATATTTGGCAAAGGGAACTTATCGTCCACAATGCAGTCATTAAGTTTCCGATAGTCGATAACAAGTCTCCACTTTTTATCACTATCACTTTTTTTCGGTACTAACAAAATTGGACTTGACCACTCGCTCTTAGCTTCTTCTATAATGTCATTCTTAAGCATTTCTGTAATTTGATTATTAACTTCATTTTTTAAAGAATGGGGTAATCTATACTGCTTAACATATACCGGACTCGTATTTGGTTTCAAAGTTATTGATTGTTGATAAATATTGGTAGTATTTAATTTATTGCCTGGCAAAAAGTAAACATCGGAATACTTTGCACATATATCCGGAATGGATTTGCGCTCCTCTGTATTGAGGTGATTTAAATTTAAAATGTTTAATAAAGCTTTAGCCCTATTTAATTCATTAGCAGTTGACCTAAAGTCGCATAACTCATAATCTTGAATCGAATATATTTCCGGTTGAAACATTGGCAAAATAACATCATGTACATTGGTATTTAAAATTTTAACAAGTAATCTGTTATTTCGTATCCTACTGATACAACCTGCAAGGAAAACGTTATCAGTTAATTGCTGACTGTGGATAACACAGTCATTTTCCGAATCATTATCCAAAAGTAAGTAATGAAATGATTCACAACGCGCAGGTTGTGAATCATTTCATTACTTAATAAGCGCGCATAAGTAAACTTTCATTAGAATAATTCAACGAATCATAAAGTGGTAAGGAACATTCCATACCATATTTGTTTAAGGTAATGGAATTGTTTTCAAAGTTGATACTTGATACGTAGCGACACAGAAAATCTAAACCTAAAATACCGTCAGCCTTTAAAGGTAAGTTATTGAAAACATGTAGCCTTATGTTAAAGTCAACATGAAACTGTTGATCACGATGAAATAAGATGACATCAGTGTAACCTGTGGACTGAATTTTACCTCCAATACCATTTATGATAGTTTCTTTATTACAGATAATGATGCTCCTGTATCTACTAACCAAAAATATTTCCTATTGTTAATAAAAATGATAAATATTTGGCTTTGCCATTTAATGCCAAAATGTTATGTTTCAACACGAAAAAACTGCATTTCACTATTATTATCTGCGTTTACGGATTGATTTTGTTCAAGTTTTTCTGAATAAAATACTCTGTTTCTATTGCCACTACCACGAGATATCGAACTCGATGGATTCTCGTTCGAATCTCGTCCGCGATTCAATTTATGAAATTTAGGTCTACCATGATAATATGTTTGGCCGCGTGGATAATTATTAAAATTTCTTCGATTATTAAAATAACTGGATATTTGGCTTACCTGCGTTATTTTGTGGGAAATATGATCTTTGGCCGCGAATCTGTGGTCTAGTATGGGAATTAAAATGAGAATGTGACTTACCTCTTCCACGAGTGGAGAATTGCATGACATCCTCACCTCGCGACGAAGATGCAGCTGACAGCTTTTCATCTTTCGCAGCTTGAATCGCCTCGTTTAGGTGTTTGTAGTTGCGTGCTGTAATAATTGTACTTAGTCTTGAATTTCTTAGACCGTCAGAAAAAAGTTGTATTGCGAATCGCTCATTAATTGGTTTTAAAATTTCGTATTTTTATCATCGCCGTCTGCCTGAGCTATCGTTAAATCTGCAAATAAGTTTTCTATCTCGGTTCCAAACTGTTCTATAGTGCGATATCCTTGAGATACAGTTTGTAGCCGTGATTGTATTGCGGTAGGACTTTTCTTTACCAATAATTTGTTTTTTAAATCCTTAATTAAGTCTTTTGTAGAACTGTATTCGGGTAACGTTCGTAATTTAATTCCTCAAGGATCACACCTAGGTCCAACTTTCTTTTTAATTTTTATAAATGATTTGGCATTTGACATAAAATCTAAATACAAAATGTTTGCAGATGACTTGAAAATTTACAGAACCATTGAAAGCCAAGCCGATGTGGAAGCTTTGCAACATGACATTGATACTTTTTATTCGTGGTGCACAAAAAATGCTATGTCTTTGAATATTAAAAAGTGTTTTTGCATAAAATTTACTAGGTAGAAGTCGCCGATGTACTGTAGCTATAAAATAAACAATATGACCTTAAAAGAAGTTTCTAGTATAAGAGATCTGGGAGTTATCATAGATTCTGCTTTAAGCTTTCGACAACATATTGAGCATATTACATCTAAGGCATCTAAAATATCAGGCCTAGTTTTTAGGCAAATGAAAATATTTAAGGACCATAATTTGTCAATTCTTGTGTTTAATAGTATTGTGCGTAGTATCCTTGAGTATTGTAGCACTGTTTGGAGTCCAGGATACCAAGTTCACTCCGACAAAATAGAGCGAATCCAGAAACGATTTCTGTACCACCTATCGTACACGGACTTTAAATGTTGTCAGCTGTTTACTTACGAATCTCGTCTTACTCATTATAATATGAGGTCACTCAAGGAGCGTAGAAAGGTTGCAGATGTGATTTTCTTGTCGAAATTAATAAATGGCCTAATTGATGCACCTGAACTGCTAAAGAGTTTAAGTTTCGCAGTGCCTCGGGACGGTAGCCGCTTACAGAATCGCAAGACGTTTAGTTTGCCTCATACAAGAAGCAATCTTGGTCAGCATGGTCCGCTGTATAGAATGCTATCTTTTGCTAACCGTTTTAGAGATACTATAGATATCTTCAACGATAATATAAGGGCCATTAAAAAAAAATTGTCTACACAAACCGGTTAATTTTTAGTTTTATTTTTAAATTATTTATCAAATTTTTTGTATTTATTTACTTTTTAATTTTGTCTTGCCTTAAAGTTATTTATTTTTATTTTATAGGTGATCGTTTTTATAAGTTTCATGTGTTTGTTCTTTTGTAAATCTATATAACTTTTTTGCTTTTTAGCCCTCATATAAGCATGTAATGTCCACATCGAGAAGACTTAATTGTACATATTTTCGGTTTTCGGTATTACTATATATCATTGTTGATTATATAATTGTAGTCAGTTTTGTGGACTAAATAAAAAAAAATTTAGCATTCTGTGACAGCCTACTTTTTAAACCAAATGTAATTAGTAATTTTTGACCTGATGATGACAACATATCCGAATACATTTCTATAGAGTCAATGATACCTTTAATGCTGTTTTCGTTATTATTCATAACAGGAATTAAACTACATGCTGTTTTCAAATCGAACTCCATTTTTAGTTCAGGATTCGAACACGTTTCGCTAGAATCACTGTCACTACTACTCATATGACATGCAGACTTAGAACATAAATTGATAATTTGTGAGTAGTATGACTTTATTTCATCGCTTATTGAAGCAATGAATGTAAGAGACTTAGGCTTTATTTATTTAGAAGTAATACATTGGATTATATTCGAACTTTTCTCAAATATTTTCTCAGTTTCCGCTAACTTATTTTTTATAACATTACCTTGATATCTTAACTTTCCCTTCTTAATTAAATATTTTCTTATCAATTTAAGTTCATCTAAACATTTAACTAAATCATCTTCCATTCCCATATAACAACATATTAATAAAAGAAATACATACCAAGTATATTAACTCACTTACGAGTAGTTACCATGGTAGGGGCTACGACCTGATACATTGCAATATGAAACTCTTTGATTACATTATACATACTTAATCGATTAAATAATATTAATAGGATACATTTATTTTACTAGATTCTATACTAATTCGTTAAAAAAAAACACCTTAAAGTTTATAAATAGTCATTTTAACAGTTCAAAGTTTATTTCTGAAATTTTATTGGATCACTTTACAAAACACTCACGCACTTTTTATTAATATTAAATATAAACACCTGGTTTTCACGCACTTTCTTCGTAATTCTAATGTCGTCACTTCTTTACTGGTTGGGTACGTCTCTTGCGCGGGTGAATGACCGTCTTAAGTTGTTTTGCGTGATCTCATTCGATATCCAATTTTTATGGCATTTTTTGTACTGTTTATAAATAAAGTACAGTGCTGCAATGCCCAGTAGCACACAAATAACCAATAAAACTATGCTGATTGTAGACAGATGCATTCGTATTTCTTCAACTTGTGCCTGGTTCGAGCCTGCGGCGTTTTGATTTACAAATACTGTTTCTTTCTCGACACTGGATCGGCACATAGTTAGTTTTTTTTTTTTTTGGTAAATGTAGTGTGTGGTGTGTGGTGTATGTAGTAAACGAGTGTATTTGGTAGAAGATGATTTATTACTGACTAATTAGTGCAACGATCTTAATATTTATACGCCATCTGACTTACATACTACTTATTACACTACATGTCGGAGTTCATGACAAAGGGCTTCAAAAGTTAATTTGTCTAGCCGAAATTGCTGCACAAATAAAGTTGCCGTCATTTCGCGTATTGTCTCCATGCACTACGATTAATGTCTCTTTTTTGGCGCCTAAGCCACACTTCTTCACTATGAGCACACCACAACATATTTAAAGTATGCATTTTAAAAGGTAGTCTAAAAATATTATTTATAAACAAAACATTTTTCGGTCATCATATAAGACGCCATTTTTTTAGCGTTAACTCTTGAGTGTCCGAGATCGCTTAGTTATCTTTATAAACTTCGACAACCTTTCGTCAGCGCTTGTTAAAACTGTAACTGTTTTTTTTTATTTATTTTTATTACTATCTGTATATTATTTTCTTACATTTATTTCATCATCTTATATCTATTTGTTGTCTTATACATTACTTATTTATCTTATTATTATATTAATCTGTTACACACTTTATTATAGCGTTGTTACGCATCTTGTTGCATACTTCATTAATTTAACGCTTTATATATATATAAGACAATTACTAATTTTTATTGCAAGAGGGGAAATAAAACTTCAATTTTGTTGCTCTGTAAACAAAGAATGCAAATTTTTATTTATCGAGTAGGTCACACAATCATAATAAACTTTACAAAAATAGCACAGTCTTACCTGTAAACAAAGAAACGACAATAAAAGTTTATTGTTATCACCTCTCGATTGTACTAATTAAACTTATTACAATTAACTTTATTATTCAAAAAACGCCAATTCATGCAAATTCTTCTTTGACAATGACAGCCAGCTTGACGCGACGCGCCGCGGCTAAATGTCGAACTAACGGTGCGCGCGCGTATGCAGATTAAAGAAAGAAATCATTTTCTTTCTTTACATCTCCCTCCTCCAGGGTGAGAATTACTCAGTAGTTCTCATTACAATTGCATCTATTATTCAGCACTATCCTCTAAATCACTTATATTGTCTTCCATTCGAATAAGTTTTGTTATATGGTATAGGCTTGTATCCTTTTTTGTTCTGCCTGTTTTTATTTTGTATATTGTATTCGATATTTTGGCTGTTATTTCAAATGGGCCGATTCTTAAATTATTATCCAGTTTTTTCCTATTCAATTTATTTCCGTTTTCAATATATACTAGTTCCCCTATGTTGAATTCACTTTGTCTTCTGCCTTTATCAAATAATTTCTTATTATATGTATGTGATTTGATCGTTCTTTCTAGTGCTTCTTTTCTATTTTTGATCCAAGTTTGTGTATATATTGGTTGTCGTAGTTCTTGTGGCAAGATGCTGGTGACTTTTCCTTCTAATAAATATACTGGTGCAAAACCTGTCACTCAGTGCTCGGTTTCATTGTACTTGTGGTTAGTTTACACTACACTAAAAATGAAAGTCATTTACTTGTATAATGTCTATATTACAAGTCCACATAAAAGTCAGAAGGCACACATAGTTTTATAGTACATTAATACACAAGCACAAGAATTAGGAACACAAGCACAGATAGGAAAGCAGATGAAATTATAAAGATGAGAAGAAAATAAGTATGAAATTATGAGAGCAGTCTTAAGCGTATAGGAATAAAGTCTAAGGTTGCTTAGCAAAGTTATTAGCGAGCGCGAGCGGGTCAAGCGTATGAAAGCCGTCGGCGAACTGACGCGTTGTTTTGTGAGTTGCGTAGACAAAGGATTGTCCGATCGGCGCGTGCGGCTCGCGAGCGGTGCTTAAGACGTTGCTTCTTGGGCCGCTAAGAATGTGGACAAAATAGTCCCACATACTTATCTAAACATTCCCTTGCGATTGTTGTCCAGGCTTTCTTTTCCGTTTTTTCATTTATTTTGCACCTCATTTTATTAACCAACGTTTGGTTCAATCTCTCAATGAGTCCGTTTGAAAACGGACTATCGACTGCAGTAAAGATTAGTTTTACATCATTATCTCTCAAAAATTCTTTGAATTCTTTTGAATTTAATCCTGGATACTGATCTGTAAGTAATATTTCAATTTTTTCTGTCTCAAGAACTTTTTTCACTAACTTAATGAAATCTGTAGCATTTTGTGTTCTTGATGTTAAGATGAACGCAAACCTTGTGAAATGATCAACTAACAAGTGTAGAAATTTCTTTGTTGATCTTTGTCCTCCAAAGCCACCAATGGTATCTATCGACATTATTTGAAATGGTTTTGATGCTGGCCCTAAATGTGACATCAATCCGTATTTATTTTGGCCCCTAGATTTACTCTTTACACAGGTTTCACAATTACTGCATATTTTTTTTATGTTTCTCGTTAGGCTATTTGCTGTATAATAAGGAATGATTTTATTTATCATTTGATTAATCCCTAAATGGCACCATTCGGTGTGTATTTCTTTTATTAGCTTTATACTTGATTCTTCAGATAATATAATTTTTTCTCTCTTTCTATTTTTTTTTTGTATAGTATCCCATTTCTTTCAATTAATTTGTTTTTCATTTTCCCTATTTTTTCGTTTTTCTGTTGGTCGGCCTTTATGTCATCTAATGTTATCAAATTTACCATTTTTTAAATTTCTTCGTCATTATCATTGTCTTCCAAAACTGGATTTCTACTGAGACTATCTGCTTCAGTGTTAATTTTACCCGGTCAAATAAAGTGTCAATTCCCCAAGTTCCTCATCTGTTCTAGCCTTTATGTTAAGGTTTTCTAGTGGTTTATGATCTGAAAAAACTGTAAATTTTCTTCCAATTAACCAGTATTGCCAGTACTTGATGGCTTCTTTAATTGCTAAGCATTCAAGGTATATTGCCTTCTTCTTTTTTTTGTGAATCATTGAGTTTCTTTGAAAAGTAACCAACAGGTTTTTCTTTTCCATCTTTTTGAATTTGTTTCAATATTGCACCTATGCCATTCAACGAGGCATCCGTGTAAATCGTAATAGGTAAGTCTTTATCAAATATTTCCAGTACTGGTTGTGAACATAATATATTCTTTATCTCAGAGAAAGATTTTTCGCACTCTTCTGACCATAAAAATGGAATATTGCTGGTGATGTTTTCAGTCCAAAGGGCAAGCAAGTCCATTGGTAGTATCCATCTTGTGTGACAAATCCTGTTTTTTGTCGGTCCTCAATGCGTAGTGGTATGGACTAAAATGCGGAATTTATGTCAAGAGTGGTAAAATATTTACAGTTTCTTGCTTTAATTATCAAGTCACTTATCAATGGAAATGGTTGTGCTTGTGGTATGACTATCTTGTTCAGTTCACGAAAATCAATACAGAGTCTTGATTTTGTATTTTCATCTCTCTTAAATGCCAGAGTAACTGGTGCTGCAAAGGGGCTATAAGATTCTTCAATTAAGTTATTTTTTAGTAAATTTGCTACTTGCTTTTCTATTTCTATTTTGTCTTCTATTGTGCAACGGTACGGCCTTTTGCAGCAGTATTTGTCCACCAGTAAGTCTATCCGAGCTTCATATTTTTTTACTGTCCCTACATCATATTTATCTCTGGCAAATACAGTATTATATTTATCTATTAAACTTTGTATTTGAATCTTTTTGCTGTTTTCCAAGAGCTGTAGGTTTGTCACGAATTCATTTTTATTCACATGCTCATTAAAGTTGATTTTAGTTGTTTCTATCTCTTCCAATTTCTTCATGGTATCTATCTCCATCTTTGTCTTTTGCAATATATTTAGGTCTTCATCTTGAGTTAATCTGAATTTTTTTATCATATCTAGTCCTATAATGAAATCTTCAAAATCAACCTTGTCTGTAATGAAAACATCAACACATTCTTCTATATCAAAAATTTTTATTTTTACATTTATTAGTCCTTTTGTGTATGTCACACCATTGACCGTTTTTATTAATATCCTATTTGTATCTTCTGAATTATTTTGTATTCGAACTAATCTTTTGTTTATTAGAGAGACTTAGGAACCCGAATCATATGTTCCGTTCACTTGTATTTTGTCTCCTAATAACATATTTATTTTTATCAATGGTGTGATTACTCGTTTTTTGTCTCTTCACTTAGATTTACTTCTAATACAGAATTACTTCCAATCATTTTGATCTCTTTTCCTTCTTTTTTAAACCAACATGACTGTTCTGGGTGGTACCGAGTACCTTTATTTAAGTCCTGACAAATTTTGCATGGCTTTTTCCCTCCAATGTATTTCTTACTATACTCTTTCTCTTCTCTCTTTTTTATAAAGCTTTTATTAATTACCAAACTTTCACACTTACTTATTTCATGAAGTAATCTCGTTGAGGTTTCACACTTTTCTGGATCAATTCTGTTTCTAATAGATTCAGGTAAACCAGCTGCTATAAGTGTCACCAGGCTTTTCCCACCAACATTCTCGTCCATATCTAATAATAGCTTTTCTTTTCTTATGGCATATTCCATTAGTGATCCTTCTTTATATTTGTAAAATATGGCAAACATTCCCGTATTCCATCCTCTATCAGCAAATGAATCTAAAAATTTACCTTTCCACTCGGACCATCCAGCCTCTATTTTCAAAGTTTTCAATGTTGCTGAATGCCAGTCTGCACATGATTTGTCCAGGAATAATCCTAATCAAATCAAATAAAAAAAAATACTCTTTATTGTACACCAGTAAATAAATCACATATACACGGTTAGATGAAAGATGTACAAGAGGCGGCCTTATCGCTAACACAGCGATGTCTTTTAGGCAACCTTAAGGTAGAGGAAAACAGATATAGAAAGAGGTAGGGGTGTACAGAGAAGATATAAACATAATAAATAAATACAGTGTAATATTAATATATTAAAAAATAAATAAATAAATAAAATAAAGTATAGTACCTGATATCTAAAATGCATACATATATGTATCTATCTAATTAAATTCAAATTATAATATACAAAAATTAAATTAATGTCTCGCGAAAAAAAAAAAAAAAAACAATAAAATAAGTAAATAATTCTATTAAGTACAGCAATTAAAGTGCAAGATAGTATTGTCTCCAGGAATTTTTAAATGAAGCAAGTGATTGTGCACGTCTTACTTCAACAGGAAGAGAGTTCCACAGACGAATAGCCTGAACAGTAAAAGAGTTTGTATAGAATGAGGTCGAATGAGGAGGGATCTTTAAAAGTAAATTATCTTCTGAACGAAGAGAACGATTGTGACTTGAACCTAAAAATTTGATATTCTCTTTTAAATAGAGCGGAGTTGAAGGATGAAAGAGTATTGAGTAAAGTACATGGAGTATATGAGTATTCCTGCGATAGCGAATTGGGAGCCACTTGAGCTTTTTGCGAAAGTCGGAGATGTGATCATATTTACGGAGACCAAATATGAAACGAATGCAAAGATTTTGAAGGCGCTCAAGCTTGTTAAGTTGCTCCTCTTTTAAGTCAACAAAGCATCTTCTTCTTCTTCCTAGCGTTTTCCCGGCCTAGAAATGCCAGGGTCCGCTTAAGTCAACAAAGCATGTGTCAGCATAATCGAGAATTGGTAATAGGAGGCTCTGTGCCAGCGAAATTTTGGTGGGAATAGGTAGAAAGTTACGCAACCTTCGGAGCGACCCTACAGCTGAAAACATTTTTCTGCTTATGTTACTCACCTGTGGTTGCCACGATAAATGTTGATCAAAAATAACCCCTAAATTTTTGCATTCGGTACTAAACGGTAAATCAACACCATCCAAGCGCACAGTAGGTACGTTCGAAAAAGAAATGCGCGATATTAATTTGGAACTTCCGATGATAACAACTTGACTTTTTGTAGGGTTTACCTTCAATCCAAAAGATTTTGACCATCAAGCAATTTTATCTAAATTTTCATTTACTGAGTGAATAGTTTTAGCTAAATCGGTAACTTTACTCAGTGAGTATATTTGAAGATCGTCTGCATACAAGTGGTAGTGAGATGTAATATGAGAGGAGATAGAATTAATAAATATTGAAAACAAGAGAGGAGATAACACGCCACCCTGCGGCACGCCAGCAGTAATAGGAGACCAGTTGGAGAAATAACCGTTAACTCCTACACGCTGCCGACGCCCACGCTGGTAAGAATGAAACCAATCAATTACTTGTGGAGATATATTAAGAGAACCGAGAATAGCAAGAAGGATATCAAAGTCCACGGTGTTGAAGGCATTACTAAAATCTAGTAATGTCAGCACCGTAACTTGTTGATTATCCATTCCTAGCCTAATATCATCAGAAACCTTGATCAAAGCAGTAGTCGTACTGTGACCAGGTCGGAAACCAGATTGTAAAGGATTCAGAAGGATATTTTTAGAAAGGAAATAATTTAATTGAGTATGGATGAGACGTTCAAGGACTTTCGAGTGAAAGGGAAGGATAGAAATGGGACGGTAATCAGAAAAAGAAGAAGGATTTGCTTTTTTTGGAAGTGGTATAATTTGCGCGTCCTTCCAGGAATCAGGATATTTACCAGTATTAACAAAAAGGTTAAAAATGGAAGTAATAATTGGAGAAATAATGTCCAGGATAGGAATGATCATTTTACGACTAATACAATCCGATCCAATGGCGTCAGAATCAATTGCTAAGATGTTCTTCTCAACATCACACTCAGTAAATTGATTAAAGACAAAAGCAGGAAAGTCGGGAGTAGATTTAGCTGAAAGTTCTTTTAAAGTATTACACTTAATAGTAATATCGAAAGTTTCGGAATGAGAGAAATGTTCATTAAACTTATTTAAATTGAAATTGGAATAATTTACACTTTGAGTAGCTTTTCCAACTCCTAAAGACTTGAGAAATTTCCAGACTTTAGCTGGTTCTTCCTCTTTGGAAACAGATTTATTAATGTGGCGTCGTTGATTGTCTCTACACATCATGTTGCATCGATTTCTCACCTTTATATATTTTAAACGGTAGTATTCAGTAGGATTAGATTTATATTTTAATTTGGCCCGATTTTTTTTTCTTGTATTTGCCTTATTTCTTGGGTGAGCCAAGGCGCTGGAAGGTGTTTCATTCGAACTGGTCGAATTGGTGCGTGGACATCATACAAGTTTGTTAGAACGGAATTAAAAATCGTAACCTGTTCGTTGACGGATTTGTAACTTGCAACTTCAGCCCAGTCAATCTTAAGAGCATCTTCCCGTAGAGCATTCAAGTCCATTCCACCAAAATTACGCTGCAGAAGAATTCTCGATTTAGCTTTGGGTGGCTGTAATTTATAGGAAAGATAGAGTAAATCATTTACGAGAGACTTCAAACGTGAGGCACGATGATCGTCCTTTATGAGACAAGTATTGAAATCACCCATAATCAGAGTATGACTATACAAAGGCTTATATTGATCTAAAATTTTTTCAAATAAGGGAAAGTAGTCAACGGTGAGGCAGGGGCTATAGAAAACTCCCAATAAGAGCTTGCCATGGCCAAAAGTAACTTCAACAAAAAGGTATTCAGGACCTACAGTTCTTTGGGTTTCGGACAGGTCAATAATAGAAAAAGGAATGTGATTGCGAAGGTATATTGCAACACCACCACCTTGTCGGCCTACACGGTCGTTACGAATAAGATTAAAGCCAGGGAGCGAGTAGGAGATAGACAAGGCTTTAGCCATGTCTCAGATACAAGGATAGCATGTAAATTTTTACAGTCAAAAGAAGACAACATATCAGGATTATGTGCAGGAATACTCTGTGCGTTAATATGAATTACATTAAAGTTTTTAAAGCTATCAGCGAAATTAGAATTAAGATTTTCACTAAGTGAGGGAATACTACAAAAACTATCATTACTGCTAAATGATTCAGAAATAGTACTGCAGGGAGAAAGAGACAGGAAAGTATTGTCTGCGTCTTCGTTAATGCAAGACATACTGTATAATTTATAGTGTTAAATAAGAAATTAATAAACAAAAAAAAAATAATAATAAATAAATAATAGTAATATTTTCAAAATATAGTAATGATAAAAATAAGTAAATATTATAATATAAATATAAATTATAATATAATACAAATAATTCAATAAATAAATAAAAACAAGACAATATAATAATTCATACCCGCCGGTTGCTTTGGAAATAACAAAAACAAATTAAATTTAATTAAAGAATAATATCAAAAACATATGTACAAAACACTCATATACCGGCAACAACATTGTTAAACAGTAAAATAAAACATTGTTAATTTACACTAAAATAAAATAAAAATAAAAAGGAAGAACTTGCTCAAAAACTAAGAAACCAGTGCAAAAATTTACAATACTTACGATTTAGTTAATGTCAAATTGTCAATGTCATAATAAATATTTTTAACTATGACTCGCAATATAAACAAATTTCAAGAAATAAGTGGGTGAAACTAAAACAAGTAGGAAAAATATTTAATAATACTAATTAATATAAACAATAAGAGCGGATACAATTTTAAACATTTAAGTAACACGGTACAAGAAAAAAACAATAAAAAGTATATATATAGCTATTAAATTGTTAAACTAGCTCAAAAAACAAGAAACATTTAAATAATAAAATTAAAAGGGATAAACTAAAATTATAAATAATGACAGTAAAAGTGGATCAATAAAGAGTAACATAAATACCAAATAGAAATCGAACCAAAACACGAATGTTTAAAAGTATACGAGATTAATTTAAAGTTTCAGTACGTCTAACAAAAAAAAAAAGCTTACTTTTTGACAGTTTTCTTGCTTCGAATAGCTTGAGTGGAAATGGTAGATTTAGCAATTGAGTCGACAGAACTGGTACTGGGAACAGCAGCAGGAATAGTAGCCAAAGGAATATCATTCTGTGTGCAATTGATTGAGTTAAGTTCAGCTGTTGTGACAACACGGTGGCGCTTACCGTCTGACACAGTAACAATAACGGCACCATCCTTCGTCCAGCATTTAGATATTCCAAACTTCTGTCTCGCAGCCATGAACAGTTCATGTCTCTCCTTAGTAAGGAATTCCGAGAGAGTCACACCCGTATTTTTGAGAGATGTTTTCGAGTACCAGATTTTATTTCGGAGCGACGCGTCATGGAATTTGACAAGAATAGCTCGAGGCTTATCTCGGGTGGATTGACCCAATCGCTGGCATCGACTAAGCTTGTCCATGGTAAACTCAGGTAACTTGAGATGTTCTGATAAAACCTTTGACACCACAGTTGGTACTTTCACCTTTATATTTTCAGGAATTCCATGCAAGAGGAGCATCTTCCTTCTACTACGCATCTCCATTTGATTGTATTGCTTTGACAGGAGTTCAACTTGCTTCTGAAGGCTCTCCAACGCAGTTAAAACAAAGACTCTGAACGTATTAAACTGAGCTGTTATAATGGTGATGGTTGGACTTGATGCTGGGATAGAACTTTGAAGAGTCATTTGAAATTCAGCCATCCGAGTGTTGAAGTGTTCAGTCAGGTCTTGAATTGAGTGCTTGATGGACTCCATAGTGCAAATGAGAATGTATTATATATTCTTACAATGTTTCTGGTTCTAAGTGTTTATATCTGTGTTATGGAGATTTAGCTGGCAGGTAGGGAACACAATCAGCACATGTGCATCAGTGTAATTATTGATCTTGCAATTTATTTAATATTTCTATCTTCGTTGTATCTTTCTTAATATCAAATCTATTGCATTCATTCTCAAATGTTTCTATCCATTGTTTTGCATTCGAGAATTTACATACAAATTTCTCAATCATAAATCTTTCTGATATATTTTTTAGATTTAGCTGACCGTCATTTTCCTGCGTGGATGCAATGACGTCCGTTTCTTTTATTTCTTTTAGATATAAGTCATTAAACATTAAATTATTATCTTCATCCAAATAAATTTTTACCATTTCATCGGTGCAAGTAATCCATATTGTTCTCTCTTGACCTCTTTGATTTAAACTTTTTTTTACTCTTTATAGGTTTCTGTCTTAGTTAGTGCTGTGTGGCGACTCGCATATGTATCAGCGTCTGGCAGTATGTACTTTTTGTTGTCCTCTGTGTTAAAAATTTGTAACTCCGCAGGTAATTAAACTCAAACACTCTTCTCCGTATTGACAAATTTATTATTTCAATACTACACGATATTATCCACAGTAGTAACAATCAACTTGTTTCACAACTCAAATTAAAAATCCAATTTCACAACTCAAAATATCCGTTCCTCTCTTTTAAAAAACAAAACAATGCGAGCGTCTCTCTAGTACTCAACTGACTAATCATAATATAATATTCCTCGGAACCGGTAGTCAAATTAGAGCTACTAAATAATAAAAGTACGAAATATTTAAATATACAATATAAAAAATAAACAAACAAAATCACTTTTTATAGTAAATATGACAATAATATAATTTATAATTTATTACATTCTTTTCATAATGCAGATTTATTTTAATAGGCATGGCTATTCTTTACAAGATGCTCAATACTTATTTTAAATTACAGTATTATTATTTTATCAAGCTAACAATTCGTCCATCCTGATAAGTTTCGCGTCCCCGCGAAGAATACAAATTTATATGGTGTTTACATTCGATTACGTATATAAAACAACTAGTATGTTCTTACAAACACATGTTTATTTATTATTATATAACGGTAATTACACTAACATAGGATACATTTGATAAATTAAATTCACTATTCTAAAATTACTTATAGTTACTGTGCACTTTGCATTTCACAAGTAGAGTATCATCTTAGCAGTACATACTTACCTCCGTGCACATTGCACTTCAACGTAATAATCGCTCATAGCGTTTTATTGATATGCGCTCGTAGCGCTAAAACATCATAAATTATAAAATATTCTAAAATTACTTATAGTTACTGTGCACTTTGCACTTCACAAGTGGAGTATCATCTTAGCAGTACATACTTACCTCCGTGCACATTGCACTTCAACGTAATAATCGCTCATAGCGTTTTATTGATATGCGCTCATAGCGCTAAAACATCATAAATTATAAAATATTCTAAAATTACTTATAGTTACTGTGCACTTTGCACTTCACAAGTAGAGTATCATCTTAGCAGAACATACTTACCTCCGTGCACATTGCACTTCAACGTAATAATCGCTCATAGCGTTTTATTGATATGCGCTCATAGCGCTAAAACATCATGTTCGCTCATAGCGTTTCATATAGGTAATTATGTGCACCTTGCACTTCAAAATTATTTTGCTCATAGCAAATCGACATTAATACACAACATTGTAGTTCAAATAGCTATCTACTCTCATGCTCATGGCACGTCGTAGGTTTACTAATTGTGTATTTTAATATACAATTCGAAATTAGTAAAAAAAAATGTATACAAACTCAAAAATAGAATTCCCAATAAAATTAATATATTTATTTTACATTTCTTATTTAGTTAACCAAATCATTATTGTACTTAAATTACAATACACATTTACACAAAGTATTATTGTTTATTTTTCACGACACTATACTTTATAAATACACGAAGCACCCGCAAATAAATATAATCGACCACAATAACTTTTTAAGTTAATCATCAGTATTCTCGCTAGTAGACGATTCACTATCCTGGGTATTAAAACAAAGCCAAGGATGTATTTTATCAACCGAGAATATACCCTTATATTTTGTACCCCCTTTTTTTTTTTAATAGGAGTATCTACTACCTCATATCTATCATGATCCAGAATTTTTGTTATTCTGTATGGCCCTGAACACTTAGGTAATAACTTTCTACTTCTACCAATGGTATGAGTTGTTCTTTCAACTCTTACCAAGTCTCCAACTTTAAAATCTAACGGTTTTTTTTCTCTTTTTATCATATCTATTTTTCTGTTTTTCTTGTGATATTTTTGTATATTCATCTACTTTATCCCTCATCTTACGTAAACTATCATGTCTGTTACTTATTTAAATTTCATCAGGATTGCTTTTGATTATTTCTTCATCTATTTGCGAAATGAGTCTGCCTTCATTTATCCCAGTAAGCCTTAATCCGAATAAAACTTCAGCAGGAGTTTTGCCCGTGCCTTTATTAACTGTATTATTTAATCCCCATTGTACCTGTAATAGTTTGTCATCCCAAAGTCTTTCGTCGTTACCGTGATTTTGTGAGGCTAAGGCGTCCAAAATAGTCCGATTATATCGCTCTACCTGGCCATTTGCCCTAGGTGAAGCAACTGCATTCTTTATGTGAATAACTCCTACTTCAGTAAGAAACTTTTTAAATTTCAAACTTGTAAATGACGTGCCCCTATCACTAATTAGCCGTTTCGGTAAACCAAACGTTCCAAAATAGTCCCTAAGAACTGTAATAGTGGAAATGGACTTAGTATTTTTAACCGCCTTCAAGACAATAAATTTTGTGAACGACTCTACTATAACTAAGATGTAACAATTCTTCCTTTTTGATTTCACAAATGGTCCAACATGATCAATATGGATAGTATGGAAGGGGGTAGTTTCTTTAGGGATCGGGTGCAAATAACCCTGCTTTTTCCCCGATGGCATTTTATTATAAGCACACTCTAGGCAGGAATTTACATATTTTTTTATAAACTTTCGCATGCGTGGAAACCAATAATGTTGTTTTATTTTATCAAATGTCTTATCAAAGGCAAAATGACCTATTTCATCGTGATTTTTCTGTAGTATCTGCCACCTGCAGCCCTTCGGCACCACCCATCTTAATCCATCCTCAGTTATTTTATACACTCTCTCTCGTTTAAGAACAAAATTCTTACGTATTTCTAACAAGTTCTCAAATTCTTTATCAGAAAGGATTTTTTTTATGCGTTGTATTTCGGAGTCCTCTAGCTGTACCGTCGTTAACCAATCATCTGTTATAGTCATTACATCTGAAGCGTCAATAGCTTGAATTATCCCTGCGCCTTCCATTGTTGGATTCCTACTCAATGCATCAACATGCATCATACCTTTGCCAGATTTATATACCACATTACAGTCATACTCCTGAATCAAACTCCACCAACGCGCCACTCTTGGTACCATATCTCGTTTTAAAAATGTGGCTCGAAGAGAGTTGCAGTCTGTTACAATAGTGAAGCTTAACCCAAGCACATAGGTTCTGAATTTCACCAACGCGGAAATGACTGCGAGAGTCTCTAACTCATATGATGAAAAATGGGACTCTTCAGGCGATGTCTGTCTACTGTAATATGCTACTGGCTTAAAAACTCCATCGTTTTGTTTCTGTAACAAAACGCTCCCTATGCCATGTTTGCTTGCATCTGTATGTATCTCTGTTTCCAGTTTGGGACTATAAAGTGCTAACACTGGCCTTGAAATAAGGGCGTTTTTCAATTTATCAAACGCTTCTTCTTGAGCTTGAGTCCATTCCCAATGAGAGTTCTTCTTCAATAATTTGGTAAGAGGACGAGCTATTTCACCGAAACCCCTAATAAAACGTCGGAAAAAACTGGCTAAGCCGATAAACTGTCTGATATTATGTACGTCTTTGGGCTTGGGAAAATTTTTGACGGATTCAATTTTATTAATTCCTGTCTTACGCCCTCGCTGGAAATTTCAAAACCTAAATATTCAACATTATTTCGGAAAAAGTAACATTTTTGGGGTTTTAGGGTCAATCCCGACTCTCTAAGTCTTTCAAGTACGATTTCTAATCTCTCAATACCTTCTTCAAACGATCTACTAGGCACCAAAATGTCGTCCATATACGCTAATGCGATGCTATATCGTAAATTGCCCAGAACCAAATTAACAGCTCGCTGGAAAACGGCTGGTGCATTAGCTAATCCGAAAGGCATTCTATTAAACTCAAATTGCCCATCAGGTGTTACAAACGAACTTTTACTCTTGCTTTCTTTGGCCAGTGGAATTTGGTAATATCCCGACGCCAAATCTAAAGCACAAAAATATTTATTTCCCGCCAATCTGTCAATTTGGTCTTCGATACGAGGCAACGGGTAATGTTGCTTAATCGTTTTCTTATTTAGGGCGCGATAATCAACGCAAAGTCGTTTATCCCCCGTTTTCTTTCTCACTAACAAAACGGGACTTGCATATGGCGATTGAGATTCGCGTACAATGTCATATTTCAAGAGTTCTTCGACCATGATTCTAACTTCTTCGCGTTCTGAGTGACTCAATCTATAAGGTCGATAAACAACTGGTTCTGAATCCTTTAAGTGAATATTCATTTCTGCGATCGTTGTCTGACCTAGTTCCGACAAGTCCTTGGCAAAACAATTGCGGTACTGGTTTAATGTCTGTAATAATTTAAGTTTCTGTCTATTATCGAGATTTTCATCAATATTGAGGTCATCCAATGTAAGTGCAGTTTTAGCGTGGTGAGCTTGTACATCTTGTATTCTATTAATGCTTTTAAGGTTATTATTTGTTTCGATAATACAGGCACGAGCTAAGATTTGACCCTCTTTAAAATGAATTAATTTATTTTCATAGTTCAGAATAGTTAAATGACCACTACCGTTTTTGATATTGTAAGTACCAATCTCTATATCATATTTTAAGCGACGACCATTTTCAACAAAAACCATTCCACTAAAATTTTTGTTGATGAACACCTTTACAGAAATACAACCTTCAGCCATAACAGTCTTTAGAGATCTTAAAACCAGTCGCGTGTCGTCTCTCACTCGCCTATCGGTAATCAATAATTCTTTATTAGTTTTAAATACCCATAAGTATGGTTGCTCCGTGGCAGTCTGTCCAATAAGTAGGTCGTGATTTAGATAATTATCAGGTACCACAACTGCCTCTACTGTAATTTTTGCATTGTCAATAACTAAAGAAATTTTAATTCTACCTAAGGCATTCACGTATGTATTACCAAAACCCTTAAGAGATGGTAGATTATTTACTTGCCACTTTTCGCGTGGTACTATTCCTTTCATGACGGATTCTTTTATCAAAGTACACTGACTACCAAAATCTACATACCCCGTTAACTGTACATCATTAACTGTTATACTCTTGATAAATTTGTCGTCTTCTCGCATGTCAGTACCGGTTTCTAAACATAATGTTCTAACTTCGGCTTTATTTACCCAAACGCTCCTATTACATTTAGGATCATCATGACCAATGCGTTTACACTTTTGACATTTAATAATAGACTTTTGACATCCCGATACTACATGACCTGTTTCATGACAGTTAAAACATTTTAATGGCCGTCCTAAATCATTCTTAATTGCTTTATGTGGATTTCCAATTACAGAACGTACCGGTTTTTTGTTAAACTTGTCTAATCGCTCATGCTTAACACCCCTCAAATAACCCAATAGTTTATCAGTATTCTCGAAGCCTACTGCCTCTGCCCCGTATCGCACCGACCTATCGTCTATTCCATAAACAATGAAATCAACAGCGTTTCTTCCCACTATCCCACATCGATTCAAGGCTATTAACTTTTCATAGTAGTATTCTTCTAAATCATCCCCAAATTTTGCTCTTTGTGCTAACATTTCTGTAAGTAAATGACCATAATTTTCGTATGACGGGAAGGCAGATTTCAATTTTGCGACCCATTCGTCCCATGTAATCAAAACTGATGGCTGCCCTTCGTACCATTTTTTTGCAGTACCAATTAGCTTCGGTAGAGCGTAATGAGCAGTCTGTTTGCTATCCCAACCATAAATCTCAGAGCATTCTTTTACTTTATGCAACCATGTATCAACTGTTTGATTTTTTGATTTAGGATCAAATTCTGGAACTACATTATTATTAGTAAAACCATCTTTATTTTGTGGCTTTATAGCAGAAATAGATTGTAAGGACTCTTTGATACATTTGAGTAATTCACTGTTAACGTCACGTACTGAACTACCTGATATATTAATTCTTTCTCTACAAGGAGTCTTTAATCTGCGATGCTTTTGCCTACTGCTACTACTACGATGATCTATTAGGTTATCTATCGGTTCACGTAACTGTGTGTCCAAGGGTGGCGTACGCTGTAGTGGAGATGTTACAACTGACCTGCTTCGACTTCTTGCCTGGGGCTCCCTTGGAGGTGATCTTCTTGATCTGCGACGCTCGGTATCACGACGGTCGGCGTGGAGCTCTGCTGATGAACGATGATGTTGCCTCGAGCCGCGAGCACGCGTCCGTGATCGGCTGCCTTTCGCAATACCTCCCAGCACAATTCTGTGATGCCTCCCTGATGATCTCCGTCTACTATCGGACCGATCACGAGGCATTTTCACTCGAGTGTACTGTACCCACTTGATACAGGCGTATGATCACACCAGGATGTTGAACTTCACCAGTATACCCCGATGTAATCCCACTTCTGAATTGTTAAAAATTTGTAACTCCGCAGGTAATTAAACTCAAACACTCTTCTCCGTATTGACAAATTTATTATTTCAATACTACACGATATTATCCACAGTAGTAACAATCAACTTGTTTCACAACTCAAATTAAAAATCAAATTTCACAACTCAAAATGTCCGTTCCTCTCTTTTAAAAAACAAAACAATGCGAGCGTCTCTCTAGTACTCAACTGACTAATCATAATATAATATTCCTCGGAACCGGTAGTCAAATTAGAGCTACTAAATAATAAAAGTACGAAATATTTAAATATACAATATAAAAAATAAACAAACAAAATCACTTTTTATAGTAAATATGACAATAATATAATTTATAATTTATTACATTCTTTTCATAATGCAGATTTATTTTAATAGGCATGGCTGTTCTTTACAAGATGCTCAATACTTATTTTAAATTACAGTATTATTATTTTATCAAGCTAACATCTGTTGTAATTGAGGTTATGGCGATCACACTCGTCTTACTGTCGGTTTGTGATGCCTCATATCTAAATGCAAACTGCAATCTATGTGCCATTCTAAAGTCGTTTTATAAGACAATTACTAATTTTTATTGCAAGAGGAGAAATAAAACTTCAATTTTGTTGCTCTGTAAACAAAGAATGCAAAATTTTATTTATCGAGTAGGTCACACAATCATAATAAATTTTACAAAAATAGCACAGTCTTACCTGTAAACAAAGAAACGACAATAAAAGTTTATTGTTATCACCTCTCGATTGTACTAATTAAACTTATTACAATTAACTTTATTAATCAAAAAACGCCAATTCATGCAAATTCTTCTTTGACAATGACAGCCAGCTTGACGCGACGCGCCGCGGCTAACTGTCGAACTAACGGTGCGCGCGCGTATGCAGATTAAAGAAAGAAATCATTTTCTTTCTTTACATATATATATATACTTACATACATAATATATACAACGGCTATATATATACATAGGGTATAGTTGTTCGGAGTAGTTGTTTATCATGTCGAATATCTGATGCCAATGTGACGTACTCTCTGTGCGAACGTAAGTGGGCCCATTGAGGGTTTTTCCCCTTACTGAACTTCCTTTTTTTATTGAATTTAGGGTCTCTTTCACCTCCTGGACCGCCTGTTCTGTCTCTAAGGACGGTCTTGGAGATGAGGTGGTGTTGCGGATTTTGATAGTATTTAACGAGGAGATATTAAAAAAGGTGTAGTTTAGTTGCAATGAAAATTTTATTGTGTAACATATTTTTATGACAGGGTAGGTAAAAAATTACAATAAACAAAGTGCCTTATATCTAAATCGTTCCGTAACGTCCATATACTAAATTGCTTCACAGTTTTAACAGGCGCTTGCGCCAACATACCCCCGGACGTTGAAAGATTCCCTTTCAACCAGAATTTCCATCTTCAGAAAGGTCGGGTAATGGGCAAATTTTGCTAAATGATCTTCGAACTACGCCATTGGACGTCTTGACATCTGCAACTCTGATGATCCCATCTGAACCGGGATGGACAGCCACGATTCTCCCCATTCTCCATTTTAGTGGCGGCAAGTTATCCTCTTTTAAAAGAACCAAAGAGTTGAGTTTCAGCGAACCCTTACATGATCTCCATTTGGTTCTTATCTGAAGTTCCGATATATATTCCTTGCTCCATCGAGTCCAAAAATGTTGTCTCAGCTGTTCTATTCGTTGGAAGCGAGTTAAGGAATTTACAGGGCGATGTTCGTAGTTTGGCGATGGTAATGATACTAAGGGGCGTCCAATTAAAAAATGTCCTGGCGTCAATGGCGTTAAATCATCGGCATTTGATGATAATGGCGTCAGTGGTCTCGAGTTTAAGATGGCTTCAATTTGGACTAAAGTGGTGTATAATTCTTCGTAAGAGAGGTGACAAAGGCCCAACACTCTAACTAAATGATGTTTAGTTGATTTTACGCCAGCCTCCGCAAGACCAGCAAAATGAGGGGAGTATGCCGGGATAAAATGAAAGTTTATACCTTCCTTTGACATCTCTTCAGTTACCGAATCACAATTTGTTTTAAGAAAGCTCGAAAGGTCATTGTATGCACCGACAAATGAACGGCCGTTATCAGAATATATATTTTTCGGCTTTCCTCTACGTGAAATGAACCTTTTTAAAGCTAAAATAAATGTATTACTAGATAAATCACCTACTAACTCGAGGTGAATTGATTTTGTTGTAAAACAAATAAATATGGCAATATAAACTTTAACTAATTTTGTACCTCGACCTTGTCGAACTGCTGATTGGATTGGACCTGCATAATCCAAACCAATATTTTCAAAAGGAAAACCACCTAGAAGTCGCTGCTGTGGTAAGTAACCCATAGTGGGAGTAACTGTTTCACCTCTGAATCGACTACACCGCGTACATTGTAAGTAACATTTTCGAGCTAAATTCCGTCCTCTAATAGGCCAATATATTTCTCTAATAGAAGATAATAATAATTGAGGGGCAGCATGAAATAACCTTTTATGTTCATATTCAAATACTAACACTGTAAACCGATGATTGGAATGTAGAAGAATAGGATGCTTTTTATCATACTGATAGTTTGAATTTTGGAGTCGACCACCGACACGCATGATATTTTGGTCATCTAAAAATACTTTGAATTTATTTAGTGGACTTTTCTTAGGCAACTCCTTTTTATTTATTAATAAAGTATATTCTATAAATGATTCACTTTGAGATGCCCGAATTATTACATTTAAAGCTCTTTGTAATTCTTTACTACTAAAAGGACCAATATTCTTTATCTTTTTGCATTTCAGATCAACAAATCGTAAAACCCAAGCTAAAGTACGCCTAAGCCGTAGAAAATTAGAAAAAGAGTTAAAATTAATTAATCTATTTAATTCATCATTGTTGGCCAAAGCATGTAAAATAGTAATATTTGATTTCATTTCCGGTAGTGCATCATCATCTGTATGTAAAGGTTTAGTTGGCCAACATGACATATCTTTCATCAAAAATTCTGGTCCGGACCACCATTCTTTCAAATTCCGTATTAACTTAAATGCGACACCACGTGAAATATAATCCGCGGGATTTTTATCGGTAGGAACGTGTATCCACTCACAACTGGGTGTCTTATCTAAAATTTCTGCAATTTTTTGATTATCACACTCTAGACCTAATTGACGAAGACATCTGGTTGCTAAGAACGGAGCACTAGCTGTGCCGTAGGTTACAGTATTTAGTTGATAAGTTTGTAGTGGATATAGAGGGTTATCACGCCAGACAATCTGCTGCAAGTGTCTGTCATTAGGATGAACCACTATAGTCCGGTACATTTTCTCGATATCTCCGGCGATTATATATTTATGTTGTCTAAATCTAATTAGGATAGATAACAGATCATCCTGTACTACGGGTCCTATCATTTGTAAATTATTAAAAGAAACACCAGTATTTGTTGGGCTACTAGCATTAAAAACCACTCTTAATTTTGTTGTAGTACTACATTCACGCATGACTCCATGATGCGGAATAAAATATGCGTCTTTGTTTGTAGTGTCACATAGTGACATGTGACCTAAGAGCTCGTATTCGTTCATAAAACTTTTATACATTTCACAGAATTGTAAGTTACCCTTAAATCTGCGCTCTAACGATGAAAAACAATGCTTTGCTCGAGGTAAAGATTCACCTAGAAGGTCAGAAGAATATTTTAAAGGAATTTTTACACAAAACTGACCGTTTTCTAAACGCGTAGTATTTTTTACAAAATGATCTTCGCATGTTATTTCCTCAGGTGAATGATTTGATGATGTGCAAACATCTTCTAGTTGCCAAAACCGCGTAAGCAAATGTTGAATATTGTCATTCAGATTATCTTCATCATCTGAGATGAGCTTTGTGAAGTTGCACTTACCCTTTGTAAAGGGCAATGGCATAGCAGTACCCGTTGGCCCAGAAACTAACCAACCTAGCTTAGTTTCACAAAGAATGGGTTGCCCTGGTCCTAATTTTATTATCTTCGATCCTAACAGGTCCCAAAATATATCAGCACCTAGTAATATGTCTATCGGGGCCGGCGTATTAAAATTTGGATCAGCCAAACAGATATCAGATGGGATTTTAAGGCTGGATGGATTTATATAGTTATTAGGAACATTCTCAGTTATGGATGTTAACACGAAACAATTTATCTTTACCATATAGTCATTATTTATAGATTTTATTGCCACAAAGCACATTTTATTAATTTGCGACAAGGAATTATTGATGCCCATCACTGAATTATTTACATTGTAACCAGAAAGTCCCAATCGTTTGTACAATGCTTCGGTCATAAGACAGGACGTGCTGCCGCTGTCAAGGAGAGCACGAGCGGTGTAAACTATATTGTTTCCCCCCATCACATTTACTAATGCAGTCGAAAGTAAAACACTGTGTTCAATTTTTGCAGTTAACGATAAGTTTGCGCTTTGATTTGATTGAGCGGACATAGTTGCTTTATTACCAGTATCATTACCATTAACAGTTTTGTGAACAGAGGGAGTATTTTTAAATTTTGAATGTTCAGCAACGTGTACAAGAGTGTGGTGTTTGCGACGACATATTTTACAGCCTGCCTTCTTACAGTTGTTGGCATAATGACCCACAGACAAACAATTAAAGCATACTTTATAGCTAGGTAAAATTTGCAAACGTGCTTCACATGACAGTGCCAAAAATTCAGGACACGAACTCAATTTATGGTCACCGCTACACTTTTGACACTTTTTAGGTTTAAACAAAGTAGAACTTAAATTATTTTTATCATCACCAGAGTTACCTTTATTGTTGTAATCTTGTACAATCATTGTCTTGACTTTAACATTTTTTAATGTGTTTGCATTTTTATTAGCTGAGGAATTTGAAAGTTCTAATGTTTCTATTATATCAGCTCGATTCTTAATAAAAGTTAAAAATATGGAAAACGTAATTTTTGAATTCTTTTCGAGATTGCCTTTGTACTCCTCCCATTCACGATACGTTTTACTATCTAATTTATGTGTAATAATATAGATTAAAAGAGTATCCCACTGATTAACAGGTTCACCTAGTGATTCTAATGCACGCAAATTTTTATTTATCTGATCTATTAAATTTTTCAATGTTACTGACGACTCCTTATGAATGACATCCATATTAAATAATGTTGATACATGATGTTGAGTTAATAAATGCTTATTATCAAATCGATCACAAAGAAGTTGCCAAGCCACAGAATAATTCGCAGCTGAAAACTGAATTGAGTTAATTACCACAGCAGCAGATCCTTCTAGCGAGGATCTTAAATAATGAAATTTATTAATGTCATTCATGTCATCATTTGAATGTATTAAACTCACAAAAGTGTCATGAAACTCTAGCCAGTTTGTGTAGGATCCGTTGAATTTTGGTAATTGAATCGTTGGTAACTTTACAAATTTATGATTGCTAGAAATTAATGTAGCGTCACTATTTGCTTGATCCTTTTTCTTATAATTTGCAAGTATTTCTTGAGCTCGAGATATAGACTTATAATAAAAGGATTCAAACTCGCTACGTTCTGACAATTGACTATCCATATTGTCAGTATTGCATTCTAATGACACCTGCACTTCATCGTATTGTTCATACATAGCCTCGAGCTTACTCAAACGCAACTGTAATTCACTAACCTCAGAGGTGCTCAAAGTTGAAGGATCCAATGAATTTAAATAGTTAGAAAAGAAAGTTAACCTTCCTTTGTAACTCGCACGTTTCCTAGTAAGCTCCTTATCCTCAGGCATTGCGTAGGCTGGTGTAACAATCTGGAATTTATACAAATCAAAGTGAGAATTTATACAAATCAACAATTTATACTAGTTACAGACTGTAATAATAAGCAATACGACAATATATTAAAAGATTTAACAGTACAACAAATAAAATTTAAATAACTACAGGTTACAAGTTAGCACGTGCTCTAAGAACTTAACAAAATTATTTCACTTCAATATTAATAAAGCTAAATAAACTGAAATCTTAATAAATTATAACCGTAAAGTGATGTTGCAATTAATCTTTATGACCTAACAAAGCGTTTATAATGCAGTTATTTTATACTCTTTGATAACTACTCTTTGATAGATCTTTACAACATAATTAATAAAATAATTTAACTAGGCTTGATCAAGTTAAATTAACTTTATTATAATAATATTCGTAGAATTTTATTCACGTTACAGTATTAACAAAGATATACTAACCTTAAGCAAATTATTTTACGTTAAATACTACCTTAGAGTGTTGGGAATTAATAATCATCAAGATCTTTATGAGTTTACCACTGGGTACTCTGCTATCCTGACCACAGAATCTTCTTATTATATCAGCGTCGAAGTTATCCTCTGGATGACGCAACAAAATCATGCAGTGATTCCCAGCTGCGTATATAATATTTCTTGATGTCCAACAATTTAATAAATCCTTGATAAATTTTCTTTAATTTGAACTGGTTTTTTCACATCCAGGCTCGAAACGGACCATGTTGCGGATTTTGATAGTATTTAACGAGGAGATATTAAAAAAGGCGTAGTTTAGTTGCAATGAAAATTTTATTGTGTAACATATTTTTATGACAGGGTAGGTAAAAAATTACAATAAACAAAGTGCCTTATATCTAAATCGTTCCGTAACGTCCATATACTAAATTGCTTCACAGTTTTAACAGGCGCTTGCGCCAACAGGTGGCCTTGGACTCATCGTACATCGCACATCAGAGGACATGATGTCCAGTTTTTGCGACATTGCCTCTATATATGGAGACGGGTCTTTTGTCGTCGGCTGAGTTTGTATTGTGTTTTTATCGGTTTTGTTAAGGTTTGATATGCCAGACTCTATCCTGACAAGTACTTTTTTAAGGTCGTCGATGCTTTCGCTGGAGGTCGGTAGGTTAGTGTGTTGGGAGGGATGTGGTATTTCTTTGACAAGGGTCTTTGTCTTTTCGACCTCTTGTCGCCAGGTGTCCAGTTGGCCAGTCTGTATGTCCAGTTGCTAAGGCTGATTATATTTGACTGCAGCCCTGTGATCCCTGCTTCCATCCTCTCCCATTTTTCCTTGTCCGTTTCTAGTTCGGACGTGGTGTGGGTTGTGGTTTTTATTTTGACCTCTTTTTGGGCCTCTCGGACTTCGTATATTGCTCTAAAAGGTTCTCCGTTCTCGTAGCCTAGACAGCTGCGGACCGCCTGAGCCTCCTTCAGAGTCCCGCTTCTTTGGGGGGGTCACTTATTTCAAGGAGGGGTTAACAGGGTGGTGTCCGTGAACACACCGTCGGGAAGGTTTCCTTGTGTAGGTGTTTCGACTCACGGGGGGGTGATTTTTTAGGGGGAGGGGGGGTGATGTGGGTTGGTTTCTGGGAGGGTCTCCCTGAGACGGTTTGAATGAGCCGTCGCAAGGAGGGTTTTATTGAAGGGAAGGGTGGGTTCCCTGGATCCTCACTTGGCTATGAAGATGTTCACCTATGTTGTGTCTGCTCCTCAGAGTTTGACGACTGGGGCGGAGTCTTCAATTGTGTCGCGTCCGTAGCGGCGCCCTATGTGATTAACCTCGAACACGTGTTTCACGTTGCCGCGTGCAGACCGCGTGGTTTTTAAGGTTATTTTGTTGTTTTTGTTAACCTTAACATCTCCGCCACTTGTTGTTCAATTTCGTCGGGAAGGGTGGCTGCGGATAGGTCTTTTTCCGCTCTTCTCGGATATTTAACAATCTTTGATGACACACACACTTCCTAGGCGCTATTTACTTGGGAGTTTGATGCTCCCTCAGGAACTGTTTGTAATAGAGCGCCACCAACACTTATTCTGGTGAATCACACCTTTATATTTCACGCGAATTTGTTTTTATCGTGATCGGCCCGGTTTTCGAATTTTAACGAATTTTTATCGCGGAGCCGATGTTCTTAAGTTGATGTATCGGCGAGTACTGTGTGTTTTTCGGTTTTATTTAGGTAGGTATGCCAGACTCCATCCTGGCAAGCACCTCCTTGAGGTCTCCAGTATGTCCTCTTTTATGCTCTCAAGGGAGAGCCGGCTGGATTTCTGCGTTTGTGGCTGGGTTGCAGACTTCGGTTTTATTGATTGTGCTGCTTTCGCTTCGCTAATGGACGGAACTGTCATGGCCCTAACTTCGCGTATGTTCCTACTCCCTCCATAGCTCGTCGATTTAATATTCTTTGACATGTTTCTCTTAACCTTACCTACTTGGTTGTCAGTCACTACTTTAAAGACTTTGGTAGTGTAAAATGCTACCTGAGTCAAAAAGTTTTTTTTCGGTTTATCACTAATATCTTTTGATCGGCGCAGCCGATCAGGTCGAGATAGAGCTCGTTGGACGCTGGACAACGACCCCGAGATACCAATGAAAAGCCGGAACAATCAGATTTATAGTTCACTGAATTTAATCGTAAAAACCGATAATTTTAACGAAAACTTTAAATAAAAACAGACAGAACCGGTCGCTATCACTTCAGTAATGCTTCTGTTGAATTTAGGATGGTCACTTCAATCGAAAATAAACTATTGCGCAACGATATCGGTCAAGAAAAAAAAACAATATTAATTTTAACCAAATCAGCAAGTTTCCTGGAAACTCGCAGGTCTGGTTCCCCGAGATTCCTTTGTTGGCAGAAACTGTGTGCTGCGCAACATAACTGTTAAAATAAAACAAAATAAATACTAACCAACCAAACAAACTTGTAAGTTTCGCCATTGGCTTTCTATTCTCTGCGTGTGTGTCCCATCTGGTGCCACAAATGAATTTTTTGGTCGCTGTGGTTTACTTTTTAAAGGAAATATCCATATTGAGGTAGGCAATCTTACGCTCTCCAAAAATCGGTATGGATTTCAGTGCCTACCGCAACAAATTTTTGAATAAGTGGCATCAACATTTCTGCAGATCTATCATTATCGGGACACACTTCTAATCTTAAATTATCTTTGCCATTTTCAATCATGCCCAGCACCAAGTGGCCTTCTATATGTCTACCACTATTATATTTTCTTTTTTCAAATTTAGATTCATCTATTTGTACAATTTTTCCTGGCCAAGGGAAGATGCCAAACTGCCCAACCCTATTGCAGGAGCTTAAAGTCATAGTCATTATTTTATACATGCACATTTCATCAGTATTAAGGAGCATATGCTCTTCAGCAAATGCAATGCACTGAGCTGGGGTGGTTTTTTTTTTAAATGAAACTACACCCACGGGCTTAAAGTTGCCAGTGCCTTTTTTTAATATTTAAATTTATTTTATTTTTACGCAAACATAATTTCTGACGTTTATGTCGCTACAGTGGTTATTACATAGTTACATTTATTGTTACAACATCCTAACCACTGCAGCGCTGCGGCAGCGGCTGGTCTTCTTCTCCTCCGGAGCTCTTCTGTGGAGGGGTGCGACCCGTATTGACCAATTATTATTATTTTTAATTTTATTTATAATTTTTTTTATTACTATCTATACTTTGTTATGTTGTATATATATATTATTTTCATTTACATTTATTTCATCAACTTATATCTATTTATGTATCTTATACATTACTTATTTATCTTATTATTATATTAATCGTTTACACACTTTATTATAGCGTTGTAATACACATCTTGTTGCACACTTCATTGATGTAGCGTATTATATATAGTTTAACGGCCCAGCGGCGGGCCCTGCGGACCATGTTCATTTTTGCAAGAGTGAGAGCACAGCCTCAGCGACGATGTTGTCTCGCTTTTGTATTGCCATTTTCAGGCTGTGCTCCAAGATGATCTTTGTTTGGATACCCATCGTTCGGCTGATAAAATTACCGATTGCATCGTCACAGTCGTCCGTATAGTAGACACAGGTGTTCGTGTGTCTTGTTATTGCTACCACAGCGTGAGGTACGCTCCGATGGACTGTGAGCCCCGTGCGTCTGGTTTGGACGATGATGATGAGCTGGGGTGTTAAGCCGAGTTAGGATTTTATACATATTCCATTGTGACCTAAAACAAGCAAAAATGTTTGTAAGGTTAAGCCTTACTATAGGCGTGTTCGATGTCTGTAGGGTTGGAAGTCCACCAGGGAGAGGTGACTGGTGAGTCGCGCCGATCGTCGATTGGTTACTGCTTCAGGTACTCTAACGAACTGTACGTTTCCTGGAATTATCTTCGGAGCAATGTAATTTATGAGAGTAGGGGGATGAACGTCCTATATCTCTCATCTTAAAACGGTCCCTCAATTCAAAGTGAACCGCGTTAACTCTACACAATAATTCGGGACATATCTATATATAATTTTCTTACATTTATTTCATCACCTTATATGTATTTGTTGTCTTATACATTACTTATTTATCTTATTGTTTATCTTATTTTTACATACATTATTTATCTTATTATTAATCTAAATCTAAATATTAATCTGTTGCACACTTTATTATAGCGTTGTTACGCATCTTGTTGCATACTTAATTAATTTAACGTATTATATAAAATATATTATATAAATAACTTAATTAATTTAACGTATTATATATATATATTGATGGCCCGGCGGCGGGTCCTGCGGACCCTGCACCATGTTTGATCAGCGAGAGCACAGCCTCTGCGACAGTGCTGTCGCGTTTGTGAATAGCCATTTTTAGGCTGTGCTCAACGATGGTCTTCCTTGAGGCCCCCACCGTTCGGCCGATGAAACCGCCGATTGCATCGTCACCGTCATCCGTGTAGTAGACACCGGTGTGGTGATAGCTACTACCGCGTGAGGTATGCCTTCATGGACTCGAAGCCTCACGCGTCTGGTCTGGATGATGATGACTTCGCCGAAGGTCTGTCCCTGTGATTCATGGATGGTCATGACGCGTGACCCTACGCCTTTGCCATATCCCTGGTCCATCAGAAGTTTCTTTTCTTCCTGCGTGTGGACCAGGTATAGGGTCCCGGCTTGGTCTGATGGTATTTTCGCGCTAGTGAACCTATCCATCTTTAGGGAATGGACGATGGGGTTTGCAGAGTATATGGCTCTGTATACGTCGCTGATGGCAAATGCGACGTCCATGAGGCACCGGTATTTGCATGACAACTCCCTGGTGATGTTTATTGTCAGGTTTTGGCGACAGTACCTCATTTCGAACAGTTTTTCTCTGTCGATATAAGGCAACAGGTTTATATCTTCGACGAGAACCACCTCCTTGGCCCCGGATAGTGTGGCCGCCATCACTATGGCTCCGAAATGGTTCATGAGGGCTTCGTCAACCGTTAGGCGATCGCACTTTATGTCCTCATGAATACCATTTACGTGGATGGAAGCCATAGTTCGTACCCTTGATTTGGCTTTTTCGCCAAATCGGTGCGCCAGCTGTTACTTCAGGTCTTTGGCGGCTTCCACTATGTTCGTGGCTACTACTACATTGTTCTCATCGAAGTTCCTGACTATGTGAGACGTCTTTCCGCAGCCCGGTACTCCATTTATCCAAGATAGTCTAGATATTTCCTAGCCCATGAAAGGTTTGTCGACATCTGGATCGCCTGAGATAGATTAGCCATCTCCAGTATTCTATCGTCCAGCATGATTCTCGTGTATCTGGCAATCACCACGACTGGGTCTCCTGCAGGAGCGAGAAATTTGAGGTGTGAGTCTTCGTGCTCTTCCCCAGGTCCCGACCTCGTGTGCTTTCGAGGCCATGAGCACCCGTAGCGAACTGCTACGTCACCTTTTTCAGCGCCGACTTTCATGGCATCCACGTTTATCTGGCGTGGCATGTCGTCCCTGTCCTCTTCGCCGAGGTTCGGGAGCTGTGTACATGCCAGTGCAAAGGGGGTATCCTCACCCCACTCGAAGAGCGTGACCACTTTGTTTTGTGGCCGCACCAATCGGCAGGTCAAGGCAACCGGCATTTGCCATTTACTTACCATAAGTGCGTCGATGGTAGCGCGCTTGATGCTCACTTTTGAAGTGCTCCCTTTAATCAGCAATGCTAGTCCAGGCGACACCGTCACGCGGTCCGAGCCGTCTGGGCGACAGAAGCTGATGCCCAGCCTTTTTGTTTCGTCATTCATGAAGAGAACCACACCTTTTACCGTAATATCCAGAACGCCGCGTGCTCCTACTTCTTGTATTAGTTCTTTGAACGCGGCGTAGTGTAAGGGGTTGCAAGGGCATTGTGGGCTGATTTCTATGATCATGAGCGGTCCGCGCGAAGTGTTGGGGAGAGCCTAGCCACCGTCTCAGGTAGTTATTGTCTCTATTTTGTCTAGTGTGTTGTGTGTGACTCTGTGAACTTGTTTGTGCTATGTGTGGGATTGTAGTGCTCAACAATTCGGTGGTGTTTTGTTGTGGTTATGGGTTTTTATCTGTCACAGATGGTATCGCAGTCGAGCTGTTCCTTTTAGCGGCCACTTGAACGGTTTTTCTTGCAATGCGAGGAAGGGTGCTCTTAATTCCTCCCTCTCCATGAAGGTATGGAGTGTAGACTGGTCCAGGGTGACGCTTATTTGAGCTTCTAGCGCCTTTATACCTCGGCTGAATCTTGGACATTCCAAGATTGGGTGAAGGATTGTTTCCTCGCATTCGGGGTCGCAAACACAAGAAGGATTGTCTTTAAGCTTGAAGCGGAGAAGGTGCGCCGCAAACCCCCATTAGCGGTCAGCAACTGGGTGTCGGTGGGTGTTTGTGCTACCGTTCTTACCACTTTGTTTGCGACCTTAACGTGTGGTAAGAATACTATTAGTAAGAAAATAAAACACGTTACTTAAACCGTGACTATCAAAGAACTAACTTATTTATTTTATACAGATTATCACAGGAAACCGTTAAATAAAAAATAATTAAAAATGAACAAGTCCCAAAGCTATAGAAGCATTGGTGATGCTTTGTTGCACCAAATGCTTTTGTAAGAACATCAGCTGGCATACCAATAGTACACATATATTTAATATGTATAATATTATTACTGACAGCGTCTTTTAGGAAATGATAACGAATGTCTATATGGTTACTTTTTCTATGTAAAGCAAGATTAACAATACATTTTTGAGCACTCCGGCATCTAACAACATGCAACGAGCCCTTTCCACTAAAGTTCTGTTCATGCGTTTACTAATTGCATTTTGTTCTGGGGTATGTGTTAGTCTTTTGATGTACTATACCAGCTTTAGCCAAGTAACTGTCAAACAATGCATTACAGAATTCCAGGCCATTATCAGTCCGAAGTATTTTAATTTTCTTATTCTGTTGATTTTCAACTAAAGCTTTGAATTCCTTAAAATATTTAAACACTTGGTTCTTAGCCTTCAAAAAATAAAAAAAATTCAAGCGTGTGTGGTCATCAACAAAAATCAGAAAATAACTGCAGCCACCAATAGAAGTCACCTCCATGGGTCCGCACACGTCTGCATAAATGATATTGAGTACTTCACTGCTCCTTGTGCCCACATGATTGAATGGTAATCGTGACTGCTTCCATTGACAACACACAACACATGTACCTTTATCTATAACTGCTTTGTCCTTGAAGTCTATGCACAACTGCACCTTCTTTCATTTTATTAAGGTCACTGCTATTCAAGTGGCCCATTCTTCGATGCTATAATTCGCTCTTCACACTGTCAGATATCGTAAACAAACAGCTGTGTCTATTTTCCACATTAAGTTAATTACCTTTACGATAGCCGGAGGATTTGAGAAAAACCAAAGTTTCTATTAACACTTTAATTAATTACAAGATATTACATATAACTTAATCCTAAGACACAATACTGATCGATGCTGGATCACATATTGAATGCTGCATATAATTATTCTATCCTAATATATAGTGCTAAAAATACTGATCTACTAGATTAACTAGGTGATACGTGCGGAGCTGACTCGCGGTGGCGACTTCGCAGCTACGTGTTTTAGGGACTGTACGTGACAAATGTGTAATTTGTTAAGTATTGACCTCTTAACTGGGTCGCGGCGGCGACTGCGCGGCTATGTGCTGCGTCAGCGATCCTCCCTGAGGTGCTGTATGTAACAAGTTTGTAAACACCATCAACTAATCTGGCCTCTCTAACCAGTTGATTTTTACTGTTATAGATATAGCAACATTTTTTCTGAAAATTCACTGTGTTTCCATTTTGAATCAATTTACTCACTGATATCAAGTTCGTAGCAACACTCGGCACACATAACACTTCCTTTACTGTGATCGAGTTTTTGTTTTTTGACGTGACTGTAACAATATCAACATCACCCGAGCATAACACAGGCATCACTGCTCCATTGGCTGCTGTAATCTCCTTTATACTCGTATTTTCTGATGTGTTCCGAATATTGTTTACATTTGAGGTTATGTGCATACTCGCACCGGAATCCAAATACCAATCATTCTTTCCGAAGTTTCCGCTTAAGAAAACGGCAGTAAACACATTATAATTGTTTGTTTTTGAATCTTGAACTTGCGTACACTTATTTTTGTAGTGCCCACTCTGTTTACAGCGATAACACTTGATGACTATGTTTTTGCTATTGCTGACATTTGACGTTACGCCTTCTTTGAACGAGTTTACAGTTTTATTGAACGACTTCGTTTTTGGAATGACACGCTGTCGTCCTTTAGTATATAACGCTGTTTCCGTCGAATCTTCATTTCCTTTCATGTCTAATAATTTTGATTTTACAACATCCGCCGTAATGGCGATCCCTGAATGCTCGATCGCCTTCGTCGATGGATGGATTAGCATTGGAAAATATTTTTCGGGCAAACCCGCCAACATTAGACAACCAATCCATTCATCGTTCACCAAAAAACCAGTTCTTGATAATTTCTGCCCCGTTTCAATAATTTGAGTAATGTAACTTGTCATAGAATCTGAAGTTTCAAGATGTATTGATATTAAATTTTTCAATAACATAATTCTTCTCGAAAAACCGGAGTCATCAAACATTTGTTGTAATTTCTGCCATAGTTCCTTAGTAGTGTTAGCGCTCTTAACATGTATATATAACGACGGATCTATAGTTAAAATGACCCTTCAGTTTCGGCACATTTGCAATAAACGAATTCGTACTAAAAGTATATACAGTACCATTTCTGCTAACTACTGAGACTATAACTTTACAACTTTTTACTGACTCTAAAGTTAATCCAAATGGGTCTGTGCCTTTAACCTATAAGTAAGAAAATAAAACACGTTACTTCAACGGTGACTATCAAAGAACTAACCTATTTATTTTATACTGGGTGATTTCAAACGCTTCATTTACTACAAATCACAGACCTCTTGCATTATTAGTTCTTTCTCGATGCAAACACGTAACCTCATTCTCTCCGGCGGTAGCTGAGCCAAACGAGCATGATCTTCGTATCTGATTTTGTTTGTGACTTATTTTTTGTGTATCCGGAACTGCTTCAGGTACTCTAACGGACTGCAATGTCGGGTAAATTAAACTTCACCTCTTCGCCTCCGACAGTAGTTGTATTCCCGATGTTCATCATATAATGGTATAAATTATCGGGAATGCATAAATCCTCTGTCAATAGGTCTTGACACCGGGTTGCACCTAGCTTCCTCTCTCCGTCTTCCTCTGTCCAGTGTAACATCATGAACATAGCAATTTAAAATTGTAGTCACGGAATGCTGGAACATCGAAAACGGCAGTCTACGGTCCAAACGAGGGTCTATACCTCTCAGAGTTTCATACATCCTTTCGACCTGATCTATACAGCATGACTGTTTGAATACTATCGATACTTAAGGACGACGACGATTCAGCCATCTGGGTTTTTACTAAATCAATTTGGAAACTAATATTTTACTAAATCTATGTGACTCAAGAAAGAGTGGTAATGAGAGAAAATCTTAGATGTCCCTAATTTAAAAGGAAGTAGTCCGGGTCCATTGTCAAGTGAGTCAATTGTTATCTCCTGTCCTCGGGTCGGATGTAGTCGTCAGCCAAAGTAGTATCCTGTAACAAGGTAGGATTCTTAGGACTTCGCTTAAGGCGAGATTTAGCTACAGGAACGCGTTTCTTCTTCGTATAAATGTGAATTGGAAGATCTGCGAGTACAGTGTCCTGTGTATATCGCGGGGCTAACTTCTGTCGGGATGTATGATGGTCAGGGGTGTAGCTTTTCTCAGGTTCTCTATCTTTATTACGATTTTCAGTCAGTTGTGTCCGGTCATGTAGGGAGGTCTGGTTGATAAGGTCGTATACCTGACTCATGCGTTTCCTATGGTCTTGAGAGTATTGTTGAAATAAGTGTTTGGTTAAGTCAATGTCTATTGGGTCTCGAGGGTCAAAATGTCCAGTTATCAAGTCTAAAGGTCTACATCTGGTAAAACTATGGATAGAACTATTATACGCTAGGATAGCATAAGTCATGAGATTAACTACCGGTTCATTTCGTTTCTCTAACTTTAGTATTCTAAGATGTTCAAGGATTGTAGAATGAAATCTCTCTACAATGCCATTGTCATTAGGGGAATGTGCAAATGTTTTATGGTGCATTACCTTATGAACTCGACAAAATTCTAAGAAAATCTGATTAGAGAATTCAGGGCCTCCGTCCGTAACAATCGTTAATGGGACCCCGTGGTGGGTACAAAATACGAGTAGGGCTTGTACTACACTTAGAGCGGTGCTATCTCTGAGATGATATGCTTGAGCGTACTTTGAGAAAGCGTCTACGATGGTTACGAATTTCTCAGTTTGAGCTGTAAAAAGGTCTAAGTGAACAATTTCGAAGGGTTTACTAGGGGGTGGAACTATATTAAATCTCTGCTTAATAGGATGATGGTCATATTTAGCCTGGCCACAGATAGTGCATTCATTTATGTACTTAGAGATGTGTTCTTTCATCTTAGGCCAGTAGTATTTAGATGATAAGGCTAAATAGCACTCGGTAATACCACGATGGTTGGTTTTACCTTCGTGATATTTTTTGATAATATCTTGTTGACGTAAGTAATCTTTTACGTTCTCTAATTCTACTTTAGTTAAGACCATGTTCAAGGAAGAGCTCTTAAAGTTATCCTGAATTATGGGAATGATATTATACATGGCAAGAGGGGGATGAATTATTATACCGGTTTTGACTTTAGGGTTCACATATTCTTTTACTGCATTTATTACGTCATTAGTCAAGTTAGATTCAGAGAGTTGGATGGTCGTTCGGGTATGTGTTTCAAAGGGCTTAGTTACTGTCGGTCGTTTCTTAATGTCACCTACAAGTACAAAACAGATTTGTCTACTGAACCTATTTAAGGGGTCATCGGTTATTGGGACTTCCAGAATAATTGTAAAAAAGGAAAAAAGCTAATAAAACTATATAAGAATTCCATTGAATAATCAAAGTAACAAAGTAATGGTGTCAAAAAATTGTTCACAAGTATTTAAAAAAAAAATCACGATATAAAAAAAAACATATAAAAAAAAACACAGAAAAAAGCAGATAACATAACATCATAACTATTTATTTATATTCTATGCAAAGTTTTTTAGATGTGAGGCAATTTTATTTTTAAAGGAGTAGTTACTATCATGCAAGATGTCTAGTTCATTGATACCAGTCGATAACTCGTTATACGTCCTAGCTAGTCTGTTTATTGGTGATTTTTTTCCTAGGTTGGTTTTTTGTTTAGTTGTTACAAATAACGGTGACTTGTATCTAGGTATTCTGAAAGGCACGTTAAAACCAATCATAGAGAGGATTTGTGGGCAATCAATTTTATTATTTAATAATTTGTGTACAAACGTTAGATCTAAAAGTTTTCTTCGACAATTCAAGGACAGTAAGTGGTAGTTATTAAGTCGGTCCTGGTACTGTTCGCCCCTCAAGTTATTAAATCTATAATGTAAAAATTTTAAAAACTTCTTTTGCACTCTCTCGATTGTATCAATATGAATTTTATATTGAGGGCTCCAGACAACAGAACAGTATTCCAGTTTACTTCTAACCAAGGAGTTGTAAAGAGTTATGATTGTATATGACTTATGTAGCTCCTTAGAGTTTCTCAAAATGAATCCCAAAGACTTGAATGCGAAAGTTGTAATGTGTTCGACGTGAGTATTAAATTGAAGCTTCGAGTCCAAAATAACTCCTAAATCTCGAATAGTTTGCACCTTGTTTATAGTAATACCAGATATATTGTACGCACTTTCTATAGTGTTTCTTTTTCGTGTAAACTGAATATGGTAGCACTTCTTGATGTTTAATTTCATTATATGTAATTTGCACCAGTTTTCAAGGCGATCAATATCTTCCTGTACTATTGTCACGTCATTGTGAGTTTTAATAGTCTTTGTTATTTTTAAATCATCAGCATACAAGTAGGCTCTAACGTGTTTAAATATTAAGGGTAACTCGTTTATAAATATATTAAAAAATATTGGACCTAGATTTGATTCCTGTGGTACTCCTGAATGTGCAATGTATGGAACTGACTGATATCCATCAATAACTACTGTAGATGGGCGTGCGTTAATATAAGAGGTGCACCACTTTAGTAAGGTGTCAGTTATACCGAACGATCTCAATCTCTCCAATAATATAGAGTGATTAACCGTATCAAAAGCCTTCGAAAAATCTGTATAAATTGCATCAATTTGTTCACCCTCATCTACAGCTCTAACTGTTTCTGTAACAAAGGTGACAAGGTTGGTATTAGTAGATCTTCCTGATACGAATCCGTGCTGATTACTATTTATATGGGATTTAAGATAATCTGCTAAATTATTATGTACAAGACTTTCGAAGACCCCTGCCACAGCTGACAAAATTGATATCGGACGATAATTTTCGACGGAAGCGGGATCATTGCTTTTAAACACAGGTACAATTCTCGCCTCCTTCCAAACTTGTGGAAATATTCCTGGATTTAAAGATGTATTAAAAATGAGATACAATGGAAAAGATAAAGTAGACGCACACATTGAAAGGAAGTAGGGAGATATGTTATCTGGTCCTGCGCCTTTATTAAGATCAAGCCTCTTTAATTTTTTTTCGATGTCGCCTTGTGATAGGTATATATTACCAACGTAAGTTTTGGGATCAGGTGCACAGTAGTTTGATGTGTTGTCATTTACATAGACGGAGGAAAAATACGCTGCAAAAAGATTCGAAACATCTTGTTTATTTTTTGCTTCGACATTTCCTTAGACCATCGATGTAGGGTAGGCGCTAGAATTTTTACGCTTGTTTTTGAAATGCGTCCAAAAATACCGAGGATTCTTCGAGATTGCATTTTCAATCATCGTTATGTAATTGTCATAACAATGTTTGATCAATTTGTTACAGTCTTTTCTTAGGTATTGAAATTCTATTTTATCCAATGGGTTGTTATACTGTTTTAATTTAATATGGAGCTTATATTTTCTTTTTAGGCATTTTATTAAGGTGGGTGTAAACCAAGATGGATAAGACTTTTGTGACACAGATTTTTTCGGGACGTATTTATTAATAGTTGTATATAGTATGGTATAAAACCTATCTACCATTTCATTAACATTATCGAGACAATCCTTGAATTCTTGAAGCCAATCAACATTGTTAAGAGATGCCAATATGATGTCATAATCGGCTTTAAAGAATTGATATTTGTTTTTTGAATTATTTTTTGAAGAGGGAGATTTCGAAGGTATTTTTATAATTACATCTAAAGGAGGATGGAATGTATCGATTTTACGTATTGGAGATAAGCTCTCATTTACACTCATCATGTCCCGGTCACAGAGAACATAGTCCAGCAAATTGTGTTTAATATTTTTTACGTTGTTAAACTGATATAGCGAATTAAAGTCAAGAAATTCTTTAAATATATTTTTAAGTGATGGGTTATTTGAATGAGTGTCAGGGATCAGCACAGTATTTGGTTCATTCCATGCTAATCCGGGTAAATTAAAGTCTCCAATAATTACCGTAGCGCTGTGGTCGCCATAATTATTAGTTATTATATTACTTGCCTTGTCAATAAATACTTCTAAAAAGCTTTGGTTTAAGGGAGGAGGAAAATACACAGCACATAAGTGTATTTTTGTTAAGTGATTCCTAGAATAGATTTCTATAGAGACCCAGAGATCCTCACAATCGGTCTCCAGCTCAAAACACCGACGCGATGGAAAGCTTTTTGAGATTGCTATAAGGACACCACCACCAGTTTTCTTATGAGAGTACTTGCATGTTTCTCTGTCACGCCTATAAATAAAATATCTATCATCAAATATTCCATTATCAGAGACATTGCTGTTAAGCCATGTTTCGGTTAAAATAATAATATCATAATTATTACTTAATACTTCGCGATTTACATCTTGCAAGGTAGTATTTATACCCCTAACATTCTGATAATAACATAATAACGAATCGTATTTTACAAATTATAACCAACCCTTTTAATTAAGAAAACATACAAAATTAATATTACGATAAATTCTTAAGAATATCAAAATTTTTTACATAAACGTATTCCGTATTTTCAGTTTTGCGCATATATACTCGTCTATTCTTCACCCATACATAGCGGTATCCAATTTGTTTTGACTTTAAACGTGCTTCAGCATGCAGGGCTTTTATGTCAGGAGGAAGATGTTCACATACATAAACAGGTTTTTTGTCCCCGCTAATTCCTAGGTGACTCGTATTCAGTTTTTCTTTGTTATTGCCCGCTTTTTTATTAAATGATATGACAGCCGCTAAAAAACTATCTCTAGTTCTTATTGTACTAAATTTCACCAGAACCGATCTTGGGCGTGGGCTATCCTTATTGATTTTTATAATCCTCGTACAAGTTTGTATGTCATTATCATTTAAGTTACATTTCACGGTGTTAGCTATTTGTTTTACAGTAGTTACAAGATTTTCTGACCTGAATTCTGGGATGCATTGTATTTCTAGATTATATGCCCTAGATTGTTGTTCAAGTAATGCGAGTCTAGAATGAAGATTTGAAATGTCAGAACGTAACAACTTATTTTCATTCTCAAGAGACTTAATAATTTGTGTTTTACTGTTCATTTCCTGCTTTACTTCTTCAAATTCTTTTTCCATGAAAGTAATAGACGATGTTATGCTAAATATGTTTTCGAGTACCTCATTGATCTTTCCATTTATTTCATTCATAATATTTACTTTAAATGCATCGATTATACATTTAAGTTCTTCTCGAAAGATGCTTCGTATTTCATTTAATGTCTCATCACTTAATACATTGCTAGCGTTGCTTGTTTGATTGCGCCTAACCGCAATATTATTTGATTCTTGTGGTGAGATATTGCTCGCCGGTTGTTTCACTGGCGTATTTGTATTATCGCTCTTAGGTCTCGAGCAAGTCGGACAGAGCCAGGAGATTTTGGAATGCTCTGTCAGTTCAGCATACGATGTTTTAGTGGTACTAACACAAGCATAATGATATTTCCTTAGACATATCTGACATTTGACTATTTCTACTAAATTGGGATGTCATAAACAACATTCAAATTTAATTTTAGAAGACATTATTTTAAAGTTTAGAAGTTTCTTTTAATGTATTCAAGAAAGATACAAATTTTATAAAAAATTATTCAGTTCAGATTTGGTAAGGATTTCTTAGAACCCTGATCAGTCGTCTTAGTATAGCTTGAGGCGGCCGTAGGTACCATTAGACCAATCTTTACTTAAGTGAGTGACACCAAATTACAGATACGTTTCAACAGTTTGTCGATAGATGAAATCGACATAACTTTGTTATTAAGTTACCGGCCATGTAATAATAAGTTCACCCGCACTTATAAAATGTTCACTCACTAATTAATTTAGTTCGATACACATTTAATTTTCTGCAATGCACTAAAACTGAGTTCTTTGAATATTGCTTTGTAATAATAATTAAATCCACAGTTCACATTTAAATCCTTAGCACTTTAATTAAAGTTTAACTTAACTTTAGTTACCACATAATCTTAGGGCTATTACGCACTGTCGACTAGTCGCCGTCGACTCAGTCCCTCGGCGACCGAAACATGGGAAACTAGGGCCGGAGACCGAGCCGAGCGACAGTATTCCAAGTACATTCGTGCAGAATGGACGTTGAAGAACTTGCAATAGTAGCGGCGCTACTAATTATAAAAAGAAAGAAAAATAAAAAAAAATCAAAAGAGTATTGGGTGCATCCTTTGTTAGAAGAACGGAGGTCAAAGGGAATGTTTAAAATATTTTATGAAGACGTTAGAAAATATCCTCGTAAATTTTTTAATTATGCAAGAATATCTGTGAGTTCGTTTGACGACTTATTGTGTCTTCTAAAACCACATATAACTGGCATAGATACAAATATGCGACCATGTATTTCTCCGGAAGAAAAACTTTTTATAACACTAAGGTAAATGACAATTCAAATAAAATTCATTCCTAACATTTATTTTTTACGGGATTTTAACACAATTTACATTACATTCCCGGACACATCTATCGGCCAAACCTAGTGTTAAAGTGTTAACAATCCCTAGCTAAAAATAAATGTTAATAATACTCTTTCCTGATTAGTCAATTTCTATTAGTGTGCGTTTGCATTCATCGATAATTAGCGTGTATCGACAGATGTTTAACACATGCGGAAGATAGCACACATGCATTTGAACAAAGAGTGGGGCGCGTCTTCGTGGATGGCACTATCTGTAAGTCTACTCTTCGATGACATAATTTAAAAATATACGGTAAATAATTATAAAACATGTATTTTTTTAAAGTACTTAATGAAATCAATATTATAAACGAACGCACAACAAAAGGAAATATTCAAAATAGATCCAAAATGTCAGAATCTTGCGAGGTATTTGAAGTGACAGTAGAAAATCGCGACTCTGGGCGTTCACGTTCTGAAGGAGTTGAAGTTGGTAGCGTATAATAATGTTGTGCTTCAGGGCGTGATTGTTGACTTGGTGCTGTTGAACGCCCGGCCTCCGGTGTGAAGTAACCACGCTCATACTCGTACTCATTAAAATTTCGCCACATTGTGTTTGGATACATATTATTTTGAGTAGAGGATCGGAATGATTCGATTACACTGATTAATTGAATTTTCGCAGCTGACTTTTTGTGCTCCGGAATTGCCCTAAATGATGATAATAGGGACATCAGGAACATTCTGTCCTCATCTTGTTCCAAAATATCCTCCTTATTTTTGCGAGTTTCAATACACTTGTTTAATGTGGTTAACAGTTCGCTTGTGCCATCATCTGACGTTTTTTTCTTTTTTCTTCCGACTATATTTTCTCTCGAGTAAGGTCCTAGAGGTTCTTGATCATTTGTCAAATGTTCTTGTTCAGCAATGTTACTCTCTGTGTTCAAATTACCAACGGTATTCTTCAAAAATAACAGCTGATTATAATAAATATAGGGAGTTTTATGGGAAGCAGCAGATCCGCTTTTAGTATTTTTTAATCTTCGTACTTCTCGCGAAAAGCAGCTTCTTATATTTTTCCATTTTTTTTGAAGTGAATGACCTGTAAATAATGTATATATTTAAATTATTTTTTAATTCCAGATATCTTGGAAGCGGTTGTAAATTTGTAGATTTACATTACTCATACAGACTTGGGATTTCAACTATAGCTGAAATAATAAGAGAAGTTTGTCATTTTATATGGGTTGTACTAAAAGACACGTGTTTACCGCAACCGACAAAAGAAAATTGGCTAAAAATCGCAAAAGATTTTCATTTACGGGCCAATTTTCCAAATTGCATAGGTGCCGTAGATGGTAAGCATGTAAGAATTATAAAACCATACAACAGTGGATCATTGTGTTATAATTACAAACACTTCTTTTCTGTAATTTTGCTTGCCATTTGTGACTCTGACTATAAGTTCATATACGTTGGTTCCTATGGAAAGGATTGCGATTCAACTATATTTACAAATTCAACGTTTTATCAAAAGCTAATGAACAATGATTTGCAAATACCCGAACCTAAGCCCATTTCATCGACAAACCCTATACCAGTACCGTTTGTTATTGTGGGTGACGAAGCATTTGGACAAACTGACAAAATTATGCGACCGTTCGGTGGATCAAATTTAACAACAAAGAAAAAAATATTTAATTATAGTGCACGACGCCATAATGAATGTTCATTCGGCATATTAGCAAACAAGTGGCAGATTTTTCACAGACCTATCAACGTGAATTTAGATCTAGTATCATGCATCATCAAAACATGTTGCGCTCTTCACAACTATGTCCGAGAAAGAGACGGATATAAATTTGAAGATACCCTGAGCATTCCTGGCTTTGAAGAAGTCCCAAACGGTTTCCAAAGAGCTACGCGACGTGGTGCATCATACAGAGATGTATTTGCTGATTACTTTACAACTGAGGGTCAATTATCTTGGCAGATGAGCAGTATTAATTAATAAAAAATAAATGGCATTTCTTACTTACCTGAGTTTTTTTTTCTTCGTCTGATAATTCTTCACCTCCAAATAACTCCACTATTTCTTCCCACTGTTTTTTCTTCAAATCCCGATTAGCGTATTCCTCACTTTGTAAATCCCAAATAGCTTTTCGGGATTGTATTTCCGATATAAATTTATCCGTGTCAAAACTCATTGTGCGCGGCCGTCCGGTCGTTACGACAGTTGCTCGCAGTGTGAATGCTTTCATTTGAAACCGTGGTCGCGGGCGACCGGCAGTTGCCTGTGCGTCGCCACTGCGCGGCGAGTCGCCGAGTCGCCCGGGCCACCGGTGACTAGTGCGTAAACACCTATTTAAACTATACAATATTACAGTCGTCGACAACTAAGTCGCCGGCGACTAGTCGACAGTGCGTAATAGCCCTAAAGGTCTACATCTGGTAAAACTATGGATAGAACTATTATACGCTAGGATAGCATAAGGCATGAGATTAACTACCGGTTCATTTCGTTTCTCTAACTTTAGTATTCTAAGATGTTCAAGGATTGTAGAATGAAATCTCTCTACAATGCCATTGTCATTAGGGGAATGTGCAAATGTTTTATGGTGCATTACCTTATGAACTCGACAAAATTCTAAGAAAATCTGATTAGAGAATTCAGGGCCTCGTCCGTAACAATCGTTAATGGGACCCCGTGGTGGGTACAAAATACGAGTAGGGCTTGTACTACACTTAGAGCAATACCTAATTACTAATGACGGGTCACACTCACACACGAAAGACCATGAGACACCATATATGTGAATCATGTGTAGCTCGCTCCATCAAGCTTTGCGTTTACATTTAAAATTAAAAGATTACTATCACAAACCTGAAAATAAAATCTTAATTAAGATCTGATTTATCTTGCTCTAACATGCTATACAGTATAAATATTATATCTACCATTTGAACATTTAAGGAATGATACCCTTTTCTATTATAAAAAAAAATGTTCTTCATTGTTGGGCTTTACCAAAGCTACATGGGTATAATCTATGCACCCAATCACACCGGGCAGGCCAAATCTTCTTTGGAACCTTGTAAATTAAAATGTTATGTTTATTAAATGCTAAATAATTTAAATATTGTTATGTTAAATTGTTTGTTAAATATTCACTCTTTTTTTATAAATGCTCTGTCTTGTCTTGTTTTCGGAAACTCTATCCATTTTCCATGACAGCAGAGTGGTTCAAAGCATGAACAACTTGTCAAATGCACCGATTAGGTGTCCGTTAGGCAAGATGCTGAGTGACACCAACAATTCGCTGATAGGATCCTGTAGCTAGGAAACTAAGTGTGCACGATACCTACAAAACTACAAATATTTAGGAAATGAAATTTATGATAGATAAGTAACAAAAAAAGCTAATACTGTTGTAGTTGGTCGGTGCGTGATTAGTACCCGGTATGCGTGAAGAACGTAAACAACAAAAAAAAAACAACGAACAGTCAACAGTTTATTGTTCACACTCACAAGTACAGTACAGCACAATAAAAGTCCACATAAACAGAAGAAATAGTCAATAGCACAGCACAAGCAAACAAACAGATAACGAACAACGAAAGTAACTAAGGCGTAAGTGGGTGAAAGCGTAAATAATGTGCGACTAGTCGTGCTTTCGATTAATCGCTTATTGCGACAGTCAACGATCAAATTATAGTGAGACAAAAAATCTACACCGATAATCGCCCCAGTCACGTCTGCTACAATAAATCGCCAAGCAAAGTCGCGGCGCAAGCCTAAGTTTAACACTAGTTGTCTATAACCATACGTCACTATCGCACTACCGTTCGCTGCACACAATTCGTAAGAAGTGTTCTGTCGTCGTTCTTGCAGTGCTGATCGATGGGGGAAGCATGTGTCAATCTACAGAAGGAGTGTGTGAGACCACTCAAGATAATAGAGTCTATAAGATCGTCAAACCCTGTCCGGGTTAATGAGTCTTTTAATTCTATAAGAATGGTATGGGGATTATTGCTGAATCCTACATCTAACAGCAGAAGGTAGCAAATAAACATCTTGAAGAAAATCTCAAGGTCCAGTCGACACATCTCCGAGAGATTAACGGAGTCAGTGTGTCACCTATTGCTCTGTGTTCTAAGTCTGATATTCTTGTTGAGTCGCGTCTATTGAGTATCCACACAGCAAACTTATACGCCATATGTGCAGCATAAGAATCCTCTACTTCCATCAAGCACACTCCTATGTAGGGTGGTAGTGTCTCCTCTACAGGATCCAGATGGAGCATGGCAGTGGGAATAGGAACCCCCTGATAAAGGGATTCTCTGAGAGAGAACTCCTCTGGCGGTATAGTCCAGATAAAGCAGCCTCTTGTGAAAACTAAGGCTATCCTTTCCGGTAGTTGACCATACTTATGATAGAAGATGTTCAGTGCTGATATACCATATAAAAATACTGATTGAAAACAAATGGTGTAGTCCTCTCCCTTCTTAGCATAGGCTGTTGCAGTGTTTGATGATATACGTATATGAGATGCAAAGTTGCTTGTTGAGTTGCTTTGGCCGCCTCTGCTCATTGTAGGACATGGAAGCCTATGAGTTTGAGATCCTGAGTACACATGCGAGGTCCTTCTCTCCAGATCTTCCCTCGATGCATCGGTCTTCGCCCTTATTATAGTATCAAGCAGCTGAGTTAGCCCCTCATCACCTTTCACCCAGGATCTAAGCTGTAGCGCTTGGGATAGGGCTTGGGTGAAGCTATATGATTCCATCTCCTGTAGAGGCTGCCTTTTTGCCCGTACCCTAGTTGGGGCTCCTAGATAGGTGCCAATTTGTGGTTGGGTCCCCTTCCACGGCCAATGATATGGCCTTGTCGTAATGAGTAACCGGAACCTTCTCCCACTTGCAAATCTGTGTTTGCTCTTGCTGAGCGGGCATAGTGATCCCCTCAAAAGGCAGTTCCCAGCCTTTCTCTCTCAGCTCCTGGGCAAACTGGTTCAGACAGGGCGCAGTGGAGAGGGTTGCTACAGTGGGGTCTGGATATCGGTAGAGAATGTGATCTATCATTGTGTCCTCCATTGCTTTAATGTCTCGTAAGACTTCCAGTTAGGAACTCCATTCTCTACATGCTACAGCTTGAATGGATCTTGTACTAGAGAACTTACAAGGGCTTCTTGCTTCCCTACATTAGACATCATAATCTTAGATAAAAGCTTGGGATTACATGGCCTTATGGCCATAAGGTCATCCACCAGCTGATCCTTCTGTGCCTCCACCTCAGGCTCAAACAGTGGTTTCGATTCCTTATTCTTAATGATAGAGGGTAATCCCTCTGCTATTTTGTTTTTCAAGTAATTTTCGGGTTGTCTGGGCATGACAAGCGGTAGGGACTGAGGGTCCTTTATGAGCATGGTCGGGTTGGATTTCTTCATACGGACGGTGGCTATTCTTAGTATATGTTCACGATGTCTTGGGGACTTTATGAGAGTCTTGACAACATGTAGGGCACAAGTCAACGGATCCTGGACAGCACGGGTACAAAAATGAGGAAATTGAGTTATTGGCCAACCTCCTAGCACTCTGGACACAGACAATAAACAAACTATGTATTCCGCAGGATATTTTTTGAGGTCTGAAAATCTATCATGAGCCATAATGGAAGCCTCTAGTACAGTGCACCAATATGCAGGGATCGGTAAATGGTCTTTTTGGGCGGCGCCCATGCCAGCAAAACATACCTCGGCTATGTCCCCAATAAAAGATGGTATTGTCTGATTGGCCTCGCTTGCCATGCGGGAGATTCTTTTCAGGGCAGAGCTTACTTGGGCTCCCTTAAAGAAAAACTCTCTTCCATATTCTAACAAGGAGGTAGACACCCATGTTTCCTCCAATTTCAAGGTTATTCCAGCCTTGGTACAAAGATCCATCAAGGTCTCTTGAAACCATGTTACATATTGTTTACGAGTCATTCTTAGTCCTTCCAGTGTTGCGTTGTTTGGTAACCGAAGGTATATCACCTGATTATCACCCTGACCCGTTAGTGTTGCTATTGTACTGCACTTCCACGAAGCTATTAGAATCAATAGCAATGTGGCAAGCGTCCAGCCTTTCTGTCTAAGGCCCAACATCCATGCTTCGGGCCCATGAACACATCTAGGGCCATTATCGGGTAGTCCATTGTCTCCTTGTCTGGGTGGACAGAATCTGTCTTGAAACAAGAGGATTGACTCTAAAGGAAATTTCTGTGTGTATGCCAGGACATTCTCAACCCCTAGTAATCTGTCCAACTCCTCAAAGAGTGGAGTCACACCCTCATATCTGAAACTTGTGCACCAGCTGGAGAAATCCATAGCCATAAACACAGCCCCTTCATCCTCAGTGGAGGAAGTTTCTGAAATCTTTAGCAGATGTTTGAATAGATCGTCCTCCGATTTTATCATGGTTTGATGTGGTATGAACTTGAATACATGTTTAATGTTATTTTCTGTTGCTACTTGGAATAGCCGCATCTCCAATACAAGCTTGCCAAAGAATCGTGCCTTCCTCTTTTTCATTTCACGCTCCTTTGCAACTCCTACTGTGACCTTCCATTCTTGAGGCACCTCTCCTCTGGAAACAGTCGCTATTATGTCACGAACATTTACCTCCTCTCTACCTATGTATTGCATTATCACGTTGTTACTCTGACGAGGAGGAGCAGTAGGGAATCGCCCATGTATGTTCCTGTGGGCTTGACCATCATACTCATAGGGCCAGTGAGATAGTCCTGGAATGATGGCTTTGTCTGCTAGAAGGTCAGCAGTATATATTTGGTAGTCAAATTCTAATGCCTTCTCAAAGCAAACACTTCGGAACATAGCTGTTGTCCAGGGTTCGTTTAGCTTCTCTCCCCAATACCCACCTTCATAACACTGCTTTATATAAGGGTCATGACCTTCTTTTAATGTAAGACTTGGCCACTTCCTCTTCTGTTTGTAATAGTTTCTTGAAAACTCTAAGACAAAAGCTCTCCTAATTTCCTCAGCAACCTCTTCCAGCCCCGGCTTTAAAACTGTACCTTTTTCTACCCAGGCTGCCACACTCTCATTCATGACTATCTCAGGGTGGCCAAAGCACTTAGTAAGAGCTGTCAATTCAAGGGCCACATGAGTGTCTATAGAAGTTCAAGAATCAAGAAGGAGTGAGGGAACTTGTGTACAGTGTCCATCAGGGACTCCATGAAACTAGGGTCACCTTCAATATCCTTTAAAATGGTTGCTATTACTAGAGGTTGCCAACACTTCAATATATCATAAACGTCATCCTTATAGACACTTATATCATGGAGTAGTGCATAGATTACATTTGCCACCTCATTGTAAAAGTTGTACAGGGGATACTTTCGTGAAGCTATCAAACCATAAGATAGAGCAGAGAACCATGCATTAATGCAGTCGCGTACGGCCAGGAAATGACTGTGTTATGATATATGCAAACTGGTCCGATGGCCATATTATGTGTAAGTTTCCGTAACACTTTCCTTTGCAGCCAAAGAAGTCATATGTTGCAGCATGTTTTTCACTAAATGTTATTTGATGTGTTATATGAGAAAACTTCTTCCTTATACAATAGGTTTGTCTTAATAGAGGAGGAGGTCTAATAGGGGGACCATCCACCGACACACCACAAAAATCTTGAGTACCTAAATCGGTTACTTCATTGGTTACTCTCAGATGTCTGGACAGTTCTCTCCCGACTGTTGATTCCTTGTTGGACTGGCTGGCTGGTTGGCTGACATGGAGTAATGCCCAATGAATGTATTGATCTGAACCGAGGAATGTAGCACCTTTAGTATCATTTTTCAGATGAATATGCTCCTTCTTAAGACCAGCAGGATTGTCCAAATTCTGGAACGTCGCCACTTGTAAAATGCTTGATAACACTATCACTAGATATACACACCAAGCAATGACACTCGTGCGCACGCTACGCCGGTCAAACACTGAATGCCCCCCACTCCGCCCCTCTATTCTACACCTGTATACTACACCTGTCGATCTTTGGCCACCATACCTTGGTTCTAAGGCGTGTCTTCATAGCTACTATACCGGGATGTCCTTGATGAGCAGCTTCGAGAACTCTATGACGAAGTTTTTTCGGTATAATAAGCTCATTAGCACTTAATGCTATGTTGCCATGGAAACAAATCTCTGTTTGAAAAGGTTAATAAGCAATAACAGATTCATCCCACTTATGACATTGACATTGCCTCTATATATGGAGACGTGTCTTTTGTCGTCGGCTAAGTTTGTATTGTGTTTTTATCGGTTTTGTTAAGGTTTGATATGCCAGACTCTATCCTGACAAGTACTTTTTTAAGGTCGTCGATGCTTTCGGTGGAGGTCGGGAGGTTAGTTTGTTGGGAGGGATGTGGTATTTCTTTGACAAGGGTCTTTGTCTTTTCGACCTCTTGTCGCCGGGTGTCCAGTTGGTTGCTAAGGCTGATTATATTTGACTGCAGCCCTGTGATCCCTGCTTCCATCCTCTCCCATTTTTCCTTATCCGTTTCTAGTTCGGACGTGGTGTGGGTAGTGGTTTTTATTTTGACCTCTTTTTGGGCCTCTCGGACATCGTATATTGCTCTAAAAGGTTCTCCGGTCTCGTAGCCTAGCCAGCTGCGGACCGCCTGAGCCTCCTTCAGAGCCCCGCTTCTTTGGGGGGTCACTTATTTCAAGGAGGGGTTAAGAGGGTGGTGTCCGTGAGAACACCGTCGGGGGGGGGTTCCTTGTGTAGGTGTTTCGACTCAAGGGGGGGTGGTTTTTTAGGGGGAGGGTGGGTGATGTGGGGTAGTTTTTATTTAGGGTGGTTTCTGGGAGGATCTCCCTGAGACGGTTTGAATGAGCCCTCGCAAGGAGGGTTTTATTGAAGGGAAGGGTGGGATTCCTGGATCCTCACTTGGCTATGAAGATGTTCACCTAGGTTGTGTCTGCTCCTCAGAGTTGGGGCGGAGTTTTCAATTGTGTCGCGTCCGCAGCGGCGCCCTATGTGATTAACCTCGAACACGTTTTTCACGTTGCCGCGTGCAGTCCGCGTGGTTTTTAACCCTTAACTTGGCAGAATTTTATTTTTTCGAATATAAAAATAATATTCATAGCACTTAACTTTAATGACCCAAGGGGTCTAGAAAAAAAATTAAAAAAAATATTCAAACTACCCCTTTAAAAAAACCACCCGTATCTTGTGGGATACTTTGCCAAGGGCATTGATAAATATATTACGCTATCAATGTATCTCTACAGATACATTGCCAAATTATCCAAGACTTGATTATATAATAATTTATATGAAAATAAATATAAAAAAAACGTTAATAATCAGTAGTTTGTACTATTTATTTAATAACAAAAATGGAACTTCAATGAAAAAATACAAAATCAGATTAAATTTAGACATTCATATTATGGAAATTGAAAAAACAGTTCCTATCCGGTAAAAGATACAGCCTCATACCACATTTGATGCACATAACAGTAGTCTGACCTTTGATACATAGTTTGCATCGTCCTTTGGACCCAAAAGTAGGGAAATGATTCTATCCATCATATTTAACGTCCGCAGTTGGCCTTACGGTACAGGGTGTTTTTATAATCTTTTTTGGTACTGGTGGTACAGAATCATAGTTTTTGAATGGCTGCTGTCTCCCAGAATGTAAGAGCCCTTGTATAATATGATGTCGAAACTTCTTTAAACTCAGTCGTTTTATGTAATTCACGCCAATATGTCTGCGATACAAAATCCAGCTATTGTTCACGCACATATCTAACATTTGAGAAAATATCGGTAAGTACCATCGGTGGGTTTTCATCTCCGTTCTGTACAAAGCCACTAACATATCTGCAAGGTCGACTCCTCCCATATGTGCATTGTAGTGCTTTATTATATTGGGACAGGGGACAGCAGCTCTCTGTTTTAAATCCTTATTGTAACGTTGTATAACTCCAACAGGAGTTTCAGAAACATAACTGCTTGCCACAGTAACCACTTTGTTGTCATGCCATTTGACAATACAGACTTTGTTTGTATTGCATACTACTCGTGAATAAGATCCGCGGCCTTTTTTTTTGAGGGCTTTATCAGGTATAAGCTTTTGTTCTGCACCACGTAGTCTATTTGACCTTATGGTGCCTAAGGTGAATATACCCATATTATATCGGAGCATATGTATTAGCTCTAGACTGGTGAAAAAATTGTCAAAGTACACAACTGAACATGCTGGATCAGGAATAGTTTTACATAGTGAGAAGACGACTTTTGCCCCAAAGCCCAAACTCATTTCTTCTGGTGAAAATAGGTGGTATCTGAAAGTGTCTTCACCTCCATATACGAGAAAATCATAAATGAAGCCCGAAACGCCAGCTCTAACAAATATTTTGTACCCCCATTTGCGAGGCTTGCTCTTTATGTATTGTTTTCGATTACCGGCTTTTTTGCCCTTATATGGCACCATCATTTCATCAATGCTGAACCTGGTTTCATGAGGAACTCTCAAAAAGTTGGCACGTACTTTTTCAATGAGTGGCCTAACTTTAAAATACCGATCACCGTCATCAAGCAGATTGTCGTTGAAGTGGATGTACCGTCGTATCTGTTGAAATTTTTTGAGTGTCATTACATCAGCTATTTGTGAAAATCTGAATTCCTAGCACCAATAGTCAGTGTAGGCCGGCATATTCACGATTCCCATTATCAAATTTATTGCAATAAAATCTTTGATGTCTTGTGTTGAAAAATTAAGAGAACGACCAATTGTTTGAGTTGAGTATAAATTGCTTTGCTCTGTAATCATGTTAAGGATGCAATCATCAAAGAAGTATTGAAAATATTCTAGTGGTGTTTTTATGGTATCTGAAGGTAACTGTTTATCGTGTATTTCGGTATAAGGACGAGGGAAATGAAACGCTCGAATGTTGATATAAGACTACTCTATTACTTACTCGTATCGTTACTGGTGTGGGTTTTATATTATGATGGCACTAAACATGTGTATATCTAGATAGATACCACACCTTCCCTCTCAAAGAAAAAAAAAAGAAATGCATATATTTCTTTTTTTTTATGTTAAAACAGTATTTAAATCATCATATTATTGACATAGGTACAACATTAAAGAAATCATAAAAAAAACTTAAGACTATTATTATAATTACAAAAAAAAAAAATTAACTACACTGTGTATACATAACATATTATAATTTTTTACGTATATTTTAAGGGTAATACAATTTCGTTCGATTTTTGTGAATCACATAATTTTTTTTCATCTTTCAATATTTCAACATTTGGTGAACAATCTTTAATAACTAAATGGACCGGAATAAATTGCGCTGAGTTTATTGCCTGTTTCTTCTTTAACTAATATCAAATCATTGATTTTAAAAGTTATAGGGTTCATTTTAGTATCATATTTTGATTTTCGAACAATTTTACTATTTATAAGATTTTCTCTTGCTTCTTTTTGTGAGGTTTGTAGGCGATATTTTAATTCTAATGGATAATCATCGTAATTATAGAGGGGTTCTACGGTTTTTGTTAAGTTACTAGGTAAAGTACATTTTTTGCCATAAACTAACTGGAATGGGGTATATTTTGTTTCACGGTAAACGGATGTATTATACGAGAAACACCAAAAGGGTAGCCAGGAACTCCAAGACTCGGAGTGGTTGTCAGTCTGTATGCGTAAAAATGCTCCTAAACTCTTATGGGAATTTTCTAAAGCGCCGATGCTCTCATGATGGTATGCTGTGGAATTTAATTTTTTAATTTTTAATAAACTACATACCTCTTTCATTACTGTGGACATAAACTCGGTACCTCGATCTGTGGCTATTTCCTTGGGTATTCCATGTCGAAGAATGAAGTTATTTACGAATGCCTGTGCAACTTCAACTGATTTCTTAGAAACTAACGGATATGCTTCTACGTATTTAGATAACTCACATTGGAGTGTTAATATATATGAATAATTATGAGCCGTAAAATGATCCTGCCTATTATTGACTATTTAGTTCCAGCTATAACTTGCATATTCAATAATTCCATCAATTACTGTACCTTTCCCGACTCCTGGAAAGATGCTCAAATAACCCCTTTACCTAAAAAAAAATAATCCTTCATCTTATGGTGATTACCGTCCTATTTCCATCCTTCCATTTCTTTCTAAAGTTCTTGAGCGTCTTGTACATCAACAACTTTACCTCTTCCTGTCTTCCTACAACTTGCTAAATCCTTTTCAATCTGGTTTTAGATCTGGCCATAGTACGGCTACTGCATTAGTCAAGATTACCGACGACATCAGATTAGCTATGGATAACCAGGAAGTTACAATTTTATCATTGCTTGATTTTAGTAATGCTTTCAATACTGTAGATTTCGTCCTGGCTATACTAAATTCTCTTAATATATCTCCATCGGTAATTAATTGGTTTCATAGTTATCTCAATGGCCGCCGTCAACGTATTCGAATCCAAGATTCTTACTCGGACTGGTTGGCGATAAATGCCGGTGTTCCCCAAGGCGGTGTTTTATCTCCTCTTCTATTCTCAATTTTCATCAGCTCTGTAACTCAACATATCTCTTCTTCCTACCACTTGTATGCCGACGATCTCCAAATTTATGCTCATTCCACAACTACTGACCTACCACTTGCTATTCAATTAATTAATTCTGACTTAGACAAAATTTTAAAGTGGAGTCTTTCTTTTGGTCTCAAGGTAAATCCTATTAAAAGCCAGGCTATTATAATTGGCAGTTATAAATTACTACCCCGTGTAGACTATTCCCGTTTGCCACCTGTTGTCTTTAACAATACTATAATTCCATTAAGCAGCAAAGTTAAAAATTTAGGAATATATATTGATCAAAATTTCTCATGGATGTCACAAATAAGCGAAGTGAGCAGGAAAATTTTTCACTCGATTGGGTCCATTCGTAGACTACGTAATTTTCTACCTATCCCTACCAAAATTGCGTTAGCTCAAGCCATCCTCTTGCCCATCCTTGATTACGCCGACACCTGCTATCTTGATCTAAGAGAGGAGCAATTAAATAAACTCGAGCGTATTCAAAATCTCTGTATTCGGTTTATATTCGGACTCCGAAAATTTGACCACATTTCTGAATTTCGCAAAAAACTCGAGTGGCTCCCAATCCGTCTTCGCAGGAATACTCATATTCTTTCTCTTCTCTACTGTATACTTTTTCATCCGAATTCTCCTCAGTATCTTAAACACCGTTTTGAATTCCTTAAGGACTCGCATGGTCGCACTCTACGATCTGAAGATAATTTAATCCTTAAAATTCCTTCTCACTCCTCTTCCTTCTATACCAATTCCTTCTCTGTCCAAGCAGTTCGACTATGGAATTCCTTACCACACCACTTGAGACAATCTCAAACAATTAATACGTTTAAAATCCGACTCAGGACGTATTATTTGTCATTGTAATTATCGGGGAGTGTTGTTTTGTTGTCTGCTGCGCTTTGTTGTGATTTACTATTATAATTTATATATAATATATATATATATATGTATATTATATGTATGTTTACGTATATTTTATATATGTATATGTATGTTTATGTATATATTATTTGTTTATATGTATATATACAGGGTGACTGGTGAATTAGTATCAATATTTTAGGAGCATAATCGGTACATGATTCTCATTCGAATTATGTAAAAAAATAGGTACTTAATTTTTGACCAAATTTACAAAAAAATTACTTTAAATAAATAAAGTGTGGACATATTTCCGCGGCGCGTGCGGCGTGGTGTTTGCCACCCGCAACCCCTGCCCCGCGCGCCCGACTAACCTACTAATTAGTATTAGTAGGTTAGTCGGGCGAGCGCCGCCGTAAGGTTCGTCCATCTTCCCGCGCGCGCGCCCCTAGCGATCGATCTTACGCGTATACCTAATGTTTCGTGTGTGAGTGTGAACCTTCATTAGTAATTAGGTATGGCTTATCAATACACAAATGCAGAATACTGTGAGTACTGTGAGTAGTAAAGTGACCCATTCAATATGCGTAAACGTGCCGAACTGTGTATCACACGAGCAGGAGCTCACTTTGAACATTTGTTAAGGTTAGTGTAGTTATGTAGGTAAATAGGTAGTTAAATCATTGACAATCGTTGTAAATAAGTATGATTCAATTTTTAAATACGCCGGAAATACCAAGATAGGTAAACAGTTAATTTTTGTCCCAAGTTCATATCATTTACCTAGTCAACAAATTTGTTGCTTAAACGAGTGAAATATTTTGGTATTTTTGCCTGTTCTAAGCCAGGTTTAAAGTATGAAGGGGGATTGGATCATGCTTGTTTATCAAAGGTTACTGCTACCCTGTTAACACGCGGCGGCGTTTGGACGTAGGTAAAGTACCGCGCGATAACTAAATGTACCTAACTGTGTTGTGTCGTCAGCGCAGCTAGGGTGTCCACATGACGCGTAATTAATAACATAACTTTTGGTTAACTTTACTTAGAAGTTTATTAATATTTATGTTATATGTATTTTTTTTGGTCATATATGGTCGTCAAATATCACGTCCTTAAGTATTGATACTAATTCACCAGTCACCCTGTATATTTATTTAAGAGATAAAGATAAAAATTGAGATGATCAGTACACCTCCTTACCGCTTTATATATGTATTTCTTGTCCTTTAACAAAAGGTTGTCTGGAAGAGATCGCTCTTAGCGATAAGACCGCCTTTTGTTCAAAATAGTTTTCGTTTTTCTTTTATGTTTGTGTTTGTATTGGTTATGTAACTATTTTGACACAATAAAGCATATTATTATTATTAATAATTATTACTATCTCTATCTAAAGGTCCTACAATATCTAAGAAAATTTTTTCGAAGGGAGTTTGAGCTGTAGAAGTTACAGTCATAGGCTCCCTAACGGGTATAGAATACTTTTGTTTCTGGCATTTGTCACAGCGTTTCACAAATGCTGTTATATCTCGTTCGATACCTGGCCAAAAGTAATATTTTTTAATGTTATTCAACATCCTCTTAATACCCGCATGGCCACTAGTGGGGAGGAGATGAAAATCATTTAATATTACTCTTTGGTCGTCTTTGTTGTCAATTCTTTCAATTTCATTTAACACAATAATTCTTGGACCGGGCCAATTTTCAATACTTTTAATTTCATTTATTACTTGCTCTATAAATTTATTTTTTTCTTTACATTTCATGAAGTATACTTCGTTAATATTTATTTTGTTACAAAAATCAGACAGCTCCCTCACAAATTCGCCTCGCGATAATTGTGATCGAATAGCTGGATTTATATAAATTGTCATTTTCTTTAAAACGTATATAAAAGTTCTAGATTCGCATGCGATTTCATTGTCCTTTCGTAATTTTTGTAAATTACTTTTGTTGATAAATCTTAATTCTATCGATATCTTCGGTTTGTTGTGTACCTCTACGACTCTTGGGTGATCAAGCCAATCGTCAGTATTCACACTATCACACAAAGAATCATTGTTCATCCCTGACATACTATGTTCCTCTTCCATCCTTTTCTTCTGAGCTCTAGTCAACACATTCAAACTACACTCACTCATATCTTTTAAGTCTTTTGATGTAATACGTATTCTAGATAAAGCATCTGCGGCGGAATTTTCACTTCCTCTTACATACTCTACTATATAATCGTATTCTTCGAGCGCAAGTCTAAATTTCAATAACCTACTCGAAGGATCTTTCATGTTAAAAAGAGAAATGAGAGGTTTGTGGTCCGTATAAATTTTGAAAGAACGTCCGTATAAATAAGGCCGGAAGTGTTTAACAGCCCATACAATCGCTAATAATTATTTTTCGATTGTTGGGTAGTTTTTCTCCACTCTATTTAAAGTTCGGCTAGCATATGCTATAGGTTTACCATTTTTATTGGACAGTACGGCTCCTATAGCGTAACCTGATGCATCCGTTTGAACTACAAATTGGTTACTTTCAGAAAAATCTGGGTATTGCAGTAACGGAGGTGACATCATATCTTGTTTTAATGAATTAAATGAATGTTGACACTCGTCACTCCAATGAAATTGTACATTTTTACGGCATAATTTATCTAAATAAAAAGCTTTCTCTGCAAAATTTGGAATAAATTTACGATAAAAGTTCGCGAATGCTACAAAGCGTTTTACCTCGTCTGTATTCGTAGGAATAGGGTAATTTTGTAAGACTTTGATTTTTTCAGGATCCGGTAAAACACCATCTCCAGATACAACATGACCCAAATACAGTAATTCCTTTTTTAAAAATGTACACTTATCGGGGTTTAGCTTTAAATTAACTTGTTTTAATCGTTCAAATACTTCCGTTAAATTTTTATTGTGATCTGCTAAATTTCTACCAAAAATTATGATGTCATCAAGGTAAATAAAACATTTTTCAAATGTTAAGCCTGCCATAGCCATATTCATCATTCTAGAGAAAGAGCTGGGACTGGTTTTAAGACCCATTGGCATTCTGGTCATCTGGTATTGACCAGAACAGAATGCTGTATACCTACGGCTATTTGGATCTAATTCTACATTATAGAAACCTTGATTTAAGTCTAAATGTGTATAATATATACAACCTGAAAGAGAGTCGAGTATTTCTGTAATATTCGGCAAAGGAAACTTATCATCAACTATGGAATTATTTAACTTACGATAATCGATTACTAATCTCCGTTTTTTATCGTTACTTTCCGATTTTTTAGGTACTAGTAGAATGGGACTTGACCATTCACTCTTACAAGGTTCAATAATTCCTTGATTTAACATTTTATCTAATTGCCTTTTTATTTCTACTTTTTGCGAATGGGGTAATCTGTATGGTTTTACATAGACTGGATCTACATTGGGTTTTAATGTAATTGTATGTTTATAGATATCAGTCACAGTCAAGTTGTCTCCGGGTAAATAAAAGATATCACAGTATTTCGCACATATGTTTTCGATTGATACCTGTTCTTCCCCCTTTAGATATTCGTGTAATTTTAAAATAGAAAATAATTCTTATTCGATTTTCCAAACATACATATATTATACTCACTCGCACTATAAATGTTAGGGCTTACGTCACCCAAACAAAAATCTCTGTCGGTTGTATTTATTATTCGAATCGGTATTTTCCCTCTAATTGGACTTACTAACATACTGGCTAAGTAAACACCTTCCGATAACTCTTTCGAACATACCACACAATCATCTTTCTTATCAGTATTTATAAAATGTATAGATTCCGATCGCGACGGAATATACAAAACCTCATTATTAATATTACTAAAAGTAGGTAAATAAATTCGATCATTATTTGAATTAATCAATGAAAAATAATTGTTTTCATAATCAATTATCGCCGCATACTTTTTGCAAAAGTCATCGCCAATTATAGCAGGAACTTTAGTAGAGGTAGAGTATCAAATACAAAGAATTTATGTTTAATAGATCCTTGGGGCACTTCCAAATTAAGAAAGACACATCCGATTGCTTCAACACTACCTCCAATTCCGCTAAACTCAAATTTCTCTTTATGGAATGGAATATTATAAGTATAAACAAGTTTCGATTCTAGCGCGGAAATTGATGCGCCGGTGTCAATTAAACAATGTGAAGTAAAACAATTGTTAAAAGTAAATTGAACTAAACGCGAATGATTATTACATGAAAATATATGACCTTTACTCACGAAAAAACTGATTATTATTATCAACAGATGGGGTGGGTTTGGACTGTGAATTATTTCGATCGATGATGTTTACATAACCTTGATTTTGCCCAACGCTTAAGCTATTGTTTCCATTTTTCATACCTCTATTCTGGTACGGGCGGGAATTACCACGCCATGATCTACCTCGCTGAGTGCCACGCCATGATCTACCTCGCTGAGTGCCACGCCACGTTGGCTGTTGGCCTCTGCTCATACCACCGCCGTGCTGCGGGTGGGCACGGTACCCTCGATATTGATCACCTCGGTAATTATAACGTCCCCTGGAATTTCGAAAACAGGAAACTTTTTTATTTATGGTCATCAAATTGGAATTAGAAGTGGATGGCAACTCCTCATCTAATGCAGATTGAATAGCGTCTTTTAAGGATGTAAAGTTACGCGCTGTAATTATAGTCCCGGTTCTACGATTTCGCAGTCCATCAGCAAATCGTTTGATGGCTTGCTTTTCATTTAAGGGCTTAAGCACCTTATAAGTCTCTGGGTCGTTATCTGCCTGTGAAATAGTTAAGTCAACAAACATTTCAGTGATTTGCTTACCGTATTCTTCGATGGTCAACTCATTCTGCTTAAAATTCAGCAACCGTGTTTGGATGGCCGTAGCAGATTTTTTCGGCAAAAGCTCTTTTTTCATATCATGAATTAAGTCTGAAATACTAGTAAAGAGATTCGTAGCTTAGCCACCAATTAAAAACTCCGGCAGACTTTTAGAATTATTTATTGCGACAAGTCAACAATGTTTTGTATTAGAGCGTACACTAAAAATAATTGAAATAATTAAATAATTAAATAATTAATAATAACGACAGCGCTTATATAGGCATTCCCCTCTTCCGATGACCACCACGCGTGCTTGCCATTTTTGGGACCTCCTCCTAGACGAAAACAAAAGCGATGCATGCGGCCATCTTGCTGGAGGTGTGGTCAAGCGTGTGACGTCGCTGCGAGGACAATAGATGCGCATGCGACCATATTGCCGAAGGGGTGTGTCCATGCGTGTGACGACATACATCAGACCACTGCAACATCACCTGATCAATGACGTAGTTGATCAGGTGATGTTTGTGCTGCGTTTAGACGCATTGTGCACTCGCCACACTACTCCCCCGCCGAGACCGTGACTACGGGCGATAGTAGTTTGGGAATCTGACCACTCTACCACTCCTGGTTTTACTGGCAGGGATGGCATCAGACTTCTCCTGAACTTTGATATTCTGGTCTGTCTGGTCCTCAGCGAGTATGTAAGCTGGTTTCAGTCTGTCTATGCTGATTCGCTGCGTTTTGCCTTGTACGTCGATGTCAAAGGTTTTTTCCTCGCGTCGCAGCACCCTGTATGGACCTGAATAAGGTGCTTGAAGGGGTTTCCGATGGGGACCCTGCCGGATAAATACGTGCGAGGTAAGCATAAGGTCTTTTGGTATGTAAAAAGTTTGATTAGAACTTGTGTGCCAAGATGATGGTTGTGGCCTTAATTTATTGACATGTGTTCGGATTCTACCAACGAATTCGGTGATGTCCACGATGGTTGGGGGTGCTGATGAGAAGAACTGTCCAGGTAACCGCAGTGGTTCCCCGTAGACAAGTTCGGCAGTTGAAGCTTTAATGTCATCTTTGTATGCGCTGCGTATACCTAGTAATACCCAAGGTAACACTTCTACCCAGTTCGAGGTAGAATGACAGGCAATTGCGGCTTTTAATTGACGGTGTAGTCTTTCTACCATACCATTAGCTGCCGGATGATATGCCGTTGTGGTATGATGGTTGGCACCGATGAGCTTGACCAGTTCTTTGAAAGCGCCCGACTCAAACTGCCGTCCACGGTCAGTGGTGATGTGTTCGGGGCACCCGAACCGTGATATCCAACCACTGGAAAGGGCAGCAATGCAGCTTTCGGCGGTGATGTCCTGTAGTGGGTAGACTTCTGGCCACCTTGTGTAGCGGTCCACGATGGTCAGGCAGTACCTGTAACCTAAACATAAAGGTAAAGGACCTATCAAATCCAAGTGGATGTGTCGAAAACGTGCGGAAGGGCTTTCGAAGGCTTGTAGCGGAGCTTGAGTGTGTCTGGTCACTTTGCTTTGCTGACATTGTTGACACTCCTTTACCCATTGTCGACAGTCTTTGCGTATACCAGGCCAAATGTAGCGCTCTGTAACTAACTTGACCGTAGGCTTGGCTCCTGGATGGCTTAAATTGTGGAGAGAATCGAATACCTGCTTGCGATATGAAGGTGTGATGAATGGTCGAGGATTACTTTGAGAGACATCGCAGTATACCAGGAGAACTGGCTCTGACTCTAATCGTATTTTCTTCAACCTAAGGGAAGACCCATTTTTCAGCAGGTCCTGTAGCTCGCTGTCCGCCTCTTGTGCTTTGACCAGGGAGTGGTAATCTAAGGGTATAGAAACTGCCTCGATACGCGAAAGGGCATCTGCAACAATATTGTCTTTACCAGCTACATATCTGAAGTCTGTGGTGAATTGGCTTATAAAGTCCAAGTAGCGAAACTGGCGTGGCGAACAGTTCTCTCGGTTATTAGCAAAGGCAAACGTAAGTGGTTTATGGTCCGTGATGATACAAAATGTCCGAGCTTCCACCATAAATCTGAAATGTCTAATTGCGTCATACACTGCCAATAACTCTCGGTCATATGGGCTGTACTTTTTCTGTGATGGACTTAGCTTCCTCGAAAAGAATGCTAAGGGTTGCCATTCATTGTTCTTGAACTGTTGCAGCACAGCACCTATTGCTGTATCTGAAGCGTCCGTCTGTATGGACAGTTCTGCTTGAGGATCTGGGTGGACCAAAAGCGTGGCTTCTGAAAGTTGCTTTTTAGACAGTTCGAAAGACTCTAATAGGGCAGGCGTCATGTTAATAGACTGCGATCCCTTCGTTTTAGGTCCAACGAGGAGTTGGTTGAGCGGTGCCTGAACTTTTGCAGCATTAGGTATAAAACGGCGATAAAAATTGATCATACCTAAAAATCTTCGTAATTCTTTTAGCGTCTTGGGTACCGGGAAGTTCTGAATGGCTTCAACCTTCGATTCTAACGGCTGTATTCCTGCTGCTGACACGTTGTGGCCCAGAAACTGGACTTGCGTTTTGCCGAAAGTACATTTGCTGGTATTTATTAGAACTCCATATTCTGCTAGTCTTTGGAACAACAACTTGAGATGCTCCTGATGAAGGGTACTGCTGCTGCTGAAGACTAGAATGTCATCCAGGTACCCGTAACAAAAATCTAAGCCCCGCAGTACCTCGTCCATGAATCTTTGGAAGGTCTGTGCGGCGTTACGAAGACCGAACGTCATGAACGGGAATTCGTAAAGCCCGAAAGGAGTGGCGATAGCGGTTTTCGGAATGTCGTCTTCGTATACTGGTATCTGATGATAAGCTTTAACCAGGTCTATGGTTGAAAAGACCGTACTGCCTGTCAACTGGCACGTAAAATCATGCAAGTGCCTGATAGGGTACTTATCGGGAATTGTACGGGCGTTTAGGGCTCTGTAATCGCCGCACGGTCGCCACCCGTCGTTCTTCTTTTTAGTTAAATGTAACGGTGATGACCATGGGCTGTCAGATCTTCTTGCTGTGCCACTCTGTAACATTTCATCGAACTCTTGCTTAGCAATTTTTAGTCTTTCCGGGTCTAACCGTCGCGGGCGGCTAGATACCGGTGGTCCATCGGTGGTCCGGATATGGTGCACCGTAGAGTGTTTGGTGATGTGCGGCTTTCCAGCAGGACGAGTGATTTCTGGAAATTCTCTAAGCAGGCGATGATAAGATGTATCCTCTAAAGTCGTACGTATTGAGGAAATTGTTTCCGTAGAACGTTGTTTCGGGAGTGCAACAGCAAGTGTGGTAACACCGTCAACGAGGCGCTGGTTGCGACAGTCGACTAGCAGGTTGTAGTAACTTAAAAAGTCGACGCCGATGATGGGCTTTGAGACGTCTGCTACGACGAAACGCCACGTGAAAGCGCGCCTAAGTCCTAGATCCAGCGTTAAGGGGAGGAAGCCATATGTGCAAATGATAGTCCCATTTGCAGCGAACAATTCGTATCCCGTTTTGTTTCTAGGTTCCCGAACAGCGGATCTTGGAAAGACACAGAGGTCTGAACCGGTGTCAACTAAATATTGCACTTTGGTCTTGCGATCCGTGATGAACAGGCGGCCCGAAATTGTAAGGCAGTCGTTTACCGCCACTACTGGCTGCCTTGAGCGTTTCCCGTCTTCTTGTAGCTACACGGTTGAATACATTTGCGTGCGCGCTCGCCGAATCTATAATGGTACCAACAGTACGGGTAGTTATTTGTTTGTGAGGGGGAACGTGCGCGGGAATGTCGTCGCGATCTGTCTCTGGCGAATCGTGAGCGGGATCGTGGCTGTCTTCGGTTAAGTTGCATGCTAAGTATCTCCATCTGCTTGCTCAGCTCAGCTACGGTCTGGTTCAGGCTTTCGAAACTAGTACTTGGTACTCCTAGAGTGGAACTAGATGTACTAGCTACTTGCCCGGCTACTCGACCGGCTACTGGCACGGCTACTTGCTCGGACACTTGCGATGTTGCTGGAACGATTTCGTTGATACGGTCGGCAAGCTCTGCCATGTCTTCAAGGCTCATCTTCGTATGCTGCGCTGCTATACACGTCTGCAAATGCGTTGGGAGTCGACTTGACCAGATGGTACGGATAAAATCGGTTGGAACAGTTGGCCCAGCTAGGTGTTGTAGATGCCGTAAAAATTGTGTGGGCTTTCTATCACCGAGTTCCTCGTGCATTAGCAGTTGTTTTATTTTACGCTCTTGTGAAGCTGACAGCCTCCGTATTAATTCGGCTTTTAATTTGTCGTACCTGCCGGTGGAAGGTGGAGCTACGACCAGGTCCCTTATTTCCGCCGTGTGCTGTGGTTCCAGTTGCGCTAGTACGTAATAGAACTTCGTGGAGTCCTCTCGGATGCCGGACAGGATGAATTGGCCTTCGAGCTGTGCGAACCATAATTCTGGATCATCTGGGTTGAATACAGGCACTCTCACTCCAACTCGCATCGTTTCTCCAGTGGCCGGAAGGGCGGTAACAGCTGTGGCGTCACGTGATAATGGAGCGTCCGGCATTGACATCTTGAAAGGTCTTCTTCTTCTTCGTGCTTCAAACGTCGGGGTCACCAGTAAAGAGTTTTGTAGCTTAGCCACCAATTAAAAACTCCGGCAGACTTTTAGAATTATTTATTGCGACAAGTCAACAATGTTTTGTATTAGAGCGTACACTAAAAATAATTGAAATAATTAAATAATTAAATAATTAATAATAACGACAGCGCTTATATAGGCATTCCCCTCTTCCGATGACCACCACGCGTGCTTGCCATTTTTGGGACCTCCTCCTAGACGAAAACAAAAGCGATGCATGCGGCCATCTTGCTGGAGGTGTGGTCAAGCGTGTGACGTCGCTGCGAGGACAATAGATGCGCATGCGACCATATTGCCGAAGGGGTGTGTCCATGCGTGTGACGACATACATCAGACCACTGCAACATCACCTGATCAATGACGTAGTTGATCAGGTGATGTTTGTGCTGCGTTTAGACGCATTGTGCACTCGCCACACTAGAATAGCTTGGATGTAATTTAAGTTTTGCTGATTGCGATAAACGATTTTTTAACACAAAATTTATTAATTGGGGCTTAGAATCGGCAGTAAGGGTGGTTTCATAATATTCAACGGAATCTATTAACTGTTTAGTTACAGATACGTCGTCATTCATAAGCGGTAACAAACTCAGAGCAACTTTTAAATCAAATTTTTCCATGTTTATAGTTTCTATAGTCTGACCTGAATTACTAATAAATTTTTTCGAATCGGATGGCGTTGAAGAGTATCTAACAATATCTTTATACAATGAAAGAAATTGCTGTGAATAATCGACAATCAACTCACTATCGCTAGCACTAATATTACCACAATTTACTTCTTTTTGCAAATAAGAATTTAATGTTAAATATTGGCTATACAAACTATTTGCTTCGCTTAACTTAACAATGTAAATGTTACCCTTTCTACGCTCAGGACCAATTTTCCTTAAGTATTCTTTAATCAATTTTAACTCTTGGCACAATATTTTTAAATCATCTGCCATATCAAAATATAAAAATTATACATATTACTAAAATTCATTATTACTAATTACGTATTTTGAAGTTATACAAAAATAATATGAATACTTTAACACTAATTATCTAGTTACTACAAATATATTGCTACATAAGATGTATTATTATAATTATATAAAACTATCAAAGTCCGTCTCTGCGTTGCATCCCTTATATAGGCATGTTCTGCATTCTGGAGTCACGTTACTCGCGCACTGTTTGGACAAATCACAAATTTTTCTTTCTTGAATATTAACAATTTTTAGACGCGGCTCCAATCCAAAATCACTTCAATTTATGTTTCTTGTTCAGCAACAGCTGGAGAACCGTGTAGGGTAGCCCGTTGACGTCTGAACGATTCACGAAGTACATATTGATGTATACCCTGCTGGACCCAGCGATGATGCATTTTTCGGTATACTCTCCATACAGCGTAGATGATAAACAGACTCATCAACAGTAATATTATAAGTAAAAGATTGTTTGTGGTGGACGCATGGAATTTCAATTCTTTTATATATGCATTATTTTCGGCAGCTACAGAATTTTGGTTTATAAAAATGTCCTCCTTTTCTACTTTCGAATTACACATATTTTAAACTACAGTGACCATTATTAACTTTGAACTTTGGCGAGTTTGAAATTACACGTGTCGGTAATTTAAATTAAAGCAACTCGCGTTACCGATGCGCATACTACATCCTGGCAGGGTCGCCATATAAGGACGAGGGAAATGAAACGCTCGAATGTTGATATAAGACTACTCTATTACTTACTCGTATCGTTACTGGTGTGGGTTTTATATTATGATGGCACTAAACATGTGTATATCTAGATAGATACCACACGGCGTTATGTTCAAATTTCTTGTTATTCCAATGGAATTTCAGTTGCTTTCTTTGTATAGGTGCAAGGCGTCTTACAGCTAGCCGTGGCTGGTTTGAGCGTGTATTTATATTTGACGGCGATGGTGAGGCTGCTACTATTGCTGGCGATGACTCTGGTGTTTCAGGCACTATTCGGTTAAATCTAGGCTTTTTATTTCGAATAACATTTACAATGGCAGTTGGTGAAGGAGGTATGACCGAGTGAAGAGAATCTTGAGTTGAAGAATCCAAAGAAATACTTTCAGACTCTGGTTTCATTGATACTGTAGGGCAGGAAGTGAGGTTGTTTTCATCGTCAGAAAGTATGTGAAGATTTTCAAGAGAAGAAGGAAGCGAAGGAGCAGATGAAGATTCAGTACTATCGCGTTTTTGAAGATTAAAATTCTCGACTTCACTACTAGAATCCGAACTTTCTTCATCATTTGATGACTGACTGTGTTTTGGCACCAATGTGAGTATTTTGCTAGCTCTTGAAAGCATATGGACCTACAATTAATATATAAAATAAGCCATGCATAGCCATATGAACGGTTATTCAGCTTGGCAGTGTGCACATACAGATACATGACGATTTTGTAAAAGTTGTTAGTAAAGCTAGCAGTGTGTACCATGAGATACATATCAAATATATATAGAATTGTTAGTTTCTTGGCAATGTGCACGAGGAGATACATTCATTAAAAAAGTCACATGAAGCATCAACCAGACAATTAAAGAATGTCCAAAGTAATTATTTTAGTGCTAAATATATCTATAATTAATAACTTAACACATCCACTCATTCAATACATAAAAACAAGAAAAAATCATAACTTTTCTTACCTTTTTGCGAGGCAACAGAACTTTTGTCGGAACTTGAACTAAAGTGAAGTTTGACAGCTCATCAGTCTTACCAACACAAAAAACTTAAGTTGCGTTCCGAAACTAAGAAATGGCCTAAATATTCTTAAAAAAATATCATGGTTTCGCTTAAAAATAATAACACTAGATTTTTTTTAATTCTGGTGTATCTCTACAGATACACTAACAAGAAAAGGGTTAAGGTTATTTTGTTGTTTTTGTTAAACTTAATATCTCCGCCAGTTGTTGTCCAATTTCGTCGTGAAGGGTGTCTGCGGATAGGTCTTTTTCCGCTCTTCTCGGATATTTAACAATCTTTGATAAGACACACACTTCCTAGGAGCTATTTATTTGGGAGTTTGATGCCTTCTCCCTCAGGAACTGTTTGTAATAGAGCGCTTATTCCAACACTTATTCTGGTGAATCACACCTTTATATTTCACGCGAACATGTTTTTATCGTGATCGGTCCGGTTTTCGAATTTTAACGAATTTTTATCCCGGAGCCGATGTTCTTAAGTCGATGTATAGGCGAGTACTGTGTGTTTTTCGGTTTTATTTAGGTAGGTATGCCAGACCCCATCCTGGCAAGCACCTCCTTGAGGTCTCCAGTATGTCCTCTTTTATGCTCTCAAGGGAGAGCCGGCTGGATCTCTGCGTTTGTGGCTGGGTTGCAGACTTCGGTTTTTTTGAGTGTGCTGCTTTCGCTTCGCTAATGGACATAACTGACATGGCCCTAGCTTCGCGTATGTTCCTACTCCCTCCATAGCTCGTCGATTTAATATTCTTCGACATGCTGCTAACCTTACCTATTTGTCAGTCACTACTTTATACAGTGTGACTGGTGAATTAGTATCAATACTTAAGGACGTGATATTTGACGACCATATATGACCAAAAAAAAATACATATAACATAAATATTAATAAACTTCTAAGTAAAGTTAACCAAAAGTTATGTAATGAATTACGCGACATGTGGACACCCTAGCTGCGCTGACGACACAACACAGTTAGGTACATTTAGTTATCGCGCGGTACTTTACCTACGTCCAAACGCCGCCGCGTGTTAACAGGGTAGCAGGCTACCTTTGATAAACAAGCATGATCCAATCCCCCTTAATACTTTAAACCTGGCTTAGAACAGGCAAAAATACCAAAATATTTCACTCGTTTAAGAAACAAATTTGTTGACTAGGTAAATGATATGAACTTGGGACAAAAATTAACTGTTTACCTATCTTGGTATTTCCGTCGTATTTAAAAATGGAATCATACTTATTTACAACGATTGTCAATCATTTAACTACCTATTTACCTACATAACTACACTAACCTTAACAAATGTTCAAAGTGAGCTCCTGCTCGTGTGATACACAGTTCGGCACGTTTACGCATATTGTCTTTCAGACGCTTTAACACGAATGGGTCACTTTACTACTCACAGTACTCACAGTATTCTGCATTTGTGTATTGATAAGCCATACCTAATTACTAATGACGGGTCACACTCACACACGAAAGATTAGGTATACGCGTAAGATCGATCGCTAGGGGCGCGCGCGCGGGAAGATGGACGAACCTTACGGCGGCGCTCGCCCGACTAATTAGCCGCGGGGCAGGGGTTGCGGGTGGCAAACACCACGCCGCACGCGCCGCGGAAATGTGTCCACACTTTATTTATTTAAAGTAAAATTTTTGTAAATTTGGTCAAAAATTAAGTACCTATTTTTTTACATAATTCGAATGAGAATCATGTACCGATTATGCTCCTAAAATATTGATACTAATTCACCAGTCACCCTGTAGACTTTGGTAGTGTAAAATGCTACCTGAGTCAAAAAGTCAAAAAAGTAAACTAAGTTTAAAGAACTATAAATTTTTGATTTTATTTAGGTACTGTAAAGAGGTACCTACCTATGTCTTTTATTTCGGCAATTTAAAAAGATTAACTATGTAGTGTAAAAGCTACCTTAACTCAATTTGTTTTTAATATTTATAGTTTTTAAAATACGGAATAGAATATATTAATTTTATGTCTATTGTTTAAGGTCTGGGTTTGTAAAGGTGCCTCTGAGTCCGTAATTTTCTATATACGGGGTATGTACAGGTACCCCGGTGTTTACTTACTTATAACAAATATACAATTCCTAAAATTGTTTTGCTTTCAATACAACTGAAATCTCCGATAAGTCCACCTTCATTTGGGATCAGAGGGATGTCGGGTTACGATCACAAAAATTTTTGATCAATCACTCTCATCAATGGTCATCAGAGGTCAATTTTTTTTGGTTTATCACCAATATCTTTTGATCGGCGCAGCCGATCAGGTCGAGAGAGGCCCCGAGATACCAATGAAAAACCGGCACAGTCAGATTTACGGTTCACTGAATTTAATCGTAAAAACCGATAATTTTAACGAAAACTTTAAATAAAAACAGACAGAACCGGTGGCTATCACTTTAGTAATGCTTTTGTTGAATTTAGGATCAAGATATAAAAAAAAAAACTATTAATTTTAACCAAAGCCAAAGTTTCCTGGAAACTCGCAGGAGGTCTGGTTCCCGAGATTCCTTTGTTGGCAGAAACTGTGTGCTGCGCAACATAACTGTTAAAATAAAACAAAATAAATACTAACCAATAATTTATTAGTGTAATTTATAAACATATTTTATTGCTCATATTAATTATATGAAAACATCTTGATGTGCTATTTTAATTTTTCTTCGCTTAGACTATTCCATGAGCCAGTCTGTAAAATTTCCTTTATAGCCATCTGTGCTGAACATGACTTTTAAGTTTCGCCAGTGGCTTTCTATTCTCTGCGTGTGTGTCCCATCTGGTGCCACAAATTTTTTTTTGGGTCGCTGTGGTTTACTTTTTAATGGATATATCTATATTGAGGTAGGCAATCTTACGCTCTCCAAAAATCGGTATGGATTTCAGTGCCTACCACAACATGTTTTTGAATAAGTGGCATCAACATTTCTGCAGATTTCTATCATTATTGGGACACACTTCTAATCTTAAATTATCTCTGCCATTTTTAATCATGCCCAGCACCCAGTGGCCTTTAATATGTCTACCTCTATTATATTTTCTTTTTCCAAATTTAGATTCATCTATTTGTACATTTTTTCCTGGCCAAGAGAAGATGCCAAGCTGCCCAACCCTTAAGCAGGAGCTTAAAGTCATAGGTCTCCTATGATACATGCACATTTTATCAGTATTAAGGAGCATATGCTCTTCAGCAAATGCAATGCACTGAGCTGGGGTGTTGAGCCGGGTTAGGATTTTATACATATTCCATTGTCACCTAAAACAAGCAAAAATGTTTGTAAGGTTAAGCCTTACTATATGCGTGTTCGATGTCCGTAGGGTTGGAAGTCATAAACAAGAAAATATCAAAATGTGAACCGAATTTACTTCCGTGGAAGATGGTCAAATACACATGTTAATTCGAACCGGGGAGAGCAGTGACTGGTGAGTCGCGCCGAGCGTCGATTGGTTACTGCTTCAGGTACTCTAACGAACTGTACGTTTCTTTGACTTAGTCATTGACTTAGTCATCTCCAGTATTCTACCGTCCAGCATGATTCTCGTGCATCTGGCAACCACCACGACTGGGTCTCCTGCAGAAGTGAGAAATTTGAGTTGTGAGTCTTCTCGCTCTTCCGCTTCAACCAGGCCCACGAAACCTCCCACAGTGCTGTAAGCGGCCATGTACCACCCCGACATTCTCCCTTTGATGACTTGGGATGTGTCGTTGTTGTATATGGCCGCTTCGGCTTCATTGAGTTCCACCTCCAGCAGCTTTTCGTTGCCTCGCTGGTAGGTCTGCATGATCTTTTTGCAGGTGGCTAAGTGAATCTCTCGGGTCGCTGACACTATAGCCTGGAACTCTAGAAATGCATTCACTGCGTGGTCTCGCGGGTTTGACGCCGTTCTTCGCTTTGGTGGTATGACTTGTCCCCAGTCGCCCCTCGTCGAACCGGTTCGAGACGTTTTGGGTTTTCCTTTGTCTTCTGACCTTAGGAATTCCCTCATCACCGTCGCCTGTCGGTCCGCGGAGGCCGACGATACTGGGGCAAGTTGGAGCGATTTGGACTCCTTGTTTCTCGAGGAGACCAAATCTCGGATCATTCTAGACAGAGCCATTTGTGGTTTTCTGGGGCTAGGCTCCCCACGGGTCTGTGAGGATTGAGCAGTTCGCCGCGTCGCCATTTTTATTTGCAGACGTTCAGATCCACTTAGAAGGGGTTCCATGCTAGTCGGCGCCGCAGAGGGGAAAGGTGTTTTGGCCTCTGGTTTCAAAAAACCCAGGTCTTCACCCCTGTCTTCGTATACGATGACCTCGTGTGCTTTTCAGGCCATCAGGCACCCGTAGCGATCTGCTACGTCACCTTTTTCAGCGCCGACTTTCATGGCATCCACACTTATCGGGCGTGGCGTGCCCTAACTGTCCTCCTCGTCGAGCTGTGTGCATGCCAATGCAAAGGGGGTATTCCCTCCCCACTCGAAGAGCGCGACCACTTTGTTTTGTGGCCGCACCAATCGGCAGGTCAAGGCGCCCGGCATTTGCATGGTTAGCGCATCGATAGTAGCGCGCTTGATGCTCACTTGTGAAGTGCTCCCTTTTATCAGCAAGGCTAGTCCAGGCGACACCGTCACGCGGTCCGAGCCGTCTGGGCGGCAGAAGCTGATGCCCATCCTTTCCTTTTCGTCACTCATGAAGAGAGCCACACCTTTTACCGCAATACCCGGAACGCCGCGTCCTCCGCGGCGTAGTTCGTGGGCTGCAAGGGTATGGTGGGCTGGTTTCTCCTCATGAGCGGTCCCCGCAAGGTGTTGGGGAGAGCCTGTAGCCACTGTCTCAGGGTGGTTTGATTTTGCCCGGTGTGTTGTGTGTGCATGTGTGAAGTTGTTTGTGGTATGTGTGGGATTGTGGTGGTGTTTTGTTGTGATTGTTGGTTTGCATCTGTTGCGGATGGTATCGCAGTCGAGCTGTTCCTTTTGGCGGCCGCTTGGATGGTTTTTCTTGCGAATGCGAGGAAAGGTGCTCTTAATTCATCCCTTTCCATGATGGTGTGGAGCGTAGACTGGTCCAGAGTGACGCTGATTTGGGTTTCTGTGAACTGAAGAAGTAAGTGAGCTTGAAGCGGTGAAGGTACGCCGCGAATCCCCGGGACCGGTCAGCAGCTGGGTGTCGGTGGGTGTTAGTGCCATCGTTCTAACCATTTTGCTTGCGACCTTAACGTCTGGTAAGAATACCCTGGTTACTGATTCTGTCTCCGAGGAGTCGTAACGCGCCTGCCACCTCGCGATAGTCTCTTCTCGTATTCGCCTTCTGACATACGATATTGGGACTCTATCGTAGTCGGGCGCCGTTTTTTTGGTGAGAGCCTCTTTTTTGGCTAGCTCGTCCGCTCTTTCATTGCCCGGTGTACCTACGTGGGCCCTGAGCCAAAAGAATGCACAATCCTGCCCTCCTCTTCAATTTCTCGTATACACTCCTTCATCTCTAAGGCCAGTCGACACCCCGGTCACATTTCGCACCCATGTGCCCCCGCTCGAGGCACCTGAAGCAGTGCAGTGGTCTGGGGTCGAGCAGCATCATTCGTGCCGATACCCACCCGACCCTTATGCGGCCTGCCTCGACGACCTTCTTCGCGGCCGGTACAGGGCAGCTCTGCCAAAGCGAGCCAGAGCCACTCGAGCCCCGAGCGATGACTCCGGACTTTATCGCTCCGGCCGAGCACTCTCCCTGCTCCGCGACCGCCGCCACGGCTTCCTCCGCCGTCACAGAGTAATCCAGGTCTAACAGCCTCAACACCACGCACTTCGTGGGTCGATGGACCTGTACGATCTCCGGGCTTAGTACCTCGCGGAGCTTGTCCGCCAAGGCATCCGCCGCCTTCTCGGCCTCGTTGGTGCCCGGCGGCACCTCGAGCCTCCTCGCGCCCGTGGCCGCGGTCCGGAACCGCACCGTCGTTAAGCCGACCTCCCGAAGGCTGATCCGGCTCTTGGCCAGGGCAGGAGTCTTCTCGTAGCTCCACCCTTTTTCCTCGGAACCGGGTTTCAGCGTTATTGTTAACGCTGCGGTGCGAGGGGGGCGGAGTTTCCTCGTAACCGGGGCCTTCTTGGGGGCCCCGGAGGAAGTCGGCTTCGCCGCCGCCGGCTTGGCGCTCGGCTTTTCGGCCTTCTTCGGTTTCGACTTTCTTCCGACCACGGCGCTCCCGGTGGTCGGAGTAGCGGCCGGCTCCACGGTCGGCTGAGGAGCCTCCCTCCTGGCTGCCGCCTCTTGAGCAGCCATACTCTTCTTCGGCCGCTTCGATTTGACGGCCGCTTCGATTTGACGGCGGCTTGGCAGGCACCGGCCACGACGCCTTCAGCTGCACGAGGGGCGGCAGGAGCCTCCGCTACCTGCGCAGCCCTACGGTCAGCGACCAGTTGAGTCGCCGCCGCTGGCTGCTTGCGCATTTCCGCGACTTCCCGGCGCAACTCAGCCAGTTGGCCGGAAAGTTGCGCGTTAGCCGCCTCCAAACGCGCCACCTCCTCCGTCACTGTCAGCTTTTCAGCTTCTCCCGGGAGCGCTCGAGGCCGACATACTGGCCCGTCGTGGGCGGTCGGCCACGCCCCCTTTTTGGGGAAGGCTTCAACCATTTGCCGACGGCCGACTCCGAGTCTCCGCTTTGCGCGTCGCTCTCGGAGCCCGAGCAGCTCTCCCCAGGACGGAGCCGCTTTTCCACTTTTCGCCGAAGTCCGGCAGTCTCTCGACGAGCCCGTCACCATGCTGGTGACCGACGAGTCCGACTCTGAGAGCCGTTCCAGCCGGACCACCAACTCCTTTTTCGCGCCAAGGTCGTAGGTTTTTGCGCGCGCCATCGGGGCTCCCGCCTCCACCGCCATTTCGTCACTTTCCTTTCGATCGCCTGTAGTCGGTATGTTAGTTTTATTTATTTTCTTGTTCATGTTTGATCCCACGAGTATGGGGGAAATAAAAAAGTCCACCAAGGCAGTGCCCCCAGTACCTTGGTAACCCTATATACACCGTGAGGTCGAGTGGTATCACGGGATCTAATACTAATGTTTTTTAAACTTAACCGGCCCGGCCGGTTAAGGCGAGACTCTCGGTCCCACAACACCCGGATGGGGAAACGAGTTTGAGAGGCGGTGACTTTTTACGGTCTGTCCACCCAACATCGATACCGACACTGAGCAAACCCGCCATTCGAACCTCTTTTCTCCGGCAGCCCAAAAAGACCCCGGAGACCTGGCAACTACTGTCGCCGAAACCATCGCGAGACCTCAGAGTAGGTAGGCCCGCCCATAAAATAAAAGAAAAACAAAAAACAAAGCAAAACAAAATAAAACGAGAACAGAATAAAACAATAACAACATTAAACAGAATAAACCAAAAGAAAAGAAAAAGAAAACAAAACGAAACAGAAACAAAATAAAAGAAAAGGAAGAAAGCAAACGAAGACACTTTGTTCTTCCCACCTACTACTTGCCACAAAGCCGCTCGCACAGTCCACTCTGCTGATCAGAGAAGTACCCGGAACGGCCCGTGGCACTACCGTCGCGTCAGTCTCAGCCGCGGTCGACAGGCACTCCGAGAAAACGTCGGATTGCTTGTCGACCCCGTTGCCCAGGGTGCACCACATGGAGGTGACTGACATGCACCCCGATCTGATTGTTGCCTTATGTTTTTCACGAACTCTTTTAATGACACAATTAACTTATTGGCTTTACCAATGTCTAAACCAGGGCTCTGTACTTTTTTATTAACTACATAAAATCTCCAAAATTTCTTCCCAAAAAACAATCACAATTGCAGTTTCTAGTTTCGCCAGTTTATTAAATAAATTTCTGCCTCTTTTAGGAAATCAACCTTTTCATCGTCATTTTCGCCGAAACTATTGAGAATTATCTGTTTACCCATAATCTCAATTATTTCCTCATATACTGTTTTTGATAAATATGATATTACAGGTTTTGGTCGCAGCTCTGGTTGTTTAATATTACGTATGAACTCGAACTCTGATGGGTCGAATTCTGCCAATAGCTCTAGAGCACCCATAAAATTACCATTATGTGGAGAACCAAATACTTCCTCGGAACCGGAACCTCGGTGCTAAGCCTCTTATACTAAAAAATCAAAAATTTTAGCACTGCAATAACCCGTTTTAGGACATTGTGATAATATTCTGTTTCTTTATTTCATTGCTCCTGAAGCTGCTTGTCTAAACAGACATATTTTCTTTTCGTGTCAACCACACTAACATTGAATTCTCATGTTAATTAGAATTTTCGTGATATTTTAAACAAAATCCTATGTGTTTCCAATCAGAAAATCCGGTTGTGTATTGAGAATGAGTTTTAGAAAAAAGTTTGCAAGTCAAACAAAAAACAGTACCAACCCTTTTTGAATAACATAACCAAGATTTTTCCAGTAATTGGCCATTTTTCATTTTTCTAGTAAAATACCTATTAAGGAAGATTTGTTTTGTTCTTTATATTTCTTCATTGAATATATATTCTTCGGATCTTTATTTTGAAAGTCAGCCATTTCATGTGAGAGGACGAAATTAATAAAATCATTATTTAGCAAATCTGGCCACAAGCCCACGTCAACGTATTTCTCAAACTCAAACTTAATATTTTCTAAATTTCTTTCCACCTCGGTATCGGTATTACCTTCCTTTTGCTGAACACCAATTTCGTTTTCAAAGGAACCAGAGGGTTGCTGGAAGTCAAGATATTGCACATTTTCATCGTTGGTATTTATTTCTTTCTTTTTCTCGACCAAACTGTAATTTTCGTTTTTCAGCTCCACTTTTATATTTCCTCGCAGACATATTGTAAAATAAGATATTTTTCTGAAAATAAAGAACTGGATAGAACTTTTAATTTTAATACCTACTTTGTAATGAGTGTAGCAATTCACAAATGATCATTAAATATCGAACGAGTTCGATTCATTTAGTTTTGAAAACTGAAATAAAAATAAAAAAGTCATGTTTTATAATTCTTTTTACTTACCTACTGCCTATTAAAAGCAGGCAGCATTTCTAGTTATGCTGAATACTTTCAATTTTTAGTAAATTAAAAGAAAGGTCCGGTCATTATAACTTTTAAGTTATATAGATAACTTAAAACTTAGTAAACTAAACACACGCGCTAAACACATTTCTAACAATAATAAAGTCAATTCGTTAATATTAAAAAAAAGAAAAATAACAAAATTGCGTCGGGCGATAAGCGGAGGGAAGTCCCCAGTAATAGATAATACACGGAATACACCGACCAAAAACAAGCGACAGGGAATTCCCCGTTCCGTTTGATAGATGCGCACACGGGTTGATTGATCGGATTTTTGTAATTCTAGATAAAAAAAATTATTGACAATATCGTCTATTGGTTTCAGTTCTGTTGGGGCCCTCTGTATTCGCGAGGCCCTGGGCTGCAGCCCAAAGCTCTGGAAAGCTCTGGCTTCTTCTAATCAATTTACTCACTGATATCAAGTTCGTAGCAACACTCGGCACACATAACATTTCCTTTACTGTGATCGACTTTTTGTTTTTTGACGTGACTGTAACAATATCAACATCACCCGAGCATAACACAGGCATCTCTGCTCCATTGGCTGCTGTAATCTCCTTTATACTCGTATTTTCTGATGTGTTCCGAATATTGTTTACATTTGAGGTTATGTGCATACTCGCACCGGAATCCAAATACCAATCATTCTTTCCGAAGTTTCCGCTTAAGAACACGGCAGTAAACACATAATAATTGTTTGTTTTTGAATCTTGAACTTATGTACACTTATTTTTGTAGTGCCCACTCTGTTTACAGCGATAACACTTGATGACTTTGTTTTTGCTATTGCTGACATTTGACGCTACGCCTTCTTTGAACGAGTTTACAGTTTTATTGAACGGCTTCGTTTTTGGAATGACACGCTGTCGTCCTTTAGTATATAACGCTGTTTCCGTCGAATCTTTATTTCCTTTCATGTCTAATAATTTTGATTTTACAACATCCGCCGTAATGGCGATCCCTGAATGCTCGATGGCCATTAGCATTGGAAAATATTTTTCGGGCAAACCCGCCAACATTAGACAACCAATCCATTCATCGTTCACCAAAAAACCAGTTCTTGATAATTTCTGCCCAGTTTCAATAATTTGAGTAATGTAACTTGTCATAGAATCTGAAGTTTCGAGTTTTTTTTTTTTTTTAATTTTTAGGCTAGCGCTTGACTGTTATCACACCTGATGGAAAGTGAGATACAGTCTAAGATGGAGCGCGCTTGCCTAGAAGGTGCCTATTCACTCTGGACTTGAAGGTACCCATATTGTAGGTGGTGGTGAAAACGGAGGCCGGGAGGGTATTCCAGATCTTGGCGGTGTGTATCAGAAACGAAGAACCAAATCGTTTCGTACGTGTCTTAAATACGTCAACGTCAACCACGTACGGGTGCAGATCCTTTCGATGCCTCGCAGTTCTTTGGTAGAAAGGTGACGGGGGAAACAAAACAAATAGATCCCGAGCACACTCGCCGAAATATATCTTGTAGAATACCGACAGACAGGCAACCTTACGACGATGTTCTAAGGTCTGGAGTCTTGTAACCAGTGTCTGGTCGCCAATGAGTCTTCTAGCACGACGATCCACTGAACCCAAAGCATCAAGCTGGTACTTAGCAGAGCCGTCCCATAAATGGCTGCAGTACTCCATGCACGATCTGACTTGGGCTTGATATAAAATCAGAAGCTGTTCTGGTGTGAAGTACTGTTTGACCTTATTGAGGATGCCAAGTTTTTTACCAGCAGTTTTAGCTTTGGATTCAATGTATTGTCCAAAGTTGAGTTTGGATGTTAATGTAACTCCTAGAAGCTCAATACTGTCGGTGATGGGTACAGATATGTATATAGTATGGAGGTGATTGCTATGGGTCGGTAGTTAGCCGGGTCGGTACGGCTATTCTTCTTAGGTACTGGTTGTACGTTGGCAATCTTCCAGGCTTTAGGGACTTGAGCGGATTTAAGAGAGAGGCGGTACAAGCGTGTTAAAACAGGGGACAACTCAGGTGCACAATTCCTCAGGACTATTGCTGGAATCCCATCAGGGCCACTGGCCTTATTCAAGTTCAAGGTGCGCAGAATTTTTAGGACCTCTCTTTGGCGAATTCGTATCTATGGCATCATTGAGACGCAAGGTGGTATGTTTGGCGGTGAGGCACTTCCTGCATCGAGACGCGAATTTTCGGCAAACAGGGTCGCTACTAAGTTAGCCTTTACTGTTGCCGTAAAGGCCAGGGATCCGTCCGGCTTTAGCAGTAGAGGCAGCGATGGACGACAGAAGTTCGTTTCAACCGTCTTGGACAGAGACCAGAATGCTTTACTACCACGGGGGTAGGAAGTTAATTTGGCTGCAAGACGTCTAGTTCGGTTGAAACGAGCCTTCTTGAGAACCTTCTTGTAGGACTTGGCAGCAGAGTTAAAGGCTCTCTTCTTAGTCGCAATGTCCGGAGCTTTGGTGGTGCGTGCTGCTGCCTACGCTACAAACGCTGAGTTTTTACAGGCCTCAGCTGCGGCGCACTCAGCGTTGTACCACCTAGGGATCTTGCCATCCAGTCCAGATACGTCAGCATATGGAATAAAGAACACCATAGCCTGACATATCACTTCAGATATGGCTTGTTCGTAGCTCGACGGATCAGTGGAAGAGAAGCATATCTGCCGCCAAGGGTAGGATGCAAAAAAGTGTCGCATCTCGTCCCAGTCTGCCGACTTGTATCGCCACACCCGTCTGGTTCCAGTGGGACCAGAGTCCAGAGGGTGGAAGTTGAAGACCGACCTGATCACACAATGATCAGAAGTGCCCAAGGGAGCTGCAACTAACACTGAAAACCGGTCAGGGTGGGTAGCCAGCAGAAGGTCCAGACAATTAGGTGTATGACCGTCCACGTCCGGCACCCGAGTTGCTTCATGTACCAGCTGAGAGAGATTAGGTATATTGCGAATTTGAGCGCCTCTCCCGGCTTGGTCGGTGCTCATCAAATCCCCCAGAAATACCATTTGAGCAGTCGGGTAACGACGTTGGACGGCATCAGCCGTCACGCTGAGATACTCAAACATCCGAGTTGTCTCCTCGTCACCACTGCGCAACCTATTGACGCAGGCGTATACAATCTGCTCCAAACTTGTATCCGATACGTCCCACATTACCGAAAAATCGGGTACCTCCAAGTTTCGGAGACGCTGGCAGCAGATGTCATTAGGAGCGTACATACAGACCCCAGCACGAGGTTTGAAGTTGTGCTCGAGAGAATATCCGGGATATAATCTGGTAGATATAATCTGGTAGGTGTTTAACTCTTTGTTATGGGCCCTCTCGACACGCACCAGTTCTTTCGCGTGTCTTGAGCGCTCTTGTTCCAGATTATATTTATGGCGGTTTCTGGAGTCCGAGAGGGTGAGTACCGTTTCGTAAAGCCCCTGTAGGGAGTCATGGACGGCAACTTTTGTTTCCCTTTTCATGTTCCCAGCTATTTCCAGCGCGTCCTTCCCCTTCTGCAGGAGCTCGTTTGCCACTCCCGTGACCAGGTCCATTTCGACTCCGGTGCTTCTTGTGGGTGTCGTATAAAGGAGACTTACTCTCCTGTTATACGTCGAAGCACCGGATCCCACTGACGAAGTCTCCAGGTCGTCGATTTCCTCCTTCGACGTGTCCCGGAGCTCCAGCCGGTCCTCGGGGTGGTCGTGTACTATTTTTATTTCGGCTACGTTCGACTGTGACGGTTGTGGTGTTTTTTCAAGTGGGGATGGTGTTGGTGATTTCTCCTTTGTTGCTGCATTCCTTTTAAGCACTGCCTGCCCTAAGGATTTTGGTCTGGCAGGGTCCGCAGCCTTGCGTGTTTTACAGACTTCGCTTTTCGATGACATATTGGAGCTTAACTTATATATGTATATTTAGAGGTATGTTGTAAGGGTGGTTTTATTGTGGGGTGGTTTTTGGGAGGATCTCCCTGAGACGGTTTAATTGAGCCGTCGCACGGAGGGTTTTGTTGAAGGGAAGGGTGGGTTCCCTGGATCCTCACCTGGCTGTGATGATGTTCAGCTTTAATCTGCTCCTCAGAGTACGACGACTGGGGGCGAAGTCTTCGTTTGAGTCGCGTCCGCAGCGGCGTCCTACGTATATAACCTCGAACACGTGTTTTTTTACGTTGCCGCGTGCAGACCGCGTGGTTTTTAAGGTTATTTAGTTGTTTTATTAAGCTTAATAACTCCGCCTGTTGTTCTCCGATCTCGTCGGGAAGGGTGTCTGCGGATAGGTCTTCTTCCGCTCTCTTCAACTATTTAAAAATCTTCGATAACACACACACTTCCTTGGAGCTATTTGCTTGGGAGTTTGATGGGTTATCCCTCAGAAACTGCTTGGAATAGAGCGCCACAAACACTTATCCCGGTGAATCACACGTTTATGTTTCACGCGAACTTGATTTTATTATTATCGGACCGGTTTTCGATTTTTTACGATTTTTTTCGCGGAGCCGATGTTCTTTAGGCGAGTACTGAAACCTCGTATATTAGAGTGATGCACTGAAAATGAGAGGTGGTGCAGCCTCTGTGAAACTTTCTTCTTGCTGTATTTATAACTCATTGATTGTGGGCGTGAATAGGTATGGGGAAATGGAAGTTGTACGAGGCGCCGCATTTTGGACACCGTGACTTTTACCGCAGAGGCGGAGATGGTAGACTCAACTGGAGACCGCGGGGACGCCCGAACTCCCCTGGGAATCGCCACCGGGACCTCTCTCTGGTCGCCAACCAGCACGGTGGAAACCATCCCAGGATTTTTCGCAAGTTGGCGGGGCAGCCTTTCGTAGATGGCGAACCTACTAATTGGGCCCCCTACCAACTGCGGTCGGCCAGCGGTGCACCGTGCTTCGGATCCCGCTGCCCTCCAGATTGAGCCGCCCGGCGTCACTGTGACTACGGTCAGAACCTGTCACCAAATGCAGAGCACAAATATACAGACCCAATCCCCCATGGTAAGCTGCTGCAAACATCGCACCGGAACACGACGTGCTGCGCGACAATGTGAATCTAGCCACTTGACAAATCGCTATGGCGGTGCGGCTTTGTTCGCAGGGTGGTAATGCTAGCTACGGCCGGAGCCTCCCACCTAGAATATGTTGCTTAATTAGCACCACCCAGGGGCTACGTGTAGGGTAATGAGGGATGAAACCTGTCTTTGGTGAGACCTACGGACGTGAGCAACTTTGACCACCAGATGATGTATTGATATTAAATTTTTCAATAACATAATTCTTCTCGAAAAACCGGAGTCAGCAAACATTAGTTGTAATTTCTGCCATAGTTCCTTAGTAGTCTTAGCGCTCTTAACATGTATATATAACGACGGATCTATAGTTAAAATCACCTTTCAGTTTCGGTACATTTGCAATAAACGAATTCGTACTAAAAGTATAAAAGTATATACAGTACCATTTCTACTAACTACTGAGACTATAACTTTACAACTTTTTACTGACTCTAAAGTTAATCCAAATGGGTCTGCGCCTTTAACCTATTAGTAAGAAAATAAAACACGTTACTTCAACGGTGACTATCAAAGAACTAACCTATTTATTTTATACAGATTATAAACATATATTATTAAATTGAGTGTTTACACACTTAGTACACTATATGGTTAATAGATGGCGTTATTGGTTTCATTTGATGTATTAATTTTAACAGTAATTTATAGGACCTACCTCCACATGTTTTTGGATTAGTGGCACCAACATTTCTGCAGATCTATCATTATCGGGACACACTTCTAATCTTAGGCCCGTATTACAGAACGACACTCAGTCGTGAATCTAGTTTTAAAACTAAGTAAGTTTAAAACTAAGTACAGCTTTTATTTTAGAATGACATTTAAAACGAGATTCATTAATCAGCACTCAGCTGAGTAGTTTCTAATTTTTGAATCATTCTTGAAATCAGATCATGACTCAAGCAACGATTTGATCTGAGTTTGCGTAAAAGCTGTCAAGAGCACTCTTGAGAATAGATTACAGAAAGTGACTCGTTAATGTCAAACGTAATAATGAATATTTTCGAAGATATAGAATACAATGACAATATATTTTTAAATAGAAGAGACGATATCCCACTAAAATACTTACGAGATGCTCAAGATCCATACGTAGTAGACATTAGAAAGTTTGAAGTTGGATATAGATTTTCGCAAGAAACAGTAAAAACTATATTTTACCGTTGATTCTTGCCGATCTGCAGAAATTAAACAGACGCGGGCTACCGTTAGCACCAGAATTGCAAATTTTGTTATGTCTTCGGTTTTATGCTACAGCATCTTACCAGGTAACTATTCAGGTAGCTCGTAGGTAGCTGTTCTATTGTTAATATAAATCCGAAATTCAAGCCATGCAATCGGTGATGTTTATTTTTGTTGCGTTTTCATCTAACAGAACTGTATATTTTTACAGATCATACGTAGTGACCTATTAAATATTAGCCAACCCGCAGTGTCAAATATTGTTACCAACATATCAAAGCTAGTGCCGACTGCATGACTGGACTGAAATATCAGAGAGATTATTTTTTTCTCCTACTGAAAATACCAATATAAAAATTTATTGGTCTTTGTGTACGGACTCTGCCCTGGCTTTGGCTTCCTTTAGTTTTTCTTTTAAAATATTTTTCTCTAGTTTGTGGATTTCTTTCTTATGTTTTAATGAAATTGCATGGATCTCATCTGCTCTCCTTTCTCTGTTAATGTGCTCTTGTTTAAAAATTTGGACTCTTAGTTTTTTTTCATTGGATGAATATTCAAAGGATGTGGAAGACTGTGGTTGGTTAGGCTGCATTATATGATTTTCGGCATCTTGAATTGTGGATGGTGGAGGCTGGACTATTATTGACGGTGATGCATTTGATTGTAAAATGATAGAAGGGCTTGCAGATTCAATATTGATTGGAGGTAAATTTGTAGACGCAGGGATATCTGTTAATAGATAATAAAGAAAAAAAACAATCAAACAAACTGGCACTAAGGAATTATAAAATAAAACTACATTGAGCATCAAATTTATTAGGCACCTGTCGAGTCAGAATCAATAGCATTTTGTATTTCCAATAGGAGAGTTGGTACTATTTCTGAAATGTTTTGATCAATTTCGGCATCAGGACAAGGACCACCACCACCAGTGGCCAATCGGTATTGTCTTTCCCTTGTAAAAGCACCTCTCTGACGAGTTTCGAGATTGGTCCAAAGACGGCGCAATTGTTCGCCTGATGCCTGAAATACAGTAATTTCATATAATATTTAAACCGAACACCTATTTATTCTTTGTTGCACGCTTACATATTTTAAGAAATAGCTTGTCGTTTTTACACATATTCAGTTTTTTTTTTTTTCAAATCAGTGTTTCAATCCGACAACATGAGCAACATAAATACTTTATTCTCTACGTAATATTTATATTGCTTAGACATGTCGCTTAGGTTTCGAAAATTAACACAATATTATATTCATTTGGCACCTGACGTTAATCGTGATGTAAAAAAGCAATTTAATTTCTTACCGGTTCCGAAATAATTGCAGATGTGTTATATCTCTCTGCAATTTCAGTCCAGGTCTGTTTTTTAATGGCCGCGCTTACATTATCAGTTTTTTTATTTTCAATGATATGTTTAAATTCATTTAAAATTTCAAGAAGTAAGCTTCTCTCCTGCAAAATATTAGGTACATGTGCACTATAGATAGGAATAGTAAAGATATGTATAGGACATACAAATAATAAAATTCTAATTAGTCAAATTATCTTTATTTATATCAAAAATTGCTACGCTTTATCGAAAATGGTCTTCAAGAATGACCCAAGATTGACGCCCAAAATCCCTGCTTTGTCAAAACTGAAAACATATACAAAATAAAAATAAAATATTTATTTAATTTTCATGTCTTCTGTGTGAACTAGACATGAAAATACAACGTCTTTAACGTTACGTTTAACGTAATTATTATTTAATTAGTAATACTAGTACGTACCTGCAACGTAAAATTTTTCTTTTTTCCACTTCGCGACATTTTTTATTACTAAAAACGCAAATAAAGTTCAAATGCAACTCAAACTTCGCGAATTTTTGAATGAACAAGAAAACGTTGACTTTTGGCGAGTATGACATTAGACATTCCTATTTTCCTTTAGTGCAATATTAGATTGAGGTATTATATATAATATTATTATGTAATCAGCTATTATTTCTTAATATTTTAGACATATTCTTGTTAGTTACCTTAAGTTTATCGTTATTTGTATTTTTTATTTCTGTTTTTTACAACGAAATTTCATCATTTTTAACTAGATCTTGCGAGAAACGCAGTAAAATGAAATTATTAAAAAATCGTAAATAAAAACGGACTTCAATCAAAGACAATTTAAGCAGATATCAATTCTATACTTGTCTAGTTTCAACGGAGTAATACTTAAAACTCGTTCTAAAATGAGATTCACGCTTGATCTTTGATCTGTACCTGAAACTAGTTTTGGATGATTAGAGTTTAAACGCTACTTGAGTCACTTTCTGTAATACGGGCCTAAGTGTCCCACACAAGATTTTAATCGTGATTTAAATGACATATTTTGTCTATAGTCCTCGTTTCGGGCACACTCCTCTATAATATGGAAGGCATCTTCTACCACGTTGCAAGCCGTACAATTAGGAGAATTAACTTTTCACATTAAGAATGCGAACTTATTCAGTGGAATATGTCCAGAACGAAGACGCATCATGATAGTTAAGTCCGATCTATTAAGCCGACTGTTATCAATCCAAGATAAATTAGGTGGTTGAGGCTGAATCGTTTTATACCAGATACCTTTTTCTTTAGACCTTTCATCAAAGTATTCCTTCCACAAGTCACAGCAATATTTCTTAACTATATAAATATAATCTGAGCAAAAGGGACGTAAAAATACTTCAATACCATAATTACAAGCTTGAATACGAGTCTACGAGAGTACGAGATACGGATTTAACAAAGGTTCGAATATCTGATTGCCTCTAGAGTCATTTTTATTTGACCAGCTAGTGTGAAGACCATTCAAATCTCCGAGTAACAGCTTTTTTCTATGGAACAGTGAGAAGAGGTAATCCCAATCTTGTTGGCATGTTCTAACGGAGGGGGAACAATATATTGACATAATGTTTTCTATTACCTCGCAGTTAAATACCTTAATATGTAAGACTTCAATGTCACTGTTACTACTTCTTGTTTCTTGTACTTGAGCTTTAATAGAATTATGAGTCAATATAGCTACACCACCATAACCATAACCTCTATCCTTACGGAAAATATTGTAACCACTAACCCTCACATTCGAATCGTCATCTAGCCATGTTTCATTTAGTGCAGCAATATGAACTTTTTCTATAGATAAGAGCTGTTCAAATGATGTTAATTTATTTGTCAAACTTTGGCAATTCCACTGTATAATGTTCAACTTCTGTTTTATGTTTTTATAAAAAGCCATCAAATATGCTTACGAAAAATTGCAAATTAGAAATGTAAGGTGCTATCTTAGTTATTAGCCACTTAAAGCAGATTTTAATAGACTTTATTATTTTGTCTTGAGTTGTGTTGTCCTTATTCAAAATTACATATTTAAGTTTATCTAATAAATTATAAATTCTTCCATCGTCCTTGTTCCGAAGACTCTGGCTCCGATGACTGAATAATTCTCTCTTCAATTATGGTATCGTTACTTTGTTTACCTTTTTTTTTGTAGATTTCTTCTTTCTGGTCTTTGGTAAGTTTTCAGTTGCATCTTTATTTTTGTTAATCGATTTTGAGGCTGTCACAGAGGCATAAGAAGGACCTGATATAGGAGAAATTAATTCTTGCATGTCTTGATCGTTTGTTTGGAAATATGACACTGAAGGAAATTCTCCGGGAATAGGTGTCTCCACTGGAACATATATGGTGAGAGCCTTTTTATCAGTGCAATTGAATTCCGCCATAATTTCTCTTATTCTCTTTTCCTTTTAATAAATTGAGCAATTTCTGCTGAGAGCCATGTGACTGCTATTGCAGTTTACACACGTAAAAGCGGTGGCTTCACAATTTTCATGATTCTTCGTACACTTAGGACAAACTGTTTTCTTTTTAGGACACACTCTCTTGGTATGACCAAATTTCCAACGGTTTGAACACTGTGTTACCGGAAACACATACGTTTCAACTTTGACCCGAACTCCATAAACATACACATAAGAAGGTAAAGAAGAACCCTTAAAGAATAAGCGGACCGTTTCGCTTTCCGACCATCCCGCTCCATTCTCATTTCTTCGATTAAGGCGTTTTACTGAAATTAAGTCAGCCTTACAGGTTATACTTCCTATAATATCGTTGTCTGATAAATTATCAGACAACGATATTAATCGAATTATCAGTGATAATTCGGTTTCTACATTTCTAATAAGTCCATATGAAATACCTACTTCTAGAGTTCTCTGTATGGTCCATCCTTTTTCTTTAATATCCTTGCTATTCAAAAGTTGGGATACGCTTGATTCGTTTTCAAATTGAATAAATATTTTAATAAAGGCGTTAACATATTTAATTTTTAGTATATTCGATATTGATTATTCATTTTTAATAAACGGGCAAAAGCGAATTGTTTGGGTAATGGCTCCTTAGACGAGATACTAATTTCAACTTTTACTACGGCTATTCTCTCATCATTTACATTACGAGCATATCGTTTACCTGATCTGGTTACAACATTCCACATTTCGTTCTCATCAACTTCCCTCCTTCGCTTAGGAATTTGAGTGTGTCTGTTCAGCAATGACGGACAAATCCGTATGTGTAAGGTCCTCTTCAATCATCCTTCCATCTACATCAATAGTATTATCATCGCAATATTATAACACGCCATTATTATTCAATCGGCATAGCTAACTTCAATTGCGCGTCAGTAGTCGACCGCAAGCGTTATGTTTAGGCACACGCGTGATGCCGCCGTAGCAGAGAAAATAATTGATGACAATTAGTACAAACCGTCATTCAACAAATAACAGCGCGCACGACCTACTCGATCGGTGAGCGTCGACCGAATGACGTGGTATTTGACGACTATATATGACGGGTTTTGAAGCCGAGATGGCCCAGTGGTAAGAACGCGTGAATCTTAACCGATGATCGTGGGTTCAAACCCGGGCAAGCACCACTGAATTTTCATGTGCTTAATTTGTGATTATAATTCATCTCGTGTTTTACGGTGAAGGAAAACATCGTAAGGAAACCTGCATGTGTCTAATTTCACTGAAATTCTGCCACATGTGAATTCCACCAACGCGCATTGGAGCAGCGTGGTGGAATAAGCTCCAAACCTTCTCCTCAAAAAGAGGAGAGGAGGCCTATAGCCCAGCAGTGGGACTTACACAGGCTGTTACACATATGACATATGACATACATATATGACAAAAAAATACATATAACATAAATATTAATAAATTCTAAGTGAAGTTAACCAACAGTTATGTTATTAATTACGCGTCATGTGGACACCCTAGCTGCGCTTTTTTTTCATTTATTTTACCTGGGAGTTTAGTCATCAATCAGTTAATGTGCGATTTCCATAAACAATTATTCTAGGTCCACTAGAATCTATTTGTACCAAGACTACTCCTAATCCGAAAGGACTAGCATCAGTAATCACTTGAATTTTATCATTAACGTCGTAGTACCCAAGTGTTTGAATTTTCGTAAGTTTGTCTTTCAATTGCACAAAAGCTTGATCTTGTTCATTTTTCCAAAACTTTTCAATATTTGTATGTTTTCCAAATTTAAATCGCAATAAATACTTTAATGGTTCTGTCAGTGTAGCTAGGTTAGGTATCCATTTGTTTATATAATTTACTAACCCTAAAAAACTTTGTAATTCCTCAATCGTTTTTGGAATTCTGAATTTGGCTACGCTTTCAATATACTTAGTTAAGGGTCTAACTCCCTCAGGGCTTAACTCATGTCCCAAAAAGTTTACTTTTTGCACTTTGTACAAACATTTGCCTTTGTTCAGCAAAACGCCATTTTGTTTTAGAACCTGTAATACTTTTTCTAAACGTGAATCATGTTCTTGTTCAGTACGACCGAATATCAAAATGTCGTCAATAAAGTTTACAGCTCCATCACATTTGAGAAGTATATTTTCCAGTATTTTCTGGAACAACTCAGGTGCACAAGTGATGCCAAACATTAAACGTTTATAACGATAAAGGCCCTTCGAACTAATGAATGTCGTAATGTGCCTTGAGTTTGGATGCAATTCCACTTGATGAAATGCGTTCTTTATGTCCATATTTTCCTTTTCCTAGTTCCTTCTCTACCACTCTTGCAATATTGTCTAAAATGTCCTAATTTTCCGCAACTGTGACATTGTTTTCCTTTCGCCGGACATTTTGCGTCGTTCGCAAAATGTTTGGAATTCCCACATCTACTGCATCCTTTATTGCTATTTACGAAGATTGTGTTTTTCTTTTCATTTTTAGTTTCATTTTCATTTCTTTTAAAAGCTATAGAGTTTACATCCGATTGTTTATCCTGTTTCCCGTATTCCTCCATTTGTCGATTTACAACCTCTAATGTATTAGCTTCTGTAATTATTTTATCTAGTGTTATGCTGTCACCTATTGTCAAAATTTTCTTACGTAAATCAACTGATAAACACTTCTCTACGATTTGATCTATCAAATGATCTTCTGGATTGTCAAATTTACATTTCTCGGCTTGATTTCTTAATCTTATTAAAAACTTATCAAATTTTTCCCCTTCTTCTTGTTTTATTAAACGGAACACATGTCGTTCATACACTTTACTCTGTTTTAAGAAAAAATACTCATCTAATTTGCTTATCGCTATTCCAAACACATAATTATTCTCGTTAGCTTCAGCATTCGCACCAGGCAAATTATAGAATATCTCCTGTAGACCTGAACCTCCAAGTAATAAAAGAGTTGCCCTCTTCTTTATCGGAGATGTAATTTCTGTTGCTTCCAGGTAGATATTTAAAGACCGCTTTTTTTTTTTTTATATTTGCCGGGAGGGCAAATGACTCTACTCCACCTGATATTAAGTGGTAGTAGAGTCCAAACGCGAGGACGGCCAGTACAGTCGGGAAGAAGGTTCTGCACTAGCCGCCCTCGCCTTGCCGGCCCGCAAGATGCCTCTTCAAGCCTCGTTTGAAGGAACCCGGGTCGTAAGAGGAGGGGAATACGTGAGCTGGTAAGGAATTCCATTTCTTAGAAGTGCGACAAAGAAAGGAGTTGCCAAATTTCTTTGTGCGCGATGGAATTGATGCCACAGTTAGTCGGTGACATCGAGAGCCAGCACGCGTGGACTTGTGAAGGAAGGGGGAAGCAGGAATTAGGGAAAATAATTCCTCGGAACACTCGCCGTGATACAGTCGATAGAAAGCGCTCAGCGCAGCTATCTCTCGACGCAATTGTAAAGGTTCGAGGGTGTTAGTGACCTTTACGTCGCCAATAATGCGAACTGCACGTCGCTGCAACCGGTCCATGGCCTCAAGAAGGTACTTAGCGGAGCCATCCCAAAGGTGCGAGCAATATTCAACGCAAGACCGTACCTGCGTTTTGTACAGCAGGCACAGTTGTTGTGGCGTGAAAAAACGCCGCACCTTGTTCAGAACTTCGAGTTTCCGTGAAGCTGTTTTTATCACAGCCTCGATGTAATCCCTTGGACTAAGGTCGCAGCGAACGTCCATCCCCAGCATGGCGATTTTGCTTTGTATCACCAGCGGAGTGCCACAGAGGGAGGGAAGAGGGGAAAATGGTGACTTTTTTGCTGTGAGAGCGCATACCTGTGTTTTCTTGGCATTAAACTCAACAAGATTATCTGAGCCCCATTTGGCGATAAGCTCTAACGTCCTATTGAGTTCAATGACAAGATCCTCCCGCCTCTCCTGAATTTCCGCTCGCCCAGCCACTGCGCGTCCGTGGTATCCACCATGCACTGTACTATCATCTGCATAGCAATGAATGTTCCCGAGAGAGAGCATATCATTGATATGCAAAAGAAATAGAGTGGGAGATAGCACAGATCCCTGGGGGACCCCAGCATTCACTACATAGAATTGTGAAGCGCAACCATCAACTAAAGCACGAAGGCTGCGCTTGTGTAGGAAGCTGGCAATCCAGGTGCAAAGCTGAGCAGGCAGACCATATGCCGGCAGCTTGGAGAGAAGACTTCTGTGCCAGACCCTGTCGAAAGCCTTGGAGATATCGAGGCTGACAGCCAACGATTCCCCATGCTTGTCGATAGCTTCACCCCAGAGGTGTGTTACGTACGCTAGAAGATCACCTGTAGACCGTTTTGGTCGAAATCCGTACTGACGATCATTAATTAAACAGTGATCTTCTAGGTAATGGATCAGTTGGTTGTTGAGAATCCGTTCCATCACCTTACAAAGTACTGAGGTGATAGCTATTGGCCGATAATTTGCCGGGTCAGACCGATCCCCTTTTTTAAGAACCGCTTGCACATTAGCTCTTCTCCAAGCCTCCGGCACACATCCCGAAGAAAGAGAAAGTTGGAACAGGCGCGTTAACACGGGAGACAGCTCCGCCGCGCACTTCTTCAGCACTATGGCTGGTATTCCATCGGGACCGCTAGCTTTCCGTACATCAAGTGATTGCAGCTCCGCTCGCACATCACGCTGCCTGATTTTGATGTCAGGCATCGTGTGGCCACAAGAAGGTATTACTGGTGGCAGAGCACTACAATCATCGATGACGGAGTTGTCAGCAAAGAGTTTAGCCAGGAGATCTGCTTTCTCTTGCGGACTGTGAGCTAGCGATCCGTCCGGACTTCTGAGCGGTGGCAGCGAAGGTTGGCAGAAATTGTTTTGCACAGACTTGGTCAGACGCCAGAAGCTACGGGAGCCCCGAGGATGTGAAATAAGGTCATGACCAATCTGTACAATGCGCTGTGCGTCCGCTCTCGTGTAAGCCTTCCTACAGGACTTGAAGTTTTTATTGTAGATTGCTTTCAGTGAGTCAATGTTAGATGCCCCGCTAATGCAGCCATTGATCCACTCGCGATATGCCGCCTGCTTAGATGATACAGCGTCGGCACATTCGCGAGTGAACCAACGGTTACGCGCACCCCTACTGTCGAGATCTGAGCTAGGAATGTAGTATTTCATTCCCAACATGATCTCGCCAGCAACAGCAGCGGCACTAGTTGTCGGGTCATTCCCACTGAAGCAACGTTCCTTCCAAGGGACTGACGCATAGTAATCGCGCATACCGTCCCAATCTGCCGACTTGTAGTGCCAAACGCGACGTTTGCATACCGCTGGTGGCGGCAGCTTGGCCTGTGGCACTTTGGTAGATATGAGGCTGTGATCCGAAGAACCAAGTGGAGCTTGAACCACAACCTGACATTCCACCGGGTGAGAAGTCAGCAGAAGGTCCAGTAGAGAAGGCGCTTGCCCATCAATGTCTGGGATCCTGGTGGGCTGATCAACCAGTTGGGTCAAGTCATGTGTGAGAGCAAAAGCATGAGCAGTCCTCCCAGCATGGTCAGTTTTGAGGGATTTCAACCATGATTCGTGGTGAGCATTAAAATCCCCCAAAAACACCAATTCCGCGTTAGGAAACTGCTCTTGTGCAGCATCTGCCACCCGACTAAGATGGTCAAATAATCGGCTTGTCTCCAAGTCACCATTGTGGGATCTGTAGAGGCACACGTAGACCCGACTCTGACGAACCAGATCCACACGTACCACCAACATGGAGACGGAGGGGTCCTCCAAGCAGCGCAGTCGGTGACAGCAAACATCCGTCCTGACGAACAAGCATACTCCGGCTTTCGCTTTGAAGGATTCTTCAAGCATGTAGCCGGGATAATTAAGGTAGCTGGTATCGGCAGGACGGAGTATTTGTGTCTCCGTGAGAAACAACATTGCTGGCCGTGCTGTCTCGAGATGGTGGTGGACAGCGTTGAGGTTAGCGTGGAGTCCACGGATGTTAGTGAACTCGACCTCAAACAGCGTGGGTATGGTGGGGGTGTGCACCGCTGTACGACCGTCATTCCTGCTTTGATGCGCTACCATATGGGAAGAAAAGAGAGGAAAAGAGACGTGAAGCGAGCGACGTATTGCCACGATAGGGATGGGCAAAGTGTGGAGGCGTGTTTCCCCAAGTGGTTGCCAAAAGGGAAACTACACTGACCCACCGGACGGAAGGGCCCCCGAACCCCCCCGGAAGTGGCCGCCGGGACCCCACCTTCCGGTCACCAACCGGCACGACGGTCCACCCCGAGATTATGCGTGGCCTGGTGGGGCAGCCTCGCGTGCTGGTTAGGCACGCTTGGGCCCCTGTACTATGCCACGGGCGGCCAGCGGAATAGCCGTTTCTTCGGGTCTCCGGGCTATACAGTTTCCCCCGGCATTGGTTCAGCAGCCGTCTCCACTGGACCAACACCCATCGCGGCAATGCTCGCTCGGGCACTGGCTGTACGCTGGCCGACCTCGAAACGCGGCTGCAAGCCACTTCACGAGATTTTCACCATGCGTACGGTGGTAACAAGCCAGGCGGATGTTTATCATCCTACCACCAGATGAGCAGATGGTCGCTCAGATATCCCTTAGTCGCCTCTTACGACACCCATGGGAAAGGGGCAGTGAAATGTATTCTTTCTCCGTCACTGCACGGATATTCCACTTCTCCCAGCGCTGGCCTAAGGAAACACCGTCTCCCTCTAAATCCAATTTCTCCATTGACAGCGCGTTGTTTGTTGCGTATGACATAGTGACGAGTTGTTTGGGGCAATCTGAAATAATATGATGTTTTTCTTTTTTTTTTGTTGGTAAAATAATACCGGATATTTCCAATTTAATGGAAGTACAGTTGCACGAATTTCCAAATTTAATGAAAGTATTTTAATACCATAATTTCCAATTTAATGGAGTTAACTTAGTACCATAATTTCCCAATTTAATGGAGGTATCTTAGTACCATAATTTCCCAATTTAATGGAGGTATCTTAGTACCATCGATTCCCAATTTAATGGAGGTATCTTTGTACCAATGTTTTCCAATTTAATGGGGGTACATTTGCACCAACTTTCCAATTTAATGGAGGTAACTTTATTAACCATTACTTAAGTTAATTATTTACACATATTTTACATACAGAGCAGTCAATGTGTCGGACTCAATAACTGAATCAATAAGGTATATTATTTTATCTTTACCTTCAGCAATTATTAAATAATCTACTAATTTTGCTAGCTTTTATTTAACATTTTATTATTTGTATTTACAACGTACACCCACCACGTAGGTTTAATACTTTTAAGATTTCTTAAGTCTATGACCACTATCAGATAAAATGGTAATTAATACGCCTGATTAAAAAAGAAATAATATGTAGATAATAAAAAGAATATTAATTTTGATAAGCAATACGTAGGTAAATAAAATTGCAATATTTTTCGTGTAGGCGTTAATCATTAATATGATACTATCAAACAATTATATATATATATAAGACAATTACTAATTTTTATTGCAAGAGGAGAAATAAAACTTCAATTTTGTTGCTCTGTAAACAAAGAATGCAAAATTTTATTTATCGAGTAGGTCACACAATTATAATAAACTTTACAAAAATAGCACAGTCTTACATGTAAACAAAGAAACGACAATAAAAGTTAATTGTTATCACCTCTCGATTGTACTATTTAAACTTATTACAATTAACTTTATTAATCAAAAAACGCCAATTCATGCAAATTCTTCTTTGACAATGACAGCCAGCTTGACGCGACGCGCCGCGGCTAACTGTCGAACTCACGGTGCGCGCGCGTATGCAGATTAAAGAAAGAAATCATTTTCTTTCTTTACATCTCCCTCCTCCAGGGTGAGAATTACTCAGTAGTTCTCATTACAATTGCATCTATTATTCAGCACTATCCTCTAAATCACTTATATTGTCTTCCATTCGAATAAGTTTTGTTATATGGTATAGGCTTGTATCCTTTTTTGTTCTGCCTGTTTTTATTTTGTATATTGTATTCGATATTTTGTCTGTTATTTCAAATAGGCCGATTCTTAAATTATCCAGTTTTTTCCTATTCAATTTATTTCCGTTTTCAATATATACTAGTTCCCCTATGTTGAATTCACTTTGTCTTCTGCCTTTATCAAATAATTTCTTATTATATGTATGTGATCTGATCGTTCTTTCTAGTGCTTCTTTTCTATTTTTGATCCAAGTTTGTGTATCTATTGGTTGTCGTAGTTCTTGTGACAAGATGCTGGTGACTTTTCCTTCTAATAAATATACTGGTGCAAAACCTGTCACTGAGTGCTCGGTTTCATTGTACTTATCTAAACATTCAAAGGGGCTATAAGATTCTTCAATTAAGTTATTTTTTAGTAAATTTGCTACTTGCTTTTCTATTTCTATTTTGTCTTCTATTGTGCAACGGCACGGCCTTTTGCAGCAGTATTTGTCCACCAGTAAGTCTATCCGAGCTTCATATTTTTTTACTGTCCCTACATCATATTTATCTCTGGCAAATACAGTATTATATTTATCTATTAAACTTTGTATTTGAATCTTTTTGCTGTTTTCCAAGAGCTGTAGGTTTGTCACGAATTCATTTTTATTCACATGCTCATTAAAGTTGATTTTAGTTGTTTTTATCTCTTCCAATTTCTTCATGGTATCTATCTCCATCTTTGTCTTTTGCAATATATTTAGGTCTTCATCTTGAGTTAATCTGAATTTTTTTATCATATCTAGTCCTATAATGAAATCTTCAAAATCAACCTTGTCTATAATGAAAACATCAACACATTCTTCTATATCAAAAATTTTTATTTTTACATTTATTAGTCCTTTTGTGTATGTCACACCATTGACCGTTTTTATTAATATACTATTTGTATCTACTGAATTATTTTGTATTCGAACTAATCTTTTGTTTATTAGAGAGACTTGGGAACCCGAATCATATGTTCCGTTCACTTGTATTTTGTCTCCTAATAACATATTTATTTTTATCAATGGTGTGATTCCTCGTTTTTTGTCTCTTCACTTAGATTTACTTCTAATACAGAATTACTTCCAATCATTTTGATCTCTTTTCCTTCTTTTTTAAACCAACATGACTGTTCTGGGTGGTATCGAGTACCTTTATTTAAGTTCTGACAAATTTTGCATGGCTTTTTCCCTCCAATGTATTTCTTACTATACTCTTTCTCTTCTCTCTTTTTTATAAAGCTTTTATTAATTACCAAACTTTCACACTTACTTATTTCATGAAGTAATCTCGTTGAGTTTTCACACTCTTCTGGATCAATTCTATTTCTAATAGATTCAGGTAAACCAGCTGCTATAAGTGTCACCAGGCTTTTCCCACCAATATTCTCGTCCATATCTAATAATAGCTTTTCTTTTCTTATGACATATTCCATTAGTGATCCTTCTTTATATTTGTAAAATATGGCATACATTCCCGTATTCCATCCTCTATCAGCAAATGAATCTAAAAATTTACCTTTCCACTCGGACCATCCAGCCTCTATTCAAAGTTTTCAATGTTGCTGAATGCCAGTCTGCACATGATTTGTCTAGGAATAATCTTAATTTTTCTATCTTCGTTGTATCTTCCTAATATCAAATCTATTGCATTCATTCTCAAATGTTTCTATCCATTGTTTTGCATTCGAGAATTTACATACAAATTTCTCAATCATAAATCTTTCTGATATATTTTTTAGCTGACCGTCATTTTTCTGCGTGGATGCAATGACGTCCGTTTCTTTTATTTCTTTTAGATATAAGTCATTAAACATTAAATTATTATCTTCATCGAAATAAATTTTTACCATTTCATCGGTGCAAGTAATCCATATTGTTCTCTCTTGAACTCTTTGATTTAAACTTTTTTTTACTCTTTTATAGGTTTCTGTCTTAGTTAGTGCTGTGTGGCGACTCGAATATGTATCAGCGTCTGGCAGTATGTACTTTTTGTTGTCCTCTGTTGTAATTGAGGTTATGGCGATCACACTCGTCTTACTGTCGGTTTGTGATGCCTCATATCTAAATGCAAACTGCAATCTATGTGCCATTCTAAACAAGTATTGTCCTTTTATAAGACAATTACTAATTTTTATTGCAAGAGGAGAAATAAAACTTCAATTTTGTTGCTCTGTAAACAAAGAATGCAAAATTTTATTTATCGAGTAGGTCACACAATCATAATAAACTTTACAAAAATAGCACAGTCTTACCTGTAAACAAAGAAACGACAATAAAAGTTTATTGTTATCGCCTCTCGATTGTACTAATTAAACTTATTACAATTAACTTTATTAATCAAAAAACGCCAATTCATGCAAATTCTTCTTTGACAATGACAGCCAGCTTGACGCGAAGCGCCGCGGCTAACTGTCGAACTAACGGTGCGCGCGCGTATGCAGATTAAAGAAAGAAATCATTTTCTTTCTTTACATATATAATTGAAATTATTAGTGTTATTATATTGAACATTTCCTTACTGTCCTATAAGTTATCTTTACGTAATAACTATTAATAAAAATATCTTTAATAGCAACGTTTAATCCTATTTATAACTATGTTATACGATGTTTCATTAAAATAATATTATTATTATTTTTTTATTAAAGTTCGACTCATTGCTCCCTTTTATTTTATTTTATATATTTTTTATTTTTATATGTACATATGTGTAAACAGACCTTTGTCCTCGTCGCCACTTGTAGTGTACACTATGTTAAATGGTTCACTGGCTCGACAACACACAGTATGCGCAAGTGACACGTCAGCTCTCGCCAATGGCTCTCGCCCGAATGACGTTCGCCCCACCACACCGTGAGCACGAGACAATGTTAATAACTATTACCATAGTTATTATTTAAATACAAACACTACACACCATATATGTGAATGATGTGTAGCTCCACAAAATTTTGCGTTTACATTTAAAATTAAAAGATTACTATCACAAACCTGAACATTTAAGGAATAATACTATTATAAAAAATTAAGGATGATTTCTTTTATAAAAAAGATTTTCTTCATTGTTGGTCTTTACCAAAGCTACATGGGTACAATCTATGCACCCAATTACACCGGGCAGGCCAAATCTTCTTTGGAAACTTGAAAATTAAAATGTTATGTTTATTAAATGCTAAATAATTTAAATATTGTTATGTTAAATTGTTTGTTAAATATTTACTCTTGTTTTATAAATGCCCTGTCATGTCTTGTTTTCGGAAACTCTATTCATTTTTCCATGACAGCAGAGTGGTTCAAAGCATTGTGTCTTGAAGCAACGAAGTCTTGTGTCGGAGTTCATGACAAAGGGCTTCAAAAGTTAATTTGTCTAGCCGAAATTGCTGCACAAATAAAGTTGCCGTCATTTCGCGTATTGTCTCCATGCACTACGATTAATGTCTCTTTTTTGGCGCCTAAGCCACACTTCTTCGCTATGAGCACATCACAACATATTTAAAGTATGCATTTTAAAAGGTAGTCTAAAAATATTATTTATAAACAAAACATTTTTCGGTCATCATATAAGACGCCATTTTTTAGCGTTAACTCTTGAGTGTCCGAGATCGCTTAGTTATCTTCATAAACTTCGACAACCTTTCGTCAGCGCTTGTCAAAACTTGGCTACCATTTGTATGGAGTTAGCGATTATCGTTATAGAAACGATTACATTCCATTCTATCACTTTGAACGATTGTCAACTTTTCTATTTTTCTACGACTTTTCTATTCGTTTGTTTTGACCACGTGACTTAACGTTGATGATGACGTCATGCCCATACATTTGATTAGTTTTCTATTTTTTTTTTTAATAAATTAAACTACATCCCCGGGCTCATAGTTGCCCGTGCCTTTTTTTTAATATTGAAATTTATTATATTTCTACGCGAACAGAATTTCTGACGTTTTATGGCGCTACAGTGGTTATTACATAGTTACATTTATTGTTACAACATCCTAACCACTGCAGCGCTGCGGCGGCAGCTGGTCTTCTTCTCCTCCGGAGCTCTTCTATGGAGGGGTGTGACCCGTATTGACGATTTTTTTTTTTCTTTTTATCTATTTCTCTCTATACTTTCTTATGTTGTACTTATATCTAGTTATTAATCTTATACAGTACTTGTTTTTTACTATTATTTTTACATTAATTAACCATCTTATATTAATCGTTTACAGACTTTATTATATCGTTGTAATACACATCTTGATGCACACTTTATTGATGTAGCGTATCATATATAGTTTTACGGCGCAGCGGTGGGCCCTGCGGACCATGTTCATTTTTTCAGGAGTGAGAGCACAGCCTGAGCGACGATGTTGTCTCGTTTATGTATTGCCATTTTCAGGCTGTGCTCCAAGATTATCTTTGATTGGATACCCACCGTTCGGCTGATAAAATTGCCGATTGCATCGTCACAGTCGTCCGTATAGTAGACACAGGTGTTCGTGTGTCTTATATTGCTACCACAGCGTGAGGTACGCTCCGATGGACCGTGAGCCCCGTACGTCTGGTTTGGACGATGATGACTTTGCCGTAGGCCTGTCCCTGTGGTTCATGGATGGTCATGACGCGAGATCCTTTGCCATATCCCTAGGCCATCAGAAGTTTCTTTTCTTCCTGCGTATGGACTAGATATAGGGTTCCGGCTTGGTCTGATGGTATTTTCGCGCCAGTGAACCTTTCCATGCTTAGGGAGTGGACGATGGGATTGGCGGAGTAGATGGCTCTGTAGACGTCGCTGATGGCAAATGCGACGTCCATGGGGCACCGGTATGTGCATGACAACTCCCTGGTGATGTTTGTTGTCAGGTTTGGGCGACAGTACCTCATTTCGAACAGATTTTCTCTGTCGTTATAAGGCAACTGGTTTATATCTCCGACGAGAACCACCTCCTTGGCCCCGGATAGTCTAGCCGCCATCACTATGGCTCCGAAATGGTTCATGAGGGCTTCGTCAACCGTAAGGCGGTCGCACTTTATGTCCTCATGAATACCATTTGACGATGGAAGCCATAGTTCGTATCCTTGATTTGGCTTTTTCACCAAATCGGTGCGTCAGGTGTTCTTTTAGGTCTTTGGCGGCTTCCACTGTATTGGTGGCTACTATTTGGTTGTTCTCATCGAAGTTCCTGACTATGTGAGTCGTCTTTCCGCAGCCCGGTACTCCATTGATCCAAGATATTTGCGGTAGTTTCCAGTCCACGAGAGGTGTGTCGTCATCTGGACCACCTGTGATGGACTTAGCCAACTCCAGGATTCTGTCATCCAGCATTATTATCGTGCATCTGGCAACCACCACTACGGGGTCTCCTTTGGGAGCGAGAATTTTTTGGTGTGAGTCTCCTCGCCCTTTTGCTTCAACTGGGCCCACGAAACCTCCCACAGTGCTATTAGCAGCCATGTACCACCCTGACATTTTCCCTTTGATGACTTGGGATGTGTAGTTGTTGTATATGGCCGCCTCGGCTTCACTGAGTTCCACCTCCAGCAGCTTTTCGTTGCCTCGCTGGTAGGTCTGCATGATCTTTTTGCAGGTGGCTAAGTGAACCTCACGGGTTGCTGACACTATAGCCTGGAACTCTTGGAATGCATTCACTGCGTGGTCTCGCGGGTTTGACGCCGGTCTTTGCTTTGGTGGTATGACTTGTCCCCAGTCGGCCCTCGTTGAGCCGGAGCGAGACATTTTGGGTTTTCCTTTGTCTTCTGACTTTAGGAATTCCCTCATCGCTGTCGCCTGTCGGTCCGCGGAGGCCGACGATCCTGGGGCAAGTTGGAGCGATTTGGACTCTTTGTTTCTCGGGGAGACCAGATCTCAGATCATTTTAGACAGAGCCATTTGTGGTTTTCTCGGGCTACGCTCCCCACGGGTCTGTGAGGCTTGGGCACTTCGCCTCGCCGCCATTTTTGTTTGCAGACGCTCAGATCCACTTAGAAGGGGTTCCATGTTAGTCGGCGCCGCAGGGGGGAGAGGTGTTTTGGCCTCTGGTTTCAAGAAACCTAGGTCCTCACCCCTGTCTTCGTATACGATGACCTCGTGTGCTTGCGAGGCCATCAGGCACCCGTAGCGATCTGCTACGTCACCATTTTCGGCGCCGACTTTCATGGCATCCACAATTATCCGGCGTGGTGTGCCGTCCCTGTCCTCGCCGAGTTTTGAGAGCTGTGTGCATGCCAATGCAAAGGGGGTGTCCCCTCCCCACTCGAAGAGTTCGATCACTTTGTTTTGTGGCCGCACCAATCGGCAGGTCAAGGCACCCGGCATTTGCGTGGTGAGCGCGTCGATGGTAGCGCGCTTGATGCTCACTTGTGAAGTGCTCCCTTTAATTAGCAAGGCTAGTCCAGGCGACACCAAGCTGATGCCCATCCTTTCCATTTCGTCACTCATGAAAAGAGCCACACCTTTAACCGCAATACCCGGGACGCCGCGTGCTCCTACGTCTTGTATCAGTTCTTTAAACGCGGCGTAGTGTGTGGGTTGCAAGGGCATGGTGGGCTGGTTTCTTCTCATGAGCGGTCCCTGCACCGTCTCAGGGTGTTTTGGTTTTGATTTTGCCCGGTGTGATGTATATGAGTGTGTGAACTTGATTGTGTTATGTGTGTGATTGTGGTGATCGAAGATTCAGTGGTGTTTTGTTGTGGTTGTGGATTTGTGTCTGTCGTGGATGGTATCGCGGTCGAGCTGTTCCTTTTGGCGGCCACTTGGACGGTTTTTCTTGCGAATGCGAGGAAGGGTTCTCTTAATTCCTCTCTCTCCATGATGGTGTGGAGTGTAGACTGGTCCAGGGTAACGCTTATTTGAGTTTCTAGCGCCTGTCTACCTTGACCGAATCTTGGGCAGTCCAAGATTAGGTGGAGGACTGTTTCCTCGCATTAGGGGTCGCAGACACAAGAAGGACTGTCTTTAAGTTTGAAGCGGTGAAGGTACGCCGCGAATCCCCCGTGACCGGTCATCAACTGGGTGTCGGTGGGAGTTAGTGCCACCGTTCTTTCCACTTTGCTTGCGACCTTGACGTCTGGTAAGAATACCCTGGTTACTGACCCTGTCTCTGAGGAGTCGTAGCGCGCCTGCCACCTCGCGATGGTCTCTTCTCGTATTCGCCTTCTGACATACGATATTGGGACTCTGTCGTAGTCAGGTGCCGTTTTTTTAGTGAGGGCCGCTCTTTTGGCTAGCTCGTCCGCTCTTTCATTGCCCGGTGTACCTACGTGGGCCCTGAGCCAAAAGAATCGCACACTCCTGCCCTCTTCCTCGATTTCTCGTAAGCACTCCTTCATCTCTAGGGCCAGCGGGTGAGTCACCGATGGGCACCTAAGTAGATCGAGCGAGGATCTCGAATCACTCAAGATGTTTGCAGAGCGTTGCTTCGATTTCCTCACCATTTTAATTGCTCTTAGGAGTGCATACATCTCTGATTGAAAGACAGTGTTGTGCGGTTCAAGACGGAACGTGGAGTTTCTGGATTCCGTTCCCTGATCCCACCATGTTAGGGCAGCTCCGACTTTCCCCTCAATCTTGCTGCCGTCGGTAAATATTAGGGGGCCGACTATATGGTGTTCTTCAAGGGTTTGTGGGTCCAGACTCTCTAAGCGCACGTACTCAGTTGTTTTAAGTTGCGATGGGTGGGGGTTCTGTAGGGGTTCCACTCTACGCTCGATTTCTCGTCCTGGTGGTATGAGGTCCACGCAGTAGCCTTTTTTGATCTTAAATAAGGTGGCGGCCTCTTTGACGCGGAGGTCGAGGGGGAGCTGGCCTGATAGGATGAGTGCCGATGTTAGAGACACAGTCCTGTACGCCCTGCAGATCTTCTGGGCGAAGCCTCTCTGCAGCGAGTCTGCATAATCTTCTCGGCTGCAGGAGACCAAACGCTTGCTACGAGGACTATGGGCTCTATCACCGCCACGTATATGGTCCTTATTATTTCTCCATTTAGGCCCCAAGTCACTTTCACCGCGCATGCAAGTTGTTTATATATATCTGCAGCTTCCTTGCAGGTGGCTGACACATGCGCGTTGAATGCGAGCTTGGAGTCTATGATGAGGCCCAGCAGTTTGATCTCGGTAACTAGACTCAGCTGGGTGCCGCACATATGAATCACAGGGTCATCGTATTTGAGTTTCTTGGTGATCACCATTGCATTTGTTTTATGTGGTGCGAAACTCAACTTGTTTTCTATGCCCCATTCTTGTACGGCCGGGGGTGGTTTCCGCTGTAGTCTGTAACCCGCTGGTTTGATTAGTTTTCTATTAGCGATTACGATTGTAGAATGTCAACTTGGCTAAGGTCATAGGTATACGCGTAAGATCGATCGCTAGGCGCGTGCGCGCGAGAAGACGGACATACGAACCTTAGGCTGCCTGTCCACCGGAGCGGAGCGAGGCAGCGCAGCGGAGTAACAGAGTAATGCGGAGCGGAGTTGCAGACTATTTTTCATACGCGGGGATATGAGTACGCGACGAGTTATTTCGAGCTCTCGGCGGCAAGCGATTGATTTAGTGCTACGCGAAATGTCAGTGACAGCAGACATGTTGTCGAAACAGTTAATACGTTATTACTTTACATTACTCGAGGCAGAAGAGTTGGAGTCAGAAGAAACAAAATTACTTACCATATACCATTTGAACAATTCTATAAGGAAACATAGATTTTGGTTAAGAAATCATGTCAAACATCGTTCAGAACACAGTGAATATTTTACCTTTTTCCAAACTGCTGATGAAGAAACATTCGAAAATTCTTATAGAGTTTCAAGATGTACTTTTCATGAACTTCATTCTCTGATAGAACCATATATTCGGAAACAAGACACAAATTACAGGAAATCAATCAGTAGCTGTGAAAGATTAGCAGTGTGTTTAAAGTAAGTACACATTTAGAAATCAAAATAACTTTTATTTTACTAAAAATCATAATCCATCTCAAAGTTGGCCGCATTTTCATTGGCTCCTGTTCGCTCTAATACAGATGTGTCTATGTCCTGGATTGTTTGAATTTGTGAAGCGCTAGGAGTATCAGTACTAGTGTTGATATTAATTAGAGCACTAGGAGTATTGCTACTAGTGTTGATATTATTTGGAGCACTAGGAGTATCGATACTAGTTTCGATATCATTTGGAGCAGTAGGAGTATCGATACTAGTTTCGATATCACTTGGAGCAGTAGAAGTATCGACACTAGTGTTAACATTTTCGGGAGTAGGTGTTGATCCTGTAGAATAACCATAATTATTTGGAGAATACCAATTATTTTGAAGATTACTTTCTTCAGCTAATATTACCGCATTAAAGCAGGATTTTTTAATTTGAAGTTGTAAATAATACGGTAGTTTTTTCGTTGACGCAGCCAAATTTAAAAAAAATAAGTCTATTTCATCGTATTTATTACTGGCTGACATCATATTTTTAAGTTCTATCCGTTCTCGTTCTAACAGTTCACGGCGTTCTTGATTTTTTTTCAATAGATCTAGAATTTCATCATTCTTTCTTTTTTTGGATGTGGACGGGAGAGGCTCACGAGCTGTTGAATTATTAGGAACACCAACATAAGGAAGACTATTTGAATTTGACGGCAACAAATTGCATGAATCCCGTGAACTCTCATCAATGGTTTTTGGTGGATTTGAAGTTTCGCTTGCTGAATCGTCCAAGGGCGCAAAATTTGATGACCGGTCTCTGTTGCACACGTAAGGCAACAGAAACGACATGGCTTTCTGATATTTCCATTCTTTTTGTTGTTTTCTAGCCTGTCCACTCCGTGTTGCATTTTGTCTTTTTAAGGCATCTCGATGGTTATCTCTTAGTTGTTTCCATCGCGATTTTGCAGTTTTCACTGAAACAGTTAACATACACAATGTATTCTATGGTCTATTTATAAAAAAAATAATAGATGCACATACGTTACGTATAATTAAATAGGTTTTTTTCAGGTATTTAGCAACCGGTCAGTCATTTACAACGATGGGAGAGAATTTTAAAATTGGATTGAAAAGTGTATCGAGAATAGTTGATGATGTTTGTGATGCTTTATGGAATGTATTGCAACCTCTTGTTATGCCGCAACCAACCGAAAACGACTGGAAAGAAATCGCAAAAGATTTTGATGAATATGGCAATTTGAAAATTGTACAGGTGCTGTTGAAGGCAAGCACGTATACATCAAGGCTCCCTCGAAAACTGGGTCCTCGTTTTTCAACTACAAAAAGAGATTTTCTGTAGTATTGATGTGTTTAGCTGATGAAGAAGAAAAATCATTATGATTGATGTGGGCTCTATGGGGAGATTTTCTGACGCAGGAATTTTTGATAACAGCGTTTTCGGGAAGAGTCTAAAAGAGAAGAGATTAAATTTACCTGCGCCGGCATCATTGTATCAAGGTGGCGCAAAAATGCCGTTCGTATTCATAGGAGACGAAGTTTTCCCATTAATGGAAAATTTTATGAGGCCATACCCACGTGATAGACTAAACACAGAAAGAAAAATATTTAATTACCGATTATCTAGAGCAAGTCGCATTGTTGAGGCAACTTTCGGTGTATTGACGAGAAAATGGTACGTGTATCGTAAAGACTTCGAATGCAAAATAGAAACAGTTGACAAGGCAATAAAAGCAACATGTGTTTTGCACAATTTTTTAATTCAAAGACAACCAGATTATATACAAAATATTGAAAGTAACATGGAGCAAACATAATTATCAGTTGATGATATTACAGAAACACAACATTCTAGTAACGATGGATATGAAGTTCGCGAAATGTATTGTTCATACTTCAATAATCAGGGGAAGGTTCCATGGCAAGATTCTAGAATTTTGAAAAGAATCTCTAATCAGTAATATGGTTTAGGTATCGGATATTATTTAGGTATTCTTCTGTTAAATAAAAAAAATTATAGTTTAGTTAGCATCATATTTTAACTCGACTTGTATGGCACTGAGCATCTTTTGTTTAAATGATCGAAAAAATATATGAACATACGCCTACTAGAGGGTATTATAGAATAAAGATTTATAATATTACTTACTATGCGATATTTTTGTTTCAACGATTATTTGGTTCCACGCAGCATCTTTTGTTGTGCGCAAAAAATAGGTTTTTAGGTAAATATGTGACAAAACACAAAAACACAAAATTTTACGCAATTTTATTTTTTTGTGTACAAAACGATTATGCCGTTTGTTTTTAAATTTGGGTGCCTAAATCTTACTTTAATAAGAGTGATAAGTAATAGGCGTATGCCTATTAAGTGACCTGATTAGCTTTTTAATGTCTTCCTGTGGGGTCCGTTGCCATTCTTCAGTTAGGGCAGCTTCCAGTTGATTCAGGGTTTCTGGAATTGGATTTCGTGCTCGAACCGTACGTTTTAGCTGGTCACAGAGGTGCTCTATCGGGTTTAAGTCCGGACTATTGGCTGGCCACTGCATAACTGGAATTTCGACTTCCCTGAGATAGTCTTTAACAATTCTAGCGACGTGAGGTCGTGCGTTGTCGTGCATAAGTTGGAAATTTTCCCCAATATATCCAGCGTAAGGCATCACATGAGGCTCCAGAATGTCCGTTATGTAAGTTTCAGCATTAACAGCACGATTACGGAAAAAAACCAGCTCTGTGCGTCCCAAGTTAAAGAAATACCTCCCCAAAACATTGTAGAGCCTCCACCAAATCGGACTGTTTCTCGAATGCAACACTGAGAGTAGCGTTCTCCTAGCCTTCGCATGACGTTACGTCGTCCATCAGAGCCTACTAGAGACATTCGGCTTTCATCACTGAACAATACTGTCTCCCATTGGTCCAGTGTCCAATCGACGTGCTGCCTAGCAAATTGTAGTCTTGCTTGTCGATGGGATGCTGTGAGTTTTGGTCCTGTTGCTGGCTTGTGAGGGGTTAAGTTTTGCTCTCGAAGTCTTTTTCTTACAGTATTTTCACTCACAGACACTCCACGACTTTCTCGGAGTCTACCTTGAACGTCAACAGCCGAAAGATGTCGGTTTCTTAAAGACGTCAAACCAATAAAACGGTCATCGGTCGGGTTCGTGACACGCCCCCTGCCAGATCCTGGTCTCCGGCGATACTCCCCAGTCTCCAAGTAGCGTTTGTACACTCTTCGCACCGCTGAACGACTTAATTTTAGTGTTCTAACCACATTTCGCTGACTTAACCCCTCATGAATAAGAGCTACGACTTGAGCAGCTTCTGCTTCATTAGTATCCATTTTTTATGCTTAAACTTATTAAAATTATTGTTTCAACAAAGTTTCATACAGTTAATCAATAATAAACATCGAACCGAGATGATTCCGCGTTAAGAACTGGTAATAAACTAACCATGCACTTTGTGCACAAAGTAACGTTTTCTTATCAATACTTTAAAAATATTCCAAATATCCTCAATAACACTTACAACTCCTCCAAATCAATATCAAGTGGGTAATAAAATGTTAAATGTATGTCCCATAAGTAAAACAATCCACCTAGGTCGTCGCATAGTTAAGATAACAACTTTGTAAGTAAAAAAATACGGGTGGGTCGATTTTTTTGGCGACCAGTGTATATACGACATCCTGGAGAAAGAACGCTCCGCTTCACAGCTAGTGATCGGCATCGTTAAAAAATCTCTTTAAGATGGTATAGCAGTTTGGGAAAAGTCAGTTTGGGAGATGTCAGTGACTCTGTCTTAGACTGCAGTAAGTAAGATTTTAACTGAATGCACTCATTCACTAAATGTTCGTCTACGTCATTTGGATAATAGTCAATAATATTTCGTACACTTTCCAGATCTATATGTTCTTGATTTTTGTCTTGCAAATCCATTAAAGATTAAAAATGTTTGCTATAGGTCTCATAGGCTTTGCTTCTATTATTTAAATCCATAATCATCTTATCCAACGCAATGTTAAGCGTTTCTCTTTTAAATTTTTCTGTGCCGTTTACTGAGACTTTATCTGTAGATTTATCTGAAAATTTTGAAGTAATGCGTCCCAATCACCAATGTCTAAACCAGGGCTCTGTACTTTTTTATTAACTACATTAAATCTCTCCAAAATTTCTTCCCAAAAAACAATCACAATTGCAGTTTCTAGTTTCGTCAGTTTATTAAATAAATTTCGTGCCTCTTTTCGGAAATCAACCTTTTTATCGTCATTTTCGCCGAAACGATTGAGAATTATCTGTTTACCCATAATCTTAATTATTTCCTCATATACTGTTTTGATAAATATGATATTACAGGGTTTGGTCGCAGCTCTCGTTGTTCTATATGTTCAGGTATAAATGGGTCGAATTCTGCCAATAGCTCTAGAGCACCCATAAAATTACCATTATGTGGAGAACCAAATACTTCCTCGGAACCGGAACCTCGGTGCTTAGCCTCTTATACTCAAAAATTTTAGCACTGCAATAACCCGTTTTAGGACATTGTGATAATATTCTGTTTCTTTATTTCATTGCTCCTGAAGCTGCTTGTCTAAACAGACATATTTTCTTTTCGTGTCAACCACACTAACATTGAATTCTCATGTTAATTAGAATTTTTGTGATATTTTAAACAAAATCCTATGTGTTTCCAATCAGAAAATCCGGTTGTGTATTGAGAATGAGTTTTAGAAAAAAGTTTGCAAGTCAAACAAAAAACAGTACCAACCCTTTTTGAATAACATAACCAAGATTTTTCCAGTAATTGGCCATTTTTCATTTTTCTAGTAAAATACCTATTAAGGAAGATTTGTTTTGTTCTTTATATTTCTTCATTGAATATATATTCTTCGGATCTTTATTTTGAAAGTCAGCCATTTCATGTGAGAGGACGAAATTAATAAAATCATTATTTAGCAAATCTGGCCACAAGCCCACGTCAACGTATTTCTCAAACTCAAACTTAATATTTTCTAAATTTCTTTCCACCTCGGTATCGGTATTACCTTCCTTTTGCTGAACACCAATTTCGTTTTCAGAGGAACCAGAGGGTTGCTGGAAGTCAAGATATTGCACATTTTCATCGTTGGTAATTTTTTTCTGGTTTTGCGATTTTTTGCTTCCTTCGGTTAGATTCTCTTCGCATAAAATACCTTCCTTTACGTTTTTTAATGGATTTATAGCTATTTCATTCGCGTTTATATGTTCTCATTTAAAAAAAGTTTCAATTTTTGCGTATTTATTTCTTTCTTTTTCTCGACCAAACTGTAATTTTGGTTTTTCAGCTCCACTTTTATATTTCCTAGCAGATATATTGTAAAATAAGATATTTTTCTGAAAATAAAGAACTGGATAGAACTTTTAATTTTAATACCTACTTTGTAATGAGTGTAGCAATTCACAAATGATCATTAAATATCGAACGAGTTCGATTCATTTAGTTTTGAAAACTGAAATAAAAATAAAAAAGTCATGTTTTATAATTCTTTTTACTTACCTACTGCCTATTAAAAGCAGGCAGCATTTCTAGTTATGCTGAATACTTTCAATTTTTAGTAAATTAAAAGAAAGGTCCGGTCATTATAACTTTTAAGTTATATAGATAAATTAAAACTTAGTAAACTAAACACACGCGCTAAACACATTTCTAACAATAACAAAGTCAATTCGTTAATATTAAAAAAAAGAAAAATAACAAAATCGCGTCGGGCGATAAGCGGAGGGAAGTCCCCAGTAATAGATAATACACGGAATACACCGACCGAAAACAAGCGACAGGGAATTCCCCGTTCCGTTTGATAGATGCGCACACGGGTTGATTGATCGGATTTTTGTAATCCTAGATAAAAAATTATTGACAATATCGTCTATTGGTTTCAGTTCTGTTGGGGCCCTCTGTATTCGCGGGGCCCTGGGCTGCAGCCCAAAGCTCTGGAAAGCTCTGGCTTCTTCTAATCAATTTACTCACTGATATCAAGTTCGTAGCAACACTCGGCACACATAACACTTCCTTTACTGTGATCGACTTTTTGTTTTTTTGACGTGACTGTAACAATATCAACATCACCCGAGCATAACACAGGCATCACTGCTCCATTGGCTGCTGTAATCTCCTTTATACTCGTATTTTCTGATGTGTTCCGAATATTGTTTACATTTGAGGTTATGTGCACACTCGCGCCGGAATCCAAATACCAATCATTCTTTCCGAAGTTTTCGCTTAAGAACACGGCAGTAAACACATTATAATTGTTTGTTTTTTAATCTTGAACTTGCGTACACTTATTTTTGTAGTGCCCAATCTGTTTACAGCTATAACACTTGATGACTTTGTTTTTGCTATTACTGACATTTGACGCTACGCCATCTTTGAACGAATTTACAGTTTTAATGAACGACTTCGATTTTTGAATGACACGCTGGCGTCCTTTAGTATGTAACGCTGTTTCCGTCGAATCTTCATTTCCTTTCATGTCTAATAATTTTGATTTTACAACATCCGCCGTAATGGCGATCCCTGAATGCTCGATGGCCATTAGCATTGGAAAATATTTTTCGGGCAAACCCGCCAACATTAGACAACCAATCCATTCATCGTTCACCAAAAAACCAGTTCTTGATAATTTCTGCCCCGTTTCAATAATTTGAGTAATGTAACTTGTCATAGAATCTGAAGTTTCGAGTTTTATTTTTTTTTAAATGTATAGGCTATCGCTTGACTGTTATCACACCTGATGGAAAGTGAGATACAGTCTAAGATGGAGCGCGCTTGCCTAGAAGGTGCCTATTCACTCTGGACTTGAAGGTACCCATATTGTAGGTGGTGGTGAAAACGGAGGCCGGGAGGGTATTCCAGATCTTGGCGGTGTGTATCAGAAACGAAGAAGCAAATCGTTTCGTACGTGTCTTAAATACGTCAACGTCAACCACGTACGGGTGCAGATCCTTTCGATGCCTCGCAGTTCTTTGGTAGAAAGGTGACGGGGGAAACAAAACAAATAGATCCCGAGCACACTCGCCGAAATATATCTTGTAGAATACCGACAGACAGGCAACCTTACGACGATGTTCTAAGGTCTGGAGTCTTGTAACCAGTGTCTGGTCGCCAATGAGTCTTCTAGCACGACGATCCACTGAACCCAAAGCATCAAGCTGGTACTTACGTCGGTTACGTCGGTTGCCGTAAAGACCAGGGATCCGTCAGGCTTCAGCAGTGGAGGCAGCGATGGACGACAGAAGTTCGTTTCAACCGTCTTGGACAGAGATCAGAATGCTTTACTACCACGGGGGTAGGAAGCTAATTTGGCTGCAAGACGTCTAGTTCGGTTGAAACGAGCCTTCTTGAGAACCTTCTTGTAGGACTTGGCAGCAGAGTTAAAGGCTCTCTTCTTAGTCGCAATGTCCGGAGCTTTGGTGGTGCGTGCTGCTGCCTACGCTACAAACGCTGAGTTTTTACAGGCCTCAGCTGCGGCGCACTCAGCGTTGTACCACCTAGGGATCTTGCCATCCAGTCCAGATACGTCAGCATATGGAATAAAGAACACCATAGCCTGACATATCACTTCAGATATGGCTTGTTCGCAGCTCGACGGATCAGTGGAAGAGAAGCATATCTGCCGCCAAGGGTAGGATGCAAAAAAGTGTCGCATCTCGTCCCAGTCTGCCGACTTGTATCGCCACACCCGTCTGGTTCCAGTGGGACCAGAGTCCAGAGGGTGGAAGTTGAAGACCGACCTGATCACACAATGATCAGAAGTGCCCAAGGGAACTGCAACTAACACTGAAAACCGGTCAGGGTCGGTAGCCAGCAGAAGGTCCAGACAATTTTAGGTGTATGACCGTCCACGTCCGGCACCCGAGTTGCTTCATGTACCAGCTGAGAGAGATTAGGTATATTGCGAATTTGAGCGCCTCTCCCGGCTTGGTCGGTGCTCATCAAATCCCCCAGAAATACCATTTGAGCAGTCGGGTAACGACGTTGGACGGCATCAGCCGTCACGCTGAGATACTCAAACATCCGAGTTGTCTCCTCGTCACCACTGCGCAATCTATTGACGCAGGCGTATACAATCTGCTCCAAACTTGTATCCGACACGCCCCACATTACCGAAAAATCGGGTACCTCCAAGTTTCGGAGACGCTGGCAGCAGATGTCATTACGAGCGTACATACAGACCCCAGCACGAGGTTTGAAGTTGTGCTCGAGAGAATATCCGGGATATAATCTGGTAGATATAATCTGGTAGGTGTTTAACTCTTTGTTATGGGCCCTCTCGACACGCACCAGTTCTTTCGCGTGTCTTGAGCGCTCTTGTTCCAGATTATATTTATGGCGGTTTCTGGAGTCCGAGAGGGTGAGTACCGTTTCGTAAAGCCCCTGCAGGGAGTCATGGACGGCAACTTTTGCTTCCCTTTTCATGTTCCCAGCTATTTCCAGCGCGTCCTTCCCATTCTGCAGGAGCTCGTTTGCCACTCCCGTGACCAGGTCCATTTCGACTCCGGTGCCTCTTGTGGGTGTCGTATAAAGGAGACTTACTCTCCTGTTATACGTCGAAGCACCGGATCCCACTGACGAAGTCTCCCGGTCGTCGATTTCCTCCTTCGACGTGTCCCGGAGCTCCAGCCGGTCCTCGGGGTGGTCTACTATTTTTATTTCGGCCACGTTCGACTGTGACGGTTGTGGTGTTTTTTCAAGTGGGGATGGTGTTGGTGATTTCTCCTTTGTTGCTGCGTTCCTTTTAAGCACTGCCTGCCTTAAGGATTTTGGTCTGGCAGGGTCCGCAGCCTTGCGTGTTTTACAGACTTCGCTTTTCGATGACATATTGGAGCTTAACTTATATATGTATATTTAGAGGTATGTTGTAAGGGTGGTTTTAATGTGGGGTAGTTTTTGGGAGGATCTCCCTGAGACGGTTTAATTGAGCCGTCGCACGGAGGGTTTTGTTGAAGGGAAGGGTGGGTTCCCTGGATCCTCACCTGGCTGTGATGATGTTCAGCTTTAATCTGCTCCTCAGAGTACGACGACTGGGGGCGGAGTCTTCGTTTGAGTCGCGTCCGCAGCGGCGTCCTACGTATATAACCTCGAACACGTGTTTTTTTATGTTGCCGCGTGCAGACCGCGTGGTTTTATAGGTTATTTAGTTGTTTTATTAACCTTAATAACTCCGCCTGTTGTTATCCGATCTCGTCGTGAAGGGTGTCTGCGGATAGGTCTTCTTCCGCTCACTTCAACTATTTAAAAATCTTCGATGACACACACACTTCTTTGGAGCTATTTGCTTGGGAGTTTGATGGGTTCTCCCTCAGGAACTGCTTGGAATAGAGCGCCACAAACACTTATCCCGGTGAATCACACGTTTATGTTTCACGCGAACTTGATTTTATTATTATCGGCCCGGTTTTCGATTTTTTACGAATTTTTTCGCGGAGCCGATGTTCTTTAGACGTTGTATAGGCGAGTACTGAAACCTCGTATATTAGAGAGATGCACTGAAAATGAGAGGTGGTGCAGCCGCTGTAAACTTTCTTCTTGCTGTATTTAAAACTCATTGATTGTGGGCGTGAATAGGTATGGGGAAATGGAAGTTGTACGAGGCGCCGCATTTTGGACACCGTGACTTTTACCGCAGAGGCGGAGATGGTAGACTCAACTGGAGACCGCGGGGACGCCCGAACTCCCCTGGGAATCGCCACCGGGACCTCTCTCTGGTCGCCAACCAGCACGGTGGAAACCATCCCAGGATTTTTCGCAAGTTGGCGGGTCAGCCTTTCGTAGATGGCGAACCTACTAATTAGGCCCCCTACCAACTGCGGTCGGCCAGCGGTGCACCGTGTTTCGGATCCCGCTGCCCTCCAGATTGAGCCGCCCGGCGTCACTGTGACTATGGTCAGAACCTGTCACCAAATGCAGAGCACTACTATACAGACCCAATCCCCCATGGTAAGCTGCTGCAAACATCGCACCGGAACACGACGTGCTGCGCGACAATGTGAATCTAGCCACTTGACAAATCGCTATGGCGGTGCGGCTTTGTTCGCAGGGTGGTAATGCTAGCTACGGCCGGAGCCTCCCACCTAGAATATGTTGCTCAATTAGCACCACCCAGGGGCTACGTGTAGGGTAATGAGGGATGAAACCTGTCTTTGGTGAGACCTACGGACGTGAGCAACTTTGACCACCAGATGATGTATTGATATTAAATTTTTAATAACATAATTCTTCTCGAAAAACCGGAGTCAGCAAACATTTGTTGTAATTTCTGCCATAGTTCCTTAGTAGTGTTAGCGCTCTTAACATGTATATATAACGACGGATCTATGGTTAAAATCACCTTTCAGTTTCGGTACATTTGCAATAAACGAATTCGTACTAAAAGTATAAAAGTATATACAGTACCATTTCTGCTAACTACTGAGACTATAACTTTACAACTTTTTACTGACTCTAAAGTTAATCCAAATGGGTCTGTGCCTTTAACCTATTAGTAAGAAAATAAAACACGTTACTTCAACGGTGACTATCAAAGAACTAACCTATTTATTTTGTACAGATTATAAACATATATTATTAAATTGAGTGTTTACACACTTAGTACATTATATGGTTAATAGATGGCGTTAATGGTTTCATTTGATGTATTAATTTTAACACTAATTTATAGGACCTACCTCCACATGTTTTTGGATTAGTGGCACCAACATTTCTGCAGATCTATCATTATCGGGACACACTTCTAATCTTAGGCCCGTATTACAGAACGACACTCAGTCGTGAATCTAGTTTTAAAACTAAGTAAGTTTAAAACTAAGTACAGCTTTTATTTTAGAATGACATTTAAAACGAGATTCATTAATCACCACTCAGCTGAGTAGTTTCTAATTTTTGAATCATTCTTGATATCAGATCATGACTCAAGCAACGATTTGATCTGAGTTTACGTAAAAGCTGTCAAGAGCACTCTTGAGAATAGATTACAGAAAGTGACTCGTTAATGTCAAACGTAATAATGAATATTTTCGAAGATATCGAATACAATGACAATATATTTTTAAATAGAAGAGACGATATTCCACTAAAATACTCACGAGATGCTGAAGATCCATACGCAGTAGACATAAGAAAGTTTGAAGTTGGATATAGATTTTCGCAAGAAACAGTAAAAAACTATATTTTACCGTTGATTCTTGCCGATCTGCAGAAATTAAACAGACGCGGGCTACCGTTAGCACCAGAATTGCAAATTTTGTTATGTCTTCGGTTTTATGCTACAGCATCTTACCAGGTAACTATCCAGGTAGCTCGTAGGTAGCTGTTCTATTGTTAATATAAATCCGAAATTCAAGCCATGTAATCGGTGATGTTTATTTTTGTTGCGTTTTCATCTAACAGAACTGTATATTTTTACAGATCATACGTAGTGACCTATTAAATATTAGCTAACCCGCAGTGTCAAATATTGTTACCAACATATCAAAGCTAGTGGCATGTGCCTTATTATTTAATATAGCACATCAAATTAATGACGAGACACCAACAGAAGAGGAAGGTCTCACGGAGGACTTATGACCCTGAACTCTTGGAGTCCCAAGAGGATTTACAAAACAATATTGGTGGCTCAGCTGATGGATTTGCAATTCGAGAATCCATTATACTCAATCAATATGCACCATAAAAGCTTAAAGACTCATACCCAATCTACTGACTGATTACTAACCACCTACCTACATGTTGTATATTGCTATTTCTTGTACTCTTTTTACCTTTTTTTTCCTTTGTTAATTATTTAATATCTTAATTTAAATTTGTATGTAATGTCGTCAGCACATAGCTTTTTTAGTTTTATTTCATGATTGTTATGATCTCGTCGTCGAAGTACAACTAAAAAGGCGATGTGCTGACGCGACACATAAGCAATAAAAATATTTTTTACTTATAATACGTATTTAATTTTACCTTACAATTAAAAAATTACAAAAATTAAAAAAATAAGTGCCGACTGCATGACTGGACTGAAATATCAGAGAGATTATTTTTTTCTCCTACTGAAAATACCAATATAAAAATTTACTGGTCTTTGTGTACGGACTCTGCCCTGGCTTTGGCTTCCTTTAGTTTTTCTTTTAAAATATTTTTCTCTAGTTCGTGGATTTCTTTCTTATGTTTTAATGAAATTGCATGGATCTCATCTGCTCTCCTTTCTCTGTTAATGTGCTCTTGTTTTAAAATTTGGACTTAGTTTTTTTTCATTGGATGAATATTCAAAGGATGTGGAAGACTGTGGTTGGTTAGGCTGCATTATATGATTTTCGGCATCTTAAATTGTGGATGGTGGAGGCTGGACTATTATTGACGGTGATGCATTTGATTGTAAAATGATAGAAGGGCTTGCAGATTCAATATTGATGGAGGTAAATTTGTAGAGGCAGGGATATCTGTTAATAGATAATAAAGAAAAAAACAATCAAACAAACTGGCACTAAGGAATTATAAAATAAAACTACATTGAGCATCAAATTTATTAGGCACCTGTCGAGTCAGAATCAATAGCATTTTGTACTTCCAATAGGAGAGTTGGTACTATTTCTGAAATGTTTTGATCAATTTCGGCATCAGGACAAGGACCACCACCACCAGTGGCCAATCGGTATTGTCTTTCCCTTGTAAAAGCATCTCTCTGACGAGTTTTGAGATTGGTCCAAAGGCGGCGCAATTGTTCGCCTGATGCCTGAAATACAGTAATTTCATATAATATTCAAACCGAACACCTATTATTCTTTGTTACACGCTCACATATTTTAAGAAATAGCTTGTCGTTTTTACACATATTCAGTTTTTTTTTTTCAAGTCAGTGTTTCAATCCGACAACATGAGCAACATAAATACTTTATTCTCTACGTAATATTTATATTGCTTAGGGTCAATTCACACGTACCACAACCACACTACGTCGCAGCGACAAAATGTGGTCAAGCTGTGGTTACGTGTGAATAGTGTCGCAGCGGCTTTTTGCAGTTGCGTTGTGGTACCGACAAAATGTCGATGTGGTTGCGTTGTCGCTGTCGTTGCGATGTGGTAACCACGTGATCATGTGCAGTTATACTCCAGCTTTAGTAGAGGTAACACGGCTTGACTGAACGTAGTCATGGAGGAAAGATTGTTGTTGCTATCCTTGTTATGGCTTTTATTAATAAGAAGAAGACGACGAAATCAGCGTATTCGTCGAAATAGAATTTATTGGGTACATCCTTTATTGGAAAACAAAAGTCAAAGCCAATTCCGTACTGATTATCCTAAACTTCGAAGGTTCAAGATGAAATTATATAAAAAATTTAGAATGAGCAAGAATACATTTGACTACTTGTTAAACGAACTGAATAGTGAGTTGCAAAAAAAAGACACGGCCATGAGAAAAAGCATACCATCTCTTAAACGTCTGGCAATGACATTGAGGTGAGTAATTGTTTTTATATTTAAATATTTTTAAGTGCTTAGAAAATATAATTAGTTCCATCTACCGGGACAGACTCACCGGGCTGATGAAATTAATTTATAAAATATAAAATACAGATGCAAATTAAGAGGCCGTACCTACCTGGTTTTGCTCGCGGCACTAGCGCCACTTTCATTAAAAATAATGTATCTTTGTGTATCGTTGTGTCAATGTATGCGGGCAAAACCATGTACGGCCTCTTAATTCATTAACAATAAAAAGTAAGATTATGATTGTGGGCACGTTTCATATAGTTTCCTATTATTACAACAGTATGCATGTACAGTTAGCGTCATATCGACCTACCCTTATCTGTAAAATTTCTGCAACTGAATTTTAAACGTATAGAGATCAACATCAGCTGTGGTTTTTTCACTTTCGTAGGTCAATATGTTGCTGACTGTACGTTACGCACATGCCACGTATCCGGTCTGCTCAGGCCTTTATTATTACCTAACTGTGGTAGGGGGGATAGAAAGCGAAAACAAAGAGCATACTTAATATATTTTTATTTATTTTGTCATTCAAAAATCAACAGAGGTAGGTAATTAATCTCCGAAAATATCCGTTATAATCGGATCATTATAGTTTGAAGCCTGAGAAGAAACGCTGAGTGGAGATGCTGGCACTGAAACATCTCTTGGTGTGGATGTAGTACGCAAATTGCGAAGCTGTGGACCGCCTGTTTCCATATCCGGCCGATACCCAGACGTTGATGGTCGCTCGTACGGTTGGTACGCTGGTGTCGTATACCCCTGTCCATATTCACTGTAATTATCATTACGTGTAGGTGTGTGATATTTTTGAATAACATTCAATATTTCTATCTGAGCATTCAGTTTCCAATCATCGCGAATGGTTTTAAATCTATCGTATAAAGATAGCAAAAAATGCATATCACTGTCACAGGACTTGTCAGGTTCCTGTGTACGAGTATGTGCAGTTACTTGATCGCTCAAATGACTTGTTATTTTTTTTATTAGCCCATATTCTGCATCATCTTTTTTTCTTTGGATATATTTTGGTCTCTTCCAAACTTCAGAGTCACTCGTTTCAGTAGTATTATCGTCTTCATTATCGATTTGTTCAATGTCATCGTTTTTGTTTTGTACTGGTAGAGACGATGTTGTATTACGATTTTCAGACAATGGCTTTAAAAATAATAATTGACTAAAGTAGTAGTATCTCTTCGTACTACCTGCTGAACCGCTTCTTTGTGAATTTTGTTTTTTAAGGTCTCTGTTGAAAGAGTTATTTGTTATAAAGTTGTGCTCCAACGAAAGTAATTTTTTTTTTTCAAATTTGGTTCTAATTTTTGGGATTTTGTTGTTGGTTTTTGTTTATTTCGTTTGTTGATTGCTTTTGAATAATTTTGGTGTGTACTATAGATTTCGAAGTTAATGAAATTGTTGTCAAGTCCGAAATAATAATACTAAAATTTACATTGTAATGCTGTCAGTCTGTCTAAATCCAAATAAAAGAAAAGATACACTCAAGGCACAGACATGGTGGGGATATTTTGGAAAAAAATATTGTCAACGTCAATATATTATCAAGGCCTAGCTTCAGTGATTTAGCAAGAATGTCTATTGTTTTTAAAAAATAAATCATCGGAGTCCTTAATATTTTATTTAGGTTATGGATGCTAAATGAGTGAATTATTTTATTAATTTTATATTTTGTCATAAATTGCGTTATTTGTGTATATATTGGAATTAATGGTGTGTCATAAAGGAAAGAGACAGCAGGATTTTTTATTAAATCTCAAATATAACAGGCATAACAACATTAATAAAATTTAATTTTTATTTGAAATGGGTTACAGGCAATTGTTTCATTCTCAATTGGTTTTTCTTCAATAGTCTTCGATACACAAACATTTAACCCTTAACTTGGCAGAATTTTATTTTTTCGAATATAAAAATAATATTCATAGCACTTAACTTTAATGACCCAAGGGGTCTAGAAAAAAAATTAAAAAAATATTCAAACTACCCCTTTAAAAAAACCACCCGTATCTTGTGGGATACATTGCCAAGGGCATTGATAAATATATTATGCTATCAATGTATCTCTACAGATACATTGCCAAATTATCCAAGACTTGATTATATAATAATTTATATGAAAATAAATATAAAAAACACGTTAATAATCAGTAGTTTGTACTATTTATTTAATAACAAAAATGGAACTTCAATGAAAAAATACAAAATCAGATTAATTTTAGACATTCATATTATGGAAATTGAAAAAACAGTTCCTATCCGGTAAAAGACACAGCCTCATACCACATTTGATGCACATAACAGTAGTCTGACCTTTGATACATAGTTTTCATCGTCCTTTGGACCCAAAAGTAGGAAAATGATTGTATCCATCATATTTAACGTCCGCAGTTGGCCTTACGGTACAGGGTGTTTTTATAATCTTTTTTGGTACTGGTGGTACAGAATCATAGTTTTTGAATGGCTGCTGTCTCCCAGAATGTAAGAGCCCTTGTATAATATGATGTCGAAACTTCTTTAAACTCAGTCGTTTTATGTAATTCACGCCAATATGTCTGCGATACAAAATCCAGCTATTGTTCACGCACATATCTAACATTTGAGAAAATATCGGTAAATACCATCGGTGGCTTTTCATCTCCGTTCTGTACAAAGCCACTAACATATCTGCAAGGTCGACTCCTCCCATATGTGCGTTGTAGTGCATTATTATATTGGGACAGGGGACAGCAGCTCTCTGTTTTAAATCCTTGTTGCCACAGTAACCACTTTGTTGTCATGCCATTTGACAATACAGACTTTGTTTGTATTGCATACTACTTGTGAATAAGATCCGCGGCCTTTTTTTTTTTGAGGGCTTTATCAGGTATAATCTTTTGTTCTGCACCACGTAGTCTATTTGACCTTATGGTGCCTAAGGAGAATATACCCATATTATATCGGAGCATATGTATTAGCTCTAGACTGGTGAAAAAATTGTCAAAGTACACAACTGAACATGCTGGATCAGGAATAGTTTTACATAGTGAGAAGACGACTTTTGCCCCAAAGCCCAAACTCATTTCTTCTGGTGAAAATAGGTGGTATCTGAAAGTGTCTTCACCTCCATATACGAGAAAATCATAAATGAAGCCCGAAACGCCAGCTCTAACAAATATTTTGTACCCCTATTTGCGAGGCTTGCTCTTTATGTATTGTTTTCGTTTACCGGCTTTTTTGCCCTTATATGGCACCATCATTTCATCAATGCTGAACCTGGTTTCATGAGGAACTCTCAAAAAGTTGGCACGTACTTTTTCAATGAGTGGCCTAACTTTAAAATACCGATCACCGTCATCAAGCAGATTGTCGTTGAAGTGGATGTACCGTCGTATCTGTTGAAATTTTTTGAGTGTCATTACATCAGCTATTTGTGAAAATCTGAATTCCTGACACCAATAGTCAGTGTAGGCCGGCATATTCACGATTCCCATTATCAAATTTATTGCAATAAAATCTTTGATGTCTTGTGTTGAAAAATTAAGAGAACGACCAATTGTTTGAGTTGAGTATAAATTGCTTTGCTCTGTAATCATGTTAAGGATGCCATCATCAAAGAAGTATTGAAAATATTCTAGTGGTGTTTTTATGGTATCTGAAGGTAACTGTTTATCGTGTATTTCGGCGTTATGTTCAAATTTCTTGTTATTCCAATGGAATTTCAGTTGCTTTCTTTGTATAGGTGCAAGGCGCCTTACAGCTAGCCGTGGCTGTTTTGAGCGTGTATTTATATTTGACGGCGATGGTGAGGCTGCTACTATTGCTGGCGATGACTCTGGTGTTTCAGGCATTATTCGGTTAAATCTAGGCTTTTTATTTCGAATAACATTTACAATGGCAGTTGGTGAAGGAGGTATGACCGAGTGAAGAGAATCTTGAGTTGAAGAATCCAAAGAAATACTGTCAGACGCTGGTTTCATTGATACTGTAGGGCAGGAAGTGAGGTTGTTTTCATCGTCAGAAAGTATGTGAAGATTTTCAAGAGAAGAAGGAAGCGAAGGAGCAGATGAAGATTCAGTACTATCGCGTTTTTGAAGATTAAAATTCTCGACTTCACTACTAGAATCCGAACTTTCTTCATCATTTGATGACTGACTGTGTTTTGGCACCAATGTGAGTATTTTGCTAGCTCTTGAAAGCATATGGACCTACAATTAATATACAACCTTGGCCAAAAGTATTAGGCACCCCAATTTTAGCCTTAAAATAATGAATAAAAACAATCTCTTAGTTCTAAACATATTTATTACTGTTTAATTATTACAAAAGGAATATAAAAAACTTAAAACCTAGTTGGTCCACCCTTGGATTTGATTACAGCACTGATTCTGTCGGGCATACTGCGTACAAGATCAGTACATTCCTGCCTTGTGATGGCATGCCATTCCTGCACTAACGCATTTTCTAAAGCCGTTTTTGATGTGATGTTGTGCTCTTTGATCTTCCGCTTTAAAAAGCTCCGAAGATGCTCAATTGGATTGAGATCTGGGGACTGGGCAGGCCAATCAAGTAGGTAGATGTTATTTTCTGCAAACCAACGCGTCGTAGTCGCCGACTTATGACAAGGTGCGTTGTCTTGCTGGAATACGACTCTGTCTAAGTTGGTGTCACCGTAAATACTCGTTAGCGAAGGCTTAAGTGCAGTTTCTAGTACTTTTATGTACTTTTCGCTGTTCATGCGACCTTCGCAAACAAACATTTCTCTAACACCATCAGCTGCCATGCAGCCCCAGATCATTATGCTGCCTCCTTCGTGCTTTACAGTGGGTACGACGCAGTCTGGATGGTATTCTTCCCCGACACGTCGCCTCACGAAGGTGACACCTGGTGTTCCAAATACCTGTAGGCGAAAGAAAAAAAGTGTTTTTTTAAATGATCTTAACTTTCACGATTGAAGTGAAAAAAATAAGTGATCATTCTTATTTATAACAAAAGCAGTAAAATAGGCTTACCTCAAAGTTTGACCACTCCAGACCATTCGTCAGACAAGGCAGCAGCAAGCTCCGAGGAAGTTTTCTTCCGATTTTTTATTGACTCGCGTACTAATTTTCTATCTTCGCGCTTCGTAGTTATTCGTTTTCTGCCTGTTCTGGGTTTATTAGAGTGAGAACCAGTCTGGGCAAATCGTTTTATTGCAGATTGCACCGCGCGACGCGAACATTCCACCAATTTGGTGATTTCCTTTTGCGACTTCCCGTTTTCATGGAGCAGTTGTATTTTTATACGATTTTCTAAAGAAATTTTACTTCTTTTCGGCATTTTTGAGTAAATTAGGAGTCAACGTAATCGCGTAAATGGAAATTGCAGCTTGTTCACTTGCATAGATAATACACTATATACCGGAGATAGATGTGCCACTCGTGTTTTAAATGTTGTAAAATCAGTGTACCCAGGCTAAGAGATGGCGCTGTATTTATTTTTTTCGCCCATTGCGTACTCGTCGCTAGATGGCGCTTATCATGTTCAAATTGTTGGTAGGTATTTGATTGCATATTGATTAATATAATTTGTTATTTATTTGTGGATGGAAATTTTTATTCGTGTATTGTGTTCGAAGGTTACCTTTATAATAAGACTAGGCATACCATGTTAACAACACGATAGTCGAGTCTTGTTATAATAAGCACAGATTATAATACTATAATAAGTAACTTTTGAATAGAAACATACACAAGATTTGCCTAATCCACAAATTATATAACGAACTACAAATTAAAATGAAATCAATGCAACAAAATATATTTATAAATAAATTAAACTAGATTCTATAACGATATCTTCCAATGCAAAATGTTAAAAAAGTGATTCTTAGATACCTATAAATGAAACGAAATTAAATATATTTATACGAAAAGTTTATTTCTTTCTATTATGTTTAATATAATAATTTAATGCTTGTATTTTAGTTGCATTATTTTTACAGATATTTGTTTTGCCTTTCAGTAATCTGTTGACATTAGTGCACCAGCTACCTATAATAATATTGATTATTGTATCCATTACAAAATTTTGTACATCTCTTTTATGAGTTACACAGGAGAATGGTGACAAATCACAAAATACATTTGCAATTTCCTTTATTGTACCTTTTAAACATTTCTGCTGTGGTTCTTCATTTAGTCGTGTTTGGATTATAATGCAAACATCATCTACAAACTGGCACAATGCCTCCGACGGATAATTTAGTGATCTTTTTGTTATATCTCTTTCTAGAATGTAATCTTTATTACTCGGAGGCACTGTGCTTACTAAATGGCAAGTATGGCATTTTTTACAAATTTTTTGAATAGTTTTTTTATTATATAGCCAGTAACATATTTTTTTGCCTCTTTACTGGTAGTGTTATTATTAATTAATTCTGTTTCAGATGTTTGCATGAAACAATTTATTACGGAATCCACATTAACAATATCAGTCGGTTGTTGGCTTCCTCTTTTTTCTTTATAATTTAGCAATGTTTTTAAAGGTTTAAACAATGCCTTATTGTCATCTTGCTCGCAGTTTGCTCCAACTGAATGTGGTGAAGTTAAATTATTAATGAGCAATGTTTTAAACGCACCTATAAACTGCGAGCAAGTTGGAGACGTGTTACGCACACCATTGCTCCTTATATTGCAGAAAAAAAATTCTAATGGATCCTGGTTTATATTTCTTGTCAACAGACTACTTACTCCATGTGTTTCATTTAAATATTTAAACATTTCTTTATACACATTAATGTTCGAAATCCAATTTTTAAGAGATGGGACTTGTTCATATTTTGTTGAAATAGTCCCATCTCTTAACTTTTTCTCAATTTTAAACTGCATTGACCTTAATATGGGCAGTGAGTCATTCCACAGTTTAAAATGAGGCGAGTTCTTTTTTAGCGCACTCTTGTATATTTTTTCGGAGTTCTGGTAGCTGTGACCGTTGAATGAGTCAAAAAGTTTGTCCATCAGATGTAAAAAGTCTGCTGTATCGAGGCACTCTTTAGGAAGAATATCATGATCTGAAAAGAAATAAACAATGATCACAAGTTAGTAATTGTGATTGTGGTTGCAAAGCAATGTAAATTTTAAACTAAGTTAAATTTGCTCTCTGTTAGATCTGATCTGTCTGTACACGATTTTCTTCTTTTCTGAACAAATTTTATTCAGGGTTTAAGTATATCGTTTATGATAATTTTGCAAATAGATTGGTGCAAACCCAGAGGGGGTGGCATAGTATTTGTAAAAATAGTACAATAGTTCATATTATAATATTGATAACTGACTTAACATTTTTTATTTTTTTCAAAGTGGTCCCACCCACTCACATAAAAGTTAGACACACCAACTAGTTGGTAAAACTGGAAAAATAATATGATGTAATTTGAAGCTTCGTAATATTATGATTACTGCTAAAATAAAAGCTATTAATATTTACTGGCTAAATATCTCATTGTTGCAGACACTCTCTGACTGAATATTTGGGCTGCATTCTTCACTTTCATTTTAGGAATTTTGTCTTTTATAACATGACTTTCAGTCAGTTTATTCAATAATCTTACGTCGTCTTCTCCTGGATCAGCGTCCAGTAGCATTTTCAAATGTTCCCATTTGGCAATTTTGACTACCCCATTCTGAACAAATCTTAAATCCTTTGTAAGGAGATTATTCCTTAAACCTTTAAGGAGGTGCGGAGGGTCAAATATAGGGAATATTTTATTTTCATTATATTCAAATCCTAAACTTTTGTATTCCTTCCCTTCTGCTAAATATTTTCTATTTGTGTCGCTTATGAGACTATTTATTACATTCCTATTTGTGGACGATTGGTCACAAACTGTGGCAATAACTGTCAAACCAGTGCTTTGTACAGCGTTTATTGCTTGTTGAACCAGCTTTTTTAAATCTGAACTCTTTGTTGCACTCTGTCAAAGATAAGTGTGCATAATTTCTTTTCTGCAGGTAATTTTTTGACTGTCTTTTTTAGGTTTTTAATGATAGAGTCATTGATTCCAGGTCTAATAATGACCATACTTAATAGTCTTTGCAACAGTTTATATGCTTTTTGACTCTGCTTATATATTGTAAGGCACAAAATTTTTTCCTCAGTAGAATATCTCCTTCCTTTAGGTTTTATTGAAGCCTTTTTTAATTGCATTTTTGTAAAAATGGCAGCAGGTTCAGGCAGTTCTTCAACAGCTTTCAAAAAGCTTTATTTTGTGACAGCTTTGCAGCTTGTTGTACTTTTTGGTTTAGGGTTTTGCATTTTTCCCTCAATTTTAAAAGTTTGACTTTCAAATGTATATTTTCTTTTGCATATTTATTTTTGATGGCAATAGATTTCGTACCTGAAACAAGAGCAATAATTTCTTAATTGTCCAGTATACACAGCGTTGGTATCGTTTATAGCAGATATAAATTCAATAAAACAAGCTCAATCCTTTAAAAATTAAGAGGACAGTAAAGAACACAATGAACACGAAACACCCACGAACGAAAAGAAAAATTTTGGACGATTTGAAAGATAACTGTGATAACGAATCGTTTTACGTTTTTCGTTTCACTCAGTACGTTCCGTTTCAGAACTGAGTAAGTGAAAATTATTTTTGTGGTATCAATAATATTTTATTTTACTAATTACTTAAATTAGAAATAATAAGTTATATATTACATTGAATATTATGTAAATACGTTTTAGTTTATTAATCCATATTTATTTTTCTAATAGCAGTAGCTCCATCTATCTTGCATGTATGTAGAATAATGAAAATTACACCGTACCCAATAAAATAGATGGCAGCACTTTCAACGTAAATTAAAATTTATTTCAATGTATGGAAGCTGCACCCCCCTGGTCAGGAGTCGTAATAGAGTTAAGCTGGCGATAGTCATTGCAAACTCGGGTGCTGCCATCTTTGTAATTATTACGACAGGAACAGACCGGGGCGATGAACATGGTTCGATGATACCTTTTTCTAGCATATCCTTGACTTCCTTCTTTAAGAGTTCAGCCTTCATGGGGGACAACCTGTAAGGTGCGACCGAAGTGGGTTTGTGATCCCCTGTGTCTATCGTATGCTCGATTCCTACTGCAGGATGTCCGTTAGGCCTAAATACAGCCTCATTAGACTGTAGAAACCTCTCTAACTCTTTTACGTCTACCGATGCTATATCTGAGGTAGGAAATAGTGTTGAATCCACGTCAGAGCCATCATACTCATCTATATTACGTATGGCGTCTTGATAGAGGGTACCCATGATAGGTGAGTAACCATCAAAGAGTTCACTACATCGTTTCTTTTTAGGTGGAGTGAAACTAATTGGTATCAACGGTCCGTAGCATCTCGCAAATTCATTTTCAGTAGTACTTGCTTCTGGACGAGAAGGTGACATCATGACTTCCTTTCTGAGAGACGATAGTCCTACGTCATTTTTAAATTTAATGAAGCTCTCTTCATAGAGTTCAAAAATTTCCTCAAGTTTCTCGATGAAATGCCAAGTGCTTTGAGGTAAGTTCAGGACGATATGAGCATCTTGAATAAATCCAACCCCAAGCAATGTACGATGGTCTCGAGATTCCGGTAGTACCATAAATGTTGTAATTACAGTACGTTCATTAACCTTCACCGGGACTTTGGTTACAAGTACCCTTTGCTTTTTCAGTATGCCATCCGCCAGTGTCAAACCAATTTCCAGTTGTTGAAAACGGTATTCTTTACGTTTAAGACTACTGTATAACTCGTAGGAGGCTATGCTGCTCTTTGCGCAACTATCAATAAATGCCGTCCCAGGAATACCGTCTATCTCAATAAAAATGATTGGTCGGTCTCTAGCATCTGTGGTCGTATCAACGGCACAAAATCCAACTTCCTTCACAGTTGGTCGCGTCTTTGTTTGATGACAATTCACACAGTTACTTCTAACAACACCTGGAGCACCACACCCGTAACAGCTAAACTTGGGGATAGAAGGTGAAGGAGCTTGAGTAGCCAAATTCGCTGTCTTCATGTCATTCATTTCAGATTCTTTAGTTGGTCTACTTTCGACATTCATCTTTTTTCTACAATTTTCAATACTGTTTCCTAAGTTTTTACAGAACTTGCACCTCTTCTTCGTAGCAGCAGTTTGAGGCTTAAAAATATTCTCGCTTGAATTATTTGGTTGCATCTTCTCTTTGTTGCCCTTTTCTTGAAGTAGCTGCTCTGTAGCACGTGCAGCTTTTAACAGCTGATCAAAGTTATTTATACTAGAACGTGGTATCTTCTCGCGAATTTGCAAGTGCAGCAATCCATAAATCATGTCCAACTGCTGTACTTCATTGTGAATTGGAGGTGGAAGTTGTGAAAACAACAGTCTTTTATGCCGAATGAACGATTCCGTGGAATCATTGGATCCTTGCTTGTTTTGAATGATCTCTGTATAAATCAGGTACGCTTCTCTCATAGGAGCGAAGCTATCGCGAATTCTTATCAGGAACTCCGCCCAAGAAGTAACTCCATTTTTCACTCCATGCCACCAAATTCCTGCCTCGTCTTTGAGTAATAATGGTAATTCTTCTAAGGCATTTTTATCAGAAATATTCTCTGCACGCTTAAAGATATTTACTGCGGCCAGAAAAGCTTCAACCGTCTCAGAGCTTTTTCGTCCATCGTACGTGTAATTACATGTCGTAAATGAACCAGACCGAGAACTTTTGCTCGATGAAGATAATGTTGACAAGAGTTGTTCAAATTGCTCATTCGAAAAGGTCGCCATCTTGCCTTTTTTCTTCTTTACACGGATTGTAGTTGTACGTCCACTTCTGGTAGTAAGGAACGTCGGACTTGCTAACGTGCGTCGTCCTAATGTATTACGCAGAGATTCAAAGAGTTCCTCTTTTCTCATCAAAACCGGTCTTATTTATTGTTCTCTCGTTCTTTGCGTACTTATTGTTGCATCGATCGAGGCCACTAGTTGGAGCGCCAATGTAATGGAGTGATGTCTGGTGGAGGATACTCTTTGGAAAAACAAGACTAATTGCTCTTACAAATGCGGTTTATTTTCCATCGTACGGGTGGTTACACTTAACAAATAGGCGAATGCACTTCTAAGTACGGAGCCAGCAGACTATCCCACCAGGTGGAAGTAGCCGGTAGCACTCGTATTTAGAAGCGAATATTTTCTTAGAAAGCCTTCAAATAATGTCCCAGCAGGTGTGGAAGCACTATCTTGCAGCTATCAAGATCCCTAAGACTCGATACAAGTATTTAAACACACCGAGCAGGTAATTATTCGTGAGCGAATCTTGCCAGCGCGTTTCAGCTTTGGTCGCGTATCGTAAAGCACCATCTAGTGATGAAAGGTTTAACTAAGTTCTATGGTTGGGTTTGAGATGGCGCTAGTTTCTTTGTTATAATGTTTATTAAATGCTAAATAATTTGAATATTGTTATAATAAATTGTTTCTTAAATATTCAGTCTTGTTTTATAAATGCTCTGTCTTTTCTTATCTCTGTCTTGTCTTTATCTTTGACAGCAGAGTGGTTCAAAGCATTGTGTCTTGAAGCAACGAAGTCTTGTGTCGGAGTTCACAAAGGGCTTCAAAAGTTAATTTGTCTAACCGAAATTGCTGCACAAATAAAGTTGCTGGCATTTCGCGTATTGTTTCCATGCACTACGATGAATGTCTCTTTTTCGGCGCCTAACACTTCTTCATTATGAGCACACCACAACATATTTAAAGTATGCATTTTAAAAGGTAATATTAGTCCAAAAATATTTTTAATAAACAAAACATTTCTCGGTCATCATATACGACGCCATTTTTTAGCGTTAACGAAACGATTACATTCCATTCTATCACTTTGAACGATTGTCAACTTGTCTACGACTTTTCTATTTGTTTGTTTTGACCACGTGACTTAACGTTGAGATGACGTCATGCCCATACATTTGATTTGTTTTCGATTAGCGATTACGATTGTAGAATGTCAACTTGGCTAAGGCCAAGGTTTGTAGCCTTTTAGCCACTGCATTTTTTTTGCCACACTTCGCCCAGTGTCAGAGACTCGTCAACAGATGAGCACATGCTCTACCATGAATGTGAACGAGCATAACGCGTCATGCATTGTGATAAACGAATCTTTTCCTGTAGCATAGTTAGATTATCAGGTATCGGATTACGCCAGAATTGTGCGAGCGCTAAACGTCGTTCTGCTACAGACTTGGAAAGGTTTTGATTCCAATAAGGCTTCGGTGTAAACTTATGTATGTATAATGTAAGGAATATAGACGTCGCCTGCCAGATACATGATATCTATAAAACTATCGTATAATAAAGCATTTATGATTTGGTTTCCCCTAGTATCGCGTCTGTTTGAGCAATTTGTGTGATGCCCGTTGAAATCACCCAGTAATAGCGACTTTTTATTAAAACTAGCGAAAAGATATTCCGAATCATCTTGACTGGTGTGAGCAGACGGAGGACAATAAAGAGAGATTATATTTTCGATATCGCTGTAATTGTACAATTTAACTACCAAAACTTCTATAGCTGAATTACGAAGCTGAAACTCGAATAGTTGGGATTTTATTGACTTATGTGTTAATACGGCAACCCCTCTATATGAATCTGTCCTGTCATGTCTGTAAATATTATAATCTGTTATTTTTATATTGCTCTTAAGTTCTAGCCATGTTTCACATAGTACTGCAACGTGGATTTTTTCTTGAAGCAAGATATTTTCTAACGCAATTAACTTAGACCTTAAACTCTGACAATTCTATTGAATTAAATTACGTTTTATAATATTTTTTTATACTTATCCATCATCATTGACATTCAAATACTCGATAAAAGCTCTGAGGATTGGCCAATCTTTCAAATTATCCACTACTGACAATATAAACCACTCAATGCAACATTTAATAATACCAATAACTTTCGCTTTAATTGTAACTTTCATAAATATGATTTCCTTCACTCTCCCTTATAATTGTGCCACATCAAAGTCTCTTTTTTCTTCATTTAGTTTAGCTTCATTCTCTTCTTCTGTAGTACTACATTGTATATAATCAGTACCTTTGCGTGGTCTCGTTGTATAATTCTTGGCCTGTTTATCTTTACCTCTGCTTTTCTTTTTGGTGACATCAGAATAAGAAACACTGTTTCGAGCTTCATATGATAACCTCACATGTATTCGTCGCCGCCGTATTTAAAGCGGGAAATTCCTCGTCAATAATAATTTCCTCGTTGTCTGTCCTTTTCTTGGATTGGTACGTTCGGCTGTACATACATCTCAAGAGCTTTACGATATGTGCAGTTAAACTAAGCCATTTAGTCCCTTAGTTTTTTTTCTTTTAAGAATACAGGGCACATTATTTTTAGATAAAGCCATTTGCTTTCCTGAACAATTAATGCATTTAAATTCTACCGACTCACGATTCGCGTGATTTTTACCGCAATTAGGGCACACTATTTTCGAAGAAGGACATTTTTTGATTGTGTGACCATACTTCCAACAACGGGAACACTGTGAGACGGGGAATTTATCAACTTTTATTTTCATATCATCAACATTTATATAAGCCGGAAAAAAGACCCCTTGATACACAAACGCACAGTTTCACTTGGTATCCAACCATATTCATTTAAATTCCGCCGATTGAGACAGGTCACGGCAACTAATTGAGCACTGCGAGGTCAGGTAATTTTACTTAAAATTTCATCATCGGTTATATCTAAGTCAATATTCTTTATAATCCCGTGTGAATATTTTTTTTCTAAAGCTTTTTGTATTCGCCAATTCATATTTTTTAAATTCTTGACATCTTTCCAATTTCTCCGCACTAACTTCACTACCTAAATCTACTCTGACTTTATAAGGGTTTAGGTATTTAACTCTGATTATGTTAATAATATTATGTTCTTTAAACATCTTCGCCAAGGAAAACTGTTTTGGCAATTTTTTGTTACACCTTATATACATTTCCACTTTATCATCTTCTTTCAGTCATTTTTCTCTTTGCCCAACAGTGGTCCAATCTCCTTCACTATCCTCTCTCATTCTCTTACTCAAACGATCATTTCCCTGCAGTTGTTCCAATTCAGCCATATCGGTATTACTTAATGATTCGCTTGATATTGTTATTACGCAGTAGTTTACGCGCCACACAGGTAGTTAGGCGGCGATCGAGGAGCGTACCTCGACCGCCGGTAAACAAAAAGGCCGATCGTAAACAAGTAATTAGACACGACGTTCTCGTACGAGTGCCGCGATGAGACTCCAATTTTATGATTCAATCATATATTTTCTCATAAATTGGGTTATTAATGTACATATTGGAATTAATGTTATGTCTGAAGCGCTGTTTGTATAAACAGAGCAATGTATGGACCATTAATTCAACTAGAGTAAAAATTGGTTGATTTGTTATCATGGGTCCTCATAAACAGAATTGTATATAATTTTTATTTAGTTATCGATAAAATAAACAAGTGTTACACTTGCTCATTGGTTGTCTAATCTATCTCCGTTTTGGCAATAAATACCAAAGAAACTCAACAGTTTTTTTTTATTACATCTTAATACATCAATTACAGGTTTAACTACAATAATAATAACAATTTTTATTTGGATGGATTAGAGGCGAGCGTTTCATGCTCAATTTGGTTTTGTAGTAGTCTTCAATACACGTACATTCTTTACTTATAGAAATGATAATACGGTTCATGAAAAGGGGGTGTACAAATTGGGTAATAATTAATATATTTAAGAGGTCGATGATGAAGGTTGCTTCTTTGAATATTATGAATTTTAAAGGCTAAAGCTATTCAACACTAAACCTATTGATTTTTAAAGAAATTCAATCTGCATTTTGTTAATAATTTAAGTGTTTAATTTGATTGTAGGTAAATAAATAAATTCTCAAGTATCAATGCTTACATACATATTACAGGTTTAGTCCAATTCTCTACAAAGATTTCTTTTTGTTTGTTGAAGAGATTCGACACACCTCCTGGGCGCAGCTTAGTGCCGAGTTTGATCGCTTCTCCCTCGGGAACCTTTGGTCCTCGAATGTTGCCCACACAAATCCCGGCAAAGCACACACTGATAATTGGCGAAAACTAGTTTTTACAATTGGTCTGGAATTCAATTTGCGTTGTGGCTGTTTTACAGTCAGGAAAAATATATAACAAATATTTTCGTTGAGGCTGTTTGATAAACAGTAAAAATGTATAACAAATATTTGCGTTGAGGCTGTTTTACAGACCGGACAAATATATAACATATATTTGCTCTTGGTAGCCAATTATTGCATATAAGACGGCTTTTGGAGTTTTGCTCCGGATAACGCTTTGCTACAGACGCGTAATGATTAAATAAATGATTTTGATTTAACTGCAGGCTTAACTTGATCCATTTCACGTTTTCCGTTCGTATTTGTCATCTCTAAGGAGCGGAATCTGTATTCTAAATAATCTCTCAATGGTATCCAAGGCGGGTAACTCTTCACATCTCGTGTTTAAATGCTGCTCCCATTGCTTGACAGACTCCGCGTCCAACCTCGAAACAACCAAGTAAACGACAATTACGTCTCAGGTTTTGGTTCTTAATGCCCAAATTCTCCAACGACTGGTAGACCTTGTATCCAATAAACTCCTAATTGCATTGGCTGACTCGTGTTGAATTTTCTTTGTGGCGAATAAAGACCGCATAACAGCATTGCAATTATAACGCTTGTTATTATAACGCCGAACTAAGTGATTCCAAGCTTCGTCATAATTGACATCAGTCGTTGAGAAATTACTCAGCAGATTTAAAGCTTCTCCTCTTAAATTGCACTTAAGGTAATGCAGTTTATGTATCGATACTATGTATGTATAAATACTCTTATTTCTTTTCTTTTTTAAGTACAATTCAACCAGGGGCTTACAGTTGCCCGTGCCTTTTTTAATTTTAAATTTATCATTAACAAGGGGAACAAGATTTTGGACGCACTGAGCGCTACAGTAGTTACTACATGGTTACATTATATGCTTACAATATTTGAACTACTGTAACGCTACCGCAGCAGCCGGTCTTCTTTGCCTCCGGAGCTCTTCTGTTGGAGGGTGATCCGTACTGAGGATATTGGGGTATGTACAGGTACCCCGGTGTCTATTTTGAGTCAATAATAAAATAAAATTCTTAGGCGTGAGCTTGTTTTATACATAAAAATAACTTATAACTAATATACAAATCCTAAAATTCAAGATCCCTTTGGAATCAGGGGGATGTCGGGAATGATTTACGATTAAAAAATACAAAAATTTTTGATCAAACTTTTCCTCTCACCTATAAATCACCATTTTTTTCGGTTTATCACTAATATCTTTTGATTGGCTGTGCCGAACTATTGCGCAACGATATCGGTCAAGAAAAAAAAAACAATATTAATTTTAACCAAAGCAAGTTTCCTGGAAACTCGCAGAAGGTCTGGTTCCCCGAGATTCCTTTGTTGGCAGAAACTGTGTGCTGCGCAACATAACTTAAAATAAAACAAAATAAATACTAACCAATCATTTATTACTCTATTTTATAAACATATTTTATTGCTCTTATTAATTTTATAAAACATCTTGATGCGTCATTTTAATTTTTCTTCGCTTAGACTATTCCATGAGCCAGTCTGTAAAATTTCCTTTATAGCCATCTGTGCTGAACATGATTTTTAAGTTTCGCCAGTGGCTTTCTATTCTCTGCGTGTTTGTCCCATCTGGTGCCACAAATTTGTTTTTTGGGTCGCTTTGGTTTACTTTTTGAAGGATTTATCCATATTGAGGTAGGCAATCTTATGCTCTCCAAAAATCGGCCTACCTCAACAAGTTTTTGGATTAGTGGCATCAACATTTCAGCTGATCTATCATTATCGGGACACACTTCTAATCTTAAATTATCTTTGCCATTTTCAATCATGCCCAGCACCCAGTGGCTTCAATATGTCTCGTACCTCTATTATATATTTTTTTCCAAATTTAGATTCATCTATTTGTACAATTTTTCCAGGCCCACCAATCTTGCCGTTACATTCTTGGTGCTCTAATTCATATACAACTACTGTTTCGAGGCAGTAAGAGAACCAGTCAGCTATGGTACTTGTTGATAATACTGCTTTTCTATCTTCACGGGCTGCCTCTAATTTTACTTGTTACTTATTGATAGCTGTATTTGTGACTGTACATATACATTAATAAAAATTGTAAATCAATAGACAGCCGCTCATTTTCAAACCATGTTCTCGCTGCTCGACTCACTGCCCTGGAGCGACAGTTGCTCTTCCTGCATCGGAAGATGCCAAGATGTTCATTCCTCTCTAGCACATTTTTTCAGTAGGAAGGACCATATGCTTTTCAGCAAATGCCATGCACTGAGCTGGGGTGTTGAGCCGGGTTATGATTTTATACATATTCCATTATGACCTAAAACAAGCAAAAATGTTTGTAAGGTTAAACCTTACTATATTAATACGTATTCAATGTCTGTAGGGTTGGAATTGGTAGGTCTGAATAATCTTTTTGCAGGTGGCTAAGTGAACCTCACGGGTTGCTGACACTATAGCCTGGAACTCTAGGAATGCATTCACTGCGTGGTCTCGTGGGTTTGACGCCGGTCTTCGCTTTGGTGGTATGACTTGTCCCCAGTCGGCCCTCGTTGAACCGGTGCGAGACGTTTTGGGTTTTCCTTTGTCTTCTGACTTTAGGAATACCCTCATCGCTGTCGCCTGTCGGTCCGCGGAGGCCGACGATTCTGGGGCAAGTTGGAGCGATTTGGACTCTTTGTTTCTCGGGGAGACCAGATCTCGGATCATTCTAGACAGAGCCATTTGTGGTTTTCTGGGGCTAGGCTCCCCACGGGTCTGTGAGGCTTGGGCAGTTCGCCTCGCCGCAATTTTCATTTGCAGACGCTCAGATCCACTTAGAAGGGGTTCCATGTTAGTCGGCGCCGCAGCGGGGAAAGGTGCTTTCGCCTCTGGTTTCAAGAAACCTAGGTCCTCACCCCTGTCTTCGTATACGATGACCTCGTGTGCTTGCAAGGCCATCAGGCACCGTAGCGATCTGCTACGTCACCTTTTTCGGCGCCGACTTTCATGGCATCCACACTTATCCGGCGTGGTGTGCGGGCCCTGTCTTCCTCGCCGAGTTTGGAGAGCTATGTGCATGCCAATGCAAAGGGGGTATCCCCTCCCCACTCAAAGAGTGCGATCACTTTGTTTTGTGGCCGCACCAATCGGCAGGTCAAGGCACCCGGCATTTGCGTGGTGAGCGCGTCGATGGTAGCGCGTTTGATACTCACTTGTGAAGTGCTCCCTTTAATTAGCAAGGCTAGTCCAGGCGACACCGTCACGCCATCCGAGCCGTCTGGGCGACAGAAGCTGATGCCCATCCTTTCCATTTCGTCACTCATGAAACCTTTTACCGTAACACCCGGAACGCTGCGTGCTCCTACGTCTTGTGCCAGCTCTTTAAATGCGGCGGTTGCAAGGGCATGGTGGGCTGGTTTCTCCTCATGAGCGGTCCCTGCAACGTGTTGGGGAGAGCCTTTAGCCACCGTCTCGGGGTGTTTTGGTTTTGATTTTGCCCGGTGTGATGTATATGAATGTGTGAACTTGATTGTGTTATGTGTGTGATTGTGGTGCTCGAAGATTCAGTGGTGTTTTGTTGTGGTTGTGGATTTGTGTCTGTCGCGGATGGTATCGCGGTCGAGCTGTTCCTTTTGGCGGCCACTTGGATGGTTTTTCTTGCGAATGCGAGGAAGGGTTCTCTTAATTCCTCTCTCTCCATGATAGTGTGGAGTGTAGACTGGTCCAGGGTAACGCTTTTTTGAGTTTCTAGCGCCTGTCTACCTCGGCCGAATCTTGGGCAGTCCAAGATTAGGTGGAGGACTGTCTCCTCGCATTCGGGGTCGCAGACACAAGAAGGACTGTCTTTAAGTTTGAAGCGGTGAAGGTACGCCGCGAATCCCCCGTGACCGGTCAGCAGCTGGGTGTCGGTGGGTGTTAGTTCCACCGTTCTTACCACTTTGCTTGCGACCTTGACGTCTGGTAAGAATACCCTGTAGCGCGCCTGCCACCTCGCGATGGTTTCTTCTCGTATTCGCCTTCTGACATACGATATTGGGACTCTGTCGTAGTCAGGTGCCGTTTTTTTAGTAAGGGCCGATCTTTTGGCTAGCTCGTCCGCTCTTTCATTGCCCGGTGTACCTACGTGGGCCCTGAGCCAAAAGAATCGCACACTCCTGCCCTCTTCTTCGATTTCTCGTAAGCACTCCTTCATCTCTAGGGCCAGCGGGTGAGTCACCGATGGGCACCTAAGTAGATCGAGCGAGGATCTCGAATCGCTCAAGATGTTTGCAGAGCGTTGCTTTGATTTCCTCACCATTTTAATTGCTCTTAGGAGTGCATACATCTCTGATTGGAAGACAGTGTTGTGCGGTTCAAGACGGAACGTGGAGTTTCTGGATTCCGTTCCCTGATCCCACCATGTTAGGGCAGCTCCGACTTTCCCCTCAATCTTGCTGCCGTCGGTGAATATTAGGGGGCCGACTATATGGTGTTCTTCAAGGGTTTGTGGGTCCAGACTCTCTAAGCGCATGTACTCAGTTGTTTTGAGTTGCGATGGCTGGGGGTTCTGTAGGGGTCCCACTCTGCGCTCTATTTCTCGTTCTGGTGGTATGAGGTCCTCGCTGTAGCCTTTTTTGATCTTAAGAGGTGGCAGCCTCTTTAACGCGGAGGTCGAGGGGGAGTTGGCCTGATAGGATGAGTGCCGATGTTAGCGACACAGTCCTGTACGCCCTGCAGATCTTCTGGGCGAAGCCTCTCTGCAGCGAGTCTAGCGACCAAACGCTTGCTGCGTAGAGGACTATGGGCTCTATCACCGCTACATATATGGTCCTTATTATTTCTCCATTTAGGCCCCAAGTCACCTTTGCCGCGCATGCGAGTTGTTTATATATGTCTGCAGCTTTCTTGCAGGTGGCTGACACATGTGCGTTGAATGTGAGCTTGGAGTCTATGATGAGGCCCAGCAGTTTGATTTGGGTTACTAGACTCAGCTGGGTGCCGCACATATGAATCACAGGGTCATCGTATTCGAGTTTCTTGGTGATCACCATTGCATTTGTTTTGTGTGGTGCGAAACTCAACTTGTTTTCTATGCCCCATTCTTGTACGGCCGCTGGGGTGGTTTCCGCTGTAGTCTGTAACCCGCTGGTTCGATGGTTGGAGAAAACGAGGATCACGTCATCCGCAAATGCCTGACAGTAAACCCCTATGGATACCATCTTTTGTAGAAGCGAATCCAGGATGAGGTTCCAGAAAGTCGGTCCGCCGATAGAACCCTGGACACAACCCTTCGTGGTTCCCTTTTCACTGGTCGCTCTGGCGTAGTTTACTACGATCCTCCTGTCTTGTAAATATGAGGCCACCAAGATGGATGGATGTTTCCGATTAGGTCGTAGAGAGCGTCTTCTGTTCCACGCTGTGGCATGAATCCATACTGGCTCGGGTGTAAAGATGGGAGTAGGTGCCATTGGATCCTACCCACCATAAGTTTCTCTACAATCTTGCCGAGGACTGACAGCAGCCCAATCGGCCTGTAGGATTTTGGGTGGGTGTAGTCATCTTTGCCGGGTTTTCGGAGGATGCACACGTGAGCGACCTTCCACTGCTTTGGGAAGTATGCTAGCTTAAGGCATTTGTTTGCCAGCGCCAGGAATACCTCCCTGTCACAGTTAATGGCCGCAGTGCATATGCATATGTCAGCCGTCAAGCTGCTTTCTTCAGGTTGAGGCCCGATAGTACCGTCTTCAGCTCCGCGCTGGTGAATGGTGGATCGTCGGCCGACAGACCTTGAATCTACTCGGGAGTTTTGTTCTCAGTGGTCTCTCTTATGGACCTCTGTTTTTCATTTTCGGTGTCTACAGAGTCATCTGGATAGAACGTTTTTGCTGAGAGTTCAGCTGACTGGTCGGGCGACAGTGTTTCACCAGCTGTATCCCTTAAAAGCATATCATCCCGCCGTTTTGACGTCTTCCTTATGACTCTGTATACGCCGTCCCAGACACTTTCGCGGTCGTGGGTCGAACAAAACTCCTTCCAGCTTTTTTGTGACTGCTTGGATCACTGTCTCTTGGTAGTCTTCCCTTGCCTGTATGTATTCTTGGACAGTGAATTGCTTCCGACTAGGTGCACTATTGCGGGTGCGGCGTTTCTTCCTTAAGACATCCCTTTTTAGATCTTCAAGGGTGGCGGACCACCATGGGGGTCTAGGATTGCCTTTCCACACCTTCGCTTTTGGGATCGTGCTTTCGCAGGACCCGTGGATTATTGATTTATTTTATTTTTATTTTTTTTATTTTTATTTTATTAAGGACCATCAGCAGTCACAACACTTACACATGTAATAATAAAAACACATTGAAACTTATATAAAATGTGCGACTCTTTAAGACGGCCATAACATGCATTCTTAGGTACAATATATTTTTTTTTGTATTACTTAAGACAGATTACAACATAACCAATATTTTTATAATACTGAATACTAACAATTGCTAACCACATTTGTATAGAAAATTAAGAGATTTAAAAATAAATTAATTTAAATTAATAATAATAATTAATAACATTGAAAATAAAGCTAAAAAAATATATTGATGTATATGTTGTAAAGATCTCCTCCAATTCTTCCGGTCTTGTGAGCTCCGAGACGCGTTCCAGAGTGATTCCACTGTTGGCGAGGTTGGTCTTGAAGTCGGTGGAGGAGTCTGACCACTTTGCCTTCTTGGTGTTATATTTGCGTGTTGAGATAGGCCGCAAGGGTTCTAGGGCCTTCTCTAGGCGCAGGGCGAAGGTAATGGCGTTGTGGTCTGATGTTATAAGGCTTCTATCCACTCTCCAGTCTTCCATTCTGCCTAACAGGGATTGGCTGGTCAGTGTCACGTCCACGCAGCTGGTGTACAACCTCTCTCCTCGATAGGTTTCGAAGGTTGGTACATTTCCCGTGTTTAAAATATGGAGGTCCATCTCGGTGATGAAGGCGTGGTATTCCGCTCCGCGATGGTCTTCGGAGCTGCTGCCCTACCAGTGGCTCCAAGCGTTCACGTCCCCTGCCACAAGCAGGTTCTTGGTTGGAACTTTGTTTGTGGCAGCCCTTATTTGGGTTAAATATGGGTGCAAGTCTTGGTCCCCCTCGAAGTAGACGGACAGGAGGCCTAGCTTTAGCTGACCCGCTCTCAGGAAGACAGCTGCTCCGTTCTCAGTGACGATTTGCGGGTCGTGGATGACCTCCAATCCATCACCGAAAACTATTATGGCCGCCTTCACGGGTTTATGACGGTTCAGGGTGCACTGGATGACTTGCGTGCCGGGATAGTGCTTCATCTCACCTGTCCTTCCTACATAGGGTTCTTGGACAAGTGCGAAGGTTATTCCCTTTTCCTGAGCCGTCTGGAGCAGTTCAGCCGTGGCCAGTTTTGAGCGTTGCAGGTTTGCTTGTAAAAACAAGATCCTGCCCGCCTCTCCGTCCGACCTCCGAGGTGGGACCGCTGTATCGATTTCCAGGGAGCCTTTAGCAATATTGGAGCCTAGACCTCGCTATGTGGTCCCATTTTTGTCTTTTCTGACACTCTGCACTGTAGGCCGTATGTGCCAGGTCTGAGGCGCCCCTTTTTGCGCGTGCGCAGTTCGCGCAGCGGGGCTCTCGGCTTTTCTCTTAGTGGGGCAGTCCTGTCCCATGTGGTCGCCACTGCAGTAACTACAGGTGTCACCTTTCGCCCTGCATAGTTGTTTAGTGTGCCCTTAGGGCTATTACGCACTGTCGACTAGTCGCCGTCGACTCAGTCCCTCGGCGACCGAAACATGGGAAACTAGGGCCGGAAACCGAGCCGAGCGACAGTATTCCAAGTACATTCGTGCAGAATGGACGTTGAAGAACTTGCAATAGTAGCGGCGCTACTAATTATAAAAAGAAAGAAAAATAAAAAAAAATCAAAAGAGTATTGGGTGCATCCTTTGTTAGAAGAACGGAGGTCAAAGGGAATGTTTAAAATATTTTATGAAGACGTTAGAAAATATCCTCGTAAATTTTTTAATTATGCAAGAATATCTGTGAGTTCGTTTGACGACTTATTGTGTCTTCTAAAACCACATATAACTGGCATAGATACAAATATGCGACCATGTATTTCTCTGGAAGAAAAACTTTTTATAACACTAAGGTAAGTGACAATTCAAATAAAATTCATTCCTAACATTTATTTTTTACGGGATTTTAACACAATTTACATTACATTCCCGGACACATCTATCGGCCAAACCTAGTGTTTAAAGTGTTAACAATCCCTAGCTAAAAATAAATGTTAAGTGGTGCAATAAGTTTTTATGCAGTTTTTTACGAAAACGATGGCCAGTGAATCAGCTTCACACCTGCAAAAACTTATTGCTCCTCCTAACATTTATTTTTAGCTGGTCTCCAGTCAAAACTTAAAACTCAAGGTGGGCCGATAGATGTGTCCGGGAGTGTGTTTAGAGTTACAGATAATGCCATCCACGAAGACGCGCGATTAAATTTAAATAGAGCATCTTTCGTGCTGTTCATAATACTCTTTCCTGATTAGTCAATTTCTATTAGTGTGCGTTTGCATTCATCGATAATTAGCGTGTATCGACAGATGTTTAACACATGCGGAAGATAGCACACATGCATTTGAACAAAGAGTGGGGCGCGTCTTCGTGGATGGCACTATCTGTAAGTCTACTCTTCGATGACATAATTTAAAAATATACGGTAAATAATTATAAAACATGTATTTTTTTAAAGTACTTAATGAAATCAATATTATAAACGAACGCACAACAAAAGGAAATATTCAAAATAGATCCAAAATGTCAGAATCTTGCGAGGTATTTGAAGTGACAGTAGAAAATCGCGACTCTGGGCGTTCACGTTCTGAAGGAGTTGAAGTTGGTAGCGTATAATAATGTTGTGCTTCAGGGCGTGATTGTTGACTTGGTGCTGTTGAACGCCCGGCCTCCGGTGTGAAGTAACCACGCTCATACTCGTACTCATTAAAATTTCGCCACATTGTGTTTGGATACATATTATTTTGAGTAGAGGATCGGAATGATTCGATTACACTGATTAATTGAATTTTCGCAGCTGACTTTTTGTGCTCCGGAAATGCCCTAAATGATGATAATAGGGACATCAGGAACATTCTGTCCTCATCTTGTTCCAAAATATCCTCCTTATTTTTGCGAGTTTCAATACACTTGTTTAATGTGGTTAACAGTTCGCTTGTGCCATCATCTGACGTTTTTTTCTTTTTTCTTCCGACTATATTTTCTCTCGAGTAAGGTACTAAAGGTTCTTGATCATTTGTCAAATGTTCTTGTTCAGCAATGTTACTCTCTGTGTTCAAATTACCAACGGTATTCTTCAAAAATAACAGCTGATTATAATAAATATAGGGAGTTTTATGGGAAGCAGCAGATCCGCTTTTAGTATTTTTTAATCTTCGTACTTCTCGCGAAAAGCAGCTTCTTATATTTTTCCATTTTTTTTGAAGTGAATGACCTGTAAATAATGTATATATTTAAATTATTTTTTAATTCCAGATATCTTGGAAGCGGTTGTAAATTTGTAGATTTACATTACTCATACAGACTTGGGATTTCAACTATAGCTGAAATAATAAGAGAAGTTTGTCATTTTATATGGGTTGTACTAAAAGACACGTGTTTACCGCAACCGACAAAAGAAAATTGGCTAAAAATCGCAAAAGATTTTCATTTACGGGCCAATTTTCCAAATTGCATAGGTGCCGTAGATGGTAAGCATGTAAGAATTATAAAACCATACAACAGTGGATCATTGTGTTATAATTACAAACACTTCTTTTCTGTAATTTTGCTTGCCATTTGTGACTCTGACTATAAGTTCATATACATAGACGTTGGTTCCTATGGAAAGGATTGCGATTCAACTATATTTACAAATTCAACGTTTTATCAAAAGCTAATGAACAATGATTTGCAAATACCCGAACCTAAGCCCATTTCATCGACAAACCCTATACCAGTACCGTTTGTTATTGTGGGTGACGAAGCATTTGGACAAACTGACAAAATTATGCGACCGTTCGGTGGATCAAATTTAACAACAAAGAAAAAAATATTTAATTATAGGCTTTCTCGTGCACGACGCCATATTGAATGTTCATTCGGCATATTAGCAAACAAGTGGCAGATTTTTTACAGACCTATCAACGTGAATTTAGATCTAGTATCATGCATCATCAAAACATGTTGCGCTCTTCACAAGTATGTCCGAGAAAGAGATGGATATAAATTTGAAGATACCCTGAGCATTCCTGGCTTTGAAGAAGTCCCAAACGGTTTCCAAAGAGCTACGCGACGTGGTGCATCATACAGAGATGTATTTGCTGATTACTTTACAACTGAGGGTCAATTATCTTGGCAGATGAGCAGTATTAATTAATAAAAAATAAATGGCATTTCTTACTTACCTGAGTTTTTTTTTCTTCGTCTGATAATTCTTCACCTCCAAATAACTCCACTATTTCTTCCCACTGTTTTTTCTTCAAATCCCGATTAGCATATTCCTCACTTTGTAAATCCCAAATAGCTTTTCGGGATTGTATTTCCGATATAAATTTATCCGTGTCAAAACTCATTGTGCGCGGCCGTCCGGTCGTTACGACAGTTGCTCGCAGTGTGAATGCTTTCATTTGAAACCGTGCTCCTATTGGTCGCGGGCGACCGGCAGTTGCCTGTGCGTCGCCACTGCGCGGCGAGTCGCCGAGTCGCCCGGGCAACCGGTGACTAGTGCGTAAACACCTATTTAAACTATACAATATTACAGTCGTCGACAACTGAGTCGCCGGCGACTAGTCGACAGTGCGTAATAGCCATAAGCAATAACAGATTCATCCCACTTATGACATTGACATTGCCTCTATATATGAAGACGTGTCTTTTGTCGTCGGCTAAGTTTGTATTGTGTTTTTATCGGTTTTGTTAAGGTTTGATATGACAGACTCTATCCTGACAAGTACTTTTTTAAGGTCGTCGATGCTTTCGGTGGAGGTCGGGAGGTTAGTTTGTTGGGAGGGATGTGGTATTTCTTTGACAAGGGTCTTTGTCTTTTCGACCTCTTGTTGCCGGGTGTCCAGTTAGTTGCTAAGGCTGATTATATTTGACTGCAGCCCTGTGATCCCTGCTTCCATCCTCTCCCATTTTTCCTTATCCGTTTCTAGTTCGGACATGGTGTGGGTTGTGGTTTTTATTTTGACCTCTCTTTGGGCCTCTCGGACTTCGTATATTGCTCTAAAAGGTTCTCCGGTTTCGTAGCCTAGCCAGCTGCGGACCGCCTGAGCCTCCTTCAGAGTCCCGCTTCTTTGGGGGGGGGGTCACTTATTTCAAGGAGGGGTTAAGAGGGTGGTGTCCGTGAGCACACCGTCGGGGAGGTTTCCCTGTGTAGGTGTTTCGACTCAAAGGGGGGTGGTTTTTTAGGGGGAGGGTGGGTGATGTGGGGTGGTTTTTATTTAGGGTGGTTTCTGTGAGGATCTCCATGAGACGGTTTGAATGAGCCCTCGCAAGGAGGGTTTTATTGAAGGGAAGGGTGGGATTCCTGGATCCTCACTTGGCTATGAAGATGTTCACCTAGGTTGTGTCTGCTCCTCAGAGTTTGACGACTGGGGCGGAGTCTTCAATTGTGTCGCGTCCGCAGCGGCGCCCTATGTGATTAACCTCGAACACGTTTTTCACGTTGCCGCGTGCAGTCCGCGTGGTTTTTAAGGTTATTTTGTTGTTTTTGTTAACCTTAATATCTCCGCCAGTTGTTGTCCAATTTCGTCGTGAAGGGTGTCTGCGGATAGGTCTTTTTCCGCTCTTCTCGGATATTTAACAATCTTTGATGAGACACACACTTCCTAGGAGCTATTTATTTGGGAGTTTGATGCCTGCTCCCTCATGAACTGTTTGTAATAGAGCGCCACCAACACTTATTCTGGTGAATCACACCTTTATATTTCACGCGAACTTGTTTTTATCGTGATCGGCCCGGTTTTCGAATTTTAACGAATTTTTATCCCGGAGCCGACGTTCTTAAGTCGATGTATAGGCGAGTACTGTGTGTTTTTCGGTTTTATTTAGGTAGGTATGCAAGACTCCATCCTGGCAAGCACCTCCTTGGGGTCTCCAGTATGTCCTCTTTTATGCTCTTAAGGGAGAGCCGGCTGGATCTCTGCGTTTGTGGAACTGAAAGTGAATTAGTTTTTCAAGAACTTTTGACAGGAAAGGTAAAATAGAGATAGGACGAAAATCAGAAAAGGAAATAGGATTGGCTTTCTTTGGAAGAGGTATAACATTAGCGCTCTTCCAAGCTTCAGGAAATATACAGCATGAGACACATTCATTTAGAATAAATGTGATCACGGGAGCGATAATATCAAGAAGAGGAATGATCATAGTACGACTTACATTATCGCTGCCGATGGCATTAGATGAGACGGACAGTATGTTCTTCTTAACATCACACACAGTAAACTGACTTAATACGAACGGAGGATAAAGAGGAGTTGAAGTTGTAGAAAGTGAGTGAAGAGTACGCGATTTAGCTGAATCTAGCTATCAAATGACTTCGAAGGAGTAGAAAAATACTGATTTAAGAGTTCTGTGTTAATATTAAGAACAGATGAGTTCTGAGAACCTTTACCAACTCCAACAGTCTCAAGAAATTTCCAAACTCTGTGAGAGTCGCCGTTCTCGACTGAATTATGAATATGGCGTCGTTGTGCATCCCTACATAATGTATTGCAGCGATTCCTAGCTTTATAATACATCCTTCGATTTTCCTCTGAGTTGTTTAATTTATATTTTGTTTTAGCAACGTTTTTCCTGTGTATACTATTTTTGATGTCTTTAGTTAGCCAGGGAGCAGGAAGGTGTTTCAATTTGACTGGATGAATCGGTGCATGAACATCATAAAGTTGAGTGAGCAACGAACAAAAAACATCAACCTTATGTTCAATACCAGACGCCGACTCCACTGCTGACCAATCAATATTGCGGGCATCAGCACATAGTCGTTCGACATCCATTCTAGCAAAATTACGCCGCAGAAGTGTCTTAGGTTTAAATTTGGGAGGGCGTAATTTATACGAGAGAAAAATTAAATCGTGGTAGGAAAAAGCATCGGCAGGACACTGACCGTGCTTGGAAACAAGATCAGGAGAAGACACAATTATAAGGTCAAGAAGAGAAGGGGTGGAATTTGGAAATCTGTGGGTCGCCGTAAGGGGTAGAATATGCTTATTACACGCTTCGCATATAGATACAAGCTTATTAGCCCTATTGTCATCCTTTAGTAGACATGTATTAAAGTCACCCATTAATATGGTGTGACTATAATTTGGGACAAACGTTTCTACAAGGGCTTCAAAAGATAAAAAATAATTCGTTAATAGAGAGGGACTATAGAAAACCCCAAGCAAAATTTTTGTTTGGTTTAGAGAAACTTCAACCAGTAAGTGTTCAGCAGAATCAACAGGAGGTGGTTGACATGACGAACTTACAATTTTAAAAGGAATGTAGGATCTAAGATAGATCGCCACACCACCACCAGTCCTGCTGTTACGATCATTACGAATGAGATGGTACCCTGGCAAAGAATACGATGTGGACGGCAAACAGGGCTTGAGCCATGATTCCGATACACAAATGGCGTGAATATTACGGGACTCAAAAGACGCAAGCATATCAGGATAATGAGCCGGAATACTTTGGGCATTTATGTGAACAACGTTGAAATTTTTCACACAATCAAAGAAGAGAGAATTGAGATTGTCGTTAAGTGGAAGGGAATCAATTGCACTTTGAAGACTTAAGTCACTCAAAGACTCATCACCTGAAGACACCGACAGAAATGCATCACTTTGTATACTACAGTTTGAGGACATTTTTATAGTAAAATAAATAAATTATAATATCTATATAATTATAATACTAAAAAATAATAATAATTAATAAAAATTTAAATAAAAATAGATAAAATAATAAAAATATATATGCATAAAAAACGAAAATAATATATATATATATATATATATATAAGTTCTAACCAAGGCATATTCTCTAACCCGCCAGCAGTCTTGTGAGATAGCATTAAAGAATAATAATAATAATACTAATTATAATAAACAATAAGAGCGGATACAATTATAAAGATTTAAGTAACACGGTAAAAGAAAAAAACAATTAAAAATACATATGTTTTAAAAAAAAAAAGAACATACATCAGTATTAAGAAAAGCTACACAACAAGTAACCATTAACCATAAAACTATTATGATAAGCTATTAAACTATTAAACTAGCTCAAAAAACAAGAAACATTTAAATAATAAAAATAAAAGGGATATAAAAATAAATAGATAAAAAACAACGGCCAAAATGCAAGAGTCCAAAGCCATGCAACTACAATTAGCAAGTAAACTTGTCAAACGTCAATTGTTGACATTGTACCGACAAGTCCATAAATTAAAATTATAAACAATGAGAGTAAAAGTAGATCAGTAAAGTGTCTAACAAAAATACAAAATAGAGATCGAAGCAAAATAATACTGTTTAAAAGTAAACAAAATTAATTTTAAGTACGTCTAACAAAACAAAGCTTACTTTTTGACAGTTCTCTTGCTTCGAATAGCCTGAGTGGAAATGGTAGATTTAGGAATTGAGTCGACAGAACTGGTACTGGGAATAGCAGCAGGAATAGTAGCCAAATGAATATCATTGTGTGTGTAATTGATTGAGTTAAGTTCAGCTGTTGTGACAACACGGTGGCGCTTACCGACCCAGTAACAATAACGGCACCATCCTTCGTCCAGCATTTAGATATTCCAAACTTCCGTCTCGCAGCCATAAACAGTTCATGTCTCTCCTTAGTAAGGAATTCCGAGAGAGTCACACCCGTATTTTTGAGAGATGTTTTCGAGTACCAGATTTTATTTCGAAGCGACGCGTCATGGAATTTAACAAGAATAGCTCGAGGCTTATCTCGGGTGGATTGACCCAATCGCTGGCATCGACTAAGCTTGTCCATGGTAAAGTCAGGCAACTTGAGATGTTCTGATAAAACCTTCGACACCACAGTTGGTACATTCTCCTTTACTTTTCAGGAATTCCATGCAAGAGGAGCATCTTCCTTCTACTACGCATCTCCAATTGGTTGTATTGCTTTGACAGGAGTTCAACTGGCTTCTGAAGGCTCTCCAACGCAGTTAAAACAAAGACTCTAAAAGTATTAAACTGAGCCGCTAAGTTGGTGGTTGGACTTGATGCTGGGATAGAACTCTGAAGAGTCTTTTGAAATTCAGCCATCCGTGTGTTGAAGTGTTCAGTCAGGTCTTGAATTGAGTGCTTTGCCATATCCCTGGTCCATCAGAAGTTTCTTTTCTTCCTGCGTGTGGACCAGGTATAGGGTCCCGGCTTGGTCTGATGGTATTTTCGCGCTAGTGAACCTATCCATCTTTAGGGAATGGACGATGGGGTTTGCAGAGTATATGGCTCTGTATACGTCGCTGATGGCAAATGCGACGTCCATGAGGCACCGGTATGTGCATGACAACTCCCTGGTGATGTTTATTGTCAGGTTTTGGCGACAGTACCTCATTTCGAACAGTTTTTCTCTGACGATATAAGGCAACAGGTTTATATCTTCGATGAGAACCACCTCCTTGGCCCCGGATAGTGTGGCTGCCATCACTATGGCTCCGAAATGGTTCATGAGGGCTTCGTCAACCGTTAGGCGATCGCACTTTATGTCCTCATGAATACCATTTACGTGGATGGAAGCCATAGTTCGTACCCTTGATTTGGCTTTTTCGCCAAATCGGTGCGCCAGCTGTTACTTCAGGTCTTTGACGGCTTCCACTGTGTTCGTGGCTACTACTACATTGTTCTCGTCGAAGTTCCTGACTATGTGAGTCGTCTTTCCGCAGCCCGGTACTGCCATACGGTCCATTTATCCAAGATAGTCTAGACATTTCCTAGCCCATGAAAGGTTTGTCGACATCTGGATCACCTGAGATAGATTAGCCATCTCCAGTATTCTATCGTCCAGCATGATTCTCGTGTATCTGGCAATCACCACGACTGGGTCTCCTGCAGGAGCGAGAAATTTGAGGTGTGAGTCTTCGTGCTCTTCCCCAGGTCCTCACACCTGTTCTCGTATGCGATGACCTCGTGTGCTTTCGAGGCCATTAGGCACCCGTAGCGAAATGCTACGTCACCTTTTTCAGCGCCGACTTTCATGGCATCCACGTTTATCCGGCGTGGCATGTCGTCCCTGTCCTCTTCGCCGAGGTTCGGGAGCTGTGTACATGCCAGTGCAAAGGGGGTATCCTCACCCCACTCGAAGAGCGTGACCACTTTGTTTTGTGGCCGCACCAATCGGCAGGTCAAGGCAACCGGTATTTGCCATTTACTTACCATAAGTGCGTCGATGGTAGCGCGCTTGATGCTCACTTTTGAAGTGCTCCCTTTAATCAGCAATGCTAGTCCAGGCGACACCGTCACGCGGTCCGAGCCGTCTGGGCGACAGAAGCTGATGCCCAGCCTTTCTGTTTCGTCACTCATGAAGAGAACCACACCTTTTACCGCAATATCCGGAACGCCGCGTGCTCCTACTTCTTGTATTAGTTCTTTGAACGCGGCGTAGTGTAAGGGGTTGCAAGGGCATTGTGGGCTGATTTCTATGATCATGAGCGGTCCGCGCGAAGTGTTGGGAAGAGCCTGTAGTCACCGTCTCAGGTAGTTTTTGTCTCTATTTTGTCTGGTGTGTTGTGTGTGACTCTGTGAACTTGTTTGTGCTATGTGTGGGATTGTAGTGCTCAACAATTCGGTGGTGTTTTGTTGTGGTTATGGGTTTTTATCCGTCGCAGATGGTATCGCAGTCGAGCTGTTCCTTTTAGCGGCCACTTGGACGGTTTTTCTTGCAATGCGAGGAAGGGTGCTCTTAATTCCTCCCTCTCCATGAAGGTATGGAGTGTAGACTGGTCCAGGGTGACGCTTATTTGAGCTTCTAGCGCCTTTATACCTCGGCTGAATCTTGGACATTCCAAGATTGGGTGAAGGATTGTTTCCTCGCATTCGGGGTCGCAAACACAAGAAGGATTGTCTTTAAGCTTGAAGCGGAGAAGGTGCGCCGCAAACCCCCATTAGCGATCAGCAACTGGGTGTCGGTGGGTGTTTGTGCTACTGTTCTTACCACTTTGTTTGCGACCTTAACGTCTGGTAAGAATACTATTAGTAAGAAAATAAAACACGTTACTTAAACCGTGACTATCAAAGAACTAACTTATTTATTTTATACAGATTATCACAGGAAACCGTGAAATAAAAAATAATTAAAAATGAACAAGTCCCAAAGCTTCTATGCATTGGTGATGCTTTGTTGCACCAAGTGCTTTTGTAAGAACATCAGCTGGCATATCAATAGTACACATATATTTAATATGTATAATATTATTACTGACAGCGTCTTTTAGGAAATGATAACGAATGTCTATATGGTTACTTTTTCTATGTAAAGCAAGATTAACAATACATTTTTGAGCACTCCGGCATCAAACAACATGCAACGAGCCCTTTCCACTAAAGTTCTGTTCATGCGTTTACTAATTGCATTTTGTTCTGGGGTTAGTCTTTTGATGTACTATACCAGCTTTAGCCAAGTAACTGTCAAACAATGCATTACAGAATTCCAGGCCATTATCAGTCCGAAGTATTTTAATTTTCTTATTCTTTTGATTGATTTTCAACTAAAGCTTTGAATTCCTTAAAATATTTAAACACTTGGTTCTTAGCCTTCAAAAAATAAACAAAGCGTGTGTGGTGTGTGTGTCATCAACAAAAATCAGAAAATACCTGCAGCCACCAAATGGACTCCTCTTGGCAGTGAACAAACACGCTTGAGTCTTGGTAGGATTAAATTTGACTTTGTTATCATCGCCCCAATTCGAAACCTCTTCCAATCTCAAATTGATGCGTTCTACCAAGGCCTCCCTGTGCTCACGAGTTTCTTTTGCACTAGCTTGGGGACCGGATATGTATCTCTCCGTTACAGTGCTGTCATCAGCGTACCCAAAGATACCGGGTTTCAGCAGATCGTTTATATGCAGCAGGAAGAGTGTAGCGGAAAGAATTGAACCCTGAGGAACACCGGCATTAATCGCCATTAGATCAGACGAGAAGCCATCTAGGACAACTCGAAACGATCGTCCACTCAGGAAATCTGATATCCAGTTGCAAAGGCCAACAGGTATCCCATAACTAGGAAGCTTGCTAAGAAGGCCCTCATGCCAGACCCGGTCGAAAGCCTTGGACACGTCGAGTGAAACGGCTAACGCTTCACCGTACTTGTCCATGGCCTCGCCCCAGATGTGAGTAGCGTATACTAAGAGATCTCCTGTTGATCGATTCCGACGAAAGCCGTATTGCTGGTCCGATAGGAGATCGTTTTCTTCGAGGTACGCCTGGAGTTTGTTATTCAATACACGCTCCAAACCTTTGCAAAGTATGGAGGTGATTGCTATGGGTCGGTAGTTGGCCGGGTCAGTATGGCTATTCTTCTTAGGTACTGGTTGTACGTTGGCAATCTTCCAAGCTTTAGGGACTTGAGCGGATTTAAGAGAGAGGCGGTAGAAGCGTGTTAAAACAGGGGATAACTCAGGTGCACAATTCCTCAGGACTATTGCTGGAATCCCATCAGGGCCACTGGCCTTATTCACATTCAAGGTCCTCAGAATTTTTAGGACCTCTCTTTGGCGAATTCGTATCTCTGGCATCATTGAGACGCAAGGTGGTATGTTTGGCGGTGAGGCACTTCCTGCATCGAGACGCGAATTTTCGGCAAACAGGGCCGCTAATAAGTTAGCCTTTTCTGTTGCCGTAAAGGCCAGGGATCCGTCAGGCTATAGCAGTGGAGGCAGCGATGGACGACAGAAGTTCGTCTCAACCGTCTTGGACAGAGACCAGAATGCTTTACTACCAAGGGGGTAGGAAGTTAATTTGGCTGCAAGACGTCTAGTTCAGTTGAAACGAGCCTTCTTGAGAACCTTCTTGTAGGACTTGGCAGCAGAGTTAAAGGCTCTCTTCTTAGTCGCGATGTCCGGAGCTTTGGTGGTACGGGCTGCTGCCCACGCTACAAACGCTGAGTTTTTACGGGCCTCAGCTGCGGCGCACTTAGCGTTGTACCACCTAGGGATCTTGCCATCCAGTGATACGTCAGCATATGGAATAAAGAACTCCATAGTCTGACATATCACTTCAGATATGGCTTGTTCGCAGCTCGACGGATCAGTGGAAGAGAAGCATATCTGCCGCCAAGGGTAGGATGCAAAATCAGAGGTACAATCTATGCACCGGTGTAATTGACACCGGGCAGGCCAAATCTTCTTTGGAACCTTGTAAATTAAAATGTTATGTTTATTAAATGCTAAATAATTTAAATATTGTTATGTTAAATTGTTTGTTTGTTAAATATTCAATCTTGTTTTATCTATCCATTTTTCCATGACAGCAGAGTGGTTCAAAGCATGAACAACTTTTCTAATGCACCGACTAGTTGTCCTTTATGCAAGATGCTGAGTGACCCCAACAATTCGCTGATAGGATTCTGTGGCTAGGAAACTAAGAGTGCACGATACCTACAAAACCACAAACATTTAGGAAATGAAATTTATTATAGATAAGTAACAAAAAAATAGCTAATACTATTGTAGTTGGTCGGTGCGTGATTAGTACCCGGTTTGCGTGAAGAACGTAAACAAAAAAAAAACAACAACGAACAGTCAACAGTTTATTGTTCACACTTACAAGTACAGTACAGCACAATAAAAGTCCACATAAACAGAAGAAATAGTCAATAGCACAGCACAAGCAAACAAACAGATAACGAACAACGAAAGTAACTAGTAGTAAGGCGTAAGCGGGTGAAAGCGTAAATAATGTAATGAAGCAGTGCGACTAGTCGTGCTATCGATTAATCGCTTATTGCGACAGTCAACAATCAAATTATAGTGCGACAAAAAATCTACATCGATAATCGCCCTAGTCACGTCTGCAACAATAAATCACCAAGCAAAGTCGCGGCGCAAGCCTAAGTTTAACACTATTCTATAACCGTACGTCACTATCGCACTACCGTTCGCTGCACACAATTCGTAAGAAGTCTTCTGTCGTCGTTCTTGCAGTGCTGATCGATGGGGGTAGCATGTGTCAATCTACAGAAGGAGTGTGTGAGACCACTCAAGATAATACAGTCTATAAGATGGTCAAACCCTGTCGGGGTAATGAGTCTTTTAATTCTATAAGAATGGTATGGGGATTATTGCTGAATTCTACATCTAACAGCAGAAGGTAGCAATTAAACATCTTGAAGAAAATCTCAAGGTCCAGTCGACACATCTCCGAGAGATTAACGAAGGGCGGAGTCAGTGTGTCACCTATTGCTCTGTGTTCTAGGGCTGATATTCTTGTTGAGTCGCGTCTATTGAGTATCCACACAGCAAACTTATACGCCATATGTGCAGCATAAGAATCCTCTACTTCCATCAAGCGAGGGGTGTAGGGTGGTAGTGTCTCCTCTACAGGATCCAGATGGAGCATGGCAGTGGGAATAGGAACCCCCTGATAAAGGGATTCTCTGAGAGAGAACTCCTCTGGCGGTATAGTCCAGATAAAGCAGCCTCTTGTGAGAACTAAGGCTATCCTTTCCTGTAGTTGACCTTACTTATGATAGAAGATGTTCAGTGCTGATATACCATATAAAAATACTGATTTTTTATTTATTTATTTAGAACTACCAACAAAAGATACAATAATTCGTGTACAGCAGTAATTTTTAGTAATACATTTCAATTGTTCTTTTACTTACAGGTAATTACAGCATGCAATTTGTTATAGGCAATCATCGACTAACAGAGTTACATTAATAAAAATAATAGATATTTAATTGCGTAAAAAAAAAACATGCTTACAAAATACAGGATTTTTCTTAATTTATGTAAAAAATAAAAATTGTAAAAAAGGAAAAAAGCTAATAAAACTATATAAGAATTCCATTGAATAATCAAAGTAACAAAGTAATGGTGTCAAAAAATTGTTCACAAGTATTTAAAAAAAAATCACGATATAAAAAAAAAACATATAAAAAAAACACAGAAAAAAGCAGATAACATAACATCATAACTATTTATTTATATTCTATGCAAAGTTTTTTAGATGTGAGGCAATTTTATTTTTAAAGGAGTAGTTACTATCATGCAAGATGTCTAGTTCGTTGATACCAGTCGATAACTCGTTATACGTCCTAGCTAGTCTGTTTATTGGTGAATTTTTTCCTAGGTTGGTTTTTTGTTTAGTTGTTACAAATAACGGTGACTTGTATCTAGGTATTCTGAAAGGCACTTTAAAACCAATCATAGAGAGGATTTGTGGGCAATCAATTTTATTATTTAATAATTTGTGTAGAAACGTTAGATCTAAAAGTTTTCTTCGACAATTCAAGGACAGTAAGTGGTAGTTATTAAGTCGGACCTGGTACTGCTCGCCCCTCAAGTTAATAAATCTATAATGTAAAAATTTTAAAAACTTCTTTTGCACTCTCTCGATTGTATCAATATGAATTTTATATTGAGGGCTCCAGACAACAGAACAGTATTCCAGTTTACTTCTAACCAAGGAGTTGTAAAGAGTTGTGATTGTATTTGACTTATGTAGCTCCTTAGAGTTTCTCAAAATGAATCCCAAAGACTTGAATGCGGATGTTGTAATGTGTTCGACGTGAGTATTAAATTGAAGCTTCGAGTCCAAAATAACTCCTAAATCTCGAATAGTTTGCACCTTGTTTATAGTAATACCAGATATATTGTACGCACTTTCAATAGTGTTTCTTTTTCGTGTAAACTGAATATGGTAGCACTTCTTGATGTTTAATTTCATTTTATGTAATTTGCACCAGTTTTCAAGGCGATCAATATCTTCCTGTACTATTGTCACGTCATTGTGAGTTTTAATAGTCTTTGTTATTTTTAAATCATCAGTAAAGTAGAGCTACGTCAAGTAGAGCCTACTTGTATGCTGATATAACGTGTTTAAATATTAAGGGTAACTCGTTTATAAATATATTAAAAAATATTGGACCTAGATTTGATCCCTGTGGTACTCCTGAATGTGCAATGTATGGAACTGACTGACATCCATCAATAACTAATTTTTAGTATTTTAGTAGTGTAAAATAATTGTTTTGTTAAAATATATGTATATATATATATATATATATATATATATATATATATATATATATCAATCAATCAATCAATCAACAGCCAATCATTGTCCACTGCTGAACATAGGCCTCTCCCAACCCTAGTTCTTTTCCGGATAATCTCATTTCTGATCTTATCCTTCAAAGATACTCCGAGCATAGCTCGCTCCATAGCACGCTGAGCGACTTTGAATTTGTGGACTAGTCCCGCAGTTAGTGTCCACGTTTCGGCACCGTATGTCATGGCAGGTAAGACGACGTGAGGACTTGACGAAGGTTGCCGAATGCTGCCCATCCCAAGCGAATTCTTCGATCGGCTTCCTTCTCGAAGTTGTTGCTACCGACTTGTATAACCTATAAATAAAAGGTAGGTATATTCCCTAACAACTTCGACAGGTTTTCCTTCAACGTATATCGGTCCCGGCACAACATGCATATTGAACATGACCTTGGTCTTGTCCAAGTTCATACCGAGACCGACACGCCGGGAAGATTCACTAAGTCTATGCAGCATTTTGGTTAGTTGTTTCAGCGACTCTGCTATGATGACGATATCATCGGCAAGTCGAAGGTGTAAGATGTACTCGCCGTTTACATTGACCCCACATCCTGTCCAATCCAGCGTCTTGAAAACGTCTTCCAACGCGTTGGTGAACAGTTTCGGAGATATTACATCCCCGTGTCTCCCGAATATTTGTTATTATATAATTGTGAATGTTATCAGTTATTCTGCAACGCATTTATTAATAAATATTTCACCTTGAAAGTGTATAAGAGTATAATAAACAAACTATTTAAAATCGCTCGTTACGTAATATAAATATTGAACTCAACAAAGACCCCTATAAAGAGACGACGCTATTATGGTATTATGTCATCAGTTGATTGTGAAGTAGATTACTTGATTCGTCCGGCACCGATCAGTCTAATCCGCATAATTGCAGAACATACATGGGGGTGATTCGGATACTCAATAGGTGCTCTAGCTCTGGACTTTCGCTTGACACTATTTTTTGGGACACCCTGTATAATACGCGAATAACCGTAGCCGCTGCGACGGAGCTCGTTATAGAAAATACAATTATTCATTCGTTTATAATTGTGATTTGTTTAGCGCGACACATCTCAAACGTTGTCTAATCCTAATGGAGTTTTTTAGAAAATAAATTCGTCTTTACCTACTGAAAAATAGAACGCTGAACTGATCGTTGAATATAGTTTCAGATCGGGCCGTAGCGCTCTTAGAACAATTTTATTTCTCAACGCATCAGCACATTACAATATTAATGTCTTCAACTTCAAGCATCTACGTGATACACTAGTAGTATCGACTGTTCGTTGATAAAATCATTCGTTACGGACATTGCTTTAATAATTATATTAATTGTAAGCAATATCAGACTAAACTCATTAGAAGTCAATTAAATATACAATTAATTGAACATTATATCTGTAGCTCGTAGGTTATGTAGAAACTATGCGAAGTGTAGACATTTTATTAATAAATTATTTTTTCTCTTCGACTTTTGTAAACATTATTCTATTATGTCTATTTTAAATGTAAAAAGGAATCAATTCAAAGGTAATTCGAACATCAAACATGATTTCAAACAGTATAAAAGAAAATAAAGTAAGAAAATAATCGAGAACAAGTTCGCAAGTTACGGTGTTGTATCTAACAAGTTAAGCCTCGTCTAGTTTTGTTTCGCACGCGCCAACAATGAAATATCGATAGAAAACATTTACTTAAGATTTCAAGTATAATGGATACAATGATCATACAAGCCTCCTTCAGGGTCCCATTGATGTCATTGCGGGCTAGGTCTAGTTGCTCGATCACTGTTCTTCTGGGCTCATTTACGTGGATGGAAGCCATAGTTCGTACCCTTGATCTGGCTTTTTCGCCAAATCGGTGCGCCAGCTGTTACTTCAGGTCTCTGGCGGCTTCCACTGTGTTCGTGGCTACTACTACATTGTTCTCGTCGAAGTTCCTGACTATGTGAGTCGTCTTTCCGCAGCCCGGTACTCCATTTATCCAAGATAGTCTAGATATTTTGCCAGCCCACGAAAGGTTTGTCGACATCTGGATCACCTGAGATAGATTAGCCATCTCCAGTATTCTATCGTCCAGCATGATTCTCGTGTATCTGGCAATCACCACGACTGGGTCTCCTGCAGGAGCGAGAAATTTGAGGTGTGAGTCTTCGCGCTCTTCCCCAGGTCCTCACACGTGTTCTCGTATGCGATGACCTCGTGTGCTTTCGAGTCCATTAGGCACCCGTAGCGAACTGCTACGTCACCTTTTTCAGCGCCGCCTTTCATGGCATCCACGTTTATCCGGCGTGGCATGTCGTCCCTGTCCTCCTCGCCGAGGTTCGGGAGCTGTGTACATGCCAGTGCAAGGTGGGTATCCTCACCCCACTCGAAGAGCGTGACCACTTTGTTTTGTGGCCGCACCAATCGGCAGGTCAAGGCAACCGGCATTTGCCATTTACTTACCATAAGTGCGTCGATGGTAGCGCGCTTGATGCTCGCTTTTGAAGTGCTCCCTTTAATCAGCAATGCTAGTCCAGGCGACACCGTCACGCGGTCCGAGCCGTCTGGGCGACAGAAGGTGATGCCCAGCCTTTCTGTTTCGTCACTCATGAAGAGAACCACACCTTTTACCGCAATACCCGGAACTCCGCGTGCTCCTACTTCTTGTATAAATTCTTGAAACGCGGCGTAGTGTAAGGGGTTGCAAGGGCATGGTCGGCTGATTTCTATGATCATGAGCGGTCCGCGCGAAGTGTTGGGGAGAGCCTGTAGCCACCGTCTCAGGTTGTTTTTGTCTCTATTTTGTCTGGTGTGTTGTGTGTGACTGTGTGAACTTGTTTGTGCTATGTGTGGGATTGTAGTGCTCAACAATTCGGTGGTGTTTTGTTGTGGTTGTGAGTTTGTATCTGTCGCAGATGGTATCGCAGTCGAGCTGTTCCTTTTAGCGGCCACTTGTACGGTTTTTCTTGCAATGCGAGGAAGGGTGCTCTTAATTCCTCCATCATGGAGACATGATGGTATGGAGTGTAGACTGGTCCAGGGTGACGCTTATGTGAGCTTCTACTTCGGCTGAATCTTGAACATTCCAAGATTGGGTGAAGGATTGTTTCCTCGCATTCGGGGTCGCAAACACAAGAATGATTGTCTTTAAGCTTGAAGCGGTGAAGGTGCGCTGCGAACCCCCCATGAGCGGTCAGCAACTGGGTGTCGGTGGGTGTTTGTGCTACCGTTCTTACCACTTTGCTTGCGACCTTAACGTCTGGTAAGAATACTATTAGTAAGAAAATAAAACACGTTACTTACGTTTACGATAGCCGGAGGATTTGAGAAAAACCAAAGCTTCTATTAACACTTTAATTAATTACTAGATATTACATATAACTTAATCCTATGAAACAATACTGATCGATGCTGGATCACATATTGAATGCTGCATATAATTAGTCTATCCTAATATATAGTGCTAAAAATACTGATCTACTAGATTAATCAGTGGTACGTGCGGAGCTGACTCGCGGTGGCGACTTCGCAGCTACGTGTTTTTAGGGACTGTATGTGACAAATGTGTAATTTGTTAAAGTATTGATCTCTTAACTGGGTCGCGGAGGCGACTGCGCGGCTATGTGCTGCGTCAGCGATCCTGCCTGAGGTGCTGTATGTAACACCTCCACCCACAGAGCAGCAACTATTGGAGTACTTTCAACGAGAATGTTGCTGGTTCTCCTTCCTGGGTCTTGGATCCTCTCCTGGTCTGTTTCCTCTACTGGTTCTTCCGATAATTATCTTCAGGGCAAGTGCAGCTATACCTAATACAATAAGGGTATTGTTGTATGGTATAGTGATGCGTCTATGTGGTTCAATTTTATTTCTATCTTCCAGGTGTTGCAGGCTCTTGATGTTAATTGAATTTAGTTATGTGAGGATTCTTGTCTTCTTCTACCAGGTCAACCTTGGTTGGAATCTCAGTAATTTTTAGCGGCTGCTGCCCTTTAACCTCATCGTTGCTGTTGATTATAGTGATGGTATCCGTGCGTAACAAGTTTGTAAACACCATCAACTAATCTGGCCTCTCTAACCAGTTGATTTTTGCTGTTATAGATATAGCAACAATTTTTCTGAAAATCCACTCTGTTTCTATTTTGAATCAATTTATTCACTGATATCAAGTTCGTAGCAACACTCGGCACACATAACACTTCCTTTACTGTGATCGAGTTTTTGTTTTTTGACGTGACTGTAACAATATCAACATCACCCGAGCATAACACAGGCATCACTGCTCCATTGGCTGCTGTAATCTACTTTATACTCGTATTTTCGGATGTGTTCCGAATATTGTTTACATTTGAGGTTATGTGCACACTCGCGCCGGAATCCAAATACCAATCATTCTTTCCGAAGTTTTCGCTTAAGAACACGGCAGTAAACACATTATAATTGTTTGTTTTTGAATCTTGAACTTGTGTACACTTATTTTGTAGTGCCCAATCTGTTTACAGCGATAACACTTGATGACTTTGTTTTTGCTATTGCTGACATTTGACACTACGCCTTCTTTGAACGAGTTTACAGCTTTATTGAACGACTTCGATTTCTGAATGACACGCTGGCGTCCTTTAGTACATAACGCTGTTTCCGTCGAATCTTCATTTCCTTTCATGTCTAATAATTTTGTTTTACAATATCCGCCGTAATGGCGATCCCTGAATGCTCGATGGCCTTCGTCGATGGATGGATTAGCATTGGAAAATATTTTTCGGGCAAACCCGCCAACATTAGACAACCAATCCATTCATCATTCACCAAAAAACCAGTTCTTGATAATTTCTGTCCCGTTTCAATAATTTGAGTAATGTAATGTCATATAATCTGAAGTTTCGAGATTTTTTTTTTAAATGTATAGGCTAGCGCTTGACTGTTATCACACCTGATGAAAAGTGAGATACAGTCTAAGATGGAGCGCGCTTGCCTAGAAGGTGCCTATTCACTCTGGACTTGAAGGTACCCATATTGTAGGTGGTGGGGAAACGGAGGTCGGGAGGGTATTCCAGACCTTGGCGGTTCGTATCAGAAACGAGGAAGCAAATCGTTTCGTACGTGTCTTAAATACGTCAACGTCAACCTCTTACGGGTGCAGATCCTTTCGATGCCTCGCAGTTCTTTGGTAAACAGGTGACGGGGGAACCAAATCAAATAGATCCCGAGCACACTCGCCGAAATATATCTTGTAGAATACCGACAGACAGGCAACCTTACGACGATGTTCTAAGGTCTGGAGTTTTGTAACCAGTGTCTGGTCGCCAATGAGTCTTCTAGCACGACGATCCACTGAATCCAAAGTATCAAGCTGGTACTTAGCAGAGCCGTCCCATAAATGGCTGCACTCCATGCACGATCTGTGGCCTTAGCCAAGTTGACATTCTACAATCGTAATCGCTAATAGAAAACTGATCAAATGTATGGGCATGACGTCATCTCAACGTTAAGTCACGTCGTCAAAACAAACGAATAGAAAAGTCGTAGACAAGTTGACAATCGTTCAAAGTGATAGAATGGAATGTAATCGTTTCTATAACGATAATCGCTAACTCCATATAAATGGTAACCAAGTTACAGTTTTGACAAGCGCTGACGAATGTTATCGAAGTTTATGAACGATAACTAAGCGATCTCGGAGACTCAAGAGTTAACGCTAAAAAAATGGCGTCTTATATGATGAACGAGAAATGTTTTGTTTATTAAAAATATTTTTGGACTAATATTTTAAAATGCATACTTTAAATATGTTGTGGTGTGCTCATAATGAAGAAGTGTGGCTTAGGTGCCGAAAAAGAGACATTCATCGTCAGTGCATGGAGACAATACGCGAAATGCCGGCAACTTTATTTGTGCAGCAATTTCGGCTAGACAAATTAACTTTTGAAGCCCTTTGTCATGATCTCCGACACAAGATTTTGTTAAAAGGATCAAAAGAAATTCCCCTAAAAGTTAAGGTAAGTGCTTAAAATATTAATTAATTTATTAAGTACCATCAGCAGTCACTACACTTACACATGTAATAATAATAAACACACATTCAGAGTTAACATAAAGTGTGCAACTCTTCAAGAAGGCCACAACATGTATTTTAATATTTTCATCATCATCATCTGAGGCGTTACTGCCGCGGGTGGGCCTTAGCCTGGTCCAGTAAATCTCTGCTGTCCGATCTATTTGTGGCTTTCGTTCTCCAACTTGTATTTTAATATTTTACACTACTAAAATACTAAAAATTGCTGAATACATTTCTATAATATAGTTTCTATAATATAATATAGTATAATTTTATTTCCTAAATGTTTGTGGTTTTGTAGGTGTTGTGCATCCTGTGGCTAGGAAACTAAGTGAGTTTCCTAGCCACAGGATCCTATCAGTGAATTGTTGGTGTCACTCAGCATCTTGCTCAACGGACAGCTAGTTGGTGCATTAGACAAGTTGTTAATGCTTTGAACCACTCTGCTGTCATTGAAAAATTGATAGTTTCCAAAAACAAGAAAAGAACTTCATCAAAATAATGAGCAAGTATGTCTATTAGGTAGGTATTTATAATAGTAAAAAGATGTAATCTAAGGAGTTTACTTATGACTAACTAAATTTTAAACTAATTTTTCAGGTGACTGGATATCCGCAGCACCCTTTGGCTTATGACACCTATCCTCAATGCAGTTCAAGGTTCTAGGGAAGACCGATACACTCAAATGCATATGCAAGCCCGTAACTGTATTGAGCGCTGTTTTGGATTACTCAAAGCACGGTGGAGATGTTTGCTTAGAGACAGGGTTCTGCATTATCATCCTCATGTAGCTAGCAACATTACAATGGCATGTAGTGTGTTAAATAAAATAGCTTTGCAAGCTGGCTTGTCACCACCACAACCACTTCCTGCTGCACATGATAATGGGAATGATATAATCATGCAAGATCCCACACTCACTATGTCTGTAGGTAGTCAAAGTGAACTAATCCAAGGACGAGCCATGCTGAGTTGTTTATTGAATAGGATATAGTAAGATTATTTTAAGCTTTAATAAGATTTTATTTTACATTTCCTAATTATAAATTGAACTTTTTATGTATTCTATATTTAATTTTTCTTATATAAATATTAATAATAAGATATTGATTGTATTTTTTACTAAGATATTAAATAAATAATAAAACAGATTTGTTATTACAACTAAATTTATTATTATTTTTATTAAAATACTAACATTTATAATTTGGTGGTGGTGTGCACCATAGATAAGAATGAAGATAAAAAAATGACAAAGGTAAAATAGTGTACTATATTAAACATATTGTCCACTGGTTCTTATATTAGATAGGCGGACTATTACATTATATATGAAGCTAACTGTACATAAATATTGCTTTCAATTATCACATTTAAAGTCTAAATTAAAAAAGGGTTTGTTTAATAATAATAATAATAAAGCCATTTATTCCATATTTCAATATAACATTTCAAATGAAATTAGTAGTTTGTTAGTAGGTTTTCTTAATTTATTGTTAGTGTGGTTAGTCTTCATTGTGTGAAATATGGACCCCTTTTTGGGTAAAGGCCTCCTCCAGTTTTTTCCACGTCTCTCTGTCCTTGCTTACTGTTAGCCAGTCGCTCCCTGTGACATTGGTGATATCATCAGTCCACCGTTTTCTTGGTCTACCAACACTTCTCTTTCCCTCAGGGCCGTTCCATCTTGTGGTCTCAATAGTCCATCTTTTGTCAGTATATCGTGAGATATGTCCAGCCCACTTCCACTTAAGTGTGAGTGAGGGAGCGACTCCCTGTGACATTGGTGATATCATCAGTCCACCGTTTTCTTGGTCTTATACCTTTACTGTAGGTATTTTTTATAATTTAATTAAATATTATAAGAGGTGCAGAACAAATCACGAATCCAATTTTTACGTCTCTTTATTGCGCTTTCTACAGTATGACTGGCTGTACAGAGGAGTTACAACATCGAGCACGACTATCTTATTACAAAAATATAGTGTTACAAAATTAAATACCTATGTGCACACGGCACAGTATACCCCCTTCAAAAAATATTGTTATTACATTAAAAAACATAAAAAATAGTACAATTTAATATCTATCATTTTGAACAATTACAAAAAATATTTATATATAATATTACGAACATACTCATTAACTACTATCATGGTTACACAATTAACAAATACGATTATGATTGAGTACACAATATACTGCTATATTAAAAATATGTATGTGACTTAAACTTATATTTAACACTTTTTAAATTTATTACACTTCACTACACAATCACTTGCTGGCATCCTGGGTTCTTCTGGGGGATAGGGTTCTCTGGTTGCCCCCTGACGACAACAGAAGTATCTAGTAGTGTTCTTCTCATAAAGTTTGTGAATTGCATTTTGCAACGTTTCCATACAATATAGAAAATAACACACAATACCAGGGTCAGAATTGCGAGTGTATACAACTCTACCCTAGTGCTAAGATGCGTGGTCGTTTCTGAAGCCGTTGCGCTATTTCCAGCACCTGTCTGTGCAATAATGATTTCTTCTTTTTCTTCTTTACTTACTGATTTACCCATATTTAATTATTTTCCGAAAAATAAAATTATTAAAATATAGAGATACAGCTAAAACAGTCGATACGATGACAGTCGTCTAGGGAGTGAATCTTACTGTAGGTTTACTGATGCGTCCTGATCTGGTTACCATGGGCTCCCTATTAATGTTACATGGCTCTATACTGGGCGATATTGCTATGTCATCAGAGTGTAACGTGAACGCGGGCTTGAGTCTATCTATACTAATAATTTTCTGCGTATCTCCCTCTTGAATTTTAAAATATTTATTTGTTCGACTTAAAATTTTGTATGGACCAGAATACGGAGGAGTAAGTGGCCTTGACACTCGGTCGCAACGAACAAATACATGTGAACATTTTTCAAGTTCCGGGTGTACAAAAATTTTGCTTTGACGTAGTTGGCGCCTTGGTATTGCTGCTATATGCCTTATTTTCTGCCTTAACGCTTGTAAAAATGTTTCTTCACTTGAGATTTCTGGCTTTTTCAGCTCAAAAAAATCACCAGGAAGTCTTAAAGATTCACCATACACCAGCTCAGCTGCACTTATCTGAGTATCATCCCTGTAACTTGCTCTTAATCCTAGTAATACGCTAGGTAGCTCTTTAACCCAATTATCTGTGTTACCTCTGCATATAAGAGAAGTTTTAAGAGAACGATGCCACCTTTCAACTGCACCGTTTGCCTGTGGATGGTATGCTGTAGTTCTTATTCTTGTTATTCCCATTCTTCTAGCTAGTTGGTTAAATAAGTTCGACTCAAATTGACGTCCTTGATCTGTCGTTACTCTCAATGGACAACCGAATCTAGTAATCCAGCCATCATAAACGACTTCGGCTACACTTTCTGCTGTTATGTCCTTTAAAGGATACGCTTCAGGCCAACCAGTGCTTCTGTCCAACATTGTTAATATATATCGATATCCATTGCAATATTTAAGAGGTCCCACGATGTCTATGTGAATATGTTCAAATCTATCACTTTTTTCAAACGGCTTAAATGGTGAAATATTGTGTCTTTGAACTTTGGACCTTTGGCAATCCAAACATGATCTAGTCCATGATGCAATATGTTTGTTCATCGATTTCCAGAAGTATCTCTCTCGCATCATATTTCTCGTTGTTCGTATGCCGGGATGACTAATTCCATGAATCGCGTTGTAAGCCGATGCGCGGAATTCCAACGGCAAATAAGGACGAACTTTTTCATGCGATGTTTCACAATAAATATATGCATTACAGTTAGGAATTTTCACCTTTTTAATATTTAGAGTTTTAGACTTTAATAGTTCTAGTAGCTCTGCGTCATTATTTTGTGCCTTAGCTAGGTCTTCATAATTAATTGTGGATGAAAAATCAATGGTAGCGATTCTAGATGAAGCATCTGCCACAGTATTCTCTGAACCACTAATATGGTCAATTCTTGTACAAAATTGCATCACGTAGTCTAAGTGTCTCAATCTCCTAGGGGGATCGTTATTTCCAAAAGAATTCTTCGAAAATGCTTGCACTAAAGGTTTATGATCCGTGTAAACTGTTACAGGTCGTCCCTCAATTAAATATCGGAAATACTTTATTGCCATATATATAGCTAATAATTCTCTGTCGAATGTACTATAGCGCTGTTGAGCTTCACTAAGCTTACTTGAAAAAAAACCTAAAGGTTTCCATGAGGTACCTTCTTTTTGTTGAAGTACTGCTCCAGCACACGTGTTAGAACAGTCTGTCATGATAGAGATAGGAGCACCGCGATAGGAAATGATAGTGTAACTGCATTTTTTAGGCTCTGTTTACACTGTTCAAAGGCTTCTATCGTCTCGTGAGTCCAAGGTATCAAGCTTTTGTCTTTCTTTTTGCTATTCCTCAAATACATGTTTAATTTTGCTTGAACACCTGCAGCACCTGGGAGAAGACGTCTATAAAAATTTATTATCCCTAAAAAACGTCTTAACTCATCAACTGTTTGTGGCCTTGGAAACTCACTCAATGCCTTAACACGATCTTCTAAGGGGCTTAGTCCTTTTTCAGAAATGTGAAACCCTGAGAAGTCCAGTTCAGTTTTCCCAAACTCGCATTTCGCTAAATTTATCGTTAAGCCGAATTTATTTAACCTCTCAAATACGATTTTTAAATGTTCTTGGTGTTCGACTTCTGAAGATGACGCTATGATGACGTCATCAATGTATGAGAATAAAAAATTGAGATTTTGAAAAACTTCATTGTTTAAAAATCTTTGAAACGTTTGAGCTGCATTTCTAAGGCCAAACGTCATTCGTGGAAACTCGTATAAACCAAATGGCGTTGTTATAGCAGTTTTTTCTATATCCTGCTCCGCTATACCGATATTATGATAAGCTCTTTGCAAGTCTAATCTCGTATATATGTTTTTATTAGCTAATAAGTATGCACAATGCTGTATATGAGGAATCGGATATCTGTCCGGCTTAGTAATAAAGTTTAAACGCCGATAGTCTCCGCACGGTCGTAATTCTCCATTTTTCTTGACTACTACATGAAGTGGAGAAGACCAGTTACTCTTGCTTGGTCTACATATGCCCATGTCATGCATCCTTTATCTTTGAAACACATTGGCTTAGTAATATCGGGATATAATGCTAATAGGTCACTATACGGATGGTTAGAGTTTATTGTTGTTATCGATCCTTGACCATCTAATCTCACTGACGCTAACACAGATAAATTCGTTATTTCGTCTATTAGTTTCTTCCTAAATACGTCTACTACTAATTTATGGTGGCTTAAAAAGTCTGCGCCTAAAATTGGTTGATTTACATCTGCTATAACGAAAGTCCAACGGTAGGGTCGCCGTAAATTTAAATCTAAAATAAGAGTTTTTACACCATATGTTTTTATTTCGGTCCCATTAGCTGCGTACAGTCTGTAATCACTACACCTGTTACTACGATAAGGTCTCTTAGTCGCTGGAATAACTGAAATATTCGCACCAGTGTCCACTAAAAAATTGTAACCACTGTTTTTGTCCATAACACATAGGCGTTTAGAAGTCAAAATGGTGCCAATCTCCGCCTCCGATTGCACCATATTTAGTTTTCCTGATTGATCTTTTTCCAAGCACACGGCTCCATACATTTCGTTGCTCTATTCCGGTAGCGATAATGATACGAACAAAGCCAATCCGCACTATCGGGCGTGCGCCGGCTCATATTACGCCGTCGCGATGTAGACCGAGAGCGTGCGCGCCGAAAGTTGTGTATGCGATTTCTAAATGTAGGTTTTTGTGTTTCTAAATAATTTATTCGCAGATTTAATTTAGCTATTTCGGCCAAAATTAAAGCTGTGTCATTAGAACTTGAAGTATTAGCCCTTATTTCCGAAATTTCTTGTGGCCTTGACGTCTCCATTATCTTGTCAGCGATAGCGGCCAGATTTTCTAAATTCTTTACATCTGTAACCGCTAAGACAGCTCGCACTGAGGCAGGAAGGTGTCCTTGCCACATAATAGATAGGGTTTCGTCTGGAATTTTATCTCTCGCCAAATCCTTCATTTTTCGAAGTAATTGAGACGGTTTTTGATCTCCCAAATCCATTTCGCTGAGGAATTTTTGAAATTGCCGAATTTCAGACTCTTCATATACTTGCAATAAGCGTGATTTTAGAGCTTCAAATTTCTTAGTCTCGGGCGGCTTTAATAAAATGTCACTTACTTGTTGAATCACCTCCTTGCCTAATTTAGCAACAACCAAATTGTATTTTGCTTCATCGCTCAGCTTCTGCGGTCCAAGTATTGCATCAGTTTGTACAAACCATAATCTGGGTTTATCACACCAGAACTCCGGAATCCTCGACGAAACTGTTATCGATGCTAAACCGGAGGAGTCATTTTGCGCTGCTGCTCCTGATCCTGAACTGTTGGCGCTTGTCATTATGTAGGTTATTGTGTCGGGGTCACCAAATATACCTTTACTGTAGGTATTTTTTATAATTTAATTAAATATTATAAGAGGTGCAGAACAAACCACGAATCCAATTTTTACGTCTCTTTATTGCGCTTTCTACAGTATGACTGGCTGTACAGAGGAGTTACAACATCGAGCACGACTATCTTATTACAAAAATATAGTGTTACAAAATTAAATACCTATGTGCACACGGCACAGTCTACCAACACTTCTCTTTCCCTCAGGGCCGTTCCATCTTGTGGTCTCAATAGTCCATCTTTTGTCAGTATATCGTGAGATATGTCCAGCCCACTTCCACTTAAGTGTGAGTGCATGTTTCAGAGCATCGGTGATTTTGGTTTTTTGTCTGATAGTTTCATTCCTCACTTTATGTATTTTTCTGATTTTCAACATATTCTTTTCCATTGCTGTTTGGGTGGATTTGATTTTCTGCTTTGCTTTGTTTGTGAATACCCATGTTTCGCATCCATATAATAAGCATAGCAAGAGGCAAGTATCAAATACCTTTTTTTTTAAATGCAATCCATAATGACCTTTTAGAATTTCTTTCTGAAACCAAAATTTTTTCCATGTAACATTAATTCTCCTTGTTATTTGTTCTTCGTTGCTAGTCTTGTTGAATGATACTTGGTTACCCAGATATATGTAGTCTTGGACATATTCTATGTAGACTCCTTTTATTATGATAGGTCGCTCATAACTGTTAGTCATTATCTTTGTTTTATTTAAGTTCATTTCTAAACCAATTTTTGAGCTTTCATGATCCAGTGTCCTCATCATTTCTTCGATGTCCCTTGGAGTTTCGGCAATTATAGCTATGTCATCAGCGAATCTTAGGTGGTTTAGATATTTTCCGTTTACTAGCAGCCCTTTGTTTGACCAGTCTAACTTTCGAAATATGGTTTCGAGTACCGCAATAAAGAGTTTCGGCGATAAAGTATCTCCCTGTCTGACACCTCTTTCTATTTTTATTACGTCACCTCTAGTTTCTAGTTTTATTCTACTTGTGCTATTTGTATAGATATTTTTTAAGATGTTGATGTATTTTTGGTGCACATCTGAGCATTGTAATGCATTCCAAATTGAGTAGTGGCTAATGCTATCAAATGCTTTGCTGTAGTCTATGAAGGCCACATACAGGGGTCTATTAAATTCTTGGTGTTTTTCTATTATTTGTTCTAGCGTCTGTATGTGGTCCATTGTGCTGAAGCCTGATCTGAACCCAGCTTGCTCTGTTGGTTGCATTTTATCGATAGTTCCTGTTATTCTCGTTAAAAGTATAGATGAGAACAGCTTGTACATGCTCGAAAGTAGACTTATGGGTCTATAATTTTCCACGTCAGAGGGATTTCCTTTTTTAAAAATTAGAATTATGTCAGATGTGCGCCATTGTTCTGGTACGGTTTCAGTATCCATTATCATGTTAAATAATCTTGTTAGATGGTCGATTAAAATGGGTGCAGCTGATTTGAGAACTTCGTTGTATATTCCATCTGGACCGGGACTCTTCTCATCTTTTAACCTCTTGATATGTTCGTACACTTCTATGTCTTTGATTGGTTCTATGTACGAGTTATTATTTTCGTTAGAATTGTTGGCTTCTATCTCGATATCATTTTTATTTCTTTTCCGGTATAGTTCCTTATAGAAGTTAGTTGCGTGTTTTAGAACATCTTTCCTTGAGTTGGTTGCCTCTGAGTTTTGTTCTAGCTTATGAATCCATGTTTTGTGTGTGGAGAGCTCCTTGAAGGCTCTTTTTGTACTTCTAAATTTTTTTATATTTCTTGTGATAACTTCATGTCTATGGTTACTGTAGTCCTTCTTGATAGATCTGCTGGTTTCTTTGTATATTCTAGTAAGTTCAATTTTCATATCTTTTGTTTTGTGTTTGTTGTGTATTAACTCGGTGCGTCTATTAATTAATTCAATTGTACTTCTGCTGAATATTTTATGTCCTTCTGCTTGAGTTTTATTTTTCAGCTTTAGACTTTCTGCTATGCTTTTTTCTAGGAAATCGTAGTATATTTGAGTATCGTCTGAGTCCATTTTATTGTTTCCTAGTTTTGTTTTTAGGCATGTTTTGTAACTTTCTATTTGTGCTTTTGACTTCGGTATCTTAGGTGGTGTTGTGTAGTTCCTTCTGCTCTTTGGTGGATGTTTTTGTAATACCGTTGCTCTCACTAGTCTGTGATCAGAGGGAAAAGGTATATTACTTATTGTCTCCACGTTTAGTACTAGCTTGGGATTGTTTGTCATTATATAATCGATTTCATTCTTTGTTTTTTGGTCAGGTGACATCCAAGTCCATCTGCGATTTTGTTTTTTCTTAAAAAATGTATTCATTATAGATAGTTTATGTTCGAAAGCGTAGTTAATAAGGTGGTCACCTCTTGCGTTTCGTTCTCCAAAACCATGTTAACCTATGATGGGATATTCATTTGCTTTTGAGCAACCTATTTTCGCGTTGAAATCTCCCATTACTATGACTTGGTCATTAAATAGTTCATGCGCTGATTCCATTTCTTTGTAGAATTGTTCAATTTTATCTTCTGATGCTGTTTCGGTAGGTGCATATGCTTGGATTATTGATAAAGTAAAATTTTCAAATTTTAGTTGTAAAAATTCTTTCCGAAATTCCTATGAAGTTAGTAATATTTTTCTTATATTTTTTCTTAATAAGAAATCCTACTCCGTGCAGACCTTTCGTTTGACCAATGTAGCAAAAAATATAATTTTGGTGCTCTTCTATATTACATCCCAATCTTCTGACTTCTGAGAGTCCTAAGATATCGCAGTTGACGTTTTTTAAGGCATAGTTTAGTTCAAGGTATCTTTCTGTTGATAATAAGGATCTTAAATTAAATGTGCACACTTTTAGAGTTGATGCTTTGCATGTATCTTTTGCATTTAATGGAGGGTAGTGGTCTAATTCCCCACGAGGACCAGTCGGCTTGGGGAATGTTTTTTTACTAATTTTATTTGGTACTTTTTTGGTAGTTTTACTGTTCCGGCGGCTGATGATTTTATCCTATGCTTCTGGTTCGGATGGGTGATTTCCAGTAGGAAGGGAGTTGCTTCTGTTCCTCATCAAATCGAATGCATTGCGTCTGTTTGCTTTTGTTGTTTGTTGTTTACGGGGTTGTTCAGATATGCTTGGCGAGGCGGGGGAGTCTCTTTTGCGTTTCACGTTTCCTGATTTGCCGTCTTTGACGATAAGCCTATCGTAATTTATTGTTGCATAGTTACCTTTCTGCCTCTTCAAGTTTTGATAGTAGTTCCCTTCTCCTATTAAGCACATCCTTCGGATAATCTTAAGAAGCATAGACATTGTTATTTAATTTGTTTTTGTTCTTCATAATTTCGCTTTTTTTCCAGTTGTTGACAAATGATATGAGTATTGGCCTCCCTTTTTCTTTTTGCTTGTCTCTTTTACCGATTCTGTAAATCGTAATGTCTCTGTCTTCCACTAAAATATTCAAGTCATCTTTAAATTTCTTCTTAACAAGTTGAATAAGGGTTTTAATTGAATTTTCGCTTTCATGTAGTCCGTATAAAATGATATTGTTAACTCTTTTATGTTTTTCAAGGTATTATATTTTTTCTTTCAATGTTTCATTTTCCAATCTCAATTCTTGAATTTCTCGTGTTAATGGTACTAACTTTTCGCCTAACTGTGCTACAATTTCCTTTGTTTGTTTTGACATTTCAAGTTTTACTTGCTCGAATAATTTTTGTAGGCTATCCATTTTCCATACAAAATGTTTTGCTTAACGCGGAACGTAATTGTGTGAACGCAGCTATAAGGTTGTTAGGTTGGTACTAGCTTGAGATATTTGATATGGTAACACTGCACTGGTTCAGTCAACTTGTATTGTCTTGACAGTTGACACAACGTAGTAATAACAGCTAACCTTAAATGTCCTTTGATGTTTATCTCTCGAAAGGTTTTAATAGTTCAGTTTTCACTTAGTTTATCGTTTTTTAATGCACTTTGGCGCGTTATGTTTGTGGTTTGAGTGTTTTTGTGTTGCACGTGATGCTATTTACACGGTTTTCGAATTAAAAACACAGACCACTAATCATTACGTCTTTACGTTTACACCACCGGAACCGGAACCCTCCCACCGGAACCGGAACCCTCTTAGTATTAAACGGTTTGTTTAATACTACAACAAAAAGATCAATTATACTAATTAAAAGAATTAAAAAGATAAATTAAAAAAAAACTGATATTGTAGGCAATTTGAAATGTTCATAGCCCACAGCTGAGACCACTATTACTAAATTAAACATTTTATGTAATAATATTTGTTGAAGGTAGTGATGATGGTCTCAACTGCGGTAAAATTTCTCTCAATTTGTCTACAGTATTAACTAAATGACTTAAAATTTGATTATGGTTTTCTTCTATTTGAATTATTCTCGATTCCAATTGTAGGCTTTTCAGCTCTCTCTGATGGTTATTTCTTTCCCAGTCTACCTCTAATTGCAGCTGGCGATTCTCAACACCCACAAACTCGCTTGTGGCTCGTTCAAGAGTGTTTGAACCTCTCTTTAATTCCAGCTTGACCAATAACAGCAGTCAAACCCATTATGCCCAACACTCTCTCTTCTGAAGCAGTTTTTTCTTAGTCTTAGTTTTCCAGTCTGCCCACACCTGGACATTATTTGTTAATTTTTTTGTCATGAAAGTAAGCTGATTAATAATAATAAAATGAATGAATGATAATAATAGAAAACCATAAAATGATATTTTTACAGTGGTTTTTGTTACAATCTTACATTTTCCCATTTGTCTCTTGGCTTTATTACTCTTCCACCAATGGAGTTTAACAAATCTTCTAATTCCCGCCACGGTCAGTCAGCTTTAATTCGCCCTTGAAGCCCTTGCTGGGGCCTCGTTATATCGCCATAACTAGAACAAGTTAAAACTATTTCAGAGAAACAAAGGGTCTATTGATTAAGTAAAGAATCCAACACAATCATTGTATTGTTTTTTTCGTAAGTAGTAATATTAGTTCATGTCGCGTATCAAGTCATAGTTTATGTTTCAAACTTTCAAGTGCCAGATATGAATGTATGATAAATTTTCAAATAACAAAGGAAGATATTTACGAAATAACTACCTTTCCATGAAATCCAATAAAGCTGCAAATTGTTCTGGGCTTGCTCGAGATTTATATTCAATTCTATAAAAGTTATCACATCATTTAAGGTATCTTTCATCCTTAATTAGGATAATAACATAAAATTTCGAGGCCCAGTAATGTTTAAATTTACATTTCGCAAGAAGAACATATACCCATCCTATTTCATTTACTTACTTTTTTAACACTTAAAACAAATATTCTTTGAACTTCAGTTCAAACAAGAGTTCAACTCGCGTACAAAATACACAACTGCGACTTTGACGTTTGTAAGAACGCTCACCATAGACTAAAGTGTAGGTTTTTTCTAAGTACATTGTAGAATGAGCGTTCGACTCAGTCGTGTCAAATTGGCTACCAACTTATCGTTTTTTAAAATCGCTTACGCCGAGGCGTTAACGATTGTAGAAAGAGAGTCGATATGAAACGAAAGTAACTTGGCTAGGGCCTCTGGTCTGCTTCGCTGCTCCTCCGATGAGGCGGAGTCCTCGGATTGCCTTTTTTTTGCGGAGTCGATGTTGCCTTTGTGGTATAGAGGCTCGCCAAAAATGTACGCAGTACTCGTACTGCGTACATTTTTGGCTTGCAAAGTCAAACAAAAAACAGTACCAATCCTTGTTGAATAACATAACCAAGATCTTTCCAGTAATTGGCCATTTTTTGTTTTATTTTAGTGAAATACCTATTTGAAAAAGATCTGTTTTGTTCTTTATATTTCTTAATTGAAACTGAATATATATTCTTCGGATCTTTATTTTGAAAGTCAGCCGTTTCATGTGAGAGGACGAAATTAATAAAACTATTATTTAGCAAATCTGGCCACAAGCCCACGTCAACATATTTCTCAAACTCAAACTTAATATTTTCTAAATTTCTTTCCACCTCGGTATCGGCATTACCTTCCTTTTGCTGAACACCAATTTCGTTTTCAGAGGAACCAGAGGGTTGCTGGAAGTCAAGATATTGCACATTTTCATCGTTGGTATTTTTTTTCTGGTTTTGCGATTTTTTGCTTCCTTCGGTTAGATTCTCTTCGCATAAAATACCTTCCTTTACGTTTTTTAATGGATTTATAGCTATTTCATTCTCGTTTATATGTTCTCATTTAAAAAAAGTTTCAATTTTTGCGTATTTATTTCTTTCTTTTTCTCGACCAAACTGTAATTTTCGTTTTTCAGCTCCACTTTTATATTTCCTAGCAGACATATTGTAAAATAAGATATTTTTCTGAAAATAAAGAACTGGATAGAACTTTTAATTTTAATACCTACTTTGTAATGAGTGTAGCAATTCACAAATGATCATTAAATATCGAACAAGTTCGATTCATTTAGTTTTGAAAACTGAAATAAAAATAAAAAAGTCATGTTTTATAATTCTTTTTACTTACCTACTGCCTATTAAAAGCAGGCAGCATTTCTAGTTATGCTGAATACTTTCAATTTTAGTAAATTAAAAGAAATATCCGGTCATTATAACTTTTAAGTTATATAGATAACTTAAAACTTAGTAAACTAAACACACGCGCTAAACACATTTCTAACAATAACAAAGTCAATTCGTTAATATTAAAAAAAAAGAAAAATAACAAAATTGCGTCGGGCGATAAGCGGAGGGAAGTCCCCAGTAATAGATAATACACGGAATACACCGACCAAAAACAAGCGACAGGGAATTCCCCGTTCCGTTTGATAGATGCGCACACGGGTTGATTGATCGGATTTTTGTAATTCTAGATAAAAAATTTTATTGACAATATCGTCTATTGGTTTCAGTTCTGTTGGGGCCCTCTGTATTCGCGGGGCCCTGGGCTGCAGCCCAAAGCTCTGGAAAGCTCTGGCTTCTTCTAATCAATTTACTCACTGATATCAAGTTCGTAGCAACACTCGGCACACATAACATTTCCTTTACTGTGATCGACTTTTTGTTTTTTGACGTGACTGTAACAATATCAACATCACCCGAGCATAACACAGGCATCTCTGCTCCATTGGCTGCTGTAATCTCCTTTATACTCGTATTTTCTGATGTGTTCCGAATATTGTTTACATTTGAGGTTATGTGCACACTCGCACCGGAATCCAAATACCAATCATTCTTTCCGAAGTTTCTGCTTAAGAAAACGGCAGTAAACACATTATAATTGTTTGTTTTTGAATCTTGAACTTGTGTACACTTATTTTTGTAGTGCCCACTCTGTTTAGAGCGATAACACTTGATGACTTTGTTTTTGCTATTGCTGACATTTGACGCTACGCCTTCTTTGAACGAGTTTACAGTGTTATTGAACGACTTCGTTTTTGGAATGACACGCTGTCGTCCTTTAGTATATAACGCTGTTTCCGTCGAATCTTCATTTCCTTTCATGTCTAATAATTTTGATTTTACAACATCCGCCGTAATGGCGATCCCTGAATGCTCGATCGCCTTCGTCGATGGATGGATTAGCATTGGAAAATATTTTTCGGGCAAACCCGCCAACATTAGACAACCAATCCATTCATCGTTCACCAAAAAACCAGTTCTTGATAATTTCTGCCCCGTTTCAATAATTTGAGTAATGTAACTTGTCATAGAATCTGAAGTTTCAAGATGTATTGATATTAAATTTTTCAATAACATAATTCTTCTCGAAAAACCGGAGTCATCAAACATTTGTTGTAATTTCTGCCATAGTTCCTTAGTAGTGTTAGCGCTCTTAACATGTATATATAACGACGGATCTATAGTTAAAATCACCTTTCAGTTTCGGCACATTTGCAATAAACGAATTCGTACTAAAAGTATATACAGTACCATTTCTGCTAACTACTGAGACTATAACTTTACAACTTTTTACTGACTCTAAAGTTAATCCAAATGGGTCTGTGCCTTTAACCTATTAGTAAGAAAATAAAACACGTTACTTCAACGGTGACTATCAAAGAACTAACCTATTTATTTTATACAAATTATAAACATATATTATTAAATTGAGTGTTTACACACTTAGTACACTATATGGTTAATAGATGGCGTTATTGGTTTCATTTGATGTATTAATTTTAACACTAATTTATAGGACCTACCTCCACATGTTTTTGGATTAGTGGCACCAACATTTCTGCAGATCTATCATTATCGGTACACACTTCCTAATCTTAAATTATCTTTGCCATTTTCAAATATGCCCAGCACCCAGTGGCCTTGTATATGTCTACCTCTATTATATTTTCTTTTTCCAAATTTAGATTTATCTATTTGTACAATTTTTCCTGGCCCACAAATCTTGCCGTTACATTCTTGGTGCTCTAATTCATATACAACTACTGTTTCCAGGCGGTAAGTGAACCAGTCAGCTATGGTCCTTGATGATAATACTGCTTCTCTATCTTCACGGGCTGCCTTTAATTTTACTTGTTACTTATTGATAGCTGTATTTGTGACTGTACATATACATTAATAATAATTGTAAATCAATAGACAGCCGCACATTTTCAAACCATGATCCCGCTGCCCGGCTCACTGCCCTGGAGCGACAGTTGCTCTTCCTGCATCGGAAGATGCCAAGCTGTTCATTCCTATTGCAGGAGCTTATGCTCTTCAACAAATGCCATGCACTGAGTTGGGGTGTTGAGCCGGGTTATGATTTTATACATATTCCATTGTGATATCAGTGGATATCCGAATACATAGATAGTGTGCGCTTCGATATCTAGATATTAGATTTACTACCAAATATATAGATATTGGCATTCCAACCTACTGGGTGATTTCAAACGCTTCATTTACTACAAATCACAGACCTCTTGCATTATTAGTTCTTTCTCGATGCAAACACGTAACCTCATTCTCTCCGGCGGTAGCTGAGCCAAACGAGCATGATCTTCGTATCTGATTTTGTTTGTGACTTATTTTATGTGTATCCGGAACTGCTTCAGGTACTCTAACGGACTGCACATTTCCTGGAATTGTCTTCGGAGCAATGTAATTTCTGAGAGTAGGGGATGAACGTCCTTTATCTCTCATCTTAAAACGGTCCCTCAATTCAAAGTGTACGGTGTCAACTCTACACATTAATTCGGGACATATCCTCAATCTAGCGGCAATTGAATCACCATTAGGAGAGTCGAAACCCTCAATCTGCGATCTTGCTTCAGCGGGTAATATATGTGGAAAGCCACGACCAAGTAAATTTTATGTTGGTGCTGCTCCTGCTGGTATTAGTACGGCTGTTAGGGTTGGTATTTCTGGCTCACCTGGGCTTCTCGTCTCTTTAATACTCGATTCGAGGTAACAAGTGGAGAAATGTAGCACTCATAAATATTATGCGTTTGAGCGTTTACTACTCCAAAAGATCCAGCCAGTACTTGGTCTTCAGCGGTTTGTGGCACTGCAATGTCGGGTAAATTAAACTTCACCTCTTCGCCTCCGACAGTAGTTGTATTCCCGATGTTCATCATATAATGGTATAAATTATCGGGAATGCATAAATCCTCTGTCAATAGGTCTTGACACCGGGTTGCACCTAGCTTCCTCTCTCCGTCTTCCTCTGTCCAGTGTAACATCATGAACATAGCAATTTAAAATTGTAGTCATCGAATGCTGGAACATCGAAAACGGCAGTCTACGGTCCAAACGAGGGTCTATACCTCTCAGAGTTTCATACATCCTTTCGACCTGATCTATACAGTATGACTGTTTGAATACAATCGATACTTAAGGACGACGACGATTCAGCCATCTGGGTTTTTACTAAATCAATTTGGAAACTAATATTTTCTAAATCTATGTGACTCAAGAAAGAGTGGTAATGAGAGACAATCTTAGCTGTCCCTAATTTAAAAGGAAGTAGTCCGGGTCCATTGTCAAGTGAGTCAATTGTTATCTCCTGTCCTCGGGTCGGATGTAGAGTCGTCAGCCAAAGTAGTATCCTTTAACAAGGTAGGATTCTTAGGACTTCGCTTAAGGCGAGATTTAGCTACAGGAACGCGTTCCTTCTTCGTATAAATGTGAATTGGAAGATCTGCGAGTACAGTGTCCTGTTTATATCGCGGGGCTAACTTCTGTCGGGATGTATGATGGTCAGGGGTGTAGCTTTTATCAGGTTCTCTATCTTTATTACGATTTTCAGTCAGTTGTGTCCGGTCATGTAGGGAGGTCTGGTTGATAAGGTCGTATACCTGACTCATGCGTTTCCTATTGTCTTGAGAGTATTGTTGAAATAAGTGTTCGGTTAAGTCAATGTCTATTGGGTCTCGAGGGTCAAAATGTCCAGTTATCAAGTCTAAAGGTCTACATCTGGTAAAACTATGGATAGAACTATTATATACGCTAGGATAGCATAAGTCATGAGATTAACTACCGGGTCATTTCGTTACTCTAACTTTAGTATGCTAAGATGTTCAAGGATTGTAGAATGAAATCTCTATACAATGCCATTGTCATTAGGGGAATGTGCAAATATTTTATGGTGCATTACCTTATGAACTCGACAAAATTCTAAGAAAATCTGATTAGAGAATTCAGGGCCTCGTCCGTAACAATCGTTAATGGGACCCCGTGGTGGGTACAACATACGAGTAGGGCTTGTACTACACTTAGAGCGGTGCTATCTCTGAGATGATATGCTTGAGCGTACTTTGAGAAAGCGTCTACGATGATTACGAATTTCTCAGTTTGAGCTGTAAAAAGGTCTAAGTGAACAATTTCGAAGGGTTTACTAGGGGGTGGAACTATATTAAATCTCTGCTTAATAGGATGACGGTCGTATTTAGCCTGGCCACAGATAGTACATTCATTTATGTACTTAGAGATGTGTTCTTTCATCTTAGGCCAGTAGTATTTAGATGATAAGGCTAAATAGCACTCGGTAATACCACGATGGTTGGTTTTACCTTCGTGATATTTTTTGATAATATCTTGTTGACGCAAGTAATATTTTACGTTCTCTAATTCTACTTTAGTTAAGACCATGTTCAAGGAAGAGCTCTTAAAGTTATCCTGAATTATGGGAATGATATTATACATGGCAAGAGGGGGATGAATTATTATACCGGTTTTGACTTTAGGGTTCACATATTCTTTTACTGCATTTATTACGTCACTAGTCAAGTTAGATTCAGAGAGTTGGATGGTCGTTCGGGTATGTGTTTCAAAGGGCTTAGTTACTGTCGGTCGTTTCTTAATGTCACCTACAAGTACAAAACAGATTTGTCTACTGAACCTATTTAAGGGGTCGTCGGTTATTGGGACTTCCAGAATAGGGGATTCCTTACTAGTATGTATAGTCTCTGTGTCAGAGTTGTCAGTAGGGTTTCGAAACCTACTGCTAAGTGAGACTTTTCAGATACATTTACTGCAATAGACATAGCGTCCTCGTTGTTAATTTCAATGCGGGACAAAGCGTCGGCGTTGGTGTTCTGTTTGCCTTGCTTGTATACTGTTGTAAAATTATATTCGCTCAACTTAAGTCTCCATCGGGTGAGTCTGGAACCTGGCTCTTTAAGGCTCATAACCCATTGCAGGGGTTTATGATCTGTAATTATTTTAAACTTTCTCCCAAATAAGTATGGAAGAAAGAATTTAGTAGCCCACACCATAGCTAATAACTCTTTCTCAATTACACTATAATTAATTTCAGTAGAATTTAAGGCCCTAGAGGCGTAGGCAATGGGCTTGTCGTGTCCTATGGGTCCTTGGGAAAGGACAGCACCTATGGCAAAGTTAGATGCGTCAGTCGTTAGTACAAAGTCCTTAGAAAAGTCTGGGTACTGTAAGATAGGGTCATTAGTCAGTAGTGATTTACACTTTTCAAAACAGTCAATGTACTTAGGGTCATTAAAGGTGATCTTAGAACCTTTTTTAAGACATTGCGTCATAAGTTTTACAATGCACGCAAAGGAATAAACTTTCTATAATATCCTAATAATCCAGGAAAACGTTTTATCTCGGTGGCTGTCTTAGGAATGGGAAATTTCTGGATTGCGGCGATCTTGTCAGGGTTAGAGCGGGCGTACACGGACTGCTCGAGCAGTTAACGACTGAGCGACGTACACGGACCGCTCGAGCGGTCGGCGTTGACTGCTTGAGCAATCGGTTGTTGACTGCTCGAGCTGTCGCTACTAACCGCTCAAGCAGTTGAATTTCTACCGCAGTCTAGTCATGGATTCTGACGAGGAAGCACTGCTTTTGCTGCTTCTGCTCAAGCGGAGACGACGGCGGCGACGTCAAAAGAGAAAATTTTGGGTTCATCCAATTTTGGAATTAAGAGAACAACATGGACAATTCCATCATTTGTTTATGGAACTTAGAAGTGATGAAGAAAAATTTTTCAACTATTTTAGGATGTCAGTGTCTTCGTTTGATGAAATGAATAATATACTAAGGTCTAAAATTAAACGTGAAGACACAATCATGAGGAGAAGTATCCAAGCAGAAGAAAGACTAGCAGTAACATTGAGGTTCGAAAAATAAATAACAAATATTTAAATTTTTATTCATTAAAAATATTGGAAATTAAATCATCAGACATTACTGAAGATGATGAAAGGTCTTCAAATTGAGAAATTTGGTCATCAGCCGCTGATCTAGAGGGGCCAGTCGCTGATGCAGAGGTAGAGGGGCCAGTATTATAACCATATTGTCCACGGTAATCATTAAAAGGTGAATACTGTGATGAATATCCTCTGTCACCGTAACTCGCAGGATATGTGTGATTTGTGATCGCTTTAAAGTGTTTAATTACGTTAAGTATTTCTGTCCTAGCAACTTATTTATACTGCTCATTAATTTTTTTAAACTCGCCAACTAATGACAAAGAACAATTTATCTTCATCTTCATTAACAATGCGCGAATTCTGTGATTTTTCATCGAAGCGTTTAGCTAATTTTTCAATTAAGACGTTCTCATCTGTGATTGTAGTATTTAATTTTCTTTTGTTTCTTTCTTTGTTTATTTTAATCGCTATAAAAGTGGGTATTCTCTGAAATATATTTTGAGAATTGAGACTTAAACCCGTTAACTGAGTTTACATTTTTTATATGAGTTGGTAAGGGTCAATTCACACGTACCACAACCACACCACGTCGCAGCGACAAAATGTGGTCAAGCTGTGGTTACGGGCTCCCACACAAAACTGCGATGCGATGCGATGCGAATTCGCATCGCAGGAACTTGCGATGCGAATTTCTGCGATACGATTTAGTGCGGCAAACCGTTTGGTAGGGCGACCATTCCTTCAAGTGTAGTCAGCCGTACTGGACGTGTTTTTAGGAAGCTTAAGATGGATCGCAAAAAGATTATTGCACTGCTGTTATTGTTAAATAGATATAAAAGAAAAAGAAGATTCTGGGTTCATCCATTTATTACGATTATGAACTCTGATGGGAACTATTTTACTCAAAAGTACTATGCGTTGAGAACTGAAGAAGATAAATTTTTTGATTATTTTAGAATGAGCATATCTTCATTTGAAGAGCTTTTGAGTTTATTATCACCATGCCTTCAAAAACGATCGTACAAGGGAAGAATTCCTGTTATGCCTTTGGAAATGCTGGGACTGACTATCAGGTAAAGTAAAATAAAATTTATTTATTGACATTTTAATTGTTTTTTTTTTTGCGAAAAATCAAATTTGTGATTATCAGCAGTTAATAGTAATTAATATTATGTAAAATCACTCTTCTTCCGTTGACAAAGCGCTATAGGTAGAATAATTATCACTAGGTGAATTAATTTGATTTTCCCCTGCATTTGATGATTGTTCGTGTGATAAATGTGGGCGTGTCGGTGGTGTTTGGTTTGCAAAATGTTGAGTTTGATAGCCTGTGTAGCTCTGGTAGTTGCTGGGCTGATAGGAGGAACTATAGAGTGGGTAGCCTTGATATGCCGGTTGAAGTAAGTCTGTTAAAGTTTGGAGAACACGACTTTGAAAAATAAGTGTTTTGTTCTCATCCAATTTTTCCAGAGACGGTAGAATTCCCTTAAAAAAAGACAAGTGCCTATTTTCCGGTTCCTTTATAATGTTAATAATTTCATCTTCAAACTCGTTTGCCTTTCTTTTTCGCGGCTTCTGCTGGTATCGTCTTGGAGATTTTTCAGATCTTGCTTGATTCTCTTTTCCAGGTGGTGCTTGCATTTCCGTTTCATTAATGCTATCTGTTGTCTCTTTTTTTTTTTTTTTTTAAATCTTTATTTTAGAGGGGTTTGGTCACCGAGTGATCATGCCACCCCTATAGGAATAACTAAACATAGTAAGCCCAGCTTACAAAATCAACCTTATACACAACAAAATTTAAATAATTCTATGTCTTAATCCAGCTTGTACTACTTTATACAACATTCTAGCCTGATCCGAGACAGGGTAGGCCAGTATGCTATTAAAAGCTCCTATGTCTAATAAGTTAATATTAAATCTTATTACTAAAATATTTCTTTCTGCTTCGTTTCGGACACATTCGGCTAAAATATGGTATACATCCTCATTCTTATCGCATTCTGCGCAAGCAGATGACACCGCCTTACCAATTAAAGAGGCAAAACTATTCAGTGGAATATGTCCGGAGCGAAGCCGCAAGGCTGTTACAATCTCAGACCTACTCATATTGGCACCGATAAACCAAGGTTTGCGACTTAAGTTTGGCTGTATTGTTTTGTACCATATGCCTTTTGTCGCAGCTCTCTCGTCAAAGTATTCTTTCCACTGTCTGCGACAATTTTGTTTAAGAACACTTAAAACCTCTGTATAGTTCAAAAGGCAAGCAAAAGGAACACCATCAGAAGAGGCTTCTTTCGCCAAGCTATCAACTATTTCATTGTCTTCTATACCAATATGAGAAGGTATCCATTGTAAAGTCACTATCTTATTACATGATATATATTTGTATATATTTTTTAAAATCTCATAGGCAATAGGTAATCCCCTATAACTAGGACTAGTACATCGTAATAAATGTTGAAGAGCGCTTTTTGAATCCGTTAAAATTACAATATAATTTAAATTAATGCAACTAATATATGACAAAGCTTCTGTTATAGCAATCAGCTCAGCATGCATAATAGAAATATTACAATTTATTTGAAGTTTCAGAGAACTTTTATCCTGTGGATCAAAAAACGCTACTCCAATTTCATTTTTATCTTTTGACCCATCAGTAAACAAACAATAGTAATTGGGATATAATCTACGAATTGCTGTATTACAGACTGTTTTAAGGTTGTGTAAGTGATATGTTCTTTTCGACTTGTTAATAACATCTAATTTAGGGCGTATAGCTTTTGAAAAATCCACGTTGCCAATACATGTATCAAAACTAAACATATCTAATTCTTTACTACATTGAATGGGGCTAGGATTAAGAAGGTTATGGACCTGAATTAATAACGGCTTTTTCTTTTTAGCCCAGTATGGTTTGTGACTTAGCGTCTTAAGTTCATCAATTAATCCAATAATTTCATTGTTTTCAAATGACCTGCACTTTAGCCAAAATTTTCCTCCTAGATAGTATCTTCGAAAGGTCAATGGTTCAAGACAGAGTTCCGATTCCATGACATGTATAGCTGTACTCTTTATAAAACCCCCAATAATTCGCATATAGCAATTTTGAACAACATCTATTTTCCTTAAATGTGTGTTTGCGCTATTATCATATAGAAAGCATGCATAATCCAACTTGCTACGAATTAGTGAAAGATAAAGCCGTCTTAAGTGGGTAGGATGAATTCCCCATCTCGACCCTGCTAATACTTTAAAGACATTAATATATTTTAAACATTTTTCTTTAAGTTCGTTTAAGTGTTTAGACCATCTCAAAGATCGATCTAACCATAAGCCTAAATATTTATATGTGCCCACTACAGGTAATGATATTCCATTAATCTTTAAGTCTATGTTATCTTGTTTACTGCCAGATTTAAAAATTACAACTTTACTTTTATTAGCTGAAATATTTAAACCTATGTTGTTTAAAAGTCTGGATACTAAATTTAATGCAGCTTGTAATGTTTCACTACCTCGTTGTGCATTATCACAGATTGAGTATAAGACGAAGTCATCAGCGTACTGCGAAGTAAATATATTATTTACGAGCTTGCATATCTGTGAAGTAGCCACATTAAATAGCAATGGTGAAAGAGGATCACCTTGAGCTAAGCCTCGGCCTGATCTTCTACAAATGTTATAATTATCGACTTGAATTTTTAAATATCTTTCTCTTAGGAAACTTTCTAAGTATGAGCATATTTTAGAACCAACTCCTAAATTATCCATGGTTTGTAATAGACAGTTAACATCAACATTATTATAGGCGTTGTCAATATCAATAAAGCAACATAATGTGCTGCATCTGTTCGAAAGGCTTGATTGTATTCTTGAAACTAAAGTGGTAAGGTTATGTAGTGTAGAATGACATTTTCGAAATCCCGTAACATTTTTGGGTAACACATTATTTCTTTCAATAAACCATTCTAATCTATTGAGTAGAATGCTATGAAAAAGCTTACATAAACATGACATCATGGAAATCGGTCTAAAGGACGAAATGTCTTGTGGATCACGCCCCTGTTTTGGGATTGGTAATATAATAATGTCTCGCCATTGAAGTGGTACAAAAGAGTTTGAAAGAAATTTATTGAACATATCTGTTAATACCAGTTTTCCATTCTGAGGCAAATGTTTTATCATTGAGTAGGATATATTATCACATCCTGGAGATGTATCCTTCGTTTTGATACACTTTTCAACTTCTACTAGTGTAATGAGTGACTCTAAATTCGTATTTGTTGATGTAAAAGTTTGTTTATTAGGGATTGTAAAGTCAGGTGCTAAGTTTTGTAATATTTCATTAGCTTTTCCTTCATCAATATATTTCATTTTGGGTTTGTAGCCTTTTAACCATTTCATTTTTTGCCACACTTCGCCCAGTGTCAGAGACTCGTCAACAGATGAGCACATGCTCTGCCACGAATGTGAACGAGCATTACGCATCATGCGTTGTGATAAACGAATCTTTTCCTGTAGCTTAGTTAGATTATCAGGTATCGGATTACGCCGGAATTGTGCGAGCGCTAAACGTCGTTCTGCTACAGACTTGGAAAGGTTTTGATTCCAATAAGGCTTCGGTGCAAACTTACTACATGGATTATTGCATGTTATGATGTAAGGAATATAGACGTCGCCTGCCAGATACATGATATCTATAAAACTATCGTATAGGTGTTGCAAATCATTAGACACATTAAAATCTAAGAATAACTTTTCTATTAGTTCTGTGTAAGATTTCCAATCAGCTTTTTTGAAGTTTCTATGAGCTTTATTTTCTAAATTCGAATTAAAATAAGTAGAAATTTTTATAATGCAATGATCGCTGCCTAAAGTTTCGTTTAAGACCTTCCAGTCAAATTTAAGTGCTATATCCAAGGATACTAATGATATATCTGGAGAGGACTGTCGCAACGTACTATTTACCAATTGAATTCGCGTAAAATCACCTTTATTTAGTATTATAAAATTTTTGTCTAATAAAGCATTTATGATTTGGTTTCCCCTAGTATCGCTTCTATTTGACCAATTTGTGTGATGCCCGTTGAAATCACCCAGTAATAGTGACTTTTTATTAAAACTAGAGAAAAGATATTCCCAATCATCTTGACTGGTGTGAGCAGACGGAGGACAATAAAGAGAGATTATATTTTCGATATCGCTGCAATTGTACAATTTAACTACCAAAACTTCTATAGCTGAATTACGATGCTGAAACTCGAATAGTTGGGATTTTATTGACTTATGTGTTAATACGGCAACCCCTCCATATGAATCTGTCCTGTCATTTCTATAAATATTATAATCTGTTATTTTTATATTGCTATTAGGTTCTAGCCATGTTTCACATAGTACTGCAACGTGGATTTTTTCTTGAAGCAAGATATTTTCTAACGCAATTAACTTAGACCTTAAACTCTGACAAGTCCATTGAATTAAATTAAGTTTTATAATATTTTTTTTATACTTATCCATCATCATTGACATTCAAATACTCGATAAAAGCTCTGAGGATTGGCCAATCTTTCAAATTATCCACTACTGACAATATAAACCACTCGATGCAACATTTAATAATACCAATAACTTTCGCTTTAATCGTAACTCTCATAAATATTATTTCCTTCACCCTTCTTAATAATTGTGCCACATCAAAGTCTCTTTTTTCTTCATTTAGTTTAGGTTCATTCTTTTCTTCTGTAGTACTACATTGTATATAATCAGTACCTTTGCGTGGTCTCGTATAATTTGTATTCTTGGTCTGTTTATCTTTACCTCTGCTTTTCTTTTTGGTGACATCAGAATAAGAAACAGTGTTTCGAGCTTCATATGATACCTCACATGTATTCGTCGCCGCCGTATTTAAAGCGGGAAATTCCTCGTCAATAATAATTTCCTCTTGTTGTCTGTCCTTTTCTTGGATTGGTACGTCAGGCTGTACATACATCTCAAGAGCTTTACGATATGTGCAGTTAAACTCAGCCATTAAGTCCCTTAGTTTTTTTTCTTTTAAGAATACAGGGCACATTTTTTTAGATAAAGCCATATGCTTTCCTGAACAATTAATGCATTTAAATTCTACCGCTTCACAATTCGCGTGATTTTTACCGCATTTAGGGCACACTATTTTCGAAGAAGGACATTTTTTGATTGTGTGACCATACTTCCAACAACGGGAACACTGTGAGACGGGGAATTTATAACTCTCAACTTTTATTCTCATATCATCAACATTTATATAAGCCGGAAGAAAAGAGCCCTTGAAACACAAACGCACAGTTTCACTTGGTATCCAACCATATTCATTTAAATTCCGCCGATTGAGACGGGTCACGGCAACTAATTGAGCACTGTGAGGGCAAGTAATTTTATTTAAAATTTCATCATCGGTTATGTCTAAGTCGATATTCTTTATAACCCCGTATGAATAATTTTTTTCTAAAGCTTTTTGTATTCGCCAATTCATTTTTTTAAATTCTTGACAACTTTCCAATTTCTCCGCACTAACTTCACTATTTAAATCTACTCTGACTTTATAAGGGTTTAGGTATTTAACTCTGATTATATTAATAATATTGTGTTCTTTAAACATCTTCGCCAAGGAAAACTGTTTTGGCAATTTTTCGTTACACGTTATATACATTTCCACTTTATCATCTTCTTTTAGTCTTTTTTCTCTTTGCCCAACCGTGGTCCAATCTCCTTCACTATCCTCTCTCATTCTCTTACTCAACCGATCATTTCCCTGCAGTTGTTCAAATTCCGCCATATCGGTATCACTTAATGATTCGCTTGACATTGTTATTACGCAGTAGTTAACGCGCCACACAGGTGGGTAGGCGGCGATCGAGGAGCGTACCTCGACCGCCGGTAAACAAAAGGCCGATCGTAAACAAGTATTAGACACGACGTTCTCGTACGAGTGCCGCGACGAGACTCTTCCTATCTGTTGTCTCATTTTGTATTTTTTTTTAAGAAATAATAACTGCTTGTACAGATGGTATTCTTTGGTAGATTTTGCTCCTGTTCCAGATCGCTTTTCGTCTTTAAGTTTCTTTACGTACTTTTTAAAGGTATCGCTGATCCCTCTCCATTTTTTAATACTTCATTACCTGTAAATTATACAAAATTAATCAATAAAAATACATTAATGTAGGGGAGGGTATCCCTATGAAATTAAATATAAAGAAACCATTCATATGTTTAAAAATATTTTATGTATGTACTAGCTGACCCGGTGAACTTTGTTCCACCTTACAGGCAATATCACATTATCACATTTTTTTAATTTTTAACTTAGGGTAATTGTAAATAAAAAAGATATAATATTCAATTATTCTTTATTTGCCATTTATTGTAGCACCTTGTGATAAACGATATTTTTTGTTTTTTCATTAGGCGCGAAAACAAATAACGCGGAAGGTCTTCCGACACGTGAACATGCCACATATAATTGGCCATGGGAAAAACATGGGTGTTCGAGATTAAGACCACAAACTTTCAACGATTGGCCTTGTGACTTATTTACAGTCATGGCGAATGCTAGACGGATCGGAAATTGAAGCCGTTTAAACTGAAATGGCATGTCGGTTGGGATCATCGGGATCCTCGGAATGAGAACTTCCTCACCTTTGAATTTTCCTTTGAGAATTGTGGCGTAAATCAAATTGTTCATCAATTTACTTACCACCAAACGTGTTCCGTTGCACAATTTTGGTTGGTTTAAGTTTCGAAGCATGATTACTATAGAACCAATCTTTAGTCGTAAATTGTGCGGTGGTAAGCCAGGTACATCCAAGGAGTTTAAAAATTCAATGGGATAGTTGGTGGCATCATCTTCATTTGTTAGACAGTCAATAGATTTGAAAGAATGCAGTGTACCAATGATGTCATCCTGAATTATGTAATTTAAGTCATCTACATCTTTATTCTTAGCTGCCAAAATTGCTCGCTCACTCAACCATTCATTATTTTTGAGGTTAGTAATGATGTTTGGGAATACTTTGTTCATGAGTTCGTATTTTGATGAGACAAAGTTACAAAAATTCGGAGGAAATGAAATCAATCCGCTCGATTCGTCGACGGGTACTCGACCATTGCCGATAGTTAGCAATTGCTCAGTGAAATCTTTATCAGATGTATCGTTCAGCAATGCAACTCATGTTTGTTGTTAGCTGAAGTTTCTTAACATAGCGCCATAGATTCGATGATTTAAGGCAAGCGTTTATTTCGTCAGCAGCAGCAGTCGATCTGGGAATTACTGGCAATGTTTGGCGGAAATCACCAGACAGTAAAATCATTGCTCCTCCAAAACATCTCGAGTCATTACGTAGATCTTTCAACGTTCGGTTAAGTGCTTCCAATGCACGTTTGTGCGCCATTGTGCATTCGTCCCAGATGATGATCTTCGACCCGATAAAACTTTAGCCGTAGCGGAGCGCTTTGTAATGTTGCATGTTGGTTCTTCAATAGATTGAAGATTTAACGGCAATTTCAATGCAGAATGTACCGTACGACATCCTTCTAGCAATGTGGCTGCTATACCAGAAGAAGCAACTGCAACCGCAATGTTGGATCTTGCACGAACAGTGGCTAAAACTACTGACATGAGGAATGTCTTACCAGTTCCACCAGGGGCATCCAGGAAAAATAAAACAACAATTCCATCATCAATTGCCTTCATTATTGTATCATAAACTTCTTTTTGTTGGGGATTCATCAGGGGTACATTCGTTTGAACTACTAAATCTAATTCCTGGTGATCATATTCATGTTCCCGTTCCAATTCTCGATTAAATGCGTTGTAATGTGGTGCCCTGAGAGAGGAATGAAAGCCGAGACTGCTGAATTAGATACTGCCTTTATTTCCAATAGGTCGTACATTAAATAGGTACAAAATTAGGTTACGTAGTATATAATGATTAATGAGTATGTTTAGTTAATATAATCTATTTACTACATCTCATCTCCACCGCAATAAAAAAATAAAATAAACAATACAATTTATTTTATTTTAGTTTATATTACGAATGTTCATATAGTATAATGTCATATTATAATTACTATCTTTACAAACTTTTGAAGTATTTAGTACATAAACTTTTAACAAAATTGTTAGGTAATTGGTTCAAAATACATTTTTGTTCTGTTTTTGTGAATAACATAGTTTTTATTATCCTTAATTATTTCTACATTGGGTGAACATTCCCTTATTACTTTGTATGGACCTGAATATATGTTTTGGAACTTACTGCCGGTTTCATTTTTTATTAAAATCAAATCATTCTGTTCATAAGTCACAGGGTTTATATTACGATCATACTTATCTTTTCTTTTTAATTTCAATCAATCAAATCAAAAACAGCCAATCAATATTTTGTCCACTGCTGAACATAGGCCTCTCCCAAGGTGCGCCAGAGCTCCCTGTCCTCCGCCTTCCGCATCCAGTCGGTGCCCGCCACCTTCTTAAGGTCATCGGTCCACCTGGCTGGAGGGCGCCCTACGCTGCGTTTGCCGATCCGCGGTCTCCACTCTAAGACTCGTCTGCTCTAACGGCCATCGGTCCTACGACATACGTGACCAGCCCACTGCCACTTCAGCCTACTAATTTTGCAAGCTATGTCGGTGACTCCGGTTCTTTTCCGGATAATCTCATTTCTGATCTTATCCTTCAAAGATACTCCGAGCATAGCTCGCTCCATAGCACGCTGAGCGACTTTGAATTTGTGGACTAGTCCCGCAGTTAGTGTCCACGTTTCGGCACCGTATGTCATGGCAGGTAAGACGCATTGATTGAAGACTTTCGTCTTCAAACATTGCGGTATGGACGACGTGAGGACTTGACGAAGGTTGCCAAATGCTGCCCATCCCAAGCGAATTCTTCGATCTGCTTCCTTCTCGAAGTTGTTCCTACCGACTTGTATAACCTGTCCTAGGTAGGTATATTCCCTAACAACTTCGAGAGGTTTCCCTTCGACGTATATCGGTCCCTGCACAACATGTCTATTGAACATGACCTTGGTCTTGTCCAAGTTCATACCGAGACCGACACGCCGGGAAGAATCACTAAGGCTACGCAGCATTCTGGTTAGTTGTTCCAGCGACTCCGCTATGATGACGATATCATCGGCAAATCGAAGGTGTGAGATGTACTCGCCGTTTACATTGACTCCACATCCAGTCCAATCCAGCGTCTTGAACACGTCTTCCAACGCGTTGGTGAACAGTTTCGGAGATATTACATCCCCCTGTCTCACCCCTCTGCGCAGTTGGATCGCCTTCGTCTTACAGTTCTGGATGTGGACAGTCATTGTAGCGGCGTTGTATAGACATCTCAGTACCTCGATGTATCGTCGATATGACATCTCTGCAATGAGTCGAGCACTGCCCAGGTTTCGATGGAGTCGAAGGCTTTCTCGTAGTCCACAAATGCCATACACAGCGGCTGATTGTACTCTTCGGTCTTCTGCACAATCTGCCGAACAGTATGAATGTGGTCCACGGTGCTGTAGCCTGATCGAAAGCCGGCTTGCTCTGGGGGCTGGAACTCGTCAAGTCGTCTGGCGAGACGGTTCGTGACGACTCTTGAGAACAGCTTATACACGTGACTCAGGAGAGAGATTGGTCTGTAGTTTTTCAAGAGGGTTTTATCACCTTTCTTGAAAAAAAGTACCACCTCACTCCCACTCCACGTTTCCGGGGTCTTGCCATGTTGGATGACGGAATTAAAGAGGCTTGCTAGCTCTTTCAGGACCGGAGTCCCGCCTGCCTTAAGCAACTCTGGTGTGTTTCCGTCATCTCCCGGAGCTTTGTTGTTTTTAAGCTGTTCTAGAGCCGCCCTAATCTCGCCTTGGTCAACGACCGGGAGCTCCTCGGAGTAATGGCGCGTAAGAGGGGCGCGCTGGTCATCAGGACTGATTCCCACAGGTTTATTCGATCTTGAAGAGAACAACTGCCCATAAAACCTCTCTACTTCTCCGACAATCTCAGGCCTAGAGGTAACGACCCCACCATTTTCAGTTTTAAGTTTTGTCAGACGCGGCCTCCCAAACTTGCGAGCGAACACTTTCGATCCCCGATTTTGCTCAATCGCAGCCTTGATGGCACGGGTATTGGAGCATCGGAGATCGCGTCGCGTCAGCGTTTTTATTTTTCGGTTTAAGGCCTTATCTGACAAAAACGATGGTAGTTCTCGTCGTTTCCTCATGAGCTCGAGTGTCTCAGCAGAGAGTTTTGGTGCGTTGTCTCTTTTCTGTGGCGGAAAACACTTGCGGGATGTGTTTTGCAGTACTTTGACCAGCGTGTCGGTTTTCTCATCAATACTGCTTACGGTTTCCAACGCGGTAAATTGATTTTGAAGTTCCATTTGGAACTTTTCGGCACCTTGAGCAGCTTGGAGCATGGTAGGTCGGAGAGTAGACCTCATCATTCGCGATCTTTCAGCTTTAAAGTCGATATCTAGAGTGCCTCGAACCAAGCGGTGATCACTTCCGGTATTAAACCTGTTGATCACTGAGACATCTCTAAATATGTGCCTTATATTCGAAATGATAAAATCTATCTCGTTCCTTGTCACGTTATCGGGGCTTCGCCAGGTCTCTGGGGCTTCTTTTGAAAGAAAGAATTCATCAAAAAGAGCCCCTGCGCTTCGAGAAAGTTTACCAGCATTTGCCCCCTGTGATTTCTGCAGCCCAAGCCGTAAGGTCCAACTTTCGATTCACCGCTATTATGTACTCCCACTTTAGCATTAAAGTCTCCCATAACAACATTGTAGTGGGCCTTCGAGGTGTTGTTGAGAGCCTTTGCGATGTCCTCGTACATCGCTTCGACCACATCATCAGAGTATGCCGAAGTTGGCGCATATACCTGTACGACCTTCAGAGAGTACCTCTCGGAGAGTTTTAGGACAAGGTACGCTACCCGGTTCGACACACTACTGATTTCCACAATGCTGCTAATGAGATCCTTTTTGACCAGAAAACCGACACCACCCTGGGAGAGGTTATCACCTTCGCGGAAGTAGAGTAAGTTACCGGACTCTAGAGTTATCGTGTCCTCCCTCTGTCTTCGGACTTCAGATAACCCCAGTATATGCCAGTTTATATGACTTAGCTCTACTTCTAATTCGGCGAGGTGATGGTCCAGCCTTAACGAGCGTCCATTGTACGTTGCCATATTTAGTCGCCGTTTATGGTAGCCTGCCATGAACCGGTGATTCTTTGCACCCCCTGCCCTGCCGATACCGCGACCGCTACCTTGGTCGGGCCTAGCGGGCTTGCCGGTAACTAGGGGCCTTTTTTTTGGCGCATCTACCATTTAGAGGTTTTGCCCATACTCGCCACGGTGGGCAGGAGTGTTGGCGAGCGCAGTAGGGGGTAAGATGCTTATGGGGGGGACGCTGCTGCCCATCCCCCCTTTCCCTTTCCCTCAGTCGCCTCTTACGACACCCACGGGATGAAATTGGGGGAGTACTATTCTAAGCCGGTACTCCACGGCATTTTAATTTACTTGCTTAAATTTTCTCTAGCCTCTTTTTGTGACGTTTGTAATCTGAATTTGAGTTCCAAAGGATAATTATCAAAATTGTACAAAGGATCAACTTGTGCTGATCGCAAATTAGATGGTAAAATACATTTCTTACCGAACACCAACTCATAGGGAGTGAACTTAGTCTCCGTATGTACTGCAGTGTTATAGGAAAAACACCAAAATGGAAGCCATATGCTCCAAGCTTCTGAGTGATTGTCTGTCTGTATTCGCAAATAGTTACCTAGATGTTTGTGAGAATTCTCCAAGGCACCGATACTTTGATGATGATAAGCAGTAGACTGCAGCTTGTTAAAATGCAAAAGTTTACAAACCTCTTTCATTGTGTCCGATAAAAACTCCGTTCCCCTGTCTGTAGCTATCTCCTTCGGAATACCATACCTGAGTATAAAATTGTTTACGAAGTTCCTGGCTACCTCATCTGACCTACCTCATCACAAATTTATTATTTTTCTCAGTCTTAATAAAGTACACTTCTTTAATATTTATTTTCCCACAAAATATTTTCAGCTCTCTCACAAATTCGCCTGGCGATAAAATAAAAATAGTATCCATTGAGGGCACGTAACTCAAACATCCCTTCTCATGCGTTATCTCACTCAATTTACGATATCGATTTAATTCATAAGCGCTTATGAAACGTAATTCCGTGAAATATTTCGGTTTGCTATGTACTTCTACAAGTTTTGGTTGATCAGTCCCATCGTTTTTAGAAATAATAGCATCCCGTTGTTGCTTAGCCATCTGGCCACGCGTCATTACATTCTTCACCGTTTGATTCATCTCTTTTTAAGTCCTCAGAAGTTAGATGCAAACGTGAAAGTGCGTCAGCGGCAGAATTATTCTTCCCTTTTAAGTATTCAAGTACAAAATCGTATTCTTCTAATGCTAACCTAAATTTAATTAAACGGCTAGATGGATCCCGCATTCCAAATAAATAGATAAGCGGCTTATGATCAGTCTGAATTTTGAATGTCCTACCATACAAATATGGTCGAAAATGCTTCACGGCCCATACAATCGCAAGCAGTTCCTTCTTAATCGTTGGGTACCTTTTTTCTGCTTTGTTAAGACTACGACTGGCATAGGCTACAGGCCTACCGTCGCTGTTGCATAAAACTGCACCTACCCCATATCCTGATGCATCTGTTTGTAAAATAAATTGATTAGACTCCGAAAAATCAGGGTATTGCAATACAGGATGGGATATTAAATTTTGTTTCAACAGTTCAAATGATTTTTGGCATTCCTCATCCCATTTAAAAATAACATTTTTCCTACACAAATTATTTAATGGATGTGCTTTTGTTGCAAAATTAGGAATAAATTTCCCGTAATAATTTACAAACGCAACGAATCTTTTTACTTCGTCGACTTTAGTAGGAACTGGGTAATCTTTAACGACTTCTGTTTTATCAGAATCTGGTACGACACCCTCTGCTGACACAACATGACCCAAGTATAATAGTTCCTTCTGTAAGAAAATACACTTCTGAGGATTTAACTTTAGATTAACTTTACGTAATCTTTCAAAAATAGATTGTAAATTCTTAATATGACTAGGTAAGTCTCTACTAAAACAAACTAAATCGTCTTGGTACACCAGACATTTTTCGTATGTTAACCCTGTCATTGCCATAGTCATCATACGCGAAAATGAACTAGGACTGGTTTTTAAGCCCATAGGCATTCTAGTCATCTGAAACTCTCCGGAACAAAAAGCAGTATACTTGCGACTGTCTGGGTCTAAGCTAACATTATAGTAACCTTGATGTAAATCTAAATGAGAAAAATACATGCAACCAGATAACGAATCTAAAATTTCTGTTATATTTGGAAGAGGAAATTTGTCATCATGTATACTTTTATTAAGTTTTCTGTAATCTATGACCAAACGCCATTTTTTGTTTCCATTTTGGTCACTTTTCTTTGGCACCAACAAGATTGGACTGGACCATTCACTTTGACATGGTTCAATAATATTTTCTTTCAACATTTGATCAATTTGGTTTTTAATTTCATTTTTTAAAGCATGAGGCAATCGATAAGGTTTTGAAAAAATTGGTTGTATATTCGGTTTTACTTTAATTGAGTGTTGATAAATATCAGTGGTTGATAACTTGTCCCCTTCCAAATAAAAGATATCGGGATATTTCGCACATAAACTTTCTATGTTAATCCTTTCCTCTTTATTTAAATTATTTAACTTCAATTTTGACAAGAGTATTTTAACTCGCGATGCATTTTTCTCGATCTTATTAAAGTTATAAATATTATATTCCTTTAAATTTTCTATATTAAGTTTAATTTCAGACAAAGTTATATCTTTTGAAGTCGTATTCAAAATTCGAACGGGTATTTTGCCATTAATTGGATATACTAACGTACTCGCTATAAATACTCCCTCACATACTTCTTTTGTTCATACCACACATTCCTCTGTTAAACTGGTATTAATATAGTGAATTGATTCTGATCTGGCAGGTAACGACAGTAAATGACTACACGAGTCTATTAATTGCAAAGATATTTGTTTAGATTCACTGACCCATAAAGACAGACTATTATGTTTCATATCAATCACCGCTCCATACTTTCCTAAAAAGTCTTGTCCTAAAATACAATGCGACTTACAAGGTAACGTGTCAAATACATAAAACTTATGACTAATATACTGCCCGTGTACTGTCAACTGTAAACATACGTATCCGATAGCCTGTACCTTTCCACCTATCCCGTTTATTGTTATATTTTCTTTGTTAATTGGAACGTTGAAATCTAAAACATGTTTATGTTTTATAGCTGAAATTGAGGCTCCCGTATCTATGAGCCAGTTAAAAGCGTATCTGTCTTTATAAAATAATTTTATGAAGTAACTACTATCGCTGGCTAAAAATACTATATGTTGTAGGCATGAAAAAAATCATTTTCAGGTTCCGAATTCTGAGTGGATGCACTCGATTGAGGCTGTAACTCATCAGTTATTATTGTCCGAATCTGTCCTTTGAATGGTCTGTGACCCCTAGAATAATTATTAAAAGTTCTACCTCGATATGGCGCTCTACCCCGTGGCGCTCCCCGTGGCTGAGATTGTGGCTGCTGGACCCATTGTCCAGTCCTGGTATGCGACTGTCGCCCGTTGTAGCTAGGGTTGCCTCGGCAACGGTCAGTATTGTACGTACCTCTTGGAATGCTCTGATGAGAAGGCGGCCTGGAAGTGTAAACACTTCAGCAGTTGAACTTGAACCTGAAATGTCCTCATCGATTGCGGCCTGAATCGCGTCTTTCAAATTTTCAAATTTTTGAGCCGTAATAATAGTGCCAATCCTACGATTTCTCAATCCGTCTCTAAATTGACGAATTGCCTGTTTCTCGTTAATAGATTTTAAAATATTAAATTTTTCAACATTTCCCTCAGATTGAGAAATTGTAAGATCAACGAATAATTCGGATAAGGTTTTTCCGAAAACATCTATAGATGCATCATTTTGCCTGCAATTAAAAAACTGTTTTTGCAAGGCATTTGTAGATTTTTTCGGTAAAAGTAACCTTTTCATATCATCTACAAGATCAGTTACAGTGTCGTATTTCGTTGCTAATTTTAGCTTGGCAGACTGCGACAATCTGCTTTTCAAAGTAAAAGATATTAAATACGTCTGTGACTCAGTATTGAGAACCGAACTATAATACTCAATACCATCGATAAGTTGTCGTAAATTAGAAAGCTCATCATTCATCACTGGCAATAAGCTCAAAGCTACCCTCAGGTCGAATTTATCCATTGTTGAAAAAATACTAGAACCGTCTGAAATACGACACAACTCAGTAATTTCATCAAACAATTTCTTAATATCCGTACGATATTTTTCAAAAATAAGACGCTCGTCCTTTTCAATGCTTTTCAGTTCAATACTTTCTATATAATTATTATAATGTGCAATAATACATTTAGCTTCGTCTAACTTAGTCTGCAATATTTTACCTTGTCGTCTAGCGGCCTATTTTAATTAAATACTGTCTCACTACTAATAAATATTCATATAATTTCTTTAAAAATGTTGCCATAGAGTTTAAAAATACTTAATATGCATAATAGAATATTAACATACCTGTTTTAAACCCTGGATCCTCCACATATTATTAAGAATTGTAACATTTATAATAATACACGAGTATACATTATATATTTAGTTACATACATTTAGTTATACATATTTAATTATACTAAGTTTAGATAATATTTTTAACTAATGTTTTTTTATATATATATATATATATATATATATATATATATATATATATATATATTATATTATAACAATATTGATTATACGTTGGTAAATAAGGCTACAGTCCACTAAATAATGTCCATAAACTTGCCGAAATTCCGATGTACGCGAAAAGAAATACACATATTTATGTAACCGCACTTCACCTCATACCACTTTATACGCTTTTGAACACTTTTACACTTTGCTATCATCGATCTTCAAATCGGGGTAACCCTGGCGCCGTCGAAAGGAGAGTTGTCGCACCCTGCTGCCACTCGCGTTCAACTCAAATTCCTGCCGTATCCATCTCGTATGACATTTCCGATACATCCGGAATACTCCATACAGGACTACCAAAACTAGGCAAAGTACCACCACGCATAACAGGGCGCTCGACGTTTTCATGTGAAATCGGAACTCCTCGATTGGTGCATCATTTGTGCCCCCAGCTGCATTTTGTGCTATCACGATCTTCTCTTCTTTAGACTGCTGTTTCCCCATTTTCGAAGCACACTTTTACCACACTAGCACCGCTGTCGTCAGTTTTAATAGAATTTTTTTTTTTATTATCCGACGATTGCATTGTGACGAGAAGACGTTGTTTATAAATCACTGTCCATATATGTAAAATCGGTCGGCGACGCGGCGGCGGACGGTGTCAGAATACTCGCGCGCGTGAATCTACTTTTGGCAGGGTCGCCATGTAATGTGGTGCCCTGAGAGAGCAATGAAAGCCGAGACTGCTGAATAGATACTGCCTTTATTTCCAATAGGTCGTACATTAAATAGGTACAAAATTAGGTTACGTAGTATATAATGATTAATAAGTATGTTTAGTTAATATAATCTATTCACTACATCTCACCTTAAGTATTCTTTAATCAATTTTAACTCTCGGCACAATATTTTTAAATCATCTGCCATATCAAAATATAAAAATTATACATATTACTAAAATTCATTATTACTAATTACGTATTTTGAAGTTATACAAAAATAATATGAATACTTTAACACTAATTATCTAGTTACTACAAATATATTGCTACATAAGATGTATTATTATAATTATATAAAACTATCAAATTCCGTCTCTGCGTTGCATCCCTTATATAGGCATGTTCTGCATTCTGGAGTCACGTTACTCGCGCACTGTTTGGACAAATCACAAATTTTTCTTTCTTGAATATTAACAATTTTTAGACGCGGCTCCAATCCAAAATCACTTCAATTTATGTTTCTTGTTCAGCAACAGCTGGAGAACCGTGTAGGGTAGCCCGTTGACGTCTGAACGATCCACGAAGTACATATTGATGTATACCCTGCTGGAACCAGCGATGATGCATTTTTCGGTATACTCTCCATACAGCGTAGATGATAAACAGACTCATCAACAGTAATATTATAAGTAAAAGAATGTTTGTGGTGGACGCATGGAATTTCAATTCTTTTATATATGCATTATTTTCGGCAGCTACAGAATTTTGGTTTATAAAAATGTCCTCCTTTTCTACTTTCGAATTACACATATTTTAAACTACAGTGACCATTATTAACTTTGAACTTTGGCGAGTTTGAAATTACACGTGTCGGTAATTTAAATTAAAGCAACTCGCGTTACCGATGCGCATACTACATCCTGGCAGGGTCGCCATATAAGGACGAGGGAAATGAAACGCTCGAATGTTGATATAAGACTACTCTATTACTTACTCGTATCGTTACTGGTGTGGGTTTTATATTATGATGGCACTAAACATGTGTATATCTAGATAGATACCACACGGCGTTATGTTCAAATTTCTTGTTATTCCAATGGAATTTCAGTTGCTTTCTTTGTATAGGTGCAAGGCGCCTTACAGCTAGCTGTGGCTGGTTTGAGCGTGTATTTATATTTGACGGCGATGGTGAGGCTGCTACTATTGCTGGCGATGACTCTGGAGTTTCAGGCACTATTCGGTTAAATCTAGGCTTTTTATTTCGAATAACATTTACAATGGCAGTTGGTGAAGGAGCTATGACCGAGTGAAGAGAATCTTGAGTTGAAGAATCCAAAGAAATACTTTCAGACTCTGGTTTCATTGATACTGTAGGGCAGGAAGTGAGGTTGTTTTCATCGTCAGAAAGTATGTGAAGATTTTCAAGAGAAGAAGGAAGCGAAGGAGCAGATGAAGATTCAGTACTATCGCGTTTTTGAAGATTAAAATTCTCGACTTCACTACTAGAATCCGAACTTTCTTCATCATTTGATGACTGACTGTGTTTTGGCACCAATGTGAGTATTTTGCTAGCTCTTGAAAGCATATGGACCTACAATTAATATATAAAATAAGCCATGCATAGCCATATGAACAGTTATTCAGCTTGGCAGTGTGCACATACAGATACGTGACGATTTTGTAAAAGTTGTTAGTAAAGCTAGCAGTGTGTACCATGAGATACATATCAAATATATGTAGAATTGTTAGTTTCTTGGCAATGTGCACGAGGAGATACATTCATTAAAAAAGTCACATGAAGCATCAACCAGACAATTAAAGAATGTCCAAAGTAATTATTTTAGTGCTAAATATATCTATAATTAATAACTTAACACGTCCACTCATTCAATACATAAAAACAAGAAAAAATCATAACTTTTCTTACCTTTTTGCGAGGCAACATGTCGGAACTTGAACTAAAGTGAAGTTTGACAGCTCATCAGTCTTACCAACACAAAAAACTTAAGTTGCGTTCCGAAACTAAGAAATGGCCTAAATATTCTTAAAAAAATATCATGGTTTCGCTTAAAAATAATAACACTAGATTTTTTTTAATTCTGGTGTATCTCTACAGATACACTAACAAGAAAAGGGTTAAGGTTATTTTGTTGTTTTGTAGCTGGGTTGCAGACTTCGGTTTTATTGATTGTGCTGCTTTCGCTTCGCTAATGGACGTAACTGATATGGCCCTAGCTTCGCGTATGTTCCTACTCCCTCCATAGCTCGTCGATTTAATATTCTTCGACATGCTGCTCTTAACCTTACCTATTTGTCAGTCACTACTTTATAGACTTTGGTAGTGTAAAATGCTACCTGAGTCAAAAAGTCAAAAAAGTAAACTAAGTTTAAAGAACTATAAATTTTTGATTTTATTTAGGTACTGTAAAGAGGTACCTACCTATGTCTTTTATTTCGGCAATTTAAAAAGATTAACTATGTAGTGTAAAAGCTACCTTAACTCAATTTTTTTTTAATATTTAGTTTTTAAAATACGGAATAGAATATATTAATTTTATGTCTATTGTTTAAGGTCTGGGTTTGTAAAGGTGCCTCTGAGTCCGTAATTTTCTATATACGGGGTATGTACAGGTACCCCGGTGTTTACTTACTCATAACAAATATACAATTCCTAAAATTGTTTTGCTTTCAATACAACTGAAATCTCCGATAAGTCCACCTTCATTTGGGATCAGAGGGATGTCGGGTTACGATCACAAAAATTTTTGATCAATCACTCTCATCAATGGTCATCAGAGGTCATTTTTTTTTGGTTTATCACCAATATCTTTTGATCGGCGCAGCCGATCAGGTCGAGAGAGGCCCCGAGATACCAATGAAAAACCGGCACAGTCAGATTTATGGTTCACTGAATTTAATCGTAAAAACCGATAATTTTAACGAAAACTTTAAATAAAAACAGACAGAACCGGTCGCTATCACTTTAGTAATGCTTTTGTTGAATTTAGGATCAAGATATAAAAAAAAAAACTATTAATTTTAACCAAAGCCAAAGTTTCCTGGAAACTCGCAGGAGGTCTGGTTCCCCGAGATTCCTTTGTTGGCAGAAAATGTGTGCTGCGCAACATAACTGTTAAAATAAAACAAAATAAATACTAACCAATAATTTATTAGTGTAATTTATAAACATATTTTATTGCTCTTATTAATTATATGAAAACATCTTAATGTGCTATTTTAATTTTTCTTCGCTTAGACTATTCCATGAGCCAGTCTGTAAAATTTCCTTTATAGCCATCTGTGCTGAACATGACTTTTAAGTTTCGCCAGTGGCTTTCTATTCTCTGCGTGTGTGTCCCATCTGGTACCACAAATTTTTTTTTGGGTCGCTGTGGTTTACTTTTTAATGGATATATCTATATTGAGGTAGGCAATCTTACGCTCTCCAAAAATCGGTATGGATTTCAGTGCCTACCACAACATGTTTTCCTGGCCAAGAGAAGATGCCAAGCTGCCCAACCCTTAAGCAGGAGCTTAAAGTCATAGGTCTCCTATGATACATGCACATTTTATCAGTATTAAGGAGCATATGCTCTTCAGCAAATGCAATGCACTGAGCTGGGGTGTTGAGCCGGGTTAGGATTTTATACATATTCCATTGTCACCTAAAACAAGCAAAAATGTTTGTAAGGTTAAGCCTTACTATATGCGTGTTCGATGTCCGTAGGGTTGGAAGTCATAAACAAGAAAATATCAAAATGTGAACCGAATTTACTTCCGTGGAAGATGGTCAAATACACATGTTAATTCGAACCGGGGAGAGAAGTGACTGGTGAGTCGTGCCGAGCGTCGATTGGTTACTGCTTCAGGTACTCTAACGAACTGTAAGTTTCTTTGACTTAGTCATTGACTTAGTCATCTCCAGTATTCTACCGTCCAGCATGATTCTCGTGCATCTGGCAACCACCACGACTGGGTCTCCTGCAGAAGTGAGAAATTTGAGTTGTGAGTCTTCTCGCTCTTCCGCTTCAACCAGGCCCACGAAACCTCCCACAGTGCTGTAAGCGGCCATGTACCACCGCGACATTCTCCCTTTGATGACTTGGGATGTGTCGTTGTTATGGCCGCTTCGGCTTCATTGAGTTCCACCTCCAGCAGCTTTTCGTTGCCTCGCTGGTAGGTCTGCATGATCTTTTTGCAGGTGGCTAAGTGAATCTCTCGGGTCGCTGACACTATAGCCTGGAACTCTAGAAATGCATTCACTGCGTGGTCTCGCAGGTTTGACGCCGTTCTTCGCTTTGGTGGTATGACTTGTCCCCAGTCGCCCCTCGTCGAACCGGTTCGAGACGTTTTGGGTTTTCCTTTGTCTTCTGACCTTAGGAATTCCCTCATCACCGTCGCCTGTCGGTCCGCGGAGGCCGACGATACTGGGGCAAGTTGGAGCGATTTGGACTCCTTGTTTCTCGAGGAGACCAAATCTCGGATCATTCTAGACAGAGCCATTTGTGGTTTTCTGGGGCTAGGCTCCCCACGGGTCTGTGAGGATTGAGCAGTTCGCCGCGTCGCCATTTTTATTTGCAGACGTTCAGATCCACTTAGAAGGGGTTCCATGCTAGTCGGCGCCGCAGAGGGGAAAGGTGTTTTGGCCTCTGGTTTAAAACCTAGATCTTCACACCTGTCTTCGTATACGATGACCTCGTGTGCTTTTCAGGCCATCAGGCACCCGTAGCGATCTGCTACGTCACCTTTTTCAGCGCCGACTTTCATGGCATCCACACTTATCGGGCGTGGCGTGCCGTAACTGTCCTCCTCGTCGAGTTTCGAGAGCTGTGTGCATGCCAATGCAAAGGGGGTATTCCCTCCCCACTCGAAGAGCGCGACCACTTTGTTTTGTGGCCGCACCAATCGGCAGGTCAAGGCGCCCGGCATTTGCATGGTAAGCGCATCGATAGTAGCGCGCTTGATGCTCACTTGTGAAGTGCTCCCTTTTATCAGCAAGGCTAGTCCAGGCGACACCGTCACGCGGTCCGAGCCGTCTGGGCGGCAGAAGCTGATGCCCATCCTTTCCTTTTCGTCACTCATGAAGAGAGCCACACCTTTTACCGCAATACCCGGAACGCCGCGTCCTCCGCGGCGTAGTTCGTGGGCTGCAAGGGTATGGTGGGCTGGTTTCTCCTCATGAGCGGTCCCCGCAAGGTGTTGGGGAGAGCCTGTAGCCACTGTCTCAGGGTGATTTGATTTTTCCCGGTGTGTTGTGTGTGCATGTGTGAAGTTGTTTGTGGTATGTGTGGGATTGTGGTGGTGTTTTGTTGTGATTGTTGGTTTGCATCTGTTGCGGATGGTATCGCAGTCGAGCTGTTCCTTTTGGCGGCCGCTTGGATGGTTTTTCTTGCGAATGCGAGGATAGGTGCTCCTTATTCCTCCCTTTCCATGATGGTGTGGAGCGTAGACTGGTCCAGAGTGACGCTGATTTGGGTTTCTGTGAACTGAAGAAGTAAGTGAGCTTGAAGCGGTGAAGGTACGCCGCGAATCCCCGGGACCGGTCAGCAGCTGGGTGTCGGTGGGTGTTAGTGCCATCGTTCTAACCATTTTGCTTGCGACCTTAACGTCTGGTAAGAATACCCTGGTTACTGATTCTGTCTCCGAGGAGTCGTAACGCGCCTGCCACCTCGCGATGGTCTCTTCTCGTATTCTGACATACGATATTGGGACTCTATCGTAGTCGGGCGCCGTTTTTTTGGTGAGAGCCGCTTTTTTGGCTAGCTCGTCCGCTCTTTCATTGCCCGGTGTACCTACGTGGGCCCTGAGCCAAAAGAATGCACAATCCTGCCCTCCTCTTCAATTTCTCGTATACACTCCTTCATCTCTAAGGCCAGTCGACACCCCGGTCACATTTCGCACCCATGTGCCCCTGCTCGAGGCACCTGAAGCAGTGCAGTGGTCTGGGGTCGAGCAGCATCATTCGTGCCGATACCCACCCGACCCTTATGCGGCCTGCCTCGACGACCTTCTTCGCGGCCGGTACAGGGCAGCTCAGCCAAAGCGAGCCAGAGCCACTCGAGCCCCGAGCGATGACTCCGGACTTTATCGCTCCGGCCGAGCACTCTCCCTGCTCCGCGACCGCCGCCACGGCTTCCTCCGCCGTCACAGAGTAATCCAGGTCTAACAGCCTCAACTCCACGCACTTCGTGGGTCGATGGACCTGTACGATCTCCGGGCTTAGTACCTCGCGGAGCTTGTCCGCCAAGGCATCCGCCGCCTTCTCGGCCTCGTTGGTGCCCGGCGGCACCTCGAGCCTCCTCGCGCCCGTGGCCGCCGTCCGGAACCGCACCGTCGTTAAGCCGACCTCCCGAAGGCTGATCCGGCTCTTGGCCAGGGCCAGTCTTCTCGTAGCTCCACCCTTTTTCCTCGGAACCGGGTTTCAGCGTTATTGTTAACGCTGCGGTGCGAGGGGGGCGGAGTTTCCTCGTAACCGGGGCCTTCTTGGGGGCCCCGGAGGAAGTCGGCTTCGCCGCCGCCGGCTTGGCGCTCGGCTTCTCGGCCTTCTTCGGTTTCGGCTTTCTTCCGACCACGGCGCTCCAGGTGGTCGGAGTAGCGGCCGGCTCCACGGTCGGCTGAGGAGCCTCCCTCCTGGCTGCCGCCTCTTGAGCAGCCATACTCTTCTTCGGCCGCTTCGATTTGACGGCCGCTTCGATTTGACGGCGGCTTGGAAGGCACCGGCCACGACGCCTTCAGCTGCACGAGGGGCGGCAGGAGCCTCCGCTACCTGCGCAGCCCTACGGTCAGCGACCAGTTGAGGCCGCAGCTGAGTCTCCGGAAGGAGGCTGCACTCGATTCCCTCGAGGCGAGCGTTCAGCATCGTGCTGAGTTCAGCACGCGCGCAGCGCCTCCTCCATTATACACTTGAGGTTCGCCTCCGTCGCCGCCGCTGGCTGCTTGCGCATTTCCGTGACTTCCCGGCGCAACTCAGCCAGTTGGCCGGAAAGTTGCGCGTTAGCCGCCTCCAAACGCGCCACCTCCTCCGTCACTGTCAGCTTTTCAGCTTCTCCCGGGAGCGCTCGAGGCCGACATACTGGCCCGTCGTGGGCGGTCGGCCACGCCCCCTTTTTGGGGAAGGCTTCAACCATTTGCCGACGGCCGACTCCGAGTCTCCGCTTTGCGCGTCGCTCCCGGAGCCCGAGCAGCTCTCCCCAGGACGGAGCCGCTTTTCCACTTTTCGCCGAAGTCCGGCAGTCTCTCGACGAGCCCGTCACCATGCTGGTGACCGACGAGTCCGACTCTGAGAGCCGTTCCAGCCGGACCACCAACTCCTTTTTCGCGCCAAGGTCGTAGGTTTCTGCGCGCGCCATCGGGGCTCCCGCCTCCACCGCCATTTCGTCACTTTCCTTTCGATCGCCTGTAGTCGGTATGTTAGTTTTATTTATTTTCTTGTTCATGTTTGATCCCACGAGTATGGGGGAAATAAAAAAGTCCACCAAGGCAGTGCCCCCAGTACCTTGGTAACCCTATATACACCGTGAGGTCGAGTGGTATCACGGGATCTAATACTAATGTTTTTTAAACTTAACCGGCCCGGCCGGTTAAGGCGAGACTCTCGGTCCCACAACACCCGGATGGGGAAACGAGTTTGAGAGGCGGTGACTTTTTCGGTCTGTCCACCCAGCATCGATACCGACACTGAGCGAACCCGCCATTCGAACCTCTTTTCTCCGGCAGCCCAAAAAGACCCCGGAGACCTGGCAACTACTGTCGCCGAAACCATCGCGAGACCTCAGAGTCGGTAGATAAAATAAAAGAAAAACAAAAAACAAAGCAAAACAAAATAAAACGAGAACAGAATAAAACAATAACAACATTAAACAGAATAAACCAAAAGAAAAGAAAAAGAAAACAAAACGAAACAGAAACAAAATAAAAGAAAAGGAAGAAAGCAAACGAAGACACTTTGTTCTTCCCAGCTACTACTTGCCACGAAGCCGCTCGCACAGTCCACTCTGCTGATCAGAGAAGTACCCGGAACGGCCCGTGGCACTACCGTCGCGTTAGTCTCAGCCGCGGTCGACAGGCACTCCGAGAAAACGTCGGATTGCTTGTCGACCCCGTTGCCCAGGGTGCACCACGTGGAGGTGACTGACATGCATCCCGATCTGATTGTTGCCTTAAGTTTTTTTGCCTGTACTTTTTTATTAACTACATTAAATCTCCAAAATTTCTTCCCAAAAAACAATCACAATTGCAGTTTCTAGTTTCGCCAGTTTATTAAATAAATTTCTGCCTCTTTTAGGAAATCAACCTTTTCATCGTCATTTTCGCCAAAACTATTGAGAATTATCTGTTTACCCATAATCTCAATTATTTCCTCATATACTGTTTTTGATAAATATGATATTACAGGTTTTGGTCGCAGCTCTGGTTGTTTAATATGTTCACGTATGAACTCGAACTCTGATGGGTCGAATTCTGCCAATAGCTCTAGAGCACCCATAAAATTACCATTATGTGGAGAACCAAATACTTCCTCGGAACCGGAACCTCGGTGCTAAGCCTCTTATACTCAAAAATTTTATCACTGCAATAACCCGTTTTAGGACCTTGTGATAATATTCCGTTTCTTTATATAATTGCTCCTGAAGCTGCTTGTCTAAAACAGACTTATTTTCTTTTCGTGTCAACCACACTAACATTGAATTCTTATGTTCATTAGAATTTTCGTGATTTATAAACAAATTCCTATGTGTTTCCAATCAGAAAATCCGATTGTGTATTGAGAAGGAGTTTTATAAAAAAGTTTGCAAGTCAAACAAAAAACAGTACCAACCCTTTTTGAATAACATAACCAAGATTTTTTCAGTAATTGGCCATTTTTCATTTTTCTAGTGAAATACCTATTTGAAAAAGATCTGTTTTGTTCTTTATATTTCTTCATTGAAGCTGAATATTTATTCTTCGGATCTTTATTTTGAAAGTCAGCCATTTCATTTAAGTTTTCGCTTAAGAACACGGCAGTAAACACATTATAATTGTTTGTTTTTGAATCTTGAACTTGCGTACACTTATTTTTGTAGTGCCCAATCTGTTTACAGCGATAACACTTGATGACTTTGTTTTTGCTATTACTGACATTTGACGCTACGCCATCTTTGAACGAATTTACAGTTTTATTGAACGACTTCGATTTTTGAATGACACGCTGGCGTCCTTTAGTATATAACTCTGTTTCCGTCGAATCTTCATTTCCTTTCATGTCTAATAATTTTGATTTTACAACATCCACCGTAATGGCGATCCCTGAATGCTCGATGGCCATTAGCATTGGAAAATATTTTTCGGGCAAACCCGCCAACATTAGACAACCAATCCATTCATCGTTCACCAAAAAACCAGTTCTTGATAATTTCTGCCCCGTTTCAATAATTTGAGTAATGTAATGTCATATAATCTGAAGTTTCGAGATTTTTTTTTTTTAAATGTACAGTCTAAGATGGAGCGCGCTTGCCTAGAAGGTGCCTATTCACTCTGGACTTGAAGGTACCCATATTGTAGGTGGTGGGGAAACGGAGGTCGGGAGGGTATTCCAGAAACGAGGAAGCAAATCGTTTCGTACGTGTCTTAAATACGTCAACGTCAACCTCTTACGGGTGCAGATCCTTTCGATGCCTCGCAGTTCTTTGGTAAACAGGTGACGGGGGAACCAAATCAAATAGATCCCGAGCACACTCGCCGAAATATATCTTGTAGAATACCGACAGACAGGCAACCTTACGACGATGTTCTAAGGTCTGGAGTTTTGTAACCAGTGTCTGGTCGCCAATGAGTCTTCTAGCACGACGATCCACTGAATCCAAAGTATCAAGCTGGTACTTAGCAGAGCCGTCCCATAAATGGCTGTATTCCATGCACGATCTGTGGCCTTAGCCAAGTTGACATTCTACAATCGTAATCGCTAATAGAAAACTAATCAAATGTATGGGCATGACGTCATCTCAACGTTAAGTCACGTGGTCAAAACAAACAAATAGAAAAGTCGTAGACAAGTTGACAATCGTTCAAAGTGATAGAATGGAATGTAATCGTTTCTACAACGATAATCGCTAACTCCATATGGTAGCCAAGTTACAGTTTTGACAAGCGCTGACGAATGTTATCGAAGTTTATGAACGATAACTAAGCGATCTCGGAGACTCAAGAGTTAACGCTAAAAAAATGGCGTCTTATATGATGACCGAGAAATGTTTTGTTTATTAAAAATATTTTTGGACTAATATTACCTTTTAAAATGCATACTTTAAATATGTTGTGGTGTGCTCATAATGAAGAAGTGTGGCTTAGGCGCCGAAAAAGAGACATTCATCGTCAGTGCATGGAGACAATACGCGAAATGCCGGCAACTTTATTTGTGCAGCAATTTCGGCTAGACAAATTAACTTTTGAAGCCCTTTGTCATGAACTCCGACACAAGATTTTGTTAAAAGGATCAAAAGAAATTCCCCTAAAAGTTAAGGTAAGTGCTTAAAATATTTATTTATTTTTTAAGTACCATCAGCAGTCACTACACTTAAACATGTAATATTAATAAACACACATTCAGAGTTAACATAAAGTGTGCAACTCTTCAAGAAGGCCACAACATGTATTTTAATATTTTCATCATCATCATCTGAGGCGTTACAGCCGCGGGTGGGCCTTAGCCTGGTCCAGTAAATCTCTCCTGTCCGATCTATTTGTGGCTTTCGTTCTCCAACTTGTATTTTAATATTTTACACTACTAAAATACTAAAAATTGCTGAATACATTTCTATAATATAATATAGTATAATTTCATTTCCTAAATGTTTGTGGTTTTGTAGGTGTTGTGCATCCTGTGGTTAGGAAACTAAGTGAGTTTCCTGGCCACAGGATCCTATCAGTGAATTGTTGGTGTCACTCAGCATCTTGCTTAACGGACAGCTAGTTGGTGCATTAGACAAGTTGTTAATGCTTTGAACCACTCTGCTGTCATTGAAAAATTGATAGTTTCCAAAAACAAGAATCTTTTCTTGTTTTTGAAAATCAAACAAATCAAACTTCATCAAAATAATGAGCAAGTATGTCTATTAGGTAGGTATTTATAATAGTAAAAAGATCTAATCTAAGGAGTTTACTTATGACTAACTAAATTTTAAACTAATTTTTCAGGTGCTGGATATCCGCAGCATCCTTTGGCTTATGACACCTATCCACAATGCAGTTCAAGGTTCTAGAGAAGACCGATACACTCAAATGCATATGCAAGCCCGTAACTGTATTGAGCGCTGTTTTGGATTACTCAAAGCACGGTGGAGATGTTTGCTTAGAGACAGGGTTTTGCACTATCATCCTTATGTAGCTAGCAACATTAAAATGGCATGTAGTGTGTTAAATAAAATAGCTTTGCAAGCTGGCTTGTCACCACCACAACCACTTCCTGCTGCACATGATAATGGGAATGATATAATCATGCAAGATCCCAAACTCACTATGTCTGTAGGTAGTCAAAGTGAACTAATCCAAGGAAGAGCCATGCTGAGTTGTTTATTGAATAGGATATAGTAAGATTATTTTAAGCTTTAATAAAATTTTATTTTACATTTCCTAATTGTAAATTGAACTTTTTATGTACTCTATATTTAATTTTTCTTATATAAATGTTAATAATAAGATATTGATTGTATTTTGAACAGGTCTAGTTAATTGTATTTTGAATGTAATTTACTAAGATATTAAATAAATAATAAAACAGATTTGTTATTACAACTAAATTTATTATTATTTTTCTTAAAATACTAACATTTATAATTTGGTGGTGGTGTGCACCATAGGTAAGAATGAAGATAAAAAAATGACAAAGGTAAAATTGTGTGTATTAAACATATTGTACACTGGTTCTTATATTAGATAGGCTAGTCTATTACATTATATATGAAGCTAATTGTACATAAATATTGCTTTCAATTATCACATTTAAAGTCTAAATTAAAATAGGGTTTGTTTAATACTACAACAAAAAGATCAATTATACTAATTAAAAGAATTAAATTAAAAAAAAAATGATATTGTAGGCAATTTGAAATGTTCATAGCCCACAGCTGAGACCGCTATTACTACATTAAACATTTTATGGAATAATATTTGTTGAAGGTAGTGATGATGGTCTCAACTGCGGTAAAATTTCTATCAATTTGTCTACAGTAAAAATAAAAATAAAAATAAAAATTGTTTATTTCTGTAACTTATACCTAGATACAACAGATACAGCTAGGGAGCTCCTTTTAAGTAATGGAATTAACTTGTGTTAGGAGTCCCCGCTCTTCCACAAACGGAAACAAGTACATTAAGGTAAAAACAATGAAAAAGTAACATTATTACAAATTAAGAATCGTTTAAAAAGGTAACATATAACTTCAACGTAGTTTTATTCATATAACGCGCGTGTATGTTTGCGAGTGTGTGTGTGTGTGTGTGTGTGTGTGTGTGTGTGTGTGTGTGTGTGTGTGTGTGTGTGTGTGTGTGTGTGTGTGTGTGTGTGTGTGTGTGTGTGTGTGTGTGTGTGTGTGTGTGTGTGTGTGTGTGTGTGTGTGTGTCTGATAGTCAGTTGTACTATTAGTTTTTAAATAATTATGTAATTATTTCCATTAATTTTTCAGTTTCATAGTAATCCAATTTTTTTAACCAGTCTTTTAACGTTTTTTTGCAATTATATGTGTTCATACCATAAATGTTCACTTTACGGTTTATTTTAGTGTATAGATAAGTAGCTTGTCTTCTATATTGTTTTCTAGTAAAACTACTTTTTGCAGGGGGAAATGTGCAGAGTAATTTAATATCCTTACGTCTTTTAGTTAATACTTTAGGGTCAAATTTAATGGACTTGTGTAATTTTACGATGGAGAGTAAGATATATAGTTTTCTCACTGACAGAAGGTTTCCATATTCGTAAAGTTCGGTAGTTGGGAATCTGTAGGACTTAAAGTACATCACCTTTAAAAGAGATCTTTGCACTCTTTCCAGTTCCAAAAATTTTGTTTTTGAAGTCCCACCCCAAATCGGAATACAATAGGATAAGACTGATTGTGCCAAGGCCATATATACTTTATTTAACAAGTCCTTATTAGCAACGTGTCGCAAGTTCTTAAAAACCCAGGTAAGTTTTCGCATTCTGTTAGACACTAAATTAAGTTGAGCATACCAGTTTAAATTTTGATCGACCATAATACCAAGATACTTTGTTTTATCTACCTTAGATATAAGCTGACATTTACAAGGTAGAGAAAGTTTATAATCACATTTATGTATCCTGATACTGTAGTCATCAATTGGTTGCGTCGAATTGCGTATAGAAAAACATATATAGTTTGTTTTTGTTGTGTTTAGCGTAAGAAAATTATCATTTAGCCATTCCGAAACTTGAATTAGCCCTAAGTTTGCGTGTTTGTAAACATCGTCCCTAGTATTGTCACAGAAAACTATTGCAGTGTCATCGGCGTAAGAGAAGACCTGACCTGAATCAATTTCTAATTTACAGAGGTCATTTAGATATATAAGAAAGAGGGTTGGACCCAAAACACTCCCCTGCGAGACGCCATAGGTGACATTTGCATCCTCACTAATATGTTGCCCAATTTTTACGCACTGTACGCGATCATTTAAGTAAGATCTTAAAAGATTAAGTGGAGTACCACGAATTCCAATTTGTTCTAACTTGTGTACAAGTATAGGAATAGAGACTGTGTCGAATGCTTTTTTTAAGTCAAGAAATACTGTTAAACACTTTTTACCTTGGTCAAGTTTATTAACAATTAGATCAGTAAGATCTGTAACTGCGTCTTCTGTAGATAAATGTTTTCTGAATCCAAATTGTGTCTTAGCCAATATGTTAAACTTGTTTAGGTAATTTACAATACGTTTGTTTATAAGTTTTTCAAGAATCTTAGCAATATCTTTTCTTGACACATTAAGTGAGGACTTCAGCTCTACAGGAGTATCTGCGGTAGACACATCTACTGGTATTTTACGTGGGAGACCATATGGAGGAGTTGCGCTGCTATGGAGACGTAGTGTTTTCCAAAATGTGTCCGTTGTGCAGTGTAATAACCCGTGTATCTGTGCTATTAGGATAGTGTTACAAGATAAATCGATTTTAGTGATGAGTGTATATATGCCTACGGAATCAGTTGCGAACCTTATGGATTTTACAGACGTACTAAGCTCGGTAAGTGCTATTATTGATAGTTACGAGGAAAACTGTGTATATATATTGGGGGACTACAATGCGCACCCTTCTGAGCGGTTTTATAACGAACTTACTCAGTTCTGCTCGGAACAAGAATGGACTTGTGTAGATACTGAAATATTAGGTTTACAGTCTAATACTTATACCTTTCTAAGTGAATCTCATGGATCTAAACGGTGGCTCGACCATTGCTTAACCACTAAAGCTGCTGTAGATTCCGTGAGCAATGTTTATGTATTGCATGATGTGTTGTGGTCTGACCATTTCCCTCTGGTCGTAGAATGTAATTTAAATGTGCTACTACCAAAGAAACTTTGTTTAAGCAGGTCTTCTCTAAATGACATTCGTTGGGGAGAAAGAAGTCAAGAACAGATAGATATATACCAGAGGGAATGTCACGAAAGGTTAAGAAACATTGACTTCCCACATGAGCTTCGTGATTGCGGTGACTATAGTTGTAATAATTCAGAACATAGAAACACAATAACAAAGTTGTACAGTGACATTGTTCAAGCTATGATAGATGCTTCCGTGGTGGGTCGAAACAGTAGGTATCGTGTAAAGAAAATAAGAGTGATAGGTTGGAATAAACATGTAGCCGAGGCGCACAGGGAGGCAAGACAAAAATTTCAATTATGGCTGTGGTATGATAAACCAACCGCAGGATATGTTTATAGGGAAATGTGCGAGGCTAGAAGGATTTTTAAATCTCGTTTAAGGTGGTGTCACAACCATCAGGAGCAAATTAAAATGGATATTCTAGCTTCACATCATACGAAAAAGGATTTCCGCGGTTTCTGGAAGAATACTAACAAAATGAACAGCAAGCCTTCCCTCCCTGTGAGTATCGGTGGTGAGTGTAAGCCTGAAAAGATTCCTGATCTTTTCATGGACCACTTTCGCGTAAAATCACCACGGGGGCTTTCTCAGTCAGTGATCAATGTTGAGTCCAGCGTGGAAATGTGTATTAAGTTCAAATATAACAAAGTTGCACATATAATCAAACATATGACTAGAGGTAAATCCCCGGGCCATGATGGACTTAGCATTGAGCATCTTCAATACGCTGGGCCACATCTTCCCAGGGTTTTGTGTATGCTATACAGCTTTTGTTTGAGCCATAGTTTTTTGCCTGGCGAGATGATACGTACGATAGTTGTGCCTATTGTGAAAAACAAAACTGGCGACTTGGCTGATAAAAACAACTATAGACCTATTTCGTTGGCTACGGTCATCGCGAAAGTGTTTGACAGCGTGCTCAATATAGAATTAAATAAATTCATAAAACCGCATGATAATCAGTTTGGATTCCGACCTGGATTGTCTACGGAAAGTGCTATGCTTTGTGTTAAGCATGCTGTCACATACTATACTAGGCGTAAGACTCCAGTTTATGCATGTTTTCTTGACATGTCGAAGGCATTTGATCTGGTTTCGTACGACATCTTATGGCGTAAAATGAACGAGATTGGCATACCTTCGGAACTGACCAATATCTTTAAATTTTGGTATGGAAATCAGGTCAATAATGTCCGATGGGCAGGAGCATTGTCACGTCCATATGGGTTGGAGTGTGGGGTGAGGCAGGGAGGATTGAGCTCGCCAACACTCTTTAACCTTTATGTAAACGATTTAATCGCCGAGCTTAGCAGCACCAGGATCGGCTGTTACATAGACGGTATTTGTGTCAATAACATTAGCTATGCCGATGACATGGTGCTGTTGAGTGCGTCTATTTGTGGTCTTAGAAAACTGATGGCCAAATGTGAGGATTATGTGGGAGGTCATGGTCTTAACTATAATGCAAAGAAAAGTGTAGTGATGGTTTTTGAGGCCGGAGGTAAAGTGCCAAGTAGTGTACCACCTGTAATGCTCAATGGTACAGCACTGCAAAGGGTTTCCCAATTTAAATATCTTGGTCATATATTGACCTCAGACCTCAAAGACGACGCTGATATTGAAAGAGAACGGAGGGCGTTGTCACTGAGAGCGAACATGCTGGCTCGCAGGTTTGCGCGTTGTTCGGAGAGTGTCAAGGGCACGTTGTTCAGAGCATATTGTATGAATTTCTACACGTGCAACCTGTGGGCCAAGTATTCGCAAAAGTCGTACAACGCTATTCGTGTTCAATATAATAATGCTTTCAGGGTGCTGATGGGGCTGCCCCGATTTTGTAGCGCATCAGGGATGTTCGCGGAGGCGCACGTGGACTGTTTCTATACCACCATGCGTAAAAGATGTGGAGCCCTGGTGCGCAGAGTGCGGGGCAGTACCAACAGCATCGTGAAACTAATCGCGAGCAGGCTGGACTGCACATATGTGGGTCACTGCTGCGCTATTTCTAATGGAATGGCGCAGAGGTGACTCACATATCTTAGATTCATATTTTTTTAGGTTAAGTACTAACATAGACATTTAAGTTTTTTTTTTTTTTTTTGTATTACTAACAAAAATGAGTCAATGATACTCGAAATATTATTATTAATAGATGGTAGGACAGAAATTGGTCTGTAGTTACTAACTTCATCTCTATTTCCACTCTTGTACACAGGTGTAATAATTGATTTCTTCAGTGTAATTGGGAAAACTCCAGTCTTAAAACACAGATTTGCTAATTGAGTGAGAAAGGGTAGCAGAAAACTCCTGCATAATTTTATAAAGCTTGTAGGGATCCCATCCCAGCCATTTGCACTCGTAGAATTTGATTGCATCAGAATGTGCTCTACTTCAAAAGGATCTGAATCAAGTAAGACAAAAGAAGACACATAAGTTGTCACTGGTGAAAATTTGTAGCGTGAAACTTTATCGGTCGAAATGATTTTTTCTGCCAAATCTTTACCAATATTAGCAAAAAAAATGTTTACAAAATTTACAGAAAGTGTTGACGATGGTAGAATATCAAGTAAGTTAGTATTAGTAGTTTTACATTCTTTGAATTGTGTTATTTCATTGATTATAGGCCATAAAATTTTATTATTTTTACAAGATTTAGCTAACTTTTCTTTGTTATATTTACGTTTAACTTTTTTAATAAGAGAATTACAGAAATTTCTATATCTTCGATAAGTAATTTTTAATATTTCATTATTGGGATCTAATTTAAGTTTTCTTTGCATGTCATTTCTATTTTTAATACAGCGTAGTATGCCCTGTGTTATATAAGGTTTAATAGTTTGTTTGCTTCTAGAAATAGTAATAGTTTTAGTGTGCTCTGTAAGGGAGAAATAATTTTTTTTTATCAAGAGATCCGTATAAACATTTGGATCAGTGTAGAGAAAAAGTTCTGCCAGATTCTGTTCTTGTAGTAATTTACAAGCGTTGTCGTAATCGACTATTGTTTTAATTGCTTGATTTTTGTTTGATTGGGTTACACTATCAGATAAATTAAGTAAAATCATAAGATGATCCGTTATAGATGTGTTTAGAACAGCAACAGTTGCTATGGTTAACTTTTTGTTTATTTTTAACATAAAATGATCTAGACATGATTGATCCCTTGTAGGAAACATGTGCCCGGGCAGGATACCATGCATTATTAATGATGTAAGATATTTTTGTCGATTATTTCTCTCATAGGTTTGTGCAGTTTCTTTAGCGATTATATTTATATTAATGTCGCCCGTGATTATAATATTATGTCGTGATTTGATCGAATTCAAATGTGCTAGTAGCGAATTAATGAAGTCTTCTGCGTTTGTATTAGAGGGTGATCTATAGATGGCCAAAATTATGCTATTGTGTATCATTATTTCCAATCCAGACGTATTAAGTTCATTTCCTTTACTTTCACTTTATGTTCATTTTTAATGTAAACCACGACACCATCATTTTGATTAAATAATTTATTAGTGAAATAGACAGTGTAATTAGATAATAATGGAATATTTTTATTTGAATTTAAACGACATTCTGTGAATATGATAACGTCAATATTAATTTTAAATTGTGAAAAAGTTATTTCAAAATCACTAAAATTGTTATATATGCTTCTTATATTCTGATGAATTATATTTAAACTCGATTTCTTAAAAATATTATTTTGTAAGTCTTCAATGGAACATTCAATGGACTTAGCGATTTCTGTATTATCTATGTCTTGTATAATTTGCAGAGACTTATCCATAATCATAGGTTAACTCAATATTACGTTGTAAATATATAAGGGATGCGTATTTACATTGGTACAACATTGCTTTATGAATTATTAAGTAATAAAGAAATAAAGAAACGTGAGTGTGTGTGCGTGGCAAGTGATTTGCATGAGAGTTTTGTGTGAACGTTATATGATACAAGAAAAATATTTTATACTTAAATCTAATTTTACAAACAAAAAACAACAAAAACAAAATAACAAAAGTGACTAAATTAAAAGAGTAAAAACTATAGTTAGCAAAACAAGAAATGAGAAAATATAGTCAAGTTTTTTGCATCAACTGATTGATCTGTGATTCATTATTAATACGAATAACAGGTGATGTCTCGTCCTTGCGCACATAAATTTTACCGAACGAAGTCCAACAGAACCTGTACTGTTTGGACGAGGAGAGATCTCTTGCCAAGAAGAACAGTCGAGCCGCTCTAGCCGTTAATTGTTCCGAAACGTAAATCGGGGTATTTTCCTCTGTCTTAAAGCCAAGATCTTTGGCCCGCAGTTTTTCTTTATTTTTAATATTAAAGTTTTTACAAGCTTTTAGAATATCTGTTTTAATAATTGTTGAGCTTGTTTCAATGATTATTGGTGTATTTTTATTTTTATCCTTTTTTCCCTGAACCCGATAAATGTCTTTAATATCAGAGTTTTCAATTTTGCATTTGATGCTTTCTGTTAGGTTTATTACCATATCCATTAAGTCCTGCCTAGTCTCATTATTAATTTTCGGAACATTTTTTATTTCGAGGCAAGTTTTCCTATTATTTCGCTGCATATCCTCGATCTTGTCCTCTAGTAAAGTAAGACATTCCCGATCCTTTTTTGATTGTATCTCCAACAGATTTATTTTGTTCTGTAGTTCCTCATTTTTGTGGGTTAAGAATTCCATGGTTTTTTCAATGTTAATATTTGTCTGTTTAATGTCTTTTAGAGTAGATTTTATAGCTTGCAGTTCAGTATTTTGTGCAAATAAAAGAGACGATAATTCTTTTATATCATTTTTAAGTGAATCAAAAATGCAATCCTCCTCTCTACGCCGCTTAACTCTCTGGCTTACGAAAGTAGGGGGTGTTTTATCTTCATAAGTTTTGGTGTCATTTAAGTTTGATTCAGAGAATGATTTATCCATTGCGATTACAAGTACTAGGAGACTATACGATATGAAGAGAATCTCATTCAAAATGTCACAGCACGATATTCTACGTATACTATACAAATAATACCAGGATTGTAGCAGTATGCATAATGTGACGTCAAAGCAAAAGCAAAGAATGCATAGGGTAAAACCGGAAGCAGTACTTGTACTTTTATACCCTTAGGTACCAGGGTCATATATAAGCGTAGAGGTAAGCAGAGTATCTTGAGAAGCAAAAACGCACAGAGATGGAATGTTGCGTTTTTAATTTTGTAGGCGCTGTAAGCCGGGTTAAAGTACCAGGGTATAATGAATCACAGGTACTCACACAGTTTTTGCAGCTATGTTGTATTTGGTTCCAATGCACTTCTGCGCTCCTAATTTTTAAACTTGATTTATTTTTGAGTTTTTAAATTAAATTTTTAGAAAAAAGATTCGTAAAGGTTTCTTGTCCACGTCTACTCTAGTCAGAGGTCCGAGGGGAAGAGTATTAACTAAATGACTTAAAATTTGATTATGGTTTTCTTCTATTTGAATTATTCTCGATTCCAATTGTAGCCTTTCATTTTTCCATTTGTTTCTTGGCTTTATTACTCCTCCACCAATGGAGTTTAACAAATCTTCTAATTCCCGCCACAGTCAGTCAGCTTTAATTCGCCCTTGAAGCCCTTGCTGGGGCCTCGTTATACCGCCATAACTAGAACAAGTTAAAATTATTTCAGAGAAAGAAAGGGTCAATTGATTAAGTAAAGAATCCAACACAATCATTGTATTGTTTTTTTCGTAAGTAGTAATATTAGTTCATGTCGCGTATCACGTCATTGTTTATGTTTCAAACTTTCAAGTGCCAGAGTATGATAAATTTTCAAATAACAAAGGAAGATATTTACGAAATAACTAATAATTTACGTACCTTTCCATGAATTCCAATAAAGCTGCAAATTGTTCTGGGCTTGGGATTTATATTCCATTCGATAAAAGTTATCACATAATTTAAGGTATCCTTAATTAGGATAATAACATAAAATTTCGAGTCACAGTAATGTTTAAATTTACATTTCGCAAGAAGAACATATACCCATCCTATTTCATTTACTTACTTTTTTAACACTTAAAACAAATATTCTTTGAACTTCAATTCAAACAAGAGTTCAACTCGCGTACAAAATACACAACTGCGACTTTGACGTTTGTAAGAACGCTCACCATAGACTAAAGTGTAGGTTTTTTCTAAGTACATTGTAGAATGAGCGTTCGACTCAGTCGTGTCAAATTGGCTACCAACTTATGTGTGGACCATGCGATTAAGGATAGAGTTGTGTGCATAATTAGTGTTTAGCTCAGGCGTGTGGAATAGTGCTGTGTGACGTGTGCGGCGATTAGGAACTCTTAAATACAAAACGCTCAATAAATCGTTGCAATCTATATCTCCGGTTATTATTGCATGTAGCATATACATATCGTAATGGCGTCGTCTCGTTTCTAATGTTTCAATATTATATTGTTTACATATATCAACATAATCGTTAAATTCTTTAAAGTCCTTCAAGCAAAGAAATTTTATGAACTTTTTTTGTATTTTCTCCAGTTTTTCTTTGTAAGTTATATAATTCGGAGACCATATACTACAACCGTATTCTAGAATACAACGTACATAAGTAAAATATAAATTTTTTATGCATTCAATATTATTAAAAGATTGACATATACGTTTAATATAGCCTAATTGCTTATATGCCTTATCAGTAATGAGTTCTATATGCTCTGCCATCAATAATTCAAGAATTCAATTAGATTCTAATTGAATTCCAAGGACACGCACTGATTTAACTTCTTGTATCGGCTTGTTATCAATATTATAGTTATATTCAATATTTTTATACTTCCTAGAAAATGTTATTTTTACTGTTTTTTTAATATTAATCGTTATTTTATTTTTTTCGTTGTAATGTGAAAGATTATCAAGGTCACGTTGCAATTCAATGCAGTCAGATGTTCTACTTATTACTTTATAAATTTTTTTATCATCTGCGAATAGTAAAAAACGGGAGTGCTTAAAACAATTAAATATATCATATAAGTATACGTTATACAGTAACGGACCTAATAGTGATCCCTGTGGGACCCCTGAAGTTGCGTATATGAAGTCACTACGAGCACTACCTATAAAAACTGCTTGCTGCCTTTTTGATATATAGGAACAAAACCACCTATGCAAGTCACCTTTGATTCCAAGTTCTTGAAGCTTTTGCATTAGTATATCATGGTCTACTCTGTCAAACGCCTTTTGAAAGTCGGTATATATTACATCTACTTGCTCTCTATTGTCCATTGCCATGTAAACAAAATTAGTAAATAGTGATAAGTTTGTTACCGTTGATCGTTTTTCCATAAAGCCATGTTGTTGTACGGGTATTGAGTTATGGATAATAGGTACGATCGCCTTATAAACAATTCTTTCAAAGATTTTACTTATTGTATTCAATATGGAAATGGGTCTATAATTTTCTATTTTATTCCTTGGTCCTGATTTATGGATTGGTATGATTAGTGCTTCCTTCAATTTCGTTGGAAAAGCGCTAAATACATTGACAGACTTATTATATATTATTGACAGTGGCTCTGCTAATGCTTTAGCACATTTACTGTAGAATATGGCTGGGATTCTGTCACTTCCTGCTCCTTTTTTTATATCCAGGTCTTTAAGTATTTTATAAACTAATTCTTTGTCAATGTTGAGGTTACAAATAGTATCATTTGTAATAGGCTCTTGGATATGTGTGCTGTAAGCATTACCATTGCGCTTGGCGAAAACACTTTCGAAGAACGTACAGAATCCTGTGCATATTTCTGTAGGATTATTGAATTGACGATCTCCTAAGGAAAGAGAGCTCGGATAGCCGTTCTTACAGTTTCGTAAGTATTTTTGGTACCACCATAATCGTGTTGGATCCTTTTTAATGTTCTCCTGCATTTTTGTTTGAAATTGGTTGTAATACTTATTTTGAGCTTTCTTTTCTCTGAATCGTAATAGCGAAAATTCATCATAATCACGTGGATTTTTAGATGATTTCCAACGTGCATGAGCTTTAAGTTTGTCTCGAATTATATGTATTAGTAATTTGCTATACCAAATGGGGTAGTGGTTAAGATATTTGCCTGTGGTATTTGGTACATGTTCGTCTATTATTTTGTTAATAATGGTATAGAAGTTGTTAACTATGTCATCAATAGAATTACCGTTTAGAATAGATTGCCAGTCTAACTTAATGAGAGTATCATTAATAGCATTAAAATCCGCTTTTTGGAAATTTAATTTACTTAAAGGAGGTACATTAAGTTCTCTTAATAGAAAATCTGAGGCATCAATTTCGAGACTGGGGTGATATTTATCTTCAGCAACTAAGTTTTGATTCGACCTTTGAACATCTAGATAAGTATTTCCAAAAACTAAGTCCAAAATGTTGTTACTACAATTTGATATTTTGTTAAATTGTGTCAAGTTCAAACCGCTGCAGGTTTCAATAAAATTAGTTGATACGGTCTGTAACAATGATGATCCACGATTAAGGTGCAATGGCCCTGTTCCCTTCCAGTCAATGTGGGGAAGATTAAAATCACCCACTATTATAAAGTAATCTTCAGGTAAGTGTATTAACATGGATGACAAAAAAGTAGTTACTGTCTCAATACGTTTATCTTGATCAATATCTGGTGGTATATAAAATACTCCGATATGTAAACTTTGATTATGCTTCATGACGTTTTTAGGGATTGTTATCCAAACTGATTCAACACCGGGCGAACTCCACTCTGGTCTTCCTTGAGGCTGTAATATGGATTTGGCGCATATCATAACTCCACCTCCAGTATTTTTGGTTGATGTGCTAGTATTTCGATCCGTACGAAAAACGTCATATCTGTCATCGCACAGTTCTCTGACATAAAAGCCATCAGTAAGCCAAGTTTCGGTTATTAGAATGATGTCGTAATCGTTGATTAATATATTTGAACGAAGTTCTTCAGTTTTGGTTCGCAATCCACGGACATTCTGATAAAATAGTTGTAAAGCATTAATCATTTATATAGGCAATTTAAAGGAAAGCTTAAGTATATGAATAAATTATAATTGAAATTAACATTAATGGTGACGTTTAAATTTAAAATATTGTTGCATGATTCTAAAAATGTGATAAAATAGGAAATAGTATTATCAATTTGTAAATGTAAATTAAAATTTTTCTCTAGACATATTACTCGTATTTGTTGTGATTTTAATAAAAGTTGTCCAGCTATACAATTGATTTGATTAAAAGTAAATAAATATAGTATAAGTAATTGTGTAGATTGTTTTAGTGTAGTGTAGCTTAGTAAATTGTAAGTAAGTGTAAGTATGACATGTATTTTTTATATTGAATCCCACCTCGCCACATCAACTAAAATAAGAAGTCTAAATTCATAACTTTGAAAATTTAGTATAAAGTTTACAATATCCACACAATAAGAAGATTTCAATATTAAGTTATTATAATTAAAATCTACATAATTTTCCTTAGATCCTTTTCGGAGTTTATGTTTATTGCAGGGGCTTCTTCGTTTTTTCTTAAAAAAATATTGCAATTTCTTATCCAGCCAAATTTATAAGCCTTTTCTGATGCGCGTGTTTTTCTGAACAGCTCTTTGTTCATGGGCGTTAGGTGTTCGTTGACGAAAAAGTTTCGAGGTGGGCCATTCAATCCTATGTGACTCGTATTGATACCCCTGCATTTTCTTAATCCTGGTAGAATCGAATCCTTTAAGTCGCGACTTTTTAATTTGGCCACGAGTGATTTGGGTCTACCCGATTTTTGCTGCATCGGCTGCTCTCGATTTGCGAATTCAATCTCTTCAGGTTTGACATTGACTCCGGCATGCTTTGCAATATTTACAATGATATAAATCGGCGATTCTCCTTTCGTTTCTGGCAGGCCCATTACTTCTATATTTGTCATTCGTGACCACTGCTGTTGTTTATTTATTTATGCTTTCACAATTGTTTGTACCATTGGCTTCAAACGCTCCTCAATAATTGATTCGCAGTGTACCAAAAATTCAGATGGACTGTTTTTTTCTGGAGTGACTAATGGTTGACCTGCATTATCTACTGGAGAAGAGTAGGAAGGTGATCGCGACGTTGATGTGGACATGGGGCGATTATTTTCATCTGTATCTAATTGATGCTTTCTAGTTTTTTTAACTTCTAATTATGAGTTATTAGTGTTGCTTAAAGCATATTTATTCTGCGGTTCCAGACATGATGAACACTTCCATTGCGCTCTTGTTGCTGTAAGATCTTTAATCGTTTTGATACAATCGGTATGATAGTACTGCGAACATACCGTACATTTAATTCTTTTTTGAGTAACTGCGACATTGATATTGCATATTTTACATAGAAATACCATTTTGGCGCTTATGTCTACCAGTATTAATAAATTTATAATTTGTAAAAATACAAAATTTGTAGTTTTGTTGAGAATCGAACTCGGTTCACCGCGAGCTTCGACTTTACTTCCGCGCAGTGTCCACGACACCAGCGAGTGTATGACGTATATGTTAAATTTCTCGTACTGTATTGGCGTGATGATCTCTTAGTATAATAAATTGTAGTAGGTAGATGGTTTAAAAAATATCACTGCACTCAGTTGTATCTAGCAAACCACTTTATATTTTTATTATTTAGCACCTTGCGCATGGACAAAACGTTTATATCTTTCATGGAAACACTGTTTAAAGTTTTATTTAATGTAAGGATGGAAAACATGTGACAATTAAAGCTCCTCCTGAAAGTGGAAGTTTATACTTCAATTATAAAAAAACAAGGTGTAAACCTCAGTACAGAAGAAAAAGTTTTTAACTACAGGTTATCTCGGGCAAGACGGATAATCGAAAATGTATTTGGAATCTTAGTTAGTAGATTCCGGGTATTAGAAAAGCCAATACTAACTAACTTGGAAACAGTAGATGCAATCGTTTGTGCTTGTTGTGCCCTTCATAATTGGCTACGAAAGAAATCAAATTCATACATCACCGCTACTTGTGTTGATAGGGAAGATGAACAGGGAAATATTCAGCCCGGTTCATGAAGGAGCCAAATACATGCCCTACAGAGTATTGGCAATCAAGGTAGCAATCATTCAGCAGAAATAGCAAGAGAGAAAAGAGAAGTTTTAAAAAATATGTTTAATAACGAAGGAAGAGTTCCTTGGCAATTAAATAGCATACATTAACAATCGACTTCGAAAATCAACATTGAAACGGGCAAATACACGAGCTTCTTTTGTTGTAGTATGCGTGTGTCTTTAAGTGGCTTTATAATTTTGCTTAAATGTAATTTTCGTTTAAAATAAATAATAATGTGATTTTACTTACTATGGTTTTTTCTCCTCATAGAAACCGGCTTTACAAACGAATCATATTCATCAAACCATTTTGCCTTTGGCTTATAAACGCTCCCCCCAGCCCCAGATCTTGTAGATATTTCGATTTTGTCGAGTTCCAAGTAGTACGTACTTCGAATACTTTTGATTTTTGATTTAACTTCATTCACTCAACGAGAGTCAGTTCTTCTATATTCATTCCTACACGAAGTTGTTCTAGTGCCGAAGCGCGCATTTCTTTATTTTTGTATGCATCGCAACGCTTATCCCACAAGCATTCGTGCTCTCTATAAAGTTGTACGAATTTCAAAGTATCCTCTTCGTTGAATTTTCTCGGCATTTTGTCGCAGAAATTCCAAATAAAACAACAAAGAACACACACCGTACGGACGTTCGCCAGTGACTGGCGAGACTCGAGTATGCGGGCGGAGGTCACTGGCTAGAAAAATAGACGGTCGCTCTATTCTCGCCTGCGTTGGCAGCCAGCGCTGGCTTGGCTTGAAAAACTGTTTACACAAGGCCAATACCAAGCCAGCACTGGCTGCCAGTCTTATTGGCAGCCAGTGTTGGCTCCGTGTAAACTATCCCTAAGGACGGTCTTGGGGATGAGGTGGCCTTGGACTTATCGTCCCACAGCGCACATCAGGAGACATGATGTCCAGTTTTTGCGACATTGCCTCTGTATATGGAGACGGGTCTTTTGTCGTCGGCTGAGTTTGTATTGTGTTTTTATCGGTTTTGTTAAGGTTTGATATGCCAGACTCTATCCTGACAAGTACTTTTTTAAGGTCGTTGATGCTTTCGGTGGAGGTCGGGAGGTTAGTGTTTTTTTTTTTTTTTTTTTAAATTAAACTACATCCACGGGCTCAATGTTGCCCGTGCCTTTTTTTAATATTGAAATTTATTGTATTTCTATCAGGAGTTTCTTTTCTTCCTGCGTATTGACCAGATATAGGGTTCCGGCTTGGTCTGATGGTATTTTCGCGCCAGTGAACCTTTCCATGCTTAAGGAGTGGACGATGGGATTGGCGGAGTAGATGACTCTGTAGACGTCGCTGATGGCAAATGCGACGTCCATGGGGCACCGGTATGTGCATGACAACTCCCTGGTGATGTTTGTTGTCAGGTTTGGGCGACAGTACCTCATTTCGAACAGATTTTCTCTGTCGATATAAGGCAACTGGTTTATATCTCCGACGAGAACCACCTCCTTGGCCCCGGATAGTCTAGCCGCCATCACTATGGCTCCGAAATGGTTCATGAGGGCTTCGTCAACCGTAAGGCGGTCGCACTTTATGTCCTCATGAATACCATTTACGAAGATGGAAGCCATAGTTCGTACCCTTGATTTAGCTTTTTCACCAAATCGGTGCGTCAGGTGTTCTTTTAGATCTTTGGCGGCTTCCACTGTATTGGTGACTACTATTTCGTTGTTCTCATCGAAGTTCCTGACTATGTGAGTCGTCTTTCCGCAGCCCTCCATTGGTCCAAGATATTTGCGGTAGTTCCCAATCCACGAGAGGAGTTTCGTCATCTGGACCACCTGAGATGGACTTAGCCAACTCCAGGATTCTGTCATCCAGCATTATTCTCGTGCATCTGGCAACCACCACTACGGGGTCTCCCTTTGGAGCGAGAAATTTTTGGTGTGAGTCTTCTCGCCATTTCGCTTCAACTGGGCCCACAAAACCTCCCACAGTGCTATAAGCAGCCATGTACCACCCCGACATTTTCCCTTTGATGACTTGGGATGTGTCGTTGTTGTATATGGCCGCCTCGGCTTCATTGAGTTCCACCTCCAGCAGCTTTTCGTTGCCTCGCTGGTAGGTCTGCATGATTTTTTTGCAGGTGGCTAAGTGAACCTCACGGGTTGCTGACACTATAGCCTGGAACTCTAGGAATGCATTCACTGCGTGGTCTCGTGGGTTTGACGCCAGTCTTCGCTTTGGTGGCATGACTTGTCCCCAGTCGGCCCTCGTTGAACCGGTGCGAGAGGTTTTGGGTTTTCCTTTGTCTTCGGACTTTAGGAATTCCCTCATCGCTGTCGCCTGTCGGTCCGCGGAGGCCGACGGGGCAAGTTGGAGCGATTTGGACTCTTTGTTTCTCGGGGAGACCAGATCTCGGATCATTTAAGACAGAGCCATTTTTGGTTTTCTGGGGCTAGGCTCCCCACGGGTCTGTGAGGCTTGGGCAGTTCGCTTCGCCGCCATTTTTATTTGCAGACGCTCAGATCCACTTAGAAGGGGTTCCATGCTAGTCGGCGCCGCAGGGGGGAGAGGTGTTTTGGCCTCTGGTTTCAAGAAACCTAGGTCCTCACCCCTGTCTTCGTATACGATGACCTCGTGTGCTTGCGAGGCCATCAGGCACCCGTAGCGATCTGCTACGTCACCTTTTTCGGCGCCGACTTTCATGGCATCCACGCTTATCCGGCGTGGTGTGCCGTCCCGGTCTTCCTCGCCGAGTTTCGAGAGCTGTGTGCATGCCAATGCAAAGGGGGTACCCCCTCCCCACTCGAAGAGTGCGATCACTTTGTTTTGTGGCCGCACCAATCGGCAGGTCAAGGCACCCGGCATTTGCGTGGTGAGCGCGTCGATGGTAGCGCGCTTGATACTCACTTGTGAAGTGCTCCCTTTAATTAGCAAGGCGACACCGTCACGCGATCCGAGCCGTCTGGCCGACAGAAGCTGATGCCCATCCTTTCCATTTCGTCACTCATGAAGTTGTGGTGCTCGAAGATTCAGTGGTGTTTTGTTGTGGTTGCGGATTTATGTCTGTCGCGGATGGTATCGCGGTCGAGCTGTTCCTTTTGGCGGCCACTTGAATGGTTTTTCTTGCGAATGCGAGGAAGGGTTCTCTTAGTTCCTCTCTCTCCATGATGGTGTGGAGTGTAGACTGGTCCAGGGTAACGCTTATTTGAGTTTCTAGCGCCTGTCTACCTTGACCGAATCTTGGGCAGTCCAAGATTAGGTGGAGGACTGTTTCCTCGCATTCGGGGTCGCAGACACAAGAAGGACTGTCTTTGAGTTTGAAGCGATGAAGGTATGCCGCGTCCGTTCCAATCGAGCGTTTTGAAGACGTCCTCTAATGCATTGGTAAAAAGTTTCGGGGAGATTACATCCCCCTGTCTTACCCCGCGATGCAATTGGATTGGTCTTGTGCTCTGATCTTGTACTTGGACGGTCATGGTTGCGGCTTCGTACAAACACTTCAACACCTGGATATACCGATAGTCAATTAGGCACCTCTGCATGGATTCCAGAACAGCCCAGGTCTCAATGGTATCGAAGGCTTTTTCGTAGTCCACAAACGCTAGGCATAGAGGCTGATTATATTCCTCGGTCTTCTGTATTATTTGCCTAAGTGTGTGTATGTGGTCTACGGTACTGAAGCCTTTTCGAAACCCAGCCTGCTCAACGGGTTGGAAGTCATCGAATTTCCGGGCGAGACGATTCGTGATTACCCTCGAAAACAACTTGTAAACATGGCTTAAAAGTGAAATGGGGCGGTAGTTCTTCAGAAGAGCTTTATCACCCTTCTTGAAAAACAGAACCACCACACTTCTGCTCCATGTCTTCGGTGTAATACCATTATGGAGGACGGAATTGAAGATGTTAGCCAGCTCTTTCAGGACTGGTGTGCCTCCTGCTTTAAGAAGCTCTGAGGTAATTCCGTCATCTCCTGGAGCCTTATTGTTTCCAAGTTGTCCGAGAGCAATCCTAATCTCGCCCAAATCGATGTCGGGAAGATCGTCTGATAGGTGGCGTGTCAGTCTGGCTCGTGGGTCATCCGCACTGTGGGGCTCAGGTGGAGGTACTCGTGATGAGTATAAATCGCCATAGTACTTTTCGACTTCAGCTAGAATCTCTGGTTTTGAGGTACGGTTGTGCCTTGTGTGGTTCTGAGTTTTGTCAGGTGACAACAGGAGGTATGTGACTTTGCCAGAACCTTTGAGCCCCTATTGAGTGCTATGGCATCTTCAATATTCCGGGTATTAGCTCGTCTTGTGTCACGCCGTATTAATTTTTTAACCTTCCTGTTAAGTGCCTGACACTCAGATGGCGTCATATTCTGCTGTTCTCGTCTTCTCGTCATCTCGTTCAGAGTCTCGCCTGAGAGCTTCGACATACGTCGAGACTATTTATTACATTCCTATTTGTGGACGATTGGTCACAAACTGTGGCAATAACTGTCAAACCAGTGCTTTGTACAGCGTTTATTGCTTCTTGAACCAGCTTTTTTAAATCTGAACTCTTTGTTGCACTCTGGCAGAATGTGAAAGAAATGGGCTGTTTGTATTTGCCTTTCGAACCTTTAACCATAAAAACTAGTGCATGGTCAGCAATTAGGGCTGATTTGTGTGGACCAAAATCTTCAAAACCAATTATCTCATCAGAAGTTTTATTATAATATAGGCCCGGACTTAATGCCACTTCATCAAAGATAAGTGTGCATAATTTCTTTTCTGCAGGTAATTTTTTGACTGTCTTTTTTAGGTTTTTAATGATAGAGTCATTGATTCCAGGTCTAATAATGACCATACTCAATATTTTTTGTATGGTCCTTTGGATGGCAACGCCATGAGTCTTTGCAACAGTTTATATGCTTTTTGACTCTGCTTATATATTGTAAGGCACAAAATTTTTTCCTCGGTAGAATATCTCCTTCCTTTAGGTTTTATTGAAGCCTTTTTTAATTGCATTTTTGTAAAAATGGCAGCAGGTTCAGGCAGTTCTTCAACAGCTTTCAAAAAAGCTTTATTTTGTGACAGCTTTGCAGCTTGTTGTACTTTTTGGTTTAGGGTTTTGCATTTTTCCCTCAATTTTAAAAGTTTGACTTTCAAATGTATATTTTCTTTTGCATATTTATTTTTGATGGCAATAGATTTCGTACCTGAAACAAGAGCAATAATTTCTTAATTGTCAAAAGATATTTATTAAATAAATCATAGTTGACAGACAGACAATGTGTCACCCAAGTAGTCTCGGATACCTTCTATATATCTCGGATACTTCGCCCGCGTCGGTTTAGGTTTTTAAGAACCATGTGCAAACTCTTTGAATTTCCTCGCACTCTACACTGTACAAATAAATGTAACACTGCAAAATTTCAGCTTTGTAGGTCCAGGGTTGGTCTGGGCGTTGATGAATTACTATTGAGCGAACAAGTGAGTGAATGTTGGGGACTTGTTTTTTTATATATTTAGATTATCCTGTTATTAATTTAAGTAAACACAAGTACTGACCTTTCTTGACAGAAGCATGTCTTAGCATAATTGGTACAGGTGGAGCCTCACATGATGGTACAAATTCTTTTGATGTTAATCCTTTAAAGAAAAAATAATACAATTACTTACAATAACTTACATACATTACAATATTATTAACTAGCAAATTAGAAATTGTACAGCTAAGAATTGCAAATTTATTTTTAAGCCAATTCAAATCCATTTCAGAGGATTGCAAAGCTTTTGATGTAGTTGCTGAAATAAGTAAAACTAATTAAATTATAATAATATATAGTTACACTAGCAACCCACCCCAGCTTTGCATGGGTATGCAAATAATTATTCGATTGATAGAGCTTTAACATTGATTATACAGTGGACCCCCGGTAATCCGACCCCTGTCTAATCCGGCACCCCCTGTAATCTGACATGGTCTATTATTGATTGAAAAAGTTATAATTTGTACGCACCACCACTGTTGTGCTCGACGCGTAGGAAATTGTTTTGATTCTGATTGCTTGGTTTGAAGAAGATAGCGGTGCAGTCTAGCGTGTGTGTTTATTCACTGTGTATTACGTATTCGTTCTATAGCATTTTAAGTTCTATAGTATCAATTATGTTAATTTTATAATTAAACATATGCTCTCTATTGTGTTGTTAAATTTACTAAATTTGACATACATAATGAAGTATGATTTGTACTTCAGAGTACATACAACATATACAATCTTATCATTGGATCTGTAATTTGTCTGATTACAAGGTATTCTTTTATAAAAAAATTCAGACTATAGGGTGTCTTAGGCAGTACTCTATAATCCGACAAATTCAATAGTCCGACACTGTCCTGCAAAATGTTTGTTGGATTACGGGGGGCCCACAGTAATTGATATTTTTAGGGTTCTGCCTTCAAAGGGTAAAATGGAGACCTATTAATGTCAATCTGCTGTCTATCTGTCTATCCATATATCACAAATAATGACAACTACTGCTTTGCCTCAAACTAAGACCTTGTGTACAATAAGCCACAGCTGCAACATCATACTTGCTGGGGATAGGAATTATAAAAACTTTTTTATTTAATTAATGGAGCTATTTTTTACCAAAGGATTGAAAAAATACAGAACTCAGCTTGTATGATTGATATTGTAAAACAACAATCACTTAAGTGTATATCTGATAAGGTAATAAAATAGTAGATTGCACAACAAGTGGCTAAAATGAGTCATTTTATTTGAGACGTTTATTGACCTGAGCCAAAATTAAGTCAAATTAATGGTAAAATGTATCTCTAATCTAATTCGTGGGCTGCAAGGGCATGGTGGGCTGGTTTCTCCTCATGAGCGGTCCCCGCAAGGTGTTGGGGAGAGCCTGCACCACTGTTTCAGGGTGATTTGATTTTGCCCGGTGTGTTGTTTGTGCATGTGTGAAGTTGTTTGTGTTATGTGTGGGATTGTGGTGGTGGTTTGTTGTGATAGTTGGTTTGCATCTGTTGCGGATGGTATCGCAGTCGAGCTGTTCCTTTTGGCGGCCGCTTGGATGGTTTTTCTTGCGAATGCGAGGAAAGGTGCTCTTAATTCCTCCCTCTCCATGATAGTGTGGAGAGTAGACTGGTCCAGAGGGACGCTGATTTGGGTTTCTAGCGCCTGTCTACCTCGGCCGAATCATAAGCATTCCAAGATTAGGTGGAGGATTGTTTCCTCGCATTCGGGGTCGCAGACACAAGAAGGACTGTCTTTGAGCTTGAAGCGGTGAAGGTACGCTGCGAATCCCCCGTGACCGGTCAGCAGCTGGGTGTCGGTGGGTGTTAGTGCCATCGTTCTTTCCACTTTACTTGCGACCTTAACGTCTGGTAAGAATACCCTGGTTACTGATCCTGTCTCCGAGGAGTCGTAACGCGCCTGCCACCTCGCGATGGTCTCTTCTCGTATTCGCCTTCTGACACGATATTGGGACTCTATCGTAGTCGGGCGCCGTTTTTCTTAGTGAGAGCCGCTTTTTGGCTAGCTCGTCCGCTCTTTCATTGCCCGGTGTACCTACGTGGGCCCTGAGCCAAAAGAATCGCACAATCCTGCCCTCCTCTTCAATTTCTCGTATACACTCCTTCATCTCTAGGGCCAGCGGGTGAGTCACCGATGGGCACCTTAGCAGATCAAGCGAGGATCTCGAATCGCTCAAGATGTTTGCAGAGCGTTGCTTCGATTTCCTCACCATTTTGATTGCTCTTAGGAGTGCATACATTTCTGATTGGAAGACAGTGTTGTGCGGTTCAAGACGGAACGTGGAGTTTCTGGATTTCGTTCCCTGATCCCACCATGTTAGGGCAGCTCCAACTTTCCCCTCAATCTTGCTGCCGTCGGTGAATATTAGGGGGCCGACTATATGGTGTTCTTCGAGGGTTTGTGGGTCCAGACCCTCTAAGCGCACGTACTCGGTTGTTTTGAGTAGCGATGGGTGGGGGTTCTGAAGGGGTCCCACTCTGCGCTCTATTACTCGTCCTGGTGGTATGAGGTCCGCGCAGTAGCCTTTTTTGATCTTAAATAAGGTGGCAGCCTCTTTAACGCGGAGGTCGAGGGGTACTGAACTGACGGGTATTGAACTATATGAGTTCATGGCCTGGCCATGGCTGGCCTAAATCATATAAAGGTTGATGTACTGGGCCGGTTTTTTCTTTACCTTTAAAATCAAATGATGCAGCAGCATCATCTTGTTTTTGAGGTCCTCTTGATTTAACACCTCTTTCTGGTGCCACGAAACCCCGTCCGTGAATTTAGTTGTCGCGCGGTAAATTACCTATGTCCAAACGCCGCCGCGTGTTAACAGGGTAGCAGGGTAGCAAAATTTTCCCGGACTGGAGTATTGGTTAAAATTTTGGCTCTGCTGAAATTCTTAAGCTCTTCGCTGATTACGATTTGTACTGTCTGGAAGTAAAAACATGCAAGCGCATATCATAATATAAATCCAAATAAAAGAAAAGATACACGCAAGGCACAACATGGTGGGGATATTTTGAAAAAAAATTAGTTGAGTCAATATATTATCAAGGCCTGGCTTCGGTGATTTTGCAAGAATGTCGATTGTTTTTAAAATATAAATCATCGGAGTCTTTAATATTTTATTTAAGTTATGGGTGCTAAATGAGTGAATTATTTTATTAATTTTATATTTTGTAGTGTGTAGAGAGCAGGATTTTTTTGTTAAATCTTAAATATAACAGGCTTAACAATAATAATAAAATTTAATTTTTGTAATGTGGTGCCCTGAGAGAGGAATGAAAGCCGAGACTGCTGAATAGATACTGCCTTTATTTCCAATAGGTCGTACATTAAATAGGTACAAAATAAGGTTACGTAGTATATAATGATTAATAAGTATGTTTAGTTAATATAATCTATTCACTACATCTCATCTCCACCGCAATAAAAAAAATAAAATAAACAATACAATTTATTTTATTCTAGTCTATATTACGAATGTTCATATAGTATAATGTCATATTATAATTACAATCTTTACAAACTTTTGAAGTAAGTATTTAGTACATAAACTTTTAACAAAATTGTTAGGTAATTGGTTCAAAATACATTTTTGTTCTGTTTTGGTGAATAACATAGTTTTTATTATCCTTAATTATTTCTACATTGGGTGAACATTCCCTTATTACTTTGTATTGACCTGAATATATGTTTTGGAACTTACTGCCGGTTTCATTTTTTATTAAAATCAAATCATTCTGTTCATAAGTCACAGGGTTTATATTACGATCATACTTATCTTTTCTTTTTAATTTACTTGCTATTAAATTTTCTCTAGCCTCTTTTTGTGACGTTTGTAATCTGAACTTGAGTTCCAAAGGATAATTATCAAATTTGTACAAAGGATCAACTTGTGCTGATCGCAAATTAGATGGTAAAATACATTTCTTACCGAACACCAACTCATAGGGAGTGAACTTAGTCTCCGTATGTACTGCAGTGTTATAGGAAAAACACCAAAATGGAAGCCACATGCTCCAAGCTTCTGAGTGATTGTCTGTCTGTATTCGCAAATAGTTACCTAGATGTTTGTGAGAATTCTCCAAGGCACCGATACTTTGATGATGATAAGCAGTAGACTGCAGCTTGTTAATATGCAAAAGTTTACAAACCTCTTTTATTGTGTCCGATAAAAACTCCGTTCCCCTGTCTGTAGCTATCTCCTTCGGAATACCATACCTGAGTATAAAATTGTTTACGAAGTTCCTGGCTACCTCATCTGACCTTTTTGATATTAATGGGTAGGCCTCAACATACTTGCTCAACTCACATTGTATAGTTAAAATGTACACATAATTATTGTACTCTCTCTCTAACGGCCCTACTATATCTAAATATACCTTTTCAAACGCTGAAGTTGCCGTCGAACTAATTGTCATAGGTTCCTTAGTATAATTTGAGGAATGTTTTTGTTTTTGACATTTGTCACACCTTTTTATAAATTCTGTAACATCAGCTTCTAATTTTGGCCAAAAATAATATTTCTTTATGTTATTTACCATTCGTCTTATGCCGGCATGGCCACTTGTGGGTAATATATGAAAATCGTTTAAAATTACACACTTATCGTCTTTATCAGTTATTCTCTTTGTTCCCCTTAAAATACATATACGTGGTCCGGACCAACTACATATGTTATTTACTTCATTTATTAACTTTTCCACAAATTTATTATTTTTCTCAGTCTTAATAAAGTACACTTCTTTAATATTTATTTTCCCACAAAATATTTTCAGCTCTCTCACAAATTCGCCTGGCGATAGTTGCGATCGAGAAGCTAAATTAATAAAAATAGTATCCATTGAGGGCACGTAACTCAAACATCCCTTCTCATGCGTTATCTCTCTCAATTTACGATATCGATTTAATTCATAAGCGCTTATGAAACGTAATTCCGTGAAATATTTCGGTTTGCTATGTACTTCTACAAGTTTTGGTTGATCAGTCCCATCGTTTTTAGAAATAATAGCATCCCGTTGTTGCTTAGCCATCTGGCCACGCGTCATTACATTCATCACCGTTTGATTCATCTCTTTCAAGTCCTCAGAAGTTAGATGCAAACGTGAAAGTGCGTCAACGGCAGAATTATTCTTCCCTTTTAAGTATTCAAGTACAAAATCGTATTCTTCTAATGCTAACCTAAATTTAATTAAACGGCTAGATGGATCCCGCATTCCAAATAAATAGATAAGCGGCTTATGATCAGTCTGAATTTTGAATGTCCTACCATACAAATATGGTCGAAAATGCTTCACGGCCCATACAATCGCAAGCAGTTCCTTCTCAATCGTTGGGTACCTTTTTTCTGCTTTGTTAAGACTACGACTGGCATAGGCTACAGGCCTACCGTCGCTGTTGCATAAAACTGCACCTACCCCATATCCTGATGCATCTGTTTGTAAAATAAATTGATTAGACTCCGAAAAATCAGGGTATTGCAATACAGGATGGGATATTAAATTTTGTTTCAACAGTTCAAATGATTTTTGGCATTCCTCATCCCATTTAAAAATAACATTTTTTCGACACAAATTATTTAATGGATGTGCTTTTGTTGCAAAATTAGGAATAAATTTCCTGTAATAATTTACAAACGCAACGAATCTTTTTACTTCGTCGACTTTAGTAGGAACTGGGTAATCTTTAACGACTTCTATTTTATCAGAATCTGGTATGACACCCTCTGCTGACACAACATGACCCAAGTATAATAGTTCCTTCTGTAAGAAAATACACTTCTGAGGATTTAACTTTAGATTAACTTTACGTAATCTTTCAAAAATAGATTGTAAATTCTTAATATGACTAGGTAAGTCTCTACTAAAACAAACTAAATCGTCTTGGTACACCAGACATTTTTCGTATGTTAACCCTGTCATTGCCATAGTCATCATACGCGAAAATGAACTAGGACTGGTTTTTAAGCCCATAGGCATTCTAGTCATCTGAAACTCTCCGGAACAAAAAGCAGTATACTTGCGACTGTCTGGGTCTAAGTTAACATTATAGTAACCTTGATGTAAATCTAAATGAGAAAAATACATGCAACCAGATAACGAATCTAAAATTTCTGTTATATTTGGAAGAGGAAATTTGTCATCATGTATACTTTTATTAAGTTTTCTGTAATCTATGACCAAACGCCATTTTTTGTTTCCATTTTGGTCACTTTTCTTTGGCACCAACAAGATTGGACTGGACCATTCACTTTGACATGGTTCAATAATATTTTCTTTCAACATTTGATCAATTTGGTTTTTAATTTCATTTTTTAAAGCATGAGGCAATCGGTAAGGTTTTGAAAATATTGGTTGTATATTCGGTTTTACTTTAATTGAGTGTTGATAAATATCAGTGGTTGATAACTTGTCCCCTTCCAAATAAAAGATATCGGGATATTTCGCACATAAACTTTCTATGTTAATCCTTTCCTCTTTATTTAAATTATTTAACTTCAATTTTGACAAGAGTGTTTTAACTCGCGATGCATTTTTCTCGATCTTATTAAAGTTACAAATATTATATTCCTTTAAATTTTCTATATTAAGTTTAATTTCAGACAAAGTTATATCTTTTGAAGTCGTATTCAAAATTCGAACGGGTATTTTGCCATTAATTGGATATACTAACGTACTCGCTATAAATACTCCCTCACATACTTCTTTTGTACATACCACACATTCCTCTGTTAAACTGGTATTGATATAGTGAATTGATTCTGATCTGGCAGGTAACGACAATAAATGACTACACGAGTCTATTAATTGCAAAGATATTTGTTTAGATTCACTGATCCATAAAGACAGACTATTATGTTTCATATCAATCACCGCTCCATACTTTCCTAAAAAGTCTTGTCCTAAAATACCATGCGACTTACAAGGTAACGTGTCAAATACATAAAACTTATGACTAATATACTGCCCGTGTACTGTCAACTGTAAACATACGTATCCGATAGCCTGTACCTTTCCACCTATCCCGTTTATTGTTATGTTTTCTTTGTTAATTGGAACGTTGAAATCTAAAACATGTTTATGTTTTATAGCTGAAATTGAGGCTCCCGTATCTATGAGCCAGTTAAAAGCGTATCTGTCTTTATAAAATAATTTTATGAAGTAACTACTATCGCTGGCTAAAAATACTATATGTTGTAGGCATGAAAAAAATCATTTTCAGGTTCCGAATTCTGAGTGGATGCACTCGATTGAGGCTGTAACTCATCAGTTATTATTGTCCGAATCTGTCCTTTGAATGGTCTATGACCCCTAGAATAATTATTAAAAGTTCTACCTCGATATGGCGCTCTACCCCGTGGCGCTCCCCGTGGCTGAGATTGTGGCTGCTGGACCCATTGTCCAGTCCTGGTATGCGACTGTCGCCCGTTGTAGCTAGGGTTGCCTCGGCAACGGTCAGTATTGTACGTACCTCTTGGAATGCTCTGATGAGAAGGCGGCCTGGAAGTGTTTTTAAAGAAACGATTATTATTATGCCTTGTAAACACTTCAGCAGTTGAACTTGAACCTGAAATGTCCTCATCGATTGCGGCCTGAATCGCGTCTTTCAAATTTTCAAATTTTTGAGCCGTAATAATAGTGCCAATCCTACGATTTCTCAATCCGTCGCTAAATTGACGAATTGCCTGTTTCTCGTTAATAGATTTTAAAATATTAAATTTTTCAACATTTCCCTCAGATTGAGAAATTGTAAGATCAACGAATAATTCGGATAAGGTTTTTCCGAAAACATCTATAGATGCATCATTTTGCCTGCAATTAAAAAACTGTTTTTGCAAGGCATTTGTAGATTTTTTCGGTAAAAGTAACCTTTTCATATCATCTACAAGATCAGTTACAGTGTCGTATTTCGTTGCTAATTTTAGCTTGGCAGACTGCGACAATCTGCTTTTCAAAGTAAAAGATATTAAATACGTCTGTGACTCAGTATTGAGAACCGAACTATAATACTCAATACCATCGATAAGTTGTCGTAAATTAGAAAGCTCATCATTCATCACTGGCAATAAGCTCAAAGCTACCTTCAGGTCGAATTTATCCATTGTTGAAAAAATACTAGAACCGTCTGAAATTCGACACAACTCAGTAATTTCATCAAACAATTTCTTAATATCCGTACGATATTTTTCAAAAATAAGACGCTCGTCCTTTTCAATGCTTTTCAGTTCAATACTTTCTATATAATTATTATATTGTGCAATAATACATTTAGCTTCGTCTAACTTAGTCTGCAATATTTTACCTTGTCGTCTAGCGGGTCCTATTTTAATTAAATACTGTCTCACTACTAATAAATCTTCATACATATAATTTCTTTAAAAATGTTGCCATAGAGTTTAGAAATACTTAATATGCATAATAGAATATTAACATACCTGTTTTAAACCCTGGATCCTCCACATATTATTAAGAATTGTAACATTTATAATAATACACGAGTATACATTATATATTTAGTTACATACATTTAGTTATACATATTTAATTATACTAAGTTTAGATAATATTTATAACTAATAAGTTTTTTTTTTTTATATATATATTATATTATAGCAGTAGCTTGCGCTTCTGAGGCAGTTAAAGGTGCAGATCTGAATCTTGCGTTCTTAGGCATGGTGTTGTATACCTTTCCTTCAGTGCTAAGCCATGCTAGGCCTGCTAACAGTCGTGACCTGGTGCGTGATGTTATGCACATGTCTAGCCTCATAACTTGGTTAAGGGCACCGTCAGCCAGGAGAGTCAAGTTCAAGCGATTAGGGGTCCATGGGGGCGATTCTACCTCCAATAGTGTTTTAGGTGGTTCACGGGTGTAGAACGATGTGATCACCACGTGGTTTTGAAAGTTCCATGATGTGTAGAAGTGTGGGAATGATGTGTCACGTGTAGACACTTGGTCCGCGCCCATTGGATATTCGCGCAGCCCAGCCAGCGTTGAGCCCACATATGGCAGTGGAGCAGAGAAGGTGTTGAGTAGCAGCGCTTCAGTTGCGCTATCTTTCGATTTTACGTCATGGTGTGAGCGAGGCTCAGCATATACTCCTGACTCCATTTTGTTAGCATCCACCGTCTATGATGGCAGCACAGAGTTTGTTTATTTTAAGACTGATTGGAGATAGGCGTAAAGTGTATGTTATATGTACCACGCAAATGATTATGACTACAACCATCAGCGTTATAGCGATGTGTGGAAAGTACTTTCTACGAGCACAGCGAGGACAACCTACTAAGGGTTGCAGTTCAACGGACTCTGTGTCCATGCCGGTGTTCGACGCTTCTTTCTTGTTGTTGATTTGGCGGTTTCCGTCCTTGTCTTAGATTCTGTGATTGCTCGGAGTTTCTGGTGACGAGCTCACCGAATTAGATTCTGTAATTGCTCGGAGTTTCTGGTCACGAGCTCACCGAATTACACTTATAAGGTTGGGATATATTACCGCATTAAAGCAAGATTTTTTAATTTGAAGTTGTAAATAATACGGTAGTTTTTTCGTCGACGCAGCCAAATTTAAAAAAAATAAGTCTATTTCATCGTATTTATTACTGGCTGACATCATATTTTTAAGTTCTATCCGTTCTCGTTCTAACAGTTCACGGCGTTCTTGATTTTTTTTCAATAGATCTAGAATTTCATCATTCTTTCTTTTTTTGGATGTGGACGGGAGAGGCTCAAGAGCTGTTGAATTATTAGGAACACCAACAGAAGGAAGACTATTTGAATTTGACGGCAACAAATTGCATGAATCCCGTGAACTCTCATCAATGGTATTTGGTGGATTTGAAGTTTCGCTTGCTGAATCGTCCAAGGGCGCAAAATTTGATGACCGGTCTCTGTTGCACATGTAAGGCAACAGAAACGACATGGCTTTCTGATATTTCCATTCTTTTTGTTGTTTTCTAGCCTGTCCACTCCGTGTTGCATTTTGTCTATTTAAGGCATCTCGATGGTTATCTCTTAGTTGTTTCCATCGCGATTTTGCAGTTTTCACTGTTAACATACACAATGTATTCTATGGTCTATTTATAAAAAAAATAATAGATGCACATACGTTACGTATAATTAAATAGGTTTTTTTTTTCAGGTATTTAGCAACCGGTTAGTCATTTACAGGTTTGTGATGCTTTATGGAATGTATTGCAACCTCTTGTTATGCCGCAACCAACCGAAAACGACTGGAAAGAAATCGCAAAAGATTTTGATGAACTATGGCAATTTAAAATTTGTACAGGTGCTCTTGATGGCAAGCACGTATACATCAAGGCTCCCTCGAAAACTGGGTCCTCGTTTTTCAACTACAAAAAGAGATTTTCTGTAGTATTGATGTGTTTAGCTGATGCCAGAAGAAAAATCATTATGATTGATTGATTATTATATTGTGCAATAATACATTTAGCTTCGTCTAACTTAGTCTGCAATATTTTACCTTGTCGTCTAGTGGGTCCTATTTTAATTAAATACTGTCTCACTACTAATAAATCTTCATATAATTTCTTTAAAAATGTTGCCATAGAGTTTAAAAATACTTAATATGCATAATAGAATATTAACATACCTGTTTTAAACCCTGGATCCTCCACATATTATTAAGAATTGTAACATTTATAATAATACACGAGTATACATTATATACTTAGTTACATACATTTAGTTATACATATTTAATTATACTAAGTTTAGATAATATTTTTAACTAATAAGTTTTTTTTTTTTTTTTTTTATATTATATTATAACAATATTGATTATACGTTGGTAAATAAGGCTACAGTCCACTAAATAATGTCCATAAACTTGTCGAAATTCCGATTTACGCGAAAAGAAATACACATATTTATGTAACCGCACTTCACCTCATACCACTTTATACGCTTTTGAACACTTTTACACTTTGCTATCATCGATCTTCAAATCGGGGTAACCCTGGCGCCGTCGAAAGGAGAGTTGTCGCACCCTGCTGCCACTCGCGTTCAACTCAAATTCCTGCCGTATCCATCTCGTATGACATTTCCGATACATCCGGAATACTCCATACAGGACTACCAAAACTAGGCAAAGTACCACCACGCATAACAGGGCGCTCGACGTTTTCATGTGAAATCGGAACTCCTCGATTGGTGCATCATTTGTGCCCCCAGCTGCATTTTGTGCTATCACGATCTTCTCTTCTTTAGACTGCTGTTTCCCCATTTTCGAAGCACACTTTTACCACACTAGCACCGCTGTCGTCAGTTTAAATAGAATTTTTTTTTTTATTATCCGACGATTGCATTGTGACGAGAAGACGTTGTTTATAAATCACTGTCCATATATGTAAAATCGGTCGGCGACGCGGCGGCGGACGGTGTCAGAATACTCGCGCGCGTGAATCTACTTTTGGCAGGGTCGCCATGTAATGTGGTGCCCTGAGAGAGGAATGAAAGCCGAGACTGCTGAATAGATACTGCCTTTATTTCCAATAGGTCTTACATTAAATAGGTACAAAATTAGGTTACGTAGTATATAATGATTAATAAGTATGTTTAGTTAATATAATCTATTCACTACATCTCACAAAAGCAACTGTTTCGAATCGTTGATTACTAGCTGTAGTTTGCACCAATCCTGTGGGTTTCTGGTTTAAGGGCTTGTATCTCTGGCATTCTAAGCAATTGCGGACGTAAGCATCTATTTGACCTTTCATTCCCTTCCAGAAGTAGCGTCGTGACACACGCTCGATTGTTTTCTCTGAACCATAATGTCCAGCTGTTTCATCGTCATGATAAGTTGCAATGACTTTTAGTTGTTCTTGCTTGGGTACAACTATTTGACTATTAGCAGTATCAGTTTCTGTGCAGTACCGATACAGTAGCCCATCATTCATCACGTAGCCCTTCTTGCTCCAGTACTGAGCTTTTTCTTCATTAGTACCTTCTAGATCTCTGACAATCTTTACTATGTCTTCGTATTTATGTTGTGTCTCTCTCGTTTCCTGTTTACTTTTCCTCGGCATATCAATGATTACCGTGCATATCCCACAGTTTTCCTCCGTTCCAGGTTCACACACGGGACGAGACAAGGAGTCGGCAACTACATTTGTCTTTCCGTTAATATACTTAATCATTATATCGTAGGGTTGCAATTGTAGAGCCCACCGTGCTAAACGACCTGTTAGTGACTTTATTGACATAAGCCACCGATATGATCCGTCATGATTGTTATCTTAGTTCCTTCTATGTAGCCTCTAAACTTGTTACGGGCCAAACCACGGAGAGCGCTTCCCGTTCAGTAGTTGAGTAGTTCCGCTCCGGAGTGGTCAGAAGTCTGCTCGCGTATTCAACTGGATGCTCTGATTCACCCTCCCCCTGCACCAAAACTGCTCCGATTGCATAATTACTCGCGTCAGTTTTGATTGTGTATGGCTTGGTCTTATCGGCTTGAGCGAGGACCGGACTAGAGGACATGAGCTTACGAAGAGTGTCGAATGCAACCTTTTGTCTTTCATCCCATTTCCACTCAGCATTCTTCTTCATAAGTTGTGTCAGGGGTTCAGCAATTTTTGCGAAGTTAGGTATAAACCTTCGATACCACGAACACATTTGAATAAATGTCGTAAGGTGCTTTAGATTACGAGGAGAAAGCATGTTGCTTATAGCGCTGACCTTCTCAGGATCCATAATTATACCATCCGGTACTATATAGTGCCCCAAATATTTAACTTTGGAAACACAGAATTTGCTCTTATCTCGGTTTGCTGTCAGATTATACTCCTTGAGTCTATCAAAGACCTGCTTGAGATCATTCAAATGATTTTCAAACGTAGGTGACATAATAATAAGATCGTCGAGATAAACCAAGAGCTTAATGTGACTAAGAGATATGCGAAACTGGTCCATCATTCTCTGGAATGTAGCAGGCGCATTACGCAATCCGAAGGGCATTCTTTTGAATTTATACATCCCAAACGGTACCACGAAAGCAGTCTTATTCTGGTCCTCGTCTTTAACTTTTATCTGCCAATATCCGGAGCGGAGGTCAATCGTGCTCATATAAGGTGTTGGTTTGGCATTATGTAGTAAATCATCTATCCTGGGTAGTGGGTATTTGTCAGGAGTCGTAATAGAGTTAAGCTGGCGATAGTCAATGCAAACTCGGGTGCTGCCATCTTTCTTTGTAATCATTACGACAGGAGCAGACCAGGGCGATGAACATGGTTCGATGATACCTTTTTCTAGCATATCCTTGACTTCCTTCTTTAAAAGTTCAGCCTTCATGGGGGACAACCTGTAAGGTGCGACCGAAGTGGGTTTGTGATCCCCTGTGTCTATCGTATGCTCGATTCCCACTGCAAAATGTCCGTTGGGCCTAAATACAGCCTCATTAGACTGTAGAAACCTCTCTGTAGACTGTAGAAAAGATAGTGTTGAATCCACGTCAGAGCCATCATACTCATCTATATTACGTATGGCGTCTTGATAGAGGGTATCCATGATAGGTGAGTAACCATCAAAGAGTTCACTACATCGTTTCTTTTTAGGTGGAGTGAAACTAATTGGTATCAACGGTCCGTAGCATCTCGCAAATTCATTTTCAGTAGTACTTGCTTCTGGACGAGAAGGTGACATCATGCCTTCGTTTCTGAGAGACGATAGTCCTACGTTATTTTTAAATTTAATGAAGCTCTCTTCATAGAGTTCAAAAATTTCCTCAGGGTCCTCGATGAAATGCCAAGTGCTTTGAGGTAAGTTCAGGACGATATGAGCATCTTGAATAAATCCAACCCCAAGCAATGTACGATTGTCTCGAGATTCCGGTAGTACCATAAATGTTGTAATTACAGTACGTTCATTAACCTTCACCGGGACTTTGGTTACAAGTACCCTTTGCTTTTTCAGTATGCCATCCGCCAGTGTCAAAGTGTCAATTTCCAGTTGTTGAAAACGGTATTCTTTACGTTTCAGACTACAGTATAACTCTAAGGAGGCTATGCTGCTCTTTGCGCAACTATCAATAAATGCCGTCCCAGGAATACCGTCTATCTCAATAAAAATGATTGGTCGGTCTCTAGCATCTGTGGTCGTATCAACGGCACAAAATCCAACTTCCTTCACAGTTGGTCGCGTCTTTGTTTGATGACAATTCACACAGTTACTTCTAACAACACCTGGAGCACCACACCCGTAACAGCTAAACTTGGGGGTAGAAGGTGAAGGAGCTTGAGTAGCCAAATTCGCTGTCTTCATGTCATTCATTTCAGGTTCTTTAGTTGGTCTACTTTCGATATTCATCTTTTTTCTACAATTTTCAATACTGTGTCCTAAGTTTTTACAGAACTTGCACCTCTTCTTCGTAGCAGCAGTTTGAGGCTTGTAAATGTTCTCGCTTGAATTATTTGGTTGCATCTTCTCTTTGTTGCCCTTTTCTTGAAGTAGCTGCTCTGTAGCACGTGCAGCTTTTAACAGCTGATCAAAGTTATTTATACTAGAACGTGGTATCTTCTCGCGAATTTGCAAGTGCAGCAATCCATAAATCATGTCCAACTGCTGTACTTCATTGTGAATTGGAGGTGGAAGTTGTGAAAACAACAGTCGCTTGTGCCGAATGAACGATTCCGTGGAATCATTGGATCCTTGCTTGTTTTGATTGATCTCTGTATAAATCAGGTACGCTTCTCTCATAGGAGCGAAGCTATTAGGAGTAATGCGGAGCGGAGTTGCAGACTGTGTATGTCCACCAGAGCGGAGCTAGAAAGTAATGCGGAGCGGAGTTGCGGACTATTTTTCTTACGCGGGGATATGAGTACGCGACGAGTTATTTCGAGCTCTCGGCGGCAAGCGATTGATTTAGTGCTACGCGAAATGTCAGTGACAGCAGACATGTTGTCGAAACAATTAATACGTTATTACTTTACATTACTCGAGGCAGAAGAGTTGGAGTCAGAAGAAACAGAATTACTTACCATATACCATTTGAACAATTCTATTAAGAAACATAGATTTTGGTTAAGAAATCATATCAAACATCGTTCAGAACACAGTGAATATTTTACCTTTTTCCAAACTGCTGATGAAGAAACATTCGAAAATTCTTATAGAGTTTCAAGATGTACTTTTCATGAACTTCATTCTCTGATAGAACCATATATTCGGAAACAAGACACAAATTACAGGAAATCAATCAGTAGCTGTGAAAGATTAGCAGTGTGTTTAAAGTAAGTACACATTTAGATATCAAAATAACTTTTATTTTACTAAAAATCATAATCCATCTCAAAGTTGGCCGCATTTTCATTGGCTCCTGTTCGCTCTAATACAGATGTGTCTATGTCCTGGATTGTTTGAATTTGTGAAGCGCTAGGAGTATCAGTACTAGTGTTGATATTATTTGGAGCACTAGGAGTATCGATACTAGTTTCGATATCACTTGGAGCAGTAGGAGTATCGACACTAGTGTTAACATTTTCGGGAGTAGGTGTTGATCCTGTAGAATAACCATAATTATTTGGAGAATACCAATTATTTTGAAGATTACTTTCTTTAGCTAATATTACCGCATTAAAGCAGGATTTTTTAATTTGAAGTTGTAAATAATACGGTAGTCTTTTCGTCGACGCAGCCAAATTTAAAAAAAATAAGTCTTTTTCATCGTATTTATTACTGTCTGACATCATATTTTTAAGTTCTATCCGTTCTCGTTCTAACAGTTCACGGCGTTGAAAGGTTTAACTAAGTTCTATGGTTGGGTTTGAGATGGCGCTAGTTTCTTTGTTATAATGTTTATTAAATGCTAAATAATTTAAATATTGTTATGTTAAATTGTTTGTTAAATATTCACTCTTGTTTTGTAAATGCTCTGTCTTTTCTAGTTTTCTGAAACTCTATCCATTTTTCCATGACAGCAGAGTGGTTCAAAGCATGAACAACTTATCTAATTCACCGACTAGTTGTCCGTTGAGCAAGATGCTGAGTGACACCAACAATTCGCTGATAGGATCCTGTGGCTAGGAAACTAAGAGTGCACGATCTCTTTTATGAGTTACACAGGAGAATGGTGACAAATCACAAAATACATTTGCAAATCCCTTTATTGTACCTTTTAAACATTTCTGCTGTGGTTCTTCATTTAGTCGTGTTTGGATTATAATGCAAACATCATTTACAAACTGGCACAATGCCTCCGACGGATAATTTAGTGATCTTTTTGTTATATCTCTTTCTAGAATGTAATCTTTATTACTCGGAGGCACTGTGCTTACTAAATGCATTAGGCAAGTATGGCATTTTTTACAAATTTTTTGAATAGTTTTTTTTATTATATAGCCAGTAACATATTTTTTTTGCCTCTTTACTGGTAGTGTTATTATTAATTAATTCTGTTTCAGATGTTTGCATGAAACAATTTATTACGGAATCCACATTAACAATATCAGTCGGTTGTTGGCTTCCTCTTTTTTCTTTATAATTTAGCAATGTTTTTAAAGGTTTAAACAATGCCTTATTGTCATCTTGCTCGCAGTTTGCTCCAACTGAATGTGGTGAAGTTAAATTATTAATGAGCAATGCTTTAAACGCACCTTTAAATTGCGAGCAAGTTGGAGACGTGTTATGCACACCAATGCTCCTTATATTGCAGAAAAAAATTTCTAATGGATCCTGGTTTATATTTCTTGTCAACAGACTACTTACTCCATGTGTTTCATTTAAATATTTAAACATTTCTTTATACACATTAATGTTCGAAATCCAATTTTTAAGAGATGGGACTTGTTCATATTTTGTTGAAGTAGTCCCGTCCCATCTCTTAACTTTTTCTCAATTTTAAACTGCATTGACCTTAATATGGGCAGTGAGTCATTCCACAGTTTAAAATGAGGCGAGTTCTTTTTTAGCGCACTCTTGTATATTTTTTCGGAGTTCTGGTAGCTGTGACCGTTGAATCAGTCAAAAAGTTTGTCCATCAGAAGTAAAAAGTCTGCTGTATCGAGGCACTCTAGGAAGAATATCATGGATCTGAAAAGAAATAAACAATGATCACAAGTTAGTAATTGTGATTGTGGTTGCAAAGCAATGTAAATTTTAAACTAAGTTAAATTTGCTCTCTGTTAGATCTGATCTGTCTGTACACGATTTTCTTCTTTTCTGAACAAATTTTATTCAGGGTTTAAGTATATCGTTTATGATAATTTTGCAAATAGATTGGTGCAAACCCAGAGGGGGTGGCATAGTATTTGTATAAATACAATAGTTCATATTATAATATTGATAACTGACTAAACATTTTTTATTTTTTTCAAAGTGGTCCCACCCACTCACATAAAAGTTAGACACACCAACTAGTTGGTAAAACTGGAAAAATAATATGATGTAATTTGAAGCTTCTTAATATTATGATTACTGCTAAAATTAAAGCTATTAATACTTACTGGCTAAATATCTCATTGTTGCAGACACTCTCTGACTGAATATTTGGGCTGCATTCTTCACTTTCATTTTAGGAATTTTGTCTTTTATAACATGACTTTCAGTCAGTTTATTCAATAATCTTACGTCGTCTTCTCCTGGATCAGCATCCAGTAGCATTTTCAAATGTTCCCATTTGGCAATTTTGACTACCCCATTCTGAACAAATCTTAAATCCTTTGTAAGGAGATTATTCCTTAAACCTTTAAGGAGGTGCGGAGGGTCAAATATAGGGAATATTTTATTTTCATTATATTCAAATCCTAAACTTTTGTATTCCTTCCCTTCTGCTAAATATTTTCTTTTTGTGTCGCTTATGAGACTATTTATTACATTCCTATTTGTGGACGATTGGTCACAAACTGTGGCAATAACTGTCAAACCAGTGCTTTGTACAGCGTTTATTGCTTCTTGAACCAGCTTTTTTAAATCTGAACTCTTTGTTGCACTCTGTCAAAGATAAGTGTGCATAATTTCTTTTCTGCAGGTAATTTTTTGACTGTCTTTTTTAGGTTTTTAATGATAGAGTCATTGATTCCAGGTCTAATAATGACCATACTTAATAGTCTTTGCAACAGTTTATATGCTTTTTGACTCTGCTTATTATATATATATTGTAAGGCACAAAATTTTTTCCTCAGTAGAATATCTCCTTCCTTTAGGTTTTATTGAAGCCTTTTTTAATTGCATTTTTGTAAAAATGGCAGCAGGTTCAGGCAGTTCTTCAACAGCTTTCAAAAAGCTTTATTTTGTGACAGCTTTGCAGCTTGTTGTACTTTTTGGTTTAGGGTTTTGCATTTTTCCCTCAATTTTAAAAGTTTGACTTTCAAATGTATATTTTCTTTTGCATATTTATTTTTGATGGCAATAGATTTCGTACCTGAAACAAGAGCAATAATTTCTTAATTGTCCAGTATACACAGCGTTGGTATCGTTTATAGCAGATATAAATTCAATAAAACAAGCTCAATCCTTTAAAAATTAAGAGGACAGTAAAGAACACAATGAACACGAAACACCCACGAACGAAAAGAAAAATTTTGGACGATTTGAAAGATAACTGTGATAACGAATCGTTTTACGTTTTTCGTTTCACTCAGTACGTTCCGTTTCAGAACTGAGTAAGTGAAAATTATTTTTGTGGTATCAATAATATTTTATTTTACTAATTACTTAAATTAGAAATAATAAGTTATATATTACATTGAATATTATGTAAATACATTTTAGTTTATTAATCCATATTTATTTTTCTAATAGCAGTAGCTCCATCTATCTTGCATGTATGTAGAATAATGAAAATTACACCGTACCCAATAAAATAGATGGCAGCACTTTCAACGTAAATTAAAATTTATTTCAATTTATGGAAGCTGCACCCCCCTGGTCAGGAGTCGTAATAGAGTTAAGCTGGCGATAGTCATTGCAAACTCGGGTGCTGCCATCTTTGTAATCATTACGACAGGAGCAGACCAGGGCGATGAACATGGTTCGATGATACCTTTTTCTAGCATATCCTTGACTTCCTTCTTTAAGAGTTCAGCCTTCATGGGGGACAACCTGTAAGGTGCGACCGAAGTGGGTTTGTGATCCCCTGTGTCTATCGTATGCTCGATTCCTACTGCAGGATGTCCGTTGGGCCTAAATACAGCCTCATTAGACTGTAGAAACCTCTCTAACTCTTTTACGTCTACCGATGCTATATCTGAGGTAGGAAATAGTGTTGAATCCACGTCAGAGCCATCATACTCATCTATATTACGTATGGCGTCTTGATAGAGGGTATCCATGATAGGTGAGTAACCATCAAAGAGTTCACTACATCGTTTCTTTTTAGGTGGAGTGAAACTAATTGGTATCAACGGTCCGTAGCATCTCGCAAATTCATTTTCAGTAGTACTTGCTTCTGGTCGAGAAGGTGACATCATGACTTCGTTTCTGAGAGACGATAGTCCTACGTCATTTTTAAATTTAATGAAGCTCTCTTCATAGAGTTCAAAAATTTCCTCAGGGTTCTCGATGAAATGCCAAGTGCTTTGAGGTAAGTTCCGGACGATGAGCATCTTGAATAAATCCAACCCCAAGCAATGTACGATTGTCTCGAGATTCCGGTAGTACCATAAATGTTGTAATTACAGTACGTTCATTAACCTTCACCGGGACTTTGGTTACAAGTACCCTTTGCTTTTTCAGTATGCCATCCGCCAGTGTCAAACCAATTTCCAGTTGTTGAAAACGGTATTCTTTACGTTTCAGACTACAGTATAACTCGTAGGAGGCTATGCTGCTCTTTGCGCAACTATCAATAAATGCCGTCCCAGGAATACCGTCTATCTCAATAAAAATGATTGGTCGGTCTCTAGCATCTGTGGTCGTATCAACGGCACAAAATCCAACTTCCTTCACAGTTGGTCGCGTCTTTGTTTGATGACAATTCACACAGTTACTTCTAACAACACCTGGAGCAGCACACCCGTAACAGCTAAACTTGGGGGTAGAAGGTGAAGGAGCTTGAGTAGCCAAATTCGCTGTCTTCATGTCATTCATTTCAGGTTCTTTAGTTGGTCTACTTTCGACATTCATCTTTTTTCTACAATTTTCAATACTCTGTCCTAAGTTTTTACAGAACTTGCACCTCTTCTTCGTAGCAGCAGTTTGAGGCTTAAAAATATTCTCGCTTGAATTATTTGGTTGCATCTTCTCTTTGTTGCCCTTTTCTTGAAGTAGCTGCTCTGTAGCACGTGCAGCTTTTAACAGCTGATCAAAGTTATTTATACTAGAACGTGGTATCTTCTCGCGAATTTGCAAGTACAGCAATCCATAAATCATGTCCAACTGCTGTACTTCATTGTGAATTGGAGGTGGAAGTTGTGAAAACAACAGTCGCTTATGCCGAATGAACGATTCCGTGGAATCATTGGATCCTTGCTTGTTTTGATTGATCTCTGTATAAATCAGGTATGCTTCTCTCATAGGAGCGAAGCTATCGCGAATTCTTATCAGGAACTCCGCCCAAGAAGTAACTCCATTTTTCACTCCATGCCACCAAATTCCTGCCTCGTCTTTGAGTAATAATGGTAATTCTTCTAAGGCATTTTTATCAGAAATATTCTCTGCACGCTTAAAGATATTTACTGCGGCCAGAAAAGCTTCAACCGTCTCAGAGCTTTTTCGTCCATCGTACGTGTAATTACATGTCGTAAATGAACCAGACCGAGAACTTTTGCTCGATGAAGATAATGTTGACAAGAGTCGTTCAAATTGCTCATTCGAAAAGGTCGCCTTCTTGCCTTTTTTCTTCTTTACACGGATTGTAGTTGTACGTCCACTTCTGGTAGTAAGGAACGTCGGACTTGCTAACGTGCGTCGTCCTAATGTATTACGCAGAGATTCAAAGAGTTCCTCTTTACTCATCAAAGGGCTCCCACACAAAACTGCGATGCGATGCGATGCGAATTCGCATCACAGGAACTTGCGATGCGAATTTCTGCGATACGATTTAGTGCGGCAAACCGTTTGGTAGGGCGACCATTCCTTCAAGTGTAGTCAGCCGTACTGGACGTGTTTTTAGGAAGCTTAAGATGGATCGCAAAAAGATTATTGCACTGCTGTTATTGTTAAATAGATATAAAAGAAAAAGAAGATTCTGGGTTCATCCATTTATTACGATTATGAACTCTGATGGGAACTATTTTACTCAAAAGTACTATGCAAAGAAGAAAGAAGAAGAACTGAAGAAGATAAATTTTTTGATTATTTTAGAATGAGCATATCTTCATTTGAAGAGCTTTTGAGTTTATTATCACCATGCCTTGAAAAACGATCGTACAAGGAAAGAATTCCTGTTATGCCTTTGGAAATGCTGGGACTGACTATCAGGTAAAGTAAAACAAAATTTATTTATTGACATTTTAATTGTTTTTTTTTGCGGAAAATCAAATTTGTGATTATCAGCAGTTAATAGTAATTAATATTATGTAAAATCAAACTCTTCTTCCGTTGACAAAGCGCTATAGGTAGAATAATTATCACTAGGTGAATTAATTTGATTTTCCCCTGCGTTTGATGATTGTTCGTGTGATAAATGTGGGCGTGTCGGTGGTGTTTGGTTTGCAAAATGTTGAGTTTGATAGCCTGTGTAGCTCTGGTAGTTGCTAGGCTGATAGGAGGAACTATAGAGTGGGTAGCCTTGATATGCCGGTTGAAGTAAGTCTGTTAAAGTTTGGAGAACACGACTTTGAAAAATAAGTGTTTTGTTCTCATCCAATTTTTCCAGAGACGGTAGAATTCCCTTAAAAAAAGACAAGTGCCTATTTTCCGGTCCCTTTATAATGTTAATAATTTCATCTTCAAACTCGTTTGCCTTTCTTTTTCGCGGCTTCTGCTGGTATCGTCTTGGAGATTTTTCAGATCTTGCTTGATTCTCTTTTCCAGGTGGTGCTTGCATTTCCGTTTCATTAATGCTATCTGTTGTCTCATTTTGTAAATTTTCATTTTTTTAAGAAATAATAACTGCTTGTACAGATGGTATTCTTTGGTAGATTTTGCTCCTGTTCCAGATCGCTTTTCGTTTTTAAGTTTCTTTACGTACTTTTTAAAGGTATCGCTGATCCCTCTCCATTTTTTAATACTTCATTACCTGTAAATTATACAAAATTAATCAATAAAAATACATTAATGTAGGGGAGGGTATCCCTATGAAATTAAATATAAAGAAACCATTCATATGTTTAAAAATATTTTATGTATGTACTAGCTGACCCGGTGAACTTTGTTCCACCTTAAAGGCAATATCACATTATCACATTTTTTTAATTTTTAACTTAGGGTAATTGTAAATAAAAAAGATATAATATTCAATTATTCTTTATTTGCCATTTATTGTAGCACCTTGTGATAAACTATATTTTTTGTTTTTTCATTAGGCGCGAAAACAAATAACGCGGAAGGTCTTCCGACACGTGAACATGCCACATATAATTGGCCATGGGAAAAACATGGGTGTTCGAGATTAAGACCACAAACTTTCAACGATTGGCCTTGTGACTTATTTACAGTCATGGCGAATGCTAGACGGATCGGAAATTGAAGCCGTTTAAACTGAAATGGCATGTCGGTTGGGATCATCGGGATCCTCGGAATGAGAACTTCCTCACCTTTGAATTTTCTTTTGAGAATTGTGGCGTAAATCAAATTTTTCATCAATTTACTTACCACCAAACGTGTTCCGTTGCACAATTTTGGTTGGTTTAAGTTTCGAAGCATGATTACTATAGAACCAATCTTTAGTCGTAAATTGTGCGGTGGTAAGCCAGGTACATCCAAGGAGTTTAAAAATTCAATGGGATAGTTGGTGGCATCATCTTCATTTGTTAGACAGTCAATAGATTTGAAAGAATGCAGTGTACCAATGATGTCATCCTGAATTATGTAATTTAAGTCATCTACATCTTTATTTTTAGCTGCCAAAATTGCTCGCTCACTCAACCATTCATTATTTTTGAGGTTAGTCATGATGTTTGGGAATACTTTGTTCATGAGTTCGTATTTTAATGAGACAAAGTTACAAAAATTCGGAGGAAATGAAATCAATCCGCTCGATTCGTCGACGGGTACTCGACCATTGCCGATAGTTAGCAATTGCTCAGTGAAATCTTTAGCAGATGTATCGTTCAGCAATGCAACTCATGTTTGTTGTTAGCTGAAGTTTCTTAACATAGCGCCATAGATTCGATGATTTAAGGCAAGCGTTTATTTCGTCAGCGGCAGCAGTCGATCTGGGAATTACTGGCAATGTTTGGCGGAAATCACCAGACAGTAAAATCATTGCTCCTCCAAAACATCTCGAGTCATTACGTAGATCTTTCAACGTTCGGTTAAGTGCTTCCAATGCACGTTTGTGCGCCATTGTGCATTCGTCCCAGATGGTGATCTTCGATCCGATAAAACTTTGGCCGTAGCGAAGCGCTTTGTAATGTTGCATGTTGGTTCTTCAATAGATTGAAGATTTAACGGCAATTTCAATGCAGAATGTGCCGTACGACATCCTTCTAGCAATGTGGCTGCTATACCAGAAGAAGCAACTGCAACCGCAATGTTGGATCTTGCACGAACAGTGGCTAAAACTACTGACATGAGGAATGTCTTACCAGTTCCACCAGGGGCATCCAGATAATATAAACCACCATTTCCATCATCAATTGCCTTCATTATTGTATCATAAACTTCTTTTTGTTGGGGATTCATCAGGGGTACATTCGTTTGAACTACTAAATCTAATTCCTGGTGATCATATTCATGTTCCCGTTCCAATTCTCGATTAAATGCGTTGTAATGTGGTGCCCTGAGAGGGGAATGAAAGCCGAGACTGCTGAATTAGATACTGCCTTTATTTCCAATAGGTCGTACATTAAATAGGTACAAAATTAGGTTACGTAGTATATAATGATTAATGAGTATGTTTAGTTAATATAATCTATTCACTACATCTCATCTCCACCGCAATAAAAAAATAAAATAAACAATACAATTTATTTTATTTTAGTTTATATTACGAATGTTCATATAGTATAATGTCATATTATAATTACTATCTTTACAAACTTTTGAAGTAAGTATTTAGTACATAAACTTTTAACAAAATTGTTAGGTAATTGGTTCAAAATACATTTTTGTTCTGTTTTTGTGAATAACATAGTTTTTATTATCCTTAATTATTTCTACATTGGGTGAACATTCCCTTATTACTTTGTATGGACCTGAATATATGTTTTGGAACTTACTGCCGGTTTCATTTTTTATTAAAATCAAATCATTCTGTTTATAAGTCACAGGGTTTATATTACGATCATACTTATCTTTTCTTTTTAATTTACTTGCTATTAAATTTTCTCTAGCCTCTTTTTGTGACGTTTGTAATCTGAATTTGAGTTCCAAAGGATAATTATCAAAATTGTACAAAGGATCAACTCGTGCTGATCGCAAATTAGATGGTAAAATACATTTCTTACCGAACACCAACTCATAGGGAGTGAACTTAGTCTCCGTATGTACTGCAGTGTTATAGGAAAAACACCAAAATGGAAGCCACATGCTCCAAGCTTCTGAGTGATTGTCTGTCTGTATTCGCAAATAGTTACCTAGATGTTTGTGAGAATTCTCCAAGGCACCGATACTTTGATGATGATAAGCAGTAGACTGCAGCTTGTTAATATGCAAAAGTTTACAAACCTCTTTCATTGTGTCCGATAAAAACTCCGTTCCCCTGTCTGTAGCTATCTCCTTCGGAATACCATACCTGAGTATAAAATTGTTTACGAAGTTCCTGGCTACCTCATCTGACCTTTTTGATATTAATGGGTAGCCTCAACATACTTGCTCAACTCACATTGTATAGTTAAAATGTACACATAATTATTGTACGCTCTCTCTAACGGCCCTACTATATCTAAATATACCTTTTCAAACGCTGAAGTTGCCGTCGAACTAATTGTCATAGGTTCCTTAGTATAATGTGAGGAATGTTTTTGTTTTTGACATTTGTCACACCTTTTTATAAATTCTGTAACATCAGCTTCTAATTTTGGCCAAAAATAATATTTCTTTATGTTATTTACCATTCGTCTTATGCCGGCATGGCCACTTGTGGGTAATATATGAAAATCGTTTAAAATTACACACTTATCGTCTTTATCAGTTATTCTCTTTGTTCCCCTTAAAATACATATACGTGGTCCGGACCAACTACATATGTTATTTACTTCGTTTATTAACTTTTCCAAAAATTTATTATTTTTCTCAGTCTTAATAAAGTACACTTTTTTAATATTTATTTTCCCACAAAATATTTTCAGCTCTCTCACAAATTCGCCTGGCGATAGTTGCGATCGAGAAGCTAAATTAATAAAAATAGTATCCATTGAGGGCACGTAACTAAAACATCCCTTCTCATGCGTTATCTCTCTCAATTTACGATATCGATTTAATTCATAAGCGCTTATGAAACGTAATTCCGTGAAATATTTCGGTTTGCTATGTACTTCTACAAGTTTTGGTTGATCAGACCCATCGTTTTTAGAAATAATAGCATCCCGTTGTTGCTTAGCCATCTGGCCACGCGTCATTACATTCATCACCGTTTGATTCATCTCTTTCAAGTCCTCAGAAGTTAAATGCAAACGTGAAAGTGCGTCAGCGGCAGAATTATTCTTCCCTTTTAAGTATTCAAGTACAAAATCGTATTCTTCTAATGCTAACCTAAATTTAATTAAACGGCTAGATGGATCCCGCATTCCAAATAAATTGATAAGCGGCTTATGATCAGTCTGAATTTTGAATGTCCTACCATACAAATATGGTCGAAAATGCTTCACGGCCCATACAATCGCAAGCAGTTCCTTCTCAATGGGATCGTTGGGTACCTTTTTTCTGCTTTGTTAAGACTACGACTGGCATAGGCTACAGGCCTACCGTCGCTGTTGCATAAAACTGCACCTACCCCATATCCTGATGCATCTGTTTGTAAAATAAATTGATTAGACTCCGAAAAATCAGGGTATTGCAATACAGGATGGGATATTAAATTTTGTTTCAACAGTTCAAATGATTTTTGGCATTCCTCATCCCATTTAAAAATAACATTTTTTCGACACAAATTATTTAATGGATGTGCTTTTGTTGCAAAATTAGGAATAAATTTCCTGTAATAATTTACAAACGCAACGAATCTTTTTACTTCGTCGACTTTAGTAGGAACTGGGTAATCTTTAACGACTTCTATTTTATCAGAATCTGGTATGACACCCTCTGCTGACACAACATGACCCAAGTATAATAGTTCCTTCTGTAAGAAAATACACTTCTGAGGATTTAACTTTAGATTTACTTTACGTAATCTTTCAAAAATAGATTGTAAATTCTTAATATGACTAGGTAAGTCTCTACTAAAACAAACTAAATAATCTTGGTACACCAGACATTTTTCGTATGTTAACCCTGTCATTGCCATGGTCATCATACGCGAAAATGAACTAGGACTGGTTTTTAAGCCGATAGGCATTCTAGTCATCTGAAACTCTCCAGAACAAAAAGCAGTATACTTGCGACTGTCTGGGTCTAAGCTAACATTATAGTAACCTTGATGTAAATCTAAATGAGAAAAATACATGCAACCAGATAACGAATCTAAAATTTCTGTTATATTTGGAAGAGGAAATTTGTCATCATGTATACTTTTATTAAGTTTTCTGTAATCTATGACCAAACGCCATTTTTTGTTTCCATTTTGGTCACTTTTCTTTGGCACCAACAAGATTGGACTGGACCATTCACTTTGACATGGTTCAATAATATTTTCTTTCAACATTTGATCAATTTGGTTTTTAATTTCATTTTTTAAAGCATGAGGCAATCGATAAGGTTTTGAAAAAATTGGTTGTATATTCGGTTTTACTTTAATTGAGTGTTGATAAATATCAGTGGTTGATAACTTGTCCCCTTCCAAATAAAAGATATCGGGATATTTCGCACATAAACTTTCTATGTTAATCCTTTCCTCTTTATTTAAATTATTTAACTTCAATTTTGACAAGAGTGTTTTAACTCGCGATGCATTTTTCTCGATCTTATTAAAGTTACAAATATTATATTCCTTTAAATTTTCTATATTAAGTTTAATTTCAGACAAAGTTATATCTTTTGAAGTCGTATTCAAAATTCGAACGGGTATTTTGCCATTAATTGGATATACTAACGTACTCGCTATAAATACTCCCTCACATACTTCTTTTGTACATACCACACATTCCTCTGTTAAACTGGTATTGATATAGTGAATTGATTCTGATCTGGCAGGTAACGACAATAAATGACTACACGAGTCTATTAATTGCAAAGATATTTGTTTAGATTCACTGATCCATAAAGACAGACTATTATGTTTCATATCAATCACCGCTCCATACTTTCCTAAAAAGTCTTGTCCTAAAATACCATGCGACTTACAAGGTAACGTGTCAAATACATAAAACTTATGACTAATATACTGCCCGTGTACTGTCAACTGTAAACATACGTATCCGATAGCATGTACCTTTCCACCTATCCCGTTTATTGTTATGTTTTCTTTGTTAATTGGAACGTTGAAATCTAAAACATGTTTATGTTTTGTAGCTGAAATTGAGGCTCCCGTATCTATGAGCCAGTTAAAAGCGTATCTGTCTTTATAAAATAATTTTATGAAGTAACTACTATCGCTGGCTAGTAGTAGTAGTAGTAGTTGTAGGCACGGAAAAAATCATTTTCAGGTTCCGAATTCTGAGTGGATGCACTCGATTGAGGCTGTAACTCATCAGTTATTATTGTCCGAATCTGTCCTTTGAATGGTTTATGCCCCTAGAATAATTATTAAAAGTTCTACCTCGATATGGCGCTCTACCCCGTGGCGCTCCCCGTGGCTGAGATTGTGGCTGCTGGACCCATTGTCCAGTCCTGGTATGCGACTGTCGCCCGTTGTAGCTAGGGTTGCCTCGGCAACGGTCAGTATTGTACGTACCTCTTGGAATGCTCTGATGAGAAGGCGGCCTGGAAGTGTTTTTAAAGAAACGATTATTATTATGCCTTGTTAGTGTAAACACTTCAGCAGTTGAACTTGAACCTGAAATGTCCTCATCGATTGCGGCCTGAATCGCGTCTTTCAAATTTTCAAATTTTTGAGCCGTAATAATAGTGCCAATCCTACGATTTCTCAATCCGTCTCTAAATTGACGAATTGCCTGTTTCTCGTTAATAGATTTTAAAATATTAAATTTTTCAACATTTCCCTCAGATTGAGAAATTGTAAGATCAACGAATAATTCGGATAAGGTTTTTCCGAAAACATCTATAGATGCATCATTTTGCCTGCAATTAAAAAACTGTTTTTGCAAGGCATTTGTAGATTTTTTCGGTAAAAGTAACCTTTTCATATCATCTACAAGATCAGTTACAGTGTCGTATTTCGTTGCTAATTTTAGCTTGGCAGACTGCGACAATCTGCTTTTCAAAGTAAAAGATTTAAATACGTCTGTGACTCCGTATTGAGAACCGAACTATAATACTCAATACCATCGATAAGTTGTCGTAAATTAGAAAGCTCATCATTCATCACTGGCAATAAGCTCAAAGCTACCCTCAGGTCGAATTTATCCATTGTTGAAAAAATACTAGAACCGTCTGAAATTCGACACAACTCAGTAATTTCATCAAACATTTTCTTAATATCCGTACGATATTTTTCAAAAATAAGACGCTCGTCCTTTTTAATGCTTTTCAGTTCAATACTTTCTATATAATTATTATATTGTGCAATAATACATTTAGCTTCGTCTAACTTAGTCTGCAATATTTTACCTTGTCGTCTAGCGGCCTATTTTAATTAAATACTGTCTCACTACTAATAAATCTTCATATAATTTCTTTAAAAATGTTGCCATAGAGTTTAAAAATACTTAATATGCATAATAGAATATTAACATACCTGTTTTAAACCCTGGATCCTCCACATATTATTAAGAATTGTAACATTTATAATAATACACGAGTATACATTATATATTTAGTTACATACATTTAGTTATACATATTTAATTATACTAAGTTTAGATAATATTTTTAACTAATAAGTTTTTTTTTTTATATATATATATATTATATTATAACAATATTGATTATACGTTGGTAAATAAGGCTACAGTCCACTAAATAATGTCCATAAACTTGCCGAAATTCCGATGTACGCGAAAAGAAATACACATATTTATGTAACCGCACTTCACCTCATACCACTTTATACGCTTTTAAACACTTTTACACTTTGCTATCATCGATCTTCAAATCGGGGTAACCCTGGCGCCGTCGAAAGGAGAGTTGTCGCACCCTGCTGCCACTCGCGTTCAACTCAAATTCCTGCCGTATCCATCTCGTATGACATTTCCGATACATCCGGAATACTCCATACAGGACTACCAAAACTAGGCAAAGTACCACCACGCATAACAGGGCGCTCGACGTTTTCATGTGAAATCTGAACTCCTCGATTGGTGCATCATTTGTGCCCCCAGCTGCATTTTGTGCTATCACGATCTTCTCTTCTTTAGACTGCTGTTTCCCCATTTTCGAAGCACACTTTTACCACACTAGCACCGCTGTCGTCAGTTTTAATAGAATTTTTTTTTTATTATCCGACGATTGCATTGTGACGAGAAGACGTTGTTTATAAATCACTGTCCATATATGTAAAATCGGTCGGCGACGCGGCGGCGGACGGTGTCAGAATACTCGCGCGCGTGAATCTACTTTTGGCAGGGTCGCCATGTAATGTGGTGCCCTGAGAGAGCAATGAAAGCCGAGACTGCTGAATAGATACTGCCTTTATTTCCAATAGGTCGTACATTAAATAGGTACAAAATTAGGTTACGTAGTATATAATGATTAATAAGTATGTTTAGTTAATATAATCTATTCACTACATCTCACCTTAAGTATTCATTAATCAATTTTAACTCTTGGCACAATATTTTTAAATCATCTGCCATATCAAAATATAAAAATTATACATATTACTAAAATTCATTATTACTAATTACGTATTTTGAAGTTATACAAAAATAATATGAATACTTTAACACTAATTATCTAGTTACTACAAATATATTGCTACATAATATGTATTATTATAATTATATAAAACTATCAAAGTCCGTCTCTGCGTTGCATCCCTTATATAGGCATGTTCTGCATTCTGGAGTCACGTTACTCGCGCACTGTTTGGACAAATCACAAATTTTTCTTTCTTGAATATTAACAATTTTTAGACGCGGCTCCAATCCAAAATCACTTCAATTTATGTTTCTTGTTCAGCAACAGCTGGAGAACCGTGTAGGGTAGCCCGTTGACGTCTGAACGATCCACGAAGTACATATTGATGTATACCCCGCTGGACCCAGCGATGATGCATTTTTCGGTATACTCTCCATACAGCGTAGATGATAAACAGACTCATCAACAGTAATATTATAAGTAAAAGAATGTTTGTGGTGGACGCATGGAATTTTAATTCTTTTATATATGCATTATTTTCGGCAGCTACAGAATTTTGGTTTATAAAAATGTCCTCCTTTTCTACTTTCGAATTACACATATTTTAAACTACAGTGACCATTATTAACTTTGAACTTTGGCGAGTTTGAAATTACACGTGTCGGTAATTTAAATTAAAGCAACTCGCGTTACCGATGCGCATACTACATCCTGGCAGGGTCGCCATATAAGGACGAGGGAAATGAAACGCTCGAATGTTGATATAAGACTACTCTATTACTTACTCGTATCGTTACTGGTGTGGGTTTTATATTATGATGGCACTAAACATGTGTATATCTAGATAGATAACACACGGCGTTATGTTCAAATTTCTTGTTATTCCAATGGAATTTCAGTTGCTTTCTTTGTATAGGTGCAAGGCGCCTTACAGCTAGCCGTGGCTGGTTTGAGCGTGTATTTATATTTGACGGCGATGGTGAGGCTGCTACTATTGCTGGCGATGACTCTGGAGTTTCAGGCACTGTTCGGTTAAATCTAGGCTTTTTATTTCGAATAACATTTACAATGGCAGTTGGTGAAGGAGGTATGACCGAGTGAAGAGAATCTTGAGTTGAAGAATCCAAAGAAATACTTTCAGACTCTGGTTTCATTGATACTGTAGGGCAGGAAGTGAGGTTGTTTTCATCGTCAGAAAGTATGTGAAGATTTTCAAGAGAAGAAGGAAGCGAAGGAGCAGATGAAGATTCAGTACTATCGCGTTTTTGAAGATTAAAATTCTCGACTTCACTACTAGAATCCGAACTTTCTTCATCATTTGATGACTGACTGTGTTTTGGCACCAATGTGAGTATTTTGCTAGCTCTTGAAAGCATATGGACCTACAATTAATATATAAAATAGGCCATGCATAGCCATATGAACAGTTATTCAGCTTGGCAGTGTGCACATACAGATACATGACGATTTTGTAAAAGTTGTTAGTAAAGCTAGCAGTGTGTACCATGAAATACATATCAAATATATATAGAATTGTTAGTTTCTTGGCAATGTGCACGAGGAGATACATTCATTAAAAAAGTCACATGAAGCATCAACCAGACAATTAAAGAATGTCCAAAGTAATTATTTTAGTGCTAAATATATCTATAATTAATAACTTAACACATCCACTCATTCAATACATAAAAACAAGAAAAAATCATAACTTTTCTTACCTTTTTGCGAGGCAACATGTCGGAACTTGAACTAAAGTGAAGTTTGACAGCTCATCAGTCTTACCAACACAAAAAACTTAAGTTGCGTTCCGAAACTAAGAAATGGCCTAAATATTCTTAAAAAAATATCATGGTTTCGCTTAAAAATAATAACACTAGATTTTTTTTAATTCTGGTGTATCTCTACAGATACACTAACAAGAAAAGGGTTAAGGTTATTTTGTTGTTTTGTAGCTGGGTTGCAGACTTCGGTTTTATTGATTGTGCTGCTTTCGCTTCGCTAATGGACGTAACTGATATGGCCCTAGCTTCGCGTATGTTCCTACTCCCTCCATAGCTCGTCGATTTAATATTCTTCGACATGCTGCTCTTAACCTTACCTATTTGTCAGTCACTACTTTATAGACTTTGGTAGTGTAAAATGCTACCTGAGTCAAAAAGTCAAAAAAGTAAACTAAGTTTAAAGAACTATAAATTTTTGATTTTATTTAGGTACTGTAAAGAGGTACCTACCTATGTCTTTTATTTCGGCAATTTAAAAAGATTAACTATGTAGTGTAAAAGCTACCTTAACTCAATTTTTTTTTAATATTTATAGTTTTTAAAATACGGAATAGAATATATTAATTTTATGTCTATTGTTTAAGGTCTGGGTTTGTAAAGGTGCCTCTGAGTCCGTAATTTTCTATATACGGGGTATGTACAGGTACCCCGGTGTTTACTTACTTATAACAAATATACAATTTCTAAAATTGTTTTGCTTTCAATACAACTGAAATCTCCGATAAGTCCACCTTCATTTGGGATCAGAGGGATGTCGGGTTACGATCACAAAAATTTTTGATCAATCACTCTCATCAATGGTCATCAGAGGTCATTTTTTTTTGGTTTATCACCAATATCTTTTGATCGGCGCAGCCGATCAGGTCGAGAGAGGCCCCGAGATACCAATGAAAAACCGGCACAGTCAGATTTACGGTTCACTGAATTTAATCGTAAAAACCGATAATTTTAACGAAAACTTTAAATAAAAACAGACAGAACCGGTGGCTATCACTTTAGTAATGCTTTTGTTGAATTTAGGATCAAGATATAAAAAAAAAAGTATTAATTTTAACCAAAGCCAAAGTTTCCTGGAAACTCGCAGGAGGTCTGGTTCCCCGAGATTCCTTTGTTGGCAGAAACTGTGTGCTGCGCAATATAACTGTTAAAATAAAACAAAATAAATACTAACCAATAATTTATTAGTGTAATTTATAAACATATTTTATTGCTCATACTAATTATATGAAAACATCTTGATGTGCTATTTTAATTTTTCTTCGCTTAGACTATTCCATGAGCCAGTCTGTAAAATTTCCTTTATAGCTATCTGTGCTGAACATGACTTTTAAGTTTCGCCAGTGGCTTTCTATTCTCTGCGTGTGTGTCCCATCTGGTGCCACAAATTTTTTTTTGGGTCGCTGTGGTTTACTTTTTAATGGATATATCTATATTGAGGTAGGCAATCTTACGCTCTCCAAAAATCGGTATGGATTTCAGTGCCTACCACAACATGTTTTTGAATAAGTGGCATCAACATTTCTGCAGATTTCTATCATTATTGGGACACACTTCTAATCTTAAATTATCTCTGCCATTTTTAATCATGCCCAGCACCCAGTGGCCTTTAATATGTCTACCTCTATTATATTTTCTTTTTCCAAATTTAGATTCATCTATTTGTACATTTTTTCCTGGCCAAGAGAAGATGCCAAGCTGCCCAACCCATAAGCAGGAGCTTAAAGTCATAGGTCTCCTATGATACATGCACATTTTATCAGTATTAAGGAGCATATGCTCTTCAGCAAATGCAATGCACTGAGCTGGGGTGTTGAGCCGGGTTAGGATTTTATACATATTCCATTGTCACCTAAAACAAGCAAAAATGTTTGTAAGGTTAAGCCTTACTATATGCGTGTTCGATGTCCGTAGGGTTGGAAGTCATAAACAAGAAAATATCAAAATGTGAACCGAATTTACTTCCGTGGAAGATGGTCAAATACACATGTTAATTCGAACCGGGGAGAGAAGTGCCTGGTGAGTCGCGCCGAGCGTCGATTGGTTACTGCTTCAGGTACTCTAACGAACTGTACGTTTCTTTGACTTAGTCATTGACTTAGTCATCTCCAGTATTCTACCGTCCAGCATGATTCTCGTGCATCTGGCAACCACCACGACTGGGTCTCCTGCAGAAGTGAGAAATTTGAGTTGTGAGTCTTCTCGCTCTTCCGCTTCAACCAGGCCCACGAAACCTCCCACAGTGCTGTAAGCGGCCATGTACCACCCCGACATTCTCCCTTTGATGACTTGGGATGTGTCGTTGTTGTATATGGCCGCTTTGGCTTCATTGAGTTCCACCTCCAGCAGCTTTTCGTTGCCTCGCTGGTAGGTCTGCATGATCTTTTTGCAGGTGGCTAAGTGAATCTCTCGGGTCGCTGACACTATAGCCTGGAACTCTAGAAATGCATTCACTGCGTGGTCTCGCGGGTTTGACGCCGTTCTTCGCTTTGGTGGTATGACTTGTCCCCAGTCGCCCCTCGTCGAACCGGTTCGAGACGTTTTGGGTTTTCCTTTGTCTTCTGACCTTAGGAATTCCCTCATCACCGTCGCCTGTCGGTCCGCGGAGGCCGACGATACTGGGGCAAGTTGGAGCGATTTGGACTCCTTGTTTCTCGAGGAGACCAAATCTCGGATCATTCCAGACAGAGCCATTTGTGGTTTTCTGGGGCTAGGCTCCCCACGGGTCTGTGAGGATTGAGCAGTTCGCCGCGTCGCCATTTTTATTTGCAGACGTTCAGATCCACTTAGAAGGGGTTCCATGCTAGTCGGCGCCGCAGAGGGGAAAGGTGTTTTGGCCTCTGGTTTCAAAAAACCTAGGTCTTCACCCCCTGTCTTCGTATACGATGACCTCGTGTGCTTTTCAGGCCATCAGGCACCCGTAGCGATCTGCTACGTCACCTTTTTCAGCGCCGACTTTCATGGCATCCACACTTATCGGGCGTGGCGTGCCGTAACTGTCCTCCTCGTCGAGTTTCGAGAGCTGTGTGCATGCCAATGCAAAGGGGGTATTCCCTCCCCACTCGAAGAGCGCGACCACTTTGTTTTGTGGCCGCACCAATCGGCAGGTCAAGGCGCCCGGCATTTGCATGGTAAGCGCATCGATAGTAGCGCGCTTGATGCTCACTTGTGAAGTGCTCCCTTTTATCAGCAAGGCTAGTCCAGGCGACACCGTCACGTGGTCCGAGCCGTCTGGGCGGCAGAAGCTGATGCCCATCCTTTCCTTTTCGTCACTCATGAAGAGAGCCACTCCTTTTACCGCAATACCCGGAACGCCGCGTCCTCCGCGGCGTAGTTCGTGGGCTGCAAGGGTATGGTGGGCTGGTTTCTCCTCATGAGCGGTCCCCGCAAGGTGTTGGGGAGAGCCTGTAGCCACTGTCTCAGGGTGGTTTGATTTTGCCCGGTGTGTTGTGTGTGCATGTGTGAAGTTGTTTGTGGTATGTGTGGGATTGTGGTGGTGTTTTGTTGTGATTGTTGGTTTGCATCTGTTGCGGATGGTATCGCAGTCGAGCTGTTCCTTTTGGCGGCCGCTTGGATGGTTTTTCTTGCGAATGCGAGGAAAGGTGCTCTTAATTCATCCCTTTCCATGATGGTGTGGAGCGTAGACTGGTCCAGAGTGACGCTGATTTGGGTTTCTGTGAACTGAAGAAGTAAGTGAGCCTGAAGCGGTGAAGGTACGCCGTGAATCCCCGGGACCGGTCAGCAGCTGGGTGTCGGTGGGTGTTAGTGCCATCGTTCTTACCATTTTGCTTGCGACCTTAACGTCTGGTAAGAATACCCTGGTTACTGATTCTGTCTCCGAGGAGTCGTAACGCGCCTGCCACCTCGCGATGGTCTCTTCTCGTATTCGCCTTCTGACATACGATATTGGGACTCTATCGTAGTCGGGCGCCGTTTTTTTGGTGAGAGCCGCTTTTTTGGCTAGCTCGTCCGCTCTTTCATTGCCCGGTGTACCTACGTGGGCCCTGAGCCAAAAGAATGCACAATCCTGCCCTCCTCTTCAATTTCTCGTATACACTCCTTCATCTCTAAGGCCAGTCGACACCCCGGTCACATTTCGCACCCATGTGCCCCCGCTCGAGGCACCTGAAGCAGTGCAGTGGTCTGGGGTCGAGCAGCATCATTCGTGCCGATACCCACCCGACCCTTATGCGGCCTGCCTCGACGACCTTCTTCGCGGCCGGTACAGGGCAGCTCAGCCAAAGCGAGCCAGAGCCACTCGAGCCCCGAGCGATGACTCCGGACTTTATCGCTCCGGCCGAGCACTCTCCCTGCTCCGCGACCGCCGCCACGGCTTCCTCCGCCGTCACAGAGTAATCCAGGTCTAACAGCCTCAACTCCACGCACTTCGTGGGTCGATGGACCTGTACGATCTCCGGGCTTAGTACCTCGCGGAGCTTGTCCGCCAAGGCATCCGTCGCCTTCTCGGCCTCGTTGGTGCCCGGCGGCACCTCGAGCCTCCTCGCGCCCGTGGCCGCGGTCCGGAACCGCACCGTCGTTAAGCCGACCTCCCGAAGGCTGATCCGGCTCTTGGCCAGGGCCAGAGTCTTCTCGTAGCTCTACCCTTTTTCCTCGGAACCGGGTTTCAGCGTTATTGTTAACGCTGCGGTGCGAGGGGGGCGGAGTTTCCTCGTAACCGGGGCCTTCTTGGGGGCCCCGGAGGAAGTCGGCTTCGCCGCCGCCGGCTTGGCGCTCGGCTTCTCGGCCTTCTTCGGTTTCGGCTTTCTTCCGACCACGGCGCTCCAGGTGGTCGGAGTAGCGGCCGGCTCCACGGTCGGCTGAGGAGCCTCCCTCCTGGCTGCCGCCTCTTGAGCAGCCATACTCTTCTTCGGCCGCTTCGATTTGACGGCCGCTTCGATTTGACGGCGGCTTGGAAGGCACCGGCCACGACGCCTTCAGCTGCACGAGGGGCGGCAGGAGCCTCCGCTACCTGCGCAGCCCTACGGTCAGCGACCAGTTGAGTCGCCGCCGCTGGCTGCTTGCGCATTTCCGCGACTTCCTGGCGCAACTCAGCCAGTTGGCCGGAAAGTTGCGCGTTAGCCGCCTCCAAACGCGCCACCTCCTCCGTCACTGTCAGCTTTTCAGCTTCTCCCGGGAGCGCTCGAGGCCGACATACTGGCCCGTCGTGGGCGGTCGGCCACCCCCCTTTTTGGGGAAGGCTTCAACCATTTGCCGACGGCCGACTCCGAGTCTCCGCTTTGCGCGTCGCTCTCGGAGCCCGAGCAGCTCTCCCCAGGACGGAGCCGCTTTTCCACTTTTCGCCGAAGTCCGGCAGTCTCTCGACGAGCCCGTCACCATGCTGGTGACCGACGAGTCCGACTCTGAGAGCCGTTCCAGCCGGATTACCAACTCCTTTTTCGCGCCAAGGTCGTAGGTTTTTGCGCGCGCCATCGGGGCTCCCGCCTCCACCGCCATTTCGTCACTTTCCTTTCGATCGCCTGTAGTCGGTATGTTAGTTTTATTTATTTTCTTGTTCATGTTTGATCCCACGAGTATGGGGGAAATAAAAAAGTCCACCAAGGCAGTGCCCCCAGTACCTTGGTAACCCTATATACACCGTGAGGTCGAGTGGTATCACGGGATCTAATACTAATGTTTTTTAAAATTAACCGGCCCGGCCGGTTAAGGCGAGACTCTCGGTCCCACAACACCCGGATGGGGAAACGAGTTTGAGAGGCGGTGACTTTTTACGGTCTGTCCACCCAGCATCGATACCGACACTGAGCGAACCCGCCATTCGAACCTCTTTTCTCCGGCAGCCCAAAAAGACCCCGGAGACCTGGCAACTACTGTCGCCGAAACCATCGCGAGACCTCAGAATCGGTAGGCCCGCCCATAAAATAAAAGAAAAACAAAAAACAAAGCAAAACAAAATAAAACGAGAACAGAATAAAACAATAACAACATTAAACAGAATAAACCAAAAGAAAAGAAAAAGAAAACAAAACGAAACAGAAACAAAATAAAAGAAAAGGAAGAAAGCAAACGAAGACACTTTGTTCTTCCCACCTACTACTTGCCACGAAGCCGCTCGCACAGTCCACTCTGCTGATCAGAGAAGTACCCGGAACGGCCCGTGGCACTACCGTCGCATCAGTCTCAGCCGCGGTCGACAGGCACTCCGAGAAAACGTCGGATTGCTTGTCGACCCCGTTGCCCAGGGTGCACCACGTGGAGGTGACTGACATGCACCCCGATCTGATTGTTGCCTTATGTTTTTCACGAACTCTTTTAATGACACAATTAACTTATTGGCTTTACCAATGTCTAAACCAGGGCTCTGTACTTTTTTATTAACTACATTAAATCTCCAAAATTTCTTCCCAAAAAACAATCACAATTGCAGTTTCTAGTTTCGCCAGTTTATTAAATAAATTTCTGCCTCTTTTAGGAAATCAACCTTTTCATCGTCATTTTCGCCGAAACTATTGAGAATTATCTGTTTACCCATAATCTCAATTATTTCCTCATATACTGTTTTTGATAAATATGATATTACAGGTTTTGGTCGCAGCTCTGGTTGTTTAATATGTTCACGTATGAACTCGAACTCTGATGGGTCGAATTCTGCCAATAGCTCTAGAGCACCCATAAAATTACCATTATGTGGAGAACCAAATACTTCCTCGGAACCGGAACCTCGGTGCTAAGCATCTTATACTCAAAAATTTTATCACTGCAATAACCCGTTTTAGGACATTGTGATAATATTCCGTTTCTTTATATAATTGCTCCTGAAGCTGCTTGTCTAAAACAGACTTATTTTCTTTTCGTGTCAACCACACTAACATTGAATTCTTATGTTCATTAGAATTTTAGTGATTTATAAACAAAATCCTATGTGTTTCCAATCAGAAAATCCGATTGTGTATTGAGAAGGAGTTTTATAAAAAAGTTTGCAAGTCAAACAAAAAACAGTACCAACCCTTTTTGAATAACATAACCAAGATTTTTTCAGTAATTGGCCATTTTTCATTTTTCTAGTGAAATACCTATTTGAAAAAGATCTGTTTTGTTCTTTATATTTCTTCATTGAAGCTGAATATATATTCTTCGGATCTTTATTTTGAAAGTCAGCCATTTCATGTGAGAGGACGAAATTAATAAAATCATTATTTAGCAAATCTGGACACAAGCCCACGTCAACATATATCTCAAACTCAAACTTAATATTTTCTAAATTTCTTTCCACCTCGGTATCGGTATTACCTTCCTTTTGCTGAACACCAATTTCGTTTTCAGAGGAACCAGAGGGTTGCTGGAAGTCAAGATATTGCACATTTTCATCGTTGGTATTTTTTTTCTGGTTTTGCGATTTTTTGCTTCCTTCGGTTAGATTCTCTTCGCATAAAATACCTTCCTTTACGTTTTTTAATGGATTTATAGCTATTTCATTCGTTTATATGTTCTCATTTAAAAAAAGTTTCAATTTTTATGTATTTATTTCTTTCTTTTTCTCGGCCAAACTGTAATTTTCGTTTTTCAGCTCCACTTTTATATTTCCTAGCAGACATATTGTAAAATAAGATATTTTTCTGAAAATAAAGAACTGGATAGAACTTTTAATATTAATACCTACTTTGTAATGAGTGTAGCAATTCACAAATGATCATTAAATATCGAACGAGTTCGATTCATTTAGTTTTGAAAACTGAAATAAAAATAAAAAAGTCATGTTTTATTTCATTAATCATTAATTCTTTTTACTTACCTACTGCCTATTAAAAGCAGGCAGCATTTCTAGTTATGCTGAATACTTTCAATTTTTAGTAAATTAAAAGAAAGGTCCGGTCATTATAACTTTTAAGTTATATAAATAACTTAAAACTTAGTAAACTAAACACACGCGCTAAACACATTTCTAACAATAACAAAGTCAATTCGTTAATATTAAAAAAAAGAAAAATAACAAAATTGCGTCGGGCGATAAGCGGAGGGAAGTCCCCAGTAATAGATAATACACGGAATACACCGACCAATAACAAGCGACAGGGAATTCCCCGTTCCGTTTGATAGATGCGCACACGGGTTGATTGATCGGATTTTTGTAATTCTAGATAAAAAATTTTATTGACAATATCGTCTATTGGTTTCAGTTCTGTTGGGGCCCTCTCTATTCGCGGGGCCCTGGGCTGCAGCCCAAAGCTCTGGAAAGCTCTGGCTTCTAATCAATTTATTCACTGATATCAAGTTCGTAGCAACACTCGGCACACATAACATTTCCTTTACTGTGAACGACTTTTTGTTTTTTGACGTGACTGTAACAATATCAACATCACCCGAGCATAACACAGGCATCACTGCTCCATTGGCTGCTGTAATCTCCTTTATACTCGTATTTTCTGATGTGTTCCGAATATTGTTTACATTTGAGGTTATGTGCACACTCGCGCCGGAATCCAAATACCAATAATTCTTTCCGAAGTTTCTGCTTAAGAAAACGGCAGTAAACACATTATAATTGTTTGTTTTTGAATCTTTAACTTGTGTACACTTATTTTTGTAGTTCCCAATCTGTTAACAGCGATAACATTTGATGACTTTGTTTTTGCTATTACTGACATTTGACGCTACGCCATCTTTGAACGAATTTACAGTTTTATTGAACGACTTCGATTTTTGAATGACACGCTGGCGTCCTTTAGTATATAACGCTGTTTCCGTCGAATCTTCATTTCCTTTCATGTCTAATAATTTTGATTTTACAACATCCGCCGTAATGGCGATCCCTGAAGGCTCGATGGCTAATGCTAATGGCATTGGAAAATATTTTTCGGGCAAACCCGCCAACATTAGACAACCAATCCATTCATCGTTCACCAAAAAACCAGTTCTTGATAATTTCTGCCCCGTTTCAATAATTTGAGTAATGTAACTTGTCATAGAACCTGAAGTTTCGAGTTTTTTTTTTTTTTTAAATGTATAGGCTAGCGCTTGACTGTTATCACACCTGATGGAAAGTGAGATACAGTCTAAGATGGAGCGCGCTTGCCTAGAAGGTGCCTATTCACTCTGGACTTGAAGGTACCCATATTGTAGGTGGTGGTGAAAACGGAGGCCGGGAGGGTATTCCAGATCTTGGCGGTGTGTATCAGAAACGAAGAAGCAAATCGTTTCGTACGTGTCTTAAATACGTCAACGTCAACCACGTACGGGTGCAGATCCTTTCGATGCCTCGCAGTTCTTTGGTAGAAAGGTGACGGGGGAAACAAAACAAATAGATCAGACAGACAGACAGGCAACCTTACGACGATGTTCTAAGGTCTGGAGTCTTGTAACCAGTGTCTGGTCGCCAATGAGTCTTCTAGCACGACGATCCACTGAACCCAAAGCATCAAGCTGGTACTTAGCAGAGCCGTCCTATAAATGGCTGCAGTACTCCATGTACGATCTGACTTGGGCTTGATATAAAATCAGAAGCTGTTCTGGTGTGAAGTACTGTTTGACCTCAATAGAGGATGCCAAGTTTTTTACCAGCAGTTTTAGCTTTGGATTCAATGTATTGTCCAAAGTTGAGTTTGGATGTTAATGTAACTCCTAGAAGCTCAATACTATCGGTGATGGGTACAGATATGTATATAGTATGGAGGTGATTGCTATGGGTCGGTAGTTAGCCGGGTCGGTACGGCTATTCTTCTTAGGTACTGGTTGTACGTTGGCAATCTTCCAGGCTTTAGGGACTTGAGCGGATTTAAGAGAGAGGCGGTACAAGCGTGTTAAAACAGGGGACAACTCAGGTGCACAATTCCTCAGGACTATTGCTGGAATCCCATCAGGGCCACTGGCCTTATTCAAGTTCAAGGTGCGCAGAATTTTTAGGACCTCTCTTTGGCGAATTCGTATCTATGGCATCATTGAGACGCAAGGTGGTATGTTTGGCGGTGAGGCACTTCCTGCATCTAGACGCGAATTTTCGGCAAACAGGGCCGCTACTAAGTTAGCCTTTACTGTTGCCGTAAAGGCCAGGGATCCGACAGGCTTCAGCAGTGGACGCAGCGATGGACGACAGAAGTTCGTTTCAACCGTCTTGGACAGAGACCAGAATGCTTTACTACCACGGGGGTAGGAAGTTAATTTGGCTGCAAGACGTCTAGTTCGGTTGAAACGAGCCTTCTTGAGAACCTTCTTGTAGGACTTGGCAGCAGAGTTAAAGGCTCTCTTCTTAGTCGCAATTATCCGGAGCTTTGGTGGTGCGGGCTGCTGCCCACGCTACAAATGCTGAGTTTTTACGGGCCTCAGCTGCGGCGCACTCAGCGTTGTACCACCTAGGGATCTTGCCATCCAGTCCAGATACGTCAGCATATGGAATAAAGAACACCATAGCCTGACATATCACTTCAGATATGGCTTGTTCGCAGCTCGACGGATCAGTGGAAGAGAAGCATATCTGCCGCCAAGGGTAGGATGCAAAAAGTGTCGCATCTCGTCCCAGTCTGCCGACTTGTATCGCCACACCCGTCTGGTTCCAGTGGGACCAGAGTCCAGAGGGTGGAAGTTGAAAACCGACCTGATCACACAGAAGTGCCCAAGGGAGCTGCAACTAACACTGAAAACCGGTCAGGGTCGGTAGCCAGCAGAAGGTCCAGACAATTAGGTGTATGACCGTCCACGTCCGGCACCCGAGTTGCTTCATGTACCAGCTGAGAGAGATTAGGTATATTGTGAATTTGAGCGTCTCTCCCGGCTTGGTCGGTGCTCATCAAATCCCCCAGAAATACCATTTGAGCAGTCGGGTAACGACGTTGGACGGCATCAGCCGTCACGCTGAGATACACAAACATCCGAGTTGTCTCCTCGTCACCACTGCGCAACCTATTGACGCAGGCGTATACAATCTGCTCCAAACTTGTATCCGATACGCCCCACATTACCGAAAAATCGGGTACCTCCCAAGTTTCGGAGACGCTGGCAGCAGATGTCATTACGAGCGTACATACAGACCCCAGCACGAGGTTTGAAGTTGTGCTCGAGAGAATATCCGGGATATAATCTGGTAGGTGTTTAACTCTTTGTTATGGGCCCTCTCGACACGCACCAGTTCTTTCGCGTGTCTTGAGCGCTCTTGTTCCAGATTATATTTATGGCGGTTTCTGGAGTCCGAGAGGGTGAGTACCGTTTCGTAAAGCCCCTGCAGGGAGTCATGGACGGCAACTTTTGCTTCCCTTTTCATGTGGGGTAGTTTTTGGGAGGATCTCTCTGAGACGGTTTAATTGAGCCGTCGCACGGAGGGTTTTGTTGAAGGGAAGGGTGGGTTCCCTGGATCCTCACCTGGCTGTGATGATGTTCAGCTTTAATCTGCTCCTCAGAGTACGACGACTGGGGGCGGAGTCTTCGTTTGAGTCGCGTCCGCAGCGGCGTCCTACGTATATAACCTCGAACACGTATTTTTTTACGTTGCCGCGTGCAGACCGCGTGGTTTTTAAGGTTATTTAGTTGTTTTATTAACCTTAATAACTCCGCCTGTTGTTATCCGATCTCGTCGTGAAGGGTGTCTGCGGATAGGTCTTCTTCCGCTCTCTTCAACTATTTAAAAATCTTCGATGACACACACACTTCCTTGGAGCTATTTGCTTGGGAGTTTGATGGCTTCTCCCTCAGGAACTGCTTGGAATAGAGCGCCACAAACACTTATCCCGGTGAATCACACGTTTATGTTTCACGCGAACTTGATTTTATTATTATCGGCCCGGTTTTCGATTTTTTACGAATTTTTTCGCGGAGCCGATGTTCTTTAGACGTTGTATAGACGAGTACTGAAACCTCGTATATTAGAGAGATGCACTGAAAATGAGAGGTGGTGCAGCCGCTGTGAAACTTTCTTCTTGCTGTATTTATAACTCATTGATTGTGGGCGTGAATAGGTATGGGGAAATGGAAGTTGTACGAGGCGCCGCATTTTGGACACCGTGACTTTTACCGCAGAGGCGGAGATGGTAGACTCAACTGGAGACCGCGGGGACGCCCGAACTCCCCTGGGAATCGCCACCGGGACCTCTCTCTGGTCGCCAACCAGCACGGTGGAAACCATCCCAGGATTTTTCGCAAGTTGGCGGGGCAGCCTTTCGTAGATGGCGAACCTACTAATTGGGCCCCCTACCAACTGCGGTCGGCCAGCGGTGCACCGTGCTTCGGATCCCGCTGCCCTCCAGATTGAGCCGCCCGGCGTCACTGTGACTACGGACAGAACGTGTCACCAAATGCAGAGCACAACTATACAGACCCAATCCCCCATGGTAAGCTGCTGCAAACATCGCACCGGAACACGACGTGCTGCGCGACAATGTGAATCTAGCCACTTGACAAATCGCTATGGCGGTGCGGCTTTGTTCGCAGGGTGGTAATGCTAGCTACGGCCGGAGCCTCCCACCTAGAATATGTTGCTCAATTAGCACCACCCAGGGGCTACGTGTAGGGTAATGAGGGATGAAACCTGTCTTTGGTAACACCTACGGACGTGAGCAACTTTGACCACCAGATGATGTATTGATATTAAATTTTTCAATAACATATTTCTTCTCGAAAAACCGGAGTCATCAAACATTTGTTGTAATTTCTGCCATAGTTCCTTAGTAGTGTTAGCGCTCTTAACATGTACATATAACGACGGATCTATAGTTAAAATCACCTTTTAGTTTCGGTACATTTGCAATAAACGAATTCGTACTAAAAGTATAAAAGTATATTATACAGTACCATTTCTGCTAACTACTGAGACTATAACTTTACAACTTTTTACTGACTCTAAAGTTAATCCAAATGGGTCTGTGCCTTTAACCTATTAGTAAGAAAATAAAACACGTTACTTCAAAGGTGACTATCAAAGAACTAACCTATTTATTTTATACAGATTATAAACATATATTATTAAATTGAGTGTTTACACACTTAGTACACTATATGGTTAATAGATGGCGTTATTGATTTCATTTGATGTATTAATTTTAACAGTAATTTATAGGACCTACCTCCACATGATTTTGGATTAGTAGCACCAACATTTCTGCAGATCTATCATTATCGGGACACACTTCTAATCTTATTAAATATTGTTACCAACATATCAAAGCTAGTGGCATGTGCCTTATTATTTAATATAGCACATCAAATTAATGACGAGACACCAACAGAAGAGTAAGGTCTCACGGAGGACTTATGACCCTGAACTCTTGGAGTCCCAAGAGGATTTACAAAACAATATTGGTGGCTCAGCTGATGGATTTGCAATTCGAGAATCCATTATACTCAATCAATATGCACCATAAAAGCTTAAAGACTCATACCCAATCTACTGACTGATTACTAACCACCTACCTATATGTTGTATATTGCTATTTCTTGTACTCTTTTTAACTTTTTTTTTCCTTTGTTAATTATTTAATATCTTAATTTAAATTTGTATGTAGGTGTGTCGTCAGCACATCGCCTTTTTAGTTTTATTTCATAATTGTTATGATCTCGTCGTCGAAGTACAACTAAAAAGGCGATGCGCTGACGCGACACATAAGCAATAAAAATATTTTTTATTTATAATATGTTTTTAATTTTACCTTACAATTAAAAAATTACAAACATTAAAAAAATAAGTGCAGACTGCATGACTGGACTGAAATATCAGAGAGATTTTTTTTTTCACCTACTGAAAATACCAATATAAAAATTTACTGGTCTTTGTGTACGGACTCTGCCCTGGCTTTGGCCTCCTTTACTTTTTCTTTTAAAATATTTTTCTCTAGTTCGTGGATTTCTTTCTTATGTTTTAATGAAATTGCATGGATCTCATCTGCTCTCCTTTCTCTGTTAATGTGCTCTTGTTTTAAAATTTGGACTCTGTTTTTTTTCATTGGATGAATATTCAAAGGATGTGGAAGACTGTGGTTGGTTAGGCTGCATTATATGATTTTCGGCATCTTGAATTGTGGATGATGGAGGCTGGACTATTATTGACGGTGATGCATTTGATTGTAAAATGATAGAAGGGCTTGCAGATTCAATATTGATTGGAGGTAAATTTGTAGACGCAGGGATATCTGTTAATAGATAATAAAGAAAAAAACAATTAAAACAAACTGGCACTAAGGAATTATAAAATAAAACTATATTGAGCATCAAATTTATTAGGCACCTGTCGAGTCAATAGCATTTTGTATTTCCAATAGGAGAGTTGGTACTATTTCTGAAATGTTTCGATCAATTTCGGCATCAGGACAAGGACCACCACCACCAGTGGCCAATCGGTATTGTCTTTCCCCTATAAAAGCATCTCTATGACGAGTTTTGAGATTGGTCCAAAGGCGGCGCAATTGTTCGCCTGATGCCTGAAATACAGTAATTTCATATAACATTCAAACCGAACACCTATTTATTCTTTGTTACACGCTTACATATTTTAAGAAATAGCTTGTCGTTTTTACACATATTCAGTTTTTTTTTTTCAAGTCAGTGTTTCAATCCGACAACATTAGCAACATAAATACTTTATTCTCTACGTAATATTTATATTGCTTAGGGTCAATTCACACGTACCACAACCACACCACGTCGCAGCGACAAAATGTGGTCAAGCTGTGGTTACGTGTGAATAGTGTCGCAGCGGCTTTTTGCAGTTGCGTTGTGGTACCGACAAAATGTCGATGTGGTTGCGTTGTCGCTGTCGTTGCGATGTGGTAACCACGTGGTCATGTGCAGTTATACTCCAGCTTTAGTAGAGGTAACACGGCTTGACTGAACGTAGTCAAGGAGGAAAGATTGTTGTTGCTATCCTTGTTATGGCTTTTATTAATAAGAAGAAGACGACGAAATCAGCGTATTCGTCGAAATAGAATTTATTGGGTACATCCTTTATTGGAAAACAAAAGTCAAAGCCAATTCCGTACTGATTATCCTAAACTTCGAAGGTTCAAGATGAAATTTTATAAAAAATTTAGAATGAGCAAGAATTCATTTGACTACTTGTTAAACGAACTGAATAGTGAGTTGCAAAAAAAAAAGACACGGCCATGAGAAAAAGCATACCATCTGTTGAACGTCTGGCAGTGACATTGAGGTGAGTAATTGTTTTTATAGTTAAATATTTTTAAGTGCTTAGAAAATATAATTAGTTCCATCTACCGGGACAGACTCACCGGGCTGATGAAATTAATTTATAAAATATAAAATACAGATGCAAATTAAGAGGCCGTACCTACCTGGTTTTGCTCGCGGCACTAGCGCCACTTTCATTAAAAACAATGTATCTTTTTATTTAAGACATAAATAAAAATATCTTATTATTTTTATGAAAGTGGCGCTAGTGTTGCGAGCAAAACCATGTACGGCCTCTTAATTCATTAACAATAAAAAGTAAGATTATGATTGTGGGCACGTTTCATATAGTTTCCTATTATTACAACAGTATGCATGTACAGTTAGCGTCATATCGACCTACCCTTATCTGTAAAATTTCTGCAACTGAATTTTAAACGTATAGAGATCAACATCAGCTGTGGTTTTTTCACTTTCGTAGGTCAATATGTCGCTGACTGTACGTTACGCACACGCCACGTATCCGGTCTGCTCAGGCCTTTATTATTACCTAACTGTGGTAGGGGGGATAGAAAGCGAAAACAAAGAGCATACTTAATATATTTTTATTTATTTTGTCATTCAAAAATCAACAGAGGTAGGTAATTAATCTCCGAAAATATCCGTTATAATCGGATCATTATAGTTTGAAGCCTGAGAAGAAACGCTGAGTGGAGATGCTGGCACTGAAACATCTCTTGGTGTGGATGTAGTACGCAAATTGCGAAGCTGTGGACCGCCTGTTTCCATATCCGGCCAGCCAGATACCCAGACGTTGATGGTCGCTCGTACGGTTGGTACGCTGGTGTCGTATACCCCTGTCCATATTCACTGTAATTATCATTACGTGTAGGTGTGTGATATTTTTGAATTACATTCAATATTTCTATCTGAGCATTCAGTTTCCAATCATCGCGAATGGTTTTAAATCTATCGTATAAAGATAGCAAAAAATGCATATCACTGTCACAGGACTTGTCAGGTTCCTGTGTACGAGTATGTGCAGTTACTTGATCGCTCAAATGACTTGTTATTTTTTTTATTAACCCATATTCTGCATCATCTTTTTTTCTTTGGATATATTTTGGTCTCTTCCAAACTTCAGAGTCACTCGTTTCAGTAGTATTATCGTCTTCATTATCGATTTGTTCAATGTCATCGTTTTTGTTTTGTACTGGTAGAGACGATGTTGTATTTCGATTTTCATACAATGGCTTTAAAAATAATAATTGACTAAAGTAGTAGTATCTCTTCGTACTACCTGCTGAACCGCTTCTTTGTGAATTTTGTTTTTTAAGGTCTCTGTTGAAAGAGTTATTTGTTATAAAGTTGTGCTCCATCGAAAGTAATATTTTTTTTTTTCAAATTTGGTTCTAATTTTTGGGATTTTGTTGTTGGTTTTTGTTTATTTCGTTTGTTGATTGCTTTTGAATAATTTTGGTGTGTACTATAGATTTCGAAGTTAATGAAATTGTTGTCAAGTCTGAAATAATAATACTAAAATTTACATTGTAATGCTGTCAGTCTGTCTAAATCCAAATAAAAGAAAAGATACACTCAAGGCACAGACATGGTGGGCATATTTTGGAAAAAAATATTGTCAACGTCAATATATTATCAAGGCCTGGCTTCAGTGATTTAGCAAGAATGTCAATTGTTTTTAAAATATAAATTATCGGAGTCTTTAATATTTTATTTAGGTTGTGGATGCTAAATTAGTGAATTATTTTATTCATTCTACACTGGCCTCCAAAAAAATCGACCCACCTACATTTTTTGTAAAAAAGCTATCGTATGGTTTTAAACTACCACATATTTATATTTTTAAAATTGATAATGAAAAAATGCAATTGTAGGATTGTACAAAAACAGAAATAGTGCGCAAAAAATAGGTTTTCAGGTAAATATGTGACAAAACACGAAAACACAAAATGTACAAAACGATTATGCCGTTTGTTTTTAAATTTGGGTGCCTATCTTACTTTAATAGGGAGTGTTTTCTCCTCTTGACTTAATCACTGCCTGCATACGCCTATTAAGTGACCTGATTAGCTTTTTAATGTCTTCCTGTGGGGTCCGTTGCCATTCTTCAGTTAGGGCAGCTTCCAGTTGATTCAGGGTTTCTGGAATTGGATTTCGTGCTCGAACCGTACGTTTTAGCTGGTCCCAGAGGTGCTCTATCGGGTTTAAGTCCGGACTATTGGCTGGCCACTGCATAACTGGAATTTCGACTTTCCTGAGATAGTCTTTAACACGTTAACTGATATGTCAGGCACCGGTGCTTGACAGACATGGTACCTGTTAAGGCCATGTCAGTCCCGGGTGACTGACGCCACAGTATGTAATTCAGATGATCCCAGGGAGCTGTCCGGCACGTTTAGCTCATTATTGTCTATTAAAATTGACTGACAAGACCCTGGAAAAACTATGTTCAACTTGGCCTAACGTTTTTATGTTTAGAACGGGATTTATTTAGGTTTTATTGAGAAAAATAAAATGTGACACAATGAAACTATGAGAACTTTTTGTTGTTCGATATAATCATATTTTGGGTTTATAGAGCTTAGAAAATTATAAAAAAATTTCATTTTGAGTAATGAAATACCATCAGGGCCGTCTTAAGTCTATTCTGCGCCGGGGTGCGGGACTCAGCCTGCGCCCTCTGAGGCTGCCCGGCGCCTGGCTGCTGAACATAGGCAATGGCGTTAAGTTCAATAAAATATCCAAAAATTCGGCGCTCAAAAGGCGCCCGCGTGCGCTCCGCGCCCGTGTGCACCGTACCCCTTGCACCCCCTGGTAAAGACGGCCTTGAATACAATAATCAGTCAGAGAGGTCAAGGAAAAGTTACATTGTTTTATGTTCCTCGTTGAAACAAGATAGGCAAAAATGTGGTTCATTAGGGCATTGTGGGCAATAAGTATTCACTTGCTTAGTCTTCTTTCTAGCATAATTTCTGTCGATTGTTTGAACATTTACTTTATAGCACCGTGAACAGTACTTTCTAGATTTTTTTACAGGTCCTTCTTTCTTTTTTAGCTCATGCTTTTGCCTCCTATTTCTTGTCAATGGAATGTCAGGATTACTGTTTTCTTTGCCCGATTCTGTTAGATATTTGCACAGCTTTTTCCTATATTCTACTATACCTATTTTAGACTTCGTGGTTTCTTTATAAATTATGTAAGAATTGAGTAATGCAGTGTTCATGAACAGTTCAACAGCAAGGTTTCTGTACCATTTTACAGTTTTTCTCAAAGGTGTTGAGTATGCGATCATTTGATCAGATAGGTCCACAGAAGATTTTGCGATGTTATAATCGACTACAATTTTGGTTTTTTTTTATTTCTTCGTCTCTTTTGTATGTCCTTGTAAATCCAATAGAATGTTTCGTAGACAGTAAATAAACATCCCTTTTGTCCTTCCATTTCATACATGTCATACCATCTTCATTTTCTTTAGCTCTAAACTCTGCTTTTTTTATCTTTCCGTTTATAACATCTTTAGGCAAATATTTTCTATTTCTTCGCAAAGTACCTACAAGATGCGTTTCTTTGTCTAACAATTTGCGTCCAAGATCAATACTGGTATACCAGTTATCGGTATATAATGTATGACCTTTTTGAAGATATCCTTCCATAAGTGACATCACAACATTGGTTGGGGTTGTAGTTTCGGTCTCGTCTCTCTTTCCCGCATATATTTATATACTTTGATTCCATATTTGTGTCTCTTCAATTTGATATATTGTCGGAATATAATGCGACCCCGAAATGGTACCAAAGACTCATCAATACAGAGATTTTCTCGAGGATAGTAATATTTTTCAAAGTTTAGATTCAAAATATTTACCAATTCACGTATTTTGAACAGACGGTCGCCGTATCTTTGGTTATCGTTGTTAGAAAAATGTACCATTCGTAACAAAATTTCAAAACTGTTACGAGACATAACCGTACGCGGGAAAGATTGGCAAATCAGGGGGTCTGTTGACCAATAATCTGCTAGCTTAGGCAATCTAACTATGCCCATATATAAAATCAAACCAAAAAACCTTTTGATTTCGTCTTGGTTTGTATCAGACCAACTAAGCAGTCGCGATCCTCGTTTTATTTGATTTTTTGATGTAAGTTTAGTAATCGTCTGAGCAGCAAATCGGTTTGTTTCCATAGCTATGTTATGAAACACACTATCCGGAACTAACAAAGAATAGAAATCTTCTGGTTTGGATTTTGACATCGTATTTCTCAAATTATAAGGTTTGAAACCAGAGCACTCTGTGAAAGGTATAATTCTTCTTTGTTTACCCGCTGGTTCATACCATAAATTGGTCTCAAGCCTTGTGCAAACCTGCTTTTCTGGGGTTTTCATCTTCGTCACCACTTTCTATCACATACCGCCTCTTCCTGTTTCCTCGTCTATAAATTACTTCTGTATCGTCACATATTTCACTATAACATGGAATTTCTAACAGCGGGGAATCTCTTTGAGTCAATTGTTTTTCTAGGTCGTCAATTGCTTGCAAATCTATCAACGAGAATTCAAAATCACACGTATTGTCAATAATGGACATGATTATAATTAGCTATTATAACCGTCACGCAAAATCTCCAAAAAACACAAAAAAAAATTGAGCAATGGGTGCGCGCACTTACTTCCGCAGCTAATTCGATGCGACTAAATAAACACTGTAGGTACATCGCATGGCACGCTCCGCCGCGCCGGACAGGTTACAACCTGCAAGGGATGAACTACGACACGCGTAGGTATGTAAGTTTCAGCATTAACAGCACGATTACGGAAAAAAACCAGCTCGGTGCGTCCCGTCAAAGAAATACCTCCCCAAAACATTGTAGAGCCTCCACCAAATCGGACTGTTTCTCGAATGCAACACTGACAGTAGCGTTCTCCTGGCCTTCGCATGACGTTACGTCGTCCATCAGAGCTACTAGAGACATTCGGCTTTCATCACTGAACAATACTGTCTCCCATTGGTCTGTCACGCATTGTCCTATCCAGTGCTTTCACAGACGTCTTGTTTGACATGGTAGCTTCGTGCCAGACTATTAATGAGCAGTCGACCATCAATTTTCCTGTATTGCTCTGTTTAGAAACACTACAGACGCTGTTATTATCATCGGTGGCGATTTTCAGCGGGAGCTTGAATGTGGAGTGTGCGGTTCGGCCTCCTTCCAAAAGCGTAGCGGCAATGCCGGATGACGCAACAGCTAACGCAATTTTTCCGATAGATCTCACTTTTTTTTAAAGCAGATTGATTAAAAATGTTTTTCCTGTACCTCCTGGGGCATCAAGGAAAAACAATTTCCCTTCATTGTTATCAATTTTTGATAGTAATGCAGTGAATACTTTTTTCTGATCGATGTTTAATCGTGGCTCATCTTGAGCTATATTTTGTAAAAGTCTCGTTTGATCGTATGATGTTTCGGCACTGTTAGTTAAATCTGAGTTAGTAGTATTAGCTGGCATCGGCAGCCCAAAATTCTTGATCGATTTACCCGAAAGTAATTGCACTACTTTGTTTAATTCCAATAATGCTTCGTCAAAAATGTTTTGATCATATTGTACATCATCTGAGTTTAACTCTCGCCGTCGCCGAATCAGAATATCACTGGCCATATTTTCTTGAAATTTATTCCATAGATTAACAGAATCAGTTACTTGACAAAACATTACTATGACGGCAAATAAATATCTTAATGATGTAGCTGAACTACAAACAGCTGCTTCTGATAATGTGTTTTCCCAGTGAGAATCGTCTTCCAAGAGCCCCATAGCTTTGCATGCTGCTTGATAAGTATTGTAAACAACACCTTGTACAGTTCTTAGGTGTGCAAAGGATGTCGGGCCTTTTACAATATGCAGTAACATTCTCAGATAAAAGCATTCGCTGTTGTTGGGATGAACTACGTAGACTCTGCCAAGAGCATCCGTTTTTTTTTACTCCGGGGAAACCATCAACCGCAGTACCTTGTTTTCGCCGTTGAAAAGTTTTAGAACTCTGGTTCCATGTATAGTAACCTGGAACTCTGTCATATGTCAGTGTTTTCGCAAAATCATCTTGAGCACATAACTTGAAGAATGCTGTTAATGTTGTATCCCGCGGGTTATTAACAACTTCTTGTATATTGTTCTCTGTGAAATATACTCTTTGTCCATTTTCTAAATGAACTGCAAGGTGGACAATTGTGGGAGCCCGGTCGTGCACTTTGAATGATAAAATCCTCCATATAGCTTCAGAGCTGCAGATGTAACGTCCAGACTGATATTTTTCCACTTCATTTGGTGATTGTATGCTGAAAGTGGCTTGATCACTGCCTTTATTAATATACTTAGTAACATATTGAATTGACTTTATTGAATTGCACAACTCTACGTTGATGTGGGCATCGAAAATTTTCAAAAGGAGCGGATTATAGGGAACTATCCATCGGTTATCAATATCATGGTTTCGGACGGTAGCATCATAGATAATACACTATATACCGGGGATAGATGTGCCACTTGTGTTTTAAATGTTGTAAAATCAGTGTACCCAGGCTAAGAGATGGCGCTGTATTTCTTTTTTTCGCCCATTGCGTACTCGTCGCTAGATGGCGCTCATGTTCAAATTGTTGGTAGGTATTTGATTGCATATTGATTAATATAATTTGTTATTTATTTGTGGATGGAAATTTTTATTCGTGTATTGTGTTCGAAGGTTACCTTTATAATAAGACTAGGCATACCATGTTAACAACACGATAGTCAAGTCTTGTTATAATAAGCACAGATATTATAATACTATAATAAGTAACTTTTGAATAGAAACATACACAATATTTGCCTAATCCACAAATTATATAACAAACTACAAATCAAAATGAAATCAATGCAACAAAATATATTTATAAATAAATTAAACTAGATTCTATAACGATATCTTCCAATGCAAAATGTTAAAAAAGTGATTCTTAGATACCTATAAATGAAACGAAATTAAATATATTTATACGAAAAGTTTATTTCTTTCTATTATGTTTAATATAATAATTTAATGCTTGTATTTTTGTTGCATTATTTTTACAGATATTTGTTTTGCCTTTCAGTAATCTGTTGACATTAGTGCACCAGCTACCTATAATAATATTGATTATTGTATCCATTACAAAATTTTGTACATCTCTTTTATGAGTTACACAGGAGAATGGTGACAAATCACAAAATACATTTGCAATTTCCTTTATTGTACCTTTTAAACATTTCTGCTGTGGTTCTTCATTTAGTCGTGTTTGGATTATAATGCAAACATCATCTACAAACTGGCACAATGCCTCCGACGGATAATTTAGTGATCTTTTTGTTATATCTCTTTCTAGAATGTAATCTTTATTACTCGGAGGCACTGTGCTTACTAAATGCATTAGGCAAGTATGGCATTTTTTACAAATTGTTTTTATTATATAGCCAGTAACATATTTTTTTGTCTCTTTACTGGTAGTGTTATTATTAATTAATTCTTTTTCAGATGTTTGCATGAAACAATTTATTACGGAATCCACATTAACAATATCAGTCGGTTGTTGGCTTCCTCTTTTTTCTTTATAATTTAGCAATGTTTTTAAAGGTTTAAACAATGCCTTATTGTAATCTTGCTCGCAGTTTTCTCCAACTGAATGTGGTGAAGTTAAATTATTAATGAGCAATGTTTTAAACGCACCTATAAACTGCGAGCAAGTTGGAGACGTGTTACGCACACCATTGCACCTTATATTGCAGAAAAAAATTTCTAATGGATCCTGGTTTATATTTCTTGTCAACAGACTACTTACTCCATGTGTTTCATTTAAATATTTAAACATTTCTTTATACACATTAATGTTCGAAATCCAATTTTTAAGAGATGGGACTTGTTCATATTTTGTTGAAGTAGTCCCATCTCTTAACTTTTTCTCAATTTTAAACTGCATTGACCTTAATATGGGCAGTGAGTCATTCCACAGTTTAAAATGAGGCGAGTTCTTTTTTATCGCACTCTTGTATATTTTTTCGGAGTTCTGGTAGCTGTGACCGTTGAATGAGTCAAAAAGTTTGTCCATCAGAAGTAAAAAGTCTGCTGTATCGAGGCACTCTTTAGGAAGAATATCATGATCTGAAAAGAAATAAACAATGATCACAAGTTAATAATTGTGATTGTGGTTGCAAAGCAATGTAAATTTTAAACTAAGTTAAATTTGCTCTCTGTTAGATCTGATCTGTCTGTACACGATTTTCTTCTTTTCTGAACAAATTTTATTCAGGGTTTAAGTATATCGTTTATGATATTCGACGTCGTATTTCAATGTTATTTGATCGATTATACTGCTCCATAGTATGTATTCGTTGTTGCAAATCAGATGTTACATTTTTTAGTGCATTTTTCTCTCTTTTCATTTCCGCAATTTTATCGTCATAACTTGCAATTATTTTTTTATCAAATCTGTTGCGATTCATTGTTTGTGCTATGGGTTCAAACTTTGTAATGTAGTATGACCTGACACTAGGATAATGATATACACTAGTAAAAATAAGAATTCCAATAAATTTACGTAATTCTAAGACAGTTACAGGTTCTGTAAAGTTGGGATTCTTTTGGAAGGTATATTTATTTGACTCATCCACTAGAAATCTCAAAATGTCTTCACCGAAAAAATAAGAAAAAAACTGAAAAGGAGTGTCTAAGTTCATAATTTCTTGTGAATACTCAGTGTTTCCAGCAAACTGGAAAGCATTTTGGACTATGTCTATATTCTTTACTCTCCGCACTAAGTTTCTAGAGTTGAAAGGTGCAGTTTAAGGTTGTTCTGGCTGCTGGTTGTAGGAGTTGGGCTTCGTTCAACAGTCTCCAAATTATGTTGCATGTCGGTATCTACGTTTGCTGCAGGTGGATCTGCATCCAAGTTTGGGTCAGTGGGAAAATTACCTACATCCTCTTCATCTTCTAGCTCCATTAGACGATCTCTTTGGCTCGAATAATAGTCTATGTCATCTTCATTGTCGGTGGAATCGTCTTCCGAAATTTCACCATTTTCTAACCGCTTCAATATGCTCTCAATCTCTTCTGGTCGCATTTTTGATAAATTTCTATAATAAAATAAAAATAAAAGTAATCCCAACACCAAGCTATGCAGAAAAATAATGAATCGGAAGTTCAAAAAGTTTTTATAGCTAAAGAATTGGTAGGTAGGTTTTATGTAGGGCGGAATGCCTGAAGTATCAGAATTGATACTCACAAAAATAGCACTAGTTTCTTCAAGTAAAACATGCACTTGTAAAAAATAATTATATCATAGCGAAAATAATATATTTACTTACCTCAAAAGTATTTATATTCTTCAAAAAAGAAAATATATCAAATTTGTATTCAACAAAACTTTTAGTAAAATGTGTTTACTTGTTCACTTTGCCGCGCAAGTAATATGTCATCGATAAAATAAAACAATAATGACATTTGTTTTTTTTTTAAATTTCGTTGGAAAGAATATTATACAACAGTAAAATACGTACAGCCAACCTATAAAAAAAACTAAATCATCTAATATCATTGCTTGCAGCCAGCGAACAAGTTCGCGATCTTAAAAGATTGGTATCAAAATTGAAACTCTAGGTTATTAAGGGTTAAATGCTAAATAATTTAAATATTGTTATGTTAAATTGTTTTTTAAATATTCACTCTTGTTTTATAAATGCTCTGTCTTGTCTTGTTTTCGGAAACTCTATCCATTTTACCATGACAGCAGAGTGGTTCAAAGAATAAACAACTTGTCTAATGCATCGACTAGTTGTCCGTTGAGCAAGATGCTGAGTGACACCAACAATTCGCTGATAGGATCCTGCGGCTAGGAAACTAAGAGTGCACGATACCTACAAAACCACAAACATTTAGGAAATGAAATTTATGATAGTGAAGAACGTAAACAACAAAAAAAAAACAGCGAACAGTCAACAGTTTATTGTTCACACTTACAAGTACAGTACAGCACAATAAAAGTCCACATAAACAGAAGAAATAGTCAATAGCACAGCACAAGCAAACAAACAGGTAACGAACAACGAAAGTAACTAAGGCGTAAGCGGGTGAAAGCGTAAATAATGTGCGACTAGTCGTGCTATCGATTAGTCGCTTATTGCGACAGTCGACGATTAAATTATAGTGAGACAAAAAATCTACACCGATAATCGCCCCAGTCACGTCTGCAACAATAAATCGCCAAGCAAAGTCGCGGCGCAAGCCTAAGTTTAACACTAGTTGTCTATAACCGTACGTCACTATCGCACTACCTTTCGCTGCGCACAATTCGTAAGAAGTCTTCTGTCGTCGTTCTCGAAGTGCTGATCGTGGGAAGACACAGACGTCGCTGCCTGTATCGACGAGAAATTGCGTCTTCGTGGCACGATCAGTGACAAACAAGCGACCTGAACCTAGGCTATCAGCGGTCGCCATTACAGACTGACTGTCGCGTTTCCCGACTTAAAGTCGCACGGTTTTGAGCACTTTTTCGCTTGCTCAACAAACTTAAAATGATATCAGCAAGTGGGGAACCTGCGGTAGCTAGATAGTGACCGCTTGGAGTTGGAACGTCGTCGATGGTCATGTCTGGAGCGCTCTCGTGGACGGGACTGCCTATTCAATTGCGTTGTTAAGGCCTGTACTTGCATCGTGAGCGCTGCAACTTGCTGAACTAGGGTGTCCATGGAACTGCTTGGTACAGGACTGAAGGTAGATGCGACCTGCGGGGTTGTCACGTCATGGATGCGGTCAGCTAGGTCCGCTAGGTCCAGCGATGTTGATGACGTTTGCGACGCAAGTATAGATTGTTTGGAAGAGGGTAGACGGCTCATCCATATTATGCGCAAAAAATTGTCAGATACCTCTGATCCAGCTAAATGTTGCAGGTGACGCAGGAACTGTGACGGCTTTCTATCGCCATCGCCAAGCTCTTCGTGCATAAGAAACTGTTTCGCTTTCTTCTCTCTTGATGCCGATAATCGTTTGATGAGCTCAGACTTCAATTTCTCATACTTGTGAGTGGCCGGAGGTTGGATAATAATGTCCTCCACCTCTGTTGCGAATTGGAAGTCGAGCTTTCCAATGACATAAAATAATTTTATATTGTCATCGGTAACGCCGGAAATATTAAATTGGCCTTCAATTTGTGCAAACCATATCCATTGTTTTTCAGGCCAAAACGGTGGCATCTTGATAGGCATCGAACGAGATGATGACTGGGCACTTCTGGTCATTTTCTTTTTTCGCTCGGCGCCACGGGGGTAGGTGTTAACTTTTGCTTGTGAATCCGTAGAATCACCTTCACTACTCATGCCAAGCTCGTGTTCTTTACGGGGTCATCAATGTAGTTGATCGGTTCGTGATTAGTACCCGGTATGCGTGAAGAACGTAATCAACAAAAAAAAAACAACGAACAGTCAAAAGTTTATTGTTCACACTTACAAGTACAGAACAGCACAATAAAAGTCCACATAAACAGAAGTTTTATAAATGCTCTGTCTTGTCTTGTTTTCGGAAACTCTATCCATTTTACCATGACAGCAGAGTGGTTCAAAGCATAAACAACTTGTCTAATGCATCGACTAGTTGTCCGTTGAGCAAGATGCTGAGTGACACCAACAATTCGCTGATAGGATCCTGCGGCTAGGAAACTAAGAGTGCACGATACCTACAAAACCACAAACATTTAGGAAATGAAATTTATGATAGTGAAGAACGTAAACAACAAAAAAAAAACAGCGAACAGTCAACAGTTTATTGTTCACACTTACAAGTACAGTACAGCACAATAAAAGTCCACATAAACAGAAGAAATAGTCAATAGCACAGCACAAGCAAACAAACAGGTAACGAACAACGAAAGTAACTAAGGCGTAAGCGGATGAAAGCGTAAATAATGTAACGAAGCAGTGCGCGTCGAGATCGAGATCTGACTGATCCTCCCCGCGCGTCGTGCCGCCGATCGCCAGCTGCTCTGATAAGAGGACAGCGGCGGCGAATCAGCGAGGCGGGCGATCGTATGTTCGCTTACGTATTCATCTCTTTAAAAATAATATAATAAATGTGGCGGGACGCCATACTATAGTATAGAAATGTATTCAGCAATTTTTAGTATTTTAGTAGTGTAAAATAATTGTTTTGTTATAATATATATATATACATCGATCGCTAGGCGCGTGCTCGCGGGAAGACGGACATATGAACCTTACGGCGGCGCTCGCCCGACTAATTAGCCACGGGGGAGGATTTGGCAAGCGGCACAGTACAACACCACGCCGTGCGCGAACAATTAAGTTTTCAGATTACCTTTATTGTATTTCTGTTTGTACAATTTTTCCAGCTCTGGTCTGCTTCGCTGCTCCTCCGATGAGGCGGAGTTCTCGGATTGCCTTTTTTTTTGCGAAGTCGATGTTGCCTTTGTGGTGTAGAGGCGAGTACTGCGTACATTTTTGTGGTTATATTACAGACAGGAAAAATACATAACAAATATTTGCTCTTGGTAGCCAATTCTTGCAGAAGATAATTCTTTTGGAGTTTTGTTTTGTTCCAGATAACGCTTTGCTACAGACGTGTGAATTGATTTTGATTTATCTTCAGGCTTAGCTTCTTGCATTTCACGCAGGGGCGGATCTTGAATTTGTGGGGCTCTGGGCTAATACTGCTTAGGGGCCCTACCTAATTACTCAAATAATTGCCATTTTGACATGAAACTGTTTTCTGTAGTGATGTAGGTATATGTAATGTAATATATGTTAAGTACAGGAAGAAAATAGGAAAACAAAATATTTTATTTATTTATTAAAACATTATTTATTGCAAAATAAATTGACAGGTTATGTTACATAAATTACTAGCGACCCGCCCCGGCTTCGCACGGGTGCAATGCTGATACTAAATACACTACAGAAAAACTGTGAACGTTGTATATAAAAACATAGCGGCTCGCTCCGGCTTCGCACGGGTATAAAATATATAGCCTATGTGATTAAAATCGATCCAGTAGTTTTGATTTATTCATTACTGCCCGTGGCCCGCACGCGTTAAATTTGGAGTAAAACAATCCCCCTTTCCCTATACCATGAAGATTTCCTGCTATCTTTGGAATATCTAAATTCATACACTACATTTTTACTTATTTACTTTATACATTTTTAACTATTTATTTTATTTTTACAACTTATTACAGAATGTCTTTATAAACAACGTTCACAGCTTTCTTGTCATTAGACAATACAAACATGTTTTCTCTGGAGGTCACTCTTGAAAGAGCGACATACAGTTGTCCATGTGAAAAACAGTCAACGCTCAAATCTAAGCCTGCAACGTTGAAGGTTTGACCCTGCGATTTATTAATGGTCATTGCAAAAGATGTCTTTACCGGAAACTGTAAACGTTTAAATTGGAAGGGTAAATCCGATGGTATCAGAGGGATTCGGGGAATCAATACATCTTCTCCGGTACCACATCCTGTGAGTATTGTGCACTCTATTATGAAAGTTTTCAATGATTTTACCAGCAAACGCGTGCCATTGCAAAGTTTAGGTGGATTCAGGTTTCTTAATAAAAGAACAGGACAACCTACTTTCAACACCATTTTGTGAGGAGGGAGTACAGACGGGTTCAAAGAATTTAGAAATTCTGTAGGAAAATGAACAGCTTCTTCCAAATCGAGAACAGTATCGACCGAGTAGTATATTTTCGTCGGCGCATCAATCTTTGAAAGAATCAAGTTATTTACTTTATCTACTTGTTCGTTAGTTGGTGACAGAATCGCTCTTTCTTTAAACCAAGATATTGTCTTATAACTTATGTTATCAATGTCAGGATAGACATTGTTGACTAACTCTTGGATGTTGTCTATCAAAACGCAAAGGTTTTCTAGGTCAATCCTTCCCTCACTTTGTGTTAACTCTCCATTGCCAACTTTTAGCAGCATCTCTGGAAATAGCCTGTTCTCACGTGAATTTATTGACATGTGGCCAAAGGTTGGATCTTTTTAGGCAAGCATTTATTTCGTCAGCACGTGTTCCTCGAGTCACAACTGGTAGGATTTGACGGAAATCTCCTGAGAACAGAATTGTACATCCACCCATAGGTGAATTTTTGTTGCGCAAATCGCGCATTGTCCTATCCTTGTCTTGTTTGACATGGTAGCTTCGTCCCAGACTATTAATGAGCAGTCGACCATCAATTTTCCCGTATTGCTCTGTTTAGAAACACTACAGACGCTGTTATTATCATCGGTGGCGATTTTCAGCGGGAGCTTGAATGTGGAGTGTGCGGTTCGGCCTCCTTCCAAAAGCGTAGCGGCAATGCCGGATGACGCAACAGCTAACGCAATTTTTCCGATAGATCCCATTTTTTTAAAAGCAGATTGATTAAAAATGTTTTTCCTGTACCTCCTGGGGCATCAAGGAAAAACAATTTCCCTTCATTGTTATCAATTGTTGATAGTAATGCAGTGAATACTTTTTTCTGATCGATGTTTAATCGTGGCTCATCTTGAGCTATATTTTGTAAAAGTCTCGTTTGATCGTATGATGTTTCTCTTGTGTATTCGGCACTGTTAGTTAAATCTGAGTTAGTAGTATAAGCTGGCATCGGCAGCCCAAAATCCTTGATCGATTTACCCGAAAGTAATTGCACTACTTTGTTCAATTCCAATAATGCTTCGTCAAATATGTTTTGATCATATTGTACATCATCTGAGTTTAACTCTCGCCGTCGCCGAATCAGAATATCACTGGCCATATTTTCTTGAAATTTATTCCATAGATTAACAGAATCAGTTACTTGACAAAACACTACTATGACGGCAAATAAATATCTTAATGATGTAGCTGAACTACAAACAGCTGCTTCTGATAATGTGTTTTCCCAGTGAGAATCGTCTTCCAAGAGCCCCATAGCTTTGCATGCTGCTTGATAAGTATTGTAAACAACACCTTGTACAGTTCTTAGGTGTGCAAAGGATGTCGGGCCTTTTACAATATGCAGTAACATTCTCAGATAAAAGCATTCGCTGTTGTTGGGATGAACCACGTAGACTCTGCCAAGAGCATCCGTTTTTTTTACTCCGGGGAAACCATCAACCGCAGTACCTTGTTTTCGCCGTTGAAAAGTTTTAGAACTCTGGTTCCATGTATAGTAAACTGGAACTCTGTCATATGTCAGTGTTTTCGCGAAATCATCTTGAGCACATAACTTGAAGAATGCTGTTAATGTTGTATCCCGCGGGTTATTAACAACTTCTTGTATATTGTTCTCTGTGAAATATACTCTTTGTCCATTTTCTAAATGAACTGCAAGGTGGACAATTGTGGGAGCCCGGTCGTGCACTTTGAATGATAAAATGCTCCATATAGCTTCAGAGCTGCAGATGTAACGTCCAGACTGATATTTTTCCACTTCATTTGGTGATTGTATGCTGAAAGTGGCTTGATCACTGCCTTTATTAATGTACTTAGTAACATATTGAATTGACTTTATTGAATTGCACAACTCTACGTTGATGTGGGCATCGAAAATTTTCAAAAGGAGCGGATTATAGGGAACTATCCATCGGTTATCAATATCATGGTTTCGGACGGTAGCATCATAGATAATACACTATATACCGGGGATAGATGTGCCACTTGTGTTTTAAATGTTGTAAAATCAGTGTACGCAGGCTAAGAGATGGCGCTGTATTTCTTTTTTTATATTGCAGAAGAAAATTTCTAATGGATCCTGGTTTATATTTCTTGTCAACAGACTACTTACTCTATGTGTTTCATTTAAATATTTAAACATTTCTTTATACACATTAATGTTCGAAATTCAATTTTTAAGAGATGGGACTTGTTCATATTTTGTTGAAGTAGTCCCATCTCTTAACTTTTTCTCAATTTTAAACTGCATTGACCTAAATATGGGCAGTGAGTCATTCCACAGTTTAAAATGAGGCGAGTTCTTTTTTAGCGCATTCTTGTATATTTTTTCGGAGTTCTGGTAGCTGTGACCGTTTAATGAGTCAAAAAATTTGTCCATCAGAAGTAAAAAGTCTGCTGTATCGAGGCACTCTTTAGGAAGAATATCATGATCTGAAAAGAAATAAACAATGATCACAAGTTAGTAATTGTGATTGTGGTTGCAAAGCAATGTAAATTTTAAACTAAGTTAAATTTGCTCTCTGTTAGATCTGATCTGTCTGTACACGATTTTCTTCTTTTCTGAACAAATTTTATTCAGGGTTTAAGTATATCGTTTATGATAATTTTGCAAATAGATTGGTGCAAACCCAGAGGGGGTGGCATAGTATTTGTATAAATAGTACAATAGTTCATATTATAATATTGATAACTGACTAAACATTTTTTATTTTTTTCAAAGTGGTCCCACCCACTCACATAAAAGTTAGACACACCAACTAGTTGGTAAAACTGGAAAAATAATATGATGTAATTTGAAGCTTCTTAATATTATGATTACTGCTAAAATTAAAGCTATTAATACTTACTGGCTAAATATCTCATTAGGTAGCAAGCCGAGATGGCCCAGTGGTAAGACCGCGTGAATCTTAACCGATGATCGTGGGTTCAAACCCGGGCAAGCACCACTGAATTTTCATGTGCTTAATTTGTGATTATAATTCATCTCGTGCTTTACGGTGAAGGAAAACATCGTGATGAAACCTGCATGTGTCTAATTTCACTGAAATTCGGCCACATGTGTATTCCACCAACCCGCATTGGAGCAGCGTGGTGGAATAAGCTCCAAACCTTCTCCTCAAAAGAGGAGAGGAGGCCTTTAGCCCAGCAGTGGGACATTTACAGGCTGTTACGGTTACGGTAAATATCTCATTGTTGCAGACACTCTCTGACTGAATATTTGGGCTGCATTCTTCACTTTCATTTTAGGAATTTTGTCTTTATAACATGACTTTCAGTCAGTTTATTCAATAATCTTACGTCGTCTTTTCCTGGATCAGCATCCAGTAGCATTTTCAAATGTTCCCATTTGGCAATTTTGACTACCCCATTCTGAAAAAATCTTAAATCCTTTGTAAGGAGATTATTCCTTAAACCTTTAGGGAGGTGCGGAGGGTCAAATATAGGGAATATTTTATTTTCATTATATTCAAATCCTAAACTTTTGTATTCCTTCCCTTCTGCTAAATATTTTCTTTTTGTGTCGCTTATGGGGAGTTTACACGGGTCGATTTTCGCCGTGCGGCGAGTCGCTTCACTAATTGCCTCACCAAGCCGCATCGCTAGCCCATTTACACTGGTTACTAAAATCGCATGCGGCTCTGTCATTTTCATCGAAAATGTTGAGCAGAATAGCCGTTTGTGCCGGAATTGAAATAATTAATTATTCTATTATTCAACAATTGCTTAAAGAACAAAGAGTGAAGAAAAAACAAAAGGAAAGAAGAAAACGTAATGTTTGGGTACGTGGATGGATTTCTCGACGTAAGGACTTGGGTGCTTCGGATACTTTATTGGTTGAGTGGAGTTTAGAAGATCCTGATTATTTTAAAAAACGATTAAGAATGACTACTGATCAGTTTAATACTTTACTGCATAAGGTTACTCCGCTTATACAAAAATGCGATACCAATATGCGAGTAGCACTTTCTCCGAAAATTAAATTAGAAATAACCCTGAAGTTCTTGGCTACCGGTGATAACTATTCCAGTCTTGCAGAGTCATTTAGAGTTCCAGAATGCACAATTTCCTTGTTTTTGAAGGATGTTTTGGATGCTATATACAATGTTTTACAGGAGTTCATTATGGTAAGTGAAACTAGTAATTAATTATGAACGATTTATTTATAAATTTTCAATTGTGTTTTCATCTAAGGATGACCTAACAGCTTGAGATAGAATATCGTCGTTCACTCCGTACTGTTGCCCAGTATTTTCTTGTGTAAGGAAACAGCTGGCAAAATAGTCTTCTTCGTAATCGAGCCTTCTAGAAGTGGAAGCTTCGGGAGTCGAAGTTTCACGCTGGTTTTGAAAAGCTTGGATTCGGGAAGTAGTAGCTTCGGCTTCGGGAGTCGAAGTATAGCGTGTATAGTCTGAGAGTGAACTCGTAGGTCTAGCAATTGGAAAATATTGTGTATTTAAGGCTTTCAGTCTTTCTTGTGACAAATAATTATTGATGAAATTTTGACAAACAATAGCATTTCTTAATGGCAAACTACGTAATTGGCTTGCCACATGTACTCCGAATGTATCAAATTCATCTTGACGGATAGTTTGAGCCAAAGTTTCTAATCTATTGACTGCTTGTAAAACAGGTGGGTCCATTTTAGGTGCGTCCATTAGAGCACGCCCCGCCTTTTTCTTTGGAGACATTTTTTTTTTCTTTTGTAAGGGCGCAATATTATCTTCTTGTTCCAATTCATCAAAATATGAAGACGCGTCGCTGTTTGTGTTCACGGCTGAATCTTTTCCCTGTAACCATACACTAATATAAGTTTATTTCTTTTAGGTTCCATCCACCACAGATCAATGGAAGAAAATACAAAAGGATTTTTTTGATCGCTGGCAATTTCCTTTTCGCTGTGGGGCTATTGACGGGAAACACGTATTAATCGAAAATCCACCAAACGGAGCATCAGACTATTATAATTACAAAGGCACTTATAGTGTGGTGTTGTTTGCTATAGTGGATGCACATTACCGTTTTATATATATAGATTTCGGAACTAATGGACGCATGAATGATTCGCATATTTGGAAAAAAACAAAGTTCTATAGTGCTCTTGAAAGAAATAATTTAAAACTACCTAATAAGGCAGTTTTCGTTGGTGATGATGCTTTCCCTTTGGCAACCTATTTAATGAAACCGTATTCAAGACATGAAGGTTTAGAACACAAACAAAAAATCTTTAATTACAGACTATCAAGAGCACGCCGAATCGTAGAGAATGCCTTTGGCATTATGGCTTCACGATTCAGAGTATACAGAAAACCTATATCTGTTTCATTGGATAAAACTGATTCTATTATTAAAGCGACCTGTGCGCTGCATAACTGGCTTCGGACTAATCTCATATACATGAATACTCCCGAATTAATAGACAGAGAAGACTTCAGTTCAGGGACAATCAGAAACGGAAGTTGGAGAAACATTCCTACGGCAGGAGTGGACGAATTAATGACACCGCTATCTTCTAACAACTATTCACGAAATGCAAAAGATCTGCGCGATAGATATGCTGACTATTTTGTCGGACCAGGAAAAGTTTCATGGCAAGATAGAATGATTGCGTAAATATTGTATGTTTATTTAAGTAATATTATAAAAATGGCTCTGTTCACGATTTACCTATTATAATTTATAATATGCGAACAAGAATAACTATTTAATAAATAATAATAAGACTTACCATGTTATCTTTACTGTTTCTTCCTTCTATCACTGGCTTTAAAAAGAGGTCAGCTACAGAAAACCAAATTAATTGAGGTCTGTATATATCATACTTTCCCGCGCCACTCTTCTTTGACTTTGCTACCTTGCTGGCCTCTCTATTATACGTGGTTCGTATATTTTTTATTTTCAATTAAAGCTCTTCAACTGTTATGGATAAACGCATTTCTTGAATAATAGATTTAAGAGCCGCTAAACGTACATTATTGTTCCTGTAATCTTGTTCTCTTGGGTTCCATAAGCATGGATGCATTTCATAGCATTCCAAAAACTGTATGGTGTTATTTTTATTCATGGTTGTTACGATACATGTACACAGAAACGCTGTAGTAAATAAATACACGTGCGTGCGCGAAACACCTTCATGCGGCGGGCGATCGCCTGCAACTGATCGTTTACACGGTCGATTTTAGTCACCAGTCGCATGCGGCCGGTTGCCGCGCGGCGAAAGTCGGATACTACCCAACTTTGGGGCTTGCGGCTTTAGTCGCTTGCAATTTAGCCGAATTGCCATTTAGATGGTCGATTTACGCCGCGCGGCAAAAATCGTGCGGCTTTAGTCACCCGTGTAAACCCCCTTTAAATAAAAGATATCACAGTATTTCGCACATATGTTTTCGATTGATACCTGTTCTTCCCCCTTTAGATATTCGTGTAATTTTAAAATAGAAAATAATTCTTTTATGCGTTCCGAATTCTTATTCGATTTTCCAAACATACATATATTATACTCACTCGCACTATAAATATTAAGGCTTACGTCACCCAAACAAAAATCTCTGTCGGTTGTATTTATTATTCGAATCGGTATTTTCCCTCTAATTGGACTTACTAACATACTGGCTAAGTAAACACCTTCCGATAACTCTTTCGAACATACCACACAATCATCTTTCATATCAGTATTTATAAAATGTATAGATTCCGATCGCGACGGAATATACAAAACCTCATTATTAATATTACTAAAAGTAGGTAAATAAATTCGATCATTATTTGAATTAATCAATGAAAAATAATTGTTTTCATAATCAATTATCGCCGCATACTTTTTGCAAAAGTCATCGCCAATTATAGCAGGAACTTTAGTAGGTAGAGTATCAAATACAAAGAATTTATGTTTAATAGATCCTTGGGGCACTTCCAAATTAAGAAAGACATATCCGATTGCTTCAACACTACCTCCAATTCCGCTAAACTCAAATTTCTCTTTATGGAATGGAATGTTATAAGTATAAACAAGTTTCGATTCTAGCGCGGAAATTGATGCGCCGGTGTCAATTAAACAATGTGAAGTAAAACAATTGTTAAAAGTAAATTGAAATAAACGCGAATGATTATTACATGAAAATATATGACCTTTACTCACGAAAAAACTGATTATTATTATCAACAGATGGGGTGGGTTGGGACTGTGAATTATTTCGATCGATGATGTTTACATAACCTTGATTTTGCCCAACGCTTAAGCTATTGTTTCCATTTTTCATACCTCTATTCTGGTACGGGCGGGAATTACCACGCCATGATCTACCTCGCTGAGTGCCACGCCATGATCTACCTCGCTGAGTGCCACGCCACGTTGGCTGTTGGCCTCTGCTCATACCACCGCCGTGCTGCGGGTGGGCACGGTACCCTCGATATTGATCACCTCGGTAATTATAACGTCCCCTGGAATTTCGAAAACAGGAAACTTTTTTATTTATGGTCATCAAATTGGAATTAAAAGTGGATGGCAACTCCTCATCTAATGCAGATTGAATAGCGTCTTTTAAAGATGTAAAGTTACGCGCTGTAATTATAGTCCCGGTTCTACGATTTCGCAGTCCATCAGCAAATCGTTTGATTGCTTGCTTTTCATTTAAGGGCTTAAGCACCTTATAAGTCTCTGGGTCGTTATCTGCCTGTGAAATAGTTAAGTCAACAAACATTTCAGTGATTTGCTTACCGTATTCTTCGATGGTCAACTCATTCTGCTTAAAATTCAGCAACCGTGTTTGGATGGCCGTAGCAGATTTTTTCGGCAAAAGCTCTTTTTTCATATCATGAATTAAGTCTGAAATACTAGAATAGCTTGGATGTAATTTAAGTTTTGCTGATTGCGATAAACGATTTTTAATACAAAATTTATTGATTGGGGCTTAGAATCGGCAGTAAGGGTGGTTTCATAATATTCAACGGAATCTATTAACTGTTTAGTTACAGATACGTCGTCATTCATAACCGGTAACAAACTCAGAGCAACTTTTAAATCAAATCTTTCCATGTTTATAGTTTCTATAGTCTGACCTGAATTAATAATAAATTCTTTCGAATCGGATGGCGTTGAAGAGTATCTAACAATATCTTTATACAATGAAAGAAATTGTTGTGAATAATCGACAATCAACTCACTATCGCTAGCACTAATATTACCACAATTTACTTCTTTTTGCAAATAAGAATTTAATGTTAAATATTGGCTATACAAACTATTTGCTTCGCTTAACTTAACAATGTAAATGTTACCCTTTCTACGCTCAGGACCAATTTTCCTTAAGTATTCTTTAATCAATTTTAACTCTTGGCACAATATTTTTAAATCATCTGCCATATCAAAATATAAAAATTATACATATTACTAAAATTCATTATTACTAATTACGTATTTTGAAGTTATACAAAAATAATATGAATACTTTAACACTAATTATCTAGTTACTACAAATATATTGCTACATAATATGTATTATTATAATTATATAAAACTATCAAAGTCCGTCTCTGCGTTGCATCCCTTATATAGGCATGTTCTGCATTCTGGAGTCACGTTACTCGCGCACTGTTTGGACAAATCACAAATTTTTTTTTCTTGAATATTAACAATTTTTAGACGCGGCTCCAATCCAAAATCACTTCAATTTATGTTTCTTGTTCAGCAACAGCTGGAGAACCGTGTAGGGTAGCCCGTTGACGTCTGAACGATCCACGAAGTACATATTGATGTATACCCTGCTGGACCCAGCGATGATGCATTTTTCGGTATACTCTCCATACAGCGTAGATAATAAACAGACTCATCAACAGTAATATTATAAGTAAAAGAATGTTTGTGGTGGACGCATGGAATTTCAATTCTTTTATATATGCATTATTTTCGGCAGCTACAGAATTTTGGTTTATAAAAATGTCCTCCTTTTCTACTTTCGAATTACACATATTTTAAACTACAGTGACCATTATTAAGTTTGAACTTTGGCGAGTTTGAAATTACACGTGTCGGTAATTTAAATTAAAGCAACTCGCGTTACCGATGCGCATACTACATCCTGGCAGGGTCGCCATATAAGGACGAGGGAAATGAAACGCTCGAATGTTGATATAAGACTACTCTATTACTTACTCGTATCGTTACTGGTGTGGGTTTTATATTATGATGGCACTAAACATGTGTATATCTAGATAGATACCACGCGGCGTTATGTTCAAATTTCTTGTTATTCCAATGGAATTTCAGTTGCTTTCTTTGTATAGGTGCAAGGCGCCTTACAGCTAGCCGTGGCTGGTTTGAGCGTGTATTTATATTTGACGGCGATGGTGAGGCTGCTACTATTGCTGGCGATGACTCTGGTGTTTCAGGCACTATTCGGTTAAATCTAGGCTTTTTATTTCGAATAACATTTACAATGGCAGTTGGTAAAGGAGGTATGACCGAGTGAAGAGAATCTTGAGTTGAAGAATCCAAAGAAATACTTTCAGACTCTGGTTTCATTGATACTGTAGGGCAGGAAGTGAGGTTGTTTTCATCGTCAGAAAGTATGTGAAGATTTTCAAGAGAAGAAGGAAGCGAAGGAGCAGATGAAGATTCAGTACTATCGCGTTTTTGAAGATTAAAATTCTCGACTTCACTACTAGAATCCGAACTTTCTTCATCATTTGATGACTGACTGTGTTTTGGCACCAATGTGAGTATTTTGCTAGCTCTTGAAAGCATATGGACCTACAATAAAATAAACCATGCATAAAATAAGCCATGCATAGCCATATGAACAGTTATTCAGCTTGGCAGTGTGCACATACAGATACATGACGATTTTGTAAAAGTTGTTAGTAAAGCTAGCAGTGTGTACCATGAGATACATATCAAATATATATAGAATTGTTAGTTTATTGGCAATGTGCACGAGGAGATACATTCATTAAAAAAGTCACATGAAGCATCAACCAGACAATTAAAGAATGTCCAAAGTAATTATTTTAGTGCTAAATATATCTATAATTAATAACTTAACACATCCACTCATTCAATACATAAAAACAAGAAAAAATCATAACTTTTCTTACCTTTTTGCGAGGCAACATGTCGGAACTTGAACTAAAGTGAAGTTTGACAGCTCATCAGTCTTACCAACACAAAAAACTTAAGTTGCGTTCCGAAACTAAGAAATGGCCTAAATATTCTTAAAAAAATATCATGGTTTCGCTTAAAAATAATAACACTAGATTTTTTTTTAATTCTGGTGTATCTCTACAGATACACTAACAAGAAAAGGGTTAAGGTTATTTTGTTGTTTTTGTTAACCTTAATATCTCCGCCAGTTGTTGTCCAATTTCGTCGTGAAAAGTGCCTGCAGATAGGTCTTTTTCCGCTCTTCTCGGATATTTAACAATCTTTGATGAGACACACACTTCCTAGGAGCTATTTATTTGGGAGTTTGATGCCTTCTCCCTCAGGAACTGTTTGTAATAGAGCGCCACCAACACTTATTCTGGTGAATCGAACATGTTTTTATCGTGATCGGTCCGGTTTTCGAATTTTAACGAATTTTTATCCCGGAGCCGATGTCCTTAAGTCGATGTCTATACATCGACTTAAGGACATCGGCTCCGGGATAAAAATTGTGTGTACTGTGTGTATGTGGCGAGTACTGTGTGTTTTTCGGTTTTATTTAGGTAGGTATGCCAGACCCCATCCTGGCAAGTACCTCCTTGAGGTCTCCAGTATGTCCTCTTTTATGCTCTCAAGGGAGAGCCGGCTGGATCTCTGCGTTTGTGGCTGGGTTGCAGACTTCGGTTTTTTTGAGTGTGCTGCTTTCGCTTCGCTAATGGACATAACTGACATGGCCCTAGCTTCGCGTATGTTCCTACTCCCTCCATAGCTCGTCGATTTAATATTCTTCGACATGCTGCTCTTAACCTTACCTATTTGTCAGTCACTACTTTATAGACTTTGGTAGTGTAAAATGCTACCTGAGTCAAAAAGTCAAAAAAGTAAACTAAGTTTAAAGAACTATAAATTTTTGATTTTATTTAGGTACTGTAAAGAGGTACCTACCTATGTCTTTTATTTCGGCAATTTAAAAAGATTAACTATGTAGTGTAAAAGCTACCTTAACTCAATTTTTTTTAATATTTATAGTTTTTAAAATACGGAATAGAATATATTAATTTTATGTCTATTGTTTAAGGTCTGGGTTTGTAAAGGTGCCTCTGAGTCCGTAATTTTCTATATACGGGGTATGTACAGGTACCCCGGTGTTTACTTACTTATAACAAATATACAATTCCTAAAATTGTTTTGCTTTCAATACAACTGAAATCTCCGATAATCCACCTTCATTTGGGATCAGAGGGATGTCGGGTTACGATCACAAAAATTTTTGATCAATCACTCACATCAATGGTCATCAGAGGTCATTTTTTTTTGGTTTATCACCAATATCTTTTGATCGGCGCAGCCGATCAGGTCGAGAGAGGCCCCGAGATACCAATGAAAAACCGGCACAGTCAGATTTACGGTTCACTGAATTTAATCGTAAAAACCGATAATTTTAACGAAAACTTTAAATAAAAACAGACAGAACCGGTGGCTATCACTTTAGTAATGCTTTTGTTGAATTTAGGATCAAGATATAAAAAAAAAACTATTAATTTTAACCAAAGCCAAAGTTTCCTGGAAACTCGCAGGAGGTCTGGTTCCCCGAGATTCCTTTGTTGGCAGAAACTGTGTGCTGCGCAACATAACTGTTAAAATAAAACAAAATAAATACTAACCAATAATTTATTAGTGTAATTTATAAACATATTTTATTGCTCATATTAATTATATGAAAACATCTTGATGTGCTATTTTAATTTTTCTTCGCTTAGACTATTCCATGAGCCAGTCTGTAAAATTTCCTTTATAGCCATCTGTGCTGAACATGACTTTTAAGTTTCGCCAGTGGCTTTCTATTCTCTGCGTGTGTGTCCCATCTGGTGCCACAAATTTTTTTTTGGTCGCTGTGGTTTACTTTTTAATGGATATGTCTATATTGAGGTAGGCAATCTTACGCTCTCCAAAAATCGGTATGGATTTCAGTGCCTACCACAACATGTTTTTGAATAAGTGACATCAACATTTCTGCAGATTTCTATCATTATTGGGACACACTTCTAATCTTAAATTATCTCTGCCATTTTTAATCATGCCCAGCACCCAGTGGCCTTTAATATGTCTACCTCTATTATATTTTCTTTTTCCAAATTTAGATTCATCTATTTGTACATTTTTTTCTGGCCAAGAGAAGATGCCAAGCTGCCCAACCCTTAAGCAGGAGCTTAAAGTCATAGGTCTCCTATGATACATGCACATTTTATCAGTATTAAGGAGCATATGCTCTTCAGCAAATGCAATGCACTGAGCTGGGGTGTTGAGCCGGGTTAGGATTTTATACATAATCCATTGTCACCTAAAACAAGCAAAAATGTTTGTAAGGTTAAGCCTTACTATATGCGTGTTCGATGTCCGTAGGGTTGGAAGTCATAAACAAGAAAATATCAAAATGTGAACCGAATTTACTTCCGTGGAAGATGGTCAAATACACATGTTAATTCGAACCGGGGAGAGAAGTGACTGGTGAGTCGCGCCGAGCGTCGATTGGTTACTGCTTCAGGTACTCTAACGAACTGTACGTTTCTTTGACTTAGTCATTGACTTAGTCATCTCCAGTATTCTACCGTCCAGCATGATTCTCGTGCATCTGGCAACCACCACGACTGGGTCTCCTGCAGAAGTGAGAAATTTGAGTTGTGAGTCTTCTCGCTCTTCCGCTTCAACCAGGCCCACGAAACCTCCCACAGTGCTGTAAGCGGCCATGTACCACCCCGACATTCTCCCTTTGATGACTTGGGATGTGTCGTTGTTATGGCCGCTTCGGCTTCATTGAGTTCCACCTCCAGCAGCTTTTCGTTGCCTCGCTGGTAGGTCTGCATGATCTTTTTGCAGGTGGCTAAGTGAATCTCTCGGGTCGCTGACACTATAGCCTGGAACTCTAGAAATGCATTCACTGCGTGGTCTCGCAGGTTTGACGCCGTTCGTCGCTTTGGTGGTATGACTTGTCCCCAGTCGCCCCTCGTCGAACCGGTTCGAGACGTTTTGGGTTTTCCTTTGTCTTCTGACCTTAGGAATTCCCTCATCACCGTCGCCTGTCGGTCCGCGGAGGCCGACGATACTGGGGCAAGTTGGAGCGATTTGGACTCCTTGTTTCTCGAGGAGACCAAATCTCGGATCATTCTAGACAGAGCCATTTGTGGTTTTCTGGGGCTAGGCTCCCCACGGGTCTGTGAGGATTGAGCAGTTCGCCGCGTCGCCATTTTTATTTGCAGACGTTCAGATCCACTTAGAGGGGGTTCCATGCTAGTCGGCGCCGCAGAGGGGAAAGGTGTTTTGGCCTCTGGTTTAAAACCTAGGTCTTCACACCTGTCTTCGTATACAATGACCTCGTGTGCTTTTCAGGCCATCAGGCACCCGTAGCGATCTGCTACGTCACCTTTTTCAGCGCCGACTTTCATGGCATCCACACTTATCGGGCGTGGCGTGCCGTAACTGTCCTCCTCGTCGAGTTTCCGCCTGTGTCGCCCGGCATTTGCATGGTAAGCGCATCGATAGTAGCGCGCTTGATGCTCACTTGTAAAGTGCTCCCTTTTATCAGCAAGGCTAGTCCAGGCGACACCGTCACGCGGTCCGAGCCGTCTGGGCGGCAGAAGCTGATGCCCATCCTTTCCTTTTCGTCACTCATGAAGAGAGCCACACCTTTTACCGCAATACCCGGAACGCCGCGTCCTCCGCGGCGTAGTTCGTGGGCTGCAAGGGAATGGTGGGCTGGTTTCTCCTCATGAGCGGTCCCCGCAAGGTGTTGGGGAGAGCCTGTAGCCACTGTCTCAGGGTGGTTTGATTTTGCCCGGTGTGTTGTGTGTGCATGTGTGAAGTTGTTTGTGGTATGTGTGGGATTGTGGTGGTGTTTTGTTGTGATTGTTGGTTTGCATCTGTTGCGGATGGTATCGCAGTCGAGCTGTTCCTTTTGGCGGCCGCTTGGATGGTTTTTCTTGCGAATGCGAGGATAGGTGCTCCTTATTCCTCCCTTTCCATGATGGTGTGGAGCGTAGACTGGTCCAGAGTGACGCTGATTTGGGTTTCTGTGAACTGAAGAAGTAAGTGAGCTTGAAGCGGTGAAGGTACGCCGCGAATCCCCGGGACCGGTCAGCAGCTGGGTGTCGGTGGGTGTTAGTGCCATCGTTCTAACCATTTTGCTTGCGACCTTAACGTCTGGTAACAATACCCTGGTTACTGATTCTGTCTCCGAGGAGTCGTAACGCGCCTGCCACCTCGCGATGGTCTCTTCTCGTATTCTGACATACGATATTGGGACTCTATCGTAGTCGGGCGCCGTTTTTTTGGTGAGAGCCGCTTTTTTGGCTAGCTCGTCCGCTCTTTCATTGCCCGGTGTACCTACGTGGGCCCTGAGCCAAAAGAATGCACAATCCTGCCCTCCTCTTCAATTTCTCGTATACACTCCTTCATCTCTAAGGCCAGTTGACACCCCGGTCACATTTCGCACCCATGTGCCCCCGCTCGAGGCACCTGAAGCAGTGCAGTGGTCTGGGGTCGATCAGCATCATTCGTGCCGATACCCACCCGACCCTTATGCGGCCTGCCTCGACGACCTTCTTCGCGGCCGGTACAGGGCAGCTCAGCCAAAGCGAGCCAGAGCCACTCGAGCCCCGAGCGATGACTCCGGACTTTATCGCTCCGGCCGAGCACTCTCCCTGCTCCGCGACCGCCGCCACGGCTTCCTCCGCCGTCACAGAGTAATCCAGGTCTAACAGCCTCAACTCCACGCACTTCGTGGGTCGATGGACCTGTACGATCTCCGGGCTTAGTACCTCGAGGCGAGCGTTCAGCATCGTGCTGAGTTCAGCACGCGCGCAGCGCCTCCTCCATTATACACTTGAGGTTCGCCTCCGTCGCCGCCGCTGGCTGCTTGCGCATTTCCGCGACTTCCCGGCGCAACTCAGCCAGTTGGCCGGAAAGTTGCGCGTTAGCCGCCTCCAAACGCGCCACCTCCTCCGTCACTGTCAGCTTTTCAGCTTCTCCCGGGAGCGCTCGAGGCCGACATACTGGCCCGTCGTGGGCGGTCGGCCACGCCCCCTTTTTGGGGAAGGCTTCAACCATTTGCCGACGGCCGACTCCGAGTCTCCGCTTTGCGCGTCGCTCTCGGAGCCCGAGCAGCTCTCCCCAGGACGGAGCCGCTTTTCCACTTTTCGCCGAAGTCCGGCAGTCTCTCGACGAGCCCGTCACCATGCTGGTGACCGACGAGTCCGACTCTGAGAGCCGTTCCAGCCGGACCACCAACTTTTTTTTTGCGCCAAGGTCGTAGGTTTCTGCGCGCGCCATCGGGGCTCCCGCCTCCACCGCCATTTCGTCACTTTCCTTTCGATCGCCTGTAGTCGGTATGTTAGTTTTATTTATTTTCTTGTTCATGTTTGATCCCACGAGTATGGGGGAAATAAAAAAGTCCACCAAGGCAGTGCCCCCAGTACATTGGTAACCCTATATACACCGTGAGGTCGAGTGGTATCACGGGATCTAATACTAATGTTTTTTAAACTTAACCGGCCCGGCCGGTTAAGGCGAGACTCTCGGTCCCACAACACCCGGATGGGGAAACGAGTTTGAGAGGCGGTGACTTTTTACGGTCTGTCCACCCAGCATCGATACCGACACTGAGCGAACCCGCCATTCGAACCTCTTTTCTCCGGCAGCCCAAAAAGACCCCGGAGACCTGGCAACTACTGTCGCCGAAACCATCGCGAGACCTCAGAGTCCGTAGGCCCGCCCATAAAATAAAAGAAAAACAAAAAACAAAGCAAAACAAAATAAAACGAGAACAGAATAAAACAATAACAACATTAAACAGAATAAACCAAAAGAAAAGAAAAAGAAAACAAAACGAAACAGAAACAAAATAAAAGAAAAGGAAGAAAGCAAACGAAGACACTTTGTTCTTCCCACCTACTACTTGCCACGAAGCCGCTCGCACAGTCCACTCTGCTGATCAGAGAAGTACCCGGAACGGCCCGTGGCACTACCGTCGCGTCAGTCTCAGCCGCGGTCGACAGGCACTCCGAGAAAACGTCGAATTGCTTGTCGACCCCGTTGCCCAGGGTGCACCACGTGGAGGTGACTGACATGCACCCCGATCTGATTGTTGCCTTATGTTTTTCACGAACTCTTTTAATGACACAATTAACTTATTGACTTTACCAATGTCTAAACCAGGGCTCTGTACTTTTTTATTAACTACATTAAATCTCCAAAATTTCTTCCCAAAAAACAATCACAATTGCAGTTTCTAGTTTCGCCAGTTTATTAAATAAATTTCGTGCCTCTTCGGAAATCAACCTTTTTATCGTCATTTTCGCCGAAACTATTGAGAATTATCTGTTTACCCATAATCTCAATTATTTCCTCATATACTGTTTTTGATAAATATGATATTACAGGTTTTGGTCGCAGCTCTGGTTGTTTAATATGTTCACGTATGAACTCGAACTCTGATGGGTCGAATTCTGCCAATAGCTCTAGAGCACCCATAAAATTACCATTATGTGGAGAACCAAATACTTCCTCGGAACCGGAACCTCGGTGCTAAGCCTCTTATACTCAAAAATTTTATCACTGCAATAACCCGTTTTAGGACCTTGTGATAATATTCCGTTTCTTTATATAATTGCTCCTGAAGCTGCTTGTCTAAAACAGACTTATTTTCTTTTCGTGTCAACCACACTAACATTGAATTCTTATGTTCATTAGAATTTTCGTGATTTATAAACAAATTCCTATGTGTTTCCAATCAGAAAATCCGATTGTGTATTGAGAAGGAGTTTTATAAAAAAGTTTGCAAGTCAAACAAAAAACAGTACCAACCCTTTTTGAATAACATAACCAAGATTTTTTCAGTAATTGGCCATTTTTCATTTTTCTAGTGAAATACCTATTTGAAAAAGATCTGTTTTGTTCTTTATATTTCTTCATTGAAGCTGAATATTTATTCTTCGGATCTTTATTTTGAAAGTCAGCCATTTCATTTAAGTTTTCGCTTAAGAACACGGCAGTAAACACATTATAATTGTTTGTTTTTGAATCTTGAACTTGCGTACACTTATTTTTGTAGTGCCCAATCTGTTTACAGCGATAACACTTGATGACTTTGTTTTTGCTATTACTGACATTTGACGCTACGCCATCTTTGAACGAATTTACAGTTTTATTGAACGACTTCGATTTTTGAATGACACGCTGGCGTCCTTTAGTATATAACTCTGTTTCCGTCGAATCTTCATTTCCTTTCATGTCTAATAATTTTGATTTTACAACATCCACCGTAATGGCGATCCCTGAATGCTCGATGGCCATTAGCATTGGAAAATATTTTTCGGGCAAACCCGCCAACATTAGACAACCAATCCATTCATCGTTCACCAAAAAACCAGTTCTTGATAATTTCTGCCCCGTTTCAATAATTTGAGTAATGTAATGTCATATAATCTGAAGTTTCGAGATTTTTTTTTTTTAAATGTACAGTCTAAGATGGAGCGCGCTTGCCTAGAAGGTGCCTATTCACTCTGGACTTGAAGGTACCCATATTGTAGGTGGTGGGGAAACGGAGGTCGGGAGGGTATTCCAGAAACGAGGAAGCAAATCGTTTCGTACGTGTCTTAAATACGTCAACGTCAACCTCTTACGGGTGCAGATCCTTTCGATGCCTCGCAGTTCTTTGGTAAACAGGTGACGGGGGAACCAAATCAAATAGATCCCGAGCACACTCGCCGAAATATATCTTGTAGAATACCGACAGACAGGCAACCTTACGACGATGTTCTAAGGTCTGGAGTTTTGTAACCAGTGTCTGGTCGCCAATGAGTCTTCTAGCACGACGATCCACTGAATCCAAAGTATCAAGCTGGTACTTAGCAGAGCCGTCCCATAAATGGCTGTATTCCATGCACGATCTGTGGCCTTAGCCAAGTTGACATTCTACAATCGTAATCGCTAATAGAAAACTAATCAAATGTATGGGCATGACGTCATCTCAACGTTAAGTCACGTGGTCAAAACAAACAAATAGAAAAGTCGTAGACAAGTTGACAATCGTTCAAAGTGATAGAATGGAATGTAATCGTTTCTACAACGATAATCGCTAACTCCATATGGTAGCCAAGTTACAGTTTTGACAAGCGCTGACGAATGTTATCGAAGTTTATGAACGATAACTAAGCGATCTCGGAGACTCAAGAGTTAACGCTAAAAAAATGGCGTCTTATATGATGACCGAGAAATGTTTTGTTTATTAAAAATATTTTTGGACTAATATTACCTTTTAAAATGCATACTTTAAATATGTTGTGGTGTGCTCATAATGAAGAAGTGTGGCTTAGGCGCCGAAAAAGAGACATTCATCGTCAGTGCATGGAGACAATACGCGAAATGCCGGCAACTTTATTTGTGCAGCAATTTCGGCTAGACAAATTAACTTTTGAAGCCCTTTGTCATGAACTCCGACACAAGATTTTGTTAAAAGGATCAAAAGAAATTCCCCTAAAAGTTAAGGTAAGTGCTTAAAATATTTATTTATTTTTTAAGTACCATCAGCAGTCACTACACTTAAACATGTAATATTAATAAACACACATTCAGAGTTAACATAAAGTGTGCAACTCTTCAAGAAGGCCACAACATGTATTTTAATATTTTCATCATCATCATCTGAGGCGTTACAGCCGCGGGTGGGCCTTAGCCTGGTCCAGTAAATCTCTCCTGTCCGATCTATTTGTGGCTTTCGTTCTCCAACTTGTATTTTAATATTTTACACTACTAAAATACTAAAAATTGCTGAATACATTTCTATAATATAATATAGTATAATTTCATTTCCTAAATGTTTGTGGTTTTGTAGGTGTTGTGCATCCTGTGGTTAGGAAACTAAGTGAGTTTCCTGGCCACAGGATCCTATCAGTGAATTGTTGGTGTCACTCAGCATCTTGCTTAACGGACAGCTAGTTGGTGCATTAGACAAGTTGTTAATGCTTTGAACCACTCTGCTGTCATTGAAAAATTGATAGTTTCCAAAAACAAGAATCTTTTCTTGTTTTTGAAAATCAAACAAATCAAACTTCATCAAAATAATGAGCAAGTATGTCTATTAGGTAGGTATTTATAATAGTAAAAAGATCTAATCTAAGGAGTTTACTTATGACTAACTAAATTTTAAACTAATTTTTCAGGTGCTGGATATCCGCAGCATCCTTTGGCTTATGACACCTATCCACAATGCAGTTCAAGGTTCTAGAGAAGACCGATACACTCAAATGCATATGCAAGCCCGTAACTGTATTGAGCGCTGTTTTGGATTACTCAAAGCACGGTGGAGATGTTTGCTTAGAGACAGGGTTTTGCACTATCATCCTTATGTAGCTAGCAACATTAAAATGGCATGTAGTGTGTTAAATAAAATAGCTTTGCAAGCTGGCTTGTCACCACCACAACCACTTCCTGCTGCACATGATAATGGGAATGATATAATCATGCAAGATCCCAAACTCACTATGTCTGTAGGTAGTCAAAGTGAACTAATCCAAGGAAGAGCCATGCTGAGTTGTTTATTGAATAGGATATAGTAAGATTATTTTAAGCTTTAATAAAATTTTATTTTACATTTCCTAATTGTAAATTGAACTTTTTATGTACTCTATATTTAATTTTTCTTATATAAATGTTAATAATAAGATATTGATTGTATTTTGAACAGGTCTAGTTAATTGTATTTTGAATGTAATTTACTAAGATATTAAATAAATAATAAAACAGATTTGTTATTACAACTAAATTTATTATTATTTTTCTTAAAATACTAACATTTATAATTTGGTGGTGGTGTGCACCATAGGTAAGAATGAAGATAAAAAAATGACAAAGGTAAAATTGTGTGTATTAAACATATTGTACACTGGTTCTTATATTAGATAGGCTAGTCTATTACATTATATATGAAGCTAATTGTACATAAATATTGCTTTCAATTATCACATTTAAAGTCTAAATTAAAATAGGGTTTGTTTAATACTACAACAAAAAGATCAATTATACTAATTAAAAGAATTAAATTAAAAAAAAAATGATATTGTAGGCAATTTGAAATGTTCATAGCCCACAGCTGAGACCGCTATTACTACATTAAACATTTTATGGAATAATATTTGTTGAAGGTAGTGATGATGGTCTCAACTGCGGTAAAATTTCTATCAATTTGTCTACAGTAAAAATAAAAATAAAAATAAAAATTGTTTATTTCTGTAACTTATACCTAGATACAACAGATACAGCTAGGGAGCTCCTTTTAAGTAATGGAATTAACTTGTGTTAGGAGTCCCCGCTCTTCCACAAACGGAAACAAGTACATTAAGGTAAAAACAATGAAAAAGTAACATTATTACAAATTAAGAATCGTTTAAAAAGGTAACATATAACTTCAACGTAGTTTTATTCATATAACGCGCGTGTATGTTTGCGAGTGTGTGTGTGTGTGTGTGTGTGTGTGTGTGTGTGTGTGTGTGTGTGTGTGTGTGTGTGTGTGTGTGTGTGTGTGTGTGTGTGTGTGTGTGTGTGTGTGTGTGTGTGTGTGTGTGTGTGTGTGTGTGTGTGTGTGTGTCTGATAGTCAGTTGTACTATTAGTTTTTAAATAATTATGTAATTATTTCCATTAATTTTTCAGTTTCATAGTAATCCAATTTTTTTAACCAGTCTTTTAACGTTTTTTTGCAATTATATGTGTTCATACCATAAATGTTCACTTTACGGTTTATTTTAGTGTATAGATAAGTAGCTTGTCTTCTATATTGTTTTCTAGTAAAACTACTTTTTGCAGGGGGAAATGTGCAGAGTAATTTAATATCCTTACGTCTTTTAGTTAATACTTTAGGGTCAAATTTAATGGACTTGTGTAATTTTACGATGGAGAGTAAGATATATAGTTTTCTCACTGACAGAAGGTTTCCATATTCGTAAAGTTCGGTAGTTGGGAATCTGTAGGACTTAAAGTACATCACCTTTAAAAGAGATCTTTGCACTCTTTCCAGTTCCAAAAATTTTGTTTTTGAAGTCCCACCCCAAATCGGAATACAATAGGATAAGACTGATTGTGCCAAGGCCATATATACTTTATTTAACAAGTCCTTATTAGCAACGTGTCGCAAGTTCTTAAAAACCCAGGTAAGTTTTCGCATTCTGTTAGACACTAAATTAAGTTGAGCATACCAGTTTAAATTTTGATCGACCATAATACCAAGATACTTTGTTTTATCTACCTTAGATATAAGCTGACATTTACAAGGTAGAGAAAGTTTATAATCACATTTATGTATCCTGATACTGTAGTCATCAATTGGTTGCGTCGAATTGCGTATAGAAAAACATATATAGTTTGTTTTTGTTGTGTTTAGCGTAAGAAAATTATCATTTAGCCATTCCGAAACTTGAATTAGCCCTAAGTTTGCGTGTTTGTAAACATCGTCCCTAGTATTGTCACAGAAAACTATTGCAGTGTCATCGGCGTAAGAGAAGACCTGACCTGAATCAATTTCTAATTTACAGAGGTCATTTAGATATATAAGAAAGAGGGTTGGACCCAAAACACTCCCCTGCGAGACGCCATAGGTGACATTTGCATCCTCACTAATATGTTGCCCAATTTTTACGCACTGTACGCGATCATTTAAGTAAGATCTTAAAAGATTAAGTGGAGTACCACGAATTCCAATTTGTTCTAACTTGTGTACAAGTATAGGAATAGAGACTGTGTCGAATGCTTTTTTTAAGTCAAGAAATACTGTTAAACACTTTTTACCTTGGTCAAGTTTATTAACAATTAGATCAGTAAGATCTGTAACTGCGTCTTCTGTAGATAAATGTTTTCTGAATCCAAATTGTGTCTTAGCCAATATGTTAAACTTGTTTAGGTAATTTACAATACGTTTGTTTATAAGTTTTTCAAGAATCTTAGCAATATCTTTTCTTGACACATTAAGTGAGGACTTCAGCTCTACAGGAGTATCTGCGGTAGACACATCTACTGGTATTTTACGTGGGAGACCATATGGAGGAGTTGCGCTGCTATGGAGACGTAGTGTTTTCCAAAATGTGTCCGTTGTGCAGTGTAATAACCCGTGTATCTGTGCTATTAGGATAGTGTTACAAGATAAATCGATTTTAGTGATGAGTGTATATATGCCTACGGAATCAGTTGCGAACCTTATGGATTTTACAGACGTACTAAGCTCGGTAAGTGCTATTATTGATAGTTACGAGGAAAACTGTGTATATATATTGGGGGACTACAATGCGCACCCTTCTGAGCGGTTTTATAACGAACTTACTCAGTTCTGCTCGGAACAAGAATGGACTTGTGTAGATACTGAAATATTAGGTTTACAGTCTAATACTTATACCTTTCTAAGTGAATCTCATGGATCTAAACGGTGGCTCGACCATTGCTTAACCACTAAAGCTGCTGTAGATTCCGTGAGCAATGTTTATGTATTGCATGATGTGTTGTGGTCTGACCATTTCCCTCTGGTCGTAGAATGTAATTTAAATGTGCTACTACCAAAGAAACTTTGTTTAAGCAGGTCTTCTCTAAATGACATTCGTTGGGGAGAAAGAAGTCAAGAACAGATAGATATATACCAGAGGGAATGTCACGAAAGGTTAAGAAACATTGACTTCCCACATGAGCTTCGTGATTGCGGTGACTATAGTTGTAATAATTCAGAACATAGAAACACAATAACAAAGTTGTACAGTGACATTGTTCAAGCTATGATAGATGCTTCCGTGGTGGGTCGAAACAGTAGGTATCGTGTAAAGAAAATAAGAGTGATAGGTTGGAATAAACATGTAGCCGAGGCGCACAGGGAGGCAAGACAAAAATTTCAATTATGGCTGTGGTATGATAAACCAACCGCAGGATATGTTTATAGGGAAATGTGCGAGGCTAGAAGGATTTTTAAATCTCGTTTAAGGTGGTGTCACAACCATCAGGAGCAAATTAAAATGGATATTCTAGCTTCACATCATACGAAAAAGGATTTCCGCGGTTTCTGGAAGAATACTAACAAAATGAACAGCAAGCCTTCCCTCCCTGTGAGTATCGGTGGTGAGTGTAAGCCTGAAAAGATTCCTGATCTTTTCATGGACCACTTTCGCGTAAAATCACCACGGGGGCTTTCTCAGTCAGTGATCAATGTTGAGTCCAGCGTGGAAATGTGTATTAAGTTCAAATATAACAAAGTTGCACATATAATCAAACATATGACTAGAGGTAAATCCCCGGGCCATGATGGACTTAGCATTGAGCATCTTCAATACGCTGGGCCACATCTTCCCAGGGTTTTGTGTATGCTATACAGCTTTTGTTTGAGCCATAGTTTTTTGCCTGGCGAGATGATACGTACGATAGTTGTGCCTATTGTGAAAAACAAAACTGGCGACTTGGCTGATAAAAACAACTATAGACCTATTTCGTTGGCTACGGTCATCGCGAAAGTGTTTGACAGCGTGCTCAATATAGAATTAAATAAATTCATAAAACCGCATGATAATCAGTTTGGATTCCGACCTGGATTGTCTACGGAAAGTGCTATGCTTTGTGTTAAGCATGCTGTCACATACTATACTAGGCGTAAGACTCCAGTTTATGCATGTTTTCTTGACATGTCGAAGGCATTTGATCTGGTTTCGTACGACATCTTATGGCGTAAAATGAACGAGATTGGCATACCTTCGGAACTGACCAATATCTTTAAATTTTGGTATGGAAATCAGGTCAATAATGTCCGATGGGCAGGAGCATTGTCACGTCCATATGGGTTGGAGTGTGGGGTGAGGCAGGGAGGATTGAGCTCGCCAACACTCTTTAACCTTTATGTAAACGATTTAATCGCCGAGCTTAGCAGCACCAGGATCGGCTGTTACATAGACGGTATTTGTGTCAATAACATTAGCTATGCCGATGACATGGTGCTGTTGAGTGCGTCTATTTGTGGTCTTAGAAAACTGATGGCCAAATGTGAGGATTATGTGGGAGGTCATGGTCTTAACTATAATGCAAAGAAAAGTGTAGTGATGGTTTTTGAGGCCGGAGGTAAAGTGCCAAGTAGTGTACCACCTGTAATGCTCAATGGTACAGCACTGCAAAGGGTTTCCCAATTTAAATATCTTGGTCATATATTGACCTCAGACCTCAAAGACGACGCTGATATTGAAAGAGAACGGAGGGCGTTGTCACTGAGAGCGAACATGCTGGCTCGCAGGTTTGCGCGTTGTTCGGAGAGTGTCAAGGGCACGTTGTTCAGAGCATATTGTATGAATTTCTACACGTGCAACCTGTGGGCCAAGTATTCGCAAAAGTCGTACAACGCTATTCGTGTTCAATATAATAATGCTTTCAGGGTGCTGATGGGGCTGCCCCGATTTTGTAGCGCATCAGGGATGTTCGCGGAGGCGCACGTGGACTGTTTCTATACCACCATGCGTAAAAGATGTGGAGCCCTGGTGCGCAGAGTGCGGGGCAGTACCAACAGCATCGTGAAACTAATCGCGAGCAGGCTGGACTGCACATATGTGGGTCACTGCTGCGCTATTTCTAATGGAATGGCGCAGAGGTGACTCACATATCTTAGATTCATATTTTTTTAGGTTAAGTACTAACATAGACATTTAAGTTTTTTTTTTTTTTTTTGTATTACTAACAAAAATGAGTCAATGATACTCGAAATATTATTATTAATAGATGGTAGGACAGAAATTGGTCTGTAGTTACTAACTTCATCTCTATTTCCACTCTTGTACACAGGTGTAATAATTGATTTCTTCAGTGTAATTGGGAAAACTCCAGTCTTAAAACACAGATTTGCTAATTGAGTGAGAAAGGGTAGCAGAAAACTCCTGCATAATTTTATAAAGCTTGTAGGGATCCCATCCCAGCCATTTGCACTCGTAGAATTTGATTGCATCAGAATGTGCTCTACTTCAAAAGGATCTGAATCAAGTAAGACAAAAGAAGACACATAAGTTGTCACTGGTGAAAATTTGTAGCGTGAAACTTTATCGGTCGAAATGATTTTTTCTGCCAAATCTTTACCAATATTAGCAAAAAAAATGTTTACAAAATTTACAGAAAGTGTTGACGATGGTAGAATATCAAGTAAGTTAGTATTAGTAGTTTTACATTCTTTGAATTGTGTTATTTCATTGATTATAGGCCATAAAATTTTATTATTTTTACAAGATTTAGCTAACTTTTCTTTGTTATATTTACGTTTAACTTTTTTAATAAGAGAATTACAGAAATTTCTATATCTTCGATAAGTAATTTTTAATATTTCATTATTGGGATCTAATTTAAGTTTTCTTTGCATGTCATTTCTATTTTTAATACAGCGTAGTATGCCCTGTGTTATATAAGGTTTAATAGTTTGTTTGCTTCTAGAAATAGTAATAGTTTTAGTGTGCTCTGTAAGGGAGAAATATTTTTTTTTTATCAAGAGATCCGTATAAACATTTGGATCAGTGTAGAGAAAAAGTTCTGCCAGATTCTGTTCTTGTAGTAATTTACAAGCGTTGTCGTAATCGACTATTGTTTTAATTGCTTGATTTTTGTTTGATTGGGTTACACTATCAGATAAATTAAGTAAAATCATAAGATGATCCGTTATAGATGTGTTTAGAACAGCAACAGTTGCTATGGTTAACTTTTTGTTTATTTTTAACATAAAATGATCTAGACATGATTGATCCCTTGTAGGAAACATGTGCCCGAGCAGGATACCATGCATTATTAATGATGTAAGATATTTTTGTCGATTATTTCTCTCATAGGTTTGTGCAGTTTCTTTAGCGATTATATTTATATTAATGTCGCCCGTGATTATAATATTATGTCGTGATTTGATCGAATTCAAATGTGCTAGTAGCGAATTAATGAAGTCTTCTGCGTTTGTATTAGAGGGTGATCTATAGATGGCCAAAATTATGCTATTGTGTATCATTATTTCCAATCCAGACGCATGTATTAAGTTCATTTCCTTTACTTTCACTTTATGTTCATTTTTAATGTAAACCACGACACCATCATTTTGATTAAATAATTTATTAGTGAAATAGACAGTGTAATTAGATAATAATGGAATATTTTTATTTGAATTTAAACGACATTCTGTGAATATGATAACGTCAATATTAATTTTAAATTGTGAAAAAGTTATTTCAAAATCACTAAAATTGTTATATATGCTTCTTATATTCTGATGAATTATATTTAAACTCGATTTCTTAAAAATATTATTTTGTAAGTCTTCAATGGAACATTCAATGGACTTAGCGATTTCTGTATTATCTATGTCTTGTATAATTTGCAGAGACTTATCCATAATCATAGGTTAACTCAATATTACGTTGTAAATATATAAGGGATGCGTATTTACATTGGTACAACATTGCTTTATGAATTATTAAGTAATAAAGAAATAAAGGAACGTGAGTGTGTGTGCTTGGCAAGTGATTTGCATGAGAGTTTTGTGTGAACGTTATATGATACAAGAAAAATATTTTATACTTAAATCTAATTTTACAAACAAAAAACAACAAAAACAAAATAACAAAAGTGACTAAATTAAAACAGTAAAAACTATAGTTAGCAAAACAAGAAATGAGAAAATATAGTCAAGTTTTTTGCATCAAGTGATTGATCTGTGATTCATTATTAATACGAATAACAGGTGATGTCTCGTCCTTGCGCACATAAATTTTACCGAACGAAGTCCAACAGAACCTGTACTGTTTGGACGAGGAGAGATCTCTTGCCAAGAAGAACAGTCGAGCCGCTCTAGCCGTTAATTGTTTCGAAACGTAAATCGGGGTATTTTCCTCTGTCTTAAAGCCAAGATCTTTGGCCCGCAGTTTTTCTTTATTTTTAATATTAAAGTTTTTACAAGCTTTTAGAATATCTGTTTTAATAATTGTTGAGCTTGTTTCAATGATTATTGGTGTATTTTTATTTTTATCCTTTTTTCCCTGAACCCGATAAATGTCTTTAATATCAGAGTTTTCAATTTTGCATTTGATGCTTTCTGTTAGGTTTATTACCATATCCATTAAGTCCTGCCTAGTCTCATTATTAATTTTCGGAACATTTTTTATTTCGAGGCAAGTTTTCCTATTATTTCGCTGCATATCCTCGATCTTGTCCTCTAGTAAAGTAATACATTCCCGATCCTTTTTTGATTGTATCTCCAACAGATTTATTTTGTTCTGTAGTTCCTCATTTTTTTGGGTTAAGAATTCCATGGTTTTTTCAATGTTAATATTTGTCTGTTTAATGTCTTTTAGAGTAGATTTTATAGCTTGCAGTTCAGTATTTTGTGCAAATAAAAGAGACGATAATTCTTTTATATCATTTTTAAGTGAATCAAAAATACAATCCTCCTCTCTACGCCGCTTAACTCTCTGGCTTACGAAAGTAGGGGGTGTTTTATCTTCATAAGTTTTGGTGTCATTTAAGTTTGATTCAGAGAATGATTTATCCATTGCGATTACAAGTACTAGGAGACTATACGATATGAAGAGAATCTCATTCAAAATGTCACAGCACGATATTCTACGTATACTATACAAATAATACCAGGATTGTAGCAGTATGCATAATGTGACGTCAAAGCAAAAGCAAAGAATGCATAGGGTAAAACCGGAAGCAGTACTTGTACTTTTATACCCTTAGGTACCAGGGTCATATATAAGCGTAGAGGTAAGCAGAGTATCTTGAGAAGCAAAAACGCACAGAGATGGAATGTTGCGTTTTTAATTTTGTAGGCGCTGTAAGCCGGGTTAAAGTACCAGGGTATAATGAATCACAGGTACTCACACAGTTTTTGCAGCTATGTTGTATTTGGTTCCAATGCACTTCTGCGCTCCTTATTTTTAAACTTGATTTATTTTTGAGTTTTTAAATTAAATTTTTAGAAAAAAGATTCGTAAAGGTTTCTTGTCCACGTCTACTCTAGTCAGAGGTCCGGGGGGAAGAGTATTAAATAAATGACTTAAAATTTGATTATGGTTTTCTTCTATTTGAATTATTCTCGATTCCAATTGTAGCCTTTCATTTTTCCATTTGTTTCTTGGCTTTATTACTCCTCCACCAATGGAGTTTAACAAATCTTCTAATTCCCGCCACAGTCAGTCAGCTTTAATTCGCCCTTGAAGCCCTTGCTGGGGCCTCGTTATACCGCCATAACTAGAACAAGTTAAAATTATTTCAGAGAAAGAAAGGGTCTATTGATTAAGTAAAGAATCCAACACAATAATTGTATTGTTTTTTTCGTAAGTAGTAATATTAGTTCATGTCGCGTATCACGTCATTGTTTATGTTTCAAACTTTCAAGTGCCAGAGTATGATAAATTTTCAAATAACAAAGGAAGATATTTACGAAATAACTAATAATTTACGTACCTTTCCATGAATTCCAATAAAGCTGCAAATTGTTCTGGGCTTGGGATTTATATTCCATTCGATAAAAGTTATAACATAATTTAAGGTATCCTTAATTAGGATAATAACATAAAATTTCGAGTCACAGTAATGTTTAAATTTACATTTCGCAAGAAGAACATATACCCATCCTATTTCATTTACTTACTTTTTTAACACTTAAAACAAATATTCTTTGAACTTCAATTCAAACAAGAGTTCAACTCGCGTACAAAATACACAACTGCGACTTTGACGTTTGTAAGAACGCTCACCATAGACTAAAGTGTAGGTTTTTTCTAAGTACATTGTAGAATGAGCGTTCGACTCAGTCGTGTCAAATTGGCTACCAACTTATGTGTGGACCATGCGATTAAGGACAGAGTTGTGTGCATAATTAGAGTTTAGCTCAGGCGTGTGGAATAGTGCTGTGTGACGTGTGCGGCGATTAGGAACTCTTAAATACAAAACGCTCAATAAATCGTTGCAATCTATATCTCCGGTTATTATTGCATGTAGCATATACATATCGTAATGTCGTCGTCTCGTTTCTAATGTTTCAATATTATATTGTTTACATATATCAACATAATCGTTAAATTCTTTAAAGTTCTTGAAGCAAAGAAATTTTATGAACTTTTTTTGTATTCTCTCCAGTTTTTCTTTGTAAGTTATATAATTCGGAGACCATATACTACAACCGTATTCAAGAATACAACGTACATAAGTAAAATATAATTTTTTTATGCATTCAATATTATTAAAAGATTGACATATACGTTTAATATAGCCTAATTGCCTATATGCCTTATCAGTAATGAGTTCTATATGCTCTGCCATCAATAATTTAGATTCTAATTGAATTCCAAGGACACGCACTGATTTAACTTCTTGTATCGGCTTGTTATCAATATTATAGTTATATTCAATATTTTTATACTTCCTAGAAAATGTTATTTTTACTGTTTTTTTAATATTAATCGTTATTTTATTTTTTTCGTTGTAATGTGAAAGATTATCAAGGTCACGTTGCAATTCAATGCAGTCAGATGTGCTACTTATTACTTTATAATTTTTTTTATCATCTGCGAATAGTAAAAAACGGGAGTGCTTAAAACAATTAAATATATCATACAAGTATACGTTATACAGTAACGGACCTAATAGTGATCCCTGTGGGACCCCTGAAGTTGCGTATATGAAGTCACTACGAGCACTACCTATAAAAACTGCTTGCTGCCTTTTTGATATATAGGAACAAAACCACCTATGCAAGTCACCTTTGATTCCAAGTTCTTGAAGCTTTTGCATTAGTATATCATGGTCTACTCTGTCAAACGCCTTTTGAAAGTCGGTATATATTACATCTACTTGCTCTCTATTGTCCATTGCCATGTAAACAAAATTAGTAAATAGTGATAAGTTTGTTACCGTTGATCGTTTTTCCATAAAGCCATGTTGTTGTACGGGTATTGAGTTATGGATAATAGGTACGATCGCCTTATAAACAATTCTTTCAAAGATTTTACTTATTGTATTCAATATGGAAATGGGTCTATAATTTTCTATTTTATTCCTTGGTCCTGATTTATGGATTGGTATGATTAGTGCTTCCTTCCATTTCGTTGGAAAAGCGCTAAATACATTGACAGACTTATTATATATTATTGACAGTGGCTCTGCTAATGCTTTAGCACATTTACTGTAGAATATGGCTGGGATTCTGTCACTTCCTGCTCCTTTTTTTATATCCAGGTCTTTAAGTATTTTATAAACTAATTCTTTGTCAATGTTGAGGTGACAAATAGTATCATTTGTATTAGGCTCTTGGATATGTGTGCTGTAAGCATTACCATTGCGCTTGGCGAAAACACTTTCGAAGAACGTACAGAATCCTGTGCATATTTCTGTAGGATTATTGAATTGACGATCTCCTAAGGAAAGAGAGCTCGGATAGCCGTTCTTACAGTTTCGTAAGTATTTTTGGTACCACCATAATCGTGTTGGATCCTTTTTAATGTTCTCCTGCATTTTTGTTTGAAATTGGTTGTAATACTTATTTTGAGCTTTCTTTTCTCTGAATCGTAATAGCGAAAATTCATCATAATCACGTGGGTCATCATTTTAGATGATTTCCAACGTGCATGAGCTTTAAGTTTGTCTCGAATTATATGTATTAGTGATTTGCTATACCAAATGGGGTAGTGGTTAAGATATTTGCCTGTGGTATTTGGTACATGTTCGTCTATTATTTTGTTAATAATGGTATAGAAGTTGCTAACTATGTCATCAATAGAATTACCGTTTAGAATAGATTGCCAGTCTAACTTAATGAGAGTATCATTAATAGCATTAAAATCCGCTTTTTGGAAATTTAATTTACTTAAAGGAGGTACAGTAAGTTCTCTTAATAGAAAATCTGAGGCATCAATTTCGAGACTGGGGTGATATTTATCTTCAGCAACTAAGTTTTGATTCGACCTTTGAACATCTAGATAAGTATTTCCAAAAACTAAGTCCAAAATGTTGTTACTACAATTTGATATTTTGTTAAATTGTGTCAAGTTCAAACCGCTGCAGGTTTCAATAAAATTAGTTGATACGGTCTGTAACAATGATGATCCACGATTAAGGTGCAATGGCCCTGTTCCCTTCCAGTCAATGTGGGGAAGATTAAAATCACCCACTATTATAAAGTAATCTTCAGGTAAGTGTATTAACATGGATGACAAAAAAGTAGTTACTGTCTCAATACGTTTATCTTGATCAATATCTGGTGGTATATAAAATACTCCGATATGTAAACTTTGATTATGCTTCTTGACGTTTTTAGGGATTGTTATCCAAACTGATTCAACACCGGGCGAACTCCACTCTGGTCTTCCTTGAGGCTGTAATATGGATTTGGCGCATATCATAACTCCACCTCCAGTATTTTTGGTTGATGTGCTAGTATTTCGATCCGTACGAAAAACGTCATATCTGTCATCGCACAGTTTTCTGACATAAAAGCCATCAATAAGCCAAGTTTCGGTTATTAGAATGATGTCGTAATCGTTGATTAATATATTTGAACGAAGTTCTTCAGTTTTGGTTCGCAATCCACGGACATTCTGATAAAATAGTTGTAAAGCATTAATCATTTATATAGGCAATTTAAAGGAAAGCTTAAGTATATGAATAAATTATAATTGAAATTAACATTAATGGTGACGTTTAAATTTAAAATATTGTTGCATGATTCTAAAAATGTGATAAAATAGGAAATAGTATTATCAATTTGTAAATGTAAATTAAAAGTTTTCTCTAGACATATTACTCGTATTTGTTGTGATTTTAATAAAAGTTGTCCAGCTATACAATTGATTTGATTAAAAGTAAATAAATATAGTATAAGTAATTGTGTAGATTGTTTTAGTGTAGTGTAGCTTAGTAAATTGTAAGTAAGTGTAAGTATGACATGTATTTTTTATATTGAATCCCACCTCGCCACATCAACTAAAATAAGAAGTCTAAATTCATAACTTTGAAAATTTAGTATAAAGTTTACAATATCCACACAATAAGAAGATTTCAATATTAAGTTATTATAATTAAAATCTACATAATTTTCCTTAGATCCTTTTCGGAGTTTATGTTTATTGCAGGGGCTTCTTCGTTTTTTCTTAAAAAAATATTGCAATTTCTTATCCAGCCAAATTTATAAGCCTTTTCTGATGCGCGTGTTTTTCTGAACAGCTCTTTGTTCATGGGCGTTAGGTGTTCGTTGACGAAAAAGTTTGGAGGTGGGCCATTCAATCCTATGTGACTCGTATTGATACCCCTGCATTTTCTTAATCCTGGTAGAATCGAATCCTTTAAGTCGCGACTTTTTAATTTGGCCACGAGTGATTTGGGTCTACCCGATTTTTGCTGCATCGGCTGCACTCGATTTGCGAATTCAATCTCTTCAGGTTTGACATTGACTCCGGCATGCTTTGCAATATTTACAATGATATAAATCGGCGATTCTCCTTTCGTTTCTGGCAGGCCCATTACTTCTATATTTGTCATTCGTGACCACTGCTGTTGTTTATTTATTTGTGCTTTCAAGTCTGAGAGTTCGCTCTCTGATTTAAGCGCCAATGATTCTAGTTCATTATATTTTTTCTTTAATAATTCGTATTCCATACGCAATTTATTTTGTGAATCTTCTAAGCTTTTAAACTCGACGGTTAATTCCTTTCGTATTTCTTCCATAAGCGATTGCTTTAGCTGATTCACAATTGTTTGTACCATTGGCTTCAAACGCTCCTCAATAATTGATTCGCAGTGTACCAAAAATTCAGATGGACTGTTTTTTTCTGGAGTGACTAATGGTTGACCTGCATTATCTACTGGAGAAGAGTAGGAAGGTGATCGCGACGTTGATGTGGACATGGGGCGATTATTTTCATCTGTATCTAATTGTTGCTTTCTAGTTTTTTTAACTTCTAATTCTGAGTTATTAGTGTTGCTTAAAGCATATTTATTCTGCGGTTCCAGACATGATGAACACTTCCATTGCGCTCTTGTTGCTGTAAGATCTTTAATCGTTTTGATACAATCGGTATGATAGTACTGCGAACATACCGTACATTTAATTCTTTTTTGAGTAACTGCGACATTGATATTGCATATTTTACATAGAAATACCATTTTGGCGCTTATGTCTACCAGTATTACTAAATTTATAATTTGTAAAAATACAAAATTTGTAGTTTTGCTGAGAATCGAACTCGGTTCACCGCGAGCTTCGACTTTACTTCCGCGCAGTGTCCACGACACCAGCGAGTGTATGACGTATATGTTAAATTTCTCGTACTGTATTGGCGTGATGATCTCTTAGTATAATAAATTGTAGTAAGTAGATGGTTTAAAAAATATCACTGCACTCAGTTGTATCTAGCAAACCACTTTATATTTTTATTATTTAGCACCTTGCGCATGGACAAAACGTTTATATCTTTCTTGGAAACACTGTTTAAAGTTTTATTTAATGTAAGGATGGAAAACATGTGACAATTAAAGCTCCTCCTGAAAGTGGAAGTTTATACTTCAATTATAAAAAAACAAGCAGCGTCGTATTGTTAGCTATTGCCGATCACGACTACTGTTTTTCGTACATAGATGTCGGCGCGTGTGGTAGCGCATCTGATGGAGGAGTTTTTAAGAATTGTTCTATATACCAAGACCTGGAAAATAACTTATTACCTGACAACGGAGTCATCGTAGGAGATGAGGCATTTCCACTAAAGACTTATTTAATGAAGCCATATCCAGGTGTAGACCTCAGTACAGAAGAAAAGGTTTTTAACTACAGGTTATCTCGGGCAAGACGGATAATCGAAAATGTATTTGGAATCTTAGTTAGTAGATTCCGGGTATTAGAAAAGCCAATACTAACTAACTTGGAAACAGTAGATGCAATCGTTTGTGCTTGTTGTGCCCTTCATAATTGGCTACGAAAGAAATCAAATTCATACATCACCGCTACTTGTGTTGATAGGGAAGATGAACAGGGAAATATTCAGCCCGGTTCATGAAGGAGCCAAATACATGCCCTACAGAGTATTGGCAATCAAGGTAGCAATCATTCAGCAGAAATAGCAAGAGAGAAAAGAGAAGTTTTAAAAAATATGTTTAATAACGAAGGAAGAGTTCCTTGGCAATTAAATAGCATACATTAACAATCGACTTCGAAAATCAACATTGAAACGGACAAATACACGAGCTTCTTTTGTTGTAGTATGCGTGTGTCTTTAAGTGGCTTTATAATTTTGCTTAAATGTAATTTTCGTTTAAAATAAATAATAATGTGATTTTACTTACTATGGTTTTTTCTCCTCATAGAAACCGGCTGTGGGACCTACATTACCTACCACACGCAGCGTCCATACAAAACATCAAGCATATGACCGTCGCGAGCCGAAGGCGCGCGGTTACTAAAACGTAGGAACACATTTGACGAGTTTTGTATACTCAGATAGGCGCGTATGTATATGGTGCCCCCCGCGGCGACGGTGCGCCCCTCACCTCTCGTACAATTCGTAAAAATAATTATTGTTCTTACATACTCACTCGCTATAGGTAGAAAAGCCAATGTTTTGATTTGTACATAATTTTCTTAAATAATTTTATTCTTGTTATAGCCCTTCCGATTGGTAAACCGGTAATTAAATTGTGACTCACATTGTAATCCAATTTCATTGGTTATAATGTGAAACTTTTTATTGGAGACGAATTTCTGTAAATATTGTTTATTGGTTATTAATAATGGTCATTTTTGTATATATATCGGTGTAAATTTCGAATAAATTCATTCCACCTGAAGCATCAACAAGTTTATTACTATACTCAAGAAACCTCCGAAATAGTTAGGGAAGCAACAGCCCCTACAGTGGTGACCTACCGACGTTGAGAATAGCTCCTACAAAAAAAGGGATACAGTTAGCCCTACAGTATACAGTGGTGACCCTCATCAGCCCCTACAGTGGTGACCTACCGACGTTGAGAATAGCCCCTACACGGCTTTACAAACGAATCATATTCATCAAACCATTTTGCCTTTGGCTTATAAACGCTCCCCCCAGCCCCAGATCTTGTAGATATTTCGATTTTGTCGAGTTCCAAGTAGTACGTACTTCGAATACTTTTGATTTTTGATTTAACTTCATCGAGAGTCAGTTCTTCTATATTCATTCCTACACGAAGTTGTTCTAGTGCCGAAGCGCGCATTTCTTTATTTTTGTATGCATCGCAACGCTTATCCCACAAGCATTCGTGCTCTCTATAAAGTTGTACGAATTTCAAAGTATCCTCTTCGTTTAATTTTCTCGGCATTTTGTCGCAGAAATTCCAAATAAAACAACAAAGAACACACACCGTACGGACGTTCGCCAGTGACTGGCGAGACTCGTCTACACGTGTCCGCAACGCTAGCGCGGGGGTCGAAGGGTATGCGGGCGGAGGTCACTGGCTAGAAAAATAGACGGTCGCTCTATTCTCGCCTGCGTTGGCAGCCAGCGCTGGCTTGGCTTGAAAAACTGTTTACACGAGGCCAATACCAAGCCAGCACTGGCTGCCAGTCTTATTGGCAGCCAGTGTTGGCTCCGTGTAAACTATCCCTAAGGACGGTCTTGGGGATGAGGTGGCCTTGGACTTATAGTCCCACAGCGCACATCAGGAGACATGATGTCCAGTTTTTGCGACATTGCCTCTGTATATGGAGACGGGTCTTTTGTCGTCGGCTGAGTTTGTATTGTGTTTTTATCGGTTTTGTTAAAGTTTGATATGCCAGACTCTATCCTGACAAGTACTTTTTTAAGGTCGTCGATGCTTTCGGTGGAGGTCGGGAGGTTAGTGTGTTTTTTTTTTTTTTTTTTTAAATTAAACTACATCCACGGGCTCAATGTTGCCCGTGCCTTTTTTTAATATTGAAATTTATTGTATTTCTACGCGAACATAATTTCTGACGTTTATGGCGCTACAGTGGTTATTATATAGTTACATTTATTGTTACAACATCCTAACCACTGCAGCGCTGCGACGGCAGCTGGTCTTCTTCTCCTCCGGAGCTCTTCAATGGAGGGGTGTGACCCGTATCGACCAATTATTATTTGTATTTTTTTTTTTTGTTTTTAATTATTTTTCTCTCTATACTTCCTTATGTTGTACTTATATCTATTTATTTACGTTTACAGACTTTATTATATCGTTGTAATACATAGTATAGCGTATTATATAGTTTTACGGCGCAGCGGCGGGCCCTGCGGACCATGTTCATTTTTTCAGGAGTGAGAGCACAACCTCAGCGACGATGTGGTCTCGCTTATGTATTGCCATTTTCAGGCTGTGCTCCAAGATTATCTTTCTTTGGATACCCACCGTTCGGCTGATAAAATTGCCGATTGCATCGTCACAGTCGTCCGTATAGTAGACACAGGTGTTCGTGTGTCTTGTTATTGCTACCACAGCGTGAGGTACGCTCCGATGGACCGTGAGCCCCGTACGTCTGGTTTGGACGATGATGACTTTGCCGTAGGTCTGTCCTTGTGATTCATGGATGGTCATGACGCGAGATCCTTCGCCTTTGCCATATCCCTGGTCCATCAGGAGTTTCTTTTCTTCCTGCGTATGGACCAGATATAGGGTTCCGGCTTGGTCTGATGGTATTTTCGCGCCAGTGAACCTTTCCATGCTTAAGGAGTGGACGATGGGATTGGCGGAGTAGATGGCTCTGTAGACGTCGCTGATGGCAAATGCGACGTCCATGGGGCACCGGTATGTGCATGACAACTCCCTGGTGATGTTTGTTGTCAGGTTTGGGCGACAGTACCTCATTTCGAACAGATTTTCTCTGTCGATATAAGGCAACTGGTTTATATCTCCGACGAGAACCACCTCCTTGGCCCCGGATAGTCTAGCCGCCATCACTATGGCTCCGAAATGGTTCATGAGGGCTTCGTCAACCGTAAGGCGGTCGCACTTTATGTCCTCATGAATACCATTTACGAAGATGGAAGCCATAGTTCGTACCCTTGATTTGGCGTTTTCACCAAATCGGTGCGTCAGGTATTCTTTTAGATCTTTGGCGGCTTCCACTGTATTGGTGACTACTATTTCGTTGTTCTCATCGAAGTTCCTGACTATGTGAGTCGTCTTTCCGCAGCCCGGTACTCCATTGATCCAAGATATTTGCGGTAGTTCCCAATCCACGAGAGGTGTTTCGTCATCTGGACCACCTGAGATGGACTTAGCCAACTCCAGGATTCTGTCATCCAGCATTATTCTCGTGCATCTGGCAACCACCACTACGGGGTCTCCCTTTGGAGCGAGAAATTTTTGGTGTGAGTCTTCTCGCCATTTCGCTTCAACTGGGCCCACAAAACCTCCCACAGTGCTATAAGCAGCCATGTACCACCCCGACATTTTCCCTTTGATGACTTGGGATGTGTCGTTGTTGTATATGGCCGCCTCGGCTTCATTGAGTTCCACCTCCAGCAGCTTTTCGTTGCCTCGCTGGTAGGTCTGCATGATTTTTTTGCAGGTGGCTAAGTGAACCTCACGGGTTGCTGACACTATAGCCTGGAACTCTAGGAATGCATTCACTGCGTGGTCTCGTGGGTTTAACGCCAGTCTTCGCTTTGGTGGTATGACTTGTCCCCAGTCGGCCCTCGTTGAACCGGTGCGAGAGGTTTTGGGTTTTCCTTTGTCTTCTGACTTTAGGAATTCCCTCATCGCTGTCGCCTGTCGGTCCGCGGAGGCCGACGGGGCAAGTTGGAGCGATTTGGACTCTTTGTTTCTCGGGAAGACCAGATCTCGGATCATTTAAGACAGAGCCATTTTTGGTTTTCTGGGGCTAGGCTCCCCACGGGTCTGTGAGGCTTGGGCAGTTCGCTTCGCCGCCATTTTTATTTGCAAAAGCTCAGATCCACTTAGAAGAGGTTCCATACTAGTCGGCGCCGCAGGGGGGAGAGGTGTTTTGGCCTCTGGTTTCAAGAAACCTAGGTCCTCACCCCTGTCTTCGTATACGATGACCTCGTGTGCTTGCGAGGCCATCAGGCACCCGTAGCGATCTGCTACGTCACCTTTTTCGGCGCCGACTTTCATGGCATCCACGTTTATCCGGCGTGGTGTGCCGTCCCGGTCTTCCTCGCCGAGTTTCGAGAGCTGTGTGCATGCCAATGCAAAGGGGGTATCCCCTCCCCACTCGAAGAGTGCGATCACTTTGTTTTGTGGCCGCACCAATCGGCAGGTCAAGGCACCCGGCATTTGCGTGGTGAGCGCGTCGATGGTAGCGCGCTTGATACTCACTTGTGAAGTGCTCCCTTTAATTAGCAAGGCTAGTCCAGGCGACACCGTCACGCGATCCGAGCCGTCTGGCCGACAGAAGCTGATGCCCATCCTTTCCATTTCGTCACTCATGAAGTTGTGGTGCTCGAAGATTCAGTGGTGTTTTGTTGTGGTTGCGGATTTATGTCTGTCGCGGATGGTATCGCGGTCGAGCTGTTCCTTTTGGCGGCCACTTGAATGGTTTTTCTTGCGAATGCGAGGAAGGGTTCTCTTAGTTCCTCTCTCTCCATGATGGTGTGGAGTGTAGACTGGTCCAGGGTAACGCTTATTTGAGTTTCTAGCGCCTGTCTACCTTGACCGAATCTTGGGCAGTCCAAGATTAGGTGGAGGACTGTTTCCTCGCATTCGGGGTCGCAGACACAAGAAGGACTGTCTTTGAGTTTGAAGCGATGAAGGTATGCCGTGAATCCCCCGTGACCGGTCATCAACTGGGTGTCGGTGGGAGTTAGTGCCACCGTTCTTACCACTTTGCTTGCGACCTTGATGTCTGGTAAGAATACCCTGGTTACTGACCCTGTCTCTGAGGAGTCGTAGCGCGCCTGCCACCTCGCGATGGTCTCTTCTCGTATTCGCCTTCTGACATACGATATTGGGACTCTGTCGAAGTCAGGTGCCGTTTTTTTAGTGAGGGCCGCTTTTTTGGCTAGCTCGTCCGCTCTTTCATTGCCCGGTGTACCTACGTGGGCCCTGAGCCAAAAGAATCGCACACTCCTGCCCTCTTCCTCGATTTCTCGTAAGCACTCCTTCATCTCTAGGGCCAGCGGGTGAGTCACCGATGGGCACCTAAGTAGATCCTTAAATAAGGTGGCGGCCTCTCTGACTCTTTGACGGGGGAGCTGGCCTGATAGGATGAGTGCCGATGTTAGAGACACAGTCCTGTACGCCCTGCAGATCTTCTGGGCGAAGCCTCTCTGCAGCGAGTCTAGCTTGTTTCTTATCATAATCTTCTCGGCTGCAGGAGACCAAACGCTTGCTGCGTAGAGGACTATGGGCTCTATCACCGCCACATATATGGTCCTTATTATTTCTCCATTTAGGCCCCAAGTCACCTTTGCCGCGCATGCGAGTTGTTTATATATGTCTGCAGCTTTCTTGCAGGTGGCTGACACATGCGCGTTGAATGTGAGCTTGGAGTCTATGATGAAGCCCAGCAGTTTGATCTCGGTTACTAGACTCAGCTGGGTGCCGCACATATGAATCACAGGGTCATCGTTTTTGAGTTTCTTGGTGATCACCATTGCATTTGTTTTATGTGGTGCGAAACTCAACTTGTTTTCTATGTCCCATTCTTGTACGGCCGCTAGGGTGGTTTCCGCTGTAGTCTGTAACCCGCTGGTTCGAAGGTTGAAGAAAACGAGTACCACGTCATCCGCGAATGCCTGACAGTTAACTCCCATGGATGCCATCTTTTGTAGTAGCGAATCCAGGATGAGGTTCCAGAAGGTCGGTCCGCCGATAGAACCCTGGACACAGCCCTTCGTGGTTCCCTTTTCACTGGTCGCTCTGGCGTAGTTTACTACGATCCTCCTGTCTTTTAAATATGAGGCCACCAAGGCGTATAAGTTCCGCGGGCAGTGTTTTTGTACCATCCGCTTTTTAAGGGCTGGCCACCATGCGTTGTCAAAGGCGCCCTCTATATCGAGCGATACCAGAAGTACGATTTTCTGCGATTTAATTTCCTCCTGGATATGTCCGATTAGGTCGTAGAGAGCGTCTTCTGTTCCACGCTGTGGCATGAATCCATACTGGCTCGGGTGTAAGGATGGGAGTAGGTGCCATTGGATCCTACCCGCCATAAGTTTCTCTACAATCTTGCCGAGGACTGACAGCAGCCCAATCGGCCTGTAGGATTTTGGGTGGGTGTAGTCATCTTTGCCGGGTTTTCGGAGGATGCACACGTGGGCGACCTTCCACTGCTTTGGGAAGTATGCTAGCTTAAGGCATTTGTTTGCCAGCGCCAGGAATACCTCCCTGTCACAGTTAATGGCCGCAGTGCATATGTCAGCCGTCAAGCCGTCCGGGCCTGGAGCTTTCTTCGGGTTGAGGCCCGATAGTACCGTCTCCAGCTCCGCGGTGGTGAATGGTGGATCGTCGGCCGACAGATCTTGAATCTCCTCGGGAGTTTTGTTCTCAGTGGTCGTTCTTATGGAACTCTGTTTTTCATTTTCGGTGTCTACAGAGTCATCTGGATAGAACGTTTTTGCTAAGAGTTCAGCTGACTGGTCGGGCGACAGTGTTTCGCCAGCTGTATCCCTTAAAAGCATATCGTCCCGTCGTTTTGACGTCTTCCTTATGACTCTGTATACGCCGTCCCAGACACTTTCGCGGTCCTGGGTCGAACAAAACTCCTTCCAGCTTTTTGTGACTGTTTGGATCACTCTCTCTTTGTAGTCCTTCCTTGCCTGTATGTATTCTTGTACAGTGAATTGCTTCCGACTGGGTGCAGCATTGCGGATGCGGCGTTTCTTCCTTAAGACATCCCTTTTTAGATCTTCAAGGGTAGCGGACCACCATGGGGGTCTAGGATCGCCTTTCCACACCTTCGCTTTTGGGATCGTGCTTTAGCATGACCCGTGGATTATTGATTAAAAGTAGGCTGTCACAGAATGCTAAATTACGAATGTTACCCAATACAGTTCTACAAAAGACTTAATTAAGGATTTAAAAAACAAATTATTGGTAAAGAAAAGTCCTACCGCAATACAATCACGGCTACAAACTGTATCTCAAGGATATCGCACTATAGAACAGTTTGGAACCGAGATAGAGAACTTATTTGCAGATTTAACGATAGCTCAGGCAGACGGCGATGCTGAAAAATACGAAATTTTAAAACCTATTGAGCGATTCGCAATACAACGTTTTTCTGACGGTCTAAGAAATTCAAGACTAAGTACGATTATTGCAGCACGCAACTACAAACACCTAAACGAGGCGATTCAAGCTGCGAAAGATGAAGAGCTGTCAGCTGCATCTTCGTCGCGGGGTGAGGATGTCATGCATTTCTCCACTCGTGGAAGAGGTAAATAAATGTAATTAGTAATTTTTGACCTGATAATGACAACATATCCAAATACATTTCTATAGAGTCAATGATACCTTTAATGCTGTTTTCATTATTATTCATAACAGGAATTAAACTACATGCTGTTTTCAAATCGAACTCCATTTTTAGTTCAGGATTCGAACACGTTTCGCTAGAATCACTGTCACTACTACTCATATGACATGCAGGCTTAGAACATAAATTGATAATTTGTGAGTAGTATGACTTTATTTCATCGCTTATTGAAGCAATGAATGTAAGAGACTTTATTTTATTTTATTTTTATTTTATTTTATTTGGGAAACAAACAGTAACATAATACACAAATATATGATTGAAAAAGATAATACAGATACCAATTAAGTTTCCACTTACAAATAATACAGAATTAGAGCAATTTGAATACAATGATATGAATTTAATTAAATATATTAATTAACTAATCTAACCTAATATAAAATCTGAAGAGAAAAGCATTTAATTAAAATAAAATCATGTTAACAATAATAAATTAATAAAAATACGTCAAATTACATCCTCTTTAAAAGTAACTCTAATTACGATTATCTAAAACAATTTTAATTAATTTTTTAAAGTAATTTAGTGAGGTTACAAATAAGTCAACACTAGAAAAGTATTTGTTATAGTTCCTACAAGATCGGAATATAAAACTGTTTTGTGTGATTTTGATTCTTGTAGTAGGTACATCAAATAGACACTGGTGGCGAGAACTTAGTCTGGGACATTTAAAATGTATGTTGTATAAAAGGTAAGGGGAGTCAACTAGATTCCTTATAACTTTAAATAAGAAAACCTGATCTCTCAATATGCGTCTGTCGGCCAGAGGTGATAAATTATAGGAACAAGAATAGGAAGCACTTTGTTGTACTTTAAACTCAAGGTGTTTAACAATTTTTTTTTGAACTTTCTCTAACTTGTCAGTGTAGATATTATATTGAGGATTCCAGATCACGGACCCATACTCGAGAATTGAGCGAACATATGCATTATATAAAATAATTAAAGTTTCCAAGCCTCTGAAGTCTTTGCCAATCCTGAGTACAAATCCAAGCACCCGATAAGCCTTTGCAACAGCATGGTTGATATGTGCATTAAATGTGAGTTTACTGTCGAGGTATATCCCCAAATCTCTCACCTCGGATACCCGTCTTAGACTTATACCATTTAAGTGATAGCTGAATTCTATCGGTTTTCGTTTTCTCGAAAAAGATATTACATTGCATTTATCAATGTTAAGAAGTAACTGGTTATCACAGCAATATTGAAATAATCTATTGAGGTCTTCTTGTAGATACAAACAGTCAGATTGTGATTCAACTTCGAGAAATATTTTCATATCATCAGCATACAAAAGTGTAGTCGAGTGCTTGATGATGCTTTGGACATCGTTAATAAATAAATTGAATAGTAATGGTCCGAGGTGAGAGCCCTGAGGAACACCTGAGGAAATAGGAACAAATGAGGAGCAGTACCCTCTTACCGCAACCGCCTGACTTCGATTTAATAAATAGGAAGAGAGCCAACGAAGCAGATCACCGTGTATACCGACCTCTTCCAATTTACGAACGAGAATGAAGTGTGAAATTTTATCGAAGGCTTTGGAGAAGTCGGTATACACAACGTCTACCTGGTATCCTCTGTCCATACTGGTTATGACGCGGTGGATTAATTCTGTCACATTAGTTTCCGTAGATCTTTTATCAATAAAGCCATGCTGTTCTTTAATAATCAAAGGTCTCAGCATAGGGTAGATGCTATCATATATTATTTTTTCAAAGAGTTTTGCTACTGTGCAAAGCTTAGATATGGGCCTGTAATTTTGGACAATGTGTTTGTCACCAGATTTCAATATGGGAACAACGTATGAGCGCTTCCACAACGCAGGCATTTCACCCGAGTTCAAGGATTTGTTAAATAATAAATAAAGGGGCATAGCAAGAGTTTCAGAGCATTCCTTTAAAAATATAGGAAGCAAACCATCTGGCCCATAGCCTTTATTAACATCAAGCTTTTTGAGGTATTTCTTAACAGCTTGCAGTGAAATGCTTATTGATCCTATATTTAAGCTATTGAAAGACAAAGCTTTTGGGTGACTGTTTGAACCTCCAGCATTCGACGTGGTGAAAACCGAACTGAAATATTCATTAAAGGTGTCGCATATATCAGTGCCTCCACTAACAGTCCTACTTCCGTAAGTTAGGGTATCGGGAATACCATTCGTTGTCTGTTTTGACTTCACAAAACTCCAAAAAAACCTGCTGTTACTTTTAATTTTTCGTTCAGATGCAGCAATATAATCGTCGTGTGTGCTCTCTTTTGACGCTCACGTAATATACTGAATGTATCGTAATCATATAACCTGCCATATGACTTCCATTTGCGATGATACTTAAGTTTTTCGGCTATGACTTTAATTAAAGATTTGGAATACCAAAATGGATATCTATTATCATATTTAATGGTTTTTGTCGGGATTAAGTCTGTGATAACAGTATTAATAGTTTGATAAAATATATTAACTGAAGAAGATATATTAGTGTCATTTAATAAGTCTAACCAATCAATACTTTCTAAAACCTTGTTAATAGCTTCATAATCCGCTTGTCTAAATAAGCGTATTACGCGATTGGCACTACGAAGAATCTTCGATGTGGTAACATTAATCCTTACATTCAAAGCAGGATGATAATTATCTTCAGCTACTAACGGAGAAATTTTAGATATTTGACACTCACTATTGCTAATAATTAAATCGAGATACCTATCATCCTTATTAGGAATGCAGTTAAATTGTTTAAGATTATTAAAATTAAGAAAATTATATAAAGTACTGATAAATATATCGTCATCATAGCAGTTTGATAATTTCATAAATAATCCTTCATGAACCCAAGACGCTGTAGAAACATTAAAATCGCCTACAATTAGGATTATATCATTAGGATTAGATAGAATAGTCTTTGGAAACCAATTCAAAATATTCACACAAAGCTGCATAATGGTTTTTACCATGAGGTGCATAACAACAGTGTATATGAAGTAATGCAGAGGATGGCTCCAAAGACAGAGGCATAGAAACCCCAACTACATCAGCTGCAGAATTTAGCAGAGAGAGAGAGGCGGTTGATCTTATTAATAGGTGAGATTTTACAGCAATTAAAACACCACCACCCATTTTACTACCATGCGCAATGTAGTCTCTATCGCTTCTGTATACGCAGTAGCGCGAGTCGAAAAGTTCCTCATTAAAAATATCACCATGAAGCCAGGTTTCATTAAGACAGATAATGTCATAATCTGCCTGTATTAAGTTCCTAAAAAAAGCATTGGTTTTTGTTCGCAATCCACGAACATTTTGGTAAAATATATTAAGATTCATATTGATCGTGGTAAAATATTATAACACATAAAGATATAAAAATCACAGTTTAAGATTAAAATCATAAGACCCTTAAAGAATACATTAAAATGTCCAAAAATAAATTCTACATTGATTAACAAAGTCCACCAGTGTAAGCTCGATTGGTTAAAAAAATAATATGATAAACAAACACAAACCTTATAATAAAATAATAAATACAAATAAATATCACCGTCTCGATCAACATGCAAATAAAATGTAATAAAAATTATCTTAATTAGGCACTTATGCATTAATAGAATAACACTTAAACAATTTTTTTTAAATCATTACAGTCGGTAAAATACAATACAGAGCTTGAGTCATTTCGCCGCGCCATTATAGAACAGTTCTTAACCCACACGAATCTGTATCCCTTTTCTTTAGCCGCTTTTTTCACTGATTGCAGGAGAGCTTTATTGGCACTTGTTAAGTGATCATTGAAATAAATATGGTTGTTATTAGAAGTAAATCCAATATCACAGCCTTTTAGTTTTAATTTTCTTACTCTCGCTAAAAACTCATCTTTCTTCCAACGGCAAAGGAACCTTATAATAACGGGCTTAATTTTTTTATGTTCTTTATTTTTGGTAGCTACTCTGGTTACGAAATCAATATCCGTATCACAGTTCAGTTTGAATTCAGCCTTATCCGCTATTTTTTGCACGAGGGAAATTAAGTTTTCATCCTTTCTCTCTGGTAGACCATATATTTCAATATTCGATTTTCTTGCCCACTGCTCACGGTTATTATTTTCCTTCTGTATTGAATCTACTACCGTTTTAAGCTGGCCAAATTCTGAGCACTTGTTTGACAGGATTTTAATGTCAGATTCACATTTATTTATTTTATTGCTGAAATCATCGAATTTACCGTTAACAAAATCTAAACTATCTTTTATTTTGAGGAATTCATCCTTTAATGCCTTTTTAGCTCGCTTTGTAGTGGTGTTAAAGACAATTTAAAATCGGTTTTTAAATCAGCGATTTCGGTAGAGATTATTAGTCGAACTTGATCCAAGAAAGAATCATCATTAGTCTCTGGTGTGAATGCAACCGTTGACGAACCGCCCCTGCGCACGGTGATATTCTCGTTACTATCGTGGATCTTTGAACCGTAATTACCGCGTACTGGAGTATTATCTTTTCTAGTTTGTCTTGGCATCGATAATGAGCACTGTAGAATAATAACACAATAAGTATTAAACTTTATATTTAATACTTCTATACACATATCCATAATCACATATATTCACATCACTTACATCGAAATCACATACTCACTTGAACACCTTTAGGTACTTAATTTATCAACGATACTTTAGTGTTACTCTCTCTGAAACAGAAATGATACTGATCCCGCTTACGACACTTCATTGAGATTTATACTGTTATCCCCACTGATAATAATGAACACCTGTGCGACTAACTTGTAAACAAGTGTGATCCTTTGCACACTTTGGTAAACAAACTAAATCATAAACAACTTATAATTCTTTGAATGCTATAATTATAATATTCTTTATACACTACATCTTTCCCTTGTTTATTTTTTTTTTTATTTTTTTTTTATTACTATTTTTATTATATCATATTATAACCATGCAAAATTAATTAAGTTCATTTCATGTCATTTTTACTTTTTCCTACTGACAACTATTATTATCACCGTGATCTTCTTCGTTTTCTACTACTTTCCATTCTCCCCCAATTTTTTTCAAATGTACCACATTCCTTCGTGATTCTTGGCCTGTTTCATCGTTATGGACTTCTACATCACCTGAGTGAGAGGAAACTTTTGTTACAGGGTGTGTTGTATCTGCAAAATTTGGTGTTAGTTTATTTTCTTTATGAAAATTCCGAACGAAAACCTTATCACCTTCTTCAATACTATGCTCAGTTGCTTTTCTTTTCCTATCAGCATATTCTTTTCCTAATTCCTTATGGATCTTATCCTTATCTCTTGTTTCTTCATCAATGTATTTATTTTCTATACTGCTGAGGTGAGGTACTTTATCCCTAAATTGCCGTTTATAAAACATTTCTGACGGTGTTTTCCCCGTGACTGAGTGGGGTGTGCTATTATACATCATTAAATAATATAATAAGTCTTCTTTCCAATCTTTCTTTTCTATTTGACTTATCTTTAATCGTTTGAGAATACTTCTATTTTGTCGTTCCACTTCTCCGTTTTGCTGTGGCCAGTATGGTATAGTATTTAATAATGTTATTCCACATTCATTTAAATGATGTTTTATTTCATTGCTTGAAAACTGACGACCATTATCTGCGGTTATTGTTATAGGAAAACCTAATCTTGAAAATATTTCTTTTAAAATCCGTATAATGTCTGATGAAGAAGTATGTCTTGTAATTTTTATTTCTTTGTAACGACTGTAATAATCAACGCATACAAATATATAGTCGGTAGAGGGCAAAGGTCCTAAGAGATCCACGGCTACGTCGACCCAAGGTTCCATAGGGAGTTCCCGACGTTTCATAGGATTCGGTGGATTTGGTGCCGACACTAATGTACAACTCTTGCAATGTTTAACTATTTCTTCTGCATCTTTATCAATTTTAGGCCACCAAACTTTTGTTCTTAATCGATTGTTCATGGCAACTATACCCGGATGGCCTTCATGAGCAGCTTCTAAAACTCTTCGTCGCAATTCTTTAGGTATAACAATTTTAGTCCCTCTTAATAAAATATGATCCTGAAAACACAATTCATTTTGAAAAATTCTATAGTTATTTACCAATGTGTCCCAAATATTATCCGATAATCCTTTTTTCACTTTTTGTATTTCTGCATCACGTGCAGACTGTTCTTCAATCTCTTTTCCAGAAACTGCTGTTGGTCTTGAGTACTCTACAATTTGGTTTATACATATAGGACTATCAAAGCCTTCAGGTTGTTGATTACTGCAAAGTCTTGATAAAGGATCCGCTATATTAGTCTTTCCTGGTTTGTAAATTATCTTGTAATCGTATGACTGAAGTCGTAACACCCATCTTTCTATCCTTGCGCAGGGTTTTGAAGTTTTTCCGAAAATAATTTCCAAAGGCTTGTGGTCACTAATTAATTCAAATTTTTTGCCATAAAGATAAATATTGAAATGCTCTATAGCCCATACTAGTGCTAGAGCTTCTTTTTCAGTTTGACAGTATCTTTTTTCACATTCGGTAAGACTTTTGTTTCCATAAGCGACAACCCGTGGTCCTTCTGTATTGATCTGGATTAATACAGCTCCTAATCCAACAGGACTAGCGTCTGCAATTACCTGTGTTCTGTCGTTTGGATCGTAATACCCCAAGCATTTTATTTTGCATAACGACTGCTTAAGAGCTTTAAATGTTTTGTGTTGGTCTTCTTGCCATTCTTTTTCTAAAGAAATAGATTTTCCTCTTCTTTTATCTTTTATTTTAAGTAGTCTCCGTAGTGGTTCGGTTAAAGTTGCTAAATTGGGAATCTATTTTCCTACAAAGTTAACTAGTCCAAGAAAACTCTGCAATTCCTCAATCGTTTGTGGAGTTCTGAAACTATGTATAGCTTTCACATATTTATCGAGTGGCTTAATTCCTGATGTTGATAATTCATGTCCAAGAAAGTTTATTTTCGAAATCCTGAAAAATAAACGAAAATAATAGCTTTGAAAACATCTGAATACTGCAAGATTATTCAAAATTTTCTATTACACAATTGTGTGTCCATTGTATGGACCGTCACATCATTAAATATATATTATTTAGTGCTTTGTCCATCACATGGACCATATTGCTATGTCCATTATATGGACTAGTGTACTATTTGTCCATTACGTGGACCTTAGTACTTGTTTATCCATTTTTTGGATCTTAATACTGTGTGTCCATCACTTGGACCGTCACATTTCCATCCTCCCAATTTTTCCTTGTTTATCCATTTTATGGATCTTAATACTGTGTGTCCATCACTTGGACCGTCACATTTCCATCCTCCCAATTTTTTCTTGTTTATCCATTTTATGGATCTTAATACTGTGTGTCCATCACTTGGACCGTCACATTACCATACTCCCAATTTTTTTTTTTTTTTTTTTTTATCCTCGTCGCCATTTGTAGAATAATAACACAATAAGTATTAAACTTTATATTTAATACTTCTATACACATATCCATAATCACATATATTCACATCACTTACATCGAAATCACATACTCACTTGAACACCTGACCACCTCTCTGAAACAGAAATGATACTGATCCCGCTTACGACACTTCATTGAGATTTATACTGTTATCCCCACTGATAATAATGAACACCTGTGCGACTAACTTGTAAACAAGTGTGATCCTTTGCACACTTTGGTAAACAAACTAAATCATAAACAACTTATAATTCTTTGAATGCTATAATTATAATATTCTTTATACACTACAAGCACTGCGGGCAAAGCCATTTAGTTTTAACATCGTGAGGTAGGACCACATCGGACTCAGTTGGATATAAGCATTTATAATGATAATTATTGCCACATTTTGTACAAATCATCCTCACAGTGGCGCTTTCTGTTGTTAAATTGCAGCACGAATATTTCATTCTTACAATATTAATGAGAATAAATAAATTTAGAAACGAAAAATTGTCGGTTCAGCTGGGGATTGAACCTGTACCGTACTGCGACGATAGGGTGTAAAATTCAAGCCCCTATATCAAAGGGCCAGCTCCGACTGAGTTGGTGGGTCGAAACTTGTCAACTGGTTTGTAAAGTAAGCTTACTGAGTTAAAGCTCTTGATCAAGATCCTTTGTTTAAATAACACACGCAAGGTCACTTCAAAGTCACTCACAACTCAAAATTAAGTTATTTTACGTAAAAACAAAAAGAAATCACGAAATTTAGTCTAAATTAGACCTTAAATCGGATATGTTACACACTTAAATCACAATAACAGCATTTAAATACATTTTACGTAGGTTTATATATTAAAAAATGAATTTTAAAGTGGAAAGGAATTATAACACGTCTGCTCTAAGTACCTGGTACTGACTGACAGACTTAGGCTTTATTTCTTTAGAAGTAATACATTGGATTATATTCGAACTTTTCTCAAATATTTTCTGTTTCCGCTAACTTATTTTTTATAACATTAACTTGATATCTTAACTTTCCCTTCTTAATTAAATATTTTCTTATCAATTTAAGTTCATCTAAACATTTAACTAAATCATCTTCCATTCCCTTATAACAACATATTAATAAAAGAAATACATACCAAGTATATTAACTCACTTACGAATAGTTACCATGGTAGGGGCTACGACCTGATACATTGCAATATGAAACTCTTTGTTTACATTATACATACTTAATCGATTAAATAATATTAATAGGATACATTTATTTTACTAGATTCTATACTAATTCGTTAAAAAAAAAAACACCTTAAAGTTTATAAATAGTCATTTTAACAGTTCAAAGTTTATTTCTGAAATTTTATTGGATCACTTTACAAAACACTAACGCACTTTTTATTAATATTAAATATAAACACCTGGTTTTCACGCACTTTCTTCGTAATTCTAATGCCGTCACTTCTCTACTGGTTGGGTACGTCTCTTGCCCGGGTGAATATGTTTCAGGTCTTAATTTGTTTTGCGTGATCTCATCCGATATCCAATTTTTATGGCATTTTTTGTACAGTTTATAAATAAAGTACAGTGCTGCAATGCCCAGTAGCACACAAATAACCAATAAAACTGTGCTGATTGTAGACAGATGCATTCGTATTTCTTCAACTTGTGCCTGGTTCGAGCCTGCGGCGTTTTGATTTACAAATACTGTTTCTTTCTCGACACTGGATCGGCACATAGTTAGTTTTTTTTTTTTTTGGTAAAACAGTAACGAAGAATAAACTTAAATATCTACATATTGATTTAATTTGAACTTATATCCAATTCTTCAACTCATCGTCCGATTTTGGAGCTGCAACACTATACTGCGATCAAATTCGCGTCGCGCGCCCCAAATCCTGGCAGGGTCGCCATGAGGGGACTTATGTTATTGAAACGAGTGTATTTGGTAGAAGATGATTTATTACTGACTCATTAGTGCAACGATCTCAATATTTATACGCCATCTGACTTACATACTACTTATTACACTACAGTAGAATAGCCCTTCTCGGTGATCGATTCACTGAATTTACTGGACTATCCTACCGACTGCGCCAATTACGTTAAGTGCAACCGGAGGAATCCAAATACCAATAATTCTTTCCGAAGTTTTCGCTTAAGAAAACGGCAGTAAACATATTATAATTGTTTGTTTTTTAATCTTGAACTTGTGAATTACGTTGGGTGCAACCGGAGGATCCAAAAAAAAATGCAAATTAAATTTAAAATTAATATATTGACTGTTGTAAAGAAACTATGACTAAATTTAATAATGTAATAATAATGGCGCTTCCACATTTTAGGCTTCGAAGGAAATCTTCGATTGACGTCAATGCTGCTTGTAGTTGCTGCGCTTGTAAAACTTGGAGCCTATGTAGGTCGTAGGTGCCGTGTGCATTAGGCAAGCATGCTGATGCAGCGATCTACTGGCTATGTGTAACAAGTGCAGTGACTGCTGATGGTACTTAATAAATAAATAAATATTATTAAGCACTTACCAATTACGTTTACGGTAGCCGGAGGATTTGAGAAAAACCAAAGTTTCTATTAACACTTCAATTCATTTCTAAATCTTACATATAACTTAATCCTAAGACACAATACTGCTCGATGCTAGATGCAGATATTGAGACCTACCTTGTATATATAACTTAATTCTAAGAAACCATACTGATCGATGCTGGATCACATATTGAATGCTGCATATAATTAGTCTATCCTAATATATAGAGCTAAAAATGCTGATCTACTAGATTAATTAGGTGGTACGTGCGGAGCTAACTCGCGGTTGTGACTTTGCAGATACGTGTTTTTAGGACTTAGGACTGTACGTGACAAATGTGTAAATTGATAAAGTATTGACCTCTTAACTGGGTCGCGGCGGCGACTGCGTGGCTATGTGCTGCGTCAGCGATCCTCCCTTAGGTGCTGTATGTAACACCTCCACCCCCAGAGCAGCAACTATTGGAGTGCTTTCAACGAGAATGTTGCTTGTTCTCCTTCCTGGGTCTTGGATCCTCTCCTGATCCGTTTCCTCTCCTGGTTCTTCCGATAATTATCTTCAGGGCAAGTGCAGCTATACCTAATACAACCGTATATAAGGGTATTGTTGTATGGTATAGTGATGCGTCTATGTGGTTCAATTTTATTTCTATCTTCCAGGTGTTGCAGGCTCTTGATGTTATTTGAATTTAGTTATGTGAGGATCCTTCTTGAGGAACTTGTCTTCTTCTACCAGGTCAAACTTGGTTGGAATCTCAGTAATTTTTAGCGGCTGCCCTTTAACCTCATCGTTGCTGTTGATCATAGTGATGGTATCCGTGACGTGACTCCGCGATTCGTGACTCGTACTCTTGACGACCACATTGTAGCCTAAGTTTCGTGGGTTGCGGGAATACTAGGGTGTAATGACGATCGTCCAATTGTTCCATTGTTTCTCGATTGAAACTTATCTTCGTTGGCTAGCATGACTTATCCAGCAATTGATGGATGACTATACTCTGGTTTTTCGCTGCACTGATTGCTAAGTGCGTCCTCGGCTGCGTGCACGTTGATTCTAATACTTGATTAAACACTTAAAAGTGTAAGCAGCTGAATTGGGTCTTCCTGGAGCCGATTCTTGGTTTTGGATGTATCCCGGCTGCTTCAAGTATCCTACCGACTGCGCCAGTTACGTTTACAGTAGCCGGAGGATTTGAGAAAAACCAAAGTTTCTATTAACACTTTAATTAATTACTAGATTCTTAATCCAAAGACACAATACTGCTCGATGCTAGATGCAGATATTGAGTCCTCCCTTGTATATATAACTTAATCCTAAGAAACAATACTGATCGATGCTGGATCACATATTGAATGCTGCATATAATTAGTCTATCCTAATATATAGAGCTAAAAATGCTGATCTACTAGATTAATCAGTGGTACGTGCGGAGCTGACTCGCGGTGGCGACTTCGCAGCTACTTGTTTTTAGGGACTGTACGTGACAAATGTGTAATTTGTTAAGTATTGACCTCTTAACTAGGTCGCGGCGGCTATGTGCTGCGTCAGCGATCCTCCCTGAGGTGCTGTATGTAACATGCTTCTGTTGAAATTAGGATGGTCACTTCAATCGAGAATAAACTATTGCGCAACGATATCGGTCAAGAAAAAAAAAGAACATAAAAGTTAAACAATATTAATTTTTACCAATTCAGCAAGTTTCCTGGAAACTCGCAGGAGGTCTGGTTCCCCGAGATTCCTTTGTTGGCAGAAACTGTGTACTGCGCAACATAACTGTTAAAATAAAACAAAATAAATACTAACCAATAATTTATTACTCTATTTTATAAACATATTTAATTGCTCTTATTAATTCTATGTAAACATCTTGATGTGCTTTTTTAATTTTTCTTCGCTTAGACTATTCCATGAGCCAGTCTGTAAAATTTCCTTTATTGCCATCTGTGCTGAACATGATTTTTAAGTTTCGCCAGTGGTTTTCTATTCTCTGCGTGTGTGTCCCATCTGGTGCCACTAATTTATTTTTTGGGTCGCTGTGGTTTACTTATTAATGGATATATCCATATTGAGGTAGGCAATCTTACGCTCTCCAAAAATCGGTATGGATTTCAGTGCCTGCCTCAACATGTTTTTGGATTAGTGGCATCAACATTTCTGCAGATCTATCATTATCGGGACACACTTCTAATCTTTAATTATCTTTGGCATTTTCAATCATGCCCAGCACCAAGTGGCCTTTAATATGTCTACCTCTATCATATTTTCTTTTTTCAAATTTAGATTCATCTATTTGTACAATTTTTCCAGGCCCACCAATCTTGCCGTTACATTCTTGGTGCTCTAATTCATATACAACTACTGTTTCGAGGCAGTAAGAGAACCAGTCAGCTATGGTACTTGTTGATAATACTGCTTTTCTATCTTCACGGGCTGCCTCTAATTTTACTTGTTACTTATTGATAGCTGTATTTGTGACTGTACATATACATTAATAAAAATTGTAAATCAATAGACAGCCGCTCATTTTCAAACCATGTTCTCGCTGCTCGACTCACTGCCCTGGAGCGACAGTTGCTCTTCCTGCATCGGAAGATGCCACGATGTTCATTCCTCTCTAGCGCATTTTTTCAGTAGGAAGGACCATATGCTTTTCAGCAAATGCCATGCACTGAGCTGGGGTGTTGAGCCGGGTTATGATTTTATACATATTCCATTATGACCTAAAACAAGCAAAAATGTTTGTAAGGTTAAGCCTTACTATATGCGTGTTCAATGTCTGTAGGGTTGGAATTGGTAGGTCTGAATAATCTTTTTGCAGGTGACTAAGTGAACCTCACGGGTTGCTGACACTATAGCCTGGAACTCTAGGAATGCATTCACTGCGTGGTCTCGTGGGTTTGACGCCGGTCTTCGCTTTGGTGGTATGACTTGTCCCCAGTCGGCCCTCGTTGAACCGGTGCGAGACGTTTTGGGTTTTCCTTTGTCTTCTGACTTTAGGAATACCCTCATCGCTGTCGCCTGTCGGTCCGCGGAGGCCGACGATTCTGGGGCAAGTTGGAGCGATTTGGACTCTTTGTTTCTCGGGGAGACCAGATCTCGGATCATTCTAGACAGAGCCATTTGTGGTTTTCTGGGGCTAGGCTCCCCACGGGTCTGTGAGGCTTGGGCAGTTCGCCTCGCCGCAATTTTTATTTGCAGACGCTCAGATCCACTTAGAAGGGGTTCCATGTTAGTCGGCGCCGCAGCGGGGAAAGGTGCTTTCGCCTCTGGTTTCAAGAAACCTAGGTCCTCACCCCTGTCTTCGTATACGATGACCTCGTGTGCTTGCAAGGCCATCAGGCACCCGTAGCGATCTGCTACGTCACCTTTTTCGGCGCCGACTTTCATGGCATCCACACTTATCCGGCGTGGTGTGCGGTCCCTGTCTTCCTCGCCGAGTTTGGAGAGCTATGTGCATGCCAATGCAAAGGGGGTATCCCCTCCCCACTCAAAGAGTGCGATCACTTTGTTTTGTGGCCGCACCAATCGGCAGGTCAAGGCACCCGGCATTTGCGTGGTGAGCGCGTCGATGGTAGCGCGTTTGATACTCACTTGTGAAGTGCTCCCTTTAATTAGCAAGGCTAGTCCAGGCGACACCGTCACGCGATCCGAGCCGTCTGGGCGACAGAAGCTGATGCCCATCCTTTTCATTTCGTCACTCATGAAAAGAGCCACACCTTTTACCGTAATACCCGGAACGCTGCGTGCTCCTACGTCTTGTGCCAGCTCTTTAAATGCGGCGTAGTGTGTGGGTTGCAAGGGCATGGTGGGCTGGTTTCTCTTCATGAGCGGTCCCTGCAACGTGTTGGGGAGAGCCTTTAGCCACCGTCTCGGGGTGTTTTGGTTTTGATTTTGACCGGTGTGATGTATATGAATGTGTGAACTTGATTGTGTTATGTGTGTGATTGTGGTGCTCGAAGATACAGTGGTGTTTTGTTGTGGTTGTGGATTTGTGTCTGTCGCGGATGGTATCGCGGTCGAGCTGTTCCTTTTGGCGGCCACTTGGATGGTTTTTCTTGCGAATGCGAGGAAGGGTTCTCTTAATTCCTCTCTCTCCATGATAGTGTGGAGTGTAGACTGGTCCAGGGTAACGCTTTTTTGAGTTTCTAGCGCCTGTCTACCTCGGCCGAATCTTGGGCAGTCCAAGATTAGATGGAGGACTGTCTCCTCGCATTCGGGGTCGCAGACACAAGAAGTACTGTCTTTAAGTTTGAAGCGGTGAAGGTACGCCGCGAATCCCCCGTGACCGGTCATCAACTGGGTGTCGGTGGGAGTTAGTGCCACCGTTCTTACCACTTTGCTTGCGACCTTGACGTCTGGTAAGAATACCCTGGTTACTGACCCTGTCTCTGAGGAGTCGTAGCGCGCCTGCCACCTCGCGATGGTCTCTTCTCGTATTCGCCTTCTGACATACGATATTGGGACTCTGTCGTAGTCAGGTGCCGTTTTTTTAGTGAGGGCCGCTCTTTTGGCTAGCTCGTCCGCTCTTTCATTGCCCGGTGTACCTACGTGGGCCCTGAGCCAAAAGAATCGCACACTCCTGCCCTCTTCCTCGATTTCTCGTAAGCACTCCTTCATCTCTAGGGCCAGCGGGTGAGTCACCGATGGGCACCTAAGTAGATTGAGCGAGGATCTCGAATCGCTCAAGATGTTTGCAGAGCGTTGCTTCGATTTCCTCACCATTTTAATTGCTCTTAGGAGTGCATACATCTCTGATTGGAAGACAGTGTTGTGCGGTTCAAGACGGAACGTGGAGTTTCTGGATTCCGTTCCCTGATCCCACCATGTTAGGGCAGCTCCGACTTTCCCCTCAATCTTGCTGCCGTCGGTGAATAGTCAGTTGTCGGTTTGTGGGTCCAGACTCTCTAAGCGCATGTACTCAGTTGTTTTGAGTTGCGATGGGTGGGGGTTCTGTAGGGGTCCCACTCTGCGCTCTATTTCTCGTTCTGGTGGTATGAGGTCTTCGCTGTAGCCTTTTTTGATCTTAAGAGGTGGCAGCCTCTTTAACGCGGAGGTCGAGGGGGAGTTGGCCTGATAGGATGAGTGCCGATGTTAGAGACACAGTCCTGTACGCCCTGCAGATCTTCTGGGCGAAGCCTCTCTGCAGCGAGTCTAGCTTGTTTCTTATCATAATCTTCTCGGCTGCAGGAGACCAAACGCTTGCTGCGTAGAGGACTATGGGCTCTATCACCGCCACATATATGGTCCTTATTATTTCTCCATTTAGGCCCCAAGTCACCTTTGCCGCGCATGCGAGTTGTTTATATATGTCTGCAGCTTTCTTGCAGGTGGCTGACACATGTGCGTTGAATGTGAGCTTGGAGTCTATGATGAGGCCCAGCAGTTTGATTTGGGTTACTAGACTCAGCTGGGTGCCGCACATATGAATCACAGGGTCATCGTATTCGAGTTTCTTGGTGATCACCATTGCATTTGTTTTGTGTGGTGCGAAACTCAACTTGTTTTCTATGCCCCATTCTTGTAAGGCCGCTGGGGTGGTTTCCGCTGTAGTCTGTAACCCGCTGGTTCGATGGTTGGAGAAAACGAGGACCACGTCATCCGCAAATGCCTGACAGTAAACCCCTATGGATACCATCTTTTGTAGAAGCGAATCCAGGATGAGGTTCCAGAAAGTCGGTCCGCCGATAGAACCCTGGACACAACCCTTCGTGGTTCCCTTTTCACTGGTCGCTCGGGCGTAGTTTACTACGATCCTCCTGTCTTGTAAATATGAGGCCACCAAGATGGATGGATGTGTCCGATTAGGTCGCAGAGAGCGTCTTCTGTTCCACGCTGTGGCATGAATCCATACTGGCTCGGGTGTAAAGATGGGAGTAGGTGCCATTGGATCCTACCCACCATAAGTTTCTCTACAATCTTGCCGAGGACTGACAGCAGCCCAATCGGCCTGTAGGATTTTGGGTGGGTGTAGTCATCTTTGCCGGGTTTTCGGAGGATGCACACGTGGGCGACCTTCCACTGCTTTGGGAAGTATGCTAGCTTAAGGCATTTGTTTGCCAGCGCCAGGAATACCTCCCTGTCACAGTTAATGGCCGCAGTGCATATGCATATGTCAGCCGTCAAGCCGTCCGGGCCTGGAGCTTTCTTCGGGTTGAGGCCCGATAGTACCGTCTCCAGCTCCGCGCTGGTGAATGGTGGATCGTCGGCCGACAGACCTTGAATCTCCTCGGGAGTTTTGTTCTCAGTGGTCTCTCTTATGGACCTTAGTGGCCTTAGCCAAGTTGACATTCTACAATCGTAATCGCTAATAGAAAACTGATCAAATGTATGGGCATGACGTCATCTCAACGTTAAGTCACGTGGTCAAAACAAACGAATAGAAAAGTCGTAGACAAGTTGACAATCGTTCAAAGTGATAGAATGGAATGTAATCGTTTCTACAACGATAATCGCTAACTCCATATAAATGGTAGCCAAGTTACAGTTTTGACAAGCGCTAACGAAAGTTATCGAAGTTTATGAACGATAACTAAGCGATCTCGGAGACCCAAGAGTTAACGCTAAAAAAATGGTGTCTCATATGACGACCGAGAAGTGTTTTGTTTATTAAACATAATTTTGGACTAATATTTTATTTTAAAATGCATACTTTAAATATGTTGTGGTGTAATGAATGTAATGTACTAAGATATTAAATAAATAATAAAACAGATTTGTTATTACAACTAAATTTATTATTATTTTTCTTAAAATACTAACATTTATAATTTGGTGGTGGTGTGCACCATAGGTAAGAATGAAGATAAAAAAATGATAAAGGTAAAATAGTTTATATTAAATATATTGTACACTGGTTCTTATATTAGATAGGCTAGTCTATTACATTATATATGAAGTTAACTGTACATAAATATTGCTTTCAATTATCACATTTAAAGTCTAAATTAAAATAGGGTTTGTTTAATACTACAACAAAAAGATCAATTATACTAATTAGAAGAATTAAAAAGATAAATTTAAAAAAAAACTGATATTGTAGGCAATTTGAAATGTTCATAGCCCACAGCTGAGACCACTATTACTACATTAAACATTTTATGGAATAATATTTGTTGAAGGCAGTGATGATGGTCTCAACTGCGGTAAAATTTCTATCAATTTGTCTACAGTATTAACTAAATGACTTAACATTTGATTATGGTTTTCTTCTATTTGAATTATTCTCGATTCCAATTGTTGCCTTTCATTTTTCCATTTGTCTCTTGGCTTTATTACTCCTCCACCAATGGAGTTTAACAAATCTTCTAATTCCCGCCACAGTCAGTCAGCTTTAATTCGCCCTTGAAGCCCTTGCTGGGGCCTCGTTATATCGCCATAACTAGAACAAGTTAAAACTATTTCAGAGAAACAAAGGGTCTATTGATTAAGTAAAGAATCCAACACAATAATTGTATTGTTTTTTTCGTAAGTAGTAATATTAGTTCATGTCGCGTATCACGTCATTGTTTATGTTTCAAACTTTCAAGCGCCAGAGTATGATAAATTTTCAAATAACAAAGGAAGATATTTACGAAATAACTAATAATTTTCGTACCTTTCCATGAATTCCAATAAAGCTGCAAATTGTTCTGGGCTTGCTCGAGATTTATATTCCATTCTATAAAAGTTATCACATAATTTAAGGTATCCTTAATTAGGATAATAACATAAAATTTCGAGTCCCAGTAATGTTTAAATTTACATTTCGCAAGAAAAACATATACCCATCCTATTTCATTTACTTACTTTTTTAACACTTAAAACAAATATTCTTTGAACTTCAATTGAAACAAGAGTTCAACTCGCGTACAAAATACACAACTGCGACTTTGACGTTTGTAAGAACGCTCACCATAGACTAAAGTGTAGGTTTTTTCTAAGTACATTGTAGAATGAGCGTTCCTCAGTCGTGTCAAATTGGCTACCAACTTATCGTTTTCTAAAATCGCTTACGCCGAGGCGTTAACGATTGTAGAAAGAGAGTCGATATGAAACGAAAGTAACTTGGCTAGGGCCTCTGGTCTGCTTCGCTGCTCCTCCGATGAGGCGGAGTTCTCGGATTGCCTTTTTTTTGCGGAGTCGATGTTGCCTTTGTGGTGTTGGCGAGCCTTTAACTAACTAACTAAAACTTAATATTTTCTAAATTTCTTTCCACCTCGGTATCGGCATTACCTTCCTTTTGCTGAACACCAATTTCGTTTTCGGAGGAACCAGAGGGTTGCTGGAAGTCAAGATATTGCACATTTTCATCGTTGGTATTTCTTTTCTGGTTTTGCGATTTTTTGCTTCCTTCGGTTAGATTATCTTCGCATAAAATACCTTCCTTTACGTTTTTTAATTGGTTTATAGCTATTTCATTCGCGTTTATATGTTCTCATTTAAAAAAAGTTTCCACTTTTTGCGTATTTATTTCTTTCTTTTTCTCGACCAAACTGTAATTTTCTTTTTTCGGCTCCACTTTTATATTTTCTAGCAGACATATTGTAAAATAAGATATTTTTCTGAAAGTAAACAAAGAACTGGATAGAACTTTTAATTTTAATACCTACTTTGTAATGAGTGTATCAATTCACCAATTAAATATCGAACGAGTTCGATTCATTTAGTTTTGAAAACTGAAATAAAAATAAAAAAGTCATATTTTATAATTCTTTTTACTAACATACTGCATATTAAAAGCTGGAAGTCTAGTTATGCTGAATACTTTCAATTTTAGTAAATTAAAAGAAAGGTCCGGTCCTTATAACTTTTAAGTTATCTATCACTTAGTAAACTAAACACACGCACTAAACACATTTCTAACAATAACAAAGTCAATTCGTTAATATTGTCGACGATAGTAGAAGTGCGGAAAAATAACAAAATTGCGTCGGGCGATAAGCGGAGGGAAGTCCCCAGTAATAGACAATACACGGAATACACAGACCGGAAACTAGCGACAGGGAATTCCCCGTTCCGTTTGATAGATGCGCACACGGTTCGATTGATCGTAGTGTTGCCAACCTTATCATCGGATTTTTTTTTTATAATAATAATAATAATCTTTTTATTTCAGGACTAGCCCATATAGTGTTAGTAAAACATATTTTTTAACTTTACAAAGTTTAAAATACAATACAATAATAAAAATAATTACATTTTTTTTTAGATAATAATATTTTTCAATAAAAATTTTAAAATTTAATTTAATTTAAATAAATTTTTAACATTATATTTAATATTTTATTATTATAATTTAATATAAAATTTTTAATCAAGCAGTTATTTAATTTTAAACAAAAAACCATAAATAAAAATATAAAAATAAAAACAAAGCAATTAATTACAACAATTCTTAAAACTACGTTAGTGATACGTGGGCACGATCCCAGCACCTCCAGAGGGGACTATCCAGCTTTGCAGCCAGTGTGTTGATGAGTTTATTGGAGCTGTTTAGTAATCTGCTCATAGCGGACGCAGTCCGCTTGCGTATGATCGCATAGAAGTCATCTACACGAGCTTCCGCAAACATTGCCGACGCGCTGCAGTATCGAGGCTTCTTCAATAATATCCTCAGCACATTGTTGTACTGAACACGCAGAGCATTGTATGCTCGTCGGGAGTAGTTCTCCCACAGACCGCACGTGTAGAAGGACTGGCAAAAGGCTTTAAATAAAATTAGTTTTACCTGTGCCGTACATCGCGCAAATCTACGTGCTAACATATTGCCTCTAACCGACAAAGCTCTGCGTTCGCGTTCGATATCGCTATCATCATCCAAGCGTTCATTCACAATATGCCCAAGGTATTTGAACTCAGATACTTGTTTCAGAGGAGCCCCACATAGGTGTACATTCGGTGTAAAATTGATGGGTTTGTTTTTTCCTCGAAAGATTAAAATTTCGCTTTTTTAGCATTATATCTGAGGCCGTTCTCTTTAGCATATTCCTCGCAGATCTTTATTAATTTTCGAAGACCACTGACTGATGGACTCAGCAGTACCATGTCATCCGCGTAACTAAAGTTGTTCATTGAAACGCCATCTATTGAGCAACCGACACCTGCTCTGCTGAGCCTGTCTATCAGCTTGTTTATGTAGAGATTGAATAGCCTGGGTGACGTCAGCCCCCCCCTGTCTCACTCCACATTTCAGCTTGTAAGGATCACTAAACGCTTCACCCCACCTTACCTCGTTACTCTGAACACCATACCAGTACTTTAACAACGATATCAACTCGGGTCTTAAGCTACTTTCTGTTTCAAGTTTCTGCCACAAAACTTCATAGGAAACGAATGCCTTGGACAGATCCAAAAAACACGCAAACACATGTGTTTTTCTATCTGTGTAGTATCTTACAGTTTGCTTGAGACACAGTATTGCACTCTCAGTTGATAGTTCTGACCTAAAACCGAACTGCGCATCATGTGTATTGACTGCTTTACTAAGCTGCGTATCAAGCAAACTGTCAAGAACCTTAGCTGTAATGGTAGCAAGAGATATAGGTCTGTAGTTGGTTTTGTCTGCCGCATCCCCTGTCCTAATTTTGATAATAGGCACGACTACTGTCCTAGTCATCGAGTCCGGCAGGAAACCATGGCTAACACAAATATTGTAGAACCAGCCTAGGACTCTTGGAAGGTGCACGCCAGCATGCCGCAGATCCTCAACACTAAGGCCATCATGTCCAGGTGACTTTCCACGCTTCATGCTCATAATCGCTTCTACTACTTCGCTAGTTTTGAAACGTAGCAAGCACTCCCCGGTGCTCTTAATGCCCCCACTGTCAGCCACTGTGCAGTTGACCTCACAAGGCTCCACTTTAAATTGAGTCTTAAACATATTAGCTATATTTCGGCAACCGCTCACGCCCCCTATTTCAACGCTCGGGCTCGGCCTTGCATTCAGTCTGTTTGTTTGTTGCCAAAATTTACCAAAGTGTTTATTCTTGTATGACGTTGCTAGTATGTCCATTTTAATCTGTTTTTCGTTGTCTTGGCACCATTTGAGTTTGATTTTGAAGGCCCTACGAGAATCCTTCATATCATCGTAAATGGCTCCATGAGTTGGCCTCCCCGCCCATATCCAAGACTGAAAACAATAACGAGCCCTAGCATGAAGCGGTGCCACATGCTTATTCCACCCTGTGATGGGTCGCTTATTCCTACATGGTCCCATTTTGTAACAATATATCGCTGCATCTTGCAATATAAATTATTTGATTACCACTATAATTATGTATTAGTATTACCTGCTTGTTGAGACATAGATTTTCTTAAATCATTGAAATAAATTGTCGTCTTGGGTCTTCGTGAATACGTATTATTTCTATGGAAAATGATATATTATTTAATACTTTATTAAAAATTGCATCCTTTTATGGTTATATTTTCGAAAATTTGTCTGGAACATATATGTGCAGTTTTTACAAAGTCCACCACCAAGACCAGTATGAATATGGGTGATAAATCTAAATAGATTGCTTAACAGTACTCAATAATTGATGTTAATAATGAATTATAGGTGTTTTTATTCTCGTCGGTGCATAGCGCAAATACCAATGGAAATGTTTACGACTCATGAACGCACCCGGGTATTGTGTAAAGTTGATGATAAATTTTTGGCACAACTTTGAATGTTTTATCCATCTTTATAGATTTGACATGCTCAATAGTCATTAATTTTGTTTTTTTGTTGTAAATACTATTATTTTTCTATTTGTATTATATTTTTTGTCAATAATGATTATCTGATTAGGTACGACTTTCTATTTACTTCCGTCGAATTAAGGCGGGAGGGGGCAAATTAAAAATGTAGGTATAGCTGGTGTTCTAAGATGCTGCTTATTTGTATTAAATCACGTTGAGTCTTGTAATTATTTTTTTCACTCTTACATAACGAGATTCAATCCGTGGGATTGAATTAATATGGTATCTTACAGAATTCGAAATTTCTGAATAAGGTTTTTTTACGACGGTTGTTTTTGTTTACCTCCGTTGTCAATTGGTACAAAGCCTTAAATATTCAATTTCAATTACAGGCTGGAGTGATCTGTCTTCTTTGTCTTGTATTCCTAAAGTAATTATAAGGTATGTCTTACAAACTGTTGACCTTTGTCTATTATTAATCAACGAAAAATCACAATTACTTTTTGTTGTTCTTTTTTTTAATTCTTTACGAACATAAACAAATCTCTTTGTCGTTGAAGAGAGGCCAAGTTCCGGTAACTTTCAAATATCTGTCTTCTTTGACTATAGGTCAGTGTGTCAAGCGATATTTATTTCTTTATTTAATCAAGGAAGACAAACAGTTGACATATACAAAAATATTTTTCACATTAAGAAAACATCATAGACCAATAAAGTCTTCACAAATTATTCAATCAAAAATACATAGCAGAATATAATAATAAATAATAACAAATTAAAATTAAAGATTATTTAAAATTTTATGGAGTATAACAAATTTATAAATAATTTAGTAAAAAATAATTATACATATTTATTCGTAATTTCCATGCAAAATACGCAAGTATTTATGTTACAATAGTTTAATAATTGCTTTAACATGCTTTAAAAGCTAAAGAAATCACCATAAGTAAAATTCAGGTATTTAGCATATATTGTAATATTTAGCAAATGACCACGTAAAACGGGGTGAATAGACACAATTTTGAACTTAAACTCCGTTTTGTAAATGTCTTCAATAGACAAGAGAACATTATATTGTGCTTATATCATGTCTCTTTGATGTTTTAATATTTTATATTCCTCTAAATTGGGATTTATTCCTTAATTACAGCGCAAAATGCAAAAATATATTACGTTTCTATTGACCCGCACAGGGGTTTAATAGACACGAGATATGGGGTGAATAGAAAAAAATGCTAGGTTTGGCAATTTCCAAAGCCTAATAAGTAGATACCTACCTAGAATTGTGTCCAGTTGAATTTTTTCAGGGTCTTGTCCATTTTCTTCTTTATTTTGTTTTTCAGCAATATTCTGATCTTGTGTTTTAGTTTTTTTCCCTACACCTTTTCCCTTATATTTATTGCTTATTATCATAAAAATAATAGCAATTTCTAAAATGACACCCAAGGTCAAACAACCGATACCAGTAAGAGTTAAAATATCATAATATCCTAACGGTTAAAATATCTAGATATCCGTAGACAGAGAAAGTAAACTTTGTTTCTCTGTCTACGGTCTAGGTAGATATCGAATATCCGATATTTTTAAAAATATCAACAGATAACCTAAGCGTGAGTCGTATTTATGAATCGTTCTGAAACTGATTATATTTTTATTAAATCAAATACAATATAGAAATATGTAATTATTAAATATTAGACTTGTGCAAATTAATCATTAAGAAGAAAAAAGAGATATATATCTTTTCGCTCTAAGATATATATCATTCTTTTATATCTCGCTCAGAGCTAGAACAGAACGATGTAAACAAATCACAAATGTAAGAAGCTATTTGTTATTGAGCTAGGTGATAGTGTTACCAGACGTCACATAAAAAAATATATATATATATTACAAATATATTCAAAAATAGCTGTGACGCAATTATTGTACTATAATTTCTAAAATTATAATTTATATATAAGTATCCAAATAAAAATATCAGATAAATTATTTTTATCTTCATATACTTAATTCTTATAATTTAGTTCAATTCAGTAAGTTGTTTAAATATAAAAAAATATGATCGAAATAAAATAATAATAAATGTTCTGAATGAATAATAGTCGAAATATTCATTTAATTTTATTTATTTTTCAACCAAATGCTTTTATTTTCAATTTTTGTATGGCGTACTACAGTTCAAAGACTGCTAAATTTTACGGCCCTGATCATTTTTAAAGTTTGGCATCACTACATTCAGAAGTTAATCTGAATTCAATCTTATTACTAGGAGGTAAAAGTTTAAGAAATGGTGAGCTACTGATATACTTGCTCTTTTAGTACGATATACATATATCCTTTAAATCTCGCTCGCTCGCGACACTAGTCTATTAAATATATTTAGTGAAGTACATAAACAAGTATTTCTAACAGTTTTCCATCACATCCAATATAAAAAATATATTTATAAATGCATGCTTAAATGAGTTAATATTAATTTATTAATAGATATATTAGTATTATGATTTTGAAAATCATTGAAATGAACTTTCCTTCATACTTTTTTCAGGCTTAGGACTGACTGCATAATAGCGGTGTTTTTCTATTTATTAAATACTTACATAGAATACAATGTGAGTAATGCAGGCGTATTTAAAAGTTCATTTCATAATATATACATTTTTATAATTAATCTTAAATTTAATTGTTTTTTTGAAAGTTATTGCTCAAATCTTTTTTTGTCTAAATTGACTTTTAAAAACGTCAATTTTCTTACTTTTTGTGATGTTAGTCTCGTTCGACGTTCATTAATAATTATTCCCATTTTACTAAATATGCGTTCACATGGAACAGATGACGCCATAATATTGCTGTACTGTTTTACCAATTTAGCTAGATTTGGGTAAGCAAATTTGTGCTCGCGCCACCACCCCAGAGGACAGTTCCATTTGTCTCCGTGGAATACTGGCAGCATATCGTCATTTAAATATGTGTCGATCTCCTTTATAGCTTTGGACAAAGGTGTCCCCACGGTGTGTTCCTTTGGTGCTACAATATGCTGTAGTATGGCCCGAAATCCATCAGTATTGGCATTACTACTATATTAATCAGATTGTTGCTCCTGTGCGGTATCTAGTGCAATCAACTCAGCCAGCTTTTCCTGAACATGGCTTCTTGTATTTTTGGCTTCATTTATGTCGCTAAATACAGATAATTTGTATCGAGGTTCAAGAATTGTGCATGTGCTATATGTTCTGCTCCTTTCCACATGCCCAAATCTTGTTACTAACCCTGTTCTTAGACGACAGACAAGGTCATTTGACGCGTCATGAAATGTTTCAGATAAAAAATTATCACAGGTTATAAGACAACGTGTAAGTACAATTACTAAGCTCCCAGTAATATACGTGTCGCCACTAATAGTCTCTGTGGCCTGATCAAATGGTTGTAATATTTTTGAAAATTCAGAAAGGATGCGCCAGTCCTCGTTTGTAATTATGAGTAGATCTTTTTTTGAAATTGCAATTGTTGCCCGTATATATTGTTCAAGTGCCACAAAGCGCTGAACCATATGATAGGTAGAGTTCCATCGTGTTGGAACTTCTTGCATTAAGCGCTTAGGAATACATTCTGCGTTGTCGTCTGTTTGAGCCTTCAGAAGTTTCTCAAAGGCCGTGCTGATAGTTTTAAAGTGGCGAATAATTTTTTTTACCTTCTCCAAGACATTTTGAATCGGCACCGTTGTTACAGCTTCCTGGATGATTAAATTTAACGTATGTCCATAACAACCAAATTGCTTCCATCCAATGTTATTAATTGCCTTTTGAACATTCGCAGCGTTGTCGGACACTGGAAAATTATATTATTTTATTTGTAAGGCCCCAATCGGCCACAATATGGCTTAATAATTTGTGTACATTATCGCTTGTGTGGGAATCTTGGAAATTTAAACAATCTAACAATATACTCTTGAGCTCGAAATCATTTATTTTTTATTTTATTTTTATTTATTTTTATAGGAAGCCAACACAATGTACAATGTTTTTACATGTCTGTCCCATAAAATAACAAATCAAAATAATGACACTTATTAACACTATACATCGCAATTATAGGCTAACTCATCATGCAAATTTCACATTTTCAGCTTCGTTCACTCCAACATTAAACATTTTTAAAGATAACGCGTAAACAATACTTATACAAATAAATTAAGGAATAATAAAGAAATATATATACATACACATATATATAAATACGAAAGATAAAAAAAAATTAAACTGACATATTATGATAAAAAATTTATACACAAAAAACGCAAAAAAAAATAAAAACAAAAAGAGTTAATTAATAAACCATTCGTGGCAGTACTTTGATATTAAAATTTAAATATGCAATCCGTCATAATATTATTTTATTTTAAATTTGTATGCCCCCATGCTATCACCAAACAAATCTAAATCCGCCGCTTTATAAACATTATTATACGTTTTAAGGGCCCTGTTTAAAGGTGCTGTTTTGCCTATATTTGTTCGTGAAAACCGACATTTAAAAGTCGGTATGTTCACAAATCTTGAACCTGTCTCGGTACAACTAATTTTATTTCACCGAGAAGATCTGGGCCGTCTGTTCTGCCTGATATGATTTTATGTAGAAAACACAAATCCATCACATCTCTGCGACTTGCAAGTGTACTCATGTTGTAATATTTTAACATATCAGAGTATTTTTTCAAATAATTTTTATTCTTGTCTTTATACGACAAAAATTTTAAAAACTTTTTCTGTACACTTTCCAACCTGTCCTTATGAGTTTGATAAAACGGACTCCATGCAACAGAGCAGTATTCTAACTTACTTCTTACGAATGAGTTATACAGAGTAACCATTGAGTTTGATTTCTTAAATTTTTTTGTGTTTCTTTTAATAAACCCTAGCGCAATCAATGACTTACTTATAATGGGATCAATATGCGAGATAAAATTTATTTTTGAATCAATTATTATTCCTAAATCTTTTATTTGGTTTACTTTCTTTAGAATGCAATTATTTATGTTATAATCATAATTAATTTCTGATGTTTTTCTACTAAACGTAATACTGTGACATTTTATTTCATTTAGTTTCATGCGATTTTCATGACACCATTTTGTAAATTTATTTAGATCACTTTGTAAACATTTAGAATCTTGGATTGTATTTATATTCATATAAATTTTCAAGTCATCCGCATAAAAACTATATTTACTATATTTAAAACAATTAGCTGCGTCATTAATGAAAATAACAAACAATACTGGACCCAAACTAGAGCCCTGTGGAACTCCAGATGTTGCCAAAAATGTCTCCGACTCAAATCCCCCCATAACAACATTTATTTCTCTATTTTGTAAGTAGGTATCTAAAAGTTTAAGAAAATATCCATTAAACCCATAGTTAAAAAGCTTACTCATCAGAACCTTACGACCAACATGGTCAAATGCTTTTGCCAGATCGGTATAAATACAGTCCACTTGTGTATTATTATCCAATGAATTCGAAATGTCATTTACAAAAACTGCTAAGTTTGACATTGTAGACCTATTTTTAATGAAACCATGCTGATTTTTTGATATATGTGATTTAACTTTCCAAGTGAGAAAATGGCATATTAATGTTTCGAAAATCTTTGAGAACACCGATAAAATGGAAATTGGTCTATAGTTTCTTATATCTTTTTTGTCACCACTTTTAAATATAGGTACTACTCGTGCTTTCTTCCCAAGACTTGGAAACTTTCCGATAGATAATGATTCTCGATAAATTATTGAAAGTGGTTTCACTAAAGTAGAAGCACATCGCTTAACGAATATTGGCGGTATATTGTCAGGGCCTGCACCTTTATCAATACTTAGGGTCTTTAGTTGCGACAGTATTTCCTTGTCGGTTATAATAACGTTACTTATCTGAGATTTACAATGGTATTTAATATTATTATAAGTAGTTAGTGAAGTATTGATAGGTGTTGAATCAGAAACATTGTATATACTTGAGAAATATTTAGCAAATTGGTCGCATATGTCTTTTCCGTTAGTGAAATTACGGTTGTTCATTGTCATTAATGCCGGATAATCACATTTTTCATTACGAAGATTCTTTATATAAAAGTAAAAAAACTTTCGATTTCTTTTCATATTGTTTTCTATGTTTTCAATATATTTCAAATAGTCTAAGTTAATGAGATCTCTACACCTATCTCTCAGTATTTTGAATTCATATCCATCTAGTGGGATACCATATTTTTTAAATAATATCCTGTACTTGCTTTTTTCTTTTAACCTTTTTTTGAGCTGGCACGAATACCATACTGGATATTTTATTTGGTGTTTAATAGACTTTTTTGGTACATAATTTTCTATGATTCGTCGTAATTCTATATAAAACAAATTAACCATATCATCAACATCTGTACACGCATTAAATAGTTTTTTCCAATTTATTTCTTCAATTTTTTTGTTTATCACTTCGTAATCTGCATTAATATACATAAATTTAACTATATGCCTAGGTAAAAAAAGAGTTTCCGATAAACCATCTACTTCAAAATTAATTTCCAGTGGAGGATGATATTTATCAATAGAGCAAACATGTGTGGTACTATCTTGAACACTGATCTTAATAACATTAGTAAAAACTAGGTCTAAAACTTTTCCGTAAACGTTATTGTATAATGGCATGTGTTACTTCTCGGTAGCGATAGATGGCAGTATTAAAATCTGTCAGTTTCCTGAATCGCGCTGTCTAGATAAGTGAAGCTACTGAATATACATAATGTAAAGGTGATTTTGTTAAATTGATCAGACAAAATAAATTATAGTGTGAACAGTGGAAAGCTCTTCCTTAGTTTCATTTACCGTTTGATCCCCCGATATTAGTTCTCGGCGTAAACAGTTATTAACTTTGTTTATTTGTGATAGGCCACCCACTGTAAAGATGGTATATTAAAGTCACCAATTATTAATGTATTTTTTGTTCTAGAATTATTTTTGCTATATTTTGTATAAAAACATAAAAATATTTCCAATTTTAAAGGAGAAGGTAAATAGAGTGCACAAATTGATACAACGTTCTTTCCTATAATTACGTTTACCCAAAGATCCTCATACTTCGTTTCCCACGAGCGTACCCTATAACTTTTAAATTTTTTTGATACCGCCAATAAAACCCCCCCACCATCCACTTTAGTTGTTTCAGTTGTTTCTCTGTCCCGTCTGTATACGTTATACCTGTCATCTATAAATTCATTGTTACTTATGTGTCTATTTAGCCACGTTTCTGTAAATACTATTATATCAAATTCCGTATTAAGTATAGCACAATAAATATGTTTAGTTTTAGACCTTATACCTCTTACGTTTTGATAAAAATATGTTTGATAAACTATGAAACATTAAAAATAAAAGGTAACCAAACTATATATACACAATAAAATAAAAACGAATATCAATAATAAAAAAAAAGAAAAAATGCATGAAGTTATTATACATATACGCTCAATCTATAGTTTAAAAAAAAAGTACTGGATTTTACACGTATTACGTCACTGGCAATTGTTTTTCTCAGAAATATATTTCCGTTACGAGACCACACGAATCGATAGTTCCTTTCTTTTGCGAATATTCGAGCTGCTATATAAGTATCTTAGGACGCGGAGGATAGATTTTCAGAAATATAGACAGGTGATTTTTCTCCTGCTATTCCTAAGTGTGATGTATTTAATTTGTCCTCAGAGTTAGATCTATTAAAATTCAGTACGTTTGCAAAAAATCGATCTCTTAAGATAGGCGATGAGAATTTGACTAATATTGTTCTCGGACGCTTAGAATTATTGTTTATTTTAGCCACACGAGTACATTTACTGATACAACCTTCTTTAAGTGGTAAATTTATCACCTTGCTTATCTGTTTTAATCAAATTTTCATTTCTAAACTCTGGTACGCAGTGTAGTTCAATGTTACTTGCTCTTGCTTCTTTCACCAATATGTTAATTGTACTACTATGATTGTTGATGATCTCTCTTAACTCGCTGTTCTTCAGATGGCAGATTTCATTTTTGGCCTTTTCTAATTCTTTTTTTATAGTATCGTATTGATTAGAAAAGAATTCTATAGACTCCTTGATCGATTGTAAACTATTTAATTCCTCTCTTATTTTCTTTAATTCGGTACTTCGCTACTTCGTTACTGTGTCAGTAATAATATCTTTAACTTCTTTTCTAATAGCCAACAAAAAAAAGTCTTGATTATTACCGATGGGTGATTCTCCTTCCGCGCTAGTTAATGAATGAGGCGTCGGAGAAACCGTTGGTACGGACGAAACTGTTTTATTGTCAGTGGCCTTAGCCAAGTTGACATTCTACAATCGTAATCGCTAATAAAAAACTGATCAAATGTATGGGCATGACGTCATCTCAACGTTAAGTCACGTGGTCAAAACAAACGAATAGAAAAGTCGTAGACAAGTTGACAATCGTTCAAAGTGATAGAATGGAATGTAATCGTTTCTACAACGATAATCGCTAACTCCATATAAATGGTAGCCAAGTTACAGTTTTGACAAGCGCTAACGAAAGTTATCGAAGTTTATGAACGATAACTAAGCGATCTCGGAGACCCAAGAGTTAACGCTAAAAAAATGGCGTCTCATATGACGACCGAGAAGTGTTTTGTTTATTAAACATAAATATTAATAATAAGATATTGATTGTATTTTGAACAGGTCTAGTTAATTGTATTTTGAATGTAATGTACTAAGATATTAAATAAATAATAAAACAGATTTGTTATTACAACTAAATTTATTATTATTTTTCTTAAAATACTAACATTTATAATTTGGTGGTGGTGTGCACCATAGGTAAGAATGAAGATAAAAAAATGACTAAGGTAAAATAGTGTATATTAAACATATTGTATACTGGTTCTTATATTAGATAGGCTAGTCTATTACATTATATATGAAGCACATAAATATTGCTTTCAATTATCACATTTAAAGTCTAAATTAAAATAGGGTTTGTTTAATACTACAACAAAAAGATACAATTATACTAATTAAAAGAATTAAAAAGATAAATTTAAAAAAAACTGATATTGTAGGCAATTTGAAATGTTCTTAGCCCACAGCTGAGACCACTATTACTACATTAAACATTTTATGGAATAATATTTGTTGAAGGTGTGATGATGGTCTCAACTGCGGTAAAATTTCTATCAATTTGTCTACAGTATTAACTAAATGACTTAAAATTTGATTATGGTTTTCTTCTATTTGAATTATTCTCGATTCCAATTGTAGCCTTTCATTTTTCCATTTGTCTCTTGGCTTTATTACTCCTCCACCAATGGAGTTTAACAAATCTTCTAATTCCCGCCACAGTCAGTCAGCTTTAATTCGCCCTTGAAGCCCTTGCTGGGGCCTCGTTATACCGCCATAACTAGAACAAGTTAAAATTATTTCAGAAAAAGAAAGGGTCTATGGATTAAGTAAAGAATCCAACACAATCATTGTATTGTTTTTTTCGTAAGTAGTAATATTAGTTCATGTCGCCTATGACGTCATTGTTTATGTTTCAAACTTTCAAGTGCCAGAATATGATAAATTTTCACATAACAAAGGAAGATATTTACGAAATAACTAATAATTTACGTACCTTTCCATGAATTCCAATAAAGCTGCAAATTGATCTGGGCTTGGTCGAGATTTATATTCCATTCGATAAAAGTTATCACATAATTTAAGGTATATTTCATCCTTAATTAGGATAATAACATAAAATTTCGAGTCACAGTAATGTTTAAATTTACATTTCGCAAGAAGAACATATACCCATCCTATTTCATTTACTTACTTTTTTAACACTTAAAACAAATATTCTTTGAACTTCAATTCAAACAAGAGTTCACCTCGCGTACAAATACACAACTGCGACTTTGACGTTTGTAAGAACGCTCACCATAGACTAAAGTGTAGGTTTTTTCTAAGTACATTGTAGAATGAGCGTTCGACTCAGTCGTGTCAAATTGGCTACCAACTTATCGTTTTCTAAAATCGCTTACGCCGAGGCGTTAACGATTGTAGAAAGAGAGTCGATATGAAACGAATGTAACTTGGCTAGGGCCTCAGGACTGCTTTGTTTATCTTCGTACGGCGTATGTACGCTTTTACCACCTTTACGTGTAGTTGTAATACAGATTGAACAAACCCAGTGTACTCGAGATATCGCTATGTTATTATTCGACGATACACATTCCAAATGAAATTGCAATTGACATTTACTGCATTTGATTCTTTTCTGTGTAACTAGTACATTACTTTTGCAGACTGTACATTCATTAATCATCTTGCGTAATTTAAAATGTTGAAAAAAATGTGAAGTGCGTCGGGAATCGATCCCTTGACTTTTGGCACCTTAGGCCACTATTGAACCGCTACACTACGAATGCGTTCAGATAGACATTTGAAATATCGTTAGTAGCTCTTGTAAGGAGTAGATGCACATCATAACAATGTGAGTACTTATGATGGGTAGTACTGAATCAACACTTGTACTTCAATAAGTTTTAACTTTGGTTTTATCACTACTAGCAAAATTTAAAGTTTTAAACTTGGTTCAAACACTTCAATTACACTTTATCTTTATTTTGAAAAACTTTGGCAGTGAAATAACTAATATTTTACCACTAAAAAACAATTATTTTTAAGGAGTGAGCAACTAAGCGTGTGACGCGTATGACTTTTTTGACGTATGTGTTTGTACTTACGGAATACAAAATTTCTGGATCAGGTTATTTTTTACGATGGTTGTGTTTGTTTATCTCTGTTATCCATTGGTACAAAGCCTTAAATATTCAATTTCAATTACAGGGTGGAGTGTTCTGTCTTCTGAGTCTTGTATTCCTAAAGTAATTATAAGGTATGTCTTACAAACTGTTGACCATTGTCTATTATTAATCAATGAAAAATCACAATTAGCTTTAGTTGTTCTTTTATCTTAACTCTTTACGACACGAAATATGGCACATACGGCACAAGTTAGAAACACGAACATGAAAAAATCTCTTTGTCGTTGAAGAGAAGCCAAGTTCCGATAACTTTCAAATATTTGTCTTCTTTGATCCTCTGAATTTTTTTGACTATAGGTCTGTGTGTCAAGCCATATGTCTGCGGAGTTCTCTTCATATAAGATGTATATATGTTTCACGAGAATTTAATTAAACTCTTGCTACCATTGCTTGTATACTTGCAATTCAATTGGTGTACAATAAGTTGTATTTGTTTTGTATTGTATTGTAATGTACCGAATTGTACATTTTAGGGATTGATTACAATTAACCTAACGTAATTATTATTTTGTTAAATACTTATGATAATTTTTAATTTCATTTTCAAAACAATGTTTACCATCCAGATTTGTTGTTTGGTTAAAGTTGTTTGGGATTTCGTTTCACAAACGCTTAAAGTATAAAAACTGGCATTGTTTAGTTCTGTTCCCTACAAGGCAATTGCAATACCCTAATATAGCCTCCAAGATAGTCACTATGTCCAGTGTCCATTTAAAAATATCCATATAATATATATTACCAGCTCGGCTTAAAGCCGGGATTTACGTTGTACTCAGCAGCAGATACTTATTTTCAGTTACTTATTACTTAAGCTTTTACCTTAGGCTTAAATCCGGGAATCGTACCTTCCGACCAGATTGAGTTGTTCGGACATCAGGTTTCGTGTTTGTGATGATGTCGTATTGAGCTTCGGTGATTGTGGTGGGTTCTGTGACCATGTACGCTGGCTTTAGGCGGTTGATGGACACGGAAACTTGTTTACCCCTGACCAGGATTATGAACAATTTATCTCCACTTTGCACAACCTCATAAATCCGGTGTATGGTGATTGTAAGGATCCTCGCACCGCGTCTTCCCTGAGAAATACGTGGGTGGAGGAAGCGAGGTCTTTATATACGAAAACTTTGTTGTTCGTGTGGCGTGAGGCTGGATAGGGTCGGAGGTTATTAATAATCGTGTGCAGGCGAGCGGGGAATTATCCATTATTATTATTTGAGGACTATCCAGGTTTTCCATCATTTTATAAAACCATTCCGAAAAAGTTTCGAAGTTCATCTCTTCGTAATACTCATTCGTCAACAACATACATACATGTTAACCGAAATATGAACGCGATTGTATCACGTGATACGGGTCTAATGCAAAAATGATTTATGTAATATAAAAACTACTTTTACTACTTTTTAGTATATAACTAGTCTATTTTATAAACATATTTTATTACTCTTATTAATTCTATGAAAATGTCTTGATGAGCTATTTTAATTTTTCTTCGCCAAGAATATTCAATTAGCCAGTCTGTAAAATTTCCTTTATAGCCATCTGTGCTGAACATGAGTTTTAAGTTTCGCCAGTGGCTTTCCATTCTCTGCGTGTGTGTCCCATCTGGTGCCACAAATTTATTTTTTGTGTCGCTGTGGTTAACTATTTTATGGATATATCCATATCTAGGTAGGCAATCTTACGCTTTCCAAAAATCTCATTATCGGGACACACTTCTAATCTTTAATTATTTTTGACATTTTCAATCATGCCCAGCACCCAGTGGCCTTCTATATGTCTCGTACCTCTATCATATTTTCTTTTTCCAAATTTAGATTCATCTATTTGTACAATTTTTCCTGGCTCACCAATCTTGCCGTTACATTCTTAGTGCTCTAATTCATATACAACTACTATCGACAGTAAGAGAACCAGTCCGCTATGATCCTTGTTAATAATACTACTTCTCTATCTCCACGGGCTGCCTCTAATTTTACTTGTTGATAACTGTATTTATGACTGTACATATACATTAATAAAAATTGTAAATCAATAGACAGCCCCACATTTTCAAACCATTTTCCCACTGTTTCTCCTACGATGCATGCATATTTTTTCATAGGAGCCTATGCTCCTTCCTACTGAAAATTGCTAGCAGTGCCTTTCATTTGCTGAAGAGCATAGGCTCTTCAGCAAATGAAATGCAATGAAATGCACTGAGCTGGGGTGTTGAGCCGGGTTATGATTTTATACATAATCCATTGTGACTTTACGGCCGAATACTGAATCGTCCCTCAAATCAAACACTTAGTTGAGCGCTACTTAACTATGATCAGCTCCTATATTTAAATGGAATTCTCAAACGTCACTCATACGTTTTGAGGGCGTGATTAGCTGAGTGTCCCTCAAATATGTGTTTATGGTTAATATATTAAATTAAAACGATCTGTTTTCCATGATCGTTTTAAGTTACGTTTACGCAGAACATTATAGTTGCAATATTATTTTAATACTAAATTGTTATACAAATGAAGATAGCAGAGCTAAATTTTAAGATCCGAATCGCGAAGAAGGCCAGAAACTGCCGAATTCTTACCAGGTTATTACTCCTGATCATACATTTTTCAAAAACTGTTCATAAAGATAACCTCGTTTATGAGTCAATAAAATACAATCCAAGTGGGACAATCGATTTTAAATTCAAATTTGCAGACCAAATATATATCATCCGACTCTTTCATTTATATTGACAGCTTCACCGTATCAGATAATAATCAGATAATCATTATTAACAAAAAATACGATACAAATAGAAGAAAAATAATATTTACAACAAAAAACCTTATGATTATTAAGCATGTCTAAGTTTATAATAATGGATGGAACATTCAATGTTGTGCCAAAAATTTACCATCAATATCATCACAATACACGGGTGTGTCCATGAGCCACAACATTTCCTATGGTATTTGCGCTATGCACCAACAAGGACAAAAAAAACTTTAATTTATTATTAACATCAAGTATTGAGTACTGTTAAGCAAACTATTTAGAATTATTACAAAGATTCAAACTGTTGTACTTTGAAAAAACTGCACATATATGTTCCAGACAAATTTTCATTTCATTCATAAAAACGGTTAGTTGGAAGAAAGGAACAAATCCTGCCTTTATTCCCTTATTCCAACTGTCAACTTTACGAGTATATAATTAGTGTATAATTTTGCTTGTTTATTTATCGATAGTCAAAAACACATCGCTATTGGTGGGTGACGCGATACTTGCGATATAATAGACGCCATTTTAGTTAGTTGTCTTTGAGACTGCCTTCAGTTAGCGTTGCGTCGTGAAGATTATCAACCTTTAAATTATTATTTCATTACTAAAGTTTGAATATGAGCAGTGAAAGTAACTGTTACGATTCACTTGATAATGAGTCAGAAGCTGAGACTCCGAAAAAGAAGAGAAGAGGTGTTGGAAATATCCATTTGTACAAAAAAGAAAAGCAGAAGTCACAGCGATTACTTGGCCAATCTTATGTGAGTACAAGTACTGGAAGGCTAGTGTCAGCAAAATCTAACAGTAGTAGAAACTGTGTCTGTAAGAAAAATGCACTCAGCAGTTTAGCATTGAAGAACACAGCAGTTGTTTAAATTCGTTTAAAATCGAAGTCCGAAAAACGAGCAAGATATATATATATATATAGGATGAGTCTAATTGAATACGCAAGGGTTAATCGGCGTTCAAAACACGAAAATCCGAAAATACGTGACAATTCGTTCAAGTATTTTGCTATTAAAGGAAACGAATAAATTCAGGTATGCCGTCAAGCTTTCGTCATTTAGAGAAGGGAAGGGAAGACCAACGAGGGCAGCATCGTAATCGAGGTAATGTCTTAACAAACGAAACAATTGCGGCTATTGATAAACATATCCGGTCATTTCCCCTAAAACAATCTTATTACAGCAGCAAAAGTATACAAAATTTAGATGCCAACCTAAACTACAAGATAGTGTATGAACTTTTTTTAAAAAATAGCCTCAATATTAATGCCTAAAATACGACTATTACAGAAAATATTTTAACGATAATCATGGTTACAGATTCGGTCACTGACAAGTAGACGTTTGCTCAACTTGCGAAGAATTCGAAGCAAAAATAAAAAGTCTCAATTTGTAGGAAGGCACATTTTGTAGGAAGGCACCATACTGGATTTTATTTTCTGGCAAACAACTCAAGAAATAAAAGATCAAACTATTTAGAAATACTCAGTCAAACATAATCACGTTGAAATAATTATCAACAATAAAAAATTAGAAAGGTCTTGAAGGACTTGAAATTAATGACCTAATTAATGAGCTCAGCAAAACAGGTATCGGTTGTTCGATAGATGGTACAATTATTAACAACCTCAGTTACGCGGATGACATGGTTTTGCTGAGTCCCTCAATTAGCGGTCTTAGAAAATTGCATACTGTGTGTGAGTCCTATGCTGTGTCACGTGGGCTTGTATACAATGAAAAGAAAAGTGAGCTTTTGATTTTTAAGGGTCGAAATAGCATATCAGATAATATCCCTGTTGTAACTCTAAACGGAACACAACTTCAAAGAGTTAAGAGTTTTAAATACCTGGGTCACATAGTCACCGAGGATTTATGACGATGCTGACATGGAGAGGGAGCGCAGGGCCTTGGCGGTACGATGCGGTATGATAGCTCGCAAGTTTGCACGTTGTACGAATGACGTAAAAATTACTCTTTTTAAAGCGGACTGTCAAAACCTATACACGTGTAGCTTGTTGCTAAAGTATACGCAGAGGGCCTTCAATGCGCTGCGCGTACAGTATAACGATGCATTCAGGATACTGTTGGGATTGCCGCCCTTTTGTAGTGCTTCACTGATGTTTGCTGAAGCCCGTGTGGAAGTCATCTATGCCATCATTAGAAAAAGAGTAGCATCTATAATGGCTAGGATGCGCGGAGTTCTTAACGGTATCCTGAATACATTGATGCTGAGAATGGATAATCCATTTGTTAAACATTAGAGGGAACTTCATGTATTGACTCGTTGTTTTAGACCCCTTATGTATGCTAAATAATAGTTAATATACATTTATTATTATAATAATATACAATGGTCAACAGTTTGTAAGACATACCTTACTTTAGGAATTACCGACAGAACACTCCAGCCTGTAATTGAAATTGAATATTTAAGGCTTTGTACCAATGGACAATAGAAATAAAAACTTTTTAATTATTACTAAACGAGAAACGAAGTACCCAGAGAGGGTAATGAAGCTCAAAGTCGTCAGTTTCATTGATGATAGCCGCTACAGCCGACGGTACTTTACTGCCACCGTATGTGGTATACAAGGCTCAAAACTTGTACAACACATGGACTGAAAACGGACCACCGGGAGCAAGGTATAATCGCACGCAATCGGGTTGGTTTGATGCAACCATTTTTGAAGATTGGATTAAGTCTATCGTTACACCTTATTTCAAAGATAAAGTTGGGAGAAAGTGCCAAATAGGTGATAGCCTCTCGTCACATTTATTGATAGAGACAATAAAACTGTGCCACGAGCAAAATATATCGTTCAAATCAAAACCATGTACGCGAGTTGAGCGCTGGGTGTTACGACTGAAGAATTATCGGTACAATATAAAAAACCAGCTAGGAAAAGTTAATATCCATAGATAAAAAGTGTCAAACGAGGTATTTACAACAACGATTGGGAAGAGTCGGTGAAGGAATATATAATTTTTGAACTGGAACTTTGTTTCTACAATAATACTTTAGTACTCGGATTATTATACCAAAAGACTTAAGAAAAACTATCTTGGATGCAGCGCACGAAGGGCATCCAGGGATAGTATCCATGAAAAGTCTATTGAGGTTAAAGGTTTGGTGACCGCGCATCGACAAAGATTTGGAAATATAGTAAAACCATGTAAAGGAGGCACTCTCGTCGGACTGCCGAACCATCCGGTACCTATGAAACGACGCGATCTCCCAACTGCTCCTGGGTGGATGTTGCCATGGACTTGCTCGGAACTCTTCCAAATAATGATTACTTGTTGGTTGTCATCGACTACTACAGTAGATGTAAATAAATTAAATTTACTAAAGTGATTACAAGTTCATAAATCATTAAATTTTTAAAAGAAATTTCTAGTCGTCTCGGATGTCCTTCTTCTATCACTGCAGATAACGGCCGTCAATTATTACAAAAATATCTGTCTGAGTATGTAGAATGGAATGAGAGTGGTTTTCGAATCGTGGTGATGTTTTGTGTGTTATTTCAAATTGTGTTTGATGATTTGTGTGTTATTTTCTCCATTCAAAAATGTAAGTACAACGAATGTCTGTTAATTGTTTGTATTTTTTTTTCAATTGTGTTCTCGTGTAAGTTATGGAATTGTCTTTATGGGAATAAATAATCTTTAAACCTTAAACCTTACATTAATTCTTTTATTTGATTCGGTGATTGTGATTTTTCATTGATTAATAATAGACAATGGTCAACAATTTGTAACACATACCTTATAATTACTTTAGGAATTACCGACAGAACACTCCATCCTGTAATTGAAATTGAATATCTAAGGCTTTGTACCAATGGACAATAGAGGTAAACAAACACAACCTTCGTAAAAAAAACTGATCCAGAAATTTTGTATTCCGTAAGATACCATATTAATTCAATCCCAAGGATTGAATCTCGTTGTCTAAGAGTGAATACTTCTAAAGAGTTAATAGATGGTGGTCTGACTTAAGCAGACATGCATCCTAATTGATTCTCATCCTCAACATGATTTAATACTAATAAGCAACATCTTAGAACACTAAGTATTATTCCATTATACCTTTTGATCTTTATGCCTAGTAACTATTAGACGAATAAACAAAATCAAAATTAGGGCCGAAAACCATTAGCCATTACCATTTTCAGAAATACTCAGTCGAAACATAATCGCCTAGAAAAAAATATCAACAATAAAATTTTATTCTCTCCGAAACTTGCCTATGTACAAGCTATTGCTAAAAATTTTAATTTAGGAAATAATGTATTTATTGTTTATAATTATAGTAAAGCAACGTCAAAACTTCGAAGAAGCATCTTGCGGGGCGGCTAGTGCAGAAAATTCTTCCCGACTGTACTTGCCGTCATCGCGTTTGGACTCTACTACCACTTACCGTCGGGTGGAGTAGTAATTTGTTCTCCCGGAAATTAAAAAAAAAATATATTACAATTGAGACACAAAATGTTTTGACACAATGTCAAAAAACCTGTCATGGAACTCCTTCCGTACTCAGTAGAAAACGTTCATTGTTTAAGCGATGGCTCTGTTACTCAGTACCGTAACAAAGATATGTTTATTTATTTATTTATTTATTTAGGAAAACTACAGCATGATACAAAATATGTTGACATTAAAAATAAAATATACAGACAATAGAGCCAATTACTGTTTTCCATTGAATTATACAAACTTAGTAATAGTTGACAGAAGTAGCAACACAGTTTTGAAAAATAAAATGTAAATGTAACAAAATAATAATGAGTTAAAACAAAACATTACAATTCGATTAGGCGACTGTGTTATGCGTGAGTGTGGTTATGCAGTTTCACTGTAATTTGTGCGTGTATGAGTGATTGTATGTATTTGAGTGTGTAAGTATTTGAGTGTACATGAGTTTGTGTGAGTGTGATTGGTTAAATTGAATTTTGAGCCCTAAGAATATCTTTCGAAGAATGATCCAGAAAATTTGTATTCTGTAAGATACCATATTAATTCAATCCCATGGATTGAATCTCGTTGTATAAGAGTGAATACTTCTAAAGAGTTAATAGATGGTGGTCTGACTTAAGCAGACATGCATCCTAATTGATTCTCATCCTCAACATGATTTAATACATATAAGCAGCATCTTAGAACACCAGCTATGCCTACATTTTTAATTTGCCCCTTCCCCCCTCAATTCGACGGACGTAAAGGGAAAGTCGTACCTAATCAGATAATCAATATTGACAAAAAATACGATACAAATAGAAGAAAAATAATATTTACAACAAAAAACTTATGACTATTAAGCATGTCAAGTCTATAATGATGGATGAAACATTCAAAGTTGTGCCAAAAATTTATCACCAACTTTATACAATACTCGGGTGCGTTCATGAGCCACAAACATTTCCATTGGTATTTGCGCTATACACCGACAAGGATAAAAACCCATATAATTCAATATTAACATCAATTATTAAGTACTGTTACGCAAACTATTTAGATTTATCACCCATATTAATACCGATGGACTTTGAAAAACTGCACATATATGTTCCAGACAAATTTTGGAAAATACAACCATAGAAGGGGGCAATTTTCATCTAGTACAAAAAAATGGCTATCGACAATTATGTATAAGGAAATAAATAAATCATTTGCTACAGAAATAATATGTATTCAGAAAGACCAAAGACGACAATTTATTTCAACGATTCGAGAAAATCTATATCTCCACAAGCAGGTAATACTAATACATGGTTATGGTGTTAATCAAATAATTTATATGGACTATATATAATTTCATTGTTACAGAAACTATTGCAAAATGGTTTGATAAAATGATGTGCTTGGAGCTGCAAGTACTCCACCACAATTCCCACCCAGAGTCAGAACACAAGAAAATATACCTAGAACACAAAATTATGAAAGCGTCAAGAAATAGATTCGCACAAAAAATATCAACAATAAAAATTTATTCTCTCCGAAACTTGCCTATGTACAAGCTATTGCTAAAAATTTTAATTTAGGAAATAATGTATTTATTGTTAATAATTATAGTAAAGCAACATCAAAACTTCCAAGAAGCATCTTGCGGGCTGGCAAGGCGGGGGCGGCTAGTGCAGAACATTCTTCCCGACTGTACTGGCCGTCATCGCGTAAATTCATATATTTGTTTTTATTATTTTAGAACATGGAAGATTTCAGTTTAACACATCGGTCCACATACAAAAATTATTCTACCGAAATGTTAGAAGTTGCCGTAGACCTAGTCAAAAGTAGAAAAATTTCGTTCCTGGAAGCCTCAAAACGATTCCACATACCACGGTGAACTATCAAAAATAAAGTAAAAAATAAACATAATAAAAAGCCAGGGGGCCAACAAAGACTTACCTATTCTGAAGTAAAACAGATAGTAAATGTTTTAATAGCAGCAGGTGATTTTGGCGCTCCTCTCTCACGATTAGATTTAAGTTTTGTTGTATTTAATTACTTGAAACGAAACAATAAATACCACATTTTAATAACAAACCGCCAGGTAAATGGTGGATAAGTAATTTTCTGGCTCGCCATAAGGATAAACTAACAACCCGAGCGGCACAAAATATCAAAAAACTTCGCGCTGCAAAACTGTCGATGAATTTGCTATTTATTTCGCAAATCAAAAAGATACCTTAAAAGACATACCTGCAAGATATATATTAAAGTACGACGAAACAAATCTCTCAGATAATCCCAAATCGTCTAAATGCATTTTTATGCGCGAAATAAAACATCCTGAAAGAGTTCTCAATCACACCGAGGGTAGTATATCGATTATGTTTGCAGCGGCAGCGGCAGCAGATGGAATAATCTTGCCAACTTATACTATGGTCTGCCTGCTCATCTTTGCACCTGGATTCCAGCCAGCCAGCTTCCTACACAAGCGCAGCCTTCGTGTATTAGTTGTTGGTACGCTTCACAATTCTATGTAGTGAATGCTGGGGTCTCCCAGGGATCTGTGCTATCTCCCACTCTGTTTCTTTTGCATATCAATGATATGCTCTCTCTCGGGAACATTCATTGCTATGCAGACGATAGTACAGTGCATGGCGGATACCACGAACGCGCAGTGGCTGGGCGAGCGGAAATTAAGGAGAGGCGGGAGGATCTTGTCATTGAACTCAATAGGACGTTAGAGCTTATCGCCAAATGGGGCTCAGATAATCTTGTTGAGTTTAATGCCAAGAAAACACAGCTCACAGCAAAAAAGTCACCATTTTCCCCTCTTCCCTCCCTCTGTGGCAGTCCGCTAGTGATACCAAGCAAAATCGCCATGCTGGGGATAGACGTTCGCTGCGACCTTAGTCCAAGGGATTACATCGAGGCTGTGATAAAAACAGCTTCACGGAAACTCGGAGTTCTGAACAAGGTGTGGCGTTTTTTCACGCCACAACAACTGTGCCTGCTGTACAAAACACAGGTACGGTCTTGCGTTGAATATTGCTCGCACCTTTGGGATGGCTCCGCTAAGTACCTACTTGAGGCCTTGGACCGGTTGCAGCGACGTGCAGTTCGCATTATTGGCGACGTAAAGGTCACGAACACCCTCGAACCAAGTACCTCGAAGTAGCCCATATTTGGTTACTTTCCTCTATATATTTTATCAAGTGCAAATTCTTACAATAGTAAGAATTATAAAATATATTTAGAAGTAAGTAACTCTTAGCATCTTCTTATATTTTTAATAAAAAAGTCGAGTCAAAATTTTTTAGACACAAAAAAATTGGTAAAGTCAGCAAGTTTCACGGTAGTGTTTACCGTCTTTTGCTGGCTTGTGGAACAAAACGCAAAACTGATGCCATTTTGTACTGTCATTATCAATTCGTCAGTCATCGTTTGTATCTCTAGCAGTTGAGAGCGTTTACGTAGGCGTCCCGAAGCCCCATGTTCTGTCATGCCGTTTGAAGAATCGAGTGTAGTGCAAGTGTTGGATTCTAATGAGCCACTTGTCGCTGCTCTTTTTCAGGCGGCCCGAATTTGCAAGTGTTACTTAGTACTGTAGTAGTAGTGCACTTTAGTAAGCCACTTGTGTGTGCGTCATCGCAACCATTAGCTGGTAGTTCCCGCGCCACCGTTCCCAGTACCGTGTCGGTACTGCCTGCGTCTCCGACCTCCTCTAAGAGCGCGTGGGGGATGCGGAACCTCGAGCTTCTGGGTCGTTTGGACGAAGAGTTTCTCTGTTTTCTTTTATAGCCACATATATGAACTTCACAGAAAAACTGACGAGTACAGTAGTAATAAGATTTCTAACACAAACATTTTTGCTTGTTTTAGGTCAGAATGGAATATGGATAAAATCATAACCCGGCTCAACACCCCAGCTCAGTGCATGCATTTGCTGAAGAGGCTCCTACCTACTAAAAAATGTGCATGTATCATAGGAGACCTATGTCTTTAATGCAATAAGATTGGGCAGCTTGGCATCTTCCGATATGTACAGTCATAAATACAGTTATCAAAAAGTAAAATTAGAGACAGTCCGTGAAGATAGAGAAGCAATATTATCAACAAGGACCTTAGCTGACTGGTTTTCTTACTGCCGACAGTAGTTGTATATGAATTAGAGCACCAAGAATGTAACGGCAAGATTGGTGGGCCAGGAAAAATTGTACAAACAGATGAATCTAAATTTGAAAAAGAAAATATAATAGAGATAATGATAAATTGCAGAAAGGACCTAAAGAATAAGATATGCCAAGATTTCTTGCCGGGGAGGAAAATACCCGGGGCTTGGGGTTGCCTCTTTATATAAATAATAAAGAGGCAACCCCAAGGCCGTACACAGACTGCCTTTGAGCCAGTCAGGAGGAACTCACTCAACACATTTAATGGTTGATTTCTGAATTGATGGGGCTTTATTAAATAAATTCCATCCTGTCTTTAGCGATAGTCCTAACGCTGAAACTATAATACAAACAGCATTGCGATATATGGATGAAACTAATCACCGAACGATTAATAATGATTATAACATAAACAGAAGACGAGTTATGTTTACATGTATTGACGGTAACTTAGCTCAACTAAGTAATTTCCCCGTTTTAATATTACATAAACCATTTTTGCATCAGGCCCATATCACGTGAAACAAGCGCGTTCATATTTCGGTGAACATGTATATATATATATATATATAGTGTATATGTTGTTGAAGTGTGTCCGGAACTGGAAAACAACCAAGAAATGATAATACGGGTTGGTGGAAATAGTCCTTATTAATTAAGAGGACGTATTAAATCTTATCGCGTTTCCCAAACAATTTACTTTTCCTATATCTTATTTGACACTGGAAATAGTGACTATCTTGGAGGCTATATTAGGGTATCGAAACTGACTTGTAGGGAACAGGACTAAACAAACAACAAATCTGGATGGTAAACATTGTTTTTAAAATGAAATTAAAAATTATCAAAAGTATTTAACAAAATAATAATTACGTTAGGTTAATTGTAATCAATCCCTAAAATGTACAATTCGGTACATTACAATACAATACAAAACAAATACAATTTATTGTACACCAATTAAATCGCAAGTATACAAGCAAGAGTAGTAAGAGTTTAATTAAATTCTCGTGAAACATATATACATGAAGAGAACTCCGCAGACATATCGCTTGACACACAGACTTTAGTCAAAAATTTTCAGAGAATATTACGAAATATTATAGTTTATATTGTGTTTTCGTACTTTGTGCTTTTTCGCTCGTATTGACTGTATTCCTTCTTGTATTTTATGTACTGCCGCGTGTGTACAATATAGATATTTATGTGGACTTTATGTGCGACTATTATTCAGCCTAATTTAACCATTACTTCACGCACTCACCCATAAGGCTTTGTACCAATGGACAACAGATGTAAACAAACACAATCATCGTAAAAAAAAACTGATCCAGAAATTTGTATTCTGTATGATAATTCAATCCCACGGATTGAATCTCATTGTCTAAAAGTGAATGCTTCTAAAGAGTTAATAAATAGATCTGAATTAAGGAGACATGCATCCTAATTGATTCTCATCCTCAACATGATTTAATACAAATAAGCAGCATCTTAGAACACCAGCTATGTCAACATTTTTAATTTGCCCCCTTCCCCCCTCAATTCGACGGAAGTAAATGGAAGGTTGTACCTAATCAGATAATCATTATTGACAAAAAATACGATACAGATGTAGAAATTCAAATGTAGAAGAATAATAATATTTACGAAAAAAACCCATGACTATTAAGCATGTCAAGTCTATAATGATGGATGAAACATTCAAAGTTGTGCCAAAAATTTATCATCAACTTTACACAATACACGGGTGCGTTACTGAGTCACAAACATTTCCATTGGTATTTGCGATATACACCGATAAGAATAAAAACACCTATAATTAATTATTAACATCAATTATTGAGTACTGTTAAGGAAACTATTTAGATTAATCACCCATATTCATACTGATGGACTTTGAAAAAACTGCACATATATATTCCAGATCAGAGATTCGAAAATACAACCATAAAAAGATGCAATTTTCATCTTGGACAAAAAAATGGCTATCTACAATTATGTATATGGAAATAAATAAATAATATATGTATCATTTGCCACAGAAATAAAATGTGTTTACGAAGACCGAAGACGACAATTTATTTCAATGATTCGAGAAAAGCTATGTCTCCACAAGCATGTAATACTAATACATAATTATAATTTTAATTAAACAATTTATATGTACTATATATAATTTCATTGTTACAGAAACTATTGCAAAATGATAGTTTGATAGAATGATAGCAAAGTCTGGAGTACATATCAACTAACACAAGAAAATATACCTAGAATACAAAATTATGAAAGCGTCGAGAAATAGATTCGCACATTTTGTAGGAAGGCACCATACTGGATTTTATTTTCTGGCGAACAACTCAAGAAATAAAACATCAAATTATTTAGAAATACTCAGTCAAACATAATCACGTTGAAAAAATTATCAACAATAAAAATTTAGTCTCTCCAAAATTTGCCTATATACAAGTTATTGCTAAAAATTTTAATTTAGGAAATAATGTATTTTGTTAATAATTATAGTAAAGCAACATCAAAACTTTGAAGAAACATCTTGCGGGCTGGCAAGGCGGGAGCGGCTAGTGCAGAACATTCTTCCCGACTGTAGTGGCCGTCGTCGCGTTTGGACTCTACTACTTACCATCGGGTGGACCTATGACTCTCTTAAGTAAGCAAACCATGCGATATTGGCCTATGGCGGTTGTGTCTGCACACATACTCAAATATGTGAGCAACCTGGACTGATCAATGTGGCATCATCTTGGTAGGATGCTGACACCCCCAACGGGGAAGATGTTGTCTTAGGTACTCAAGGGTTGGACCTAGCACGAATTTCCGAGCCCACCGGCTAGCTTCGGGGATGCGAAGAATGCGCGACCAGCCCGTCAACGGGGAAGTGACTTGTCACGACGCCCAACTCCTATCCATAACCTGCCCGTGGCGCCGCTGCTAAGCTGATGTGGGAGGGGGGGATCCGCACCTAAATTAGACAGCCCGATAGTAGCCGTTGCGGTGCTGCATGCCTCGTTGGTGCTAATATCCTAATCCATTCTTCGACGATGCCACAAGCGCTGTTCCGTTGCGGTCTCCACCACCGCTGATACGGTCCTCACGGATACGTCTGCGATGATGGTGACCGGAATCAGGCTTGACCCTGGGTTCTCTTTGAGTGGTGCGACAGACTTCCATCTTTAAGGTTGTAATCCAGGTGGTGACAGCGAGGTGAGATTCCTCGCAGTAGTCCCGATGGTTGGTCTCTACGGAGACCTTCAAGCCTAACGGTTTTCTTCGATTGGGACCAAGCAAAAACCGTGGGCGAACCCCGTGGTTGGGTTTCCGGCCCGACCACATTGGGAATTATACCGTTGCAAAAAGTCCAAGAAAGAATAAATTGGGCCGCCTCGATCTTCCACAGGAGTCGGGGAGCATGGTCAATTTCTCCCCGGTGGTTCGACCTGGCGTTCCCGGCGGGAATGTTGGGCGGCCACTTGATTGGACCCGTCCAGTTTACTATTTTCTGGATACCAGAAAAGAACCACCACCAAAATGTTTTACCAACGGAGTTTTGACTGCGATAATCGCCGTCAACCTCCCCCTTCGCAACGACAACCATCCAATCGAACCGCATGGCGCGAGCCCCCTCGAGAGTATGAGGATGCGGCACCCCAGCCTTCAAAACGCAAGTCTAGACCACTAAGCCAACGTAAGCGCGATTCCGCGCAACAGGATGCATTCAGAGAAAATCATCCAAAGACGAAGCAAGCCTTACAAGACATCGAAGATAAGATTAACAAGGCATTATACTTCGGATTCGGTGACCCGTCCAGTTTGTGGTACGTACACAGGTTTTGAAACAAAGACGGGGCTGTCTGTCCAAAAACGTAGAGCCCACCCCGTCGAGGCCAACGCGGAGGCGGCTCCAGCGCTGGTAAAGCGCAGGTGGAGTGAGGAAGAGTTGCTTCTCATGGCGCGAGTCGAGGCGTAACTTACGAAGAAAACCGGGAGGTGTGCGAACGCAGACCTTCCGGCCAAACTGCCCCAACTCCAAAGGACGTTGGAAGAAATTAAGGGCCAACGCTGGAGCGTCAAGTACAAAGGACTGGTGAAAACCTGTCTGGAGGAATTGGCGCTTTCGGAAGTTGAGTTCAATGCGAGGGGTTCGAGCACTGAGCGGACCTCGGAAGTGCAGCCTACGAGACTAGGAGACGCCGACGCCGTAGAAAATATGGACATGACAACCGAACTGCATCAGATAATCTGTCTAGCCGCAGACGGAAACGAATAGAGTACTGAAAAAAACAAAAATTAACGATTGGGCCCGAAAGTCACTTCATGGAAGTCTTCTTCAAGATCAGGATTTGAGCCAACCCAACGTCGACAAACTTGCGTCGAACGAATGGCTCAGTCGTGGTAAGCTCTTCACTGAGACAGAAGGCTTTATTATAGCAATACAAGATCAGGTTATTGAGACACGCAACTATCAAAAATATACATGTATATATTTTGACAGAGCCATCTTAACCGATAGAACAATACCTTACAATAGACCGGATATCACTGTTATAGACAAACTAAATAAAACTGGACACATAATAGATATTGCTATACCAAATACTCATAATTTACAAAACACTATATCTGAAAAATTTGCAAAATACACAGAATTAAAAGATGATATAACCTGAAATTGGCATCTACAAAAAGTTACTATAGTACCGATAGTTCTTTCTACTACAAGCGTTATCTCACAGCAACTTCACCAATCACTTAAAGCTCTTGACTTACCTCCACATACGTTTATTCAATTACAAAAAGCTGCCATATTGAATACGTGTAGGATAGTAAGAAAATTTGTGCAGTCAGACAAAGATCACATTACATTTTCAAACGATCAGATTATTTAAAATTTTAAATTAGGACCCAGATGATGTTCACTTGACTTTGGTCCGAGATAATTAATTTACCGGTGTACAGCGAGATAAGCAAAATGAAACAACAAAATAATAATAAAAGGGAACAAAGGGCTGTTAGAAAAATATGGAGAGAGAGGACTAAAAAGCATAGAGATCGCGTAAAGCTACAATCTACCAGAAACTATCCAGTAACACCACCTGCCTCATAATGAAGAACAACCTCCACTTCTACAAAACAATATCTCTCTCTCTGGCTGCTTAAAGGCGATCAGAAATTTAGAGGAATCTATGAAATAAACTTATAAGAAAACAAAAATATGAATTTAAACAGCTACGTCGAAAGGTATCAGAGTATCAAAAGAAACTACGGCGCATCGGAAAACCGAAAATGACTCCAAACTCAAAAGTGGCCGATCTTTTACAGAATAATAGTGAAGAGAATGTAAAAGAGATGAAGAATACATTACTATTTAGTGAGGTGATCCAAAGTCAATTCAAAGAAAATATAAATTTGACAAAGAATGATAATGAAAAGAAGATGTTTAAGAAATTATTAAGTGGCGAAATAGTCAAAAAGTATAAAGTGTTGAACCAAATTAATATGAAACCTTTAAGACAGTCACCTACTGCAAACAAAACTTTGTCAGATGTGACTCGGAAAACAAGAAACGATAAAACGAATTCGAAGTTAGAGAAAATAGTCGCAGAGTTTTTTGAAGAAGATTGCAATAGTAGATTATGCCCAGGTAAAAGAGATAGCATTACAAAACGTAAAATAAAAAACAGAAGAGATTGATACAGGAATCCATGAAAAATCTACACACCAAGTTTATAAAAACAAAAAATATAAAGTTAAGTTACACACCGTTTTTCCGCCTACGACCTTTTTGGGTTGGAACCCCAAACATCGAACCAAAGAGAAACTTGTTTATGTATAACTCATGCAAACACGGAGCTAATCTTGGCTTCCCTAAAACAGGCAAAAAATATTTCGTGCCGTAAAGAATTAAAAAAAAGAACAACAAAACATTGTGAAACGACATCTCGTAGCAGTCGTAGGAATGAAGAAAAGTTAAACGCTTTTGAAAAATATGGTGGTAACCAGTTTCAAAGTCGGTTCCGTGTTTCTAAAGACACTGTGTTGTACCTAGCGTCATTGTTTGGCGAGGACATCGAATCGCGCCTTTGACGAAACGAAATCGAGCATTACAGCCGAGAGACCAAATTTTGATAGCACTTCGATATTACGCAACTGGCAGTTATCAAAAAGTGATAGGAGATATATTCCATGTCGAACAAGTTACTGTTCACAGTGTGGTACATAAGGTTACAGCTGCAATTGCAAAACTTAAATGGCATTTCATTAAATTGCCCGATTCCCAAGAACGCATAGAAGTAGCATACGACTTTTATTCCATAGCAGGATTTCCGAGAGTTTTGGAAGCTATTGATTGTACACAGATAAAAATCAATTCACCAGGTACGTTTATTTACATTAGTACTAAAAGTAACTTAAATGGAACTCGATGATTAATTTTTAATTAAATATTAACTTGGTTGCAGGGGGAAGTCAAGCTGAAAGGTTTCGGAACAGAAAAGGGTTTTTTTCATTAAATGTACAAATGGTGTGTGATGCAAAATTATGTATCCGGAATGTGATAGCTCCGTACATGATAGTACAATTTTTAATGACTCTCCGTTGTGTGCTTAATTTGAGTGTAATGATGATTATTTGTACTTTTAGGGGATAGTGGATACCCATGTCGACATTATTTGCTAACCCCTGTATTAAATCCATCTACACTAGGTGAAGAAGCATACGCAAAGTTCCAGTCTGATGAAGAAGCAGTCGACGCTTTCAAGTCAGCCATTTTGAACACCCCCACTTTAGAGTGGAATAAATGTTATAATAACTGGTTTGAGCTAATGGGAAAGTGTATTAAGCTACGTGGTAAATACTTTGAAACAATAAAAAGTACTATAAGGTTCTAGTTGTGTTTTTTTCTTCAAACGACAAAACTTAAAAGGCATGCCACGTACAGGTCGGGCTAGGATTAAATATACAAAATATTCCACCAATTATTGTGGCATGTGCAGTGCTTCACAACATAGCACTTTCTAGGCAAGACAATATGTTTGAAGAGGACACTGCGATAAATAGTGTCGAGGATCTACAAAATCCTAAAATAATTCATAAAGGAATTGAGAATTTTATTGTAGGATCAGTCATAATTAATACACATTTTGCTTAATAACAATTATTTTATTGTAGTATTAATTTTTATTACCTTTGTGCAATACTGATAATTCAGTCCCATTTTGTACAATTAACAACATAAGCTATTATTAATATTTCTTATCTTAACAAATCAATAAATATTTTATAGTCTATAGTACAGTATAATAACAATAATAATTAGAACATAAAAAATAATTTTGACTAACAACATTATATATATCGACGTAGGAAAGCATATTTGCTGTAAGATCTAATGACCCGGGTCCTGTGTCTCTACGATGAAAAAAATTACATACGCTGTTGAAAACGCCCGTACTTATATTTTTTTAACAAGATTAAATGCTGTATGTAGACCAAAATCTAGTCATTTTAGACATTTTGTACTTACAGCAAAAGAAATACTGCATTTTTTGCTTTACAAATACTTACTTCTTCCCATTTAAAAACTTAACGCCACTTACAGCATTTCTGCGGCGTGTGATTTTTACATTCGTTTTCTTACAGCAAGTTTTGGGAACCTACAGTTTTAGTTTTTGTTATTTGCAGCAAATACTTTGAAGTGGTGTCACTAATTGGCCAGATCCATCCATTGATTGTGATTAGAGAATTAATGGGCCAGATCAGCGCTTGTTACAGATGCGTCTGACCTGGCTATGGGGGCAGGTCTTGCAGCAACATAAAGATGGGATTTGACAACCTCTAGCATTTTTTCTCACGAAAACTGAGCCTGGCACAGCAGAAGTATTCCCCGTACGATCGCAAGCTTCTTGCTATCTATGAGGGAATCAAACACTTTCGCCATATGCTAGAGGCGCGACACTTCACAGTCTATACTGACCACAAGCCACTGCTTTACGCCTTCCACGAGAGGAAGAGTAGCAGCTCGCCTCGTCAGTATAGACACCTGGATAGCGCAGTTCACCACAGATATTCAACATATATCCGGCAACGACGACCCCGAATTGTCACTTCTACTTGGTGGTGAAATTTCACTCCGCCTCGAGAAGAAGACAATCGACGGCAGCCGGATGTCACTATACTGCGACGTAAGTACCCCTACACCAAGACCATTTGTGACTAAACCACTTCGGCGTCAAGTCTTCGACAGCACTGCAGGCTGCATTATTGCCTCAGTCACCCCGGTGCTAACGCGACTGCTAAAATCGTGGCGCAGCGGACGTACGCTGGCCAGGTGTGCGGAAAGACTGCCGCGAATGGTCACGGATGTGCCTGGATTGTCATCGTGCCAAGGTCATCAGACATGTGTCAGCCCCATTAGGCACCTCCCACTTACCACGGGTCAGGTTCACACAGATTCACATAGACCTCTTGGGTCCTCTTCCGGCTAAGATCTATTATAATCTTTATTATATTTTCTTTTTCCAAATTTAGATTCATCTATTTGTACAATTTTTCTTGGCCCACCAATCTTGCCGTTACATTCTTGGTGCTCTAATTCATATACAACTACTGTCGGCAGTAAGAGAACCATGCGGTCTCCTATGGATGGATCAGATCTGTAATCACTCTCATTCCATTCTACATACTCAAACAGATATTTTTGTAATAATTGACGGCCGTTGTCTGCAGTGATAAAAAGAAAGGTATCCGAGACGACTAAAAATTCCTATTAAAAGCTTAATGATTTGTGAACTTGTAATCACTTTAGTAAATTTAATTTCTTTATATCTACTATAGTAGTCGATGACAACCAACAAGTAATCATTATTTCGAAGAGGCCCGAGCAAGTCCATGGCAACATCCACCCAGGGAACAGTTGGGAGATCGCATTGTTTCATAAGTACCGGATGGCTCGGCAGTCCTACGAGAGTGCCTCCTTTACATTGTTTTACTATATTTTCAACATCTTTGTCGATGCGCGGTCACCAAACCTTTAAACTCAATCGACTTTTCATGGATACTATCCCTAGATGCCCTTCATGCGCTGCATCCAAGACAGTTTTTCTTAAGTCTTTCGGTATAACAAAACGAGTACCTCTTAATAAAATATTATTGTTAAAACAAAGTTCCGGTTCAAAAATTATATCTTCCTTTACCGACTCTTCCCAATCGTTGTTGTAAATACCTCGTTTGACACTTTTTATCTCTGGATCATTTTCTGTAGTTTTTGGTGTGTTTGTAGCACGACCAATCGCTGTCTCGTTCGTGAACAATGAAAAATACACGCTGACCGTTTTCAAGATGAACGGCTAACTGAACAACTGCTGGATCCCGTTCATGAATAAAAACAATAAAAAAAAAAAAATGAATAGGAAAACCAAAGATACACCAAGCAGCTTCATTGGAACTGATGTACCGACCAATTTGGTAGAGCGTTATTTCATCGTTTTTATTCACTGGAGGAGCATTCACATTGGTATTTTCCACTCTAAATACAGCCATATCTACACTCACTGAATTTTTTAAATTGTGTAATCGTGCGGATGATTTTGGTGCCTTTGCACGAACATTACTCTATTCACAAGTACCACGCTACTTCAAATGGGCTCAAACAAAAACATGGATGCCCCGCTAGCAAGGCTCACCAGTTGATGCATGTCTCAATTTATTCAAATCAAACACCTTGGGGCGAGTATTTACAGTCAATCCAAGGCAGACTGAGTGCATTTATCTTCGACTGTTGTTGGTTAATGTTACTGGCCCATTGTCATTTCTAGATATACGTAAAGTGAATGGGCAACAGTATCCAACGTATAAATATGCATGCCTTGCACTCGGCTTGCTGGAAGACGACAATCAGTTGGAATGTATGCTTGCTGAAGCAGCATCGAACTGTACAGCAATACAAATTCGTCTACTATTCGCTACAGTGTTGGCTACCTGTTTCCCAGCCCGAGATATTGTGAGATAATCACAAAGATTCAATGACTGATGATATATTGCATCCACATCGTACACGGTGCAGCGATCTAACGATAACATTCAGCGACGCTATGGATAATGAAGCATTGATTGCTATTGAGGATCTTTGCATTATCATTGCCAACTTACCACTCAGTCATTTCGGTATTAATTCGCCAAATCGAACTGTATCTGATTTAATGAACACTGAAATGAGTTGTGAACTGCAGTACAACACTGTAGAAATAGCGGCGATTGTTACTCGTAATGTCACACTAATGAATGAGGAACAAAGAACCATTTACGACCGCATTATGCTCGCAGTTTCAGCAAGACAAGGTGGGTTCTTCTTTTTGGATGCACCAGGTGGAACTGGCAAAACATTCCTTATTTCGCTAATTCTCACCGAAATACGATCAAATAATGGCATCGCATTGGCCGTTGCATCATCGGGCATTGCGGCAACTTTATTGGATGGAGGCAGAACAGCTCATTCAGTATTTAAGCTACCACTAAATATTTAAAATAACCCTGACGCAGTGTGCAACATAAAAAAATCAATCATCCATGGCCACAGTGCTGAAACAGTGTAAAATTATCATCTGGGATGAATGTACTATGGCACACAAACATTCGCTTTAGGCGTTGAACAGGACATTGAAAGATATTAAAAACAACGACAAACTATTTGGCGGCATTCTGTTAGTCCTTTCAGGTGATTTCAGACAAACACTTCCCATCATTCCACGTTCAACATACGCTGATGAGATCAATGCTTGCTTAAAATCATCGCCATTGTCGCGTAATGTTGAAAAAGTACAGCTGAAAGTAAATATGCGCGTTCAAATGCTTCTTGATCCATCCGCTGAAACATTCTTAAAATAACTCTTAGATATCGGTGATAGAAAAGTTACTATAGATGAAACTGGATGCGTAAAATTACCGACCGATTTCTGCACAATCATTGATTCGCAAGATGCTCTCATTGAACAAATATTTATCGATGTATACACACAGTACATAAATCATGAATGGCTTGCAGAAAGAGCAATTTTAGCGGCAAAAATTGAGGAAGTTGACGATTTAAATCTGAAGATACAACAGTTGTGGCCAGGGAACTTGGTATCATACAAATCTATTGATACAGTTTGCGATGCCAGCGAAGCTGTAAATTTTCCAACAGAGTTTTTGAACTCACTGGATTTGCCAGGCATGCCACCGCATAATTTACAATTGAAGGTTGGATCTCCGATTATTTTGCTTCGTAATTTGAACCCGCCACGGCTGAGCAACGCTACGCGATTAGTCATTCAAAAATTAATGAAAAACGTTATCGAAGCCACTATTTTAAATAGCAAGTTCCGAGGTGAAAATATATTAATACCACGAATCCCTATTATACCCTACAGATGTGCCAATTCAATTTAAACGTATCCAGTTTCCGATTAGATTAGCATTTGCAATGACTATCAATAAGCCCCAAGGCCAAACGATGTCTGTTTGTGGCTTAGATTTAAGCACACCATGTTTTTCACACGGACAATTATACGTGGCATGCTCTCGAGTGGGTAAACCATCCAGTTTGTTTGTGTTAGCTAAACATGGGCTAACAAAAAATATTGTTCACGCTACAGCATTAAGAGATTGATATTGTTTGTTAGTGTTACTGTCGTAATTAATTAATGATATATATAATTTTAAGGAATATATTATAATAAATATAATAAAAAATGTTTGGTGTTTCGTGATTTTTATATTCGCTCATCGCTCACAGCGCTCCATGCCTCTTTCACTCATATACCACATCCTTACACACTTACAATAAGTTAGTTATTTTTTGACTACACTAGAAATTCCCTAGAAATAATTTATATGGCAAAACAACGTTTGCCGGGTCAGCTAGTATCAATATAAAAGACTAATGTTTGGAATCACTTGCGCTCCAGCATTGTTCCAAAAAATATTGGAAAAAATAGGAAATATTGAAATGAAAAGTGTGTTTGCGCACCTCCACAGCATAGATGCATTCACGACCACCTGAGGGGCGTCCTCTACCTCAGGAACGTCTGCTACCGTCTGTCATCTGCCCTGTTGCAGGCATCGATGGCAGCGACGATTAGGACCGCGAATTGCCGGACATGGCAACCACACGGACAAGACAAACCAGGGCATAAATGATAGCCCTTCGGACCTAAACAATAAGTTACGGCTAGATTTCTTGCCGGGTAGGAAAATACCCGGGTAAAGAGGCAACCCCGAGGCCCGTACACAGACTGGCTTTGGACCAGTCAGGAGGAACTCACTCAACACATTTAATGGTTGATTTCCGAATTGATGGGGCTTTATTAAAGAAATTCCATCCTGTCTTTAGCGATAGTCCTAACGCTGAAAATATAATACAAACAGCATTGCGATATATGGATGGACCTAATCATCGGACGATTAATAATGATTATAATATAAACAGAAGACGAGTTATGTTTACCTGTATCGACGGTAACTTAGCTCAACTAAGTAATTTCCCCGTTTTTGTATTACATAAATCATTTTTGCATCAGGCCAATATCACGTAAAACAAGCGCGTTCATATTTCGGTGAACATGTATATATATAGTGTATATGTTGTTGAAGTATGTCCGGAACTGTAACACAGCCAAGAAATGATAATACGGGTTGGTGGAAATAATCCTTATTAATTAAGAGGACGTAGTAAATCTCATCATGTTTCCCAGTTTACTTTACTTTTCTCACAATTTACTTTTCCTATATTTTATTTGACACTGAACATTATAGTGACTGTCTTGGAGACTATATTAGGGTATTGCATTTGCCTTGAAGGGAACACGACTAAACAATCCCAAAGCTTTTATATTTTGAGCGTTTGTGAAACGAAATTCAAAACAATTAATCAAACAACAAAGCTGGTTGGTCAACATTGTTTTTAAAATGAAAGTAAAAATTATCAAAAGTATTTAACAAAATAATAATTACGTTAGGTTAATTGTAATCAATCCCTAAAATGTACAATTCGGTACATTACAATACAATACAAAACAAATACAATTTGTTGTACACCAATTGAATTGCAAGTATACAAGCAAGGGTAGTAAGAGTTTAATTAAATTCTCGTGAAACATATACATCTTATATGAAGAGAACTCCGCAGACATATCGCTTGACACACAGACCTATTGTCAAAAAAAAACAGGGGATCAAAGAAGACAGATATTTGAATGTTACCGGAACTTGGCTTCTCTTCAACGACGAAGAGATTTTTTCATGTTCGTGTTTCTAGCTTGTGCCGTATGTGCCATATTTCATGCCGAATTAGAAAATTAGAAAAGAATTAAAAAACAAACAACAAAAGGTAATTACTATTTTTCATTGATTAATAATATACAATGGTCAACAGTTTGTAAGACATACCTCAATAATCAGTACCTCAGTAAAAAAAAACTGATCCAGAAATTTTGTATTCCGTAAGATACCATATTAATTCAACCCCACGGATTGAACCTCGTTATCTAAGAGTGAATACTCCTGAAGAGTTAATAGATGGTGGTCTGACTTAAGCAGACATGCATCATAATTGATTCTCATCCTCAACATGATTTATTACAAATAAGCAGCATCTTAGAACACCAGCTATGCCAGCATTTTTAATTTGCCCCCTCCCCCCTTAATTCGACGGACGTAAATGGGAAGTCGTACCTAATCAGATAATCATTATTGACAAAAAATACGATACAAATAGAAGAAAAGAATATTTACAACAAAAAAACTTATGACTATTAAGCATGTCAAGTCTATAATGATGGATGAAACATTCAAAGTTGTGCCAAAAATTTATCACCAACTTTACACAATACACGGGGGCGTTCATGAGCCACAAACATTTCCATTGGTATTTGCGCTATACACCGACAAGGATAAAAACCCATATAATTCAATATTAACATCAATTATTAAGTACTGTTACGCAAACTATTTAGATTTATCACCCATATTAATACCGATGGACTTTGAAAAAACTGCACATATATGTTCCAGACAAATTTTGGAAAATACAACCATAGAAGGGGGAAATTTTCATCTAGTCCAAAAAAATGGCTATCGACAATTATGTATATGGAAATAAATAAATAATATATCATTTGCTACAGAAATAATATGTATTCACAAAGACCGAAGACGACAATTTATTTCAACGATTCGAGAAAGCCTATATCTCCACAAGCAGGTAATACTAATACATAATTATGGTGTTAATCAAATAATTTATATGGACTATAAATAATTTCATTGTTACAGAAACTATTGCAAAATGGTTTGATAGAATGATGTGTGGGGAACTACAAGTACACCACCACAATTCCCACCCAGAGTCAGAACACAAGAAAATATACCTAGAACATAAAATTATGAAAGCGTCAAGAAATAGATTCGCACAAAAAATATCAACAATAAAAATTTATTCTCTCCGAAACTTGCCTATGTGCAAGCTATTGCTAAAAAATTTAATTTAGGAAATAATGTATTTATTGTTAATAATTATAGTAAAGCAACATCAAAACTTCCAAGAAGCATCTTGCGGGCTGGCAAGGCGGGGGCTAGTGCAGAACATTCTTCCCGACTGTACTGGCCGTCATCGCGTAAATTCATATATTTGTTTTTATTATTTTAGAACATGGAAGATTTCAGTTTAACACATCGGTCCTCATACAAAAATTATTCTACCGAAACGTTAGAAGTTGCTGTAGACCTAGTCAAAAGTAGAAAAATTTCGTCCCTGGAAGCCTCAAAACGATTCCACATACCACGGCGAACTATCGAAAATAAAGTAAAAAATAAACATAATAAAAAGCCAGGGGGCCAACAAAGACTTACCTATTCTGAAGTAAAACAGATAGTAAATGTTTTAATAGCAGCAGGTGATTTTGGCGCTCCCCTCTCACGATTAGATTTAAGTTTTGTTGTATTTAATTACTTGAAACGAAACAATAAATACATTTTAATAACAAACCGCCAGGTAAATGGTGGATAAGTAATTTTCTGGCTCGCCATAAGGATAAACTAACAACCCGAGCGGCACAAAATATCAAAAAAGTTCGCGCTGCAAAAACTGTCGATGAAGTTGTTTCTCTGTTTTCTTTTATAGCCACATATATGAACTTCACAGAAAAACTGACGAGTACAGTAGTAATAAGATTTCTAACACAAACATTTTTGCTTGTTTTAGGTCAGAATGGAATATGGATAAAATCATAACCCGGCTCAACACCCCAGCTCAGTGCATGCATTTGCTGAAGAGGCTCCTACCTACTAAAAAAATGTGCATGTATCATAGGAGACCTATGTCTTTAATGCAATAAGATTGGGCATCTTCCGATATGTACAGTCATAAATACAGTTATCAACAAGTTAAATTAGAGACAGCCCGTGAAGATAGAGAAGCAATATTATCAACAAGGACCTTAGCTGACTGGTTTTCTTACTGCCGATAGTAGTTGTATATGAATTAGAGCACCAATAATGTAACAGCAAGATTGGTGGGCCAGGAAAAATTGTACAAATAGATGAATCTAAATTTGAAAAAGAAAATATAATAGAGATAATGACAAATTGCAGAAAGGACCTAAAGAATAAGATATGCCAAGATTTCTTGCCGGGGAGGAAAATACCCGGGGATTGGGGTTGCCTCTTTATATAAATAATAAAGAGGCAACCCCAAGGCCCGTACACAGACTGCCTTTGGGCCAGTCAGGAGGAACTCACTCAACACATTTAATGGTTGATTTCTGAATTGATGGGGCTTTATTAAATAAATTCCATCCTGTCTTTAGCGATAGTCCTAACGCTGAAAATATAATACAAACAGCATTGCGATATATGGATGGACCTAATCATCGGACGATAAATAATGATTATAATATAAACAGAAGACTGGTTATGTTTACCTGTATCGACGGTAACTTAGCTCAACTAAGTAATTTCCACGTTTTTGTATTACATAAACCTATTTTGCATCAGGCCCATATCACCTGAAACAAGCGCGTTCATATTTCGGTGAACATGTATATATATATAGTGTATATGTTGTTGAAGTATGTCCGGAACTAGAACACAACCAAGAAATGATAATACGGGTTGGTAGAAATAGTCCTTATTAATTAAGAGGACGTAGTAAATCTCATCATGTTTCCCAAACAATTTACTTTTCCTATATCTTATTTGACACTGGACATAGTGACTATCTTGGAGCCTATATTAGAGTATTGCAATTGCCTTGTAGGGAACAGGACTAAACAATCCCAAAGCTTTAATATTTTAAGCGTTTGTGAATTCGAAATTTCTGAATAAGTTTTTTTTTTACGACTGTTGTGCTTGTTTGCTTCTGTTGTCCATTGGTACAAAGCTTAAATATTCAATTTCAATTAAAGGCTGGAGAGTTCTGTCGACAATTCCTAAAGTAATTAATTATAAGGTATGTCTTACAAATTGTTGACCTTTGTCTATTATTATTCAATGAAAAATAATAATTACCTTTTGTTGTTTTTTTTTTTTTGTTGTTTATTCATCATTATCACACACACCGAAACGGTCTTATTTCAAACCAGAAATTGATTTAAAATTATTTGACTATTACAACCCGGTCAACCCGGTAGCATTGACTTCCACGGGGAAAGTTGATTTGACTTTTTCTAATATCAGTAAGAGAAAACTTGGTAAAAAATTACTCATAGTAAAAAAAAGATTATTAGAAGAAGAGACTGATGAGGGCAGTGATGATGAGTATTCATTACGAGTCTTCTGATGATGGAACTTTTATTTCTCCATTAGAAGAAAGCGATATAGTGGAGGAATTAGAAACGCATAATTTAGAAATAACAACACAATGTTCTTCAGAAAATATTGTAGAGAAACAAATTAACAGTTACCCTTTCGTTAGATTTAGAGGACATAAAACGAATAAGTTTTATGTTGGGAAGACTTTAGAGTTAACGGAAAATTCGGGAATGATGGTTAAATTTATGAGAAGAAGGAAGGCGGACCTTTTTAATTGAAGTGACGTGAATGATGTTAGTTTTATTCTGGAATTCGATGTGGGGTTGGTCTTAACAAACCCCCGAGAGGGTCGCTGGGGAACATTTAAGTTTGAGGATATTGATTACTCAAAGTACAATGTCCAATAAATGAGTCGAAGTCGAGTAGAAGCAATATTCAGAAGGACATTCTGATGGTTCGGAATTTAACAATAAGTTCAAAACTAACATAACGAAACATTGAACCTTTGTTCAACTTGTTATCATAAATTATTCATAATATGTATTCGTAATTACGTATTCACGATTTTTTTCAAATTCTCAAGAAAAAAATTCAGGTGGATGTTGCTAGTTTTGCTTTTATATAACTTAAATATATATATAAAACCCCCTACTGCGCTCGCCAACACGCCTGCCCAGCACGGCGAGTATGGCCAAACACTCTTAAATGGTGGATGCGCTTAGAAAAAGGCCCCCAGTTACCGGCAAGCCCGGGCAGGGCAGGGGGTGCGAACAATCACCGGTTCATGGCAGGCTACCATAAAAAACGACTAAACATGGCAACGTATAATGGACGATCGATAAGGCTGGCCTCCGCCACAGAAAAGAGACAACGCACCAAAACTTTCTGCTGAGACACTCGAGCTCATGAGGTAACGACGAGAACTACCATCGTTTTTGTGAGATAAGGCCTTAAACCGAACAATTAAAACGCTGACGCGACGCGATCTCCGACGCTCCAATGCCCGTGCCATTGAGGCTGCGATTGAGCAAAATCAGGGATCGAAAGTATTCGCTCGCAAGTTTGGGAGGAGATAAAACTTAAAACTGAACATGGTGGGGTCGTTACCTCTAGGCCTGAGATTGTCGGAGAAGTAGAGAGGTTTTTATGGGCAGTTGTTCTCTTCAAGATCGGATAAACCCGTAGGAATCAGTATTGATGACCAGCGCGCCCCTCTGATGCGCCATTACTCTGAGGAACTCCTGGTCGTTGACCAAGGCGAGATTAGGGCGGCTCTAGAACAGCTTAAAAACAACAAAGCTGTGGGAGATGACCGAATCACAATAGAGTTGCTTAAGAAAGGCGGGACTCCGGTTCCGAAAGAGCTAGCAAGCCTCTTTAATTCCGTCATTCAACATGGCAAGACCCCGGAAACGTGGAGCGGGAGTGAAGTGGTTCTGTTTTTAAGAAAGGTGATAAAACTCTCTTGAAAACTACAGACCAATCTCCCTCCTGAGTCACGTGTATAGTCTGTTCTCAAGAGTCGTCACGAACCGTCTCGCCAGACGACTTGACGAGTTCCAGCCCCCAGAGCAAGCCGGCTTTCGATCAGGCTACAGCACCGTAGACCACATCCATACTGTTCGGCAGATTGTGCAGAATACCGAAGAGTAAAATCAGCCGCTGTTTATGGCTTTTGTGGATTACGGGAAAGCCATTGATTCCATCGAAACCTGGGCAGTGCTCGACTCATTGCAGATATGTCATATCGACTGGAGATATATCGAGGTACTGAGATGTCTGTACAACGCCGCTACAATGACCGTCCACATCCAGGACTGTAAGACGAAGGCGATCCAACTGCGCAGGGGGGTGAGACAGGGGGATGTAATATCAACTAATTTGTTCACCAACGCGTTGGAAGACGTTTTCAAGATGCTGGATTGGACTTATTATGGAGTCAATGTAAACGGCGAGTACATCTCACATCTTCGATTTGCTGACGATATCGTCATCATAGCAGAGTCGCTGAAACAACTCACCGAAATGCTGCTTAGCCTAAGTGAGTCTTCCTGGCGAGTCGGTCTCGGTATGAACTTGTACAAGACCAAGGTTATGTTCAATAGGCATGTTGTGTCGGGACCGATATACGTCGAAGGGAAACCTCTCGAAGTTGTTAGGGAATATACCTACCTAGGACAGGACTTGTATAAGTCGGTAGAAACAACTACGAGAAGGAAGCCGATCGAAGAATTCGCTTGGGATGGGCAGCATTTGGCAACCTTCGTCAAGTCCTCCCGTCGTCTATACCGCAATGTTTGAAGACGAAAGTCTTCAACCATGTGTCTTACCTGCCAGACGGTGTCGAAACGTGGACGCTACCTGCGGGACTAGTCCATAAATTCAAAGTCGCTCAGCGTGCTATGGAGCGAGCTATGATCGGAATATCTTTGAAGGATAAGATCAGAAATGAGATTATCCGAAAAAGAACCGAAGTCACCGACATAGCTTGCAAAACTAGCAGGCTGAAGTGGCAGTGGGCTGGTCACGTATGATGATTGATGAACTTTAATATCTTGGATTGTACTTAAGGAGTCCTAGAAATCCAAAATTATTTCTTGCCGGTACGAATTCAGCGTAATTCTTTTATAACCAAAGAAAAGATTTTTTTATTAATTCTTTACTTAATATATTATAAGTATTTCATTTTTATTTAAAAATATAGGTATAAGTGCAAAATACTTTAGTGCCAGGAAACATCTTGAACAATCATCTAGTTAATCTTGCTATAAGTCCCTAAGCTACTGTTGTTGTAATACTTACACTGTATTTAAGTTTGTATTCATTAATTAAACTGATATGCAACCCGCAATAAACACGTTTTATTCTTTCGTGGTGCCTATGAACGCAACTCATAAATGCAAAATACAAGAACATACATTGAAATACTACTGAAATCTAAATGTTAGTCAGTGCATTGACGCGCTCCAAACAATATCCTTAAGTTTCTGTGGGTAGACTTCTGCGCTTGTAAATTGCATTTATGTACTTTTATACTCGTTAAGGAATCACTATCTTAAAGATTTCAAGTTCATAAAAACTACGAAAACATTTGACAACCCTAATATCTTTCTCCTTTTTGTATGAAGAATTTTGAAAAGTTTGGTGAATTTGCCACTTTCTTAGAAAAAAATATTACCAGCGCTAAATAATGGGATTGTATTATTTTCGTATTGATGGATAGAGGCCAAGTCCTGCTATATATTTTTGTTCGAAAGTAATTCCTATTAAATATTATTTTATTTTCGTCTGGCAATCTTAGCGAAGTGATCATAGACTTTGCCACATTTTTCTTTAGGCTTTTAACAATGAAAATGATTTAAATGAACGATTTTTTTAATAGAGATTTTTTTAATAAAATGTAGGTGTGATTATTTTGACGTCAATAAATGGTTAATTTTTTAATAGTTTTTTATTTTTGAGGCAAAAACAAAATGGTAGCCCATATTTGGTTACTTTCCTCTATATATTATATCAAGTGCAAATTCTTACAATAGTAAGAATTATAAAATATATTTATAAATAAGTAACTCTTAGCATCTTCTTATATTTTTTAATAAAAAGTCGAGTCAAAATTTTTTAGACACAAAAAATTGGTAAAGTCAGCAAGTTTCACGGTAGTGTTTACCGTCTTTTGCTGGCTTGTGGAACAAAACGCAAAACTGACGCCATTTTGTACTGTCATAGTCAATTCGTCAGTCATCGTTTGTATCTCTAGCAGTTGAGAGCGTTTACGTAGGCGTCTCCGAAGCCCCGTGTTCTGCCGTGCCGTTTGAAGAATCGAGTGTAGTGCAAGTGTTGGATTCTAATGAGCCACTTGTCGCTGCTCTTTTTCAGGCCGCCCGTGTTTGCAAGTGTTGGACTCTAGTAAGCCACTTGTGTGTGCGTCATCGCAACCATTAGCTGGTAGTTCCCGCGCCACCATTCCCAGTACCGTGTCGGTACTGCCTGTGTCTCTGACCTCGTCTGAGAGCAACGTGGGTGATGCGTAACGTCGAGCTTCTGGGTCGTTTGGACGAAGAGTCCACGATCATTCCGAGGAAATAAGGTTGGTTCACTGTTCTTTCTTTTTGTGTTAGCCACATATGTAAACTTCACTGAAATAGCTGGCGAGTAAAGTAGTTATAAGATTTCTAAGACAATCATTTTTGCTTGTTTTAGGTCACAATGGAATATGGATAAAATCATAACCCAAATTAGAGGCAGCCCGTGAAGATAGAGAAGAAAAATTATCAAAAAGAACCATTGCTGTGTAGGAGACCACCGATAATGTAACGGCAAGATTGGTGAGCCAAGAAAAATTGTACAAATAGATGACTCTAAATTTGGAAAAAGAAAATATAATAGAGGTAGACATATTAAAGGCCACTGGGTCCTGGGCACGATTGAAAATGGCAAAGATAATTTAAGATTACAAGTGTGTCTCGATAATTATATATCTGCAGAATTGTTAGTGCCACTAATCCAAAAACATGTTGAGATCCATATCGATTGACACAGAAATCCATACCGATTTTTGGTGAGCGTTTGAGTGCCTACCTCAACATATCCATAAAAAAGTAAACCAAAGCAACCCAAAAAATAAATTTGTGGCACCAGATCGGACACAAACGCAGAATAGAAAGCCACTGGCGAAACTTAAGTCATGTTCAACACAGATACAGACATTCTTGGCGAAGAAAAATTCAAATAGCACCTCACGATGTTTTCATAGAATTAATAAAAGCAATAAAATATGTTTATATAAGTCTAATAAATTATTGGTTAGTATTAATTTTGTTTAAATTAACAGAACCTTTTAGGACAGATAACAAATAAAATAGGTTAGGTTCAACTTATGTCAAAGAACCGAATTGATTGACTCCGACTCCATCATGGTACGTCTGTCTTACCCCTAGAGAGTTTTTATAGAGCCGGAGGCGCGTAGGGAGAGCAGCCTCGGCAAGCTGTAACAAATCGTAAGTATCGGACGAGCCGGGGCGGCTCAGCTGCGGAAGCTACGAAGGTGAGGCGATTCATTGAAATGAATAGATGACTACGAGTCATCAAGTGGAACGTCAACGGCCTCAGAAGCAGACGTCTGCTTCTACAAACCCTCCTGCAGGAGCAGGACATAGCTCTCATATCAGAGAGACACTTCACAGGCTCAGTTCAGATGAAGCTTTTCCCACAGACCACGACCACACCAGTTCGTCAAAGGAAATGTTCTACGTGATAATTTATAATCATTTTCAATTGTATCATTCCAACTTGAAACAGAACCGTACAAAATTCAACTGACCCAGGAGCTGAAGGTAAACGACCACGACGTGTCTTCGCTGAATGGGCTTTGGAGCAGTTGGAAAAAAATTCCAACGTCTTGGGAAATGTCCCCACAACCCTGCATACATTCAGAACAAACCGAATTTAATGAAACGGGATTTTCCCATTCTGATTAGGAATCAATTGATTTGCAGATGTTGCAAAAACATAGGACATTATATTGAAAACTGCAAAAAGCAGGAGTATATATAATAATAAACTGTATGGACAAGCGGGAGTATAATAATGAAATTTTTTTTTTTTTTTTTTGAAAATTGGAAAGATTTTTATTTTATTTAGTAAGGTTTTTATAATTCTACTTTTACATATTATCATTGCTTGTTTACTTGTAATATATGGATGGACCTAAACTTCGGACGATTAATAATGATTATAATATAAACAGAAGACTAGTTATGTTTACCTGTATCGACGGTAACTTAGCTCAACTAAGTAATTTCCCCGTTATTTGTATTACATAAACCATTTTTGCATCAGGCCCATATCACGTGAAACAATCGCAAATATATATATATATATATATATACATGTTCGAACATATTAATTATATATATATATATATATATATATATTATTATATATATATATATATATATATATATATATATATATATATTTATTATATATATATATATATATTGTGTATATGTTGTTGAAGTATGTCCGGAACTGGAACACAACCAAGAAATGATAATACGGGTTGGTGGAAATAATCGTTATTAATTAAGAGGACGTAGTAAATCTCATCATGTTTCCCAGACAATTTACTTTTCCTATATCTTATTTGACACTGGACATAGTGACTATCTTGGAGGCTATATTAGGGTATTGCAATTGCCTCGTAGGAAAAAGGACTAAACAAACAACAAAGCTCGATAGTGAACATTGTTTTTAAAATAAAATTAAAAAATATCATAAGTATTTAACGAAATAATAATTACGTTAGGTTAATTATAATCAATCCCTAAAATGTACAATTCGGTACATTACAATACAATACAAAACAAATACAATTTATTGTACACCAATTAAATCGCAAGTATACAAGCAAGGGTAGCAAGAGTTTAATTAAATTCTCGTGAAACTATTATATATCGTGTATATATATATATATTTAAGTTATGTAAAAGCAAAACTAGCAACATCCACCTGAATTTTTTTTAATATAAATTTTAATCAATATCCTCAAACTTAAATGTTCCCCGGCGACCCTCTCGGGGTTTTGTTAAGACCAACTCCACATCGGATTCCAGAATAAAACTAACATCATTCACATCAGGCCAATAAAAAAGGTCCGCCTTCCTTCTTCTCATAAATTTAACCAGCAATCCCGAATTTTTCGTTAACTCTAAAATCTTCTCAACATAAAACTTATTCGTTTTATGTCCTCTAAATCTAACGAAAGGGAAACTGTTAATTTGTTTCTCTACGATATTTTTTGAAGAACTTTGTGTTGTTATTTCTAAATTATGAGTTTCTAATTCCTCAACTGTATCGCTTTCTTCTAATGTAGAAATACTCTCTTAATGAATACTCATCATCACTGCCCTCATCAGTCTCTTCTTCTAATAATCTATTTTTATTATGAGTAATTTTTTACCAAGTTTTCTCTTTCTGATATTAGATAAAGTCAAATCAATTTTCCCCGTGGAAGTCGATGCTACCGGGTTGACCGCGTTGTAATTGTCAAATAATTTTAAATCAATTTCTGGTTTGAAATAAGACCGTTTCGGTGTGTATGATAATGATGAATATATATCGTGAGTTTTATCTATTACATGCAATTGCAAATTTATTTTATTCAAATCAGTGTAAGCACGATTATATGGACTGAATTTTATTTCAGATAAAATAGTTTCTTTTTCTAAACCTGACTTAGATGTAGAGTCGAATTCTGGTGTTTGATTCATAATAGGTTCTGGTGAAGGTACTGGGTTTTGAAATTCACATTCTAATCCAGATGTAGTATGATTCAGAGCCTCAGCCTTCAGTTTCCTTATTAGACCTTTTTTATTCGATTTCGAACTGATTTCGAATTGATGCACCGGGTTCAACAATACTGACTTTTTTATTTATAGTTTTCGTAAGAGGATTTACAGACCGGTTAGTTTTAGATAATCCAAAATTGCGGTGTCTACTTTATATTTATTTTCTTCATCACATGCAGGAAGCATCCTTAAAAAAATTCAGGGTTAAAAGGGACTATCCCTGTAGCCCTAAACGTACCTAATCAGGCAATCATTATTGACAAAAAATACGATACAAATAGAAGAATAATAGTATTTACAACAAAAAAAACTTATGACTATTAAGCATGTCAAGTCTATAATGATGGATGAAACATTCAAAGTTGTGCCAAAAATTTATCATCAACTTTACACAATACTCGGGTGCGTTCATGAGTCACAAACATTTCCATTGGTATTTGCGCTATGCACCGACAAGGATAAAAACACATATAATTCATTATTAACATCAATTATTAAGTACTGTTAGGCAAACTATTTAGATTTATCACCCATATTAATACCGATGGACTTTGAAAAACCTGCACATACATATTCCAGACAAATTTTCTAAAATACAACCATAAATGAATGCAATTTTCATCTTGGACAAAAAAATGGCTATCTACAATTATGCATATGGAAATAAATAAATAATATATCATTTGCCACAGAAATAATATGTATTCACGAAGACCGAAGACGACAATTTATTTCAACGATTCGAGAAAAACTATATCTCCACAAGCAGGTAATACTAATACATAATTATGGGGTTAATCAAATAATTTATATGTACTATATATAATTTCATTGTTACAGAAACTATTGCAAAATGGTTTAATAGAATGATGTGTGGGAACTGCAAGTATACCACCACAATTCCCACCCAAAGTCTGGAGTATATATCGACTAACACAAGAGAATATATGTACCTAGAATACAAAATGATGACAGCGTCGAGAAATAGATTCGCACATTTTGTAGGAAGGCTGGATTTTATTTTCTGGCAAACAACTCAAAATATAAAACATCAAATTATTTAGAAATACTCAGTCAAACCTCACCTAGAAAAAATTATCAACATAAAAAATTGATTCTCTCCGAAACTTGCCTATGTACAAGCTATTGCTGAAAATTTTAATTTAGGAAATAATGTATTTATTGTTAATAATTATAGTAAAGCTACATCAAAACTTCGAAGAAACATCTTGCGGGCTGGCAAGGCGAGGGCGGCTAGTGCAGAACATTCTTCCCAACTGTACTGGCCGTCGTCGCATTTGGACTCTACTATCACTTACCATCCATCGGGTGGAGTAGTCATTTGCTCTCCCGGAAAAAAAAAACTTATTACAATATATGCTAAATGCCTGAATTTTACTTATGGTGATTGCTTTAGCTTTTAAAGCATTTTAAAGCAATTATTAAACTGTTGTAACATAAATACTTGTGTGCATGGAAATTATGAATAAAAATTATCAAAAGTATTTAAATAAAACAATAAGGTTAGGTTAATATTATGAAGCGTAGTCATATTTGCCTAATCCATATATAAACCGAATAAAAGTATTTTGAAGTCTCTCAGTTTTTTTAATTGTTTTTCGGTAAAGGCTACAAAGCTTGCGTCACCATAATCAAGAATAGGAAGAAGTTGATCTGTGCGAGGATTTTTGAAAAGAAAATGTTGAAGACAACGCAAAGACCTCAGAGCTGCAAACACATTCCTGCTGATGTCATTCATTTGGTGAGTCCAGCTAAGAATATTATTACAAAAAACCACCAGGTTTTTAACATAATCACAATAAGGGATGAAAATATTGTTAAATATTATTGATGGCAAAGAAGATTAGTGGAGCAGAAGTTTCACCAGACACAATTAAAGAATATTTCAAAGAGTTAGAAAAGCCGTTGGCATGTATTGATCCGAGCAATGTAATTAACTACGATGAAATCAATTTGACCGATGACCCAGGACGCAAAAAATGTATTACTAAACGAGGAACGAAGTACCCAGAGAGGGTAACGATAGCCACTACAGCCGGATGCACTTTACTGCCACCGTATGTGGTATACAAGGCTCAAAACTTGTACAACACATGGACTGAAAACGGACCACCGGGATCTGGTTTGATGCAACCATGTTTGAAGATTGGATTAAGTCTATCATTACACCTTATTTCAAAGATAGAGTTGGGAGAAAGTGCCTGATAGGTGATAACCTCTCGTCACATTTATCGATGGAGACAAAAAACTGTGCCACGAACAAAATATATCGTTCATTTTTTTACCGGCGAATAGTACACATCTCACACAACCTCTTGATGTGGCAATCTTCAGGCCTATAAAGATAGCATGGCGAAACGTAGTATTGAAATGGAGAAAAACCGACGGAAAAGCCCAAACAACGATTCCAAAGGGATGTTTCCCTAGGCTTTTAAATAAATTAATGGAAGAGCTTCGTAATAACCGTAAGGCTAATATAATAGCAGGATTCCGGAAAACAGGAATATACCCGATTAATGAAGAAGAAGTTTTAAGCAGATTACCTAAAGTGCAAAATAAAGAAAATAAAACTGAAATAGAAAAACCCGTTCTAGATCTACTAAAGGAGATGAGATATGGAACCATGAATATAACCGAACCAAAAAGGAAAAAAAATTGGAAGTAATACCTGGACGAAGCGTTGGTACTGAAAATGAAGACTACATAGAAACAGAACAAGAGGAAAGAAGAACAAAGAGGAAAGCCAACAAAATACAAAAAAGAGAAGACTAACATCCAAAATTACACAAAATAACAAAGAAAATAGTACAACTAAAACTAACGATGGCAAAGAAAGCAATAAATATAAGGGAAAAGGTGTAGGGAAAAAACTAAAACTCAAGATTAGAATATTCCTGAAAAACAAAATAAAGAAGAACAAAATGACGTATAAACAAAAAAATGCAACGGAAAAAAATGAACGTAAACTGAAAATTGTATCTAATGAAAAGATAGATATTACTACGATGAAAAAAGTTACTTTGAATAATTGCAAAAAAATAAATATAAATTCGCATCTTAAAATTTCAGAGGATACAACTGATAATATTGATCGTCCTGGTCCAAGCAGTTTACAAACTATCCAAACACGGCAACCATCATATTATTACAAAAACTATAATGATATTTTGAAAGATTTAATGAGTGACGATGTATAGGTAGGTAGGTACCTATGACACGTGACAGTTTTAGATATTGACGGAGTGACTATCTGTGCTATTGGTAAAAAGTGAACTGATTGATATAGTAGTACTTAGCTACCCTACCCAGTTTTACAGTTTATACTACCCAGTTGTAAATATAAAATGTTAACTACATAGGTAACTACCTACCTAAATAATAAGGAGACTATTTCTTAGTATTAAAACATATTTTTGTGCAATCAATAAACAATGCAACTGTTGATCTCAAATATAAGAATAAGTAATTGATATCGTAGTTAAGAATTAATGATTAAAAAGTTTCATAACTTTTACGTACCTACCTACCTATCGCTTTATTTCTACTATTATTAGGTAACAGGTATCTACTTATTAAGCTTTTGAAATTGCCAAACCTAGCATTTTTTTTCTATTCACCCCATATCTCGTGTCTATTAAACCCATGTGCGGGTCAATAGAAACGTAATATATTTTTACTGCCCTGCTACTGAATAAATCCCAATTTAGAGGAATATAAAATATTTAAACATCAAAGAGACATGATATAAGCACAATATAATGTTCTCTTGTCTATTGAAGACATTTACAAAATGGAGTTCAAAATTGTGTCTGTTCACCACGTTTTACGGGGTCATTTGCTCTCCCGGAAATGTAAAAAAAAACAACTTATTACAATATATGCTAAATGCCTGAATTTTACTTATGGTGATTTCTTTAGCTTTCAAAACATGTTATAGCAATTATTAAACTATTGTAACATAAATACTTGTGTATTTTGCATGAAAATTATGAATAAATATTTATAATTAAAATAGTGTCAGATAAAGAAATTATCAATATTGAATGGAACACATTACATTTCCTTCAGGGACACAAAAAAATCAACCATATATTCACCCATATACATTTTTTTTTACCGTATGTGCCATATTTCGTGCCGTAAAGAGTTAAAATAGAAGAACAACTAAAGGTAATTGTGATTTTTCATTGATTAATAATAGACAATGGTCAACAGTTTGTAAGACATACCTTATAATTACTATAGGAATTACCGACAGAATACTCCAGCCTGTAATTGAAATTGAATATTTAAGGCTGTGGCGTCCACCACATATACAAACATACACATGCGCAGATACATACATACGTACATACATATATAATACAAACATGCGAACATACATGCACATATACAGACAAACATACACGACACATTTTACTCAACATAAGATATCGGATAGGCGACGCAACGGGCGATCGCATATAGTGGAACAAACAAAAGCATTCCTTATCCCCGTTGTGACGTCGTCCTTTGTCTTATGTTGTTGCCGGGTCGACCGGCCGGCCTGCCTGCGCGAGCGCATTCATCGCCATTTGAGATCCGACACCGAGGACAAAATCTATGTCCGTTTTCGCTCTCTGCTATTCGCTTACGCATTACGAAATATTATAGTTTATATTGTATTTTCGTACTTTGTGCTTTTTCGCTCGTATTGACTGTATTCCTTCTTGTATTTTATGTACTGCCGCGTGTGTACAATATAGATATTTATGTGGACTTTATGTGCGACTATTATTCAGCATAATTTAACCATTACTTCACGCACTCCCCATAAGGCTTTGTACCAATGGACAACAGATGTAAACAAACACAACCACCGTAAAAAAAAACTGATCCAGAAATTTGTATTCTGTAAGATACCATATTAATTGAAACCCTTGAATTGGATCTCGTTATCTAAGAGTGAATACTTCTAAAGAGTTAACAGATGGTGGTCTGACTTAAGCAGACATGCAACCTAATTGGTTCTCATCCTCAAAATGATTTAATACAAATAAGCAGCATCTTAGAACACCAGCTATGCCTACATTTTTAATTTTACCCCTTCCCCCCTCAATTCGACGGACGTAAATGGAAAGTCGTACCTAATCAGATAATCAATATTGACAAAAAAATACGATACAAATAGAAGAAAAATAATATTTACAACAAAAAAAACTTGTGACTATTAAGCATGTCAAGTCTATAATGATGGATGAAACATTCAAAGTTGTGCCAAAAATTTATAACCAACTTTATACAATACTCGGGTGCGTTCATGAGCCACAAACATTTCCATTGGTATTTGCGCTATACACCGACAAGGATAAAAACCCATATAATTCATTATTAACATCAATTATTAAGTACTGTTACGCAAACTATTTAGATTTATCACCCATATTAATACCGATGGACTTTGAAAAAAATGCACATATATGTTCCAGACAAATTTTGGAAAATACAACCATAGAAGGGGGCAATTTTCATCTAGTACAAAAAAATGGCTATCGACAATTATATATAAGGAAATAAATAAATCATTTGCTACAAAAATAATATGTATTCACAAAGACCGAAGACGACAATTTATTTCAACGATTCGAGAAAGCCTATATCTCCACAAGCAGGTAATACTAATACATAATTATGGTGTTAATCAAATAATTTATATGTACTATATATAATTTCATTGTGACAGAAACTATTGCAAAATGGTTTGATAGAATGATGTGTGGGAACTGCAAGTATACCACCACAATTCCCACCCAGAGTCTGGAGTATATATCGACTAACACAAGAAAATATACCTAGAATACAAAATGAAGGAAGCGTCGAGAAATAGATTCGCACATTTTGTAGGAAGGCTGGATTTTATTTTCTGGCAAACAACTCAAGATATAAAACATCAAATTATTTAGAAATACTCAGTCAAACATATATATATAGGCCTCTGCATCTATGACAGATGATTTAAGCAGCACGAAGGCACTTGCGTTCGTGACTAAAGAGTTACAAGAGGATCCTTCGGCCGCACTCCCGACAAGTGTATGCGCCCCCAGGTGGGCGGGGGTTTGAAGCCCGCTCATGACGCCTGACGCGTTTTTCCTTAAGTACTTTAAACCAGGCATCGTCATGCTTTGATTGACCTTCGTGAATAAGGCGTCGCCACTTGGCACGGTCCTCGGCCAGTTCCTCCCATCGGCTGCTAGGGATGTTAAACGCAACCATATCACGCTTAGCGCAATCTTTGTAACGGAGCATAGGCCGCCCAACAGACCTTTTCGCATCCGCAACCTGTCCCAGCAGTATTTGCCTTGGCAGACGAGTGTGCTCCATTCGATGCACGTGTCCCAGCCACCGTAACCGTTTTTTTTTTAGAATGGCCGTGATGCTAGGCAGTTGTGCCTCGCCTAGAACAGACTCGTTTGTCACTCGATCCTTCCACGTGATGCCCAGAATGTTTCGAAGACAGCGCAAGTGAAATGTGTTCAGTCGGCGTTCTTGTTTTGCGTACGTTGTCCACGTTTCTGCTCCATACAAGAGTGTGCTTAGGACACATGATTGGTAAACAAGCACTTTCGTTTTTACCGTAAGGTGTCTGTTGTCCCAAGCCCTTGAACGGAGCCTCCCGAACGTGGAGGCTGCTTTGCCGATGCCGGAGTCGATCTCTGCATCAAGCGAGAGATTGCTCGACAATTGCGACCCAAGGTAGCAAAATTTGTTAACTACCTGCAAAGGTTCGCCGTTAAGCAAGATGACTGGTTGTTCTGAACATCCTTGCGCTAAAATAACGGTCTTCTTGCAATTTATGGACATTGAAAAAAGGTGGCAAGCTCTGGCAAATTTGTCTATTAGGTTCTGGAGTTGAGCCTGGTCATGAGCAACAAAGGCAGCGTCGTCAGCGAAGAGAAGACTATCTACAAATAGGTCCTCCCTGTAGCGTTTGGACTTGAGCATTGAGATGTTGTACAGCTTACTATCAGTTCGCGTGTGTAAGTGGACGCCCTGCTGTTCATCCCCAAAAGCAACCTTCAGAAGCACCGAGAAGAATATTCCGAACAAGGTAGGGGCCAGTACACAACCTTGACGAACACCACGGCGTACGTCAAATGGCGTAGATGTGTTGCCATTGTGCAGTACTGTGACTTCCATACCTTCGTGGAACGATTGCACTATCCTTAGGAGTTTCGGGGGGCATCCGATTCTGACAAGAACCGAGTATAACCCCTCTCTGCTCACGGAGTCAAAAGCCTTATTTAGGTCTACAAATGCAACGACTAGGGGGGTATGTTGCTCCCTACACTTCTCTTGTAGCTGTCTGAGTGAAAATATCATGTCGACAGTTGACCGTTGGTACCTAAAACCACATTGTGCCTCAGGGTATACGCGATCGGCGAGCCTTTGTAGTTTGCCTAAAATGGCCCTAGCAAAGGCCTTACCGACGATGCTAAGAAGAGATATTCCGCGGTAACAGTTGCAGTCGCCGCGGTCGCCTTTGCCTTTATAAAGAGTGACAATGTTAGCATCTCGCATATCCTGAGGGACGTAGTTTTCTTCCCAACACTTAGCCAGGTGGTTGTGGAGGATGGGCAAGAGGCACTCAAGCTTGACGACTTCGGTGACAACATCGTCTTTACCAGGACTCTTTCCGCATTTGAGCTGCTTGACGGCCAGATAAAGTTCCTCTACGGTGGGTGCGGCGTCTAGCTCGTGCCAAGTTGCCAGTTTCGGGACAAGCTCCACTGCATCTGGCTTAATATCCACTGGGCACGAGTAGAGCCCCTTGCAGTGTTCTACCCATCTTGCCATCTGACGAGTGCTGTCTGTTATAACAGAACCGTCGATTTCTTTGAGGGGTGCCGTCTTTTTTGGAGTAGGTCCAAGAGCTCTTTTGATACCTGCGTAAACCCCGCCAATATCCCCCGCGCTTGCGCACGCTTGGATGCTTTGGCAAAGCTCCGTCCAATACGCATTTGCAAAAAAGCGCGTACTGCGCTGGAGTGAGGCTTTTGCCTTCGTGAGATCTTCACGCGTCGCATCGCAAGGGTTGAGGCGAAAATTTAAAGCGGCTTGGCGTTTTGAGTCAATCAAGGAAAGTAAGTGCTCTTCGTTTTCTAGAAACCAGTCGTAAGATTTTATCTTTTGATACCCAAACACTTTTCCTGCAGTGTCAGTCAGGAGAGACTTCACTTTTTCCCATTCGACTTGCGCTGATGCCGTACTGTCCCAAGTTGCAACTTCTTCACGGACAAGTTCCCCAAAAGATTCCACTACCTTCATGTCACGAGTCTTAAAAAGATTTATCTTTTTTCGACCGAGTGGCTTGGAAGAATGGACTCTCCTGGGGACAAGTCGAACTTTAGTAGCAACGAGACTGTGATCGGTGTCGCAATCGGCACTGTGAAACGCCCGCGTGTGGAGCGTTTCCCGCAGGTCCCTCCTTCTTGCCAGAGCAAGGTCCAATTGGTGCCAGTGTTTAGATCGAGGATGCATCCACGAGACTTTCCGCATCATTTTGCCTTTAAAAAAGGTGTTGGTAACACACAGCTGGTGCTTTGAGCAAAACTCCAACAATCGTTGCCCGTTGTCGTTTAGCTTACCTATGCCGTGTGCACCGAGGCATTCAGGCCAGGCTGATGTGTCCTGACCGACGCGAGCATTAAAATCACCCAAAATGTGCAGTCTGTCAGTTGGATTTACCCTACGTACTGTCTCTTCGAGCTGGTCATAGAATTGGTCCTTGGTCTCTGGTTTTGAATTAAGCGTTGGTGCGTAAGCGGAAATTAGAGTGACAAAGCCGCTTTTTGTGTTTAGACGCAAGAACATAATCCGCTCGGAAACGCCTACAGGTGTCTCTATGGCGTTGATGAGTTGGTTTCGAACCGCGAAACCTACACCATGCTCTCGTGTTTCTGAGGAACTCTTGCCCTTCCAGTAGAATGTGTAGTTAGCTTCACGCAAAGACCCTTCGTCTTCGGTTCTGGTCTCTTGTAAGGCTACAATATCAATATTGAGCCTTTTGAGCTCCACGTCGATACTGTAAGTTTTGCGCAGTTCTTGGGCGCAATCGGGGCTTCCGTAGGTGTTCAGGAAGCCTGTGCGAACTATGAGGATAGTTCGGACATTCCATGTCGCAAAGCGCATGTAAGCAGCGTTGTTATGGGCTTTGGGATTTTTTCTTTGAGTGGGTGGTTAATGTCACAGCGTCAACGTCCAGCTGTAAGGCTTGTGTTCCGTTCACCCAGGCGGAACGAGTTAACGCTGAGGCGGATCAGTACCTTATTGATCGGGGGCTGCCCGACTTAGAGCAGGCGGTAGCTGATCAATGGATCTACGATGGATCCTCCTACTGTCAAGAGTGGCCCCTGGCACCCGCACTTACGCCTATTCGTGCCGACTTATAACCGGTGACTGCCTCTCTCCGTGTTGTTTTCCACCTGCAAGACAGGTGAGCGAAGTGTCCTCTTCGCGGATGCTGCTACGCCTGGGTCAGGCGACTTTATGGCAGCACGGGCTTACCCAGTACCCATGCCACCCTCTCCTCCTCCCCAGCAGGATCCACAGGAATGACGGGTCAATACGTGTGGTGCTGGTTTGGCCGCAGGCACCTGGCTTACGCCTAAACGGTGGCGCCACTCCGGGTTTAATGTTAGTTTTCCTTCTTTTTTGACAAGGTGTTGACGTCTGTGCCGGTGTGGGGTCACAGCCCTCCCCTCATCAGGTTTTATTTCACGAGCCGACGTGAGGAAGAAGAACGTAGCCGCTGCGATGTTATTACAGCTTCTTATAGCTACTGATGAGAGTTTGTTCAAAATAGAAAGTCGGCTAGCAGAGAGCGACGCTGTTACTCTACTACGTGCAATATGCCGGAAGGCAAGGAAACAAAGGAAGGGAATGACATGGGAACAAGGGCGTGACGCAGCGATAATTTTTGGAGACAGAGAATCCAGAGAATCCAGGAGAGGGTCTTTGCGTGAAGCTAACTACACTTTCTACTGGAAGGGCAAGAGTTCCTCAGAAACACGAGAGCATGGTGTAGGTTTCGCGGTTCGAAACCAACTCATCAACGCCATAGAGACACCTGTAGGCCTTTCCGAGCGGATTATGTTCTTCCGTCTAAACACAAAAAGCGGCTTTGTCACTCTAATTTCCGCTTACGTACCAACGCTTAATTAAGACCAGCTCGAAGAGACAGTACGTAGGGTAAATCCAACTGACAGACTGCACATTTTGGGTGATTTTAATGCTCGCGTCGGTCAGGACACATCAGCTTGGCCTGAATGCCTCGGTGCACACGGCATAGGTAAGCTAAACGACAACGGGCAACGATTGTTGGAGTTTTGCTCAAAGCACCAGCTGTGTGTTACCAACACTTTTTTTAAAGGCAAAATGATGCGGAAAGTCTCGTGGATGCATCCCCGATCTAAACACTGGCACCAATTAGACCTTGCTCTGGCAAGAAGGAGGAACCTGCGGGAAACGCTCCACACTCGGGCGTTTCGCAGTGCCGATTGCGACACCGATCACAGTCTCGTTGCTACTAAAGTTCGACTTGTCCCCAGGAGAGTCCATTCTTCCAAGCCACTCGGTCGAAAAAAGATAAATCTTTATAAGACTCGTGACATGGAGGTAGTGGAGTCTTTTGGGGAACTTGTCCGTGAAGAAGTTGCAACTTGGGACAGTACGGCATCAGCGCAAGTCGAATGGGAAAAAGTGAAGTCTCTTCTGACTGACACTGCAGGAAAAGTGTTTGGGTATCAAAAGGTAAAATCTTACGACTGGTTTCTAGAAAACGAAGAGCACTTACTTCCCTTGATTGACTCAAAACGCCGAGCCGCTTTAAATTTTCGCCTCAACCCTTGCGATGCGACGCGTGAAGATCTCACGAAGGCAAAAGCCTCACTCCAGCGCAGCACGCGCTTTTTTGCAAATGCGTATTGGACGGAGCTTTGCCAAAGCATCCAAGCGTGCGCAAGCGCGGGGGATATTGGCGGGGTTTACGCAGGCATCAAAAGAGCTCTTGGACCTACTCCAAAAAAGACGGCACCTCTCAAAGAAATCGACGGTTCTGTTATAACAGACAGCACCCGTCAGATGGCAAGATGGGTAGAACACTACAAGGGGCTCTACTCGTGCACAGTGGATATTAAGCCAGATGCAGTGGAGCTTGTCCCGAAACTGTCAACTTGGCACGAGCTAGACGCCGCACCCACCGTAGAGGAACTTTATCTGGTCGTCAAGCAGCTCAAATGCGGAAAGAGTCCTGGTAAAGACGATGTTGTCACCGAAGTCGTCAAGTTTGAGTGCCTCTTGCCCATCCTCTACAACCACCTGGCTAAGTGTTGGGAAGAAAACTACGTCCCTCAGGATATGCGAGATGCTAACATTGTCACTCTTTATAAAGGCAAAGGCGACCGCAGCGACTGCAACTGTTACCGCGGAATATCTCTTCTTAGCATCGTCGGTAAGGTCTTTGCTAGGGCCATTTTAGGCAAACTACAAAGGCTCGCCGATCGCGTATACCCTGAGGCACAATGTGGTTTTAGGTTCCAACGGTCAACTGTCGACATGATATTTTCACTCAGACAGCTACAAGAAAAGTGTAGGGAACAACATACCCCCCTAGTCCTACCTTGTTCGGAATATTTTTCTCGGTGCTTCTGAAGGTTGCTTTTGGGGATGAACAGCAGGGCGTCCACTTACACACGCGAACTGATGGTAGGCTGTACAACATCTCAATGCTCAAGTCCAAACGCTACAGGGAGGACCTATTCGTAGATAGTCTTCTCTTCGCTGACGACGCTGCCTTTGTTGCTCATGACCAGGCTCAACTCCAGAATCTAATAGACAAATTTGCCAGAGCTTGCCACCTTTTTTCAATGTCCATAAATTGCAAGAAGACTGTTATTTTAGCGCAAGGATGTTTAGAACAACCAGTCATCTTGCTTAACGGCGAACCTTTGCAGGTGGTTAACAAATTTTGCTACCTTGGGTTGTAATTGTCGAGCAATCTCTCGCTTGATGCAGAGATCGACTCCCGCATCGGCAAAGCAGCCTCCACGTTCGGGAGGCTCCGTTCAAGGGCTTGGGACAACAGACACCTTACGGTAAAAACGAAAATGCTTGTTTACCAATCATGTGTCCTAATCACACTCTTGTATGGAGCAGAAAACGTGGAAAACGTACGCAAAACAAGAACGCCGACTGAACACATTTCACTTGCGCTGTCTTCGAAACAATCTGGGCATCACGTGGAAGGATCGAGTGATAAACGAGTCTGTTCTAGGCGAGGCACAACTGCCTAGCATCACGGCCATTCTAAAAAAAAACGGTTACGGTGGCTGGGACACGTGCATCGAATGGAGCAGACTTGTCTGCCAAGGCAAATACTGCTGGGACAGGTTGCGGATGCGAAAAGGTCTGTTGGGCGGCCTATGCTCCGTTACAAAGATTGCGCTAAGCGTGATATGGTTGCGTTTAACATCCCTAGCAGCCGATGGGAGGAACTGGCCGAAGACCGTGCCAAGTGGCGACGCCTTATTCACGAAGGTCAATCAAAGCATGACGATTCCTGGTTTGAAGTACTATCTACGTCTACGTCTACGTCTGGTATAATAGAAGTCAATTAATATATCCAAGAGAAAGGGAAGATCCTCTGATCTGGTGGCACGAAAGACGAACGAACGTGGTACACGTTTCGTCTTCACATTTATTTAAATATATTTTAAAACTTTTAAATCTTGAGGCAGCATTTGTTCCTTGTGAACACATATTTTCAAAGGCTGGATAAACATTTAATGAGAAACGAACACGTTTAGTATCTAAAAAATTATCACAATTATTATTTATAAGCTACAATTCTGATTGACTTCATTATAATGTCCATAAATGCATATAAAACATACAAAACGTAGCCATAGTATATATAAAGGTTCCTACAAACAGGGCCGGCAGCATAGCAACCGGGTTTATATTTAGCCACACGTGACCCCATATTATAAGAAAAAATGGAGATTGGTTAGAAACATTAATAAAATGGCCAGAAGGAATAGACAAAAAACGTGAAAACTCCAGAATTTGTGATTCGGAGAATATTGAAAATCTATCAATAGCTACATCAGAAGCTTCGACATCAACATATACTCATACATAGGCAGCAAGTGAAACTGGTTCCGAGTTCCACCCATCGTGTTATAAGGTTAAACAAGCCAAATTGCAGTGTTATCCAGACAAAGAAGACATGACTATAAATAATGAAAGAGCTTCCATCAAACTTCAAGCCCTACTAAACTTGCGTGCCATACAAACGCGCAGCCAATCCAGCCAATCATAGCCAAGCCACCATTCCAATTACCGGAAGTCTCCGGTAGGGAGAATAAAGCATATATTGCTCTGCCAGCTCATTTGGAACCAGTATTCTACTACTACCCGCATTGAAGCTGACCTCTGTCCAGTTGTGTACGAAGTGTGATAGCTATTAAGTACGGTAAATATAATCAGTATGATTGTTAATAAAGAATAAGTGAAATAAGTGTAATTCGTTATAAATAATAAGTGCTTACAGGTTCTGCCTTTTCGTTTAAACTCACAGTTTCAATATAGAACAGATATATCTATTTTCGAGATATATCATAAGAAGGTTAACTTACCTTTATACTTTTACGCCTCGCATTTCGACGGCGAAGAAATTACAATTTGTCGCTAAATAATGAGGTAGATTATCTGATTGTTCTTTATCGAATCCTTTATACATTATGAATTCAATTGATACAACTGGAAGCGCTGAAACAAAACGAAACACTGCCCGAGTGAACTACTGCTACAACAGCTGGCAAATTGCGACTGAGCGGAGCGTTGTAAAATGACGTCACAAGCGGTCACGTGAATGTTTGCGGGACTCTATATTTATGCAAACTTTGAATGCATGTAAAATCATAAAAATACCCAGTGTATTTTTAAATAAAACAAATACTAGTGTATCTGTTCACATGAAAGATTTACTGTAACAAAGTTGCAAGTGATTTAACATGCCTATTAACATTCCTAATTCAGTTGAGCAAAATAGTAAAAAAGCTAAGAGTAACTCTGCTTAACAGACCGTTAGTTGAATTGCAGTCAAGCCAGCGACCAAAAGGTCATAAGCGCCGGGAAATAAGCGTCGCTTACGCGTTCACTTCAAACACTGCACACTACTATTGCAATTTAACAAATAAATTTGAAATTTGTAGTTTTAATTGTCGACTTAAACACTGTTATGTAATAATTATTTGCTTAGCGATTACACACAGCTGTTTGCTATTGTTATTATATAACAACTAAGTAGTTACGTTTAGTTTAGTGAGACGGCTGGAGCATCCCTGCTAACAGCGGCTACGGCCTAAGCCCGCGCTGCTTTACGGTCAGCGGCCAGTGGCCAGTCAGCATCATGCTGAATTGTTTTCTGTTCGCGCGCAGTGTCTCTTTCATGACCCTCTGGAGGTTCGCCGCCGCAGGCAGCTGGCGCATTTCGGCGACTTCCCGGCGCAACTCAGATAGTTTGGCGGAGAGTTGCGCGTTAACCGCCTCTAGGCGCGCCTCCTCCTCCGTCACGGTAAGGGCCCTTAGATCCGCCACCGTACCTTAAAAGTGCCCTTCAGGTTGCTCGACTTATCGGCAACGTGTAGGACTACGTCGAGCGCCTCCTGCATTGCCGTTTCCAGAGCGGCAGACGTCTGCGGCACGTCCTCGGTCCCGCCAGGTTTGCGTTTCCGAAGACGGGCCGCCCTCTATTCCGTGGCCACCTGACCACAGCTCTGTACGCGGCCAGTGCATCCTCCGCCTCGTATCGTCGCTCCTTCGCCTTAGCGGCCTTCAGCGCCTCTCGGGAGCGCCCGAAGCCAACATACTGGCCCGTCGTGGGCGGTCGGCCACACCCTCTTTTGGGGGAGGGCTTCAGCCATCTGCTGATTGCCGACTCTGAGCCTTCACTCTGCTGCGCGTCGCTCTCGGAGCCCGAGCAGTTCTCCCAAGGACGGGGCCGCTTTTCCACCTTTAGCCGTGGTCCGGCGAAGTCTCTTGATGAGACCGTCATCATGCTGGTGACCGACGAGTTCGACTCTGAGAGCCGTTCCAGCCGGACCACCAATTGCTTTGTCACGCAAGGATCTTTAGCTTCAGCGCGCGCCATCGGGGCGCCCGCATTCATCACCATATCGCCAACAGAAGGTGAACGGGAATTGCTTTAAAATCTTAAGGTTTTAATAAGTATCTGCTGCTGAGTACAACGTAAATCCCGGCTCTAAGCCGAGCTGTTAAATATATATTATATGGATATTATTAAATGGACACTGAACATAGTGACTATCTTGGAGGCTATATTAGGGTATTGCAATTGCCTTGTAGGGAACAGGACTAAACAATGCCAGTTTTTTTTATTTAAAGCGTTTGTGAAACGAAATCCCAAACAACTTTAACTAAACAGCAAATCTAGATGGTAAACATTGTTTTGAAAATGAAATTAAAAATTATCATAAGTATTTAACAAAATAATAATTACGTTAGGTTTACAATTAACCTAACATCAATCCCTAAAATGTACAATTCGGTACATTACAATACAATACAAAACAAATACAACTTATTGTACACCAATTGAATTGCAAGTGTACAAGCAAATACAAGGGTAGCAAGAGTTTAATTAAATTCTCGTGAAACTTATATACATCTTATATGAAGAGAACTCCGCAGACATATCGCTTGACACAGACCTATAGTCAAAAAAATCAGAGGATCGAAGAAGACAAATATTTGAAAGTTACCGGAACTTGGCTTCTCTTCAACGACAAAGAGATTTGTTCATGTTCGTGTTTCTAACTTGTGCCGTATGTGCCATATTTCGTGCCGTAAAGAGTTAAAATAAAAGAACAACTAAAGGTAATTGTGATTTTTCATTGATTAATAATAGACAATGGTCAACAGTTTGTAAGACATACCTTATAATTACTTTAGGAATTACCGACAGAACACTCCAGCCTGTAATTGAAATTGAATATTTAAAGCTGTGGCGTCCACCACATATACAAACATACACATGCGCAGATACATACATATGTACATACATATATAATACAAACATGAGAACATACATGTACATATACAGACAAAAATACACGACACATTTTACTCAACATAAGATATCGGATAGGCGACGCAACGGGCGATCGCATATAGTGGAACAAACAAAAGCATTCCTTATCCCCGTTGTGACGTCGTCCTTTGTCTTATGTTGTTGCCGGGTCGACCGGCCGGCCTGCCTGCGCGAGCGCATTCATCGCCAGTTGAGATCCGACACCGAGGAAAAATCGATGTCCGTTTTCGCTCTCTGCTATCCGCTTACGCATTACGAAATATTATAGTTCATATTGTGTTTTCGTACTTTGTGCTTTTTCGCACGTATTGACTGTATTCCTTCTTGTATTTTATGTTCTGCCGCGTGTGTACAATATAGATATTTATGTGGACTTTATGTGCGACTATTATTCAGCCTAATTTAACCATTACTTCACGCACTCCCCATAAGGCTGAAAGCGGCAGCTTCAACAACAAGTGTCTTGTTCGGTGCAGGCGGCAGTGAACGAGCCTGGTTCATCTACCGTCACGGGTATTTCTAAGCAGGCGCCAAAGCAACAAACCTTAGAAAAATATGGTACTATGAAGAGAATCTCCAACGACATGAAAAAAAAATTGACCGTGATTTACTTTTCATTGACAATTACCAACCGTTCTCATTGGTGAAGGAGAAAGCTTTTAAGAAATTTGCTAGGTGGATTCCTGGCTACCAACTGCCGAGTCGAAAAACCATTTCCACTGTGATATTACCTGCCTTATATGAACAAACGAAAGCCAAAATAAGAAAGGAATTAGGGCCGGAGTGTGATTACACAGTATGTCTTACGACGGATTTATGGACCTCGAAATCGAACGAATCATACATAGCTGTCACTGGTTATTATGTTACAGACGATTTCGAGCTCAAGAGTGTATTGTTAGATTGTTTAAATTTTCAAGATTCCTACGCAAGCGATAATATACAAAAATTATTAAGCCATATTGTGGCCGATTGGGGCCTTACAAATAAAATTAATTTTCCAGTGTCCGACAACGCTGCGTATGTTCAAAAGGCAATTAATAACATTGGATGGAGGCAATTTGGTTGTTATGGACATACGTTAAATTTAATCATCCAGGAAGCTGTAACAACGGTGCCGATTCAAAATGTCTTGGAGAAGGTAAAAAAAATTGTTCGCCACTTTAAAACTAGCAGCACGGCCTTGGAGAAACTTCTGAAGGCTCAAACAGACGAAAACGCAGAATGTATTCCGAAGCGCTTAATGCAAGAAGTTCCAACACGATGGAACTCTACCTATCATATGGTTCAGCGCTTTGTGGCACTTGAACAATATATACGGGCAACAATTGCAATTTAAAAAAAAGATCTACCCATAATTACAAACGAGGACTGGCGCATCCTTTCTGAATTTTCAAAAATATTACAACCATTTGATCAGGCCACAGAGACGATTAGTGGCGACACGTATATTACTGGGAGCTTGGTAATTGTACTTACAGGTTGTCTTATAACCTGTGATAATTTTTTATCTGAAACATTTCATGACGCGTCAAATGAACTTGTCCATCGTCTAAGAACAGGGTTAGTAACAAGATTTGGGCATGTGGAAAGGAGCAGAACATATAGCACATGCACATTTCTTGACCCTCGATACAAATTATCTGTATTTAGCGACAAAAATGAAGCCAAAAATACAAGAAGCCATGTTCAGGAAAAGCTGGCTGAGTTGATTGCACTGGATACCGCACAGGAGCAACAATCTGATTCCTATAGTAGTGATGCCAATACTTATGGATTTCGGGCCATACTACAGCATATTGTAGGACCAAAGAAACACACCGTGGGGACACCTTTGTCCAAAGGTATAAAGGAGATTGACACATATTTATATGACGATATGCTGCCAGTATTCCACGGAGACAAATGGAACTGTCCTCTGGGGTGGTGGCGCGAGCACAAATTTGCTTAATCAAATCTATTTTATCTAATGAAAAGATAGATATTACTACGATGAAAAAAGTTACTTTGAATAAGTGCAAAAAAATAAATATAAATTCGCATCTTAAAATTTCAGAGGATACAACTGATAATATTGATCGTCCTGGTCCAAGCAGTTTACAAACTATCCAAACACGGCAACCATCATATTATTACAAAAACTATAATGATATTTTGAAAGATTTAATGAGTGACGATGTATAGGTAGGTAGGTACCTATGACACGTGACAGTTTTAGATATTGACGGAGTGACTATCTGTGCTATTGTTAAAAAGTGAACTGATTGATTTAGGACTTAGGTACCTACCCAGTTTTAAATGTTGATTATTGAAAAGTTAATTATTTCAAATGTTAACCACATAGGTAACTACCTACCTAAATAATAAGGAGACTATTTCTTAATATTAAAACATATTTTTGTGAAATCAATAAACAATGAAACTGTTTGATCTCGAATATAAGAATAAGTAAATGATCTCGTAGTTAAGAATTAATGATTAAAAAGTTTCATAACTTTTACGTACCTACCTACCTATCGTTTTATTTCTACTATTAGGTAACATTCACTCCTTAACTACCTAGGTACCTATTTTTCACACGTTGGCTATAGGTAGGTAGGTATCTCCTTATTAAGCTTTGGAAATTGCCAAACCTAGCATTTTTTTCTAATCACCCCATATCTCGTGTCTATTAAACCCATGTGCGGGTCAATAGAAACGTAAAATATTCCGTTCCTATTATGTATAGAAACCTATCCGAATATTTGTGATTTTAATATAATTAATTAATGTAAAAATAAGATTTACAATAAGATAAACAAATAATGTATTAGATCAATAAATAGATAAGTCGATGAAATAAATGTAAACGAAATAATAATAATAATAATAATAATAACCCCACCGCCGTATCTCTACGTTGCCGACGTGGTGGGGCTTGTGCGCTTCAATGATTCTTAGGGCTATGCCAATAGAGCTACTCATGCTGGATTGGCCTAAGATGAGAAGACAGATCAAGAGAGATACAACCCAAGCCAAGGTGGAACAGCGTACGCTGAGGGCTCCATGACTAAGGGGGTGCTTAGTCGTTAGTATGCGAACTTTAGAGACAAGGGGACCTCTAATTTAATTTACCCTTATCACAGTGAATGCAGGGCTCTGCTGTGATTGACTTTTATGTCCCTAGCTACTCGTGGGAATAATATGATAACTAGGTCTAAAACAAAAAAATATATACAGGCGAACGTGCCATCGTTAGAAGAAGAGTCCACGCAGACTTCTAATTCATCCTCCAAATCTTTATTCCCATCAATACCCTTTTCATCACCATTTTTGTATGCATTTTGACGAATAGGCTATCTTGAGATACTGAGGCATATAATATTCAGAGACGGATCCAGGTATGAGGCTAGCCAATACTCAATGACCGAAGGAATAATATATTTTTTATTTACGACACGTCACAATTGTTTGAGTACCCTGTACTGACTGATTGATTAATGTACTATAATAATCTAATAATAAATTGTTATGATTTCGTCATGCCAATTATGGAGTACAACTAAAAAGGCGATGTGCTGACGGCACATAGCATCCCCCTTTGAGAAAGAAATTAACAATTTTCTTAAAATAAATAAAAACCAGTAACAAACATTCAATACCTACATGAAAAATTTATATATAACACTATGAACTACAAACAAAAGCAACCAAGGTACTCAAAAAATCTTAAAAACAATTAAAATCTTTAAACAAAGAAATTATAAAAAAGCAAAAAAATGTATATAATATGATCCTTTTTTTATGTGCGTATAACATCAAAATATTTTTATAAATTACAATTAATTAAATTTAAAAAAATTACTAAATATTTCAATCTATCTGTATGCAAATCTCACAACAGGTCTAACTATACGACCAGATCTCGTTGTCATAGGCTTATTGTTTTTATTAGCTTCTACCTTATTTGAAATTCGATCAACGCTATCTTCGCTGGTAATTAGAAACGCCGGCTTAAGGCGATCGATGCTTATTATTTTTTTGATACCATTAATCACTATCTTGAAATGTTTCGCTGATTTGCTTAAAACTTTAAACGGTCCAGAATAGGGTGACGTAAGTGGCTTCGAAACTCTATCACATCGGACAAAAACGTGTGTACACTCACTTAATTCTGGATGTACAAATATACCGTTTTGTCTTAAATCTCGTTTCGGTAGCGATGCAATTTGTCTGATCCTATAACGCAAGTTTTGCAAAAACGTTTCATTTTCAGTGATTTCCAGCTTTGTCGGCGAAAAGAAATCTCCTGGTAAACGTATGACTTCACCGTAAACCATCTCGGCTGCACTTATTCCAGTGTCATCGCGTAAGCTTGCCCTTAAGCCTAATAAAACTGACGGTAATTCGTTGACCCAATTGTCCGTATTGCCTCTACACATAAGGGCTGTTTTTAATGTTCGATGAGTTCGTTCGACGACACCATTTGACTGTGGGTGATAGCTCGTGGTTCTTATTTTAGTTATGCCCATTCTCTTAGCCAACAATGCGAACAAGTTGGATTCAAATTGACGACCTTGATCCGTCGTAATACGCAATGGACATCCAAATCGTGCTATCCAGCCTGAATAAACAATCTTAGTTACCATTTCAGCTGTAATGTCTTTAATTGGGTAAGCTTCTAGCCAACCAGTCGCTCGATCTACCATGGTGATTAGATATCGGTAACCCTTACAAATAGTTAGTGATCCGACAATATCCACGTGTAAATGTTCGAAGCGTTGACACTTAGGAAAATTTCCGATAGGTGATATTGTATGACGTTGCACTTTCGATCTCTGACAATCTAAACATGATTTGGCCCATAAGGCAACATCTTTATTCATCGCTGCCCAAATATAGCGATCGCGGATCAATTTTCTTGTTGTGCGAATTCCTGGGTGGCTTGAGTCATGTATGGCTTTGTATGCTGTTACACGAAACTCCACTGGCAAATATGGTCGCACCTTATTTGTAGACACTTCGCAGAAAATAGGTATCTTGCTATTTGGCATAATAAATTTCTTAAACTTTAAGTTCTTTGAGTCAAGTAACTTTTTTAATTCATTATCTTTTTTGTTTCCGATTCCTCATACACTGCCAACAATCTGGCTTTCAAAGTTTCGAATTTCTTTGTCTCCGGTGGACTCAAAAGTCTATCACTAGCTTGCTGAATGACATCTTTGCTTAATTTAGTGACGATGAGGTTAAACTTCGTGTCGTCACTCAGTATTCGTGGTCCTAAAATCGCGTCACACTGCACAAACCACAACCTTGGCTGATCGTGCCAGAAATCCGGTATCCTTGACGAGACCGTCACTGAGGCAAGCTCCACAGCGTCGTTCTGAGATGCTGAATGAGTTGCACATCTGTTCTGCTGCGTGGCGGGGGTACTCATGTTGCTTTCTTGCGAGTCAGTACTTAAAAGCAGCCAGAATCTTTAGAAAATCACGTCGTTCTCTGGATGAAGTCGGCCTTCGGGCTAGAGTGTAACTTTGTCCTTTTTTGCGTCGAGCCTCAGATCACGTCGGGTCTCAGATCACGTCGGGGTCACCACTTTGGCGTGTAGGCTATCTTGAGATACTGAGGCATATAATATTCAGAGACGGATCCAGGTATGAGGCTAGCCAATACTCAATGACCCTTTTTATAAGCGGGACGTCGTAATGACAACACATCATAGCGATACGAAAATGAGCACGGACGCGGAGCAGCCGCAGCCACCGCCAGGAAGACCAAAGAAGCACTTCCCACGGCCGAAATTCCAGAGGAAAGTTCCAAAAGAAGTACCAAAACCTAAATTTAGAACAGAAAAAGAGACACCTTTGACGAACGACCCACTCTGGAAAGATTCGTTGATTATCGACGGAGAAGCCGGCCTTGTAAGCGAAGAGGCAGCGAAGACGTTCCACCCCGATGCAACAGGATTTGTTCATCTGATTGAGCAAGAATACAAAGCAATTTCAGATATTGACAAACACTATGCCAAGGCTATTCCTGGATCAGCACATGCTTACTACCATGTAATACTTTACTGGTACAAGCTGGCGCTCATCGCCCAGAAGAACGGCACAGCATCTTCACCAAATTCATCATCAACCGGTGCTCAACTGGCGGATGTTGCACAGGAGACAAATTTTGTCAGTGAACCCGTGCCCACCACCAGTAAAGTAAAAACACGTAAAAAATGGAGTATGGAAATGAATAAGTTCATCCTACGTACCTACCTCTATCTTACAAATTTAGAAACAGACACAAATTCATATCTTTCTTCATTACACATAAAATTTATAGATAAATATCCACATATGGAAGTAAGCAGACAGAGAATTGGTGACCAACGTAGAGCTATTATACAAAAGAAATTATTATCACAAGAAACCATAGATCAGATTTACGATGAAGTTAGATCTGAATTACAGGTAATCCAAACTCAGATACAACAAAACGCCACAAATCATAAAACATCTATTAATACACTAACAGGAAAACGTATGAAATGGACAAATGAATGCAATGAAGCAATTATTAGGATTTATTTCAAAATAACACAATTAGAGACCAATAAGACCGCTTATAGAAAACGTTTGTATGAAGAGTTTATAAATTTTTACCCAGAGCTTACACATATTACAGAGCAAAGATTAGCGGATCAACGAAGGGCAATAATAAATAATAAATATATCAAACAAGATAGATTAACACTATTAGAATTACATTATACACATACACTAACGGAAGACACAGATAATGAACATTTACAAACAACAGAACAAAGTAATATTAATCACCCCGATGCATCAAAATCTAATTCAGGAACAAACTCGCAAGCTACTAAAATGCTGAACACTACAGTTACATGCACTGATTCCGTTACATCAACCCCTATCGATGACCAAAACATAGAAAGTATCACCTACGATCACGATATGGAGCCCCTCAACAACACGCAATCAATGTTTAATACTACCTTAGAAGTAAACCCTGAAATAGAAAACACATTCGTTCATGCTCTAGAATATTTTCGTGATACTGAACCAACTAGCAGACCATACATTCCTAAACAAAGGACTTCTAAAAAGTTTTCATTAATAACAAAACACATAGATACGATGATACTGACAAAATTTGTAAACACTGACACTGACTTTATCACTCTACAGACAATAATTTACTGTGCCGCATGGACAGCAGCTAAATGTAACGGGGCAAGAATCACATACTTAACACAAAACAACCATCAAAACAAATCATTCCGAAAACCTAGCTGGCAAAGGTTAGAAAATAAAATAGGGAAATTACGAGCCAATATAGGCAGGTTAACACAATTCATAAGAGGAAATAGAAACTCAAAAGTAGTAGCTGCAGTAGAACTCATAAAGACACAATATCAGTCACACGCACAATATGAAAATACAAACACACAAATAGAACACTTCTTAGATACCTTAAAACAGAAACTTAATGCAGCAGCTAGCAGACTTAAAAGATATTTGACGTGTACAGCCCGTAAAATACAAAACAAAAATTTTGCTAACAATGAAAAAATCTTCTATAGAAATTTATTATCTAATTGCAAAGATAATGATCAAAATCTAGAAATACCTCCCCCTGAAATATTTTAACAATTCTGGGCTAACACATGGCAAAACCCTGCATCATAATGAACATGCAGACTGGGTTAACGAAACAACTATACATATTCCAGAGATGGAAACATTTATAGAAGTTATCAAACGAACACACAATTGGAAATCCGCGGGCTCAGATAATATCCACAACTATTGGTACAAGAAATTTAGTAGCATACACTCATACATACATAAGTACTTAAACACATTTATTCAATCACCACATTTGCTACCGAAATATATAATACATGGAATCACATACTTAGTACCTAAAGATAAACATGATACCAGAAATCCAGATAAATACCGACCAATTACTTGCTTACAAACTATATATAAAATTTTATCAGCTTGCATAAGTGAAGAAATATACAAACATTTGACTAAACATAATATATTAGCCGAACAGCAAAAGGGGTGTAGAAAAAATAGCCAAGGCTGTAAGGAGCAGCTTACTTTTGATGCAATTATTGTAAATAGCGCGGTAAAATCAAACACAGATATCCATACTATGTTTATTGATTATCAAAAAGCCTTTGATTCAGTTCCGCATAGCTGGTTATTGTATGTCTTAAAATTGTATAAAATAAACCCAACCCTCATATCATTTCTTCAAAATTCGATGCAAAACTGGCAGACAGTATTGAAAATAAAACAATCGTCCATGAAATCTCTAACTACTGAACCAATCCGTATCCAACGAGGAATTTTTCAAGGAGACGCTCTGAGCCCCCTTTGGTTTTGCTTGGCCTTAAATCCTCTTTCACTCTTATTAAATAAAACTAATACAGGATATCCACTTTACGGTAATAACACCCTGTTTGTTCATTTAATATATTAATTTTATTTTAGTTCTTTAAGTCAATAATAGATGGCGCTGTATGCCAGTTAAATCGCGCTGTAAAGTTATTTTTCTTAGACCTTATACTCGGAAGCGATTTGTATCGGAGTGAATAAAATTGAGGAGAATAAAGGAGTTTACATACAGTGGTGGTGTGTTCCTTACTTTTTGAGTTCCCAAACACACCCAGTATTACTTATCACACCTCATGTACTTGGACGACATAAAACTTTACTCCACTGACATAAACACGTTGCTTAAGTTAGCAAGCATTACGGAACAATTCTCAAAAGATATTCATATGAAGTTCGGAGTCGATAAGTGCAAAATTCTGTCAATCTCGAAAGGAAAAATCCTCAATAACAGCTACACACTCGAAACTGGTGAATAAATTGAGCCAATGGATGAACAAAGCACATATAAATACCTCGGTTTTAAGCAATCTAGGCAAATACTACAAACTACGACGAAACAAGAACTACTTACAAAATTCTCGTACCGATTAAATCTCGTATTAAAGACCCATCTTAACTCTAAAAACACAATAAAAGCTATTAACACATTTGCCATACCATTACTTGCATACTCTTTCGGAATAATACAATGGTCAAAAAGTGACATAAAAAAATTGCAACGAACTATAAACACGCACTTCACCAAAAATAGGAAACATCATCCAAAATCTTGTATTCAAAGGCTCACACTACCACGAAAAGAAGGGGGAAGGGGATTAATAGACATACACAATTCACATAATAAGCAGATACTCTCACTCAGAGCATACTTCCATGATAAATCCGAACACTCAGCTCTACATAAATACGCAACAGAAATAGATAAAAAGCTTACACCATTAAACTTACATGACAAAGACACTCAAGTAAATGAACATATCATAAGTACACAACAACAAATATTGGCATGGGCTGAAAAAACACTGCACGGGAGGCACCGGGCCGATTTGAATCAACCTCACGTCGACAAAGAGAAGTCGAACGAATGGCTCAAACGAGGTGAACTGTTCCCTGAGACCGAAGGTTTTATGCTCGCCATTCAAGACCAAATAATAGCAACTCGTAACTATAGGAAGTACATAATGAAGGATAACAAGCAACATACTGACTTATGCAGACATTGTAACGCAGCCTCTGAAACTATTCAGCACATAACGGGGGCTTGCAAATCTCTCGCACAAACCGATTATAAGCATCGACATGATCAAGTAGCTGCAATCATACACCAACATTTAGCATACAAATATAAACTTATAACAGAAATGAATCCATATTATAAATATAAACCGGAAAGTGTATTAGATAACAGAAACCACAAAATCTACTGGGATAGAACAATAATAACTGACAAAACTATCTATTATAATAGACCAGATATCACCGTTCATGATAAAATCAATAGAATCGTTTATCTTATCGATATAGCCATTCCAAATTCACATAACATACAAACCACAATATCTGAAAAATTAAGTAAATATCAAGATCTTGCCATAGAAATTAAAACACAATGGAAAGCACAAACAGTACACATAGTCCCAATAGTCTTATCATCTACAGGTATCGTGCCAAAATCCTTGTCACGAAGTCTGAACACCTTACAAATGCCAACATATGTCCTCCACATACTTCAGAAAGCCGTAATCCTTAACACATGCCGTGTCACCCGAAAGTTTATATCATCATCCACTTTATCATCCACGTTTTTAATATAAGCAATACTCCTTAACGCTTGGCTGCAGCCCGCGTTATAGGTTTTAACCCCTTCGAAAGAAGAGAAACTTAAAAAGTTAAATGTAATAATAATAATAATAACATATATGTACAACAAAACAAAGTATAGAGAGAAGAAAAAAAAATAATTACAAATAAAAATAATAAAAATTGGTCAATACGGGTCACACCCCTCCATAGAAGAGCTCCGAGAAGAAGACCAGCCGCTGCAGTGGTTAGGATGTTGTAACAATAAATGCAACTATGTAATAACCACTGTAGCGCTCTAACCGCCAGAAATTCGCATAAAAATAAATTAAATCTAAATATTAAAAAAAGGCACGGGCAACATTGAGCCCGTGGATGTAGTTTCATTTAAAAAAAAACAGATGGTGGTCTGACTTAAGCAGACATGCATCCTAATTGATTCTCATCCTCAACATGATTTAATACAAATAAGCAGCATCTTAGAACACCAGCTATGCCTACATTTTTAATTTGCCCCCTTCCCCCTCAACTCGACGGACGTAAATGGAAAGTCGTACCTAATCAGATAATCATTATTGACAAAAAATACGATACAAATAGAAGAAAAATAATATTTACAACAAAAAAAACTTATAACTAACTTATAACACAATACACGGGTGCATTCATGAGTCACTAACATTTCTATTGGTATTTGACAAGAATAAAAACACCTACAAATAATTATTAACATCAATTATTAAGTACTGTTAAGCAAACTATTTAGATTTATCACCCATATTCATACTGATGGACTTTGAAAAAACTGCACATATACAGGGTGACTGGTGAATTAGTATCAATACTTAAGGACGTGATATTTGACGACCATATATGACCAAAAAAAAATACATATAACATAAATATTAATAAACTTCTAAGTAAAGTTAACCAAAAGTTATGTAATTAATTACGCGTCATGTGGACGCCCTAGCTGCGCTGACGACACAACACCGTTAGGTACATTTAGTTATCGCGCGGTACTTTCCCTACGTCCAAACGCCGCCGCGTGTTAACAGGGTAGCAGGCTACCTTTGATAAACAAGCATGATCCAATCCCCCTTCATACTTTAAACCTGGCTTAGAACAGGCAAAAATACCAAAATATTTCACTCGTTTAAGCAACAAATTTGTTGACTAGGTAAATGATATGAACTTGGGACAAAAATTAACTGTTTACCTATCTTGGTATTTCCGGCGTATTTAAAAATGGAATCATACTTATTTACAACGATTGTCAATCATTTAACTACCTATTTACCTACATAACTACACTAACCTTAACAAATGTTCAAAGTGAGCTCCTGCTCGTGTGATACACAGTTCGGCACGTTTACGCATATTGTCTTTCACACGCTTTAACACGAATGGGTCACTTTACTACTCACAGTACTCACATTATTCTGCATTTGTGTATTGATACGCCATACCTAATTACTAATAACGGGTCACACTCACACACGAAACATTAGGTATACGCGTAAGATCGATCGCTAGGGGCGCGCGCGCGGGAAGATGGACGAACCTTACGGCGGCGCTCGCCCGACTAACCTACTAACCTACTAATACTAATAAGCCGCGGGGCAGGGGTTGCGGGTGGCAAACATCACGCCGCACGCGCCGCGGAAATATGTCCACACTTTATTTATTTAAAGTAAAATTTTTGTAAATTTGGTCAAAAATTAAGTACCTATTTTTTTTACATAATTCGAATGAGAATCATGTACCGATTATGCTCCTAAAATATTGATCCTAATTCACCAGTCACCCTGTATATATTCCAGACAAATTTTCTAAAATACAACAATAAATGCTCTCTCAAGCTCAACATGATTTAGATGTTCTGCAATTTATGCAGTTCAATCATAATCTCTTAACTATTAACGCTTCCAAAACTTGTTACATTGTATTTAAAACTAAAAATAAAATGATTCCACCGCATGATCCATTAACTGTTGACAATTTTCCAATCGAGCAGAAAACCTGTGAAAAATATTTAGGTTTACGAATAGACAATTACTTAACTTTTAAATATCAAGTAGACTACATAAATAAAAAACTTTCTTCATTAATTGGGTCATTAAAAATATTTCAAAATGCATACCTAAAAAAATAAAGTATAACATCTACAATTCTCTAGTAAAATCGCATTTATTGTATTTAATAGAAATATGGGGTAATACTGGAAAAACAAAACTGTAAGAACTACAAAGAAAACAAAATAAAATAATCAAAATACTCTTTCGATATCCACCCTCGACATCAACAACTACACAGTAGCACCCGTAGACCAGGCTTATTAGTTCTCCCAAAAATTAGAACCAAATTGTCAAAAAAAAATATTACTTTCGATGGAGCAGAACTTTATAACAAATTACCATCTTATATAAAAAATGTAAACTCAGTTAACGGGTTTAAGTCTCAACTCTCAAAATATATTTTAGAGAATACCCACTTTTATAGTGATTAAAATATATACAACAATTTAATTATATTCTATTCCGTTAACTGAGTACCTACTTATGAGGCGAATATTTTTATTATTATATTTATCATGCTATTCTCATGTAAGTGAATTTGTCTTTTTGAGAATAAATTCTTTAAACCTAAATGGATGCAATTTTCATTTCGGACAAAAAAAATGGCTATCGACAATTATGTATAAGGAAATAAATAAATAATATATAATTTGCTACAGAAATAATATGTATTCACAAAGACCGAAAACAACAATTTATTTCAATGATTCGAGAAAACCTATATTTCCACAAGCAGGTAATACTAATACATAATTATGGTGTTAATCAAATAATTTATATGTACTATATATAATTTCATTGTTACAGAAACTATTGCAAAATGGTTTGATAGAATGATGTGTGGGAACTGCAAGTATACCACCACAATTCCCACCCAAAGTCTGGAGTATATATCGAGTAACACAAGAAAATATACCTAGAATACAAAATGATGAAAGCGTCGAGAAATAGATTCGCACATTTTGTAGGAAGGCACCATACTAGATTTTATTTTCTGGCAAACAACTCAAGAAATAAAACATCAAATTATTTAGAAATACTCAGTCAAACCTCACCTAGAAAAAATTATCAACAATAAAAATTTATTCTCTCCAAAACTTGCCTATGTACAATCTATTGCTAAAAATTTTAATTTAGGAAATAATGTTAACAATTATAGTTAAGCAACATCAAAACTTCGAGGAGGCATCTTGCGGGCAGGCAAGGCGGGGGCGGCTAGTGCAGAACATTTTTCCTGACTGTACTGGCCGTCGTCGCATTTGGACTCTACTACAACTTACCATCCGGTGGAGTAGTCATGTACTCTCCCGGAAATATAAAAAAAAATCTTATTACAATTTATGCTAAATGCCTGAATTTTACTTATGATGATTTCTTTAGCTTTTAAAGCCTGTTAAAGCAATTATTAAACTATTGTAACATAAATACTTGTGTATTTTGCATGGAAATTATGAATAAATATGTATAATTTACTAAAGTATGTTTCCATTACGCCTTTTGATCTTCTTTCCTAATAACTATTTAGACAAATAAACAATATGCCTTATAACTTTATGCAAATCAAAATTAGGGCCAAAAACCATTAGCCTAAACTATATTTATGCTTACTGAAATAGTGGAAAAAATCAATTAAGTCAAAATATTATTATGACAAAAAAAAAATATGCCCAACTCATTATGCCAAATTAAATTAGTACAAACAAAATTATCGAAAAAGGGATACCTGATGCCTGTTCCATCTCAATGAAACAGAAACGTTACAATTACCAGACGGATATTCGCATGATAGTGTGATTAATCACTATTATCACCCTATCATATATCTAAGTGTCGTTATGTATTTTTTTTCAAAATTGACATTGTGTTAAAATTCGAATTGCGTACCCATTTTGATCTGTATTTATATCTTGTCAGAATAATGGATTCCTTGTAAAGGATTCCTATTGGAGAGCTTCATCGTATCAAGCAAAAGTATCTTCCTACCTGTCTTCATATGGTAATATTGTATCAGGATTAACGAAATAACGAATTCCAAATGCCGGTGAATTGTTACCTGTCAACAGACTACAATCTACAAGGCTTGTCACTTGTAATGTTGTATAGACTAAAAATATTGAACAATGTTAAGTGTACCACAGAATACATAACGTCATTTTATACTTGTCATTATGTGAAAATCGAGTGCTGCCAGCTTCTTAATGCTAAAATACCTCTAAATTAAAATGTGTGTTAAAAATCTAATTTAAAATTAATATATTAATTATCAAATGGGAGGATACTAGAAGGATTATTAGAAATAAATTTATAGAGGGATTCTTTTTTTTATAGAATAGGAAGGCGGACGACCATTAGGGCCACCTGATGGTAAGTGGTCACCAAACGCCTTTAGACATTGGCACTGTAAGAAATGTTAACCATCGCTTACATCGTCAATGCGCCACCAACCTTGGAACCTAAGATTTTATGACCCTTGTGCCTGTACACACTGGCTCACTCACCCTATAAACCGGAACACAACAATATAAATAGAATATTTGATGTGTGGGTGGTACCTACCCAGACGAGCTTGCACAAAGCCCTACCACCAGTAGTTCTGGTTCACGAATTACTTTCTATATAATTTACAATTGGTATAGGCTACACATTATTAGTAAAAGAAGAGTTCCAGCTTAGTAATTTATTAATTAAGTTTTATTTTAATAAATAATTCAGTATTATTTCAAAAACAAATTATTAAACAAATATAGCTATTTTTTTTTTAAAAATAACTAATATATTTGTTGTAATATTAAAAGATTTTCTTTTTCATTTGTTTACCAAGTTAATTGTTTGACGTGTTTGGAATTTCAAATTTAAAGACAAGCATGGACTTTCTTTAAGCTAAGGAAATCACGAGTTTTCTTTTGTTGTCTATACAACCTCAAAAGTTTACAAAATAAACCCTTATATTATGTTATTTATAATAATTACGAGTTACGACTATGAAAAATAATTAAGGGTTTATAAAATAATTAAATTTTAGTATGTATATAATTAAGCCGAGATGGCCCAGCGGTAAGAACGCGTGGTAAGAAGTGGTGGCACCACTGAATTTTCAAGTGTTTAATTTGTGATTATAATTCATCTCGTGTTTTACGATGAAAGAAAACATCGTGAGGAAACCTGCGTGTGTCTAATTTCACTGAAATTCTGCCACATGTGTATTCCACAAACCCGCATTGGAGCAGCGTGGTGGAATAAGCTCCAAACTTTCTCCTCAAAAAGGGAGAGGAGGCCTTTAGCCCAACAGTGGAACATTCACAGGCTGTTACGGTATGTATATAAAGTATAGTGATATATGTGTATTTTATATTTATTACATTTATTTATTAGTTTGTTTCTGTTAAACATTTATGTTGCTTTATTTATTATTATTACACACACCACCTATCTCATATCCTATGTCTTATTATAATGTTGCTTTCCTGGAAGAGATCGCTATGTAGCGAAAGGTCGCCAAAGTTGAATGCTACTCATAATTTGGTTGTATCCATGTTTTTTTTTATCCTTGGTGTGGTCATAAAGTTTGAAGTACGTTTAACACGTTAACAGCGCAATGATGTACTGATCCCTCGGGCTATTGTCGTCCCCGCTCCTAATACAAGCAGTACGTTATTTGGTTAAATAAGAATATAAAATATTCCTTTAAAACTGGCATTGATAGTGTTCGTTCAGAAAAAAATCATTAAAAAACGTATCTAACATCTCCACTAAACGATAACTACTTAGCATATAACTATGCAAGACGTCGATATGGTGTTGCCAATATCAAAATAAAAACAACGAATATTAATAGACACATTTATTGATTATTTTTTATTCGTTTAACGCCTCTATGAACGAGTTTCGTGTGTGTATACAGGGCCGGTCTTTGTTTGAATGTATCACCGCAGTCTTCGCACATGTAGGTCCGTTCTTCTGAATGAGTTAACTGATGACCTCGGAGCGTCGACAGTGTCTACAATAATAATAATTAACAATTTAAGGCCTTACTCATAAACGTTGTTCAGCGGGTGATAATTTAAGCAATGTTGTGTCTTTTTCTTTCGAATGTCTTATGAATAATGAAAATAATGTCCTCCAGACCGATTTCGGCCACGGCGGCCAGTCTCAAGAGAGATTAGCCAACTACGCAGGAGATGTTATAGTGCACGAGTGTGTGCGCAAACACAGGTGCATTCTCTACTCCCTAACTCTTATAATCCGATTGGACGGCAGTACGCCACGACCGGAAAGAGTTCAGGCAAAGAACCAACGGCTTTACGTGCTTTCCGAGGCACGGGAGTGTATACACTCCCAACTTTCAGACTCCGGGCTGCTACTGAGAATTTTCGACAGAAAAACCCAATAACATTTTATTGGCCCGACCTGGGAATTGAACCCAGGACCTCTGGTCTGCGACCTTATACGTAGCCACTAGACCAACGTGGCAGTCTGTTAATAATAACAAAAAGAATGAAATCAGTATTTAACTAAACAGACGCTAAGCAATGCTTACTTATATTACATAAAATTAGTGTATGTATCATGGAATGTGTTACTACTCGGTATCGATAGATGGCGTTAATAAAATCTGTTAGTTTCCTGAATCGCGCTGTCTAGATTCGCTACTGAATATACATAATGTAAAAATGATTTTGTTAAATTGATCAGACAAAATAAATTATAGTGTGAACAGTGGAGAGCTGATCCTTAGTTTTATTTACTTGTTGTTTGATCCGCGATAATTACTAGTGGTAGGGCTTTGTGCAAGCTCGTCTGAGGAGGTACCACCCACTCATCAGATATTCTACCGCAAAACAGCAGTACTTGGTATTGTTGTGTTCCGGTTTGAAGGGTGAGTGAGACAGTGTGATTACAGGCACAAGGGTGGTGACGCATTGGCGATGTAAGCGATGGTTAAGATTTCTTACAGTGCCAATGTCTAAGGGCATTTGGTCACCACTTACCATCAGGTGGCTCATATGCTCGTCCGCCTTCCTTTTCTATAAAAAAAAATAGTTGGTACAAACTCATAATATAATCTATTAGGTGGAAGAAATCACATATAGAGATATTTATTTTAATATATTTTTTGTAAATAGTAGTTTACTTTATAACGTAATGTTTCTAAAGAGAATTGTTTTTTTTTTTTTTATCTTTCATACATTTCTGTAGACAGTGTTGGTTGAATTTGAGATGCCTTGTACACTCGTTATGTATAACAAATATATATATATATATATATATGTGTGTGTGTGTACTTACATAGAATTTCTTGCCGCATATATTACAAATATGATCTCTAGTCCGACTGAGCCCGTGGTGCTTCTGTTTATGGTTCTTTAAACGCCAATCTGACATGAAGAGCTGAACAAAATTGAAAATATTATTAAAGATATCAAGGACATCAATTTAAATAAATTCAAATAGGCATGATGACAGTATTAAAGAATTAAAAAATAAATGATTTTAGAGAAGAAACTATTTTAAAAGGATTCTAAAAAATGATCCCATTTTAATATACACATTGGGATTAATAAGATTTTTAATAAAATAAAAGTATAAAATTCTGCAATCGGCCATTTCATTTGAAACGCTAATCAGAGCGAATGACGTCACGCCTTTTTATTTATAACCATCTCTCTTGAACAGTTGTTGTGTTTACGCGCTTCACAATTAATTTTGCATCGTATTGCACGTTGTTAAACTTTGGAATTCATTTTTAACCTTAGGAAATACGCAATACTTTCTGCTGTTGAGTATAGACACAATACAACGTTTACTGTCGTTTTCTGAGGCGTGACGTCACGTCAGGCGCCATGACACCAGCGGGTGTTTTCGAGCGAAATTCAAAATAGGTAAATAACAATGCAATTAATTGCGTAAGCAGTTAGTTTATTACTGAAATAAAATTATTTTCAGTAATAGTAGACGTATACCTACATTATAGAAGGTTATTTCATAATCAGTCATCATGCCTATTCTCATATTAATTGACCTGACCGATTTCGGTCACAGCGAGCATCCTTAATAAATATTATTAATAGCCGAGATGGCCTTGTGGTTAGAACGTGTGAATCTTAACCGATGATCGTGGGTTTGAAACCCGGACAAACACCACTGAATTTTCATGTGCTTAATTTGTGATTATAATTCATCTCGTGCTTGACGGTTAAGGAAAGCATCATGAGGAAACCTGCATGTGTCTAATTTCATTGAAATTCTGCCAACCCGCATTGGAGCAGCGTGGTGGAATAAACTCCAAAACTTCTCCTCAAAAGGGAGAGGAGGCCTTAGCCCAGCAGTGGGACATTAACAGGCTGTTACTGAGCATCCTTAAGAAGACTACTGGGGCTACGTGCAAGATCTTGGTTTTAAAATTGCATTCATCGTTTAAGATTAAAATATTCATACGAGATCATCTCGGTTCATTAAATAGACAGACTCTAAATTATAAAATTTAAAAAAACATATCCATAGCTATTAGTATTACCTTATTAACTACCTCGTTGGTCTAGTGGCTTGATGTAAGGCCACAGACCAGAGGTCCTGGATTCAATTCCCAGGTCGAACCAATTTTTCTGTCAGAAAATTCTCACTAGCAGCCCGGAGTCTGGAAGTTGGAAGTGTGTACACTCCCGTGCCTCGGAAAGCACGTAAAGCCGTTGGTCCTGCGCCTGAACTCTTTCCGCTCGTGTCGGATTGCCGTCCCATCGGATTATGAGAGTTAGGGAATAGAGAGTGCACCTGTGTTTGCGCACACACTCGTGCACTATAATATCTCCTGCGCAGTTGGCTAATCTCTCTCGAGATTGGCCGCCGTGGCCGAAATCGGTCTGGAGGACGTTATTATTATTATTACCTTATCACATATATCGCACTTGAACGCAGACTTATGCAAGTGATAGAAGTCACAATGCTTCTGCCAGTAAACTTTCGAAGCGAATCTCTTGTTACAATCCTTACAGTGGTATCTGAAACACACGAAAACGTTACACGTTAACGTTGCAATCGAATCACAACCAAGCGACAGAAGATAATTCAGTTTAAACGTCAGGCCCCGATCGTTGGAGGGCCTAAACTTAAAATGGAATAGAATATGCTTCATTGTACACCATAAGAGTTACAGAAATATACAGTATATAAAAATTAAATAATATATTTTAAACACAAATATAAAAATGGGAAAACTATTAATGAATGATCTCTTCCAGACAACCTTTGGGTGGAGGACATGAGATAAATAAAGCGGTAAGGAGGTGTACAGATCAACTAAACTATTATATTTTAAATATATCTATATATATCAGCTATCTATATATATCAATTTCATTATCATCAGATATTCTACTGCAAAATAGCAGTACTTGATATTGTTGTGAGTGAGCCAGTGTAATTACAGGCACAAGGGACATAACATCTTAGGACCCAAGGTTGGTGGCGCATTGGCGATGTAAGCGATGGCTAATATTTCTTACAGTGCCAGTGTCTAAGGGCGTTGGTGACCACTTACCTTCAGGTGGCCTATATGCTCGTCCGCCTTCCTATTCTATATATATATCAGCGTTGGGTATATCACGTGGGGCAATTCGTTGTCGGAGCCGTTGTAGGCGCAAAGTAAAAGTTCAGTCTCGTACAACTGTTGTTTACTTGTTCGCTTACAATCGATAATCACAAAATAACATTTAACCACGCCGATTAAAGTGGTTGGAAACGCAGCAAGAAGACGACCGTTCGCCCCGGAGTCGGGTTCCCAAGTCCCCCGCACGAGAGCGTTCAGCAAACCTCGAGTGTCCGATGTCAAATCATTACCAACTCCTAACCGTCCAGTGGGCTCTCTGAATTCCTGTATCGACCTCACTCGAGCGTACTACTTGACGTTTCCGAGAACAGCTTATAGATGGCGTTGTACTCAAATTATGGCGTCGTCTACTGGTGGTAGGGCTTTGTGCAAGCTCGTCTGGGTAGGTACCACCCACTCATCAGATATTCTACCGCAAAACAGCAGTACTTGGTATTGCTGTGTTCCGGTTTGAAGGGTGAGTGGCATAACATCTTAGTTCCCAAGGCAGACGAGCTTATGGGCCACCTGATGGTAAGTGGTCACCAAACGCTCTTAGACATTGGCTCTGCGAGAAATGTTACCCATCGCTTACATCGCCAATGCGCGACCAACCTTGGGAACTAAGATGTTATGTCTCTCGTGCCTGTAATTACACTGGCTCACTCACCCTTCAAACCGGAACACAACGATACCAAGTACTGCTTTTATGCGGTAGAATATATAATGAGTGGGTGGTACCTCTACCCAGACGAGCTTGCACAAAGCCCTCCCACCAGTAAGCTTACCCCATAAAACTACACCGTACAATAAATTAAACACTCACAGTCTCTCAGAATGATTTGCACTGTTTTTCAAATGGTTCCGATACACATATATATTCTTATATTGTACTTTACACACGCAACAGTACGCGAGCCTCTTGGCGAGTGCGTTGTTGTGTGTTGTGACGTGCGACTCGAGGCGCGATTTCGTTTTGAACGTCTTCGAACAAACGTCGCACGTGAACGCGCGGTTCGACGAATGTATACGTCTGAAATTTTCAAATAAAAATTGTTTTAGTTCGTTTACATTTAAAAAAAATATGTTGGAGAATTTTTTGGTATGGCAACACTATCAATATCACATTTGACGGCTTTAGAGACAATGTAAGGTCTAACAGTCGTCGGAATCGAGGTGATAAATGGATAGTAAATATTTTTTGTGTTGAGTATACTGTGGTTAAAGTCATTTAAATAAAAATATAAAAAAGCCGAGATGGCCCAGTGGTAAGAACGCGTGAATCTTAACCGATGATCGTGGGTTCAAACCCGGGCAAGCACCGATGAATTTAAATTTGCTTAATTTGTTATTATAATTCATCTCGTGCTTGACAATGAAGGAAAACATCGTGAGGAAACCTTCATGTGTCGAATTACACTGAAATTCTGCCACATGTGTATTCCACCCCGCATTGGAGCAGCGTGTTGGAATAAGCTCCAAAACCTTCTCCTCAAAAAGGGAGAGGAGGCCTTTAGCGCAGCAGTGGGACATTCACAGGCTGTTACGGAAATAAAAATACTGTTCAAACGATTTCAACTCACACATAATGCGTCCTTAAGGTGTGTTTCCCTTTAAACTTCTCACCACACTGATTACATTTTAACGTGTGACTCGTACTCATATGCGCTGCTAGTTCGTCAGCTGTCCTGAAATAAAAAAAATATAACTTGACTTGTATACCAACGTGTCTTTTTTTTTTTTTAAATAAGTACACGTACTGGCAATGTGGTAACCACCATCCATAGACATTGACGCCTTGACATTGGCGGTGAACACTTACCGTCAGGTGATTTTCATTGTTGTTGAAAATAGATAGGTAGACTTGCAAAGTGGTACCACCCATAGACATTATCCATACCATCAGTGTGAAAAAAAATGTCAAAAAAAGTAGGAGCTATTTTTTTATGTATCAATCAATCAATCAATCAACAACCAAGAGTAGTCCACTACCAAAGCTCCTGGTCCTCCGCCTTCCGCATACAGTCAGTTTTTTATGTAGTTACTCGCAAACTATCATTTATTAACCGATTTGGAAAATTCTTTTTTATCGTCACGATAAACTTCCCATTTAAATTACAACCCCTAAGGATGAATGAGTGGGTGATGAAATTTTTATAGCCTTCAAGTTATGGTTTTTAAAATAGATAATTATATACCGTAACAGCCTGTGAACGTCCCACTGCTGGGCTAAAGGCCAGCTCTCCCTTTTTGAGAAGAAGGTTTTGGAGCTTATTCCACCACACTGCTCCAATGCGGGTTGGTGGAATACACATGTGGCAGGATTTCAGTGAAATTAGACACATGCAGGTTTCCTCACGATGTTTTCCTTCACCGTAAGGCACGAGATGAATTATAATCACAAATTAAGCACATGAAAATTCAGTGGCGCTTGCCCGGATTTGAACCGACGATCATCGGTTAAGAATCACGCGTTCTTACCACTGGGCCATCTCGGCTCAGATAATTATATAAAATGTATGATACTCACTCAACCGTCACAGGGCACTGGGAACAATGTATGCGGCCTTGTTCATCATTATCGTGTTTCATCATACAATGCTTGACGGCTGCTTTGAGTAATGCCGCCTCGTATTTACACAACACACACCTATAAACGGTGTAATGTCTTTGACGGTGAGTTAGAAGCAAAGTTGTGGTCGCGAAACGTACCGAACAAACGTGGCAGGTGTGGGGGCCTATGGACTGAAAAAAAGTAAAATTAGACACTTGTTGTTTTAAATTCCTTACGTATACTAAATATAGACAATAATTATGATAGTTAATACATATATTTTTAAGCTTGAAAATAACATGGATACTATGTTATATAAATTGGTCCGGAGGAAAGTGAAAGCTCCTAAATATTTGAATCATATAGACACGACTAAAATATTCTAGTAAATTTTTACAACTTGGTATATAAACAAATTACTCAATAAATGACTATCGTGTTTAGCTTATTCCTCGAGACTCGTATCCAGGTTTGTGTATACAGACAAGCCAGTATACTAGTTTTTTTTGTTATCATGACCCTTGAATAAAAAATGGAAAAGAGTTCAGGCATATAACCCTATGCTCTTTGAAGCACGGGATTGTACATAATCCAAACTTCAGAATTAATTTTAAATAACTCTTCATTGGTCCGATCTGGGATTTCAACCCAGGACCCAGGAATCTACCTCTCACAATGATCGAAACTTTGAATCAGTAATGTACATAGTTGATAATATATTTATATAAAATACCTCATCATGTTTTTTCTTGTTATGTAATAAATAAGTTTCCTTCCTTGTAAAACCGAGAACGCAAGAATCACATTTGTACGGTATTTTCTTGAAATTCGGCTGACTTCTCTTATGTTCTCTGTTTTTCATCATTTCGTCCTCCGTGAATGTTATCGTTTCAATTTTTCCTTCTATTCTCTTATTTTCTATTGACAATTGTTTCATTGATTTGTGATTTGATTTTTTAAGTTTTATGTTTCTTAAATTACTTTTTGATATATTTGGACTTATTAAATTAATATTATCATAATTCATTTCATCACAATTATCGTTCTCTTTGTATTTTAGATCATTAAAGTCTTTTTTGTCTACCGAGTCAATATTTCTGTTATTATTATCGGAATTTTCTAGATCTTCTTCTTTAATGCATTTTATTTTTATTTCTGTATCAGAATCAAGGTTATCTGTATCATAATTATAAATATGGTCAAATAAACATTTTGTGTCGCTTCGTAGAGTACTTAAAATTTTATTCTGGAAAAAATGGAAATCAACTAATTTTTTTTTATTTAAAATTATTAGGTAGCGTTTTGTGCAAGCCTATCTGGGTAGGCAATATTTTACCACTTAACAGCAATACTTTGTATTATGTATCAGTTTGAAGGGTGAGTGTAACTCAAGGCAACCCATCATTATATCATAGTTCCCAAGGTTGGTGGTGCCTTGACAATGTAACCGTTATTATTTCTTACAGCACTAATGTCTATACCTGATGGTGACCATTTACCATACAATGTCGCACATCCACCTTCCTCTTTAAAAATCCATATATTTTCTCTTTATATTCTTAAGTATACTTTGGTAAATTGATAATGAATTGTTGTTATTATTCTCAGAAATACTTATTTCTGTACTTCACTTAATATATTTAATAATTACATATTTCTATATTGTATTTAATTTAATAAAATATAATCGGTTTCAGAATGTCATTGGTATTGTTTGGTAATAAAGTTAAAAAAATAGTTTTCCCGTGCAGATATAAAGGAAGAAGATAGGAGAACTGAGCGACTGTGATCGAATTAACAATATATGATATTTTGTTTTGATAAATTTAGAATATCTCATAAATTTATTATATTAAAGATATTAAAAGTAACATTATAGTGTGTAACTTTTTTAAAGTTAAAATTGCATTACATTAATATAAAAATTGCTAAAGTATTAACTTAAAAATATTTACTATTGACAAGCCATTCTATTTGGTTCATATATTATATAGATATAAAAGAAATATTCACCGTTTTATTGGATGTTAATAACTTCTGCGCTTTTAAAACTTGTACCTTAAACTTAGCAAACTTCCTTATTAAAGCTATGCATTCCCAGCACAAACCGGCGTTTTCATCGAACTAAAAAAAACATTACTAAAATCAAAAACGAAAATTCACTGCACGAAATGGGTTTAGTTGTTTTTTTTTTAATTTTTTTACTCACAATATTGATGGGTATATTCATGTCGTTCAGCCAAAGTTCAAAATTTTTTAAAGGATATAAGTGACGGTCGCGGCTTAAGCAAGCTTGGCATATAATTAGATCCGCATTCATTTTTAACTAGAAAAAATGTTTAATATAAAAATATTTTAATAATATTCTATTAGAACTGATTTAAATCGTTTGTTTTCAATTTGTTGTTTGACATTTACAAAATATAAACACTTCCTCAATAGTGCTGCCATATAAAAAAAACTAAAGTCGGAGCTAGTTCAGACGTTAGGGATATTTTTGATTATTTTTTTTGTCCAATGATTACATGGACTTTAGTACCTATTTTATAGAAATGTTCAATGTTTTTTCATAATAATTAAAACGTTTTATAAAATTCAAAACAAAACATAAGCTTCAAAACTGATAGACCGCATGAAAACTAGTTCTCGAAATCATGCATGTGAATTTTGACATTGTAAGTCAATGATTTTAAAAAGTATACACCACAAATACGCAACGTTTTTATCATTTCAGTACATTGCCGTGTTGTGTGAAAGCGATGGCGTGCTTAACTAGTTAGTACAAAAAAGAAAGATAACTCAGTATAATTTGCTAGTTATGATTATGAACTATTAAAATAATAGAGCAATTATTGTTGGTAAAAATATTCTTACATGATTTTAGCATCAAAAAATCTGTTACAAAAATATTATTTTGTTAAATATTTTTGAACGTTTTTTTGGAAATAATACATTTTAATATTGGCAACTCTAAGCGTTAAGAATGAAAATAGTCGTTTTTTTAAATAAATAAAAACCTATACAATTAAATACATATAGACTATTATTATTGGTATGGTATATTGATTTTAAGTAAGAACTGCAAATATCACCAATTAACTAAGAAATTCTACTATTTAGAACTATTGATTGAATTTATGATTTATACATATACATATACATAGTTACATTGGATTAATCACCCTTCAGGCCGTATCTTGCGCATGTAAATATTCGGTATTGTATTTTTAGTTTCATTGTTATATAACAGAGAGCATTTGTATTGCATTGTATTGTATAATTTATTCAAGTACGGCATTATTTTTTACTTTGCTAATTCTTGTGCTTTTTTATAGGAATTATTGTATACTAAGGTTTGCCCGCCGCTTTGATCGTATGTTAGCGGGGGCAGCTCTTGTTGGATATAAAACTGTGTCTATCAAAATCAAATCAATGGTTACGTAAAAGCGAAACAGACCGAGTTAATTTCACATTTATAATATTAATATAGATTGCAATTAACATACAAACAAAACAAATCTTAGATTTAAATACGATCAGGAGATCTATTTATCCGTCCGCCGATCAATTTATTAATATGTATAAAAAAATACCAATATCCTCCACACCCTTCCTTTTTTTAGAATAGGTAGGCGGATGAGCTTATGGGCCACCTAGTAAGTGGTCACCAACGCCCATAGACATTGGCATTGTAAGAAATGTTAACCATCGCTTACATCGCCAATGCGCCACCAACCTTAGGAACTAAGATGTTATGTCCCTTGTGCCTGTATACACTGGCTCACTCACCCTTCAAACCGGAACACAACAATACCAAGTACTGCTGTTTTGCGGTAGAATATCTGATGAGTGGGTGGTACCTCCAGACGAGCTTGCACAAAGCTCAACCACCAGTAAACGTTCCGTCTCTTGTGGGAACTGGATCGCTTGGATACCATGACCACCCGAAATTTAATTACCTACCTAACCTACCTACCAATGTAATTGTTCACTGAACAATTACGTGTCAGATTAAGTTTCATTTGGAGTTTTTTTTTTTTTTTTTTTTTAATTTTTTGAAGCGGAACAAATGTAGTGAATCAACATACGAACATTACGAAATTTAAAAAAAAATGCTTGTTCTAATTGAATATCAACGGATCGAAACGAATTTATAAAGTTCAAATTTGGAACGTACGTTCTAATAACCCAAGCATCCGATGCAACGAAATGACTTAGTGGAGTGTGGGATGCCAACTGGGCAGGATATTTTAAAGATGTTTGTGGACAATAAGAAACACCGTTTCTTGAATAATAGCCGAGATGGCCCAGTGGTAAGAACGCGTGAATCTTAACCGATGATCGTGGGCTCAAACCCGGGCAAGCACCACTGAATTTTCATGTGCTTAATTTGTGATTATAATTCATCTCGTGCTTTACGGTGAAGGAAAACATCGTGAGGAAACCTGCATGTGTCTAATTTCACTGAAATTCTGCCACATGTGAATTCCACCAACCCGCATTGGAGCAGCGTGGTGGAATAAGCTCCAAACCTTCTCCTGAAAAAAGAGGAGAGGAGGCCTATAGCCCAGCAGTGGGACTTTCACAGGCTGTTACAGATTACAGTTTCTTGAATAAACAAGCTAGTAAATCTAACTGGTTTATTCAAGGGAGACAGTTGTCATGACGACCCAACTGCTGTATTCCTGTTTAGCTGTTTTTTTTTCTCGCAATGGAAACTTTCCAGTGGAGGTTCCCATGGAGGTTGAACCGGGTTATGTGGCATTCTTACCCACTAAAACTACTGTGATTGCCGTCCTCAGCAAGGATCGGGGAGGCTATTCCTTTTTTTTTAACGCTGGAAAAAACGCCTTATGCGTTTCCCCCACGAGAACAGTGGAACAGTGAGTGCGCCCCGAACATCGGAATACCCACTAAAAAACCAGCGGTACCCTTTCCGTCTTAACGAGGCGCTCTGACGGTTTTTAGCCTAACCTAACCTAAATTCTGTATTGCTGTTTAGCGGTAGAATATCTGATGAGTGGGTGGGACCTACCCAGGGCTTGCACAAAGCCCTACCACCAAGAAACGTGCTTGGGAAGTGGAGTGTGTACACTATAACATCACGCCTAGCCCACGGAGGTGGAGGCTTAAGAATTCGATTGGACGTCACGCATGGAGACCTCAAACCCACGCGCCTGTGTGAGGCACAGATCTTAATTACGAGATGGTCATCGCCATCACCTATGGAAGAAAGCAACAATTGCACGATCGCGTATCTTCCCGTGACACAATATTGCAATAATTATATTATATTTCTTACAGTGCCAATGTCTAATGGCGTTAGGTGACCACTTACAATCAGGTGACCCATATGCTCGTCCGCCTTTCTATTCTATTTAAAAAAAAAAAGTTAATATAGCTTTTTATATTTATAATCGAAACACATTGTGTACGTTAAAATTATAGATTTTAAAGGATTTTCGACACAAACCGAAATCAACCGCTGAAGCAGCGGGTTTTGCTAGTTTCTAAATAATATAATTGCATAAAAAAACCTAACATTGTTCTCGTTATTATTACGTGTATGTGTGTGTGTCATTCACTTTAAACAATCAACGTGCGCGTGTCAATATCGCTACGTGTTTTGTAATCAAATCAGTCGATGTACGTTAAAAATATTTTAACTAAATTTTGTTTCTCTTGACGTCGAAGACAAGCCTCTACACACCTCCGTGAATATGTACTCACAGCGCTTACAGCGCTTGAATAAACTTACGGTTGTCAATTTATTTAGTTTTACTATTTCTTATTATCGAAATAATATTGATAATAACGAAATAAAAAAAAACCTTTTTGTTTCTTACGCATAATTAATTAAATATTAAAAACAGTTGACAATAAAGAATATACCGAATTTTATTTTATAAAATAAATATATATTTTTTATAAACTTATCTTATTTATATTTTTTATTATTATATAAGACATAATAAGCTATGCTGGTCGCATTATTGGTCGCGTATTTCCTACATAAAGTTTCAGATTTTGTAAAACACATTTTAATGATTTTAGAAAAAGAGACATGACCTGGTCGAACGTGGTCACCATTAGCTACTGGCTAACGACCTAAGATGATATATCCTTAAGTATTTAATTATTACACTGGCTGACTCGCAATTGAAATCCAACCAGAACAACACGATTTGATATTTGTCTATGTGCAGGGGGCTAATTCTACTAATTTATAACCAACGTTGTCTATTCTATATTTATACGTATCAGAACCGAACCGATATAATGTTTACATATTCCGTTGTGTAAAAACCAAAATTTACTGTAAACTTTTATATCAATGATATATAATGAAATTAAATAATAGAAAAATTGATAAACGGTAACGATTACGCTCCGATTTGATTGCGATAAAGTGACAATTTGTTAGTAGAATTGCTTCCCCGTATCTTGTACCAAGATTGTGGTGATCGTGTTTATAATTCGTCTCGTGCTTGGTGGTGAAGGAAAACACCGTGACGTTATCTCAGTCGCGGTTGCAGACCTCAAAAGACGTGGTAATGACCACCCAAAAATTGGCGGCTTATATTGCTCCTACAAAGGAGCAGTTTAAGAAATGTATGCATGGATATATAGCCACTTCTACTGACCTCAAACCAGGGTTGTGGGCATGCCCAACTTGTCCACAACGGTGGCGCCGAAATCTGAAGGTATTGTATGACATTATTCCACATGTGTATCCAACCTCACACCTCTTCTTCAAACTGAGAGGCCTTAGCCCAATAGCGAAACATTTATAGATTGTTACATTTACTTCTTTTTCTATGACTGTCTATGAGTGTTGAAGACGAAAGTCTTCAACCAATGCGTTTTATCTGCCATGACATACGGTGCGAAACGTGGACACTAACTGCGGGACTAGTCCACAAATTCAAAGTCGCTCAGCGTGCTATGGAGCGAGCTATGGAGCGTGCTCGGAGTATCTTTGAAGGATAAGATCAGAAATGAAATTATCCGGAAAAGATTCACCGACATAGCTTGCGCAATTAGCAGGCTGAAGGGGCAGTGGGCTGGTCACATATGTCGTAGGACCGACGACCGTTGGAGCAGACGAGTCCTAGAGTGGAGACCGCAGATCAGCAAACGCAGCGTAGGGCTCCCTCCAGCCAGGTGGACCAATGACCCTAAGAAGGCGGCGAGCACCGACTGGAAGGCGGAGGACCGAGAGCTTTGGCACACCTTGGGAAAGGCCTATGTTCAGCAGTGGACAATGATTGGCTGTTAATTGATTGATAATAGTGTGGTAAAAGTTTTACTGTTGAAATTCGTGCAACGATTCATCACGAATTCATTAATCAACATTTGACAATATTATATAAGTTCTCCATCAGCTTGGAATATAGATTCTAACGAGAAGAACAAACTTAGAACTCGCCCAGAAATCAGTCATAAAATGTCAAATAGTGACATGCGATATAGATCGTAATAATTATAATATTTTCAGGTTTTTTTTTCCAGACTTTTGCCGTCCTCTGCTGGACGAAAGCCTCTCCCATAGAACGCCAACCATTCCGATCTTGGGCAGTAAAGGGTGTAAGGGGAGTCGACAACAACCTAGGCTCCCTACTGTCAACCTCACCTGCTCGTGGTACATCCTGCTCATCAACGAACGAGGCTCTAGCGACCGAAATCGTGGCGGTACAACCACACAAATGCTGGAATCCGAAAATGCAAATCCTGATAGCGGGCAGCAGCGCTGTTAGTGAAAGATTCCAGCCACTGCGGTCACCAACCCGCCTGCCAAGCGCGGTGACTAAGGCAAAAAACCCCCTATTTTAAGGTTACACGGATCAAAATAGCGTATCACCGTAAAGTAGTAATATTCAGTGAGGACTTACTTCATTACACACCTATTTGATGCGTGTGACCTTGAAATGTTATAATTATTACGATCATATCACTTTCAGATATTTCGCGACCGTTTTCTGCGGTTAGTTTCGAGTTATAACGGAATTGTACGGTTATCAATATTGCACGAATGAGATCTCACGTAATACGTACCTACGATTTCTTATAAAAAAATATATTTTAAAATTAAACACAATTCGCTTTACTTACAAAGATCGTTTCGTGGGTTGGTTAAACGATGCTTTGTCTTCTTCTCTCGAATGTCAAATAAATAACGATAGAAAGAGAGAAATCAGTGTTTAACAAAACACTATCAGCCTTTGTAATATAAATAGTGTAATAGAAAGCTTTTTTTGATTAAAAGAGAACGAGATATGTGAGATAAAATAATGACTATAAAAACACAGTACTAAATATATAAATAAAAAAACAATATTAAAAAAAAAGAAAATTATTCATAAAACACTTGCATTTACCTCAAGAATAAATACAAAGAAAAAAAAAGGAAATATAATTTAAAAAACGAATATGGATAACTTTTCTTACACTTACTTTTTAAATATAAATTAACAAGCGCTTCAGCGCTCATAACGGCTTCAAACACCAGAAACGGGGGAAAATGTATCTTAGAATATTCAAGCCAAAATATCTCCTGTTGTTATTATATTTAAAGGATAGTATCCCATAAAGTCAACGGAATGTTCTCCGCTCCGTACAAAAAACGCAAGAACCGGTTGGTCTGACGTCACTGCCCACACAAACCGCGCTCGAGCGTTCGATAGTATGGACTGCGCGTTAATGTGCGTTTTCCACATAAATTGAAAAGAGATCAAATATTTTTATAACCATTTTTTATTTAATGATTGTACTAAAACGAATAAATAAATCGAACACATGAACCAATTTTGTAATAAATTAACATTATGACACAAAAATTACGTTAAAAAAAATTACGTATGAAAATAATCTAAAGGTTTAAGTATTCATTGGGATACATATCGCGCAGACCATTCTGTATTTGCAGCCAAGCACGTCATTCGAAATTCGAATTTCAAATCATTTTTGCCCCGCAGTGAGTGCTGACCGTTTCTTTAGAAATAAATAAATGTCAAAGTCATGACATAAACTTTTTATTTTTTTTAAACAGTGAAGTGTTGTGTTTTAAAATAAAAGTTACGCAAGTGTTGTTTTTGGTTATCTAAAGTAGAGCAACAGGATGGCGGTAAATATATATTTTGGCATGATTTCGATTTACGAAGCCGGCTTTTAATATAGCATTATGTATTTTGAAAATTGTAATTTAATTATTTGTTTTTCATACGAAATCTGTGTATTGTTATTTTTATTCTCATAGATAAAAGTGAAAAATAATATTAAAAAAATATCAGTATTCTTATTTTAATTAATTTTTCTGATAATTGTATTATTGTGTGTAGATATATTTTTTATGGTTAATATTTTTTTTATTTTCGGTCTGTGCGTTGTCTGTTGCTTCGAGTTTATTTACGTATCAAATTCTTTGAAGCATAGAAACAATAGCACGCGATCCTTCTAAGAAGCGTTTACCGTTAAAAACAAACCGTTGATTAACTGGTTGCTTTAAAGTTTAAACACTAATTATAATTAAATTAATTGACAGTTTTTTTTTTTTATAAATTCGATATAGGCAAATAAGCCAACTGATAGAAATTGGTCACCAATGCTTATAGATATTGGCGATGTAAGAAATATCAACCATTAGTTAGTAGCTTAGATGTATATAAGTATGTATTTACAAAAGAAAAGTACTATATGTAGTATATCATTGGTATTGTCTGGTTTCCATAGTACGAGCTCTGCTTAGTTTGGGATCAGATGGCCGTGTGTGAATAATGTCCCAGGATATTAAAAAAATATATTTGTGCCTGTAGTTACAAATGGCTCAAATTACAACACAATAATATTAAGTGTTGCTGTTTCGTTTTAGAATATATGAGGAGTGAGTGGTACCTACCGGCACGAAGCCATATTTTTTTTAATGTTACAATAAAAATGCCTTTATATTTTTTGATGAATTAAGTCTTATTTATAAAAAAGGGTACTTTTTTATTTCAAAGTCATAAATTCTTATTCAACATAGAAGCGAACCCTTATTGATTGTCATAAATCTACGAACGAGAAACTGAGCGGGTTTTTTTTATATATCTCCTCTTTTACAATCATAGGCAATTTCCACAATAGCAGAATAACATCTTTTTTTTTAAATTAAATAACTTACTTGGAGTTCAAGGACATCGAGATTAAACCATAGACAATTGATTACATATTACCGATTCGATATACAAACTCTATTGATGTCCTGACCTATATCAGCGGACAACTCTCAAGAGATATAAGCTAACCGCGCAGGACATATAGTGCACTCTCCATTCCCTCACTCTCATAAACACGACACCACAAGACCAACGAGGCGGTCACAAGTCAGTCACAATCTCTATATTACATTCTAAAATCAAATCTCCCAATATTCATGCTAACCAGTTACTTGTGTGCGTAATACATCATCATAATTATGACTCACAATTATATAAACTAGGTAAATATGACGTCATCGATTTTATCACACTAATATTATAAGGACGTAGGCTTTCATCTGTTTGTATAGTTGAGATTCTGTAATAATTATAAACAAACTCGGAACTCGTCACGGCACGATATATGTATACATTTAGCATCCAGATGTGAAACTGATAGAAAAAAAATCGAATCGGTCTTTTTAAAAATAGAACACGAAATCATACAAATTGATGTAAATAATTCACAAATTGCGCCAATAGTTTATTAATGACTTACCTTTCTGTCCACTAACAAAATGGCGGTTTTAAATAAGCGCGCGTTTTTCTTTAACAACTTTCTTCACGATGTTTTCCGGTCAAGCAAGAAATGGATAATTATCACAAATTAAGCATATGAAAATTCAGCGGTGCCTGCCCGTGTTTCAACCCATGATCAGTTAAGATTCACGCGTTCTAACCACTAGACAATTCTTGGTTTTTTATATCGTATATCTTTGAGATGATTCAAGCAACATCGCGAAGGCACTTGCGTTCATGACTAAAGAGACCAATGCGAGAGAGGATCCTTCGGCCGCACTCCCGACAAGTGTATGCGCCCCCAGATGGGCGGGGGTTTGAAGCCCGCTCAGGACGCCTAACGCGTTTTTCTTTTAGTGATTCAATCCAGGCATCGTCATGCTTTGATTGACCTTTGTGAAGGCGTCGCCACTTGGCACGGTCCTCAGCCAGTTCCTCCCATCGGCTGCTGGGGATGTTAAACGCAATACGCAAACGCATATTGGTGTAATCGGCACACGTTAGTAAAGCACCGTTCGAACCTTAACAAAAATACTAAATATTGTCGTTTGACGGTAGAATACTGACGAAGCCCTACCACCAAGTAAATGACAATAAAATACATATGGGAAACAGATGTACTAGTACCATGGACAATCTTTATTTTTTTCTGAAAACTCTCGCGTTTTAACGTCAACTGTCTATGGTCATCAAATCATAATTACTAGATACGTATCTAGTTTGCGAGCGATGGTAGTTTTCCATTTCTAACAGAGCGTGATACCCACCAGCTATATATATACTATATATATTTGTGAAGAGTATATAAGTTATGTATTTAGGTAAGTTCGTTGTTCGTTTTTATTGTGTTATTTACCTACTTAATTATTATGCGTGAGGACGTGAGAATTAAAATTATAATGACAATGCGTTTTATTTTAATATTTCAAAACGATTGCAGTAAAACAATTGTTTACTAAAAACACAACTAGAAAGAGATGAAGATTCGTTTCGGAGAAGGTTTTGGCATATAAGAAGCTGCGAATCGCAGTTTCACTCCCTTTAAATTTATACAATTATTTTATGTAATTTGTAAATAGCAAATGTGCTACTTGATGTTAAATGGTCACCACCGTACATAGACATTGGCGATGTAAGAAATATTAACCGTTCCATACATCACCAATGCGCTACCAATCTTGGGAACGAAGATGTTGTGTCCCTTTTGTGTCTAGTTACACTGTCTCAAACGGAACGCAACAATACTAAGTATTGCTGTTTAATGGTAGAATATCTGATGAGCGGGTGGTACCTACCGAGAGGGGCTTGTGCAAAGCCCTACCACCTAGAAAAATTATTGGTATGACTTGGATGTCATGTTCTTGTTAAGCAATATGTGATCATCATACAATGTTATGCAGAGGAAAAGCGTCAGATTCAGGTCTCCAAAAAGAACTAACGCTTTGTTACGCTTTCACGTGTGAACCATTAAACCGATTTTCAAAATTATTTCACCAATGGACAGCTACGTTATCAGCGAGTAACATAGGCTATAATTTGTCTCTTTATTCCCACGGAAACGGGAAATACGCAGGTGAAACCGAGGGCAACACGCTAGTAATACATATATAAAACTGACTGCCTCGTTGCTAGTGGCTTGATATAACAAATCCCAAGGTTCTGGTTTCAAGCCACAGATCGAGCCGATAGCATCTCAGTAGCCCAGAGTCTGGAAGATGGATGTGTACAACCAGCTCACAGTACGCCACAGATTTCTACCCGCGAATTGCAACTCTGCTAATTCACAACGGTTACGATTACTTCCCGATTCTATTCTGGGGTCCTATTCTACTGACAAATTGTCACTTTATCGCAATCGAATCGAAGCGTGATCGTTGCCGTTTACCCGTTTACCTATTCGTTAATTTAATTATCGACTATTGGCATTTATATGAATATTGATATAACCAACCAATACTACCTTCACGATTTTCTCTTATATAATCTTGTTATAAATAAAATATGCCTCATATATATTTTATATCAATCAATTAATCGGCAAAGTTATAATATTTGACTATAGTTTGTTTTGATCTTTATCAATGCCCCCCCCCCCCCAATCCCCACGTAAATAGTCGCGTGTATATAAGGCCGACGGAGATAAGATAATGAAATAGGTTGTATACGTTAGAAAAATATTTATCTTAAAGCATTTTACACTAACCGATAGCTTAGTGGTTTCACGCGATTCAATAGTGAAGATCACAAGTTCTAATTCTGCATATTCGTCCCAAATGTGGGCCAAGCCGCGTGCGGAAACTGTGTAGTATTATACAAAATCTTATTATAATACTTGAAAAATATGTACAGCCTAATCCTATCACAGAATGAGTAAAGATAAATAAACAACATTGACCTTGAAATGAAGCGATATCATTGGTCGAGATCGGCGTAACGGGCGGACACAGTTACCTTTACATTTAAACGTTAGTATAAAATAAACAAATGAAGCCTATATTGGTGTTCTTAATTATACAAAAAATAATGATTATATATTTTTCTTTTTTGAAGAACCGAGATGGCTCAGTGGTTGGAACGCGTGAATCTTAACCGATGATCGTGGGTTCAAACCCGGGCAAGCAACACTGAATTTTCATGTGCTTAATTTGTGATTATAATTCATCTCGTGCTTTACTGTGAAGGAAAACATCGTGAGGAAACCTGCATGTGTCTAATTTCACTGAAATTCTGCCACATGTGTATTCCATCAATCCGCATTGGAGCAGCGTGGTGGAATAAGCTCCAAAACCTTCTCCTCAAAAAGGGAGAAGAGGCCTTAGCCCAGCAGTGGGATATTTACAGGCTGTTACCGTGATAATTGCAGGAATATCAGCCTTATATATATTGTTAGCATTTTATTGATTTTCAGTATCGGTCGGTTGGATATGACTTATAATGAAATTACATCTGGCCATTAACTGTCATTACGGAAGAAGACAACTGTCATGGTAGCGGTTTTTAAGAAAATGGTGGCGCTAAGAAATTAATTATTTTTGGAATAAGATTATATCGGAGAGTAAATAACATTATATTGACAACGATGTCTTATTCCGGACCAGCTTAATATATATATGTCGCGGATTCAAATGGATTGCCATTTTAATGACTGTCATTGTCGTCCAATATGTTGATTGTATTAAATCAGTCAGTGCGCACGTCCGGCGCTGGCGCTGTCCTGAGAGCAAGTGACCAAGGGGGTCGCTAGACAAACGATCACACGCGCTACTGACAGATACACCATTATATTTTATATTTCCATTATTCGGCTGTACAATAAAACAGGCAGCCGTCTTATATATTCACAACTTGACGTCCGACAACCGGCCAGTACCTCCCAAGATGTCAATCACGTTGTGCTGTTGCTATTCTAATAAGTATAGTCGTATATCTTAAATTTATTGTCTCTGACATATATATATAAAACATTTTATACTTAAATACCTTTAGGTTTTTCCGCGTATGAAGCTGGGAGATGTTAATTATTTATTCAATTATATAATAATTAAATTTACATAACCTCTCCTATAGTTCTTATTATTTTCTATTCTGGAACGAGTAAAACGAATTTACGCGTTATCCCCCATATAAAGTCTGGCGGTACGTGGTACTCGCTAGGTAAAACGCCAAGTGCCAAGTCCACAAGCATTTAAAAAACCATGGGTATCCTACCGTCTTTAGCGTCACGGGATCGCTTGCGCACACTATGACGAGTCCTACACGTCATGTCACTATGGCTGTCATAAATTTGGATTTCCTTAACCCTTAAATGTCCACTACGATCACAATTAGCATAACAATCAATGAACCTGTCGGAAACGTCAATTGTTTTAAAACAACAACCAGGAAGTGTTGACCGGAAGTGGAGAATACAACGACCTTATCTGATTACTGTATTTATTTATTTTCGAAACAAACGATATAATTTTTGTATGTTTGTTTGTAATGGATAAACTCAAAATCTACTAAACCGATTTAGAAAAGAAAAATACCCATAAAAAGCTACATTCTTAACAAATAATATGAGATATATTTTACTGTCAAAATAATTATAGATTCGTACGAAAATTGAAATAATGTAACCCAATGTTTGTTATTATTATTATGGTCTTTGTTTTTCCTATATGTCATAAGCGTAAACAAGATAATATTTCAACCTGTTAGTCGTTGCGAGCCGTTAAGAAATAATGATATATAGAATTTGCTAGAATTACAAATAATAAATAAACAATACCGTAACCGTAACCGTAACAGCCTGTGAATGTCCCACTGCTGGGCTAAAGGCCTCCTCTCCTCTTTTTGAGGAGAAGGTTTGGAGCTTATTCCACCACGCTGCTCCAATGCGGATTGGTGGAATACACATGTAGCAGATATTCAGTGAAATTAGACACATGCAGGTTACCTCACGATGTTTTCCTTCACCGTCAAGCACGAGATGAATTATACTCACAAATTAAACACATGAAAATTCAGTGGTGCATGCCCGGATTTGAACCCACGATCATCGGTTAAGATTCACGCGTTCTTACCACTGGGTCATCCCGGCTACAAACAATATAAGCTACCAATTAAATTGAGAACATTGTACAAGACGATTAAAATCGCTTATTAGACAAACTATACGCGAACATAGAAAAAAAAATCCGTTGGCTGTGAGAATTCGAAACTGAGTGAAACTGATACAATATATATTTATTCAAATTCATATTCATTATACGCTACTAGACTATCGGACCATTTTTATATAACCAGTTCTATAAATGCCTTAATTTTTTATCGCTAGCAACAACTGGTTTTAATGATGTAACGTAGAACACTATGAACCAAGTTGAAGGCCAAACCGACAGTTATTTTTTCGCTTGCGTCTTTAAAAACGTTCAAAATTTGTTCTTAATAAGCTAGTTAATCGACCCGGCTTCGTTGTTATTAATAAGAAAAATGTATTGAATAGAATTTTCGTAAAATCTTAGTGAGCGTCTACGTTGGCGGAGTAACTGTGACAAATTTCAAGTCAATAACGTGGATAGCTTAGGAAATCTCGTCATGAGTTGAATTTCGCTTGTACATATGTAAATAATTCAATCATTATGTGAAACATATATAGACGCTACGGTATATAACTTCATTGCTGTATTTAACTGCCCCGACTACGTCATTGTTGAACTATTTTCGATAGATCTTTTAAAAGATTTTTTTATAGAATAGGAAGGCGGACATGCGTATGAGCCACCTGATGGTAAGTGGTCATCAACGCCAACAAATGTTAACCAACGCTTACATCGCCAATGCGCCACCAAACTTGGGACCTAAGATTTTATGTCTCTTGTGCCTGTAATTACACTGCCTCACTCACTCTCCAAACCATAACACAACAATACCAAGTACGGCTGTTTTGCGGTAGAATATCTGATGAATGGGTGGTACCTACCCAGACGAGCTTGCACAAAACCCTACCACCAGTAGAATGTGATACATAAGGAGAATTTTCGGGATATGAACCCAAGACCTCCGGGTCTGCTTTACATCTAGCCACTAGATCGAATGTATATGTATAAATGTTTATACATATAAGCAGAAATTAAAGAGAATGACTGGCCTTGACATTTTGACATTCTACGATGACATTTAAATGTCATCGCGCTAATTTTCAATAAACTGTGTATACCTATAGAAATATAAACGGATGTATGTATATTTCAGATTTTAAATCAAATAAGTAGGTAACCCAAGTGGTCACCAACGCCGGTAGACAATCGATATAGCGTAAAATTTTGAACCAACTAGGTACGCGTCGTCAACGCGCCCACAATGTTGGGTACAATAATGTCTTGTCCCTTTTGCCTGACCCTATTTAATTGAATACTAATTTATCTATTTACCCCTCTAAAGCTTGTGTTAAGTGTGAGGACCATAGCCCAAGGGATCGAGAAGAAAAAAAATTTACAACGTTAGTCCCGCAAACCATTGCACTATTGATGCTTCTTCATAATTTATAAGAATTGGACACATTCCAAACAGCCTGGAACCTGGATATATAGCATAAGATTTAGAGAAACAGATAACCATATGACTGCTAGAAGTGAAAATTTGAAACTGTTAAATATATTTGTTAAATTTCCACATCTATTGGCACTCCAAGTAATAATTCTATCACTTTATATTATATAAAACACACAGTATGTCGCTAAATTGCTACGAAATATTAATACAGCTTAAGTTAAATAAATAATAGTTAAAATACACATATATTATTTGTATATACTGTTAGTATTTACATATCAATCATTATTATTCGCCTTAGTTACCACGATATTTAAATTATTTGTACTTTCAACGATTTCATTATATTAACATTAGCATGTCGGTGACCCGAAGCCACGAATCTATCCCCTACGTTAAGCCAGCGCAACGCGACTATTCGCTGTACAAGTTAGCTCGATGTTTTTGACAGATGTAAATTTTTTCTGATCGACATAACTTTGCAATAACGGACATATTTTTTTTTTATAGAATAGGAAGGTGGACGAGCATATGGGCCACCTGATGGTAAGTGGACACCAACGCCCTTAGACATTGGCATTGTAAGAAATGTTGCCCATCGCTTAAATCGCCAATGCGCCACCAACCTTGGGAACTACGATCTTATGTCCCTTGTGCCTGTAATTACACTGGCTCACTCACCCTTCAAACCGGAACACAACAATACCAAGTACTGCTGTTTTGCGGCAGAATGTCTGATGAGTGGGTGGTACCTACCCAGACGAGCTTGCACAAAGCTCTACCACCAGTAAAAACATATTATTTTCTTAACTTAATGATTTTAAAAATTGTAAAAATATTTAAAAAAAAATACATATAACACAAAAGTCCCTAAAGATTCAAGCGTTATCCGAAAATTTTAAGACTTTTTATTGCTTCAAAGTGAAATTTAAATAGGAAGCTTTCACTTCAAAAAGATAAATTTGGCGCGAAAACATTCGGGGCCGAATTCTACTAATCTATGCTGATTGCGATACGTTCCCGATTCAATTCCAATCCAACTTCAACTGTATTAATTCCTATCAGAACCGAATAACTTAATATCGAATTTAATTGTTAACTTTTATGCCAATAGTCGATAATTAAATTAACGAATAGGAAAACGGATAAACGGCAACGATCACGCTTCGATTCGTTTGCAATAGTGACAATTTGTTAGTAGAATTGGTCCCCAGTATCATATATTCGGGTGAGAACCAAATTTTTGACAAATCTTATCGTGGTGTCCGACTGTCTATTAACAAAATAGTATTAAACATGGCTAAAAGTTTTCGATATACTTCGATACTGTAAAAATACATTGAATTCAGCCTTTTGCCGTCCACTGCTGGACGAAAGCCTCCCCCATAGAACGCCAACCATCCCGATCTTGGGCAGTCCGCATCCATCCCGTGCCTGCCACCTTCTTCAATCGTCAAAAATACATTATTTACGATGTAATCATTAAATTATTAACAAAGTTGTTTTAACTGTTCTTATATATAATATAATATATTATGTAGACTTAGTAAAAGTATGAAGTTCCATCTTTAAATATCACGAATGTGCGCGCGCGGCTTCGTCCACGTGCGAGAAAGAGGTATCTTTTGTCCTTTTCTCTGGCAATGTCTTGTATTTCATGATGATCGCTTGAATAGACAAACAGAATTTATAATATGAATAAGGATTTATCAAACCATATGACTAATAAAGTAATATTTAGTTACAAATCAAAATAGACTTTATTCATATATACTTAAAAGCGCTTTTGTATTGTCAGCTTAGAAGATTAATTTAACGTAAAGTTATTTCCGGTGGAGTGTAGATGAAACCGGTTCGAACCGCTCTTTGTTAGTTTTTTTCCAAAATTAAAACACACATTCATTAATTACTACACACAAACGAGTAAAAAAAGATAGTTTATCTATAGGCGTTATTAAAATACATATTTTAATTAATTATTTTATATATCTATATAATCATTTTATATAGTTAATGGTTTAAATAGATAGTCAAAATATTCTTTATTGGACAACACAAACATTAATTACATAACAATCGTCTGCAGCCTAATTAACATACAACTTTGGCGGCCTTATCGCTACATGGCGATCTCTTCCAGGCAACTGTTTAGTAGGCGATCCTCGTAATATATAATTAAGATCGCTATAGATTAGCCATACTCCTAAACTTGGTTAAATACTGATTTCTCTCGTTCTGTCATCAATGTCTTGACATTCGAAAGAAGAAGACAGAATTTAAAAATAATAATCATAATAACTCGCAGTACAGTACAGTAACAGCTTGTGAGTGCTGGGCTAAGGCCTCCATTTTTGAGGCGAAGGTTTAGAGCTTGTTCCACCACGCTGCTCCAATGCGGGATAATAACTCATAATATTATAGATGCGCAAATATATCTGTCTGTATGTGTCGGAATCTGATCTAACTTAATGTCAACTCTATTTGAGTCTCATCTGACTATTGCCGAGATGGCCCAGTGGTAAGAACGCGTGAATCTTAACCGATGATCAAGCATGATGAGCAAGCCCGAGCAAGCGCCATTGAATTTTCATGTGCTTAATTCGTGTTTATAATTCGTCTCGTGCTTTACGGTGAAGGAAAACATCGTGAGGAAACCTGCATGTGTCTAATTTCATTGAAATTCTCCCAGCAGTGGGCTGACAGTGGCGACATTAACAGGCTGTTACTGTACTATATGTATGTTAAACTTTTACACTTTCACATTGTAGTATGAAGTCCGCGGAAAGACATAGTACTTTGTTATAATCCCCCCCCCCCCAACCAGCGAAAACTAGTTTCATATAATATTGTTTTGTTCTCAGGGAATGAATCCTCGTCTGGCGTTCGCCATCGTCTCCTCGGCTTGCTGGTCAGCATTCCAACACGGATACAATACGGGGGTCTTGAATGCCCCCCAAGCGGTAAGATTATATAAGCACTTGTTGAGGATACTAATAGAATGCACTCGGAAACACGAGCCTTTTAAGTGATATCCAAACCTTACTAAAATATCTGGGATGCTGCATCTGTCCTGCATCTTGCGGACGGTGTAATGCGCTAACCTTTTCTCATTTCGAATTTAGCATTTAATACCCCTTAACCTGAAACTCTATACATGTATATTGGGGAGAACCAAACACTAGCGCGATTCAGAAAATATTTATAATATTTGTTCTTTTTTTGATGTAACTTTGATAGTTAGCATCCCTTATTAATTTATGATAACACTCACACACATTAAAATGGTATTTAAAATGTCAAGACCCTATATACTTCACGGCGAACCAAACGTTAGCGCGATTCAGGAAATATTCATCAGCACACATTTCTGAGCAACTTTTAACGAGTGCCTTGAAACTAACGTGTTTCTCTTTCAGGTTATGTCAGAATGGCTTCAGAAAGAGGCTTTGACGGGAACGAATATAACGCTACCAGCGAAAGATGACCCGAAAGTGACGACTGTGTGGTCAATCGCGGTGGCCATTTACTGTGTAGGCGGTATGATAGGAGGCGTCATCACTGGCGTGATCGCTGACAGGTAATGGGGTTTCGGAATGTAAATAAGACTAATAAAATTATCTTAATATATAACGAGAGGAAAGAGAGACCAGGTCCTGGACCTGTTCAAATTCTTACTCTTGAGTTTTGAAGTTAGGAATGTGTACTAGTAGGTAAGCCCGTTGGTCCCAGTCGTATTGGTTGAAGAGCCGAGATGGCCCAGTGGTAAGACCGCGTGAATCTTAACCGATGATCGTGGGTTCAAATCCGAAGCACCACTGAATTTTCATGTGCTTAATTTGTTATTATAATTCATCTCGTGCTTTACGGTGAAGGAAAACATCGTGAGGAAACCTGCATGTGTCTAATTTCACTGAAATTATAGCACATGTGTATTCCACCAACCCGCATTGGAGCAGCGTGGTGGAATAAGCTACAAACCTTCTCCTCAAAAAGGGAGAGGAGGCCTTTGAGGTTGCTATCCTATCGGATTATGAGAGTCAGGGAATAGAGAGTGCACCTGTGTTTGCGCACACACTTGTGCACTATAATATCCTGCGCAGTTGGCTAGTTTCCTTTGAGATAGCCGTCGTGGCCGACATCGGTAATCCTAGTTAAAATAAGCACAAAATAAAAGATTTTTTCAAAATCGGTCAAGGCTTGTATGGGCATAATTATGAATCATTACATATAATAAAAAAAAATACTACAATATCGAGAGAATAAAACAATTGTGTATAAAACAAAGTAACATTGGACTTTGGTTGTTACGGACTCACATCGTTTATGAAAGGTATGTTTTAGTTAAAAATGTTAATTCGTTTTGAAATTTAATTAGTCACAACTCTTTGTTTCTGTGTTTTGTTTTTTATTAAAATATTTCTCATTTCTGTTTTTTATTTTAACTCGTATATAAAATTGTTAGTTTTCGTAATTGTGGTTGGGAATGGCGTGTTCTCCTGTAACTGGTTGTAAGTTTTAAGTAAATGCAAAGCATGTTGTATGTATATCGTTACGTACAACTATTGGAGATCCAAATAAATCCCCGCTGCGTCTGTCTGTATGTCCGCGGTAAACTCAAAAACTACGGAACGGATGTTCATACGGTTTTCATCAATGGACGGAGTGTTTCATGAGGAAGGTCTAGGTGTATAATTCATTAATGTTTTAAAAAAAGCCGAGATGGCCCAGTGGTAAGACAGCGTGAATCTTAACCGATGATCGTGGGTTCAAACACGGGCAAGCACCACTGAATTTTCATGTGCTTAATTTGTGATTATAATTCATATTGTGCTTTACGGTGAAGGAAAACATCGTGAGGAAACGTGCATGTGTCTAATTTCACTGAAATTCTGCCACATGTGTATTCCACCAACCCGCATTGGAGCAGCGTGGTGGAATAAGCTCCAAACCTCCTCAAAAAGAGGAGAGGAGGCCTTTAGCCCAGCAGTGGGACATTCACAGGCTGTTACGATACGGTACGGTTGTATAAATTGGTTGAATGACGTCGGTAAAAATATATACTGACTGGGAGCTTTAATAGCGTGCGTCGCGTAAATCAATAGTTATATTCTACCCGTACGAAGGGGTAGCTAATATATAAATATATTGTTTTCAGATTTGGAAGAAAAGGCGGCTTACTTCTAAACAATGCCTTGGTATTCGTTGCAGCAGCTCTTCAAGGTTGCGCGAAGATGGCGAATTCGTCTGAAATGCTAATCGTGGGAAGGTCAGCTGTGCAATATGAATATTTACGTTAAAAATTAACAATTTTTCATCTAGAAATCTTTAATTGAATTGAATTCAGCTCGTCTGGGTAGGTACCACCCACTCATTAGATATTCTACCGCAAAACAGCAGTACATGGTATTGTTGTGTTCCGGTTCGAAGGGTGAGTGAGCCAGTGTAATTACAGGCACAAGGGACATAAAATCTTAGGTCCCAAGGTTGGTGGCGAATTGGCTATGTAGGCGATGGCTATTTTCTTACTAAGCCAATGTTTATAGGCGTTGGTGACTTACTATAAGGTGACCCATCTGCTCGTCCGCATCTATTCTATAAAAAAATCTATAATATTTATCTGACTTGTATATTTAATGGCTAGCTATAAGGCAGATCCCGGGGTCCTTGGTTCAAACCCAGGACGGGTATATAGAAAACGATTGGGATTTCCTGTCGAAAATTCCCAGTCACAGCCCAGAGTCTAGAATTAATTTAGCAATTCTGTTAAAGTGCTAGTAAACCATACAATATGATCTATCTATCACACTAAGTAACGAAATACAGTAGTGAGTATCACAGAATGACAATCCTCCTCTTTATGTATCCAGGTTAATAATTGGAGTCAACAGTGGTCTGAATGCCGGTCTAACGCCCATGTACTTGGCGGAAATATCGCCTGTTTCGTTACGAGGATCCGTGAGTTTACCTTTAATATATAACATATTTAACTGTTTATAGTGCGTAGTACAGCAGAACAATTAGAAAATCGCTTGCAATTTGTGTATCTAAGGCTTGTTTACCTTTATTCGAACTCCGATTGGTATACGTCAACTTGGTCATTAAAATGAAGCGATTCCATTGGTCGAGATTCTACTTACTTCACTTCTTAATTCTCTTACTTGTAATCTGTAAGTAATCATAAAATTTTCAGATCGGAACAGTCTACCAGCTCGTCATCACAATCACGATACTGTTATCCCAAGTGTTAGGACTGGAATCGGTATTGGGAACAGACAACGGTTGGCCTTGGCTGTTGGCGATGGCGGCGATTCCAGCTTTGATCCAGTGTTGTACATTGCCGCTTTGCCCTGAATCGCCGAAGTTTCTGTTGCTTAACAAAGGTGCCGAACTACACGCTCAGAGAGGTTGGTTTTGTACGGGTTCAATAATGCTATCTTCTTCTTTCAAATGTCAAATAAATTATGACAGAAAGGGAGAAACATTTTTTATCTGTACACCTGATAAACTACGTTTATAAATAAAACTGAATTGTTTTTTAAATGTTTCAACAATTTTCATAATAATATTCTAAAGAGTGATTTTCTTTTGTTTTTTCTGATTCACGTGAAACTTACTAATACGTGAAATGAAACTTTTATTGAAAGACGGTTATATTATAGTAATATTAATATGTTGTATATCTAATTAAGACATAGCTTGTTAGGACAAAGAAATCTGAGTTCTATAATGTTTATAGAAAAGTCAAACACAAGATATACACGCTACTGGTCAGGTGGCCTAACTGCCCGTACACTTACCTGTATTTAAGAAAACAATAAATCTATTGACAAATGCTTATATCTCATTGTTCAAAAAAATATTGTATATATTTTAATCGTACGTCTGAACCGACAGCTAGTAGTCTTTAAATTACAAGATTCCGTAATAGCCTGTAAATGTCCCACGGCTGGGCTAAAGGCCTCCTCTCCCCTTTTTGAGGAGAAGGTTTGGAGCTTATTCCAACGTTGCTCCAATGCGGGTTGGTGGAATACACATATGGCAGAATTTCAGTGAAATAAGACACGTGCAGGTTTCCTCACGGTGTTTTCCTTTACCGTAAAACAGGAGATGAATTATAATCACAAATCAAGCATATGAAAATTCAGTGGTGCTTGCCCGTGTTTGAACCCACGATCATCGGTTAAAATTCACGCGTTTTTAGATTAAATTACAAGATTATCAATAGTAAATAGTGAGCAAATAAAATTTGGAAGCGTTTCAAAAACCCAGTTTCTTTTTTTAGCTCTAAACTGGTTAAGAGGGGATGTGGCAGTCCATGCTGAAATGGAAGAAATGCACCAGGTAACGAATACTCGCAATTTTTTTAATGTTCCGTGTAGTAAATAAGCAAAGCTATGATGTAATGCCGATATTTTTTTGGTTGATAGCAATGAAAAGGGTTATATTTCTAAGTGTCCGCCCATAGACAATGGTTTCATTTGGTCATCAACCATGGGATCTCAGATGCCTATTATTTAAACCACAAACTTGTTAGTGATTAGGGAAAGAGTACTTTATAAGAGGGGGGTCCCCATTAATGGTATGACACCAGCTACCACTGGCATTGAATGGAGGAATGTTTACTATTTCTTATAATGCCCAAGAGAGGCTAGTTTACCAGTCTGCTTCCCTAATACAATAAGAAAACCTCATTACAGGCAGACAGACGGATAAATAAACCGTCTTTATACATAATAAACCGTCATTATATATTTAAAGAAAGTTTGTTTGCTTGGACAAGCCTATCTAAGAATTTAGTTAGCCCCTTGCTTGTGATATGTTATTTATTATATACTATATAACATAACGCCGAAATCCACGGAGTCGAAACTGTTATATTTAATTTATACAATAACATATATACGTATGTAGAATGTTAACTTTGGGTAACTACAATCCAGGAAGCAGAGAAGAACAAAATAAGTAAGAAAGTCACTCTGCGCGAACTCCTCCGCAACCGTCAGCTGAGGCAGCCCCTCCTGATAGCGATGGTCGTGATGGTCGCCCAGCAGCTCTCCGGGATCAATGCTGTCATATTCTTCTCTACGGATATCTTCCAATCAGCTAATTTGAATGAAACGCAGAGCCAATACGCTACCTTAGGTGAATATATCATAGAAATAAACGGTTAACTATATTAATATTCCATACTCATACTGGTGGTAGAGCTTTGTGCAAGCTCGTCTGGGTAGGTACCATCCACTCATCAGATATTCTACCGCGCAACAGCAGTACTTGGTATTGTTGTGGTTCGGTTTGAAGGGTGAGTTAGACAGTGTGATTACAGGCACGAGGGACATAACATCTTAGTTACCAAGGTTGGTGGCGCATTGGTGACTTAAGCGATGGTTAACATTTCTTTCAATGCCAATGTCTATGGGCGTTGGTGACCACTTACTATCAGGTGGCCCATATGCAAGTCCGCCATGTTCTATAAAAAGAAAACTAGTAGGTTCGCTTTCGTGTCGGTCTCGTTTTAGATATGAAAAGTAGCCAATGTCCAACCTTGGTATCCAAGCTTGCTTCGTACCAAATTTCATCAATATCGCTTCACTGGTGTGGCCGCGAAAGCATAACACAGAGAGAGTTACTTTTGCGTTTATAATATTGGTATAGATCTTAAGTTAGCAATTTTTTTAATTACTATCAGATTTATTCTCTAAAGAAACCTCTAGAAGCCACGTTTTAATAATCTGTATACTGTCAAATATTTAACTTATTTTGATAGTCACAGTTGTTTATTTATCTCCTACATAAATAAACAACTGTGACCTTGAAATGACGTGATATTATTGGTCGAGAGCTTAATAATCTGTGGTATTCATTGTTAATTCGTGAGAAAAACATTTTGAATATCGAATAAATTATTATCGGAACTTTAGAAGTGTATATAAGTAGTTAAGTGTAATAGTGTTGTGTTATAACAGTACAGTAACAGCCTGTGAATATCACACTGCTGGGCTAAGGCCTCCTCTCCCTTTTGAGGAGAAGGTTTGGAGCTTTTGGAGCTTATTCCACCACGCTGCTCCAATGCGGGTTGGTGGAAAACACATGTGCAGAATTTCAGTGAAATTAGACACATGCAGGTTTCCTCACGATGTTTTCCTTCACTGTCAAGCACGAGATGAATTATAATCACAAATTAAGTACATGAAAATTCAGTGGTGCTTGCCCGGGTTTCAAGCCACGATCATCGGTTAAGATTCACGCGTTCTAACCACTACACCATCTCGACTTAAATTGTGTTATAAATAGAGATATATTCATCGAGAACTGTTTGTAACGTAATACAGCAGAACTGTTAGCAAATTGTATGGAATATTTAAACCTGAGTCTTGTTTAGAATACAATAGTGACCAAGTCTCATTGATGTAAAGGCAGATATAGTTAATAATAATATTTTTACAGGCATGGGTGCTATGAACGTGGTGATGACGGTCATATCTCTCCTGCTGGTGGAGGTCGCTGGCAGGAAGACGCTTCTGTTGACAGGGTTCACCGGCATGCTGTTCTGCACCGTCGCGCTGTGTGTTGCCAACTTGTATGTAAGTAAAGCCATGTCGTCCAAGGCGTGAATTCTTAAGATATTATGGTGTACGAGTGTGCTTAGGCACCGGGTAGGTACCATCCACTCACAGAGCAGTACTTGGTATTTTTGTGTTCCGGTTTGAAGGGTGAGTGAGCCAGTGTAATTACAGGCATTATTTATACAGGCAGGCTTAATTCCCAAGGTTGGTGGCGTTTTGTAAGGGATGGTTCATATTTCTTACAAAGCCAATGTCTTTGGAAGTTGGTGATTTACCATCAGGTCCATTTGCTCGTCCGCCTATCAATACTATAAAAAAAAATCCTTCTCTCTTAATCCGATGGGACACGACTGGGCAGACTCAGTCGCAGGACCGACGGCTTCCCGTGGCTGTTACGGGAGACTTTACTATCATAGCAAATTAAACCTGTTTAATATGTAAAATACCGACACACATACTCTTAAAACATTTTGACGGGCCGGTTGGCGTGGTTGGTAGATACTTTCAGGCCGAAGGTTGTGGGTTCGATTCCCACCCAGGACAGACATTTGTGTGCATGAACATGTCTGTTTGTCCCGAGTCTGGGTGTAATTATCTATATAAGTATGTATACAAAAGAAAAGTAGTATATGTAGTATATCAGTTGTCTGGTTTGCATAGTACGAGCTCTGCTTAGTTTGGGATCAGATGGCCGTGTGTGAATAATGTACCAGGATGTAAAAATTCATACTTATATAATACATGAACGACCACACACGTGTAATAATAGCCCAGTAAAACAATCCTTCACAATTACTTTTAACATTTTATTCTCTTCCACTCGTTACTTGTTATATAATTTAATACCAATTAATATTTTACAATCAATCCTGCAATCACCCCGACAACCATCAAGCGAGTCCATTTTTCCGTGTTTTTTTTTTATATTGCCTAGTTTTTTTCGCTCAATAATTTTCGACCAGTGTTAATTTAAAAAAAAAAATGTTATTGTACGTACTCGGCTATTGTACACTATATAACTTTATTGTACACTACATGAAATACATGTTTGCACAATAACGTCCTCATGGTCAGCCCTGTGTTAGAGCGAGAGGAGCAATCGATAGACGTCAGGTACAGGATGCAAGAAAAGCGCGCGAAAATGTCGAAAAAAAATGGTGTCCATTAGCGTTGTTTGATTTGTGTATATATATATATATACAATATATATATAAATATATATATTAATATTTTACAATTAATCCTGCAATCACCCTGACAACCGTCAAGCGAGTCCATTTTTCCGTGTTTTTTTTTTTTATATCCGCCTATTTTTTTTTCGCTCAATAATTTCCGACCAGTGTTAATTCAGTTAAAAATATTACCATTATCTTCTAAAAATCTCAAAATAATTATTAAAAATCAATAAAACCTTTTGTATTTAAGCTGTTTTCGATACCGTAATAATGCGATTAAATTTTGTTTTTTCTTTCAGACGGCTCACGTGTGGGTATCCTACATGTGTATAGCTCTGGTTATACTCTTTGTGGTGATGTTCGCTGTGGGTCCAGGTTCGATTCCATGGTTCCTCGTGACCGGTGAGTGTTTTTACGTTGTTAACATTTTGAATCAAGTTAAGATTAAAATATACTTTATACAAGCGAGTTTACTTTTTAAGACTTTATCAAATGTCCTACCGAACTGATTGAGAATATAAATAGGAGTTTTTTATTCGGACCATGATTGAAGGAACTTAGATATATAAGCAAAAATATCCTTCACACTTCGCATATAAGAAAAGCTTTATGTTAAAAAACAATGTATGACAACGTGACAAAATACGCCAAAAAATAATTTTCGATGAATATATAGATAGATAGATAGAGGCAGTTTTATTGTAGCAGTACAGTAACAGCCTGTTAATGTTCCACTGCTGGGCTAAGGCCTCCTCTCCTTTTTGAGGAGAAGGTTTGGATCTTATTCCACCACGCTGCTCCAATGCGGGTTGGTTGAATACACATGTGGCAGAATTTCAATGAAATTAGACACATGCAGGTTTCCTCACGATGTTTTCCTTCACCGTCAAGCACGAGATGAATTATAATCACAAATTAAGTACATGAAAATTCAGTGGTGCTTCGGGTTTGAACCCACTATCATCGGTTAAGATTCACGCGTTCTTACCACCTCCATCTTGGTTATTGTACACTACATGAAATACATGTTTATATAATTACGTCCTCATGGTCAGCCCTGAGTTAGAGCGAGAGGAGCGATCGATAGACGGCAGGTAGTAAGCGCGCGAAAACGTCAAAAAAAATGGCGTCCATTAGCGTTGTTTGATTTGTATATATGTGGTTATTGTTATTTATATAACATTAAAATAAATGCAATTTATGTGAAGTGAAGAGTCGAGCAAAGAACTGATCCAGGGCCAGGGCTGGCGCTGATTAGGTTAACGAATCTTCTAGACTAATTTTCAAAATAACTTTAGGGTTAGAATTATGTGATAGATATACAAATGGGTGACGTTGGTTTTGATTTGATTTATTATCTGTGCAGAGCTGTTCAACCAGGCGGCTCGTCCGGCTGCGTCTTCTGTCGCCGTCACCATCAATTGGACCGCGAACTTTATCGTTGGACTCAGCTTCCTACCGTTGACGGTGAGTGCCATTCATAGTATAGTTACACTGTAGTGATATAAAACCTCCTTAGGTTTTATTATAATTAGTGTCATATATGTCCGACCGATTTCGGCCACGGCGGCCAATCTCAAGAGTGATTAGCTAACTGCGCAGGAGATATTATAGTGCACCAGTGTGTGCGTAAACACAGGTGCACTCTCTATTCCCTAACTCTCATAATCCGATGGGACGCCAACACGACCGGAAAGAGTCCATTCGCAGGACCAACGGCTTTACGTGCTTTTCGAGGCACGGGTGTGTACACACTTCCAACTTCCTGCTACTGGGAATTTTCTGATAAAAAAAAACCAATAACTTTTTATTGGTCCGACCTGGAAATCGAACCCACGACCTGCGGGTCTGCGGCCTTACAACAAGCCACTAGACCAACGAGGCAGTCAATACTTTAATTATGTAAAAACCATACATGCACGATTTTGTCTAATTACATTACACAAAGCCTGTATTGCAATGTTCGAGCGTGATGACGTCAGCGTGAGATTTGTATTCTATGTGTGTGTGAGACCGTGTGTAAATTGACACACACACACTTATCTTATTTTTCTCTATTTCAGCTCATCCTCGGCTCAAACACGTTCGTGATATTTGCGATATTGCAATTCGTTTTCATTCTCTTCATCGCTTTTAAAGTTCCTGAAACGAAGAACAAAACAATTGAAGAAATAACCGCCATGTTTAGACAGCACATGTGATTTTTTTTTTAAATGTTCGTAAATTATTTTCATGTCATTTATAGGACAAGAAGATATCACGACAATAGCCGTAATTTAAAGCGGCTGAAATTACGAAGCTTAACTTATGTATAATTAAATTTTGACGAGCCGGTTGGCGTGGTTGGTAGATATTTGCCTTTCACGCCGAAGGTTGTTTCGATTCCCACCCAGGACAGACATTTGTGTGCATGAACATGTCTGTTCGTCCCGAGTCTGGGTGTAATTATCTATATAAGTATGTATTCACAAAAGAAAAGTAGTATATGTAGTATATCAGTTGTCTGGTTTCCATAGTACGAGCTCTGCTTAGTTTGGGATCAGATGGCCGTGTGTGAATAATTTCCCAGGATATTATTATTATAATATGCTAAAACCTCCGAAACTAAGTCTTATGTGTTCATTGGGTTTTTCAAACAGGCATAACAAAAGAGTTTTTATTTATTTTCAAAAATTAAAAGACAGCAATTTACGACACCTCCCCTTAATGTTAAAATTCCCAAAAATACTAAATTCGCGAATGTTTTTCATTACACATAAAAATGTCCAATCTAAACTAGCTTCAGTAGCGCCATCTACATTTCAAACATTGAGAGATCTCCTTATACACAAACATATGGCCTCTTCACTCCATAGACAATATTAAATGTATCAATTTCCCGCCATGACAAGTATATGTCAAAGTTAATGTTGCCTGTTTTAAAAATGTTTTTCAAAGCGTCAGTTATATGTAAGACTGGCTATCGGTTCCGGCTGCGCAGGTGTAGATTCTACATTTTTCAGACAATTTAAACAATACCTTAATTATACACTAAATTCTTCCTCATGTATCACTCCGTCCATTTGTAAAGGTTTGTATGTAAATCCGTTACTTTTTTCGCGTTCAAACAGACGCTGCGAACTTTGTTTTTATTTTATGCAATGATCTTTTGTAAAGCATCTAAATATTGAATATGTTATTCTGCTCGAGTCTTAGAAATTGATAGGACTAGAATTTTTGATTTGACTTTATTAAAGATAAAAAATTATAATAAGTGTTTTAAGATCTTATTCGCAATTTAAATATATTATACTAAGTTAGTAGACAAATCAATGATGACGTATTATGACGTAATATCCATTACGATATTAAAAAATCATTGAACAATTTTAAATTTCGAAAAAAAAAATTACAATATATTCTTTATATAAGTATTTTTACGCGTTTTAAAGTATTTGTATACACTTTAAATTGTTATATACAAGTTTTTTTATCAATTTTTATTCAATGTCATTATAACTGTCACATTGATTTTTTTTTAAATGTAAGAATGGAACAAAGGCATTCGATATACATCCTTTTGCATAGCATTTATAATTTAATAGTCAATTTTATTGTATTCAGTTTTTTTTTTCTTAATCCACGAAAAGGCTGGCTATAGTTTTACGATAATACTCTTAAGAATCTTTTTAGAAGGATGTTGATATTATTTTCATGTTAGTTTTTAATTTTTTATAATAAATATTTTTTGTTGGAATTACTGTCGAGTAATTCTAGCTAATTAAAAAAAATGTGTTTTGATTTTTCCTTTCACTAAAATTACTCGTCTCATTCTTTCACATTATTTCACCCCAATGTAATATAAATCATCTGTCAACTGGCGCGTTTTTTTTTATTGTACCTTTTTAAACTGGCTACGATCATTCAAAGTAAGTGTACACGGTTAGTCAAATCGTCAAAGGGTCGCATTTTATTAATTTTATATGACACAATGAATAATTGTTAATAATTGAATTGTATCGGTTTCGAATATGCAAGAGAACATACTCAATTAGTAATAAAATAAAAAACACGAACATTTCTTGCATTCCCGCCTTTATTTAAAACTGGATTTTGTTAGGAATATGTCAGAACTATAAAAAGTACTGATAATTGTCTATGATCACATCCCGATGTCTTTGACAGTTCACCTCAAGGCTGCGTGTGAGGTCTTCGTCAATTAACTCATTGTTAATACGTTAATAGTATATTGGTGTATAAATAAAGACTAATAATAAGAATAATGCAGTATTCATCAGCGGCTTCACCCAAGTGTTGAGGGTGGTGGAAATGTTAGGCGTATGAAAGGTAGTGGTGCTTAACCTTCGTACTAAATTTCATCAAAGAGAGCTCAGTGCTTTGACCTTGAAAACGTTACAGACTACAGACAGACTGAGTTAATTTCGCATTTAAAATATTAGTACGTAGTCGAGATGGACCAGTGGTTAGAACGCGTGAATCTTAACCGATGATCGTGGGTTCAAACCCGGGCAAGCACCACTGAATTTTCATGTGCTTAATTTGTGATTATAAATCATCTCGTGCTTTACGGTGAAGGAAAACATCGTGACTGCCACGTGTGTATTCCACCAAACCGCATTGGAGCAGCGTGGTGGAATAAGCTCCAAAACTTCTCCTCAAAAAGGGAGCTGAGGCCTTTAGCCCAGCAGTGTGACATTCTCAGGCTGTTACGGAATATTAGTACAGATTGTAATAAAAAAAATATGTTTGAATATTTTTTTATTTTTTGTAAGTAATTAAGAAATCATTCAAAGCCGGCATGTATTGTTTTCTGGATGCTGCTAGATTCATCTGTTTGAAGTACAGGCAGGCTTCAGATTCGGAAACCAGTTCAAGTGAGGGGCTCGGCCATTCTTGGAGAAACTTTGCTAGCTGTAAGAGAAATAAAATACAAACATTAAAATTACTTTCTGCCTAGGGTGCCATTTTTACTAACCAAATGCGCGGGAAATTATTATAGTGCAAAAGTGCAATCTCATAATCCGATGTGACGGCAAATCCCATACTACCGAAAATATTTCAGACGGATGACCCGATACATGCTCTCCACATTTCCAACTTCAGAATTAATGTTAAATAATACTTTGGCCCGATCATCACCAAGCTATGAGGCAACTATGGCGTTGACATTATCTGTGATTTGTATGAAATGAAAACAGCGCCATCTAGTGACAATAAACGGAATTCAATACAAGTCGCAGTTAATGTCAACACTATCGAATAAGTAAAAAAAAAAAGCTTACGCACACAGATCTATTCAGTATGTTTACAGGAAATGTTGTAGTGTAAGTGTAAGTAATTACGTATCTTAGCGCTCCGTATCCGGTAACTGAGACTTCGAGCGTCAGACGAGTAAGCCTAAGATTTCGAACGTCAGATTCGTAATTGCTATACGTAATCTTATCTAAAATTAACAAGATTATAGAAATGTAACCTTTTCTCCCCTCTCCGGGCACGCAGGGCTGATGACGGCCGCATCTCGCTTCAGACCCTCGTTAAGGTCCATACCGAGTAGAACCGCCAGGTTACAACTTCTCATCGTTAGGGCTTCGGTAACAGCTTCAAGCGCTTGAGGTTTTTGAAGAAATTCCTGTAAATTTAATATTCATTATATTTTCCCCATAATCCTGTTACCAACCTAATCAATCAATATGATTTCTTTATCTGGGTACCATTGTCTCATTACTTATCCTACCGCTAAACAGCACTACCTTATTTTAACCAGGTTTGAAGAGTAAGTCAGTTAAAAGCACAAGGGACATAACATCTTATTTCCCAAGGTTGGTAGAGCAATTTACCAGTAACTGTCTCATTGTCCCATCCGCCTGTATATGATAATAAAAAAAAATCCCCCCACACTACCCCTTCCCACCATATCCCCTCCACTACCACTCTCACAGCCGGTCGCTTTACTACGATACTTATTCCTCTCCTAATATTGCCAACAGTTATCACTCCTTCTCTACAATATCTTTCTTTCAGCCCTATACTATCTGCTCTTTAATTATCATTTGTGAAAGGTATACAAAACAAACACAATACACGAAATAACGCTACTTTAGACTTAGATTAATATACCTTAACAAGTATAGGGAAGCTCGGTACAAATATATCTTCCAAGATCTTCAAATCTTTCCTGAGAAGCTGTGACGGAGTCAGCGATGAAACATCACTACGCGCTCTGAGTAAGCGATCTAATTTCGATTGCCTGAAACAGATAAAAAAAATCTTTTTTATTATTGTACATTCCATTTTATAAGGTGAGTGAGCCAGTGTAACTATACACCATTTGACAGCATAATAGGGACTTGACATCTTGATTAGATATAGCTGATTACAATGACAGGAGCGAAGATTACAGGTGTGAAGATTACAGGTTTATATTTATTTATTTATTTTATAAATATTTTTTTATTTATATCTAAATAATCTGTGGTATTCATAATGAATTAGTGAAAAAATATATTTTTGAATGTAGAAGTTGTTATTGGAAATTTTAAAGTTAAATAAAATTGAACATAACTAGTTAAATGGAATTGTGTTGTATTAAAAATAAAGATATAGTAAGGAGATTCCTTGATCCATACAACAGTAAAAAAAAAAAGACGCGCGCTAATATGAAACCGCCATTTTGTTATTGGACAGAAAGGTTAAGTCATTAATTAGTTTTGTTGGCGCGACTTGTGATTTGTGATGTGTTCAATTATGTTATTTGGATTTAAGAGTAATTGGTTGTTATTTACATCTATATGTATGATTTGGTGTTCTATTTTTAAAAAGAACAATTCGAAGTTTTTATAAAATCAGTTTCACTTCTGGATGCTGAATACATATTTGTTGTTGGCGTTGTTGGTAGATACTTGCTAGTCATGGGCGTTTTTGGTTTTTAACGCAAACTGATATTTATCCGATTTCAGATTTACAAATCGATTTCAAAATCCGAGTTTCGATATCCGATTTCGGTAACGCCTTGCCTCACTAAATCGCATGCGCTCAGGCAAATATAGTCTTTAAGTAATTAATCGTAAGGTCGATGATCGTGTAATAGATTTCCGTAGCAGAACCAACAAATCGAAATCCGAATCGCAAAATTCGCGCTATCTTTTTCATTCCGCTTTATTCCAATTGGTTAGAAAGAGAGAAAGAGAATTTCATAGTACGCAACAACCAGTTTGCGTTTGGATACAGTGATTTTATTTGTCGATTCGAAATCTTTTAATTGTATCACAACACAACACAAATCGATACGAATCGATTTGTGTTGAAATCGGATTTTGATATATCGGACGCATGCCTAATACTTGCCTTTCACGCCGAAGGTTGTGTGTTCGATTCCCAGGACAGACATTTGTGTGCATGAACATGTCTGTTTGTCCTGAGTCTGGGTTTAATTATCTATACAAGTATGTATTTACAAAAGAAGAGTAGTAAATGTAGTATATCAGTTGTCTGGTTCCCATAGTACGAGCTCTGCTTAGTTTGGGATCAGATGGCCGTGTGTGAATAATGTTATCATTATTATATTCATCGATAACTGCTTGTAACATAAAACAGTAGAGCTGTTAGCCGAGGTGCGATCTCGCAGGAGACACCCTCAGGATGGACGTCTTGTAAGAGCCCGTGACAGCTCCAAATTCACGGCGGAGTCTAGTACTCGCCACAAAGCCTGGTGACGCTGTAAAGGCCATGAGGGCCAACAGCATAAATCATTCAGAAAAAAAAAAAAAAAAGAGGGAATGATTCATTACGCAAAGTTAAATTGTCTGTATAATACAACCAGTTATAAAAGTTATTTATAATTGTAAATTCTGCAATATAAAAGTATTCTGCGAAATTAAGCGTCTTTATTTTTCCCTGACTTCGTAACATATTGGACTGTTTACAAAATTGCTTTGTGGTAGCCGACTCACCTTTCGTCGTGAATATTCTCCAATTTCATTATTTTCTCCAAATAAACGACACTATCTTCATCGAGGGGCGTGGCTTTGTTCACTTCCTTCGAAAAGTTAACTGTGTCTAATATTATAACATCTGAAATTTTGATGGCACAGCGCTTAGGACTCGTGAGTTTTAACTGAAGGTTGCAGGTTCAAAACAGAACAAGCTTATTCATTTTGTACTCGGCATCAGTTAATCTGCATGTAATAATAATAATAATAATGTCCACAAGACCGATTTTGGCCACGGCGGCTAATTTCACGAGATATTAGCCAATTGCGCAGGAGATATTACAGTGCACAAGTGTGTGCGCAAACACAGGTGCACTCTATATTTCCTAACTCTCATAATCCGATGGGACGGCAATACGACACGACCGGAAAGAGTTCAGGCGCAGGACCAACGGCTTTACGTGCGTTCCGAGGCACAGGAGTGAACACACTTCCAACTTCCAGACTCCGGGCTGCTACTAAGAATTTTCTGACAGAAAAACCCAATAACTTTTTATTGGCCCGACCTGGGAATTGAACCCAGAGACCCATGAGGCAGTTAATCTGCATGCATGTATCAAATGTACATTTGCACAATTTAGTCTTAGTTTAACCATTGTTTAAATTTTTTTTAATTCCTATGTTTTCATTGAGTATCCTATGTCACATTTAATTTATATATATATTTTTTCTGATTAGTCATTATTTATGTGCTTGCTGTGATCTCCTTTAATTGAAGGAGCACACATATTTAAAAATATTATTCTACGATGTAATCTACTTGTAAGTGTGTATCCTTTGTTGGAGGTCTTTACAAATAAATAAATAAATAATTCAACCACATATGTAACTAGCTACCAACCCATATAAAAGCAGTCAGCATAAACTCCACCATAGATAATTTCACAAGCTATAATTCTTTATGAATAAGTAAATCAGTAAAACAAACTTACTGTGTAAAATATCCGCACACACAGGATATGTTTTGAAAAATTTATCCCCAATCGCACCTTGCTCCTTTATCCTTTGACAGACTAATGTGGAACAAGAGCCAACCGTTACGATGAAACTACGAACGTCATCCTTGTAATTCCATTGTGTTCTATCCAATGGTCGGTGATCAATTATTTCATTCACATACTGAGTTAAGAACCGTAATCTTTTCGACAAAACGTGATGATCGACTAATATCACATTTGTCTGATATGTTGTTACTAATTCTTGTAAGTCTATATCGTCACTGAAATTAAATAAAGTTTTTTTATTTATATTTTATAATAATAATTGTTTTTTTATAAAATATAAATAAATGGAAGAACAGTTATATTGGATACCCAAAGCGACAAATTTATTAACAAAGTATGTTACCAGCAAAAGTGAATTTTATTTACTAAGTAATAACGTTCACAATCCTTTGAACCTAATTGTTCACAGCCATAAGATTTCAACCACAGCCAATCACAGTGGCCATCTGCACAGGGAATATTACATACAAGTGTGTGCTCAAGCACAGATTCACTCTCCATTCCCTTATTCTAATGTCCAATGAGACGACATTCAGCTCGAGGAAAGTAAGATTTAAGGGCCTTGCTTATAAAATTGCTTAGTAACTGGTAAAACACATCTCTCCCTTTCTTTCATTATGCATTTGGTACATAGTATTGTTTAAAAATTCACCCACTAAACTATGTTTATAAGTATGAATGTAACGCATTTGTAATTTCTAAGGATTGTATAACATCTGCCCACATTTGCTAACTATAATATCAACTGTGCAATTGATTAGTTAATATTGAAAATTAAAAATGTACCGGAATATTAAATTATGTTCCAATATCCCACATTCATTTAGGCAATATGCAACCTCGGTTTTCAAAGGAAAGTCACATCTATCAACATCTAGCATAGAGATAAAAACTGAATTATCGTTTTCCTTAGAAGATTCTTCATAATTCCAATTGAGAAATGTAGCATAGACAAGTGAGCTGACTGCCGAGTCTAAATCACAACTTTCATTTCCAATTACAATGTTTAAGGTAGTAAAGTCTTTTGATTTCTGAAATATATAGAAAAAGAAAATTAATTATATTCATTACTGATAACTGGCAAGGTAAATTTTTATTATTTTCATTCCAGATTAAAATATATAAGACGCAAAATTTAAGATCTTGATCATTTTTTTATTGTTTTTTCCTTGCCAGTAAGCTTCTATACATATTATAAATACTTCATTGGCTCTGTCTATATAAGTCTATAGGTGCTAATCTTATTAGCGTCAGTATTAACTAATTAATCCTCAATTTTTGTGCTTACATTGTATTTTTTTTCTTATTCTGGCGTTGAACGCAATACATTCTGCCAGTATCATGTATAATTTAATAAAAATAAACTAAAAATAATCTAACCATTTTATTTAAAGTTGCTGACAGATATTCATTCATTTTACAATGACACAAAATGATGGCGGCTTTAATTTTTTTTTTATCTTATGTAACTTCACTAATATCCTCTTAAAGTTTTAGGTTAAAGTTTAAACTAATATTTTTGTTAGTAATTGTAAAATTTAGTTTCGTAAAGATGTCAATGTCAAAAGCTATATTCATATTAGACAGAAAAACAGTTCTGCCAACTTGAAGACATATAACAATTCATTTTATGCAACGACTACGTCTATATAGTTTCTTTTTTTTTTCGAGTAAGCGGGCAGAACACCATCGCCTTGTGACTGTAAATTGTTGTCATTATTATAGGGACGCAATGTTTTTTAACTTTATTATATTATATTACTCTGTGCGTTTAATTCGTAATAATAACTTAGGTAATTTTAATAGATACAATACACAAACGATGATAAAGAATAGAAAAGGAATAGATATTTTAAAATAAAAAATTGTTTTTTTAATTTAAAAAATATTTGTGCCCGTGTTTACAAAAGTCAATAAAATCCGACTTGGAACGAAATCAAATAAAGATAATAAAACTCGCTCATAAACATTTTTCATAGCAATTGTGCGTGTTATTTGATTCGATATTAATAAGAAATTACGAAAAGACTACTGATTTTTAAAAGATTTAAAAAGAAATGTTTCTTTGTTATTTAATATTTATATTAGGTTCGTTATTTTTTAATTAAGTTTAAATATTTAATTTTCATCAAATATATATTTAAAAACTAAAACTTAAAAAAGGTTGTGTTTGAATTTTTATAGTGCTGCATAACGAACTTAGGTTTGCTCAGCAATTAGATAAAACGAAAACTAAAGAGACTGTCCATAAGGCCAAATGTAAAAATATCAAATGTCCTCCGATAGAAGATCCGGTGTGTGTGAAAATAAAAAATGAGAAGAATAATAAAATTGCCTTTATCGTTGCAATAAATAAATGTGAAATACAATACGCAAAATGTCGTCAAGGTATGAAAATCGTTATATATCTTATATTTCCTTGTATATTAACGAATTAAAAAAAATAGTGTTAAGCTATACATAAACATTGTTCCCGTTAGCAATAGATTAAAAATTAAAACTAAAAAAAAAGCTTATGGTCGTGTTTTTATTGCTGTATTAGGTAGGTAGACTGGTAAGTGGCCTACCTGATGGTAAGTTATCACAACCCACAGTCATTGTTATTATTTTATCGCCAATGCGGATGCCTATAACATATAAATATAAAAGAAACCCAAACACTATCTGAGCCTTTGATATCTGAGCCTAATAATAGTAATAACAATAACGTCCACCAGACCGGTTTCAAGAGAGATTAGCTAACTGCGCAGGAGATATTATAATGCACAAACACAGCTGTATTCTCTATTCCCTAACTCTCATAATCCGATGGGACGGCAATCTGACATGGCCAGAAAGAGTTCAGACGCAGGACCAACCACCAAACCACCAAAGACGCAGGCTTTACGTGTTTTCCGAAGCACGGGAATTTACACATTTCGAACTACCAGACTCCGGGCTGCTACTGAGAATTTTCTGACGGTGAAACTCAATATTTTTTTACTGGCCCGACATGGGAATTGAACCGAGGACCTCCGGCACTAGATCAACGAGGCCGTCAATCTACCAGACACATAAAGCTATTGCAAATCGTGCTATTTTACTAAAGGTTTTATCATGGAGGACGATACTTGCTAACATTGGAATTGATACTAAAAATATCGACCTTTTATTTCGAGAAATTCTGAGTACTAGTCAACAGTGTATCAAACAAAATGCTAATTGCAAAACACAACGTACAATGACGAAGTAAACAGGTACTCTAAGATATATCCTCATTTATAGGATTTGATGCTGTTGTAGTGCCTATGGAGAACTGCCAACACGATTTAGGAAATAGTAGAAGAAAGAGTGAGTGATGTGAAATTAATTCTTTAAATAATCATGATAAAATTATGCTTTTCATTATTAAATTAAATATACATATATGTTTATACCATAAAAATAATAACAATAATATCCTGGGACATTATTCACACACGGCCATCTGATCCCAAACTAAGCAGAGCTCGTACTATGGAAACCAGACAACTGATATGCTACATATACTACTTTTCTTTTGTAAATATACAATTTTATTTACAATTTAATTAAACCCAGACTCAGGACAAACAGACATGTTCATGGACACAAATGTCTGTCCTGGGTGGAAATCGAACCCACAACCTTCGGCGTGAAAAGCAAGTATCTACCAACCACGCCAACCGGCCCGTCATAATTTAATAAATGTTTTTTTTAAACGATGATAGAAATAAAATGTCGAAGAAGAATGAAAAAGGTTTTAATGCTTTATTTTTAGATTCAAAACGAAATAAAAGGGAGACACAAGGTATGGCTGAATTATTTCTTATTTCATCTTGCTTCATATTGCTTTATTATTTCATCATCATATAATATCCTGTGAAGATTTTTATGGCATCGTTTTGCTTTTAATATTATTCTCAATTATTCATTGTCTCCCTGAATATACATTAATCAGAGGCAAACTATTAAATTAGTCCTATAAATGTTAATTTTCTATTCATATTTTTTTCAAACAAACTACCGGATTATGCTGTTTTTATTTCTAAAAATAACAGTACGGAAAATTTGTCTAAAGGTAATATAAGATACATATAAATTAAAAGAAAGCTTCTTGAAATGAAATTCCTTAAAATGTTTAGATCTCTCTCTCTATTCATTTCTACGTCATATCTTTCTTCTCTCTAATGTAACGAAATGTACCCAAGTCAAAATTTGACATTGACAGTACGGAGAAGCCTATACCTAAGTAGAATCTACGCCGGGTACGCTCAAAGTAATAAATACGTATATACAGTATAGAGAAAAATTGAAAGGCTAGACACGTATGCAACATTACCACGCCGAGCTTGCAAAACACGATTGCGAAACAAAAAAATAAACATTAAAACATACGAATGACCATTTTGATACATAATGTAATACTTTATGTATACCGAATCTCTCTTCATTTAAAATAATACAATCGCATTCCAAGGAAGCCATTTCTGTTTTTTTTTATTTGTAGTCTATGGCGTGCTACTGCTTACATTCGTCTCATAGTTTATTGTTTAAATATTCGTATTCGTTTTAATTCGTCTTGCTACATCAATAAATTAAAAAATAGAAGAGATTTAACACTGGCAACTATAGTTCCTATGCACTGTTAAAGGCTACACTCAGTGTTGGTAGGGGTAGAACAATCGAACGACATGACTATTTATTTACTCAAAAACGTTGTGCGTTTGTGAAAAAAGGCAGTTTTCTTTTACTTATATATATGGATAACACTAAAGCTCGTATAGCATAACCAAGCCAAAAAAAAATGGCAAATACAAAAGGAAAAAGTACTGTTTTGTCTATGCTTATACATACTAAATTTAAGTGGCGGTCACATATACGCTGTGTTAACAGTTCCTAAAAATGCCTTTAACTAAACAAGCAACGCTTTTTCTTTCAAATATCAATTCATACCACGGAAAGAATGAAATCAGTACTTAACCAAATATAGAATAGGTAATGACGTTTATTAGTAAGCTCGTTATTGTTTATTGCGTTTTTAGCTGATGCAAAATTTGGCGACGATGAAAAAGATAATAGTACTGCTAATTTAAATCAAGATGGTGATGCAAAATTTGCCGACGATGAAAAAGATAATAGTACTGCTAATTTAAATCAAGATGGTGATGGTGAACAAGCAAATGATGAGGGAGCTGTTGAAGAAGACAACGAAGGAGCCGTGGAGGGAGACAACAAAGAAGCCGTGCAGGAAGGTAATGATGAAGAAACGCAGGAAGATAATGATGAAGCCGTCCAGGAAGACAATGAAGAAGCCGTCCAGGAAGACAACGAAGAAGCCCTCCAGGAAGACAACGAAGAAGCTGTCCAGGATGACAGCGATGAAGCCGTCCAGGAAGACAACGAAGAAGCCGTCCAGGAAGACAATGAAGAAGCCCTCCAGGAAGACAACGAAGAAGCCGTCCAGGAAGACAACGAAGAAGCCCTCCAGGAAGACAACGAAGAAGCCGTCCAGGAAGACAGCGAAGAAGCCCTCCAGGAAGACAACGAAGAAGCCCTCCAGGAAGACAACGAAGAAGCCGTCCAGGAAGACAGCGAAGAAGCCCTCCAGGAAGACAACGAAGAAGCCCTCCAGGAAGACAACGAAGAGGCTGCGGAAGACGACAATGAGAAAGCTGTTGAGGATAATAATGAATATGGCGATGAGGAAGATAAAGTGGATTACGAACAGGAATATGAGGTACGCGTTTCATTACTTTCGTTATATTTGTGTTTAAAAAAATGCCTCACAATTAAATAGGATCCATGGCATCTGCGGTATCCTATGCTTGGTAAGATGTAAGATAATAAAAGTAAGCAAGTAGTACAATAGTTAGTCTGACAGTCCTTCAAATAATTAAGATAAGAGATATATATTATCTGCTTGCTTATAAACGTTATTTCGTGGGTGAGTAACAATGCTGTGTCTTCTTCGTTCACATGTTAAGTCAATTATGACAGAGAGAGAGAGAGAGAAATAAGTAAGTGTTAAACTAAACGCCCGTTATGCACTTATGTATTTATTGATTATTAACCCTAAATTAATTATGTTATATACAAGAAAGCCGAGATGGCCCAGTGGTAATAACGCGTGAATCTTAACCGATGATCGCGGGTTCAAACCCGGTTAAGCACCACTGAATTTTCATGTGCTTAATTTGGGATAATAATTCATCTCGTGCTTTTCGGTGAAGGAAAACATCGTGAGGAAACCTGCATGTGTCTAATTTCACTGAAATTCTGCCACATGTGTATTCCACCAACCGGCATTGGAGCAGCGTGGTGGAATAAGCTCCAAACATTCTCCTCAAAAAGGGAGAGGAGGCGTTTAGCCCAGCAGTGGGACATTCACAGGCTGTTACGGTACGGTAATATGTAAAGGGATATATTTATATGTTTGTGTTTAAAACTGTATGTTTCTTTAACTCTTTTGGTGTACAATAAAGCATATTCTATTGTATTCTATATTTATAAATACATAACTGCATTACTGTTAAAGGCCAGTAAAGTTTATTTTCACTAGCAGCCCTGTCAAGGTGCTTATGTTATAAGAAGTAAAAAGTTATATGTCAATAGTTTTTTGTTACGTGATAATAGATGGCGTTAGTGGTCAGTTACATCGCGCTATCGTTTGTTACATTTGAATTACGTATAAGAGATTATAGTTCTTGGTATTATTTGAGCAAAATTCACGTGCTCATTTGAAAGCATTGGTTACATTGCGACATAGTGTTAAAAGTGACGTGCTTGGGACGTGGAATTTGTTCTAGCCCAGACTAAGGAAGTTGAAAGTTACACCGTTTATATGTCGTTTTTAAATCGTTTTGTCGTTTTATTTTCATCAGATTTAACCTAATGTTCGTTGTTATGAGTGTGAAATAAAAAACAAGTACTCCGATATATATGAACGATATTTAATAACGATCTAAATTTAAGAATACACGTGCGATAGAGGCGGAGCTCGGTTAGTGACTTGAGCGCGTTACCGTGTAGGGAACATTTGTAAACTGATCAAAAATGCTAACTTGCAATAACAAATGAATGTAGTATAGGTAGGCACGAGATTATAACAATTAAGGAACAACAGGACAATTAAGGAATATATTGCCCTTGAATATGCGCGTTTGAATACCGCATTGGTTCCACCAACCTGCATTGGAGTAGCGTGGTGGAATAAGCTCCAAACCTTCTCCTCAAAAAGGGAGAAGAGGCCTTTAGCCCAGCAGTGGGACAGTCACAGGCTGTTACGGTTACGGAATATGCGCGTACACTGGGGCACTAGAATATCTCTTGTAGTATACATGGCCAGTCTATATTGAGAATTAATTTGGAGATCAAATTTGATTATGGACATCATCACGAACACAAATCACATGTAAATAATATGTGTTAATATAAATATATATCATATATCTCATAATGAAATATTACAGTTGAGGGATTAAAAGGGGTTATATAGTATATTATATAAGGTTTTTTTATAAATAATGTAATATAACAGTCAAGTCTAAGTAATTTTTGCTTTTAGACACAACAAGGAAATAGTGACGACAAAGGCGATAAATTATCAAATCAATATGACGTGAATATATATAATGAGGATAGAGATAATGAGAGTGAGAGGAGTAAGGATATAAGTAACCTGGCTCCTGATTACGATCAAGAAACGCAAGACGGTATGATATTACCTGTAAAATAACAGCTATAGTTGTACTTGGTGGTATGGTTTCATTACAGCTGGATAGGTATCACCCACTAATCATATATTCCGGTAAACAGCATTATTTAGAATTGTTTTGTCCAGTATCCGCAAGCATCGGGACTTGAGACCTTAGTTCTCAAGGCTGATGGCGCATTAGCAATGGTGGAATGGTTATTATTTTGTATAGCGCCAAAGTATATAGGCGACGGTGACTACTTACCATCAGGTTGCCTATAAGCCAGTCCATCTACTAATAATATCAAAAAATCTATAAGAGTTCGTCTATGTAATATTGTTTCATGGTGTCCCCCGACTGATATTGATCGTCCAATTTGAAAGTCCAATTTCGGTTTATTCTCTCATATAATCCAATGGAACGGCAATACGTCAGAACTGGAGATCTTAAGCATAGTACAAGACGTGGTTATGGCTTTACGTGCTTCCGAGGCACGAGAGTGATAGCTTTTCCAATCTTTGAGGTTTCTTGACAGAAAAACCCCAATAAAATTTGATTGGCCCTACCCTAAAACTGTGTAGCGGGTGATTAGTTAAACTGTCTTATTCTTTCGAATGGTAAATCGATAATGTCAGAAAGAGCGAAATCGATGTTTCACTAAACGGCCGCAAAGCAACATTGAATAAGTTTTTTTTACAAGGATTGATTTTAGGTCAATTTCCTATTTTGGAAATATCTATAAATTTCGATTAATTAATGATACTAAGTCGAAAATAAATTTGTTTTTATTTCAGTCGACTACGATCAAAACGAAAAACATTGTCCATCCGTTTGCGCAGCTCGCGCTGTGATGGTTTGTGCGAAATGCCAACACAACATTTACAGGACATTCATTAGTTCTTGTCATCTCAGACTGTTCAACTGTAAACATCCTGATGAAAGTAAGTACACCGATCTCTCTTACATTAATATCCTGGGATTCACACACGGCCATCAGATCCCAAACTAAGCAGAGCTCGTGCTATGGAAACCAGACAACTGATATACTGCATATACTACTTTTCTTTTGTAAATTCATACTTATATAGATAATCACACTTAGACTCGGGACGAACAGACATGTTCATGCACACAAATATTTGTCCTGGTTGGGAATCCACCCACAACCTTCCAAGTACCACAACCAAGTATCTACCAACTACGCCAACCGGTCCGTCATTGCTTTACATTGCTTATTTCATACGTAGTCCTCGGTAAAATCCTTAGCAAATTACTAAGATTTAATACAAGAACCCTTGATTTAATATGTTGCCTTTATTTCATTACCTACGGTAACGTTATGCTCTGTGATTTCAGCTTTAGAGTTGATAAGTAGAAAGCCTTGTATGCAATCAGCACCATATTTAGCCAACTTCCCCGAAGCACGGGGTAGAATATCTGAACCGGGCGACCAAGATCGTGTACTCAAATTTATACATTGTAGAGATAAAGGAAAACTAGGTACTATCATTTCTTTTTTAATTTAAAATACGTAGTCGGCTAAGCCAATATGCCAACACGATCACCAACGCCAATAGATACTGGCGCAGTTAGAAATATTAACCGTTCCTTACATCTTTTTTTTTATAGAATAGGAAGGCGGACGAGCATATGGGTCACCTGATGGTAAGTGGTCACCAACGCCCTTAGACATTGTAAGAAAACGTCAACCATCGCTTACATAGCCAATGCGCCACCAACCTTGGGAACTAAGATTTTATGTGCCCTTGTGCCTGTAATAACACTGTCTCACTCACCCTTCAAACCAGAACACAGCAATACCAAGTACTGCTGTTTTGCGGTAGAATATGTGTTGAGTGGGTGGTACCTACTCAGACGAGTTAGCACAAAGCCCTACCACCAGTCACCAATGACCCGACCTTGAGAACTAAGATTTTATGAATAAGTTATGTATATAACTAATATTTAACACGTAAAAAGTGAATGTGTAAATAAAAAAGACAAAAGACAATAATTATACAGTTTTATCTACGATAGAATACGTGGTGATTGGTGGACTGTAAAGTGCGGTACCTACCCAGACTGGCTTGCAAGAAGCCCTAAAAGTATTTGCCCTACCATCATAATTTGGTTATATATATATCGTTTCTATAACGCTAAGCATTCGTGTTCGTTGTTTTTTAATTGTTATTTCAATGTCTCTTTTCAGATGATCCGAACTGTAATTTCGATAGATAATTTATAAATAAAGTTCATTTATTTAATCAATGTCTTTTTATCTTATTGACATTTCAAATCGTTGTAGACTTTCATTTACACTAGTGTTCGAAATTTGAATATGTTTAATTTAATTTAAGAAAAATATTTATGCATTTGTATTTGTTTTACTCTTATTAGCAAAAAATAGATTAAATTGAATTACGTCAGTCGAAAAAAAAAACGTTTGTCAAACAGAATATCATGTCTTTGCCTATTTATACATAGATGATTTAAATGATTAAATCAAAAGATTCCAATAGTTAGGCTGTTTACAAAATAATCGAACGACGTACAATAAACCATATTTCATAACATTAATTTATAATTTACGCAACTATTGAAAAAAATGTTTTATATATAAATTTAATTTTATCTACAAATTTATTTAATTAAAAACAAAATAATGTATACTCAACCTTTTTTCTATACATTTGTTTAACAGTTGGTAGCACTGAATTCGATAATTAAAACGGAATGTGTTTAATTTCGTTCATAGTAAATTTTTGTACATGTTTCGTCAGTGCAAGCAGTTGGTCAGTTTCGTGAACGTTATTTAGTGAGTATCGAACACGTGAAATAGCGATAAATTTAGCAACTAATTGTACTCATAGTAATGCTCGGATTACTATTGCAGTCATTTTAGAAATGTTATTTTTTTTTATTTATAAATTGTTACAATCTTATAACATTCGAATATCGTGAACGTTTTGTCCTTTAACTTTTTTTTAACATCACATATTTTATGTATAGACTAAAGTACTAATATTTGACACTAGCTGACCCGGGCCCACTTTGTTGGGCGCTAAGCATTTTTACTTGTAAAGAAATTATGATTGCGGTTCGGTTAGTACTGAGTGCTATGATTCATTTACTTACAGCCAAAGGTCGCGTTGGTCACGACATCCGTCTACCACGAAAAAGTCTTTTTGTTTTTCGGATTAATATATAGCCTATGACACTCACAAATGATGTGGCTTTCTATTGGTAAAAGAATTTTCAAAATTAGTTCAGCAGATCCAGAGATTACCTCGTACAACCTCACAAACTTTACCTCTTTATAATATAAGTATAGATTAATTAGATATTCCTAAATTAATTTAAATCAATATAATATCTGCCTTTAATTACTACACAATTATTTTTACAAAAGATAAATATATAAATTTGATTAATGTTTTTTTTTAAAATCAAATTTAAAAAAGTCTTTTCCGATCCAAAGCTGCCCATAACACAGGTCCACGCAGTATTTTAGAAATATTTGTACATACACAAAACTTCCGCCGTGTTTTAACATCGAAATACATAATAAAAAATATTATGTCGTGTGCTACTACTACTCTGAACTAAAGTTTGTACCTTGATGTTGGAATCCATTATAGTTCATCCTCCATTATAGTTTTTCGATGGCTTGATGTAAGGCCGCAGACCCGGATGTCCTTGGATGGTTCAATTCCCATGTTGGGACAATAAAAAGTTATTGGGTTTTTCTGTCAGAAGTCTGGAAGTTGGAAGTGTGTTCACTCCCGTGCCTCGGAAAGCACGTAAAGCCGTTGGTCCTGCGCCTGAACTCTTTCCGGTTATGTCAGATTGCCGTCTCATCGGATTAGGAGACTTAGGGAATTAAGAGTGCACCTGTGTTTGCGCACACACTGCACTATAACTTATCCTGCGCAGTTGGCTAATCTCTATTGAGATTGGCCGCCGTGGCTGAAATCGGTCTGGAGGACATTATTATTATAGTTTTTCGAACTATACTACGAATATAACCATTCGGTGTGATGTAAGTACTAGCGCGATTTAAATTACAAATAATAACTACTATTGAATAGAATTTTATAATAAAAGTAAAATTCGAATTTGACAATCTTAAACAGCAAAATTTATATACAAAGATACACAAACTCCATGCCTTTACAATCTATGGGGATTGTTACATATTAGTATTCATTAAAAAATTAAAATAATTTATAAGAAATGTTTGAAATCTCACTAATAAAATAGAACGACGGATATAGATATTTAAAATAAAATAGTAAAAAATTTTTTGTTATTTTATTATTAAAAGTTTATTTTATGAAAAATTTTCAAAAACTAATTTTGGTATCATTATGTTATCTGTCGAATCCATGATTACTTCTATCTGTTCAATGGAATCACTATTTACTTCTATACTGCCTTTCGTATTTATAATACTCCTCAAAATTCGATCTGTCAGTATGTTTGTCAATTCGTCAAGGACTTTCGATTTTGATACCTTATCAATGAGTTTTTTTATATTAATCTTTTTTTGTGGTCGTGGTTTTGTATCTGTTATATTTTTTAATCTATGGTTCTCTTTAGCCATTGCAGTATCTTTGCTTTTTCGCGGGAAAAATAGTCTTGAATGGGTGCCATTAAATAATAGAATAATCGCTGGAAAAAAGTAATTTTTTAGATGGTTACAATTGTTAATTAATACTTTATAGTAATTGCAGTAGTGAGAGGTAAGCTGTCTAGCTGGTATTATAATGCTGTAGATTACAAAGTCTTTTTTAAACCCTGGGTCTTATTAGCTGAGTTTCATGTAGTCGTGGTGACTATGGCTGCCCAATTTCAAGACGTCGAGCTACGAGTGGAGCACAGAACGGGAGGGTAAAGGGTCTGTTATAATACAATTCCGTCAGTCTCACCGATTCGTATCGAGGACGGCCTTTTTTTACATAGAATAGAAAGGCAGACGAGCATATGGGCCACCTGATGGTAAGTGGTCACCAAACGCCCTTAGACATTGGCACTGTAAGAAATGTTAACCATCGCTTACATCGCCAATGCGCCACCAACCTGGGACCTAAGATTTTATGTCCCTTATGCCTTTAATTGCACTGGCTCACTCACCCTTCAAACCAGAACACAATAAAACGATTGCCATTTAGCGGTAGAATAAGCCAGTGCTAGTGTGCCTCTGGTGTTTAATATGAAATAAGGACCCTTCACAGCTGGACTCCATGACCAACTAATATCTCAGAAGACGCAGCTGAAAGTAATCTTTAAATTAATACGAAGATTTTTCTCATGTGACAAAGAAATATACTACTTACAGAAAATATAAAATATTCTTTCTAAACCCATTTAAAAAACAAAAGAACGACTTGATATCGGTATTTTTATTTCGATTACATTTTTATTTATGTTTTATATATACATATTTTTATAGGTTTCATTAAAATTGCCGTCTGCGGTTATTTTTGTTGGGATATAAATATTTATTTGAAGCAGTCAGACAATAAATATTGTCATTACGTAGCCAATGCTCCACCAACTTCGAATGCGATTAGTAGCTGGTACCCAGACGGGCACAAAACCCTACCAAGTAAAAAGTAATAAATAAATAAATATTCTGAGACATTATTCACACACGGCCATCTGATCCCATGCTAAGCAGAGCTTGTACTATGGAAACCAGACAACTGATATACTACATATACTACTTTTCTTTTGTAAATACTTATATAGATAGTTACACCCAGACTCGGGACAAACAGACATGTTCATGCACACAAATGTCTGTCCTGGGTGGGAATCGAACCCACAACCTTTGGCGTGAAAGGCAAGTATCTACCAACCACGCCAACCGGCTCGGCTCTAAAAAGTACATGTTACGAATATGTCAAACTATTAAAAATACTAAAAATTGTCTATGATCTGTATTGACAGACCGCCTCATAGAGAAGTATTACTCAAGGCTCCGTACGAGCAAGGTCTATAGCCTATTCCAACCACAACGGGAGTAAACCCAAATTTGACAACAATGTCAATAGACGCGATACCATTGGTCGAAATTAAATAATCTATGATATTCACTATGGACTCGCGAAAAAATTGCGTTTTCAATGTCCCCGATGGTGTAATCGGGACTTCGAAAGTTAACGTGGCTATAACTAGTTAAGTGGAATAGTGTTGTATTGTAAATAAAGGTAAATTAATCGAGAACTGTTTAATAGTAATACTGCAGAACAATTAGAAAATCGCGTGCAATTTGTAAATCTACGGTATACTTTATTCCTACTCCGATTGGAAGAGGTTGTATGTTCTAAACCAGGTGTGTTCTTTTGTCGACATTCACGCGGATTCAAATCGTTAAAAAAAAAAGTAATAAATAGTTATGAGTATCACTTATTGGATATATTTATAAAATTGTTTATTTTTTATATTTGTATTCTGTTGTTTTTCTTTTTTTTTTAAGCTTTTTTTTGTATTTATGAACTGGTTTACATTTTTCATTCGCATGTTGTGTTTACTTTTAATTAATCTCTACACTTAGATAATAAGTTTGTATTAATTGTTTCTTCAGATGTATTAAAGCGATTGTAAGTAAACCTAATAAAAAAAATGTCAGTTAACTCGGTGACAATAAATACGTTAATAGTTAATAGTTGTTTAAATAAAGACTGTTTTTTTTTATAGAACAGGAAGGTGGACGAGCATATGGGCCACCTGATGGTAAGTGGTCACCAAACGCTCTTAGACATTGGCATTGTAAGAAATGTTAACCATCGCGTACATCGCCAATGCGCCACCAACCTTGGGAGCTAAGATGTTATGTCCCTTGTGCCTGCAATTACACTGGCTCACTCACCCTTCAAATTAATACCAATACCAAGTACTGCTGTTTTGCAGTAGAATATCTGATGAGTGGGTGGTACCTACACAGACGAGCTTGCACAAAGTCCTACCACCAGTAAAGATAAATCTTAAAATATAGTACAAATTCGTTATTTCGATTATAAATTGGGCACGCTAAGCCATACATCAATTCCAATACGAAGTTTAATTAAAAACAGACAGAACTATGTTTATGATAAAGAAAATATTAATTTAAGAATTCAATTATCGTAAAACATAATAACGTACAGCGAATGAAAATAGTAATCAAATGATAAAATTGGCAATACTGTGTAAGTATTATTTTTAATAATGCAACATTAATAAAACTGAACTGCCTCCTTAATTATATAAATGCCGATCCCAAGGGTCTATAGTCAAGTCTTGTGATATTCTGTAGGAACGAACTCGAAATACACCGCAGAAAAAGGTCGTAAAATGACAGGTGATATGCGACATTGACCCTAACTTAGTAATATAGACTTATAAATGTTATTTAAAAGTGGATTAGTTAAAGAAAGCCGTCTTCTTCTTTCGAATGTCAAATTAATGTTGACAGAAAGAGATAAAGCGTGTTTAGCTAAACATCCTATAAGCAATGTTTGTAAGTAAATCCGTATTATTTTACAGTCTCCATAGTGATGGGTTATAAATTTGGGTTAATTAATACAAAATCAAAATTCTCAAGAGCCTACTCTAATCCATTTCACCCAGAAGACGACTCCGAAGAAGATGAATATGTCGCCTTTAAATATGACAGCGAAAGCGAAAGTGACAAAGTTGACGAGATTAAAGTTACGAAAAGTGAAAGAAAATTAAAAATAAATGGCAGGTTTTTCGATGATATAATAAATAAAGATTATTATTATTTTTGTTGTTATTTATTTAATTAATGCATAATAATTTTTCGGAATACGCTTTCCACTGATACTTAAACAATATAATGACGCTAGTGAGTAGAATTTTGGGAAACTTGATACACTAAAACCGAATGTATTGTGATCAACCTTTATCTTACAGCCTTAGGTTCTTTGAGAGTAAGAAGTATTCTAACGCGCCGCAGGCTGGGTAAAGCATTCATAAGGTTTTAATTTATTATCGATACGAGTTAAGCACTTTAGAAAGCATTTAAGCACGGTAAAACTATGGAACTAGCGTTTTTTCATTCAATTCCATCCAATTTTAGAATAAACTTATCATAGTCTTGGTATTAACCATCTACTATATAATATATTCATTTTTATTATACAGTCATAATTCTGTTGAACAAATATATAAGTATATTTCGGTATCTACTCTCACACATAAACGTGTGTATAGGTCGGTAATTTGTTTGCTTAATGATAAATGATGTTGATGCAGTATCACGTTAAGGATTGTGTTAGTAAATGTAAAAAAATCCTATATTTAAAACGTTTTTTACAAATTCTAAACATAAGTAAAGAATTATTAAAAAATCCACGGATATTTTACAATTACTTTGCAAAACAAAAAATGAAATTGTTCTTCTCCGATCATAAAGTGTTGTCTACACTATATAGACAGTTGCATCAATAGTTACAGTTACCAAATTGTGGCCTAATTTTCTGGTATCTGTAAATTAAAAAAAAAGACGCTTAAAAATATAATATAATAATATATAAAGATATTTAATGCTTAAAAAACGTATTTGTTAATTTAAATCTCTTTATTTTTACAAAAACAAAAAGAGAACTAAATTAACATTTCATTTTATAGCAAGCCTACTTGCACGTTTCTTAAACCTTTTAAAAATTTAAAAATTGTATTAAAAAGTGAAAGTAAAGTAACAATCGAGGCAAAAACTAAACGCAATCTGCTAAAATGTCATAATCTGTAGTCACATTTATAATTGTCAACCAAATAATTCATGGCGGATCGCCTTGCAACAAAACATTAAAATCGCGCTTATTATTAACAAAACATCAAATTATCAAAAGAAAATGTCTACAGTCGTATCTGACTGTTTCACTATCGGCAGCATAGTTGCCACTCGAACATGTTATAACGAAGATATTGAAGGCGAAGTCTTAGCGTTCGATCCTCAAACTAAAATGTTAATTTTGAAATGCCCCTCATCCAGTGGAAATCCTAAACGCCACGACGTTAATATTGTCAACCTTTCGCTGGTCAGCGACGTTCAGATAAAAAAAGAAGTGACAACTGTTCCGGAACCCCCACAGTCTTTAAATTTGCACAGACTCAACACGAGAGTTAGAAACTCCATAGAAAATAAGAGAAGATTAGTGAGTTATATTTGATCCTTGTCCGTATGAAATAATCCATTAAACTAATCATACCAAAAAAAATTACTAAAAAATGTATTAATTAAGTATATTTATTTTAAGTTATAGTCTAAAGAGATCGAAAGCAATAAGACCTCTTTAGTAGAAATAATTATATTTTTGTTTATACCTGTATTTAATTGTTAGTCTTACAGTGTTCCATATAGTATTCCATAAAATTTTATGTAGAAAATAAAATCTACATCTTTAATGCATACAGCTACTACAATGTTGTATAGCTTAGAACCATTTCCTTATTAGCTTTAGGTAATAGTAATTTGATGAGTATTTCTTTTCATAGACTGTTTTTCCTATGGGATGGGAATTTTATATTATAGAGAGTCCGTGCCGGGCCAGTAAAATCTTATTGGAATTTTCTTAATAGGGTTAATATTTTCTTAGTATGGTTGAGTCTGAATGCTTTGCTCTGATTTATTTAATTAAAGGTCTTGTGTACTTATAAATACATTCAATAATTATAGAGTGGTGCTACTCCCATGATAATAATAGTAAGAAATATGTTGTATTCGTTCCAGGTTTCAGCGTTACAAGCCTGTCTAGATCCAGAAGGTCAGAGATTGTTCCTCGCTATCGCCAGAGTTATAGATGACGTATCTTGGTCTGGACAGAGTATTCGTGTGTACAATGAAGTAACCATAACCCCTCCATATAAGGTAACTAATTTATATATCACGTACACAGTCGTGACGGCCTCGTTGGTCTAGTGGCTTGATGTAATGCCGCAGACCTAGAAGCAATGACCCGGATTATGAGAGTTAGAGAATAGATAGTGCACTTGTGTTTGCGCACACACTTGTGCACTATAATATCTCCTGCATAGTTGGCTAATCTCTCTAGAGATTGGTCACCGTGGCTGAAATCAGTCTGGAGGACATTATTATTATATTATTATTATACAATAGCCTACAAAAGCCTTTTTGAATTCTAATGATCATATTTCTACAGTGCAAAGGCCAAGCAAAAGTGACCTTTTGTAAAAATTGGAGATGCATTAAAACTTTTTTTCTCAGTCACCCGTATTAAAAAAATTAGAAAAGAAGGTTAATTTACATCATTTATAGCTAATAGTTAAAAAAAAAATTGAAAATAATTAATATCTTCTATTAATAGAAATATGCAAAATACCTTCTATATACATAATTATTTGGTTTTTTCTATTTTAGCTATTTATTTGGTATTTCCTAAGTATCACATTATATGGCATTAGCTGAATGAATAATGTAACACCAAGGGTTCCCCTTGGCTCATTTTTGCAATATATTTAATCATAGTTTTAAATCGATTTTATTACATAATTGATGCTATGAGATGCTTCGTCTCATTAGCTCAATGATATTTATCCCCACCTAGGGTAACCATGTCCTAAAATAGCTGCTGAATAGGACCGGAAATTTGGCACTAAATATTTAAATAAAATATTTAAAGCTGGTATTTATAAACTCTTTTAAACCAAGACATTACAACTGCGTGCAACTTTGTTTTTTTTTCAATTAGGTAACTTTTTTTATTATTCTAAATGTTTCATGGTAGGGGCTTTGTGAAAAGGCCATCTAGGTAGGCATTGCCGACTGATAATTTATTCTACTGCTAAACAGTACTAAGTATTGTTGTGTTCTGGTTTGAAGGGTGAACCAGTGATTGAAGGCTTATTTGATTTATCCTCCTTACAGTGTCAGCGTTTTTTGGTGAAGGCGACAACTTGACATCAGAACTCATTTCCTCGTCTGCCTCCCTATGTCTCTCCTTATTTTGTAAATTAAAAAAAACCTAATACCTATGTGGCGCTAATCGTCGTAAGTGTGCCATAAATATAAAGAAAACTATAAATAATATAACAATACTATTAACCCTTGCAAATGGGGTCGTTTTCGCTCCGAAACAGTTTTAGAAATTAAAATCGAAAATTACTATTTCAGTCATTAAGTTCTTTAAAAGTACTTTCTCAGTAAAATAAACTTTTGGGTATGGGGTTAAATTAAAATTGTTTTTTTTTTTATGATTTCAGGTTGAAAACGTATTAGGCGACCCAGAATCGAAGCCATATAATTACATACGGAAGTTCGTTGAACGACACTGGAGGGATCACCGTGACCACGCAGCAGCTAACTCTTCAAGACTTCAATAAAGAAATATATATATATACCTTACAACGTGTGTTGTCTTATTTGACATTTTCCCGCTTAAAATAACCTCAATATTTAGTTTTGACAGTCAATTAAATGTCAATTTTATACCTTTTAGGTTATGTGTCAAATTTGCATTAATCTTCTTTCTGCCCTTATCCTACTACGTGGGGTCGGCACGACATGTATTATCCTTCCACTCTCTGTCACTCGTCATCTCAATACTTACCACTTTCATACACATATCCTTACTTACGCAATCAATCCACACTTTTATCTGCCTCCCACGTTTACTATATTCATCAACATTCATACTCATCACCCTTCTAGCGACATGCTTTTCATCCCGCATCACATGCCCATACCACGCTTATCTATTACTCTTCAACTTTTCATCTACTGGTGCTACTTTCAGACTTCCTCTGATATAGCATTTATCAATAATTCACATTGAAACTCGTGTTGAAAAATAAAAAAAGTTGAGTTACTATACAGGATTATATAAATAATAGAAGAGCTTGTAGTTGGTATGCCAACTCCTACAGAATATTTCTCCCAAGATCCAACTTCAAATTCCCCTAAATATCGATTAAAAACCCCTAAATTTTTTGTTGTACACTCGTTTTGAGAGGTAATTTAAAATACAAATTAAAAATACATTCATACAAGTAAAAAATTGCTGTTGTATTTATGCGGGTGGGTATTTCCATACATTAATTAATGACCTAATAATATTAATGATGATAACAATGAAATGTAACGATTTTTATTTTCATTCAGTGACCAGAAATCGAAGCCCGGGCACCTTACGTGTTGTACAAGCACGCTGAATAATAGCTTCGGGAGCTATTATTTCAATCTCAATATATTATAGTTTTTTGATATTTCAGTTATAGCCACGCTTGGAGTTTATATTTGGTTTAGTTTGTTGTTTGGGTTTGAGGCTTAATATAAATTGTATAGAGTTGTGCGCTTTTTTAAGGAAAAACAAATTTTATTTAATAACAGACCCCCTAAATAAATGTACCCCCTAAAAAACCGTCTAGACGTCTTGAATCCCCCCTAAATTTGGGATGAAAACCCCCAAGTATTCGTTGGAATGTAACAGGATATATAAATAGAATTGTATTTGATTATTACATGTACATTTAGTATTACAGTTAAAAATACTAACTACTACTATTTTTGTTGGTATCATTTACATAACGGACCAGCTTTGAGGTAGCTTTATATTAAAATTGTAAAATTATTCAAAAGTACTTGTAAGAAATACTTTTTTTTTCTCTTTACTGGCGTGTATGTACGCCATTTGAGCGCAAAATATTCTGCCAATGTCACGTATAAAATAGATGACACAGTAGATATCCAGAACAATATTATAATTAAATTAAAAATTATTTGAACACATCATATAAATAATATAAAAATATAATAATAATTTTAATTTATTTCAATCAAATCAATCAATCAATCAACAGCCAATCATTTTGTCCACTGCTAAAAACATAGGCCTCTCCCAAGGTGCGCCAAAGCTCCCTGTCCTCCGCCTTCCGCATCCAGTCGGTGCCCGCCACCTTCTTAAGGTCATCGGTCCACCTGGCTGGAGGGCGCCCTACGCTGCGTTTGCCGATCCGCGGTCTCCACTCTAAGACTCGTTTCCTCCAATGGCCATCGGTCCTACGACATACGTGACCAGCCCACTGCCACTTCAGCCTACTAATTTTGCAAGCTATGTCGGTGACTCCGGTTCTTTTCCGGATAATCTCATTTCTGATCTTATCCTTCAAAGATACTCCGAGCATAGCTCGCTCCATAGCACGCTGAGCGACTTTGAATTTGTGGACTAGTCCCGCAGTTAGTGTCCACGTTTCGGCACCGTATGTCATGGCAGGTAAGACGCATTGATTGAAGACTTTCGTCTTCAAACATTGCGGTATGGACGACGTGAGGACTTGACGAAGGTTGCCAAATGCTGCCCATCCCAAGCGAATTCTTCGATCGGCTTCCTTCTCGAAGTTGTTCCTACCGACTTGTATAACCTGTCCTAGGTAGGTATATTCCCTAACAACTTCGAGAGGTTTCCCTTCGACGTATATCGGTCCCGGCACGACATGCCTATTGAACATGACCTTGGTCTTGTCCAAGTTCATACCGAGACCAACACGCCGGGAAGATTCACTAAGGCTACGCAGCATTTTGGTTAGTTGTTCCAGCGACTCTGCTATGATGACGATATCATCGGCAAATCGAAGGTGTGAGATGTACTCGCCGTTTACATTGACTCCACATCCAGTCCAATCCAGCGTCTTGAACACGTCTTCCAACGCGTTGGTGAACAGTTTCGGAGATATTACATCCCCCTGTCTCACCCCTCTGCGCAGTTGGATCGCCTTCGTCTTACAGTCCTGGGTGTGGACAGTCATTGTAGCGGCGTTGTATAGACATCTCAGTACCTCGATGTATCTCCAGTCGATATGACATCTCTGCAATGAGTCGAGCACTGCCCAGGTTTCGATGGAGTCGAAGGCTTTCTCGTAGTCCACAAATGCCATACACAGCGGCTGATTGTACTCTTCGGTCTTCTGCACAATCTGCCGAACAGTATGAATGTGGTCCACGGTGCTGTAGCCTGATCGAAAGCCGGCTTGCTCTGGGGGCTGGAACTCGTCAAGTCGTCTGGCGAGACGGTTCGTGACGACTCTTGAGAACAGCTTATACACGTGACTCAGGAGAGAGATTGGTCTGTAGTTTTTCAAGAGGGTTTTATCACCTTTCTTGAAAAACAGTACCACCTTACTCCCGCTCCACGTTTCCGGGGCCTTGCCATGTTGGATGACGGAATTAAAGAGGCTTGCTAGCTCTTTCAAGACCGGAGTCCCGCCTGCCTTAAGCAACTCTGTTGTGATTCCGTCATCTCCCGGAGCTTTGTTGTTTTTAAGCTGTTCTAGAGCCGCCCTAATATCGCCTTGGTCAACGACCGGGAGCTCCTCGGAGTAATGGCGCGTAAGAGGGGCGCGCTGGTCATCAAGACTGATTCCCACAGGTTTATCCGATCTTGAAGAGAACAACTGCCCATAAAACCTCTCTACTTCTCCGACAATCTCAGGCCTTGAGGTAACGACCCCACCATTTTCGGAGAGTAGATCTCATCATTCGCGATCTTTCAGCTTTAAAGTCGATATCTAGAGTGCCTCGAACCAAGCGGTGATCACTTCCGGTATTAAACCTGTTGATCACTGAGACATCTCTAAATATGTGCCTTTTATTCGAAATGATAAAATCTATCTCGTTCCTTGTCACGTTATCGGGGCTTCGCCAGGTCCACCTCCTCTGGGGCTTCTTTTGAAAGAAAGAATTCATCAAAAAGAGCCCCTGCGCTTCGAGAAAGTTTACCAACATTTGCCCCCTGTGATTTCTGCAGCCCAAGCCGTAAGGTCCAACTTTCGATTCACCGCTATTATGTACTCCCACTTTAGCATTAAAGTCTCCCATAACAACATTGTAGTGGGCCTTCGAGGTGTTGTTGAGGGCCTTTGCGATGTCCTCGTACATCGCTTCGACCACATCATCAGAGTATGCCGAAGTTGGCGCATATACCTGTACGACCTTCAGAGAGTACCTGTCGGAGAGTTTTAGGACAAGGTACGCTACCCGGTTCGACACACTACTGATTTCCACAATGCTGCTAATGAGATCCTTTTTGACCAGAAAGCCGACACCACCCTGCGAGAGGTTATCACCTTCGCGGAAGTAGAGTAAGTTACCGGACTCTAGAGTTATCGTGTCCTCCCCCTGCCTTCGGACTTCAGATAACCCCAGTATATGCCAGTTTATATGACTTAGCTCTACTTCTTATTCGGCGAGGTGATGGTCCAGCCTTAACGAGCGTCCATTGTACGTTGCCATGTGTAGTCGCCTTTTATGGTAGCCTGCCATGAACCGGTGATTCTTTGCACCCCCTGCCCTGCCGATACCGCGACCGCTACCTTGGTCGGGCCTAGCGGGCTTGCCGGTAACTGGGGGCCTTTTTTCTTGCGCATCTATCATTGAGAGGTTTTGCCCATACTCGCCACGCTGGGCAGGCGTGTTGGCGAGCGCAGTAGGGGGTAAGATGCTTATGGGGGGATGCTGCTGCCCATCCCCCCTTTCCCCTTCTCTCAGTTGCCATTTACGACACCCACGGGATGAAATTGGTGGAGTACTATTCTAAGCCGGTACTCCACGGCATATTAATTTATTTATTACAATAAAATTAATTAATGTTTAATAAATGGTGAGTAAACTAATATCAAAAGAAATTTCTTGTTTATAAGAAGTTGGATGTCAGAGGGAAGATATTCATATAGAAAATCTTGGAGTTTAGAGAAAGTGAGAAATAGTTGAATAGTGTATTTTGACATTGATTAAATGATTCTGACAGTTTGGATTAATGACGAAAAATTAATTGCTTCGAGCGTAAAGCGATATAGTGTTGACAGATAACAAAATTGTATTTTTCTTATCCGTAACAACTTAGATTTTCAAGAGCAGGGTGCCCAGTAACACTTGCATTTAGTTTGTAATGCTTAACAATTAAGCATTACAAACTAAATGCAAATGTTAATGTTAATCAATAAAACATTTTTACTTTTCCTTTTTTTTAACAGTTTTAATCGTGATCTAAGGAATTTATTGTATTCATAATGGATTTGTGAAAAAAAATATCAGCGGAGTTGTCTTAGATTTAAATTAAAATTAAAGTAGTGTATATAAGTGGTTAAATGGAATAATGACCTCCAGACCGATTTCGAGCACGGCGGCCAATCTTGAGAGATTAGCCGACTGCGCAGGGCATATTATGGTGCAAAAGTATGTGCTCAAACACAGGTGCACTCTCTATTCCCTAACTCTCATAATCCGATGGGACGGCAATCCGACACGACCGGAAAGAGTTCAGGCGCAAGACCAACGGCTTTACGTGCTTTTCGAGGCACGAGAACACACTTCCAACTTCCAGACTCCGGGCTGCTACTGAGAATTTTCTGACAGAAAAACTTTTTATTGGCCCGAACTGGGAATTGAGCCCAGGACCTCCGGGTCAGCGGTCGAAAGAGACAGTAAAAGTTAAGTGGAATACTGTTGTGTTATAAATAAAGATATATTAATCGAGAACTGTTCGTAGTACATAATAGCAGAGCCAGTAGCAAATTGTATGGAAGGAAATCTATGGTTTGTTTTATTACTCCTTCGACTGATAAAGTGTTCATGAATATAATTAAAGAAACAATTTATGTGATAACATTTATTTCTAAAGTAACTACAGACTAAAATTACTATAACATTATGCAGATAATTCCTACAACACTACAAACATTGATATTGTAACATTTTTACTAATAACAATAATATTTTAATACAATATAAATGACACGAAATAAAAGAAAAAAACAACAGAGAAATATTAACATTTTTTGAATCGTTTTTTTTTTTAAAAATTATTAATACTTTTAAATAAGTTTTTTTTTTCATTTAAATACTATGTGAAAGAAGCACTATACTAATATTAAAAAAGCGAAACTAACTCTGTCTGTGTGTCACGTTTTCACGGCTAAAACACTGATCAAATTTTGATGAAATTTTGTATCAAGCAAGATTGAACCCCAAGGAATGATATGCTACATTTTTTTACCAAATATATAAATATCTAACCCCCTTCCCCTAAGACGCGGGCAAAGAAAGAGGCGAAAACTAATAATAAATATCAATATTATAAAAAAAGTTATCAAATATTAAATGTCTATTGTCGCACCAGTTTTGAACGCATTTTGATTTCTTAGACACAGATCTGTTTCAAAAGGTCGTATGTACAATGTCTTCTTTAAAAGAGAGCATAAATATAAAAAAAAAAATAGATATATTATTAACCGACTAAAAATAAAGTTCTCAATTAATATGTATATTTTGTTAATGTAAACCAATTTTTAATTTAGCATTAGATTCAATATGGCTCCGAGTTCCCTTCAAATTTTATTGACATTACAAAAATTTCAGGTCGTTTTTATTCCGTCCAAAGAAAATGATTTCGTTAGTTTTCGCGTTTATCGCGTACAGGCACACAGACGCGGCAATTTTTTTTTATAATATATAGTAATAAGCATTCTTACATAGTCTATGGTCATATGAATATGTAAGGAAAAATTATTATATTAAATTTGATTACAACTTTGGATTTGATTTTTTCTAACTTTGATTATATTTGTTATATACGTAGAGTTTATATAAGAGAAACCTACGTTATATAATAGTAATAAATAGTTTTTAGTTGACTAATTTCGTGACGTAGTTACTCGGAAACAGTCCCGTCATCCCGCGGAGCTCACCTGAAAATTGAAAGATATATATGTTTTAATCACTATACACAAATACAGATATTTTTTTTATAGTATAGGTAGGCGGACGAGCATATGGGCCACCTGATGGTAAGTGGTTACCAACACCCATAGATATTGGCATTGTAAGAAATGTTAACCATCGCTTACATCACCAATGCGCCACCAACCTTGGGAACTAAGATGTTATGTCCCTCGTACCTGTAATTACACTGGCTCATTCACCCTTCAAACCGAAACACAACAATACCAAGTTTTGCGGTAGAATATCTGATGAGTGGGTGGTACCTACCCAGACGCTCAAAATCTACCTAGCAGTATATTTAAAAATGATATGATATTTAGTAATTTTACAATCTGTTTATAAGCCAATAAACTGCTAAAAGAAAACGGCCTTTTAATCGAATTTTCATCTTTTGTTTTAATTAAAATAGATAGGATGACTTACAAAATTGCCTCACGTCCTACATTTGTCACTGAATGGAATATTAATTATTCCATTCCATTATTGACAATGGTCCACTAAATTAATTAAGATGTTATTTATCGTATCAATCATTACACTGGCTCACTCAACCTTCAAACTTAGCGACAGACTACTGGCGCTTACCAGCGGTGTAATTAATGAATGGGTGGTACCAGAAAATTTATGTTACCTTGCCACCAGGCCGGGTCCTGCGAGCGGTCGGTGACGGCGATTATATCGTCCTTCTCAAAGCTAAGTTCATCAGCGTTTTGTGCTGTATACGAATACAGAGCGATGACCTGCAAACATAAAAACTGTTATATACTAAACATAGTGGTTAGGTATGAAGCCGAGATGGCCCAGTGGTAAGAACGCGTGAATCTTAGCCGTGGGTTCAAACCCAGGCAAGCACCACTGAATTTTCATGTGCTTAATTTGGGATAATAATTCATCTTGTGCTTTACGGCGAAGGAAAACGTCGTGAGGAAACCTGCATGTGTCAAATTTCACTGAAATTCTGCCACATGTGTATTCCACCAACCCGCACTGGAGCAGCGTGGTGAAATAAGCTCCAAACCTTCTCCTCAAAAAGGGAGAGGAGGTCTTTAGCCCAGCAGTGGGATATTCACAGGCTGTTACGGAGTAACTCTATTTGTTTAGTAAAGCTCCCAGTCGGTATTATCTTTCCGAAATGTTCAACATTCATATATATTTCGGTTAATTTACACAAAACTTTGAATAAGGGTCGACATTGGAAATGAACAAAGCGAAATTCCTGTGTATTTTAAGCTATAAGCCATCGAGGTCGTACACAGAATATCTCGATAAAGTTTCATCACAATCGGATGAATAGTTTAGCAACGTATTAAGGACGAACAGACATACATTTTTATTTATGTTCATGCACACAATTGTCTGTCCTGGTTGAGAATCGAACCCACAACCTTCGGCGTGAAAGGCAAGTATCTACCAACCACGCCAACCGGCCCGTCATTAATTATAAATGTTAACCGCGACTGGTTTGTGGCCCCTAGAAAGAAAAGCTTGAGTATGACTGGAACAGGGGGCCAATTCTACTAACAAATTGTCACTATCGTTGTCGTTTATCCGTTTTCCTATTATTTGATATATTTTTTAATAGAATATAAAGGCGGACGAGCATTTGGGCCACCTGATAGTAAGTGGTCACCAACGCCCTCTATGGGCGTTGTAAGAAATGTTAACCATCGCTTACATCGCCAATGCGCCACCAACCTTGGGAACTAAGATGTTATGTCCCTCGTGCCTGTAATTACACTGGCTCCCTCACCCTTCAAACCGGAACACAACAATACCGAGTACTGCTCTTTTGCGGTAGAATATCTGATGAGTGGGTGGTACCTACCCAGACGAGCTTGCACAAAGCCCTACCACCAGTATCGGCTATTGGCATAAAACTTAACAATTAAGTTTGGTTTTGACACAACAATATATGTTAACATCATATCGGCGTTAAATATAGAACGGTCAAAGTTGGACTGGAATTGAATCGGGGACGTTTCGTGATCGTTATATATTAGTAGAAATGTCACAGATTATAATAATATATAATAATAATAATTCATATAAACACACAAACAAAAAACATAAGTTGACATATAGATTACAAAATGTTCAGCTTATGTACTAAGGCTTAACATTAAAATTATGATTTTCTTAAATTTATTCGGTGACTAGAACTGAATATTCCTTATGGGTTATTTGGATAACCTGTGTTAAGGGTAGGTAAATTAACCAACCCCCAGGATGGGTAAGCAGTAGGCGTAGATACATACATGTAAATATTAGCTATATAAGGCTTAAAGTAAAACAACATTTTTATTCAAAAAATATACAATAAGAAAGCGAGAGAGACTATAATCTTTAATACCTTATCAATGACAGTTTCCGTTGGCACCGTGTCCATCTTGGACATAACTGGAGTCGTTCTCCCTGAAGTTCTGCCAGAGGACTGTAGCACCTGAAATTTAAAGTATATAAATTAAATCAAAACTATTTATTAATTTAACGAATTTTATATATTTAACAATTAAAAGCAATACTATAGTAAAATATACATATAATATATCTATATATATAAAAAATAATAACTGTCTGACATATATGGCATATCTACTCACTGGAAAGTGTCAAATCAAAATGGGGCCAGTAACAAGATAATTTGGGTACTGGTTCCTTTTACACAGTAGGTAAACAGTAAGTAAAGATTTTGAAAATTTAACCCTTAAGGTTAAACCAATAATTGAAAAGTTGAAGAGTTATAGATTAGCGTGGTATGGGCATGTGATGAGGGATGAAAAGCATGTCACTAGAAGGGTGATGAGTATGAATGTTGATGGATATAGAGGACGTGGGAGGGTGAAGAAAGTGTAGATGGATTGCGTAAGAAAGGATATGTGTATGAAAAGGTTATTGAGATGACGAGTGACAGAGAGAAGTGGAAGAGAAAAACATGTCGTGCCGACCCCACGTAGTGGGATAAGGCCAGAAAGAAGAACCCTTAAGGTTATAAAGAGGATGGTAGTGTGTATGAAAATCTTTCATTTATGAGGATATAGAAAATTGTATTAAACAATATATATATATTATTAGCGATATATATAAGAAATGTTGCTATTTTTTTTTTGATATAGTAATTTATTTCTTTTTATAATAGGTAGGTAGACTGACAAATAGGCCACTGGTGGTAACTGTTCACCACTGACTATAGCGGCATCAACGCAAGTCCATATGATATTATTATATCCTGGGACCTGAAGGCCGTGTGTATTCACACACGGCCATCTGATCCCAAACTAAGCAGAGCTCGTACTATGGAAACCAGACAACTGATATACTACATATACTACTTTTCTTTTGTAAATACATACTTATATAGATAATTACACTCAGGTTCGGGACAAACAGACATGTTCATGCAGACAAATGTCTGTCCTGGGTGGGAATCGAAGCCACAACCATCGGCGTGAAAGGCAAGTGTCTACCAATCGGCACAGCATATGACCTTGGGCACTAAGACGTTTTGTATGTATGGCCCGTAGTTACACTGGCCATGAGTAGTAACTACCCAGACGGGCTTGCACAAAGCCCTACCAAATGCTATATACATTACAAGAACAAATTCTATTCAGCTTTATTTTTAGTCGACGCTTAAAGGACGCTGATATAATTTTTTAATTAATCCAATTTCATACAAACCTTTACATAGCTGGCCGGGAACCACCCGCTCTGTCTGTTCCGGCCCTTAGCCTGCAGTTCTCCCTCCCACCAGCCGCTGTCAGCCTTCTTACGCACGATGAGGAGCTGGCCTTTCATCAGAGATAGCTGTTCAGAGCTGAAATATTGCAAGGCGAATTTGAACTTATATATATAGTTGCCTCGGATGAGAAATGATTTTAAAGTATTTTAAATAAATAATGATTTTCTTCAGATCTCAGCTAACAATTGTAAAAATTGTGTGTGTGTGGATATTTGTGGGGGAGACCCTCGATGGAAATAGCAACTCTAATGTCCACGTAGTACGGTTTATTATTGTAACGTAAGTAAGATTACAACTGAAGTGGTGTGTCTACAAACTAGACATCAAAAAACTTGACACATATCAGCTAAGGTGCCTATGCTCAATCTTACGGATAAACTGGCAGGATCGCGTCCCTAACTCAGAGTTCCTGCGTCGCTCTCGAATAAACGGCATGGAAGCTCTTCTGATGCAACGTCAACTCAGATGGTGTGGGCATGTCCTGCGCATGGATGATCATCACTTGCCTAAAGCTGTCTTTCATTCGGAGTTAGCTAAAGGCAAATGGAGGCATGGTGTTCAGTATTTGAGAAACGAGGACATTTTTAATAGGCACCTGAAAGCTTGTGACATTGACCATCAACAAGAAGATCGAGACGTTTGAGGAGAACCGCCTCCAGGCACTAGACGAAAAGCACCAGTTAAGAAAAGAGAGACCTAAGCCCTCCTACACATACAACTCTGCGGGACAACTGTACTGTAACACGTGTCGAAGGGTTCTTAGTACCAAATTTCTAACGTCGCCGTCATCGATATCGATGAGGATCCGAGTACACCTCTATATATATATATATATATATATATATATATATATATATATATATATATATATATATATATACCTATTATATATGTATGTTTACGTATATTTTATATATTTATATGTATGTTTATGTATATATTATTTGTTTATATGTATATATATATATATATATATATATTTATTTAAGAGATAAAAGATAAAAATTGAGATGATCAGTACACCTCCTTACCGCTTTATTTATGTATTTCTTGTCCTTCAACCAAAGGTTGTCTGGAAGAGATCGCTCTTTTAGCGATAAGACCGCCTTTTGTTCAAAATAGTTTTCGTTTTTGTTTTATGTTTGTGTTTGTAATGGTTATGTAACTATTTTGTTACAATAAAGCATATTATTATTATTATTATTACGACGTCAACAAACTATTCCACCAGGTGGAAATAGCAGTTAGCAATCGTAACTAGAAGAGATTAAAGTCAGCAGGCGAGGAAGCACTATTACGCAACTACCAAGGTTCCTATCTCATTAGAACACAATGGCGACGCCACAGTTCGCGCCACCAACAAATTGTGTATAGTCGTATGGTATCAGCTGGGTTGCGCAACCAATTTGTAGCCAGCAATTGAATTATCTATTAGTGATGTGAGGAACATCCGAGTGAGACGTGTGGTTTAATAGAGTAGACTTGGACATTTGGAGAATATTGAGATTAGTCTTGAGTGTTTTTGGGATAACTCATCCTTCAAACCGGAACACACCAAGTGCTGTTTTGCGGTAGAATATCTGATGAGTGGATGGCACCTACCCAGATGCACAAAACTCACAATGCACAAAGTTCTACCACCAGTAACCATATTAGGAAGATACACCATCGTCCTTTTCGAATATGAGAAATATTTGGCTTCAACAATTTTATAAACAAGGATTTCTAATTTCTGCTTTCCCCAATTTCTGCCTAGGCCCCGAGCCGATGCTGGGCCCCCAGGCGGTGCCTATACCACCTCACGGATAATCGGGCACTATCACTGTATTATATCAAAATAATCAAAAATCTTCATTCAATATAGAAGCGTTACACTCGCTTATTGATTGTCATAAATCTACCACCGGTTCGGAAATAAGCACCTCAAACCTGAGAGGAACCGGTGGAGGAAACTCAGCGGGTTTTTTAAACTCGCCCCCCTGGCTCACCTGGTGGCGGAGTAGTTGGCGAGCGCCTGCGCCACCTCGTGCTTGCGGCGCGCCGTGGCGGAGTCGCGGCCCGAGTCGCGGCGCGCGGCGGACGGCGGGCGCGCCGTGTCCGTGATGGCGGCCACCTCCGACGATATCGGCGTCGACGACTTCTGCTCCTGGACATGGGGAGGGTCGTGCGGTGTTACATATGGCGATAGCGCGTGCTTAACGTTCACGTTACTGTGCCGATCGTCATTTGTGTCCCACTGCTGGGCAAACGCCTCGATGAGGACCACCTGTTCGAGACTTTGGCTTGACATATATTTGAAATTAAATAACAGGTAGTACAGTACAGTAACAGCCTGTTATGTCCCACTGCTGGGCTAAGGCCTCCTCTCCCTTTTGAGGAGAAGGTTATTCCACCACGCTGCTCCAATGCGTGTTGGTAGACTAAACATGTGGCAGAATTTCAATGAAGTTAGACACATGCAGGTTTCCTCACGATGTTTTTCTTCACCGTCAAGCACGAGATGTATTGTAATCACAAATTAAGCACATGAAAATTCAGCGGTGCTTGCCCGGGTTTGAACCCACGATCAGCGATTAAGATTCACACGTTCTAACCACTGGGCCATCTCAGCTCTTACATGAAATAAAATACACATACATAATACTATATATATATGCATTAACTAACTGTGTTTATTATAATAATGCTTTTAAAAAACACTTATTAGTGAGTTAAAGTTCAGTTAGATATGAGTTACAAATGAGTTCTAAGTAGTACCTCAACGACTTGCATGGGCTCGGGCTGCGGCGGCGGCGCGACCTCCTGGGGCTCCACCGGCGGCTCGCGGGCCTCCGGTATGCTCGACATGGGCTCGGCGCTGGTCGTCGTGTACTTGGTGACGTAGTTCGACGGGAATATACCGGTGCTGTAAACGATATCACTTGTTACATTATAGTTTCTTATTGAATACTCTAAGAAAGGGGTTCGGAGGTGTACACCTTTTAGGTAAATCATATATACACAAACATAACATATCTACATAACATACATACATACGATTAATACATGTTATATATAACAAATAAATACGTGTATAAACAAAATATTACATATGTTTTATAAATAAATTCAAATACATAAAAATACATACTTATATATAAAGTATTATTATATTTCATAAATAAAATTACAACGATTTACAATGACAAATAATAGTGTTTTAGAAGCCTCTTAAAAGCAGCAACGGATTGTGCACGTCTTATATTTATGGGCAAGGAGTTCCACAAGCGTACTGCTTGGACAGAGAAGGATTTAGTAAAAAAGGAAGAAGTATGGGAAGGAGTTTTAAGAGTAAGGTTTTGTTCGGAGCGAAGACTGCGGAAATGGGAATCACTAAGGAATTGGAAGGACTGTTTTAGATAAATAGGGGCATTGGAGTTGAATAGTATACAGTAGAGAAGAGAGAGAATGTGTGTATTCCTGCGAAGGCGGATCGGGAGCCACTCGAGCTTTTTGCGAAAATCGGAAATGTGATCATACTTGCGAAGCCCAAATATGAACCTGATGCAAAGATTTTGAATGCGCTCAAGTTTGTTCAATTGATCTTCTCTAAGATCAAGATAACAGCAATCTGCATAATCAAGAATTGGTAAAAGGATAGATTGTGCTAACGCAATTTTGGTGGGAATCGGTAAAAGGTTACGTAATCTACGTAGGGAACCAACGGCAACAAACATTTTTCTGCTTACCTCACTCATTTGTGGATTCCAAGAAAGGGTTTTATCGAATATTATGCCCAGATTTTTAATTTTATCAGTGTAGGGGATTATGGCATTGTCAAATAAAATAGGGGATAAAAGAGAAAAATCTATTCGTGAGATTAATATTGGACTGCCAATAATAATAGATTGACACTTAAGTGGATTTATTTTGAGACCGAATGAATTGCTCCAACTTAAGATCTTTTTTAAATCTGAGTTAATTGTCTGTATTGTCAGTGGTAAATCTATTAACTTAGAGTGACAGTAAATCTGAAAATCGTCGGCATACAGGTGGTAGAGAGAAGATATATTGTGAGTTATGGAATTAATAAAAATCGAAAATAGCAGAGGTGAAAGCACTCCGCCTTGAGGCACACCGGCACTTAAAATTGACCAATCAGAATAAGAGTCCTGAACTCGGATTCTTTGTCTGCGGCCATATAGATAACAACGAAACTTTGATGATAATTTGATGTCATCGGTGATCTTAACTAAAGCAGTAGCCGCACTATGACAAGTTCGGAATCCCGACTGAAGTGGGTTAAATAGGTTATTTTTGGTTAGGAATAAATTAAGTTGTTGGTAAACAAGGCGCTCCAGGACTTTTGAGAGAAAAGGAAGTATGGATATAGGGCGGAAATCACTATAGGACGATGGATTAACTTTTTTCGGTAATGGGACAATTTGAGCGTCTTTCCAGGAGGAAGGATAATTACCAGTATTAATGGAATTATTAAGGATACATGTGATGACAGGAATAAGGTAATCAATGATAGGAATTATCATTTTACGGCTAATGCAGTCAGAGCCGACAGCATCAGAATTTATAGCTAAAATATTCTTCTTAATATCACTTTCCGTTAATTGACTAAAACTAAAAGATGGGAATGCTGGAGTGGATGAAGCAGAAAGATTATTTATTGTTTTTGATTTGACAGTGCCATCGATAGCAACTGCTGACGCGAAATGATTATTGAGCTGATTAATAAGTGTACATATATACATAGTAATTTAATGTGTGAAGTTTGTCCGTTACGAGATACTTTTTAAATGTAAAACATCGATATGAATTATTGAAATAATTAATAATTTACTAGATTCCACCCGGGCGTAAAGGGGTGGGGATGGTAGAAACTCTATATCGTTTTCTCTACCCCCGACAAAGTTTGAGCAAAATTTCTTGATAATCGGTTGAGGAGTTAATGCGAAACAAACAAATAAACTCGCTTTTGCATTTAAAATATTCGGATAAAACTTCTATATGATAGAGAGATCACACAAGAGAGAAGGGGTGACGTCACAAGCGTGACGTCATTCGGTCGCGGCGCGGCGTCACTCACCGCGGCCCCACGCGGCCCGTCCACCAGTCGCCGTCGCGCCGCACCACCTCGATGCGCTCGCCCGCCTCGAACACCAGGTCGCCGGGCTCCGACGAGTTGTACGGGTACGCCGCGATGTAGAAGTCGCCCCCCTCTGCACGTTCGACAGTTCGAACATTAGTAACGTGACCCACAGCTGGGCAGAGGCCTCGGCTTTTTTTAAATTCCGAATGCAAAAAAAGATGTGTACCTATATCTTTGTCTATCTGTCGCATCAAAGCGAGTTATGATAAAAGAAAACCTGTTCCGTTGTTCGAAGATCATCTGGTGGATACTTGCCTATCACGCCGAAGGTTGTGGGTTCGATTCCCACCCAGGACAGGACCAGACATTTGTGTGCATGAACATGCCTGTTTGTCCCGAGTCTGGGTGTAATTATCTATATAAGTATATATTTACAAAAGACAAGTAGTATATGTAGTATATCAGTTGTCTGGTTGCCATAGTACGAGCTCTGCTTAGTTTGGGATCAGATGGCCGTGTGTGAATAATGTCCCAGGATATTATTATTATTATAGGACATTATGTCGTTACTAGTAAATATGGCGTCTTGTACATTAAGAACTATTCTTCACGATTGTTTATTAAAGCTATATCTTTAGGAATAACTTACCAACAGGCGGCATTGCTCCACCCAAGTCGTTTGTTATCTCCGCTTCAGGAACCTCAGCTATACCTAAAAAAAAATTAAGTTTATGTCATTACAGTATTACGTCCATTTTGAATTGTCTGCTTATCGAGCTCGTGTATCTGATAACTTCGATTGCCTCGTCGGTCTAGTGGCTTGACGTAAGGCCGCAGACCTGGAGGTCCTGGATTCAATTGCGAGGTCGGGCCAATAAAAAGTTATTGGGTTTTTCTGTCAGAAAATTCGAAATAGCAGCCCGGAGTCTGGGAGTTGGAAGTGTGTACACTCCCGTGCCTCGGAAAGCACGTAAAGCCGTTAGTCCTGCGCCTGAACTCTTTCCGGTCGTGGCGTACTGCCGTCCCATCGGATTACGAGAGTTAGGGAATAGAGAGTGCATCTGTGTTCGCGCACACACTTGTGCACTATAATATCTCCTGCGCAGTTGGCTAATCTCTCTTGAGATTGGCCGCCGTGGCCGAAATCGGTCTGGAGGACGTTATTATTATTATTATATCTGATAACTTACCTTCGAGTTGCGTTTTCGTCTCTACCGGTTCAATCGCCTCCGCGTACGTTTGTACCGCATTAATATCTTCGACGTACGACTCCGGGAACCAGCCGGATTGGCCTGGAAGCGACCACGATATATTCATTGATACAAATTATTAATAACCCACTGGTGGCCAAAGATATCTTTCCATTTATGAAGGCTTGGAGCGGATTGGTGATACGTGTGGCTGATTATCATATATATTAAAAATTTACACCATTTTTTTTACGGAACAGACAGTACAGTACAGTGACAGCCTGTTAATGTTCCACTGCTGAGCTAAGGCCTCCTCTCCCTTTTGAGGAGAAGGTTTGGAGCTTATTCCACCACGCTGCTCCAATGCGAGCTGGTAGAATACACATGTGGTAGAATTTCAATGAAATTAGACACATGCAGGTTTCCTCGCGATGTTTTCCTTCACCGTCAAGCACGAGATGTATTATAAACACAAATTAAGTACATGAAAATTCAGTGGTGCTTGCCCTTGCCCTTTGCCCCTTCTTACATCGCCAACACGCCACTGATCTTGAGAAGACATTATGTCCCTTGTGCCTGTAGTTACACTGGCTCACTAACACTTCAACCAGGAATACAACGATACTGTTGAAAATCTAGTTTTGTTTGTCCGGGTTTGAAAATAGAATCAAGATTTAGATTCACGTCTTCTAGTCAATATGACATTTCGGTTCTTTTGATTTAATACAATCTGACACATGGGCGGGGCTATAGAACATGACCGACATACATATCGATTTAGGGAAATTATTATTTATTAGCGTGTTTTTTTAATTTAATGGCTACTGAACTCTGTTTGATAGAGAAAGAAGGATTACAATTCTATCACTCCATTCTCACCTCTCGCCATTCCCCACCGCCAGCCCGGCTCAGCATCGCCCCTCGGGGCCGTCGCCTCGCTTACCTAATGATGATACAACCATAAAAAAATATTATTATTTTATTTATTCAGGCGCGGCAGGTCGACGACATGGGAGAGCACGGTCTCACTAAGGAGGATGCTTTAGATCGGGCAAAGTGGAGGAATAGATGTAGGAAAACAGACCCTGGCGTTACTAGGCCGGGAAAACGCTAGGCAGAAGAAGTACTAGCACGACTTCACCCGCGTTATACGTCAGAGATCTATATATCTATTTATTTTTGCCGTCCACTGCTGGCGAAAGCCTCCCCCATAGAACGCCAACCACCCCGATCTTGGGCAGTCCGCATCCATCCCGTACCTGCCACCTTTTTAAATCGTCGGTCCAACTTGTCACAGGGCGTTCTACACTACGTTTGCCTAGGCGTGGTCTCCACTCTAACACGTGTCAGCTCCATCGGCCAACAATGCGCCATATGTTATATAACCTTTTTAAATAAATCTTCAATTTTTATATAAAATAATACATACAATAAAAAAAAATTAGTATATATAAATGGACGAATTGTAGATAAGGCACCACCGTCTATTGACATCAGAAGCTAACAGAAACTGAGATGGTACGTAACTTGTGCCTGTTATTCTACTGACTCACTCACATTAAAACTGGATAATTGTCGGTAGAAATTATGATTGGCTAACCCTGTCACAAGGAATTATTTATTTATTAATTCTTTATTGCACACCATTTATAAACATATAAGAGAACAAATAATACATATAGTATGCAAGGGCGACCTTATCGCTTACAGTGATCCTTTCCAGGCAACCTCTAGAAAGAGATATTTTTTTTTTTTTTTTTTTTTTTTTTTTTTTATATTTGCCGGGAGGGCAAATGACTCTACTCCACCTGATGTTAAGTGGTAGTAGAGTCCAGACGCGAGGACGGCCAGTACAGTCGGGAAGAAGGTTCTGCACTAGCCGCCCTCGCCTTGCCGGCCCGCAAGATGCCTCTTCACGCCTCGTTTGAAGGAACCCGGGTCGTAAGAGGAGGGGAATACGTGAGCTGGTAAGGAATTCCATTTCTTAGAAGTGCGACAAAGAAAGGAGTTGCCAAATTTCTTTGTGCGCGATGGAATTGATGCCACAGTTAGTCGGTGACATCGAGAGCCAGCACGCGTGGACTTGTGAAGGAAGGGGAAAGCAGGAATTAGGGAAAATAATTCCTCGGAACACTCGCCGTGATACAGTCGATAGAAAGCGCTCAGCGCAGCTATCTCTCGACGCAATTGTAAAGGTTCGAGGGTGTTAGTGACCTTTACGTCGCCAATAATGCGAACTGCACGTCGCTGCAACCGGTCCATGGCCTCAAGAAGGTACTTAGCGGAGCCATCCCAAAGGTGCGAGCAATATTCAACGCAAGACCGTACCTGTGTTTTGTACAGCAGGCACAGTTGTTGTGGCGTGAAAAAACGCCGCACCTTGTTCAGAACTCCGAGTTTCCGTGAAGCTGTTTTTATCACAGCCTCGATGTAATCCCTTGGACTAAGGTCGCAACGAACGTCCATCCCCAGCATGGCGATTTTGCTTTGTATCACCAGCGGAGTGCCACAGAGGGAGGGAAGAGGGGAAAATGGTGACTTTTTTGCTGTGAGAGCGCATACCTGTGTTTTCTTGGCATTAAACTCAACAAGATTATCTGAGCCCCATTTGGCGATAAGCTCTAACGTCCTATTGAGTTCAATGACAAGATCCTCCCGCCTCTCCTGAATTTCCGCTCGCCCAGCCACTGCGCGTCCGTGGTATCCACCATGCACTGTACTATCATCTGCATAGCAATGAATGTTCCCGAGAGAGAGCATATCATTGATATGCAAAAGAAACAGAGTGGGAGATAGCACAGATCCCTGGGGGACCCCAGCATTCACTACATAGAATTGTGAAGCGCAACCATCAACTAAAACACGAAGGCTGCGCTTGTGTAGGAAGCTGGCAATCCAGGTGCAAAGCTGAGCAGGCAGACCATATGCCGGCAGCTTGGAGAGAAGACTTCTGTGCCAGACCCTGTCGAAAGCCTTGGAGATATCGAGGCTGACAGCCAACGATTCCCCATGCTTGTCGATAGCTTCACCCCAGAGGTGTGTTACGTACGCTAGAAGATCACCTGTAGACCGTTTTGGTCGAAATCCGTACTGACGATCATTAATTAAACAGTGATCTTCTAGGTAATGGATCAGTTGGTTGTTAATAATCCGTTCCATCACCTTACAAAGTACTGAGGTGATAGCTATTGGCCGATAATTTGCCGGGTCAGACCGATCCCCTTTTTTGGGAACCGCTTGCACATTAGCTCTTCTCCAAGCCTCCGGCACACATCCCGAAGAAAGAGAAAGTTGGAACAGGCGCGTTAACACGGGAGACAGCTCCGCCGCGCACTTCTTCAGCACTATGGCTGGTATTCCATCGGGACCGCTAGCTTTCCGTACATCAAGTGATTGCAGCTCCGCTCGCACATCACGCTGCCTGATTTTGATGTCAGGCATCGTGTGGCCACAAGAAGGTATTACTGGTGGCAGAGCACTACAATCATCGATGACGGAGTTGTCGGCAAAGAGTTTAGCCAGGAGATCAGCTTTCTCTTGCGGGCTGTGAGCTAGCGATCCGTCCGGACTTCTGAGCGGTGGCAGCGAAGGTTGGCAGAAATTGTTTTGCACAGACTTGGTCAGACGCCAGAAGCTACGGGAGCCCCGAGGATGTGAAATAAGGTCATGACCAATCTGTACAATGCGCTGTGCGTCCGCTCTCGTGTAAGCCTTCCTACAGGACTTGGAGTTTTTATTGTAGGTTGCTTTCAGTGAGTCAATGTTAGATGCCCCGCTAATGCAGCCATTGATCCACTCGCGATATGCCGCCTGCTTAGATGATACAGCGTCGGCACATTCGCGAGTGAACCAACGGTTACGCGCACCCCTACTGTCGAGATCTGAGCTAGGAATGTAGTATTTCATTCCCAACATGATCTCGCCAGCAACAGCAGCGGCACTAGCTGTCGGGTCATTCCCACTGAAGCAACGTTCCTTCCAAGGGACTGACGCATAGTAATCGCGCATACCGTCCCAATCTGCCGACTTGTAGTGCCAAACGCGACGTTTGCATACCGCTGGTGGCGGCAGCTTGGCCTGTGGCACTTTGGTAGATATGAGGCTGTGATCCGAAGAACCAAGTGGAGCTTGAACCACAACCTGATATTCCACCGGGTGAGAAGTTAGCAGAAGGTCCAGTAGAGAAGGCCTGGATTATTAAGGGTGTAGTGTGCGACCAACTTAATAATACTTAGGAATATTTATTTATTTAGGATCACCAACATGGCATACAGTAATAATTACAAATTAAAAGTTTAAAAATTAATATTTCTAAGGGTAAAAGTTGACATACTTGTAGGTAACCACGACACGCAAAAATGATACTAAGCATCTTGAAAACAATAAGGAAAGAAAAGATAATCCGTAACAGCCTGTGAATGTCCCACTGTTGGGCTAAAGGCGTCCTCTCCTCTTTTTGAGGAGAAGGTTTGGAGCTTATTTCACCACGCTGCTCCAATGCGGGTTGGTGGAATACACATGTGGCAGAATTTCAGTGAAATTAGACGCATGCAGGTTTGCTCACGATGTTTTCCTTCATCGTAAAGCACGAGATGAATTATAATCACAAATTAAGCACATGAAAATTCAGTGGTGCTTGCCCGGATTAGAACCCACGATCATCGGTTAAGATTAACGCGGTCTTACCACTGAGTCTTCTCGGCTCAGAAAAGATAAATAAAGTAAAAATAATTTTCTCACAATTTGGAAATACAAAATGAAATATAAGTGGTATTAATATTACGATACTACTAAAAACTTTAAAATAACAAAATAAAGACCTACATGAATAAAACTGAGATATGTAAAATTAAGTTTAAAATTACTGACAGGCACAATTGGTATGGTAACATTGAGTGGCAGGTGGTACATTCCGAAGAGACTATTTGTCTAATAGGAATTAACATACGAAGCTTCCACGTTGTAAATGGTAAAACTCACCAAGTCCCCAGGCTGTAAGCTGAGTTCGTCCGCCGTCCGCGCGTTGAACTCGTACACGCAACGCCATTTAGGCGCAGTCGTGGATGTGGTGGGTGGTACCTCTTCGACGGCTGGAAGTTAAATAATAATATTACTTTCTTCCAGACCGATTTCGGCCACGGCGACCAATTTCAAGAGAGATTAGCTAACTGCGCAGGAGATATTATAGTGCACAAGTGTGTGCGCAAACACAGGTGCACTCTCTATTCCCTAACTCTCATAATCCGATGGGACATCAATCTGACACGACCGGAAAGAGTTGCAGACTCCGGGCTGCTACTAAGAATCTTCTGACAGAAAAACCCAATAACTTTTCATTGGCCCGATTTGGGAATCGAACCCAGGACCTCCGGGTCTGCGACCTTATATCAAGCCACTAGACCAACAAGGCAGTCAACAAGGAAGTTAAATACGATTCTATTAAATGTATTAAGGATGTATACGAAATATGTAAAAAAAACATCTGTGGCTTTTGATTGTAAACATCTTAGCGCTCGGTACGGTACTAACTGAGAGTTCGGGCGTGATGACGTCAGCGTGCGTTAGTGTGTGCGTGTATCGGTACACGAGCTCACATGTTTACACATCAATTCTCGTGAGTCCATCGGCACTATGAGTGCCATTTATTTATTTATATAATAGGTAAGCGGATGAGCATATAGACCACTTGGTGGTATGTGGTCACCAACGCTCATAGACTTTGGCATTGTAAGAAATGTTAAACATCGCTTACATCGCCAATGCGCCACCAACCTTGGGAACTAAGATTTTATGTCCCTCGTCCCTGTAATTACACTGGCTCACTCACCCTTCAAACCGGATCACAACAATACCAAGTACTGCTGTTATGCGGTAAAATATCTTTTGAGTGGGTGGTACCTACTCAGACGAGCTTGCACAAAGCCCTACCACCAGTGCTTGTTAAATATGAAAAAAATCTGTGTTTAATGAAAACATCGTGAAAGAAACTGCACGTGTCGTGGAAAATTGGGACATAAAATCTACGTTCTCAAGGTTGGTGGCGCATTGGCGATGTAACGGATGGTTAATCAGGTGGTACTATAAAAAAATGTACTTCGTGTGGTCTTTATACAAATTCGCTTACCATTAGTAGTGGGTGCGTCTCCCCAAGCACCATCAGCGGCTGTCGGCTCGCCCCACGCTTCGTTCGACGTACCCCAGTCTGCATCTGCAATATTATTCAAGTGAAAACTCCTTTAGTCGCGTTCCGCTGCCTTAACGTAGGGGATAGACTCGTGGCTTCGCGTCACCGACATGCTAATGTTAATATCATGAAATCGTTATCGGATTTTTTTTTATAGAATAGGAAGGCGGACGAGCATATGGGCCACCTGATGGTAAGTGGTCACCAAACGCTCTTAGACATTGGCACTGTAAGAAATAACCATCGCTTACATCGCCAATGCGCCACCAACCTTGGAAACTAAGATGTTATGTCCCTTGTGCCTGTAATTACACTGGCTCACTCACCCTTTAAACCGGAACACAACAATATCAAGTACTGCAGTTTTGCGGTAGAATATCTGATAAGTGGGTGGTACCTACCCAGACGAGCCTGCACAAAGCTCTACCACCAGTAAAATAATAATGATTGGAATTTATGTAAATACTAACAGTATATACCCTCAAACCCTCATACCCTCAAAGTCAGCCAAACAGTAAACATAGTCTCCGTAACAATTTATTTCTTAAAAAAGTATTTGTTATTAATCCCGTATATAAACCGTGGTGAATTGTGTGTTATAAGTCAATAACTAAGTACAAGTGTTATACACTGAAATAACTAAGTGAATTTACAGTTATTGGAACAAAAATAATCAGTGTTAATAATCGCTTTAATTCATTAAATACAACGTAAAATCGTATTAAAAAACACAGTGTTATACTACATTTACATAGGAATCAAGTGAAACTTATTATATACACGGAAAACATCACGTTTTAAGTGCTAAATTTTTATATTATAACCTTTAATGTGACAATAAGCTGCCACAACAAATTCAAATTGTATCAACGATTTCTACCACTAAAGTATGGTACCTTATTTTCACCTGCATAGTTAACTGAACATTTGGTCTAGTGGATACACTGGAAGAAACAAATGCAAAATCACTGGTAGTTCTGAGTTCGAACCCCGCTAAAACTGAAATAAAATATTCAAATAATTTTTAACTAAGTTTTTAAGAAAGCAAACTTCGGATCTAAAATGTCAAATAATAAAAATACTATCATCTGCGCAGCTTGTCCCAACAATATCAAAGGTCGAGATTACCTCGTTTGCTCAAAGTGCAAGCAATACTTCGACTTACTGTGTGCTAACGTATCCGATCACAAATTTACTTCAATGTCAAAAGAAAACAAGAGCTCTTGGATGTGCCACGGATGTCGTTGTAAACAACCTAAAAGTGACAACACAATTACACCTATTCGACCAACGGGTTCGGTACCACAATCATTAAACATTCACTTCGTAGACAACAAGCAAACAGACAATGAACAGAGTAATAACGTCACAATGCGAAAAAAAAGTAAAGATACTTTATTACAATCGAATTCTCCATCTAAGGAGTACCCAGACATGTTACAAATTAAACGCATCATCCAAAATACAGTAAAAGAGTCTGTTGAATCAGTTGCTTCCACTTTCTTTTCCAAAGAATTCGAGCTTATAAAAAATGAACTGAAAAGACTAAATGAACTAAAAGAATCCGTAGAGTATCTGAGTTTCGAATACGACCGAGTTAAGGCCGATTTGGCAGTTTCCGAGGAAAAAATTAAGTCTCTTGCAAAAGACAACAGTACCCTAAATCAAACTGTTGAATCTTTATCTGCTCGACTAAATCTTATTGAACAACATTCGCGTGAAAACAACCTGGAAATAAGCGGTATTCCAGAGAATCGATCTGAAAATTTATACTCAGTTATTAATCAACTCGGAAATACCGTCTCACTGCCTATTCCCGAGACCGATATATTGTCTTGCACAAGGGTACGGAAAATGGATGAAACCAATAACAGACCCCGGTCGGTAATTGTCAAACTGCGTAATACAAAAGTCAGAGACAGTATCATCGCTGCGGTATCCAAGTTCAATAAGAAGAGACAAACCGAAAGATTGAATTCAGGCGATCTGGGGTACGGCGGTAACAAGTCGAATATATATGTCTCCGAACATCTTTCCCCCTTTTACAAAGCATTACATGCACGCACCAGGATCGTTGCAAAAGAAAAAGGAATAAGATACGTATGGATTCGCAATGGTCGGATATTCGTTAGGAAAAATGATCAGTCACCTGCTAAACAAATCAAAAGCTACAATTCTTTGAACAATCTTTAAAATGAGAGTCTCTTATTTACTATTAGTCCGTAGATAGTTAACAAAATTCAAGGTTTACTATCAGAATTTTCGTGGAATGAAAACTAAATTGCATAAAATACAAATGGCAACATTACTAACTACCTATGAGATGATTGTTGCAACCGAAACATGGCTGGATGACACTGTTGCGGACGGGGAATTGTTCACGGATAAATACACCATCTACAGAAGAGATCGTCAGTCAACCTCCTCTCAACGCAAGACTGGTGGTGGAGTACTTATTGCAGTATCTAAATCTATAGAATCTAGACGAATTGAACATTTGGAAAGTAACGGTGAAGATCTATGGATTTCTGTAAAAGTATCCGAAAATGGAGTTTCTACGAACATTTTATTTTGTGCAGTGTATATTCCTCCGCCTGTCTCGTTGGAAAGTTTAAACCTCATTTTGGACAATATAAGTGTTGTAATGCAATCTAACCCTGGTAAAGTTGTAGTTTTGGGGGATTTTAATTTGGGTTTTTTAAATTGGCGGCTGGACGAAATCGAGGATCTGTTAAAACCCAACCATACCGATAATATTTTGGGATTCCCTTTTGCCGATTTTTTGTCACTCAATTCACTAACACAATACAACAAAATTAAGAATCACAATCAACGTATACTAGATTTGGTCATGAATAATTTTAACAATTTAACAGTAATTGAAGCTTGCGAATTATTAAGTAACGTTGATCCTCACCATCCAGCACTAGAAATATCTTTGCGAATTAATGCCGATAAATTTTTATACAATAAAATATTTGCTACATATTTATTTAGAAAGGCAGACTACGACGCGGTAAACAGATGTTTAGGAGAGTTTGATTGGTACTCCGAATTAGGGAGTTGCGGGAATGTCGATGCTATGGTAGAAAAATTGTATAATATCTTGTACGCTATAATTGATTCTCATGTTCCAAAAATCAAGCCAAAAGCATTTAAATATCCTGTCTGGTTCACATCTTCTCTGATAAAATTAATTAACGAAAAGGAGAAAGTTAGGAAACTGTGCAAACGTTATAAGAATCCTAGAGATATATTAGAGTTAGCAAGAAGCCGTAGGCGCGTCGAGAATCTACTTGAATTATGTTACAGCCGTTACATTTCCGGAGTCGAGGATTCAATCTTTCGCGATCCCTTAAAATTTTGGCGTTTTGTTAAAAAAAGGCGTGGAGCTAAATCCGAGGTCCCATCTGAAATGTCACTAGGTAACACCACAGCCCATTCTGGTCAAGCGATTTGTAATCTTTTCGCACAGAACTTTGCGTCCTCATATTCTTCTTTGCAGCCTTGTGTAGAATTCGTAGAGGAAAGTCCGGACTTTTATTCTCAAATGTCTCTCGCTCACGTCACACTAAATGAACGTACTATATCGAAGGCATTACGTTCAATAAATCCAAGCAAGTCAGCTGGTCCTGATGGCATTCCTCCTCTTTTTTTCAGAAAAACGTGTAAATTACTCGCACTCCCATTAAAAATTATTTATAACACATCTCTTCAGACTTCAACTTTTCCTACGAAGTGGAAGGAAGCTAATATTTTACCAATTCATAAAAAGAAATCAAAGAGCGATGTAAGAAACTACCAACCGATTTCAATGTTAAACGTATTATCCAAAACCTTTGAAAGTATAATTACGCCAATTTTGTCCCAATATATCAATACCATGATTACAAGTGATCAGCATGGATTTTGCCAGCGTAAGTCAACCACTTCAAATCTCTCATTTTACATACATTACATTTCTGGGTGCATAGACAACAAACAACAGGTTGACTCGATCTATACCGACTTCAGTAGCGCGTTCGACAAAGTTAATCATAAAATCTTAATCTACAAGCTTAGGTTATACGGCATTCCCCTGCTATCTTGGTTCCGATCGTACTTATCTGATCGAGTACAGAGAGTTACACTCGGTGGTTACAAATCTCACGAGTTTATTGCGACCTCTGGTGTTCCACAGGGATCACACCTAGGCCCAATATTATTTATCATCTTTATCAATGACATTGCACACTGTATCAAGAACAGCAAATGTTCTATCTTTGCTGATGATTTAAAGATTTACCGCTCTATAACATCCATGAATGATGCAATCATCAAACGAATTGCTCCAAGACGATCTAAACTCCATACAAAAATGGTGTGATTTGAATGGAATGGAACTAAATGTCGATAAGTGCCAGTTTATTAAGTTTACGCGAAATAAAAACATAATAAGACATCAGTATAGCTTACAGGGCAAACCGCTCGGGGAAGTTTCGGTTGTTCGTGATTTAGGTGTTATGATCGACGCCAAACTTAAATTTAACACTCACATAAATCATATTGCCACGAAGGCCTGGAAAAGCTTCGGTTTTGTCAGACGTAACTGCAATGATTTTAAGAGACCGGCAACTATCATAACTTTGTACAATTCGTTTATACGTAGCGCTTTAGAATATGCGGTTGTAGTATGGAATCCGCATTATAAGATTTACATTGAAAGGTTAGAACGCATACAACACAAATTTACAAAATTACTGGCTAGTAGAAGTAACAGTTGCCCTTATAAGGCCGACTATGAATCACGTTTAAAATATTTTGGACTGTGCACTCTAGAAAAACGCCGCGAAATTGCCTCTCTAATTACTCTCTATAAATTATTGAATAACCACTTGGATGCAACAGATCTACTACAAAACATTAACATAGCAGTGCCACGAACTGCACCTAGACAACCTCTAAAAAAAATTTTCTCCTCTCGAACTCCCAAATCAAATATAGGTAAATACTCTCCACTCAACCACCTCATAAACTTATATAATAAAGTCAACAGTGATGGCATTGACATTTTTCACGACTCACTACCTCTTTTTCGCAAAAAATTAACGCTGGGAGCTTTATTGTGATTGTGATATCTTTACTGTTATATTTAGTTTGTTATATTCTACTTAATATTAGAACTTTGTAAATAACGGTATTATCTCTAAAAATCTTATATTATCATTGTTTGTAATTATTGTTAGTTATTTTTATTTTTTTTACTTCATTTTTTTTAAATTTTTTTTGCTAATTGTTTGAATGTCAAATAATTAATAAGCGTGTTATATTGCAGTCTGTAGTATTTATTAAATAGAGTATTGTTAAAAAAATTGTTATTGGAGGCTAACGTAACTATTAATGCTGTATATACCTATTAAGTGTTTGAAATTGTATCTGTCATTTTATCGTATTCTTGTTTTAAATGCCATATTTCAAATACTGTGGTGTATCGATTAAATAAATAAAAATAAAATAAATAAATATACAAATAATATAAGTGTATTTTAACTATTATTATTCGTACCAATTTAGCGACATACTGTATGTTTTATATAATATAAAGAGATAGAATTATTACTCGGAGCGCCAATAGATGTGGAAATTGGACAAATATATTTAATAGTTTCAAGTTTTCACTTCTATCGGCAGTCCCTATTTCTGTTTTTTTTTTTAAATTAATATTAATGATTTCTCTAAAATATCTGGCAGGCCAGTCATCGATTGGACGATGTAACTTGAAGTGAGATAATAGTTACGATAAAAATATAGCTGTCGTCTATTTGTTATAGGAACAAAGACAAATATCATTTCAAGGTCATAGTTGTTGACCTTGAAATGACGCGATATCATTGGTCGAGATCTGAGAGAGAGAAAATCGTTATCGAATTTCTGGAAGTAAAATTAAAGTGTATATAAGTAGTTGAGTGGAATAGTGTTGTGTTATAAATAGAGATATATTAATCGAGAATATCTCTTTCTAACCAACTGGAGTAAAGCAGAATAAAAAGGATAGCGCGAATCTTGCGATTCGGATTTCGATTTGTTGGTTCTGCAACAGAAATCTATTACACGATCATCGACCCTACTACCAAGTACTTAAAGACTATATTTGCCTGAGCGCGAGTGATTTGGTGAGAAACCAAAGACGCCCATGTCTAAAACACAGTAGTACATAATATAGCAGAGCTTTTGCGAATTGTATGGAATATATAAGTTAAGTGTTTGATGTTACCCGGTAGTCTATTTTAATTTATTTATTTAAAAACTTTTCGCCCACCACATTGTGTAGTATGACAAAAGGCGGACTTAATGCCTAAAGGCATTCTCTACCAGTCAACCTTTGGGCTAAGCGGAAATTCGTGGAGGCGGTAATTAATAATCGAAAATATACATACATACAAATATAACAACAACAAAGAAAATAAAAAAACAGAGCTATAATGTATATATGAATAATATATACACACACACACACACACACACACACACACACACACATACATACACACACACACACACACACATACACATACACACACACACACATATATATACATATGAATAATAATGCATTATAAATGTGAAAGATGAAGAGAACTAGGACCTTTCTGACAAGATATGCTCACGGAGACGAGTCTTGAAAGTAGGTTTTGAGATGACTTTTTACTTTTTTACGAGTTTTAAATATTCTAAACCTCATTAAGTAGTTACAGAAGTAAACTATAGCACGATTAAAAGGACAACTAGCGTCATCTAGTGAAGAAGAGAGAAATTAAAATAACAGCAGTCGCTGTTACAATGTGACCTTGAAATCTAAGACAGTTAAGCGTATGTGATCAGCTCACCAGTTCCCCACGCCGTGTCCGCGGGCGCGGTGTTCCGGTTCTGGACGTACTCGTCACGCTTCTGCTCGTACAGCTTCCAGACCGTCTCACACTTCTCGCTCAGCTGGGTGACGGTCGCGGTGAGCTCGGAGAGCTGCGAATTGTTGCTCTCCAAGTCCGCTTTCTTGCTCTCGACGATCGCTTTAGCTGCGTCGACCTTTGAATGACCTTGCCTTGTATTAATTAGTCAAACATATATCCTTGTCCTCACAGTGCTTATAATAATTAAATATATTTTCCTTTTTTTTATAGAATAGGAAGGCATTTGGGCCACCTGATGGTAAGTGGTCACCACCCGCCCATAGACAATGGCGATGTAAGAAATGTTAACCATTCCTTACATCGCCAATGCGCCACCAACCTTGGGAACGAAGATGCTATCCCTACCGCCTGTAGTTACACTGGCTCGATCATCTTTCAAACCTTGACGCAACAATACTACGTATTACTGTTGGTGGTACCCAGGTTGCACAAAACCCTACCACGTAATAAACGTCATCTCTTTTTTAATATTAAAACACTAAACCGATTTCGATAAAATTTGGTAAGAAGTAAATTGAGCAACAAGAAATAAGCTAATTCCCCCCCCCACTTCCCCCTTAGACGCGGGTAACAAAAACTAGTATATATATATTTAAATTTATATGTATTTATTATATAAGCACTTTAAACTGATTGGTCACCTATTGCGTCATCAGCCATCATCGACCAATCACAAATCGGATTAAACTAAAACTAAAATACTTAACGCCCATTGGTCGAACATTGCGTCATCGTTACCATCGACCAATAACAATTCAGAACAACGTTAATCATTATATCAAAGCTTTACGTTTATACTGACCTTATCACGTAACTGTTTGAGGGTGACTTCCATCATATTGAGCTTCCCGTCTTCACTTCCCCCATCGGACGACTTCGTCTGCGATTTAAATAAATAAATATATGAACGCTTCGTTTAGTTCACTCCATTTTTTAATGTAAAAGTGGAAACTTTGTTGGCTTATGCGAAACTTATTTTGTTACCAAATGTTTATGTATTATATTATGCTGTATGTTTCCCAAAATAAATAAATAAATCGTAGGAGAGAGTTAATCGCACTATATATAACATGGGCTTTAATTCTTCTTTTAATTATTTAGAAATTCATTTAAAGAAATTTTCATTGTTATATTCTGAATATATACTTGACTATCTAACCCGGCTGCCCCAGAGTAGAATAAGGTAGCATGCGCAAGCGATCCCGTGGCGCTCCTCGTTAAGACGGAAAGGGTACCCCTGATTTTTTTAGTGGGTATTCCCATGTTTAAGGCGCTCAGGACCCTGGCAAGCCCTACATACCCGAACCCACTGTTCCCTTGGGGGAAACGTGGAGTATTGCGTTTTTCCAGCGTTAAAAAAATCGTCTACGCGGGACATATAGTACGCAAGTGCGCGCAAACATATTTGCACGCTTTCTTCCAATCAAACTCCGGAAAGAGTTCAGGCGCGGGACCAACGTTTACGTGCGCACCGCGACAGGGACAGCACTTTATCGAAGGCCTGTATCGATCGGTTGAATATACCTTGTTATAAAATTACATCTGGCCATTATCTGTGGTGATGGAAGAGGACAACTGTCATGGTAGCGGTTTTTAAGAATAATGGAGGCGGCGCTAAGAAATTAATTAATTTTTGGAATAAGATTATAACGGAGAATAAATAACATTTTATTGATAACGGTGTCTTATTTCGGACCAGCTTAGAGTAGTGTAGTGCCGTAACAGCCTGTGAATGTCCCACTGCTGGGCTAAAGTCCTAAGCTTATTCCACCACGCTGCTCAAATGCGGGTTAGTAGAATACACATGTGGCAGAATTTCAGTGAAATTAGACACATGCAGGTTTCCTCGCGATGTTTTCCTTCACAGTAAAGCACGAGATGAATTATAATCACAAATTAAGCACATGAAAATTCAGTGGTTCTTACCCAGGCTTGGACCCACGACCATCTCTCATTGTAGTATTCGTTAAAAAACAAAAAAATTATGAGTGCCGATGTTTCACGAGAATTGACGTGAGAACACGTGTGCTCGTGTACATACGCGCACACACTAACGCACTCACAATGACGTATCTCCCGGTGACGTCATCACGCCCGAACTCTGCCCCGTGTGCCGAGCCCTAAGATGTTCACACGTCATATGGATGAGCGCTCCACTTACCTTGCTATCGAGTTCGGCTTTTTCTTTATTCAACGATATTTGTTTGGCGTTGAGTTCTTTCACTTTCGCCTTGAGCTGCTGCATCTCCGCCATGCTTGCGTCTCTGTCGGACCTGGAAATGGAGACATTTTAAACGGACAGCCTGGAAATGCGTTATGGGCTTTGCGTCGGGTGGGGATCCGGATTTACTGTTTTAATTTGAATTGGGATAATTTATCTTTTATCCTCAATAATTCCGAATATTAAATTGGTATTATAACAAAATAATATTTGATTTAGTGTTTTGAGGTAACTATGTACAGTCATTTTAAAATAAATTAAAATGTTGTTTTTATTTTATAAGTTTATGTATAAGAAATTTGTGTATATGTGTGTGTGCAATAAAAATTTATTTATTTAACTATTAAAAAAAATACACAGTACATATATTAAATAGTATATAATATGATCTTAACTGTCCTAATAAATACTTAAGCTTTTAAACATTATTTTGATCATAAAGTGAGTTTGACCTTGAACATAATATATGACCTTAGGGGGGAAACTATTCCTATTATCTTGAAAAAAACTGTCCAGGTGTACAGATTGATCCAGACAATAATTCTAATACTATATTATAGTTATTCATGAGTGAGCCAGTGGATTTTCAGAAACTTGCGGACTGTTAAATTTTCATAACAGGCCAAAGACATTGGCGCTAATATTAAGCATTCTTTACATCGCCAATGCGCCACCAACATTGGGAACTGAGATGTTATGTCCCTCGTGCCTGTAAATACGCTGGCTCACTCACCCTTCAAACCGGAACAGAGCTACTACACAGTAACAGTACTTGGTGACACATTCACGATATAAGGTATAGTTGACATACATACCTCATGGAATCAATGGTACACTTGGCAGCCGCTACAGCTGTCCTAGTGTCCCGGATGTCCTTCGCCAGGTTACCAGCTCTCAGGGTGACGGAGTTCAGTTCCGCGGTGATCGCTTGCGAACGAGCCTTCAATGATAGGACCTTGCTCTGCTCCTCAGTCCTGAGTGTCTCTAACTCCCTCGTTCTAGAAATTAAGAATATTTATTGAAATTAATAACTACCGGCTTTCGTTTTTAAGTGCGGGGGAAGAGAGGGGAGGGGGCTGTTGGTGTTGTTGTTTTTTTTTTACAATACAGTGTCACAATTTATGAAAATATCTTATAACGTATTGAAATAATACTAGAATGACAATAATACTGAGAATTTCTCGGCAGGAAAACTCAGTCTGAACCCAGTACCACGGGATCTGTGCTAAGCTAGCCACTATACCGAAAATTCTTTCAATCAGCCAACGGTATATTGCAGTATTGAACAGAAAGAGAGAAATCAGTGTTCAAGGACAACAAGCAACGTTTATAGGTTACGCTGTTTAATACAGAACTCACTAGTGGGTATCTGTCCCACTCGTGGGCTGAGACATCCCCTCTATTTGTGCTTGAAGCTCTCAACGTTCAACTCTCATGATGTTTTCCTTCACACTTAAATTCAATAACTGGCACTGTGCACCATCTCGACTATCATTTAGAAAAGTTTTTTTTATAGTATAGGTAGGTGGACGAGCAAATGGGCCACCTGATGGTAAGTGGTCACCAACGCCCATAGACATTGGCATTCTAAGAAATGTTAAACATCGCCAATGCGCCACCAACCTTAAATACATATATCTTACCGTTTCTTCTCCCATTCCAATTGACATTGTCGCTCCATTTCTTTCCTGGCGGCTTCGCGTTTTTCCTTTCAAAAATACAATACCATTATTTATTGTTTCGAGTCGGTTAAAAAAACCTTTCTTTCGACTATTAAGTCAGCGATATATTTAAAGCTATCAATACATACCTGCTCCTCCTTCTGCTTCCGAAGCATTTCTTCCTGTTCCTTCTTCTGCGCTTCGAGACGCAACTTCTCCTTCTTCTCCGCTTCTTCCCTCTCTTTCCGTTCCCGCTCCGCCTTTATTAATAATAATTAAAATATTTTAGGGCTCTGTCTTATAGAAAGCCAGTCTGGACGGTGGTGACTGCTTACCATTAGGTGGTAATAATTAAGAATGATAATAAACTACTAAGGGCTACCACTTAGGAAAAACTACATAAAATTACTTCACGAATCCATAATGTATGCGGTACACCACAGATTATTTACGTATCGACCAATAATGTCGAACAAAAATGTGTTCAAGGTCATTGTTGTTTATTTTTATTTTCTCCTATCATTGAAATCCACTATAAGCTGCATATACCACCTTAAGCATCTAGTAAAAACCAGTTAGAACTAGATAACAAAACATGCTAGGGTGCTCTTAAATATAAATAAATAAATAAAAGAATAAATATCCTGGGACATTCACACATGGCCAGACAACTGATATACTACATATACTACTTTTCCTTTGTAAATACATACTTATATAGATAATTAAACCCAGACTCAGGACAAACGGACATGTTCATGCACACAAATGTCTGTCCTGGGTGGGAATCGAACCCACAACCTTCGGCGTGAAAGGCAAGTATCTACCAACCACGCCGACCGACCCATAAACATTTACAATTAATAAAACTCAAATGAAATATCACCTCAGCTTCCTGGAAACGCATGAAAAACGAATTGCAAATAAATAAAAATTATGGCTATATGGCGGATAGAGTGCGCCATATTCAATTTCCACTAAGATAAGTAAAAAAATTAAACAAAAATAATCAATTCAAAATGGCGTTTAAATACAAAAAATATCACGAAATCTTTTGATTATAGCACTCATTTACCTTCTCTTTCATTTGTATGTCAGCGAGCTGCGACCGCCTCCTCTCCAACTCCGCTTGTCCTCTAGCTAAGTTTTCCTTGCGTCTCTCCTCGTAAGACTTGACACTGCTCAAGCTGGATACGGAATCACGCCTGAAATTTGTTTTGTGTTAGCGTTATGGTTTTACAATTGGTAGTGCTTTCTCACTCACTCATAAATAGCTTAGATAATACAACAAGACGAGAAATAACTATTAATAATATTAAGCATAACTTGAAGATATATTATGTAAAACAATTATGCGTTTATTGTATGTAAATCCGTAGTCGGAAAAGCACTCGAGATAAACATCCTTGGTTTTTTTAGCGCCATATTTGTTATTTGATTGATTGTATTGTTATATATATCCCAATTAATATAGATAGGTGGTAGGGCTTTGTGCAAGCCCGTCTGGGTTGGTACCACCCACTCATCAGATATTCTACCGCAAAACAGCAGTACTTGGTATTGTTGTGTTCCGGTTTGAAGGGTGAGTGAGTCTGTATAATTACAGGCACAAGGGACGTAACATCTTAGTTCCCAAGGTTGGTGGCGCATTGGCGATGTAAGCGATGTTTAATATTTCTTACAATGCCAATGTCGTAGGTCGTTGGTGACCAGTTACCATCAGGTGGCCCATATGCTCGTCCGCCAACCTATACTATAAAAAAATTGTGCACCAATTAATGGCGCTTATCAACTACCTCGCAGTTGTAATGGGAGGCCTAGAGGACGATTCACATCTCAGATCAGAAAAAAATATTTATTTATAGAAGATAACTTAGCGAATGCATGCTTATAACTTGGAAGAGATTTCGTCCAAAAAACTCGAAAAGGTTAAAATATATAGACAGATAAATAATAGATAGACAATTATATAGATACCATACCTTGGTGGTAGAGCTTTGTGTATCACTGATATATCAGATATTCTACCGTCAAACAGCAAAATTTAGTATTGCTTTAGGTTTAAAGGATGAATGAGCCAGTGGAAAGCCGGTAACGCCGTTGGTCCACGCCTGAACTCTTGGTGTTGATAATGAAAATTTCATGATAGGAAAACACAACAACTTTTTTATATACTCCAAGTACCTCGGAATCTGTGACTTTATATACAAGCAAATACACCGACTAACTTTTTTTTTTTTTTTTTTATATTTGCCGGGTGGGCAAATGACTCTACTCCACCTGATGTTAAGTGGTAGTAGAGTCCAAACGCGAGGACGGCCAGTACAGTCTGGAAGAAGATTCTGCACTAGCCGCCCTCGCCTTGCCGGCCCGCAAGATGCCTCTTCACGCCTCGTAAAGAGACGTGAAGCGAGCGACGTATTGCCACGATAGGGATGGGCAAAGTGTGGAGGCGTGTTTCCCCCGGCATTGGTTCAGCCGTCGTCTCCACTGGACCAACACCCATCGCAGCAATGCTCGCTCGGGCACTGGCTGTACGCTGGCTGACCTCGAAACGCGGCTGCAAGCCACTTCACGAGATTTTCACCATGCGTACGGTGGTAACAAGCCAGGCGGATGTTTATCATCCTACCACCAGATGATATCCCTTAGTCGCCTCTTACGACACCCATGGGAAAGGGGCAGTGAAATGTATTCTTTCTCCGTCACTGCACGGATAGATTATATATTGTCCTTACCTAAAAGTAGGGGGGATCAAGTCTGGCGGCAGCTTGGCCGGTGGTTGCTCGCCTTGTGTGGCGCGTTCACACAAGTACATCGCGAGCACAAACTCTTCACATCCTAAAAAATAAATTGAGAATAAATTAGAAATACCTTGATAATAGACGAGTTTATATCTTGATATTTGATCCAAGTGGGTAGCACTTGCAATAATAATGCATATGTGTAACTACAGGCACAAGGGACATAACACCTTATTATGGACATAACTCCAAGGTTGGTGGCATGTTGGTGATGTAAGGGATGGTTAATATTTCTTACAAAGCCAATGTCTGTAGGCGATGGTGACCACGTACCATCAGGTGGCCCTAACCTAATCTACATATACTATAAATGCATTTTTTATACTGTTTACTTAGCATACACAAACCTAAAATTATATATATATATATTAATACTTTTATTAAGTTTTTTAATAATTTTAATTATGATTTCGCCGATTGTTTTTTTTTTTTATTATAACAATGAAATTATTTATTATTTAATTTTGACAATTTTAACAATTACTGATAAATAAGAATTAAATTAGGTTGAATCTGGAAGTGCTATGTACACTTGTAATTGACATGCATATTAGATACACTATTATTGTTTTATAAATTATTTTTTTCAATGTTTTATATTTTAATATTTCAATGCTTTAAATAAATAAAATGTCATTGAACGTCCTGTCACCATAGACATTTTTTTTTATAGATTAGGAAGGCGGACGTGCGTATGAGCCACCTGATAGTAAGTGGTCACCAACGCCCTTAGACATTAGCACTGTAAAAAATGTTAACCATCGCTTTCATCGCCAATGCGCCACCAACCTTAGGAACTAAGATGTGCCTTGTGCCTGTAATCACACTGTCTCACTCACCCATCAAACCGGAACACAACAATACCGAGTACTGCTGTTTTGCGGTAGAATATCTGATGAGTGGGTGGTACCTACCCAGACGAGCTTGCACAAAGCCCTACCACCAGTCTACTGCATTATATATACATAAGTAAATTAATATACACAGACTACAACCTCTGCCACCTCTTACTATATATAAACGGATCTTGGTAAGAATATTAATGTTGCCATAAAAAACCTATTCCAACTACAGGAGGAAAATAGACAAATAAAAAGCCTTGACCTTGAAATGATGCGATATCATTGGTCGAGATCTTGAATATAATCTGTGGTACTTGCAATGGATTCGCGAAAAATTTACCGAGTGTCGGAAACTAATTATATCATAACATGGAACATACCCAATTTTCCGTCCGAGTCCAAGTCAGCGAGAGCCCATATCTGGGCTAATGTCTGCTGGGGCAGTCTCGACTGCAGCATGATGGACCGAGCTTGGGCTCCGGAAACGGAACCGGTTTTCGCACGATCCGTTGCGTTGAACAATTGAGTGTATCTGAAAATATAATTACCTTTAATATTCAATAACACATCATTTTTTTTAAATCCTGAGACGTAGATTGTGATGCCTGGTAACAAACATGTATAAATATTTATTTTATTTAAATCGAACAATTAATGTCAAAAAATATAAATAAAGGTCCCCCAGACCGGTTTTGTCCACGGCGGCCAATCTCAAGAGAGATTAGCCAACTGCGCAGGAGATATTATAGTGTGCGCGTGTGTGCGCAAGCACAGGTGCACTTTTTATTCCCTAACTCATAATCCGATGGAATGGCAATCTGACACGACCGGAAAGAGTTCAGGCGCAGAACTAACGGCTTTACGTGCTTTCCGAGGCACGGGAGTGTACACACTACCGACTTTCTGACTCCGGGCTGCTATTGAGAATTTTCGACAGAAAAACCCAAAAACTTTATTGGCCCGATCTGAGATTTGAACCCAGGATCTCTAGATCTGCAGCATTACATCAAGCCACTAGACCAACCAGGCAGTAACTTTAACAAATACAACATATTTTAATAAAAATATATTATTGACGAATACATTTATTTAAAAACTGTTGATAATAATTATTATTATTGTGAAGTGAAATTACGGTGAAGGAAAACATCTCGAGGAAACCTGCATGTGTCTAATTTCACTGAAATTCTGCCACATGTGTATTCCACCAACTCGCATTGGAGCAGCGTGGTGGAATAAGCTCGAAACCATCTCCTCGAGAAAGGGAGAGGAGGCCTTAGCCCAGCAGTGGGACATTCACAGGCTGTTTCGGTTTTCGGTTCGTTTCGGTTTTATAAAGTATATAACAAGGAAGAAATGGGGTAGCTAGCAAGTAAGTAAGTTTGTTATATTAAACATTTAAGTAAAAATTAAAGAAATACCAAAGGCATGGCACAATATGTCTGGAGATACAAATACAAAAAAGGGGACACTTGGTTGAACGAAGCTCTCTTCACCATATACTATGTATTAAATAGCAGATACAATTAAATAATTAACAGCAATTCAAAGCAATTTAATAAAAAAAAAATTTTTTTTTTTTTGGGTCAGACAAGCGTAGAGCTGAAAATAACTTAATTTTTATTTTTTATTTTTTGGAAGTCCTTACTGCATTAAGTAAATATAAATCCCAAATATATAATGAATTTAAATTATAATAAATAACTCACTTGAGTTTTTGAGGCTGTGGTATACTCCACTCAGCAGCTGGCGGTGGGGTAACCACTCCCATCGGGACTTCAGTGGGACTGGTGGCTAGAGACCCTGGAATGAGATTATTTATTAAAACAATAAAACATGCAAAAAGCCTAGCCTTAAAAAAAATGAAACATTTTTAAATCAATCTACGTATGTGTGTTTTTAGTCTTAGCTTTTCAAATTTATTCCTTTTTATTTATTATTTAGTAATTTAATTCTTTAATTTTAAGTTTTAAATTGTAATGTTTTTAAATTTTTTTTAATATTTGTAATATAAGCTGTTACTTATAGTCAATTCGCGTTAAGAAAAAGCAGGTCATCACAGTATGCTGGCCTAGTACCGCCCCCTGACCAATCAGATCGCATAAAATTATAAAGTCAAGTTCACAATAACCAGTTGAAGGCAGACTTTTGTAATAAACAGACGTGTTTTTCATAACGAAGAAAGACGAGTAATTTGCAATGTTTTTAAGCACTTATAATAATAATATCCCGGGATATTATTAACACACGGCCATCTGTTCTCAAGCTAAGCAGAGCTCGTACTATGGAAACCAGACAACTGATATACTACATATACTATTTTTCTTTTGTAAATACATACGATGTAGATATATAGAATATTACACCCAGACTCAGGACAAACAGACATGTTCAGGCACACAAATGTCTGTCCTAGGTGGGAATCGAACCTACAACCGATGGTTGTGCGATTCGATACGAGACATTGTGCGATTTAAACGAGACTGTGTACAACACAGAAAAGTTACAAAATTAGAAATAAATTATAAATTTAACAATTTATTAAATTGCACTGAAACAAAAAATAGTATTAATTTATTAAAGCAATGCTTGTATCTACCTGGTTTAGAAAACGAGTCACTCTTGACAGCCGTGATCGGCGTCGACGTTACCGGTTGGCCGGACATCGAACCCGCTACACTTGTCACAGCCGGCATTGGCGGACTACTCATGGAAGCAACTGTTGTACCACTAGGTATTTGGGGTTGGGAGCTGGGCACTAATGGTGTTGGCCCAACAAGTGGTGGATTTTGACCCAAGCCAACTAATGGTTGACTTTGATTCAATGGCTGAGCTGACGTATTCATGATCGGAGGTTGAGATGGCATTGTATTTATCAATGATTGATTAGATATCAACGATTGAGCCATCAAAGGTTGGCTGGAATTTAATTGAGGTTGAGAAGTGTTAATTAATTGATTCATCGGTTGAGTAGAACCAGCCATAGGTGCTCCTGGTACTAATGGTTGAGTTCCTCCCAACGGTTGAGTTGAACCAATTAATGGTTGCGTTGCACCAACTAGTGGTTGAGTTGCGCCCATTAGAGGTTGAGTGCCGCCAATCAATGGTTGAGTATTAACTAAAGGTTGAGTTGAAACCAACGGTTGATTAATCAATGACTGGTTATTAGACATCAATGGTTGAGATGGTACGGGGGGTTTAACCCCAGATATAAGATCAGGTACAGCTGTAGGCTTCGATGGGATCGGTGGTTGGTTAAAGTCACCCAGTAGAGATTGATTAGACTGTGGGGGTAAACCGCTTATTAGAGGTTGGGAAAGATTTGGCATTGGTGGAATTGGGGGTTTCGGTGGGGGGAATTGTTGTTTTGAACCTGTAAAAACAAAGATAAAATTAGTAAAAACGTAACAGCCCGTATAATGCCCACTGCTGGGCAAATGTCGTAATGCCTACTTGAAGACGACTGAGCACCTTATTACATAATACATTAGAAATATACAGATAGATACACCATACATTTTTCCAAAACTTTTTCTATGATATATTCCCTTGGCAAAATTAATCACAACTTAAATAAAAATATAACGGCCTTAGTTACTTATAAAGGTTGTTTAGCAGGTGATTAGTCAAACACAGCTGTCTTCTTCTTCTGGATGTCAGATCAATGATGAAAGAAAGAGATGAACCAGTGTTTAACAATACCCGCTAAATCACATATGTATGTAAGGCTGAAGTAATTGATAATTACCAGTGGGGCTTAACGATGCAAGCAGCGATGGGGGCAACGTCTTCGGTATTTCGATTCCATGTAGTTTTAAATTTATTATCTGTAATAAATATTGTTCGATCAAATTCTTGTGATGGCTTTCAGTTGTCGCTACAGGGCACAGATTATATCGCCGATGTCATATAGGATTTACTGGTGGTAGGGCTTTGTGCAAGCTCGTCTGGCCTTCCCAGTATTCATCCTTACCACCTATTCATCAGATATTCTACCGCAAAACAGCAGTACTTGGTATTGTTGTGTTGCGGTTTGAAGAGTGAGTGAGCCAGTGTAATTACAGGCACAAGCGACATAAAATCTTAGGTCCCAAGGTTGGTGGCGCATTGGCGATGTAAGCGATCGTTAACATTTCTTACAATGCCAATGTCTATGAGCGTTGGTGACCACTTACCATCAGGTGGCCCATAAGCTCGTCCCTACCTATACCATAAAAAAAGGACGAAGATAAAGGAGATCAGTGTGGTTAAGATTACAGAAGCCTGTCAATGTTCCACTAGACAAAGACAAATCTCTTCTTAAGGAGAAGATTTGTAGTTTATTCCACCATGCTAATCCAATGCGGGTTGGTGAATACACATGTGGCAGAATTTCAAAATCCTTCCAGCGAGCACGAGATGAATTATAAACGCATAGTAATTATATACACTAAAAAATGGTCAATGAATTGTCATCTATTATCTAGAAAGCCTGTGGAGGGAGGGGGTTTATATAGGACTATAACATTAGGCCTCAGCTACTAGGCTATAATTAATTTTATAAAAAAAATGTACTAACCTTGCAAGCTATGGAGAATTCCTTTAGATCCAATTTACCATCAGCATTTGTGTCTGCGAGTGACCAGATTTGACCGAGCACTGGCGGTGGAAGTTGAGACTAGAAGAGATCACAAGATAATGTAAAAATTTAACATCCCGTGAATATCCCACTCTTGAGCTCTCTTTGAGTGAAGGTTTGTTGCTTATTATACATTGCACAAATATGCAATTCTGGATTATGCCTAGTCATACAAGGCACCGGCTTTGGGGCAACACCAGCCGAGGCAAAAATAACATAAATTTATTCAAACCGCTCCCAAATGTCAAAGTGCCTAGGGACCTTGGATATCTATGTCCGTGCCTACCAATGCACACACATGTGGCAGAATTTCAAAGAAATACACAAGCACGAATTTCGATTATTGTCACTAGATGGCGATGTTTGCATTACATACAAATTATAATTATCGTCAACACCATTGAATTGAAACCCTCAACATAACGGTTTTTGTAACAGTATAATTATCTCATTCCCTCTGCAAGATTACGTATTAAACTGTAATTGTCAACTGCTTTAACTGTTATGTAATCACACAGGAAGTAGAAATAGTCAATACTAATTTAGTTCAAACTTAGTATATTAGTGTTTTAATTATAAGCTACAACTGTTTAACATATCATTAATGAGAAAATACACCTGTCTGTCACTCTTTCCAGAGAACAGACAGGATTCATTTGAATAGCTAAACCACTGATAGAAATCCTCCATTAGACGTGGGCCAAGCCACGGACAAGCACTAATATTCTTTTATAGTTATATTGTAATATTGAGTGCCTTGTTGCTCTAGTAGCTATTTGTAAGGCCGGAGTTCCTGGGTTCAAATCCCAGGTAAGGCCAAAAAAAGTTATTGAAAATTCTCAGTAGCAGCCTTGGAAAACATGTAAAGCAGTTGGTTGTGTGCCTGAACTATTCCCGATTGTGTTAGATTGCCCTCCCATCGGATTATAAGAGTTAGGGAATTAGAGTGCATCTGTGTGCACTGTTATATCTCCTGTGCAGTTGGCTAATCTCTCTTGAGATTGGCCACAATGGGCGAAATTGTTTTTGAGGACTATTATTATTTTAATATTGTGACACTATAATTCAAAAACTCTTAAAAGAGCTTACTAGGATAAAATACATATATAAAGATATAAATCAGCCTTTGCTTTCATGTAAAAGTAGCAATTATTTGCAATAAGGATAGATTGATAAATATAATAACTCATGAAATACAGTTTTAAATCCAAATTTGTGCTTTATTTAATTACTACATTGTAATGAAACAAATATTAAAACACAAACTGTGTTATTACGATTTATAAAAGTTGTATGATTACTCGGTGATCTTAATATTTTATTTAATCATGACTTTAATAATTAAAAGGATATAAGTACCTGTAACATGAATCTCTTGGCCTGTTCTCCTGTTAAGGTGCCATTGATGGGTCCAAGGTTACGGAAGTGCTCTGCGAACTTGGCATGCTCATGTGCCTGAATTACCCATGGGTCAGCCATGGTTCCCTGAGTAATAATTTTAATTATTAAAATTTTACTATTATTTTATCAAAATTTACTATATACCATACCAAATATTGTATATATTTTTGAACTTTAGACTTCTTTAAGCAATTATACGGTGATGGAAATCAAGATAAATTTATTTGTTATAGAATTTACGTTATCTTTTTAGAAAGTTTTGAATATTTTTTTTTTTAACGAACGATATTATATTAAATATTAAGAGATTGACAATTACAAATTGTTTATGATATAATTATACTCACGTAATATTAAAGGCTTTATTTAAACAATATACCAACGCCCCTTCACGATATAAAATGTAGTTAGAAATACTTCTACTTCTAGTCGCCTGTATTGATCCAAATCAACTGTCAAAATTTCAGTTCAGAAATCATTGAACATAAACATACTATATAGAAATTTTACATACATCTTTAATAAACGATGTATAATTTACTTATTCATACTTTTAATTTGAACTAATTACTTCGTATTCTGAAGTTAAATAATAAAACGGTTGAAAGCGACTATTGTTCAATTTTATAGTAACTATAAATTTGTATTCATTTTGGAACGAAATCATTAATCTGACATTGACAATAAGCAGATGATTCCGTTTTCCGTCATCATTATTTAATAAACAACACATTGATTAAGTGTTTTTATTTTTTAATATCGCTTTATATAAAAAATGACAAAAACCGCCGATAACGTGAATCCACTCGTTTATGAGAAGGGTTCAGCGCGCGAAATCACGTCGACGGAGCGTGATGAGGACGTCTTAGATGAAATAGACGAACGTGAAATTTTCGACTTAATACGCAATATAAATGACCCTGAACATCCATTGACTCTTGAGGAACTTCGTGTGGTGGAACAACAGAACATATTCATAGATAATAAAGAAAATTTAGTGCGTGTTTACTTTACACCCACGATACCGCATTGCAGCATGGCTACTCTTATTGGTAATGTAATTATTAATACATAAAACTGCAGATTCTGAGATCTTGGGTCCAAAGAACTACAATTCTTTCGAGAATTCATAGTAGCATCTGGTAGCTGACAGCATTTAAAGTCCCGTGCCTTGGAAAGCCAGTTGCTCGGGTTTGTCATCCCATCAGACTATGACAGAGAATAGTGGGTTTACTTACATTTCTACAAACAACCTTCAACAAACATAACAAGTTTTATTACACTGAACAAATGTTGATGAAAAACTAAATAGTACTGTAGATTACTCTGTGCAAGTATGAAATTACTTTCATTTGTATTGATTACCTTAAATTGTATTTGTATTTGTAGATTACCATAGGCAATTAGACTGAGACAGAAATAATAGTTATGTTGGCTTCGGGAACTTTCTGTTATTTCGAAATCATAGACAAGTTATAATTTTTTTTAAATATTATCACAATTACATGACAAACATGGATTGGCTTTAGGTTATATTTGGTTTTTTAAATTATATAAAATGTTTGTACCAATTTTAAAATTACAAAATTAAATGGATTTTTTAACACATTTATATATGAAACTTATGTATATACAAGAAAGATGAGACATTTATTTAATTATATTAATTTGTAGCAATAAAACTGTTTACATCTATTTCCAGGTCTGTCGATCCGTGTCCAGTTGTTACGAGCTCTGCCAAGTCGTTTCAAAGTGACAGTCGAAGTTTCAGAAGGTACACATATGTCGGAGCATGCGGTGAACAAACAGCTGGCAGACAAAGAGAGGATTGCTGCCGCTTTAGAGAATAATAACTTAGTACAGATTATTAACCAATGCATTGCAAGTTGTTGATTATAAATTTAATTGTAAATGTCTGAATGCTGAGCTAAAAGCTCCCGTTTTGAGGAGAATATTTGAAAGGGTAATTGTAATGCTGGGGCATACAAATATGGCACATTTTCATCCGAAACATTCATGTTTTGTTATAAAACTTCGCCTGATCACAAAATAAGACGAATTATAAAATTTGATTCGTCTTTCAACTTTTGTTGTTGTTTTTTTCATGTATTTGAGCAATGAATATCGACTAAAAATCCAAATAAATGTAATCATTTGATCTGTACACCTCCTTACCGCTTTATTAATTGTCTGTCCTTTAGCCAAAGATTATCTGGAAGAGGTCATTCTCTTAGAGATAAGACCGCCTTTTGTAAATTAATAGTTTCTGTATGATTCTGTTACACTTTTGGTGTACAATATATTCTAGTATATTCTATTATATTCCAATCAACGTGAGCATAGTTGCTTTTAGTTGTGATTTTAGAGTTCGTCCTGTCGTTGATTTTTGATTATGTATAAAACAAATTTGTTTTTTTATATAATGTTTTAAATAATAATAAAAAATTGTTTATTAAATGCATTTTCATTATACAATTTCAATAAATATACAGATAAAAAATATTTAACAAAATGTTTTGTCCTTGTCTGGTATGACTTGTGTGGAGAGAAAGGGACAGGCTATGTTTTTATTTGGAATTCTTGGCTTTCGTTTCATTCTTGATGTCATCGTATGATGTTTGATTCTGAAATTAAAAAGAATAATATAATATATAACAACCCCTATATTATATACCTGAAATTAGTATTTATGTATGTTTTTTTTTTTAGAAAAGGAAGGCCGACGAGCTTACGGGCCACCTGATGGTAAGTGGTCACCAAACGCCCTTAGACATTGGCACTGTAAGAAATGTTAACCATCGCTTACATAGTCAATGCGCCACCAACCTTGGGACCTAAGATTTTATGTCCCTTGTGCCTGTAATTACACTAGCTCACTCACTCTTCAAAACGGAACACAACAATACCAAGTACTGCTGTTTTGCGGTAGAATATCTGATGAGTGGGTGGTACCTACCCAGACGAGCTTGCACAAAACCCTACCACCTATCTATATTATTTGTGATATATTTTATTTAACAATACAATGTGTGCCTTTCCGACTACGGATTTACATACAATTTACGCATAATTGTTTTACATAATATATCTTCAACTTATGCTTAATATTCTTATTAGTTATTTGTCCTCTTGTATTTTATAAGCTATTTATGTTAGAGTAATATAATACGAGATGGCCTAGTGGTTAGAACGCGTGAATTAACAGATGATCGTGGGTTCAAACCTTTTTTTTTGTTGTCTATGAGGAAAGGCATTTACGCCTACCGCCCGGTCCACGACCGGGACGGTTATGTGGGACTCACGGGGCAGAAGGCCACCGTCCTACCCACTAAAACCTCCCCGTACCCTTTCCGTCTTAACGAGGAGCGCCACGGGATCGCTTTCGCATGCTACCGTGGCGCTCATGGGTTCAAACCCGGGCAAGCACCATTGAATTTTCATGTGCTTAATTTGTGTTTATAATTCATCTCGTGCTTAATGGTGAAGGAAAACATCGTGAGGAAACCTACATGTGTCTGATTTCACTAACTCAGCCACCTGTGCGTTCCACCAAGCATTGGAGCAGCGTGGTACACTCCAAATCTTCTCCCAGCAGTGGGACATTTACAGGCCCAGATAGTTATAACGAAGGATGTGCGTCGTTGTGGAAATAAGACAAGTCATAGACTTCTGAACTATGATACATACCTCCCATAAATCGTCCTCCCAGCTCGGGAACATTTTCTTGAACGTCGAGGGCTCCTTCCCTTGTTTCAGGGTCACGACAATGGCGGAGTCAACAGTGCGCTCTAAGCCGTCATCTTGGATGTATTTCTGTTAAACAATTGTCTTATAATAATATTTTTTTTTAGCTTTTGAACCCTCATATAAGCATGTTATGTCCACATCGAGAAGACTCAATTGTAAATAGTTTCGGTTAAGTGTATTACTGTATGTCATTGTTCATTGTATAATTGTAGTCAGTTTTGTGGACTAAATAAAAAAAAAATCATTTATTTCAAATTAACAAATCCATACGATTGTTAGTTAAAATTTTCTTAGATTAAGTTAGTAGATACGGATAATATAATAATAATATCCTGGGACATTATTCACACACGGCCATCTGATCCCAAACTAAGCAGAGCTCGTACTACGGAAACCAGACAACTGATATACTACATATACTACTTTTTTTTTGTAAATACATACTTATATAGATAATTACACCCAGACTCAGGACAAGCAGACATGGTCCTTTATCAACGCAACAGAACCAAAAACAATGATTGTTAGAATTTTTGCCTGTTTATCTGTTTGCCTTTGCGTTTGCTAATCTTAAAAACGGCTTAACGGATTTGAGGGCGGGTTTTATGTAAATACTAACAGTATATACAAATAATATAAGTGTATTTTAACTATTATTCATTTAAATTAGGCTGTATTAATATTTTGTACCGATTTAGCGATATACTGTGTGTTTTGATGAATAAAAGGGATAGAATTAGTACTTGGAGTGCTAAAAGTTATGGAATTTGGGCAAATATATTTATCAGTTTCAAGTTTTCGTTTCTATCGGCAGTCCCTATTTCTGACTGTTTTTTTTATTATTTAAAATAAGTAGGCAGCCTGGCAAATGGGCAAATGATGAAAGTGGAGGTAGGATATGATGTGAGGGTGTTAGCTACCAACACGGCCAAAAGCCCTACTCCCAAATATTTCTCGATCCCCTAAAATTGACGTAAGCATAACTTAATAAAACTTACAGTTATAATGTTCAGTCTGGCTGCCTTCACACGATCAGGGATGTTTGTTCCCAGCCACAAATAAAGCTCCTCGCCATTGTCGAGGACATACGCACCGTCATCAGACAGATCCTTGAACGAAATAGGTTATCTGGTTAAAAAACATTGAATCTCAAGACAAACCATGAACATCAAATTGTAACAAGGTTTTTTTTTTAAACACCGGGAAAACGCATTACGCGTTTCCCCCAAGGGAACAGTGGGGGGGTATGTGGGGCTCGCCGTTGTCCAAGACGCCGAATGCTCCCCGAACATCGGAATACCCACTAGAAAACCAGCGGTACCCTTTCCCTCTTAACGAAAAGCGCCACGGGATCGCTTTAGCATGCTACCGTAAAAATTTTTACAAGCCTGATCAAGTTTCCAAATGAGTAATTAATAAGACAATACGGCCGTTTCTTACCGCCTGCGTGAATTCTGGTGGCAGCTCTTCAAACTTGATCTTCTCAGAAGCGGTGACGGTGACGGCGGTGAGTGTGGGCGGTGTGGTGACACGTCGGTTTACGTTGAGCTTCCAGCGAGTGGAATCCTCTTTTTCATCAGGGGCACCACCTACCATATGGAATAATTTCGGGATTTTTTCAATAGCTATGATGAGTCAAGTAGTTAGCGTTTGTTGAAGTTCCTTTAGTATTATTTATTGTGAATATATCTGGCAAATACCATACACAAATCAAAGGCAATTATTATGACCACACGTGTGATTTTTAATTACTTTTTTGACAGTATGTTTGAAGACTTTTTGAGTAGGTTATGAATATATGCTGGATACCGTTACAGTTATATATACGTATAACGTACATAGAGTATTAAGTAGTATACGAGGGTAGAGGATAATTGAGATTTTTTTATATGTACGCAGACGAGCGTATAGGCCACCTGATGGTAAGTGGTCACCAACGCCCATAGACATTGGCATTGTAAGAAATGTTAACCATCGCTTACATCGCCAATGCACCACCAACCTTGGGAACAAAGATGTTATGTCCGTTGAGCCTGTAATTTTACATTCACACACTTCAAACCGGAACACAACAATACCAAGTGTAGTAAAAACAGCAGTTTTGCTGTAGAATATCTGCTGAATGGAAGGTCCCATCCCAGACGAGCTTACACAAAGCTCTACCACCAATAGAGCATAATGATAATGATACCAAACCCATCCTAGTCTAAGAATATAATTTTTCAAAAGCTGATTTAAATCTTTTTGAAACAAATAATGGAAGGAGGGGTATAATAACTTGCCCAATAACTCCCAGAACTCCTCGGGCTCCTCTCCCTCTTGCACTTCCGTGACTTCTTTCTCGTCTCCTATCAGCAGGGATACAAAACTCTTAGCGGCTTCCTGTTCTTTATCGTTTGACTCCTGAAAAGTGATTGATATGAGTTTTAAGGTACAGTAACAGTCTGTGAATGTCCCACTCGCTATGACCTCTCTATTTGAGAAGATTTAGAGCTTGTTCTACGATGCTGCTTCATTGCTGGTTGGGGGATATACATGTGGCAGAATTTCAATGAAATGACACATGCATTTGTTACCGAGTTTAGATATTTCATTGTTTTAATAAAGCGGAAATGTACAATATTTTAATAAATCACAAAACTATATCCTACAAATATTTTAGTATCTCAAGTATTTCCGTTTAGATTAAATTTTTTATTTTTATGATTTTTATTTTGACTCGAAATTAAACTTATAATACTGAGCAAGAAAGGTGTGCTGGCAAATAAATAATTGTAATACAAAATTACTAATCGTCTTTAATTGAAAATTAAGTTTTTTTTTTTACAGCTAATAGTAATAATTCTCGAAGTAAAGGGCAGTAGTGAAAAATAAAGTGTTGTGCAGTTTGTGTGACTAAGCCAATAAGAGAAGGCCGTAACACAGGTTTCCTCGCGATGTTTTCCTTCACCGTCAAGCACGAAATGAATTATAAACACAAATTAAGCACATGAAAATTCAGTGGTGCTTGCCAGGGATCATCGGTTAAGATTCACGCGTTTTAACCACTAGGCCATCTCGGATTAGTAGTAATATAAGTGTAGTATTATAAGCAAATAACAATCAACAATATCGTTAATTAGTTTAAATTCTAACAAAAACCAACTAAAACGACAAAAAGCATTGACAAACAATTTGGACAGGCGCGCTACATCCTAGACCGTGACTATGCTTAAGATCAGGCAAGTCAAGGTCAAGCACTTGCCTATTAGCTGTAAAAAATAATAATAACGTAATTGTATGTTCGAAGCACTCAAAATTCGCGTCAAAAGTAATATTCCTCATCTGTGACGGGCGATGACGGGCTTTTCTTTTTTTTTTATATTCACCGATACATTCGGTCGAAGATTGTTAAGACTATTTGATGAATAAAAAGATAAGTAAATTATATTATTATCTTAATACCATTCGTCAAACAATTGTAAGGTTACCTTCCCAATCCATAAGTAGACTTTGTCAGCAGCCTCCAATATAAATACATCGTCATCTTCCAAGGAACTTGAAATTTCTTCAACTTGGGTCGCTCGCATGTCACCCCCTAATTTCGTACCTTCAACCTGAAATACGAAAGATTATGGAATAACATATAAAGAGGTACACTTAACAATTTGTATAATAAATAACAAAGGTTATGTAGACATATTTATATACTGGGTGTTTGTAGTTACGTAACCATTTAGTAAATAACCAATAAGCAAGTGATATATAATATATTGTTATTTGCAAGCGTTATATAATTTAAACTATTGTTTTTCATCAGATATTCTACCGCAACACAGCAGTACTTGGTATTGTTGTGTTCCGGTTTGAAGGGTGAGTGAGCCAGTGTAATAGTCACAAGGGACATAACACCTTTGTTCCCAAGGTTGGTGGCGTATTGGCGATGTAAGCGATGGTTAACATTTCTAACAATGCCAATGTCTATGAGCGTTGGTGATCACGTACCATCGGATAACAATCAAAGGTAAGTAATTGAAGTAAATTAACAACTCACTTTGAAAAGTCGAACGCCATCATCGTCGAATGATTTCTTGAAGTTTTCACACTTGTACTCATTATCTTTATCACCGCACAGTATCATGAGTTGCCCTGTAAGAATATAATAATAATAATAACATCCTCCAGACCAATTTCGGCCACGGCGGCCAATCTTAAGAGAGATTAGCTAACTACGCAGGAGATATTATAGTGCACAAGTGTGTGCGCAAATACAGGTACACTCTCTATTCCCTAAGTCTCATAATCTGATGGGACGGCAATCCGACACGACCGGAAAGGGTTCCGGCGCAGGACCAACGGCTTTACGTGCTTTCCGAGGCACGGGAGTGCACACACTTCCAACTTCCAGACTCCGGGAGAATTTTCTTACAGAATAACCCAATAACTTTTTATTGGCCCGACCTGAGAATTGAACCCAGAACCTCCGAGTCTGCGGCCTTACATCAAGCCACTAGACCAACGAGGCAGTTAAGATTATTTAAATATAGATATATACCTAAACAATTTAATGTTGCAATGGAAGCAAATGAATACATATAATCGTCTCCGTATATGCTTACTACATATATAAATAATACTGTGAATGTCCTACGGCTGGGCTAAGGCGTAGAAGCTTATTTCATGCTGCTCCAATGCGGATTGGTGGAATACATGGCAGAGTTTTAGTGAAATTAGACATATGCAGGTTTAATCACGATGTTTTCCTTCACCGTCAAGCACGATATGAATTATAAATACAAAAAAATAAGTAATACATAAATTACATAACAAACAACATAAGTATTGAATAAACAATACATAATTGTACCTTTGAATATGTTTAGGAAGTGCCTTATTTCCTTTCCTTGTGGTATCTTCACCATTGTCACATTTCCCTCCAACTCCTCTTCGATTTTAGAAATGGCTTCCACACCAGCTAGTTTTGCTTCATCGTCAGCGTCCTTACCCTGAATATTTAAAAAATATGTAACATAACTAAAAGCCTCGGTATGGCATCGAGCTTATAAATACCGCGAGGACTTTATTGTGCCCCGGTTTGGGCTAATGGAAAAGTTTTTGATTGTTGTGATAGTTATTGGAACACCAGTTCCGTACCTCGAAAAGCATGTTAAGTCTTTGTCAAACACCAGAATTAGTTGTAGATTTGCCGTCCTCCGTTTTATGAGAACGAGGGTAAAGATGCGCTTGTTTGCGTACACACTTGTGCACGATAGAGGTTTAGACAAGTCGGTGGGCGTGGTTGGTAGATACATGCCTTTCATGCCGAAGGTTGTGAGTTCGATTCCCATCCAGGACAGACATTTGTGTGTATGAACATATATGTTTGTCCTGAGTTTGTGTGTAATTATCTATATAAGTATGTATTCACAAAAGAAAAAGTAGTATATGTAGTTATCAGTTATCTGGTTTCCATTGTACGAGCACTGCTTAGTTTGGGATCAGATGGCCGTGTGTGAATAATGTCCCAGGATATATGGACACAGTTACTCTCATTTGAAAATGACCGCTATAAACAAAATCAGGTCTAAGGACAAACATGTTCGTGTTACTGTGCTCTCCAAATTTCGCGTTTTTACCTTTAACAGTTAAAATGGGTGATAAGTCTTATCTGCTCAGTTGGTTAGTTTCCCTAGAGAAAATCCACCATGGAAGAAAACGGTCTCCTGACCAACATCAAATTAAAAGCATCAGTGCTCTTCTGTAAGAATTCACTTCATTACTCACACGTAAACCGACATATGGTGATATACTATTTTGATGCGTGTGTCTTTGAAATTTTATGATTATAACGGTCAATATCACATATCACTCTGACATTTCACGACCGTTTTCCGCGAGTTTCGATCTTGTTCTTACATAATAGCCCTATAGATGTGTTTGCCCTATAGGTGTGTGTGTGTAAACTTACGATCCACAGATAGACAACAGTTGCATCTTCGTCGTTCTCATCCTTGTAATCGTATTTCACAGCATACACTTCGCTTTGGTAGAATTTCGGAGCTTCTGCTTGGCTTTCTGTTATATCTTCAGCTTCCTCTGCCGCCCTGGTAGCATTTTTGACTATGAGTTGTTATTTTTTTTTAATTTACACTATATATATGAAAGAATAACTGACTGACTGATGTATCCATGTTCAGCCTAAACTACTGGGGATAACACCATGATAATTTGCATACAGGTTCCTTTTAAACAGCAAATTAACACTAATAAAGATTTTTGAAAATTTAACCTCTTGGGTAACTGATAAAGGAGATGAAAGTTTGTATCAAAATCATTCCTTTTTAAAATAAATATCTTTGGAAATTGGTATTTGGCACTTCTGAATTATGATGAGCGAAGCCGCGGGTAAAAAGCTAGTTACTAATATATCTAATAATAATCCAAAGGGTAAGGATTTTTTTAAATTTAGATTTTCAACTACGACTTTTACATCGCTAAGCCCGTAAACAATAACGCTATTGACATTTAAGTAAATAATAAATCTTCTTCTTCCTGCCCTTATCCCACTACATGGGGTTACACACAATATATGTTTTCCTTCCACCTCTCTCTGTCACTCGTCATCTCAGCACTTACCCCTTTCATTCACATATCCTTTCTTACGCAATCCATCCACACTTTCTTCACACTCCCACGTCCTCTATATCCATCAACATTCATACTCATCACCCTTCTAGTGACATGGTAAATAATAAATATTTAATTTAAATAATATTATATTTCTTAAGTACATACTCTATAGTTGTAGTGTTCGCTCTCATGTTTTTATATATAGGTGTTAGCTGTCCTATGTCCTCTGTAACTATGCTTATGCAAAATTTCATTACGATCTGTTACGTAGTATAGACGTAACAATAAAACAAACTCTCTTTCACATTAAACATAATATTAGTAAGGTAACTAAACTTCAGCTCTCAGTCTCTATGATGGAGAGAGGCCTATGTCCAACAGAGTACGACGAAGGGTTGATGATGATGAACTAAACTTACCTGAAAATAGTAAGAGTTCCAGTACCCTGATCTGGCATGTAACTTCTGGCTGCTGCACTTTTGCCAATGAATTTAGCGACCGCTTCCGTGTCGTCAGCGTCACCAGAAAAGTAACCGCTTTCTGTAATCAATTAATTCAATCGAGTCACCTTCGCCCATTTGTGCTTGGCTTTGTGCGGCTTCGCGCGCGTCGTACTCGAAAATTCAGTTAAACGAGATAAAAAATCCAAAATATGATAATTATAACAAAGAAGAATATTCACTAAATAGACTACCTTACGTATTTATAATATTAGTACGTTTTTTTATAGAATAGGACGGCGGACGAGCATATGGGCCACCTGATAGTAAGTGGTCACCAACGCCCATAGACATTGGCATTGTAAGAAATGTTAACCATCGCTTACATCGCCAATGCTCCACCAACCTTGGGAACTAAGATGTTATGTCCCTTGTGCCTGTAATTACACTGGCTCAGTCACCCTTCAAACTGGAACGCAACAATACCAAGTTTTGCGGTAGAATATTTGATGAGTAAGTTCTGGTAATTAAAGAATTTATACTGAATTATTATAATGCCTCATGTACTATATTCGGTGTAGAATTTACAACGATATATTTGGCATGACTTACAAGACGTACAAGTGGATTAAGATGAAATTTAAATTTTGACATTGGTAAAGCAAGAGAAAATAATAGAAAAAAAATTACAACTCTGCTTATCTAATTAAACTATAAATAAGGATAAAATTTAAAAATAATAATAATGCAAAAGTGATATGATTTGTATACTGTAGTAGGTTTCTAAACTATGTATCGACTTGGAAGTCTCCGAATTAGGTCTCGACAGAGTTTGAACGCGTATTACGTATTGCTAAGTCGCTACGCGGATGCTATACTAATATGTTATAATAATAATAATGTCACGGCGGCCAATCTCAAGAGAGATTAGCCAACACAGGGGATATTATATAGTACAAGTATGTGCGCAAACACAGATGAACTCTCTATTCCCTAACTCTCATAATCCGATGGGACGGCAATCCGACACGACCGGAAAGAGTTCAAGCGCAGGACCAGTCTTTACGTGCTCTCCGAGGTACGGGAGTGTACACACTAATAAGTAATACTCATACAAGAATAACAAGACCTGAATACGCGATCATTACTAATGCTCTACAAGTCTATCGTAGCTTGCTAATATATTATATTCATTTTAAAATTACTTCAGTCTTTTGTCTCAATAATATTTACTCGGCGATGCCGTAAAATAATCTACTTATATAATAGAATTCGATAAAATTCGTATATTATTATAATTTACATATTACACGGCGCTTGTTATGTCAATAACGCGCCACAAAAATTCCTGATGAAAAGTGGTCACCAAGCCACATAGACACTAAATGTAAAAAGCCGCGACCCTTTACTATTTAAAGAGAGCACAACGTTAGCGCGATCTAACTACGTACAACGCCATCTAGCGAGTGTGATAATTGAATAAAATTACATGTTTTAAGTCGCCAACTTATTCATCAACACCCAGGGCATACCGTCCGACCTACTGGTATTTTGAAGACTTTGAATACTCACAGAAACTTACAAATCTATTGGACTTGACATGACATGACTCATTACTTTGCAATACTTGATTGCACGTCCGGTAAAAATGTAATTTACTTTTTTAATTTATAAACGAACTTATTTGGATTTTAAAAGTATCTTTTAATAAGTGGATAACTATCTGCATCCTATTTTTATTTTCGTTTCAAAATGTTATAAAAAATAATGCGTTTCTTAAATAAATACGTGATTCATACTAGTTTTGTTTTTTTTCAAAATGACACACCTAGACTAGACTACACCTATTTTCAATGAACATTTTTTATTTATACATTGCAGGCGACTTGACAGGGTAATATTACCTATTATCCAAAACCTATACGATTTTCCAATAGTACCAAAAAATTAATAAATAGGAATACTTCTAAATACACGTTCCAAAAACTAGCTGTTCTTGAAATAGGTTTTTTTACATGTACGCCTAGCCTTAGACTCAGTAGTCAGTACGTAATTTACGTATTCCGTCGTAATGTTCATTAGTTAAAATTTTAATTCATTTTTATAAAAAATTGCTGAAAAACTAACTTTATCACATAATTAATTTTATTCGGGCGAAGCAGCGTGTCTAATTTAGTTATAATCATCTACTAAAGTGAAAAATTATAGACTAGATAGTAGGCATGGGCGATACAAATCGTATATAGATACAATATCTATATATTGGTACAAAATCTAATATCTAGATATCGGAGCGCACAGTATCTATATATTCGGATATTCACTGATATCGGTTCTGTATAATCTGTATACTGTATTGTTAATTGCCAAACTAGTATGCCCGAACGCGAATAAGATTGTTGATAAAATATCGATATATCGAACATATAATACGAGTATTTTTAAAATCTATCATTGAAAAATATTGGTTCACATAATTAAACATTAATTACTAAGAACTTTTACTAAGAACAGAACATTTATAATTTAATTTGCTTAATAAATATACATGATTAAAAAGTGTTAATTAACCTTTGAGCTGCATTACGATTGTTTTTTTTTAAATAAAGCCGATATATTGATATTTTTTTGTTATATTTAATATCTAACTCCAATATAACGGTTAAAATATCTGATATTTTAACCGTTATATTGGAGTTAGATATCCGATATTTGGAATATCCGATATCTTAAAAAATATCAACAGATAACCTAAACGTGAGTAGTATTTATGATTCTAATATCTAATACCGGAGTTGAGGTATCAATATTGAAATATCAATGTAGATATTAGATTCATAAATACTACTCACGTTTAGGTTATCTGTTGATATATTTTAGAATATTGGATATTGGATATTCGATATCTAGATATTTTAACCGTTAGGATATTATGATATTTTAACTCTTACTGGTATCGGTTGTTTGAGCTTGGGTGTCATTTTAGAAATTGCTATTATTTTTATGATCTATTTTTAGTTTCGTTATTATATGTTTTCGCGGTCGCGTTGTTAGTGTTATAATTTTATTACTCGCTTTTTTTTCTAAATTTTAGGTGTTTTTCGTAACTCATATATTATTTTCTTGTTTAGGTAGATGTATATAATAATTTATGTTGAGTGTAAAATAGTGTACATTTCAAGGAAATGAGGTATTTAGGGCAAGTGTTAATATTACAAAAAGTAATTTTAAAAATTGCTTTTTAGTTAGGTTAATGTTTGTGTTAAATAAAATTAAGAATTATGTTTCGGCCCAATACGAGCGTAATTTGGATATATTTCGATAAGTTTAACTGTAGGCATAAAAGCGAAATGTCGTATTTGTTGCGATATTTATAGCTACAAGGGCTCTTCAGGCATTTTACAGATATTTTTAAAAGTCAAATTAGATCAAAAAAGATACGAGCTATCGCTGAAATAAATGAACTTTTAAATACGCCTGCATTACGCATTTTGTATTCTATATAAGTAATTAATAAATAGAATAACATTGCTATTATGCAGTCAGTCTAAAGCCTGAAAAAAGTATGAAGGAAATCTGATTTAAAAATCGGATCGGATATCTATTAGTAAACAAATATTTACTTATTTAACCATCTCTTTATCAATAATAAAAATAAATCAATACATTATATGCGATAGACAAAAATTTTTTTTTATATTGTATCAGTAAAATTGATATCATGTGGTACTGAATTGGTTTCCGAGTACCATAGACTCTATACAATATCTAGATATTGAAATATATAGATACGATATCCGATATTCAAAACCGATATCTAGATACGATACGATATCGCTTCCAAGCGATGTTACCCATGCCTACTAGATAGCATTATACCAATATTATCATTCCGCCTTTACACGGCGCTTGTTATAATTAACGCGCCACAAAAATTTCTGATGATAAGTGGTCACCAAGCCACATAGACATCTAATGGAATAAGCTGCGACGTTTTACTATTTCAAGAGAGCACAACGTTAGCGCGATCTAACTACGTACAGCGCCATCTAGTTACTAAGTGAATAAAATTACATATTGTAAGGCACTAACATATTCATCAACGCCCAAAGCATCGTTCGACCAACAAAAATTGTATTTTTCTTTAATATAGACGATGATATTAACTGAAGTTTTTTTAAATATATAAATATAATATAGTTTTTCACAAATGCACAACGTTAGAGCTTTTTTAAGCTTACAGCGCCATCTAGTTATTGACGAATGTATTAGTTAAACACAAACCGCTTAAATGGACTAGACAGTGGCACGGATGGCATGGTATTTTTTATTAAATATCCTACGGACGTGATATAACCGAAACGGCGGTGAATAGTTACTTTTATATAGTTATTTACTTTTTGTTTAATAGAGTGCGTCGTGTACCTTAAAGTAAAAATCTATAATAAAATCAAGGCAAAAATATGAACTTTTGAAGACTATTAAAGAATTAAATGCAGATTTGAACAATACAAAACACCAAACATGTATGGCAGAATATAACTCTATTCCAGAAAATCTGCACACCGCGATTCAGAAGTTGATGTATTTCGCACACCGCCATCTATGGACTAATAGCCGCAACATATATTATAACGACAAAAATACGTACGTGAACTTAATTTTTTTTAACTTTTGATAAACTGAACCGATTTTGATGAAATAAGGTCTAAACTACATGAACTTGAAACAATAAGAGACCTTGGCGTGACCTTTGATAAGAAACTAACGTTTATATACCACATTGATAAGGTGAGCACAAGAGCTTCTAAGATGTTGTGTTGAGAAATGCCAAACTATTTAAAAACGTCAAAACTAAATTGTTTCTCTACAACAGCTTGGTCCGCATTATTTTAGAGTATGCATCTACAGTCTGGCGACCCCACTATGCCACACATATTCTAAGATTAGAGAGAATACAAAAAATGTTCTTATGGCATTTAGCTTTTAGTGAGGGTATAATAAAAAAAACAAACTTCCTACACAGACCGCCTAACACATTACAAAATGACTTCATTGAATAAACGCAGAGATCTGTTAGATCTGCTGTTTTTATATAAAGTTATCAACAATATAATAGACTGTCCGGAATTGCTCATTAAAATCCAACTCAGAGTTCCTGCAAGATATCCTCGATCTCCGATAACACCCCTCTGCCCACCCTTGCGAAGAACTGTTTTTGGTGCAACTTCACCAATTCCAAGGCTGTGTAAACTCCTAAACCAGGTGTGCTCTTTTGTCGACATTCACGCGGATTCAATTCGAAACTTTAGGAAGTACGTAGACAGGTTTTTGAGTGATACTTATGAGTAATACTTATTGGATATTTTTATAGAATTGTTTATTATTTGTATTTTTATATTATGTTTCTTCCTTTTTTTCTTTTGCTTTTGTATTTATGAACTGGTTTTCATTTTTCATTCGCACGTTGTGTTTACTTTTAATTAATCTCTACACTTAGTTATTAAGTTTGTATTAATTGTTTCTTTAAATGTATCAGTGTAAGTGATTGTAAGTAAACCTAATAAATAAAATAAAATAAAAATAAACGAAAATACTTTTATTAATGAAGTTATTTAAATTTGTAATTTTTAGTCGTTTTAAAGATTACCTCGACAAACTATAGTGAGACAAAAAAAATGATTGTTTTGGTTTCGGTAACTCAAATATTAACTTTAAAAGAGGCAATAATTTTAAAATCATAGATAGACATATGTATATATATATATAAGAAATTTCAATCATAACTTACATGAAACAGATGTCAAAATGAACAAAGAAAACAAAATCCCGCCAAGTTTCATTCTTCTTCGAACTCTACTATCATAAAATATTATATAAAGCCTATTTCAATAGCAGAAGGATTACAGAACAAACAAGACATATTCCATGCGATTTTCTTATAGCTCATCTATATTAAATACTAGACTTGATTAATATATTGTTCAAGATCAAATGACATTATGCTTAATATTATTTAATTTATCTTCTCGTCAATAGATGGCGTTATATGTATTTTACATCGCGCTATAACAATGTTTTTTGAAAGTACTAAATAAGTTTTTGTAAATTTACAATGAGAGAGACCAATTACACTATCTAACCAGCAGTACATACTCGGTGGTTTTATTTTGAAGTCTCACAGTACCAATACTACCGGGTTACCTCAACAAATAATTATTATTTATATAAACTTTAATGTACTTCCAAAACTCCGTACACAAGGTCGTTGATATTCAAAACGTAACTTTTTCACGAATCCATAATCAAAACCATAGACTAGGCTACTTATATATTAATTTAAGATCTTAACTGTTTATGTATCTTTAGCCCTTCTATTTAGGTAGGTATTAGGTATACATTAAATGTAAACAAAGTTTTTTAATGTAAATACATACCGATATCTGAAGCAATAGACCTGACGGAACCACTGGAAGGCATGACCGAGTCCCAATTGTGGAAGTATTGCTTGAAAGTACTACTTTCAGCGCCCTCTATAACTCTTGTCACGTGCATCTGAAATTGTCACGAAAAAATATAATCTTCTCTAATGGAGGATGCCAGGATCTTTATAAACACTGGTGCCTTCAATAGCGAAGTATAATATAATTGCCGTGTTAAATAAAGCATAACTCTGAACGGGCTAAGATTTTCTTATTTATATGTATAACTATATAATATAACATAATTCTACCCCAAAACAGCAGTACTTGGTATTGTTGTGTTCTGGTTTCACTCACCGAGTGAGCCAGTGTAATTACAGGCACAAGGGCATAACATCTTAGTTCCCAATGGATGGTTAACATTTCTTACAATGCCAATGTCTATGGGCGTTGGTGACCACTTACGGTCAGGTGGACCCTTTTGCTCGTCCGCCTAACTTTACTATAAAATATATTTATTGAAAATAGATCTTTACACCTTCTCACCGCTTAATTTATCTCATGACTTCCAGCCAAAGGTTGTCTGGAAGAGATCGCTCTTTTAGCGATAAGACCGCCTTTTGTACATAAATATTTTTTGTGTCTACAACTGTATGTTTCTGTAACTCATTTGGTGTACAATAATCATATTCTTTTCTATTCTAAGATAAAAAACTTGGAGCCATAGTAACTTTTGTTCAGCTCAAAAATACATATTCAACGATGGTTTATAGCTATTGGAGGGTGGGATCAAAATTGGCGTCGTTCTTTACATTACAGTAACAGCCTGTGAATACCCCACTGCTGGGCTAAGGTCTCCTCTCCTTTTTGAAGTAAAGGTTTGGAGCTTATTCCACCACGCTGCTCCAATGCCGGTTAGAGAATACACATGTGGCAGAATTTCAGTGAAATTAGACACATGCAGGTTTCCACACGATGTTTTCTTTCAACGTCAAGCGCGAGATGAATTATAAACACAAATTAAGCACATGAAAATCAGTGGTGCTTGCCCGGGTTTGAACCCACTAACCACTGGGCCATTTCATACATTATATAAGGTAAATATTCTTACCCAAGCAGGATATTCTTTAGCTTCTAAAAACTTCTGTACAATGTCGTTATAATTCTTCTTAACATCTTCTTCCACGTCATTACCAAGCCATATGTAGACACCTGAGCACGGGGTATCCAAAATAAACACATCCTGAAAGTAAAATTTATCTAATTTATTATTAGGAATATCTTTCTTAATATATATAAATCTTCTGTATGTGTGTTAGTCACCTAACTCCTCCTAAGGCACAGGACCGATTTGGATGAAATTTTGTAAGAAATATTAACCTTGCACCGCCTATGCGCTAACATCCTTGAAAACGAAGATGTTATAAACCCTTGTGCCGGTAGTGACACTGGCTCGCTTACCCTTCAAACCGTAACGCAACAATAATATCGCTGTTTAGCGGTAGAATGTCCGATGAGTGGTTCGTACTTACCCAGACGAGCTCGCACAAAGCCCTACTACCTATATAGAGTCTTGTCAAGAAATATCTGTTGTTGTTTGGAAGTTATGTAATCTGTATTATACTATTTTATAATAATATCTGTAATATACTGGTGGTATCTACTGAATCTGTATTATACTATTTCATAATAATATCTGTAATATACTGGTGGTAGGGCTTTGTGCTTGTCTGGGTAGGTACCACTCACTCATCAGATACTCTACCGCAAAACAGCAGTACTTGGTGTTGTTGTGTTCCGGTTTGAAGGGTGAGTGAGCCAATGTAATTACAGGCACAAGGGACATAAAATCTTACGTCCCAAGGTTGGTGGCGCATTGGCGATGTAAGCGATGGCTAATATTTCTTACAGTGCCAATGTCTAAGGGCGTTTGGTGACCACTTACCATCAGGTGGCCTGTATGCTCTTCCGCCTTCCTATTCTATAAAAAAAAAACGCGCTGCTATATAATTATATTATTTCTATTTGCCTTTTGGCTTGTTTATTCGTATTTAGTATATTATTGTTTTTTATTTTTTTTTAAATTAATTAATAATTCATTACTACAAGAAGTTTTTTTTTGTCTTATTTCTTTATTATTTTCAACTTGTTATGTTTTTAATTTGAATTCAATTATTTATAATATTACCTGTTAGTTATGTAAGATGGATAGTGGTACCTAGCTATTGTACAAGGCCTTATGTAGACAAAGTGTCAATTTCTATTATGAGAATATATGTAATTTAATCGAAATTAAGATTTTGGTTTACCTCAGAGCCAAGTTGCTTCTGTTTGAATGGCTTGCTTAATTCTTCGAGTTCCAGTTCATCACCCACAGTCACTTTGTAGAAGTAGACGGTTGACGCACTAGTGCGTGTGAAGGTCTGCGAAATAAAGAACGCAAACGTAAATTATCAGACATAATTATCGTTAATATAATAATTATAATATTTAATTTATACACACATGGAGTGATTTCTTACATAATATACTATTTCAAATAAAAATTCTAAGCTAATACACATTTTCGAAACGGTTCTAAATATTTGACAATCATTATCAGCTATCAATAGTATTTTAATTTTACTCTTCGTTAATAGATGGCGCAAGTAATTAAGGCTTGTCCTATTTTATAATAGATAATCTCATCAAAAACATAAATGTGAAATGAGAGCCAAGTTAAATATATCATAATATTAAACTTGCCCCTTAATTCGCATTTATGCTTTTGATGGGATATCATTACTTTTTGTACAGAAGTTATCTAGTATATTCTTAGTTATAAGTAATAAAACTGATGTTTGGATTAAAAAAAAATAAGGGTGATATCTCACTCGTTATATATTCACGTGAAGGTTTTAAAATCCACATAAAGACCGGCTGTCATCAATTTTGATTGCTGATACATTACAGGCACTATAAGTGTTTTTACTGGTGGTAGAGCTTTGTGCAAGCTCGTCTGGGTAGGTACCACCCACTCATCAGATATTCTACCGCAAAATAGCAGTACTTGATATTGTTGTGTTCCGGTTTGGAGGGTGAGTGAGCCAGTGTAATTACAGGCACAAGGGACATAACAACTTAGTTCCCAAGGTTGGTGGCGCATTGGCGATGTAAGCGATGGGTAACATTTCTTGCAGAGCCAATGTCTAAGAGCGTTTGGTGACCACTTACCATCAGGTGGCCCATATGCTCGTCCGCCTTCCTATTCTATAAATAACAGAATCAATTTATTGAAAAATTATAATAAAATGACAAAAAATTACTAGTTTCTTAATTTATTCCTTTGTATTCTCACCCAATTATCTATCTGGATGCCAAATTTGAACTTTCTAGGTCACCTGGAACTCGGTTAGAGTTTTGATCTGTAGGTCAGTCAGTGATAAAAATGGCGATTTTAGGAAGTTAATATCTAAATAACCGTTTGAAAAGTGTTTATGAAATTTGGAGCAGATATGTATCTCGCAAGTCTCAACGTATAAACCAAATTTGACATGTTTATGTGAGTTTTTGAGTTATGAGGTATTAAAAGTGGCTCCAAATGTTCGTGTAATATTACACACGGTGCTGTTCGCCAGTTCTGTTATCTTGAACTTAAGACGATAGGATAACTGTCGCAAACGCTCCCTTCGAAGGGAAGACACTATATTAAATACAATACCCCGTTTCCACCGGCGGAAACGAGGTCGACTAGTAACGTCATGAAATCGGTCTTGATATTGTATGGTGCTTCGTGCAGCACCGAGGTGCGATCTCGTAGGAGACACCCTTAGGATGGACGTCACTAGGAGCCCCGAGTGTGGTATCTATCTAGATATACACATGTTTAGTGCCATCATAATATAAAACCCACACCAGTAACGATAATAAAGTAGTCTTATATCAACATTCGAGCGTTTCATTTCCCTCGTCCTTATATGGCGACCCTGCCAGCGCAGTATGCGCATCGGTAACGCGAGTTGCTTTAATTTAAATTACCGACACGTGTAAATTCAAACTCGCCAAAGTTCAAAGTTAATAATGGTCACTGTAGTTTAAAATATGTGTAATTCGAAAGTAGAAAAGGAGGACATTTTTATAAACCAAAATTCTGTAGCTGCCGAAAATAATGCATATATAAAAGAATTGAAATTCCATGCGTCCACCACAAACATTCTTTTACTTATAATATTACTGTTGATGAGTCTGTTTATCATCTACGCTGTATGGAGAGTATACCGAAAAATGCATCATCGCTGGGTCCAGCAGGGTATACATCAATATGTACTTCGTGGATCGTTCAGACGTCAACGGGCTACCCTACACGGTTCTCCAGCTGTTGCTGAACAAGAAACATAAATTGAAGTGATTTTGGATTGGAGCCGCGTCTAAAAATTGTTAATATTCAAGAAAGAAAAATTTGTGATTCGTCCAAACAGTGCGCGAGTAACGTGACTCCAGAATGCAGAACATGCCTATATAAGGGATGCAACGCAGAGACGGACTTTGATAGTTTTATATAATTATAATAATACATATTATGTAGCGATATATTTGTAGTAACTAGATAATTAGTGTTAAAGTATTCATATTATTTTTGTATAACTTCAAAATACGTAATTAGTAATAATGAATTTTAGTAATATGTATAATTTTTATATTTTGATATGGCAGATGATTTAAAAATATTGTGCCAAGAGTTAAAATTGATTAAAGAATACTTAACGAAAATTGGTCCTGAGCGTAGAAAGGGTAACATTTACATTGTTAAGTTAAGCGAAGCAAATAGTTTGTATAGCCAATATTTAACATTAAATTCTTATTTGCAAAAAGAAGTAAATTGTGGTAATATTAGTGCTAGCGATAGTGAGTTGATTGTCGATTATTCACAGCAATTTCTTTCATTGTATAAAGATATTGTTAGATACTCTTCAACGCCATCCGATTCGAAAGAATTTATTAGTAATTCAGGTCAGACTATAGAAACTATAAACATGGAAAAATTTGATTTAAAAGTTGCTCTGAGTTTGTTACCGGTTATGAATGACGACGTATCTGTAACTAAACAGTTAATAGATTCCGTTGAATATTATGAAACCACCCTTACTGCCGATTCTAAGCCCCAATTAATAAATTTTGTATTAAAAAATCGTTTATCGCAATCAGCAAAACTTAAATTACATCAAAGCTATTCTAGTATTTCAGACTTAATTCATGATATGAAAAAAGAGCTTTTGCCGAAAAAATCTGCTACGGCCATCCAAACACGGTTGCTGAATTTTAAGCAGAATGAGTTGACCATCGAAGAATACGGTAAGCAAATCACTGAAATGTTTGTTGACTTAACTATTTCACAGGCAGATAACGACCCAGAGGCTTATAAGGTGCTTAAGCCCTTAAATGAAAAGCAAGCAATCAAACGATTTGCTGTTGGACTGCGAAATCGTAGAACCGGGACTATAATTACAGCGCGTAACTTTACATCTTTAAAAGACGCTATTCAATCTGCATTAGATGAGGAGTTGCCATCCACTTCTAATTCCAATTTGATGACCATAAATAAAAAAGTTTCCTGTTTTCGAAATTCCAGGGGACGTTATAATTACCGAGGTGATCAATATCGAGGGTACCGTGCCCACCCGCAGCACGGCGGTGGTATGAGCAGAGGCCAACAGCCAACGTGGCGTGCCACTCAGCGAGGTAGATCATGGCGTGGCACTCAGCGAGGTAGATCATGGCGTGGTAATTCCCGCCCGTACCAGAATAGAGGTATGAAAAATGGAAACAATAGCTTAAGCGTTGGGCAAAATCAAGGTTATGCAAACATCATCGATCGAAATAATTCACAGTCCCAACCCACCCCATCTGTTGATAATAATAATCAGTTTTTTCGTGAGTAAAGGTCATATATTTTCATGTAATAATCATTCGCGTTTAGTTCAATTTACTTTTAACAATTGTTTTACTTCACATTGTTTAATTGACACCGGCGCATCAATTTCCGCGCTAGAATCGAAACTTGTTTATACTTATAACATTCCATTCCATAAGGAGAAATTTGAGTTTAGCGGAATTGGAGGTAGTGTTGAAGCAATCGGATATGTCTTTCTTAATTTGGAAGTGCCCCAAGGATCTATTAAACATAAATTCTTTGTATTTGATACTCTACCTACTATAGTTCCTGCTATAATTGGCGATGACTTTTGCAAAAAGTATGCGGCGATAATTGATTATGAAAACAATTATTTTTCATTGATTAATTCAAATAATGATCGAATTTATTTACCTACTTTTAGTAATATTAATAATGAGGTTTTGTATATTCCGTCGCGATCGGAATCTATACATTTTATAAATACTGATATGAAAGATGATTGTGTGGTATGTTCGAAAGAGTTATCGGAAGGTGTTTACTTAGCCAGTATGTTAGTAAGTCCAATTAGAGGGAAAATACCGATTCGAATAATAAATACAACCGACAGAGATTTTTGTTTGGGTGACGTAAGCCCTAACATTTATAGTGCGAGTGAGTATAATATATGTATGTTTGGAAAATCGAACAAGAATTCGGAACGCGTAAAAGAATTATTTTCTATTTTAAAATTACACGAATATCTAAAGGGAAAAGAACAGGTATCAATCGAAAACATATGTGCGAAATACTGTGATATCTTTTATTTACCCGGAGACAACTTGACTGTGACTGATATCTATAAACATACAATTACATTAAAACCCAATGTAGATCCAGTCTATGTAAAACCATACAGATTACCCCATTCTCAAAAAGTAGAAATAAAAAGGCAATTAGATAAAATGTTAAATCAAGGAATTATTGAACCTTGTAAGAGTGAATGGTCAAGTCCCATTCTACTAGTACCTAAAAAATCGGAAAGTAACGATAAAAATGGAGATTAGTAATCGATTATCGTAAATTAAATAATTCCATAGTTGATGATAAGTTTCCTTTGCCGAATATTACAGAAATACTCGACTCTCTTTCAGGTTGTATATATTATACACATTTAGACTTAAATCAAGGTTTCTATAATGTAGAATTAGATCCAAATAGCCGTAGGTATACAGCATTCTGTTCTGGTCAATACCAGATGACCAGAATGCCAATGGGTCTTAAAACCAGTCCCAGCTCTTTCACTAGAATGATGAATATGGCTATGGCAGGCTTAACATTTGAAAAATGTTTTATTTACCTTGATGACATCATAATTTTTGGTAGAAATTTAGCAGATCACAATAAAAATTTAACGGAAGTATTTGAACGATTAAAACAAGTTAATTTAAAGCTAAACCCCGATAAGTGTACATTTTTAAAAAAGGAATTACTGTATTTGGGTCATGTTGTATCTGGAGATGGTGTTTTACCGGATCCTGAAAAAATCAAAGTCTTACAAAATTACCCTATTCCTACGAATACAGACGAGGTAAAACGCTTTGTAGCATTCGCGAACTTTTATCGTAAATTTATTCCAAATTTTGCAGAGAAAGCTTTTTATTTAAATAAATTATGCCGTAAAAATGTACAATTTCATTGGAGTGACGAGTGTCAACATTCATTTAATTCATTAAAACAAGATATGATGTCACCTCCGTTACTGCAATACCCAGATTTTTCTGAAAGTAACCAATTTGTAGTTCAAACGGATGCATCAGGTTACGCTATAGGAGCCGTACTGTCGAACTTTAAATAGAGCGGAGAAAAACTACCCAACAATCGAAAAAGAATTATTAGCGATTGTATGGGCTGTTAAACACTTCCGGCCTTATTTATACGGACGTTCTTTCAAAATTTATACGGACCACAAACCTCTCATTTATCTTTTTAACATGAAAGATCCTTCGAGTAGGTTATTGAAATTTAGACTTGCGCTCGAAGAATACGATTATATAGTAGAGTATGTAAGAGGAAGTGAAAATTCCGCCGCAGATGCTTTATCTAGAATACGTATTACATCAAAAGACTTAAAAGATATGAGTGAGTGTAGTTTGAATGTGTTGACTAGAGCTCAGAAGAAAAGGATGGAAGAGGAACATAGTATGTCAGGGATGAACAATGATTCTTTGTGTGATAGTGTGAATACTGACGATTGGCTTGATCACCCAAGAGTCGTAGAGGTACACAACAAACCGAAGATATCGATAGAATTAAGATTTATCAACAAAAGTAATTTACAAAAATTACGAAAGGACAATGAAATCGCATGCGAATCTAGAACTTTTATATATGTTTTAAAGAAAATGACAATTTATATAAATCCAGCTATTCGATCACAATTATCGCGAGGCGAATTTGTGAGGGAGCTGTCTGATTTTTGTAAAAAAATAAATATTAACGAAGTATACTGCATGAAATGTAAAGAAAAAAATAAATTTATAGAGCAAGTAATAAATGAAATTAAAAGTATTGAAAATTGGCCCGGTCCAAGAATTATTGTGTTAAATGAAATTGAAAGAATTGACAACAAAGACGACCAAAGAGTAATATTAAATGATTTTCATCTCCTCCCCACTAGTGGCCATGCGGGTATTAAGAGGATGTTGAATAACATTAAAAAATATTACTTTTGGCCAGGTATCGAACGAGATATAACAGCATTTGTGAGACGCTGTGACAAATGCCAGAAACAAAAGTATTCTATACCCGTTAGGGAGCCTATGACTGTAACTTCTACAGCTCAAACTCCCTTCGAAAAAATTTTCTTAGATATTGTAGGACCTTTAGATAGAGATAGTAATAATTATTCATATATATTAACACTCCAATGTGAGTTATCTAAATACGTAGAAGCATATCCGTTAGTTTCTAAGAGTTCAGTTGAAGTTGCACAGGCATTCGTAAATAACTTCATTCTTCGACATGGAATACCCAAGGAAATAGCCACAGATCGAGGTACCGAGTTTATGTCCACAGTATTGAAAGAGGTATGTAGTTTATTAAAAATTAAAAAATTAAATTCCACAGCATACCATCATGAGAGCATCGGCGCTTTAGAAAATTCCCATAAGAGTTTAGGAGCATTTTTACGCATACAGACTGACAACCACTCCGAGTCTTGGAGTTCCTGGCTACCCTTTTGGTGTTTCTCGTATAATACTTCCGTTCACCGTGAAACAAAATATACCCCATTCGAGTTAGTTTATGGCAAAAAAATGTACTTTACCTAGTAACTTAACAAAAACCGTAGAACCCCTCTATAATTACGATGATTATCCATTAGAATTAAAATATCGCCTACAAACCTCACAAAAAGAAGCAAGAGAAAATCTTATAAATAGTAAAATTGTTCGAAAATCAAAATATGATACTAAAATGAACCCTATAACTTTTAAAATCAATGATTTGATATTAGTTAAAGAAGAAACAGGCAACAAACTCAGCGCAATTTATTCCGGTCCATATTTAGTTATTAAAGATTGTTCACCAAATGTTGAAATATTGAAAGATGGAAAAAATTATGTGATTCACAAAAATCGAACGAAATTGTATTACCCTTAAAATATACGTAAAAAATTATAATATGTTATGTATACACATTGTAGTTAATTTTTTTTTTGTAATTATAATAATAGTCTTAAGTTTTTTTATGATTTCTTTAATGTTGTACCTATGTCAATAATATGATGATTTAAACACTGTTTTAACATAAAAAAAAGAAATATATGCATTTCTTTTTTTTTTCTTTGAGAGGGAAGGTGTGGTATCTATCTAGATATACACATGTTTAGTGCCATCATAATATAAAACCCACACCAGTAACGATAATAAAGTAGTCTTATATCAACATTCGAGCGTTTCATTTCCCTCGTCCTTATACGAGACTTTTAAGGTGAAGTCTAGTACTCGCCTCAACGCCCGGTGACGCTGTTAAGGCCAGTAGGCCCAACAGCATACATTCACATAAAAAATATAGGCCAATAAAGCAAAGCTATCTGACCAGCTGTACATCGAAACGGTAGTAGATATTTGGCAATAATTATTATTATCAGTTAACAATATTATTTAGATTCCACTATTCGTTAATACCCGGGCAAGCACCACTGAATTTTCATGTGCTTAATTTGGGATAATAATTCATCTCGTGCTTTACGGTGAAGGAAAACATCGTGAGGAAATCCGCATATGACTAATTTCACTGAAATTCTGCCACATGTGTATTCTATCAACCCGCATTGGAGCAGCGTGGTGGAATAAGCTCCAAACCTTCTCCTCAAAAAGGGAGAGGAGGCCTTTAGCCCAGCAGTGGGACATTCACAGGCTGTTACGGATTCGTTAATAGATGGTGCTAATTGTAGTTTACATCGCGCTATAACATAAGGCTTGGCCTGTCTTAAGTTATAAAATGAAAGAATAACAGTGCTATCAGACCAGCAGTACACAATGCATATTCGGTGGTCAAATTCTAAAGCAGTTCACTACTATCAGGTAACCCCAAACTATCTACAAACTACAAACTTTAAAGGTTATAAGGTTACCTGAGTATCATCGTCATCGATCAGGTCGTCCTTGGAACCGGAGCCGAGAGCCTCGAAGAACTGAGCGTAGTCATCATCGGACGAGAATTCGTCTGAAATATTTGATAGATTAAAATTATTAAATATCACGTGGTCAAAATTAAACAATATTTTCGGCTATATGCTTTTTAAGCCGAGATGGCCCAGTGGTGAGAGCGCGTGAATCTTAACCGATGATCGTTATCGGTTCAAACCCGGACTACTGAATTTTCATGTGTTTATTTTGTGATTGTAATTCATCTCGTCCTTTACGGTGAAGGAAAACATCGTGAGGAAACCTGCATGTGTCTAATTTAATTGAAATTCTGCCACATGTGTATTCTACCAACCCGCATTGGAGCAGCATGTTGGAATAAGCTTTAGGAGAGGCCTTAGCCCAGCAGTGGAACGTTAACAGGCTGTTACTGTATAGATTATTAAATTACCAATAATTTCAATAGTCGCCCTTCCATTGTGGTAATCGTCACGCAATTTGTTGGCAACACTGATGATTTTCCTCTTTTGCGTTGCCTTGGCGCCTTCTGGAACCAGCACGAAGATGTCGTGGTCAACTTCTAGGATGAAACAGTGGTCTCTGGTCAATGAAGACGCTTCAGGGGGAACCTGGAATATGGATTTTTTTACTTAGAGTAATTTATTAGAAGTTCGTATCTTGTATCGTCAATAGTAATGGCCTAGTGGTTAGAACGCGTGAATGCGATGAATGAAAACCGATGATTGTAGGTTCAAACCCGGGCACGCATCACTGAATTTTCATGTGCTTAATTTGTGTTTATAATTCATCTCGTGCTTGACGGTGAAGGAAAACATAGTGAGGAAACCTGCATGTTTCTAATTTCACTGAAATTCTGTCACATGTGTATTCCACCAACCCGTATTGGAACAGCGTGAAGGAATTAGCTCCTAAAACCTTCTCCTCAAAAAAGGAGAGGAGGCCTTAACTTAGCATTAGAACATTCACAGGCGGTTACTTACTTGTAAATCTTCTATTAAAAGTTCTCTTTTATTAAAAGCGTGGGAAAAGCGCGCAAAGCAATACCAATTACGTTATGAAACCGCTTATCTTTTTATCAAATCGGATACAATATAAAAATATGTAATTATTAAATATATAATTGAAGTACATAAATTAGTATTTCTAACAATAGCGCAATGGTTTAGAGTCTGCCTAATGATGTAAAAACTGAGATCAGCTCACAGCTTGCGATCCCTTTGAGTCTTTTGAAGGATATTTCTATTTTTACTTTACTTTTTAGTCGTGGTAGGGCTTTTTGCAAGCTAGGTTCGTACCATCCAATCATCAGATAGCACCAAACAGCAATATTTAGTGCCAGTACAAGGAAAATAACATCAGTTCCCAAGGTTGATGTATTGGCGATGTACCTCATCAGGTGGCCCATTTGATAGACCACGTAATAATTTAAAAAAAAAGTGAAATACCTCTTCAATTCTCATGTTATCACACCCAGATAACTTAAGCAGTCTTTTTTCAACGCCAGCATTCGTTTCGACTTCCTTAAATCCTGATTCGTTGCCTCCTTCCAAATATCTTATAGCTGTGAAAGAACAGATTAAACTTTGACTGAATCCGAATAGAAGTTTCAAGAGAAATGTCGAATTGCGCGCATAGGGGGTAACTCGTATGAACATGACGTTCTCTTAAATCCCTCGTGTGCGCTTAACACGTATTAACTAATATTATAAATGCAATGGTAACTCCGTCTGTGTGTCACACTTTCACGGCTAAGCTACTGAACTGATTTTGATGAAATTTTGTATGAAGTAAGCTTGCACTCTGAGGAGGGACATAGGTTTTTTGTTATCATTATTATTATTTATTTTATATTTAATCAAACTAAATGTTTAGTTTGATTTTTTTTAATTATATTGAAAATCCAAATTTAAAAAATATATCGTCGTGTTAAAGCATTGAATTAAATCAAAGTTACCACTGGTTCGGAATGTAGATTCTATCGTGAAGAACCGGTAGTCAAGTAAGGTATCCGGTTCGTCATTGGAATTACAGCGTCAAACAAATACAATAAAAAAATCCTGAAGGGATTGATAAAATAGTAAGTTCACCAAGAAGCCAAGGTACTCACCAGGTAAAAAATACCCCAAGAATTGACTGGTCTCGTGTCCTTGGACTTCTCTATGGTGAACAGCTTTACCCCCAAGTTGGTCATCGAGGGTTACGGTCAAGATAGCGGCCGCCCCCATCTTATCCTGTGTTGCCTTGTTACCAAGCCAGAAGTGTACATCATGGGAGAGGGTTGAGTTTTCAGCGCCTGATGTCTGTGGGCATTTTATGATTATGACAGCTTACTAATTTCAATGTGCTACGAGTGTTAGGATTTCTTTCAATTCGTGACGTAATCAAACTATTGTATAATGGCGTATATTACTACTCGGTAGCGATAGATGGCGTTGATTGAATCTGTCACATTCCTGAATCGCACTGTCTAGATTCGCTACTGTTGGAATATAGTGTGGAAGTGCTTATATTAAAGTGTCCTGCATGTAAACCTCCTTCAAAGGGTACCATGCAAACGCTCCCTTCGTAGGAAAAACTCTACACACCACACATTCACCATTTCGGTGGCGGAAGTCACCGACTAGTAACGAGGATGTAACGAAACCGTTCGTGACTTTAAAGTACAGTGCTTAGTGCAGGAGCGCTTCCCAGTCCACCAACTACGTCCTGAGCCGAGTCGCGATCTCGAGGAGACACCCTCAGGATGGACGTCACGCGGAGCCCGAGACGTCTCAAATTTAAAGGAGGAGTCTAGTACTCGCCTCAACGCCCGGAGCGTCAGCTCTAAAAGCCAGTAGGGACAACAGCATACACTCATTCAAAAAAATATCTTAAAATAATCAAATTGTAGTTGTGTAAACAGATGAAATCGCTACCTTAGATTTATTAACCATTTGAACCCCGATATTACTTCGATATATACACTTATCAGAACATCTTTAACGGCGCGTTACTAGTTTCACAAAAACAACGATTGATTACTAATTTACAAAAACGAAAAGTTAATAGGAACCAGGATTAAGATAATTAAATATCATAGAGCTATTTGGATGAAGGACTGTTTGTAACTTAATGTAGCAGAGCTCTTACCAAATCCCATGGAATATGTAAATCGAAATGCTTATCTCGACACCTGCGATTGAAATAGACTATAGATAGGTAGACAAAGATTTGTCATACCTTTAAAACGATGTAAGAGTCCCCATTATAAAATTTTCCATATTGCTGTTCTTCAATCGTCACTGGTTCGAATTTCTGTAATATAAAAAGATAGATATTGTCAAGCAACTTTGCGTAGAACAAATTGATCTTATATATTCAAAAACATTTTCAACCTTGCAGTGTTGTTAATAGAGTGTAATTTACAATATTCAAATATATGTACTTCATGGCAAATGGTATCTCTTACATTTCATAGTCTCCTGGTACTTATGTTTTGGTTAAAACGTGACTCTGTAAGGATGTAGATGCATCATAGGTAATTTTTAAGTCTACAACAATATTTTTTCATTTTAATATTTGTAAAATATTTATTTCGGTAACTGTAAATGTCCCACTGCTGGGCTAAGGCCTCTTCTCCCTTTTTGAGGAGAAGGCTTTGGAGCTTATTCCACCACGCTGCTATAATGCGGATTGGTGGAATTTACATGTGGCAGAATTTCAGTGAAATTAGACACATGCAGGTTTCCTCACGATGTTTTCCTTCGCCGAAAAGCACGAGATGAATTATAATCACAAATTAAGCACATGAAAAACTTCAGTGGTGCTTGCCCGGGTTTGAACCCACGATTAAGATTCACGCGTTCTTACCACTGGGCAGATGGCCCAGGTTTACAAAATATTTATTTATTTACCATCAATCAAAATTGTTTTTTTTTTTACATATATAACAGGTAGGCGGACTAGCATATGGGCCACCTGATGGTAAGTGGTCACCAACGCCCATAGACATTGGAATTATAAGAAATGTTAACCATCGCTTACATCGCCACTGCGCCACCGACCTTGTGAACTAAGATGTTATGTCCCTTGTGCCTGTAACTATACAGACTCGCTCACCCTTCAAACCAAAATAGAATAATACCGAGTACTGCTGTTTTGTGGTAGAATATCTGATGAGTGGGTGGTACCTACCCAGACGAGCTTGCACGAAGCCCTACCACCAAATAACCCGTTAAAAGCTTTTCCATTAAAAATATAATTATAAATTAATTCACATTAATTTCTTAGTAATATGAATCATTACATAAATAAATATTTATCTTTAAATAAATGATAAATATATCTTTTGATGTATAACGATAATAATTAAGATAATGTTTGAAACATAATTACTATTCCGCTTAATATCTCTTTATGATAGCAGTGATTACTTTTGTATCGTTAAAAACATATTTTTTTTATTACATCACTTTTAAAAGAGGACGCTTTATTAGAATAGCAACACCACACAAGGTCATTGACATCTTACGGGTTACCGGTCGGTTGTCAGACGTCAAGTTGTGAAAATATAAGACGGCTGCCTGAGTTTATTGTACAGCCAAATAATGGAAATATAAAATATAATGGTGTATCAGTCAGTAGCGCGTGTGATCGTTTGTCCAGCGACCCCCTTGGTCTCTTGGTCTCAGGACAGCGCCAGCGCCGGACGTGCGCACTGACTGATTTAATAAAATCATTGGACGACAATGGCGGCCATTTAAATGGCAATCCATTTAAATCCGCGACATATATATACTGTAATATTATAAAGAAAAAATAATTTTCTATTTGTATGTTTGTAGTGGACAAACTCAAAATCTACTAAGCCGATTTTAAAATTTCTTTCACCTTTAAAAAGTTACATTATAGGCAAGTCACTTAGACTATATTTTATATAAAAAACAACTAGAGATCCCTACGCAAATTGCAATAATATAACACAAGGTATAATCCATTTATAATAACGGCTATCTTCGCACATGTACAATTTACTAATGGCGAAAATTAGAACACTTCAAACCGGAACACAACAATAACAAGTACTGCTGTTTAGCGGTAGAATATCTGATATCGGTAGTAGGTAACCCAGACGATCTTGCACAAAACCCTATCATCTGTAATCCAGTATACATCATAGACTATTCAAGTTCTCGACCAATGATATCGCAATTCAAAATCAATGTTTATTTACCCCTTCTGTGGTTGGAATAGGCTGTGTATTTATGTCAGAGCGCCACGGTAGCATTCGAAAGCGATCCCGTGGCGCGTGGTTAAGACGGAAAGGGTACGGGGAGGTTTCAGTGGATGGGACGGTGGCTTTCTGCCCCGTGAGTCCCACATAACCGTCCCGGTCAACAAAAACTCCTCGACAAAAAAAAAGGCTGTGTATTTATATGTACATATATTCACGGCATAAGTTTATTATATACAAGAACGTTTCTCTTACATATAGTAGAATTATATATAATGTGTAATTACATAGCGCTCGAACAAAAAAAGTTAAGTTTTGAAGTAGCATGTAACGTAAAAACTTAAAGGTGACATTAACGGCGCGTTACTCGTAACTCAGTAACGATCGGTTATATCGTGATGATGATGGTCCTAAGCGATTTCGGACACGGCAGCCAATCTCAAGAGAGATTAGCCAACTGCGCAGGAGATATTATAGTGCGCAAGTGTGTGTCCGAACACAAGTGCACTCTCTATTCCCCAACTCTCATAATCCGATGGGACGGCAATCCGACACGATCGGAAAGAGTTCAGGCGCAGGACCAACGGCTTTACGTGCTTTAGGAACGGTTTGTCACACTACTGAGGAGCTTCGAAAGACAACTTTAATTACTCCTTACTCTTTTTATATCTAGCTCTGAGACTAACGAGGCAGTCAAATTTATATGACATCAATATTACAACCGGTAAACAAGTAATAAAAACTTTTTGGTATGATGTAATATGTACTTACTTCAATAGTCCAGATTTTTATCCCTGATTCCTGGCCCGCCTCTTCGAACGCTGGATGCTCCATAATTGATGCGATTCAATCAAAATAGACGTGCGTCAAAGAGGATAACCGTGTGTATTATGGTCGATGTATCATAGATTATATTTTGTGTGTTTTGAATACAGGGTGTTTAATATTAATTTTAGTGATAAAGACACTAAATAGTTCAAAACTTTTTTTTGTTTATAAATATTAAGGTAGACTAGCAAATGGTACCACCACTTCCAAATAGACATTGGCATGATAAATAATATTAACCATCCCTCGCAACATACCACCAATCTTGGGAACTAAGATGTTATAACCCTTTTGCCTATTATACATATACACTGGCTCTTAGATCTTTTGAATTTTTTTTCTTACTTTTCCTAGCCTGCAAGTGAAATCTCCAAAAATTCTGCCACATCTACCAACCCGCATTGGAGCAGCGTGGTGGAATAAGGTCCTTCTTTCTGTATTGACAAGAGCACTTGGCCTAGTGCAAGTAAAAGTCCCTAGCACTAATGTTTATTTTAAAGTATTTACATTATAATTATTCTAAATTTACACTGATTTATTTTTCTTTTCTTATATCACTTTTGGTACACCCGATTCGCGAAGGACCTTCAAAGGAACTGGCGGCATATAGGTTCAGAAATTTGTCTTATTGCTAGTTCAGATCGGCGGGCAGAAGCCGGTCTTAACAGTAAATTCGACTAATTGTCATGACCCTTTCACTTTATAATTTACTTCAATCATTTCAATCGATAGTATTATGTCAGCAATTGTATAAAACGATTAGGGATAAAACAGTTCAAAATATCCATTTCAAGAAATACTTTTCCACTGAGAGAACACCAGTGGATATTAATGAAACTTATTCTGATACTAAAAAAAAATTAAAAGATTTCTTAAAGAAACTGTTCCACAATTCTGGTGACCCAAGAGCTGGCGCTTATTTAGCAAAGGCTGAGTCTAGCGGTCCAGAGAGGCAATAGTGCCAGCGTCTTGTCGATGCCACATGACAATCTTTCAGACGCCGTGTTTTTCTTATAAATTTGTAATGCGTACTTTGTTTTAGTTTTAATTATAGAATATATGAATGAACATAAACAAGTATTTATATATTGTCTTCAAAGTTATACCGCCTGTATGTTATATGTTATCTTCACTATCATTTGTTATCATTCGTGAATCATAATGTGTTCGCCAAAATCGATAGATAAGAACTACGAAAATTCGGTCGTTGTAAATAAAAAAAATTGTCTTACTGTATCACTGTATTTTTATACTAGCGATTTATAATTCTGAATTGATAAATATTTTTTCATACAAAAATTCATCTCCTTGTTACTGAATTGGGATTATATTTTTAGAAATCCTCTCTTAGTGCTAACCTACTGTGTTGAAGGCGTGTGCAATTTTTCATGGCCCCGGTATTTTGGGCAGAGCGTTGGTATGTCAGTCAGTTATTCTTTTACATAAAAGCTGGATTTTTTTTATCAACCCCTCTCTTTCTTAATTTTTTTTCACGTTTTATCAATTTGAATTTATAACGATTGTAAAGAAACTAACAATTCAAATTTAAATGTTTATTTAATTGTTAATAATGGAAATTGATATTACATGTACATATACATAAGGGGCATAATTGCATTAAATCCAATGTTGGAAATAGTGGTTCTGCATCCAGAGGTTGGTAGCGTTGTCTGTAATGATAAGGTTTTTAATTATCCAAATTATATACTAATAATTCTTAAACACAATTTAATAAATGTTGTCTCTTTTCCACATGTGCCCACCAATTCGAGTTGGAGCAGCGTAGAATTATGAAGCTCACGTTCGGCCTTCGTCGGACATTGAACTTGGTGGAATGGCAATGCGACTCTGGTATGGTCTGGTCGTGTTCTATTGGTATATTGTCATATATTAGTCACAGTCTGCGGGACGTGGCAGCCGAACGACGTTGCTCTTTGATGTATTCAATATTTATGTCATCCTGATCAATTACGGCCTGGCACTAGATATATTAGCCAGCGCAGGACATATTATAGTGCACAGGTTCGTAAATACAGGTGCACTCTCCATTTCCTAACTCTCATAATCCCTGGAATATGCATATCTAATTTCCATACTCCGAAACCCAATAACCATCTAGCCATTAGACCAACAAGGCTTTCCATATTAACTAGTACGCTGTGACTGCTTACTGCCCCGCCGTTGTTCCACTGCTAGGCTAAGGCCTCTTTTTTTTGAGGAGAAGATGTCGAGCTTATACCCAACCCCGCTGCTCCACCGCGGGTTGGTGGAATACACATGTGGCAGAATATCATTGAAATAAGACATATGCAGGTTTCCTTCACCGCCAAGCACGAGGTGAATTATAAACTCAAATTAAGCACATGAAAATTCAGTGGTGCTTGGGTTTGAACCCTCGATCATCGCTTAAGATTCACGTGTTCTAACCACTGGGCCATCTCGGCTTTACACCTTGAATGGCTGTTACATAATATGCAATATATTTAAAAATACTACCATTTCTTAATTACAAACGTACCACGACTTCTGCAAGCTTGTTATTTCTGCAGCTGATATCGTCCATTGAAGTTCTAAAAATGGCGACCTCTCGCGGATCATTCGAGTCAGGTTGGAACTTGAAGCTGCAATAAAAGCACAAGACTGGAATACAACATAAAAAATGGCGATCCATAGAGGTGACTCGATTATGATCAAGAATATTAGGAAGCCAACTAACATACTTCAAAGGAATCAACTGGAATGAACAACCCATATACCGAAACAATAGTTATACTAAAACCTTATATATTGCAAATGAAATATATCTCTATGTTTTAGCTATGATTGAAGAAAATCTGTCTAGTTGTTTGAAGATCATCAGCTCATTTATAGTATTCGATGTGAGCATTTTTTACGAGTATATTATATTCAAAATATAGTATACTGTGACTTCAATGATATGACATGGTAAATCTGGCCTGATGCTGCAGTATCATCTAAAATAGGATACCCAGCTCCTCACCAAGTTGCAGCAAATGGAGTTTAAACTCATTTGAATGATATGGAAGAGATTATAGATATACATACTGTTTAGAGATATTATTTCAATTTTTTAATTTAAGTTCCATTATGAGCATTTAAGACCATACTTGCTCTGTGCTCGAGCTATTGGTTTCTCTGACGGTTCTGTTGGCTTCGATTTTACTTCCTTCCTTTCTTCTACTTCTGCTTTCTTCGTTACTTCAGCACTGTCACCTTTATAATCTGTTGCAAAGTGTACATTAGATAGCTAAACCTTGATACTACCCGCTTTAAACGTCACAGGTAGGTAGCGTGAGTTTCTATGAGTTTTCTCCATTTTGAAAGAAGAAAAAGTTTTGAATATCGGGGACGTTGGAATAAGAAATTTGGAAGTAAAAATAAAGTGTACATAAGTAGTTAAGTGGAATAGTGTTGTGTTATAAATAAAGATATATTAATCGAGATCTGTTTGTAGTATATAATATAACAGGGTTATTATAACATCAAATAACATGGAATATGTAATTCTAAATATAGATGAAGCCAATAATTTCCAAGTGATAGTTAGATATTTTACAGCTAAAAATAAATACTTAATATTTTTAACAGTCCGGCTTGAAAGATGAATGAGCCAGTGTTATTACAGGCACATAACATCTTCATAAGAGACATAACATCTTCGTTCCCAAGGTCGGTAGCGCATTGGCGATGTAGAAATGGTTAATACTTCTTACATCGCCAATGTCTATGGGTGAAGGTGCCCACTTAACATCAGGCCCATTCGCCCATACTACCCATAACATAAAAAAGTGTCTAGCTTGTTAGTTTGATCAAATATCAGACCCAAGGAATCCTTATATATATCAGCGAGCTCCTTTTCGATCCTGGCTTCTTCATCATCCTTTTGACGATCAATTTTTTCTATATCCTTCAGAGTGTCTGGTTCAACCTGTTTATTATATTCGATTAATATTACCATTAAGCTTGCAATAAAGAAATGTACAAATGTGTAGACTTGTTTATTGTTCACAAACGATGATACAAGAAATTAACTTAACAAAAAAACAAAAAGTGTACGATGGGGTAATGCAGTGATGTTAAGAATCAAAGTGTATTTTTGTCTTTGTATATATATGTATATATCTTTGCGCCGCGCCTTTTTACTCTCTTGTATGTATGAAGTGCGTATATTACATACTTTTAGGTTAAAAAATAATGCTTATATGTATGGTAACGTTTCACCCCTGGACCTAATTTGTACTATTAATATATATATATACGGTTTTTACCAATATGAGCCATATTGTGGTAGTGGAGTGGTAAAACATCAATACTAACCGAATATTGTGGGTTCGATCCACGAAAGAATTACTGGATTTTAATGTCTTAAATTAAGTTTTTCGTAAAGAAAACATAAATAAGAAATATAAAAAAAATAGTAAAAATAAAATTTTTGGTAAATGAAGTTATTACTTTTTTATTAAATAAAAAATTATTATGTATCCATATGTAAATCTACAACATGTGTATCTATCAACCCGCATTGGAATAGCGTGGTGGAATAATCTCTAAATCTCCCTCAAACGCAGAGAACTTCTTCAGCTATTAAAGCAAAACATTGTTACTAACATTTTCTAACACTTTCTTGGTCACTTCTTTCGTAGTTGCCACTTGAACGGTGGTAGGAGTAGCGTTGTCACCATCGTTCTCTGCTGAAGGTTCTTCGTCCAGATCTGGTGGTAGTTCTGTTTGAAAGAGATAATGTCACGTGGCTATGAACATGTCAGGATTATTACAACTGACCGCTTCCTAAGTAGATCGAGGTCCTGGGTTCAAACCCGACGAATAAATAACATATTAACAACCAGCTAATGATCCATTTATGGGCTAAGCTTTTGGGTAAAACATTAAGAGTATATTTCATCAAGCTTCTTCTGTTCACCAATCCAGGAGGCCTTAGCCCAGCAGTGGGACATTCACAGGCTGTTACTATGATTACCTTTCAATGGAGAGTTGATCTCAATGACCTCTTGTCCCATGGATTCCGTCAATGACTTCGTATGTTTGTTCGCTCCTAATACAGTTACGAAACATAAAAGGAATATAAATACGACACGCATCTTGGACTTTTACTTTTTCAATGACTTTCAACTGTTAATAAACCAACTGGATTTAATTTTTTTGTGGTTGTAATTTTATAATATGACAACATTTATTGTGTTGCCATGGTCGATATTTATCTGTCGTAAGTGATTAAAGTCTTATGTAAAAGCTCATGGTTAATATTTTTGCCGAAAACAAGTATTGAATTTGTTTTTATATTTAGTAGTAATTTATTTAATAAGGGTGACTGATTCATTTTTCGCCCAGGGGATTCGAATTGCAAGTCAAAGGGGAAATGCTCTTGACACCATTCCACGCGGTCACGTTTTCTATTTTTAAATTTTGTTTGTATATATTTAAGGTATTAATGTGAATGAATTTTAATTACATAAAAAGATCTTAAGCCAATTATTATTATGATAACGTCCTTGTAACCTGTTTCGGTCAAACCAGTCACTTGCCCTTAAGCTCCCGGCTACTACCGAGAATTTACTGAATGAAAATACTTGACTTGGTGTTAGGGCTTTGTGCAAGCCTGGGTAGGTATCCACTGATCAAATATTCTACTAACAAACAGCAATTCTTGGTTTTGTTATTTTCCGGTTTGAAAAGTGAGTTAGCCAGTACAGTTACGCCAACTTATTATAAATATATAATTATATTATCTGTTACTTAGTTGTACGTAATGGATGCTGTGGTTTCCTGTAACTGAGGGAGCACGTAGATTTATAACTCGCATAATGTATTTATAGCTTTTCATGTCCTTGTTGGAGATCCTATTAAAATAAAATAAAATAAAAACAACAATAACAAACTTAGCGCGATTAAAACCGCGGCGCAGAGCTAGTTATTAAATATTTAACGCATAAATATGTTCATCAGAATCACGATACAGGAATGCCGATCGGTGCCAAGTATTGGCGTTCCTCTGACAAATTAAGGCCAAGTTGCATTGACACGGTGCCAATTAATTGATTATTTTTAAATCAATCTATTGTCAATGTGATGTGTACGCGTCTTTATATAGATTAAGTTCAGGGCTGTGTTGTTCGTTCGACTCTTTTATTTATGATTTCTTCTAGACTGGAAAGATCCGGGTAAAACCGGTTATTTACGGAAATTCGTAACGTTTCCGATTTAAGAGTGGAATTGAAGTGCCATTTAAAACGATACAATAAACGATATAGTAAACTTCGAAATATGTATTTTTACACGACTGCCAAAAAAAGGAGTGTTATGTTTGTAGGGTTCGTGAGTTTGTTTGTTCTATCCTAACTTATAAAGAACAGATTTGGATGTATGGGCTATCGTTAGAATCCTTCTACTGGTGGCAGGGCTTTGTGCACGCTCATCTGGGTAGGTACCATCCACTCCTCAGATATTCTACCGCAAAACAGCCGTACTTGGTACTGTTGTTTTCCGATTTGAAAGGTGAGTGAGCCGGTGTAATTACAGGCACATGGGACATAACATCTTAGTTCCCAAGGTTGGTGGCGCATTAGCGATGTAAGCGATGGTTAACAATTCTTACAATGCCAATGTCTATGGGCCTTGGTGACCACTTACCATCAGGTGGCCCACATGCTTGTCCGCCTACCTATTATATATGTAAAAAAAAACCATTTTGATTAATGGTTATAAATAAATATTTTACAAATATTAAAATGAAAAATTATTGGACTTAAACTATCAGCATCTACATCCTTACAGAGTCACGTTTTAACCAAAACAAAAGTACCAGGAGACCATGAAATTTAAGAGATACCATTTGCCATGAGGTACATATATTTGAATATTACAAATTACACTTTATTAACAACACCGCAAGGTTGAAAATGTTTTAGAATATGTAAGATCAATATGACTATCTATCACACCGACTCAACCTCTTTTAACCGGGTGAACCGGTGTGAATAGTGACGTAAATTTTTTTTTATATTTATGGAAGGGTTTTGCTTTGAAAAAGTTAAATAGAAGCTTTCATACTTAATGGGAAGGCTTTGTGTCTGTCCGGATAAGTACAACCATATCACATCATATTTTTTGCTGCCAAACGGTTCTGATGTTTGATAATTGTCGATCTGTTATAGATTTAAAAAAATAGTTAATAAATTTTTTTTTTAAGTGAAACGTTATTATTTTAATTTTAAAACATCGCCAGTATCAAAAACTAGACAATAATCGTGGCGCACATCTAGATCTTGAAATTTATTTATTGACTTCGGCTTCGCTTGCCTTGGTATTCAGAATACTAAATATCAATTTTCAAAGCTCTTTCTTAAATGAAGGATTTTCATACAAATTTCTATCCCCTTTAGCACTATTTTTTTTAACGCTGGATAAACGCCTTACGCGTTTCCACCCACGGGAACAGTGGGGGGGTATGTGGGGCTCGCCGGTGTCCAAGGCGCCGAGTGCGCCCCGAACATCGGTAACCCACTATAAAAACCAGCGGTACCCTTTCCGTCTTAACGAGGAGCACCACGGGATTGCTTTCGCATGCTACCGTGAACCCCTTTAGCACTACCTTAAGGGTTAAGTTTTCAAATATCCACCCTCAGTGCTAACCTACAGTGTAAAAGGACATTACACATTGTACTCAACAATGTACTCAAAACTCACAGCGGAAAACGATCGTGAAATGTCAGATAGTGATATGCGACATTGACCGTTATAATCATCAAATTTCAAGGACACACGCATCAAAATAGTATACCACCAAAAGTCAGTTGTCATCATTTTACGTGTGAGTAATGAAGTGAATTCTTACAGATTTACAATGTTGATTTTCAATCGATTCGGAATCATTTTACCTCGTCCCGGCTTCGCACGGGTAAAAAGAAGTAAAATGTATTTTGGGTAGGATTGGCGTGAAATCCGTTCTTAATGAGCGTCTACGTCGTGGAAGGAGTAATTGTGAACACGGAGGCATGCGCAAGTGATCCCGTGGCGCTCCTCGTTAAGACGGAATGGGTACCGTACTAGGCGCCTTGGACACCGCTGAGAAACACATGACCCCCCCCCCCCACTGTATGCGTTTTTCAAGCGAATAAAATAGAGTGTAACTGTGATATATATCAAGTCAATCGGATGGTTAGTTTAGGAGATCTCGTGATGAGTGGTATTTCGCTTAGATTAAGGTAATATTTGATTGTAATCGGCCTTCGTCTTGCCCTCTTTAAATGTATGTGAAATTTCAATACCGACATTCATTATCATATCAACACTGTGTTAGTAATGGTTCGGCAATCGTCAACTGCAATCGTTATGATTCGATGCCAACTTCCTAACCGACCGTTTGTGATTGATGTTTAATTAAAGTTTTTGGTTCTGTATTTATTTTTATTATCTGTGCAAATAAATAAAATTGAAGTGTCCGTCTGTGATTTTAAAATAAATGCGTTTTTTAAATTAAACATGTCTATTTGCGAATTACCAAAACCAAAAACATTTTTTTCATCTGTCTGTTTGTCCGGGCTAATCTATGAAACGGATCACAATTACAAATTGAATTACTGAATTATTATAAGTTATATTTCAAGGATCCGTTTAGTCTTTATTTCATCAAAATCGGTTGATACTTTATTGCTTTGTTTTAAAATAATAAGTAATATATATATTTATTCTACTAATTAATCTCTTGTATTTATTTGTTTTCTTTAATTTTATTCTAAATACTTTTAATAACATTACTTAAGTACACACTACACTACAACTACAACTACAACTACAAGTTACTACACTACAAGTTACACTACATTAATTAAGTAGATAAGGTATAAAAAGTAGACAAGACTTACCGTGTCTGTGTGTGTTTAATTATTTCACTGCGGAATCCTAAATAGTGACTAACGTTCTTAATATAGTTACAATGTTATAGGGCAGAGACGCACAAAAGGATATGCTATTTGAAGCTAAAGAATATATGAGTGAAAGTATATGACAATAAATCTTTCGTAAAACTTCAATTCACTGATTCGATTCACTGATTTTAGCGGACGGCAATACAAGAGGTAAATGGCGGGAAACCGTTTTTATTGTTCTATTTTCAAAATGTCATCTATTTAATGGCAAATACAAACCGTACAACAAAAGAGGTTTTACTGGAACTTTTGACTCATAAAATACAAGTAACTTCTCGGACCTATTATTAAAAATATACATTTTAAAAACAATAACATTTCGAATAAATAAATTTTAAAATATATATAGAACACTATACTTATATATAATTCTTCTATATGTTTGTCACTGAACTCATAGGCCTTCACCGTCAAGCACGAGATGAATTATAAATACAAATTAAGCACATGAAAATTCAATAGTGCTTGCCCGGGCTTACCAACAATCATTAAGAAGAATCACGCGTTCTAACCACTAGGCCATCTCTTAATTTTCAGGATATGTATTTTAACGTGACATATCAAAAGTGACTTTATAATTTTGAATAAAGAATATTTTGATTTGATCTGTCCAATGATAGTGAAGTAAATCGAGTTTCATGTAGGTTCTTTACAGAATGAACTACATTTTGAATCTGTGGTTAATTAAATATATACTTATATTATAAATGCGAAATAAGTCCGTCTATCTGTTACGCCTTCACGGCTACACCACTGAATGGAATTTGATATGAAGTTGGCTTTCGAAGATTATTTCTATATATATATATATATATATATATATATATATATAGTTAAAAAAACGCGCGCTAATTTAAGATTTTGTTATTGGCGCGACTTGTGATTTGTTGAATTTTGTATTTTTAAGAGTAACATCAATTTGTATAATTTAGATTTCTTTTTTTAAAGTTAATTATTTTTATAAAATCAGTTTCTCTCCTGGATGCTAAATATATATTTTATAAGTAGCTCGTTGACCCCAATACGAGGTCACGCTTAAACCAAAACATCAGATACTAGGAGAACATGACCAAACGAGAGGTTGATAATCGTTCCCTTACCGTGTATATACTCGAGCGTCGTAAAATGAAACTTATTACATGTACAGCAAGACTGAAATCTCTTCAAACTTCTGTCAAACCGACTCGACCTCTTTTATCCGGATTGCTGCGAGTCGGTGTATTGTTAATTAGTTCCCTGTATAGTACAGATAGCACGTATTCGTTTCGAGTCAAAACGAATTTCTATCGCTTTTTTGCTCGTTAATTTTTGGTCCAATGCTTATGTATTTACTGTGGTTTTTTTCTTACAAATTCGTTCGTCAACCATTAAACTATATATTCTGTCTGATTAAAAATATTATTAGTTTTTTTCATCTTAATTATTATCACGGTAACGAATGATAGTTTTACTGGAGTGAGTAGGATTTTGTGACCCGTCTTGGTGAGTTCTTATCAATGGTGTGGTTATCAATGGTCTGGTGGTCTGGTTTAGTCGGCTAGTGTTATTATGTAGATGGTGTGGCGCATTCGATGTTCGAATACATAGTTGATAAGGCATGGTCAGCATAAGTTGCCCCAATATATTGGCTGTTTTGTTTTTTCTTAAATATTTCACTAGGGTTTATTTTATTTTAATTTTATCAGATAGGACGCAGGGTAACATAACATAACCTAAGACATGAGGTTTTGCCTTTCGTGTAGTTTTCTTGAATACCCATCAATTTTGGTCATAGTTTTTTTATTTCAATTTAATTGCATGCAATAAAAAATAAATGATGATGTGAAAATAGCATTTCTTGATGTATTCGAAACTGCTATAGAGGGCACGTTTTAACCAAAACATAATACCAGGAAACTATGAAGCAGCAGAGAAACAACATACATTTTCAGGCTTTCGTTGAAAGAGGCATAATGAATTGAACCTTATTGTTATTATAGCAAGGTTGAAAGTCAATTAAAATAAATAGATATGAATGGAACGGAAGTATGAAACGGAAGAGATTACAGCATTGCAGTTTCATTAAAGTAAATTGAACTTTATTGTTTGTGTATCAAGGATTAAGATCCCTTTGAGTATGTACACTGATCTACATCTTCCATTACATTATCTTTTTCTCTTATATTCGGGTATGATTGTGTGAGTAATGAGTAGTGAGTGTTGGCGTTACAAAGAATAAAATTATGAACAGCCGCTATGGCTCAATGGTTAGAATACTTGGATCATACTACAAAGATCACGGGTTCAATCCGAGCAAGCAGCAATGAATTTTCAAAGCATTTTAACCATATTTCTCATAACCAATACACCACCAACCTTGGGAACTAAGAGGTTATGTCTCTTGTACCTGTAGTAACACTGGCTCACCAACTCTTCAAACAACTTTCTGCATGCACAAAGCCTTACCACCAAGTGAATGATTGTTTCCACTAACTTTTCCAGCTAAGCGCTTCCTCTTATGAAGAGAAGGAGCTTTCGCCTAGCAGTGGCACTGTGTGCTTACTTCATGGAAATTTTATGGATATCACAAATACCATGTAGACTATGATCTTAGAAATTCCTCCCTCATAACTCCCTCTAGATATCAATAAACGCCCCTTGAATTACAAGCAAGTATATATATTACAATTGAAATAATAATTATTAATTGTAATATTATTAATGATAAAATATAATCAACACCGACGAAAAAAAAAATTACCTTACAAAGATCGCGACTTGTTTTACATACCTTTAAGCAATCTTACCTATGAATTTTAAACAATGATTACCTTTTTCATTCAAATGTCAAATCAATGATGACAGAATATGTCAGTGTTGAACTAATGTTCTCCTGTATGACTTCAGCCACGATGGCCATTTAGTATACAAGTGTGTGCCCAAGCAGATGCACTCTCTATCCTTCACTCTTATAATCCGATTGAAAGGCAATCCGACATGACTGGAAAGAGTTCAGGCGCAGGACGAGCTAACGTGCTATCCGAGGTAAAGGAGTGCTTAACTGAACAGAATAAATGATTTGCTAGCGGATGTTACATAAATAATGTCTTAATAAATTATATACTAAAACTAGATTTTATGTACACCGATTTGAAGCTGATGTGCTGCAATCACTTGATGTACGGAAAGCTAGCGGTCCCGATGGAATACCAGCCATAGTGCTGAAGAAGTGCGCGGCGGAGCTGTCTCCCGTGTTAACGCGCCTGTTCCAACTTTCTCTTTCTTCGGGATGTGTGCCGGAGGCTTGGAGAAGAGCTAATGTGCAAGCAGTTCCCAAAAAAGGGGATCGGTCTGACCCGGCAAATTATCGGCCAATAGCTATTACCTCAGTACTTTGTAAGGTGATGGAACGGATTCTTAACAACCAACTGATCCATTACCTAGAAGATCACTGTTTGATTAATGATCGTCAGTACGGATTTCGACCAAAACGGTCTACAGGTGATCTTCTAGCGTACGTAACACACCTCTGGGGTGAAGCTATCGACAAGCATGGGGAATCGTTGGCTGTCAGCCTCGATATCTCCAAGGCTTTCGACAGGGTCTGGCACAGAAGTCTTCTCTCCAAGCTGCCGGCATATGGTCTGCCTGCTCAGCTTTGTACCTGGATTGCCAGCTTCCTACACAAGCGCAGCCTTCGTGTTTTAGTTGATGGTTGCGCTTCACAATTCTATGTAGTGAATGCTGGGGTCCCCCAGGGATCTGTGCTATCTCCCACTCTGTTTCTTTTGCATGTCAATGATATGCTCTCTCTCGGGAACATTCATTGCTATGCAGACGATAGTACAGTGCATGGTGGATACCACGGACGCGCAGTGGCTGGGCGAGCGGAAATTCAGGAGAGGCGGGAGGATCTTGTCATTGAACTCAATAGGACGTTAGAGCTTATCGCCAAATGGGGCTCAGATAATCTTGTTGAGTTTAATGCCAAGAAAACACAGGTATGCGCTCTCACAGCAAAAAAGTCACCATTTTCCCCTCTTCCCTCCCTCTGTGGCACTCCGCTGGTGATCACCATGCTGGAAATGGACGTTCGCTGCGACCTTAGTCCAAGGGATTACATCGAGGCTGTAATAAAAACAGCTTCACGGAAACTCGGAGTTCTGAACAAGGTGCGGCGTTTTTTCACGCCTCAACAACTGTGCTTGCTGTACAAAACACAGGTACGGTCTTGCGTTGAATATTGCTCGCACCTTTGGGATGGCTCCACTAAGTACCTACTTGAGGCCTTGGACCGGTTGCAGCGACGTGCGGTCCGCATTATTGGCGACGTAAAGGTCACTAACACCCTCGAGCCTTTACAATTGCGTCGAGAGATAGCTGCGCTGAGCGCTTTCTATCGGCTGTATCACGGCGAGTGTTCCGAGGAATTATTTTCCCTAATTCCTGCTTCCCCCTTCCTTCACAAGTCTAAGCGTGCTGGCTCTCGATGTCACCGACTAACTGTGACATCAATTCCATCGCGCACAAAGAAATTTGGCAACTCCTTTCTTTGTCGCACTTCCAAGAAATGGAATTCCTTACTAGCTCACGTATTCCCCTCCTCTTACGACCCAGGTTCCTTCAAACGAGGCGTGAAGAGGCATCTTGCGGGCCGGCAAGGCGAGGGCGGCTAGTGCAGAACCTTCTTCCCGACTGTACTGGCCGTCCTCGCGTTTGGACTCTACTACCACTTAACATCAGGTGGAGTAGAGTCATTTGCCCTCCCGGCTAATATAAAAAAAAAAAAAAGAAATCAAACACTGCATTCAGTGTTCTTAATAAAAAAAAAATACAAAGAGAACGGAAATATCTTAGATGCTACATTACAAAATACTACAAGTTTACATCGACATTAAATATTATTGTAACAATCTTTAAAAACATTAAGAAAAGTGTTATGTGAGTCCGTAAGCAACCCATTAGGCCCATTGAATAGTTTACATAATCGTGGTATTGGTGAATTTTGTGCAAAAACAGTTCTGCACAGAGGTGGTACTAAGAGCGCAATAGGTTTTCGAGGATATATATAGGACAATCTGTAATAATAAGTAAGAATACATATATAACGATTAACCGTTCCCTTCTTATCTTATTTTTTATAATTGACCAACGTTTGCAGTTTTATAATAAAGAATAGACACAGAAAAACCTTATACAGAGTCACGTTTAAACCAAAACACAATACTAGGATACTACGAAATAAAAGAGCTTCGCTGTTTTCCAGGCTCATGTTGTATATTGAACCTAATTGATATTGCAGTAAGATTAAAAGTTACTTTGAATGTAAACAAATATATGACTATGCATCACACTGCGTCGTCCTCTTTTAACCGGATATTTCAGAGTTGAAATTGTTATTGTGATAAATGTCAGTGTTTTGTCCTGAGATTACAATATTAACTTAAAGCGTGTTACGTAACAATACAAATAATATATATATATATAATAAAATTTAGCCGAGATGGCGTAGTGGTTAGAACGCGGGAATATTAACCGATGATCGTGGGTTCAAGCCCGGGCAAGCACCGCTGAATTTTCATGTGCTTAATTTGTGTTTATAATTCATCTCGTGCTTAACGGTGAAGGAAAACAGCGAGAGGAAACCTGCATGTATCTAATTTCATTGAAATGATGTCATATGTGTATTCTACTAACCCGCATTGGAGCAGCGTGGTGGAATTAGCTCCAAACCTTCTCCCCAAAAGGGAGATGAGGCCTTACCTCAGAAGTGGGACATTAACGGGCTGTTACTGTACTGTCTGTACAAATAAAATAATTATTTATTCAACTAGACTCAATGATAATGAATATACATTTCTTAAGTGTTACAAATAGTTAAACGTTTCATCGTTTATCAGATATTATTATTTTATTAGATCAATTTTATATAAAGAAATGCCTGAACCTGAAATTGGTTATGAGAAAAGATGGAGTTAATTACAAGGATTATTCCTTTATACCTTACCTTAAATTAATTTAAAAAAAAATGTTGTGTTTAAATCTATATAAATTTTGATATATTCAGCTTTTTGTATGTATGTAAGTCTTCCTGTTATTTAAAAAATGTATAAAATAAGTTAGTCACTATTCACACCGGTTCACCCGGTTAAAAAGAGGTCGAGTCGGTGTGATGGATAGTCATATTGATCTTACATATTCAAAAATATTTTCAACCTTGCGGTGTTGTTAATAAAGTGTAATTTGCAATATTCAAATATTTGTACCTCATGGAAAATGGTACCTCTCACATTTCATAGTCTCCTGGTACTTATGTTTTGGTTAAAACGTGACTCTGTAAGGATGTAGATGCAATCATAGTTTATTTAAGTCTATATACTACAACAACAATATTTTTTTTATTTTTAATATTTCTAAAATATTTATTTATTTATCATTAATAAAATTTGTTTTTTTTTTTACATATATAATAGGTAGGCGGAGGAGCATATGGGCCACCTGATGGTAAGAGGTCACCAACGCCCATAGACATTTGCATTGTAAGAAATGTTAAATCGCTTACATCGCTAATGCGCCACCAATCTTGGGAACTAATATGTTATGTCCCCTGTGCCTGTGATGATGTGCCTGTAATTACGCTGCCTCACTCATCCTTCTACTTTTGCGTTAGAATATCTGATGAATGGGTGGTACCCACCCAGACGAGCTTGCACCAACCCCTACCACCAGTAAAAGTGTATTAATAAAGTTTGTAAATAACATAAGTTAACAACAAAAATTGCTACAATATAGGCCACACTACTTAGTTATGTTCGCTCAAAGCATGAAGACAATAGAAGTGAATGCTTAATCAGCAGAATGTAAGTCATTGTGTCATTCTATGCTTTGGGATCATATGTATGTCTTGGGAAACGATTTTGTAAAAAGGGAACAACATTCGACTAGAGCATAAACCTCTGTTCGGTCGTGTCAATTTATATTATAATTAAATATTTTAAAACTCAAATATTATATATTTGTTAAAAAAGTCTGTCTTGCTCCCGTAAACTTGTCTACTTACTAACTATTTATGAAATCACAGATTTAATTTTAGGAAAAATATTTAAAATAAAGTAATTTCACGCAATTATAATATATTCGCCAAATTAAGTCATTTTAATAAAACCTTTTCATTTATAATGTTTCTACCTCAAGGATCAGCATAAAAGTGGGTTTCACCCTCAAGTTAAGCGTTTTACTGGTTCGCATCAAAGACGAAAATCAAACGACGCTACATCGCAAAAAACTTTACGACCACATCAATAGATGGCGTTACAATCGCTCGCTTTGATTTTAGGTTTCTTATGTTAATGACATAATATAAATAACTATAATGTGGTCACCATGTTTTTTTTTTCGAATTGTCTAGTAGCTGTTGGCCAGAGTGGCCTCTACAGCGTCACCGGGCGGGTTGGGCGAGATGAACTCAGCCGGGGGTTGGGAGCCTCACGAGGTGCTCAAGAGGGGCGGACGTCCTAAGGGTGCCTCCTGTGAGGCCGGACCTCGGCTTAGGACTCCGTTGCGATCGGGAGGGAATGACGTGTGCATTATAACGCCGTCATACGCCTAAGCGTCGACGGGACGTAACGAACGAGGGTCGTCGACCCCGCCGGCGGGGTCGGTGTGTGTTTGCTCTGTTACCTATCGTGTTGACGTTGGCCGATGTTATATAATCATCGGGGGCGACAAGGACGTCTTTAGGACGTCTATGTATCGAAAGGGGAAATGGTCACCATGTGGGTGTATGTGGTATTTTATTCTTCCCACTTGACAGTCGGATGTGACGTCACTAATGGTTACATTAGATTTATTATTTTCGATGTTACAATGATGATATCTCGGGAATGGCGGAAAAAGTATATGAGCAATTTTTAATCTACAATTTTTGTGCCAACTATTTTCATGATAACACTCACGGACTACGAGAAAAAAAAGCAAGAAACTGATACTTTACTTATGAGCTTAACCTTGAATATATATATATATATATATATCAGACGTAGGGTAGTTGTATATTATTGATATTTAATTCTACCAACTCTATGTGAATTATGGAAAGCTTACTACGTCACCATAACTGTTTAGTTAAACACTGATTTGTCTCTTTCTGTCATTATATATTTTACATTCGAAAGAAGAACATACAACATAGCTTAACTAATCACCCACTAACCAAAGTTAGCAGTTTAGCTGAAATGTATTATGTCGATTGAAGCCGATATGGCCCAGTGGTAAGAACGCGTGAATCTTAACCGATGATCATGGGTTCAAACCCGGGGCAAGCACCACTGAATTTTCATGTGCTTAATTTGGGATAATAATTCATCTCGTGCTTTACGGTGAAGGAAATCATCGTGAGGAAACCTGCATGTGTCTAATTTCACTGAAGTTCTGCCACGTGTGTATTCCAATAACCCGCACTGGAGCCGCGTGGTGGAATAAGCTCCAAACCTTCTCCTCAAAATGGGAGAGGGCGCCTTTAGCCCAGCAGTGGGACATTCACAGGCTGTTACGGTACGGTACGGTGTTATGCCTTTCATATTTATATTAGCTTGGTAAGTAGAAAAATTCTTACTAATCGACTGCCTAGTGTCATGTAATTAAAATAATTAATTAAAATAAGGCCGCAGATCCCGAGTTCCGTGGTTCAAACCCAAGGTCAGGCTGTCGTACTTTTTTAGTAGCAGCCTGGAGTCTTGAAGACGGAAGTTTTGTACACTAGCATTTGAGATTCAGAACAAGATACGACTCGCTTTTCTATAACAGTCATATCAAGTTAATTTTACTGCTTTCGTTTTATAGTCTCCTGGTCTTATGTTTCTGTGAGCGTAGTGGCGACGTCGCTTCGCTCGTTCTGTGATGACGTCACTATTTAATCTTCCTCAGTAAACGGGCTTATTACGACTATAAGAAAATTGGTTCAAAAATGGAAAATTTCAGTTCTTATTTCTTTATTTGGATCTCCATCAGTTGCACATAACACTCATTCAAAATACGCTTTTTTACATTAACTTAAAACCAACTATGCATAACTGTTTACAGGAGAACCAAACACAATTACAAAAGGAGGTAACAGTTTTTAATTATGTTTTAATTCTTTTAATTCCTATTTAATGTTAAAGAAAATAAACACTAGCTTTAATAAAGTAAATAACAAAAAAAAATAGAACCATTCAATATTGTAAAAACATCGCAAGGAAATCTTAGCGTATCCAATACTAACCGGACACATCCGGATAAAAGAGGCCGTTTTGTGATGGAAAATAATATAAATTATAATATTATATTTATATAATTCAAAGAAATTTAAGCCTTACTGCAGTTATAAGTAATCCTAATTTACTACAATAGTCATAAAAAAGCAAAAGTAAATATTTCACTACTTCCGTTTTATAGTCTCCTGGTATTATGCTTCTGTGAGCGTAGTGGCGACGTCGCTTCACTCGTTCTGTGATGACGTCACAATTTAACCGTCCACATTAATAATAATAATAATAAATTTTATTTATTCTCTCCCCAGACAATAATGTTTACATTTTTTTTAATAATATATATAAATACAGTTATATCTGGGAGACAGGAGCCCAAACTAGGTTGCCCTGTGCTAAGGGTCTCCTGGCTCCCCCTCTTGAGTAAAGAACTATTTATTTGTTTAATTTTATATAAAACAGGAGAAACACTAAAGCTTTTACAATATATTATCTAGTAATAAGTTACACTTATGCTAATAGAAATAATAAGATAATGTATGCTTGTGAATATGTGCGTGTGAACGCATGTGTATGGGTGTGTGTGTGTGTGTGTGTGTGTGTGTGTGTGTGTGTGTGTGTGTGTGTGTGTGTGTGTGTGTGTGTGTGTGTGTGTGTGTGTGTGTGTGTGTGTGTGTGTGTGTATATGTTTGAGGGTATTTGTTTATTTGCTATGGGTGTGTAATTACTTTTTTTACTACAATTGTTTGTTTATTATTAATATCCTAAACGGGCTTATTTCGATCATGACCAGAACAGTGGATGATATTTGCGTTAAATCGGTTCTTAGTGAGCGTGTACGTCAAGGAAGGAGTAGCTGTGACAAATTTCAAGTCAATTGGGCAGTTAGTTTAAGAGGACCGTCAGAGCGTCACGGTAGCATGCGAAAGCGATCCCGTGGCGCTCCTCGTTAAGACGGAAAGGGTACCTCTAGTTATTTAGATTATTATTCCGATGTTCGGGGCGCACTCGGCGCCTTGGACATATGCGAGCCCCACATACCCTCTCCCCCACTGTTCCCGTGGGGCAAACGCGTAAGGCGTTTTTCCAGCGTAAAAAAAGGTAGTTTAAGAGATCTTGTGAAGAGTGGTATTTCGCTTATATTTATAGATTACTTCCACGGCATTACAGTCTTGTCTATCAGTTATAACAGTTCTGTCACAGTGCAGTTCCTAACAAAACAGACAAACAGAGAGTTGTTACATTAGTCTAATTAAAATCCTTTTAAGCCTATTTACTTTCTTTGGGCATCATCTCTACTTTGTTTCGTTTTAATTAATTGTAAGCTACACAGCCAGCACCCAATATTGCAGCGCAATAGAATTTATATAGTAATAATTGTCGCGTTGGTATAATGGTTATATATAAGGCCGCAGACTCGGAGGTCCTGGGTTCAATTCTCAGGTCAGGGTAATAAAAGTTATTGGGTTTTGCTGTCGAAAGTTCTCAGTAGCAGTCCGGAGTCTGGAAGTTGAAAGTGTGTACATTACCATGCTTCGGAAAGCACGTTAAGCCGCTGGTCTTGCGCCTGAATCCTTTCAGGTCGGTTCGGATTTCTGTTCCATCGGATTATGAGTGTTAGGGAGGGAATAGAGAGTGAAACTGTGTCAGCACACACACTTGTGCACTATAATATCTCCTGCGCAGTTGGCTAATCTCTCATCGTGGCCGAAATCGGTCCCGAAGACATATTTATTATTATTTTAGTGAAAATATGTTCAAGTAAATTATAAATTAAAAATTACTTTTTGATAAAAATCAAAAAGTAATTTTGTGTGTAGTGAATTCGCGCAATTCGAGGATGATCGGCTTATAGAGCCGAGGTGACACTGATGATGACCGAGATGAGATGATGACTCGAGCGCTCTTGCAGTTCATGGTCTTAATTTGGAGTTGTATAATTGTGTTTGACGGTGAAGGAAGACATCGTGAGGATTTGTCTGATGAACATTCATCAGCCAGTTTCCTCATCCTTATTCTTTTCACCAGGTTTGTAGGTTATTTAAGAGATGGGGTGGTTGCTTCAACAAAAACCACTGCACCTGAAAATTCTCTCCGCCACACTCTTCCTGCTGCATATAAACGATCTGCTGAAACCCGGTATCTTTGGGTACGCAGACGCCAGCACTGTCACGGAGAGATACATATCTGGTCCCCGAGCTAGTGCAACAGAAACTCGAGAGCACAGGGAGGCCTTGGTAGAACGCATCAATTTGAGATTGGAAGAGGTTTCGAATTGGGGCGATGATAACAAAGTCAAATTTAATCCTGCCAAGACTCAAGCGTGTTTGTTTACTGCCAAGAGGAGTCCATTCCACCTGACTCCGACTTTCCGGAATATATCTGTACCCATCACCGACAGTATTGAGCTTCTAGGAGTTACATTAACATCCAAACTCAACTTTGGACAATACATTGAATCCTAAGCTAAAACTGCTGGTAAAAAACTTAGCATCCTCAATAAGGTCAAACAGTACTTCACACCAGAACAGCTTCTGACTCTATATCAAGCCCAAGTCAGATCGTGCATGGAGTACTGCAGCCATTTATGGGACGGCTCTGCTAAGTACCAGCTTGATACTTTGGATTCAGTGGATCGTCGTGCTAGAAGACTCATTGGCGACCAGACACTGGTTAAAAAACTCCAGACCTTAGAACATCGTAAGGTTGCCTGTCTGTCAGTATTTTACAAGATATATTTCGGCGAGTGTGCTCAGGAACTATTTGATTTGGTTCCCCCGTCACCTTTTTACTAAAGAACTGCGAGGCATCGAAAGGATCTGCACCCGTACGTTGTTGACGTTGACGTATTTAAGACACGTACGAAACGATTTGCTTCCTCGTTTCTGATACGCACCGCCAAGGTCTGGAATACCCTCCCGACCTCCGTTTTCCCCACCACCTACCTTCAAGTCCCGAGTGAATAGGCACCTTCTAGGCAAGCGCGCTCCATCTTAGACTGTATCTCACTTTCCATCAGGTGTGATAATAGTCAAGCGCTAGCCATTTAAAAAAAAAAACCATTTTGACTTAAAGTCACGTTTAAGCCAAAACATATATACCAGGGTAACACGAAACAGAAGAGAAATAATGACAATGCCTTTTTGGGCTACTTTACCGTAAATTGAATTATATTTATATCATAGCAAGGTTAAAAATCGCTTGAAATTAGTAAAAATCAATAAGCTGTGCATCACACCGACTTGTCCTCTTTCAACCGGATATTTCGATGTCATACAAAAATGTGTGTGGTGTGTGAAAAATGTCAAAAGTAGAGGAAAAAATATGGGATCTCTCGTAATTAACCGCTGGCGTAAACTATTTAAATAATAACTCGGAAATCCTAGATAATTTTGAAGAAGCATATAATATAGAATATACACATATCTACCATAAAATTGGTATTGGATAACAACTTGATTACAGCACCATCTAACTGTCAACGAATGAACTGCCTCATCCACGTTCTGTTTACGTCACGTCACGTCACATTCAGTCACGTTTAAACCAAAACATAAGTACCAGGATACTATGAAATGTGAGAACTAACATTTGTCATGCAGATACAATATTTTTATGTTGCAAATGATACTTTATTTATAACGCCATAAGGCTATAGCTCTTTTTGGATACGTGAAATCAATAGAAATGCTCATCACACCGACTCGGCCTCTTTTAACCGGGTAAGTAAGCCGTAATAAGTAGTAAGTTATAACTAATTATCGTATCAGTTATTATATTATTAGGTCCTTACATATGAAATTAGCGTTTTGTCGTACAAAATACTTTGATCTGAAATATCTCCTCGTAGGTTAAGAATTCCAAATTCAAATTTATAAATTCATTTAGCTGGTACATTTGAGTTTTGAAAACAGTTATTCATTTGTTTTTTCCTCATTATTTTTTTCTTTGGTGTCGCTTATTACCGCACAATAGAAAACGTGAAATATCGATATATTTACGAGTACGATTTCTAACGTGGCACCAGTGCTGCAGAAACAGCTCGAGGCATTAATGATGTGTATGGCGCTGGTGTCACAAAAGAAAGCACGGTACGTTTTTGGTTTCAACGTTTTCGTTCTGGAAATTTTGACCTTCAGAACCAACACCGTGAACCAAACGCTACGTGGGTGCGTTTTTATTCTGAACCCTTCTCGTTCACTAAATACATATATGTGTTCATACATGTGTGCAATATATGATGTGTACATTATTATAATGAAAGGAACACGGTAACTCTTCACGTGATGCATGTTACGGAACACAAATATATCTTTGAAATTAAATATATCTTTTCTTTTCTTTTTTAATATCTGTACATATTACAATAAATAATTAATTTTTAAATATTATAGTCATAAAGTAATCATTAAATATGAAATGAAGCAATGAAAAAAAAGAAATTTTTTCTCTCTCTTCACACAAATAAGTTCCGTCCAGCTACAGAGTCACGTTTTAACCAAAACATAAGTACCAGGGAACTATGAAGTGTAAGAGATAATATTCGCTATGCAGTTATCTTTCATTTTTGTAAGCTATACTCTATTTGTAACGCTACAAGGTTAAGAATCTTTTGGCATAAATATTTTTGTCCATCGCACCGAATCGACCTCTTTTAACCGGGTAATTAAGTCTGGCCTAATTGACTTCATACATTCATAATTTTAAATGTTGAACTTTATTTATAATTTTTTATACTGTGGCTATTTTATTTTATTATTATTTTTTATTTTATTTTCAGCTTTTTGCCGTGCACTGATGGATTCTTTTTCATAGAACGCCAAGCATCCAGATCTTGGGCAGTCCGCATCCATCCCGTACCTTTTTAAATCGTCGGTCCATCTTGTCACAGGGCGCCCTAGACTACGTTTGTTAATTAACATACTTAACTATTTTATTTATATTTAGACTTTGGAATATGTTTTCCACATATTATTAGTATCAAACCAAACCAGGAAATTATTTTTATTTTTATTTGAATCAAAAGTGCTTTTAAAGCCTAAAATAAAATAAAAAAGATTTTGATGTATAAATTAAAGTCCAGTCTATCTGTATGTACGTTTGTTTATTGTTGTAATATTAATTGTTAACCTCAAAATTTAAACTATTTACAAGTCACACATTATCGATACTAATATTATAAAGAGGTAAAGTTTGTGAGTTTGTGGGGATGTACGGAGTAATCTCTGGATATACTGAACCGATTTTGAAAATTATTTTACCAATAGAAAGCCACATTATTTGTGAGTGTCATAGGCTATATATTAATCCGAAAAATGATAAGACTTTTTCGTCGTAGTCGGATTTGAATTTCTTACGAACGCTGCCTTAACGATAAGAGACAGATGACAATTCCTACAAAAAAGTCAGCGACAGCATAAGTCTAACTTTAATATTTAAGTCATAAAAACAAGTTTTTATACTAAAAAATATATTAAAATGTCATGTTTATTGGTCATATTAACAACAATTATGAATTCTTATCAAAATAAGTAAACTTATCGTCTCAAGTGCTTAAAACAAAAGACTTCCCTTTTCTGCATATAATTTGGACGAATGGTTAAAGAGATAATACGACATAGGTATTGAACTGCGACCGTGTCATAATCTATTGAGTGATGTACGAAGCTTTTTACAGATATATTTAATTTTTGATGCGGAACAACTTTATTTGCGATCGCGAAAAACCAATTTGATCAATGTGTTACAGACCAGTTTCAAATACAATTTAGAAAGCAACTCTTGCTCTTAAAATTAATAATTCACGCCGATCGCACACCACAAAATCAACAACGAGGAAGCTACTCCCTACAATAAACGAAGTTGCAATCCTGTTAGTAGATGAAGGCAAAGGACCCAGAGATATAATACTGCACTGTATAGATGACCAGCTAAAAAGAATGTCCGAATTGCATCGCGCTTACGATCCCCTGCAGTATTATTTGATGTTTGTGAAAGGAGAAGATGGCTATTATCTGACTATACAGCAACAAGGTTCGGCACAAAACAAAACAGTTTCCTGTATGCAGTTCTATACATACAGACTAATGGTCAAAGATAACCGTTTCAATACTTTACATCATTACCGAGATTTATTCAGTCAATACTCCGTTGACATGATGGCTAAAATGATATCGGAATGATTGAATTTTATATCCCGAAACCAACAAAAGTTAAGATCTGACGATATACATTTAAGAGATGCTTTAAATAGGGATGCTGATGTAAGTTCTGCAAATATTGGTCAACACGTTATCTTGCCCTCATCGTTCACGGGCTCGCCGCGATACATGCAATAACAAATACATCTAATATAATATGCAGAGAAGTTTTGAACAATTCAAATAAACATAATTTATTCAATCATAATGATTTCATTCACTCATTAATAACCTGGTGAATTACTATGCAAATACATGCATACATACCTATGCAGTAAAAATATAACCCTACTTTTGGCAGTCAGGAAATAAATCATAGCACTCAGTACCTAATCGAACCACACTCATCATTTCATCTTTTTTTTTACCGCCCAACGTTACGTTACGTTCAATCTATTTATCTATCTATCTTATCACTCGCTAAGTATATACAAAAAAAAATCCATGACGCCACGTTTAAACCAAAACACCAGATACCAGGATCATATGAATAAAGGAGAGATCGACAAACTATCACTTGCCGAGTATGTATTTCAGCGATGCAAAAGGTAGTTTATTGTAAACGCAGCAAGGTTTAAATTTGCTAATTTAATATTAGTTTTGATTCGCCCTCTTTCAACCGGGTTAGCGAGATAAGTTTACTAAATAAAAATTTATTGATAATTTTTTGTATATATTTTTTTGTTTTGTTTATTTTTGTTATTTAGGTTTTGTTTTTTTAAGTTTATATAAATAATAATATTATATTAATTTATATAAAAATAGATTATATATAATAGTATTTTGTTAAAAAACGCTAATTTTCTCAAAAAGTAAAAAAAAGAGAAGCGATTCACATTGTCGCCCAGATACTTGCTATTTACCCTGCGTGGCAATCTATGAATGCTAAATCCATGCGTCTAATATCATTTATATCATCATTATCATCTGTCATATTATAAATTCAAATTGCAAGTTATCTGAGAAAGCTAATTTTTATATATAAGGAGGGCTTATATATAAAAATTAGAGGGCTTAGAAAAGCTATTTTTTTTACGATAACTTGTAAATAATAGTAGGTGTCCTTTTGAGTATAAGGTTTGGAGCTTTATCCACTGCACTGCTCCAATACGGGATGGTGAATACACATGTGGCAGAACTTCAGTGAAATTAGTCTCATGCAGGTTCCCTCACGATGTTTTTTTTCCTTTGATGACATGAATTATAAATACAAAATTAAGCACATGAATATTCAGTTGTGCTTGTCTGGATTTGTATCAGTGATCCTCGGTTAAGATTCACGCGTTCTAATCACTGGGCCTTTAAGGTCAGCGATAACTTGGCTTACATTATTTTTGCTTTTCCGCTCTATAATTTAAGTTATATTCTGTTTTTACCAAGGTTGGCGCATTGTCGATGTTAAGGTACGGGTAATATTTTTTACAGTGCCTTGTTTGGTGTATGTTTGTATGGGAGTGTCTTCTACAGAACCTGAAAAAAACATACGGGAATTGAAAAAATATAAATTAATAAATTCTACCCCTCTCTTTTATTATTAAAAAATAAAATTATAATAAAATATCTATCTATCAGACTGACAGACAAGTATGAGAAATTGTAGAGTGACTTTTAAACCAAAACATAATACTAGGGTACTACGAAACTGGAGAAATATTCGCTATGCCTTTCAATCATTTGTCACTGTAAATTGAACTTTATTATCATCTCATTAAGCTTAAAAGTATCTTTGAATAAGTACAAATCAATAGCTATGTATCACAATGAGTGGTCGTCTTCCAGCCGGATATTTAAACTTTCATTTCTATAAAGGCTTGTACATATAATGAAGTGGATTGAAATGCGGAGATGCCCAATAAAAGTATTTGTTGAGAAATTTTGTAGAACATTATCAGTAACAACCAGGTTAAAGGTTTGCAATGTTATATAAAGTGCCTCGAAAAGCATATAAAGCTGATTATACCATTCAAACGTAAATAAATATTGAAAATATGAACGTAGTCCGAACTTAATGACGCTAAACCTCTTTAGTGTCACTCTCTAATAAAAAAGAAAATGTCTGTCATTGTAACCACGGTCCGTCTTTTAATTTAATCTTCCCTAGCCTAGCTCAAAAAAATAATAATAACAGAAGCAATTGAAGACCTAGAATGTGGAGTCAAAATAAATGGCCGGTATATTAACAACATCAGATACGCTGACGATACAGTCCTAATAGCATCATCTCCTGAAGAGCTGCAATTAATTGTGAGCCGTGTTAATGAGTGCAGTGAAAACGCTGGTCTGAGGATGAACATATCAAAAACGAAGATCATGGTATTGTCTAAACACAGCTTCGATGACATTGCTATCATTGTAGCAGGCCAAAAAATTGAGAGAGTGCGCAAGTACAAATATCTAGGGACATGGCTTAATGACACTTGGAGCTGTGAACAGGAGGTAAAGACTCGCATTGAAATAGCTCGAAGTGCCTTCTGCACGTTAAAAAAAGTACTCTGCAATCGCAGACTTAAGATCCCTGTGCGCATACGACTCCTACATTGTTACATCTGGCCTATACTTCTTTACGGATGCGAGGCGTGGACAATTAAAGAAGACCTCAAAAAACGTATAGAAGCTTTCGAGATGTGGGCATATAGAAGTATGTTGGCCATAAGTTGGACTCAAAAGGTCTCGAACGTGGAAGTTCTGCGACGCGTCAACCAAAACCGGCAACTTTTGGAGACTGTCAAGAAGAGAAAAATTGCATATCTCGGACACGTGCTTAGGCATGAAAGATATGAACTTTTGCAACTCATCATGATGGGAAAAGTTGCCGGAAGGAGAGCTGTTGGGCGCAGAAAAAAGTCTTGGCTGTGCAACATCCGAGAATGGACGGGAATTGCGAGTGCTGCCGATCTCTTTCGCCCCGCGAAGAATAAGAAGGAGTATTCCAAGCTGACTGCCAACCTTCGCTAGTCGGAGTGGCACTCGAAGAAGAAGAAGCCTAGCTCGGTAAATTTTCAAACGAATACTAGTTTTCATTCATAAATAATAGTTTAAAAACTAAAAAACACGCTTTTGTATCTAGCCGAATTAACAAGTAGAAAATTATTACAAAAATATAAAGCGCGTTAAAAATAGCGTATTACGTACGGCCATTAGTTTAGCTTAATAAATATTTTTTAGATACAATATATATTTTTTTATATATAATTTTTATTTATACCAACAAAAAATTTACTAACCGAAATAACACAGCACTGCTAGTCTCATGCTTTAACCAAAACATTCGATACTAGGATCACATGAATAGTTAAGAGATCAATACACTGTCGTTTCACGTGTATTGATATAAAAAAGAAAAGCACCATAAATATACAGTTTACCTGTATGTTTTTTTTTATAGAAAAGGAAGGCGGACGAGCATTCGGGCAACCTGATGGTAAGTGGTCACCAAACGCCCTTAGACATTGGCACTGTAAGAAATGTTAATCATCGCTTACATCGCCAATGCGCCACCAACCTTGGGACCTAAGATTTTATGTCCCTTGTGCCTGTAATTACACTGGCTCACTCACCCTTCAAACCGGAACACAACAATACCAAGTACCGCTGTTTTGCGGTAGGATATCTGATGAGTGGGTGGTACCTACCCACCCACCAATGTTGATAGACAGATATGCAGAACTTTAAACCGAGCACAAAATTAATGATGGAACACTCTAGAACACGTCATAAAACTTCGGAAATGGCTTTGCACTAATTTCTATTTCGTTTTATAATTTTTTAAATTTAAACATTGTAAAATCTACTTTGTTACGAGTGCGATAGAATTAAATTCTCTTTGGTTAAGGACATTATGCTTAACGGATAAATTGACCTCTTATATCCGGGTCTGTAGGTAAACTTATCATCGATAACTCATAGTGAACATAACTGTAATTTTGACGAAGTAATTATTAATTATTTTTAAAAGTAAAGAAAGAACATACATTTCTGTTGATGTAGATATAAGTTAATAAATATCGAACAGTACGAAGGCGAGTCGGGCAATTATAGATTTTCTAATTACTAGCTGGCCCGTGCCCTCTTCGTTAGGCGGTAAACATTTTTACTTGTGATAAAATTATGATTGCGGTTCGGTTAGTACTGAGTGCTATGATTTATTTCCTGACTGTCAAAAGTCGCGTTGGCCACTAAACCACGACTACTACGAAAAAGTCTTTTCATTTTTCGGCTTAATATATAATCTACGACACTCACAAATAATGTAGCTTTCCATTGGTAAAAGAATTTTCAAAATTAGTTTAGTAGATCCAGAGATAAACAGGGGGTAACCCCTATGTTATTTGATTTTCTCTACAAAAGTGATACACGTCTGAATAAGAAGAAAAAAAATAGTAATGTAAGTGGGGCAAACAAGCAATATTTATAGTTATATTTAAATTAGCGCTTCGTCAAATTTATAACTTCAAATCTTGCCAGGCAGAATTTTAACTCCATCCCCGAAGCCTTACTTTTTACACAGCCTTTGTCCATCCGAAGTATCCGAAACGAGTGACTTACATGAGATTGAGCACAGATCACGTCTTAACCAAAACATAATACCAGGAAACTATAAATCGGATCCCAAGACTGACGAATACTGTCTATGGCTATTGTTAACCTTATTATATACGCATCGTAAATAATAATCATAACGTATAAATTTCTTTGAAATGGTAAAATTCATATAAATTTCATTCAGAACGAATCGGCCTCTTTTATCCGGATGTTGGTGGCTAGTAAAGATTTGGTCTTTATAATACAAACATCAAAAAGTCAAAAGCTAAGCAAACGCGTAAAAAATATCATCGTGTGATAGCATATTCTTCTCGGACTCCGAAACAAACTTTGGTAAGTTTATTTAATTACTACTTTCGTACAAGTGAAGTGACAATACATATTAATTTTAATAAACTAGCGTCAGTAAGCTTTCCTGGGGGTTAAATGCGAGTTAACACGACGGTTAAGCAGACGTTTAACAGAATAAACCTGGGGGTTGACTGCGAGTCAACACGAAGGTGTAAATTAGAAGTTAACAAAAGTGTTAAATAGTTTTAAATAATATATATTTTTTCTCAACTACCCTAAAAAAAACACATTTAATCATTTATTATTTTTCTTTTGCTTTTGGAATAGAAAACGAAACCCAAGACAATGTCATGCCGCCATTACGTGAACTCGAATCTCGTTCACCGACACCGGCACCGTCGCTGCATGTACATACTCGGCGCTCGCCGTCACCACTCCACATACTATCGGATGAAAATATTTTACCGGCACTAGACATAGATCAAGATCCTGAATTTCAAATCGATTCTGAGTTACTAGATGTGTGGTTAGTTTACACTACACTAAAAATGAAAGTCACTTACTTGTATAATGTCTATATTACAAGTCCACATAATAGTCAGAAGGCACACATAGTTTTATAGTACATATTAATGTACACAAGCACAAGAATTAGGAACACAAGCACAGATAGGAAAGCAGATGAAATTATAAAGATGAGAAGAAAATAAGTATGAAATTATGAGAGCAGTCTTAAGCGTATAGGAATAAAGTCTAAGGTTGCTTAGCAAAGTTATTAGCGAGCGCGAGCGGGTCAAGCGTATGAAAGCCGTCGGCGAACTGACGCGTTGTTTTGCGAGTTGCGTAGACAAAGGATTGTCCGATCGGCGCGTGCGGCTCGCGAGTGGTGCTTAAGACGTTGCTTCTTGGGCCGCTAAGAATGTGGACAAAATAGTCCCACATCACTCCCCCGCTGAGACCGTTACTACGGGCGATAATATTGTGGGAAGTGAACTTTTCTACCTGACCTGGTAGTCTTTACATTAGGTTGCTGTTTAGTTCCTATATCGCTGTCTGACTTAATTGTATAAGCTGGCTTGAGACGATCAATGGACACAGTTATTTTCTTATTTTTAACTAATATCTGGAAAGTCTTTTGTCCTCTTTTAATGACTTGGTATGGTCCAGTATAAGGAGGTTGTAAGCTTTTACGTAAAGCGTCTTGCCGTAAAAATACTTGGTCTGCAGTGTTTAAATCTCTGAAAACGAAATATTTTTTTGGAGTATGGTGAGCTGCTGGAACGGGTCTAATTTGAGCGGCGAATGACCTTAATCTTGAGATGTAGTCGCTTATATCCGTTATGCTGTTACAATTTTCAGCGAAAAATTGACCAGGTAAACGGAGAGTTTCACCATAAAGCATTTCTGCAGCGGATGACTGGATGTCTTCCTTGTATGCACTGCGTATACCCAATAATACGAGAGGTAGATATTCAGTCCAGTATTGATTTGTGTGACACATAATAGCTGCTTTTAATTGTCTATGGAATCGCTCGATGATTCCATTTGCGGCTGGATGATAAGCGGTGGTCATTTTATGCTGAGATCCCGTTAGTAGTGCGAGTGACTTGAAAAGGCTGGACTCGAATTGCCTACCGCGGTCCGTGGTTATACTTTGGGGACAACCAAACCTTGAAATCCATCCTGATAGAAGGGCTTTGGCCGTTGACTCTGCTGTTATGTCGGTAAGCGGTATTGCCTCAGGCCAACGCGAAAACCTATCGATGGCTGTGAGACAGTACTTATATCCGTTGGAATAGGGCAAGGGGCCAATAAGGTCTATGTGTATGTGAAGGAATCTGGCAGTTGGTAAGTTAAATGAGCTTAGAGGTGATGAAACGTGCCGTGTCACTTTGGCTTGTTGACAGGAAAGGCAAGCTCGACTCCAATCACGACAGTCTTTTTTGATTCCGGGCCAAACAAAACGCTGCGTTACTAGCTTTATGGTCGCGTTGGCACTGGGATGACTAAGTGAATGTATTGATTCAAAAGCCTGTTGTCTCATTGATGTTACAATAAAAGGTCTAGGTGATGGAGTACTTATATCACAGAATATCATTACCTCGGTTCCAGGCATATGTATCTCTTTTAAATTCAGAGAACTACCTTCAGTTAGTAAGGTTTTTAATTCAGGATCCGACTGCTGTTTCCTCGCCAGAGCTTCGTAATCTACCCCTGCTGTGACAGCTTCAATCCTGGAGAGAGTGTCAGCTACCATGTTATCCTTACCAGAAATGTGACGGATATCCGTGGAGAACTGCGAGATATAATCCAGGTATCTAAATTGCCTAGGGGAACATTTGTCGCGGTTGATTTGAAAAGCGTGAGTCAACGGGCGATGGTCAGTAAAAATGGTAAATACTCTTGCTTCAAGCATGTGTCGAAAGTATTGGATAGATTTGTAAATAGCCAACAGTTCTCTATCATAAGGGCTGTACTTAGTTTGGGCAGGTGATAGCTTGCGAGAGAAAAATGCCAAAGGTTCCCAACAATCACCACGCAACTGCTGAAGTACTCCACCAATGGCGATACTTGATGCATCAGTTACTAGGGTTAGTTTGGCATCTGTGTCTGGGTGCGCTAGCAGAGCTGCTTTTCCTAATTCTGTCTTGCAATTGTCAAATGCTTGACGCTGTGTCTCGTCTAACTTTATTGGCTGAGAACCCTTAGTGGATCCTTTAAGCATATCGTTCAAGGGCGTTTGTAACTCTGCTGAATGAGGTATGAATCGGTGGTAAAAGTTGTACATACCGAGAAATCTTCGCAGCTCCTTTACGGTCTTGGGCTCAGGAAAATTTTTGATTACCTCTATTCTCTCTTCAAGAGGCCGGATCCCTTCAGCATACACAGTGTAGCCGAGAAAGGTGACCTGGGATGCTCCAAAAACGCATTTTGAAATATTTAGCAGCACTCCATACTGGTTCAGTCTCCTGAAAATTTCATGAAGATGGCGTTCATGCTCTTCTGGGTTGTGAGAGAAAATCAGGATATCATCCAGATAACCATAACAGAAATCTAAGCCCCTAGTAACTTCATCAATGAATCTTTGAAATGTTTGGCCCGCATTTCTAAGTCCAAATGTCATCATTGGGAATTCGTATAAACCAAATGGTGTAACGATGGCTGTTTTACATATATCACCTTCATAAATTGGAATTTGGTTGTATGCCTTAACAAGATCGAGCTTAGAAAATATTGTACATCCAAAAAGATTCAAATTGAAATCTTGTATGTGTTTGATGGGATACTTATCTGGTATCGTTCTTGCATTGAGAGCTCGATAGTCGCCGCATGGTCTCCATCCGTTGTCCTTTTTTGGTGCCAGGTGAAGGGGCGATGACCAAGGGCTATCGGACGGGCGGGCTGTACCATTCTTGATCATTTCGTTAAACTCATGTTTGGCGATCTGTAACTTGTCAGGTGGTAAGCGACGGGGTCTGCTAGAAATTGGTGGTCCTGGAGTAGTTTTTATATAATGTACTGTGTTATGCTTACAGTCTTTAGGATTACCAGCTGGTCTAGTAATGTCAGGGTAATTTTTTAAAATAGCTTGATATCTATTGTCACTATAACAGTTAGTTTTGATAGACGAAACGCTTTCATTAGGCTTAACAGGGAAAGCGTCAGTGGCTAATGAAGTGGTATTGTCTATAAGTCTATGATGCCTACAATCGACTAAGATGTTATAGTACGAAAGGAAGTCTATACCTATGATGGCTTTGGTTACATCAGCGATTACAAACCTCCATGAGAAATCTCGACGTAGGCCGAGATCGAGGGATAAATGTGCGAAGCCGTAGGTTGGTATTTCGGAACCATTCGCTGCAAAAAGGCTATACCCACTCTTCTTCCGTTTATCCTTAGCCGCGGAGCGCGGGAAGACGCACAGGTCCGATCCCGTATCTACGAGGAACTGCGTCTTCGTCTTGCGGTCGGTTACGAAGAGGCGGCCAGAGGAGGTAGGACAGGCGCTGGCCGCTACTGACGGCTGTCCTCGGAGTTTACCGCGTTAAAACTACACGGGCTCGTACATTTATACGCCTTAGTGCGAAATCTTCGATGATACCAGCAAATACGCGGACCGGAGGGCGATCGATGTCTGGATATGCTTCTGCGCTGACTGGAAGATCGTGATCGTGGACGTGATCTCGAAATCTGCGCTGTAAGCGCAGCAACTTGTCGCGTCAAGTCCGCCATGTTCTTCATCATCACTTCTAAGATTGCTGGACTAGTGGAATCCCGTTGAATCGCGCTGGTGCTAGCAACTTGAGGTGTATTAGGTGTGATTTCGTGAACTTTATCTGCCAAGTCTGCAATTTTTCTAAGTGGCGAGTCAGTCTGGGTAGCAATTACAGCTTGAACATGCTGTGGAAGTCGGCTTGACCATAACGTGCGCATGAAGTCGTCTGATACCGCTGATCCCGCTAAGCTTTGAAGGTGACGTAAAAATTGTGATGGCTTACGGTCACCGAGCTCTTCGTGCATTAATAGCTGTTGCACCTTCTTCTCTTGACTGGCCGATAAACGCTTAATAAGTTCTGACTTTAAAGTTTCGTATTTATTCTCCTTAGGCGGGCATTTAATAAGGTCTAATACTTCCGCTGCATATTGATTGCCCAGCTGTGATATCACGTAATAAAATCTGGTCGTATCTGCTGTTATATTAGCGACTATAAATTGCGCTTCTAATTGGGCGAACCAGACATCTGGGCGATCAGGCCAGAATTCGGGTACTTTGACTCCTACCCTACACAATTCTGCGGTCGCGTCGCTTTGTGACATTTTAACGGTCTTCGTTCAAATTTTCCGCGTCCTTATGACCTTGCGGGTTAACGGTCTAACTCACTTGTGTACTTTATAATATTAATTGTCCTCGTCGGGGTCACCAATATGTGGTTAGTTTACACTACACTAAAAATGAAAGTCACTTACTTGTATAATGTCTATATTACAAGTCCACATAATAGTCAGAAGGCACACATAGTTTTATAGTACATATTAATGTACACAAGCACAAGAATTAGGAACACAAGCACAGATAGGAAAGCAGATGAAATTATAAAGATGAGAAGAAAATAAGTATGAAATTATGAGAGCAGTCTTAAGCGTATAGGAATAAAGTCTAAGGTTGCTTAGCAAAGTTATTAGCGAGCGCGAGCGGGTCAAGCGTATGAAAGCCGTCGGCGAACTGACGCGTTGTTTTGCGAGTTGCGTAGACAAAGGATTGTCCGATCGGCGCGTGCGGCTCGCGAGTGGTGCTTAAGACGTTGCTTCTTGGGCCGCTAAGAATGTGGACAAAATAGTCCCACAGATGCTTTGGTTGATGCTTCCGAAGAGTCTCCAGCTTATGGCCCTAATATTCATAGCAAGTTAGCACAACGTTGGCTCCCAATCCTTAAAAAAGGCTTGCCGTCTGAAACAAAAGAGAAGCTTTTTAAAGAATTCACCATCCCTGATAACTGTAGGTTATTGAAAGCACAAAGAGATTCAAATGGAACAAAACCAACTGGGTCTGGGTATTGCCGCGATTAACCGGGCGATGACATTACTTTTAACTGAGGGTGAAAAGGTTCAAGCAATAAAAATGTTATCAGACTCATTGAGAATCCTGAATGATCTCCATTACGTTCAAACACAAGTAAGAACAAAACTTATTACTCGGGAGTTCGACAAATCTTTCCTTGCCATTATCCAGGACCAAGATCGAGACGATACTTTATTTGGTAATGACTTGCCAGAAAAAATAAAAGCGTCCAAGGCGATCGAAAGACAGGGGCTTCAGATTCGCAAAGCACCAACCACGAAACCGTCGACTTCCAAAGCTTCTATTCAGTCAGCAGGGATTCGCTACCAGGGAAACCGGTCAGGCCCCCCTAGTATGCAAACGGTGACCAGGGGAGGGCGGATTACACAGTTCAGGAGCCAGTATCGTCGCAATCCGCAACCAACACCTCCGACTGCGCCGTCACAGAACACGCGCTCTGGGTTTTCAACAACGAGCAACAGACGTGCCCCAACGCGGCATTGACACAGGTACATGCTGGTAGATTGTACAATCTATTACTATAATTGCTGGTCACAAGTTACAAATAATTGTAAAGTACTTGATTGGATTCGTAACGGCTATTGTATACCCTTTTCGTCGAAAGTTGTTCAGTACACAATTCCTCAAAATACTTTTTCTATTAAAGAAAAGCAGAATATGATAATAGCTATTAAAAATTTATTAGAACTTGGAGAAATAGTAGAATGTAAATCGCAACCTGATCAGTTCATATCTCCAAGATCTTTCTTGCCAAAAAATCTAATGGAAGTTTTAGATTTATTCTTAATCTTAAACAACTAAATAAATTTGTGACTGGATACCATTTTAAAATGGAAGACCATAGGACTGCAAGTAAATTAATAACAAAGAAGGCTTATATGGCCACCATAGATCTAAAGGAATCTTATTTACTTGTCCCAGTAGCTTCAAAGCACCGAAAATTTTTAAGATTTCAATTTGAAGATACTAATTTATAGAGACGGACTTATGAGTTTACCGCCATTCCATATGGTTTGTCTTCTGCACCTCGAACTTTCACCAAAATAATGAAAGAAGTAATAGGCCAACTAAGGTATCGTGGCTTCCAGTCTGTTATATACTTAGATGATATTCTTTGTCTAGGAAATACGTACAATGAATGTGTCTTGAATATTCAAGAAACTATAAAAATGCTAGATTGTTTGGACTTTGTTATTAATTTTGATAAAAGCTGTTTCGTTCCACAACAATGTTGTAAATTTCTTGGATTCATGTTTAATTCTTTAAATAGGACAATATCACTTCCCTTAGATAAACGATATAAAATGCTTTATTTAGCATAAAAATTTATTCGTATAAATTCACGGACTATTTGAAATTTTGCGCATCTCATAGGTGTCTTAACGTCCGCTTGCCCTGCGGTAAAGTATGGGTGGGTGTATATAAAAATACTTGAGAGACAAAAGTACTTAGCGCTAAAAACTAACAAAAAAATATTTACATTATTACGATAAAAAATTTAAGCTCCCCAAAGATATTATACTCGATTTAAAATGGTGGACCACAAATATAATTATAGCATCAAAGCCGCTTTCATTTCAAGATTTTGAGTTAGAGATCTTTACAGATGCCTCTAAAACTGGTGCCTATTGTAATAATAGCCGCATTGGCGGAGGTTGGAAAGTAGACGAACGCGACTCCTATATAAATTATTTGGAGTTACTAGCTGTTTTCCTGGGCCTTAAATATTTTGCCCGTGAAAAGCATAATACAAATTTACTTTTACGTGTTGATAATACTACTGCCATCAGTTACATCAATCGAATGGGTGGTATCCAGTACCCCCATCTAAATAATTTAACTCGAACTATTTGGCAATGGTGCGAAAAGCGAAATATATGGATCTACGCGTCATATATTAACACAAAAGATGTAAATGTAGAGGCTGACGAAGAATCACGTAAAGTAAACCCCGATATTGAATGGCAATTATCCGATATTGAATTTAAACAAGTAGTTAAAAACTTTGGTGAAGCGGAAATCGATCGTTTCGCTTCTCGCACTAATGCCAAGTGTATAACTTATATTTCCTGGCGACCAGATCCTGACGCTTTAGCTGTATATGCTTTTACCTTAAGCTGGAAACATTTATATTTTTATGCCTTCCCACTTTACTCTTATATAAAAAATGTCTACAAAAAATTACACATGACAAAGCATTTTAGTCTTTCCCTATTGGCCTTCTCAACCCTGGTTTCCTTTGTTAAATAGTTTAATAAAGTCTAAAATCATATTCTTCACTCCTAATTTTATATTTTCTTCGTCATCTTCCAGCCCACGACAACACAATCTGATGCAGTTTACCCTGGCAGCAGCGAGGCTCTCAGGACGGCATTCACCGCAAGGGGAACCCCAATACAAACATTAGACTTGATAATGGCATCTGTTTCCAAAAATACCTTAACTCAGTACAATGTTACCTACAGGTTATGGTTTGAATACTGTAATACTCATTTACATAACCCTTACCAAGCTACAGTTTCATTACTTTTGCTTTTTTTAAATGAACAGTTTCATAATGGTTCTACTTATGGTTCCTTAAACAGTCACCGTTCTGCTCTATCCCTCTTGATAGGAAAGTAGATCACTTCTAAATATCAAATAAGACGTTTGCTCAGAGGAGCCTATTAAGACCCACAGCACCAAAATATTCCTACACATGGGACCCACAAATTGTACTTGATTTTATTGCAATATGGGTACCCCATTAAGAACTTTCACTTGAAAGAATCACGAAAAAGTTAGTGATTTTACTCGCTTTGTCCACTGCACAACAAGCTCAAACTCTTTCGTTGATCAAAATTAATAACATTAACAAAAGCCCTTCTGGCATCCAAATTGGTATTGCCGATGTGATAAAGACTTCCGCTGCTAACCGCGATCAGCCGGTATTGTATGTACCTTACTTCACACAAAATAAAGCCATTTGTCCTGCGACAATATTAGAAGATTACATAACAGTGACCACAAATATCAGACCTAGGTCAATGGACACGCTTATACTGACACACAAACGACCCCACAAGCCAGTCACTTCTCAAACCAACAGCAGATGGGTCAAACAAGTTCTCGAGGCGAGTGGCATAGACATAAAAACGTTTAGCGCTCATAGTACGCGTCATGCCGCTACATCCACGGCACGTATCCGCGGAGTGTCATTGGACCTAATAAGAAAAACAGCGGGATGGACTGACCGATCACAGTCATTTGCGCAGTTTTATAACCGAAAAATAATAACCGACAAAAACTTTGCAATCTGTTTTCTTATTTAACTAATGTAATTTGATATGACATTTACAATGTCATGCTTTGATATACTATACACTTATTAAATAAGTTTATTGTTAAAATCATTTTCTTTTATTTAAACACAAAATTTTCAACTCTAAACATGTACTGTATATATTTATATCAAAGAATGAAGCGTACGAAATATAATATATGATCAAACGAACTTACAAAGTGAAGTTCGATCGATATTATATGAGTACGCTTCATTCGAAGATATATCAATACCCGCCCAACCTAAATCCCAAGAAGAAAATTTTGCGTGAATTTATAATTATCTCGAAAGAATGACAAGCTCAAGAGCACCATGCTATGTTGGAAGGGGAAAAAGTCAAATTAGTTTCTTTTATCCCTAAAACCTTTCGAAGTTGCCAACACAATGAAAAGACTACTGTATATATTTATATCTTTGTTTCTCCTGTTTTCTATAAAATGAAATAAATAAATAGTTCCTTACCCAAGAGGGAGAGCCAGGAGACCCTTAGCACAGTTCAACCTAATTTGGGCGCCTGTCCACATATAACTGTATTTATATAACTTATTATTATCTGTGGGAGAGAATAAATAAATAGATTATTATTATTAAGTTTAATTTTCCACAACCTAAACCATCAGGTTTATTCAAATCAAATGACGATCGGTTCATTGTTTTATGTCCCCTATCTCACTCATCGCTTATCTATCTATCTATCTATCTACCAGTTTTACAGAGTCACGTTTAAACCAAAACATAAGTACCAGGAGACTATGAAATGTAAGAGATAATATTCGCTATGAACTTGCAACCTAGCAATATCGAAATTTATACTTTATTGACGACGATACAAGGTAAAAAATCCTTTTCGAATACATTTGTTTTTCCATTGCACCTCTTTTAACCGGGTTACGGGTGTGTCTGTGTTAATAGTGACTTCACACATTCATAATTAAATATAATACTAGGGTGGGTAACTTTACAAATATTTTGATTATTTTATGGTGTTTGCGCTAATTAACTAATTTATTGTTAAAAGACTTTGCGGCTTGGTGAGCGTTTAATTTATATTATAACCAAACGTTACGTTTCATCACTCAGCACCGGTATTTTTTTATAATTTAGTATAGGCAGACATATGAGACACCTGTTGATAAGTCGTCAATACCGCCCATAGACATTGCTCTACATCAGTGATTTTGTCCTTTTTTTATTTGTTTTTGTAAAATGTTATGTCTCTTGTGCCTGTTCAAGTTTATTGAAACGAGTGTTTATCAATTTCATTTTATGTGCATAAATCTGATCCGAATCTGAACTATTTATATAATACAAATAGTCACAAAGCGAATATATATTACACGTATATAGAAACAAAAAAGAAACGATGACGCAATGTCACGTTTAACCCAAAACATCAGATACCAGGATCTCATAGATATACGAGAGATCGACAAACGATAACTTGTCCGGTACGTATAGCGTAAAAGGACCTTATAGTATGCGCTGCAAAGTTTAAATTGGTTAAATATATATTACTTCTGATACACAGTCTCCGCCTCTTTCATCCGGGTCGGCGTGAATCGTTACGAGTAGTGAAGAGCGAATCACTCACGGTTTATTTATTACATCATCGTAGTCAGCCAATCGTCATCCACTGCAGTTTTTAAATTTAATTTGAATATTTAAAATTTAATTAAAGTAAAATAAAAATAATTTTAAACTTTAAGTACTAATGTTTGTTATATAAATTGTTAAGATATCTTTTGCATTATATTTTCTTTCATTCTATATTATGTTATATTATAAGCTAGAATATTTTTGTTCTAACGTGTTTTATATGAAGAACTTAAAGTTTCTTTTGAGAAGAACTTTTCTTATGAGCGAGGTTAACTTGTGACGTCATCGTCAGAACGAACGAAGCGACGTCGCCACTACGCTTACAGAAACACAATACCAGGAGACTATAAAACGAAAGATATTTTAAAATATTGTTGTTGGTCTGGCACTTTCTTACAGTTAACTTTGTTGTAATAGATTCAAGGTTTAAATTCCCTTCCTAACCAGTGAGTACAAAGGTTTGAATGGCACTGAAGTTTCGAACCAACCAACGTTCTTCTAGAAGTAAGCGAGCACGGCGCCCTCGACCTCTACCGAGCAATTTACACTGTCACGTTAAACCAAAACATAAGTACCAAGAGACTATGAAATGTAAGTGATAAATATTCGCTATGCATATCTTTCACTGTATTTGTGTAACTTGCACTTTATTTTTAACGACACACGGATATATATATTTTTGGACAGTTACATTTTTCATTCACACCGATTCTATCTCTTTTAACCGGGTATGTCTAGACAGACAATTTTGTGATATTTTTCGGCACTGATTATGATCGGTAATCCAATTTTACAACTAACAGGAATAAATAATAACTTGTCAGGTTCATTGGCGAAAAAAACTATTTTTTTCAAATTGAATAATGTCTTAGTTTAAAATAATTAAGTGAGAATAATGAAGAGCGCTCATAATTATTTTAGTTTTACTGTACATAGTAATAAAATATTAAGAATAAATCAATCAAAGCCGAAATGGCCCAGTGGTAAGAACGCTTGAATCTTAACCGATGATCGTGGGTTCAAACCTGTGCAAGCACCACTGAAGTTTTTCATGTGCTTAATTTGTGATTATAATTCATCTCGTGCTTTTCGGTGAAGGAAAACATCGTGAGAAACTCTGCCACATGTGTATTCCACCAATCCGCATTGGAGCAGCGTGGTGGAATAAGCTCCAAAGCCTTCTCCTCAAAAAAGGGAGAAGAGGTCTTAGCCCAGCAGTGGGACATTTACAGGCTGTTACCGTACCGTACCGTAAATCAATCATAATGTCGGATATTAATAAATAAAACAACATTTAAGTCACGTTTGAACCAAAACATCATATACTAGGATCACATGAATAAATAAGACGTCGATCAAAACTATCACTAGTCGAGTATATATTCCAGCGATGTAAATGGAATTCTATTGTATGTGCAGTAAAGTTCAAATTAGCTTTGAATTTGTTGAATCGATACTTCTGACACACCAACTTCTTTCATCCGGATTAACGTGATAGCGAGTTTTGTGTTTAAATAGCTTCGTTTATTCTTCACTTCCAACACAAAGACATTTTTTTATTAAAGTTTAATTGATACAACTAAACGTTCAATTATAACACTTTGAAAACTATTTACGGTTTTATTTTTATTGGTTGCGCATTGGCGATATAAGGACTGGTTAATATTTAATGGTTAATAGTTCTTACATCGACATGTCTATGGGCGGTGGTGACCACTTAACGATAGGTGGCCGATTAGCCCGTCCTATAACATAAGTGTACTGGTTCTGGATAGAAATATAGGTGTGTCACGATAGTATGCGAAAGCGATCCCGTGACGACGTATCCGTGCGATTACTTCGATGCACACTTCTCCGAATCCTACATCACTTCACGTGAGGGAAACGCGTAAATGCACTTTTCCAGCGAGAAAAAAAAAGTGAAATAAAAAATTGGCATTGTAAGAAATGTAAAATTTTTTTTTTTGGCAAAACTATTCTATCAGAAAAAATTATGAAACTCTCTGTATAGCAAAAGTGTCGTACATCGTAGACGCATAGAAAAACGTAGCCGCTTTTAGTCAACAAATGCGCAACCCACCAACTTATATAAGAAGGGAAATATAAAAAAGCTTACCTGAAATTGTATACTTCGCTACATTTTCAGCTCTTTTATACATATAGTTAGGAGATTCTTTATTATATATTTATTATATTATGCACTTATTATCAAACCGCTATTATGTTGGTTGAGAGAAAGGTCCATAATTAAATTATTATTTTTAATTAACTATTGGCGCGATGAACTATATTTCCTATGCGTAGAAGTCATATAAGCTGATAACTAATATTATTTATTAATAATAAATAAAACAATATGCCTGTGACTATAATAGAGGAGATGATGACTGGACCCTAGTCTACTTAGACGTACTTGCAGAAAAGCAGTTAACAATATAATTAAAAAAAATTTGACCAAATAAATACATTAATTTGTAGTGTAATAAGTAGTATGTAAGTCAGATGGCGTATAAATATTAAGATCGTTGCACTAATTAGTCAGTAATAAATCATCTTCTACCGAATACACTCGTTTCAATAACATAAGTCCCCTCATGGCGACCCTGCCATTTGAGGACTTGGGCGCGCGACGCGAATTTGATCGCAGTATAGTGTTACAGCTCCAAAATCGGACGATGAGTTGAAGAATTGGATATAAGTTCAAATTAAAGCAATATGTAGAAATTTAAGTTTATTCTTCGTTACTGTTTTACAAAAAAAAAATCTAACTATGTGCCGATCCAGTGTCGAGAAAGAAACAGTATTTGTAAATCAAAACGCCGCAGGCTCGAACCAGGCACAAGTTGAAGAAATACGAATGCATCTGTCTACAATCAGCATAGTTTTATTGGTTATTTGTGTGCTACTGGGCATTGCAGCACTGTACTTTATTTATAAACAGTACAAAAAATGCCATAAAAATTGGATATCGGATGAGATCACGCAAAACAACTTAAGGCGGTCATTCACCCGCGCAAGAGACGTACCCAACCAGTAGAGAAGTGACGACATTAGAATTACGAAGAAAGTGCGTGAAAACCAGGTGTTTATATTTAATATTAATAAAAAGTTCGTGAGTGTTTTGTAAAGTGATCCAATAAAATTTCAGAAATAAACTTTGAACTGTTAAAATGACTATTTATAAACTTTAAGGTGTTTTTTTTAACGAATTAGTGTAGAATCTAATAAAATAAATGTATCCTATTAATATTACTTAATCGATTAAGAATGTATAATGTAAACAAAGAGTTTCATATTGCAATGTATCAGGTCGTAGGCCCTACCATGGTAACTATTCGTAAGTGAGTTAATATACTTGGTATGTATTTCTTTTATTAATATGTTGTTATAAGGGAATGGAAGATGATTTAGTTAAATGTTTAGATGAACTTAAATTGATAAGAAAATATTTAATTAAGAAGGGAAAGTTAAGATATCAAGGTAATGTTATAAAAAATAAGTTAGCGGAAACTGAGAAAATATTTGAGAAAAGTTCGAATATAATCCAATGTATTACTTCTAAAGAAATAAAGCCTAAGTCTCTTACATTCATTGCTTCAATAAGCGATGAAATAAAGTCATACTACTCACAAATTATCAATTTATGTTCTAAGCCTGCATGTCATATGAGTAGTAGTGACAGTGATTCTAGCGAAACGTGTTCGAATCTTGAACTCAAAATGGAGTTCGATTTGAAAACAGCATGTAGTTTAATTCCTGTTATGAATAATAACGAAAACAGCATTAAAGGTATCATTGACTCTATAGAAATGTATTCAGATATGTTGTCATCATCAGGTCAAAAATTACTAATTACATTTGTTTTAAAAAGTAGGCTGTCACAGAATGCTAAATTACGAATGTTACCCGAATACAGTTCTACAAAAGACTTAATTAAGGATTTAAAAAACAAATTATTGGTAAAGAAAAGTCCTACCGCAATACAATCACGGCTACAAACTGTGTCTCAAGGATATCGCACTATAGAACAGTTTGGAACCGAGATAGAGAACTTATTTGCAGATTTAACGATAGCTCAGGCAGACGGCGATGCTGAAAAATACGAAATTTTAAAACCTATTAATGAGCGATTCGCAATACAACGTTTTTCTGACGGTCTAAGAAATTCAAGACTAAGTACGATTATTGCAGCACGCAACTACAAACACCTAAACGAGGCGATTCAAGCTGCGAAAGATGAAGAGCTGTCAGCTGCATCTTCGTCGCGAGGTGAGGATGTCATGCATTTCTCCGCTCGTGGAAGAGGTAAGTCACATTCTCATTTTAATTCCCATACTAGACCACAGATTCGCGGCCAAAGATCATATTTCCCACAAAATAACGCAGGTAAGCCAAATAATTCCAGTTATTTTAATAATCGAAGAAATTTTAATAATTATCCACGCGGCCAAACATATTATCATGGTAGACCTAAATTTCATAAATTGAATCGCGGACGAGATTCGAACGAGAATCCATCGAGTTCGATATCTCGTGGTAGTGGCAATAGAAACAGTATTTTATTCAGAATAACTTGAACAAAATCAATCCGTAAATGCAGATAATAATAGTGAAATGCAGTTTTTTCGTGTTGAAACATAACATTTTGGCATTAAATGGCAAAGCCAAATATTTATCATTTTTTATTAACAATAGGAAATATTTTTGGTTAGTAGATACAGGAGCATCATTATCTGTAATAAAGAAACAGGCATTACCCAGTAACAGTAAAGTAATTAGAGACGAAACTATCATAAATGGTATTGGAGGTAAAATTCAGTCCATAGGTTACACTGATGTCATCTTATTTCATCGTGATCAACAGTTTCATGTTGACTTTAATATAAGGCTACATGTTTTCAATAACTTACCTTTAAAGGCTGACGGTATTTTAGGTTTAGATTTTCTGTGTCGCTACGTATCAAGTATCAACTTTGAAAACAATTCCATTACCTTAAACAAATATGGAATGGAATGTTCCTTACCACTTTATGATTCGTTGAATTATTCTAATGAAAGTTTACTTATACCTGCGCGTTGTGAATCATTTCATTACTTACTTTTGGATAATGATTCGGAAAATGACTGTGTTATCCACAGTCAGCAATTAGCTGATAACGTTTTCCTTGCAGGTTGTATTAGTAGGATACGAAATAACAGATTACTTGTTAAAATTTTAAATACCAATGAACATGATGTTACTTTGCCAATGTTTCAACCGGAAATATATTCGATTCAAGATTATGAGTTATGCGACTTTAGGTCAACTGCTAATGACTTAAATAGGGCTAAAGCTTTATTAAACATTTTAAATTTAAATCACCTCAATACAGAGGAGCGCAAATCCATTCAGGATATATGTGCAAAGTATTCAGATGTTTTCTTTTTGCCAGGCGATAAATTAAATACTACCAATATTTATCAACAATCAATAACTTTAAAACCAAATACGTGTCCGGTATATGTTAAGCAGTATAGATTACCCCATTCTTTAAAAAATGAAGTTAATAATCAAATTACAGAAATGCTTAAGAATGACATTATAGAAGAAGCTAAGAGCGAGTGGTCAAGTCCAATTTTGTTAGTACCGAAAAAAAGTGATAGTGATAAAAAGTGGAGACTTGTTATCGACTATCGGAAACTTAATGACTGCATTGTGGACGATAAGTTCCCTTTGCCAAATATAAATGAAATTTTAGACTCTCTTTGTGGTTCTATCTATTTCTCACACTTAGATCTTAATCAAAGTTACTATCAGGTAGAGTTAGATAAACGAAGTAGGGAATACACGGCTTTTACGACAAACACTGGTCAATACCAAATGAAAAGATTACCAATGGGTCTTAAGACTAGTCCTAGCGCTTTTAGCAGAGCCATGTCAGTTGCAATGTCAGGGTTAACATTTGATAAGTGTTTTGTTTATTTAGATGATTTAGTTGTATTTGGAAGAAATTTGAGCGTACATAATAAAAATTTGATTGACGTTATGGAAAGGCTAAAAAAAGTTAATTTAAAATTAAATCCCAAGAAATGTAATTTTTTGAAGAAAGGAATTATTTATTTAGGACATTTAGTTTCAAAAGATGGAGTTTTACCTGACCCTGCAAAAATCGAAATCCTACAAAAATATCCTATACCTACTAATACTGACGAAGTTAAAAGGTTCGTAGCGTTTTGTAATTATTATCGAAAATTTATCAAAAATTTTGCCGAAATAACTTATCCCTTAAATAAATTAACGAGAAAATATGAACGATTTGTTTGGACTAAAGAGTGTCAAAAAAGTTTCGAAACATTAAAACAGGCTTTGACAAGTCCCCCAGTATTAGAATTTCCCGATTTTTCAGAAAATAATGAATTCGTCATTCAAACTGACGCTTCAGGTACAGCAATTGGCGCTGTTTTGTGTAATCGAAATATGAAACCGGTAGCTTTTGCAAGCAGACCTCTTAATAAAGCCGAAACAAACTACCCCACTATTCAAAAAGAGTTACTTGCTATAGTGTGGGCAGTAAAATACTTTAGACCATATGTATACGGTAGATCTTTTACGATTATGACAGACCATAGACCTTTATTATATCTATTCTCAATGAAAGACCCCTCAAGTAGACTTCTTAAGTTTAGGTTAGCACTAGAAGAATACGACTTTAAAATTATATATCTAAAAGGTAAGGATAATAGCGTAGCGGACGCTTTGTCTAGAATTAGCATAACATCGGACACTTTAAAACAAATGAACGAAGAAATATTGTTAGTTATGACTAGAGGCCAAAAGAGGCGTTTAGAAAATAAAGTAGAGCAGGATAATACAATTAAAATTAGTAAACCTAACGAATCGTGGCCTGATCAACCACGAGTAGTTGAGGTACTAAAGATACCAAATGATTCAGTGGAAATGACTTTTATAAATAATGAGGAGTTAAATAAATTGAAAAATAATGATAATTTATACGAAGAGAAAGAATGTTTTATTTATAGTCTACGTAGAAAAATATTATATATTAATCTTGACTTTAGGGCACAATTTACGCGAGCCGAATTTGTGACTAAGTTAGGAGAATTTTGTAAAACTAGAAAAATAAATGAACTATGCATAGTAAAGAATAATGAAATTGAAAATTTCATAAAAGAATTGTTAAAAGAAATAAAAGAACGTAAGGACTGCAGTGGTCCACGTATCTATGTTCTAAGAGGAGTTAAAAGAATATATGATGAGGAAGAAAGAAAATACATATTACATGAGTTTCATTTACTACCCACCGCAGGTCATGCAGGTTTGCGTAGAATGACAAATAATATTAAAAGAAAATTTTACTGGCCAGGCTTGGATAAAGATGTTAAAACATTTGTTAGCAAGTGCGTCCAATGTCAAAAAATGAAACATTGTAAGCATGTCAAGGCGCCCATGGACATAACTACAACGGCTTCACATGCTTTTGAAAAGATCTATCTTGACGTCGTAGGACCTTTGCAAAAGGACATTGAAGAAAATTGCTACATTTTAACACTTCAATGTGAATTGACTAAGTTCGTAGAGGCCTATCCTCTAAAAAATAAGGACACGGTAAGTATAGCAAAAGCATTAGTTAATAATTTTATATTAAGGTTCGGGATACCAAACACCATAGCTACAGATCGTGGGACAGAGTTTGTATCTACTGTAATGGAACAGGTATGTAAAATTTTAAATATACAAAAATTGACTTTTACAGCTTATCACCACCGATCTATTGGTGCACTTGAAAATTCGCATAAAAATTTAGGTGCTTTCTTACGCATTCAGTGTAATGGTCAGAAAGACACCTGGAGTCAATGGTTATCTTTTTGGTGTTTTAGTTTTAATAATACTGTTCACACAGAAACGAAATACACACAATTCGAGCTAGTTTTTGGTAGACCTAGTGTAATACCTTGTAGAGTAAGTCAATATATTGAACCATTATATAACCCAGATAATTATGCTTTAGATCTTAAGTTTAAGTTACAAGTAGCGCAGCAAGATGCTCGTGAAAATTTAATTTTAAGCAAACAAAATCGTAAATGTAATTACGATAAATATACAAATAATGTAACTTATACAAATGGACAACTAATTTTAATTAAAAATGAAACGGCAAATAAACTGGACACACAGTGGATTGGACCATTTGTAATTTTAGAAGATTTAGGACTAAATGTAAAAATTTTAAAATATAATAAGCCTTATATTGTCCATAAAAATAGAACTAAACCATTTAAAACCTAAACTCAATTATTATGTACCTACTCCTAAAAAAAAAAATTGTATCAAAACAATTTTTTTTTTCTCAATTCACCCCCCGAGGTGTAGTGTAATAAGTAGTATGTAAGTCAGATGGCGTATAAATATTAAGATCGTTGCACTAATTAGTCAGTAATAAATCATCTTCTACCGAATACACTCGTTTCAATAACATAAGTCCCCTCAAATTATTACCGTGGTTATCCGTCCACCAAAGCTTTTATTTATTTATTTATTTTTATATCACGTCACGTTTAAACCAAAACATAAGTACCAGAAGACTATGAAATGTAAGAGATAAGATTCGCTATGGAGGTACAGTCTTTCAGCCTTTAAAATTACACTTTATTGATGAGGCCACAAGGTTAAAACTTTTTGTTTTCGTACGCACTGACTCGACCTCTTTTACCCGGATAGTATTTATTATAAGTAACTTAACACATACTTTAAATATTTATACTTAATGAAAAATATATAATAAATAAACAAATTACTTTAAATATTTCTTTATTTTACAAATTACAGAAAAAAAAGAATAGCAATGTACAATGTACATGTATAAATAAATATAATAGGATAGGATGCTGGCATTATGATGCCCTCTCTGAACAGCTAGAGTCGGTCTTTAAAGATAAATAAAATAAATAGATAAATTAAAATAAAAAGAACAAAATACACATACAAATTTATAGAAAGAACACGCCGTAAGATTGTCCTGTGGCATTGTGCCCAAGACGCTGGCACTATTGCCTCTCTGCACCGCTAGACTCAGCCTTTGGGCTAAATAAGCGCCAGCTCTTGGGTCACCAGAATATATAAATAATAAATTAAATTATAATTAAAAATTAAAAAATATATAAGACAAAATTGCCATCGTACCAAGACCGAAATTTTCCACGTACGTGGGGTACAGATCACGTTTAAACCAAAACATAATACTAGGAAACTATAAGACGAAAGTAGTGAAATATTCACTTCTTGTCATTTCATGACCATTGAAGAATATCACTTGAGTATTATTGCTTCAGGTTTTAAATTTCTTTGAATTATATAAATAATATAATATAATTCACATTATTTTACTTGGCAACAAATCGGTCTCTTTCTTATGGGGATGCGTCTGGTAAGTAGTGGTTATTATACGTTAAGATTTTCTTGCAACGTTCTTAATGTTTTTAAATAACTCACCACACTGATTTAAAAAATGGTCTTAAGCTTTAAGGGCTGAAGAACTGAAAGTTACATTCGAACCACTTTTCTTATGGTCGTAATAAGCCTGTTTAATACGGAAGGTAAATTGTGACGTCATCGCAAGAACAACTGAAGCGACGTCGCCACTACGCTCACAGAAAAATGACACCAGGAAACTATAAAACGTATGTACTGATATATTAACTTTTGCTTACTATTGTAGGAAATTTTACTTAATTATTTCTACATCAAGGTTTAAATTTCTTTGACTAAGTATAATTTATATTATTATACATCACTTGGCCTCTTTTATCCGGATGTGTTTGGTCAGTAGTGGCTATACGTTAAGACTTCTCTGCGATGTTCTTACAAGGTTTAAAGGTTGTTTTTTTAAAGCAACTTATCACAATTATTCATAATATGTAATATTTGGAAAAGTTTAACGTAAGAATATAATAGTTTAATACTTTAAGGGCTAAATGTGTTGTTTGTTCAATTTTATATTTTTGTTCTTATTTGTATTATAAATGTGTTTGTTCTTACGTGTTAATATCCAAACTTAACATAATATTAGAACTACTTTGCTAATAAGCCCGTTTACTAAGGCAAGGTTAAATTGTGACGTCATCGCCAGACATCGCCACTACGCTCACAGAAACATAATACGAGGAAACTATAAAACGAAAGTAGTGAAATATTATTTTGCTATTTTATGACTGCTATGGTAAATTTAACTTAATTATAACTGATTCAAGGTTTAAAATACCTAGGCAAAATTAAATTTCTTTCTTACAAAACGACTCGGCCTCTTTTACCCGGTTTTGTCCGGTTATGTCTCATGTCTGTCGTTTCTTATAATTTTTATAATATCTTTCTCTTAAATTAGTCTTATAATTATTAAATGGTCCTCCGGTATTATGTATAAAAAAATATAATTAGACTATAAAACTAGTAAAAGATTTTCTTCATGAAAATATAGCGGCTGAGTGTTAAAAGACAAATTTAACAGGTTTTCAGGTAAAAAACATCTTTGAGTTTGTGTAATTCACAAAAAAGTGTGCGCTTAGGTAGAATTCACAACGGGCTGCGGGAAACAGCTAACACGGTCACGTTTTAAACCAAAACATAATACCAGGACACTACGACACAGAAGAGATGCAATGCCTCTATGATGTTTGTCGTAAATTAAACTTCATTGATATTGTTGCAATGTTCAAAATCTAAAAACGAATTAACGTTGCATAACACCAACTCGCCTCTTCGCCTCTCTCAACCGGATTTGATGCACGTTTCATTTTTACAATGTTTAATAATTAAAGATTAAGCAAGCAAGCGTTTCAAGGCGAGATGAGTGGTTAGAACGGGTGAATCTTAAACGATGATCGCGGGTTCAAACCCAGGCAAGCACTACGGTTTTTCATTTTTCATTTTCATGTGTAAGCACATTGCACATGCACACACAATGCACATTTGTGTTTATGGTCCATCTCGTGGTCAGTGGTGAAAGGTATCTGTTTTAAAATTTTGAGACGAACAGATCGACAGCTTAAATCAGAAATCGCCTTCTTATATTATTTCGTTGTATTAAATACTCAGACATTCTATTACATTTTGTTTCTAGACAGAAAGGTAAGTCATTTAATTCATTATTTACGCGACTTATGATTTGTAGAATACGTTTGTAGACTATGGCGTCAATGTATGGATGTCGCTTGATGTATCTTGTTGATGATTGCGTGAATTTGTACGTAGAAGTAAAACTCTTTTGACGTAACAAACTTATATGTATTTAAATAATATTACATTTGAATCGTAAATAGCGAACACTATAGAAAATAATATGGAGTAATAAAATTTGTGAGAAATTGTGTGCGTTGACAGCGAACGGCGATGCAGAAGTGACAATATAAGTTTTTTTCTTAATCTAAATGGTGTGAGCCTCGGACATTAAAAACTCCTTTTTAGCTATCATTCTCGTACACTTAATAGACTGACATTCTTAACAACGTTCAATTGTATTATTTGGGTTTTAAGAGTAATTTAGTCGTGAGTAATTTACATCAATTGGTAATCTATTTTTTATACCAATTCGAGGGTTTTATAGTCAGTTCGACTTATATTATACCAACTGATCGTTCCGGCTTCGCACTGGTAGATAAGAAGAAAAATGTATTTTGAGTAGGATTTGCGTAATATCCGTTCTAAGTGAGTGTCTACTTCGGGGAAGGAGTAGCTGTGACAAATTTCAAATCAATCGGGCGGATAGTTTAGGAGATCTCGTGATGAGTGGTTTTGTTTATATATATGTATTAAATAATAATTATACCACTTATCAAAATAGTGTAACGCATCGTTACGTTACAGTTAACACAAATGAGATAGATAGAGAGAGATAGAAGGAGATATGAGTTCTTATAAAACATCACTACTGGTCACGTTTAAACCAAAACATCCGATACTAGGAGTACATGAATAGTTAAGAGATCGATACACTTTCGTTCCACGTGTGCAAAATTAAAAAGTTAATATATAAACTTTTAGTAGATATGGTGATATGGGTGTCCTCTTATTTAAAACAAGAGAAGAATGATTAAGGCTGTAAGATTAATTAAGATCAATTAAGCCGTATCGTGACATCTTCGACCACCATTATTTTTATTCGAACGTAATAAAAGCTTCTTTATTACAAATGCGATAGGGTTCAAAATTCTTTGGATTGTCGTATGAAATAATATTTTATTACGTTAAGTTTTTTGTTTTACTATTTAATGGTTACGTTTTTTTTATATTTTTGTTGTTCTATATTATAAAAGCTAGAATGATTGTTTGTTCTAACGTGTTAATACTAAGAACTTAAAGTTACATTTGAACTACTTTTCTTACTGTACATCTCAGTAGCCCATCTTTTAACCCGTTTAGTAAGGAAGGTTAAATAGTGACGTCATCACAGAACGACTGACACGACGTCGCCACTACGCTCCCAGAAATATAATACCAGGAAACTATAAAACGAAAGTAGTGCAATATTAACATATGCTGACTAAGAAGTAAGAAATTTTACTTAATTATTTCTGCATCAAGGTTTAAATTTCTTTGATTAAATACAATTTATATTATCATACATCACTCGGCCTCTTTTATCCGGGGATGTGTTCGGTTAGTAGTGGCTAGACGCTAAGATTTCCCTGCAATGTTCTTATACTGAATGGTCTAAAGGTTGTTTTTTTTTTAATTTACTTGTCACAGTTATTTGAAAATTACTTAAATATTTCAGTTCATTATGCAATATTCGCAAATATTTTAATTTAGAATACTAATACTTTAAAGGCTAAATAAATGAAGGGCTATTTATTTAATGGTTACTTTTTTATTATTTTGTTGTTATCTATTCTAAGAAAGCTACAGTGTTTGTCTGTTATAACGTGTTAATATTAATAAGCATAATATTTAAACTACTTTTCCTATGGTCGTAATAAGCCTGTTAATGAGGAAGGTTAAATAGTGACGTCATCACAGATCGAACGAAGCGAAGTCGCTACTACGCTCACAGAAAGATAATACCAGGAGCCTATAAAACGAAAGCAGCGAAATATTAACATATACTACTATCATTGTTATAGTAAATTTCACTTTAATTATTTCTGTATTAAGGTTTCAATTTCTTAGAAAAAGTATAATTCATATTCTTTTCCATCACAACTCAGCCTCTTTTATCCGGATGCGTCCGGCTTGTTAGTAGTGTAACGTTCGAGCTAACGTACAACGTTAAGATTTTTAATTCCCTGACAATATTGATTGGTCTAAAGGTTGTTTTTTTTAATTTTAAGTAGCTTATCACAACAATCGATATTTATTATATCGAGAATCGGAATAGCGATTCAAAGGTGAAATGCTGCTAGCATTCTGGCCACCATTCCACGCGGTCACGATTTGTACAGTAATAATTTATATACATATTACATTACATATATATAAGTAAGAACTTAAAGTTATTGAACCACTTTTCTCAAGGTAAATAAGCGAGGTTAAATTATGACGTCATCGCCAGTATCAGCGAAGCGAAGTCGCCACTACGCTCACAGAAACATAATACCAGGAGACTATAAAACGAAAGCAGTGAAATATTAACATATACTACTATTATTGTTACAGTAAATTTCACTTTCATTATTTCTGTATTAAGGTTTTAATTTCTTATAAAATATAGTTAACGTTTATCCTGCACCAACGTGTTACATATCTTGACCGCATGGAATGGTCGCAGGATTGCTAGCAGCATTTCCCCTTTGAATCACAATTTCGATTCTCTGGACGAAAATTGAACCAGCCCTACTGTCTGTCACCAGTAGAGGCAATAAGAGAGGGTGTTATATTGTTCATAAAAGTTTTTGCACTATTTATTTTTATACTTTATAGGTATTAAGTTTTGGTTTAAACGTGATATTTTTGCCTACAAACAAACGTAGAGAGAGAGAGAAGAATAAAAATGTATGTTTGTATAAGTCATGCAATATTGTTCTCACGTTGTCTTGTCAAACTACTGTGTACTTCAAGGAATAGTCTGGAATCTTAGAAATGTGCGGGGGAATCGATTTGTTTATAAAATTAAACCCGGACGCAGCTAGGCAACTGTAGTGAAACCATAAACAAAAACTTAATAAATATTTCAAGGTAGTAATATTTTTCTTTAAGTATTTTAAATATAAATGTTGGTCACTAATAATAATAAATCCGGGTAAAAGAGGTCGAATCGATGCGATCGATGTGCCTATGTTTGTTCAAATAATTTTTTACCTTGTGGCCTCATCAATAAAGTGCAAATTTCAACGCGGAAAGACTGTTACTGCATAGCGCATATCTCTTATTCATTTCATAGTATCCTGGTACTTATGTTTTGGTTTAAGCGAGACTAACGAGAGATTTTGGTAGACGATACTGAAATTGTAAAAAAATAAAATTTTGCGGTCGGGGAAGTCAAACGGGAACGAAGTTATGGAACAACGTGTTTGAGTTTTCATGTTTCAGACATTTATAAAATAAAAAATAAATAAAACGATAACTTATCCATCATCTGAATCAAAAGCTGAAATGAATTTATGCAAATTAAAAAAAAAAAAAGTTTTCTCTAAAACGACTAATATTAATAATAATATCAATAATATATAAACAAAAAAATTCTTTTTCGCATTTATAATTTTATTTTTAATATTTCATTGTCAAAATGTATACAGCAAAGTATGTATATATAAAGTATATTGAAATCATTTTGGTTCGGTTGTTGTTTGAATGTTGAAAATTTTATCAAGCGAGACCAAATACAATAACAACTCACCCTTTTTTGAATAGGTTTTGGGAATTAAACTCAGAATGTACTTAGACGTGTAAAATGATTTTGTTGGTGCAATTTGCTTTTCTTCAACAGTGACTTCTTTCATTGACGCTTCAGAAGAGATTGCATTAGTAGCATCAATTTTTTCGTTTTTATTATTCACCTTGGATTCATGTTTTACAAGATCATCCACGTCAGTAGTATCTAAAATTGGTATGTGAAGGGGTTGTCGATCTTCTTTTGTGAAATTTAAGTATCGTTGAAGAGTTTGTAAGTACAAAATACACTTTTTACGATCCTCTATGTCTATTCAATATATTTTGCATTTCTGAATCCAAACGTGAGAGTGGAGTATCAGCTGTTGTGTTATGCTGTTTTAATTTTTCTAGCAACTTTGGCTCAATCAGCAACATTTTTTAGCATTATCCATTTTGTTTCCTCAAATTGATGAACTTACCAAGCCAGTTAGAATAGAATCTAAAATTATCAGCAAAAATGCAACCCCTTTTTGTTTTATAATTTTTTTCCTTAAATGGTTCGTTCTTTTTCGTACTAACTTTCGAAGTATATTTAGTTTTTTCTTTTTTTTCTCTTTTAATTCTACTTTTCCCTGGAGAACGTTATGAATACATTCACAAATATAAATGATTCACTGAGACCACTCAAAAAAAGTGATCCTATGATGGGAAAGATTTGCTGAAGCTTTAAAGGATATTAAAGTACCACTTACATATATTGGTAACCCATCACGACATAAATTTATCAACCAGTTGCAAGCAAAAAAGGCCGAGGACAACAACACTTTGATGGAAGAAATATTTTCTACACCGGTTAGCAGCAACAAGCAATTTGTCAAAAAAATTAAGAACAAAATCGACTGGGAGAAATGGACCCCATATTAGAAATACATCGAATTTATTACAATACGTCCAACCCTGCTGGTTATAGTAGTGTTGATAAAATAACAAAAGCAATGAAGGGTAAAGTGAATAGATATGATGTGAAGAAATGGTTGCAATCTCAAGAAACATATACATTCCATAAACATGAGTTGTGGCAGGCTGATTTAAGTGATATGAGAACTTACTCTAAAGATAATAAAGGTTTTAATTATATTCTGTGTGTTATTGGTGTTTTTAGCAAATATTCTTATGCTAGACCGATTAAAAAGAAAAATTTCGAAACAATTAAAGAATCTTTTGACAGTATTTTCGAGAAGCCAATGCAACACCTACACATGTACAATCTGATAAAGGTACTGAATTTGTTTCTAAAGATGTTCAAATATACTTCAAATCAAAAAGTATGAATTACTATACAACTAATAATTCTGTTATCAAAGCAAGTATGGTAGAAAGATTTTAAAGAACTCTTAAAATGAAAATGTGGCATTATTTCACACACAAGAATACACACAAATATATTGATATTTTGTAAGATTTGATGTATTCATACAACCATAGTTTCCATTCCAGTATTAAAATGTGTCCTTGTGATGTAAATTCTAATAATATAATGATAGTTTGGAATACTCTCTTAAAGTCACAGGACAGTTTGGGTACTCTCTGCCACCCTGGCATTGTAAGAATGATGCATAGGGTTCGTATGAAAAATTTACCGTATTCGGTAAGTGATATAAAGTCTGTTACACTGTCTTGCCCAATATGTGCCGAAGTTAAACCTCGGCTTATACAATCTCAAGGTCAACTAATAAAAGCAACAGCACCTTTTGAGCGACTAAACATAGACTTCAAAGGACCTTCACCGTCGAATACTTCAAATAAGTACTTATTAACAATAATTGATGAATACAGTAGATATCCTTTCGCATATGCCTGTAAGGAAATGACAACTACAACTGTTATAAGATATTTACAAGATTTATTTTACATGTTCGGAGCACCTCTTTATATACATAGCGATAGAGGATCTGTTTTTATTTCTAAAGAGTACAGTTTTTTTATTATTTTAATTTTTATACCTTGGGAATCGCTTGTAGCCGAACAACACCTTATAAGCCATGTAGAAATGGTCGAGTCGAGTGTCTTAATGGTACTTTGCGGAAAACTTTACAACAACTCGGTTGATCGGGGAGCTATGTTAAAAGAGAATTACTTCCGTTATTTTTTAAATAATCAGTTAAAAACTGGCATTTTCGTTATTATAAAACTTTAATATATTGGTACAAACGGCGATTTGCTAACATGGATAACATCATATCTCCGTGACAGAACTCAAGCAGTTGCTGCTAAAGGACACATCTCTAGTTTTGTCCCCATAACATCTGGAGTACCTCAGGGCTCTCACCTCAGTCCCCTGTTGTTTAACATTTTCATTAATTATATACTGAAACATTTTCAAAATCCTAACATACTTCTATATGCTGATGATTCTAAATTATCTAAAATCATAAAAAAGTGATGACTGCTCAAATTTTCAAAATGATTTAGATATTTTAGTGCAATATTGTTCATGTAACGGACTACATCTTAATTTTGATAAGTGTTTTATAATAACATTTTCTAAAAAAAAAAACAATTTTATTAGATTACACAATTTTCAATCATTTAGTTAAGAGGGTAACCGAGGTTAGGGAGCACTCCTACTCCTAGATTCTAATTTAATATTTGACATGCATGTGAATAAAATTATCACAAAAGCTTACTGCATGTTGTTTCATATTTCGCTAGGGAAGAGACTTTAAAAATATCAATACATATAATGTCCTGTATAACTCTGTTTTGTATTTATGATCCCTGTTTGGTCGAAATAAATGATTTATTATTATTATTATTATTAAAATAAACCCAGACCCTCCTAGATCAGATCACTTGTTGCTTCACCGGGATCTTTAAAACCGGGGTATTTAAAATTATAATATAAAATAACAAATCCCCGGGAATTGACGATATCCAAGGTGAGCTTATAAAATATGCTGGATCTGATTTCGAGAAAGAATTTCATCACCTAGTTCTTCAGATTTAGAACAGTGAAAAATACCTGACGACTGGAATATATCTGTTATCTGTCCCCTACATAAAAAAGGCGACATATTGGAGTGCAATAGTTACCGGGGCATATCCCTTTTGAACACCGGCTATAAAGTTTTTGCCAATATACTCTTCAATAAACTAAAGCCATATGTAGAATCCAGCTTGGGAGAGTATCAGTGTGGGTTCCGGCCAAATAGATCAACAATAGACCAAATCTTCTCGCTTAGGCAGATCCTTGAAAAAACGTTTGAGTTTAACGTCAACACCCACCATCTTTTCGTTGACTTCAAGGCTGCATATGATAATGTACACAGGAATTTCCTATACCAGGCTATGATAGAGATTGGCATCCCAAAGTAGCTTGTGCGCCTGACGGAAATGACTCTTAGAAATTCCCAGAGCGTTGTTAGGGTTCAAACAGAGCTATCAGAACCCTTCAGAACCAACGATGGCTTAAGACAAGGAGATACACTCTCATGTCTACTGTTTAACATCGCACTCGACAAATGTATCCGCGACTCAAAGATCGAGACAAAAGGCAACATCTACCACAAATCCGTCCAAATTCTGGGATATGCGGATGACCTCGACGTGATAGGAAGATCCCTGCCTGCAGTGGAGAGTGCATACCTTGCTCTTGAAAAATCAGCAATGGAGGCCGGTCTCCAAGTTAACATGGCCAAGACTAAGTACCTGAAGGCGTCAAGAGACCAGCAAGCTCCCCCACAAGGAATCAATATTGGCAATAACACCTTCGCTAGCGTCAATGAATTCGTATATCTTGGGTCCTTAGTAACCCATAAGAACGATGTGTCTTCGGATATAAGCAGGAGAATAAATGCAGCTAACAAGTGCTACTTCGGCCTGCTAAGATACTTTCGCTCGAAACTTCTCTCAAGAAGCATAAAACTTCTGCTGTACAAAACCTTACTAAGGCCCATACTCACATACGGTTCTGAATGTTGGGTGTTGAGCAAAAAAGACGAAAATTCCTTGTTGGTATTTGAGCGCAAAATACTAAGGCGCATTTTCGGACCTGTGGTAGAAAATGAGAGATGGCGTACGCGTTATAACCACGAGCTATACCAAATGTACGATGAGCCAACGTCATTAAGACGATAAAGATCGGACGCCTACGATGGCCAGGGCACGTAGTACGAATGGACGAGGCCAGAGTACCCAAACGCCTCCTGGAAGGCCGGCCGGAGGGTCGCAGAAGTAGAGGCAGGCCCAAGCTCAGATGGTTAGACGGCGTCGAACGGGACACCAAGATCTTAGGGGTGACAAGTTGGAGAACGAAAGCCACAAATAGATCGGACTGGAGAGATTTACTGGACCAGGCTAAAGCCCACCCGCGGCTGTAACGCCTCAGATGATGATGATGATATTTAAAATTATTGACGTAAATATGCTTTGTGAATTATTGTTATCGATGTCTAGGGCACTATCGGAATTAAATTGATCTCCCAGTGCTTCACTGTAATTATTAAAATGAAGATAGCCTAAATGTTTGTTATGAGAACAAGGAATGCTGCAATCTTGACATTCAAAACAGCTAAGACGTCGTAAAGCTAAAATTTTACTTTGATCAGTAGTCCACATGGCTTGATGATCTGAAGTATATTTTGGTTGAGCTATATTACTTGGCCATAGAAGGTTTTGCCCATAATCACCATGCTGGGAGTGGAGACCACGCCTTGGCAAACGTAGCGTAGGACGACCTCCAGCTAGGTGGAGTGACGATATACGCAAGGTGGCTGGTAGCGGTTGGAGACTAAGAGCTGAGGATCGAGCTCAGTGGCGTGCCATTGGAGAGACCTATGTCCAGCAGTGGACGAGAAAAGGATGATGATGACGATATTACTTGGTTTACGCAAAGCATCATTTTCTCTTTTTAATTTATTAATTTCATCTTTCAGTTTCTTTACCGTCTTCATATGATTGTAGCGCATGCGCCTTATTGCATTATTGAACTTAGTTAATCTTATATTTTGATTATTTGAAGACGATCCCGGTTGAGCAAGCAACAAGGGATCTGATCTAGGTGGGTCTGGGTTGATTTTGATCTCCGAGTCACTGTCTGGAGGCGAATCTTCTATTAATATTTTTTTTTCTGTTCTTCTTACTTTAATAAAATAGTTTTGTGTGTTTTTTCTCCAACGTCTTCTCTGTTCTCGTTGTGCTCTAGGAGTCATTTCTAGAATACTACAAACTTTTTTCTCTTCTTTCTAATCATTCTCTCTTCATCTTCTCTTCTCATCTATCTAGTTCATTCTTTCTCTTTCTGTATAGAACTTTCTACAGATCTGGGTCGTTTTTTATTTTCATATAATTTTCTCTTTTACGTAGCCTGTCTTTTGCAAATTTTTCTTCTTTAGTCTTTTAAAATAAGATTAATTATGATGAATGATAAATATATATTTCGAAAAATTAATAAGTTGTATATTATGGTACCTTCTGAAATTGAAAGAATGCAATGAAGCGATTTATTGACATAGTACTTAAAACAATATCGAAATACTTTATCGATAGGTCATGAGTTTAGTTTAAATATTGTATAGTTATTACCGTAACAGCCTGTGAATGTCCCACTGCTAAAGCCTGCTCTCCCTTTTGAGGAGAAGGTTCGGAGCTTATTCCATATGTATAATATTTGATTGGATTGAATTTATTTATAAAACTCATCAAATATTTGTGTTATTATTATTATTATAAATGCTCAGAAGTATTTAAATAACTTAAAAAAAAAAACTGAGTTAAAAACACAAACTAAACACACAGACATAATAAAAAGTCATAGCAATAAAAAAGATTGTTCCTGTAACGCTGGCAGTATTTATTCTCTGAACCGCAGTCGGTCTTTTATCGAGGTCGGTCGAGATTAATCGCGTACGCGGGCGCAGTTCACGTTTAAACCAAAACATAATACCAGGAAATTATAAAACGAAAGTAGTGTCACCTTTGCTATATCATGACTATTGTAGTAAATTTAACTTAATTATTACTGCATTAATGCTTAAATTTCTTTGAATTATAAAAATATAGTTTACTCGTCCCTCTTTTATCCGGGTGTGTCCGGTAGGTCGTGGATGTGCATTAAAGATTACCTGACGTTCCTACAATATTGAATGGTCTAAAGGTTGTTATTTTTAAATAACTTATTAAAAAAATATTAACTCCCAGTTTTTTATACAATATTCGGAAAAACAAAGAGAAATAAAAAAATATTGAACACTTTAAGGGCTAATGTAAAATGACTAATGTATGACTATTTAATGTTTAAATGTGTTTTTTTTTTGTTTATGTTTTTGTTATCTATATTCTGAAAGCTTGAGTGTTTGTTTATTCTGGCGTGTTAATACTAATAACTTAGAACTAAATTTGAACCAATTTTCTTATTGTCGTAATAAGCCCGTTTACTGAGGGAGGTTAAATTGTGACGTCATCACAGAACGAGCGAAGCGACGTCGCCACTATGCTCACAGAAACTTAATACCAGGAGACTATAAAACGAAAGTATTGAAATATTAACTTTTGCTGACTATTGTAGGAAATTTCACTTCATTATTCTTGCATCAAGGTTTAAATTTCTTTGATTAAGTACAATTTTTATTATTATACATCACTCGGCCTCTTTTATCCGGATGTATTCGGTTAGTACTGGCAATACGTTAAGATTTCTCTACGATATTCTCACAAATATTGAATGGTCTAAAATAGCAGTTTTTGTTTTTTTTTTTTAACTTATCACACTGGTTTTAAAAATACACACTGGTTTTAAGAAGAACGGTCTAGTAAATGACTAACTGATGAATAATCAAATTGCAGACGATTGAAACCGCGGGGCACTGATAGTTTTAATTTAAAATTGAATACTGTAGCAACTTTCAGAGTCACGTTTTAACCCAAAACAAAATACCAGGATACTACGAAACAGAAGAGTTATTTCGCTATGCTCTCCAAGCTCTTGTGAAACTATAAATATAACAATATAACATATAGTACTGTATATACAACATTACCGTACTCTCGTGGTCCTAAATTGAAGGCTATTGTCATCGCAGTAAGGTTAACAATTATTTTGAATAAAAAAATGTCTGGTCCTTTTGCAGCCGGATATATATATATATATATATATATATATATATATATATATATATATACTTTGATTTAACATATAACATTATTAACCTTGTCATTGCAATTTAATTCTTAATAACAATATTATTATTTTTTAGATACGTTTTCAGATTATCTAGTAAAAAATTTTAAGCGTTAAAAAATATTAGGCCCTAGCTATTTGCGATATTCAAAAATACGCGCCATCTAAGCATAAGGCGTTTTTCATAACTTACTCAAGCGAAAGCATCAATGTTAAGTTAGATAAAAACACGACCAATGCCGCGTCAGCCAGTTTGTTTAGTAAGGTAGTAGACTTTGTTGTGGAAACACGTTCTGTGCCAGTCAAACTCTCAGGCCCTAGGTAAGTCATTTCAAAGATAGTTAATTAATAATTGATCTCATTACTTATTGTAAATTTGAGCTTTGTCTGCCTTGTTATTTTGATCACCTGCTAAATTTGATGTTTATTTTAAATAATACGTTACGTTTGATTTTGCTTTGATTCATCAGTCCCTAGACCGTCTGGCCTTCGTTGTAAAGGTAACTAGGGCCTGACGCCAAATCTAGAGACTGACGTTCATACTGTGCGATCCATGGCTTAAGCATAAAATCCGTGTATTTGTTGTAACATATGGCGCCTAGAAAGAAAACATTACAGTCCAAAGAAGAACTTGCAAAAAAATAGTCTGAACAGGCAAAAATACGTTTGGAAAAAATTAAAAACGACTTAAAAACTATTTGATGACGAATAAACTTATCTAGAAGTTACTAAGTTGCTTCTGTGATGATGTTGGATGTGATCATTATAACTTAGGGACTATAACGCACCAAAGCGGTAAAAACCGACTTCAAATGTCAGATAATTTCACAGATTCCGAAGATGATGTGCCATTAGCAAGCATAAGCCATGATGCGCAGGAAAAGTCTAAAACGAGCTATGGCAGTGGAGATTATGTTCTAGTCAAGTTAATTGTGAGTAAAAAAGAATATCGATGCGTCGCGATTGGCTCAAATATGATGATGAAGATGGAGAGGTAAGAATTAAGTATGATCGCTGACGTGCCTTACGAAGATGTATTAGAAAAGGTTCCAATTCCTAACCTAATAGTCAAGAGAGGAACAGAATTTTACAAATTTAAGAAACCTGTTTACGAAAAGTAGCACAAATAGTGATGTGATAGTCTTGTGATTAATTAGGGAAATACTGAATATTACGTTCAAATTATAATTTTGGTTATTTGGAAAGCTGATTTGTTGTTAAAATTATTGTTAATTACTTAAAGATTTATTTTTTATAAGCACTAAACTAAGGTCAGAAGTGGGATTCCACTGGGATAACTTTATCTCAGTGAACACCTGGACGCCCTACTAAAAGCTTATTCCGATATTTCGTCTATAACGAAGCCAGTACCGTGGACCCAAATTACCCGTGAGCCGAATTACCAGTACCTATTAAAACTAAGAACTTCGAAGTGACCTTATATAGCTCGAGGCCCCGTGAAACATTTGCTACGGAAGGAGGATGTATGACGGAGCCCGTTTCTGGATTTGGTACAAACGATTCGTAATGATGGAAATGCTGAGCGCTATCATGCTATGAATGTCATACCTGAATTTGCTCCTAGCAAAAGAAATCAAACTGTAAATATGTGGCTACTAAAAGTTAACGAGTGTGCAAAGATTTACAATTGGTCTAAATATCAAATTGTTCATTATGCTCTACCTAAGCTAGTTGGGTTAAAAACGCTATTGAATGTATTCTTTATGGCATCGATGATAGATCGGTAAAGACTAATGCAGAAGCAGCTAAATATACTGAATCGGTTAAATGGTTAGTTTTTCTTAGGAATGTAAAATCATCTAAAAGAATTGAAAGGTTTGGCAGCGCCTTGCGGCTTAGCACTTCCGACAATAAGAGAAATAATAAAGTGCAAAAAGATAGTTATTTTGAGAGTATATACAAATTCAAATGATGCTAATTTTTTCAAGCGATTTAAGGCAAATGGCACTGAATTAGATTTCTATATAGGAATTGGTAGTCAATGTATACATATGTATCAATTAAGCGAGTCTGTAGCAAAATCCTTAGTGAAAAGAATATTACTTGATGATTTCTGGATTAAGACATTTATTTCTCAAAAAAGAAAAAAACAATTCACTTAATATGGGAAATACACTTTAATCATATAAGTAAATACAAAAAAAAATGAAATAAGTGGGTGTTAGTAAATTTTTAAATCAGTTTGTTATAATTTAACATTGTTGTAGGTGGGTAAAAGGAAAAATGTAAGGCTACTATTACGTATCGTTTCCATGGCAAGTCTATGTATATACACATATATGTTTATATATGTATAATACTAGCTGACCCGCGCCTACTTCGTTGGGCGGTAAACATTTTTACTTGTGATCGATTGGCTAAACTTTAGTAACATTGTCGTGCGTATTTGATATTTTAAATTATCTCTTAAACTATGCAACGAACTAATAAATTGTAAAAAAAATAATTTTATCTAAATAAAATTTTCTTGGTAATAAAAAAACCAAAATAGGAATATCACTATATCGTATTATCTCTTTAACCATTGGTCCAAATTATATGCTGTAAAAGGAAAAAGTATTTTTTTAAACACTTGAGACAATAAGCTTACTTTTGATAAGAATTCATAATTGTTGATAATATGACCAATAAACATGACCTAACGACATCAATAATTTTTTTCTTTTTTTATATAAAAAACTACTTTTTGTGACTTAAATATAAAAGTTACACATATGTTGTCGTTCAATTTTTTGTAGGCATTATCAAGCTCTACAACTTTTCTGTAAAACTCAATCATATATCTCTCATCGTTAAGGCCGTGTTCGTAAGAAACATTTTCGTTCGACCGTTTTTTATCTCCGAGTTACTTTGCAAATCCCACTACTACGAAATTTTTTTTTTTTAATTTTTCGGGTTAATAAATAGCCTTTGACACTCACAAATGACGTGGCTTTCTATTGGTAAAAGAACTTTCAAAGTCTGTTTAGTAGATCCAAAGATTATCCCCTACAACCTCACAAACTTTACCTCTTTTTAATATTAGTATAGATATACACTCACACATACATACAGATTTTATACCTAAATAATTATGTAATTTATTTATTTAAAACAGAGAACTTTTTCGATGTGCAGTGTTTTATTGTTTTTTTTTTATAGAAGGTAAAGGACTGGATGTCTTTAATATCGTTTGGTAATTTGTCATATAGTTCTGCTCTTTACTATATTTTTTCTTCCGTAGTTAGTTCTTTTTTTTTATATATTTGCCGGGAGGGCAAATGACTCTACTCCACCTGATGTTAAGTGGTAGTAGAGTCCAAACGCGACGACGGCCAGTACAGACGGGAAGGAGATTCTGCACTAGCCGCCCTCGCCTTGCCTGCCCGCAAGACGCCTCTTCACGCCTCGTTTGAAGGAACCCGGGTCGTAAGAGGAGGGGAACACGTGACCTGGAAAGGAATTCCATTTTTTGGAAGTGCGACAAAGAAAGGAGTTGCCAAATTTCTTTGTGCGCGATGGAATTGATGTCACAGTTAGTCGGTGACATCGAGGGCCAACACGCGTAGACTTGTGAAGGAAGGGGGAAGCAGGAATTAGGGAGAATAATTCCTCGGGACACTCGCCATGATACAGTCGATAGAAAGCGCTCAGCGCTGCTATCTCTCGACGCAATTGTAAAGGCTCGAGGGTGTTAGTGACCTTTACGTCGCCAATAATGCGGACCGCACGTCGCTGCAACCGATCGAAGGCCTCAAGTAGGTACTTAGCGGAGCCATCCCAAAGGTGCGAGCAATATTCAACGCAATACCGTACCTGTGTTTTATACAGCAGGCACAGTTGTTGTGGCGTGAAAAAACGCCGCACCTTGTTCAGAACTCCGAGTTTCCGTGAAGCTGTTTTTATGACAGCCTCGATGTGATCCCTTGGACTAAGGTCGCAGCGAACGTCCATCCCCAGCATGGCGATTTTGCTTTGTATCACCAGCGGAGTGCCACAGAGGGAGGGAAGAGGGGAAAATGGTGACTTTTTCGCTGTGAGAGCGCATACCTGTGTTTTCTTGGCATTAAACTCAACAAGATTATCAGAGCCTCATTTAGCGATGAGCTCTAACGTCTTATTGAGTTCAATGACAAGATCCTCCCGCCTCTCCTCAATTTCCGCTCGCCCAGCCACTGCGCGTCCGTTGTATCCACCATGCACTGTACTATCTTCTGCATAGCAATGAATATTCCCGAGAGAGAGCATATCATTGATATGCAAAAGAAAGAGTGTGGGAGATAGGACAGATCCCTGGGGCACACCAGCATTCACTACATAGAACTGAGAAGCGCAACCATCAACTAAAACACGAAGGCTGCGCTTGTGTAGGAAGCTGGCAATCCAGGTGCGAAGCTGAGCAGGCAGACCATATGCCGGCAGCTTGGAGAGAAGACTTCTGTGCCAGACCCTGTCGAAAGCCTTGGAGATATCGAGGCTGATAGCCAACGATTCCCCATGCTTGTCGATAGCTTCACCCCAGAGGTGTGTTACGTACGCTAGAAGATCACCTGTAGACCTGTGGTCGAAACCCGTACTGACGATCATTAATTAGACAGTGATCTTCTAGGTAATGGATCAGTTGGTTGTTTAAAATCCATTCCATCACCTTACAAAGTACTGAGGTGATAGCTATTGGCTGATAATTTGTCGGGTCAGACCGATCCCCTTTTTTGGGAACCGCTTGCACATTAGCTCTTCTCCAAGCCTCCGGCACGCATCCCGAAGAAAGAGAAAGTTGGAACAGGCGCGTTAACACGGGAGACAGCTCCACCGCGCACTTCTTCAGCACTATGGCTGGTATTCCATCGGGACCGCTAGCTTTTCGTACATCAAGTGATTGCAGCTCCGCACGCACATCACGCTGCCTGATTTTGATGTCAGGCATCGTGTGGCCACAAGAAGGTATTACTGGTGGCAGAGCACTACAATCATCGATGACGGAGTTGTCGGCAAAGAGTTTAGCCAGGAGATCAGCTTTCTCTTGCGGACTGTGAGCTAGCGATCCGTCCGGACTTCTGAGCGGTGGCAGTGAAGATTGGCAGAAATTGTTTTGCACAGACTTGGTCAGATGCCAGAAGCTACGGGAGCCCCTAGGATGTGAAATAAGGTCATGACCAATCTGTACAATGCGCTGTGCATCCGCTCTCGTGTAAGCCTTCCTACAGGACTTGGAGTTTTTATTGTAGATTGCTTTCAGTGAGTCAATGTTAGATGCCCTGCTAATGCAGCCATTGATCCACTCGCGATATGCCGCCTGCTTAGATGATACAGCGTCGGTACATCCGCGAGTGAACCAACGGTTACGCGCACCCCTACTGTCGAGATCTGAGCTAGGAATGTAGTATTCCATTCCCAACATGATCTCGCCAGCAACAGCAGCGGCACCAGCTGTCGGGTCATTCCCACTGAAGCAACGTTCCTTCCAAGGGACTGACGCATAGTAATCGCGCATACCGTCCCAATCTGCCGACTTGTAGTGCCAAACGCGACGTTTGCATACCGCTGGTGGTGGCAGCTTGGCCTGTGGCAATTTGGTAGATATGAGGCTGTGATCCGAAGAACCAAGTGGAGCTTGAACCACAACCTGATATTCCACCGGGTGAGAAGTCAGCAGAAGGTCCAGTAGAGTAGGCGCTTGCCCATCAATGTCTGGGATCCTGGTGGGCTGATCAACCAGTTGGGTCAAGTCATGTGTGAGAGCAAAAGCATGAGCAGTCCTTCCAGCATGGTCAGTTTTGAGGGATTTCAACCATGATTCATGGTGAGCATTAAAATCCCCCAAAAACACCAATTCCGCGTTAGGAAACTGCTCTTGAGCAGCATCTGCCACCCGACTAAGATGGTCAAATAATCGGCTTGTCTCCAAGTCACCATTGTGGGATCTGTAGAGACACACGTAGACCCGACTCTGACGAACCAGATCCACACGTACCACCAACATGGAGAAGGAGGGGTCCTCCAAGCAGCGCAGTCGGTGACAGCAAACATCCTTCCTGGCGAACAAGCATACTCCGGCTTTCACTTTGAAGGATTCTTTAAGCATGTAGCTGGGATAATTAAGTTAGCTAGTATCGGCAGGACGGAGTATTTGTGTCTCCGTGAGAAACAAAAAAGTTCTGGGCGGCTAAGGTTCAAACGCAGGTCGAACGAATAAAAAGTTTGAGACGTGAAAGCATAACAAACAAATCGTTAGAAGGATGGACACCACTTAGATACGATTTTTTTTTAAATAATTAAAATGAATAAATACATTTATTTCAATCCGAGTAGTTAAAAGAGTAGTTAGCGTTGTTGCTTGTTACGTTGGCAAAGATCACGTTTAAACCAAAACATTATAAAAGGAAACTATAAAACAGAAGCAGTAAAATATATGATTTTGTTATTTCATGACTAGTTTGTTAAATTTAACTTTATTATTACCATCTCAAGGCCTAAAATACCTAGGCAAAATTAAATTTATTTCGTTCAAAACGAGTCGGCCTCTTTTACCCTGATGTATCCGGTTATACTCGTGCGTTATGATTTGTATTTGGCAATATTTTATTACTACTTTCCTTTGTCATGATGTATTTTAAAACTACACTAGTCTTAGTGGTCTGGTATGATGTATAAACATAATAATTAATAATAGTAATTAAGGGGCAAGCGTTTCTCAAGATTTTCTTTGTAATAAAAAGAGTTGGTTAAAAGGAAAATTCAACGGTTTTGTAAGGTAGCTTGTCTTCATCATTAAACAATTTGCGTGTAAAATTCGGAGCCTAAATAAACGGCGCCACAGGAGAAAGCTAGCCCAGTCACGTTTCGAACCAAAACATAATACCAGGACACTACGATGCACAAGAGATGTAATGCCTCTTTGAGGTATCGTAAATTGAACTTTGTTAATATTGCTGGAATATTCAAAACCTAAGAGCCAATAAGCTAAGCATAATACCCGCCCTCTTGCAACCGGATTCGAATTATCCAGATTAAGTTTTACAATGTTAGTAATATTAAAGCTTTCTTAAGTTTAACTTCATTGCGTTCTTCAGAATGATCGCGGCCTGGAATTAAGAAGTATAGTCAAATTAGTACCTTAGGTTTCTCTACCAGAAACTCGGCGGGGCAGCGCCAGTAATGTTATCGGATTTATTATATAAACAGAGCTGAGCAAGTTTATTTAGAGCGGTACCATTTATTCACCAATTATTCATTAATTATTAACGCACGTAATTTCTTCTTTACAAACGGCTGCGACACTTAACCCATTAAAAACGCGTTACAGCCGACCATAAGTAAAAAAAATTACGATTTTATAAAAAATATATACAAAAAGCATTCGACTTTTTTCAGGTGCTAAAAATACCTTAATATGTAAGTCAAATTTTAATGTATGTATTGTTTATATAAAAATATGTTTTTGATATTATCCCAATAAGTTCAGATAATCAAAACAAGCTTTGATTTGATTATCTGAACTAGCCTTGGTCTGAGTTGGTCCGGATAATATATAACAGATTTTTTTTAAACAGACAACAGTTTGTAAAATTCCTTGTTTATATCGGTCACAACGTGATAGACTTATTGAAGAAATATAGACTTGGAATAAATATATAAATATTGCTAAGTAGTTGGCAAGTAAAATGGCAGTCACGTTTAAACCAAAACATAAGTATTAGGAGACTATGAAATGTGAGAGTTAATAATAATCATTATGATGTACGATACGATAGGATGCATATTGAACTTTATTTTAAGTGCAATAAGGTTTTAAATCTTGGATGAATAAAATCAAACTCTCTATTACATCGACTCGACCGACCTCTTTTAACCGGGTTATATACACCGGTTGTATTAAAAAATATGCCTTATAATATCATAGTTTACGGATTATAATTAAACTAATCTTCAAAGTTCAAATATTTAAGCCGTTTTTATTTTAAACAGAAAATAATATAAAAAGGTGAACTCTTATTATACTGTCGATCTGTCCGTTTCAAAATAGCAAAGGGATATAGTTCTTATATAGATAATTACACCCAGGCTCAGAACAAACAGACATGTTCATGCACACAAATGTCTGTCCTGGAAATCGAACTGACAACCTTCGGCGTGAAAGGAAAGTATCTACCAACCACGACAACCGGCCCATAAATAAATAAGTATATTAAATACATAAATTACTTCTTTTTAATTGATTATTGATTGGCATTTCACTTCTGTCCTAAAATATCTTTTTATAACACAATTCTTTCTCTATTTCTATTCTTATTTTATAACACAATACTATTATTCCATTATCTATTACTTATGTCGTTGACATTCGAAAGGCTATTTTTTCCGAATTCTTAATGATTATCATAGACCAGTTTTAGCCAGATTATATTTACATCTTTTCTTGAGGTCCAAAGTTACTTCATACAAAAATCAAAATCAGACCAGTGGCTCAACAGACAGAGGTTATTTGCGTATTTATAATATTAGTATAGATTATTTTTAATCTCCACCAATGATATCGCGTCAATTCAAGGTCAAACTTGTTCTTGGTCAAATCTTTACTCCTCTTGTGGTTGGAATAGGCTTTAGAGATCGATGCGCGCTATATATTCTATCATCGTAATCGCACTTTTATTGATAGTGTAACAAAGACATTTTTTTTTACGTTAAACAAGCCAAAATGTCCCGCAGCTGGGCATTAAAGAAGAGAAAAACGAACGTCAGCAGAGAGATGATTTTTGCTCGATGCAAGCAAAATCCGGTCACGTAACCAAAACATAAGTACCAGGAGATAATGAAATGTAGGTGATAAGAATTGCGATGCCGTTACAGTCTTGTTAAATGTTAAATAAATAGTTAAAAATTAGATTTTATTGTTGACGCAATAAGGTCAAAATTTCTTTGGATACGATTTTTGTTATTCGCAATGTCACGGCCTCTTTTAACCGGCTTATTCTTCCGGTCCGCGCTGGTCGATGTATATTTAGTTGTCTACCCCGATGGTTTATTGATTAAATAAAAAGCCGCATATCCCGAGATCCTAGGTTAAGCCCCGGATTGGGCAGTTAAAAAGTTATATATAAGTTTGGAAGTTGGAAGTATACACTCTCTTGCTTCGAAAAGCACATAAAGCCGTTGGTCCAGCGCCTGAACTTTTACCGGTTTAAGCAATGATGAAAACTTGTATCTCGGATGCAGTTTATTTTTATCATTTATAGGGCAGCGTTTAACCGTTGACATGCCTGATGTAAAGCATCGACGCGGTTTAGGATGTAGCACGCTTGCCTAGAAGAAACCTGTTTACTCTGGATTTAAAGACACCAACGTTGTACCGTTAATGCAGTTTAAAGTCTTGTAAATAATGGACTTGTCTCTTTTTTTATATCATGCTAGACCATTTTTAAAACCAGTGTGATAAGTTTAAAAAAAACAAATACATATATTTTAGACTATTCAAATTTGTAAGAACGTCTCGGGGAAATTATAACGTATAACCATTAATTATAATCAGACGCAATCAGATAAAAGAGGCCGCGTCGTTGTGATTGAAAATAATATAAATTGTACTTATTCAAAGAAATATAAACCGTGATGCAGAAATAATTAAGTAAAATTTCCTACAATAGTTAGCAAAAGTAAAGATTTCACTACTTTCGTTTATAGTCTCCTGGTATTATGTTTCTGTGAGTGTAGTGGCGACGTCGCTTCCCTCGTTCTCTGATGACGTCACTTTTTAATCAGTAAATGGGCTAATCACTTTTCTTATATAACACAACGCCAGAATAAACAAACAGTTAGCTTTCATAATATTGCAATTAATGGTGCGAATTTTAAGACCATTCAATATTGTAATCTTAATGTCATAATAATAAAATCAACTACTAACCGGACACATCCGGATAAAAGAGGCCAAGTTGTGATGAAAGTAATATAAATTTTATTATTCATATAAATCAAAGAAATTTAAGCCTTAATATAGTAATAATTCAGTTAAATTTACAACAATAGTCATGAAATAGCAAAAGTGAAAATTTCACTACTTTCGTTTTATAGTTTCCTGGTATTATGTTTTGGTTCAAACGTGATCTGTGCCACCGCACACGCGGATTCTTTCGGCCTCGATTCCTCTGTCTTGTCTTTACGATTGTTGTTATAATGCTCTGTTCTGTGAGACGGCAATGTTGTCGAATTTTTTATTAAATTTTATTAATCTTCAGAGACCAACGACGAACTTTAGCGATTCAGAGAGGAAATAGTGCCAGTGTCACAGTAATGAGCATTTATTATATAAATTATAAATGTTGAAGGCAATAAAATAAATCCGGGTAAAAGAGGTCTAGTCGGTGCGATCGAAAAATATATTATTGTTTTTAACCTTGTAGCCTCATCAATAAAGTGTAATTTTTAACACTGAAAGATATTCCTATATAGCGAATATTAATTATCTCTTACATTACATAGTCTCCTGGTACTTATGTTTTGGTTTAAACGTGACTGTAGTAAGTAGTACTTGATGATACTGTCGCGCGGTTCACCCGGACGGACCCGCACGGAATTTCTTTGCGATATTATTTCAACTAAAAACTTGATTATAAATAATAAATAAAATATGTATTATATAATTATTATTTTTTATATATCCGGGAGGAGGGCAAATGACTCTACTCCACCTGATGTTAAGTGGTAGTAGAGTCCAAACGCGACGACGGCCAGTACAGACGGGAAGAAGATTCTGCACTAGCCGCCCTCGCCTTGCCGGCCCGCAAGATGCCTCTTCACGCCTCGTTTGAAGGAACCCGGGTCGTAAGAGGAGGGGAACACGTGAGCTGGTAAGGAATTCCATTTTTTGGAAGTGCGACAAAGAAAGGAGTTGCCAAATTTCTTTGTGCGCGACGGAATTGATGTCACAGTTAGGCGGTGACATCGAGAGCCAGCACGCGTAGACTTATGAAGGAAGGGGGAAGTAGGAATTAGGGAGAATAATTCCTCAGAGCACTCGCCGTGATACAGTCGATAGAAAACGCTCAGCGCTGCTATCTCTCGACGCAATTGTAAAGGCACCCGCGCGTCGCTGCAACCGATCCAAGGTCTCAAGTAGGTACTTAGCCATCCCAAAGGTGTGAGCAATATTCAACGCAAGATTGTACTTGTATGACATAAATAACTTCAATAAGTTTAACAATTACACAGAACCATCCTAGAATTCCAGTGATGCAACCGCATCGTTTTCTTGCCTTCGAATCGATTCAAAACGACCTTCGCATTATTAGTGTATGTTTTATTAAAGGCAGGCCAATAGAATTAGATAGCACTTATTTATTAATAAGTAATATCAATTTTCTGAATCGCGCTGTCGAAATATTAGTAGCTATGGTTATTTTTTTTTTCATTAATTAGGAAGCCAACGTTATATATTAAGATAAACATTATCATATTGCTTATATAAAAATATTGTAACAAAATATATATCAATTACTGGTGACTTAACTGGCTGGCTGACTTAACATTCAAATAAAAAATATATATAATTCACGAAAAGGAAAAACCTTAACTTGAATAATGAAACAAATAACTGAATTTTGACATTAACATAAGCTAGTAAATGACATTATAATGTAAGTATGAATCTGTAGATCAAATGTTTAAGAAAATATATTCTGTAAATACAAAAAAAAAGTTTCCAATTTTTAAAATTTCTTAACTAAAACATTTATTCAACTGAATATATTAGTTCGGCGTTATAGCACTAACGATTTAAATAAAAATGGAAATAGTAATGTGGAACAATAATAATCAAATATTTCTTTTTTTTATAAAATTTTACTTGATAATCATATTTAAAAACAGTTTAAAACGCGTCAACAATAATATTGTTTCATTTATCGTTTATCCCCCGATATCAAAAAAAAAAAATCAGTTCGGCGTAAACAAATAAAAAAATAACAATTTCAATTAAAACGTGTGTTCACTTGTTTGTAATATGTTTTGTATATTTAATAATTAAATAAATTAAAACAGAATCTAATTACTGCTGAATAATATCGTTTATTATTTGAATTTATTTGAAATATATTGTATTGGAATGTATTACTACTCGGTATCGATAGATGGCGGTAATAAACTCTGTCAGTTACCTGAATCGCGCTGTCTAGATTCGTTACCGAGTATACATAATGTAAAAGTGATTTTGTTAAATTGATCAAACAAATTAAATTATACTGTGAACAGTGGAAAGCTCTTCCCTAGTTTCATTTACCGTTTGATCCCCCGATATTAGTTCGGCGTAAACATATATTTTTTTGGAATTTTACATAACCCGAGATAATTTATTTCACACAAATTATAAAAAAAGTAATATAACAATAAGCAAACTTAACATAGCCTGTTCACAGGTCATCGTGTGCCTTCCTACCTGCAGGCGATCGTCAGTGACTATTTGCGCGACAGATACGTTTCGTATATGGAGCAAGACGGTATGAGGACCCGGAGAGAGGTTTGCTGTGGGGTTCCACAGGGGTCAGTTTTGGGGCCTCTGTTGTGGAATCTCGCTTACGACGCAGTCCTCCGTGTCCCTCTCCCTGAAGGTGTCAACATCGTTTGCTATGCAGACGACACGTTGGTGCTGGCGTCGGGGGAGAATTTTGAGAGAACCAAAGAGCTCGTCGAGCTCGGGGTGAATATCGTCGTCGATAAGATCTGCGAGTTGGGCCTTCGGATAGCATCCCATAAGACGGAGGCGCTATGGTTCCATAAACTGGCAAGGAGCAGGGAACCGCCCGACTCGCACATCCGCGTTGGTGACTCAAACGTCCAAGTGGCCAGGTACATGAAATACCTGGGCCTCACCCTGGACGGTCGCTGGGGCTTCGAAGAGCACTTCGAGCGCCTAGCCCCTCGAATCGAGAAGGTAGCGGGTGCCATGCACAGACTGCTGCCTAATCTCGGGGGACCGAGGGAGGAAGTTCGCCGTCTTTATGCCGGTGTCGTGCGATCGATGGCACTCTACGGGGCACCCGTTTGGTCTCAAAGGCTATCGGGCGTCCGCCGCTGCAGGACTAAGATCCAAAGTTCGCAGCGGAGAGTGGCTATCCGCATAGTGCGGGGATATCGCACGATATCCTACGAGGCGGCAACCATCCTAGCGCGCTTTCCACCCTTGGATATTCTGGCGGAATGCGGAGAGGGAGATTCTGGTCCGCGAAATCGGACAAGACCTCTCCCTGCGAGCAGTCGTGTCGGCGATGCTCCGCAGGGAATCGGCGTGGAGAGCCGTAGCCTCCTTCTGTGAGACCGTCATGGTCCAGAAGGAGACGGCGGAGCGGGAACGGGAAAGGGCCGATCCTGCTCAGCGGAGACGACGTCGGCGTCGTCTCGGACCTCCCACAGCCCCGACGCCCGGGGCTTAAAAGATAGGGCTAATGGGCGACCCTGGGCCGTGGATGCGTGAGGTGGGGGCCTCGCGTGTCTTATTTGAGACGGCCCTGAGGAGGACGGCAGCCGGGATGGCCTCGCGCTGCCGAACGCACTAGCGAGGAGTGCGGGGGGGGGGAGCGAGATAACCTTCACCCCCTGAGGAGAGCTCCGCCGAGCATCGGGCGGTGCACAGTACGGGAGAGGCCGCGGATGCGTTATATCAACACGATCCCGTAGCCTCTCCGATCCGTGCCGAGGACGGCCATCGCAGTGGTTTTAGTGGGTAAGAATCCCACATAACCCAGTTCCCCCCAATGAGAACTGGGTACCTTTCTGAAGGTTTCCACTGCGTTAAAAAAAAAAAAAAGCCTGTTCACAGGTGGCAACAGAATTCAAATAAAATGAAGTTTTTCTTATTGCATACAATAGTTAAATTTGATTCAGAATAATATTAATTGTAACGGATTTTATTTTAAATTTATGAGTAATATAAACAAATAATAATAATATCTGGCTACAAGGACCCAGTTTTTTTTATTCAATGCAATTGTTATTCTGCTGCGATGAAATATAAGAGACCACGAGAGCTTGGTCAGCATAGCGAATATCAATCTCTTCTGCTTCGTAGTATCCTAGTATCATGTTTTGGCTTACAACGTGACTAAATTTGCTGTATTCAATTTTATTTTAAAATAAAGGTGCCCCGCCATTTCGCTCGCTGCACTTTGGTTATACGTAGCCGGACAGTTTTCAACCTTACTGCGATGACAATAACCTTTAATTCAGGACATATTCATATATTGCTGCAATATCAACAAAGTTCAATTTACGATATAAAGCTCGAAGAGGCATTACATCTCTTCTGCTTCGTAGTATCCTGGTATTAATGTTTTGCGTTTAACGTGACTTAAGTTCCAACAGTATTATAATTTATATATTTAAAACTAGCAGTGCATAAGCAAACATTGATGAGAACTTGCTATATTGATTGATAAATAGTTTACCGTCTCGGAAAGTACCTTTTCAAGTACCATCCAAATATACGCTAATTATTATCGATTTACCGTTTAAAGAGAACGAGCTGACTCTTTGTCTCTGATGCAGCTTAAAGTGTTGTTAATGGCTTGCCTCCTACAAACATAATAATCTTATATTAGACCTTTCAATATTTGTAAGTCACAGAATAATTTTAACGTATAACCATTGATTATATAATAACCATCCGGATAAAAGAGGCCGAGTCGCTTGTGATGGGAAATAAATCGTATTTTATTTAATAAAAGAAATTTAAACCTTGATGCAGAAATAATTAAGTAAAATTTCCTACAAGAGTCAGCAAAAGTGAATTTTAAGACCATTTTTGTAATCATCGTGATAAGTTCTTTAAAAACTAAAAACACCTTTAGACCATTCAATATTGTAAGAACGTCAGGAAATCTCAATGCATATCCACTACTAACCGGACACATCCGGATAAAATAGGCCGAGTTGTGATGAAAGTAATATAAATTTTATTATTCCTATAAATTAAAGAAATCTAAGCCTTAATACAGTAATCATTAAGTTAAATTTACTACAATAGTCATGAAATAGCAAAAGTGAATATTTCAGTACTTTCGTTTTATAGTCTCCTGGTATTATGTTTCTGTGAGCGTAGTGGCGACGTCGCTTCGCTCGTTCTGTGATGACGTCACAATTTAACTTTCCTAAGTAAAAGTAAAAGATCATAAGAAAAATGGTTTAAATGTAGTTTATAACAATTTTAAACTGGATAGGTACCACCACCCACACAGTCAAGCTACTCATTCGGGTTTCGTGTTGAGTAAAATAACGTCAGTAGGTCCTGTGCCTCAACTCGCTTCGGTCGTGTCGATTGTCCGCCCGTGATATTTGTATGACAAAGTTCACCTTAAGCCAAAACACAATACCAGGAAACTATGAAACGGAAGAGACAATATTTAAATCTGGTATTAAAGTTCTACGACAATATGCTTGAATCTATATTTATTTTTTTATACCTTATTTACAGTGTCTCAAAGTCTAAATTTGTTTGAGTTGATAAAACCCAATATATATTACACCAATACTATACGACCTCTTTTAACCGGATCAGTGTGAATTATTTTAAAAGTTATTTAAAATACAGTCAATGTAAAATAGTGGCTGCTTATTTTAAGTTAATAATTAAATTAGCAATCTATTGCTTTCTATATTCAACGAATCGCTATTAAACATCAGCTACCGATCGTTATTAATTACGAGTAACGCACCGTTAAAGACGTTACTATAAGTTTTCACGCAATACCTACATTCCCATAGCGGTCCGATTTTATTCGGCGATAGCGTATACAGTGTAAGGGCAAGTTCACACACACGGCTGACAAACCATCAACCACACAATACTTAGTACTAGTTTTTGCCCACGTGTTCGGTAGTGGGGTGGTGGTTGACCGGTTTTAGGTATGATAAGAGTAGCATATGTCATTTCCTGGGGTTTAAACTTTATACCAAAATTTATCAAAATCGGTTTAGTGGTAGAGCTTTAAAATCATAACAGACAGACAGTTACTTCCGCATTAGTATAAATATAGATAGTTGTATTTTACTGGTGGTAGGGCTTTGTGCAAGCTCGTCTGGGTAGTTACCACCCACTTAAAAGATATCCTACCGCAAAAGAGCAGTACTTGGTATTATGTTGTTCCGGTTTGAAGGGTGAGTGAGCCAGTGTTATTACAGTCAAAAAAAGGACATAATATCTTAGTTTCCAAAGTTAGTGGCGCGTTAGCAATGCAAGCGATGGTTAACATTTCTTACAATGTCAATGTCTATGGGCGTTGGTGACCAATTATCATCAGGTTGCCTACCTCTTCTATATAAAAAAAAAAACGGGTGAAAGAGGTTGAATCGGTGCGATCGAAACCTATGTTAATGTTCAAAAAGTATTTAACCTTGTAGCCTCATCAATAAAGTGTAATTTTCAACGCAGACAGACTTTACCTGCATAGCAAATATTATCTCATACATTTCATAGTCTCCTGGTACTTATGTTTTGGTTTAAACGTGACCTGATAGTGGACGACGACGATAATTGAAATAAAAAATAAAAAAACATTGCGATGTCGTTTCTTTGCGATATTTTTCTAGCTCAAAACGTTTTGTGTTTTAGACATTTAATCATTTAAACTCAGAACAAAGAGATCAATAAAAGACATTCGAACCACTGGGCATCAAAAACCAAAATGAATTCATGCAAAAATCCAAAAAGAAAGTTTTCTTTAAAATACATTAAATTTAAGAAAGAATTTTCAATGGAAAACAATTTATTCATTTATTATTATTATATTATTATTATTTTATATTATAAAAATGACTGTATATAGCTTAAAAGAAAGAATAATAATATTTATATATTACTAGCGGACCTGGCAGACATCGTCCGTAGGTGGCGCTGCTATCTAACAATATCTGTATTGCCATACAGATATTGTTAGATACCTACCGTGTTCAATTGTCAAACCATTCAGGAATTCATTGAAATATACACATAATTTCATCCAAATCGATCCAGACAATATTAAATCAGAAGTTAGTGGACAAATACACATATATAATATTAATCTACAAGAAAGGAGGCTGACTGCTTTAGTATCATGTTTATTTATTTAGTCTCTTGGAAGCTTAGATTTACTTTACATTTTTATTTTATATTAATGAATTTTATTAACATGAAGTTTTTTTTTCAATTTATAAGTAAAAAGTTTTATTTATATAAAAATAGTTTGAATATTTATTTTATTGATGTTATTAAATTTTATAAAACTTCAAAAATATTATACTATCCCATGACTTCCTTTTCTCTTATTTTAAGTTTATTTTTAAAGCTTGAATATATTTTTGAAAGCTTCGCATTACATTTTTTTCTTATTTTGTATTTAACATAAACATTAAAACGAATCGATACATATAAAAATACCCTCATCTATTTTTTTTTAACTAATTTCTTTTTTGTTCACAGTCAACTGTATAAAATAGACAGGTGAGTAATAAAGACGAAGAGAGGAACGGTCGCTTAGAGTAGGCTTACCGTTAACGCTTTTTCGTTAGGTGACGATTACTACCAGTTTACTCTAAATTCGCTTTAACTTCGCTCCAAAACACAAACCAGGCTTATAGGCTTGATAAACATAGTATAGAACCCTCCTACGTGTAGTTTTTGAGATGCATACACGAAAAACAATTAAACAATAAGATTATGAGCACAAAGATCATTTTGGCTAAATGCAAGTAAAAATCTACAGTCACGTTTAAACCAAAACATAAGTACAAGGAGACTATGAAATGTTAGAGATAATATTTGTTATGAAGTTGCAATGTTTCAATAGCAACTTGCACTTTATTAAAAGTGCAGCAAGGTTCAAAATTATTTGGCATAGAAAAATTTTAAATTCTTCACACCGACTCGACCTCTTTTAACCAACCGGCTTATAAAACGACTAATTAAACTCCGGCCGGGCGGTGTTTAATTAGTCGTTGGACTTGGCAAATGAAATGGTTTAATTAAGTTTGTGGGTGCATTGAGACGTATTTGTAAAGACATTGTACAGACGCTGGATTGGACTGGATGTGGAGTCAATGTAAACGGCGAGTACATCTCACACCTTCGATTTGCCGATGATATCGTCATCATAGCAGAGTCGCTGGAACAACTAACCAGAATGCTGCGTAGCCTTAGTGAATCTTCCCGGCGTGTCGGTCTCGGTATGAACTTGGACAAGACCAAGGTCATGTTCAATAGGCATGTTGTGCCGGGACCGATATACGTCGAAGGGAAACCTCTCGAAGTTGTTAGGGAATATACCTACCTAGGACAGGTTATACAAGTCGGTAGGAACAACTTCGAGAAGGAAGCCGATCGAAGAATTCGCTTGGGATGGGCAGCATTTGGCAACCTTCGTCAAGTCCTCACGTCGTCCATACCGCAATGTTTGAAGACGAAAGTCTTCAATCAATGCGTCTTACCTGCTATGACATACGGTGCCGAAACGTGGACACTAACTGCGGGACTAGTCCACAAATTCAAAGTCGCTCAGCGTGCTATGGAGCGAGCTATGCTCGGAGTATCTTTGAAGGATAAGATCAAAAATGAGATTATCCGGAAAAGAACCGGAGTCACCGACATAGCTTGCAAAATTAGTAGGCTGAAGTGGCAGTGGGCTGGTCACGTATGTCGTAGGACCGATGGCCGTTGGAGCAGACGAGTCTTAGAGTGGAGACCGCGGATCGGCAAACGCAGCGTAGGGCGCCCTCCAGCCAGGTGGACCGATGACCTTAAGAAGGTGGCGGGCACCGACTGGATGCGGAAGGCGGAGGACAGGGAGCTTTCGCGCACCTTGGGAGAGGCCTATGTTCAGCAGTGGACAAAATATTGATTGGCTGATTGATTGATTTGAAGTTTGTGGGTCAGAAAATTATTTCAAATCAAGTATTTTGTACGATGTTTTTTATGTATCAAAACTGCGAAATTAGAACACTTTAAATTAATTGTTTAGGAACAACACCTTATAAGAAACACGCACAAATATATATCAATGCCCGCTGACAGATTCGACCGCTTGTTTGGGAAGGAGACTCAACGCATGCATGATGATCGATGGTGTTGGTAAAATGTGAAAGCGTTATGCTTTAAGCAGATAAATAAATAAGCAAACTGACTTTCGCATTTATAATATAGATTTCAGAGATAATAAATTTAAGCGGGTATACGACGACACTTATTTTATTAGAATAGTAACACTACATAAGGTGATTGACATCTTATGGGTTGCCGGTCGGTTGTCAGACGTCAAGTTGTAAAAATATAAGACGGCTGCCTGTTTTATTGTACAGCCAAATAATGGAAATATAAAATATAATGGTGTATCTGTCAGTAGCGCGTGTGATCGTTTGTCTAGCGACCCCCTCGGTCACTCGCTCTCAGGACAGCGCAAGCGCCGCTCGGGCGCACTGACTGATTTAATAAAATCAACATTTTGGACGACAATGGCGGCCATTAAAATGGCAATCGATTTGAATCCGAGACATAGATATTATTTTAATGAACTTTTATTTAAATAATGACTTGTACATAATTATTTTAATTTATATATTCTATAACTAACACTAAAATAAAAACAAAATGCGCATTACAAATTTATAGTAAAAACACGCCGTCTTATGTGTACCCAAAACGCTGGCACTTATTGCCTCTCTGCACCGCTAGACTTATTTTTATTGTATAGTTTTTTCCTATGTTATTGAAAATAAAACTAATATAGCTAATTAATTGTACAACCAACGCCACATTTAAAGATAGTGTACCATATACCATACGAAGAAATTTGGCACTATACTTTATAGTAACTGTCAGTCACGTTGTAACCCAAAACATAATACCAGGATACTACGAAGCAGAAGAGCAATAATATTTTCTATGCTGATCCGTTGAGGAGAAGATAAGATTTTTTTTTAATTTTGTATTTTATAAAAATATCTGTACATATCTGATTAAATAAATAAATTGCATTTTTGAAAAAAAAAAACAAATAAACAAATATCTATTATAGATATTAAGTAAGGATAGTTTGAAGGGTGAGTGAGTAAGTGTAACTTAGAGACAAGGAAATTAACTTCCTAGTTTCTAAGGTGGTGGCGCATTGGCAATGTGAGGAATAGATTCTTATTAAGACGGCTGCCCTACGCTCTCCGTGGTGATAACCACCTGAGAGTGGCCCATTTGCTGGTAGTCCATCTATCTTACCTTTATATTATTATAAAAAATGGGGCTTAAAAATTAAATTAAATATTAAATAAAAAGTGAAAAAAGTCAGTGTCTCCTTTCTCTCTAGAGAGAGAGAGAAGGGAACACTCACTGGTTTTGTTGTTTTGTTTGGCGTTTGTAGGCAACTATCACGTTTAAACCAAAACATAATACCAGGAAACTATAAAACGGAATCAGTAAGATTTTTGTTAGTTGTTTCATGAGTAGTATAGTAAATTCAATTTTTATCAAAACGCCTTGGTCTCTTTGATCCGGATATATCTGGTTATACGTCAAGAATTGTCTGTGAAAATATTATATGACCTATGTCGTTTCTTTTAAATTTTAAAACTACATACATTAATTACTACATAAATGGTCAAACTAATAATAGTAATAATAAAAGAAAATCATGTGAAACATGAATTTCTTTTAATTAATAAGGCGCCATAAGAGTTAGTTAAGAGAAAAATTTAATAGTTCGCTGGTAAAATAAATTCACACGAAGCCTTAAACGGAGCTATGGGCGAAAGCTAGCTCAGTCACGTTTCCAACCAAAACATAATACTAGGACAATATGAAGCAGAAGATATAAAATGCCTCTTTAAGGTTTATTGTCGTAAATTGAACTTTATTGTTAATGCAGCTAAGTTCAACATCCAAAAATTCAATTAACTTTGCATAATACCTCTCGTCCTCTTGCAACCAGAATCGAATTATCCGGATTCCTTTTTTCAATATTTAATCAATATTGTTAAGCAAGCGTTTCAAATAAGCAGATTCGAGATGATGCAGAGCATACGAGGATCTTATCTGAAGATTGGCTCCGAGAGACCGTTATTGTCATGTAATTATTATTTGTTATTTTATAATTTAACTCGACATCGGACATGGAAAACCTTGGTCGGCAAGTAAAATGTCAAAGTGACGGTTAAACCAAAACATAAGTACCAGGAGACTATGAAATGTATGAGGCAATAACAATCGCTATACCGTTACTTACATACGATCTTTCAGTTTTGCATAATGAACTTTATTGTAACTGAGATAAAGTTTTAAATAAATGGATAAAATTAAACTCTTCATCACACCGACTCGACCGACCTCTTTTAACCGGGTTATATACATCGGCTGTATATATATATACTATAGTTTACAGATTATAATAAAAGCACGTTCAAAGTCACATACATTTTTGAAGTTTTTATTTATTATTATTATTATTATTGATCTATTTGTCTCAATATTTCAAATAATATGAAATTAGTTCATAACATTATATAGCACTTAAGAGTATATATAATTCCGATCGAAGAAGGACAAGGTGAAAAACAAATTTTATATATATTTTATATATTTCTTGCGATTTGCTTATTCTGCATTAGGTCTGCTATATTTTGCATTACAAACAGTCCTCGATTAATATATCTTTATTAATAAAACAACAAGGGTATATAATCAGTGCGTCCTGCCTGTTATGACTTACGGCGCCGAAACGTGGACACTTACTGTAGGACTGGTCCACAAGTTCAAGGTCGCTCAGCGAGCTATGGAACGTGCGATGCTTGGGGTTTCTCTGGCAGATAGAATCCGAAATGAGGACATTCGCCAGAGAACTAAAGTCACCGACATCGCGCGTAGAATTAGCAGGCTGAAGTGGAAGTGGGCTGGTCATGTCTCCAGACGCATCGATGGCCGATGGAGCCGACACATGTTAGAGTGGAGACCACGCTTAGGCAAACGTAGTGTAGGACGCCCTGCGGCAAGGTGGACCGACGATTTGAAAAAGGTGGCAGGTACGGGATGGATGCGGGCTGCCCAAGATCGGGATGGTTGGCGTTCTATGGGGGAGGCTTTCGTCCAGCAGTAGACGGCGGTAAGCAGATATATAATAAAACAACATTATTCCACATAACCACTTATCCACATCAGTTTACTTCAAAAGTTTCCGATATCATTTATCGCTGACGTTCAAAACGCCACACAAACAGCTGTGGGAAAATGTGGCTAATATATTTTTTGCTCTCATTTTAATATAGACCGTTGATTGTATCAATCGACAAAGTAAATACAACTGTGGGTAATTTGAAATAACTGAGCTCTTCAGAATCTCTAAAATCTTAATTAAGTCTATAAAATAATGAAAAAAAATATATAAGAGAAGAAGAAAAACGATGACGGCTCATTTTGGCTCGATCGATACAAGCAAATTCCACTCACGCAACCAAAACAAAAGTACCAGGAAAACAAGGAATGTAGGAGATAAAATTTGCTAGGCTGCCGTTACCGTCGTTCAATGTTGAAAGTTAAACTTTATTGATGATGCCACAAAGTCAAAATTTCTTTGGATACCATTTTTATTCATCGCACCGACTCCACCGGTCGATGTTTAATTACTTGACTGCCTCTTTGGTCTAGTGTATAGGATCTTCAGTAGCAGCCTGGAGCTTGGAAGTTGGAAGTGTGTACACTCCCTCCCGTGCCTCAAAAAACACGTCAAGCCGTTGCTCCTGCGCCTAAACTCTTTCATCATAAAATAAAATTATTATTTTTTGTTATATTCTCAAACAGGCAATGGGCTCGCTTGATAGAAAGTGTTACCACCGGGCTTACAGATGCGTTGCCAGCCTTTCAAAATAAGGAGAGAATAGGCGCAGGTTCCGATGCAAGCAATATCGAGTCACGTTTGAACCAAAACATAAGTACCAGGAGACTATGAAATGTTAGAGACAAAACTCGCTCTGTAGTTGAATTTTATTTATAGTTCAGCAAGGTTTTTTAAACGGTTTTCCTCGGCCGACACTGTGGTCCGGTCGATGTGATGGAATTGGCTGATATTATAATATTAAAAAAATATTTCAAATCATAGAGTAGAAGTAAGGATGGGGGGTATAAAAAACTAGACCATCTCTTTCCCTTATGTTCAAGCATGCTGCATACAAATTTGGTCCATTGGTTTAGCCGTGAAAGCATGACCGAGTTTCTTTCACATTTATAACATTAAGCATACATAGAAAGGATAGAGATTGTTTATTGATTTATTGTAGTTGGTTAGCATTAAAATAAATTTAATAGCATTTTGTTTTTGTTTTCATAATCTTCCAAAAATATACGAAAGCGAGAGTTTGCTTTATTGGTTTTGTGTATAAAAAAATATATATATAAAATAATTTGTGAACGGCAAACACAAGAACGATAGAATCCGAAATGAGGACATTCGCCAGAGAACTAAAGTCACCGACATCGCGCGGAGAATTAGCTCGCTGAAGTGGAAGTGGGCTGGTCATGTCTCCAGACGCATTGATGGCCGATGGAGCCGACACGTGTTAGAGTGGAGACCGCGCTTAGGCAAACGTAGTGTAGGGCGCCCTGTGACAAGATGGACCGACGATTTGAAGAAGGTGGCGGGCACGGGATGGATGCGGACTGCCCAAGATCGGGATGGTTGGCGTTCTATGGGGGAGGCTTTCGTCCAGCAGTGGACGGCAAAAGGCTGAATGAAAATGAAAAAAACACAAGAACGGCTTAGCCTTAAAAGCTTAACAGGCAGACAGACCTCGTCGTTACTTTGGCACATAGCACACGTTTAAACCATAACATCATACTAGGAAACTATGAAACTGAAGAGTTGGATATATTTTTAATATTTTATTTTAAATTTCATTTTATAAATTATTTTTTATTTTTTTTTTAATTTATTTTTTAGTGCCGTAATATTGAAAACTTGGTCCTTGGCTATAACACCTTATTTATAAGATAAAAAAGTATATACAGATATATTGATCAAGAATAGAGTATCGTTTGTCCTACTCCCATTGGAATATTATTATTATTTACTACATATTATAAAACAAGGTTGCCCGCCGGGTCTGTCTGAATGCGATAATCTCAAAAACTAACAAACAGATTTTATACGTTTTTGATAATGGCAAAGTTATTCATGAGAAATACTCCTAAGAGAAGGAAAAAATCATGAATACTGGGAGGAGCTTTACTGGCGTGCGTCGCGTAAAATTATTATATTATGCATTACTATATAAGCATTTCATTTAGACCCTTATTTGATCCGCACGAAGCGGAGACGGGTGGGTAGCTGGTATATCGTAACAGCCTGTGAATGTCCCACTGCTGGGCTAAAGGGCTCCTCTCCCTTTTTGAGGAGAAGGTTTGGAGCTTACCTAACTTAAAACTAATCTAGAATAGATAAGATAATAAATATCAATGGTGACTGGAGGTAGTTGTAGAGTGACTCCCAGGAGAATAGTTTATACCGCAACAGTATGTACGTCACGTTTAAACCAAAACATAAGTACCAGGAGACTACGGAATGTAGGGGATAATATTTGTTATGCCGTTGCAATCTTTCAATATTGCAAATTGAACTTTATTTTTAGTGACACAAGGTTAAAAATCTATAGGATAGGTACAATCATACTTCTCCACCGATTCGACCTCTTTTAACCGGTTTCTTCTTCGCTGGTTGTGTTTAATTAACGGTATAAGGATTTAACTTTAAAAAGTAAATTAAATTAGTTGTTTTTCTTCACCTAGAGTTGATTATAATTTATTTGACGATAAAAAGTATAAAAGAAATGATTAAAATGCAGAAATTATTTTATACAGAACTAGATAATTCCCGTGGCTTTGCCCGCTTGGATATCTGCTTGTCAAGAAAAACCTTGAAAATCTGCCATGCCATTTTTATAAGTATTTTCTAATAACAATGCGTAAATTAAAAATTAAGTATTCATATTTAATACTTGGGATTCTCCGCCTTGTTTGTTTAATTTTTAACAGACAGACAGAGTTAATTTCGTATCTATACTAGTACAGTAACAGCCCGTTAATGTCCCACTGCTGGGCTAAGGCCTCCTCTCCCTTTTGAGGAGAGGCTTTCGAGCTTATTCCACCACGCTGCTCCAATGCGGGTTGGTAGAATACACATTTGGCACAATTTCAGTGAAATTAGATACATGTAGATTTCCTCACGATGTTTTCCTTCACCGTCAAGCACGAGATGAATTATAATCACTAATAAAGCACATGAATATTCAGTGGTGCTTGCCCAGGTTGACCTATACTAGTACTTAGTATTATTGAGTTCCGGTTTGAAGGGTGAGTGAGCCAGTGTAACTACAGGCACGAGGGACATAACATCTTAGTTCCCAAGGATGGTAAGGACACCAATGTCTATGGACATCACGTGGCCTGTAATATGTTCGTCACACTACCTACTCAATAAAAAACATCTTAAATAAGATCGTTTTAAAAGTGTAGCAAAATTCCCACCCCTTCCACTTATTTTACCCGTGACGTAACGAAATGTTTTACGCTTACTTACGTCATCACGTTAAACCAAAACACTAATACTAGGAGACAATAAAACGGAAGCAATGCGATATTCGCTTTCGGCATTTCAGTAAAAATGAAATAGCTTTATTATTTGTGTAGTAAGGTTCAAATCTCTATGAATGTGAATATTATCGAAGTTGGAAAGTTAATGGTGAATCTTAAACGACGACCATAGGTTCAAACTTTAAACCCAGGCAAGCCACTTAATTTTCATGTGCTTAAAAATCCATCAAACCGCATGGTTTGGCATGGCATTAAGCTCCCAACATACTCAAAAAGGAGAGGCGGCTTTTATAGCCCAGTTACGTTTATATTTATTTTAATTAATTTCTAAAAATTCTCGAATTACTTCTACTGTGGTTTTCTTTTTTATAATTAAAGAACGCCGCCTATCTATCTTTATAATTAAAATCTATATTTATATTTCACCATACTAAGGACCGGATTTTAGAGGCCTTGGGCAACGCCGAACGGAAGTCTTTAAATGATTAAATGTTTTTTAAACAAAAATTATAAGTGTTAGATGCCGTTTTAAATACCGTCCTCGCTTACATTAACATTGACCGATTCTTAATATAACCTTCTTAAATAAAAATTATCAAGTTAAAAAATTAAACAATTTAAAAATAAGTTTTTATTAATTAATATAGTAAAAAAAAACAAAAGGCATACCGTTTTAGGGCTAAGTCTGATAGAGCCACGCGACAAAAAAATATCATTATCTATGCTAATATAAATCCTAAAGTAACTTCGTAAATCTATTACATTTTCACTGTAAAAAAAGCTATGTATGTAGATTCTAACGAAGAGAACCGGTAAGAAAGTTAAGGGTTGTCAGCCAAAAAACACAGGTCGCGGAAATTAAGCTTTTCGTAGTCACGTTAACCCAAAACAATATACCAGGGTCGCATAGAACAGGAGAGCTCTTTACAGTCGGTGCTTTTTCAATCATTTATTGCAGTTGAACTCTGTTTATATTGCAGTAAGGTTTAAATCGCTTTGCGTTCGTGTAAGTTAAATTCAATATAACTTTTCGACGCGCGATCGTCCTCTTTTCACCGGGGTTATTGATTTTATAATCCGGGTTTTGGTTTTGTGTTAAATAAACGTTGGCAGTTAGTTACTAACAAGCCGGTATATGACATACTACTGGTCTGGAAGTTTTGTGGCTTATTCCGCCACACTGCTCAATTGCGGGTTGGTGGATATAATTGTGTTGGATAAATCGACGATTTTTTTCAGGATGTTTTCCTTTTTTGCCACTAAACTCGAGATTAATTATAAACACAAATTAAGCACATAGAGGTTCTTGCTGCCGAGGTTTGGGAGGAACCTGCAACCTTTGGTAAAAATTGTCATGACCACTGTTGTGTTAGCTCTTCGTCAGCACGTCAACTTAGATAACACATAATGTAGATTTGTCACTAGGCACAATTATGACACGGGTGGAATGAAAAAAAAATTAACATAAATAAAAAAATAATGCAGCAATTTTTTTAAAGCTGAAAATCATTTTTAAACCAAAACATAATACCAGGAAACTATAAATCAGCAGAGGCAGTAGTCACTGCTCTATTTGAATGAATATATTATAATAATAATCTTGAATTACACTTTATTGATAACACAGTTAGGTTCAAATCACTTCGAGTGGCTAAAATCAATGGAACTCTATTACACCGATTTGTCCTCTTTTAACCAATAAAGAAAAACTCGCTTTCGTTTGTTTATCTTTTTGGATGGTTATAAAAAGTAAGAAATAAAAGTAATTTTTTGGATGCAAACCAACAACAATAAACATTATTTATCTATCTTTTCTATGCTTAATGTTATAAATGCGAAAGAAACTCGGTCATGCTTTCACGGCTAAACCACTGGACCAAATTTGGTATGCAGCAAGCTTGAATATAAGGGAAAGAAATGGTCTACTTTTTTATACATGTCCTTACTTCTATGATTTGAAAGATTTTTTTAATATAAATAATATCAGACAATTCCAATACATCGACCGGATCACAGTATCGGCCGGAGGAATAAGCCGGTTAAAAGAGGCCGAGCTGGTGTAAAGAACTTATTTTTATCTGCGCAAAATAATTTGTAACTTTGCTGCACTATAAATAAAATTCAACTACAGAGCGAGTTTTATCTTTAACATTTCATAGTCTCCTGGTACTTATGTTTTGGCTAAAACGTGACTCGATATTTTGCTTGGGATAACTCCTGCTGCGCCCATTCTTTCCTTATTTTAAAAGGCCGGTAACGCACCTGTAAGCCTCTTGCCTGTTTGCCCCCCCCCCCCACTTTAACATTAAAAATAATAATAATTTGATTATTGCTCAAATGGGGAAAGAGTTTAGACGCAGGATGGCTTTGCGTGTTTTTTGAGGCCCGCGAGTCCAACTTCCACACTTCCAACTTCCAAGCTGCTACTGTGAATCTTTGACAGAAAAACCCAATAACTTTTTATCGACCCGATCTGTGGTTGAACCTAAAACCTCGGTGTCTGGGGACTTATATCTGGCTAGACACTAGACCAACGAGGCCGTCAAGTAATTAAACATCGACCGGTGGAGTCGGTGCGATGAACAAGAATGTTATCCAAAGAAATTTTGTCCTTGTGGCATCATCAATAAAGTTTAACTTTCAACATTGAACGACGATAACGGCAGCCTAGCAAATTTTATCTCCTACATTCCTTGTTCTCCTGGTACTATTGTTTTGGTTGCGTGAGTGGACTTTGCTTGTATCGAGCCAAAATGAGCCGTCGTTCTTTTTTTTTTCTTCCGATATTTTAACGATTTTAGATTTGGAAGAGCTGAGTTATTTCAAATTACACACAGTTGTATTTACTTTGTCGATTGATATTTATATTGATATATATATATATATATATATATCTTAAGCACGATTGAGACGGATAGGTCAATAATAAATAAGAAATAAAAACTGCTTAAACAATTATATCTATAAACTGCTGTTATAAAGTTTCAACTGGACCAGTAAATTGTATAAGTAGTAGATAGTAGTGTTTATTTTATTTATTTTTTAATTTTGTGCATGAGTCGTATTACTTGAATAAATAAATTATTATTATTTTTAAATGTATGTGACTTTGAACGTGCGTTTTATTATCTGTAAACTATAGTGTTATGAGGCTTATTTTTTAATACGACCGATGTATATAATCCGGTTAAAAGAGGACGGTCGAGTTGGTGTGATGAAGAGTTTGATTTTATCCATTTATTTAAAACTTTATCGCATTAACAATAAAGTTCAATATGCAAAACTGGAAGATCGTATGTAAATGGTACCACGATTGTTATTGCCTCACACATTTCATAATCTCCTGGTACTTATGTTTTGGTTTAACCGTCACTTTGACATTTTACTTGCCGACCAAGGTTTTCCATGTCCGATGTCGAGTTAAATTATAAAATCAATCACATGACAACGCTCTCTCGGATCCAATCTTGAGATAAGATCCTCGTATGCTCTGCATCATCTCGATTCTGCTTATTTGAAACGCTTGCTTAACAATATTTATTAAATGTTGAAAAAAGGTATCCGGGTAATTCGATTCCGGTTGCAAGAGGGCCACATTAAGGTGGTCATCACCGCGCATAGACAGCGTAGCATAGCGCCTTAAGAATCCATTCCTCACATTGCCAATGAACCACCAACCTTAGAAACTAGGAAGTTGTGTTCCTTGTCTCTAAGTTACACTTGCTCACTCACCCTTCAGACTATCCTTACTTAATATATATAACAGATGTGAAAGTAAGTTTGTTTATTTGTTCATTATGTACCTTCTCAACGGATCAATTTTTAAAACTATGCATAAGTTGTGAGGGGTACCGAACGGGACATACGGCACTGTCAACCTCTCCCATGCGGATGAAATCTCGGGTGGAAACTAGTAAACTATAAACTTGAGCTTATTTTTTTTTACTCATATATCAGCGGCCAAAACTGTTGACTTGCCTTAGGTCTAAGAGGTAGAAGAAACTCTTTATTTGAAGACACCAATGTTGTACATATCAGAAAATTATTATTCAGACAATTTTAATTTTATCGCAGGCAAAGCATTCCACACTTGCGTATCTCATTGTATATAAGACCAGCGAAAGATCAAGTGCAGGTCTAACAAAGAGCAAAATGCTTTACCAGGTCCTGAATTGTACACTGCCAACCCCAACCTAATCTGTTTCTGAGAATATTTCGACTAAAAAATCTCATCGCAGACGTCAATCCCAGGTCAACCGAAAAAGGTTGACCTGGGATTTGAACCCATTGGGATTTGGATGTTGGTTCTGAAACACAAGCTACTAGTAGCAATAATTTGCTTTCTTATCAATTAGCATTCTGTCATATAAACAGACAAATAACGCAGAAATATCTTGGCTGCAAGAAGACCAGTCGTTTTATTCAAAACAATTTTGAACCCTACTGCGGTTATAATAACCTTCAATTTAGGACAACGAGAGCTTCGAACAGCATACCGATATTATTGTTCTTTTGCCTCGTAGTATCCTGGTATTATGTTTTGGGTTACAACATGACTGATAGTTGCTACACAGTATTTTAACTAACAGTGCATCCAGTTTCACTCGACTGCAATTTGATTATACGTGGCTGTACAATTTTCAACCTTACTGCGATGATACTACTTTCAATTTAGGACAAAGATTTGGAGAGCGTGGTGAATATTATTGCTCTTCTGGTTCGTAATATCCTGGTATTATGTTTTCGGTTAAAACGTGACTCTGAAAGTTGCTACAGTTTTATTCATATCTAGTTTCACTCGACTGCAATTAGATTAATATGTAGCAATGCATAATGATTTTTGCACAATTCTTTTTGATCTTAACACAATTTCTTTTTGAAGTCGGTTAAAAAAAACTTCATAATAAACTTTTTCTCAATAATTAAAAAAATATGTTTGTGGAATATCGGATGAACTTCCATTTGCCAGGCAATGAAGCATTATGAACACGTTTTCACGTCTTACCAACGCCACCGATCATCATGCATGCGCACTCATTGTCCCCTTCCGAAACACGCGGGCGAATCTGTCAGCGGGCATTGAGTAATTAAACACCGGCCGGCTGGAGGAAATAAGCCGGTTAAAAGAGGTCGAGTCGGTGTGAAGAATTTAAAATTTACCAATGCGAAATAATTTTGAACCTTGCTGCACATTTTATAAAGTACAAGTTGTTTTGGAACATTGCAACTTCATAACAAATATTATCTCTAACATTTCATAGTCTCCTTGTACTTATGTTTTGGTTTAAACGTGACTGTAGATTTTTACTTGCAATTGAGCCAAAATGATCTCTGTGCTCATCATAATGTTATTGTTTAATTGTTTTTCTTTTATGCATCTCAAAAACTACACACAGTGAGGGTTCTACTACGTTTATCAAGCCTATAAGCCTAGTTTGTGTTTTTGGAGCGAAGTTAAAGCGAATTTATAGTAAACTGGTAGTAATCGTCACATAACGAAAAAGCATTAACGGTAAGCCTACTCCAAGCGACCGTTCCTCTCTTCGTCTTTATTACTTACCTGTCTATTTTATACAGTTGACTGTGAACGAAAATGAAATTAGTTAAAAAAAATAGATGACGTTATTATATGTATCGATTTGTAAATGTTTATGTTAAATACAAAATAAGAAAAAAAAATAATGCTTTCAAATATGTGTTCAAGCTTTAAAAATATACTTAAAATAAGAGAAAAGCAAGTCATGGAATATTATAATATTTTTGAAGTTCCATAAAATTTAATAACATCAATAAAATGGCATAACCTTTCTTAATAACTATATATCGTATGGCGTTCGAAGCAATAACATTGATCTTTTGATTTTGCATTTGGTACTTTGCAGAAATTTAAACCATTTTATACAAACAAAACTTTTTACTTATAAATTATTATTTTTTTCTTCATGTTAACTAGTAAAATTCATTAATATAAAACGAATATGTAAAGTAAATCTAAAATTCCAAGAGAACTAAATAAGTAAGCAATAATACTAAAACAGTCAGCCTCTCTTTCTTGTAAATTAATATTATATAAGTGTATAATTTGTCCACTAACTTTTCTGATTTAATATTGTCTGGACCCATTTGGATGAAATTTTGTGTATATTATTATTATAACTGTCAACTAAGAATGGCCCTGGCCATTTAGTGAATAAAAATAAAAGAAAAAGAAGAATGACAGGACGCTCGATGAAAAAAAAGAGGAGCACTTTTTCAAGGGATCTTGGAAGGACGAGGATTGGTAAAAGATCGACGATAGCGGGGAAGATATCCTATTCTGCACGTGGAAAATAAGAAGAGTTGACAGTTGCAGTAGCTCGTTCGAGTAATATTAAACAATTTAAGTATTTATCAATATGTTTATTTTGGTGATATTTCATTATTTATATAGTCACTGCGTAAATTGATTATTACGTAATGGAAGAAAGGAACTAATAAGCTTACTACTCACTCATTAATATTTAATTTAAATGTATATTGTTAAGGCTCAGTATTACATATAACGGGTTAATTGAGGTTAATAAGTGAGAACGTTAATTTATACTAAATTTTTATTATTATTTTATGGTTAAATACTTTGAAAAGGCTCGATCAATTTAGTTTATATGTAAAGAAAGAAAATAAACATAATTTGTACCAATTAATATAATTGTTTAATTATTAAACCTTCCATATTTCTAATGCATGTTTAACAATATATTGAAATATCAATGGATCCCTGGATGAAATATTATAATTCTTTCTTTTATTTTTCAGCTATGTACAGTAATTTTTATAACATAAAAAAGGAAAAAAAAAATTAATAATAAATGCATAAATTGTTTACAATTGAATTTTTTTTTTAATTTAATGCATTTAAAAAGAAACATTCTTTTTGGATTTTTGCATGAATTCATTTTGGTTTTTGATTCCCAGTGTTTCCAATGTCTTTTATTGATCTCTTTGTTCTAAGTTATCGTTTAAATGATTGTTTATAAATCTTTTTTAACTACAAAACGTTTGAGCTCAAAAAATGTCACAAAGAAACGACATCACAATATTTTTTTATTTCAGTTATCATCGTCGTCCACTATCAGGTCACGTTTAAACCAAAACATAAGTACCAGGAGACTATGAAATGTAAGATAGAAGATAATATTTGCTATGCAGGTACAGTCTGTCTGCGTTGAAAATTAAACTTTATTGATGGGGCTACAAGGTTAAAAACTTTTTGAACAATAACATAGGTTTCGATCACACCGATTAAACCTCTTTTACCCGGTTTTTATATATATATATATATTTATATATATATATATTTTTTATAGAATAGGAAGGCGGACGAGCATATGGGCCAACTGTTGTTTGGGCTGCCAAACAAATTTAAACTTTAAGACACCATAAATAAAGTATAAAATCAGCATATTGCCGTACAATTTTAATACCAGATTGAAATATTGTCTCTTTCGTTTCATAGTTTCCTGTTATTATGTTTTGGCTTAAGGCGAACTTTATGCTTTATATCACGGACGGACAATCGATACGACCGAAGCGCATTGAGGCACAGGACCTACTGACGTTATTTTACACAACACGAAACCTGAATGAGAGTAGCTTGACTGTGGTTGAGTGGGTGGTCCACCTATCCAGTTAAAAATTGTTAATACTAAGAACTTAGAGTTACATTTGAAAAACTTTTCTTTTGGTCGTACATAATAAAGCCCGTTTACTGAGGAAGGATAAATTGTGACGTCATCACAGAACGAGGTAAGCGCTACTACGCTCACAGACTGACTTCCTCTAGTGGTTTTCCATCCAGATTTAGTGACGTTGGATCCGCTTGGAAATGTCTTGGTGGTTGTTTGATGGTTTGTGTCTTGGTACCACTTATAATCAAACCGTTGACAAGATTGGTGGAGTACGTCAACATAGTTTTGGAGATATTCCATGCTATTGTACACGAGGCATACGTCATCAGCGTAAAGTATCTCCAATATAATAATAATAATAATAAGTAACTTTATTCACCAAAAAGAAACAAAGACAAAATTAAGGTACAAAACCATAAAAAAAAAAGAGTTAACAATATGATATTTGATGATTTGGTGAAAAGGTCGTAGTCTCAGCTAGGCTGCTTTTCAGTCTACGCCTTGTACATATGCTGCCAACACAAACGTTACAGTCATTGCAGTAAAAGGTAAACGAAGATATAATTACCAAATAATAAAAGTGAATACAATTTACACGCCCAATAGGCTAAAATAAAAAACATGCAAGCATTATTAAAACAGAGAGGTATGGAGATCTTTTGGATCTTAGTCTTTGCCCGAAATCTTGAAATGTCAAATACCCCCTTTTCTATCCTGACATTAAGTCGTATTTGGTTTCTCCACTCTTCTCTCTCAGCTCTCATTACCACAGCAAAGTATATGGCGAAAAGTGTGGTTGCCATGACACATCCTTGCTTTACTCCGCTAGTTATTACAATCTCCTCAGAAAGTTGGTTTTCGTGCTGAACCTGTGATTTCATGCCAACATGATTCACGAATTTCTTCGGATACCCCAATTTTTGGAGAACAAGCCAAAGAGCCTCGAGTGGTACCCTATCAAATGTTTTCTCTAAATCAACAAAGCACATGAATAGCGACTGTTGGTGTATTCGAGTCTTTTCTAATGATGTTGCCTTACAATTGCGATGGCGTCAACTGTTCCTCCATTGGGACAAAAGCCACATTGGCTTTCAGGAAGATGCTGTTCAGCCAACTCACTGAGTCGGACGCTTGATATGAGTAAGGATTTTACCGACACTGGAGAAAAACGATATACCACGTTAAGAGCTACAATCGGAAACATCTCCCTTCTTGAAAAGAGAGGGAATAAATAATAATAATAACACATAGAGGCCGAATACGTCGAACCCGGTTAAAAGAGGAACATTAGGTGTGATCACTATTTTGTACCAATGCAAAGTTATTTTTAACATTACTGCACCTTCAATAAAATTCATTTTACAGTGATAATAAAACTAGAAACAATATCTTCAGTTTCGTAGTTTCCTAGTATGATGTTATGGTTTAAACGTGACTTGACATTTTTATTTATAAATGCGAAAGAAGACTGAAAAAAGTAAATATAGAAAATACAATACAAAATACAAAAATAAGTCTAGCGGTGCAGAGGCAATGCCATAGGACAATTAACCAGACGGCGTGTTTGTTTACTTTACTTTGGTCGTCCGATACAAAAAAAAAATCATAAAAGACCTTTCCATGAAACTGTTCCACAATTCTGGTGACACAAGAGCTGGCACTTATTTAGCCCAAACGCTGTGTCTAGCGGTGCAGAGAGGCTATAGTGCCAGCGTCTTGGGTACAATGCCACAGGACAATATTTTAGACGTCGGGTTTTTGCTTAGATAGAGCCGAGATGGCCCAGTGGTAAGTACGCGTGAATCTTAACCGATGATCGTGGGTTCAAACCCGAGCAAGCACCACTGAATTTTCATGTGCTTAATTTGTGAAAATAATTCAGCTCGTGCTTTACGGTGAAGGAAAACACCGTGAGGAAACCTGCATGTGTCTAAATTCACTGAAATTCTGCCACATGTGTATTCCACCAAGCCGCATTGGAGCAGCGTGGTGGAATAAGCTCCAAACCTTCTCCTCAAAAACCTCCTACAAAATTAAAATAAAAAGAACAAAATACACATACAAATTTAAAGAAAGAACACGCCGTCTAAAACATTGTCCTGTGGCATTGTACCCAAGAGGCTGGCACTATTGCCTCTCTGCACCGCTAGACTCAGCCTTTGGGCTAAATAAGCGCCAGCTCTTGGGTCACCAGAAGTTTGGACCAGATCTTAATAACTATATATCGTATGTCATAGATGACGTTCCAAGCAATAACAATGATCTTTTTTTCTTTTGATTTGTTATTGTGATGCGTTTGGTACTTTTCAGAAATTCAAACCATTTTATACAAACAAAACTTATAGATTTTTTTTTTCCTGTTAACAAGTAAAATTCATTAATATAAAATTAATATGTAAAGTAAAACTAAACTTCCAAGAGACTAAATAAATAAACATGATACTAAAACAGTTAGCCTCTCTTTCTTGCAGATTAATCTAATATATAAAAATCTCGTGTCACGGTGTTTGTGGTCGAACTCCTCCGAAACGGCTCGACCGATTTTTATGAAATTTGTTATGTATATTTGGGAGGTATAAGAATCGGTCGTAAAGTATATTTCATACAGGTGTTAGGGTGTTTCTATCCAGAATTTTTTTTCTATTTTTTTTGTCATTTTTATTTATTTTAGCGTCAAAAAATACATATAACCCCAAATTTTCACCCTTCTAACCCATCATACCATTTTGTAATCACGATTTTAGTATTTTTGTATGAACAATATCAAAATAATTACTTATAGTAAACCTCAACTTCAACAAACTTTCGTCCACGTCATTCACTAGAAGCGTCACGTAATTTTGACATTTAAAAATTATTATAAATTTTGTGTAATATAATTTCGATGGATTCCTGATGGTTTGAAAATTGGACCGGTAGGTGGCGCTGCTATCTATCAATATCTGTATGGCAAGGACGACGTCTGCCAGGTCGGCTAGTAATATATAAATATTATAATTCTTTCTTTTATTTATAAGCTTTGTACAGTCATTTTTACAATACACAAAATAAAAAATAAAGTAATAATAATAAATTGTTTTCTATTGAAAATTCTTTCTTAAATATTTTGATATTTGTAAAGATAACTAACTTTCTTTTCGGATTTGCATGAATTCATTTTGGTTTTTGATTCTCAGTGGTTCGAATGTCTTTTATTGATCTCTTTGTTCTGAGTTATCGTTTAAATGATTGTTTATGTCCAAAACACAAAATGTTTGAGCTGAAAAAATATCGCAAAGAAACGACAACACAATGTTTTTTTTTTTTCAGTTATCGTCGTCGTCCACTATCAGGTCACGTTTAAACCAAAACATAAGTACCAGGAGACTATGAAACGTGAGAGAAAATATTCGCAATGCAGATAAAGTCTGTCTGCGTTGAAAATTACACTTTATTAATGAGGCTATAAGGTTAAATACTTTTTGAACAATAACAGATAGGTTTCGATCGCACCGATTCAACCTCTTTTACCCGTTTTTTTTATATAGAAGAGGTAAGCAAGCTGATGGTAATTGTTCACCAACGCCCATAGACATTGGCATTGTAAGAAATGTCAACCATCGCTTGCATCGCTAATGCGCCACCAACCTTAGGAACTAAGATATTATGTCCCTGTTGTGACTGTAATAACACCGGCTCACTCACCCTTCAAACCGGAACAACACAATACCAAGTACTACTGTTTTGCGGTAGAATATCTTTTGAGTGGATGGTACCTACCCAGACAAGCTTGCACAAAGCTCTACCACCAGTAAAATAGAACCATCTATATTTATACTAATCGAAAGTAACTGTCTGTCTGTTATGATTTTAAAGCTCTACCACTGAACCGATTTTGATAAATTTTGTTATAAAGCTTAAAACCCAAGTACAGAAATATGCTACTCCTATCATACCTAAAACCGGTCAACAGCCACCCCACCACCGAACACGGGGGCGAAAACTAATACCAAGTATTGTGTGGTTGATGGTTTGACAGCCGTGTGTGTGAACTCGGTCCTACAACTGCATATTTTATCGCCGAATAAAATCGAATCGCTAATCGGGAATATATCGTGAAAACTTATAGGAACGTCAATAATTAAACTACAGTTTGTCTAAGATCTTCTCAAAGCTTAACCTACATACAACAAGCATTATTAACCTAAAAAAGGCAGCCATTCTTTCACATTGACTGTATTTTTAATAACTGTAAAATAATTCACATGGAATACATATTGAGTTTATCAATCCATTCAAATTTAAACTTTAAGACACCATAAATAAAGTATAAAATCAAGCATTTTGCCGTACAATTTTAATACCAGATTGAAATATTGTCTCTTTCGTTTCATAGTTTCCTGGTATTATGTTTTGGCTTAAGGCGAACTTTATGCTTTATATCACGGACGGACAATCGATACGACCGGAGCGCATTGAGGCACAGGACCTACTGACGTTATTTTACACAACACGAAACCTGAATGAGTAGCTTGACTGTGTGGTTGAGTGGGTGGTACATAAGGTCCCTTTTATTGAGGAAGGATAAATTGTGACGTCATCACAGAACGAGGGAACCGACATCGCCACTACGCTCACAGAAACATAATATCAGGAGACTATAAAACGGAAGTAGTGAAATCTTTACTTTTGCTGATTATTGTAGAAATTTTTACTTAATTATTTCTGCTTCAAGTCTAAAATTTCTTTGATAAAGTACAATTTATATAATTTTACATCACTCGGCCTCTTTTATCCGGTTAGTAATGAATATTGAATGGTCTAAAATAGGTTGTCTTTGTTTTTTTTTTAAACACACTGGTTTTAAAAATGGTCTCAGTCAGTATTCGGTTACAGCCTGCGAATGTCCCACTGCTGGGCTAAGGCATCCTTTCCCTTTTTGAGGAGAAGGTTTGGAGGTTATTTCACCACGTTGTTCCAATGCGGGTTGGTGGAATACACATGTGGCAGAATTTCAGTGAAATTCGACACATGCAGGTTTCCTCACGATGTTTTCCTTCACAGTCAAGCACGAAATGAATTATAATAACAAATTAAGCACATGAAAATTCAGTGGTGCTTGCCCGGGTTTGAACCCACGATCATCGGTTAAGATTCACGCGTTCTTACCACTGGACTACCTCGGGCAAAAATGGTCTGGTATGATAAAAAGTAATTAATAATTAAGAAGACAGTTCTTGTAAATGATTAATAATTAAATTGCAAATGATTGCAACACGGGGCACTGATAGTTAGTTATAGATACATATATATAGGATAAATTGAATACTGTAAGCAACTTTCAGAGTCACGTTTTAACCCAAAACATAATACCAGGATACTACGAAGCCGAAGAGCTATTTCACTATGCTCTCCAAGCTCTCGTCAAACTATAAATGTAACATTAACATATAGTACTGTATATATAACACTACCGTACTCTCGTGGTCCTAAATTGAAGGTTATTGTCATCGCAGTAAGGTTAACAATTGTTTTGAATAAAAAAATACTGGTCTTCTTCCAGCCGGATATATATAGTGTTAATTTGTGTATATTAGTCTAGTGGCTCGTTTTGCACAACCTTCTTAGGGCTAAGGTTCAAATCGCAAGGCGAACGAATAAAGAGTTTGAGACGTGAAAGTATAACAAACAAATCGTTAGAAGGATGGACACCACTTAGATACGATTTTTATTTTTAATATAATTAAAATGAATAAATACATTTATTTCAATCCGAGACAAAGAGTTAAAAGAGTAGTAGAGTTTAGTTGTTGTTGCTTGCTACGTTGGCAAAGATCACGTTTAAACCAAAACATTATACCAGGAAACTATAAAACAGAAGCAGTAAAGTATTTGCTTATGTTATTTCATGACTAGTTTGGGTAGCTTTATTATTTTACACCTCAAGGTTTAAAATACCTATGCAAAATTATTATTTTTTTCGTTCAAAACGAGTCGGCCTCTTTTACCCAGATGTATCCGGTTATACTCGTGCGTTATGATTTGTATGTGGCAATATTTTTACTATTGTCCTTTGTTCTGTTCATGATTATAATTACACTAGTTATTAATACTTATATGACATATATACTTTTATATACTAGTCAAGTAGTGGTCTGGTATGATGTATAAATATAATAATTAATAATAGTAATTAAGGGCAAACACATCGGGCAAAGTGGAGGCATAGATGCTGGAAAGCGGACCCTGGCGTTACTAGGCCGGGAAAACGCTAGCCAGAAGAAGAAGAATTAATTAAGAGAATATAATACAATATAAAATATAATACAATAAGAGTTGGTTAAAAGGAAAATAAAAAAACATTTGTAGGTGGCTTGTAAAGGTCAAAAACAATTTGCGTGTAGTACTTACTAGACTTCGCAGCCTAAATAAACGGTACCACGGGAGAAAGCTAGCCCAGTCACGTTTCGAACCAAAACATAATACCAGTACACTACGATGCAGAAGAGATGTAATGCCTCTTTGGGGTTTATTATCGTAAATCGAACTTTGTTAATATTGCTGGAATGTTCAAAATCAAAGAACTAATAAGTTTAGCATAATACCAGCCATCTTGCAACTGGATTCGAATTATCTGGATTTAGTTTTACAGTGTTAATAATATTAAGCAATTTCTTCACAAGCGGCTGCGAGACTTTACACCCATTAAAAACGCGTTACAGCCGTCCGTAAAAAAAAAATAGGATTATATAAAAAATATACACAAAAAGCATTCGACTTTTTTCAGGTGCTTAAAATACAATTAATATGTAAGTCAAATATTAATATATATGTATGTAATAAGTAAGTATGTATGTAATAAAAAGATGTTGTTTAATCTCGTATTATAAACATTGAAATAACAACAAAGGTGTTACTATATTTTTGTAAATTATTTACTTCTATTTTTATGTGTTCGCGCCGGTATTCGGCCGAATAAATAAGAATAGTCCAAATAGACCGGATAGTAACCGAATATTTGTAGTAATTTTAGTAAGAATTCTTAAATAAAAACAATGTAAAGCCAAATAAATAATTTTTAAACAACTTCCATACAATAAAAAAAATTACCCATGAAACAAAGAAAGAGAACGCACAGCGGCTATACAATTTTAAATATATTCGAAGTCACGTTTATAACCCAAAACATAATACCAGGAACGTATAAAATGTAAAAGGTGTATGCAGAGTTATTTCACTATATCGTTACTGAAATTTGCACTTTATTTGCAGTGTAGTAAAGTTGAAGTTGCTTTGCATACGTCAAATTAATTGTGACTTTTCATCATATTGACTCATTGTCCTCTTTCAACCGGGTTTATATTATCATTTAAAATGTAATAAATAATACACTCACTGTACCAACCAGTACACAAAGAAGAATCGAATAATGTCCAAATAACCCGAGTTCATGACATTAAGACGGACTAAATGACTAATGGGTCGGGTCTTCTTGTCACTTGCGTGCTGACACAAATGCATCTGTGTCAGCACGCAAGCACGTTGTCCTTGTCTAGTAGGGCTACTGTATGTATAAAGATAGGCTTCCCACGGTGCGTGGTTCTGCGGATTGACTGACATGACTGTTCTGCGGACATGACTCTTTCGAAGTCACGTCCAACCCAAAACATTATACCAGGAGCCTATATAATGAAAGAGACAGATGCAATGCACACCTTGAACGTAAAGCGGCGTGGTAGTGTTATTTTCGTTATATCGTTATTTTAAATTGCACTTTGTTTTTATTGCAGTAAAGTTGAAATCGCTTTAGATCAGGACATTTAATTATACCTTTTCGTCACATTGATTCATCGTCCTCTTTTATCCGGCTCGTTCTCAGGCGTTCGTTGAGAAATAACCGGGATTATGATAACTGTGAGTAATTTAACTAAATTTAAAAGGCGACAATTTCCGACAAATCTAGATTTTTATTGTATAGGTCAATAACAATAAAATTAATTAAAATAAGCAGATAATAAGTAATATAACAATAATTGTATAAAGTAACTTAAAAACCTACAAATTTCAAGGCCATAAAAACAAACAAGTCATTACAACCTGTGTAAGAAAAAGCGCGCACAGCGCTGCCAATGCAACTTTTTAAATCTATTCGAAGTCACGTTTATAACCCAAAACATTGTACCAGGAACGTATAAAATGTAAGAGGCGTATGCTAGGTAGCACAGCTATTTCACAATATCGTTATTGAAATTTGCACTTTTTTCGTAGTGCAGTAAAGTTGTATAAGTTAAATTACCTATAACGTTTCATTATACTTACACATAGGCCTCTTTCAACCGGTTTTATTTCATATGAAATTTCACTGTATCCCAGACACATCAGAGCTGAGATGGCCCAGTGGTAAGAACGCGTGAATCTTAACCGATGATCGTGGGTTCAAATCCGGGCAAGCACCACTGAATTTTCATGTGCTTAATTTGTGATTATAATTCATCTCGAGCTTTACGGTAAAGGAAAACATCGGGCATATGTCTAATTCAGGCACTGTCGATGGCTACGGACAGCCGCGCATCGCACCGACGATCTTCCAACAGTGAGTGACGCTCTGTGTCGGAATGAGATTTAAAGGTATTTTGAAAAAGAACACAAAAAAAAATCATGCCTTGTGATGACATCCTTTTAAACAATATATTTAACAGCCTGTTAATAGCGCTACAACTGGGCTAAGGCTTCCTCTCCCTTTTAGTAGCTTATTTCACTTCTCATTTACAGGTTGGTGAACACATGTGGAAGAATTTCCGTGAAAAAGACACATGCAGGTCTCCTCACGATGGTTTCCTTCACCGCCGTGCCCGAGATTAAATTAAATACACAAATAAGCACTTAAAAATTCAATGATGCTTGCCTGGGTTTGAACCGACGATCGTTGTTAAGATTTACGCTTTGCAACCATCTCGATTCTAATGTAAAAAATAAAGTGATTAAACAGGGCTGCCACAGCGCTGCACAGTAAAATTTAACCAATCTACTATGCGACTCTCTTACGAAGTCACGTTTAACCCAAAACATGTATACCAGGAACCTATAAAATGAAAGAGATGCAAAAATGTAACGCAAACCTTGAACGCAAAGCGGCGTCGTACTGATATTTTTCGATATATCTTTGTTTTAAATTGCACTTTATTTTTACTGCGATAAAGTTGAACTCACTTGAATGAGGACAAATAATTATGACTTTTCGTTATACTGACTCATCGTCCTCTTTTATCCGGATCGTTCTTAAGCGTTAGTTGAAAAATAACCGGGGCTATTTAAGGCAACATTTGCTGACAAATCTTAATTTTTGTTGTATAGGTTCAGCAAAGGATATATATAATTGTGTCGTTGCTTAATAAATAAAATTTCATCATTGGTTAATCTTGACCAATCGAGGGTATTCATTAATTAAAGTCGATATAAGTAGTTAAGTGGAATGGTGTTGTATTATGAAAAAAATATTGATCGAGAACTTCTGTAGTGTTTAGTATTGCAGAGCTATATAATGTCCTCCAGACCGATTTCGGCAACGGCGGCCAATCTCAAGATAAATTAGCCAACTGCGCAGGAGATATTATAGTGCACATGTGTGTGCACAAACACAGGTGCACTCTCTATTCCCAAACTCTTATAATCCGATGGGACGGCAATCCGACACGACCGAAAAGAGTTCAGGCGCAGGACTAACGGCTTTACGTGCTTTTCGAGGCACAGGAGTGTACACACTTCCACCTTCCAGACTCCGGGCTGCTACTGAGAATTTTCTGACAGAAAAACCCAATAACTTTTTATTGGCCCGACCTGGGAATTGAAGCCAGGACCTCCGGGTCAGCGGCCTTACATTAAGCTACTAGACCAACGAGGCAGTCAGTGCAGAGCTATATAAAATCGCATGGAATATCTAAATCTAATATAAATGTAAATAATAATGTACTCAAAAATAGACATTTCGTTATAATTAAGGAACTAGCTATCTGATTCGATTGCTTTTTTTATAGAATAGGTAGGCGGAAGAGCGTATGGGCCACCTGGTGGTAAGTGGTCACCAACGACCATAGACATTGACATTGTAAGAAATGTTAATCATTGCATACATTGCCAATGCGCCACCAACCTTGGGAACTAAGATGTCTCTTGTGCCTGTAATTGCAAATTGTAATGCGTAGTTATGTATTTAGAAAGTGACGTTTATCACTCTCACAACTTTTTTGAACTAAAAGTTAGTATCAATTTAACTATGAACTTCTAAAACCCATTATAATTACCAATAAATAATGTTCATAACAATTAAAAATAACGCACAAGAGATGGTTATCGAGATAGTTCCACCACACACATGTCAGGCTTAATTTTTTATTGGAATAGGCAGGCAGACTGGCAAATGTTTTACCTGGTGGTATATTCGTGCTGTAAGAAATATTAACCATCCCTTGTGCCTATAGAGTAGAGATCATAAACTTTTTGGTGAACTGGAATATAATCTATAAACTGTTTATAGCCTCACACTAGCTGTCTCGCGTTTAAGCGCGCGTTCATTTCAAAATCATCATATTTTCATTTGATGACAATGTCCGAAACACGCGATAAAAAAAAATTGAACTTTATGTTCTCAAGATTTGCCTGAATAAACAAACATTTTTTTTTTAAATAAGACACGACATACCACAAAGATTAATCTTTAAAGAAACAGATAAACAAAGAAAGAAAAAAAAGCTCGTATAACTTTTAAAGCTCAAAGCTCACGTTTAAACCAAAACATAATACCAGGGAAGTATGAAACAGAAGAGACAATATTAACTCTCGCATTTGAATATGAAGACAAAATCTAGATTTATACCTTATTGATAGGGATGTAAAGTTTTAATTGCTTTGAGTAGATAAACTCGTGTCACATCGATACTAAACGACCTCTTTTAACCGGGTTGGATTGAATGACATAAAAATATAAAGAAACTGTTTTGTAAAAAGTAAAAGCATGCAAAAGAATCGCTAATTATTAAGACAAAGTGCCTTATCACTCTTTACACTCCACAAACTTGGAGAATGAGAGCCAGGCCGAATTGTTGGGACACTTTTGTTATATAGCATGTGTTTGTGTGTTTGTTTACAAAGTATGTCTATGTTCTCATTTATTTCATTATTTATGATAATAAGTTTATATATAAATTAATAACAATTTAAGACCATTCCATTATTTTTATTTTTTATTAAATAAATTTTTTAATAAACTGTTGTTAACGCTACGTTGTGTTGACAAACTTGGTCGTTTTTTGATAAAAACACAGCCTTTGCTTTGACAGCTGGTGTATTGAGGTTGGAAGAAGTTGACAGATATCTATGATATATGAGCCAAGGTTACCATTAACCAACTTCCAGTTTATAAATAAAAAAATGTTTCTTTGAAAGTCGCAAGAAAAAGTTGTGAAGTCACGTTTAAACCAAAACATAATACCAGGAAACTATGAAGCAAGTAGAAGAGAAATCGTTTACTGTATGTATTTTTAGGCTTTCGTTGAACATAAATTGAACCTTTTTGATATTAAAATAAGGTTAAAACTTCGAATAAATGCTTCTGAAATGAAACGGAGTTATAAATCGGAAAACAATACATTTTGCAGTTTTATCAACGTTGTAAATTGAACTTTATTATTTGTGAATCAAGATGTAAAATCTCATAATACTATTCTCCATTACACCAACTAGTCCTCTTATATCCGGATACTGAGTACTAATTGACCGGTTACTATTTAAGAAAGCGTTTCGCTTTGCTTACAGTAGGTGCTTATTGTGTCGTCTTAATTCTTTAATAAACCGTTCAGTAACTGCATATTCACACAGGTAATTATTTACTCGGTCTAGTAATTTAAAGCATTTTTAAAATATAAAATAAGAAAGCCTGATGTTAAATAGTCACCATCGACATAAGCGCTATAAGAAATATTAACCATTCCTTGCATTGTCATTTCAACGCCAGGGTAACTATAGGTCGGTAGGCAACCTGTAATTAAACTGGCTGGCAACTATCTATATTTATACTAACGCGAAAGTAGGTCTGTCTGTCTGTTACGATTTTAAAGCTATACCACTGAGCCAATTTCAACAAATTTTGGTATAGCTTAAACCCTCTAAGGACATATGCTACTCTTATCATACCTAAAACTTGTCAACCACCACCTCACCACCGAACATGCAGGCGAAAACTAATACTAAGTATTGTGTGATTGATGGTTTGACAGTGTGAACTCGCTCCTACAACTGCACACGCTATCGCCGAATAAAATTGGACCGCTATGGAAATGTAGGTATTGCGTAAAAACTTATACTAATGTCTATAACGGCGCGTTACTCGTAATTAATAACGATCGTTAGCTGATAAATAGCGATTCGTTGAATATAGAAAGCAATAGATTGCTTAATTAAACTACAGTTTGTCTAAGATCTTCTCAAAGTTTAACATACAACAAACATTATTAACTAATAATTCACACTGATCCGGTTAAAAGAGGTCGTATAGTATTGGTGTAATACATATTGAGTTTATCAACCCAAACAAATTTAAACTTTAAGACACCATCAATAAAGTATAAAATCAAGCATATTGCCGTACAATTTCAATAGCAGATTGAATATTGTCTCTTCCGTTTCATAGTTTCCTGGTATTATGTTTTGGCTTAAGGTGAACTTTCTGATTTATATCACGGACGGACAATCGACACGACCGGAGCGAGTTGAGGCACAGGACCTACTGGCGTTATTATTCACAACATGAAACCCGAATGAGAAACTTGACGGTAACTTTTTGGAGCATGCTGACTTAGTTTGAAGGTTGAGTAAGCCAGTTACTTACAAGTTAGGTACAAGTGACGTGACAGCTTTGACGTAATTTTGATCCCAAATTTGACAGCTGACTAACTAACTAGAACATATTAAATGCGTGGATGAATGAACGAATATGGATCTCACAGATATCTGGATAGATAGATTCCTGGTATAATTGTTATGAGTTAAACATGACTTCCAATAATTAAAAACTTAATTAAATTTAAACATTAATTTTTTTTATTATATTTATTCAAATAATACCGGAACGCAACAAATCGTACGAAGTAATTCTGTTTAGCAATAGAAGAATAAATATATGATAGATGGGTGGGTGGTACCAACCCAACATGGGTGGTGGTAGATGGGTTTGCATGTTTGTTTGAAATAATGAAATATTTATTAACAACTTGTTTTTTAAAAGTTCGATCAACCATGAAAAAGTTAAGTGAAAATTTTGATAACTTAAGCGTCAAACGTATCAGAATAGTGACTGTCAGTCAGTCAGCAAAACTTTGTATTGTGGCTATTACGTCACGCTTAAACCAAAACATAATACCAGGAAACTATAAAACGGAAGCGGTGCAAAGCTGAAAGCTTTTCAATATATCATTACTATGAAAGAACTTTATTGCTAGTGTAGTAAGGCTTAAAATCACTATGCCATTTTTTAAATATTATAATTAAAGACAAATATTCAATGAAAGACAATTAAAACGTAACTTATCTAAAGTTCGCTTGTCTCTCAATTGTACGATTGTCGTCTGTACGATTAATTACGCTTTTAATGTTTAACGATTGTCATAATATCTACTAAATTACAATTAAGATCGGTTTTGTCATAAAGATATATGTTAATACGAAGTCCGAAGGCAGGGGGAGAATACGATAATCCTTACCGGATTGCAGGATTATCGTTCTCGTACTTTCTCTATTTCCGGGATCATAAAAATAATTCATAGTCCACAAGTCCCTCATTAACAACGTTGTGAAAATCGAGAGCGTGTCGACTAGCGGTATTCTTTGAGTCGACCTCGACACACTCCGACTATGAGGTTGAGGTCATGTATGAGGATTTATCTAGAGGCATACAATATTTGGGAAACTAATATGCGAATCGTCTCGAGCGAAGCCTTGACGACTTCCAGCCACCCGAACAAGCCGGATTCCGGAAAGGCTTTAGCACCATAGACCACATACATACGCTGCGGCAAGTTATACAGAAGACCGAGGAGTATAACCAGCCACTTTGCTTAGTGTTTGTGGACTATGAGAAAGCCTTTGATTCGATCGAAACCTGGGCCGTGCTGAAGTCCCTTCAAAGGTGCCAAATTGATTATCGGTATATCAGGATGTTAAAGTGCTTGTACGAGAACGCCACCATGTCGATCCGACTCCAGGATCAGAACTCAAAACCTATCCAACTGCAGAGAGGCGTAAGACGTAATAGAGACGTGACATCTCCGAAACTGTTCACCGCTGCATTGGAAGATGTTTTCAAGCTTCTGGACTGGAACGGACTTGGCATCAATATCAACGGCGAGTACATCACTCATCTTCGATTTGCCGAGGACATTGTTATTATGGCTGAGACCTTGGAAGACCTCGGCACTATGCTCGATGACCTCAGCAGGGTTTTCCAACAAGTGGGTCTAAAAATGGACAAGACGAAAATAATGTTGAACATCCATGTTGCACCGACTTAAGGTTGGAAATTCTGCACTCGAAGTTGTAGACAACTATGTCAACCTAGGTCAGACCATCCAACTAGGTAGGTCCAACTTCGAGAAAGAGGTCAATCAAATTCAACTCGCCTGAGCAGCTTTCGGGAAGCTACACGATATAATCTTATCCCAAATACCACACTGTCTCAAGTCGAAAGTCTTTGACCAGTGTGTGTTGCCAGTGATGACTTACGGATCAGAGACGTGGTAGACTCTTTTTCTTCTTCCTAGCGTTTTCCCGGCCTAGAAATGCCAGGGTCCGCTTTCCTACATCTTTGCCTCCACTTTGCCCGATCGAAAGCGTCGTCTTTACTGAGATCGTGCTCTCTCATATCGTCCCTCACAACATCGAGCCAGCGCTTCTTGGGCCTGCCGCGGGATCTAGGGCCTTCGACAACAAAGTCCAGGCATCGGTTCCCAACGTAGTCTGGCGGTCTGCGGCTAATGTGACCAAACCAACGGAGACGGCTTTCCCGCAACTTATCCGCTACATCGCAAACGCCAAGGCTACCACGGATGTGCTCGTTACGAATACGATCTAGTCGCGTAACGCCACACATCCACCGCAGCATCTTCATTTCCGCGACGTGAAGTTGCTGAACATGTCTTGCGAGAGCTGGCCACGTCTCGCTGCCGTACAATAAGACCGGTCGGATGATGCACTTGTACACAAGGCCCTTTAATTTCACCGGTATCCTGCGATCACAGATTACCCCTGTGACTTCCCGCCATTTGACCCAAGCTGCGTTTATTCGAGCTCTGACGTCGTGGTCGATCGTACCAGACTCGTGCAGTACGGACCCGAGGTATTTAAATTTTTCCGTCTTGATAACGGATTCTCCGCCTATCTTTATGGGTTCGGGGTCCGTACTGCCACAGGCCATATACTCGGTCTTCGCAACATTTAGCATCAGACCACCCCTCGCTAGCACACCCTTCCACTGGTTCACCTTTTGCTATAATATCTGCTTGTCCTCATCTACCAGTGCAATGTCATCAGCATACATCATGAGCCAGGGAGACGGCTCATGGGCTTTCGCTGTGACAACGTCAAGCACTACACTGAACAGAAAAGGACTCAGAGCCGAGCCTTGGTGGACACCAACTGTGATCGGGAAAGGGTGCGTGTCGCCAACGGCGGTCCTTACTATTGATTCCGAATTATGGTACATGTCTCGGATAATGTCAATATAGATTTGTGGCACATTCTTTATCTTCAAAGCCCACCAGATTATTTGGCGTGGGACGCAGTCAAATGCCTTCTGCAGGTCTAGAAACGCCATGTACAGCGGCTTCTTCTTTTCTCTATGGGCCTCGGTTAGTATTCTTAGGGCGAAGATGGGGTCTATGGTTCCACAGCCTGGGCGAAACCCATACTGACATTCCGAGACGGTACATTCTTGCCGAAGCCTTGAATCGATTACGTGTTCGAAGAGTTTCATGGTGTGGCACATAACCTTAATACCGCGGTAGCTTTCGCAGTCCTGTACACTACCTTTGCCTTTATAAACTGGAGTAATGATACTCAATCTCCAAGAGTTGGGCATCTTCCGGCTAGTAAGTATTCGGTTAAAAAGGTCAGTAAGTAGGTTCACACCATGAGAACCCATCGCTTTCCACGCTTCAATCGGCAGGTCGTCAGGGCCTACGGCTTTTCGGTTCTTCATTGTACGAAGACATTTGAGTACCTCGTCAGGTGTTACCGGTGCAACAAGTCCGAGATTAGGAGGCAGTTCTGGAGGAGACACATTAGCGTGTTGTGTGTTAAGCAACACGTTAAAGTAGCTGCGCCACCTCTCCTTCACCTTAATTGCATCGCAAACCAAAGTGCCATTAGAGTCTTTGACACAAAGACATTTTGTTATGTCTTGTGTCGCTTTCTCCCGAGCCTTTGCCAAACGGAAGATAGTCTTTTGGCCCTCGTTTGTCTGGAGCGTGTCATACAAAGGTGACAGCGTCTGGTAACGGGCTTTGGCAACTGCTCGTTTGGTGGCACATTTAGCTGCTTTATACGCGTCTCGGTCTTCAGGAGATTTGGTCTCTTGCCACTTCTTAAACTGTGTCTTTTTCTCTCGAACTGCCTCCTGTACTGAGCCATTCCACCACCACGTCTCCTTGTCGATGACCCGGCCTCCCTTCGAAGTGCCAAGCACCTGTTTTCCAATGGTATTCACTGTTGACTGGATCCTAGACCATTGACTATCTACTGATTCTTTTGTGTCTGTGCTTAACTTGGAGCTAGCTACGAATTTACAGAATTCATGCTGTTTTGGTCCATTCAACAGCCACCATTTAGTTTTAGGTCTGCTTCGTTCAGGCACTTTTTTACTTGGTACTACCAGCATGTCCATGACAAGGATGCGGTGTAGTGTTGTGAGGCATTCCCCAGGAATCACTTTGCAGTTAGTCACTCTACCAATTTGGCTTCTTCTTATGAGCAAGTAGTCGATCTGGGTGGAGTGCAGCCCACTTTTATAGGTGATGAGGTGCTCGGGTTTCTTTTGGAAGAAAGTGTTAACAATGGCAAGGTCTGATAATAAGCAGGTGCTGAGAATTGACTCCCCCTCTGCATTCTCACGACCATAGCCGAAGCCGCCATGTACACGTCCATATTCACGTGACTCCTCACCAACATGGCCGTTCAAATCTCCACCAATCACGATGCTCTTGGTGTTCAGAATGCAGCGGAGCATGTCTTCCAAGTCATTCCAGAAGGCTTCTTTCTCCGATGCAGAGCCACCGACCTGTGGAGTGTAGGCGCTGATAAGATGAGTAATTACTCCTTCTATCAGTAGCTTCACCCGAAGAAGTCGGTCACTCAGTTTATCGACTTCTAGAATACCGTTCTGGAGTGCCTCAGATAGTACTACGGCCACACCTTTCTTCCCTGAGGGGGAGCCGGAGTAGATCAACTTGTAATCCAGTCCAATATCACGGGACTTGTTGCCCTTCCAACGAGTTTCTTGCAAGAATGCAACGTGAACCCTGCGCTTCGTCAGTACGTCAGCCAGTTCAAGGGAGCGACCTGTGAGAGAGCCGATGTTCCAGGTGGCAAAGCGGAGCTTCTTTTTAGGTACTTGCTTCTTTAGCCGTGCCCGTACTTGACACGGTAGCCCTTTCCCACTTGTCGCAGGTTTAGGGCGATGTGCCTGCGCGTCGTTTTGCGGCGACGCCCTAGCCATTGTACCTAAAATTCTTTTTTCCACTTCCATAGTAAATGGCGGGTACTGGTTTTATAAGGAGCGACTGCCGTCTGACCTCCCCAACCTATAGTAGGGAACCAGTTCAGGATAGAGGGATATTGAGGAAATTTGGTGGGAATTTAAGGTATAAGGATACTTATGCCACGGAAAACACAGGGTGTAGCATAAGTAGCTCGGAGAAGGCGGGGTCGCGTGCCCGTATGCTTATATCACTTATACCGGACAGGTACAAAGATACAAACACCTCCTGCCTGCAAAGGAGGTGTTTGTATCTTTGTACCTGACAAGTACAAGAGTCTGAGACGTGGTAGACTATGGGCCTCATAAGAAGGCTCAAGGTCACTCAAAGGGCAATGGAAAGGGCTAGGCTCGGAGTTTCTCTGCGAGATCGAATCAGAAATGAATTGCTAAATTGAAGTGGCAGTGCGCGGGGCCGACGGCCGCTGAGGCAGAAAGGTCTCGAATGGCGACCACGAACCGGAATACGCAGAGTGGCGTGGGTCGCCCTACAAGGTGGACCGACGACTTAGAACGAGTCGCGGGAAGCCGTTGGATGCGGGCAGCGCAAGACCGGCCAACGTGGAAATCCTTGGGGGAGGCCTTTTTCCAGCAGTGGACGTCTTCCGCCTGATATGATGATATATGTTAACATCATATCGGTTCGGTTCCGATTCGAATAGATATAGAATAGTCAAAGTTGGGATTGTAATTGAATCGGGAACGTATCGGAATCGTAGTGATTAGTAGAATTTGGCCCCAGAACACAGTCCAATGGACGAAAATTATTATCTTAAATTTTTTAAATTTTTTTAAATTTAAATAAATAACTTTGTTTCAATTAACGAAAAATCATAATTTTTTTTTTTCTGGTGCAGAGAGGCAATCGTGCTAGCGTCGTGGTTACAATGCCACAGGACAATAGATGGCGTGTTTTTGCTATAAATTTGGAATGTGTATTTTGTTTTTTTTTTATATTAATTTTGTATATTATAAAAATGTCTGTACATAGTTTACTATTGGATGTTTTTAAAATTTATAATATATATTTTGTTCGATGTTTTATTTATTAACCAAAGAGTTAGTTTGCATTTTGGTTGGAAAACCATTCGAAGTCACGTTTATAACCCAAAACATTATACCAGGAACGCATAAAATGAAAGAGGTACTGAAATAATACTAGCAATGCTATTTTAATATGAACTATATTTCTAGTGTAGTAAAATTTAAATCACTTTGAATAAGTAAAATTGATAGTGCCTTTTCATAATTCTGACATCGTCCTCTTTCAACCGGGCCGGGTTTTAATCGAGGTAACCGTATTATTACGTTACTTCGATTGCAATGGGTTTCAATCGCTGTTTTTAATCTGTGGCTGTTGGAAACTGACAGTAACAGTTAGCGATTTTCTATTACATTTTGTTTCTATGATTTTATGTTTCAATAGAAATAACTATTTAACTTGCTACAAATAAAATATACTTCGTTGCTATATTGTAAAAAATACCTTAATTTTAATATTGTTTTTTTTTTAATTATAAACTCTTTCAACAGACATCAATTTCGCTTTTTAAAACTTGCCGGGTGGCCCGTTACAAACACATGTTCTGTATTCATGGAAATTTTAAACATTGCTATGCAATTCAGCCAAGATGCCACAGTGGCTACAATACCTATTGGCAGTGGCGTAACTATAGGATGGCAGGGCTGGCAAAATGTTACGGGCCCTGATCCGATTTTTATTTTGATCCCGATTTTTATTGGCTATTCCAGTGCCCTAGAGTCGCCGGCGAGTCCCACATAGCCCACTTCACATGGTGGAAACGCGTAAATGCATTTTTACATCGAGATAAAAAAACAAGTGCTTACAACACGTAAATCTTAAGAACTATTGATAATAATAATAATAGTAATAAACATTTACATTTCTATAAATAAATAAATCACGTCGTTGAGGTCAAGAAAAACAATCTATACTAATATTATAAACGCGAAAGTAACTCTGTCTGTCTGTCACGCTTCCACGGCTAAACCACTGAACCGATTTTGATAAAACTTAGTATGAAGCAAGCTTCAACCTCAAGGGCGGATATAGAAAAAAAATTACCTAATACCCGCTCCTCTCCCTCTAACACGCGAAGCCACGGTATGACTAGTAATTTAATAACAATAATACATTAAACATATAGGCGGAGCAAGCCGGTTAAAAGAGGTCGAGTCGGTGTGATGAAAATCTTACATAGTTATCCAATTTTAAGCCTTGTTACTTCAATAATATAGTATATTTGAGATTGAAACGACACGGCATAGTAGATATTACCTCATACATTTCATAGTCTCCTGGTACTCATGTTTTGGTTCAACCGTGACTGTACATTTTACGCAATACAAGATGAGTGAGTGAGTGAGTGCAGGAAAAAAGTGAAAAGGGTTGGTTGCTAAGCAAATCAGTGCTACTTTTTTACCTTTACCGTAAAAACGATCAGTTATACGGACTGCCGATAGAAGTGAAAACTTGAAACTGTTATACTATCCTTTTTAAATACACAGTACGTCTCTAAATCGGTAAAAAAATATTAATACAGCTTAATTTAAATAAATAATAGTTAAAATGTACTTATAATTTTTGTATATACTGTTAGTTTACATATCGATTTCATTATAAAGAAGTTTTCACTCCAAAAAATTACTTAAGATTCATTTAATTTTGTATAATAAAATTTTCACTAAGCTGTTAGCATTTTGAGCACCGAACAATCGGTTTATTTAAACATCTATCTATATCTAAACTAATATTTTATAAACACACAAAAACTAGTAGACCGATTTTGTAAAAAAAATTTAAAAGCTTTATAGTCCGCGAGTATCGTAAGCTATATTTAATTTTCAAAAAGTTAGAGAGGTCCCAACGAAAATTGCTATAGCGACCCAAGGTGTCAAATTTTTTCCTATAAAATATGTAACTATACGAGGTTAGCGCTGGCTGCTAGGAACCAGCCGGTTATAAGAGTGTGAAATTATAGTGAACATTTTCCATATTTAACCTCGTTGCTTCAGCAATAAAGTGCATTTTGAAACATTGAAAGATTGTAAGGGTATAGCAAATACCTCTTACCTTTCATAGTCTCCTGGTACTTATGTTTTGGTTCAATCGTGTCTGTACATTTTATGCAATACAAGAAGAATTTGTAAAGGAGATGAAAGAGATGTATGTTAATAATTAATAAACACCTAACCAATAAATAACCAAGATAACCAATACCCAAGATATCCAAAAAGGTTCCTATAAAAAATATCTACTAAAATAGATAATTGTTCAACCTGGACGAAGTCGTACCGTGCGTGCCCCTAGTAATTAAATAACAAGGCAATCTGTATTATAAATTGTGACCACAAATGACGGTCGTTCATTAGCTCCGATTGGAAGTCCGGAGAAAGTTCTGAAGAAACAAACATTAAAATAAATCAATCAAATTGAAAACCTCTTCCATTTTTGAAGTAGGTTAAAATATGATTTCCCCTAAGTGTGGGAAATCATCCGATTTTATTTTTTTGTTTCTTACAATAACAAATGACAAGTGAATGAATGGTGAGTGGTCAGTTGCGTGTCGATAATTTAATCACGAACACGATAAATAAACCAATGAACTGCCGTGCATGACTATTTATTATAATTAATAAATAAATTAAACATCCCAATCCCGCGAAGAACTGGCGTGATGTCTGTATTCCAAAACCCTCAAGACAAGAAGAGCCTTCTTTGTTTATTCATGGATGTAATTTTTTGTTATAAAAAGTCACGAGAAAATGGTGAGCTATCATGAGCTATGTGTGAAACCATAACATAAATACCAGGATACTATGAAAAAGAAGAGCAATTATATTCGGTGTGCCTTTGCAGGTGAAGAGAAGCCACATTCTTTTACAAAATGAATTATGTAAAAAATAACTAAAGAATCAATTTCTTTATTACATCGCGACAATAAAAGCTCCGAAACATCCGGTTAAAAGAGGCCGAGTGTAATGCGTTATTTATAAATTATATTTATTCGAAATGACCTTCAACCTTGCAGCAATATTAATAAGGTTCAATATATAATAACAACGAAGTTCTGAAAAGGCACCTCGAGTATTATTGCTCCTCAGTTTCATAGTAACCTGGTATTTATGTTTTGGTTTAAACGTGGCTCTAAATAGTATAACTTTTTACCGTGTCTCCTCTTATCATTAAAATGCCACGTCTGTTATCATTCACTAAGAGAGATTTTATGTAATAATTAGTGTATTATTTGTTTATTGAGGAAACTATGTATGTACTGTAATATATAAAAAAAAAAAAATACACATTACAAATTTATAGCAAAAACACACCGTCTAAAAGATTGTCCTGTGGCATTCTACAGAGAGAAAATTAATTAGTGATGCAGAGAGGCAATAGTGCCAGCGTCTTGGGTGCAATGCCATAGTTAGTTAAATTATTTAAAATTGATGCTTGTATGTAACTTACTTAAACTTTATTCAGCGGGTGACTTGGTAAAACAATGAATGCTGTGCTTCTTCACGACGAATGCCTGCGAAGGAACACCGAATACATTTGCTCTTCTGTTTCATAGTATCCTGGTATTTATGTTTTGGTTAAAAACGTAGCTCCTATATAAATAATAACTAACAACTTTTTCCCGCATAAAATTGGCCCCCGGACCGCCCCACCCCCCACGCGTTAATTGTTTGTAACCGATTAACACCGATTTGAAAGTAATTGGACAACATTTTAAAGTTTAAAAATGCAGAAATAAAAAATACCGTTTCCTTATTTTTCTATCCATTGCTTGGATAAATAATATGTGTAATTTTTGTTTAATGCGTAAGTAAATTGGGAGAAAAAACTAAATCTAAAAAATGTGTGTTAACGTCACATTAACGATTGAAAGATGCAGTCAAAATTATCAATTTCACGTGAAATAAATAGCCAAGTCAATATGTATTTTTATTGTATACAAAAATACAGCTATATTTAAAGCAAATCAAGATACTTACTGCAAATCAAGATGGATCCATCTGATAAGTACACACCATTAAAAGATTTCAAAATATTGTTCCATATCAGTCTACGTATTGAAAATTTGAAATTTCGACAACCTAAAGCTTAAGATGGCGTCAAATTAACAAGGCAAAATATATGACAACTGTTTGTCTATTTTTTGCATGTCAAAGGTATAACGGCATTATGCCGTATATGTGACGTAATTTGGCGTTTTTTATGTCTGATTAGAATGAAAAAACATGGGCCCCATTATTTTATATCTAGTTTCAATGTATTATTATAATTACTAATATATATAACATATATTCGAAGCTTGCAGGTAACAAAAATATTCTGAAAAATTACTATACATTTGCAACTTTGCTTTGATACAAAAATTAAATAATAAATAACGTAAAACAGCTTATAGAAGTCCCTCAAGGAGACTTCAGAGCTACGGCTCTTCTTTTGAACAGTAGGTTTTGCAGCATATTCCACCTCGAATGCGGGTTGGTAGATATATACATTGGTATATCCACCAACATGGATGGTGGCAATTTCAACGTCGTTCAGCGTTTGTTTGGTAAACAATGCTTGTCTGCTTCTCAACGAAGGTCTCGCAGAGCACACTCAATATTTTTGCTCTTCTGTTTCATAGTATCCTGGTATTTATGTTACGGTTTAAACATTGATCTAGCCATTCTTCTCCCGTGTCTTTACCAAAAACGCACGTCCGTTGTAAGCTAAAAAAAGCTCTTTAAATAAGAATATATTGTTAAATTCAATCATAAAACACATTCAATGCCTTCACAGAGAGCCTTAACGATTTTATCATGGTTAGACGAAATAAATAAATAATTCAGAAATAATCGAGGGAATAAATAATTGATAATTTTTTTTTTTTTATGGAAAAGGAAGGTGGACGAGCATATGGGCCACCTGATGGTAAGTGGACACCAACGCCCTTAGACATTGGCATTGTAAGAAATGTTGTCCATCGCTTAAATCGCCAATGCGCCACCAACCTTGGGAACTACGATCTTATGTCCCTTGTGCCTGTAATTACACTGGCTCACTCACCCTTCAAACCGGAACACAACAATACCAAGTACTGCTGTTTTGCGGCAGAATATCTGATGAGTGGGTGGTACCTACCCAGACGAGCTTGCACAAAGCTCTACCACCAGTAAAGTTATACGTTCAAAAAATCCTTAATGACTGTGACCCATTGGAATTGATTTTTACCATATTGTTTTTTGAAAGTCAAATATTTATGCTGATATAGTACGTATGATACAAATGAAATCAAATAATTATTTATTCAAATAGGCTTATATGGGCACTTTTGAATTACTATGTTACAGTATTGAATTAGATGTAAAGCCACCACCGTTGTGTGTCAAATCTCCTAGTTTACCTGACCGATATGCTGAAGCAGTTGAGTCTAAGAGGGCACCTCTTGGACTTAACTACAACAAAATTAGCAGTTAGTCTGGACATAGAAAAAGCCTTTGATTGGGCTTGATGTCGACGTGTGCATTGTCAATGCACTTACTTAAAATTCGTCAATTCGGGTGTTCCACAAGGTTTGTGTTATCACCTGCTCTCCTTCAACTGCATATTAATGACATGTGTAAATTAGCAATATTCAATGTTGGCAGACGACAGTACGACGACTAATATTTGTCGGGAACACGTCTATGAGTATAACTTTGTCTCTGAAATCAGAAGTGCTTATTAACCAAAGTCTGAGATTGGGGCCAACCAAATTTGGTACAACTCAACCCAAATACGATACAAGTTTGCGCTATGACTTCTAAAATTTCACCTTTTGTCATATCCCCCTCATTTTGAGAATACCACCTCGCTGCCAAATCCAGTTTATGAAAATATTAATTAAGAACTTATAGATATTCCACTGCATGCTAAGAAGGCTCTTCCTTTAAATATAAGGATTTGCAGCACATTCTACTTCGAATGCGGGTTGGTAGATATACACATTGGTATATCCATATACGTTGGATGGTGGCAATTTTAACGTTGTTCAGCGAGTGCTTCGTAAACAACGACGAAGGCTTGCAAAGTCACACCGAATATATTTGCTCCTCTGTTTCATAGTATCCTGGTATATATGTTTTGGTTTAAACGTGGCTCTATATCATTCTCCCGTGACTTTTATCGTAAAATCCACAAACAACGTCCGTTATTTTTTATGCGCTAAGATCAATTAATTAAAAATATACATATCTTTTTAATTTTTCTATGACTGACTAATATTGAAATATCGAAATGGTAAATATATATTTTTTTGATATTCCAAATAAATAAACACAAATTAATGGATGCTTTTTGCTCGGATTGAACCCGCGACCTTATTTTATGATCTATACAAGTGGGCCAATCTCGGCACTTATTTTGCACTCAGTATTTTACCAACATACCCGGATATAAGGGGACAAGTTGGGGTAAAGAAAGATAATAAATAAAGTACATGCTCAAAGGGATTTTTAATCTCGATACACAAATAATAAAGTTTATTTTACAACCACCATGAAACTGCAATATGTAATCTCTTCCGTTTCATAGTTCCGTTTCATTTCATGTTTATTTATTCCAAGTGACTTTCAACCTTGCCCAATACCAATAAGGTTCAATTTATTATGTATCCTTGAAGGTTTAACGAAAGCCTGAAAATACCGAATGTTCTCTCTATCGAATCTCTTCTGTTTCATACTTTCCTGGTACTATGTTTTGGTTGAAACTTTCTCTCTATAACAATTTCCCCATGACTTTCACCTCCACCAATCCAAATTTTAACAATTTATTTCAGCAAGGTGAATGAATATGTCAAATGGCTGATGAAAAGTGGTAACCTTCGCTCATAGACATCTATCAACTTCTTACATCATTACAACTGGCTCTCAACCATTAACATCACCATTAAACCGAATACAATACAATACAATACAATACACACAGCAAATACACGATGACTCTTTCGTATATAATATAACCGATAGATTTCAATTTTTTAAATAAGAGGGGGTCAAACAGACAAAATGCTCACCCGATGGAAAGCGACTACCACTGCACATAAACATCTGCAACCATCACCAATACCCATTACCAAAAGGGTATTACCAATACCAAACTTTCGGAAGAATAAAATAACAACTTACATACAGCCTTAGAACTTGCGAAGGCTATATAATATAATTCGTATATGAGAACTAGCCGAGTCAAACCTTAGGCTTCGATATATTATCTTAAATTATAAGAAAAAATGGTATTTTAAGTTGGTATACAATATTTTATGTTGTTATAAATAAATTTCAGGACTGACCATTGAACTTGGCACCCATTTAGATCTCACTTCTTTTGTCGTTGAAGTGAGACATATTTTATCATAATATTGAACTTGCCTCTCATTTCACATTTATGTTTTTGACGGGATTATAAAACCTACGAAAACCCGATTAAAAGAGGTCCAATGTGTAAGGAAAGTTTTAGGCGATTTCATCTTTGTTACGCATACAATAAAGTCCCTTTTACTACGCTCAAATTTACACACGGTAAACGAAAATTGTCGACCTCTCATTTATTCATGTGATCCTAGTATTTTCTGTTTTGATTTAAACGTGACCTTGCATTTTTTTTAAATAAGAAAAAACTTTTTCTTAAACTTTATTCTATAATTAATGTTCAAAGCTTTCCACCGGTTCGGAATATATACCGTGAAGAACTGACACGAAACTGTTTGTCAAGGAATTGGTCTGAAGTGAATGAAGATAGACTGACTTAACAATAGCTGCCCGCCCGTTGGTTGATTTTTAGGTTTCTCGGGCTTACATAATTGATGCGTAGCCTCCTTCCACGGATTCCTCAAGATGCTACCACAAGAAAGGCTTCGTAGACCAGCTCTGGTTCGAGGCTGAGTGGAACGTAGTTACCACGAGCATAGATTATAATATAGATTATAACCAAAAATATCGAATATATCGCCAAACCATTCGACTGTATTGGCCTAAAATAAGCCGAGTTGGCTCATTGGTCAGAACTCGTGAATCTCTACGAAAGATTGCGGGTTCGATCCAAGGCTTATGAATTTACATGTGCTTAATTTATGTTTATAATTCATCTCGTGGTATCTTATCCGTTTTGTATCGTTTTATTAGTTTTTTTTTTATAATACAGATAGGCGGACGAGCATATAATGGTAAGTGGTCACCAACGCCCATAGACTAGACATCGGCATTGTGAACTAACTTTATCTCGGATATTAAATACTTATAAAAACAAAAAGTGGGACATTATTATTAATTATTATCTTCAATCAACAATACCAAAGTAAACGGTTAGTCTCAATAACGGCCGAGCGAATAACGCCTCACTTCGAAGTGGGCTGTTATTTCGATGTAGTTCACTCTCGATTGCGCCAACGTGCTGACGTGCTGATGCCTCAGTGTGTGTTCAGAAATTGTAAAAATAAAAATCAAAAAATAAATGTATCGGACTGAATATCGTACTTTCGGTATGTAAATGCTGTGTTTTAATATAAATAATAAAAAACATAACTATTTTAATGAAACATCAATTATTTAGTTTTTAGGCAACCCACGCGCAAATATTCGCCAATGTTTGACCAACAAATGGTTGCTTTAGAACAGGGAATCTATGGAGTAGTTCAATACTTTATATATTTTTTATTTGACTTCGTTGGTCTAATGGTTAGTGTTACTGACTGCGACGCGAGTTAGTGGGTTCGATCCCCGTGGAAGGCAAATATTTGTGCGATGAAACCTTTGTATTTGCCTTCAGTCTAGGTGTTTTCCATGTTATTATTAGTATGATTTACAAAAATAAAGTACATCTGAGAGGTTTTAATGTAAGTGTACAGGCATGTGCTGGTGCTTGCGTGGTCGCGTGTAATTAAAAATACGCATTCACTACCGCGCCCGCCTTATCACTATGATTAAGCAATTATTTTTGTCTGTCTATTGGTTGTCTAGTACCCGTAATACAATCTATTGTATTACTTTCTTGTGTAGCTTAAATTATATATTTCCTTTGTAGATTTCCTGGCGAACCATTTCATTGCGCAAAATGGATTTCAATTGTAGCGAAAGAAAGGCAGGAGGATTTTTTCAGACCAAAAAAGAATTCCGTGGTTTGCTCAGTACATTTTGAAAAAAACGATATCATAGGAAATTTACAAAGACGTCGATTAAATAAAACAGCTGTCCCTAAATTTCAGGTAATTTATGCATATATATATATTAGAGGTTATAAAACAATAACAAAACAAGATTTGTCAAGCCTAAACTGAAAACTGTATTCGTTACAGAATTACATTAAGCTTATATATTGAGGCACGCCATTAAAGACGTTTTTTTAACTAGAAACAAAATACGACCTTCAGTGTTTGAAAATAGAACTATATCTTAATTACTAGGAGGCAAACGTGCAAATGACACGGCCAGATTATTTGCCGGTGAGGAAATAGCCCGGGTATAGGCATATGTATAGGCAACCCCGAGGCCTGTATCTAGTCTGGCTTTTTGGGCCAGTCATGAGGAACCCTCTCCCTCAGGCAAACGTAATCTTTTATAGAGCCAGGAGCTATATTTTTTTTTTATAGAATAGGAATTTGGACGAGCATATGGGCCACCTGATGGTAAGTGGTCACCAAACGCTCTTAGACATTGGCTCTGCAAGAAATATTACCCATCGCTTACATCGCCAATACGCCACCAACCTCGGGAACTAAGATGTTATGTCCCTTGTGCCTGTAATTACACTCACTCACTCTTCAAACCGGAACACAACAATATCAAGTACTGCTATTTTGCGGTAGAATATCTGATGAGTGGGTGGTACCTACCCAGACGAACTTGCACAAAGCTCTACCACCAGTAACATTTTTATTTAATTATAAAATTTAATTCAATAGTATGTACCTGTGCTGAGCTAAATACTTCAAGAAATAATGGGTATAGTCCTTGCCTTGCCCGCCTCTGTAGCACAGAATAGCCGATATACTAATATCATATACTAATGTCAAATTATAGATACTACCACTGGCCGAAAACGCGAATGCATCAGATTCAGAAAACGTGCCAATAATATCGAAATCAGAGGTAATTATATAGTTTTTTTTATATGATAATTCGTTACATCGCGTCCGGAATAAACCTCTTTCGTGATTTAGTACAATATAGGTAAGTCAGGTATAATATGTTGTACAGTTATTAAATGCTTGTCAATCATTAGGAATGAATCTGTATTATTATCAAAATATAACAAAAATAAATTACTCAAATTTTTCTTACAAAAAAAAAATACGAGTCGCGACTCTAAGAAGCGTGACGTCACTTTTTATTGTGAAGATGGCACGTGGACAGAGTCGTGTTGGAAAGTGAGAAATTGAAAATGGCACATTACGATTCGGGACGCAGACCAGGTCACTTCTCCAAAACGAAACGGTCGGTTTACCTAGTTTACATTTGAGTGTGCTTATTGTTTTCAAAAGAAAATAAAGTAAGGTTATACGAAGTGTACGCTATCATTTTCGCCACGTACACAATGGACCCTGTACCACCTACTCAAGATGGAGACACTAGTATCGCTCTGCCGTCGCTCCCGCCGTCAAATATATAAACCGTTACTATCAACTTATAACGTCATTACACAATTTATATTATACAAAAGCTTGTCGAGAGTTGAGTTGTTGTTGATCTAATTGAATTAAATTAGACTGCCTCGTTGGTCTTGTGGCTTGATGCAAGGCCGCGCAGTACCGGAAGTTCTGGGTTCAATTCCCAAGTCGGGCCAGTAAAAAGTAGCAGCCTGGAGTCTGGAAGTCCTGCGCCTGAACTCTTTCCGGTCGTGTCGGATTGCCGTCCCATCGGATTATGAGAGTTAGGGAATAGAGAGTGCACTTGTGTTTGCGCACACACTCGTGCACTATAATATCTCCTGCGTAGTTGGCTAATCTCTCTTGAGCCACCGTGGCCAAAATCGGTCTGGAGGACATTATTATTATTATAAAGTCAAATACTTATTTATGTATTCTTTTAAAAATACATTTTCACTTCTGGTTTGTAGGGATATATATATGAATACTATAATGTCAGACGAGTTTTTCAGCGTGATTATATTTGCTACCGATTTGTAAAAATCGAAACGGTTAATATGTAATAAATATTAGTAGTATGTATTTGTTTTTATCCATATCACTTCATAATGTGTGTTTTGAGTGAACCTACTAAAGGACATAACCGTTTGCTAATTATTATTTATATACATTAGCCGAGATGGCCCAGGATCACCAGGAGGATGATCGTGGATTCAACCCCGGATAAGCACCACTGAATTTTCATGTTCGTGGGCGTTGGTGACCACTTACCATCAGGTGGCCCATATGCTCGTCCACCTTCCTATTCTATAAAATAGTATAAATATATATAAAAAAAGTATAGAATATATATAAAAAAGTGCTTAATTTGTGATTATAATTCATCTCGTGCTTTACGGTGAAAGAAAACATCGTGAGGAAACCAGCATGTGTCTAATTTCACTGAAATTCTGCCACATGTGTATTCCACCGACCCGCACTGGAGCAGCATGGTGGAATAAGCTCCACTACCTTCTCCTCAAGAAGGGAGAGGAGGCCTTTAGTACAGCAGTGGAACATTCACAGGGTGTTACGAATTATTATTAATTTAATAATTAGTACCCGTGATAGCGTAACAGGCAGACAGACTTATCTTCGCATTTATAGTATTAGTAGATATAAGTCGACATTTTTTAGTGCACATATTTATCGTGATGCTCAGTCTTATTCTCAAAGTTTCTGGAATGTGACGAATAATAAGGACCCACATTAATTTATTATTAATAATTCAATTATCGAATACCGTTTTTCTATTTTTTTTTTAAATTATTAGACCGAATAAACAGCCGAATACATCGAATAGTACACGAATATTCGTTACGAATTTTAAATTTAGAACGTTTCATATTAAAAAAAAAAATGCGTCATATTTCAATAGAAATTGTGACCTCATGAATATTTGCATATGTCGTGACTAAAATGGCGGCGATGAACGCGGCGTTAGCATATTTGCATAAATTGTTCAAACACAGCAACATATGAAAACCTTTTTAGTCGTATTCGCTTAATTTGTATAAATAAAGCAACGACGCAAATAGCGAAACGCGTTTCCGTCCACTTACAATTACGACACACGTCAAACAAGGCGAATATTCGCATCGATCAGCCATATTTGCTTCAGTTGAGCCAGCGCGGCTGACCTGTACAGACGTGTTGTAGTCTTAAAGTCCACGTGTCAATATGGACGGGACGAACGAGACTGTGATGAAATTCCTAGAACTATATCAAACGCATCCTTGTATCTGGGACCCTAAGCATCGCTCGCATAAAAACAAAACACGACTGAGCGACGCTTGGAACGATATTAGAAACAAGTTAGGTGAACCGTGCACGGTCCAAGAGCTAAAGAAGAAGAAGGAGTCATTGATGGCAGCGTACAGAGGTTACAGGACGAAGATCAAGAAATCGGAATCGCCTGGGATGAAATCTGAAGTGTACCGACCGACGTGGTTCGCGTATTCGTTCATGGATAGTTTTCTGGGGAACGTTTACAAATGCACCCTACCAATGAACGCTGAGGTACGTCATTTGTTCGTGCTATTTGTACGCAATCTTGTATTTATAATAATATCCTGGTACATTATTCCCACACGGCCATCTGATCCCAAACTAAGCAGAGCTCGTACTACGGAAACCAGACAACTGATATACTACATATACTACTTTTCTTTTGTGAATACAAAGATGTAATACTGAATTGTAATACTGAATTTTCATGTGCTTAATTTGTGTTTATAATTCATCTCGTGTTTAACGGTGAAGGAAAACATCGTGTGGAAACCTGCATGTGTTTAATTTCATTGACATCTGCCACATGTGTATTCCACCAATCTGAATTGGAGCAGCGTGTTGGGATAAACTCCAAACCTTCTCCTCAAAAAGAAGAGGAGCCCTTAGTCCAGCAGTGGACATTCACAGGCTGTTACTGTAATTATTAGGCACACAATCACTCACGTACTTTCACACTGGTGGTAGAACTTTGTGCAAGCTCGTCTGGGTAGGTACCACCCACTCATCAGATACTTAAGAGCAAACCAGCTCGCATAACAGTACTTGGTATTGTTGTGTTCCGGTTTGAAGGGTGAGTGAGCCAGTATAATTATAGGCACAAAAGACATAACATCTTAGTTCCCAAGGTTGGTGGCGCATTGGCGATGTAAGCGATGGTTAACACTTCTTACAATGCCAATGTCTAAGGGCGTTGGTGACCAATTACCATCAGGTGGATCATATGCTCGTCCGCCTACCTATATCTATACTATACTATAGTAATATACCTCAGTTGAATCGTAAGTTGGGTTATTTCTACTAATTTTTAACGTTTATGTTTACTGTCTTGTAACTGGTTTGTTTTTTTAGTAGACCAGGGAGGTTCTACTAACAAATTATCATTTTACTGCAATCGAATCGAAGAGTGCTCGTTGCCGTTTATCCGTTTTCCTATTCTTCAATTTAATTATCGACTATTACCATAAAAGTTAACAATTACGTTTGATTTTGACATAACGGTATATGTTAACATATTATCGGTTCTAATGAATAAATAGTAAATAATTTATATTTTCAGGAAAAGCAAAATCGCCAGAGTCAAGGTGAGAGCGACGAGTTGAATATTATCGTCGAATCTGACGAATCGAGTCTAGAACAGAAATATTCGTCACACGCGTCATTCCAACACGATTCTACTAAACAAGAATCTATATCCTCACAATTGAAACCAAGCCTGGTGACATCCAGGAGGAGGCAGCATAACCCCGAGCCTCAGACTAATCAAACAGATCAGGCCATCCCACAAACTGTGCCCCAGCACAACAATGAAGAAGACGATGAATGCAGTATTTTCGGTAAACTGATAGCGAAGAAGATGCGAAAGCTATCCGAAGAACGAAGGGATTTAATGATGATTAAGATAAATCAGTTATTTTATACCGAATGCCATGAACATCATAGACCGAGTTCTTTACCGATGGTATCATTCCCTATGGGTAACAAACCGTCATTTTTACCCAGGAGGCAAAAACTTGATAGCAGCCCGTAAAAGTAGCTCTTTGACGATGCTGCGATGCCAGGGTCCTTTATGCTGGTCTTCTAAAGATGATATCGTTCTTCATTCTCAAGAATGACTATCCAGAAGTGCGGGACGTATTATACGATATATGTGATTAGTAGGTGGTACCATTTGTTTTTTTTTTTTGTTGTCAAGGAGGAAAGGCATTCACGCCTACCGCCCGGTCCACGACCGGGACGGTTATGTGGGACTCACGGGGCAGAAGGCCACCGTCCTACCCACTAAAACCTCCCCGTACCCTTTCCGTCTTAACGAAGATCGCCACGGGATCGCTTTCGCATGCTACCGTGCAGTAGGTGGTACCTAACCAGCTTGCATACATCTGATGTATTACCGCTCTCATAATCCGATGGGACCAACAGCTTTACTTACTTTCCTAAACTCTTCTGCTACTATACAGCACATCTCAAGGTCAATAAATCAAGGCTATAATAAACGTAAGGCAAAGTAACAGTATTACCGTCCCACTGGTAGGCATAGCCTCTTTTCCATTTGACGAGAAGTTTTGGAGTTTATTTCACCACGCTGCTCCAAAGCAGGTTGGCGGTTGTGTATGTGGCAGATTTCACCCGACACATGCAGGTTACCTCACGATTTTCTTCGCCTGATACAACATCGTGATAAAATTAATCAGAGAAGTGAACTATAAAACTACAACTATATACACATAGTAACATAATGACTGTGAAATTATTTGACAAATTAACGAATCGCAAACAGTGCTCATGTACAGACAGCAAAAAAAAGGTGTTAAACATGGAAATTGATGATTATTAAAATAATTTATAATAGCAGAGTTTATTTAATTAACTGAATATCCCATCAAAAACATAAATGTGAAATGAGAGCCAAGTTCAATATCATGATATATGTCTTGGTTGTTGACTTCAACGACAGAAGAAGTGAGATCTAAATGGGTGCCAAGTTCAATGGTCAGTCCTGGAATTTATTTATAACAACATAAAATATCATTTTTTATTATAACTTAGGAAAATTTAAGGTCTGGCTTCGCTAGTTTTCATAAACGAATTATTATTATAATTGTTTTACTAAAACAGTCATGGAAGAGCCCTATGTTCGATAGCTAGTTTCTACCAGCATGCCAAATTTTCGGAAGAATAAAACAAGAACTTACAGCTTTAGAACTTGTGAAGGCTATAACGAAAGTATACTCTTAGTTATAAGTAGTAGTACGTTCATGGTCATAATGTTACGGGTGGTAGGGCTTTGTGCAAGCTCGTCTGGGTAGGTACCACCCACTCATCAGATATTCTACCGCAAAACAGCAGTACTTGCTATTGTTGTGTTCCGGTTTGAAGGATGAGTGAGCTAGTGTAATGAAAGGCACAAGGGACATAAAAACTTAGGTCCCAAGGTTGGTGGCGCATTGGCGATGTAAGCGATGGTTAACATTTCATACAGTGCCAATGTCTAAGGGCGTTTGGTGACCACTTACCATCAGGTGGCCCATATGCTCGTCCGCCTTCCTGTTCTATAAAAATAAAATGGTGCTAACCCTGGTAGCTTGATTTGTGCATTGACATATTAATCAGCCATAAAGTTATTGCTTTATATATGTATATAGTTACACAAATGTCAATTGTATGTTTGTCTGCTAATCAAATTTTCGTCGTTTTAAGCTGCTACAATGCGGATTGGTGAAATACACATGTGGCAAATTTCAGTGACATTAGACACATGCAGGTTTCTTCACGATGTTTTCTCTCACCGTCAAACACGAGATTAATTATAAGCACAAATTAAACACATGAAAATTCATGGTGCTTGCCCGAGTTTGAACCCACGATCATCGGTTAAGATTCACGCGTTCTAACCACTGGGTCATCTCGACTATTGCTTCTTCGGCTGATGTTTCTTATCTCTATTGTTTAGTTTGTTTTTATTGTTTGTCTTAAGCAAATCTCACAAATATTTGATCGTCAACTCCTTAAGTAATTGGCAAAAGTAATAGACAATATTTAGCGTTTTTTTCAACAAAAAACTTAAAATTTATCAAAATCGGTTTAGCCGTGACAGCGTAACAGACTTACAGAGTTACTTACTGTTTATAATATTAGTATAGTTAAATAAAATTGACGTGTATATCTGTGGTTTCCAGAATGAATCTCTTTTTAAGTTAATATGGCTGCGGTGCGTCATAATTGACATATAAAATGGCGGCTGAACTGCTTAATAAAGCGAGTTTCTTACCGGTTCTTCTCGATAGAAAATGCTTTCTGAAACGATGGTAGAGTTGGTAAAATAATGACCGCTTTATTGTAAATATTACTTCAATAAATAATAATTATTATTAAATTATTTAATAAATTCAAAAACAAAGTCACAGGACAAATATTAAAGCAAAATTGCAGTTTTTAACCAAAACATCTTACCAGGATACCAGAAACGTTGAAGAGATATATTATAAATTCACACAATTCCAAATAATAATACTGTGGCAAGAATATACTTTATTATTGAAGGAACAAGGTTGAATTATCATTGAACGGACATAATCAATACTGTCTGCCATCATGGCCGGCCTCTTTTAACCGGGTAGTGTGATTGGCCGGTGAAGCCTACTCTCACATAGGTTGTATCCAATCTATGTGTGCTGTTTTCATGAAAGGTATACATTTTTTATTAGTTGTCAACGCGTGTGTGTGTCATGTCTTTAATGTGTTGAAGTATTTCAATGTGCGTGGTTTTACATCTTCATTGGATTGGGATGTCCGAGGTGACTTCCTTAGGGTTGCTGGTCTTCGTGCCTTCCCCCCAACACGCAAGTGAAAAATATATAATACTATAAGTATGGTAAATATTTATGTATGTTCCCGATTTTAAACACTATTTTAATTATGAACCGATTTTAATTCTATTTTACGTTGCGTTCAGTACAGCTCTAAGGTGGTACCATCTCGGTTTCATTGCTACTAAGCACTAGAGGGAGGAAGGCGTTAACTTAGACCTGCACAAAGGCAAGTACCAAGTACAAAGCACCAAGTAAGAGCTTACAATAATTTTACCCTATATTCTACATAGTTCGTTTTTCATTTATCACCGTAGACCAACTACTCTTGAACCTACAGGCCTTGAGAGCTTCACCAACAACGTCGGGCCTGCCAACGGCCAAGTCTTGAACTAATATCGGGTACTCGATTTAGGGCGCTACCTAAATGCGTCCATCTAATTGTTCTTTTTTTTCTGAATGATTTATGCTGTTGGCCCTAATGGCCTTTACAGCGTCACCGGGCGTTGTGGCGAGTACTGGACTCCGCCGTGAATTTGGAGCCGTCACGGGCTCTTACAAGACGTCCATCCTGAGGGTGTCTCCTGCGAGATCGCACCTCGGCTCAGGACGTAGTCGGAGGGGACTCGTTTTTTTTTTCCTGAATAATTTATGCTGTTGGCCCTAATGGCCTTTACAGCGTCACCGGGCGTTGTGGCGAGTACTGGACTCCGCCGTGAATTTGGAGCCGTCACGGGCTCTTACAAGACGTCCATCCTGAGGGTGTCTCCTGCGAGATCGCACCTCGGCTCAGGACGTAGTCGGAGGGGAGTGGAGGGGACTCTAATTGTTCAACACTTAAATAGTCTAGTAGAAATGTAAAAACAAAACGATAGCGCGATTCAATATACACATAACGCCATCTATTAGCACCAAGATTAAACTGTTCTTATCTTATATGTTAGAAAAATCTCCTGGATTGGTAGAAGACATATGTGGGAGAATTTCAATGAAATAAGACACATACAGGTTTCCTCACGATGTTTCCCTTCACCGTCAAGCACGAGATGAATTATAAACACAAATTAAGCACATGAAAATTCAATGGTGCTTGCCCGGATTTAAACTCATGCTTATCGGTTAAGATTCATGCGTTCTAACTACTAGGCCCTCTTGGTAAAGATCGGTTGTCATTATCATGTAATTATTAACTTATCATTTACTAGTTAGTTATATAACGATAGCCTACTTATATATGTTATAAATAAAACATATTATATCGCGATTCCACCACACAGCGCCATCTCTTGACGGGGCTACGAAGCGTTCGCTTTCAATTAAACGGCTGATCTTTTCTCGGCTCTAATAATTATTTTAAGTAAATGTAAACTTTTTTTCAAGAGAGACCAAATTAAATGTAAATATATATGTATATATATATTAATTATTACAAGACATCAAACTAACCGCCCGTCCCGACTTCTTACAGGTAAAATAAAGATTTTTTTTTCGTGCTACAAAAGATATTGAATTCAAAAATATTGGAAGTTGCCAAGCCAATCATTAAGGATTATCAACCTTACTTATAATAATAATGTCCTCTAGACCGATTTCGGCCACGGCGGCCAATCTCAAGAGGGATTAGCCAACCGCGCGGGAGATATTATAGTGCACAAGTGTGTGCGCAAACACAGGTGCACTCTTTTCCCTAACTCTCGTAATCCGATGGGACGGCAATCCGACACGACCGGAAACAGTTCAGACGCAGGACCAACGGCTTTAAGTGCTTTCCGAGGCACGAGGGAGTGTACACACTACCAACTCCCAAACTCCGGGCTACTGAGAATTTCCTGACAGAAAACCCCAATAACTTTTTTATTGGCCCGAAATTGGAAATTGAACCCAGGACCTCTGAGTCTGTGGCCTTACATATAGCCACTAGACCGACGAGGCTACTTACTTATTTGTTACTTACTTACTTACTTATTTATTTGTTGTTTAGAATGTTTAGAATGTTATGTCACCCGCCAATCAAATTTCATAAGGCCGTATGTATTTTTTGTGTAAGAAATCCTCATACCAATAAAATAGATTTACATTTAGAAAGATACATAATATAGATTTTACTGGTGGTAGAGCTTTGTGCAAGCTCGTCTGGGTAGGTACCACCCACTCATCAGATATTCTACCGCAAAACAGCAGTACTTGATATTGTTGTGTTCTGGTTTGAAGGGTGAGTGAGCCAGTGTAATTATAGGCTCGAGGTACATAACATCTTAGGTCCCAAGGTTGGTGGCGCATTGGCGATGGGCGTTTGGTGACCACTTACCACCAGGTGGCCCATATGCTCGTCCGCCTTCCTGTTCTATAAAAAAAATACATACTCAAACATAGAGTCAACAAAGTACGTTAAAACATAATCAAAATTAGTCTAGCCGTTAAACGAGATCGAAATTCTATTTATAAAATACAGTTTAAAAATCACGCCCGTTATATTATATAGCTTTGGTTTGTCAGTGGAATTTGGCCGTACGATCTTGTTGGCAACGTCGGTGAGTATCTAATGGTTACGTTGTAGTAAGCTATTAAAAATCCATTCAATAATTGGACCTACATCAAAACAGTAAAGATATTTTTTTGGTCATTTCAAGATGCGTTTTTATCTTCTATACAAAAATCAGTGAGAGTTATTTGTTATTTGTGTGTGTTTCCGTGTATGTGTGAACGTTGTTCTATTTTTAAAAGTTTTCTAATAAATTTTTTTTTGAATTCGGAATTGTTATTACTGGCAGTGATTAATTATGTGTTCCAATCATAAATATTAACAAAATATTCTATAAAATAAAATATGTTTAAACCTCTTTGTTACGGATTTGTTTTCGACTACGAACAAAGATATAGTATTAACATTGTGCAATGACTTAATAAAACTTAAACGAATTCGGTAATGATTTTAATAAAAAATCTCTATTTTATAAATAATTCAGAATTACTAAATTTCCATAGCTTTTTTTTTAATTAATATTTTCATACAAAATTATTTCTCAAAATGCTTCCTTCCTTAGTGCTAACCTACTGTGTAAAAGGAATCCGTTTGCAAATATTTATGTTGCTAGCCCCAGTAGTTTGAGCTGTGCGTCATTTATATGTATACAATACAAAATATAAAATGATTGTAATCCGTAGCTTAGTTAAAACCTCTCACTTTCTGTCATCAATGATTTGACATTAGAAAGAAAAAGACACAGCATTGTCTAATCACCAGCTAAATAACGTTTATAGTAAGTGTGTATATTTATAGTAGCTGGGCTGTTTTAATATTGTTTTTCATAAATAGGACTAAAAATAGAATGCATTCTATTTTTAAATAATATAAAAATTAGTGCCAATTATATTATCCAAGAATAAATTCGACGTTCAAATTTTTAATGGAAATATCAAAACCAATTAAGGATTACTAAACGAATTATTATTTTTAATTCGAAATTTAAGTTTAGAAAACTTTTATGATATACAGATAGTATAAATAAATTTGAATTAGGTGTCTGTAATTCCAAAATAACAGCTTCGTTTGAAATAATATGTTTATTTGCGATTTACCAAAACCAAGACAATATATATTTTTATTTTTATTTACCGTTGCTGTGTACAATTTGATTATTTTGTATCGTTTAATTTTAATACATAGATTTTTTTAAGGATTTTCATCAATAACTGAATTCCACACGAAGCCATAAAACAAGGAGTAGGCGTTCATAAGCTCACCATTTACTTTTCTAACTTCCATATGTATATTAATATTACAAATATTTACAAAGTTATAATTTTTTTGTGATACGCGCTTATTAAACATGGCTGATAGATATTACCGCAAAAAACTATTAAATCACTAACGGTCTTACTTACAAACAGTTTTAGCGGGTTAGTTAAGCAATGTTGTCTTCTTCATTCGAATGTCAAATGAATAATGAAAGAAAGAGAGAAATAAATATTCAACTAAAAATTGTCAGCAACGTTTGTGATTATTAAAGACAAAAAAAAACTAAAATTTAAGTTTGGAATTTAAAAAACGAATGATAGGGTTAAAAATATATATATAAAAATTTAATGATAATTCGATATTACTTTAACATCATATGCTACAATTGGGATATTTATAAATTTAATTAAACAAAATATTTCCTCATTTTTTTTTTTTTTTTTTATATTTTCCGGGAGGGCAAATGACTCTACTCCACCTGATGTTAAGTGGTAGTAGAGTCCAAACGCGAGGACAGCCAGTACAGTCGGGAAGAAGGTTCTGCACTAGCCGCCCTCGCCTTGCCGGCCCGCAAGATGCCTCTTCACGCCTCGTTTGAAGGAACCCGGGTCGTAAGAGGAGGGGAATACGTGAGCTGGTAAGGAATTCCATATTTTGGACGTGCGACAAAGAAAGGAGTTGCCAAATTTCTTTGTGCGCGATGGAATTGATGTCACAGTTAGTCGGTGACATCGAGAGCCAGCACGCGTAGACTTGTGAAGGAAGGGGGAAGCAGAAATTAGGGAGAATAATTCCTCGGAACACTCGCCGTGATACAGTCGATAAAAAGCGCTCAGCGCTGCTATCTCTCGTCGCAATTGTAAAGGTTCGAGGGTGTTAATGACCTTTACGTCGCCAATAATGCGAACTGCACGTCGCTGCAACCGGTCCAAGGCCTCAAGTAGGTACTTAGCGGAGCCATCCCAAAGGTGCGAGCAATACTCAACGCAAGACCGTACCTGTGTTTTGTACAGCAGGCACAGTTGTTGTGGTGTGAAAAAACGCCGCACCTTGTTCAGAACTCCGAGTTTCCGTGAAGCTGTTTTTATCACAGCCTCGATGTAATCCCTTGGACTAAGGTCGCAGCGAACGTCCATCCCCAGCATGGCGATTTTGCTTTGTATCACTAGCGGAGTGCCACAGAGGGAGGGAAGAGGGGAAAATGGTGACTTTTTTGCTGTGAGAGCGCATACCTGTGTTTTCTTGGCATTTAACTCAACAAGATTATCTGAGCCCCATTTGGCGAGAAGCTCTAACGTCCTATTGAGTTCAATGACAAGATCCTCCCGCCTCTCCTTAATTTCCGCTCGCCCAGCCACTGCGCGTCCGTGGTATCCGCCATGCACTGTACTATCGTCTGCATAGCAATGAATGTTCCCGAGAGAGAGCATATCATTGATATGCAAAAGAAACAGAGTGGGAGATAGCACAGATCCCTGGGGGACCCCAGCATTCACTACATAGAATTGTGAAGCGCAACCATCAACTAAAACTCGAAGGCTGCGCTTGTGTAGGAAGCTGGCAATCCAGGTGCAAAGCTGAGCAGGCAGACCATATGCCGGCAGCTTGGAGAGAAGACTTCTGTGCCAGACCCTGTCGAAAGCCCCAAGGCTTTCTTTTCAAAATCTCCAAAGATATCGAGGCTGACAGCCAACGATTCAAAATGCTTGTCGATAGCTTCACCCCAGAGGTGTGTTACGTACGCTAGAAGATCACCTGTAGACCGTTTTGGTCGAAATCCGTACTGACGATCATTAATCAAACAGTGATCTTCTAGGTAATGGATCAGTTGGTTGTTAAGAATCCGTTCCATCACCTTACAAAGTACTGAGGTGATAGCTATTGGCCGATAATTTGACGGGTCAGACCGATCCCCTTTTTTGGGAACCGCTTGCACATTAGCTCTTCTCCAAGCCTCCGGCACACATCCCGAAGAAAGAGAAAGTTGGAACAGGCGCGTTAACACGGGAGACAGCTCCGCCGCGCACTTCGTCAGCACTATAGCTGGTAGTCCATCGGGACCGCTAGCTTTCCGTACATCAAGTGATTGCAGCTCCGCACGCACATCACGCTGCCTGATTTTGATGTCAGGCATCGTGTGGCCACAAGAAGGTATTACTGGTGGCAGAGCACTACAATCATCGATGACGGAGTTGTCGGCAAAGAGTTTAGCCAGGAGATCAGCTTTCTCTTGCGGACTGTGAGCCAGTGATCCGTCCGGACTTCTGAGCGGTGGCAGCGAAGGTTGGCAGAAATTGTTTTGCACAGACTTGGTCAGACGCCAGAAGCTACGGGAGCCCCTAGGATGTGAAATAAGGTCATGACCAATCTGTACAATGCGCTGTGCATCCGCTCTCGTGTAAGCCTTCCTACAGGACTTGGAGTTTTTATTGTAGATTGCTTTCAGTGAGTCAATGTTAGGTGCCCCGCTAATGCAGCCATTGATCCACTCGCGATATGCCGCCTGCTTAGATGATACAGCGTCGGCGCATTCGCGAGTGAACCAACGGTTACGCGCACCCCTACTGTCGAGATCTGAGCTAGGAATGTAGTATTCCATTCCCAACATGATTCACGCCAGCAACAGCAGCGGCACTAGCTGTCGGGTCATTCTCACTGAAGCAACGTTCCTTCCAAGGGACTGACGCATAGTAATCGCGCATACCGTCCGAATCTGCCGACTTGTAGTGCCAAACGCGACGTTTGCATACCGCTGGTGGCGGCAGCTTGGCCTGTGGCACTTTGGTAGATATGAGGCTGTGATCCGAAGAACCAAGTGGAGCTTGAACTTTCGGTGACAGTCACTTTTTTTTTAAATTACGCGCGGGAAAATGTCCGAAACGTTTTTTTAACTTAACCACAAATCAGTAGCAATCAATTACTTTCTGAAATCGATTATATTTTTATCAAATGGAATACAATAACGATATATGTAATTATTAACTATTTAATTAAAGTGCAATAATAATTATAAGTAATTGTTTTTAAATTTTATTTCTATTTATTTATGGCTTTAATTTAGGAATTAATATAATCATTATTGAAGTACATAAATAAGTATTTCTAACGCAATTTTGCCGAACCGAGATGGCCCAGTGGTAAGAACGCGTGAATCTTAACCGATGATCGTGGGTTCAAACCCGGGCAAGCACCACTGAATTTTCATGTGCTTAATTTGTGATTATAATTCATCTGGTGCTTTACGGTGAAGGAAAACATCGTGAGGAAGGAGGAGAGGAGGCCTTTAGCCCAGCAAAGGGACATTTACAGGGTGTTATGGAACGCAATTTTTTATTCATTATATTTTTTCAATAACCAATATAAGTATATTTTTATTTGGTAATTAATCTAATTTGGTCTACTTTTTTCTTATTAAGTTTTTGGTTACATTTAAACATATTTTTGTTTATGTTCAATCTCACCATAAACTATAGTCAACCGAAATAAATAAATACATTATTAACACTATTGCACTATCGTATATAATGTACTAAAACAATCTGACGAACTCTTAGCGTTGATTAGCGGTGCTGTTCAACACTCGTTTATCTCTTTCTGTCATCATTGATTTGACACTCGTTAGAAGAAGACGACGTAGCTTAACTAATCATCCCTTAATTAATTCAATAGTGATATGTGTTGAGTTAAAACTAAAAAGTAATCGGAAGCTGATATAGTAGATTTATATTTAGAGAACTTATTGTATTCTTTCAGTGGTCTCTACGATCCAGTTTTAGATGACACGGAGGATTATTATGTACCGATAACAGAAGAAGACCTGCAAACGTCTAATATTTCTGGACAAACCTATACTATAAACTATGCAGATAGACAAAATGTGGAAAACAATTATGGTGCTAACGTTACAAAATCCGATACTAAATTCGAAGATCAAATGAAATCAAATTTAAAAGATGTATTCCTACACATCAACGTGGACGATATACCACCTTCAGCCAGATATAAACTTCCTATATCTGATGAATATGACCCCGAAGGTAAGAAAATATCGAAATTACAGAGATTATATCAGAATTTATTAAATATTGATCTTAAAAAAGTATCCGAACAAGTAAGGCTAGAAGAAAACAAAACTGTCAGACATACAGACGAGATTAGACAAGATATAAATAAAGAAATTGCAAAAGAAATATTAAGACAAAATGAAATGACCAAAAAAGATTCTATATATACTGAAAATAATAAGCAAGAATGGGATATAATAAGAGAAACGGCCTCAGAGATTGTTGAAAAAAGTATAAATAAGGCGTTGTCGATTGCGGAAATGAAACAAAATACTAAAATCGAAAAAAGTGCTGAGTTCGAAAAAACTGAAATTAAAATACATAAAGAATCAAAAGATGTCAAGTCTTTAAAAGAATCAAAGGTTGAAAAGGTAGAAAACAATACAAAGCTAATCCAAGAAGCGCAAATAAAAGACAATAATGAAAAGAAAACTACCTATGAGAAAAAAGAAATGAAAAGGGTAACTTTTAATGAAGATGTAAAAGAAGACAAGAGTTACGAAGAGGCACAAAATGAAGAAACAATTAACGTTGAAAGTAGCCCTAGATTAACAGTAGAAAAAAGAAAATTATTAACGAGACAAGACATAGAAGAAGCTATAAAACCAGGCACAGTTCGTGATAGAACTGAAATATTTAAAAAATACAATATAATAAACGACGTAAATAAGTCTAATAAATACGATAAAACAGATATTAAGGAATCGAAACAATTATCGTCAAAAATGAAACAAGCAACACACGATACCACATCTACCATCAAAATGGCACAACAGAGAGTATTTAATATAGGAGCACAAACTATACTAAATATTCGGCGCGCAACGTACCCTACATTTGTAAACAGTTTATTAAAATCATTTCTCTCACATATTACCAAAGTTATGATAAGGTTATCTAAATATGTAACATTTAGGCCTCTACCACATTTTACTAAAAGAGAAGAACAACAATTTAGCGATCGAAGTAAAGAAATCAAAGAGAATGTCTTTTCTAAAGAAGGTCAATTAATTATAAAGAGTAAACTATCTGGGGCTAAAATAGCTCAAATAGAAGGAATGAAACCTGAGGAACTAACTAAGAAAATGAATATCGTTATATTGGAACTTCAGAGAAAGTCTGGAATAGAAGAATTAGATAAAAAAGATTACGTTCAAATGGATTTCGATGAAAAAAGTTTTAATGAAATGGATTTCAGTAAAGAAGGTTTAGATAAAAAAGGTTTTGTTAAAATGGTATTCAATAAAGATAAAAATCAATTTGTCGAAACGGATTTCGATGAAAAAGATTTTAATGAAATGGGTTTCGGTAAAGACTCTGAACAATATGACAGAAGTAGAAGTAAAAATGATGTAGGAGACGATACCCAAGGTATGTATTACCAAAGCTATACACGTTGTGATAACAAACAGAACAATTATCAAACTTACGAGACAACCAAAACTCAATCAATGGAAATTAGAGAAATGAAAACTGAAAAACGATGCTCTGAATACAAAACGACAAAAATTGATTCAGACATTTGTAATGAGCAGAATGTAATGAGGAATGATGACGGCAATATAATTTACATAGCTATAGTAGAATCGCATGTATATACAAACAGAGATGCTATTTTCGAAGAGCATTTACGGCGAATGTCAGAAAGTAAAAATGTTATTGAAAAAACGGAATTAACCAAACTAAATAATTTATTAGAAACGACAGATAAAATGGATGTCTATGTTGCATTTGATGACGCTCGTAAGCTATCATTCGCTAGTGATACAATGATACCCGTTGAACATTCGCCATTGAATGAATTTGAAACTAAATCGGTAAAATATATAAGAAGCGCTACGGACTTAGAACACATAGCGAAGAAAATTGCAGTACAAAATATAACGCAAATCATCGAACCGCTACTTCATATGGAAAACAAACAATATACAAGTAATAAACAAGCTCATGCGGTACTTGAAATGCCCGTTATATCGATCGCTGAAACGACAGACGTCTCAACGGAAGAAAAACAAGTTTATTTTCAGGCGGAAGTGTTCGTATCGCAAAAATCTTACATGTCAATTGAAGAACCTCGCAAACCGGTTATGGAAATAACAGAAATTGACGTTGACGAAGACGAAAGTGCTGTTATCGAAGAATCACAAATTAAAGTGGAGCTACCGGAAGCTACAATCGAAACACCAGTGAAATCCACTGCTGAGATTTCGGAAGTAATAACAACAGAAGATGATATCGTTGAAATTGTCGTTACTAAGCCGAGTACAGTTGAAGTACAACCTATTGTAGATATAACAGCAAAGACCGTCGCAGTTACTTCTGAAGTTCTTTCCCATGAAGCCAGCGTAGAACTTTTCCATGTACCTAAGACTGCTGATAAAACTTCGAACGCTGTTATGGAAAAAACTTCAATGTCAGTAGCAGAAACTACTACAATCTCTCCAGAACGTAGCAGTGAGTTTTTAAGCGTTACCGAAGCGCGTAAAAAAACAGCTAAAATGAATATAAGTGAAAACTTAGCAACCGAAGTTTCGCATGTGTCATTGGAAGAACCGAGAAATGAAAAAATTAACGTACAAAAGTCTCTGTTCGAACAAGCGAAAATAACCTTAACAACTAACATTGCTGCGGAAGTGCTGGAAATATCTGTTTTGGAAAAGGAACCAGAAACATTTAATGTTCCTAAAATCAAAGACAATAAAACGGAGTCATTAATGGAAAACTTCGTTTTCTCTATCGCTGAAACCATACAAGAAATTCCTAATGAACCAAGAAACGAACCCATTGAAGAAATTAAAACAACAAATCAAAAGGCAACACTTCAAATTCAAGAATTTAATGCAACTGAAGCAAACGTTGTATATCCATCAGAACCGAAATACCAGAATTTAAAAATAAAGGATATCGCAGAAATGCAACCCCGAGCTTTAGTAGAGCAAACAAACTTTACCGTAGCAGAACAGTTAACTATATTACCCGAAGAAACGAGTAAAGAAATAGATGCAGCAATAGCGCCAAACCAACAAGCAGATATTGCTATAGAAGAATTCAAAGCTGCTGAAATTATCACAGTGTCCACTGAAGAACCTGCACATGAAAATCTTGAAGTTCCCAAAATTGTTGAGAAGTTACCACAAACTTTATTAGAAAGTTGTGTCTTAACTCTCGCTGAAGCACAAGCTATAATACCTGAAGGACCTAAAGACGAATATTTTGAAATTCCACCTGTAACTACGAAACAAACAAAAATATTAACAGAACCTGCTTTATTAACAATTGCCGAATCAATTAATGTATTGCCTGATGGTCCCAAAGAAGGCGTATTCGAAGTCACTGAAGCTTCAAAAGAACAGACTCGTATCGATCTAGATGATTTAAAGCCTCTTCACACGACCACCGTTTTTATCGAAGAACAACACGAAGAGTTTCAAGTACCGCAAGTCGATCAGAAGATCCCACAGACATTAATGGAAAGTCCAACATTAACAATCCCTATTTCACTTGCTATTTTGCCTGAAGGTCCAAAAGATGGACCATTTGAAATCGATAGCGTAACAAGTTTAGAACCTAAGGTTGATTTTGAAGAATTCAAAGCAGCTGCTGTAACAATTGTATTTCCTGAAGAGCCTAAACAAAAGAATTTAGATATCCCTATAGTTCTTGAAAGACACCCACTAACTGAAATAGAAAGTCCTCGACATTCTGTTGCTGAAGTATTAGCGATAATACCAGAAGGTCCAGAAGCTGGTAGTCTTGAAATAAATAAGATACCAGAAGAAAAAATCAAAGTAAATTTCAACGAATTACACTCATTGGAAACAACAAGTACGTCACTTGGGGAGTCTGTTAAGGAGGATGTGATCATTCAAAAGGCAATTGAAAAACAGCCTCGGACTCAAATACAGGGAATGAATTTAAATATTGCTGAAACGTTAACAATAACGTCAGAAGAACCCAAAGATGAAACTTTTGTTGTAAATAAAACAGTTAATCAAGAAGCGCGCATTAATATAGAAGAGTTGAAAGCTGCAGAAAGCAAAATCATAATGTTAGAAGAGACTATAAATGAAGATTTGGAGTTACCAGACATAAAGAAATCTCTTGAAAAGCAAGTAAATGTATCTTTGGTTGAATCGACTGCTACTATGGTTGCAGAACAAACAGCTGTTACGGTGGCTGAAGAAGAAACGTTCAAATTTTTGAATAAAGAACCAGTGACAGCTACAAAGCGTGACGTGAAGCTAGAAATAGTTGATGTGTCAGATGATTCCAGAAACTTTGAAGACGTAGATTTGAACTACACTGTGGAGCTACCTAAAGAACATGATGATAAAGTTAATGAAGTGTTCGCTGAAGCTACCATCACTAAACAGAAGACACCACCCTTAGAGGTGTTTGCGGAATACGAATTTAATGAAAAGAAAACGCAACAAGACTCCATCATATACGAATCTATAAAACTTTTGAAAAAAAAAATATTCAAACAATCTACGGACGAAAGTTACAGTTACACAGCTCTCATCACAGATGAGGAATTTAATAAGAAAGTTGAAGAGGAGCTGTTAAAAATAATATCAACAACCGAAGCATCGGAATATATAAAAAATGGAGATATTAGTACTTTTTCTTTTTCGTTAGCATCATCAGCCCTTACTCCTCTAATTGAAGAATACATGTTCAGAATTAGAGGCCCATCGTTAAGAAAATTTCAATACATAGAAGATGTTTTTGAAGAAGCAACATTCAGGCTGAAATCGAAATTTCAATCATCAACCGTTGAGAACTTTGATGCAAGCTTAACATTAATTTTACAAGATATAGCAACATCACAACTTCAATCAGAAATCATCGATGTTGATATTGAATCAACGGAATATATATCTGAAACTGATATAAAGAAACAATATTTCGAATCGCAGAAAACGTCCAAGTTAGACACAAGTGTTCAAGCTGAAAAACAAAGCTTACACACAGGTTTAGCTATAGCGAGTGCAGCGACGAAGCAAACAATTGAAACCGGTATCGACGTTACCGTATTAGCGATTGATGAAGAACCTTTAATTGAAGCGACCAGATCGAAAGCAGTTCGAAAGACGAAATCAAGTAAAAAATCAGCTAGAGCAGAAACTTCACAAGCTGAATTGAAAGCTAGTAAACTTGAAGTTTCAGATGCAAGACACATCGAAGCCATGGAAAGCGAAGCGTCTTTACAATCTCAATCGCTAGAAGCGAGTATGGAAGTCAGTATGGGTAGCCTTAGTATGGAAACGAATCAAGAACATGAATCACAAGTACAAGTGTCTAGAAGAAAACATATTGAAGCGAGTATAGTATCTGCGTCTGTAGACGAAATCGATCATGAATCAATTATATCAAACGAATCTGTATCTAAATCAAAATCATTGGAATCTGACAAGAAACTCTCAATCAAAACTGACTTTAGAACAAATGAAGCGTATGACGTCACAAATGGCATATCACCGTCACCACCATTGTCACCACCAACGCCATTAACCGATGAATATATATTCAGACTCGAAATTCCACTACCAGAGGAATGTGAATACGTACCCAGGGATTGTTCTTATAGCCCTGAGAGCATAGAAGATGAAATTATATTGAGGAATGGTTTAATACCACATATAATAACTAGAATCGAACGTATAATTTACAGCCCCCCTCTACCAACCCCTCCCGTTTCACCGGAAAGACAAATTATACCGATTTACAGGAAACCGACGCTCAAAGGGGGTTCGGGTGATGATAAAAAAATTAACGCGAGCTTTTTTAAATTTCTAAGTTGATACAAAATTGAAATTAATCCTAGGTATAGTATACGGTTTATAATTAATTATACTTTAGATAGAATAAAAATCAGGATTAGTATCGATAATAAGATAATCACGAGAAACGTCACGAGTACCGCAAATGTGATATATCCAACTTGCTCGTTGAATTAATTTATAAAAGCAAACAAATAAATAAATATAGAGCAAAATAAATAAACACAGAAAGACAACGAATTATATAATCTGTAGGAACCACGCACACTAAAAGAACCAAGTAAGGAGTGAGAACACTATAAATTTAGAATGAGATGCTAAATACATCACCAAGGCTATATATATGAACTTATATTATATATAAATTGGTAAAAAGCAATGTAATCTACTTTACTAAACAAATACATACATAAAGAATGGTTTTGGTTACATCATAAGTCATTCCTAAGTCGAAATGAGCAGAAAAAAATGTTATACGACCGAACGAAAGATGAAAAAGTATATTAAAGAATGACAGATTAAAAATATAACAAATAACAACAAGCGAGGATAACGTTTTTAATGCTTGCAACACTTTGAAAAGTAACCATAGGTAAGTGAAATAAATTCAAACTATAATTTTAATTAATTCTTACACCCAATAACTTTTTTCTAACCCGACCGGGATTTAAAAAAATTATAAGCTTAGATATTTGTTGCTGTCACAGACTAGACGTTTTTATTTGCACCTAATCAAAAGCGCATGTCGTGTCTTGATGACATGAAGAGAAATGTAATAATTTCAATTTTTTTATTGTCATTTTGTTTTGTAGACCTATGAACATAAAATAAAAAAATAAAATTAAAAAAACTGCGGCTTCGCACGTGTGTTTGAAGGAAACCCGTCCGTTTCGTCACGTTCGGTAAAAAAAAGTAGCCTATATTCGTCCTTGAGATTTAAGCTTGCGTCATACGAAATTCTATCAAAATCGGTACACTGGTTTAGGCTTGTAAGCCTAACAAAAAGCAGAGTTGCTTTTGTATTTATAAAACTAGTATTATATATTTCTATATCAATATTATTATATGTAATGTATGTACTTATTTTCAGATACGAGACTCGAAGTTATCAAGAATATATTTAAGAACGCTCCGATGTTATTCATAATTATTGATTTTTTTTATAAGTAATTAAAAAATAATAATAATTAAAAACAAAGTTTTATTTTATCCATGTTTATAAATGAAAATCATTATATAGCATCCAGAAGTGAATATGATTTTAAACAAAACATCGAATTGATATTTTCAAAAATAGAACACCAAATCATACATATTAAAGTAAATAACTCACTCAATTGCTCTTAAAAATCCAAATAACACAATTGAACACATTCAACAAATCACAAGTCGCGCCAATAATGAATTAATGACTTTACTTTTTCTGTACCAACAAAATGGCGGGTTTATACTAGCGCGCGTCTTTTTTTTTTTTAATAAATCTGTTGTATGGATCAAGGAGTCTCCTAACTGTATTGTTCAAAAATATAAAAGAAATAAAAAAATAACCAATTCGGTTAAATAAATATATCATTTCTCTCTTTCTGTTAATATTGATTTGACATTCGAAAGAAAAAGACTTGCTTAACTAATTACTCGTTGATCAAAATTAAAATGAATAAATTAAATTATAAAGCTAATTTGAAATAATGTATCCGTCACGGGAATATACGTACATACTACATAACCAATAAATATATATAGGAGTATATAAATATATAGGAGTAATACATTTATAATATAATCTTATAAAAATTCCTAATGGTATCAATTAACACACAAATTATTTACAAATTAAAATTAGCTACACTACATCTGTATATCGGGACGCCGGGAAGCCGGGCTATTGCATCTAATTCATGGTGGGCGTTATGCTCAGGAAACGTTAAAATAAATGGACTGCAACGTTGACTTATGTTACTATTTTAATTAGAAACACTTTAATTTCTTATACAATGAGAGATTACGCTAATAATTAGCGATTTAGAACCAATGGATTGGCTGATCACCGCGTACAACCGCTGTCAACCAGTCCATGATTGACATGACGTTCGCCCGTCGTGACAAACGCGCCATTCTGTGATATCCGCTCTAATAATACTATAAAGAATAATTTACTAACGATAATAAAAAACAAATTAAATTATTGCTCTCAAAATTAACTGATTTTCATTATTTAATAATGTCACGCGCCGACATATACATAAGCGAAACATCACGAGATCTTAACTATCCGATTGATTTGAAATTTGTCACAGTTACTCCTTCGCCGACGTAGACGCTCACTGAGAACGGATTTTACGTAAATACTAAACAAAATACATTTTTCTTCTTATTTACCCGTGGAAAGAAGCTAATCGTAGCTAGTTTTATAATAAAACCGAACACTGTGGGGTAAGATGATATGATGATGAAAGGATGTATTGAATGTATAATTAAATATTAATTGTAAATTATTTGTCGGCGAACTTATTTATATTATCTTTACAATCTACATTCCGAAATGTTAGTAGCTTTAAGTGTTAATAGCCTGTTAATGTCCCACTGCTGGGCTAAGGCCTCCTCTCCCTTTTGAGGAGAAGGTTTGGAGCTTATTCTACCACGTCGCTCCAATGCGGGTTGGTAGAATACACATCTGGCAGAATTTCAAAGAAATTAGACACATGCAGGTTTCCTCACGATGTTTTCCTTCACCGTCAAGCACGAGATGAATTATAAACACAAATTAAGCACATGAAAAATCAATGATGCTTGCCCGGGTTTGGACCCACGATCATCGGGTATGATTCACGCGTTCTAACCACTAGGCCATCTCATCACTTTACGTGTACGCTAAATTAATCTTGTAAAACGACCATCGAAAAGTGCTCGTAAGGTCCTAGTCATTATTTTGTCCACTTAATGGTAAACCGTCACCAATATAAATTGTCGCTGTAAGATTAATAACCGTTCCTTACATCATCAATACGCCATCAACCTTGGGAACTAAGATGTTATGTCCCTGAAGTTACACTGGCTCAATCACCCTTCAAAAGGGAACACAATAATACTGGGTATTGTTGTTTTGAGGTACCCAGATGAGCTTACTCAGTCTTACCACCAAGTAAAACTTTCTAAATTGTACATTCCATCTGGTGAAGGGATTTAAATCCGAAATTGGTTAATATCTTGTTATAACCCTTAGTGGTTTAGACTCGCCTTGGTTTGGACTCGCCTAAAGACGACGCTTTCGATCGGGCAAAGTGGAGGCAAAGATGTAGGAAAGCGGACCCTGGCATTTCTAGGCCGGGAAAACGCTAGGAAGAAGAAGAAAAAGAAGACTCGCCTTAAAATTAAACTCAAATAGATAATAAATCGCTTGGTTAATTAATTTTATATAAACGAGATATTCAACCCCGAATTCAATCAATTATCTATATTTAAACATATTTAACAAGAGATCGTTTGGCTTGTATTCAATACAAAAAAAAAATTGGCAACGCTTAGTAAATTATTTAGTACATAATCAGAGCTTGGTATAATCAGTCGCATCTTATGTAAGTCTTTATGTATTCAACCCTTGCCCGTGTTGTGTGTGTGTGTTTCGAATAGAGGATAGTTTAGGGCGTAATGTGTGCTTTTGTGACGTCCTTGACTAAACCTAAGGGACATAACATCTTAGATGCTATAACTATATATTATATACTTATGGAGATATGTAATTACACACTTGGAGATAATTTGCATACCTGTGCGAATGCGACGATGATATATTCATACGCGAGTGACAGGGACAGGTTATGATAGTTCAACGTGCAATTTTTGCTCTGCGAAAAATGTATTGTGGCTCTATTGTATAGTTCAAAGGCAAAAATAAACTTTAAAAAAATCATGATAACATAATACCAATTTTGATGGTGTTCTAGACAATAATAGATATAGTTAGCTGTAAGTGAATAATGTAATTATCGATCCTGATCTTTAACGTGAAAACGTCGCCTGACGTTAGGGGGAGGGGGGCAGAGATTAGCTAAAAACCAATGGCCTCCCTTGGGGTTCAAGCTTTCTTCGAAACTTTCATCAAAATTCGGTTCAGTTATATATAGACAGACAGACTACTAGAATATTTTGAATAAAGACATTTTTTTTTCTAGGATACTCTTTACTTGAAACGGAGTTTATAGAAGATACAAAGAAGGTTCTACGAAATGGATCAGACGTGCTTAGCTAATCAGATCATGAAAGCAGTGGACAGCATGATTGGTATGTTATAAAATACATCACCACTTAACCTGTTGTTATAGATGGATTAGAAGGTTAAAACCGAAAGTCCTGGACTCAAACCTCGGGTCGGACGATAAAATATTTGGTTATTCTGTCGAGATATTATCTGTTGCAACCCGGAGTCTGGAAGTTGACAGTGTGTTCCGTACCTCGGTAAGCAGAAATTGGTCCTGCGCTGGAAGTTTAGTCTTTTTTTTTATAGAATAGGAAGGCGGACGTGCATATGGGCCACCTGATGTTAAGTGGTCACCAACGCCCTTAGACATTGGCACTGTAAGAAATGTTAACCATCGCTTACATCGCCAATGCGCCACAAACCTAAGATTTTACGTCCCTTGTGCCTGTAATTACACTGGCTCACTTACCCTTCAAACCGGAACACAACAATACCAAGTACTGCTGTTTTACGGTAAAATATCTGATGAGTGGGTGGTACCTACCAAGACGAGCTTGCACAAAGCCCTACCACCAGTAAATCATCATCCACCCATGAGATCACGAGAGTGAGGGAATAGAGTGCACTTGTGTGCAAGATTCGTGTACTAACATCCTTCCTGCATTAAGAAAAGCCGCCGTGACCAAAATCTTTGAAAATATCGTCGATTATTTATTTGTAAGAGTTTTTGCAGATCGTTTAGCAGCTCTTAAAAAAGGTAACAACAATTGATATCAATATCAAAGAATACTAGAATTGCCTTTTTTAAGGATAGGCTGTGCAAGCCATTCTGAGTAGGTATCGTCCACTCATCATTCTACCGTTATATAGAAAAACTTTGTATTGTTGTTATTGGGTTTGAAGAGTGAGTGAGCCAGTGTAACTAGGCACGTGAGATATAACATCTTAGTTCTCTATGTATACCCTAATACAATAGTGTCAAATAAAAAATAAATAACGTTGGCATAAATTAAATAAATATATAATAACTGCCGATAGAAGTGAATACTTGAAACTGTTAAATATATTTCTCCAATTTCCGCATCTATTGGCACCCCAAGTAATAATTCTAACCTTTTATATAATATAGCTTATTATTCACCTCAATTTAAAAAATAATAATTGTAAAAATACACTTATATTATTTGTATATAATGTTAGTATTTACATAAATTTCAATCATCATTATTATCCTCATTAATTTTCACAATATTTAAATTATTTGTACTTTCAACGATTTCGTTATATTAACATTAGCATGTCCCCTACGATAAGCCAGCGCTTAGCGACTAAATAAGTTTCCACTTCAAAAACCACACATCTATAGTTCTATACTTATTTTATTATACATATTATATATTTTCAGATCCAAATGCCAGTCTGGAACAGCAAGTAGCACAGATGAAAGCACAACTAGCAGCTCTGTCGCAGCTTCCCAATCTGATTCAGCAGAAAGTGGATGCTGTGAGCCGGCAGATCAATCAAATTAGCCAAATGGTGATTATTTATTATTTCTTCCTAAAAGTAAAGACAAGTTTACCTTATTATATTATTATAGCTACTGTTTGCCCAGTCAAAATGCCATAATTTTGTTACAAATTTTTTTTATACTCTTACGTCCAAAGCTCTCAACGCTGCTGAAATGTTGACAACCGACTTATGGTGATATGCTATTTTGATGCGTGTGTCCTTGAAATTTTATGATTATAACGGTCAATGTCGTATATCACTTGCTGATATATCACGACAATTTTCTGTTATGAGTTTCGAATTTGCTCTTACAGAACAACTGTACGTTTACTTGAATGATTTCATTAGGTTGTTTTTAATTGATTTAAAACCAATTGTATAGTGACGTATGGTTTGCAGGAATACAAAGAAGTTCGTCAAGAGAAATACCTGGAAATTAATAAACCAAGTGAAGGTGAGTGTTAAACTGGTAAACAATTTGACGATAGGTCTTTGTGCATGTCCAAGGTATGTACCACCCACTCATCAGATATTCTATCGTGGCAGCTACGATATGCTACCAGACCTAGTGTCCACAGTCCATCATTAACAATAGCGTATAGTCATCATCATCATCATTTTGTCGTACACTGCTGGACATAGGCTCCAATGAGCTCGATCATCAGCTCTCAATTTCCATCCGCTGCCAGCCACCTTGCGTATATCGTAACTCCACCTAGCTGGAGGGCGTCCTACGCTACGTAGTGTATAGTGAGTGTATAGTATTTTTCCGTTTTTTTCCGTAACAGTACACATGTGGCAGAATTTCAGTAAAATTAGACACAAGCAGGTTTCCTCACGATGTTTTCCTTCGCCGTAAAGCACGAGATGAATTATAACCACAAATTAAGCACATGAAAATTCAGTAGTGCTTGCCCAGGCTTGAACCCACGATCATCGGTTAAGATTCACGCGTTCTAACCACTGGACCATCTCGGCTACGAGTGTATAGTATATTATTGTTATTATTAGCCTTTAGTCTTTGTATATACACCAATACACTATTCATGTATTAATTTTCAATGAGTTAACTGACACACCTTGCTAACGCGCAGCCTTAAGGCGAACTTTCAATACTATCCTATGAGAGATATCAACATGAATACATAGACAATTTATATTACTTTTTATAGTGACATAGTCCTCACATATAGTATATGATCGATGAAGTATTTTATATTAATATTATAATATATAAGAATAACTGACTGACTGATATATCAACACCAGCGCCATGAAAATGTGCATATGGGTTTCTTTTACACAGTAAGTTAGCACTAAGGATTCCTACAAATGTTACTCCTAAGCTAGTGGGATAAGGAGGACGAAAGGTATTTAAAAGAGGCATTGATAGTTGTTCAAAAGTAATGTTTAAAGAGTCTGTATTTTTGTTTGATCGAATCTCTGAAACTAGCAGGGTGATTTGAACAAATCTTTTCGCATTCTATAGCCTACTTCTCAGAAGGTTATAGACTATTCAACCTCACGCTATAACCCACGGGAGTGGAGCGGGAAAAGTTAGTTTATTTATATTATATGATAAAAAAAAACAAAATTTTCTTTTTTCTAGAAAAAATTGTTCAATTCGAGAAACATCCAGAAAGTCACAGACAATCAGTTGAAATAACAGAGATTGATCTACCAGAGAATGAGTCGATAGGACAGAGAGGTACAAAGATGCAAATAAGAGTCACCAAACCGAGTTTAACAGAAGATGAGGTAGCGCTCATGAAGAGAGAAGAAGTCAAGAGAATGCTGGAGAGTAAGATGAAGAAAGAGCACAATAAGGTATGTTTGTTTTTTTATGTACCACCAAACTTGGTAACTAAAATGTCCCTTGTGTATGTAGTTACACTGGCTCACTCTTCGAAAATGCTGTTTGGCGGTAAAATTATTTATTAAATACTTTATTGTTAGAGTTTAGGCGCAGGACCAACGGCTTTACGTCCTTTCTGGGTCATGGGAGTGTACTCCCAAACGGACTATCGGTAGAACAACCCAACATCTTTGTAATGGCTCAATCCGAGGTTTAAGCACACGTCGAGACCTCGGCATCTGTTCATAGCCACTAGACCAACAAGGCTGTTTGCTTACATAGATAAATATGTATAACTAATAATAGGTCATCAATTTTACATAAATTAAATTACATTTAAGAGCTAAATAAGTATGTATTTATAGGAATTTATCCATCAAATAAATGAACAACAACCACGGAGCCAAAACAAACCACCACCTATGTTCGGACCTGCCCCTCCAGAAAGACCGCTCATCCTGCCTGGTGGAAGGAAATGGAAGAAATCAAGGGAATACGATGAGGAATTGATCCAGGAAACATTGACCGCACAAGCGGAAGTCATAAAAGGAAATGCGATTGGGTATTTATTGTATTATCTACTCATTTATAATTTTTTTATATGTATAAATTAAAAAAAATATAATGATGATGACGTACGTATATCTCCCGAATACGTGTGACATCTTAATGTTAAAACCGCCATGACTGATGGGTATCTTGTTTGTGTGATTTCGTTTATAAAAATATCATTTATTTATTGTTTTCCAACATTGTTACGTCAGAAACATGGCGGCAAGTCGTTTGACGACACGAAAGAACACTTTTTTTTATAGAATAGGAAGGCAGACGGGCATATAGGCCACCTGATGGTAAGTGGTCACCAAACGCCCTTAGACATTGGCACTGTAAGAAATGTTAACCATCGCTTACATCGCCAATGCGCTACCAACCTTGGGACCTAAGATTTTATGTCCCTTGTGCCTGTACACTGGCTCACTCATCCTTCAAACCGGAACACAACAACACCAAGTACTGCTGTTTTGCGGTAGAATATCTGAAGGGTGGGTGGTACCTACCCAGACGAGCTTGCACAAAGCCCTACCAACAGTAAACGTTTCACAACCCAAAATTTTCTTTTCTTTTCTTTTCTTTCGTAGAGTGAATTTCATGAAATACCAGAAACCGCCCAAAGGCCTCGACCACTTGCAACATTCTGAAGTCTATAAAGCGATACACAATATGGACGAAGCGCGTCCGAAGAGAGTTGCAATGTTGATGCCTTCCATCGCTGAAGCTGATTATAGAGAGGTAAGAAAAAACAAGATGGCGAACGGGATATAACACGCGAATTTAAATTTTAATATCGTGTATTAAAATCTTGACAATCAGCAACGGATTTATGCCTATGGCTACAAGACGCTGGCCAAAAATAATATATTGTTGCTCTAACTAATATTATGCTCCTGATTGGGGTTCTTTATTATCAAACCAAAATGCCTAGGGGCCTTGGATTTCTAAGTCCGTGCCTGACAAGCATTATTAATTGTTAACGTGCTCAGTATTTATAATTCATCTCATACTTTCCGAAGTACAGTGAAGAGGAAAATCGTGATGAAGTTTTGCATATAAATTATCTACTGACCCGTTTTGGCAACCCGTAATAAAATCCAAAGTATTCACCTTAACGGAAGACTTACGAGAAGAGACCTTTGCCCGCCAATTTTTTTTTATTCGTGTACATCTTCGATCAACAGTACTACTAGATAAGGCTTCACGAATAAAAACAAAACACAAAAGTGGCACCGACTACGGACTGTGCAGTAGTAGTATTAGTAGTAGTAGTAAATAGTATTGTTGACCGAAGTTGTACACAAACTGTTATTTATGTTAATAAATAATAGGTCGTCAAAACACAATTTGGTCTACCTATTCCATTTTCTTATTATTTATACTCTATAAACCCATAATTCCCATTAACCATAAAAAGTAATTAATAAATCAGTTTTATATTTGAATATTATGAAACAAGTATTTACCAAATATCTTACAATATAATGGCATTTATTTGAAAATTACTATAAATATTTCATAATCTATATATTTTCTCTTTATTCCAGAGAGCTCGTTCGATGTCACCATGCCCAAATGGACGGTAATGATATTTTAAGCTTCAGAACCAAATCTATAATAGATAAAAAATACGATTTACAAAAAGACCAATAACTAATAACTCTAAATTTACTTAATGTATTCAATAATAAATAAATAGTTCTATTTTACTAATTATATTATAATGTATAAAAATAATTATATTAACAATACTTAGCTAATTATTACGATATTGTTATTAATATTATTATTATAAATAAATAAAACTATGAATGAAAAAAACTTTGTTTTTTTAATTTATTTGGTAGCGTATACTCAAAAATATATTTTAATTAATTAAGTAATTATCCTGTGAAATATGGACATCCTTTTTTATATTTCAGGCTTGTATCTTTGCCATAAAACTTAAAATCATAAAAAAATAAAACATATTAGGCAATATTCAGTATTATGTAGATGGTAATAAAATAAAAAAGTTAGTATTTATTGAATATCATGCAAGATATATTCAATTGTTTATCATTCGTAAAGCTATTTAATTCTTCCCTCCGAATGCTTTCCTTCTTGCTCGCATAATACAAAGCAGTGGTGGTGTTTCATATAATAACGATTCAAAACCGCTTGTAATAAGCCTACTAACATAAAGCATTAGATCATTTTTAACGTATTAAATATTGTTACTATAAATAAAAAGTGTTGAAACTGCTCAGAAATTAAACTCCCTATTTTTTTGCAAGCAACCATTAATTAATTTTATGAACCCAGTCTTACCTAAATGTATGTAATACGATAATTATATTACATACATTTTATTATATTATATATTATCCATTTAGAAGTAATTTTTCTTGGTCTATAATTTATAGTCAATTATGGATTATTATAAAAATGTTAAGGAGACAAATACACTAGCAAGAAGCAACACTCGTATTCGCTGTCGCCCGTCACACGATCAGCTGTCACTGTCAGTCACATTGATAGGATTGCGGAAGCCGGTTGTATGTACATTTTTTGTAAACAGTTTACATTTTCATTCTAGAAATTACGCGATAAGTCGCATTCAAGTGTTTATATATATATAACAAGCATGTTAACATCTAAGGTGAGTGAATAAATCTAAAATTATATTTGTTTTTTAATAAGCAGCGGTCGTTTAAACTTATAATGCCCTTTGCCTTGGCCTTAGTATAATTAAAAAAAAAACAAATACAAGACAATTTCATTAGGTCACTGTAGGTAACCTTGAAATATTTTAAAAGAAAAACTTTAATAACATACAGATTATCGTGTTGTTATTATTATTATTACCTTCTCTCTCTAAATTTAATATTTTATTTAAAATGCTTAAAATATTTACAAAAGTTTAAAAAAATAATAAAACTTAAATATTGGCGATTTGTTTATTAATGAATAAAATATGATAATAACTATTTTATTGCAATTTTTTTATCTTTCATTGGTTTTTTAAATACAACTTCTAATTTATTCTTAATTCTTTGTTATAAAGCTTGTAAAACAAAATATTTTATTTTTTGTTGTTATAAGTTTGTGTAGAAATATCTGTTTGTCCATAAAATATTGTGAATTACTATATGACAATTAATATGCCACAAAGCATCCGACTTAATGTTAATAAATTGGTCTTGTAACAAGATGTTTTCTTCTTTAATAAAATCCATTAATCCAAAAACCATTTAAATAATAGCTAATGATTTGCGGGTTATTTTTGGTTGGAATTTTCTTAACAACAAAAAATATATTTTTGGAAATAGAATTTTGATAATCTAATTAAAAGAAAATAAATCTTTTATCGCCACATGTTAAATACTATGAAATTAAACAAACAATGTTGGCATTATATCTTTTAAGTGGATTTATATTGTTAATAACAAGTAATTTTATGCTTGTCATTGTGATATCATAGGCATAAGAAATGATAAAATATATCTAAAAAGTCATTATGTTTTTAATTATATATATAAAGATAACAAACAAAGTATTTGGATATTTATGTTAAAAAATCGGCAGTTGATGGTTATTGATGAATAAAAATAAAATTAAAAATTAAAATTAAATAATATATTTAGGATATATCGAAAATGGCTCTAACATTTTGACTAAACTGGCACCAAGACTGTTCAAAGCCGGTAGGGCTTACGTACATATTTACCTAGAAATTACGTGTACGAAATTCTGTCAGGAGAAAATAACTCACTCGTTCACTCATTCATTTCCACATTAGAAATATATGCCGGTTTTAAGCAAGGAACTGTTAATGTTGCTTACGGTGCCAATGCCTATGCGCCTGGTCGCTTACCATAAATGGTTATTATTGAATTTTTATATTTTTATGTAAGTTTTGTTATTAAGTTACTTATCGCCATGTCGAATGAGAGCTGGACCGACATAAGACTTCGCTCATCTCTACGAGACATTTTTTCCTATGGCATGTATTATTTAATAAATTGTCAGGTAAAATCAATTTAAATATTGATTACACTTTCTAATACTTTACCCTTTATAATTTTTAGTAGGATATTCAGCCACATGTGTATTCCACCAACCCGCATTGGAGCAGTGTGGTGGAATAAGCTCCAAACCTTTTTTTCAAAAAGAGAGAGAAGGCCTTTAGCCCAGCAGTAGGATATTAACAGGCTGTTACGGAATGAGAATTGAGGGTTGAATTTAAGAACATGTCATGTTTAGGCACATTTCGTTATGTGAGACATATTATAAACTGTAATAATGTAATTATGAATTTTTGTTTCATTTGCTCTCATTGTCATGAGTTATTTACTTGTATTCACTTCATTGTTCAATGGTTTAATTTTATGTTTTTTTTCTTATATATTATTTTAACTTTTTGTTACCTAAATAAAATATGTGTTACATGTATTGTTGAAGTTGGAAGTGTTGGTGGATTTTGGCGGGAATCCAGACGAGAAAGTCGTCAATAAAACTCTTAAATATTTAAACGAACAAGATGGCGTGAAACAGGTAACGTACATTTTTTTTTTAAATATTGCAATGATTAATAAAATTTCTTAATTTATATTTTTGGAGGTTCTAGTTCTAGTATGTTCTAGAACATTAAATAGTCTTTTGATTATGAGAATGGTTTTCAAGTACTAATATTATAAAGCTGAATAGTTTGTGTGAACGCGTTTATATTTGAAACTACGATACCGATTTAAAAAAAAGCCATTTTTTTTAAGAAAGTGGTTTAACCGTGAGAGCTTAACGGACAGACAAAGTTACTTTCGAATTTTAAATATTAGTGTAGAAGTATTTCGACCAATTGGCGTGCGCAAAGGCCAATCGTATATTTAAATATTGTAAATATATTCAGGCGGTGTTCAAAGATGGCGCTGTTATGGTAGAAACTACGCTGCCGAGCTCCGTTATCCTGGACATGGTGACGAGGACATCCGGCAGAAGATCAGTTCTGCAGGGATTTGGAGGTGAGATGAAACAAAGACCGACAGTTACTTATTTATAATATTAGTATATTTTAACACCATTAATTAATACTTTAAAAAAAATTCACTAAAAAAATTTTTTACAAAATAACTAATATTCTAGGTAGGTACTAAAAATTAACTTAATCTTTAATTAAAAAGTCCTCCAGACCGATTTCGGCCACGGCGGCCAATCTCAAGAGAGATTAGCCATCTGCGCAGGACATATTATAGTGCACGAGTGTGTGCTGCAAACACAGTTGCACTCTCTATTCCCTAACTCTCAAAATCCGATGGGACGGCAATCCGACACGACCGGAAAGAGTTCAGGCGCAGGACCAACAGCTTTACGTGCTTTCCGAGGCGCGGGAGTGTACACACTTCCAACTTCCAGACTCCGGGCTGCTACTAAGAATTTTCTGACAGAAAAAACCAATAACTTTTTATCGGCCCGACCTGTGTTCACCAGGATCTCCAGGTCTGCGGCCTTATATCAAGCCACTAGACCAACGAGGCAGTCAATCTTTAATTAAACAATATTAGTAAACGTCTGTCGGATCCGATCGTCGCAAGCCGAGCGTTAAAACTAGCGCCTGCCGGTGTCTTCGCTCGCGATCTCTTCACCTCGAACGGAAATCACGCCACTCTGACGTCACAATTAAAGACACGCCCCCTGGGGCCTATCCTTCAGCTAACTGTATATGTTATAATCAATGTTATTTATTCATGAAGTATTGTATGAAATATAAATTCGGACTTTCCCACTTTGTTGGCCTTAAATTCGATACTAAAGTTGCTACATTCATTACATTAATTCTAAGATTACTATAACGCGCATATCCCTCCTGCCCCAATTTGTGTGTGCGTACACCATTTTGCACGATAATATGCCTTATTGTCATTCATCTTGCCTGTACTAGGAAGTGCTCCTGCGTATGCGCACACACTTGTGCCCTATAATATATCGGCCGCCGTGGTTGAAATCTGTCTGGAATACTGTTATTATTATTATCTCATTAAAAATTTATGTAACTACCGCGTAGAGACTCAGTCGGCGGTCGCGATGATATCCAGCCAGGGATGCTGCAAAAAGCAGGTGTTAGGCGTGATAAGGTTCCAGCAGAACGATGGCGGGCCCCTCGTGGCCGACGGCAGCGTGGACGGCCTCGCGCCCGGCCCGCACGGTCTCCACGTGCACGACGCTGGTGATCTCAGCTCGGTAAGTTCTTATCTAAACTATTTATTTATTTATTTAAGACAAATTCCACAACATAGAAATAAGATAAGAGATATGGGAAACAATTAAAGAAAAAATGGTGCGCAAAGGCGGTCTCATCGCTTATAGCGATCTCACAGGCAACCTTTGGTGAAAGAATTTATTTAAGAAAGAATTAGTATTGGTTTTTTTTTTAACACACAGATTGCAAATTGGCAACCGATGGTAATTGGTCATCTATTCTTCTTAGTCGATACGCTCTTGGCAGAGTGGTCGTGGTCGTCATGGAGTAATGGCCGTCTCTTCAGGATGTTACGCCATATCCCTGTCAGCTGTCATCCTAGTACACCTATCCAACGGTTCGCCCGCCTCAGATCTGTTTTGGTCAGTCCATCGCACCGTACCCGACCACAGCTTATAGACATTGTTAAAAAATATTTAGTATTCGCTAAAACATGGGAACTAAGATGTTATGTCCCTTGTGCCTGTTGGAACTCGAACCCTATTGGTTTACGCGGCGCGCACTAGTGAAGCTCCAAGTCGGTATATTTCCGCCATTTTCAACAATCATCGTCATACTTCAGCCTATTTACACAAAATCTTGAGGAACAATCCACCCAAACATTCCAAATGAATAAACCCGTTCGGTAGTTGTGAGCTCTGGATATGCCTACAAGAAATAAGGGCCCCGTCAGCCGAGGGACCCCACCCTGCCAAACATATAATACAGTAACAGCCTGTGAATGTCCTACTGCTGGACTAAGGCCTCCTCTCCCTTTTTGAGGAGAAGGATTGGAGCTTATTTCACCATGCTGCTCCAATGCGAGTTGGTGGAATACATTTGTGGCAGAATTTCATGAAATTAGACACATGCAGGTTTCCTAACAAGATGAATTATAATCACAAATTAAGCACATGGTTTGAACCCACGATCATCGGTTAAGATCGCGTTCTTACCACTGGGGCCATCTCGGCTTTTTTTTTCATGACACATATAATAAGGGGCCTCTAATGTCAAAGTGCCTAGGGGCCTTGGATCTCCAAGTACGGGTCTTAGACAGACAGATGCTGTGGTGGGACTTTGTTTAATAATAATTATGAGATGATGTGTGTAGGTAAATCCAAATTGAACGTTTGGTTACTATACTCGAAAAACGATTAGTTTTTCTTATGTATTTATTATGTATGAGCAAGTGTCCCAATAAAAAACGTATGAGCAATCTCATGTAGTGACGTAAAAACTTATAGGAAACGATTTTAACGGCGCGTTACCCATAACTCACTATAAACTATTTTAATATGAATCATTCATTCCAGGGCTGCAATTCGATCGGCGACCACTACAACCCGCATCGCTCCCCGCACGGGGCCCCCTCCGACCCCCCGGACAAGAGACACGCAGGGGACCTGGGGAACATTGTCGCTGATGATAAAGGCAGAGCTACTTTCAGGATACTGGATAGCGTGCTTAATGTGAGTATGGAAATGTTTTATTTTAGAACGGTTTACAACTTGCTACCAATAGATGGCACTTATTGATTACATATTATTTCTAAATCGCGCTGGCAAGATTTTTTTTGTACTGGGTTTATACTGTTGTTGATAAAGAATTGTTAGCTATGGTGGGTCCACGGTTAAAACTCGTGAATTGTAATCGATGATCGCGGATTAAAACCAAGGCATACAGCACCGATATTAAATGTGCGTGGCTGGTGGTAGGGCCAGTAAAATGTAAACCAGTAAAATGTCAAGGAGACCCCGCAGATTTCTCATTCTCGTGTTCATATTCTACCATCGGGCAAACACATGTGCACTCCGCCACTCTCATAATCCGATACGACCTTACTTGCTCTCCGAGGCACGGGAATGTGTGGAGTTTTTTACGATGATAAATTTCATATTTTATTTTGATTATTATCATATATGTCGAATCTCAGAAGTGGTTATAATAAAAAATATGCGCAGAACCGCTGACACATTAGCAAATGTGTCTGCTTTAAATACTTGAAGCAAGGTTAAGTAAGCAGAGTTAAGATAAAAGGTAGTTAAATAATTACAGACTCAAGTTTATGTGCTTTATTTGGATAAAAGGAATTTAAACAAATAATTGTCATTAAAGACTAGAAATTAATCAAACGGGCATAGTTTCTACTCACGGTGTGTTCTCTTCGAAAGTCGGCGGCAGACTGAGCTCTGCGCTCAATTCACCGACTATAATGCTTTCGCTTGCCCCACCAAAAGCAAACGTCACATCACAAAAACACCAGTGTAAACAGATGTCTTCACCATCTCTTTGTTATTTTAATATAATTATGGATGTTATTATTTATTTAACATAATTCTAAAATTACATAATGTTTTATCTAAATTATTTTATAAATAATTAGAACTTTACGGTAACAGCCTGTAAATGTCCCACTGCTGGGCTAAGGCCTCTTCTCCCTTTTTGAGGAGAAGGCTTTGGAGCTTATTCCACCACGCTGCTCCAATGCGGATTGGTGGAATACACATGTGGCAGAATATCAGTGAAATTAGACACATGCAGGTTTCCTCACGATGTTTTCCTTCACCGTAAAGCACGAGATGAATTATAATCACAAATTAAGCACATGAAAATTCAGTGGTGCTTGCCCGGGTTTGAACCCACGATCATCGGTTAAGATTCACGCGTTCTTACCACTGGGCCATCTCGGCTTCTTTAACTTTACAATAATCAATTTCGCGCGTCATGAATTAGTCAAATTCATGAGTAATTAAATTTTAAGCTATTTATTAAACATGAAACATAACATAAAACATTAAATTAATGAACTTGTAAGGAAATGGCTAAATAAATGTCTGCGGCGACATATACGTGCTAAGCACATAAGGTAGTAGAGGGCGGCGGCGGAGCATGACGTCATATGAGAGCGTCATGTCATGTGACGTCACGGCTCACGAGTCTATGTTACCCACGAGGCGCATGATTGGTTTACATTGATGTGTATTTTTTTTAGATTTACGACATCGTCGGCAGATCGGTAGCGATCAAGGAGAACGCGGATGACTTCGGTCGGGGTTCGAGTCCCGCGTCAAAGACTGATGGAGATTCCGGAGCATCGTGAGCTTTTTTTTTATTATACTAATATTATAAAGAGGCTAAGGTTAATACATTCACTGTTCCATCGATAAACAACAATAGTTGTAACTGTAATCAGGTTTGAAGGGGGAATGAGAAAGTCTATCAACAGGCACAGGGGACATAATATGTTACTATAAATTCAATGGTACTCCCAATTTGGGGGATTAAGCTCCAACATTTCCCAAGCGAAGAGGCCAGGGGAGGAAGTTTTGACCAGCTATGCGCCAGCTATGGGACAATTTCATGCTTCTATTTTTGCAGTCGATACAGGAGACTTCATTTTATAATATTGTATGTATTTTCTATTACAATAACAGGTGGAGTAAAAATAAAAAAATTAGATTCACATATTCAGTGTTGTTACAAACAGTTCTCAATTAATATATCTTTATTTATAAAAGTACTACTTATATACACTTTAATTTCACTAACAAATTTCTGATAACAACTTCGCCGACATCAAAAACGTAAATTTTATAATAATACCACAGATTATTAAGATTTCGACCAATGATGTCAATACAAAGTCACAGTTGTTTATTTTTCTTTACTCCTGTCAGTGGATGAACTTGGATGAACTATAAATGTATATGTATATGTCACAGTAGAGTTGTAAGTAATTAAAATAGATAATATTTATGTCAACAGAGTAGCGTGTGGTATTATAGCAAGATCGGCGGGAATATTCCAGAATCCGAAACGGATATGCGCGTGCGACGGCGTCGTCGTGTGGGATGAAAAGGACAGGCCGTTGGCGGGAAAAGGACGAAGGGATAAATGTTGTCATAATGAAAAAGATCCGGATAAAGTCAAAGTTTGCTGTAAAGTGTAAAATATAAATTTGTTTATTTATTTACTGTCTTATATCTTTGCTATGTGATTCGGGTTATTGTAGAATGTTGCCAGGTTAGGTTTCGGTGTTGTCAGCTTTAAATTTGTTTTCGTTATAATTGTTTCCTTAATTTATTAAATTAAGATTATTATTATTATTAAATATTTGTTTAAAAAAAACAATCGATCAGGCATTTTTATTTCCCAAATTCATTATACAGTTGATAAAAAACGTCAAGTATGTATGCATTCATTTGAAACAGGATGATGAATAATAATTGATATTTTTCATCGAATCCAAACCCTTATATACGATATTACGATACGACATTGTCTCATTGTGTTTTATGCTAACTAAACTGATATAAGTACGTAAAATGAAAAGGGTAGCCGTGAAACAAATAAGGTTAAATCGAAAGAGTCTTTGTTGAATGATTTTCAATTTGCACGAATAAATTTCAGCGATCGTACAAAACCGCGGCATGTGGGACTTTATAAATACAGACATGTGTGTCTAGATGCTGCTCTATTTTATCGTAATATGATATATTGTAAGCGATTATCTGTGCACAATAGCACTGGCAACACACACATCGTCTGTTGTTGGCTGTCACGTTTTTGTTTTTGCTATTTTACGCGCGTTATTGTTATTTGTCATTGTGATATATCGACGTGATTTCTATCATATAATTAGCTAATTTGAACTGTTCAAATGCCGAGATGGCCTAGTGGTAAGAACGCGTGAATCTTAACCGATGATCGTGGTTTCAAACCCGGACAAGCACCACTGAATTTTCATGTGCTTAATTTGTGCGTAATTGATATTTCACTTCTATCATAAAAGTAGTAAAAAGTAGTAATGTACTACTTTACGTACTATATTCCGTTGACTGATTCTGTGCTACAAAAATATACAGAACGCAAAAATACTATATTATCGTTAATGAGAAAAAATAATTTCAATGGCAAATTTGATGAAAAATTAATTTGAACAAATTTGAACATGAATTCGAAATAGCAAGAAGATAAAAACAGAGCTTAGGCAGTACCAGTTGATACCACCCAATCATCAGAATATATTCTACCGCAAAACAGCAGTACTTAGTATTGTTGTGTTCCGGTTTGAAGGGTAAGAGCCAATGTAATTACAGGCACAAGGGACATAACATCTTAGTTCCCAAAGTTGGTGGCGTATTGGCGATTTAAGCGATGGTTAACATTTCTTACAGTGCCAATGTCTATGGGCGTTGGTGACTACTTATCATTAGGTGGCCTAGGAAGCAGAATATTAAAAAACTGTGTTATTATTATTATTTCAGTGTAAAAGTATGAAGACTTGTGAAGAAGTTTTTTTTTTGCAGGAAAATATTTTATAAATCGATGAAATAAAAGAAAAATACATAAACACATTTCTATTTCATTTATTTTACCACAAATTCGTGTTTAATATTATGATATAATTGCTTAACTAAATTTTTTTATCTATAATTAAATTAATTTATTAATTGATATAAAAATAATTTTATTACATCAATTAATAACACAAATGTTATAAAGGAACGTTAGCACGATTTTATTTTATAAAACATGTAACAAACATGCGTATTCAACAGACATGTGCATGTGACGAAAAAGCAATACACTTACATGTCGGTTTAACTTTATATCATAAACATTCGTACAAAAAAAATTACAGATAAAAGATAAAATTATTATCTGTTGTTCTTAATACGAATTGTAACACATGAATAACTTATGATGTACTACTATATTTCTAATATCTATGTGGCATACAGTTATATATTCTTTCAAACACAAAGTCGCTTATGCCCTTTTTCCCATTACCACAAATGTGACTTGGTATATGGAATAAATTTATGGATTAGATTTTTGTCGAACAATTGCTAAATTGATAGCGATTTGAACCGCCTAAATAGAATTTAAATCAAATCGAACGAATAAAAATTTGTTTTTTATTGAACTGTCATTATTTTTTTTTTAATAATCCATTTTTTATTTTATCGAAGACGTAATGTTAGACAGCTAAAATCGAATCGTGTGATTGGAATTAATCTGTATGTATTTTTTTTAACAAATAAATTTGTAATACAGCTTTATTTAAAAAAAATTATAGTAAAATTAAAAGTGGGTGACGGTGAAATTACATTTAGACTTACATATTATATTTTTAGAATACATTTTTTTTACCAACACTCATTTATTTACATATAATTTCATTCATTTAAAATCATTCAATTGGTGAGTATATACCTGTAGCCATGAACACACAATCTTTTTAACATTATTCGTGTAAAATTAGCTTTAAATGAAAAGACTACAATTATTATAAAATGTTTTTAGATATGGTAACATTTTGTTTGGCTTATAGACACAGTTTTTTTTTTATTTTAAAACCGAATGCAATTGTGGAGATGTGTTTTAAAGGCACTGACATCGTAATTGGTGTAGCATGGAAGCCAGGTGGGTCCAACCCACTTAATACAACAAAATATTAATACAATTAGAAATCTGTAATACATACACATACTTTTGAATTTAAAAACTACACACATTTTTCAATCAGACTAGAGCCAAATGTAATCAGTTAGTGAATTACAATTACATTGTAATCGTTAATCATGGTTACAGATTGATTTTGATTGATTCTGAAGTGGACGCGCGGAGATGCTCTGAGGAAGTGTCGCTAAACTAACATTTATGGTTACATTCGTTAATATTTAATTAATTATTTTATAATTAATATATAATTTTATAATTAATTATAATTAAGTATTTTGCCCTAGTCTGATTTTAACTTATTGAAAATAAGAATATTTTTGTTACCGATTATAATATTATATTTGTCAAAAATAACTTTTTGTAAACAAAATAATCTATAATATCTAAAGCTAATAAAGCTAAAAATAAAAATAATATCTAAAGCAATTATTGCTTTTTGTTGAATTTAAATCGTGTTTGGTCTTAGATCAATTTAAATAACACTCTTCAATGGCTCAAATATTGACTATTGTGTAAATGAAAACAGAAAAGCGATCGTGATATGTCATAGTGACATTGACAAATTTAATTACGTCTAATGATTAAGAAATACAAGCATCATTAAATGATTCCAAATTTGAAACCGAATAGTCTCATATCATATGTCATCTATTTTATACGTGACATTGACAGAATATTTTGCGCTCAAATGACGTAGATACACGCCAAAAAAGGGAAAAAAATCGAAATACAAGTACGGTGTTGCCAGGAGTCCAACTCCGATTTACATGACAAGCAGATTTTGATTTTTACGGATGCGTCGAATATTTATGTGACTCATATGATTGTTATTGTCAGGTTTTTGTTAAAGAATGCTGTAACGCACATCGCTTATAGAATGAATGAGGGATTCCGCAATTAGAAAATATAGAGATCTCTTATTTATATAATATATATGTATATAGCCTTAGTTACTCGCTGATAATGAAGCTTTCTATAATTGAATTTTTTTTTAATCAGCAGTTTTCTTGTTTTCTTGTGTTATTACAAACAAACACAAAAATCAAATCAGGCATATACAGGCTTTATAACATTAGTATTGGATAGCAGTTTACGTGTTCACGTGACCGAAGTTTTATTCGACGTCTCAATATTAAAGTTAAAAATGTAATGCTACTCTATTGCGACCGTAGAATTTACGCACTTCGCGTACAGGAAATTTTGCTGATAAACTATAGTACGTTTGAGTGAGTGAGCCAGTGTAACTACAGGCAAAGACATAACATCTTACAGTGCCAACGTTTATGGTGGTGACCACTTACCACCGTGGCCCATTTGCCAGTCAGCTTACCTATTTAAACTTAAAATAAAACATGACATATTCAATCATTTTTAAACTATCATTGATTTTTTGGTTGAATTCTTTAACCTAACTATATATTTATGAATCGGTTCAACCGTTAATCTTAATACTGACAATTAATATTTGTCAAAATGCAAAAATAATACTATATTACATAATATCTCACTAAATCTTGCTATGCAAAAGTAAATTAGAATTTACATACATATAAGCCCAATTTCAAATAAGTCCTTTAAACGTCAAAACTTTGATAACAATTTTTTTTTTAAATAGCATTGAAGCGTAGAAAGTTTTTATATTTCATTTGAGTTTTTTACATAATTCTTTTAAATTTTTTTTACTTAAATCCAGTACTAAAACGTTTGTCACAAATAAAATTATACTTCACACTAATCACATAGAGATATTTTATCTAAAATTATATAATTACCAAAATAAGCGAACTTAAAAATCTGTGGACAATTCTTAATATATATATAATTTATATTTTACATGAGAGCGATAGATAGAAAGACTTATAGAAGTATTAATTATATGTTGTTAAAAAGAAATACATATATGATTCATAACGCTCAAAATAATCGAAAATTTGTTAAATATTATATACTATAGACAATAGGCATGATGACTGATTTTGAAATAACCTTCTATAATGTAGGTACACGTCTACTATTACTGAAAATAATTTTATTTCAGTAATAAACTAAATGCTTACGCAAATAATTGCATTTTCATTTACCTATTTTGAATTTCGCTCGAAAACACCCGCAGGTGTCATGGCGCCTGAGTGCCGTCACGTCTTTGAAAACGACAGTACACGTTGTATTGTTTCTGTCCCCAACGAAAAAAGGCAGAAAGTATTAAGTATTTCCTAAGGTTAAAAATTAATTTCAAATTTTAACAACATGCAGTACGATGCAAAATTAATTTTAAAACGCGTAAACACAACAACTGTTTAAGAGAGATGGTTATAAATAAAATGGCGTGACGTCATTCGCTCTAATTAGCGTTTCAAATAAAATGGCCGATTGCAGAATTTTATACTTTTATTTTATTAAAAATGTTATTAATCCCAATGTGTATATTAAAATGGGATCATTTTTTAGAATCCTTTTAAAGTAGATTCTTCTCTAAAATCATTTATTTTTTAATTCTTTAATACTGTCATCATGCCTATTCACAAATGTCAAATAGTGACCACAACTAATAACGGATTTTTTGATACTTATAGACGTTACTCAGCGAGTGATCAGTTACACAATGCTGTATCTTCTTTATTTGAATGTCAATAATGATAGAGTGAAATCAATGTTTAACTAAACAGTTGCTAAGCAACCTTACTTACAAATGTTATTTGGTGGTTTTTTTTTTTAAATATAATATATACGGGTAAAATTTTAATGTAGATAATACAGTGCGATGTAGCTACTAAATTATCTGGATAAGGCGTTACGGACATTAATAATTTTGACACATGGCTGTCAAATTTAAAACACCGAGAATGTTGAAGTGTCAAAAAAAAACGTTTGACTTATATTTGTACTATTATTGTTCTACGATGTCTATGAGCACAGTTTTAAAATATTGTATAGTTTAACACAGATTTTTAATGGTGTTTTATTTAACTATGCTTTTATTTTTTTTGTTCTGAGTACGGATGTATTTTTTTTTTTAGTAGATACCGTATTGAAATACGGATCACAATTTATTAGGATTTGAAACACATGTTAGTTTTTATATTTAAAAAAAAACTAAAGTTCTTATTCGAATTTTTCACGATATAGATTTGATTTCTAATATAATCATGCAATGATAAAATTTAATAAACATGGAAATATATTTCCAAAAGCGATTTTAAAAATCGTTTAACTTTCTTGTTCGAAATTTCGCTCCAAAATATGGTGAAATTTACCGAATTTTTAATAATTATTTCTATTAAAACTTCCAATTCATATTATCGACAATTATTATAATAACAAGCAACGGTTATTTGCAATTAGTTTTCTTTTTGGCCACCAGAGGTCGTTCCTCTATAGAAATATCAATAGTTACCGTAGGGTTGTTTAGAATGATGCGCATGAACAAATATACACTTTTTTTGGCCTCTATCGATACTTATATCCACAATACAGATTAAAAAATTGAAAATTAAAAGAAGCAAAAATATTTATAACATCTATTTGCGTTTTTTTATGTATATAAATCTAACATTAATCTGAATAATAATATAAGGCGCTCTTTTAACGCTATCGAAGCGACTTTATATATATTTTTTAATTTGATTACCCAAAATGGCGCGTTTTTTACTAAATGACAGACATGTCAAAATCGTTTTTTTTTCTAATTTTTTGTTTTGCTCATTATTCATTTTTTATATATTCGAATGAAACCATATAGGTTTTATATATTATGTAGCACATATTAGTAATGATAAATATTCAATCAACAGATGATTCGGAGTCCTCGTTCTTGGTACTGAGATGGAATGCGATGACAGGAATCGATCCGAGGACCATACACGATCCCATTCCATAGAAGCACCAGGAGTAGCCGCCAGTGACGTCACGGAGTAAACCTAAAAAGTTTTTGTTTTATTGTATTGTGTTAATAGTCTGACCAATTTTTTTTTCATTAAAGTACAAGGTATTAATAAAAATATTAAAAATGTAGGTTTATATTTATTTTTTTTACTTTTGAATATAATACAATATTTTCTTTATTTAGATTTAATAAATTGCTTATCTTATTTACAACACCTAGCACTAAATGCCAACTTGATCTAGAGGTTAGCTTAAATGGAGGCATCTAAAGTCCTGGATTCCAGCTAAAAAATAATTAAGAGTTTTTCCGTCGAGAAATACTCAATGCTCCCCAGTCAGGAATTTTGAAGTAAGCACGGAAGTGTACCGTACTTCTGAAAGCACGTAAAGCTTTTGTGCATAAGCACAAGTGCACTCTCAATACTAACGGCTGCTACTGAGAATTTTTCGATAGACAATCCCAATGACTTTTTTCGGGCAGACCTGAAGTTTGAATTTAGAACCTCTTGATATGCAACCTTATATCTATCTAATAAAACACTCACCAGCTGTAGGAGGAACGGAAACAGCCGCCAAGCTCTGGAACATCCTTACGAGTCCGTATGAAGACGCTATGCGAGCAGTTCCGAATGCATCAGCTAGTAAAACTGGTACCAACAGGAACCAGCAGCCGAGGCAAAGTCCGTAAGCACCTGGAAAATATTTACATTATTTTATTACATAAAAAAAAATCATAAAAAACAAATCATTATCAATAAAAGTCAAAATAAGTGCCTTTATAAGGAAATTCGTTAGGAACGGAATTCCACGCTAGCGAAGCCGTGAGTGTTGCTAGTTGAAAATAAAAAAAACAATTATTTACCTGATGCTATTGCCAAACTCCACCACGAAGTCAAACTTGGCAATGATAAAACAGCGATTCCAGCAATAATAATACTGAAAATTAAAGAAATATACAATTAATAATGACTAATTATCTGTGGACAAGGGCATTCGTCAATTAAATTTGAGTTTTTAAATACCTTAAAATATAAGCCTTCCTTCTGCAGAACAGATGCAAGTCACACAGCCAACCCAGACCAAGGCGACCGCATAAATCCAATATCGCACTTATTGCTACCAAATGACCTGAAAATTAATAAAAGTATAGTCGTCACTACAGGCATTGTTAGAAGAAAAGACGCGCGTTAATTTTAAACCGCCATTTTGTTGGTAGACAGAAAGACGAAGTGAATTCATTTTTGGCGCCAATTGTGATTTGTTGTATGTGTTCAATTGTGTTATTTGGATTTTTAAAAATAATTGGGTTACCGGGTTGGGTTATTTACATAAATTTGTACGATTTGGTGTTCTATTTTTAAAAAGACCAATTCGAGGTTCTTGTAAAATCAGGTTCATTTTTGGATTCTAAATATATATATTTTTTAAAGCTGACATGGCTCAGTTGATTCAAAACGAGGTTATTTACCAAATCTTACATAATTTGGAAATACTAAGTAGTAGAGCTTTGTGCAAGACCGTCTGGGTAGGTACCACTCAACAAATATTCTACCGCCAATAAGCAACTTCAACACTTCTGGTCGGAACGATCAATGTACGAGTGTAACTATTGGCAAAAGGAACATAACATCTTAGTTACCAACGTTGGTGGCGCATTGGCGATGTATGGTATGTCTGATTTCTTGTAGCCCCAATTTCTATAGGCAGTGGTGACCACTTACCAGTTAGCTAAATAAAAAAAAATGGAATAAGCTCAAAATCTGTACAAAGAATTGTAAAATTTATAGAAGGCGAAGACACATTAATAAAATTTCATCTCACCAGCTGCCGCCTTGCTATGTCCAACAGCCACTGTGTAAGCTGGTAAGTAGTATAAGGCGTAAGGAGACCCACAAGACATGAGCGCGACGGATGCACAGAGTAAGCCAAAACGCCAAGACTTCAGTAGAGACACGTCGAGATATCTGAAAAAAACATGGTCTCGTTTAGTCCCAAACACACTCCTATTAAGGCACTCAAAATATTGGCAACACGCGTTAATACATTCTCGAAAATTGTAAAAATAAATTACCAAATATCCAGTGCTAAATGGCACCAAAAAATTGACTTATGATTAAAATCCTAACAACAATAACTTTTGCTAACGATTAAATGTTAAAAACATATTGTTTTAATAATTATTTTTTTTTGCCTCTTTTTAAGTTAATATGGCGAGTTATCAAATCCAAAACGATTTTGTTTAATATAGACTATCGCTGTTACATAATAATTTAAATATAGAATGGAATGGCATTCTGTAACGAAATTCAATGCCCGTAAGTAAAAATTAAAAGACAATCAATTTCCCGCCATAAAGATTATCTGTCAATGTCCTTGTTGACAGATTAAAAATGTAGATTATTATTGTTTAATATAAAAAGTGACAGATACACATCAGTATAGTTTAATAATAATTCCTATTACATTTAATATTGTGTATTACAATCTGATTGAGTCTTACACAATAAAATAATACCTGGATAATTTTTCGACACATCCCTTCTTTGCTTCTTTATCTTCAATGTTCACTTCTTTTAATTCTTCTTCATCCTTCTTCACATCGTTTACCGGTTCGGAGAGCTTGCTCTGAATGATTCTGCTCGGCAATGGAGGCTTAATGTATAAGGACCTGTGAAGATAAATTAATCACGTTAAAAAAACTATTTGTTCTGAACCGGAATAAAATTCTGATTAATTTCTTATCAGAATTTATACAACAAATTTAATTATTAATTTGTGTTTCAATTTATAAGACAACATAATCTTTAGAAACAAGATTTATCTAGTTTTTTATTAATTTTTTGGGAATGAGTTTGAGAACTTTCATTCATAATAGAGGAAAACGAATAAAAACGTTCCTATTGGTTAGGCGTGCGACTACAGCGCCACATACGTTGAACTAATCTCTTCTCATCGATATCCGAACTGACAAGTCGATATTTTACGCGCTCTCATAAAAAAACTGTAATCTGTATTCTCTATGATTTCTATCGTCATATGTATAAGTGTCGACGACACTCCCTGTTTCCTTCAGCAACTGTTAACCTATGGAAGACGTATAATAGGAGAACCGAAGACACGTACTGGGCCCAGTTTACGTAAGCTAGTTGATGCTGTTGAAGGTAGATGCTTAGGCCCATTTCCCTGTACTTTACGATGTTGTAGGGACGATTGGTAACAATTGATAAATTACAACAAAGTAGATAGTATATAATCGGTTGAACCTTGTTGGAGTCTGTTATTTTAAATAGAGATAAGATAACGTTTATGACCCCATCTTGAACCAGCTCTAGGCCATCCAGACCAGTATAGGAAACCAGAATAGCAATTTTTTATACGGTGTTCACCAATGAAGTGATTTATACGATTTATAAGTAAATTGGTGAAATATGACGATGATTGTTGAAGATATGTGGCATATAAACTTACAGTCATATTATGTGTTACGATATAAAAGTTTTATTTAGACCATGGTTAGACTCGTGCGCAGCCGGGTGCTATGAAATAAATTATTAGTAAGCTAACATTAAAAAAATATTTTATGTACTAAATATCGTATCTATAATGTTAAACGTTGAAGAGTTCTCTTCGGTAGAGCTTGTACTGGATCTTACATCAGGTAAGGCTGAGGTTGGGGTTCCAATTCAATTTGAGATATGACCTTGAGAAACTAAACAACCTTTAATTATAAGAGAAAACTAAAATAAAAACAAACGATACTGCATAATAGCGTATGTTACTATTCGGTAGCGATAGATGGCGTTGATTGAATCTGTCAAATTCCTGAATCGCGCTGTCTAGATTCGCTATTGGGTATATATAATGTAAAAGTGATATAAATTATTTTTGTGTGAATAGAGGAAAGTTCTTCCTTAACAGTAACCGTTTGATCCTCGATATTATATCGGCGTAAACAAATACATTATAAAGTCATACAAAAAACACGCCGTCTAAAAGGTTGCCCTGTGCCATTGTACCTAAAACGCTGCACTATTCTCTCTCCGTTAGACTCATTCTTTACTATTACAAGTTAAATAAGAACTTATAAATATATTAGTAACATCTTACCGGCTCAACGATCTCCCTCTAGCTTTATAGACGCAAGTGCTGTCCGTTGAGAGATCTTCAACCGAATGGAGAATTGAAGACGATCGAGTCGGTCGGAGACGAAGCCTCACGACATCGCGTGGCAAGCCTGAAATCAAGGACTTTTAAAATAAGTAGGTGGACGGGCAAATAGGCCATCCCTTACACCGCCAATGCATCAGCAACCTGGCAACTAAGGCGTTATGTCACTTGTGCTCCCTTCAACAATGCAAAAGTATTGCTGTTTGGTGGTAGTATAACTGGTGTGGGTGATACTAAGCTTACACAAAGCAGTTACCACCAAGGAAAGGAGTGCTTTTACATATATTTAACATTATCGTTCATTAACCGTTTAATTGCAAATGAATTATTAATTGATACCTTTTTTTTATTTATTATGTATTATTGTAGATTGTCTTTTAATTGTTGGTCTTTCAAAACGAGCTGCTAAAACTGCGCTATTTAATCCATTTGTGGATTTAAAAAAAGAACGTCAAAATAATGAATTTTATGATTAGTTTGAGATTGGAAATCTCTTCTTCTCCTTGTAAATTTAACCATTCAATCTCACGACCCTCCGTGCGCGCAATGCGCTTAAAGAGATAGTACAAAGTTCTTTTTCAAGTATTATATATATATGTATATAGTATTATTAGTAAGAGATGTGACATATCAATGACTCACCCACTACTCCCAACACATCGAGCCCTTCTGAATCCTCAGAGTCCGACATTTGGTGTTGCAGTTGGGGACGTGCGACTTGCTAAAATAATGCAAATAATTAAGACGATCCCCTTAATATGATATAATGAGCCAAAATAAATTATACTTTGGATCATAGTGTATTTTTGTCTCAATTTGACCAATCATGACACAACAGTGACCGGACATGATTGGTCAATATTGTTACTTTAGTCTTTGTTTATTCAACTATTTACGTTTTAATTGTCACTAACTATCATAGACCTTACTCACACGTAGCTTTGTGGCGGACTGTGAATACTAATCAAAGGTATTGGGGATGAGGTCATAGACAATTTATCACTTTTTAAAGATTTGACATATTCCTAACAAGTATATTTAAGAAATGTTTTGTTTTGCTTATGGATTATCCTTAAGCACAATTGTCTACGAGGCGTAATTCAAATGCTACCAATGACTTGTTACTTAAGGATCAGAAGGCTACGAATAACGGATAGTAAAGGAAATTGATGAAAATGACTAATAGTGATTTTTTTTTACCGGACTTCAAATGTTTACGAATCATAGAATCATAATCATTTATCCATTGTGTTTTCTTTATTTTTAAAGATAAGACAGTACTTAACTACTGACTACAAATTAATAGAAATAATTGTAAAATAGCAAATTTAATTTTGAAAATAACCGAGCTGTTAATTATTTTAATATTATGAAATATAAATTCCTGACATTAATATTCAAGAATATGTATGCTGGATCATATTGGATCATAGTGTATCATTACAAACCTCGATGAGACTCGGGTGTATGATCTCGCTGAGTAGATTCGTACGTTTGTCTTCACTCATCAAGGCGTTCTTTTGATTCAAGGTCAGCGTGAGTTCAGTCTCTGGTTGAAAGAGGTGCTGCAGCTTATTGTCTTTGTTTTGGACTAAAGTTTTACCTAAAATATTTAAAAAAATATGTTTTATTAAGTTAATAATATATTTTAGGCACATTTACTGTCAATCATTGACTAAAACGAATATAATACCCTCAAAGTTGATACCCTCAAAGTCAGCCAAACAGTAAACATAGTCTCCGTAACAATTTATTTCTTAAAAAAGTATTTGTTATTAATCCCGTATATAAACCGTGGTGAATTGTGTGTTATAAGTCAATAACTAAGTACAAGTGTTATACACTGAAATAACTAAGTGAATTTACAGTTATTGGAACAAAAATAATCAGTGTTAATAATCGCTTTAATTCATTAAATACAGCGTAAAATCGTATTAAAAAACACAGTGTTATACTACATTTACATAGGAATCAAGTGAAACTTATTATATACACGGAAAACATCACGTTTTAAGTGCTAAATTTTTATAACCTTTAATGTGACAATAAGCTGCCACAACAAATTCAAATTGTATCAACGATTTCTACCACTAAAGTATGATACCTTATTTTCACCTGCATAGTTAATTGAACATTTGGTCTAGTGGATACACTGGAAGAAACAAATGCAAAATCACTGGTAGTTCTGAGTTCGAACCCCGCTAAAACTGAAATAAAATATTCAAATAATTTTTAACTAAGTTTTTAAGAAAGTAAACTTCGGATCTAAAATGTCAAATAATAAAAATACTATCATCTGCGCAGCTTGTCCCAAAAGGTCGAGATTACCTCGTTTGCTCAAAGTGCAAGCAATACTTCGACTTACTGTGTGCTAACGTATCCGATCACAAATTTACTTCAATGTCAAAAGAAAACAAGAGCTCTTGGATGTGCCACGGATGTCGTTGTAAACAACCTAAAAGTGACAACACAAATACACCTATTCGACCAACGGGTTCGGTACCACAATCATTAAACATTCACTTCGTAGACAACAAGGAAACAGACAATGAACAGAGTAATAACGTCACAAAGCGAAAAAAAAGTAAAGATACTTTATTACAATCGAATTCTCCAACTAAGGAGTACCCAGACATGTTACAAATTAAACGCATCATCCAAAATACAGTAAAAGAGTCTGTTGAATCAGCTGTTTCCACTTTCTTTACCAAAGAATTCGAGCTTATAAAAAATGAACTGAAAAGACTAAATGAACTAAAAGAATCCGTAGAGTATCTGAGTCTCGAATACGACCGAGTTAAGGCCGATTTGGCAGTTTCCGAGGAAAAAATTAAGTCTCTTGCAAAAGACAACAGTACCCTAAATCAAACTGTTGAATCTTTATCTGCTCGACTAAATCTTATTGAACAACATTCGCATGAAAACAACCTGGAAATCAGCGGTATTCCAGAGAATCGATCTGAAAATTTATACTCAGTTATTAATCAACTCGGAAATACCGTCTCACTGCCTATTCCCGAGACCGATATATTGTCTTGCACAAGGGTACGGAAAATGGATGAAACCAATAACAGACCCCGGTCGGTAATTGTCAATAATTTTAACAATTTAACAGTAATTGAAGCTTGCGAATTATTAAGTAACGTTGATCCTCACCATCCAGCACTAGAAATATCTTTGCGAATTAATGCCAATAAATTTTTATACAATAAAATATTTGCTACATATTTATTTAGAAAGGCAGACTACGACGCGGTAAACAGATGTTTAGGAGAGTTTGATTGGTACTCCGAATTAGGGAGTTGCGGGAATGTCGATGCTATGGTAGAAAAATTGTATAATATCTTGTACGCTATAATTGATTCTCATGTTCCAAAAATGAAGCCAAAAGCATTTAAATATCCTGTCTGGTTCACATCTTCTCTGATAAAATTAATTAACGAAAAGGAGAAAGTTAGGAAACTGTGCAAACGTTATAAGAATCCTAGAGATATATTAGAGTTAGCAAGAAGCCGTAGGCGCGTCGAGAATCTACTTGAATTATGTTACAGCCGTTACATTTCCGGAGTCGAGGATTCAATCTTTCGCGATCCCTTAAAATTTTGGCGTTTTGTTAAAAAACGGCGCGGAGCTAAATCCGAGGTCCCATCTGAAATGTCACTAGGTAACACCACAGCCCATTCTGGTCAAGCGATTTGTAATCTTTTCGCACAGAACTTTGCGTCCTCATATTCTTCTTTGCAGCCTTGTGTAGAATTCGTAGAGGAAAGTCCGGACTCTTATTCTCAAATGTCTCTCGCTCACGTCACACTAAATGAACGTACTATATCGAAGGCATTACGTTCAATAAATCCAAGCAAATCAGCTGGTCCTGATGGCATTCCTCCTCTTTTTTTCAGAAAAACGTGTAAATTACTCGCACTCCCATTAAAAATTATTTATAACACATCTCTTCAGACTTCAACTTTTCCTACGAAGTGGAAGGAAGCTAATATTTTACCAATTCATAAAAAGAAATCAAAGAGCGATGTAAGAAACTACCGACCGATTTCAATGTTAAACGTATTATCCAAAACCTTTGAAAGTATAATTACGCCAATTTTGTCCCAATATATCAATACCATGATTACAAGTGATCAGCATGGATTTTGCCAGCGTAAGTCAACCACTACAAATCTCACAACTTACATACATTACATTTCTGGGTGCATAGACAACAAACAACAGGTTGACTCGATCTATACCGACTTCAGTAGCGCGTTCGACAAAGTTAATCATAAAATCTTAATCTACAAGCTTAGGTTATACGGCATTCATGACCCCCTGCTATCTTGGTTCCGATCGTACTTATCTGATCGAGTACAGAGAGTTACACTCGGTGGTTACAAATCTCACGAGTTTATTGCGACCTCTGGTGTTCCACAGGGATCACACCTAGGCCCAATATTATTTATCATCTTTATCAATGACATTGCACACTGTATCAAGAACAGCAAATGTTCTACCTTTGCTGATGATTTAAAGATTTACCGCTCTATAACATCCATGAATGATTGCAAATTGCTCCAAGACGATCTAAACTCCATACAAAAATGGTGTGATTTGAATGGAATGGAACTAAATGTCGATAAGTGCCAGTTTATTAAGTTTACGCGAAATAAAAACATAATAAGACATCAGTATAGCTTACAGGGCAAACCGCTCGGGGAAGTTTCGGTTGTTCGTGATTTAGGTGTTATGATCGACGCCAAACTTAAATTTAACACTCACATAAATCATATTGCCACGAAGGCCTGGAAAAGCTTCGGTTTTGTCAGACGTAACTGCAATGATTTTAAGAGACCGGCAACAATCATAACTTTGTACAATTCGTTTATACGTAGCGCTTTAGAATATGCGGTTGTAGTATGGAATCCGCATTATAAGATTTACATTGAAAGGTTAGAACGCATACAACACAAATTTACAAAATTACTGGCTAGTAGAAGTAACAGTTGCCCTTATAAGGCCGACTATGAATCACGTTTAAAATATTTTGGACTGTGCACTCTAGAAAAACGCCGCGAAATTGCCTCTCTAATTACTCTCTATAAATTATTGAATAACCACTTGGATGCAACAGATCTACTACAAAACATTAACATAGCAGTGCCACGAACTGCACCTAGACAACCTCTAAAAAAAATTTTCTCCTCTCGAACTTCCAAATCAAATATAGGTAAATACTCTCCACTCAACCACCTCATAAACTTATATAATAAAGTCAACAGTGATGGCATTGACATTTTTCACGACTCACTACCTCTTTTTCGCAAAAAATTAACGCTGGGAGCTTTATTGTGATTGTGATATCTTTACTGTTATATTTAGTTTGTTATATTCTACTTAATATTAGAACTTTGTAAATTACGGTATTATCTCTAAAAATGTTATATTATCATTGTTTGTAATTATTGTTAGTTATTTTTATTTTTTTTACTTCATTTTTTGTATTTTTTTTTTTTGCTAATTGTTTGAATGTCAAATAATTAATAAGCGTGTTATATTGCAGTCTGTAGTATTTATTAAATAGAGTATTGTTAAAAAAATTGTTATTGGAGGCTAACGTAACTATTAATGCTGTATATACCTATTAAGTGTTTGAAATTGTATCTGTCATTTTATCGTATTCTTGTTTTAAATGCCATATTTCAAATACTGTGGTGTATCGATTAAATAAATAAATAAATAAATAATACTGACAAATATTTGGCTTATATACAAAACACTCGCCAGTCGAGTCAATTGACGCAATTATTAAAAAAAGTCAATGTCTGAATACATACAATATTATTTATTTTAACTTTGAACAGGAATTGTCTATTCAAAATCAAATAAAAGCAATTTTGTCTTTTATTAAGGGGATTTATAACCTGTAAGAAATGTTAACCATCGCCCACATCGCCAATGCGCCACCAACCTTGGGAACTGAGATGTTATGTCCAGTGTGCCTGTAATTACACTGGCTCACTCACCCTTCAAATCGGAACACAACAATACCGAGTACTGCTGTTTCGCGGTAGAATATCCGATGAGTGGGTGGTACCTACCCAGACGAGCTTGCACAAAACCCTACCGGTAAAATCGATAGTGGACTATCCTAATATTAGTGGATCAATAGCGTCGGATTTGACATAATCGTATTCGTCTGATCGCCCATTAAATAAAACATCCTTACATATAAACGTTGCTTAGTAGCTGTTTAGTTAAACACTGATTTCTCTCTCTGTCATTATTCATTTGACATTCGATAGAGGAAGACAGACGCTTACACATACATACAAGATATTTTTAGATTACAATAACGAATGAAGGCTTACCTTCCTGTATATCGTTAAGGAGCGTGGTATTCTCGGTCGTGGTGGTCGTGACGGGTGTGACGGGACGCGGCGTGGGCGGTTGACGGTACAGAGTCGCAGACACACACACATGCAGCATACCGGCACCTGGCCAAACATTAATTAGTTTTTTTTTTATATGAATAAATCTAAATTCTGTTCGTTCGAGAATAATGATCCTTCGTTGATCACTTGGACTATTGTCGTTCTCTCTAACACAAGCTATTTACTTGATTGGAGATACAAATAGTAAAATTAATAATTCCCTAAAAAAATTGTTAGTATTAATAAAAAAAAGCGATTAAATCGATTTCGATATAAAACTAATCGCTTTAGCCCAGCAGTGGGACAATCACTGGCTGTTACTTTTTTTTTGTTTATATATTTAACTGATATATTATTGTCTTATATAAAGTAAAAAAAAATTAAATAAATAACTTACCCAAGAGTAAAACGGTTCCATGTAAACCGTATGTGTCGACAAGTTTCTCAATCAACATAGGAAAAACGAAACTTCCAGCTGCTGTCCCGCTCACACATATACCATTAGCCAGAGCTCTGAAAGAGGTGGACGATAATTGTAAATATGATTAGTTGAAATGGTATTTTGTATTCGCAAGATTAAATATATCTATATGTATATGTCAGAGATAATAAATGTAAGCGGGTATCTTCTTTTATTTTATTAGAATAGCAACACCACACAAGGTCATTGACATCTTACGGGTTACCGGTCGGTTGTCAGACGTCAAGTTGTGAAAATATAAGACGGGTGCCTATTGTATTGTACAGCCGAATAATGGAAATATAAAATATAATGGTGTATCAGTCAGTAGTGCGTGTGATCGTTTGTCTAGCGACCCCCTTGGTCTCTTGGCCTCTTGCTCTCAGGACAGCGCCAACGCCGGACGTGCGCACTGACTGATTTAATAAAATCAACATATTGGACGACAATGGCGGCCATTAAAATAGCAATCCATTTAAATCCGCGACATATATATTTGCCTAAATGTCTTCTGGTTGATGTAATAAAAAGGCAATTGGGTGTTGATATACATATGTATTGTAATATTATAATTGACAATATTTATTTATTGCGACGACATTACTACATTTTCAATGGCGACTGGCGACAGACTATATTATGATAATCTTTGGTATGAAACGAGCTTGAGCCCCAAGTAAAAACTCCCAAGTGGGAGAAAACTAATATATTATGTAATATCACCACCATCCCACTACGTGGGGTCAGCACAATATGTATTTTCCTTCCACTTCTATCTGTCACTCATGCCTCATTACTTACCCCTTTCATACACATATCCTTTCTTACGCAATCCATCCACAATTGCTTCGACCTCCCCCGTCCCCTATATGCATCAACATTCATAATCACTCTTCTATTGACATGCTTTTCATCCCTCCTCATCACGTTCATACCACGCTAATCTATTACTCTTCAAGTTTTCATCCATTGGAAAAGAAAGAAGCACCCTTCAGGCTTCCTCTGATATACTCGTTTAATAATATATATATTTAAAATTAATAATCTTACCTATGTTTGTCAAAGTACTGCGAGACGATCACGATACCTGGGGTAGTGGACAGCCCCCCTCCGATCCCTATTAAGGTATTAAATATAAAAACACTAATAAAGTATAAAATATTTCAATATTCGAATATCGAATTATTGAAATATTTTACGAGTCGTGACTGTCATATTGCCATGTTTCTACTAAATTAAAAAAAAATTAACCCCTTAGGGGGTTCATTATGAGAACTTTAGAAAAAAATATTGAGTACATTAAATTATTTCATACTTGGCAGTTGTGATCGATTCAAAATTTTAGTATCATGTGACTTCAATGATATTGTAATATGATAGTGTAATATCACAGTGACCCATGTGTTGCTCAACTCCTCACCATTTTACAGCAATGGTATCGTGGTCCAACTCTTTGGAATGGTCACAATTAATAGCTTATAAGGAGATACATAGAGTCGGGGTTTGTTTTTTAATTTGAGTTTTATCATTAAATTATTATTTCACCTGTCATAACACCGAAGCTCAACAGTAAATGCAATAACCCCGTGCTAAAGAATGACACGGCAAGCCCCGTAGCGCAGAACAAGCCCCCGATGAAAACGACCAGCCGACACGAGTATTTTTCACACAGTGCTGATGAAAGTGGAGCTGAAATAAAGATTATTTTATTTAGAATAGAATGAATGTGAATAGCTTCTTTTTTTATAGAATAGGAAGGCGGAGGAGCATATGGGCCACCTGATGATAAGTGGTCACCAACGCCCTTAGACATTGTCACTAAGAAATGTTAACCATCGCTTACATCGCCAATGCGCCACCAACTTTGGGACCTAAGATTTTATGTTTCTTGTGCCTGTATACACTGGCTCACTCACCCTTCAAACCGGAACACAACAATACCAAGTACTGCTGTTTTGCGGTAGAATATCTGATGTCTGGGTGGTACCTACCCAGACGAGCTTGCACAAAGCCCTACCACCAGTATAATACTTCTTCCTCACAACACAAGTAAAGACAAATAAACAACTTTGACCTTGAAATGACGCGATATCATTGGTCGAGATCTTTAATGTCTATGATTAACGTTCGGAACTTCGGATCTTTGGAAGTAAAATTAATTTGGATATAAGTAGTAAAAGATATATTAATCGATAACTGTTTGCAATATAATATAGCAGAGCTATTAGAAAATTGAATGGAATATTTATTTATTTATTTATTATAATATCAACACCAACAAGAAGTACACTAATAAATGACGTTATACAAATCAAGTGTCTCCTAAATTATAGGTGTTGCAAAATATATCAACCTTACGAGTTAACAGTAATAAAATTTTAAAAATTAAAATATTTATAACAAATAGAAAAGATATTATCCATTATCACATTATTGGTATAAAATGAATAAAATATAAATTTCGGAAAACATTTAAATACAAATACAAACAAAAGTAAGAGGTATATTTATAAAGAAAAAGAAATTAAAAACAAAAATTTGTACATTATTATAGATAAAAAAAAGGTAATATGTATATCTAAGTACACACACACATAAGGTGCGTATTTACAGAATCATATTTAACGATCCGTCGCTTCTGGAGATCCGCGCCCCGTACAGCACACCGCGCTCTACGCGAGCCCAACACCCAACAGTAAAAATAACATACCAGGTTATACATCCAGAAAACTGTCAGTGGATGGACTCGCTCCTATATCTACATACATCATCGCCGAATAATAATATTACATAATGAACCGATGTCTGAATGTACTCGTACTATAATCGCATGTTAAATAGAATTGCAAGTTAAAACTCACCCAAAGCGAGGCAAAGAGTCGACAAAGCAGCCGGGATCCATGACGCGACGCTCTCAGAGGAATCAGGAAACGTTTCCATTATTTCAACATAAAGTACCCCATACGACTTAAACAGACCCGCGACCCAGAATTGAACCATGAAAGCGCCGAATACAACCACCCATCCGTATCCCCCATCTGGAGGTGATGATATACTGGAAATATAAAAAAAATGTTAATAACAATGAAAATATATATACACAGTTCAGTAACAGCCTGTTAAAGTCCCACTGCTGAGCTAAGGCCTCCTCTCCCTTTTGAGGAGAAGGTTTGGAGCTTATCCCACCACGCTGCTCCAATGCGGGTTGATAGAATACACATGTGGCAGAATTTCAATGAATAGACACATGCAGGTTTCCTCACGATGTTTTCCTTCAACGTCAAGCACGAGATGAATTATAATCACAATTTAGCACGTGAAAATTCAGCGGTGCTTGCCCGGGTTTGAATTCACAATTATCGGTTAAGATTCACGCGTTCTTACCACTGGGCCATCTCATCTCAAAAGTATATATATATGTACAGTAAAGCAAATGTTCCACTGAGCTAAGGACTCATTTGAGGAAAACACTTGGAGCTTTTATAATCCAAAAAAATTATGTGGGAAAATTTGCAACGCATACACGGCACAATATTTGCTATCACTGCCAAGTACGACATTTATAAAAATATATTAAGCGCATGATAATTCAGGGTTGCTTGCCCTGTATTGTCACTGGGTGGTACCTACCCAGACGGTCTTACACAAGGCCCTACCACCAAGTAAAAATGTACTATAAAATTATTATATAATACCAGATCGAATCAAAATCAAAATCTAATCTAATTGGAAATTAATTAATTTAAGATACAATTTATTTATTTCCCTAATTTACTAAATTTTAAATGAACGAAAAATATATAAAAATTATCATTTTATTAATTCAATAACAGCCTGTGAATGTCCCACTGCTGGACTAAGGCCTCCTCTCCCTTAGGAAAAGGTTTGGAGCTTATTGCCACGTTGCTTCAATGCGGTTGGTTGTTCCACCAACCCGCATTGTATTGATTCGAAATAGCGAAAATAAGGCATCAAGTATAGCTAAGTATGTATACTTACTCAGTAGAACCAGTGTGAGGCCTCAGCTTCCTCGAAGCGGCCAGCAGCGGGCGAGCGGTCACAGAGGACAGAGTCAAGAGCGAGTCCTCTTCTTGATCTGTGGGCGACATCGCTGACAAATACGCGCCGACTTGCTGTTAAAATATTAACAACTGTAACTAACCTGATGATAAGTAAATACCGTTATAGATCCGTGCAGATGAAATAGGTAGGTAGACTGGCAAGTTGTCACCACTGCGATAGACATTGGCGATGTAAGAAATATCAACCATTCCTTACACCGCCAATGCGAAATGTTAGTAACTTTAAGTGATAACAGCCTGTTAATGTCCCACTGCTGGGCTAAGGCCTCCACTCCCTTTTGAGGAGAAGGTTTGGAGCTTATTCCACCACGCTGCTCCAATGCGGGTTGGTGGAATACACATGTAGCAGAATTTCAATGAAATTAGACACATGCAGGTTTCCACACGATGTTTTCCTTCACCGTCAAGCACGGGATGAATTATAAACACAAATTAAGTACATAGAATTCAGTGGTGCTTGCCCGAGTTTGAACCCACGATCATCAATTAAGATTCACGCATTCTAACCACTGGGCCATCTCGGCTTATTAGCTATAGTTGTAATTCAATATCAATAAAAAGTAACTGCTAATCCACTCACAGTAGCTAAAGGCAGTTCTAAGAGCAAGCTGACAGGTCTCTCTCTGGGCTCGATGCGCTCACTCTGCTCAGGCGGCGCTGATTGGATCGATAGCAACGATCCCGCTTTGTCCGGTGACAAAACCTGAAACAAAAAATTTGGTTACAATCCTTACAACGCTTTAGATTAAAGTAAGTAACAATCGGTAAATGCTCAAAGCCTTCAGAAATAATCAATAGATATATAATGTCCTCCAGACCGATTTCGGCCACGGCGGCCAATCTCAAGAGAGATTAGCCAACTACGCAGGAGATATTATAGTGCACGAGTGTGTGCGCAAACACAGGTGCACTCTCTATTCCTTAACTCTCATAATCCGATGGGACGGCAATCCGACACGACCGGAAAGAGTTCAGGCGCAGGACCAACGGCTTTACGTGCTTTCCGAGGCACGGGAGTGAACACACTTCCAACTTCCAGACTACGGGCTGCTACTGAGAATTTTCTGACAGAAAAACCCAATAACGTTTTATTGGCCCGACCTGGGAATTGAACTCAGGACCTCCGAGTCTGCGGCCTTATATCAAGCCACTAGACCAACGAGGCAGTCAATAGATATATAGTATTCAATTGATAAGAAAGTCTCGTTCGTTCTCTCTCTAACCCACTGCTGTCTCTTTCTTTATTCCAATTTCATTTTAAACTCATTTGTAACGTCATTTCCTTATAAATATATTTAATGAAAAGCTGTTACCGGTTCGCAATATATATTATACTAAAACGAACCGCGAGAAAATCGGGCAGCCAATTTGAAACGTTTGTCGTTCCCGAATCAATTCCAGTCACACTTTGACAATTCTATATTTCTTTGGATCGGAACGAAAACGATATGTTAACATATTAACTCATTTATTTAACGAAAAAGTATATAACAACTGTGGCACTAGAAATACCACGAAATATTTACTTAAGCGGGTTACCATTTTTCGATTATAATAATAATAAGAATCCTGGGACATTATTCACACACGGCCATCTGATCCCAAACTAAGCAGAGCTCGTACTATGGAAACCAGACAACTGATATACTACATATACTACTTTTCATTTGTAAATACATACTTATATAGATAACTACACCCAGACTCAGGACAAACAGACATGTTCATGCACACAAATGTCTGTCCCGGGTGGAAATCGAACCTTCGGCGTGAAAGGCAAGTATCTACCAACTACGCCAACTGGTCCGTTTAAATGTTATTACATTAAAATACAACTTCAACTTATAATGAATATTCTTATAAGTAGTTCTTGTCTCATCCTAATTTTGTCAACTTTTATGTCAATAGTGAATAAAATTATAGGAAAGGGATAAACGACAAAGATTTGGTACACTCTGATCATTGCGATTGGGTGACAAATTGTTATTAGAAATTGCCTTCAGTAGTAATTACTGAAGGAGGAAATCATATGCCAATTGTAAGAAATATTGACCATTCGTTACATCGCCAAAGCGTCACCAACCTTGGTAACGAAGATGTTATGTGATTCACTCACCCTTTAAACCGGAACACAACAATACCAAGTACTGCAGTTTTGCGGTAGAATATCTGATGAGTGGATACCTACCCAGACGAGCTTGCATTGCCTTACCACCAAGCTAAATAAAGTTTAACAATTTATTGATTTCAGCATAGAAATAAGTCGCTATCTAGTTCTTGCTTGGCACAGTATGACTCATAATATAACTACACAATTAAAGTACAGCTTTTGGGAAACACGCCAATATTATAAAGAGCATTTAATATCTAATCACGTTTTTGAGACAAAGTAAAGCAAACATGTACAATGTATGTTATAGAATAAACCGAAGGGACTATTAGACAATTAAAATAAAAATAGTAGCTTTTATGGTAAATAGATTTATTTACAATCCTTTAGACGACGTGTTTTTGCTATAAATTTGTAATGTGTATTTTGTTTTTCTATTTTTATTTTATATATTATAAAAATGTCTGTACATAGAATTTAAATGAAAGTTAAATGTATAAATTGCCTCTATATAAAAGTGTAATGGTAAGATAATAATGGTCTTTACAAATGTACTAAGAAAATAGTTTTATCAGACAGAATAGCTAATTTTTTTTTTCATAATCATAAATAAAATTAAAATTAAAATGACATACTAACTAATATTATGAATGGGTCGAAGTATTTTTTGCATTTGTTTGATTGTGAAAACGATGAAAACGACGTTTTACGCTTCCATGACTTTAATACTCGAATGGATTGTTCTAGAATCAGCTGGAAAATCCTTCTCCTTAATAGGAGATGACGCGATTGTCCAACATTAAAACAATAACAGACAGATTTGAACAATTATCGTTTTTATACTGACAAAGACTTTTATAGGAAGAAAATTGGTTCCTTGGGATACATTATCGTAATTTTCGTAAGGACCTTTTATTTTTTGGAAATAAAATATAGCCTATGTTACTCACTGATAATGTAGCTCTCTGTAGGTGAAAGAAATTTCAAAATCGGTTTAGTAGTTTTTGAGGTTATCCAGTACAAACAAACGTACAAAAATTATTTTTTTTTCTCTTTATAATATTATAGTAATTACTAATAATAATATAGATATAGATAAATAGGCAAAGACAAGCTATACATACAAGCTTGACAAGCTATAAGATATTTACACATGAAAAAAAAATTTGAATAAGATAACACATAGACGGGCGGGCCGGTGGGCGTAGTTGGTAGATACTTGCCTTTCACGCCGAAGATTGTGGGTTCGATTCTCAACCAGGACAGACAATTGTCTGCATGAACATGTCTGTTTGTCCAGAGTCTGGGCGTAATTATCTATATATGTATTTACAAAAGAAAAGTAGCATATGTAGTATATCAGTTGTCTGGTTTCTATAGTACAAGCTCTGCTTAGTTTGGGATCAGATGGCCGTGTGTGAATAATGTTCTAGGACATTATTATTATAACAACATGAAAATTAACAATTACGTTACCTCAACAATCGGATCCGCCGACAACTCGATGGAGCACGACACTGGAGCGGTTGTCGTTGGCGGCGCTGATGAGCCGAGCATCTCCCCGTCCAACTTCGACAACTCCTGCAATCAGAATACAATCATTATTTTAATAAACTAGAAGAAAGTTGCGCCACAACACGCTACGAGTGTCTTATATTATTGAATGAGCAATTTATATATAACTACTTGCTTGGTCCATACAGCAGCGTTATTAAAAAAAAAAAAAGACGCGCGCTAATTTAAAACCGCCATTTTATTGGTACAGAAAAGTAAACTAATTAATTCATTATTGACGCGACTTGTGATTTGTTGAATGTTTAAATGTGTTATTTGAATTTTTAAGATTAATTGAGTGAGTTATTTCCATCAATTTGTACGATTTAGTGTTCTATTTTTAAAAAGATCAATTCGAGTTTTTTTTTTTTTTAAATCAGTTTAACTTATGAAGCTAAATATAAATGTCAATAAACTAGCACTCGCGTCATAATTAAAAATTGCGAAAAAAATCTATAGCTCTGTTAAAAAATTAATGAATTTTATAAAAACTTAAATCCCCTTATCGCTACCATATATACTTATATGTATACTAATATTCAATTGAAACCCGTACGTATTTTTTCTAGCCCCTTAGTTTGCGGTGTACGTTGATTTTTTATATTATAGCTAAGTGGACGAGCCTATGGGCCACCTGACAGTAAGTGGCCATCAACACCCATAGACATTGGCATTGTAAGAAATGTTAACCATCGCTTACATAGCCAATGCGCCACTAACCTTGGGAACTAAGATGTTATGTCCCTTGTGCCTGTATACACTGGCTCTTTCACCCTTCAAACCGGAACACAACAATACCAAGTAATGCTGTATTGCGGTAGAATATCTGATGAATGGGTGGTGCATACCTAGACGAGCTTACACAAAGCCCCACGACTAGTAGAATTGTATGGCTCCGTTGATATTTTTTTTTTTTTTTTTTTTTTTTTTTTTTATATTTGCCGGGAGGGCAAATGACTCTACTCCACCTGATGTTAAGTGGTAGTAGAGTCCAAACGCGAGGACGGCCAGTACAGTCAGGAAGAACGTTCTGCCCTAGCCGCCCTCGCCTTGCCGGCCCGCAAGATGCCTCTTCACGCCTCGTTTGAAGGAACGATATGTCAATCAGTCAATTATTCTTTTACATATGTAAAACTATATGTATTTTACGCTGCGTTGTTAATAGTACATAAATATATCATAACTTTATAACATTTTTGTATACTTTAATGTAATCTTGGTGCTGAATTTAAAAGAAGTTGATCCAGCTGTAAAAATACTTTTTTTTTTTTTATAGAAAAGGAAGGTGGACGAGCATATGGGCCACCTGATGGTAAGTGGTCACCAACGCCCTTAGACATTGGCATTGTAAGAAATGTTGCCCATCGCTTAAATCGCCAATGCGCCACCAGCCTTGGGAACTACGATCTTATGTCCCTTGTGCCTGTAATTACACTGGCTCACTCACCCTTCAAACCGAAACACAACAGTACCAAGTACTGCTGTTTTGCGGCAGAATGTCTGATGAGTGGGTGGTACCTACCCAGAGGAGCTTGCACAAAGCTCTACCATCAGTGTATACTGCATTCTTGGTTGCCCTCAGTTATTTTACAGAAAATGTCAAAGTTGGTCAGTTTAAAAAAACAAAAGAATAACACATAATAATAATGTCCTCCAGACCGATTTCTGCCACGGCGGCCAATCTCAAGAGAGATTAGCCAACTACGCAGGAGATATTATAGTACGAGTGTGTGCGCAAACACAGGTGCACTCTCTATTCCCTAACTCTCATAATCCGAAGGGATGGGAATCCGACACGACCGGAAAGAGTTCAGGCGCAGGACCAACGGCTTTACGCGCTTTCTGAGGCACGGGAGTGCACACTTCCAACTTCCAGACTCCGAGCTACTACTGAGAATTTTCTGACAGAAAAACCCAATAACTCTTTATCGGCCCGACCTGGGAATTGAACCCAGGACCTCCGGGTCTGCGGCCTTACATCAAGCCACTAGATCAACTTGGCAATCAACACATAATAAGATAATATATGTAAAACTATGTTACTATGTTTCTGTGTACTAGGAACTAAAACTAGTACACTAATTTAATTCCAAAATTGTGTTCAGCTATTAGTAAAACGTCACGGAAACTGTTGTGGTGTCTGTTGTTTTCAAAGTAACGCTCTTGATTATTGATCGGATGTTCTCTACGCAATCCGCAGTGCTCAAATTGTTTATCCTTGACCAAAAGAGCCGAGATTACCCAATGTTGGCAATGTGATGATGGGGATCGTCGGCTTAAACCCGGGCAAGCACCACTGAATTTTCATGTGCTTAATTTGTATTTATAATTCATCTCGTGCTCAGTAATAAATAGCTTAGATAATACAACAAGACGAAAAATAACTTATAAGAATATTAAGCATAAGTTGAAGATATATTATGCAAAACAATTATGCGTATATTGTATGTAAATCCGTAGTCGGAAAGGCACTCGAGATAAACGTCCTTGGTTTTTGTAGCGCCATAATTTAATTTTTATTTGGTTGTTTATATTGTTGAAGAAATAAATATAATTTGAGGAGAAGGTTTGGAGCTTATTCCACCACGCTGCTCCAATGCGGGTTGGTGGAATACACATGTGGCAGAATTTCAGCGAAATTAGACACATGCAGGTTTCCTCACGATGTTTTCCTTCACCGTAAAGCACGAGATGAATTATAATCACAAATTAAGCACATGAAAATTTAGTGGTGCTTGTCCGGGTTTGAACCCACGATCATCGGTTAAGATTCACGTGTTCTTACCACTGGGCCATCTCGGCTTTTTATCGAGTCAAGGAATTGTTTTTTTTTTTTTAGTCGTAATAAAAAATATTTCAACGATTTTTCTTTTAATAAACTATAACGTGGTGGTCAGCGAATATACTAGCGATTTTGCTAAATACCGATTCAGTTAACTCTTTCTTCAGAAATGAATAAATCTCATACGAAGTTCCATCCCCTATAAACACGACCTTAGAGGTCACATTTTTTAAAAACTCATTCTTAGTATTATCTCCTGTGTAAAAGAAACTCATGTGCAAATTTTCATGGCGCCAGTCTCAGTAGTTAGGGCATAACGTCGATATGTGAGTCAGCCAGGTATTTATCGTTTTATATATAGAGATAATAAGATAGTCCAAATATAATTCAATGCCTTTGCCTAAATATTTTAGCTAACTGTATATTAATTTATAAAACATAAAGTTTTAAAAAAACAATAAAGAGCTAGTCGTATAAATAATCCCTAAAAAATACCCGATAATAATAAAATCATATAAAGATTTGACGTAAGTAACTACACTAAATATGGTCACTCAATTTATTTGAAACGATTCATTTAAAGCGAGACCCAGACTTGCTTGAAACGCGCGACTTATGTCATAAAACGTATCCACTAAAAATCCGTCTGAAATGTCAGAAAGTGATATGCGACATTGACCGTTATAATCATAACATTTCAAGAAAACACGCATCAAAATAGTATATCACCAAGTCTGTTCTCATATCACAGAGTAATTATATGACTTCTTACATACTCGCACTGTTCTACCATAGCTCTACAGTTTAATTCACGCTGATTCATTCAAACGTAACGAAAATTATGTATTTTTTTATATGTATTAGGTACTATATGTCATTCTATGTACCCTTGATGGGATGTATGAAAAAAAAATGATAATCGGTTGAGTTATAACGAAGGGTAACAATCAAACTCGGTTTGTACTGAAAAGTATAAACTAGTTAGTAATATTGTATATTCGCGACGCGATAATGCGCAAACCGCGCGAACATGAGAGCAATTCTACTAAAAAATTGTCACTTTATCTCAATCGAATCGAAACGTTATCGTTGTATTTAAACGTCTTTTTGAGGCCGAATTGTACTAATTTACAACGATTACGATACGTTCCCGATTCAATTCCGATCGAACTTTGAATCATCTGTATTTATTCGGATCGAAACCGAACCGATATGTTAACATATACCGTTGTGTCAAAATCAAACGTAATTGTTAACTTTTATAGCAATAGTCGATATTTAAATTGAAGAATAGGAAAACGGATAAACGGCAACGGTCACGCTTCGATTCGATTGCGACAGTGACAATTTGTTAGTAGAATTGGCTCCTGATCTACTAACAAAACAATCCAGTTGCGGGTCGATTGAAATTGGAATGTAATAGAATCAAGATCGTAAAACGATAAAAATTAGTAGATATATCCCCAACTTACGATTCAACTGAGGTATATTAGTATATATATAGTTATAGTATAGGTATAGGTACGGACGAGCATATGTGCCACCTGATGATAAGTGATCACCAACGCTCTTAGACATTGTCATTGTAAGAAATGTTAACCATCGCTTAATGCGCCACCAACCTTGGGAACTTGTTATGTCCCTTGTGCCTGTAATTACACTGGCTCACACACCCTTCAGTATCGTAACTGTTGTAAATTAGACTGAACTGAAAATCATCTACATTCACGTTCGCAATGTTTCGTCGATGTTCACGTGTGGCGCTCACATTATACGTGGATGTGGCCGCCACATTACTACGCTTTTACGGCTTTACGTTATTTTTATTATATAAGTGATTTTTAAATAGCCATTATTTATTGTCCATTGCCTACCTATAATACAAAAAACTCGCTCTATACCCACTGATATTAGTAAAAGTAAAGGTATACACACAACTATAAATACTGAATTAACTTTTGTGTCCTTTTGAGTATAGGTTGAAAGAAAAACGTGGTAGGTTTTCATCCGATAGCGAATAATGAGTACGAGATTAATTATAAACAAATGAAGCAAATGATAAAACAGTAATACTTCCCATGTTTTGGATTCGTATTCAAATAAGAAGCGTCAAAAGCATAATTTACGGTTGTAGCGATTTAAAAATCGACGATTCTGAGATCTCGGACTATTGTCGGCTCTGCTGACACAAGCTTTATGCTTAATTGGAGGGGTTAATATACATGAATAATACACGATAATAATAAATCTTTTATTTCGACCAACTAGGATCATATACAATACTGATTATAATTATTACTGGTGGCTTTGTGCAAGCTCGTCTGGGTAGGTACCACCCACTCATCAGATATTCTACCGCAAAACAGCAGTACTTGGTATTGTTGTGTTCCGGTTTGAAGGGTGAGTGAGCCAGTGCAATTACAGGCACAAGGGACATAAAATCTTAGGGCCCAAGGTTGGCGGCGCATTGGCGATGTAAGCGATGGGTAACATTTTTTACAGTGCCAATGTCTAAGGGCGTTTGGTGACCACTTACCATCAGGTAGCCCATATGCTCGTCCACCTTCCTATTCTATAAAAAAAATACAATAAAAATATAAATAAAACAAATAACATTTTAAAAATTGTAATACATTAATACAATAATTACGTCATAAATTAAATTAAATTAAAATTAAGAAATTAATAACGATTTAAATAATAAAATTATATTAATCAAAATAGTAAATAATTGCGAATATTATTTTCCTTTTAAATATTCACGTTATCAAACCACTGGGCTATCAGCTCGGATGCACTACAGTTATATAACAATCCTTGTTTGGTAGTTACATTGGTAAATCTATTTTCTGTTATTACGAAGGCAATCGGCATTGAATTTATTATGAACTTTCCAAGTTTACCTCAATCAATACAGTGACATTGTATAGCTTTCCGTAATTGAGGCTGAAAAGCTATTTCATCGTTAACTTCGAATGGTACAAGGTCTTATCGGAAAATTTAGAAAACACGTAAAAACGCCTATTGAATAGACAATTTTGGAGCTTTTTTCGAAAGCGTACTGATCTTTTTAATGATAATAATAATCAGTGGACAAGTGAGTCACGTCAAGTGATGATAAATGGTCATCACCGCCCATAGATATTGGCGCTGTTAGATTTATTAACCCTTGCCGATGATCCACCAACCTTGGGAACTAGGATGCTATATCACTGTGGTCTCACATTGCGGTTTGGCAGAAGAATAACAGATGAGCAGTTGGGACCTGGTAAAGCTTTGTGCAAGCCTGTTTCGCGAGACGAGCACAACTTGCACAAAGACTTGCACAAAGCTTTACCGCCGAGTGCTACGGTCTGCCTGTGCTCCTGATAGAGCACGGTGGCCGTACTCAAGAGAGACACTAGCCAAATATACAGTACATATAGTGCACAATCTTATAATCCGATGTTGTCTAAACTGGTGCAGAACTAACTGCTTTACGTGCTTTCTGAGGCACGGGAGTGTTGTTACAGCAAACCCAGATTCCTGATACTGAGGATATATCGACAGATAAATCCAATTACATCAGAATCAGCGGCCTTATAAGCGAGACCAGTAGACTAAAGAGGCGATCGATATCCTTAAATAGTACGCTCGTTCGTTCGCCCACTCTCACTAAACTACGCGGTCATCCATTTACAGTTTATATAAAAATAGTAAGGTTCGATCTCATTAAAAGTACTTTTCATACATAATCTAAGCTCGCTGTTGTAACGAGCAAGCCATTATTATTAATTACATAGAAACAGCCTTAATTACGTTACTTACATGTGTAGCATATTAAGCTTTGTGCAAGCTCGTCTGGGTAGGCACCACCCACTTATCAGATATTCTACCGCAAAACAGGAGTACTCGGTATTGTTGTGTTCCGGTTTGAAGGGTGAGTGAGCCAGTGTTATTACAGGCACGAGGGACATAACATCTTAGTTCTCAAGGTTGGTGGCGCATTGGTGATGTAAGCGATGGTTAACATTTCTTTTAATACCAATGTCTAAGGGCGTTGGTGACCACTTACCATCAGGTGGCCCATATGATCGTCCGCCTTCCTTATCTATAAAAAAAAAACAGCTAAATTTAACGCGTGAAACTTAACCGATGATCGAGGGTTCAAACCCAAGCACCACTAAATTTTCATGCGCCTAATTTGTATTTATAATTCATCTCGTGCTGCGTAAAGGATAACATCGTGAGGAAACCTGCATGTGTCTAATTTCACCGAAATTCCTCTACATGTGTATCAACCCGCATTAGAGCAGCGTGGTGGAATTAGCTCAAAACGTTTTCCACAATAGGACAGCCAAGCGGGACATTTAGAAGTTGTTATTTTACGTTTAATTAGTGTAATTGTAATAAATATTTTTTAATACAAATGTACCACTTTTTTGTATCCTAACAAGGTTATGACAGCCTGATTAAATTGACAAAAACCCCCCTAGTGCTAACCTACTGTGTAAAAGTAGTTTGGGCAGAGCGATGATATGTCAGTCAGTATATATAGAATATATATATATATACATAGGCAATGACAAAACAGTTCCGTACCATTTACCGTATACCGTAAAAAATCCATATAAAATTTCATCGAATTTTCTTTTTGTGGTTTTAGTAAATCGTCTAGATTATAATACAATCGTGTATGTAATAAAACTCTTCATTCACCAGGTCGTTGTTCGGATATGGTGCTAGACAACGTTCGCGATCAATACCGTCTTCCTTGTAGCGTGCAAGACACCACACCTAGAAACTATATCGTTATGTAAGCTTGGAATAGATGCCTTGGCTTGGCACTTTTAATAAAAACCTCCATTAAATTTTTATATGTGAGCAGCTATAACATATTTTTTGAGCTTTTAATCATTACGCTTAGGTTTATAATGGGTAATTATAAATACAGGAATATTACCAAGTTTTCCAGGCCCCTAAATTTTACTCTAGACCCGGAAATCGATACGTAAAAGTACTAGATAATACAAACACTCAAACTATTCTTATATATATTTGACGGGCCGTTTGGCGTGGTTGGTAGATACTTGCCTTTCATGCCGAAGGTTGTGGGTTCCATTTATATCCAGGACAGACATTTGTGTGCATGAACATGTCTGTTTGTCTTGAGTCTGAGTGTAATTATCTATATAAGTATGTATATACAAAAGAATAGTAATATATGTAGGTATATCAGTTGTCTGTATTCTATAGTATGAGCTCTGCTTAGTTTGGGATCTAATGGCCGTGTGTGAATAATGTATCAGGATATTATTATTATTATATTATTATAGCTTTCTACAAGTACTTAATCGTGACTAAACAATTTCGATTTTAATACCTCTTGGAATGTAGATTCTCCCACCCGCTTGGAATGGAGATTTTGCTGAGAAAACAGCAATATACTAAGTAATCTTATTTAGCAATCAAAGAATTACATGTTATCATATTCAATTATATATTATATATGGGTGAGACAAAAGATGAGCCGATATAGTGCAGTGGTTTGCACAGGGATTGTATAATTATTGATTGATTGAGCACCACAATTGTAGTGTACTTAAGTAAGCAGCCTGTAAATATAACACTGCTAGGCTAAGGACTTTTCTCTTTGAGAAGAAGACTTAGAGCTCAATCCACCACAATGCTACATTGTATGTGTGTATGTCCAACCCTTTTTTTATGTTATAAATAGACGGACGGGCAAGTAAGCCACCTGATGGTAAGTTGTCACTTTGACAATGGCACCAACTTTTTTATTATACCTATAGTTACACTGGCTCTCTCACCCTTCAAACAGAACACATAATATGTATTGCTGTTTAGCGGTAGAATATCTGGTGAGTGAGTGGTATCTACCCTGATGGGTTTTTACTAAGTTTTATGTTTACAATCCCGTTCGATAGTGAAAAAAAAAACATTTTATGGGAAAATCTCCCACATGTCATTAACCTTAAGTTCAGTTTTATCGTAAACCATATATACAAATATTCGACAAAAATGCTATGTTATGTATATAAAGTAAAAAATATATATTTTTAAGTTCGGGAATAGATGAGGTCAACGACCGATGGAGGAGACAGACTATTACAGACTATTGTTTTTTTTTTTTATTATCATCACAGACTATTACAACTTCTAGACCAGTTACATTGGTAACATAACAATTTAATTCAACTTTTATTGTTTATAAAGATTGGTTAACGAAATGTTATTAACTGAATTCAGACAAAAAATTATTTCATTCCAGCAAGACGAATTGACACAAAATCCTTGAAAATTTGCATTTTCAACAAACACACGGCTATTTAAAATATACATATTAAAATATTTAATATTAACTTTTATTTTTATTATTATAATTTTTTTTCTGTTATGTTTGAGGACTTATCGTTGTTATTCGTGCTTATTGTTTATAGTATATATTTATATTGTATACTTGTAATTCTATATGTATTGATAATATAAATTATTTATTGATATATATTATGTGTATTTTATATTTACATTTATTTATTGGTTTGTTTAATCATAAATTAATATTATCTCATTTATTACTAGAGCACCACCTACCTCATATCCTATGAGTTATTACTCCGTTGGTTGCCTGGAAGAGATCGCTATGTAGCGATAAGGTCGCCAAAATTGTATGCTACTTTTATTCAGGCTGTATCCATGTTTTGTATTCTTTTTCTCTTTGTGGTGTACAATAAAGTATAAAGTATAATATTGTTTTGGTTACTTGCAAAGCCATATTAATTTAAAAAGAGGCAATTTTTTAATCAGATAGACGCTTTAATTTTACTTTTTTGTATAAAATATAGATTATAAATAGAGACTTACTATTATTTATTATCTGTCAGAAAATCTACTACCGGTTCGGAAATAAATATCACAGATCTGAGAAGAACCGGCGAAATAAACTCACAATACTTTTAATGTATTTATGTGGAGCAAATAGTAGAGTAGAGTAGAGTCATTTGCCCTCCCGGGAAATATAAAAAAAAAAATGCCGAGATGGCCCAGTGGTAAGAACGCGTGAATCTTAACCGATGATCGTGGGTTCAAACCCGGGCAAGCACCACTGAATTTTCAAGTGCTTAATTGGTGATTATAATTCATCTCGTGCTTTACGGTGAAGGAAAACATCGTGAGGAAACCTGCATGGGTCTAATTTCACTGAAATTCTGACACATGTGTATTTCACCAACCCGACATTAGAAAAAAGAATTATATTGAATATTTTATTATTTACACGTAGAACTTGGGAGCATAATTATAAATATACTCGCGGATGTATTTGAATATAACTTTTTCACTTCAATTTCTCAGTTGAGGGCATTTTTATTTTAAAATTCTTCCATCAATTTTTGTGTCGAGTACAATTAATTCCCTCTTTGAGAGCTATTCTTATGACAATCTGTGATTTGAGAAAAATGTGCGTTTTTTTTTTCAATTTGTATATCTTTTACAACAACATTCATTATTTTTATTTTTGTCTGTCTGTTTCAAAGTGGAAAAAATTACAAAATTAACATAATCATAGAAAGTATTCCTAGGTCTTTATTGGTGATAGTAGGGCTTTGTACAACCCACTAATCAGATATTCTACCGCAAAACACCAGTACTTGGTATTGTTGTGTTCCAGTTTGAAGGGTGTGAGCCAATGTAATTACAGGCACAATGGAATAAAATCTTAGTTCCTAAGGTTAGTGACGCATTGTAAGAAATGTCAACCATCGCTATGTAAGCGATGGTTGACATTTCTTACAATGCCAATGTCTCACCTATGTTGGTGACCACTTACCATCAGGTGGCCCATATGCTCGTCCGCTTAACTACTCTATAAAAAAAATAAAAAAAAGTCTTGTTTAATGTTTTTTCATCTTATATTTGTCAAAGATAATAAAACAAAGTTAAAAATAGTTTAAATATAAACAATAAAAAAAATTTGCATCCATGTCGGATGTGAAACTTTTATTTATTTAAATAATTTATAATTAAAGAAAATCAATAAAAAAACGGGATAAAACAAATAAACTCAATTTTGTTATATCAATGCCTCAGGACCAATGTTGGACAGCGTGTTTTTTGTACATATCTGTTATGTAGTGGGTGGTCATCTCGTTTGCCGTAACGGCACACGAGTTGGTTACATCCAAAACACCATCATTTCAAATCAAAGTTTAAACTATTTACAAGAAACTTAACGCCCGCTGTAATTAATCATAAATACAATTAGTACATAAAAGGTCGAATCAATAAATGAAATAACTGTAACGCAAGATACTGCAATCCGTGACCTAAAAACCGAAGCTCTATATATCCAGGTCACAATTGCATTGAACTCGGAACATTCTAGAAAAATCTAGAGCATACCTACTAAATATACCGCTTTTTTTAACTCATGTCTTCCACCCAAAGATTGTCTGGAAGATATCGCTATTTTAGCGATAAGACCGTCTCTTGTGAATTAATAGTTTATTATTATTATTATTATTTATTATAACTGTATGTATCTGTAACTCTTTTGGTGTACAATAAAGCATATTCTATTCTTTTCTATATATTTTTTTAATTTTACTATTCAAATTCGGTAACTCATATAGGTAGGCAAATGGTCAGCCAAATCGCCAACGATATTAACCATCCTTTAATTTGGGAACTAAGATGTTATGTCTCTTGTGCCTGATATTACACTCTCTTACCCTTGAAATAAACACAATATTTATAATTATTGCGGTTTGGCTGTAGAGTATGTGATGAGTGGGTAACTACCCAACTTGCACAAAGCCCTATCACCAAGAAAGTTGTTTAATAATCCACGTGGATATTTATTGCAGATTCTGAAGTTCTGTACAGAGCCAGTGAGTTATTGGACAATCATTCTAGCTTAAATATACTAACCAAATACATGATTATAAATATTACAAAATAATTATTATATTATTATATTTGGCAACACAACAACTTTGGTAAATTTAATGACTGTTCTTATTAATATAGGATAAAATTACAGGTTAATACATTATTATATTATATATAACAATTATATAAGTATATCATTTGAAATATATAAGGTTTTAATGTATTAAACTACTACTACTTTAATGGCTACAAATAAAAAAAATACTGCAGTACAAATCACGACCGCGTGGAATGACTAGAATGCTAGTAGTATTTCCCCTTTGAATCGAATTTCGGATCCTCTGGGCGAAAAATTAACCAGCCCCTGTCAGTAGAAGCAATAAGATGGGTATGTATATAAAAATTATTATTTTTCGCGAAAAGATTTTTTAACGTGATTTAAAATATTGTACATTTTAATCGCTTTAATCTTGTTAGAAGTCTATTAATAATTGTACACTTTCAAATGTAATGTTCTTATGTCAATTTAGGGAGTGTATTAGATAATTTGCGATTCGTAGCCGTTTTAACTGTGGGTGTTCTGATTAAAGAGTAAAATCGTTTATTAATTACCGCTGTTTTAATAAAGCTTTATATCAAAGTCGATTATATAACACCCAACACGAACCCAACCGTTTGGAAATTCTAAAATCGGCTTAAGATTTAGAAGCTATGTGTAACAGATAAATATATATACACAATAAAAGTACGCTAATATATTTTTTTATAGAAAAGGAAGGCGGACGAGCATATGGGCCACCTGATGGTAAGTGGTCACCAAACGCCCTTACATGGCACTGTAAGAAATGTTAACCATCGCTTACATCGCCAATGCGCCTTGGGGACCTAAGACTTTATGTCCCTTGTGCCTGTAATTTATTATTATTTATCATTTCATTAGATATTTAAAATATCTAATCAACGTACTGCGTCATCGAATTGAATAGAAAAAAGCCTCGAGTATAAACTACAACAGCAATTTCTCGCAGCTGAATGAGTCACGCCTACGCCGAACACTCTGCCGCCTACGCATTACCATTTCTTCCCAGCGTACACGTCACAGTCAGCCCAAAGAGAAATAAGCTGATTATGCATGGCAAAGCAAAAGCATTTCATTGATCTTAAACTGGCAACCCTTTTTGTTTTCGTTTATCTATGCAATATGATATTTTTAATATCTGTTCTGCATTCCAAATTTGAATTATACGTTCTTTTACAGAATCGGCTATTTAATAAGGGTGTAACGAATACTCTTAACTGTAATATCAGACTTCCGTATCGCTTTGTCTCCCTCATTCATTGGGATATGCATTTAATTGGCGGCTGAATGGCGTTCAGCCTTTTCCTATATATTTGATAAAGAAACAAAGTATATAAGACTTCCCACGCACGTTAGCGCATGATATTGTACGTAATACCCACCCGAGTACCATCACGCGATCCTTATGCGCGATTATATTTGTATTTTATATTTTCAAACAAATTCGCCTTCGACGCCTTGTCTTCCTGTCCGGGATACACTCAAAAACTACCAACGGATTTTTAAACGGTTTTCACTAATGGACGGAATGATTTGTGAAGATATATATGTATAATTGTTTAGGGTTTTGTTCAAATCGACTGGGAATAAAATCATAATATGTATTACGATATAAATAATATTATAAACGCGAGTCTGTGAGAATGGATGTTTTTTACTCTTTCACGCAAAAACTACTTAACTAATTTAGATTAAATTTTAAATAGCTTATACGCTGACTTAACACATAGGCTACCTAATAAACCATCAGACGCGGGTGAGGCCGAGGGCGGAAGCTTTTATATATTATATAACAATATCAAACCACCTAGCGATGTACCTCATTTGAGCGATACCCAGAAATGGTGGACGTTTCTAAGTTCGCGGAATGGATAGGTAGGTAATAAGTTGGGATGACGCTGAATAAGCTAATTGAGCAACTAATTATTAGTATATATATCGGGTTTTATTGTAATCAGATCATTAGTCTTTGAGTTATCGTCAACCAAACAAATCAATCGGAAAGAAATTGTGAAATATGGAGAAAATCGAGTCCGTGCCGTTATACAGTTCCTTGCCAAGCAAAGAAAATCAGTTCAGACTAAACTGAAAGAGATGTCATCGGTGATGTTTATGGGGACTCTTGTCCAAGTAAAACTATGGTGAATAAGTGGCATAGCCTTTTAAACATGGCACCGCCAAGTCAATTCTTAAAGAACAGGAAAGATTCATTCTAATTTATCATAGCTAACTATGATTATTTTGATGTAAAACATCTTCGCTCGTCTTCAGAACAGGATCTACTTCTATGCCGTGACGGGAAACGACATGAATCTAATGCACCCTCAACGCCACCGGTCCCTACTCCCTTGCGTGTGGCGCGTGTACTATATGTTACTTACTATATATTAAAATAATGAGAAAAAAATATATATTTAATTAACTAAACTCTATGTTTTTATTTATTCAATTTAAATATAAATTATTTAAATTCGTCCCTTTTTATTTTTGTTCTTTACGGCGATTTTTCAAAAAGGGAGAGGAGGCCTTTAGCCCAGCAGTGGAACATTTACAGGCTATTACGATTTCGGTTACGGCGATTTTTTACTATACTTTAATATCCACTAAACTTTATTGATCCAGGACATGTATCCCAGGATACTGTTGGGCTTCGAATCCATTTAATTATAATTATTTTTCTTTTTTTTAATTATAATTATTTCCTAGAGTAATTGCTTTGAAACCTTTTTTAATTATAACGACGCACCTAGAAGACCATCAAAGTATTCTCTAACTATACATCCATGAAACATTAGTTTTGTTTTTGATTAATTAATAAATAACGAGGCTGACTTTTTTCCACTTCCTAGAATGAAAGTTATAAGCACTAGTGTAATAACTATAGTGTAATAACTAAGATATTTCACATTAATTTATATAAAATATATACAAACACACGTACATACGACAATTTATCTTTTTCCGTATGTAATATAATGAGCAAATAAATTTTCATTAACGATGCGTTCCAAATTCAATTCCAATCCGACTTTGACTAATCTATATATATTCCGTTCCTATGTATATATATATATATATACCGTTATGTAAAAACCAAACTTAATTGTTAACTTTTATGGCAATAGTCGATATTTAATTAAAGAATAGGAAAACGGATAAACGGCAACGATCACGCTTCGATTCGATCGCGACAAAGTGACAATTTGTTAGAAGAATTGGTCCCCAGACTGATGTGATACTGCCGGGTTATGTTGTAGGAAAACTTGAGTAGAAGATTTGGTACATAAACACGTGACATTATTACGTAATGTGTAGCAAAAACTCACGATGTCTTCCTCCACCGTCGAACACGAGATTAATTTACACAAATTAAGCATTTTTTTTTAACTCCCGACAGGATTAGGACAATAAAAAGGTATTACTTTATTCAGCCAATATACTCTCAATATGAGTTTCAAGTTTAGCAGCCAAGTAAAGCATTCGCGTGTCTCACTATGTTCTTTGTAGATTGCCGTGTCATACCATGAGATTGAAAGATAATGCATCCACGTATAAAATTCCCTGCACAGTTGGTTAGTATTTTGATAATGGCCGCCGTGATTGAAATCGGTCAGTAGGACATTCAATAGAAATATATATATATATATATATATATATATATGAAATACCACTCATCACGAGATCTCCTAAATTATCCGCCAGATTGGCTTGAAATTTGTCACAGTTACTCCTTCCCCGACGTAGAAGCTCACTTAGAACGCTAAAGGATTTTACGCAAATTCTATCCAAAATACATTTTTCTTCTTATATACCCGGGACAATTAGCTAGTTATCTATATTACGGTATATAAAAAATAGATCTAAGATCAGTTTCTTTTTCTCATCTGTCTATTTGTTAGCTTTTGATAAATTATTATCATTAAAAAAAATAAGAGTAGAAAATAAAAATGAAACATGAAATTCGTTTAATTATGTTAATTCATATTTATGACCAACTCGCGAACAAAGGTTGGGAATAAATTGACGAAGTCGTATTTCAACCCCTCTATTCATCATCGTTGGTATTTAACTCAAATATAGCCGAGATGGTCCAGTGGTAAGAACGCGTGAATCTTAACCGATGATCGTGTGTTCAAACCCGGGCAAGCACTACTGAATTTTCATGTGATTAATTTGGGATAATAAATCGTCTCGTGCTTTACGAGTGAAGGAAAACATCGTGAGGAAACCTGCATGTGTCTAATTTCACAGAAATTCTGCCACATGTGTATTCTACCAACCCCCATTGGAGCAGCGTGGTGGAATAAGCTCCAAACCTTCTTCTCAAAAAGGGAGAGGAGACCTTTAGCCCAGCAGTGGGACATTCACAGGCTGTTACGGTACGGTTACGGTATTTAACTGACTGTGTTATTGCTTAACATTATTTATTACATGGATTAAGTATTTAATAAGAACCCGGAAATAGATCCGTGTCTTAAATAACTTGTAATTTTTTTTCTCTGGTTTAAACACTGATAGAAGTATCATTTAAATACACATTATTACGTAACATTTTTTTTTATTTCTTATAACAAAAAAATTAAAATATACTATAATTTTTTAATACGCTTTATTAAATTTCGTTTTCACATTCAATTTTCATTTTTTCTATTATGACGTTTATCTATGCTAATTAACTGCAACTAGATTTTGTTTTCTTAAATTAAAAAATAGCATTTGTTTCTTTTTTTTTTAAATATATATAATGACAGTCAATAAAAGTTAATATCAAAAATAATATCTGTCACAATTTATACAGCCATAAAATCGTTTTAAATAAAAAAATAAAAACTTACCTTGTTAAAAATAAATTCTCTTGGCAATGACATGTTTCAATATCTGGAGGCGCTGGTATTGAAGAACAAATACTATTAAAGTGGTCCTCAGATTCCGTTGATTCGAGCCTTAACACAATTCTTGTTTCGCGCACGGCATCCGCCGCTAAATACATTGGTTTTGCGTAATATAACTTTAGGGTAGCCGTTTTTACTTTTTTTAAATCACTACTCGATAGAAAAAATTGAATAAAAATCTTTTATTATTTTTCTCACGGTAAAATACAGAACATTTTTTGTAATAGTATATATTTTTTTAATATTTTCTTTGATATTGTTGTCTTTTTTTTTAAATTTCGCTTTCCGGACGTCCGCAGAGGTTTGTGTCAGCGGTATTATTAGTAGTGCCGTGTCCGCGCAAAGCGCATGCGCTAAACAGCCAATCAATAACCGAGTTTAAGTTCTCGCTGTAAACTAAATAGTCATTCCTTATTTTCTCTGTTACAGAAACTTTTTAATGTTGCAAGTTCATATATTTATAATTAACAATTTGTAGAATTTTTTAACCCCGCTAATTTAGTATGTATTATTACTTTTTTATTCATATTTTATTTTTATTAATTCTTATGTAACATATTTTGTTTGCTCATATCTTTGCGGGTATTGATTTCCGCACAGACCTTGCAACACCTTTCCTTTCATTCTTATATCCATAGATAATACTATAAATATGTATATAACTATTGTTTGTGTGTCTGTTAAGATCGTAAGATATCTTTGAACTTAGCTAATAAACTTAAGCGTACATGTTAAGGGTAAAATATTTTTGACATAAGAATTAATTTGATTCAAAGATTTAGTATAGGTATTTATATATGTAATTAAAGAAAATCAATAAATTTTATTAATATGTGGATTACCACAAGGCGCACCGATATCACATCAATATCACTACATATTACAAAACAAAGTCCCCTCCTCGCCACGTATGTATGTCTGTCTGTATGTACGCGATAAACTCAAAAACTACCGAACGGAGTCCAATACGGTTTTCACCAATGGAAAGATTGATTTATAAGGAAGGTTTTAGTGTATAATTCATTAAAGTTTTGCGTAAATTATCTGAAATATGACGATGATTGTTAAAGATGACTGAAAAAAACATACCAATTGGGAGCTTTACTGGCGTGCGCCGGGTTAATCAATAGAATCATATATATTACGATACAAACGTTTTTTGTAGACCATTATTCTTATTCATCCATAAGATGAGATAATTTATAAGATAGCTCAAAATGTATTTAATGTATTATGTAATATGTACAATATTTTTGTTATATTGTAGAATGAAATAAATTATATATACATATATATGTACATAAAAGCGAAGCTCGGTCGCCCATGTACTAATCATTGAGTACATAACGACTTGCCGTGTATGTAATCGCACGCCCCGTGCCTGTTTTTTCCGCATCATTTCATTAAACGACGGTACTTACAGTCAGGGCTGGGCAGTATTTGAATTGCTCGTAAGTCGTAATTGACATTCGTGCTATTATATATTAGTTATTATACGGCAGTTAAAGTTACATAAGCATTAATCATTTACTAGTGACCTTGAGCGACCAGCTCATTTACTATAAAGTAGCTGATTTGCCCGCCTTGCTATTATGTATAAATATATTTATAAGGGTGGTCCCTACAAGGTGGGCCGACGACATAGAAAGAGTTGCGGGCAGCGCAAGACTGGCAGACGTGGAAACCTATATTAATTACTATATTAATTATACCTTGGGAGAGGCCCTTGTCCAGCTCGCCACGGTTGCATGCGTGACGAGCGTGGCGCTCCTCGTTAAGACGGAAAGGGTACGGGGAGGTTTTAGTGGGTAGGACGGTGGGCTTCTGCCCCGTGAGTCCCACATAACCGTCCCGGTCGTGGACCGGGCGATAGGCGTAAAGGCCATTCCTAATTGACAACAAAAAAAAAGGCCTTTGTCCAGCAGTGGACGTCTTCCAGCTGATATGATGATCATGATGATATTTAAAAATATATTATATTACAAATATATAATTTGACGTATCGCTCCGGCGTGTTTGGGGATGTAGTAATCTTTGTCTTTCCTTGCGGTTCAAGTTTGTTTCATACGAAATTTTATCAAAATCTGTTCACTGGTTCAGCCGTTAAAGCGTAACAGACAAACATATTTACTTTAGCATATATGATACTAGTGTATATGATTGCCTCGTTGACCTAGTGGCTAGATCAATTAGTTCAAATCTCAGGTCGGGCCAATAAAAAGTTATTGAATTTTTCATTCGAAAATTCTTTAGTGTGTACACTCCCGTGCTTCGGAAAGCACGTAAAGCCGTTGGTCTGCGCCTGAACTCTATCCGGTCGTGTCGGATCCCATCGGATTATGAGACCTAGGGAATAGAGAGTGCACCTGTGTTTGCGCACACACTTGTGCACTATAATATCTCCTGTGCAGTTGGCTTGTCCCTCTTGAGATGAGAAGTCTGGAGGACTATTATTATTAGTGTAGATAATAAAAAGTCATATATAATAAAAATATTTATTTAATATCAACAAAGTATTACAATACAATAAGTTTTAATTCATAAACTCCTCTCCAGACTAGAAATTTTGACAGATTGTGTACAATCAATCAATTTCAATAATCATAAATGAAATAAAAGAAAACGCATATAAAAAGTAAAACTATATACTTAATTATAAATTAATTAAAAAAATATCACGTGCTTATAAATCGAAACATTCGAGATGGCCTTGTGGTTAGAATGCGTGAATATTAACCGATCGTGGGTTCAAAACGGGCAAGCACCACTGAATTTTCATGTGCTTAATTTGTGTTGATAATTCATGTCGCGCTTGACGGTGAAGGAAAACATCGTGAGGAAACCTGCATGTGTTTAATTTCATTAAAATTCTGCCACATGTGTATTCCACCAACCCGCATTGGAGCATTGGACCTTCTCCTCAAAAGGGAGAGGAGGTGGGAATTAACAGGCGGTTACTGTACAAATCGAAACGAATGGCTGCCATGTTTGTGACGTCATAATGTTAAAGACGATGAGAAAGCGATTAAATAAATTATAAACAAAAACACAGGAAATGCAGGGCGATTGCTTACACGTGACATGTTGACAACCGACTTATGGTGATATACTATTTTGATGCGTGTGTCCTTGAAATGTTATGATTATTACGATCAATATCGCTCATCTCTCTCTTTAAGATTCACGCGTTCTAACCACTAGGCCATCTCGGCTTAAAGGTCTTAAGCTGGATCTTAGGGATCGCCCCTGTACACACTTTAATTTAGGGAGTATGTGCTTTAAACTTAACTAACCAGCTGTCACTTAAACATATTGGGTATCGCATATGTGTGGTATGGTTGTGCGTCTGTGAGCGTGCGTTTTTATCACTTTACTAACTACGAGTTACTTACTCGAATTTATGCCCCCCAAAACAGATACGTTGATTTTCAGTGGCTATTCTGACCATAGGGCTTCGAATAGGGAGATCAAATACTTGATACCAGTGGCGGATTTACCAGCAGGCTGAGTAGGCTTCAGCCTAAGGCGGCAGATTTTTGGGGCGGCTCAGAGAAAACCAAAAGATTTCTTGACGGTTATCTGATGTTCTACAGATGGAAGTCGGCAACAAATTTTGCCGATGACTTGTCATTGTACATTTAACGGTGTAACAAAATTCCACATTCTAGATTAAAACAGCCCGTTCGCCGCCCCTTAAGGTGAGTCCCGCATCTCATACTCATGTGGGGGAAACTAAACGCCTCCAACCAGTAGTAGGACTGGCATGTGTAAATATGACAGTTGTAGAGGCAAGGGCGGGAAAAACTTGAAAATTTGTAAGTCCGCCACTGCTTTATACACTTTAATATATTCATTATGTACTTCTACTTATACCGTGTACCGAACGCTAGGATGTTTACACATCGAAAAATGATTAATTTATATTTTCATTATTATTTACTTACGGAACACTTATCGAGTTAAACTCAAATCTTACCTTACTACTATAATATAATATTTTAAAATCTTACATTCTGGTACCGATAGATGGCGCTGAATCAATATATCAAATTCCTGAATCGCGCTGGCTAGATATTCGTTAATAACTATATACTCAATAGATGTACCAGTTCAAGTCCACCCCTCCGACTACGTCCTGAGCCGAGGTGCGATCTCGCAGGAGACACCCTCAGGATGGACGTCTTGTAAGAGCCCGTGACGGCTCCAAATTCACGGCGGAGTCCAGTACTCGCCCCAACGCCCGGTGAAGCTGTAAAGGCCATTAGGGCCAACAGCATAACTCATTCAGGAAAAAAAAGTTAAATTGCCAAACGACACGGCAATCCGCTGATAGCGCAGGCCTGCTCATACACCTCCCTCAGAGGAACACAAACTCAGGCGTCCAATGCACGTCCTGAATGACAAAGACGACAGAATAACTGTGGCAAACGCTCCCTTCGAAGGGAAGACACTATACCCTACATACGTACACCGTTTTCGCCGGCGGAAACGAGGTCCCCGATTTGCAACATCACGAAATCGGTCGTGATTTAGTACGGTGCTTCTCGCAGAAGCGCTTCCCACCCCACCGACTACGTCCTGAGTCGAGGTGCGATCTCGCAGGAGACACCCTCAGGATGGACGTCTTGTAAGAGCCCGTGACAGCTCCAAATTCACGGCGGAGTCCAGTACTCGCCCCAACGCCCGGTGACGCTGTAAAGGCCACTAGGGCCGACAGCATAACTCATTCAGGAAAAAAATAGTTAAATTGTAGTTACTGGTAGTGAAATAGTGCGGTGCTTCTTGCAGAAGCGCTTCCAACCCCACAGACTACGTCCCGAGCCGAGGTGCGATCTCGCAGGAGACACCCTCAGGATGGACGTAAGAGCCCGAGACGGCTCAAATTTCAAGGCGGAGTCTAGTACTCGGCCCAGCGCTTTTTTCAGGAAAAAAAATTAGTTATAATGTAAAAACGAATAAACAATTTTGACCTTGAAATAACGCGATATCATTGGTCGAGATCTTTTATAATCTGTGACATACGATATTCAATATGGATTCGCTAGAATATATCATTTTTTGATTTGAACTTCGGAAATAAAATTAAAGTGTATATAAATAATTAAAATGAATAGTATCGTGTTATAAATAAAGATAATAATCGCGAACTGTTTGTAGTACATATAGCAGGATTTATCTTTACATATTCGATTGGAATAGGCTATATATAAGCGAATACCAAAAGTCCTCCCCTCCCTAATACTATGTAACCATAACCAAACTTAATTAATTACTTTAATTTCCTCGCATCTTACACACTAAAACCACTGTCAAAAGTCCTTACTCGAGTCCTCGAAGCAGGTCTGAGTTTCAGCGGACGAGAAGCTGAGTAAGTCGGTTTCGAGTGCGAGCGTTTGAGTTTCAGTCGTACAAAACGTTCCCGTGTTCGACATAAGATCGCCGCACTTGAAGTTCGACTTGAGTGAATCGTACAAACAGAAGCACGTTTGAGTTTCCTTTATACTCAAATCTGGCGATTGAGTTTCGGACGTAATCGTTTCTTTATTCGACCGACTCAAACCGAATTCGAGTGGCAAGGTCTGGGTTTGTATATCAGACAACGATACAGTTTCCGAGTAAAATATGGAATCGTCCTCGCTCGTTTGCGATTTGAGTGATAGCAAATCTTCGAAAACCGTCTGAGTCGATATTTCGTCTTTCTTCGTCTGCTCCTGTTGCCAAGACGGTAACGCGACATCGTTCCTGATGTTCTCGTCTAATTTCTGAGTTTGCGTCGCGAACGACCTCGTCGGACTGTCGCAGACGTATTCTGGAACGTTCTCGTGCTGCTTGAACTTGTCGATATCATCATCTCGGGACATCTTCTTGCAGATTTTTCTCTCCATTTTGTATTTCTTGTGGAACGTCGGATGTTTCCGTAACAGATGGACGAGCAGACGCTCGCTCGTCTTGAATTCCCTATCGCACACCTTACACTTATGGGAAAGCGAACAATTTTTCAGATGACGATTGAAATCTGTACTACAAGGAAAATTCAATAAGCAATTCTGACATACAATCTTTTCTCTGTGCACTTTCGAAACGTGCTGATTCAGGTATTTCCTGCCCGTGAAATGTTTACCAGCTGCCGAATCTATGTGATACTGGCAGTTCGCGATGGAACAGTAGTACTCGACTTCGATGGCAAAGTCCATGTCTATGTTGTGCCGTCGTATGAGATGCTGCAGGAGATCAGACTTCTTCTTAAACCTCTCCGGACAGTCGTGGGTACAGTTATACGTTATCTTGGCGTCTGTGTCTGGTGCCGTCACTTTTATTATCAACTTCTTATCGTGCAAGAAATATGTAATTGTATTTTGTGATACATTATCATCTAATGATTTTGTGTCGTTTGCTGTGTCGAGCGACTGTCTCTGAAATGAAGAACAGTTTATTAAAAGCTTATTGGACTTATAATGACAAGAATATGACAAAGGAAACGACGTAAAAATATACATTACAATAAAAAATAAAAAATGTCCTCCAGACCGATTTCGGCCACGGCGGCCAATCTCAAGAGAGATTAGCCAACTGCGCAGGAGATATTATAGTGCACGAGTGTGTGCGCTAACACAGGTGCACTCTCTATTGCCTAACTCTCATAATGCAATGGGACATCAATCCGACACGACTGGAAAGAGTTCAGGCGTTCAGTTCAGGACCAACGGCCTTACGTGCTTTCCGAGGCACAGGAGTGTACACACTTCAAACTTCCAGACTCCGGGCTGCTACTGAAAATTTTCTGACAGAAAAACCCAATAACTTTTTATCGGCCCGACCTGGGAATTGAACCCAGACCAGCCAGACCAGCGAGGCAGTCAATAAAAAAATTAATTATAAATATATGACAATAAAATATACATATATATAAGAAAATAAGTTTGTAATAAAAATATACATATATATAAGAAAATAAGTGGTAAGAACGGGTGAACCTTAGCCGATGATCATGGGTTCAAACCCCGGCAAGCACCACAGAATTTTCATGTGCTTAATTTGTGATTAAAATTCATTACATGCTTTACGGTGAAGGAAAATATTGTGAGGAAAACTGCATGTGTCTAATTTCACTGAAATTCTACCACAGGTGTATTCCACCAACCCGCATTTGAGCAGCGTGGTGGAATAAGCTCCAAACATTCTCCCCAAAAAGGAGAGGAGGCCTTAGCCCAGCAGTGGGATATTTATAGGCTGTTACAGTAACATTCACTCCTTAACTACTCATGAAATTTTGCATACACATTATCATGGGTACAGGAAAGAACGTACAGTACCTATGTATATAATTATTACGAAAAAATAATATTTTTTCAAATAACCTATATACTATAACTATAATCTATTGTAGTGGTTTGAATGGTATCTTATAATTATATAAATAAATTATACCTTGGAAACAACATTCAGAATAAAATCCGATTGACTGCACTGCTCATGGAAGTTTCTACACTTTATGATAATATCCTCACATTCGGAGCAGATTAATTTTGAGAAATTATCCGTTTTGTTAATCTGAAATAATTTGAAATTATATTATAAAATTGTATACATAAACAAGGAATGTTAGTTTATCTGTTAAAGATTAAAAGATTTATACACCATTTGTCCGTTCACCATGCTTTTTAGTGGAGTTCGATGCTTATGATAGATTGTTTTAATGTTTTTATAACTTTTTTTTATTTTTCTTCTACCTAACATCAATATGACAGTGTACTTATTTTACTCTTATTGTGATTGTGCACTAACGTAGGCAATTTTATTTTTATTTTTTAATAATAATGAGACATGGGTTTTAGGAAAAAATTATAATGTTTAAACTTTTAAGAAATTAAGTCTTAGTTAGATACGACATTAATTTGAAGGCTAGATCTTTTGAGTAGCTTATTAGGGCATAAATATAGATTGTAATATTGTAATGTATATTAAATTATGATTATTTATTCGTTACAAACCTTTATGTTGGTTAACTTATAAAAATCCTCATCAAGACCAAATTCGAACATGTTTTTCATTTCGCGCGACGTTTCAAGACATCCGCGGCAAACTAAAGTGAGATCTTTAAACAAAATATCTGTTTGTGCGGACATTACCTCAATTTTCTTTTTAGATTTTTACTGATAAAAAACATAAATATGTTTGAAAACAATCAACATGTACAATCAATATATTGACATCAAAATAATGTTACCATGAATAATAAAATTAAGAGAATCATAAAGGGAATCTTACATTTGCAAGGAAAACGCTCTAGTTGTGATAAAACGTATATAATAAAGCATTATTTTAATTAAAGAAGTTTACCTCAAATTCAAATGTAGAAATTGTTAATCACGAATGATTATATAAAATTAAGTTTTGTAGTATTATATAATTCAACTTCTGGCGCTTTCGAAACGTACGCTGCCAAAATTATAACTAATACACAAAAAAATATGTGCATGTAAAAGGGAATATTATGTATTACGATGCTTTAGTAAAGTAAGGGTACCAGTAAAGAATTTGTCAGAAAGTATTTGTCATTGGTTAAAAAATACAATAAGATAAATCTTTATTGTAGCGTGTCTAATATAACTCTTCACGTCATCTTGCCAGTACATATTTTACCTAAATCATGATTTCAATATATGTCTTGTTTATAATCTGTACCCAAATTATGAGTCTTTGACATTATTAATTGTTGTCAAACAATTTTTGTTAAGTTGTTAATATAATTATATTGTAACTGAATCATTAATAATATTCTAACATAAAATGTCCGTTACTTTATAGCATAAAAGAAAGAAAAATAAATTACGTAACAACAGTTACATTCATACAGGCATTAATACTTCAAATCGTAATCAGAATGGTTAACATTTCGTGTAACCGGCATAATTACGAATTGCTTTTAATTATTTTTTTGAATGTATAACGTGCGTATTATAGTTTAAAATAAAAGCAAATTACAATGTAATAGTTTTTATATAAATAATAAAATGGAATACAATGTGAAAATAAACGAAAACTTATGTCGGCTATGTTTAAAAGGTCACAATCGAATGTTATGCATAAATAATACATATTTGCAAGATGTTTACGAAAAAATAACAAACATTGAAGTGAGTATACTAAATTTTACGTATGAGCTTTTTGGATTTTATCTCAAGTTACATTCGACATTTCGCGAAAGAAAGTGGGGCCAAAATGAGTATATACAAGATTTCACACTAATAATTACTCAAAAATATTGTTTATTTATGTAATTGTGCTTCTTATTTAATTCATAATATATTTTGAAATCCGCCCGATGGTCAGACAATTTTAGGACAATGGCGATTGCTCAATGGATGCGACTAGCACTGGACCGAGAGAATTGGGGCGCCTGTGAGGAGGCCTATGTCCAGCAGTGGATTAATGTGGGCTTAACATGATAATAGTGACAAGAACGTCGTACAACTGGCTGTCCCTTAAAACCTACTTTTTTCATAGGAAACTTAGTAAATAGAATATTAATGGGTATTTTGATTAGGCCCCACTTTCCCACTGGGCACTCTGGGCACATGCTCAGGGGCCTTCGACAGGTTAAAGACGGCCTTGATGTTGATGGTATGTGGTCAACCAACCTTAACCCTAATCATCAGAAATGGTTACATTCCATGCACTTAACAAAAATTTAAATTTGATGGTAGAATAATTTGTGATCTGAGTCTCAAAACAATTGGACTTAAAGATTTAGAAGCACCTTTTCTGTATTGTCAGTTTGCCAAAGAATAAGACTTTCAGGGCATATAGTGTACTTGTTATTGAAGCACAATATCTCTAGTTGACTTGTGTCATTTGAGGATGGCAGTAGCGAAAATGAGTCATGATGATACTTATATAGTTATATATAGTTTAATACTAAATTGTTTGATGTTCTGTTGTTTCAGCTTAACTCAATAACGTACATCCAGTCCATTTGCTATATATGTGTAAAAAGGTTGAAAAATTGTCACACATTGATCGAGCAGGCCACTGCTACTGATAAGCTTTTGAAAGATGCACTGCAATGTAACTCCGGGGTGAGTAATTGTCTCATATCATACATTATATATATAAATAAAAATGTATAATGTATATTTTCCCCCTGCGTTCTAAAACGTTAACCTGGTCATGATGAAAATTTTATGGGTTCGAAGAAAATCAAACATTTCTGATACGAATGTAATCTTGATATTATATTTTAGATCGATCAAATTGAACAAAGAGAAACATACAAGCTGTGCATCTCATCGACGATCAACATCTCGTTGGATCCCGTAGAATGTGACGTTAAAAAAGAGAATGCAATCAAAGAGGAATTAAATGATAAAGAAAATGGAAATGATATTCATAATATATCTCATCAATTAGGTATGGGAAACTTTCTAAAAATAATTAATTTTAGTCTTATATAATAATAATCTTCATACTCTCATAGTCCGATGAGTCCTACGACAATCTGATACGACTGGGAAGAGTTCAGATGTATGACTAACAGCTTTACGTGCTTTTCGAGGCTATAAAACAATATAAATATAATAACAACATTAATACAATTGAGTGTAAACACTATCAGCTTTCAAGCTCTAGCTTCTATCTAGAGATGTTTTTTTATCAACTCTGTATATAAAACCCCCAGGGCTGGGTTAAGATCTGCTCTCTTAGGTAAAATGTTTGAAATTACTCTGTACTTTTGGGTTGGAAGATAAAAAGACATGTGGCAATTTCATTCATGTTCCCTCATGATGTTTCCATCGCATGTTGAATTATTAACACTTAACAAGTTTTTTATTTTTATTTTATTTTACTATTCTAGACCAAGAACAAGATGATATAAATACCGAACCAAACATAAAAGAACAATTCTTACTGGACGATGTCAAATCGGATTTGGACATTAAAGAAGCATTATCGGACTCAGAAGATGATGTACCGTTGAAAAACATCAGCCTGAAGCAACATTTGGATAGGAAATTAGAAGATTCAGTGAAAATTAAGAAATATAAGAAGTATAATAAGGGTATGTATCTGTTATAGAGCGGTTGCACTTAATGATGAGTACCACACACTAATCACATATTCTACCGAACAGTATTGCTTAGTGTTGAAGTGTGAGCCAGTGTAACTACAGGCACAAGGGATATAACATCTCAGTTCCGAAAGTTGGTGACGCATTGGTGATGTAAATAGTTTATATTTCTTGCCAATTAATTGCAATATTAACTGCCAATGAGATGGCCCAGTGGTGAATCTTAACCGATGATCGTGTGTTCAAACCTGGGCAAGCACCACTGACTTAATTTGTGTTTATAATTCATCTCGTGCTTGACGGTTAAGAAAAACATCATCAGGAAATCTGCATGTGTCTAATTTCACTGAAATTCTGCCACATGTGAATTCCACCAAACCGCATTGGAGCAGCATGGTGGAATAAGCTCCAAACCTTCTCCTCAAAAAGGGAGAGGATTCCTTAGCCCAGCAGTGGGCAAGGTGAATGTTCACAGGCTGTCACCACAGTGCCAATGCACTTGTAAAAATTTAAATGTTTCGACTGAAAAGTATGATACGTATCTGTAACTTATCCATTGGTCCCGTACCAAGATCATACATGATGGATCTTCTGTAAGTTGGTGAAATGTTTAACATTCTACCGCAGCATCAATTGGAGTCAATAGAATTTAAACCAAAAGGAAATTTCGCTTTAATTAACTTAAAGAATTATACATAACAAAGTGACATTATATATTATTTGACAAGATAAAAGTATTGTATCATTTCTTCATAAATTATGTGTCAGAGTCACTCTGATATTGTAATATAGTATGCAGTTATTGAAAACTAAAATTTGATTCAATTCGATTAATAAAATCTGATAGCACATCCCCATCAACAACTGAATGGTATATGGTAATCTTCGAACAGCTGAACAGCTTTTCTTTAATCCTATCTAAGAACATTGTCAATGAAGTCACCTTTTAAGCAAATTATGATAATGATGTAACTAAATCACAATGTATTCAATCGTTTAATAATAATATCCTGGGACATTATTCACACACGGCCATCTGATTCCAAACTAAGTTTGTACTATGGAAACCAGACAACTGATATACTACATATACTACTTTTCATTTGTAAATACATACTTATATAGATAATTACATCCAGACTCAGGACAAACAGACATGTTCGTGCACACAAATGTCTGTCCTGGGAATCGAACCCACAACCTTCGGCGTGAAAGACAAGTAGGAGGCCTCGTTTAAGAGTTTCCATGCCACATCCCGACAGATATACACATTCTACTTATAACAATTTTTTGCTTGGAAAGTTAAAATATACATTATTGTATGCCAGTATAAAGAGTAAAATGGATACAAAACGGAAATTATCAATTTAACATTAATTAATAACACGGTACGGTAACAGCCCGTAAATATCCCACTGCTGGGCTAAGGCCTCTTCTCCCTTTTTGAGGAGAAGGCTTTGAAGCTTATTCCACCACGCTGCTCCAATGCGGATTGGTGGGATACACATGTAGCAGAATTTCAGTGAAATTAGACACATGCAGGTTTCCTCACGATGTTTTCCTTCACCGAAAAGCACGAGATGAATTATAATCACAAATTAAGCACATGAAAAACTTCAGTGGTGCTTGCCCGGGTTTGAACCCACGATCATCGGTTAAGATTCACGCGTTCTTACCACTGGGCCATCTCGGCTTATTAATAACACTTGTCAATTACTTTCAGAAACTAAAGTCGATGCTCAGGAACTGATCCTCGATGAGGAGCAGCAGCTCGTTGAAATGTTGCAGCGTTCAAAGTCACTTAATTACTTGAATTCTCCGTATAAATGTGATCTGTGCTACAAAGGTTTCCTGGATCCGATAGCTTTTGATAAACACAAGGAAAAACACGATGAGGTATGTGTACACAATGAGTGTGTGTGTATACAATCAAGTTAATAGGCATGATGATTGATTTTGAAATAACTCCTATAATGTAGGTACACGTCTACTATTATTGAAAATAATTGCATTTTGAATTTCGCTCGAAAACACCCGCAGGTGTCATGGCGCCTGACGTGACGTCACGCCTCAGAAAACGACAGTAAACGCTGTATTGCGTCTATACTCAACGAAGAAAGGCAGAAAGTATTGCGTATTTCGTAATGTTAAAAATGAATTCCAAAGTTTAACAACGTGCAATACGATGCAAAATTAATTTTAAAAACGCGTAAACACAACAACTATTCAAGAGATAAATAAAGAGGCGTGACGTCATTCGTTCTGATTAGCGTTTGAAAAAAAAATGGCCGAATTTTATACTTTTATTTTATTAAAAATCTTATTAATCCCAATGTGTATATTAAAATGGGATCATTTTTTAGAATCCTTTTAAAGTAGTTTCTTCTCTAAAATCATTTATTTTTTAATTCTTTAATACTGTCATCATGCCTATTGTATTTAATGTTAACTTGAATTAGTATGTAAAACTAAATTGGGCTCTGAAAACCTTGGTGGTTAATCGGCCCCACATGAAGTACTGCTCTCATCTCTGGGTGGGTCTTAGTTCCAGTGTATTCCAGTAGGTCACCTTCGGGTGAGCCTCCTGTCAATTTGTCCTCTCTTACATAAAAAAAGTTATGTTAAAGGAAATCTGTTTAGCTTTGTTTAGTTTAAAGATCAGAATCACTGGTGGTACACTTTGTGCAAGCTCGTCTGGGTAGGTACCACCCACTCATCAGATATCCTACAGCAAAACAGCAGTACTTGGTATTGTTGTGTTCCGGTTTGAAGGGTGAGTGAGCCAGTGTAATTACAGGCACAAGGGACATAAAATCTTAGGTCCCAAGGTTAGTGGCGCATTGGCTATTTAAGCGATGGTTAAAATTTCTTACAGTGCCAATGTCTAAGGTCATTATTGACCACTTACCATATTCTATAAAAAAAAGATAATTATAGTTGGATTTTGGATTCCCAGGCTGTTCTGGATGGTGTTCAGCTTGTCGTGGTGATGATGTCTATTATGACCATTGGGTTATTATTTATCTGGTGTACTTATTTATATATTATTTCAGATAAGCGGTCCCCACGAATGCAAGCTCTGCCACCTGAGATACTTGACGGTGAAGTCGCTGAGGGCCCACACCACGTCCGCTCATTCGAGACGGTTCTCGTGCAATATATGCTCGCACCGTTCTCACACCAAGTGAGTTGTTTGTTGGCTATCTGGTTGCAACGTTTTTGTGTAACGTTTTTGTGAAACGTTTTTGAGATTTAATTATATATTTTAATGTATTTGATGAAATTTAATCGAATTTTTTTTTGCTTAGTAACAAATAATATTACAAATTCATTGTTTTAATCGAATTAAATGCATGCACTTTTGAAAAAAAAAATTAAAATGTTTTGTTTTTTTTTATAGACATCAGGCTAAAGCTCACGAGCAATGGCATAAAGGACACACATACCCTTGCAAGCCATGCGGCCGAGCGTTCAGGTATGCGATTTTTTATTTCATTTAAAACAATATTTGCCCGCGCTTTCGCACGCATTTTAGTTAAGGGAGATGTTAGTATTTGGGTTGGTATATAAGCCCATGTCCTTCCTCAGGGTTCAAACTTGCTTCATAATAAATTTCATCAAAATCGGTTCAGTGGTTTAGCCGTGGAAGCTTGACATACAGACAGAGTTAGTTTTGTTTTTATAATATAGTTAGGTAGACGGCCTTGTTAATGGATCACTTGTAGCAAATATTAATTATTACCGATGCGCCCTCAAACTAAAATGTTATGTTCCTTGTGCCTGTTACACTGGCTCACCGCTCGAACCGGAACACAACAATTCTACGTGTTGTTGTTTGACGGTAGAATATGTAATGTAATGTAATATGCAGTAAGCGGCCGGTATCTATTTATTTATTTATACATACATGTAAGTTACGAACTAGAATAAAATTTTAAGCTAAATTATATTCCTAATCATGTGTACGTGGTTAGTTGCTCTTTATATAATAATCAATAAAATTATTAAATTGCACTAATTAATAAATTAAAATCATGTAATAATAATGTTGAATAACAATTAATTAACATTATAAATTATCTAAATAACAATAAATATTTATATACATTCATATATTTAAATTAATTGTCTATTTTATTATTTATTCCTCAGCAAGCCGACGTCGTACCTGTCGCACGTGCGCAAGTGGCACGCGGGCGGCGCGGAGCACGTGTGCGCCGACTGCGGGGAGAGCTTCGCGCGCCGACACGGGCTGCTCATGCACCGCAGCAAGGCGCACCGCGCGCACCCCCACGTGAGGCCCCCACTGTACACTCGCCCGCTCACTGCACACTCAGACACGGGGACGGCTTCGCGCGCCGACACGGGCTGCTCATGCACCGCAGCAAGGCGCACCGCGCGCACCCCCACGTGAGGCCCCCACTGTACACTCGCCCGCTCACTGCACACTCAGACACGGGGACGGCTTCGCGCGCCGACACGGGCTGCTCATGCACCGCAGCAAGGCGCACCGCGCGCACCCCCACGTGAGGCCCCCACTGTACACTCGCCCGCTCACTGCACACTCAGACACGGGGACGGCTTCGCGCGCCGACACGGGCTGCTCATGCACCGCAGCAAGGCGCACCGCGCGCACCCCCACGTGAGGCCCCCACTGTACACTCGCCCGCTCACTGCACACTCAGACACGGGGACGGCTTCGCGCGCCGACACGGGCTGCTCATGCACCGCAGCAAGGCGCACCGCGCGCACCCCCACGTGAGGCCCCCACTGTACACTCGCCCGCTCACTGCACACTCAGACACGGGGACGGCTTCGCGCGCCGACACGGGCTGCTCATGCACCGCAGCAAGGCGCACCGCGCGCACCCCCACGTGAGGCCCCCACTGTACACTCGCCCGCTCACTGCACACTCAGACACGGGGACGGCTTCGCGCGCCGACACGGGCTGCTCATGCACCGCAGCAAGGCGCACCGCGCGCACCCCCACGTGAGGCCCCCACTGTACACTCGCCCGCTCACTGCACACTCAGACACGGGGACGGCTTCGCGCGCCGACACGGGCTGCTCATGCACCGCAGCAAGGCGCACCGCGCGCACCCCCACGTGAGGCCCCCACTGTACACTCGCCCGCTCACTGCACACTCAGACACGGGGACGGCTTCGCGCGCCGACACGGGCTGCTCATGCACCGCAGCAAGGCGCACCGCGCGCACCCCCACGTGAGGCCCCCACTGTACACTCGCCCGCTCACTGCACACTCAGACACGGGGACGGCTTCGCGCGCCGACACGGGCTGCTCATGCACCGCAGCAAGGCGCACCGCGCGCACCCCCACGTGAGGCCCCCACTGTACACTCGCCCGCTCACTGCACACTCAGACACGGGGACGGCTTCGCGCGCCGACACGGGCTGCTCATGCACCGCAGCAAGGCGCACCGCGCGCACCCCCACGTGAGGCCCCCACTGTACACTCGCCCGCTCACTGCACACTCAGACACGGGGACGGCTTCGCGCGCCGACACGGGCTGCTCATGCACCGCAGCAAGGCGCACCGCGCGCACCCCCACGTGAGGCCCCCACTGTACACTCGCCTGCTCACTGCACACTCAGACATGGGGAGTGTGTACTGTAAGGTTAACTGTGGGAGCAACTAGTAATCAATACGCTTCTATATGTTTAATGACTCTAAAAAGATGTCAGTTTTTACCTGAAAAAGGCAGGTCTCCTGACAAAGTTAGACAAATTAACGATCGAAAAAATAATATTTCGTCTGTGTTATGTCTAGAAACCGAAACCCGAACCAGACGCGGATGGTTTCTGCGTCGAGTGCAACATACAGTTCGCATCGTCGGAAGCGAGGACGCGTCACGTGTTGATCTCCAAGCGGCACGCCATATTCAAAGATAATGAGTGAGTGTATGAAGAATTATATTTAAATTTTAACCTTTACTTTATAATCTGTTTAAATTATAGAATTTTTAATTTGATCAAAAGAGTAGCCATAGAACAAGTAGGGTGGGGGGTTTTACATCGCTAATGCGCCACCAACCTTGAGAACTAAGATGTTATGTCCCTTGTGCTTGTACACTGGCTCATACGTCCTTCAAACCGTAACGCAACAACACTACGTACTGCTGTTTTGCGATAGCATATCTGATGAGTGGGTGGTACCTACTCAGACGGGCTTGCACAAAGCCCTACCACCAGTAAAATTAGTTGTTTAATAATAATAATAAATAAATATATTCGTGTACCGCCCATCTCCGGTGTCCGCAGCCCCAAGTGCTCGCTGTGCGGCGCGCGGGTCCCGCCGGCGGGGCGCGCGGCGCACGCGCGGCGCCACGTGCGCGCGCTGGGCCCGCCCGCGCCCGCGCCGCGCGCGCCGCCCGCACTCGCGCTCGCCTGCGAACAGGTCTTTACTATTCATTTTTCTTATAAGAACTTGCATAGTTCGCTTAAAATAAGATGTAGTTTTTTTATGAAATATATACTACATAATTGTGTAATAAAACATTGTAAGGACGTGTTTTTTAAGCTTCCGTTTGTATACATTAACTTTTTTTTATAATTTTTAATATCATCTGGAAGCTTATTGTACAGCCGTACTGCCTCAAACAACAACGCCCTCTTGGTCCTCGTCGCCGGATCTTAGTGACTAGTCGTGGCAATCGTTGCATCAGTCGATAGTTGCTCAAGTGATAAATAAAATACATACATTTTGATACGTTTGCAAACAAAATCGTCAAACTCTATGAAATTTTGTCTATGCCATCTATTCTACAAGAGTACACATTTTGGAAGTAGTAAATATTGTTACATTTTGTAACCCATTACTACTATAATTTATCGTCACTTGAAATCATCAATAGTTTATTATAGTTTAGTTTAAATTCTTGTCGATAGATGGCGATAGTTGTATTTTAAATCGAACTAACGAAGTGTCACAATTTATTTAGATATCATTGAAGCATTATTGAATCAATTCGTAGGGACCTTGGTAATGGCATTAAAATGATACATATGTATGATTTGAAATAGAATCATCATCATATCAGCCGGAAGACGTCCACTGCTGGACAAAGGCCTCCCCCAACGATTTTCACGTTGGCCGTTCTTGCGCTGCCTGTATTCAACGGCTTCCCGCGACTCGTTCTATGTCGTCGATCCACCTTGTAGGGGGCCTGCCAACGCTGCGTCTTCCGTGGTCGCCACTCGAGAACCTTTCTGTCCCAGCGGCCGTCAGTTCTACGAACGATGTGCCCCGCCCACAGCCTCTTCAATTTAGCAATTTTTCGGGCTATGTCGGTTACTTTGGTTCACCTGCGAATTTCATCCTTTCTGATTCGATCTCGCAGAGAAACTCCGAACATAGCTTTCTCCATTGCTCTTTGGGTGACCTTGAGCCTTCTTATTAGGCCCATAGTGAGCGACCACGTCTCTGATCCGTAAGTCATCACTGGCAGCACACACTGGTCGAAGACTTTCGACTTGAGACACTGCGGTATTTTGGATGAGAAGATATCGTGTAGCCTCCCGAACGCTGCCCAGCCGAGTTGGATTCGACGATTGATCTTTTTCTCGAAGTTGGGACCTACCTAGTTGGATGTTCTGACCTAGTTAAACTTGACCTAGTTAAAAAGTTGTCTACAACTTCGAGTGCAGAATTTCCAACCTTGACTTGAGTGGGTGCAACATGGATGTTCGACATGATTTTCGTCTTGTTTATGTTCATTTTATGACCCACTTGTTCGGAGATCCTGCTGAGGTCATCCAGCATAGTGCCGAGATCTTCCAAGGTCTCAGCCATAATCACAATGTCATCGGCGAATGGAAGAGGAGTGATGTACTCGCCGTTGATATTGATGCCAACTCCGTTCCAGTCCAGAAGCTTGAAAACATCTTCCAATGCAGCGGTAAACAGTTTCGGAGATATCACGTCTCCATGTCTTACGCCTCTCTGCAGTTGGATAGGTTTTGAGTTCTGATCCTGGAGTCGGATTGACATGGTGGCGTTCTCGTACATGCACTTTAACACCCTGATATACCGGTAATAAGGCTAAGCAAAGTGGCTGGTTATACTCCTCGGTCTTCTGTATAACTTGCCGCAGCGTATTTATGTGGTCTATGGTGCTAAAGCCTTTTCGGAAACCGGCTTGTTCGGGTGGCTGGAAGTCGTCAAGCCTTCGCTCGAGACGATTCGTAATGATTTTCGAAAACAACTTATAAACATGGCTCAGCAGTGAGATGGCTCTGTAATCTTCAGAAGGGTTTTATCACCCTTCTTAAAGAAAAGCACCACCACACCTCTGTATCATGCGTTAAGCGTTTGACTTTTGGCTATGACGAAGTTAAATAGCCTCTGAAGGGCCCTGAGGATCGGTGTACCACCCGCCTTCAGAAGCTCAGCTGTATACCATCTATCTGAATACCATCATCACCAGGTGCCTTGTTGTTTTTGAGTTGCTCGAGAGCCATTTTAATCTCCTGGAAATCTTCGATGTAATGTCGGGTTAGTCTTGCTCTGCAGCTTGACTACTGACAGGTGATTGCGTTGTCGTGTACAGCTGACCGAAGAACTTCTCAACCTCTTTCAACAGCTCAGATCTTGACGCGACTATTCTACCATCCTCAGTGTTCAGCCTCGTCAGTTGACTCTGCCCCACAGAGAGATCTCTGGCGAACACTTTTGAGCCTTTATTCCTCTTGATGGCTTCTTTAATGCGCATTGTATTAAATTTCCGAGTGTCGCGAGTCAGAGACTTTGAAATTTATCTGTTGAGCAGCCGATAATGCCAGTTATCAGCATCAGCTGGCGACGTTAGGATCATTTTCCGTCTTTCCTCCATAAGCCGTAAGGTAGAGTCTGAGATCTTTTTGGTTCCTTTTGTACGGCTGGTCTTGAAGGTCTTAGACCCAGCCGTATGGACAGCTTCCACAAACCTGTCGTTATATGCGTCCACTTCTTCGCAGTCTGCTAGGCAATCGAATTGGTTTTGGAGTTCGAGCTGAAAGGCTTCGGGATTTCGGATTTAGAGAGGTGTTGGTCGGAGCGTAGACTTCATTAGTCGAGATCTCTGGAGTTTGACATTGAGATTCAATGAGCCTCTTACTAGTCTGTGATCGCTCCATGTTTTGACTGCATTGATCACATAGACGTCATTGAATATTTGTCTTCTCGTCGACAAGATGAAGTCTATCACATTCTTGGTTTTCCCATCAGGACTCACCCAGGTCCATTTACGATGACCTGGCTTTTTAAAAAAGGAGATCATCATAAAGAGTCCCTCCTTCTCCATAAAGTCGGCCAACATCTGGCCCCGAGGGTTGCGGTCTCCAATTCCATGCGGTCCCACCTTTAACTCATCACCGACTCGATTGCCCAGCTTCGCGCTAAATCCCCCCATTACAACAGTGAAATGAGTTTATTTGTATGTATGGCTCTAGATAAATCCTCATACATGACCTCAACCTCATCGTTGGAGTGTTTCGAGGTCGGCGATTACCTGTATGACCGTCAAAGAATACCGCTTGGTGATTCTGAGTATAAGGCACGCCACCCTAGTCGACATGCTCTCGATTTTCACAACGTTGTTAACGAGGGACTTGTGGACTATGAACCCGACACCACCTTGGGACAGTTGATCACCCTCCCGGAAATAGAGAAAGTTACCGGATTTCAGGATTATCGTATCCTCCCCCTGTCTTCGGACTTCGGATAATCTGACGATATCCCAATGTTACCTGCTCAGTTCTTCCTCCAGTTCGATGATCTCGGTCCGCAGTATACTAGTGTTAAATGTTGCCAGGGCCAGAGGTCGTCGGTGTTGGTAACACGAAATCTGCCGGGGATTCTTAGCACCCCCTGTCCTGCCGTTACCACGGCTGTTACCAAGGCTGGGAATAGCAGGGCTGCCGGGGACTAGGGGCCGTGGTTTAGTGTTACGAATCATTGGGGGGGATATGCCATAATCGCCACGCTTGGCAGACGGGTTGGCGATTGCAGTAAGTCGGTCATAGTACTCAGAGAGACGCTGCTGCCCGTCCTCTGGTGTATATTCCCTCGGGTCGATTTCTACGCCCCCCACGGGATGAGATGCTATTATATTAGACGTAATATTAAAAAAAACTACTACGTGACTCTCTGTCACGCTTTAACGGCTAGAAGATTGAACCGATATTGATGAAATTTCGTATGGAACCAGATGGAATCCCGAGGAATGACATGGCAACTTTTTTATAACAACCTCTCCCCCATCACCAATATTTCCACCGCTTTACCTAACATGCAGGCGATATTATTATTCATAAAAAACGAGTGCTTATATTTTTCTTGTCGGTTGGTCTGATAATTATATCGACTTTTATATCATTTTAGAAATTCTATCTCGAAATCAGAAATATCGATATTTTTTTAACATCTCTGTGGACCAAATCATGAACGAATTAAGAACTATTTTTCGCTGTTCACATCACTTTAATAAATTTGATCAATTTTGTAACATTGACATTACGTATACGTACTATTACAAAAAAACTTAGTCAGCGTGATTCAGGTATTTCAAAAAATAAATCAACGCCATCTATTGACAAACATGTTTACTCTTAACATCTCTGACTGACTATTATAGTATATATAGATTGCTTGTGTGTGTGTATGTGTAGTTGTAGGTGTACCAGCTTAGTTGCGTTTTACAAGATGAAGGGATATATTATTCCCATCATAAAACGTACTAACATTAAAATTTATAATTAATTTTCAGTGCGATTCAACATTTCCGAGTCGAGCTAAACTACAGAATCACGTGAAGCGCATTCATTTGGGATTGAAATACAATAAGAATATCGTCTGCGAGATATGCGGCAAGAAGTGTACGGTGAGTTGACACTCATCACGAGATCTCCTAAACTATCCGACCGATTGACTTGAAATCTGTCACAGTTACTCCTTCTGACGTAGACGCTCACTAAGAACGGATTTTACGCAAATTTCCTTATCTACCCGTGCAAAGCCTAATTGCAATATACTATAATAATATCTAATTTCTAAATAAAGCATCGTTTTCCTTTCATCGTCAAATTGTACAATACTTATAATAGTTTTATTAATCTATAAAAAAAATTATCGGGAACATGTGTCAGGTTAGTTTCTGATATTATAGTTGATTTAAAATCAAAAATCAAAAAATAGTTTCGAATCGATATTGGATTAAAACAATCGTTTGTTAATTTTTTTTTTTTCAAATTTTAATTTTAATTTTAAATAAAATTTGTATAAGATTGAATATTCTGTAAAAGAAATCATCTGTTCTGTATCGATTGATAGAATCGTGAAGTATAGAATGGGGTCTGCAAAAAAATGTATTAATCATGAAAGTGTATAGTAATCGTGAGTAACGTCGCATGTGGTCGCGGTCGGCAGTCGGACGCCACGCTGCGCTACCACCAGCGGCGCCACACGGGCGAGAAGCCGTTCGCGTGCGAGCGCTGCGCGGCGCGCTTCGGGCGGCGCGAGCAGCTGCGCCTGCACGCGCGCACGCACTCCGGCGAGCGCCCCTACCGCTGCGCGCTCTGCGGGCACGCCTTCAGCCAGCGCCCCGCGCTCACGCGACACTACCGGGTGCGCGCCGACATCTCTCACGCACAACACGTACATCTCTCACACAAACACGTACATCTCTCACACAAACACGTACATCTCTCACACACAACACGGACATCTCTCACACACAAACACGTACATCACTCACACACAACACGTACATCTCACACACACAAACACGTACATAGAGGGCGCGCGGGGCGATCTCCTGCGTATCGCTGCATATCAGCTTGCGAGTCCAAGCGTCGCCTTTATTTTGTCGTCTAACAACTACTACAAAAACAAATGTAAAAATACGACACACATTTAAAAACGTTTTATACACACACTGAAGAAAGTTACATCACAGATACATACATTATTGGATAGAATTCATACATACAGTGGGCGAAGCGATCTCTATATTCGACCTGTGGACCTGTGGGTTCATTGGACTTTTTCTTCCACTAATACAACAAAAAAAAATACATTATATATTACTGCGAACATCGTCTTGTCCTAATTTTAACAATTTACTTGGTGGTAAGGCTTTGTGCAAGCCCGTCTGACCCCCCACTCATCAGATATTTAACTTCTAAACACGATATTTAGTATTATTGTGTCCCAATTGCAACCAGCTGTTCCAATATATTTAAAAAACATTCAAATACATACATATTTAATATTAAATAGGATCGTATTATTATTGCTATTAATACTAAATATTGTCCTATATTAAAGGTCCACACGGGGGCGAAGCCCTACGAGTGCCACGTGTGCAACAAACCGTTTAGCCAGTCGAATTCGCTCAAAACACACATACGGACGGTTCATCTGAGATTGCCACCGAACAAAAAGAAAAAAGACCAAACTGCAGCACAAGCTGACGACAAGGACGCGAACGGAGAAGTTTTGTGAAAATGAAATGATGTGTCTTGTCAATATATTGTTATAATTGTAAAAAAATGTTTCATTTTTATAATAAACTAACGACCCACCCCGACTGTGTAAACATCTTAGCGCTCCGGTACACGGTATGACGTCAGCGTAAATTTTTTTATTGTAATTTCGTTAATTAGTGATTACAACTGTACACATCAATTCTCGTGAACCTCGGCGCTCGTACGATTTTTCTTTTTTACGCCAGTAATGACTTGTTGAAAATTGATACCTTGGGTTACAATAGTGCAATTTTCATATGGATCTCCAATTGTTTTGATGATCAAATATAGCCTATGTTACTCGTTGATAATGTAGCTTTCTGTAGGTGAAAGAATTTTTAAATTCGGTTCAGTAGTTTTCGAGTTTATCCAGTACAAACAAACAAACATTTCAAAAAACTAAATTTTCCTCTATAATATTACTAGATATATAATCGACCCCTTGTTGATAAGGAAAAATTTAATATTTCGTTAGTCACCCAAACATAAGAAACGGCTACACTTAAAAGAAAAATCTATTTATTGATGAACATTTTTTTTATGGCCTTGAAATAAATCTTAGTTTGAAGTTCTTTTAAGCAAATTATAAATAACATTTTAAATAAAAATTTCATTTTTACAATAAGAAAAATAAATTTCTGTACCACCGTTTCTGTCAGAGTATTAGATTAAAGCCAAAACAATGCCAGCAATATTATTTCCTCCCAGGCTTTCGTTGTCTTAAATTGAACTTTATTAAAAACGCAACAAGGTTAAAAGTCCTTTGGACTGACTGCTCTTTCCTCTTTATAAACAATTAGTCCAGTCGTTGAGGGAAGCGTTTCTGACATGCCAGTGAACGAATAGACGATAAAATGCGAGCATCAGAATGACTACGAAGTGACAGATCAGTATTAAGTACCTATTTAGTACCTGTGTATTATTATACAACTTACCATCAGGCATCACATAAAAAAAAAATTAATAATGGTCAGTCATTATGATGTCCAGATGACCGTCTGTTTATGATTTTAAGGGCTCCGTATTGTGCACTTTGTGTGTGTCCTTGCAAAATCATTAAGTACCAATTTGGTACCTGAACATACGTTAGTCTAATAAAAAGAAAGTTGGTTGCCTGGAAGAGATCGCTATGTAGCGATAAGGTCGCCATAATTGTACTATTATTTAGGCTATATCCATGTATTGTATTTTTCTCTTTGTGGTGTACAATAAAGTATAAATAAAATAAAATAACTCAACAAATACGTACAACAGTTAGGTCGTACATACATGAACAAATAAGAATAGAATTAAACATATCCTATTAAATTCAATATTTAAAAACAATGACGTAAGAATGAAAAATAAAACCACAAATTACATAGAAAAAATACAATTTATTTACACAGTAAATAAACTAAAACTATCACTAACATTTATTATTATTATATAATCTTCATCCAAGGCATATTCTTTTAAACAATTATTTTGAACCAACAGACGACAGGCCTTATTATAGTATATCTCAATAACAGGAGTAAAAATAAACAAATCATACATATTCCAAGCGATTCGCTAACAGCTCTGCTGTATTACATTACAAACAGATCTCGTTTTATATATATTTATTTATAACACAACACTATTCCACTTAGTTAAGTTGGTACTTATGTCCAATTTAATTTCACTTCCAAATTTCTTAACGACTCTTGTATATTGTTAATATTGTAAATGTCATTTTTCACAAATCCATACCAAATTTACTGGTGGTAGGGCTTTGTGCAAGCTCGTCTTGGGTAGGTTACCCATACATTGGGTAGATTAACCCACTAATAAGATATTCTACCGCAAAACAGCGGTACTTAGTATTGTTGTGTTCCGGTTTGAAGCACAAGGGACATAAAACTTTAGGTCCCAAGGTTGGTGGTGCATTGGCTATGTAAGCAATGGTTGACATTTATTGATATTAGAATGCCAATGTCTATGGGCGCTGGTGACCACTAACCATCACGTGGCCCATATGCTCATCCCTTTCCTATGCTACCTATGCTGCCTCAACCACAGATTATTAATGTCAATTGAAGGTCAAATTTGTTCATTTATCTTTACTCCTGCTAACAAAATCGGTTACATGTAATTATTTCTTACACATACACCTCCAGGCTCACAAAAATATATTCTTATTATTATTATATAATTGAGCTAATATCATTTCGTAGCACTTCACATATATATCCTCCGGAGATGGTCCGCTGTGGTGATAGCATTGCACTGAGGACATATTTTCTTAGCACGAAGCGATTGCAGCCAACATACCTGGAGAATTAAAAGAATGTTACTGTCATTGTGAAGTTTTTTTTTTTTTAATTTATTCGAGTAAGGCAAACAATGTATTCAGAAATGTTCACAACGGCCTGTTTCATTTATGTTTTTAATTACAAATTCCTTACCTCACAGTAGACGTGCCAGCACTGAATGGAGACGGCTGGGGATATGTACGGTCCAAGGCAGATAAGGCATTTAGCCTGAAAGTAGAATGAAATCGATTAAGTGACATTTGATTTTAATTCTTTTAAAATAACAAAAGACAATCAAAGACAAAAGTCAAAATATAAACTATTCCAGTAGGCTCTCAGAGGCACTTTTGAATCGTCCTTATACAATTTTAATTTTAATATAAAGCTAACTGTTCACATTGTAGATTTTACCGAGAAGAATCAACAAGAAACTGAGTAGATTTTCTTTTTTTTTCAAGAATTTTGTGACATTCTATATTAGGGGATGTCTCAGTAATGAAAGTCTTCGATTTGTATTATTTTTTTTTATACTAGTTGACATTAAAATAATAAAATTATACAATAACAGTTCACTACAATTTTCTCATTATTTTGTCAACCGATTTTCTATTATATTTATTATTTATCTATCAAGAGCTTTAGTATTGTTATAAATTTAAAAAAAATGGAAATAAAGTCAGTCAAAGTTGACATATCAAAATTCAAGACGCCATTTTTCGCGATTATTAAAACAAAATAATGAAAATCACAGATGATATTGTGTCGATTTAATGTCAAAATTGCTTTTATTTCTATTTGTCGGTATTGTGGTTGACAGACTATAAATGCCTATGGTTTGTGTCTCTTTACAAAATTTGCAAATACATATAAAATAATTTGCCTTGACTGACTATCAACACAGCACAAGCACAGACAAATTGATTGAGTATAGAAAACTGAAATTTGAAACATTGATTTATTCTATATTGTATTCATCCACTAAGAAAAGATTTTTAGTAATCGAAACTACGAAATACCTACCTATTTCTAAAAGCTTTAACTTACAAAGCTATTTACACACCGAAAATAAATATACATACATACGATGTAAGAGATTTTTCAAACAACCTACTCAACTAACCGTTGTAATAATATACCAAAACTATAAAAAGTACTAAAAATTGTCTATGGTCTTATCTAAGTCTGTTATTATTCTTGCTTTACAAACTAACACACACTTAGATATTTACCAAATAATATAATTTCACAATCGTACTCACTTCTAAAGATGAATTCTGTTTTTTTTCCAAATCTTTAATTTTTTCTTTCAATGCCTGTATCCTGGTCTGTAAAAAAAAAAGAAACATTATCGTCAATCTGTTTTTCGACTCAGCTATACTGAGCTGGCTGCTTTTAAACACTTTTGGAAACTTCTTAGTAATAATGAAAGGTATGATTTTTTTTAATAGCAATTTTAAATAGCAATGAATATTATTAAGGAATTAATAATGTTCCTATTAACCCCTCAAATTAAGCGAACAGCTTGTATTAGGAGTGCTGACAACTTATTATACAAAAAAAAAAAAAAAATCAAAGTCACCTCCGCGCTCGCCTCCACTATTCCATTCGGTTTCAAGGTCGGCTCCTGCATCACATTATCCGCACTCTGTTCCGTCTCGTCTTCATCAACGGGGATGTCCGCCTGAAACATAAGTGTTACAAGCTGTAATATCCGAATATATATAATGATACGGACGATACTAAAGCGGATTGATGCGGATTGATGCGGACTTTTAACAAAGTACACACAGATACATGATAGCACACAGTTGATAAAATTAAAAAAAAAAAAAAGAAGTGGAACCTCAATTACAGATGAAAACTGCATGAACAATATGGCAACATTATAGCACAAAAAAGAAACAAAATATAACAGGCAAATCAAAATTTCAAGTTACAAAAAAAAAAACAATGAACAAAAATTTAATAAAGTAAAAAAAAAAAATTATAATTAATGCAAGCAGATGTAGTATGATATGGACATACATAATGTTTTAAGAGGTGAAAAAATGTTTAATAGTGAAGTATTGAGACGTGACTTACATCCAGGGCAATGCGCGATGGTGAATACTGTGGCGGCCCGTACAGTTCGGTGTCTTCATCGCCGTCCACCACCTGATGGACAATTCATATATTATTATTATTATGAATTACACAACAAAGTACTGGTGGTAGAGCTTTGTGCGAGCTCGTCTGGTTAGGTACCACCCACTCATCAGATATTCTACAGCAAAACTGCAGTACTTGATATTGTTGTGTTCCGGTTTGATGGGTCAGTGAGCCAGTGTAATTACAGGCACAAGGGACATAACATCTTAGGTCCCAAGGTTGGTGGCGCATTGGCGATGTAAGCGATGGTTGACATTTCTTACAATGCCAATGTCTAAGGGCGTTGGTCACCACTTACCATCAGGTGGCCCATATGCTCGTCCTTCCTGTTCTATAAAAAAAAAAAGTTTAGAATTATAACATAAGATGGATTTACCTTATGAAAGAATTTACCTAATGTCTCTACTGTTACGCCTATATATTTAAATCGGTTTTTATATTCTGTCCCTATAAATGAATCTCAGAGCGAATTTGTTCACTCAAGTCTCACCAGAGCGCGGTCGGTGGAGGCCCGTCGCACACACGTGGCGGGGCGCGCCTCGGAGCCCTGCAGCGCCGCCGCGCGCACGCGCCACTCGCCGCACCACTGGTACTCCGCGCCGAAGCCCGACGGCTCATCGTTCTGTCAACGTTATGAAATAATATATTTTTTTTAACACTTGCAGACACGCCTGGAGACAATAAGCCTCTCCTTCGGACTTGCGATCAATAGAGTCAAAACCAAGATGATGATCGTGGACCGTGCTGAACTGAATCGCCCAGATATATCTATTATTGGCAACTTTGAAGTAGTCCAAAGCTACGTGTACCTCGGCTCCACAGTCACGAACACGGGTGGATGTGAGGACGAGATTCGAAGGAGATGTGCTATCACAAGGTCTGCTGTTGATAAGCTAAAAAAAGTCTGGTGCAACCGCAATATAACAAAAGCCACCAAAGTCCGCCTGATGAGAAGCCTAGTCTTCCCTATATTTCTTTACGGCGCAGAAACATGGACGGTTCGACAGAAAGACCGACGCAAAATTGACGCACTCGAAATGTGGTGTTGGCGGCGACTGCTGCGGATCCCTTGGACAGCATTTCGGACTAACAGCTCGATCTTGGAGGAGCTAAAAATCAAAAAAAGACTATCGTCGACTGTGCAAACACGAATTCTCAAATACTTCGGACACATTGTTCGAAATGAACACTCCATGGAACGACTCGTTGTCCAAGGGCAAGTGGAAGGCAAGCGGTCGCGCGGTCGAGTACCCAAGCGTTGGACAGACATTATAAAAGCTACAACACAGACCTCCATAGTCCAATGTTTTAGAGATGCTGAAGACCGCATCAAATGGAGACACATAGCGGGGGCTACATTAGCCAAAAACGATGCATCATCGTCAACCACGACCACTCTGTCAAAAGCGAACGACTGATACGATACGATATTTTTTTCTAATCGTAATAACTTCAAATCGAAAGCCAATAAAAAATATTTATTAAATTTTATTCGCTTTTATTAATTTAATTAACACCACACAAAACCCTCCCCCCCCCCCTCTCACACGCGGGCGAAACCACGGGCAGAAACTAGCAGCTTATAAAGACGTGAAAGCCTAACAAACAACCGTATAAGCAGACTCACTTTAACATTTATAATATAAGTTATGATTATGCCGGCGCGCAGTCACGTCCACAGCGCACCAATACTCAACAATAGTATTCATTAATTAATGAAAGGTAAATATCTAACATTAATTCAATGGTCTATGACCTTCCTTGGGGTTCCAGCTCGTTTCATACCAAATTTCATCAAAATCGGTTCAGCGGTTCAGCCGTGGAAGCGTGACGAACAGACAGTCACTTGTGCATTGATATTATAGATCAGGAGATAAACATCTTTCACGACATCGAAATCAATCAAAATCAAAATGCTTTATTCAACATTGAAGCATTGCACTTGCTTCTTGATAGTCAGACCAGAAACTACCATCGGTTCGGAAAAGAAACACCCAGCACTGAGATGAACCGGAGAAAGAAACTCGGCGGGTAACTTCGCTTTAGATTTTGTAGCAGTTTTAACCCCTTTAAATAAGTATTAATTACTATTTTCAAAGAATTTCTACTAGGTTTTAATAGTATATCCCGTAGCAGCCTGTGAATGTCCCACTGCTGGGCTAAAGGCCTCTTCTTCCTTTTTTGAGGAGAAGGTTTGGAGCATATTCCACCACGCTACTCCAATGCGAGTTGGTGGAATACACATGTGGCAGAATTTCATTGAAATTAGACACATGCAGGTTTCCTCACGATGTTTTCCTTCACCGTAAAGCACGAGAAAAATTATAATCACAAATTAAGCACTTGAAAATTCAGTGATGCCTGCCCGGGTTTGAAACCACGATGATCGGTCATGTTCTTACCAATTACGCGTTCTTACCACTGGGCCATCTCGGCTATTATTAAAGATAAAGAATAGTATATGATTTCCTTTAATTAACTTGATTATTCCCCTCTGTTTGAGTGGTAACAAAAACCCCTCACATAGCCACGTAAACCCACCTCGACGTCAATGCTTCCTTCTTCCGAGCTCGTATCGGGTATGTCTTCATCCATCTCGGCGCCTGTTCGCTTGAGACAGCGTAGAGCGTGCCTCTGCAGTCTCGAGACGGGTAGACTTGCATTACACACAGGACACTCCCCCTGCTGTGGGGGGGGACTTCGTCGACGAGCCCGTAGTCTCTTGAGGCGGTTCATGTGTACTCGCTAGAAATATAATTAATAGTATGAATGTTATATCAACATAATATATGTATCAATCGCTAATGAATGATTTGTCCAACTAATGTATTAAGGTGGTGACCACTACCATCAGGTTGCCATTTGCCGGTCGGCCTACTTACTATAAAATTTTAATTTAATTAAAAAAACACAAACACACATACTAAAGCAAGTGTAATGCACAATAACGAGCTATGACTTTTATTGAGTCAAAAATGTTGAGATTTTTTTGACGTCATAGATTGATCGACTGGCAAATGGGCCACCATCACCGCCCATATATATTTGCCCCATAAGAAATACTAAGTATCCCTTACTTTTTATTTTATAAAATACTTCAGCGAATGGTAAGTGGTCACCACAGCTCATCAATATTAGCGCTGTAAATAGTTTTAACCTTTCCTTACATTGACAATGTGAAACTGATAAGAACACACTTAAGCCGAACAGTGTTACGTTATGCGATATGCCTTTTTTTTTAAATCTTTGGTGGGTTTTTGAAGTAATTAAAAACTAATAACATAAATAAACACTTAATTAGTGTTTAATTACTATTGTCTATGGATAAAAATTTTGACCTTGACAATTTTATATTTATGCATGCTATGCGTAAAAGTATTGCCTAATTACATGCAGAAGAAGTTCTGGTTATTTTTTATTAAATAATAGAATACGGAAGAGTTCTTATTTCATTTTTTACTGGATAGTCAGCTTCCTGTCTGTAAGTTTTACAAATTTGTCTAGAAATTGCAAAATAGTGGCCTTTGTTGCATCTTGTAAAACTTTCACTTAACTCTTTTATTTATTTATTTGTTAGAATCACCAACAAAGTATACTACAACAAAGTATACTTGACAGTACAGAGTTTATGGATTATAACTGTATGAACAATAAGCCAACAGTCACATAATAGCACAAAATTTCAAATTACGAAAAACAATAATTATAAAAAAAAATAGGAAGGAAAAGAAGTAATAATAATATATGGATAATTAAGTTTACTTATATTTTCATTGTAGATACATTTTTCGATCGTTATTAAAAAAAACAGGACAGATTAGGCAAAAAAAATTCCTATTTACATAGAAACATCCTTTTACTTGTATGTAAATAAACAAAGCACTATGCAGGCAAAAAAGCGGATTCAATAAATATATAACTCTTATGTATGTTTATTTTTACCAAATTACTCCTAAATCGCTCAACAGATCTAGATTTTATAACGAAAGTAAATAAAATTATTATTTAACCCAAATCAAGTTGAATCGGGCGGCTTATCTTAGTTATTTATAAATCAAATTTTATACATAAATATTGAATTGATTTCAACCTTTACATTTATATGAAATTAGCAAAGCAACACAATATTTTGGTAACATGAAGCTTAATTAATGATGAAGGCAGGAGGTTAAGAGTTATCATAACAATATATATTATATTATGAGAACATAGAACATTCTTTAATGGCTTCTAAAGAGTCCAAAGTTTGTGGTCTGTTTTTACAATAGACATACATTATACTGGCAAATGTTATTTTCTTTAGTATTTTCAATATTAATTCATAAAAAATTTAAAATATCCAAATATAGTGTAAATAAAAAGTACATTGTTATAAATTGTTACAAAATTTGATGCAAAATTATACAAGTATGTAGAAAATAAATAGTTATTTTCATATTTGGAATAATATAATTACTACTAAAAAAAAATGATGTTATGGCAAGTTACTAACAACGAGGAAGAGATCAAGAAAATATTATTTTGAATTCATTAATCCAATGCCTTCAGTTCAGACCTTCAGAACTCAAAATAAAAATTAACAGCTACCAAAAAATAATAAGCAATATTTTTTCCTAGTTTTTTTTTTAAATTTCTAACATTAACTCGATATTTTTTGCCGAAGGCATAAATTTTCAAAAGCATCAACTAAAAAAATAAAAAGGTTTGTTTACCTGATAAACATCGCTACCGAGGCATCCGCTCACATCGATATCACTCTGATTATCAACACTAGAACTAGATCCAGGCATTGGATTAGAACTACCCGGGCTATTTGCACTTAACTTACGTTTAGAACCACCATTAGAAAGTTTATTTAGCCTCTCTACTTCCAGACATAAATGTGTATCTAATTCACCCTGTCTGATAGTACAGCTGCAAACAGGACAATTCGGAAGTTCTGTTACTTTTTTTCTACTCCTAACGCAGTTTAAAATTACGTTATCATCGAAAACCGAACCAAAATTCGAATTTGGAATTGTATTTGAACTTCCTTCCATGTTATACATAACTACGGGTAACATTTCAAATGTTTGTTGTTGATTCACAGTTCAAAATCTACTAACATCGCGAATTTTGTCGAATTAAATTGTTATTTGATTATTTAACATAGTTTTTAGAAGTTCGATGATGATGTACGAACTCGTCTTGTCGACACCGCCGTCATTATTTACGTAATTTACACTAATTATTGCAACCGAAACAATAATAAATAAACGCTTAAGTGTTTTTTTTTATTGGATGGGAATTGACATTTGATTTTGATTACTGACATCTGTCATAGAAATACAATAGATCTTAATCTATGATCTACTAAGATCTATGGAATAAAGACTGACTCACACTACTTTATGTGCTATTAGATACGTGTAGTGAAAACGTAAATTGTTGTTTTTATATAAATATAATGTTTTAAGTATTAAATGATATTCATTCAATATTATTATTCACGACATTATAAAAAATCGAATGTATCAATGTTTTATAATAAACACAATGACAACAAACTATATGCATTTTATTTTATGGCTACTACGTAACATGGTATCAAAATGATCAGTGTAGATATTAGCGAAGCGTTTGATCCGTAGCAGCATCTACCAGATCATATTTAATTAAAAATACGAACATGCAAATAACTCATTTGACATATTATAATTATTTATTAAAAAAATAATAATAATTTGACAGATAACTAATAGACGTTTATTTATTGATTCATATTTTTCACACACTGTGCTTTATAAACGTCAGAAAATAAAAGTAGCGACCCAATTAGTTTTGATTATTTTATTGATTAACTAATCATTTGTCTCAGCACTAACTAAAGTCTCGACAGCATCTCCTCCATCAGGCTGAAAAAAAAAACAAAAATGTGTTACTTAATTTCTCAGCTTAACAATATTCACATTAGTATAACGTACTTACGATTAGTAGTTACATAATATACAATCTTTGTCATATGATGCATACGACTAACTACAAAATATATTGATACATTGTTTTTGTGTCAACAATTTTTTATTTCTTTATTTAGTTTTTATTATTTATGTCCTATTACGTGCTATAAATTTTACTACATACTGTTCTAGTCATGTTAATTGTGTGTTTTTATAGATATTATAAATGCCATTATTTGTTGTGTACGAATTTTAAAGAAAAGTCTGAAGGTTGATTTAAAAATAATAGATAAACGTATCAATTATAAGTAAATGAAAATAATGTTTTTTTTTTATAATAAGAAACTTGATATCTTATATAAATTGGTAGTAATATTATTACGTACTTCTAAATCAGCAACTGTTAATGGAGGATCATCCTCTCGCAGCACTGTCTCACCATCCAGCTTTTTGAGCCCAGGAAGACGTCTTGCTGCTTCAGATCTCCACACATCTAGTTCACAGCCATCATAAAGTGGATTACCAACAAACAATAGATCTTCTAGATTTGGTAACTCCTGCAAAAATGCCCAACTTAAATAAATCCCATTGCAAATCCGACTTACTAAAAAGGTTATAATTTATTTACTTGCCTGCAATTTATTGAATTCGCTCCATTCCTTTACCAAATTATTACTCATATACAAAACTCTTAAATTCCTTAAGACGTTGATCCCCTTTAATTTTTCCACCAAATTATAAGATATCCAAAGCTCTTCCAGTGTATCACTAAGTGATTCCTAAAATTTAAAAGGTTAATAAGAAGTTTTTGACACATGGTCCCTCATGATTTCTTTTTTTAAAAATGCATTAACGAAAACCTAATTAAATGATCTGGCGATTACACATCGGATGCTGTTAGATTGGAGTCAATATTATTTTAATGTTAAATAAATAAATAGAAAATAGAATATCAATAGAAATAGTCAAACATGGGCAAAATGTAACCAGATTAATGATTGACGTTTACGATTATAATATGTAATCATCAATCATAATTACAGATAAATTTTGATTGATACTGAAAAGGGCGCGCGGAGATGGGGTATTCACTTGACTCATTCGCTCACTTTACTTTTTTGATTACTTTCGATAAAATATTTCAATCGTAATCGTTAATCTGATTACATTTCGCCCTAAGCTCAAACAGCATACTCACCATTCCTGAAAATGATTTGATATAGTTCCTGCCAAGTGATAGCACTCGTAATTTCTTTAAGCTATTCAATGCTGTGACCTTTTCGATCATGTTCGTAGATAAGCTGAGTTTTCTATAAACATATTAACAATTAAGATAAATTCGAAAATGAGTTTTTTTTTGTTACGCTTTTTCGTCTTAACTACTCAATTGATCAACATATCACTCTTTAATCTATCATTGCTTTTTCATTATTACAATAGATTTGAAATTTATTAATTTAATTATTTATGAAATGAGCGAACACGGTAACGGATTGCATCTAATTGGCTGTGTAACGAGATAGTGAAAGTCAATATTTTATTTGTAAAAACTTCTAGTATTACATATTCTACATTCGTATTCATTGAAATAAATTATTAATATATAATTATATAATAGAATTTATATAACCCGTTATAAGCTTCGATTGTATCTGGCAAGTTCTTTAGCGTATTCCAATGGCTGGAATAATTAAAAAAATAATTTGGAACTCGATGACGACATCGATTGAGATCTAAAATGAAATTAATAATGGATTCGTGAAAAAACAGACATGGGGCAAACGTTCCAACTTACTCGCAATTAACCAGGGAAGCAAGGGTGTTGTCCATTTTTTCTATTGGTGGCCATTGAAAAACTAAACTAACTTCTGTGGCCTGGCTCGCATGTTGGCCGGTTTTCTCTTCCCAGCGTTTAATTGCTTCTTTTATTGTTGTTGCTTTTGTAGCCATTTTATTTAGTTAATAAGTTAAGAATTATTACTGATTGAAAAGTAGAAGCACCTTGGTTACAATATCGATAAAACTATCAAATCATCGTTTACAATTTTACGGTTTATAAATTTATTGAAACCCTATTAATTATTTAAAAAAATTTGTAGTTCAGTATTTTAAGTAATTTAATAGAAATATTGGAATTGTATTTAAGGAGTTTGATTTTTAAGGGTACCATAGACAAGAATAGTTTTTTTTTTCTGTTCTAGGGAGCAATGTCCTGTCAATCTGTATTCTGCATATATGTATATTGTATGTTATCTTTATTCCTGACTCACGAAATGGCGGATTACTTTATCTAGAAGCATCGTATTAGTTTAGAACTACATGATTTGCAGTTGCGTACATGTACTATTTCTATAATATTAGCATTCAATGCATTATAAGTAAACGTCATGTCATTTTGACATTTTTAATTTTTTCACACTCCATAGTACTGCATTTTTCTTTTTATTTTCTTTTTTTTAATTTAAAAAAAAAAACAAGCGCCAATCTATTCCTAGAATCGGATCGAAGGTAAATATAGTAGAAACAAATTTAGTTTCTCTCGAATGTAACTATTACAATTAAAAGAACGATTTTAATATTATTAGGACTTGTAAAAGTATAATTTCATAATAAATATTACTATTGTTTACTTTTGTAGTGCCTACGCCAGTTCAAATGCCAAAACTGAAAAAAAAAGTTTTGTCAAATATAAATTCCCGCTGTTTTGATGAATTTTTAAATAATTTATTAAATCATTACATCGCGTTATGATATATTATATGTATTTTGTACAAACCCTAAAATAACTTGTAGCTTCGTCATAACAAAAGAATTATTTAGAATTTTTATTGACATTCTAAAATATATTATATTGTTGTAATTTTATTACAGAAAAAATGACGACGCTTAACGTAAGACAAGTTAATGTGATTCCGATACCTAAAATAAAAGTGAGTATCTATACTACTGATCATTAATAAAACATATTAAAAAATGTAGCGTAAACAGTATCTTCCACAAACTGCTTTCCAACACAATTTTGATTATAATGTGTTATTGATTTACCTACCTAAGCAATGCTTCTAAATGGAATGTTATATATAAATAATACTAACTAATAATGATAAACTATTACAGAAAGAGAGGTTAAGCGATCAAGAAGACGAAGACACAGTGTCATGTAGAATCTGCAATAAAGGTTTTATAACAGAAAAGGCTTTGTTAAATCATTCAAGGGTAGAACATATCGATGAATACATGGCAGGCCAAGATTTATGTCAAAGGAAACATGTAAAGCAGGTTAGATTTTGTATTTATTTTAATGTTTTATTAAAGCACAAAATAGCATTTATTTAGAAAAGCATCTGATGTATATCCACAATGTACAAGGAAGCCCTTGGATTGATTGTCTTATAAACCACAAACACATAGTGTATACTTTGTTATTGGAACTCAATTTTTAAAGAATTAATCAATATATAGGATGTATAGGATATAAACTATAGATTTATTATATCCATTGACGTAGAAGTAATTCATATAATTTTGAAAATATGTTGGTTTGCATACCTATTAAGAGGCGTGATGCTCATGTACTTTATTTATTTGAAAGATAACTGAATTCTTACCGTGTTTCTCATAAATAAATATTCTGTCTATGCTTCTATGATCCACTTCAGGACTAAGACCTCCCCTCCTTTAAAGGATATCTCTTGGAGTTTTTCCTACCACCCTGATGCAATATGAGTATGAATATAAGGCATGCAAATGCATCTGACCGAGCAAGAGATTAATGATGTTCGAAACACTCAACCATCTCTATTATACTTATTAATTATATAGGATATAATCCTCGAGTTTTATTCTGCCTATTATTACATTATAGGGTACTAATAATTACTATAAATAATGCTTAGAATCGCTGGTCAAAAGCTTGTATAGCCTTCTTCAATCAACAGATGCGATTTTCATGTAACAGGCAATAAGTTTGCTTAGTGAGTTTTTTGCTGGTTTCTTTTTGGAGATTCTACAACCGATCTTGTGGCAGGTTAACATTTAATTTAACTCTGATACATGACATTACCTAGACTATAATGCTTAGTGGTAGGCCATGTATGAGGAGTTATTGCCAGTTCTACACAGTAGAATCTACATTCCGAACCAGTAACTTTACGTTTTATTAAATACTGTAACATTACTTTTAAAAAGTGCCCTTAGAGACCTACTTGAATAAAGAAGATATAAATACAATATCCATATGTGTCTGATTGGATAATGAAAATATCTACTTAAATAAATTTAAAAAATGCCCGACATTACCACATACATGAGGCCCCTAAAATCATTTAAGAAGCTTGAAATTTTGCACATGACGTTCTTATGTAACTTAGATGAGCATAAGGAAGGATTTTTAAAAATTCCTCAGGGGTATAAAATCCTTCCTTAAGAGAGTGTTTATTATTTTGCTTTATTATAGAATTTTTCTTAAATTCATCCCTTAAGAGTGTGTGGTTAGTGATGAAAGGTTACAGATGTAACAATGAGGGAACAGACAAATCAACAGGCCGAATAGAAAACTCACGATAAATATTTAAGAATTTTTTTCCTGATAGATTATTTGACTAATTCAAATAAGCTCAATTTAATGTACGCAATTATCTTTACAGAAACGAAAATACACAGAGGATGAGAAGCGTTCAATTGAATTGAAGACGGAGGAATTAATATCCTCAATGGAGCCCACCGATATCATGACCCTTGCATCGAATGATGTCAGCTATATAATAATTAAAGCCAATGGACAGCCAGAGATTAAGAAATGGAAGAAAGAAAAAATAAAGGTAATTATTTGCTAAGTATTGTATTATTGTGACTGCCTCGTTGGTCTAGTGGCTTGATGTAAGGCCACTGACTCGGAGGTCTCGGGTTCAATTCCCAGGTCGGACCAATAGAAAGTTATCGAGTTTTTCTATCAGAAAATTCTCAGTAGCATCCCGGAGCCTGGAAGTTGGAAGTGTGTAATGCTCCTATGCCACAGGAAGCACGTAAAGCCGTTGGTCTTGCGCCTGAACTCTTTCCGGTCGTGTCGGATTGCCGTCCCATCGGATTATGAGAGTTAGGGAATAGAGAGTGCACCTGTGTTCGCGCACATACTTGTGCACTATAACATCTCCTGCGTAGTTGGCTAATCTCTCTTGAGATTGGCCGCTTTGGCCGAAATCGGTCTGCAGGACATTATTGTATTATTGTTATTATAATTATTACTTGTCACTGTGTTGACTGACATAGACCTTGCTCACATGCTGCCTTGAGGCGGATTGTCAATATTATAATATCTTATGAAAGATATATCAAGATGAGATTATATACAATTAATAGGTACTTTTTATAGCTTTATATATTCCTAGCAAGTATGAGCCAAGATAGTCCACTTGTTCGAACATGTGAATAGATACCGAATATTGCAGGTTCAAAAACTGGTCAAGCACCACTGAAATTTCATGTGCTTCATTTGTGCTTATTACATAATTCTCATGCACAGCAGTAAAGGGTTATAGAAGGAACCTGCATGTTTATTGTAAATCTGTCACATGTGTATTCAGCAATAGCAGCAGCGTGGTGGAGTAAGCTAACTTCCTCCTCAAAAGGTCTTATCCTAGCAGTGGGACATTCACAGGCTGTTACATTATGTTATACTATGAATGATCTGATTTCGATCATCTAAGAATTTGATAATTTATTTATTTTAAATTGATTCATTAAATATATATTTTTAGGAAGAGAAAGATAAACCCCAGAAGGTCGTGAAAACGGTTGTGAAGAAAGACAGGGAAGTTAAAGCTATTAGGTAAGTGGAGATTTTTTTTTTTATTATTATTTATATGTATATACATACAGGGTAGGTGCCACTCACTCATCAGATATTCTACCACTATACTGCAATATTAAGTATTGTTGTATTACGATTTGAACGGTGATGTTTATGGGTGGTGGTGACCACTTACCATTAGTTGGTATACTTGCCCGTCCTATAACATCAAAAAAAAGAAAATATTTTTTTTAATTTTATTGGTGCTATCTCTCTCTCGCTCTCGCACTCTCAACCCATCTCAGTTGCACTGATTTATTTATTCTATATCGATTGATTTATAAAACGCAGTATTCGAATATGTCCGTGATACTTTTTAAAATTGTTAAACCTTTTTTTTTTATTACAATCTCTTAATATTGTGTAACATAGGAACTATATACGGTCGTGTTTTTTTCCCATTTCTTTTTATTGAACCAACATTTAATTCAACCATTGAACTCCGCAGCGGTCCGTTCGAGTGCCTGCAGCCGTCGCCGCACAGCAGCGAGGGTCAGTGCCACCAGATGTTCCTGTCGTGCTGCGCGTACTCGGCGCACCACCGCGACGAGCACACGCGCCGCCGCAAGGCGCTGCGCTGCCAGGTGTGCGAGAAGCCGCTCGCCCTCGCGCCGCAGGACGCGCACGCCTGCCAGGTACTGGGGGGGGAGCACTGCAGCACGTCCATACACTATTTGAGCGCAAGACGTATCTGATAATAGTTTAAAATGTTCGTGCCAGTATATACAATACTGACTGAATATACAGGGTGACTGGTGAATTAGGATCAATATTTTAGGAGCATAATCGGTACATGATTCTCATTCGAATTATGTAAAAAAAATAGGTACTTAATTTTTGACCAAATTTACAAAAAAATTACTTTAAATAAATAAAGTGTGGACATATTTCCGCGGCGCGTGCGGCGTAATGTTTGCCCCCCGCAACCCCTGCCCCGCGGCTTATTAGTATTAGTAGGTTAGTAGGTTAGTCGGGCGAGCGCCGCCGTAAGGTTCGTCCATCTTCCCGCGCGCGCGCCCCTAGCGATCGATCTTACGCGTATACCTAATGTTTCGTGTGTGAGTGTGACCCGTAATTAGTAATTAGGTATGGCTTATCAATACACAAATGCAGAATAATGTGAGTACTGTGAGTAGTAAAGTGACCCATTCGTGTTAAAGCGTGTGAAAGACAATATGCGTAAACGTGCCGAACTGTGTATCACACGAGCAGGAGCTCACTTTGAACATTTGTTAAGGTTAGTGTAGTTATGTAGGTAAATAGGTAGTTAAATGATTGACAATCGTTGTAAATAAGTATGATTCAATTTTTAAATACGCCGGAAATACCTAGATAGGTAAACAGTTAATTTTTGTCCCAAGTTCATATCATTTACCTAGTCAACAAATTTGTTGCTTAAACGAGTGAAATAATTTGGTATTTTTGCCTGTTCTAAGCCAGGTTTAAAGTATGAAGGGGGATTGGATCATGCTTGTTTATCAAAGGTAGCCTGCTACCCTGTTAACACGCGGCGGCGTTTGGACGTAGGGAAAGTACCGCGCGATAACTAAATGTACCTAACGGTGTTGTGTCGTCAGCGCAGCTAGGGCGTCCACATGACGCGTAATTAATTACATAACTTTTGGTTAACTTTACTTAGAAGTTTATTAATATTTATGTTATATGTATTTTTTTTTGGTCATATATGGTCGTCAAATATCACGTCCTTAAATATTGATACTAATTCACCAGTCACCCTGTATAGCATAGACAATAAAAAAGTCTATCTTTCAATTTTACTGTTTGAACATATAGTGAAATTATTTTTCAGATATGCGGAATGGGCTTCGAAAATTCCAAAGATTTATTCGATCACAGTCAGACAGCGCATATCAAGCTGAAGCCCTTCCAGTGCACGATATGCCTGAAACGCTTCACCCAACAGGGGGGCGTGCAGCAACATATGCGGATGCACACCGGCGACAGGCCGTTCCCCTGCACGTTTTGCCCGAAGGCCTTCACGCAAAAGTCCGGTCTCGACCAACATTTACGCATACACACGAAGGTTAAACCGTACAAGTGCATCATATGCAGTAAGGCTTTCTCGCAATCCGTGCACCTACAGCAGCATATGCGAACGCACACAAACGTAGCGCCGTTCCAATGCGGGATATGCCAGAAACGTTTCAAACAAAGCAGCCATTTGAACTATCATCTGAAATACCACAATCCAGCGAACATGACCGATGAACAGAAGGAGAGGTATGCGAAGTTGATCCAGCTGATGGGTCAGGGTGAAATGATCGAGGTGGAAATCAATACGAGTCAACCTGAAGTCACGTTGGAACAGGTGCAGAGCGATGAAATAGCGACATGTGTGGTTGATGACAGCGGGAACTGGTGTGAGAACAGTGATGGTCAGACGTTGTGATCGAACTGCTGTTTCGTGCAAATTAAATTAACTTTAGACTCAAATTGAACACAACGTTTAGAATAAATAATACTATACTGTATAACAGATGTAATATAAACGAACAATAGATTTACATATTACATGAGATTTGTATGCTATGCTATGCTATAATATGCACTAAAACAGTTCTAGATTAATATATCTTTATTTATAATAAATAAAACACAACACTACACCAATCAACAATTTATAACCATTTCTTACTTACTTTCGATAAGAACTTCGTCGATGTTCGAAATTCAAATTTTTTTTCGAATCCACAATGAATACCACAGATTATTAATACCTCGACCGTCGTCGATGACGTATTGTCAGTTCAACGTCGAGGTTGTTTATTTATCTCCTGACACTGGTTTAGGTCAAAAAATCTTATTTTGTAGCATGATCTCGTTATTTTAGTAAATATAAATATGTAAACGATACACTACTATTAATTATTAGGTTTTTTTTAACTAAAATATACATATTACATATGTTTATAAATGATATGAAACCTAGCTTTATTTGTTTTAAAATAAAACTTAAATGGACATATTAACAGAATGTCCGATCCTTTACTGTAATATAGTTTTATAGATGAATTTGTTAGTATTTTCCCGTGATAGTATAGCAATGTTATAGTTAAAGATTTTCATAGTATTTTAACTGTATATATCGTCATTTAATAAATTATTACTTATAATGAGTGTTTTATTTAGATAAATATAGCCGCCTCGTTGGTCTAGTGGCTTGATATAAGGCCACAGACCCGGAGATCCTGGATTCAATTCCCAGGTCGAGCCAATAAAAAGTTATTGGTTGTTTGATCAGAAAATTTCTCAGTAGCAGCCCCCGGATGGCACGTAAAGCCGTTGGTCCTGCGCCTGAACTCTTTCCGTTTGTGTCGGTTTGCCGTCCCATCGGATTATGAGAGTTAGGGAATAGAGAGTGCACCTGTGTTTGCGCACACACTTGTGCACTATAATATCTCCTGCGTAGTTGGCTAATCTCTCTCGAGATAGCCGCCGTGGCCTAAATTGGTCTGGAGTCTGGTCTCATTATTATATCTGTAAATAAAGCTCTGCTCGCGAGTTAGTTCGGAGTTTATAGATTACAAAGAAAGGTCGTTTTTTTAAATATTATTATAGATTGCCGTACTTTTTTATGAAAAAAAATGTGGATCTCCACACAAAAAAAATCTACCGATTATATATATTTTTTTTTAAATAAATTTAATTATTATTATTTATTTTTTTAATAAAAAAATTAATACCTAATAAGTTTTTAGTTCAAATTTTAAGTCCAACTAGGATTACTTCAATGATAACTGATTAACTAAAATGATGTTTGATGCCAGAAGTCAGAGATCTGGTTTCTAAAAATTAATATTGATCTGATTTGATAAAAAATAATTTTGTAAGCACTAAAGAAAGTGACACTCAAACTTGATAAAAGTTGTCATTTGAGCAGTATTATAAATAATTAATAAAAATACATATATAAGCATTTATCGTCGATCTCGTGCACACCTTAATTGTTGTTAATAAATATTTTTATCTGACAAGATTAATATAAAATCATAATTACCAATAAATCATAGTTATTATAATTTGAAAAAATCTTACCGTACCGTATTCCGTAAAATGAAACGTATTAATGTTTGCAACATGTGACATCTGGCGGATGGTTAATAATTTATTGTTTTATTGCCAGCGTAAGCTTAGCTACTATTTCTACGGATAATGTTTGTTCATTTATAATAATTTGTAATAATAATATATCAGTAAAACACTGATATTTAAGTATGCACTTTTATTACGTAGAATAAAACCGAAGTTTTGCCTTATTACAGTAGCAAAGAATATATATTACTTATTTTTGGATCTGCCAAAGATCTAAATTATTTATTAAATAAAAAAGCTTCACTTCAGTATATATTCACTTTATTATATAAGCGACCTATCTATCTATCTATCGTAAATAGAAACCTATATGTATTTTAATAATAATCTTTATTTATTCCTTCTGTATAGTCAAATAGTCATTTGAAAATACAGTTGTGATTATTAAAAAGTAACAATAATATATAAATTATCACGCTATGCTTAGTTTTCTTGATAATGTATTATAGTATTTAAATATTACGATAAGTCAACTATTCGAATAAAAGGCTGTTATAAGCTTACGACTGGTATTATTATGATATAGCTGTCAAACAGAAGAAGGAAGGAAGTCGGCAAGCAATTTATTGTTTTTTACGTATGCGAGTGATATTTTTACATGAAGCTCCATTTTAACTGCGTATATAAGCATTTTGTTACAATAATTGACAAGGTTTGAACACTGTAGAATGTGATTGGACACCTGTGGCATCGATTGTTTTGAACAGGTAATTTTATAGTTATTAGTGTGTTGACTTACTCTAAATTTAATATTCCTTGCATGTGTTGCGTCGGTGTGTACATGTGTGTGTGTTACTGTGTAAACGTCAAAATTCTCGGAATCCGGCTGGAATGAATTTTGTTGCGGACGTACACGCTTCGTTCAATACATGTAAAATAGTTTTTATTCTCTTGCCCCGGGCAGAGCTTCCATTTCCCAAGCTCGCGTGAGGTTCGTCTTGAACAATAAAAAAGTAAGTCCTTTTATTACCATTAATATTTAATACGTAGTAATCTTTATTTTTTTTATTAATTCAGCATTTATCGTTCGGGTAATTGATTTTCAATCTATTATTACGGCTGAGTCGTTTCGTGATTTAATTCGATCGCATAATGTGACTTATCATGGTATCTTTAACTATGGTTCACTTAAACAACGATAATAATTAATATATTTAACAATGATAAATGTTTAAAGATTAATACAAGGTTTTAGTTTGTATCTTTGTTACAAACTAGGCAATATATCTAATGAGACAATTTCACAAATAAATAATACAAAATTGATATTCTTCAGCTAAATAAAAAAAATATATTAAAAAAGTATTTTTATAAATTTAACAATGAGTATAAAAAGCAAACTGCATATAATTATTGTATATTGTTTTGTTTTCTTCTTTCAAATGTCCAATCAATGCTAAGAGAAATAAATCTAATGAAAATATAAATCAATTATATATACTTTTATAAGCAAATTTTCTAAGAAATTTTATAAGAAAATTAAAATCAGAAACTACCTACATATAGAAAAAAAAACGAATGCAGATTTTAATGAGAAGAACCAACATGAAATCGTGCAATTATCTTGTAATTTTTATTTATTATTTATATAATAATAAAAAATAGAATTAATTTATCTGTAAAATGTTCCATAAAATGAATCAAACTACCTCCATATAGAAAAAAAAGTATGGAGATTTTACTATGAAGAAACGGCATGAAATCTTACAATGATCTTGTAATTTTTACTTATTATTTATATCATAATAAAAAATAGATTTAATTTCCTTTTAAAATATTCCATAAAATAAATCAACCTACCTCCATATAGAAAAAAAAGTATGCAGATTTTATTGAGAAGAACCGGCATGAAATCTTACAATGATCTTGTAATTTTTACTTATTATTTATATCATAATAAAAATAGATTTAATTTCCTTTTAAAATGTTCCATAAAATAAATCAACCTACCTCCATATAGAAAAAAAAAGTATGCAGATTTTATTGAGAAGAACCGGCATGAAATCCTACAATTATCTTGTGATTTTTACTTATTATTTATATCATAAGAAAAAATAGAATTAATTTATTTGTAAAATGTTCCATAAAATAAATCAAACTACCTCCATGTAGAAAAAAAAATGCAGATTTTACTGAGAAGAACCAGCATGAAATCCTACAATTATCTTGTATTTTTTTATTTATATCATAATAAAAATAATATAAATCATCATCATTCGTATATGCTTTTATAAGCAAATTTAAATCAGAGAATTAATTTATCTATAAAATGTTCCATAACATGAATCAAACTACCTCCATATAGAAAAAAAAAGTATGCAGATTTTACAGAGAAGACACGGCTAAAACTCGATCATTCTTTCCTTCTTTATTGCAATATTAAGTCAATCAAATACAGTTATAACTGTATCATGCCAAAGTCCATATATATACCAACTCCATGCTTTTTTATCGTCTATATAATCTTCTTGAGTAATATGACTTAGCTTTATTGCTCTTAACAAAAAAATTAGATTTTATAATAGGTTTAAAAAAATCTCCAGCGTCTTATTATAGAAACTATTACTTTAATTATGTAAAGAAGGAAATAGCTACGGTCATATAATCTTTTGTCGATGCATTATTTATTAATGTTTTTAATAAATAATTTCAATTGACATATCGGAAAAGTTATATAGTGCTAAAACCTTAAATTGATAAGCTTTGGTTTAGCTATTTGCTATGGATTATTTGTCATGATTGTTTTCTCTATGTCCCTTGTCATTTATCTTCATGTATGTATCAATCCCTTGCCATATGAGTGTGGATTGCTTGCTGACATTTGTCCAGTCTGTTTTTTCTTTAAGTATGAATATTAAATCTAGTGTAATATGTAATTATGTCTGTTTGTACTGTGTAAATATTTATTAGCATATATTATAAAGTCAATTAATGCATCTGTTTGTATGATTGAGATAAACTCATTAACGACCAAAGGGATTTTCATATGGAATTTCATCATTGGATAGAGTGATTCACAAGGAAGTTTTAGGCGTATATTCATTAAAGTTTTTTGTAAATTTGCTGAAATATGATGATTGTTGAAGATGTCAGAAGAAATCATGGCAACTGGGAGCATTCTGACAAGCATGTAAACCGATAGTTATATTTTTTTATGATATAAATGTTTTATAAATACCCTCATTCTTCCCATTGAAAGTCGGGTAGGTAGTATTTTATAATAATAGCATTATTTTCTGCAATAATATTTTAATGTCGAAGTTGTGTAACGGTATTGATTAAAAAAGTAATTCCTGCTATTGTATTTATCTTCAAAATGTTAAAGATTTTAGAAATTCGTTTCAACCAATCAAGTTTGTGTTTAATTTAAATTTTTTTTATACAACATCAGGCTTGTTTATTCGACATTCTATATAAGAACAAAGTTATCTGTGCCCGAACTAAGAGCCATTAAGGAAATTTATTTGACTTTACTTGACATAGTTGTTCAAGTGATCAACAGAGACCAGCACGTTAGATTTTCTTGTATGTCTCTGCCATTCTTATTGCATGATAATAGAATCTATTTCCTCAATCCCCTCCAAACTGTCAATCCTACACAAGACATATGTCCAACAGACTCACCTTCCTACTTCCAAAACCTTTTGCGTTTGAACCTAGGGCCTGTAACCTTCTAAACTATTTATTAGCTCAATGTAACACTGGAAAGTCTGATGGTAAGTTGTATTGCAAATACTCAGCGATGCTGAAATTAACAGTAACGGTTCCTTACATCGCTAATGCACGACCAAGCTTGTACCAATAATAAGTTGTTTGAATGAAAAAAGTAATAAATGCCTTATATTTGTTTGTAATTTAATTCTTTTTATTATAAAATAATACTTAGAAAAGAGATAGTAGTGATTGAAATGATAAAAAATATTTATAGATAATAAATGATAATATTGTCTTATATATCAAAATTATTGCTCACATTTTTAGTACGTTATCTATTTATTGCGTGATTCTCGCTTAGTATCATCAGCAAAATAATAGATGGCGCTCTAGCCTTGTAGAATAATAGCTAACAAAAAAAATAAAAAATCATTTAAAAACATGCCGGCCAGGTAGTGCTTTGTATAGAAACTTTTTGGAAATATTCTTTTTAAATTTGATAAAGATTTAAAGGATTATTTGCACAATGGTATTGTCAATGTTACAGGTTCAACCTGACCCCTTGGGGCAATGTCATCCCCACTTAGAAGTATGCTAGGACAAGCTTTTAGAAGGGTGAATACAAATATTACATACATTTGAAAAAAAAATTGATTTATGTCGTTGTTATGTAATTAATTTTATGATTATATACATATACTAGCTATGTTGGACACACCAAGCCGGGATGGCCTAGTGGTTAGAATGCTTGAATTTTAACCGATGATTGTGGGTTTGCACCACTGAGTTTTTCATGTGCTTAATTTGTGTTTATAATTCATCTCGTGCTTGACGGTGAAAGGAAAACATCGAGAGGAAACCTGCATGTGTCTGATTTCATTGAAATTCTGTAATATGTGTATTCTACCAATCCGCATTGGAGCAGCGCGGTGATATAAGCACCATACCTTCTCTTCGAAAGGGAGAGGAGGCCTTAGCCCAGCAGTGGGACATTAACAGGCTGTTACTGTAGCTACTCGTCCCTAAGAAGGGACACAAAACGGTAACAGCCTGTCTATAACAGTCAGTAAGTCGGGTAACAGCGTCGTACCCTCACGGATAGATAAGATACTATTTTCAATAGGATTTGCGTAAAATCCGTTCTCAGTGAGCGTCTACGTCGGGGAAGGGGTAACTGTGACAGATTTCAAGTCAATCGGACGGATAATATAGAAGATCTTGTGATAAGTGGCATTTCGCTTATCACTATCTACATATACCAGAGATAATAAAACAGTTTACTTTACGGAAATTATTTTAGCTTAATTGTGAAACAAGCCATTTATAGTTTTTTTTTTGTTTCAGATAAAACGTCTGAAAAAAGTTACAAGAATTGAAATAATAGGTATGTTTCTTTATTTATTGTATTATGTATTAATATATTTTTGTTCATGTACCTTTACCTTATATATTACTTTACCTTACCCCAATCTTTAAATTTGACTGCTCATAAAACAGTCAGTGTATATGACGTCAAAAATATTATAGTTTTATTTTTATTTTATCTGTATTTATTTTATTGTTAACGATGTCATATGATAAACAGTCGTGTTTGTGAATTGCGATTTTGTGAATAGACCAGAAGTTCATTTCGGTGGTACCTGACGTTTTATAAAGAAAATATATTTTTGCTATTCATTAAATGTACTGTGAAATTTTAAGATTGTGTTTTAAGATTTTAACATTGTAAACTTTATTTAATTTATTTTCTCGAATCGAAATATAGCATTACAAAATTAAAGTAATGTTTATTTATCTAACCATGTAAATTGTCTAGCTCTACACCATAAAGTATTTGTGACTGATGGTTTGACATTGCGTGTATTGTTTTGACATACATTTTTGTATTTAACGGATTATGTTTCAATTTCGGTACACGAGCTCAAGTCATGTCCATTCTCGTGAGTATTTCGGCTCCCACAACATATTTTTTTAAATCTTCTTTCTAGTTTTTACTTTTTTTTTTTATAGAGAATAAAATGTCGCTGTGGGCGAGAGCACAGCAGTTACCGCCCGAGAGCCTTCAAAAGGTAAGTTATCTATTGTTAATTACAATGAGAGTAGTAATGAAAACTTTAGCTGTACATATTCCATGTGATTTTAGATAAAAGTGCCTAGTACTACTTAGCGGTGGGCGACAAAGGGCTGAAAAAACAAGGTAGTTTTTGAGTGTGTGTGTGTAGGGGTATGTATCTGTTGTATCCGTGACGAACGTGTATGCAAAATTTCATGATAATCGATTGAGTAAACGTGACGACGTGACAAGCAAACTCACTCTCATATTTAAAATATTAATAAGGATACAACACTATTCTGACTTAACAACTATAATTTGACTTCTAAAGTTCCGACAAAATGGCGTCTTGAATGAACGTCACTCAAGACGCCATTTTGTCGTGAATCCGCAAACAATGCCACAGATTATTATTTAGATTTCGATCAATGATTTTATATCAATTTAAGGTTGTTGTTTGTATATTTTCTACTGCCTACTGGAAAAATATTTTAGATCAAAGACCAACATTTTTTTTTAAACAAGCACAGAAACATCGGCCCTAATAATGTTAATGTTTTATCAGGTGCGTGCTGTTTATGGGGAACACTTCCCCATTGAAGTTCGTCACTGTCTCGCCACATGGATCGAGAACAGGATATGGTGAGTTTTTTTTTTATAATCTTCTTTATTTAAATAAGACAAAGACAAAACGGTGCTGTACCTTTTTTCTATTCTATTACAAATGTGTTCTTTTGTTTCGAAGTTTTTGTCGAATTTTAGGGTTGCCAATAATAAAAATTGAATTTGGATTAGAAAAAGCGTGTACGAAATATACAAAATCGTATGCGTTTTCCTCAAGCTTCATTAATTGCTTTTGTGCAAGTCTATTTGTGTACGTATTACAAACATATTGTGTGTGAGTGTATATACAGTGTGCATGTGTTGGTTGCGCATTGGCGATGTAAGAAATTGTTAAAATTTCTTACATCGCCAATGTCTGGGTGTTGGTCATCACTTACCATCAGTTGGCCCATTTGCCCTGAACGGGAATCTATCTTTTTTTTTAGAAATTTTAATTAGAAATACTAATGTTAAATAAAGATACATAGGCAGTTATTTATTATTCTATCATTCAATTCATTAATTCTTTCCAGGACTCCGGAACCAGAGGAGCAACAAAGATTCTTCGTAGAAGAGCTCGTGCAGGAGATACATACGCACACGGAGCTGATGCTTTCCCCGGAGATGTTCGTCACCAAGATGAAGCTCATCGAAGCGGCAAAGCTCTTCCGTATGCAGTACAGGTAGATTTGGAGTATAATAAGTTTCGTTCGAGTGTTTTAAGTAAGGGGGGGGGGGGTGTTACGTACATTCTATCCTTTTCTGTACTTTTGACATTATCATCCCTTCGTCGTCCACTCCTGGTCATAGGCCTCTCCAATGGCACGCAACTGAGCATCAGCTCTCAATCTCCACTATAATATCTCCTGCGCACTTGGCGTTCCAAATCGTTCAAATGGATATTATAATAATGCTAGGCAAGCCCATTACGATTCATATTAAAAAAAAAAAACATTCTCTGTCCAGCCACGCTCCTCACGAGCTTTACACGTACATGCGACGCTGCCTGGCCCTGGAAATGGAAGTGATCCAAAGTGCCATGGGATCAGCTTATATGGTTCAGCCGCAGACAGAGAGGAAATATAGTGAGGTATGTATCATATATGTTAATGGAATAGTATAATCTTTAGTCTTTCTTTTAATCTAAATTTTTTCTTATGACATCATGTTCATTGCATGTCTCAAACGAATCGTAGTATTATTTTCGCCGATTATTTCAAACAACACTTTTTAAAGGATTGAGTCCCATTTGCCCCTCTAATTATGCGTAGAGATTGTGTTAAAAGTGGGGACGACAATCGTCAGGATTGAACCAGTGTCTTCTACATCACTAGGCTATTGATTTTTTTCTATTGGAAAAGGCATTTACGTATTTCCTCCGCATGAGATATGTGAGGATCGCAGACGCTACGGGCGCCGTAATACCCACCAGCACACCAGTAGTACCCACTCCTCTTCGAGGGTGCGTCACGGGATCGCTTGCGCTTACTACCGTGACTCAATACCGGCTACCATAGGCAGATATAGTATTAATATATTTGTCTTTGTTTCAGCTTATAACGGGCCTCCAAACGGTCCGTCAGAAGGTGAACATGGCGAGCGAGGAGATAAGGAGCCTCCAGTCGAACATTGAGTCGTTCTCCCTCCAATACCACGAGTGCTTGAAGAACAAAGGTCGGTTTCTATTTGGCTTGCTAACCGTAGAAAGACAACTGTGTTATCTTGAAAATAGGTAGGCAAGCAAATGGGCCATGTGATGGTCACCGCCGTCTATAGACATTAGCACTTCGCCAACAATATCGAAACTAAGATGTTATGTCCCTTGTGACAAATATTAAATATTCCTTACAGATCCAGTGTCTATTATATTGGTTAATGGTTGGTTAACGACATATTATGGCCCATTTGGCCCATCTGGCTACCTAGGCTATATATGTATATACTAGCTAATCGACCCGGCTTCGAACGAAGATTTCAAGTCAATCGGGCGGATAGTTTAGATCTCGTGATGAGTGGTATTTCTCTTATATATATATTATCTACCTGTGCGAAGACGATTAGCCAGAATAACATAAAAACAAAAAACTTTCATTTTTTTTTATCTCAGGTCACATCAATTATCTTCAGCAGTCTGGACCGATGACGAACGAGCGACGGGAACTGGAAGCCTGTCTGAGAGTCCAGATCGACGAAATGGAGAGAAAACTAAACGCTCTGGTAACTACAAATATTTCAGTTACGTCACGGTAATGTTATATTATAGATACAGTGTTGGGACTCGGCTCTGACCTTGAAATAAATACCTACAGCTGACGAAGGCCTGTAAACGCACACCGAATATTATTTGCTCTTTTGCTTCAAAGTATCCTGGTATTTATGTTTTGGTTTAAACGTGACTCTGTATAGTATAACTTTTTCCCCTGACCTTATCATAAAAATGACCCATCCGTTATATGCAAGCGCTAAAGATAAATTTCAACTAATTAAAATAGATGCTATTTATTAATAGAACTATAAATATATAAATTATAAATATATAATTTGTATGGAGCAAAATATATTATTGTCTCTGAGCCATCTCGGCATTTCATGAAATTGAAACCGTTACTTTAAATTGAAACAAATGTATGTCTGTCTCAGGTGGCACAGATCAACCAATCGCAGATGGAGCTCGTGGATCACATGAAAGAGAACATAACCAACCTCAGACAGCTGCAGAGCCAAGTGCTGGATGAGGAGCTAATCAAGTGAGTGTATTATTTATAGCCTATTTAGGCTCATTAGGTTATTAGTTTGTAAATGAATATTCTAAGCTGGTAATACCGAGATTCTTTTTTTTTTTAATTTGTAAATGATTTATGATTAATGTTATATAATAACATTAGATTATTGATTTACAAATATGCTGTAAGTATTTACTCGGTAACAAATTTGAGCTTGTTGACAAGCGTGTAAAAGTTGTGATTTTTTTTTGTTAAAAAATTATAAAATCTATGTTCTAATGTTATGTATAGACATATTAAAATGATAGAAGTAATTATGTACAAACCTTATTTTACATACTCCATGCGATCGCTAATAACTCTGCTATATGATTTATTTTATTTATTTATTTAATCAAGGAAGACGAACAGTTGTCATATACAAAAATATTTATCACATTAAGAAAACATCATAGACCAATAAAGTCTTCACAAATTATTCAATCAAAAATACATAGCAGAATATAATAATAAATAATAACAAATAAAAAGTAAAATTTTATGGAGTATGACAAATTAATAAATGATTTAGTAAAAAATAATTTATATACAAATTCAAACCTTATTCAAGATGACAATTTATGGTGACAATTTATTATACATTTCAATTCCTTAGGTTTTGTTATTAACTACAAACAGTTTTAAATTAATATATCTCTATATATCAACACTATTCCACTCAACTACTTATACACACTTTATATTTACTTACAAAGTTTCGATGACTTAGTTGATATATAAAACATTATTTTATCATGTATCTATAATGAATGCCACAGATTATTAATATCTCGACCAGTGACGTCACGTCCATTCAAGGTCAAAGTTTATTTACCTTTAAACTTTTCATATTTTGTCACCAGATGGAAACGCGAACAGCAATTGAGCGGAAACGGTGTGCCGATGCAGTCAAATCTGAATACGATACAAGAGTGGTGCGAGCTACTGGCGGACCTGATTTGGAGCACGAGGCAGCAAGTCAGCAACGTCGCTCGGATCAACAGCAAGACCATCGCGGAACTGAGACAGCCGCATCTCGCTGAAATGTTGGACGATATGAGCAAACAGGTAAGAATACCGCTGCTGGACGAGAGCTGGGCGAAGCTGGATATGAGGAGTTTGTAGTAACTGGCTGCTTTGTTTAAGAAATAATATAGCTTTGTCCTCAAAACATCCGGTTGACATACAATAACAACAACAATAACACCAGTTAATGTCCCACTGCTGGACTAAGGTCTTCTCTCCCTTTTGAGAAGGTTTGAAGCTTATTCGGCTGACATGTAACGGTTAAATTGATATTGTTTTTCTTAGAAATGTTGAGTATAATAAAATCAATAGAAACACAGAGATTCGTTTATAAAATTAATATATTATTTATTTATTTATTTATTGAGATAGTTACAACATCAACTTATTACTAAATACTTAAAGTTAAAAACTTAAACAGATAATCTCACGAAGTGATACGAAGTATATAATATATGTACACATACAAGGGGTAGAGAGCGGTGTCGGAGAGGGACATGCTGGTATAAGAGAGTGAGCCAGTGTAACTACAGGCGCAAGGGACATAACATCTTAGTTCCCAAGGTTAATAGCGCATTGATGATTTAAGGAATTGTTTAATATTTCTCACGGCGTTTGGGTCCATTGCTTATTAATTTTTTAAAAACATTAAAAATTTTTTTTTTTTTCTGTACATTTGACACATCGAATCGAATTGGTCTACCAGGTGACAAGTTTGCTGTCCACCTTGGTGACATCTACGTTTGTTATCGAGAAGCAACCGCCCCAAGTCATGAAGACCAACACTCGGTGAGTAGAAATCCTTACTACGTATAAAAGTACTCAATCTTCAATTCAAGGTCATTCAAGGTCAACTAGATAGAGAGATAGAGTTTCGAACGATTCCATCTGATCCCAAACTAAGCAGAGCTCGTACTATGGAATTCAGACAGCTGATATACTACATATACTACATTTCTTTTGTAAATACATACTTATATAGATAATTAATGTCAACCACGCCAAGCGACCCGTCATATAACTATTGTGCTATTGGAGTAAGTCTCGAAGTTACAATTTGATTGTGTTTTGTCGACAGTTTCACGGCTACAGTCCGCCTGCTCGTGGGCGGTCAGCTCAACGTGCACATGACGCCGCCGCGCGTCACGGTAACTATTTCTTTTCATCATTTATTCAGGCCGCAGAACTCGAGGGTTCAAATGGAATGGAATGGGTCGATGAAAAAGTTTTCGAGTCTAAAAGTTGGAAGTGTTCAAACCCGTGTGTGGAAAGCGCGTAAAGTGCGCCTGTGTTTACGCACACAGTTGTACGTTTCAACTGGTTATCCCAGGGATTTTGTTATTTGTAAAGTTATGTATAATACACTATGAAACCGTTTTCCATCCACCAGGTGGTGATAATATCGGAGCAGCAGGCACAGCTGCTGCTGAAGAGCGAAACGCAGAGCGGGCGCGGAAAGCAGCCGGTGGAATGCGGGGACATACTCAACAATAGCGGCTGCATGGAGTATCAGCCCACCAGTCGCCAGCTTAGCGTCAGCTTCCGGTGAGCACGCACGCCCCCCTCACGTACAGACTACATTAGCTTTACACTTAATTATTGATCTTAAAAAATCTACCGCCAGTTTGAAAAAAAAAACAACTCATGTTGGAGAAGAATTCGCGAAAGTAACCAATTTAAAAACGGAGTTGAAATAGAATAGTCAAAGCTTAAAATCTTCGTTAAACATTGAATCTTACTCGTTTGATATCTAGTAGATAGTGTACTAGTATTCGCCCGCGGCTTCTCTCGCGTTGACAAATGTGTTATCATCTCAGGAGTCATTAGTTTTACAATATCCTCTTAAACATAAACGTACCGTAACGATTTATTTTATATGAAAAAAAATTACAACCTTTCTAATAAAATTTTGCTATAATTAAGGATAAAACTTCACTAAACCCCACAACTAAGGAATAGGTAACCTTAAAAGTCGAAAGTATATCTATTGTCTATAATTTACTGGTGGTAGAGCTTTGTGCAAGCTCGTCTGGGTAGGTACCGCCCACTCATCAGATATTCTACCGCAAAACAGCAGTACTTGGTATTGTTGTATTCCGGTTTGAAGGGTGAGTGAGCCAGTGTGATTACAGGCACAAGGGACATAACATCTTAGTTCCCAAGGTTGGTGGCGCATTGGCTATGTAAGCGATGGGTAACATTTCTTGCAGAGCCAATGTCTAAGAGCGTTTGGTTACCATCAGGTGGCCCATATGCTCGTCCGCCTTCCTATTCTATAAAAAAAAAAAAAACGGTAGTAAGCGCGAGCGATCCCGTCGCATATATATATATATATATATATTATATATATATATATATATATGTATAGAGATTATTATATTATTCTACTTATTAATAAACTTTGTCTTGTTCTTTTTTAAATTGATTGTCATTTGTCAACAGGAACATGCAATTGAGGAAAATAAAACGTGCCGAGAAGAAAGGCACGGAGAGTGTAATGGACGAGAAACTCACTCTTCTATTTCAGTCCGAGTTCAACGTCGGTGGGGGGGAATTGGTGTTCCAGGTGAGTTGTGCGAGTGGAATTTAATAAATTAATACTTAAGATGAAAGAAGATTGTGGGGCGGTACCCCATCTTCTATTTAAATAAAAATGATTGTTCGTCTGTTTTGTCCTTCATGTGTTCCTTAACCATTAGGCCGATTTTGATGAAACTTTCAACATACGTACGTAATAGTACATAGTACGTCCGTAAGAAGTTTTGCACCAATAAAAAACATTTTTCTCCTTTTTTTTCCCCGTGTGTTCTATCCGTGCGAAAACGAGACGGGTTGCTGTTATGATATAAAATAAATGTATTTATCTTGCTGTGGTGTCGTGTGGCAGGTATGGACGCTGTCGCTGCCGGTGGTGGTGATCGTGCATGGTAACCAAGAGCCGCACGGCTGGGCCACGGTCACGTGGGACAACGCCTTCAGCCCGCCCGGCCGAGTGCCCTTCGCGGTGCCTGATAAGGTGCGTGCAATTATTTATATTTTAATTATAAACTGGGTCACAATCACAAGTCGCGCCAGTAATTAATTAATTACTTTATTTACTGTTGTATGGGTAATGGAATTGGTAAACGTAAAGTTGGTGCTGCTACTGAACTCTTTCCGGTCGTGTCGGATTACCGTCCCATCGGATTATGAGAGTTAGGGAATAGAGAGTGCACCTGTGTTTGCGCTTACACTCGTGCACTATAATATCTCCTGCGCAGTTGGCTAATCTCTCTTGAGATTGGCCGCCGTGGCCGAAATCGGTCTGGAGGACGTTATTATTATTAGTATTTCTAACAATATAATATTTACTACGTGGTAGAGTTGTGTAAGCCCATCTGTGTTGGTACCACCCACTTTCAGAAATTCTCCAGCTAAACAGCAGTGCTTGGTATTGTTGTGTTCCGGATTGAAGGGTGAGTGAGCCAGTGTAATTACAGGCACATGGGACATAACATCTTAGTACCCAAGGTTGGTTGCCATTGTCATTTAACGTCCATTAGCCCATTTGCCATATACCTTTAGTATAAAAAAAAAAACAACTAAATATGATATTATTCTTGTGATAGGTGTCTTGGGGTCAGTTAGCTGAGACACTACGCATCAAGTTTTGTTCGGCAACGGGTGGAGATCTCTCCGAGGACAACCTGCGCTTCCTTGCCGAGAAGATATTCAGGTAACTAAATATTATTATTAATTAATTAATTATTATTTGTATAGTCTATAACCGTAACAGCCTGTGAATGTCCCACTGCTGGGCTAAAGGCCTCCTCTCCTGTTTTGAGGAGAAGGTTTGGAGCTTATTCCACCACGCTGCTCCAATGCGGGTTGGTGGAATACACATGTGGCAGAATTTCAGTGAAATTAGACGGATGCAGGTTTCCTCACGATGTTTTCCTTCACCGTAAAGCACGAGATGAATTATAATCACAAATTAAGCACATGAAAATTCAGTGGTGCTTGCCCGGGTTTGAACCCACGATCATCGGTTATATTCACGCGGTCTTACCACTGGGCCATCTCGGCTTCTATTTTTTTTTTTATAAAAAAAATAGTCTATAACTCTATACCAATCGAAGGAGTAATTATGTACAAACCTTATATTTACATATTCCATTCGATTCGCTAATATCTCTGCTGTATTATTAACTACAAACAATTTTAAATTAATATATCTCTATTTATAACACAACACTATTACACTCAACTACTTATATACACTTTATATTTTATTTCCAAAGTTTCGATAATAACCACCGAAATTCAAGGTGCCATTTTGTTTTTCGTGAATACATAATGTATATCATAGATTATTCAAGATCTCAACCAATGATATTCCGTTATTTCAAGGTCAATGTTTGTCCTTACTTGCACCATATAAATAAAACTCCACACTGTTGTTGGACCTAACTTTTGTAATAATAAGGAAATTGCTTAGTATAATCAAACGAAACCAAACGATTGCGCGATCTAGAATACACACAATGCCATCTAGTGGTCGGTAACAAAGATATTAATATCGATTAGTACGCCTTTGATGTGAGTGAAATTATATCGCGATTCCGAAGTATATCAGCGCCATCTATTGAGCGTATTTTGACTTAACATTATCTTAATAATTTAAATATTAGATTTTACTTATAACATAAGAATTTTTACTGCTACATGTTATTGGATTAGACAATGTTGTTTATTTGTTTACTTTACTTCTCTCATGGTTGGAATAGACTAAATAATTTTAACATGCTTATTTTTTTAGTATTTTCCGACGTATGTCGTAGAAGTTTTTTTTTTAATTACCTTGGCAGGAATATAGGTGACAGATTAGGTACTTGATTTTAATTGGTCTACCCGAAGACATTGACCTTGGAAATATAATGAGGAATAATTTATTCCGTTCTATGTGTACAAGCATGTTTATAAAGGCTCATTTACCATTTTAAATGATTAATACATGGTATTCGAGCTTGGGTGTGGGATTACTGATGTCCCACCGCTGGGCGAAAAAGTGTCCTCACATTTAGAGGAGGCTTGAATACACGTGTGTCAAGACGTTCTTCTTTCTCGAGCTCGTGAATTTGAACCCGCGATCTTCGGTTAACATTTCCGTGTTACACGGAACATGTCGACTAGAAATTGTATCTTAAACTCGAGCCCTGAAGCGTATATATTAAAGAATATTCTCGAAGGTTTTAAGTACAGAATCAATTTTAACCTCATAATCATTATGAATTTATTATTTATTTATTTTAACATTAAAAAAAACTAACTTTCATAACGCGTGTGTTAACAAAATAATCAAGTATGAGATGATGTAAGAGAAATTTATTATTATATTTAAACACAAGTCTTCGAACCGGAAGACTAATACTAAGTAAGTGTTTTGCGGTAGAATTTTTGATGAGTGGGTGGTACCTTCGATGAGCTTACACAAAACCCCACCACCAAGTCACAAAACTAACCGAATCGTTTCTGTTGAATTGCTTCAAACAATAAATGCCACTGGTCCCTGAATGAGTGCCTCCCCCCCCCCAAATTGTTATTTCCAAAATAAATACTACATATCTCAGGACCAGCCTGCCGCTGAACAGCATGGAGCTGAACAGTATGACGGTGAGCTGGACGCAGTTCTGCAAGGACGCGCTACCGGAGCGGAACTTCACGTTCTGGGAGTGGTTCTACATGGTCGTTAAGGTGACAAGGGACTACCTGCGGACGCTCTGGTGTGACAGGTGAGCTGATAACGTCATATTGGAGAATGGCCCAGGATTCAGCAAGTTTCAAAACCGTTGGTTGTCAATATTATTTGACACCAATGTGTAGATATATTATATATTACTTATGTTTTTGATATGCCATACCAGTGTGTTTGTTTGTTACGCCTTAAGTACAAAATCGATAATTTTGGAATTTTGTAAACACATTATACGCGCTGGATAAAAAAAAATTGGAGTTTTTTTTTTATTCATTATAAGAAAATTTGATTCATAATATGATGGATTTGACAATAAACCTGTTTATGGACGTAACAATATATGTATTTGTGAATAATGATAATTTGTTTCACCGCCAGGCTGATAATGGGCTTTATTCAGAAGAAACAAGCTGAAGAGATGCTGGCCAAGTGTCCTCCAGGCACGTTCCTCCTAAGATTCTCCGACTCCGAGCTCGGTGGTATCACTATAGCTTGGGTTGGCGGTGAGTAATGAAATGACAATATAAAATAATTTACGGCCTTATTTATAAACGTTGTTCAGCTTGTGTATGCAATGCTGTGTCTTCTTCTATCGAATGTGAAATCACTGTTGACAGAAAGAGAGATCAGCCAATGCGATCAATATTTTTTTTGTCGTTGGTTTATTGAAAGGAAAATAACAGTATGCTAATGAGTATACTGTATCGAGCTCGTTGGACACATATTTGGCTCTTTACCACTATTCCCATGCAGGTTTCCTGACGTTGTTATCTCTTTGTATCTTCGAGGTAAGAGTGAAAAGGCAACTTCTGGTACCTGGCATCAGCTACAATAGATTCAATCTTTAGAATATTTCTAAGCTGAGCCTTAAACATAATAATGAATGGGGGGCGTTAACTATTCTGGAATCTTCGGAAAAAAAAGCTGAATAAATTAATAACTCGTGTTATATTCTTTCGCAGAGGCTAATGAAGTATTCAGCCTACAGCCTTTCACTTCGCGCGACTTAATGCTGCGTTCCCTCGCAGATAGGATCTTGGACCTGGCTCAGCTGCAGTTTTTGTACCCGAACGTGGCGAAGGACGATGTCTTCTCCAAGTACTACACTAAACCTGGTGAGTTCGACGAGACATATTAATCCATGAAACGATGACAGTTTAGGAATCGAGTGTGCACTTGTGTTTGTGTGCGCACACACTATTATATGTCCCGAACGGTGACAGCTGTCATTATTCAAGTATCATGTAAATAAAAAATATAATAAACCGAAAATGTGTTTAACTTTGTAGAACGAATCGTATCTAATTTTTTTTTTTTAAACATAGAAATTTCCTTATTGCAAAAGTATGGTAGGGCTTTGTGCAAGCCCTCCTGGGTAGGTAACACACATCATTGTACCGCGAAATAAATATATATTGTTGTGTCTCGGCTTCAGTTGTAAGCCAGTGTAACTAAAGGCAAAAGGGACATGACAGCTTAGTTTCTGAGGTTGGTGACGTAATGTTTAAATATAGTTAATGTTTAAGGGCGGTGGTGACCACTTACCATCCCCAGGTGACCTATTTTCCGATCTGTCTACGATTGTCATTATAACTGTCATTCTTTACCACGTTTACACTCGCTGAGTTTCCTCCGCCGGTTCCTCTCAGGTCTGAGGTGTTTATTTCCGAACCGGTGGTAAATGGTAGATGGTATATGGCAATCAATAAGCAAGTGTAACGCTTCTATATTGAATAAAGATTTTTGACTGACATTTTGACTTTGACAGAGAACGAGATGCTGAAGAACGGTTACGTGAAACCGGTTTTGGTGACAACACTGCCGCCGTACATGTCGGCGTCGCCGGCTTACGCGCACTCGCCGGACTCGCACCGGAACACACCCAGCGTGCACAGCAGGTGAGGGTCGCGCCTCGTGAGGGCTGGCACTTTATTCCTAGATTCCATGGTTTGTCTATGTCATTTCAATGATAATTACGATCTTTAGTAGAGTTGAAGAAATAATTCTTGACGAAATATTAATTGGGGGGGGGGGAGGGGCGTTTATTTAAATTAATCGAATAATCTTATTAAATCGAATTTCAAAATTCAAATTCTCTTTAGAAGAATTACAGTTATTTATTGATAGTATAAAAAAGAGATAGTATAAGAAAATTTATATATCTTATGCAATAGCAATAAGTGTTGCTAGACGATATAAATTAAAGTTTTTAACATTGAAATGCAAAGACAAAACATTTCCAATAAAGGTTGTTTAGGGTGTGGTTAGTAAAATTGTGGTGTGTCTCTTTCTTTCGTACGTGTAAACGACGATGAAAGAAAGAGAGAAAACTAAACAACATTTATATGTATGGTAGGTTTTGGTTTTTAATAAATTGTTAATACAAAGGCATTTTATCTCTAGACTCGTTGGTGTGGTCCCACACCGTCCGATTACCGTCTCGGTTTCGTTCAGTACCATTCGTTCATTCAGTTGCTTATATAATTTTAATATATAAGTATTAATGCAATGATATATATATGTGGACAAATATATATATGTCGGAGTCACTCATTGTAGGCAAGAGCAGGGATCCCGGGAGATAAATGTTTCAATAGATTTACTGCAACAGTACAGTACAGTAACAGCCTGTTAATGTCCCACTGCTGGGCTAAGGCCTCCTCTCCGTTTTGAGGAGAAGGTTTGGAGCTTATTCCACCACGCTGCTCCAATGCGGGTTGGTGGAATACACATGTGACAGAATTTCGGTGAAATTTGTCACACTCGTCACGATGTTTTCCTTAACCGAAAAGCACGAGATGAATTATAAACAGAAATTAAGCACATGAAAATTCAGACGTGCTTGCCCGGATTTGAACCTACGATCGTCGATTAAGGCCATCTCGGCTTAATCATAAAAAACGAAAATAATAAATTTTCTATAACACAGACGTTTGTGATTATTTAAGAGTGATTACACTCCGTTAGCCAAATAATGATCATAATATAATTGTGTATTTAATATTTAAATTAAATAAATCTGTAATTATTGAACCATTTCTGTACATATAGTACGGTAATGCTTCAATAATTACGCATATATGTATCATGTAATGAATAATGACATGAAACTATATAACTATGTGGGAAAAAATCTTGCCATCGCGATGCAGCCGATCCATTGTCCGCGATCAGCGCCATCTATTGACCGCAATAAGTTCGTTTCTGAACATAATTTGTCTAGAGATAGAGTGTCATTGTATGGACGATTAGAATATTTTTTTTATTACATTTGTTTTTCACCTTTGCCTAATATTTTTTTATTTTATTTTCTTCCTAGGTACATGATTGAGTTTTGAAACTAAACGTCCGGATTAATTTTAACTTTTTTTTTTAAATAAGTTTTATTTCCATTGAGTTTGTAGTCACATCCTTTTTTTTTTTTAATCGAATTTTTATTCTTTCGTATGAATGAGTGCTTCCTAAATCCATTGAAATCAAGACAATCTCAATAGTTTTATTATATTTTATTTTAGTATTATCGAGCAATACTAGTTAAGTTTTAGTTATTAATAGATTTTTGTTTTAATAAATGTAATTTTTAGTATTTTAGATACATTTTTTGATGATCTTCATTTTTTTTTTAATGAAATTTTTATTGTTTTACGCCATTTAGATTTAAGTATAAGCGATATTAGAATACTTACAAGGTAATAGTAATTATGATTAAAAATATATTAAATTTAAACATTAATCAAGTCTGTTATCTGTCACCTAATATCGCTTTACTGAAACAGGCTTTAGAAATGTAGACTATATTACAGGTGTTGCCACATCTATCGAACAGTATTTTTATAATATTTTTTTTATAAATAATCCAAATAATATATCTGGCAAGCGGGTCTAGACAAAGCTACATAGCGATTATATAAACACATAGAAATTATAAAAACAATCAATATTAATGTTATATATTGAATTAAATTTTGAAGTGTGTTTCGAAATCGCTAGTGGCGCGAAACAATGACATAACGTCTAAGACTCGTGCCAAAGGGCTGACATTCGTTTATTAATCAATTATTTGTGTTTTGCAATGCGAGAGATGAGAAACTGTTTAATGTGTACTTGGAAATGTTGATTTGTCTCTTTCTAACGTTGTCCTGTTACATTGATAGGTATTCTCTATCTCTCTCGTGCATGAAGCATGTTTTATTAATATTAATTGATGTTTTTAAACTTAGTCGTATAACGTGTCTAGAGATAAATGTTTTTGTTTTCTCTGTTGGGATCTGACGGTGCGACATCTAGTGGTATGAATAGAAACTAACTATTTGACCAGACGCTCCGACCGTTTTTGACGGTCACTGGGTCTAGATTGACAGTGAACTTTCAGGTCAAAATAATTGAACGGTTCTCCTAATGCCGGCAGTTAAATTTTTATTAATTTGATTTTATTTTAACTGAATTGCTTCACGTCAGGTTCCAAAAAAATTACTCATAATTATGTTACTAAAGGAGAAATAAGTTAGAATAAGAATAGTAAGTAGTGAGATGTGGTGTTGTGACGTCATAGTAGTACATATTAACCGGTTGGGTATGGTCAGCAAAAAAAAAAATTTTTTTCTTTACTTACAATAAAATCTAAGTTTTATAAACTTACAGTATCAGTACAGTAAGTAGTTTATATTTAATTAAGTTTTTCCATGGTTGAAAGCGCGCGAAAACGATGCGCCATTTTGTTCGATCCCCGATGTCGTTTAATTGACTTTCCTTTTGCGTATATAAATTTAATACATATTAACATTACATAAAGTTTACTATGTTAATGTGTAATATTCAATAGGAAAGTAAATTAATCGATACTTAATTATAAGTTACAGAACGACACGATTTAATTTAATCGATTTTCATTAGAAAGGAATCGAACATTTAATTTTTTTTTTTTTCATCTCAGAATTAATTTGAATATGACTAATCATACGATTTCTCCTCAATAGTTCCGAAACAACTATACTTCAACTGTAAAGGAAGAAGGAGTGGGGGATTTGTATCGATGTTATTATGTTAAACGAATCGAATACTCTAATTGAATCAATTATGTGTGACGTTTAAACTCGGTAATGAGCAATGAGACTTATTTGTTATGCCAAACGAAAAAAAAAACACGACAACGACTGTGCTTAATATCACGATGATCGTTTGAATAGTTGTGACGTGACAGCGTAACGAAAAAAACTCACTTGCTCATTTATATTAGTAAAGATATCGACTCTACAGGTTTTTATGACCTTTTAATGCGTCATACCGTGTGTTTGGTGTTACACGTCATATATATAAATGTTACGAGGCTCTATGTTACGTTGGTGATTTGTAATCTGTTGATGTTAAAAAAAAACTCTTTTATGGTTAAAATTAGGTGTGCGTAGGTTGTCATTTATTTAAAAAAAAAAAAAAACTTGCCTAATTCATGTACTTACTTAACGTCACTATTGACGGTATACGATAGTTGTAATCCGCGCGCTATGCGAATGGGATGGAATGACAGTTCTCGGCGGCGAAGCGTTAGCAAAATAATTTCTGTACGATGGTTATCCGACTCTAACGGAACAAAAAGGGCCAAAGATTTGAGCAGATTTTGTATTTAAGTGTTTCTGTTCAATTGAATTTAAATTATTATTGTAATAACAATATCTATAAAATAGTTGAATAACAACACAACTCGAATCAATGCGAGTTTGCTGACGTCACCGCTGGACCGGGCGTGTCTCATTTCCGAAAGGTCGGATCCCATTCTCATCGCTCGCGGACTTAGGACTTTTATTAATTAAAAAAAATAAAAACAACTATTTACAATGAAATTAATTAATTTTAGTGTGAGAATGTACATTTGATTCCTAAATTCGATTTTTTTTTATAAATAAAATAATTAGATAGGGGTTTTAAAATATTAACAATTTGAAAATCGATCATCAGTATTAGATAAAAAAAATCAATATTTTTTTTTATTCGATATAATATCAGTATTATTTGTAATTTTGGTTGTATTTATTTACGTTTTCGGCTTACACAGATTATAAATTTAAAAAGATAATTGGATACGTACGTTCTTAATTTCTTATCTGTGTATTACTGTTATCAGATGTTAATGATACACATCAAATTAAGTAATTGTAGTTAGGAAAATATGACAAGCGCTTACGTGCAGATTAAATAAAAACGACAGTTACAAATATTTTTAGGAAACATTAAATAGTTTTAAAAAAATTATGAAATAATAAAAACAAAGTCAATTTACCTATATCTGCATATCAACGTAACTATTTTAAAAAAAAACGTTTTCAGGGTTGTCAGCGAATTTAAAAATTAATTTTAAAAATATAATAAAAAAATAGCTTACAGCTAAACTTATTATTATTGTTAATTGAATACCGCGTGGACTCACTGTAACTATATTGTCAATTTGTCATTTGCCATCTCTCTTCCTCGCACTATATCTTCCGTCTATGTTGCGAGACGGAAGCACGGAAACGTCACGTGACCTTGTAAAATTAATGTTATTGTCTGTGTGAACGAAAATTTCACTTTAAATGTAAACGTAAAAATGTAATACTATTCGCGTTTTCTAAATTTAAATTATATTCATTTGTCATTATTTCTTGAATGAAATTGATAGTTTATTTTTTTCGTACTAAAGACGTGGGTGCAATTCTACTGATACGTAACGGTAACGACACGGTCCCGATTCTATTACGATCCAACTGTATCGATGCGTTAGTAGAACAGGCTGACGGTTAAACGTCAACGATATCTTTTCGATTCGATTGTGACAATTGGTTAGTAGAATTGGCTACCATGTATCTATTTTAAAGAAAAGAGAAAAATTGTAACATAATTTTTATATACATTTTTCTATTGATAAATTTATCTATATCGGCGCTATCCAATAAACCCGTCCCTATATTGCCGTTCATGAATTAAATAAGTATATATATATATATATATGTTACGATATATTAATTAGTCCTATATATTTTACGTTTATAAACAGCGTAAATTCAATTTAGTTGAATTTTGAATATGGCGAGGAGGGGGATACAAATGAAATAGTTATTGGCTCTATTGGGTCCAGAAAAATGTTGTTTTATTAGATCGAAAATATTTTTAGAATTCGAGTAGTTTGATTTAGCACATAGACACTAAACAATCAACAATCCCCCTCTCCCAACTTCTCCTGGTTGTTCTCGTTTACGCTATGCGCATGCGCAATGAGCGAAGCGTAAGTAACCTTATTATGCAGTAAAATCAATGAAATTAGATTTATTTAACGACCACGATTTATATTGTGCAAAACAAATATATTTATGTAGAAACAAAATTGAGTAGTTTTATAATAATTTGAAATTTCCATTTAAAATCTTATATCGTTTTAAAATAATTATAATAAAAAAAATACAATAAGTTTGCATATCGAATTTCAACGACCAATTTAAAAATAGTTTTACTTAGACTTTTAATAAACTTATTATGTATACGTAATAATGACGTTATTTACTCTTATTTATATACTGGAAAATAGCTTAACAATCCGAACTCGGTACCTAGTGAACTTTGACACTGTCAATTCTGACGTTTATTGAGAGGTGTCATAATGTTGACAGTTTTACATTTTATCTAATAGAGGCAACGGCACAATCGATTCTGCCATTGATAAACATTATACCTGAGCCAATTATCACATACTAGATTTCGTCCGGATATGAAAATTTGATCATTATATGTATTTTTTACTTTTATCAATTGAGCTACTAAACGAAAAAAGATAATTTACAAATCAAGAAGAAAAAGGTACTGCACTCTTTTGTCTTTACTTATTTTTATATAAATTGTTTCTTTTTTAGAATTTAATTACGAAATGTTTTAAAAAGTTGTCAGACGTGTTGGTAATTAATTGTTAAGCTATTTTCTGTTTATATTTTTATATCTCGATGTAATTCCATTTATGCATTTTTAAAATTAATGGTCTCCGATTTTTAATTAGAATTATATTTTAAATAAAATAAAATAGCACAAAATATTATTGTTATAAATTTTGATGTTTCTAACATTCTATATGACAATTATAAAGATATATAGATGATTTTTTTTTTATACGTGGATTATAATGGGACGTACTGTAAAATTGAATTGAGCTCAGAGATTGTGTACGAGATAATCACCATAAATAACGATTAAGCTTTTTTTTATTTAATCTGTGATTCTAAGTTTTCATGTCTAGAAGTCCAAAATGTTGAGATTAGTAAGCTCATGAAACCTTAAAGTAAACCGCCATTGGTCGATCGTAGCTGATGACGTAACACTCGACGAATGAGCGTTCAGTATCGTTTCGAATTCGTAAATCGAACATTGAGACGGTTAGTTACGGAGGTTAAAAATATATTTTAATACATAAGCTTTATATAATTCGACTGTATTCTATGTATTGTTTTTCCAAAGGCTAAAAAAAATGTTTTGATAAATATATTTTATTAGACAATACTTTTGTTTGAATTGTATTTGTGAATTTTGTGATATTCGATTTTTTTTTTTTTGACTCTTCCTTATTAAAGTGAATTTGTTGTTGAAATTATCAATACATAAGTGGTTTTCAAATCTATTGTTATAAATTATATTCGTTAAAATTATTAAAAAAACAATAATTGGTGTTAGCGTTCTCTTACAGTTAAATGTCGAAATTTAATTAAGACTTGCTGGTTTCCATAAGGTCGTATTGACAATTAAACAACTATACGAAATACGTCATTTTCAAACCAATAGCTAAGCTTAAAAATACTGAATACCTATTTTTTAGTGCCGTCTAGATTTTGTCTCATATATATATTTGTTTCTTTAAACTTGCCTTGTGATTTAAGATATACATAATGACGGTTATTATTATTACCCAAAACTTTCTCAACATAAATCTCGAAACAGTAAATTGTAGGAATTTTACTAATCTATGACAATTACGATACGATACGTTCCCAATTCTATTCCAACCCAACTTTGACTATTCTATATTCATTCGGATCTTAACCGAACCGATGTGATGTTAACATATACCGTTGTGTCAAAACCAAACTTAATTGTTAACTTTTATGCCAATAATATAATTAAAGTAAAGAATAGGAAAACGGATAAATAGCAAACGATTACGATCTTCGATTCGATTGCGATAAAGTGACAATTTGTTAGTAGAATTGATTCCCTGTTGGACGGTATTGCGTTGGCGACTACGGACTGTAGCTCGGTTAGTTGATATTACGAGCCGTACAATTTTTTTTTTTCATTGATATCTCGTCATGTAGTTCTTGTCGGTTGGCTATAACGGAGAACGGATGATGTCGTTTATACAGATATCGATAATGTGTTTTTGTAATATTGTGTAAACGTGGCAATTTGTCGTTTCGATCGAATGTAAACCAGCTCCAATGTTTATTAAAAATTTAAATAAAGAACATGTGTATAAATGAAATTGATATCGGAATGAGTGAAAACGGAAGCATAATAAGTATTTTCTTATCTGTATTGGATGTGACTATTAAACTTTTTCTTAGTTTAAGGTAGAGTAAGTTGAAAAAAAAAATTATAAAAAAAAGTAAATAAAAAAATGCTCAAAAAGCGGAATTACTCGTTGTATGGAGAAGTGTCAAAACTTTTCATTTCTTTTTCTTTATTAATTGGCCGTGACGTCACATTGGTCGAAATATATATGTATACGTCATAACAGTTTAATGTCTGTATTTTTTGAATATCGTTATATTTAATTATTATTTTTTATCATTATCAAACGATTGACTTGGCTCAGCTAATTCGAATTAGTATTGATAATGTTTTCTTTTTAATTATTCTTGTACTATGTAATAATATAATCAAATAAAATTTTGAAATAAAATGAAAAAAATAAAATGACAGTTTTGACATTTCGTCATATGGTTACCTAGATTTAAGATGTATTTGAGTTATACAACTATACATGACAATGTCGGATGTTTAATGTATGTTTCGATGTATTTATAATACAATTACATAATATACGTGATATTTATTTTTTTTATTTAAAAAAAATGGATTTTTTTTCTGTTGGCTTAATATAATGTTTTCTTAGATTGAATAGCTGTCGGAAACAAAAAAAAAAATCCATTTTTTCCTAACCCTCGCGAAAATGCAACACAGACGGTCGTCCCTATTGTAATATTTTATCTGTATAGTTTTTATTTTTCAACTTCAAATTTATTGTATTAATGTTTTGCCTTATATAGTCTGTGCTGACATTTATGCGACGGATTTAGGTTTTTGTTTTTTTTTTTTTAATTTAACGACCGTCTCTAGTGTTACTAATGTGTTGCATTTTCTCTTCCTTTCCCGATATCGCTGCTGGTTCGGCTGACGACTGCGACATAAAATTGTAAACTACAAACGAACACATACAATAAACCACCACACAAACATTACTTATGAAAATTAAAAAAAAAAAAAAACTAAACTAAAAACTATTCACAAATTATTATATATTAACATTATAATAAATTCGTATAATTATTAAAAAAATAATTAATCGTTGTACATTTGGAATTATCGCTTAACATTCGCTAACAATATTAATTGGAAAATTAAAAAAAAAATCACAAAACAAAAATTGAAAAAATATTAAATTACATTTTCATAATATCACACTTAACATTAAAAAAAAACAATTTGCATCCGAACCCAAAAAATACTTAAAAAAAACAGCTGCTTCAGCGCTGCAACGCCAGCGCAGACAGACAGCAGCTTCATGGATAGCGATCTGTTTGAACAGATACGCGCCTTCGAGCCCGACGGCTTTGAGGACTTCGACTTCTATGGAGGAAATGTCGCTATGAAATGAGGTGAGATCCGATATTACATTTATTAAAGGGAACAAATCATATATGTAAACTCCAATTAGACCGGACTTGGGGCAGATAGGCAGACTGGCAAATGGGCCACCTGATGGAAAGTGGTCACCACCCATAGGCATTGGCACTGTAAGGAATATTAACCAACAAATTTGGTGGCGTTGTGTCAATACGTCGCCATCCTTGGAAACTAAGATGTTATATCCCTTGTGCCTGTAGTTAAACTGGCTCACTCATCCTTCAAACACAATGCTAAGTGTTGCTGTATGGCGGTAGAATAAGTGCGGTTGACCACAGCTGCCTCCAGGTTATTGGTCTGTAAATTGTAAAGATGATTACCGTTCCTGGCAGCCGCCCTGGACTAGCTAGGACAGCTACAATGCTGTTATAAGTAGAATAGACGATAGCCAAGCTTTGTATGTATATTCATTTTTAAAAGTTGTTCTCTGCTGGATTCCATTCATAAAAATTGGTTTTATATAGCAGAACATAGGGAATTGTGAAAAGAAAGGAGAGAGGCCTTTGTCCAGCAGTGAAAAAATGGTTCTTATAAAAATATGTAGCTTAGTAACCATGAACTGGGATGAAAAGTTTAGTAAATTTAAATTATTATTTTTTATCTATCAGGATTATCCTGGTTATTAACATGGCCGTGCTTAAAAACAATTATAATTTTTTTTTTTACTTTACACATTTTCAGATGCAGAACAAAATTACCAGTAACTATAGATTAACTAACTGCTTTGAGTCAATTATTTTAAGGTGTAGTTGATCATTTATTATCTATATTTGTGCCATAGACAAGGATGGAAAAGTAAACGTTATTTTTTTTTCAAATAATTTTCAAATTCATGTACTTATAAATTATTATTTACGATATTTTAATAGAAATGTTTTGTAGCCTGTAAACAAAGTTGACATGTAAATGAAAATACTTTTATTTTCATATTACGTACAAATATTTTTAAATAAAAAATATAAGAATTATCTATGAGCTTACAGTAGGTTAAAAATATGTATATTGCACATTCGCTAAATAAAAATACCATTATGAAATTGATTAAGCTCTATCCTGTCGACAAATCAATGTTTAATAAAACGAATGCAATTTTTAGAGTTATTTACCTTAATCAAATAAATTTTTAGCTTAACACCTTTTACTCGCGCCAGCGATTATTTACAAAATATATATTTTATTCAATTTGACATTTGACGCTGTCATTAATTTTAATTTTACCGCCAAAAATGACATACAAAACATTATTTTTTTATTGTCTAAATATATTTTTTTTAATTTTTAAGCAATAATTGTGTACCTTTAGCATTTTAATGTTTATTAGTTAGATATTAATTATAAATCTTTATATTTCAATACATATTATATAGTGTAGAGTGCGATGTCTTATAAATATAAATAAAAAAAATTTATTGTACAAGAGGCACTCTTTCTTTATTTTATTTTTAATGGGATTTGTGTAAGTTAAATGCAATACGTGTACAGATATTAACCAAATCATGGAGATTATTACAATATATTTTAACAGAAAATTAATACAAAGTTAAATATTGTTATATCGTGCCATAGATAATATTTTAAAGTGTTAAAAAAGATATTTAAAAAGTCAAGAGCTTTTTAAGTTATATTTTTTAATGAAGTTTTAACGATTTATGTCAAACACATAGAGCTGATTTCCGTTTTCTAGTTGCTTAGTAGTTAAATAATAATTTCCTTATTCTAAATAGATTTCTACTGAATACAATATTATCTGTTACTTATAAAATAACCTGATAAAATGTTGCTATTATTGAAATATAGAAATTAAAATGTATTGGGATTTTTAGTGATATTTCTAAACAAAATGTAACTATGACAACGGTGCTTAGATTCAGGTGTTATCTATAATCGGCTGCTATATTTATAAATAATATTAAGTTTCACTTGAAATTTATATCTTTACATATACCAGTCCTTCCAGTTACTCTTTTTGTTAATTTTTTTATAACTATATTTAAATAAAATCACTCTAAATTTTGTAATTAATCTGGCGACACACTTAAGTATAAAAAAACCGGTCACGACTAATGCAAATATACCATTTCCTTACCAATATATTAGAATAAGCATATGTCATAGTTTATGTTTTAATTTAAAAAAAAACAGTCAATTTTTATCAAAAAAAAAATGTGATAAATGTGGCCTTATCATGCCTTACCCAGGCCTATTTGATATGTAGTAACCATACAACAATAAACAATATTATCCCCAGTTAAAATAATAATAATCGCGTGCGAAGGTTTTTAAAAATTTTAATATTAACTTTTCATAGTAAATTTATCTTGAACCTAATCAGTCCTTTGACTTGAATTGAGATGAAGAAGAATTTAAATAATGTAAGGTAAAGTGATTGGTTTTCAAAATGAATATACACAAGCCTATAAAATAACTTTTTTTTTTAATTCAAAGCTTGAAACTTTTTTTAAATACGATTTTTTCTAAGTTCAAATATATGGACTATATTTTTTTATCTTTTAACGTTAATAGAACTAACAATTAAAATTTATTGACCTCAAAATATTAACTCAAAAATTAAAAAAAAAAACAATAAAAACATGTCTGCCATCATTTCATTATAAATTCTAATTTCTAATCGATTTAATGTTCTGTTACCTCCAGTTTCTGAAATGATAATGAACGTCAAATTAATGAATTTAATTTTTAGTCATTGGTAAATGGCAGTCGATGACGAAATCGGCGACCAATGACGCGTTCAGTACTTGGACATAGTCTTTCAGAAATTGGCAGTACATCGTTGTCTATTATTTCCACTACCATAAAGGTGAGATTAACTTAGAAACGTACGCCATATTACAACATACCTATTAACTAGATTTAACGTGTTATAAAAAATAATGTTTGTATTTCTGACAATTTTCTGATAAATTTGAATAAATCAGTTATTCCTTAACATTTATATGAAAATTATATTATCTCAATAAATATCATTGTAGGATGTACGATAAGTATTACTGCAATCATGCGTTATTTTTGACGTTAAATGATGGAAATACTTGATACTAATGAGACGGTTGCTAATATGGCTAGCACAGATAAAAAATGAACAAAGAGCACTTGTTAGTATCTTTAAAATTAGTGTCGTTTTTCTATGAAATTCTGTATTTTTTTAAAAGTAACTATTGCATTAAAATATAGCACTTTTAAATTTATTTTTTATTCCACGTGTTCTTATTGTACGAAGCAAGCTTTATTGCAAAATTTAATATTAATAATTATGCTTAATACGTCATTAGATATATTATATAATGTTAATGTTACAAAAATATATAAATAATTAATAAACAGACAGACCATTTTAATAAAATTAAAAACTCTTGTGAAAATTCCAAATAACTTACAAATCCATCCATTTTTGGCATAATAAACAAAAAGGTTATTGGAAATAGTTTGCATACATTTTTTATTTTGGAGATGAAATGAATGTGAAATAATTTTATTAAAAGTGGTTGTCTCTGCTTCGTCCCGTTATTGTATTTCGATGTGTAGTAATAATAAATATTGACTGTTGAATATCTTGAATTCGTTTTATTGTTCCCCGATAATCCCATTTGCGTAAAATGAGGTGAGTAATAAGTATCATATCCGTCCGCCTAACTATTCTATATAAAAGGCTTAGTTTGATAATAAAACAGTCATGAACTTTAAAAACATTATTTTTTATTTAATTCATTTTTTAAAATGCGTATGTCGATGCCATTGGCTGACTTCAAGGAAGGTGAACATCGAAAAGGTCCTATATATTATTTTAGTTAACATTTATATTATACAAAAAATATTTTCGATGTCGTATTACCATACGATTTACTTGTTATGGGGTCTATTTTGTAAGAACAAATTCGAGATACTACAGAAATCATGCTCGCAAAAGAATTCAAGTCTATCAGTTTCCCGCCATAAAGAGTATCTGTCAATGTTCTTGTTGCCAGATTAAAAATATAGATTATTATTGATTAATATAAAAAACTACAGATAAAACCTATTTCTGTCCTGATCTATAATACTACATAAAAGAATAGTATATACAAGTAGTATACTATATAGAATTAGAAATATATTACTATAATATATTGTTTCACCCTGTTACTCCCCCTTATTTGAAGGAGAAGTTTTTATTTTTAGGGAATCCTGGAGATGTTCTTCGTTCTGTGAAGAGATGGATTTTAAGGGTGCCTGAACATAACTCATTCTTTTATAATAATTATTTTACAGTTCAGGCTATTAAGCTCTGGAACGACCTTCCTTTAAATATTCGGGAGGCCAAATACATAAATATTTTTAAAAAACTTGTAAATGATCACTTTTTGTCTCAAATGCCTTATCACCATTAATTACTTTTATTTTTATTATTATAATTTTTTTTTCTGTTATGTTTGAGGACTTATCGTTTTTATTCGCTCTTATTGTTTATAGTATGTATTTATATTGTATACTTGTAATTCTATATGTATTGATAATATAATTTATTTATTGATATATATTATGTGTATTTTATATTTACATTTATTTACTAGTTTGTTTAATCATATATTAATATTATCTTATTTATTATTAAAGCACCACCTACCTCATATCCTATGAGTTATCACTTACTCCGTTGGTTGCCTGGAAGAGATCGCTATGTAGCGATAAGGTCGCCAAATTTGTATGCTACTTTTATTTAGCCTGTATCCATGTTTTGTATTCTTTTTGTCTTTGTGGTGTACAATAAAATATAAAGTACTAAAGTACTATATTATTAATTCTTTTCACACGTTATATTGTACTGAAATAATTTCGGAACCTGCAACACTGTTTTTTTTTTTATATTATAGATAGAACGGGCAAATCGGCCCCCTGATGGTAACTGGTCACCGTCACTCAGAGAAAGACATTATAATGTCTTATAAGAAATATTAACCATCCTTTACTTCGCCACCAACCTTGGGAACCAAGATTTGTGCAGTTACACTGGTTCACTCACCTTTCAAACTGCAACACGTATTGTGTTGTTAGTACTGCTGTTTTGCGGTACAATATCTTATGAGTGGGTGGTACAGTCAGCTTCATATATAATGCAACAGACAAGATTATTAAATACACAGAAACATCTAAACCCAGTGATCAATAACATTCGTACAACTAAAGTTGTTAAATTATTTAAACCATCCATTTTGTCCAAATACATTGAAGCGCGAACTAAATTTTATTTTTATCTTAAATAATATTTATCAATATGAATACATTTCGCGTTAATGATTAATCAAAACACAAAATTATTCACTGAACCAAAAAGTGTCTGTAATCACTTTAGATGATTCTATATATTTGGTAACACCTGTAACTTTATATATTACACTTAGTGTACCTTGTGTATTGTGTGACGCCGACTGTACCTATCTTTTGTGCTTTAAAGTTAGCAATTAATTGACTCGTGTGAAGCTGAGAGCCTGTTCTACTAACAAGTTCAAAATATCGCGATCGAATCGAAGCGTGATCGTTGCCGTTTATCCGTTTTCCTATTCTTTAATTTAATTATCGACTATTGCCATAAAAGCTAACAATTACGTTTGGTTTTGACACAACGGTGTATGTTTACATCACATCGGTTCGGTTCCGATTAAACTAAATATAGAACAGTCAAAGTTAGATCGGAATTAAATCGGGGACGTATCTTAATCTTTATAGTTTATTAGAATTCAGCCCCTGCTATGAAACGGCGTGTTCAAATATGTGTTTTTGAAGAGGGAAAATAAAAATACTTATTTGTTTATAATATTGTACATGTATTGACAGATTTCGCTTATGACCAACGATATTCAATTTTGACAGAATCAGTTATATATAATTTTTATTAAATCGTATAAAATTAATCATAACCTAGGCATGAGCTCGACTTCGCACAGTAAAGAAAAAAAAATTTGCAATTTTGTACAATTTCTTACAACCAATTTAATTGCTATTAACATCATCTTAAACATATTCTGATGAATTTAATTAATAACAACAATATTAAATTGTTTTGATATTATTAATAAAAAAAAAAAAACAAAATGTCCGGACCCATGCGACGTCTAATGTATTAAACCTAAGATATAACATACAATTACGTAATAATATTATACAATGACGTTTGAAAAAAACAATGAGTTACGATAATAGATTACGATTTTCAAAACTTATTTATATATTTTTTAATAACTTTCCTAAGATTTTATTAATTTTATAATAATAAAAAAAAAATAACCATGACATATGTTTACTAAGCGCTGTACTTCAAAAATCGAGTAATTATTAATGTTTACTTTGTATCTTTGAAATTTATTCTAAATCTGATAAATTGTTTTAAAGGCAGTGATATACGTTCAACAGACTATATAATTTTTTTTTTTAATTATAAATTGCAATCGACTCTACGCTGTCTTTATTTATTAAATTTCAACAAAACTATGACCAATTTCTATTAAATACACTTTTATATCCTATACTTGTAAACGATAAATTTAATATTATAATAAAATCTAATAGCTATAGCAAGTCAACAAAACTTACCAAATGGTACGATTATTCTACCAAAATGGTATATTTTTGAGAATCTTGCAACATCCAAATATTATGCCGAAAATAATATGAACTGTGCAATCCGTCAATACTTTTTTTAAAAATTAGTTATAAAAATTGATGGTTTGAGGAAATTTCAAAATTTATTTTCTGTCAAGTTGACATTTAAGAATATTGGCGCCAAAATTCTTGACTTTCCTTTATAAACTGGCTCCAGATTATATTTTAATTTTGACATACTATTAATTTATTTGTGTTAATTGTCAGTATATGACAAAGATTAGAAAACAAATGCTAGAATGGTTTGGTTTTTTATTATCTATGTCTTTTGTATATTATAGCTATCTCGTTTGTATGTTTTATCGTCCAATGGCTGTGTGGCATTGGTTATATTTTTCAGCACAACTTAAATTTAATAACCAAAAAAATAAATAAAGAGTGTTGACTATTGGAGACTGGAGTGCACATTTCATATCCACGTCTATTTTAAAACCTACAAAAACTATAGACTATATAAACTTAGTGCTAAAATAACTGAATACCCATAACACTCAACGCGTGCTTTTTTTTTATTATACATTTTTTTCGACGTTCACAAAAATGTACATTTTTTTTTATTTATTATTATCTATGCTCTATACGGTTAGTGGACAGCCTTAATTGGAGGCTCTTTTTTATATTTAATAATAATAATATGGCGCGGATTTTTGCAGTAACATTTCATAAACATCTCTATACACAGAATATTATAAAAATATACACATCTTCAAAAAATAGACTTAAATTTCTACTTGTATTGTATTTATTCATGATTTTAAATTTTTATGCGTATTCAAGACCAGATATAAAACTTATGAGCAAACACTTTTTCTTTCAATTTATTCATAGAAATTGTAACATTAAAAATTATGACACTTACCCAGTAATAAAAATTATAATTTTCAATAATATACTAAGACACAGGACTTTCTATGAATATATCCTAGGCTCGTATTGTATCCAACTATCCTAAATTAAACTCAGGCACCGGTTTCTGAAAAATCCATCACTCTAACTTCGTCATTCTAACTTATAATTCAAATGATTAATCGATTTATTCTCTGAGATAATTCGAAGAATAACTATAAAAATTAGATCAACCAGTAATAATTGACGATAAATGTATTGCCAAGAATGCCTGTATACATATGTATACTATCTATATGCATAAGAATGTCCTGGGATGGATTCTGTTAGCCGGACATTACTTATATAAAAATTTGAAAATATATCTTTTATTAATTTTGATGTAGTTTGTACCTTTTGGATAGTGCAATTATTGGTGTATTTAATGGTGAATCGTGTTATTAAAATGTTATAAAAAATATCATCAGTTAACTTCTACAACCTACAGTAGACCTGCTAAGAGGCCATTGTCAGATAACCTTTAGGTATTTAATTATTAACTAATTCATTAACGGAATAAGTTTAATTTAACTAAGCATATTTTCATGTTATACTCTTTAGTCTGTCTCCCTAAATCACTTGTCATAAGCTATGGAAAAGCTTCAATGTTGAAAGTTTTTAAATAATAATAGTATAATTTATAGTAATATTAGTTTATTCAAAGAAATTTATAGAGTTCTGAAGATGTATATTTGAAATTAATGGATATTATGCTCTTTAATTATGCTTGTACTTTGTTTGTCAATCTGTACAACAAAAACCCGCACCACTAAACTAAACAATAATATTACTTTTTTTTATTATAATCTTGTACAATTATATTATGATTTTTACACTATATATTTTTTTTATATTTCCACGTTTTAAGAAAAAAATGCAATTAACGGGAAATATCACAATATATAAAAACAGAACTATATACATACAAAACTGGCGGTGTTGCCCGTTGATAAAGTTTAGAACCTTGTTGACATTGTACATCAGGGTTGCCAGTGCAAAAATAATTGTTTTTTTTTTTTTATTACTTTTTGTACACTTTCAATTTTAGTATTACTTTGTGGAGTTCTTTCTTTGTACAACTGGTTTCTCTACTTTTACTTTGTCTTTTAATTGCGGTTTCTTTTCCTGCTTCTCTGTTGGCTTTACAAGTTTATCGGTTTTCGGAGGTTGCGTAGTCTTTTCCACAATCGGCGGTGTTGTTGATTTCTTGGGCTTATTCGCTTTCGCCGCGGCAGCGTAATTAATGGGTTTGATTCCCGTTTGTGACTCCTCTGTCGGTGGCGGTGTTGATTGCTGAAAGAAATGTATTCATTTAGTTTTACTTATTCCATAAAAAGGCATCAAAACGATGAATTATCACCTCTGCAAAAAAATTAGTGAAGACAAGATATGACCGGTCGGCGTTTAAGCGCAGGACCAATATTCACGTTTCCTTCACTGAGAATATCTCAAGAGAAAATAACCAATATTTGTATAAAAAAGACTTAATATTTTAGTATGGGACGTCAGGATCTGCAGCCTACAGGCTAGCCATTAAAGCAACTAGACTATGATAAGGAGATGAAACTTGCTTGATTTTTGACATATTTTGTTTCTAAAATTATATAAATAATAGATAAACATTCCATTGATATATAAATGAAATATACATGGTGCAATTATTTCTTATTTCTATTTTAAATGTCCAATATCATAAGTTTATCAATATATTATGAAAATAGACTGTGGCAGACAGACAGAAACACTTTAAAGATTTTGGATATATTTGAAAATAAAAACATTGTATTCAACTCACTTTGACAACGTCGGGGACCGGCGCCTCTTCCTCCTTCACTTCACTTTTAACAACTTTTACTTCCTTCTTCTTTGACGTCACTTTGGTGTCAGATTTCACCGGAACTGGTTTAGTCTTTTTAACGTCATTTTTTATAACTTTCTTCACATCCGGCTTAGACTTCGTGTCCTTCTTACTATCTTTCAGCTTCTTGTCTATCGGCTGTACGTCTGCAGCGCTCACTTCTGGCGGCTCCGTCGGTACTGGGATAGGTTCTATAAATAAAACATTTTTTTTTAATTACTATTAGTACATGTTGCTGAATTTCAAATTGATTTTAAGTTTGCATATAGGTGGAATGGCAAATGGGCCGTCTGATGGTAGGAGATCACCACCAATCACTCTGACTATGTACTATATTAACAAATACAAGTAATAATAAATGTTAATCCCTTCCAATGTAAATAAATGACCAACCAGTAACTATAGTAACATTCACACAATAATACTGAGTAGAGCTGTGATTACAATATATATACCTATAACTCCTATAATTATTGCACACTTCGCCATTGTCGAGTTTAATTTTTTTTAAATTCAAGATTATACATAATCCGTCCATTGTATCACATCGACCCCGAAAAGTCATATTTGTATTTAATTACTTGGAATTGAAATGAAAAGCCGAGATGGCCCAGTGGTAAGAAAGCGTGTATCTTAACCGATGATTGTGGGTTCAAACCCAGGCAAGTACCACTGAATTTTCATGTTCTGAATTTGTGATTATAATTCATCACGTGCTTTACGGTGAAGGAAAACATCGTGAGGAAACCTGCATCCGTCTAATTTCACTGAAATTCTGCCACATGTGTATTCCACCAATCCGCATTGGAGCAGCGTGGTGGAATAAGCTCCAAACCTTCTCCTCAAAACGGAGAGGAGGCCTTAGCCCAGCAGTGGGACATTCACAGGCTGTTACGGTACTTGGAATTATTTTATTAACCTGATGTTTTACTTTCTTCCACAGTTGGTTTGCTATCAACTTCATCCGGCTCCTGTGGTTTCTCCTGGGGAACTGAGACTGTTTCTTTAGCACTTTCCACTTCTGTTTTTGTCTCTGTAGTATCTTGTGCTTCTGAAATTTTAAAGCGAAAAATTTATATTCATTACTATTTACACGGTGATGTAGTCATAGCAAATTTTGGCCACGGGTGTCCTTGTTCAGAATTGGAGTTTTCCAAACAAAGCACCCTGCGGATATCATAGTGCAGCAAACACACGATGGCAATTTAGAATGGGGTGAGTTAACGTGCAGTTTCGACCTCCTCACGTACTGACCAAAATACAAGATTGAAGTTTTGCCAAGAAATAAAGTCCCGAATCAGCCTACTAAAAAAAGTTATCATGTTGTTAATTACTTTTAGTCAGTTGTTAGTGAATCGTGAGGGCTTTCATTTAAATTAAGTCGTAGTGTTTTTTTTTATATTATTAGCATAGTATTCACTGTTTACCTGGAGATGATCTGGCTCTGATGGGAACAAATTCAGCAGCAAGCGGGTTCAACTTAGATCTCGAAACTGTTTCTTCCAATGACAGAGACGATAAGCCGTTACTTGCCCTGAAAAAATATTTTTTTATCTATTAATACATGTTCAACATACAACCTCTCTGTACTGTAAACCGTCAATAGTCTCGTCTTCTAGCCAGTGGGCCTTTAAGGCTTTATATGACACTGTATGAAATTAAAATGAATGATGATAGGACATATAACATGACCTGCGCAGTTGGCTAGTCTCCCTAGAAATTAGCCGTCTCCGGGTCGAAATTGGTCAGGAGGACATTGTCATCATATTTAAGTTTAATTCTTAACAATAAAAGTAAACATGTCACTCACATTGGATAATGATTGTGTCCGTTTGAAACCGGCCTCTGTCTCTGCTCTCTCTGTTCATCTTCCAGCATTGCTTCTATACACTGTTCCATTAAGGCTTCTTCCTCTAGTTGTTGCATAACCTGGAAGTAAAATTTTGACAAATATAGCATTTTATTTTATGAAAGATATAGGCAGGCTGGCCAGCAATAATACTTTGCATCATCATTTTCATGCCTCACAGACTTGTAAGAAAATATAAAAATTACAAACAAACCTGATTGTCAAATTCCTCTTCGTTTTCCATCCACATGTAGTCTTCGAAGTCATCCTGAGACTCGATATATGCAGCACCGGGGTAAGCTGCTCCTGCCATTACGTATCCTGAAATTAAGAGATAGACATTTAAATAAGATATTGTAAGTAGGAAGAAGTGGGCCATATAGCTTACATACACCATGTTTTTTTTTTACGTACGATGGGACAAACGCGCAAGAGGCTCACCTGATGGTAAGTGAGTGCTACCTGCAATATCCGAAGCTTGCAGGTGTGTTGCCGGCCTTTAAGCTTATGTATGTAAGCTATATGGTTCAATGTCTATGCACGACCAACCTTGGGAATTACTACTGAAAACTTGAGCCAGTTACACTGGCTCAATCGGGAACACAATAATACAAGTATACATATATGGCCGAGCTTCCACATGGTTAACAAATTTCTATAGATGAAAGAAACTTCTCTATTTCTATTCCAATAATAATCAATGTAGACAGTTTTCTTACCACCAGGAATGTGTCCTCTCGGTATAGGTACGGAGTACACTGCAGGGCGGTGACCAGCGTCTCCACTACCAACCACTCCGCCACCAACACCGTTGTCTATGATTACGCCGTTTGGCTGTGGAAATAATCATGTTCATAAAGGCAATTGTCCAGAAGCGGGCGAAAAATATAGTTTAATGAAATAAGTCACCCCATATTAAGAATAATTTTTATTTTAAAAGTTATGACGACAATTATAGTTATTTTGTAATTGTTTTATAGTATTGGTAGCCTTGACATATCTTTTTTTAAATTATTTCCTAGTATATATTTAATTTTAGGTAATGCTTATGTATCTATAGCATTTACAATATCCCCAATCCTTATTTATGTTTTCTTGTGTTCAAGGTTGCCTGTAAGTGATTGCTTAAAGCAATATGGCTGCCTTTATACACACTAACATAATTTATATGTATATTTATATGTGAGAAATAGTTTTTACTCAATTTTTTTTTCATAATATTTCCCAACAAAAATATGTTTGAAACAGAGTCTCATGATTCATTATCCTTTCATGCAGCAATAGAAAAATGCATTGATGTTATTTCACTTACAGACAATTTGTTCACCGAGTGTTACATAGTGCTAAGATACCAGAAAAATGAAAATGTGAACAACAACATAGATAAAAACTAGTTACTTTTTAGAAATAAAATGAACAGATTAAAAATGTCTTCATTTTTTTTTAATTACATTTAAAGGTTATCCACCATGCTACTCCAATGCACACACAGTTTCCCATCGCAGCCGAGACAGATATGACTAATTATAAACACAAATTAAGCACATAAAACAGTAGTGCTTGTTCGAACTTGAATTCAGGCTCTTGGGTTAAGATGCATTTATAGATACTTAGGCAAAAAATTAACTCAAATTAAGTATTTGTAATGACAGTACACTGTTAAAAGAAACATACCTGCCACTGTACATTGTCCTCACTGCCATAATATGCGCCGGCATTAGCTGATGTCTCTGGAATTTTCATGCTTGCAACACTAACTTATAAGTTAAAAAGTTCCCACTTCCTTATATCTCTAAACATCTAACAGCAAATAATAATAAAAAAAATACTGGTTTCGTTAGTTTAATTCTAATTATTATTTATATCTTAAGGCACAGTTGTCATAAGTTTCAATCCACTTGCGGTTCTATCTTTCTTCATATCTGACATTCATTGACTGTAAAAAAGAAATATTTAAAATTAATTTTATCTTCTTATATATAACGGGATGTTGATATATTTTTTTTTAAATTTTTTTTTGTGTAGGTAGACTGGCAAATATGACGAATATTCATCACTGTTCAGCCTTTGGTGCGGTAAGAAATATTAACTATCCCTTATATTGACAGTGTGCCACCAACCTCGGAAACTAAGGTATATCCCTGTATCAAAGATACAATCTGCCAGTTTTGCTGGTACTTTATGTATTTTAAATTGCCATTTCCCATGTAAATCCGTTGGTTCTACTCCTGAACTCTTTCAGATTGTGTAGGATTTCCGTCCCATCGGATAATGAGAGCTAGGAAAGAGAGAGTGCACACGTGTGTGCATACACACATGTGCACTTGTGAAATCGGTCTGGAGAACAATGTTATCACTTTGGAATGGTTTTAAATTATGTATGTATTATTAATGGAAACTTTTGGTTTGGGGTGACTGCTTCATTACCAAGATGCATTATCATCTAAAAGGTCATTACTTTTGTAATGTTCTTTATCACAAACTGTCCTTAACAATTTTCTTGAACTGGTATAAAATCTGTGCATTGTACCACAAAATAAAAATATAGGGATAAAATTAAATATTTTATTATCCTCAATTACTTCATTTAACAGTAATTATATATAAAGTTTACTGTTTCATGAATTTTATAACTTATTTTCAACTATAGAAAAAAAAACATTTTATTGAATCTAAATTTTTTGTGCATAGGATTTCTCAAGGATACTGTAAAACTCAATAAGCAATTTCATTTCATCATTATGTTGTATTATATTTATATATATATATATATATATATATATATATATATATATATATGTATGTATTATTTTTTTATATATATACCGTGTATTAGACTTTGTGTATTTGACTTTTAACTTACACAATATTGTTATATTTTAATTAAAAATACTTTTCTACTGTCAAACAAAGAATGTATAGTCAAAATATATCTCGATAACTTTTAAAAGTTTGTACTAATTATTTACGCAATTGTAGTTTTATGAAATTCATATGAAGGCATATAACAATACAGGACGGAGAAAATAATAAAACGCTATTACTAAATATAATATTTACATCTAAAGACCGATGTTCGTATTATTGTGAAATTAAAAGAGAGAGAGTTAAAAGGCGAATTTTAGCGCACAGTCTCAATTCTAAAGACGAAAATAGCCCACACAAAAATAATAAATGACCGAGTTTCGATGTCTTGTAGGACTTAGATAGCGCGAACATAGTGCAGTTGGCGACTGGCGTGTAATTTATAATCGCTCAATTTGTACGTAAGTGATTTTACCATGAAATTATTTCAAACACGTGTGCATTAACTTGATTGATATAATACTTACACATTATACCGTTTTATTGCTATCTTCGGTTTACTAATTTATATTGTAAAATGTTCCCAGTGTTTTATTGCAGTTTTCGTTGCACAATTACGTATTATTTTAACACTATAACCTAAATAACACTATTTCACTGCGCCAGTCCAATCTCCGATTCGCGTACCTACTTCGTGGCGTAAATGGCGACGGATGTGAACTTCGTGCAGATTAACTCCACGATAATAAACTAACTTCGCAACTTTGAAAATGCCGGTTATGTTTATTTTAAGCGATGAAATTTTAGAATTTGATAAATAAATTATTAATTGAAAGAATCATACTCTTGTAAATTTAGTAAGGCCAAAATAATGTCAAAATGACTGCCATGATATTCTACTTTTGACGTAAAATTTATAAAGAAATTATATTATTCATTTGTCTTGGAATAAAAATAGGCGGGTACTGTTTGCTGAAAATTTATATAAGACTTAAGGAATATGGATTATGTTTTATATTTTATATAAGAAACATATATTAAGCAGAGCAACGGAACATATATTATATCTATTATTTCAGCTTTTAAATTATCACTTGGTGATATAAAATATCACATATATTTAACGACTAAACGGCAATATTTAGTATTGTTGTGTTCCGTTTTTAAGGGCAAGTATGCAAATGCAATACCATAGCAACTGAGTATAATGGTTGACATTTATTCCTGATTCCATGATGATTACACATAGTAATCAAAATCGTTAATCATTATTCTGGTTACATTTTGCTCAAGTCTGTTAAAACTATCCAAATTGTCTTTTGGTTTCGCATAAATAAAAAAGAAATATAGTACGTATAGTGTGGTTACAGTATTGCTAATTTATGGAATGGAATTAAAACATTAATATTTTATTAAAATTCATGTTTTATATTATGAAAAATTTACGTGAATTCTTTGTTTTAGTAAACATAACTTACTTACTCTGCATTACTTTTATTTATTACCGATTTAGCTTAATAATAAAGAATACCTACTGTTTTATTTATTTTTATAATGTATGTATTTTCATTCTTTACTGTGAATAACTATATTTTCATATCAAGCGTCAAGCTACCAGATGTCAATGAACTGTCAAAAATTTTTCTTTATTTGTATCTCCACTAACTCTTGCTTTTATTTATCTAAATAGGAAAATATGTGAATTAAGCAATATGAATATTTTTTGTTATTGGATTCAATAAGATAAAAGTTAAATTACATATATGCTTGCAATACTAGTTGTGTTTTAGAACTTAACTACAGTGGAAAGTCTTTAATTATTCATTAATATGGGGACACAGTTCGTGTAAAGAAAGTAAGCTTTTTTTTTTTAAACGTTATTATTATTGTTCATTTTTTGTTCTTTGCATTACTCCAGTACTTCGCTTAACTATGTTTTAATATGTTCGTAATCGAGATAGTCACAATCTTTTCTTTTTTATTTATTGTTAAGGAAATATAAGTCATTATTTCTATAATCGGCTCCATGTAATTACGAAAATTTGATGTTAATGATATGTAGATAAATATATAAATCATTATTTGAATATTATTTATATTCATATAAATATTGATAGAGCATAGAGCAAATTCATTAAGAGCGCGAAAATTTTTAATTAAAATTTTAAATGTAATAAAAATAAGGGCACATTTTGTATCGTCATATTACTGAGTCAAATTAAATCTAAATATCGGAATTCTACTGAGAAGAATTTGCAAGAAGCTCGTTTGTTACTCTTTTTCATTCTTTTAAATACAGAGTCAATCAGATACAATTAAAATTATGCATAAACGCATGAAATAAACAAAAGAAAGAAAGAAAGTGTAGATGTTAATATCAGTCAAAATTAATATGTACTAACCACTTGGAGAACTCTCCCATGTACTTAAAATAATAAAAATTAAAAATATAGAATATATATAAGCCTAGAAGACAAATAACATATATGTTTTGGCTTTATATATTTAATTAAAAATGGACTTGATTAACCAATTTTAAATAAATAAAAACTGAAACAGTGACTCGGATATTACCTGTAATATAACAAGCTATAGATATTTGTGATTCTTTCCAAAGATTATCACAGACAAATAGATTGAAAAGAATTAAAATAATAGTTGTTTTGAATTTGGTAACTTGCCAATAGCCAAAACTTAAAAATGTATTAACAGATGTACTTCAATATGAAACCTATATGTTCTACTTACATACATCATCCACCCTTCGTCGTCCACTGCTGGACATATGGAAACCTATGGATATGGTCAACTAGGGAAAAGAAATCACATTTTTATACTTAAATTAATGGTTTTGATAATAATGAAGTGTTCCAGTGGACATAGGCCTCTCTAATGGCACTCGACTGATCTCGATCTTTTCTACTTACATGTCCATTTCCAAGTGATTATATCATATTTAGATATTTAATTAAAGCTATATAGCTGTAAACTGACACCTACCTTTAAATGAATAACAAATGCTATCAATATATACAAAGAAAGAGTTATCATATTTTTTCTTTAATTTGCTTTGGGCAATACCTGTGAAGGTGTAATTGGATTTTACCCGATTTTCTAATCAGAGACTTAATGTTTTGAATATATCCCAGGATTAGATAACAATGCAAGAAAACAAAAAAATTGGTATTTTATTGGTATTTTTTTTTATATTATAATATAGATTATATCATTTTGTTTCAGCAAAATGTCACAGAGCCACACAGACTATGTCTGCGATTACTGCGCCCGTTCGTTCACAAGAAAATACAATCTTCAAACACACATTGAAAACTGTCATCTCAATTCGTCATGCTACTGTGAAATCTGCGATCAAAGATTTGGCAGCCCCGCCGGACTGCAGCTCCACCTGTCGAGAGGCCATAACAGGTTCGGCCAGGGTCTGCCGGAGTGTGATATATGTGGTAGAATATTCACGAGAAAGCAAAATATCACGTCGCATATGATAACAGTCCACCTGCAAGGGGGCAGACAGGATATCCGTTGCAAATTATGCAACAAGACATTCACGACTGATCGTAATTTGAAAAGGCACGTAAATCAATTACACAACCCGGATATCGAGTACCCGACATGCGATAACTGCCATAAAGTATTCAAGGGTAAGCACTCGTTAATAGCCCACATACAATCCGCGCACAGTCCTGTCTTCAAAGGTCTCATTAAATGTAACCTGTGCGGTAAAGTGTATACGAACAATCGTAATCTGAAAAGGCACGTCGAAATGAATCACGGGGAAAGGGGTGAGTTTAAATGCGACATATGCCCGAAGGTGTACACGTCCAATCAGAGCTTGCGACGTCACGCACGAACTCACACCGCATACAATTATTCACAGTTCAACTGCGAGCACTGTTCAAAGACATTCATCGGCAGGGACAGCCTTGAAAATCATGTACTGTTCTGCCATAGACAAGAAAATTCAAATTCGAATGAATACGACGCAGCCGGCTCTAGTCGTATCTATGAATGTGAATTTTGTAACAGTGGCTATGAATACGAGTCAAGATTAAGGTATCATATTAAATCCGAGCATTCGTTCCAAGAGTTCTACAGCTATTGCAAGAAAACGCTCTTGAAAGCGACTTGGAGCTCGGAGAAGCCAAGGAAACAGAATCTATTGTTTTACAATTGCGAATATTGTATAAACGCGTTTTCGACTGTTTACGATTTAAAAGATCACATGCGTTCCCATCACGATAGGGAATACAATCTGTCCACGTGTAACGTCTGCTTCAGCAAGTTTTTCAGCAAAGAAACGTTGACCGATCATAAGAAAATCTGTTTCCCGCCCGATAATGTGAACTCGTGCAGCCATTGCGACAAATTGTTCACCGATATATCGAGTTTGAAATTTCACACGAGAATTTTTCATCCGCAAGCTCAAATCGCAGATTCGAACATCTCCTCTACGAACATGGATGACTCGTCTGAAGCGTCCTTCAAGTGTATACACTGCGATCGCATATATTACAGCGAAAGATCTCTGAAACATCACGTAAAATTGAAACACACGACCGAACAAGCTGTCGAATGTCAAGCGTGTGGAAAAATATGCAACAATAAGTACTATTTGGCGTCTCACATGAAAATCGTTCACAACAACGATGCCTGGTCGAAGTGCGATTATTGCGATAAACAGTTTAAATCAAAGAGGAATATACGACGGCATATCGAGTACACCCATTTAGGGATGCAGAGATATAAGTGTATCGAATGTGAGACACTTTTTAAGGAGAAACGAAGTCTAAGGAAGCACGTAAGAACGAAACATCCAGACTCCACGGCATTTCCTCAATGTCATATATGCCAAAAACGTTTCGAATCAGCGAAATCCTGTAAAATCCACCTGAAACTACTCCATTCATTCAATATGAACACGCATCCGTGCGATCTTTGTTCAGTTTCGTTCACGTCGATCGAGGCTCTAAACATACATCTGTCAACGAAACATTTGGCCGAGGACGAGATCTATAAATGCGAAGAGTGCAACATGGTTTTCAAAGGTCAGGAGAGGTTCGACCATCACAACGAGAACTACCACGTCAACGTGCCGACGTCGCAGCCGAAGCCGCTGCCGCGATGCATTATATGCATGAAAGATTTTAGTACACGAAAAACTTTGAAACGGCACATAAAGAAATTCCACTGCGAATTTAATGTCGACGAACTGGCGACTTATGGTTCCAGAAATCGTACATTTAACGTCGATTGCGGGGAATGCTTAAAGAATTTCAACGATGACTTTTACTTCAGTATTTATCAAAAGCTAAAACACCTTCGTGACTCCGTAATATTTAAATGTGAATCTTGTGTCACGTCTTACTCAAGCTTAGAGTACGCTATACAAAGATATAAGCAAACATTCGATATATCCAAGAGTAAATTGTATTTGAGCGAGCTATGTACGACTGAAATGAGTGACGCCGACGATTTCGAGTCGAACGAAATGATGGAACCGGAGAGTACAACGAGCGACATCAAAATAGAACCTCACGACGAAATGGACTCCGAGTGTGTCATTAAATTGGAACCAATGTCGCCATAGTACTCTACGAATAAGATCTGAAGAGAAATCAATCAGCCAACGCCCTAGTTTGCTAATTGATTTCTGAATCACATTTTTATACCTAAATTAATGGTTTTGATAATAATGAAAAGTGCTATGACATAACGGATAAATACGATATATATATATATATATATATATATATATTATAGTATGTTTGTGTAGCCTGCTCCTTGCGGTTATAAATTCGGCTTAACCGGGAAAGCGTAACAGACAGGCAGAGTTATTTTCGCTTTTATAATATTAGTATGTTGTATATATATATATATGTGTGTGTGTGTGTGTGTGTGCGTGCGTGTGCGTAACCTTGATACTGAATTTGAAGCGAGTTCCGTTCCGTTACACTTATTGCTGGTGATAAAATATCTGGAATAGAAAAAGTCATATTTATTAATCGGCCCGATTCGATATTCGAAGTCGAGACCTCAAGAGATTTTCAATCGAAAAAGTTGAACCAGTGCCTAGTGTGAGTTTTTATTTACTCATTAGATAGCGTTGACATTATTTGCGATCTGCATGGAATGAAAACAGCGCTGCCTAGTGACAATAATCGGAAGCAAAAAAATTAGCACTAAGCACACAGAATTATGAGGCAGACCAGTGGAGAAGTTTGCGTTGACGCATATTTTTGCAATATATAATCTGTGAGCAATTTAAATGGATTAAAATAATAGCTATTGTCTTTATCGGCCTATACCCACCATTATAGTCACCATTTTCCCCTCTTCCCTCCCTCTGTGGCACTCCGCTAGTGATACAAAGCAAAATCGCCATGCTGGGGATGGACGTTCGCTACGACCTTAGTCCAAGGGATTACATCTAGGCTGTGATAAAAACAGCTTCACGGAAACTCGGAGTTCTGAACAAGGTGCGGCGTTTTTTCACGCCACAACAACTGTGCCTGCTGTACAAAACACAGGTACGATCTTGCGTTGAATATTGCTCGCACCTTTGGGATGGCTCCGCTAAGTACCTACTTGAGGCCTTGGACCGGTTGCAGCGACGTGCGGCTCGCATTATTGGCGACGTAAAGGTCACTAACACCCTCGAACCTTTACAATTGCGTCGAGAGATAGCAGCGCTGAGCGCTTTCTATCGACTGTATCACAGCGAGTGTTCCGAGAAATTATTCTCCCTAATTCCTGCTTCCCCCTTCCTTCACAAGTCTACGCGTGCTGGCTCTCGATGTCACCGACTAACTGTGACATCAATTCCATCGCGCACAAAGAAATTTGGCAACTCCTTTCTTTGTCGCACTTCCAAAATATGGAATTCCTTACCAGCTCACGTATTCCCCTCCTCTTACGACCCGGGTTCCTTCAAACGAGGCGTGAAGAGGCATCTTGCGGGCCGGCAAGGCGAGGGTGGTTAGTGCAGAACCTTCTTCCCGACTGTACTGGCCGTCCACGCGTTTGGACTCTACTACCACTTAATATCAGGCGGAGTAGAGTCATTTGCCCTCCCGGAAATATAAAAAAAAATAAAAATACCCTATATTAGGACATACAAGGTCACTAGATAAGTTTGACCAGCATTGCGATTCTCTTATTGCAATGTATGATACATTTTTGATGCGTGTATTCTTGAAATGTTAAGATTTATCGGTCAATGTCGAGTCACTTTCTGAAATTTCTCGTTATCTGCAGTGAATTATGAGTTTGTCCATACGGAATAAGCCTATTGAAATTCACAAACTGGACGAAAGAAAAGTTATACATATATATATATATATATATATATATATATATTATTGTTAGATCTTAGATTATAACAATGTGTATTAATCAAATAATTAAGACTGATTGTATATTAAGGAATGTATTAACTGTATGTTTTAAGATACTCTATTATATATCTTACTTCAGTATTTTTTGTGTTTTTATTTTCTTACGATCAGATTGAATCGAGTTTTTAAGAAAAAAAATTAAGTAATCTGCACCTTTATATAATAACTTATATAATATTTGAACTATGTCAAATCTCACAGTACAAAGATCTTTAATAAAATATATGTACAGGAAGTTAAACTAGTAAAATTACAGACTGTTAATGTCATACAGCTGGACTTTTTTTTACTTGGCAAGCAAGTAGTCGTTTTTTAATTTTTGACAATGTATAATAAAGAATAAAATAAATAATTATGAGTTAAAATATGCTATGTATTGACTTTAAATTCATTTTATTCATTAAGTAGTACCATAATACAATAAGATATATATTTTTTATATTTGTAATGAAACAGTATATATAATTAATATGTCAAAACAATATTTTTTGTTTTAATTTTTTCACCCAGTAACTTCATTCATTGACCTTAGTACAGCAAGAAGTATTAAATATTGTTCATGCCCACAATATGAAATATTCCTTGTGCCTTTAATATTTAATTAAACTGGCTCACAGAATACGATAGTAATTAGTTTTGATTAAATATTACATAGAGGAGTTACATGGAAAATTAATAATACAAAATTTAAAAATATAAATCATTTATTTAAAATTTAGTACTCCTTCGTCTAAATCCTGTTTTATTTAGAGGTAATTTTAATTGAACTATTTTTTTATTACCCGATGTAATAACCGAGGCTCCAGTAACACGAACCTTTAGAGTTGCCGTGTTAGGTGTCAACTTTAGAGCCTCGCATAAACCGTCCAATTCAATTTTTAAATTGTTTATTAACAATAAAAATACTATTGCATGACATAGTGACTTGTCCTTAAATGGTGCTGGTCTTGTTCGTTTAGAATGTGAAACACTCAGGAAGTTATTTAAAATAATATTATTTAATGTGAGAGACATCGAACAGGCTGTAAATGATTTCTTCGTAATCTCCTTCACCATGGTTGTATAAAGATACAATAAAGAATTTGCATATACTGCTAGTACGATAAGCTTTGGTGATAAAGTTTTCTTAGATATTATTGATTTTATAAGTGGTATCATTTCTGATGTGTAGTCTTTACCCTCAAGCTCTGAATGGATCTTTTCATATTGTTCGTCAGTTAATATTTTGTCTACTTCATAGACTTCCTCAGCCTTATCTGCTGTGCGGTTTATGGGTGGTACGTAGAAATCGTCGTTATTAACATTATTATATGAAGATAAATCTAAGTTTTCCTCGGTTATTTCTTGGGTGACATTTTGCATTTGTTCCGTAACAGTTTCAATATTAACTTTTAACTTTTCCTTCTGTTCCATACGTTGTTTCTGCTTTTTCGAACCGAACTTCCTACTGAGTTCCAAATGGCTTGTTTCAAGCTGTAGCTGCGATATGTTTTGATCAAACTTGAGGATTGGTTTCACGTTCACAACACCAGTTTCTATCAAACGCACTTTACCCGTAGTTTTGTTGCGTGCTAATATAAAAGTCTTACCCAAGCCTTCCTTTTCTTCATCACCGGCATATACGAGGCCGTCTATTTCGGTGGCTAAGGTTTTATTATTGGTTTCGGAATTTTCAGCCAAAATACATTCTTGGTTTGTAAAGTTATCAGTTGTATAACCATTTTGGAAGTTTAAAATCATGGGATACACCGTCCCTTTGGGATAAACATCGTCGATAATTATTTCTGTCATTTTAATTTAAACTAAAATAACAATTTTTGTATGCACGTGTAATAATTGTAGGTTACAAAAATATAAACAACACTCATATTTTGACAATTTGACAACGACAGAGGACAGACGACAGAGACTAAAATTCCAAAGAGAACGTGTAATTTTTTTCTATCTATCACAGATATGCAAAGATCTGCAATCGTCGCCTTGTGTCAAAGAAAACTTATTTACTGCCTTTTATAAATTATCTATTAATAAGCTTATGTAAATTTTTTTAACTTTATTTATTGGAACATAAAAAAAGTTAACATTAAAAAATGTGATTGTTAACAGCTACAATAATCATAGACTGTGGAGCAGCCATTGGCGCCCATCTCCAGGAAGGAGACAGCGTTTCACCATTCAATATATATATAGTTTACTCACTTATTACTTATATTTTATTATGTATTATTATTTATATAAACATAATATGTTACGTTTTTTTAATTTATTTTTATTTAACAATACAAACAACCAAAATACAATTAAATGATGGCACTGCAAAAACCACGAAAGTTTATCTCGAGAGTTGATTTAAATACAATATACGCTATAATTGTTTTAAATAATACATCTTCAGCTTATATTTAATATTCTTAATAGTCATTTCTCGTCTTGTTTTGTTATCTAAGCTGTTTATTAAGTGAATCATGTAAGAGCTAGTACGCTGTCCATATTTGTTGTTAGCTGATATAATTACTAGTATTTGTTGTGTCACCCAAAGGTTTTTTATATCATGCGGTACGATGTTCTGAAAATCTGTATTGAAGAATTGTTCATTCAATATATGGTACTTAACTTTGTTCTGTATGGGTATAATTTGACAATGCCTAAAAATGTTACGTTCATGAAATTATACGTGTATATGTATGTGATAAAATAAGTGATGTGTAGAAGTGTGAGTAAAATGTAGGATTTTTTACAACTGGCTTATATTAGTAGTTACCAAATATCGTAAAGGTACTAATGATACACAGAAGTGAACAAGGCTAAGTTTTTTGAGCAGTTTTCTAACTCATCATAGGTTAGCCCTATGGAGCCAATTATCTGTGACCCTTTTGCATTCAATAAAATGTTATTAATCTACTTTATCTCTTTATTAAAGTAACAATAATTTAATCTTTAGCTTAACTCAATATTAGGTTGCCAGGATAACAATCTGGTGATATTTTATAATACTCTTAATTTTTTTTTTTGTAAAGAATTTGGAAAATAATAATAATTCACGTACGCATGCTTACATTTTCGCATTATTAGTCTTACCAAGTTATCAAGTCTATTCGTTATTGGAAATTAACAATCAAATATAAAAAATCAATGGAAAAAAATTTAGCAACTATTTAAAAAAAAATTATATGGGATTTAAAACTATTAAAAAAGACTCGTAATTTATTCATTTGTTTATTATTTCTTGAAATATTCAAATAAATTACCTATATTAAATGTTTAAGTTACCTTAATAATTAACTTAGTAACTCGGAATTTGTTTTAAATGTAACTTAAATTTGGTAATTACTTATTGTTTTTTATATGAACCATCATATGTTTTCGAAACGATCTTTTTGAATAATATTTATAACTACAAAACTCACACTGGTATATATTAACTTTTATATGTTTAATATTTATATGATCGTTTAAATTTCTTTTAAAATTTGTCGTAAATGCGCAAAAGTCGCAATTATAAAGCTTAGTATTTAAATGTACAAGCTCGTGTCTAGAGAGTGAATACTTCTTGTTAAAACCTTTGTTACATTTTTGACAGATAAATATTTTTTTCGTTGTGTCCGGGGAATTTTCGTTCATTGTACAGTTATTGTCAAAAGTGTTACCACTTGAAGAAATGTTTTCATCTAAATTCTTGTCAATGTTGCTTGATTCACAGATATTGATAGATTTTGTCGAATAAATATTACCATGTACATCTTTATTAGAATGTGTTTCTATGAAATTATTACTTTGGCCGGTTTCGTCATATATTCTCGTATTATCTGTAGTGAAAAATAACATACATCATTATATTTATAGTCTCTCTCCGTAACGAAACAAAAACAAACCAAAAAGGCCTAGGTTCTACATTTTGCTTAAATTTTCCTGCAAAAGTGTTTCTGGGAACCAAAGTTTTAAATTACAATACCATAGACAAAAATACAAGTTATTTTAATTAGTGAGAGCGTATTGTTACTGTCAATTGTGTCTGTGTGTGATTCTCTTCATTGTGTCACGGAAAACGAATTATAAACGCAAAACCAGCGCTATAATACCAAGAACTACATCTATTTATTTATTATGGAGTATTTATAACGCATAAAAACTTACCTTCAGTACGGGTAGAGGGCGCTACCTTATTGTATTTTCTCAAATCAATATCAAGCAGATTTGCGAATTCGCAACCATAGAAAACAAGTAGCTCAGTGTAAGGTGGGATGATTTTAATTGTACTGTAAATTTAAAAAAATACGTGTAATGTCATCAGTCATAATCAGATAGTGAATGTTGGTGAAATTTGGTATGATAGTGATAACTGATTATTACGGTAAACTAAAAGGGGGAAAATTCTACTAAACTAACGACGACGATAATTTTCCAATTCTATTCCAATCCAACTTAACTTTGAATATTTTATATACTTTTACCGAACCGATGTGATGTTAACATATACCGTTGTGTCTAAACCAAACTTAATAGGCATGATGACAGTATTAAAGAATTAAAAAATAAATGATTTTAGAGAAGAAACTACTTTAAAAGGATTCTAAAAAATGATCCCATTTTAATATACACATTGGGATTACTAAGATTTTTAATAAAATAAAAGTATAAAATTCTGCAATCGGCCATTTTATTTGAAACGCTAATCAGAGCGAATGACGTCACGCCCTTTTATTTATAACCATCTCTCTAAACAGTTGTTATGTTTACGCATTTCAAAATTAATTTTGCATCGTATTGCACGTTGTTAAAATTTGGAATTCATTTTTAACCTTAGGAAATACTTAATACTTTCTGCCTTTTTTCGTTGGGGACAGAAACAATACAACGTGTACTGTCGTTTTCTGAGACGTGACGTCACGTCAGGCGCCATGACACCTGCGGGTGTTTTCGAGAGAAATTCAAAATAGGTAAATGAAAATGCAATTATTTGCGTAAGCAGTTAGTTTATTACTAAAATAAATTATTTTCAGTAATAGTAGACGTGTACCTACATTATAGAAGCTTATTTCAAAATCAGTCATCATGCCTATTGTTAACTTTTAAGCCAATAGTAGATAATTAAATTAAAGAATAGGAGAACGGATAAACAGAATTGTTTCACTCCAATTCAATTGCGATAAAGTGACAAATTTTTTAGTTGAATTGAGCTCTCAGAACATTTTCGGGGCTTTATTTTTTATATTATTTTTTTGGATCGCCAAAATTTTTACATAACAGACATCTAAAACATGCTTTACATTTACTCAACAACCAATTACAGATCACGCCATCCCAACCACAATTACTACCTTCGTTACTGTCCTAGGGCCTCAAAGCCCTTTAATACGGCCTTGTCCTACACTATAAAACCGCAGTGTAGATTTCTTAGGTATTAATTACCTGTAATATATCTGCCCTCTATATTGGTAGGCGACGAGGTTTTGTTCGTGCCAATTCCTCGAACAATTTATGTATCGCATCCAATTGGAAATATTATCGTCTGCCGCGTTTATTACATAGCAAGGACTCTTAGATGAATACACCTGAAAATTTTAAATATATGTATATATATATATTTTTTTTAAAGTATAGGTAGGCGGACGATCGTATGGGTCACCTGATGTTAAGTGGTCACCGACGCTGACAGACGTTGGCATTGTAATAAATGTTAACCATCGCTTACATCGCCAATGCGCCACCAAACTTGGGAACTAAGATGTTGTGTCCCTTGTGACTGTAATTACATTAGCTCACAATATCTGATGAATGGGTGGTACCTACCCAGACGGGCTTGCACAAAGCCCTACCACCAGTAAATATATCAATTACGGTTATTGTTGACATAGAATCATCCCCGGTTTTACGCCTAGGCTTTTAAGATCTGCCAGTTGATGGGTTCTATCCATCCAGATAAAACTCTAACCGCTTTGGAATTTGTGTGTGGTTAAATGTCAGGGCCAAGTTGCTTTGGATTTCTTATTCTTGGACTGCATATAATATTTGTATTTAATTTATGATCTGACCAGTTTGAGATGAACTTAGAAAACAGTTTATCTAAATGATAAAAGATATTCCAACATCATTGTTAAGATGGTGTGATCTTAAACGAAGATTGTTGGTTCAATTCGGACAAGCAATACTAAATATCCAATGTGCTTGATTAGTGTTTAAAATACATTTTAAGAATAAAATTAACAAAAAAAAAACTTTATATAGTTTTTAATATAAGTGGCACATATATTGAACATAGGCAAGCAGACGGGTAAACCGCCATGATGGTAAGTGGTCATCACCGAAAAGTTAACTATTCCTTACGCAAATGCGTCACCAACCTTCGGAACTAACATGTCCCTTGCCTGTAGTTACACTGGCTTACACACACTTCAAACAAAGCCTATAGTATATAGCTTTGTTATAATATCACAAATATTTATTGTATGTATATTACCTGCCAAGAGTACATAGAAGTCACGTCAGTCGTCCGTTCACCACGAAACGGTCCGAACCTCACACCGCGTGGTATTGTTCGGGAACTAAATACGCCAAGACCGGCCCCTATGTTCAACAACAAGGAAGATTAGTAATAATAATAACGTCTTCCAGACCGATTTCGGCCACGATGGCCAATCTCTTGAGAGATAAGCCAACTGTGCAGGACATATTATAGTGCACAAGTGTGTGCGCAAAAACGGGTGCACTCTCTACTCATAATCCGATGAGACGGCATTCCGACACAACCGGAAAGAGCTCAGGCGCAGACTTTACGTGCTTTCCGAGGTACGAGAGTGTACACACTTCCAACTTCCAGACTCCGGGCTGCTACTGAGAATTTTCGACTGAAAAATCCAATAACTTTTATTGGCCCGACCTGGGACCGTCCGACCGTCTCCGGTTCTGCGGCCTTACATCAAGCTACTATACCAACGAGGCAGTCAAGAAAGATAGCAAAGCGAGATTGAATAAATGTTGCTATTAGTAGCATCTATTAACTTCATTACTAATCTGTGAAATGTTGTCAACCGACGTGTGTGATATACTATTTTGGCCCGTGTATTGTTGAAATGATATGATTATTACGGTCAATTTCGCATATGACTTTCTGAGATTTCATGACCGTTTTATTTGAATTTCGAGTTTGTTCTTACAGAATAGTTACAATAACAGAGATCGAATTTTCTAGAAAAAAAATATTAGTATTACTCGTACCTGGTATAATCGATGTTGCTAGATGTAAAAAAATCTGTGGTATTGTGTAGGCGGCTTTAGGTATAGAGGCTTGGGGGTTCAAATGAACCTAAAAAATACAAAGCTAATAATGATTTAAAAGCGTTAGTAATTATTATTAAAGCATAATCTTAAAATCAGTTTATCGTGTTAATTTAATAAGTATACTTTCAGAAATTAGCAGAGTAGCACATTACAAGACATAGAACAAACAACTATGGCAATCTGTGGTTACAGTACTCTATTATCGATTAGAGTTGTACTTTTTGGAAGGAGTTTTAGACTTATAATCAGCCTTCGTTTTATGTCTAGACCTACAAGGCACCGGCCCACGGGCAAAAATAGAGAAAAACCACACTTAGTAAAAAATAGCAAAATTTCACTCAAACCGCCTAATATGACAAAGTGCCTAGTGGCCTTGGATCTGTAACTCCGGGGCTTACAGTACTTAATAATATAGCTCGTGGTTTAGATTCTCTTGTTCTCTCTCTCTCTCTTACTTGTTTGCAAGTAACGTCTCGGGATTGACGATAGTTAGCCGCTACCGGACAGTGTGATACTCAGTTCCAAAAGGTCGTATCCCATTACGGGGACCAATTCTACTAACTATTGTCACTTTATCGCAGTCGAATCAAAATGTAATCGTTGCGGATTAGCCGGTTCCAGTGGCCTTAGCCAAGTTGACATTCTACAATCGTAATCGCTAATAGAAAACTGATCAAATGTATGGGCGTGACGTCATCTCAACGTTAAGTCACGTGGTCAAAACAAACGAATAGAAAAGTCGTAGACAAGTTGACAATCGTTCAAAGATATCCAAAACAGGTAAACTGGTATCCAGTTGCGGTTCGGTCGAAGTTCGTTTAGAATAGAATCGGGAACGTATTGCAACCGTTACAAATTAGTAGAATTGACCCCCTGATCGCGCGGTTATATTTTAATATTTGTTCATACCTCTGTATCGGGCACAATTAGTTGAGGACCATGGAGAGAGCAAAATTCAGAAACCATCGTAACACACTTAGGACAAACTGTAAAAAGATATTTGACATTAAACTTTTTCCATTAAATCAAAACAAAAATAACATTCGTACATAAATTAAAAAAAATAATTAAATGATAATGGAAAATAAATATAAATAATTACTTTATCTATTTATATTTTATAAATGTCTATTCTATTTAATAGTTTAATTTTGTATCAATGAATACTATTATATATTTTAGGCCTCGTATGAATTGCAAATATACCTTAATTTATAATAATAATTGCATTCAACGTCAAAACAATTTAGATGCAGTACTTGCCTTACTAGAATTAAGGTATTTGTAGTCTTTTATATCTTCTTCGGGTAAAATACAATTGCTAATAATTATTAGAATAAATCTTAAAATTTAACGTTCATTCGTCAGGATGGTATACAAGTTTATTCATATTTATTCTGCAGCGTGGTAATTAAATTGATATAATACTGTTATTTGTATATACTTATAGATTTATTTAGATACTTACAAATATCGTTATCTCCAAGATGAAAGATTGTATCCGTACACTTATATTCAATATTGCTTTTCTTATATGTATCCATAATAGACAATTATTACAAGTGAAAGTAACGAAAAATACGCGCGTATTAACTTTTTTTTTGTTGATCAAACATATAGATATATAGCTCAGGTAGTAAATTAAAAAACTTTTAAAATAATTATAATAATATACCATATACCCTGAAAACTAATTTATAATGTTTTCATGATATTATAGTGGCGATTATTCGGGATTCTGTAACCAAATGCAAGAATAATAGTGCATTAGGCCGAAACACAAAATGAGACGTGGCAACGCAGAAATAAGCGAGCTCGCACGACGCGGAGTAAGGACTTACAAATTGATTCATATAGATATCATTAGGTGATGTAAGTGCTTACCCGAACCATGGTACTGAGACAGCTTGCCGCACTAAATCGCATTGCAGCTCTTTATTGTTACAAATATGTCAAATCTTTAAAAAGTGATAAATTGTCTATGGTCTCATCCCAATAATTTGCGAATACGCAATTATGACCTAATTATGTAATTTAAAAAAAATAGGAATGGCATATCATAGTTGGCGTGTCATCAATAGGAACGTTTTTATTAGGTTTCCTTCTTATGTATCCATAGAAAAACGTCTTGAATAATTGAAAAATGAAATGCTACTTTAACTGTGCGAAGTAAAGACACTCGTCTCAGTCAATTTGAGTAATTCTTATATGAAGAAAGTACTTAAACCTATTCCCAAACAATGTCTCGTTTTAAAAAAAAATCTCGTCTTTTATATTGAAATGAAAATATTTATAGTAGATATAAATTCAAATAAATTTTAACCTTTTTTCAATTCGGAAAAGATAGTGTTAATAATAATTTAGATTGCGAAAGTGCATTGAGGAAGATAATAAAAAAAAGACAAATAATATTTATTTGAACAAAAGAAAATTAATCACAAGAAACAATAATTAAAAACTTGCAAAACAGAAATAAATCTTAACTCTAAGCACGCTCGTTCTTAAAAATAAAATTCAAATCCGGGAGATAGGCGGTTGTTATATTTTCGTATAAACCAACTGCCACAAATACAAATTTGGCCTTAAACAAATCATGTCCACAATACGTTACAAATTAAATTATAAATATCATACATTTATAGAAGGTATCAATTTTTTCACCTAAATGCCAAGACATAACTCTTTTTTCAACTAAAAAAAAAAATTTTTTATTAAAATCTCGTTTACAATGCATTTTTTAAATACTTTAACTATAAAAAATGATACATTACTTCTCACGACCTTTAAAATATTTGAAACAAAATATAAAGTTAACAAAAACGCAAGCAAAAAGCTTTAATCAAAACCTTAATAAATTAAAAAACAAAGAAATAATAAATTATTGCATAACATGCCTAATATATAAATTATATAAATATAAATAGAATAATAAATCTGAAGAGCTGTTGTTTTTATGTTGTAAATGGTATTCTGTAGGAACTGTCAATAATGTATGCACAAGGTTTGCCAGGATTTAGTAACTATTAAGAATTTGATAACTAAGAAATTAGAAGAACTAAAATTTCGTTAAATTATTGTGTGTGTTAAATTTATGTACTTTGTATCAGCTATTTGTTCACCGCTCTTTATAAATCATCTTAATTAGTTGTAAGAAAAGCACTTTGTCATTCTGTGTGAATTTTAATATGATTACTTAATTTATTTTTTTCTGTAAATTTCTTCTGACAAATATGACAATCATAAGGTTTTTCGCCTGTGTGCGTTCTAATATGTCTTATTAAATCACTTTTTTGAAGAAATTTCTTCTGACAAATGTGACAATCATAAGGTTTTTTCTCCTGTGTGCGTTCTAATATGTGTTATTAAATGACTTTTTTGACGAAATTTCTTCTGACAAATATGACAATCATAAGGTTTTTCCCATGTGTGCGTTCTAATATGTGTTATTAAATTTCTTTTGTCAGCAAATTTCATCGGACAAATGTGACAATCATAAGGTTTTTCGCCTGTGTGCGTTCTAATATGTGTTATTAAATGACTTTTATGAAGAAATTTCTTCTGACAAATATGACAATCATAAGGTTTTTCCCGTGTGCGTTCTAATATGTGTTATTAAATTTCTTTTGTCAGCAAATTTCATCGGACAAATGTGACAATCATAAGGTTTTTCGCCTGTGTGCGTTCTAATATGTGTTATTAAAGCGCTTTTAACAGCAAATTTCATCTGACAAATGTGACAATCATAAGGTTTTTCCCCTGTGTGCGTTCTAATATGTTTTATTAAATGACTTTTTTGACGAAATTTCATCTGACAAATGTGACAATCATAAGGTTTTTCGCCTGTGTGCGTTCTAATATGTGTTATTAAATGACTTTTATGAAGAAATTTCTTCTGACAAATATGACAATCATAAGGTTTTTCCCCTGTGTGCGTTCTAATATGTGTTATTAAATTTCTTTTGTCAGCAAATTTCATCGGACAAATGTGACAATCATAAGGTTTTTCGCCTGTGTGCGTTCTAATATGTGTTATTAAAGCGCTTTTAACAGCAAATTTCATCTGACAAATGTGACAATCATAAGGTTTTTCCCCTGTGTGCGTTCTAATATGTTTTATTAAATGACTTTTTTGACGAAATTTCATCTGACAAATGTGACAATCATAAGGTTTTGCCCCTGTGTGCGTTCGAATATGTGTTATTAAAGCGCTTTTAACAGCAAATTTCATCTGACAAATGTGACAATCATAAGGTTTTTCGCCAGTGTGCCTTCTAATATGTAAGTTTAATTGTAATTTATACTTGGAAATATATTTACAAAATCTGCAAGCGTAAATCTTTCCCCGAAAATAATTATGCAATCGTAAATGATATATTAAACTTTTTTTGCTTATTGTTTCATAATTACATACATCACAAATTAATTTATTGTTTTGCATTTTGTTTATAAATATATCATCAGTTGATTTAAATTCGATTGTTACAGATTTAGGGGAATTTACAATCAGTTCCTTAGTTACTGGTTTTAATACATTATTCATGGTTTTTGTAATATTAGTCACTGGTTTTTTTTTCGGTGGTTTGTAGATATTTGTCTTATTTGAATTACTTTTAGATGTTATAAACTTTGCACTTATTCCATCATTACTTTTATTCGATTTGCTTAAAGATACAGATTTTGAGTCTACAGTCATTTCAGTCTGGACGTTTTTTGGTCTAATCGATTGTGCTGCCTTAGGTTCTTCAAAACTATTTCCTTGATCAACTTTTAACGTTTTCTTTATTTTAGATGTCATATTTTTTCTGTCACTACAATAATTGGAGTTGTTTATAGTTTTTGCGTTTAATGAGTTTGTTTTTTTTGGACTAACCGTTCGAGCAACCTTCGGTTGTTCAAAGGTGTTTTCTTTATCAACATTTGAACTTTTATAAATTTTCTTTTCTTCCAATATATTTCTTTGTATGATTGGAGCACCTAAGAGGATTAATTCTTCAATGTAATAAAATAAATGGTGAGCTAAAAAATATTTAAATATATTTACCTAATTTCTGAGCATAGCCTACAGGTGAATTGTATTTCTTAAGGTTAATTTGGAGGATATTGGCAAATTCACTTCCGTAGAAAACCATCAGCTCTGTGAATTTGGGAATTATTTTTATTGTCCTGTAAAAATGTTTTATTTGTGTTATAAATATATTTTAGAAAAATTCTAAATTTTTATATAAATGTTAGTTCTAAGTATTTTCTGTATTTTTTCTAATCTAAGTGGTAAGAACGCGTGAATCTTAACCGATGATCGTGGATTCAAACCCGGGCAAGCACCTCTTGACTTTTCATGTGCTTAATTTGTGATTATAATTCATCTCGTGCTTTACGGTGAAGGAAAACATCGTGAGGAAACCTGCATGTGTCTAATTTCACTGAAATTCTGCCACATTGTGTATTCCACCACCAGCATTGGATCAGCGTGGTGGAATAAGCTCCAAACCCTCTCCTCATAAAGGGAGAGGAGGCCTTTAGCCCAGCAGTGGGACATTCACAGGCTGTTACGGTTTCTAGTCTAGTATAATAAGGTATAAAATAAATAAGAAAAAAAAATTTAAAGTATTAATTGCCTGACACTTGATCATGAAATGTCAGAAAGTGATAAGCGACAAGGTCCCAAGGTTGGCGACGCATTAGCGATGTAAGCAATGGTTAAAATTTCTTACAATACCAATGTCTATGTGCGTTGGTGACCACTTACCATCAGGTGGCACATATGCTCGTCCGGTTACCTATGATATAAAAAAGAAATGTCATTGTTTCAAACTTTCGCAATTAATAATTTCGATACTTTCATAATCATATTATATGAGTCTTACTGCTATCACATAAATATACATCATAAACCAAACCATAGACAATTTACTACTTATACATAAAATTCCTAAGATTTACTAAGATTATACCGGAAAGAAAGTCAAATTCAGGTTTCACTTAACATTTTTTATCGGGAGTTGTGTAGAGCATAAAGTGCGAACTGCAAGAACATTGTAAAAAATCTTCTTTCGCCAGTATTTCTCAGCTACAATCTCTTTCCAAACCATTACATTTTAGACAACCAATAAGCAAGTGTGATACTAGTAAATCGTTTTTGTTATTACTAAAAATAGGTAGACAGTCCAGCAAATTGGACACCAGGGGAGTCACCGCCACCTAATAGTTATTGGCACTGTAATAAATAATATTTGACTATCCTTTACATCGTCATTACTCCACCAACCTTGGTAACTGAGTTGTCGAGCCCCTCGTACCTGTTATAACACCGGCTTACTCTATGGTACAAACCGGAACATACTCGTAACGAAATTAACTATTGCTTTTTAACGTTCAAATAAAAAAATTACCCTCGACTCATTTAGTAGTAAAACTATTATTGTCTTATTGAAAGAGGTTTTTGTTTGTATAGCATAATGCTATTTTCTTATGTACCAAAATTTATATATTAACTAGCTACCTGTTTTCACACTAGTACAATTGTCTACATAATATGTTTATATCGTAATATATATAACTGAAATAGTTTACGTGACGCACGCCAATATAACTTCCAATCGGTATGATTTTTCCGCCATTTTCAACGATCACCGACATTTTTCAGTGAATTTAACCAAAACTCTTATTTATAGACATAAATCTTCCTCTTGAATCACTCCATCCATTGATGAAAACCGTATGAAAAGACGCGGAGGAAAGACATTCTTTTATAATATATAATGCTAGTGATAAAATGTAGAAAATTAACCTGTAATATAGCTTTCCTTTATACTGGTAAGCGACAAGGTTTTGCTCGTTCCAATGTCGCGAACAGTTAACGAAGCGCATCCAGTTCGAGTTTTGCGCATCTTCCGCGTCCACATAATGCGACCGTCTGTTGTTACCGTCATGTATCTATAATCAATATATACCTAATCTGAATTACATGATTCAGTTCATGTAACAAACCCCGATTCAGGCCAATAAAACGTCAAGAAATTTTCAATGGACGTCTGAAGTTTGAAAACCAGCAGTTAATGGTCCCATGCCTCGGAAACACGTGAAGCCGTTGGTCCTGAATTCTCTCCGGTCGGATCGTATTGAGTCTTATCGAATTATGATGATTGGTATGCCTGTGATTGTGCACACGTCGCGAACTATTCTTCATTAATTCTATTCTACGTTTTCATATTCATTTTATTATCATTTTATTATTATTAGGAAACCTGTATATGACTAATTTCGCTGAAACTGCTACATTTGGCTCCACGAACTCAGATTGGAACAGGTTACTGGAATAAGCTCTTACTGCTAATCAAAGAGAGGAGAGAGGCTTTAGCTCCGCAGTGGGTGGTATACAGGTTACTCAACATCTTAACACCAGGGAACCGTATTGAAATAACGTTGTTATTTTCTTAATAAACTCACCTGCCAGCTGTACATGGATGTCACTTGATCGGTCTTTTTGCCCCGGTAAGGTCCGAATCTAACACCGCGGGGCAGAGTCAACGTGCTAAACACGCCAATGCCAGCCCCTAAATTGTTTCAATATTTCTTTTTAAGTATTCAATAACAATTGAATTATATTTAAGAATTCTTATTATTAAATACTATTTATGATAAAATAAAATCAGAACTGCCAAGGACGTTTTTAATTTCTTGCCGCCGACTACAATCATTTATACATTATTAATAATAAGCAACCCGTAGTAGTAGTAGTTGTAGTAGTAGTAGTAGTAACTGGCTTTTCACGGGTAGTAGAATGGTCTATATAAAACGTTTGTATCGTAATACACATAATTGATTTGGTTGTTGCCATATCATTATTGATTACACATTGTAATAATCGTTAACAAACAAATTGATTACATTTTGGCCAAGTCTGGGTTACAATGAACTTTCTTAAATTAAAAAAAAAAATATATATATATATATATATATATATATATATATTATAAATAATTACCTCTGGCAACCCTAAGCTTAGCTATGTGATAACGAACCTGGTATAACAGATGGTGCGAGGTGCAGGAACACGTGTGGTATGGTGAGGGCTGAACGGGGTACACAGGGAGGATAGGGTGACTTAGATGGTACCTAATTTTTCAATAATAATTATATTATAATAAAAACTACAATGATTGTTTTACACTTTGCATTAACATATTTTCATGACTGCCTCGTTGGTCTAGTGGCTTGATGTAAGGCCGCAGACCCGGAGGTCCTGGGTTCAATTCCCAGGTCGGACCAATGAAATGTTATTGGGTTTTTCTGTCAGAAAATTCTCAGTAGCAGCCCGGAGTCTGGAAGTTGGAAGTGTGTTCACTCCCGTGCCTCGGAAAGCACGTAAAGCCGTTGGTCCTGCGCCTGAACTCTTTCCGGTCGTGTCGGATTGCCGTCCCATCGGATTATAAGAGTTAGGGAATAGAGAGTGCACCCGTGTTTGCGCACACACTCGTGCACTATAATATCTCTTGCGTAGTTGGCTAATCTCTCTTGAGATTGGCCGCCGTGGCCGAAATCGGTCTGGAGGACATTATTTTCATGTTACTAAAAGCACAATGAAGTGGGAGGCGTAGCTCGTGTATAAAAAGTGCTCCTCAAATTGTATGAAATTTTGATGTCACTATTGGAGATAGAGGTGACATTTAAAGTGAGGAGTGAATCGGTGTTAGAGAAAGATAGACATACTCTAAAAGGCGCTAATTTCAAATGATTGTTAATCAAATTAATAGAAATATTTATTTATAAATAAAGAATTTTATAGAAATATTTACTTAGAAATTTTAAATATATATTTAGAAATAAACGCATAAATGTTTATTTCATTTAATGTCATTTAGCTACAGTAGCGCAATTCTGTCAATTTATGGAACACTTATTATATATATAAATATATATTTGTAGACTTTCTGTGTAAATAAGATTCACTCATATAAGTTAGTTGAGTTGTATCTCAACCGAAGATTACTTTGATTGGGTTCAAACTCAGAAGACACCGATGTACCTTCAGTGCTTAATTTATGTTTATAATTTAACTCTTGCTTGATGGTGAAGGATACAAATCTGTCACATGTATTAGAACAATGTGATGGATGAAAGTCCAAGCAAAAGAATAGCATGCCTTAGCCCAACAATGGGCATTTAGTTTATTAAAAAAACCTTCTCTTTACAACTACACTCAGTAAATAATATATAACAATAAAATCAACTACAGTGTAATCCTACAATAAAATTTATACATGGACACCTGGACAATAATATTGTATACTAATTTATTTTTAATTTAACAAGAGTAACAAAACAAGTACAAATGAAGTATAATATTATATTTAATATATATATATATATATAATTATATATATATATATATTATATATATATATATATATATATATATATATATATATATTTTATATATATATATATATATATATATAAAATTAAATATAATATGATGTAGTAAATATAAAAAAAAAACAATATCTTTGAGATCTTAAAGGTTTTAAAATAGACTTTAAAGCTGAATATTATTCAATCTTAAGGTTCTTTTGTTATTTGTACTTATGAACTGGTTTCCATTTGTCATTCGCATGTTGTTTTTACTTTTAATTAATCTCTACACTTAGATAATCAGTTTGTATTAATTGTTTCTTTAAGTGTGTTAGTGTAAGTGATTGTAAGTAAACTTAATAAATAAATAAATTATAATTGTAGCACACCATAGCTAGTTGTAAAAAAAACACTAACATTCAATTAACTGTTGAATTACTGAGTTAAATTTTTAAATATATATATATTTAAAAATTATATATACAGTAAAGATTAATGTTAAGATATTTTATGAACAATAAAATGTCTCACCACTTTAGTACATATTACTTTTTATACAATTAAATATATTTGCTTATGATTACAAATGTTATATATTTACCTTGTCATCAGGAATAACTAGTAAGGCCTTATGTATAGCACAGTATTCATACACAAAGTCCCCACAATCTGTGCAAACTGTAATATAATCATATTAAAATCTCAAGAAATATTAAGTTATTAACTAATTATTTTTTATCAACCTTTGCAAGGAGTTATACATGTACTTTAAAATAAATATTTTGTACTTTATTTAACTGAATATGTTATGTACTACTATAATACAAAAATGTAATAATTCATCAATGTTTTTAATAGGAATATTTGTGTATTTATTATAAATATATTATTTAAAAATAATTTATATTTTATTAGATGGTAAAATTACATACTAAGCTTATATGTATATAATATGTACTTACAAACATATTCGTCTAAGTTGGGCTCCTCTGGTTCGTAATAACTTATTCGAGATTTTTTTCTTAAGTTTAAACTCATTTTTATCACTATAACAATCCAAATGAATATTTTTTTACTATTAAACCACCATTAATTCAACTAATAAATACTGGCATATTCTGCTTTAAGTATTATTTGCAAGCTGCTTTATTATAGATGGTTTTTGTTTTGTTTAAAAGCATAATTCGAAATTGAGAAAACGTATTAAATTTCTTTTATAAATTAATATATTTTGTTTTTAAGTATGTAAAGTACGAAAGCAAATTTACTATACCTATACTGAGTTTTTTTTTAATATATGATTTACTTTATAAAAAACTACTTACGTTTATGATGGTGGTAGTTATATTAAATTTAACCCCTGTTTTTGGTTTTTAAAATCGCTGAAAAGTATAATTAATTAATTAAGTTCATTAGTTCACAAAAAAGGACCAAATATGGCCGAATCAAAAAATCATTCGATAAATTTTCCCGCCAATCCGTTTTTTTTTTTGCAAAGGTTAACAGATTATTCAGAAACAATGTTTCTAAAAAGATTTTTATAACTATTAAAAGATTGGTTAGAAGGTAATATATATTTAAATTAAAGAAAAAAAAATAGAGTGAAAAAATTAGTATTGTAATCGCTTTTTTTATATTACATTATTTATAAAATAAAAGGTAAATGGAGCGCGCGGAACAATAACTATGCACGACAACGCTGTACATAGGAAAGTACTATTATTAAAACGCAGCATTAATTTGTGCCCTCGTTGCTTCGTAAGACTGCCAGGATAATAAAGTCTTATTTTTTTGTTTAATTTTGTAAAATTGTTGAATCTTATACAACAAACATTTAATGTATACGTAGTTTTTTTTATTCAATCGGGTTTTTCAATAATTAAGTGTGAAACAAATTGAATTGTTTTTACCAAATATTATAATTCTTGTATTTTTACTATATCTGTTTCGAAAATATATGCAAATTGTGGAAGTCTTGCATCCTACTTGCTAACTCTCCATGTAGACGTATGTTACAATCATATCCTTCTTTTATAGTCAGGGTGAATGTAAATTTATTTATAAATAATATTTTAATTTTCTTTTTAATGTTAACTATTCTCTGTTTTATTTTATCCATCATTTTATTATTAATATTTTGGCATGATATTTTTACTTATCACTACACTTAAGCTATTTTAACATTAAACTAAGCTTTTTTATAATTATAAGTAAGTAATTGTTATTAAACCAAATAAATATACTATAAATTAAAAGTGTTTTGTCCTATACTAGATAGGAATTGCGATGCTTTTTGTTTAAGAAATCTTTATTGTGGAGGCTCCGGGATTGTGGCGCCGGATGATTTCTCAAAGTATGAAAAAAAAAACATCCTGATGAGTTTTTTTCAAACTGTTATAGATTTTATATGTAGTTTTTTCCCATCAATAAGCAAATGTAACACATCTATACTAAATAAAGGTTATGAATTGAATTTTATTCAAATAAAAATGATTAAAAGAAAAGGCAGTTTCGAAATTACAGACACTTATATTTCATTTATTATCTGTATTTGTAAAGATTAAATAAAATAAAATTCTCAACTATAAGTTAGCCGTAATTTATTACTTTCTCTTACAATACATTGTCTTACAATTTCTAAGAAACATTTGCAAACAACTACGAGATCTCCTTCGTTTCATTATTATTTAAGTTCAGTTTAAAAAAAAATCTATAAATATTATTTAGATAAGTTGGTGCCAATTTATCTAAAGAATTGGATTATATAATATTACAAATGCGATAACTTTCTGTATGTTTCTTGCGCTGTCACGGTTAAAGCACTGAACCGATTTTGATGAAATTTAGAATTCAAATAAATAATTAATGAATTTCATTAGATTAATTGGCAACAACAATAATTACAATCACTTCTTTATATATCAAATATAAAAATAATCATTATTACATTCTAAATAAAATTTTAAATAATACTATGAGAATCACATTTAATATCGAGTTGATTTCTAAAATAATATAAATATGGTCTCGCTATTCATTAATTATTATGACGTTTTCATTGCCAGTTGTCACAGATTACCTGAAAAAAATAATAATAAAAAATTATACAGTTGTATTTATGCCTGTGTTGCCAGTCAAAAGTAATTTTAATTTAGAAGTAATTGGGAAAGAGTCCAGATAAAATATATACATGTCAATTTTCAGATAGTAAAATTAATATAATAGTAATATCCTGGGTCATTATTCACACACGGGCTGATCCTAAACTAACCAGAGCTTGTATTATGTAAACCAGACAACTGATATACTACTTTTCTTTTGTAAATACATACTTAGAGATAATTACACCCAGACTCAGGACAAACAGACATGTTCGTGTACACAAATGTCTGTCCTGGGTGGGAATCGAACCCACAACCTTCGTCGTGAAAGGCAAGCATCTACCAACCACGCCAACCACCGCCAATATATATACTACTTATATATAAAAGTCAGTCGAGTTTCTTGCCAACGTGTGACCACAAAAGAGTCGGTAGTAGTATGTTAGGCGCCGTACTCGTCGGGCGGCGCGCGCCACGCGAGCTCGGTGCGCGCGCGCGCGCGGCGCGGCCACGGCTTCTTGAGGTGCACGTGCTCCACGTGCGCGCGCTGCTCGCCCGCCGTCGTGAAGCACTTGCCGCACGTGTCGCACTTGAACGGCTTCAGCCCCGTGTGGATCTGCGGCCGACGAATTGTAATCATTAATATATCCGTTTCATATATGTAAGGTGTTACCTTATTTTTAACTAAATTAACACTGGTTGGAAATTATTGAGCGAAAAAAAATACGCGGTATATAAAAAAGATTGATTGCAAGAATTCCAAATAAAATTGTAAAATATTAATTAGTATTAAATTATATAACAAGTTACGTGTGGAAGAGAATATAATGTTAAAAGTAAATGTGAAGGATTGTTTTACTGGGGTTATTCTTACATATAAATATAAAACCTATTTCATACAAAAAAAAAAACAATTTTCAATAATTACTGCATTAGGTATGGGGTTATGTATTACCCACTGTGATGTAACTCGCCGCTAGATGGCGCTGCATCATATTAACCGTTCAATCGATTGCCATGACAATAGGTATATAAATGTGCCACGTCTGTCGGATTTTGATAGTAAGTACTATACATATATATCTATCATAGTAAGACTATGCTGTGTCTTCTTCTTTCGTATGTCAAATCAATAATGACAGAAAGAGAGAAGTAATTTTACTAGTGGTAAGACTTTGAGGAAGCTCGTCTGGGTAGGTACCACCAACTCATCAGATATTCTACCGCAAAACAGCAGTACTTGGTATTTTTTTGTTCCGGTTTGAAGGGTGAGTGAGCCAGTGTAATTACAGACACAAGGGACATAACATCTTAGTTCCCAAGGTTGGTGGCGCATTGGCGTTGTAAGCGATGGTTAACATTTCTTACAATACCAATGTCTATGGGCGTTGGTGACAACTTACCATCAGGTGGCCCACATGCTCGTCCGCCTTCCTATTCTATAAAAAAAAAGTAAACAGCCGCTCAGCAACGTTTATATGTCAGGCCGTTTGTTACCAGCTCGTAGGCCGTTACCAGCTCACGTGTTCCCCTCCTCTTACGACCCGGGTTACTTCAAACGAAGCGTGAAGAGGCATCTTGCGGGCCAGCAAGGCGGGGGCGGCTAGTGCAGAATCTTCTTCCCGACTGTACTAGCCGTCGTCGCGTTTGGACTCTACTACCACTTAACATCAGGTGGAGTAGTCATTTGCCCTCCCGGCAAATATAAAAAAAAAAAATTATGTACTCACGAACATATGACGCCTTCGGTTGTTGAAGAACGCGAAGTGCTTCCCGCACAGCGGACACTCGTACGTCGGCCGGGTCGCGCTGTGGACGCGCATGTGGAACACGAGGTTCGTCTTCTGGGTGAAGCTCTTCTCGCAGCGGTCGCATTTGAAACGCTTCTCCCCCGTGTGGACCCACATGTGGTCCTTTAAAAGGGCCATACTCTGAAGATATAATAGAATATTTTAATTTGGGACTGCAACTGAGATTTCGAACGTCAGACAGACGTTAAACCTAAGATTTCGAGCGTCTTTTTATAGCTAGAATAAATTAGGAGTTTTATCCAAAAACTCCAGTATACCCCCCCCTCCAGTCATTCTGAAGATTCACTTTGGTGAATACCAATTTATATTGTATTGTATGTATTTATGTATACAATATAAATTCTAATTCTATATGTATTGATAATATAATTTATTTATTGATATATATTATGTGTATTTTATATTTACATTTATTTATTGGTTTGTTTAATCATAAATTAATATTATCTCATTTATTATTAGAGCACCACCTACCTCATATCCTATGAGTTATCTCTTACTCCGTTGGTTGCGGGAAGAGATCGCTATGTAGCGATAAGTTCGCCAAAATTGTATGCTACTTTTATTCAGGCTGTATCCATGTTTTGTATTCTTTTTCTCTTTGTGGTGTACAATAAAGTATAAAGTAAAATAAAGTACCACGATTCTTATGGCTATGTAATCCCACCATTTACAGATAATTCACAGTGACCATCTAACAGCCTTCGGGAACTTATCTCTTAGTTACCTGAAATATTCGTCCGCACTGTTCGCACATGCACGGCGTCTTCATGGCCGGGTACTTGGTCCGGTTCTTGTCCGGGTGAGCGCGTCGGAAGTGTTGCGCGTACAGACGCAAGTCTCTCAGCTGAATACCGCACTGGACATGAAAAAAAATACATTGTAACGACGTATTTCCCTGTTCTAAAATAATATATCTCTATTTATAACACAAGACTATTCCACTCAACTACTTATATACACTTTATATTTGAATTCCAAAGTTCCGAAAACGACGACGTTAATCATAAGACTAATCAAGATCTCGACCAATGATATCGCGTCATTTCAAGGTCAATGTTGTTTATTTTTATTTACTCCTATAGTTGATATCGTCTGTTTTTTTATATATATTCCGGAAAAGCAAATGACTCCACTCCACTTGATGGTAAGTGGTAGTAGAGTCCAAACGCGACGACGGTTAGTACAGTCGGGAAGAAGGTTCTGCACTAGCCGCCCTCGCCTTGCCGGCCCGCAATATGCCTCTGCACGTCTCGCGTGAAGGAACCCGGGTCGTAAGAGGAGGGGAACGCGTGAGCTGGTAAGGAATTCCATTTTTTGGAAGTGTGACAGAGAAAGAAGTTGTACAATAAAACAGCAACAGCCGACTTCGATCCGGTGAGCCGATATAACTGACCTGCTCGCACGTGACCGGCGATCCGTTGCCATCCCCGTGGCCCATGGTGGGCGAGCGCGGGTGTATCACGGGCCTCCGTTCGATCTTCCTCATGATGCGGCCGTTTCGCTCCGTGTTCATACTTTGTGAATCATTCCTTATTCGGTTACTGCAATATATTACAATGAAATAGTTATCGATATCACGTATTTATATTATATAATATAATAATTATATAATATAATAATTATATTATATCCTGGGACATTATTCACACACGGCCATCTGATCCACCTACGAATCACCGTTCGTGTGGTGTTTGCTTTAGATGATGACATTTTATACTGATTCTGATGATCATTGACGTGACCTTTACGCTGCAATTGTTGCAAAAATCTTTTGAACGCCAATAATAATGATTTTATTATTTATTACAATTATTACAAAGACAAAATTACAAAAAGGATGGTTACGAAAAGGAGCCAAGAGAGTTACGAAAAGGAACCAAGAAAGATTAGCCAACTGCGCAGGAGATATTATAGTGCACGAGTGTGTGCGCAAACACAGGTGCACACGACGGAAAAGAGTTCAGGCGCAGGACCAACGGCTTTACGAGCTTTCCGAGGCACGGGTGTGTACGCACTTCCAACTTCCTGACTCCGGGCTACTACTGAGACAAACGTAATCTTCTGACAACAAAACCCTATAACTTATTGGCCCGACCTGGGAATTGAACCCAGAACCTCCGGGTCTACGGCCTTACATCAAGCCACTAGACCAACGAGGCATTCAAACAGTTTTTATTATATTGACATAAGGTTGGAACGTGTCAGTTTTTGTAATAAAATGGTATTCGCGAATGAAAATTTTTCTCTGAACATAACAGCATGAAGCTCTCTTATGACGTCACGCCCCCTCCTCCCTTGTGCGTACGTGACGCGTATACTATACACTTTGATGCTACATATTATTATATTTATAAGAAAAATATATTTATTATAATAATTAAACTAAATGTTTGTTTCATTTCCGCCGGCCACGTTTTTGTAATTCAACGAATTCTGTTATTTCTAGTTTTTGTATATAACGGGCACTAATAAGCTGATGATTCGATTAAGTTTCCGACGTCATCACTACAACAGTCCCCTCCCCCCAATTCTTGAGTAAACTTCTTAGGCGGCGACTCGTAGGTGGTCGACAATTGAGAAGATTTACGCACATTTCCGTTACAAGGGAAAGAGAAGAAAGATATGACGTAGAGGAAAATAGAAAGAGAGCTATATATTGTATGTGGTGGTATTCAAACGTAATCGCAAGAGCTTACTTGAATAAAGTACACACGTATATGATTTATTTAAAGAAATTTCAACTCTATCACGTGTACCGTGTGTTGCTTTTTCAATATCAAATGTCAAAGTCAAAAATCTTTATTCAATATAGAACCGTTACACTCGCTTATTGATTGTCATAAATCTACCACCGGTTCGGAAGTAAACACCTCAGACCTGAGAAGAACCGGCGAAGGAAATTCAGCGGTTTTTTTTTATATCTCATCCTTTACAATAAGTAATATTTGTATATTACTTATTGTAAAGGCCACTAGCCAAATTATATATACCTTTTTTTTTTATTTGAGATAACCTGGAGGCGATCGTTTCATTCCCAGGGTGCAATAATTTAAAAAGTCATCGCATTTTTTTTTACAGAATAGGAAGGCGGACTATCATATGGGCCACCTGATGGTAAGTGGTCACCAACGCCCTTAGACATCAGCATTGCAAGAAATGTCAACCATCGCTTATATAGCCAATGCGCCACCAACCTTGGGAACTAAGATTGTATGTCCCTTGTGCCTGTAATTATACTGGCTCACTTACCCAGACGAGCTTGCACAAAGCTCTACCAGTCCAGTCCAGTTTAGCACACAAGCGTTCCTGAACGAATCTTTTAAATTTCACAATTGAATATTTTTGAACGTTATCTGGGATCCTGCTGTAGAAGCGTATACATTGTCCCGTAAAAGACTTACTAACCCCGAGTAATCTGGTAAAATAATATAATCTACTCACGGATCATTGTCGCTGCTGTGCCTCGAAGATAGCTTCAGGTGCCTCGAATGCGCTTCCTCGGATATGAAACGTACTTCGCACACCTCACAGTATGGACCTTCTAAACTAACCTGGAATTATATTTACACTTTAAATATATATTTATATTAAAAGCAGAATAAGTCAATGTTTCCGAACGTCATACGTCAAGCTGTCAGATTGGTTTTAAAAAGTAATACACTTTTGGCGGGAGACCGCGCGAAATACGGTCAGGCGTATCACTGATATAATTTTTATAATAGTAATAAGTCAATAGTTCTTATATTTTTCCAATGAATGTAATAAAATTCATTTTGTTTTTTTTTTAGAATATATATGCCAGAGATAATAAATTTAAGCGGATATACGACTACACTTATTAGAATAGGACGTACTGGCCGGTTGTCAGACGTCAAGTTGTGAAAATATAAGACGGGTGCCTGTTTTATTGTACAGCCGACTCAGGGAAATATAAAATATAATGGTGTATCAGTCAGTAGCGCGTGTGATCGTTTGTCGAACGAACCCCTCGGTCTCTCGGTCTCAGGACAGCGCCAGCGCCGGACGGGCGCACTGACTGATTTAATAAAATCAACATATTGGACGACAATGGCGGCCATTAAAATGACAATCCATTTGAATCCGCGACATAGATATCAAAAATCACCGTACGAATTCAAATGACATTGAATTGACGTGAGATCTTCGATAATCTGTGGCATTCGTTTTTTAAAATAGCGTTTTGAACTTTGGCGAAGTTGTCGGAATTTTGGAAGTCAAATTAAAGTATACAAGTAGTTAAGTGGAATAGTAATGTATTATAAATAAAGATATATTAATCGAGATCTGTTTATAGTGTATGGTATCGCAGAACTATTAGAAATCGTATGGAATATGTATTTTTGTTTTATTATTGAATAGGTAGGCGGACGAGCATATGGGCCAGCTGATGGTAAGTGGTCACCAACGCCCGTAGACATTGGCATTTTAATAAATGTTAAGCATTACTTACAACGCCAATGTGCCACCAACCTTGGGAACTAAGAGGCTCACTCCCCTTCAAAGCGGAAAACAACAATACCAAGTACTGCTGTTTTGCGATAGAATATCTGATGTGTGGGTGGTACCTACCCAGACGAGCTTGCACAAAGCCCTACCACCAGTAAAAGGTTTGTTTATTTTTACTCCTTCTAATGTAATAGGCTGTGATAGGTTTGAAATTTAACAAGGCCACTAAAAGTCAACCATCACATACCGTTATATCGACTAAGCTTATTTATTTTCAACCTTACGGCTTAAAGAATACGCTATATTTTAGAATACACAATTTTGGCCGAATTCAAAAAACAATGAATTCGTTTTTCTTTCGATATCGAAAGGTCTTAATTACAAAACATTCTAAACGTTATTAAGTCTTATATCAGTGTGTTAAGGTTTAAATTCAAGTAACGCGTATACGTCACACCTCTTACTTACCGTTTTATCTGCCAATCTGTGTTTCTTCTTCTTGTGGACGTCAATGCCCTTCTTGCTGACGAACGTGTAGCCGCAGAGTTCACAAACGAAATCGGATACGTGTTTGATACGTATGTGCCCCATGTATGTCGTGAGCTTACTGCAAAATATACAATGTAATGTGGCAGTATGTGCTAACGCTTTCCCTCCACGAGTAGGTTTGGAGTTAATTCCACTAGGCTGTCCCTATGCGAGAGGATACGCATACGAGTTGAATCAACTTGTTTTGTTTTTAAACGACGTCAAGGATTGTTCTCAATTCTGTCTGTGTGTGTGTGTATGTATGTATGTATGTATGTATGTATGTATGTATGTATGTATGTATGTATGTATGTATGTGTGTGTGTGTGTGTTTGTGTGTGTGTGTGTGTGTGTGTGTGTGTGTGTGTGTGTGTGTGTGTGTGTGTGTGAATGTGTGTGTGTGTGTGTGTGTTTAGTACATAATATTATCGAGTGCTTTGAACCCGCGATCATCGTATGTGATACACGAGATCGAATAATCAAATCGGACATCATACTCACTCGAACTCACTCGGACAGTGCGGACATTGGTATTTTGTGCCGGCGTGCCATTTCTCGTGCTCCCGCGCGACACCTCTGAAAATATTTACTCATTAAAAAAATATACAGTCAAAAAAATACTAACCATGGCTTGCCAAAGTTTGAAACAATGTGATTTCTTTTTATATTATAGGTAGGCGAACGAGCATATGGGCCACCTGATGGTAAGTGGTCACCAACGCCCTTAGACATTGGCTTTGCAAGAAAGTCAACCATCGCTTACATAGCCAATGCGCCACCAACTTTGGGAACTAAGATGTTATGTCCTTTTGCCTGTAATTACACTGGCTCATTCACCCTTCAAACCAGAACACAATAATACCGAGTACTGCTGTTTTGCGGTAGAATATCTGATGCGGTATCCTAGCGGTACCTACCCAGACGGGCTCGCACAAAGCCCTACCACCACTAACCTGTTCCTCGTCACAAACGGACATCCTTTGCAGCTAAACTTCTCGGTGTGCTGCGCCGTCAGATGTTTCCGTAGCGCCCGGGCCGTTTTTAACCTGGTCTTACATATGAAGCACTCATACGCCCCACTTTGCTGTAATTACACCAATAATTTTACGAAAAATCAATAAGAGATAAAAATGATTAAAAATTGGAACTATAAACTATTATATATAATATCTACCAGTTAAGACAATATTAATACAACCAAACACATTAATACAACATAATCAAATCCGGGCAAGCACCATTGAATTTTCATGTGCTTAATTTGTTTATTTACTTGACGGTGAAGAAAAATTTCGTGAGGAAACCTGCATGTGTCTAATTTCATTGAAATTCTGCCACGTGTATTCTACCAACCCGCATTGGAGCAGCGTGGTGGAATAAGCTCCAAAACTTCTCCTCAAAAGGGAGAGGAGGCCTTAGCCAAGCAGTGGGACATTAACAGGCTGTTACTTACTTAATTACTTTTAATCATTAAACCATTGATGTGTACTAATGTGTTTAATTTTTCTTAATAATATTGTATTGGATTTCTGTCCAAAATTCTCAATAGCAGCGCGGAGTCTGGAAGTTGTAAGTCTGTACACTCTCGTGCCTCGGAAAGCACGTCCCATCGGATTATGAGAGTTAGGGAATAGAGAGTGCACCTGTGTTTGCGCACACACTCGTGCACTATAATATCTCCTGCGCAGTTGGCTAATCTCTCTTGAGATTGGGCGTCATAGCCAAAATCGGCCTGGAGGACATTATAATCACCTCGCTATGCCTGACGATGTGAGCGTCGTATCTGTCACGTATCTGGAAACCCCTGTAGCAAGTCGTACACTTGAACGGCGCGCTCTTGTACGACGTGGCTTCCTGTCTGCGCTCGACTTCCGCTATTTGTTCCTCGTACGTCAGCGTCGTTATCGTGAATAACGATTCGTCGAGGCCGTCTGTCGTTTTCCTACGTTTCACGTCTGATTTCTTGTACCTATTTAAAAAACAAAAGTTAGTTATGTTAACATGGATATGTGTGTGTATATGTGCTTGTATGTTAACGCACACACGTGCGAGAAAGTGACAGATAATATAATAGACATATATGTATAGGAACGCACATTTGAAAACAGATATCGCGACGTGTAGAATCACTCTCAATAAGGCTAAAGAAGTTTCTAGAACAATCTTCGAAATCGTTTCAAACGAAACAATATCCGAAGTGAAACTTTTAGTCTCGTTCAGAGTGAAACTACAAGGTCACGTCAAGGTCAAAGCTTCCTTATAAGAGAGAGACGGAGTGAAAGAGAAAAGAGATAGCATTGTATCAACGCGAGAACGAGGGACATTTCGTTGGTCTCGTGTTATATGGGACGATATCGATAAACCTTTTATTTGAATACAAACAATCAACAGATATTATTAGTATTAGTATGTCATTAACATTTCATTCTAGAATGTTCTTCTGCCCTTGTAGCACCAGGTCACGGAATCATGCAATTATTAACAGACTCCAAAAAAAATGTTTTCAAGTCGATTAATTTAGGGTAAGTTATTTTATTATTTAAAACTATATACTCTAAAGTGCCTCGTGCAATTGGAGCAACCCGCATTGGAGTAGCGTGTTGGAATAAGCTTCAAACTTTCTACTCAAAAAAAGGAGATGAGGCTTTAGCCCAGCAGTAGGACATTCACAGGCTGTTACTGTACTCTAAATTTGGTCACATTTCTTTAAAAAATCCTGTTCTGATAATAATGGAACTCCTCAAATATTATAGGCATATATTTGCATTCGTAAAATCATTTGATGAAGTCGTTTTGTTTATATTTAACGATCCGTCCATGGCGTCGTCCTGCGCACATGTGCGTATTGTAATCGTTATCTAGTGTATTTGTGTATTGATTACCAGCTGCCATCAATACACAAATACACTGGACAAAGGTCACGGCTAGCGAGCCAGCAATTCGATATTCCTTGACGAGCTGAAAGAGAAGTATCTTAAACGTTACCTATAGTAACGGACTACCAGAACGAGACAGACGATCAATCAAAAATGACAGTTCGCGAACGGAGGACCGTTGGCAGAGAAGTTATGAAAAACATAGTAATTACGCGATTGCGCGGTCACATACAGTACAGTACATTCATATATATAGCTGGATAAAGCCGGATTTGGCTAGTATATAATATACACAATATATATTTGTCGGTGATGTCAACAATACGGGAGTTGTTTTGACAACGAGTCGGAGTCTTTATGGGTCGGTGCAAGTCGGCGACACGGCACTTCAGTGCCAGCCGCCGTACAGACAACACGTCTAGAAACTGTCTTACGACTCGTTGTTGTAATTGTGTTGAAAGTGATTTGAAGCGTTTGAGTGATTCAGGATTTGTTATCTGTTACCCGTACCCTCATTTCGCCCACACATAATGTCTGATAGTCCTCACTATATTCGCTATATATACTAATTCGCTCACATCGACCAACTAATCCGTTATATTGAAGGTAGATAATAAAAAAGTGACATGATTAAAAAATCTACATTAAACATATGAATGTTGTTTAGGTGAAAATAATTAGACAATGATCTGTCTTCCTCTTTCAAATGACAAACCAGTGATGAAAGAAAGAGAGAAATTAGTGTTAGCCTAGACAATCATTAAAAACGTTTATAAGCAGCGCGCTTTGGATAATGTTTTATTATACAATATTATTATATAATCGAATTTAATGGGTTTTAATTTTTTTGCCTAAGTTACTCCTTATTACATCAACTAGAAGCCATTGAAAGACCCGTCCAAATCGGTCCAGCCGTTTCGTAGATTAGCTGGGACAAACAGACAGGCAGGCAGGCATAAACTTGTTATGAATATACAATAAAAACGTGTACTGTATGATCCATACTGGTTTTACTGGTTTTATTTCAGCGTAGATCAATAAACCCAAAATAATTCAAAATCGTTTCACCGTTATCTCAACCTGCACTGATGACGTCATCCTGACCGATCTCGAGAGAGATCAGCCAACAGGACATATTACATACATTCATGTTTACAATCCTAGAAAAACACAAACCGAATTATATCATAGATATTTCTTCATACGAACAATCGTCAAACAGATAACAATGATTTCGAAAAACGAATAGACCAATCACAGTTCGATATCCTACGTCATTCACTTCACATAACTTAAGTTTTGTTTTTGTAACATACATACATAGCTTAGCGGTGCTTTCACATACAAAGTAATGTTGATTTGTAAGCTTTATAGTGCCCGGTACAGTAACTGAGAGTTTATTTATTTATTAAGGATCCCCAACAAAGGTCACTTACGAGTGCATTACATCGTTTTTTTTTAAATCTTTTTTTTCGATTGTCCATTTGGACATGTTAACCCCATCATATCATAGCCTATACAATACACGGATCATTCATTAAAGTACAAAGAGAGTCATTAACGAGAAGAAGCTACCAAATCAGGTATGGCTACCGAAGCTTCCGAATTTGGAAAACAGAGAATACTTTGTGTTATGCTGCCATTAGGTTGCATTAGGGATTCGCTTTGTGCTTTATTCTTACTACATTCCACAATCAAACCCATCTTCTACCAAATTACATGACATCGCAATTTGGTGAATCGGTTTTTTTCATTAAATACGCAATCTTGTTGCATGGGTAGTGTCCCGATCGAATCCTCACTGCTAATTTGACAAATTTCTTTTTTAATTTTGAATCTTCAAACCAAGGAATTGCGTCGTGTATTCCACGATGTACTGTTCTCGTAAGTGTGTTGTTTATTTTTAAATGTGTGTGCTCCTTCAATTAAAGGAGACCACAGCAAGCATATAAATAATGACTAAACAGAAAAAAAAAAAATAAAAAAAAATGTTACATAGTGGTACTCAATAAATAAACACAGGAACTATAAAAGAGGTATATGAGCGTCAGATGAGATTTTTTACTCTAAGTGCGTTAATGTGTGCGTGAGATCGGTACACGAGCTCACGCACACATCAACTCGGCACAGTTTTTAAAATACGTATAAAATCGAATCATACTTATCCATTGTAGTTGAAGGGCTGTCATCCTCATCGCGTTTCTTTTCTTTGACTTCTTTTATCTTCTTCTCAATCTTCAATTTCTTTTTCTTAACTTTGGTCTTCTTCTTGTATACTTCGCTGAGCGTCCTATCGTCGTCGCTGTCATCGAACACCGGATACTCTTCGAAGAATATCTCATTGTTACTCTCGTCTTTGATCTCAACGTCAACATTTTTATAATCATTACTCTCAACTTGTTCATCGTTGCAAAATTGCAATTCCGCCTCGTCTATTTCCGTATCTTTTGTCTCTCTTTCTATTTTGACGACTTCATCGTCATTTATTAGTAAATCGCAGTCGTTCACTTCGTAAACTTTCTCTCCGAGCGGTGATATCAACTGATTATGGGCTCGGCTAATTGATTTTATATCTCTTATTGTTATCTGTTATTTACAAAAAAAAAAAAATTACAATTAAATACTAACGGCCTTTTTTTATAGTATAGGTAGGCGGACGAGCATATTGGCTACCTGATAGTAAGTTATAGCCATTGGCATTATAGACATTGACATTATAAGAAATGTTAACCATCGCTTACTTCGCCAATGCTCCACCAACCGTGGGAACTAAGATGTTATGTCCCTTGTACCTGTAATTACACAGGCTCACTCCCCTTCAAACCGGAACACAACAATACCAAGTACTGCTGTTTTGCTATAGAATATCTGATGAGTGGGTGGTACCTACCCAGACGAGCTTGCACAAAGCTCTACCACCAGTAAACTTATTTCTTTCTTTCTTTCATCATTGATTTGATATTTGAAAGAAGAAGACAGCATTGTTTAACTAATCACCCGTAACACGTTAATAGATAAAGTCCTAAATTAAGACGATATTATACGATTATTGTATTTACTCTGAAAGCTCTATAGCTTTTAATATTGAATCTTGAAAAATATTAGAAGGATTTCTCGTTACAAAAAAAACCGCAATTGTCTAACATCCATTAAGCTATTATATTTATCGAGACTGCCTCGTTGGTCTAGTGGCTTAATGTATGGCCGCAGACCCGGAGGTCCTGGGTTCAATTCCCAGGTCGGACCAATAAAAAAAATGGGTTTTTCTGTCAGAAAATTCTCAGTAGCATCCCGGAGCCTGGAAGTTGGAAGTGTGTAACACTCCCGTGCCGGAAAGCACGTAAAGCCATTGGTCCTGCGCCTTAACTCTTTCCGGTCGTGTCGGATTGCCGTCCCATCGCATTATGAGAGTGTGGGAAGAGAGAGTGCATCTGTGTTTGCGCACACACTCGTAGTTGGCTATTCTCTCTTGAGATTGTCCGCCGTAGCCGAAGTCGGTCTGGAGGACATTATTATTATTATTATATTTATGGAGGCGACTTACGTATCTATCGGTGTCGAGTTTCTTCAACAGTATACTCTGAGTCTTCAACGCCTTCGTACGAAACGATATCGCCGATGATAATCTCGCAACGCATTCGAAGCATAACTTCTGAGGTAGTTTGTCGTCTATATTTATCTGAAATCGAGAATTATTATCAATATCTCTATTGGTTCTAAAAATCCACATATGGAGGGCGTTTGATGAAAGATATCTGGTGAGTAAAAAGCTAACATACATAACCAGTGACGCATTAACAAATTTTCAAGGTATAGGCTGTAAAGTTTTTCCCGCCCATGCCTCTACAACTGTCATATTTTAACATGCAGGTCCTACTACTGGTTGGAGGCGTTTATTTTGTCGCTGGAAAAACGCATTTACGCGTTTCCTCCACATGAGTATGAGGATATGCGGGGCTCACCGTTAGGGGGCGGCGAACGGGCTGTTTTACTCTAGAATGTGGAATTTTGTTTCACCGTTAAATGTACAATTACAAGTCATCGGCAAAATTTTATTGCCAACTTCTATGTGATCTTCAGAAAACCGTCAAAAAGAAATCTTTTTGATTTCTTTGAGCCGCCAAATATGCCGCCCCAAAAATCTGCCGCCCTAGGCTGAAGCCTACTCAGCCTGCTGGTAAATCCGCCACTGTATACAACGATTGTGTTATGTCATAGTTAAAGTCTACGGTACCCAATAGCTAGTACAACAAAACAAGTGCAAGTAACAGCCAGTGAATGTCCCACTGCTGGGCTACGGCCTCCTCTCCCTTTTTGAGGAGAAGGTAGCTAGTGATGTGCACATATATACCAAAGAGAAAGATTTATATCCGTACCCGCGAATAAAATTGAAGTTTCTATACGTTATTTTAAAATAAACTGAGCGTGATTAATAAGCTTTCTCTAAGTGAATGATTTTTTTTAAAGTCGTTTTTGAGTTTATCCATTACAAACAAACATAAAAAATATAAAATTTTATCTCTTTATAATATTAGTATAGACTTAACGATTCGTTCGACTTTTAACAACCAAATATAACAATATTTACGTAATTTTAACGTCGTTATTAATTTTTTTTATTAAATAATACAAATAATATTTATCACGTTTTCTAATAACAATCCGGGCGCTATCACAATGAGATAAAACTCGTAACTAATATTATATATGCGAAAGTCACTTTGTCTGTCTGTTACGCTTTCACGTCTAAACCACTGAACCGATTTTGATGATATTTTGTATGAAGTTTGAATCAAGGACTAGGAGGGAAGGACATAAGCTACTTGATTATACTTGACACCTGCCCTCCCTCTAGATTGCGGGCGAGGCCGCGGATGAAATATACTAACTACATTTTTTTTATATGTATAGGCTAGCGCTTGACTGTTATCACACCTGATGGAAAGTTAGATACAGTCTAAGATGGAGCGCGCTTGCCTAGAAGGTGCCTATTCACTCTAGACTCGAAGGTACCCACATTGTAGGTGGTAGGGAAAACGGAGGTCGGGAGGGTATTCCAGACTTTGGCGGTGCGTATCAGAAACGAGGAAGCAAATCGTTTCGTACGTGTCTTAAATACGTCAACGTCAATTACGTACGAGTCTTTTCGATGCCTCGCAGTTCTGTAGTAAAAAGGTGACGGGGGAACCAAATCAAATAGTTCCTGAGAACATTCTCCGAATTATATCTTGTAGAATACCGACAGACAAGCAATCTTACGACGATGTTTTAAGGTTTGGAGTTTTGTGACCAGTATCTGGTCGTCAATAAGTCTTCTAGCACGACGATCCACTGAATCCAAAGCATCAAGCTGGTACTTAGCAGAGCCGTCCCACATAATCACCCACACGCACGCACGCACGCACCCACGCACACACCCACGCACGCACGCACACACACACGCACACGCACACGCACACGCACACGCACACGCACACGCACACGCACACACACACACACACACACACACACACACACACACACACACACGCACGGCTTATTTCATTTGGAGTCTGCGCAGTGAATTGCCGATAGCGGAGCTTGAATAAAACCTCACAAAATTAATCCACGATAATCACAGACATCACAAATGATTTTATATTGCAGCGATTATATTTAAAATCACCGAAAACTATACAATAAAGCTTATTATATATTTCCTATTACTATATACTTAAATATATAATAAATTAATGATATAATATACTTACCGAAACGCCAGTCACTTGCTCGTACATCGAGTCCAGCCTGTGTTCCGACATGTGATACATCTTAACATCCATTGATAGACAAATTCTGCATACCTTTAAACGCGAAATTATTTACATAATTAATTACTTTTTAATTTATGAAACGAGTACATTATCTATACATATAATAAATCTTTAACTGATCGCTGTCTGTATATGGAAGATATATGAGGGCCCTTTATCAACGCAATAGAACCCAAAACAATGATTGTTAGAATATTTATCTGTTTATCTGTTTGTCTGTGTGTTTGTGTGCGCTAATCTTAGAAACGGCTAAACGGATTTGAGTGCGGTTATCACTAATGTATTGTGGCTAACTTCAATTAAAATCTAGTGTTTGTTTTTATTTCAATCGGTTTATAAATAATACAGTTATGTCAATTTAAAGAATCTCTCTGGCGCAGACGTACAAGGAGACCCGACCCCAGCTGAACTGGGAAGAGGGTTTGAACAAAGAAGAAGAAGAATTAAAGAATCACGTCGAACATTTCATTCGATACAATTGCTATAAGATAACTGTTCTTCCAATGTAAATTTAACTTAGATCTATATGATCTTCTTCTTCTTCTGGCTAGCATTTTCCCGGCCTAGTAACGCCAGGGTTCGCTTTTCTGCATCTATGCCTCAACTTTGCCCGATCTAAAGCGTCCTCCTTAGTGAGATCGTGCTCTCTCATATCGTCCCTCACAATATCGAGCCAGCGCTTCTTGGGCCTGCCGCGGGATCTAGGACCTTCGACAACAAAGTCCAGACATCGGTTCCAGACATAGTCTAGCGGTCTGCGGCTAATGTGGCCAAACCAACGGAGACGGCTTTCCTGCAACTTATCCGCTACATCGCAAACGCCAAGGCTATCACTTAGATCTATATGATCTATCATTTTAAATAGGGTTCAGCTTACGCTGGTATGTTGGTTAACTCGTCCATGCGTAGATATATGTCTATCTTTGACGGTTGACTATAACCTTTTGTATGGTAATCGAATTGGTTCTAAAATAATGCATTATTTGCGAAGTCGTTTTTATAAAATATTAATTCTTATGAAAGATATCGACATAAAACCTTTTTTCATAGAAAAGGTAGGCGGACGAGCATATGGGCCACCTGATGGTAAGTGTTCACCAACGCCTATAGACATTGACATTGAATGTTAACTATCTCTTACACCAATGCGCTACCAACCTCGGGAACTAAGATGTTATGTCCCTTGTGCCCGTCATCTACACTGTCAATTACACTGGCTCACTCACCCTTCAAACAGGAACACAACAAAACCAAGTACTGCTGTTTTGCGGTAGAATATCTGATGAGTGGGCGGTACCTACCCAGACGAACTTTCACAAAGCTCTACCACAAGTTTTCAGTATTTTTTATAGTTTTGACATATTATTACAACATGTAGTTGAGTAGGTTGTTTGAAAATACTCATACATACATACGTATTTATTTTCGGTTTGTAAATACCTTTGTAAGTTAAAACTTATGGGTTATGTTAGGTTTTTCGTTTCGTTGTCGCATTAATTTTTTTGCATTGTTTTGTTAATTTTTTTCTCAGTCGATTAGTTTGGCTAGTGAAGTAAAGCCTTAAATAAATACAAATAATAATTACATATAGTACAAATCGTGACCGCGAGGAATGGTGGCAAGAAATCTAGCAGCATTTTCCCATTGAATTGCAATTCCGATTCTCTTGTCCGCATACTCGGTTAGTTGATAATAAGTACTTATTAAAAGAAAAAATATTTACGTTTTAGTTCTAAAAGGACACAATTACTTGTGAAGGTATCGTTTGCAGACACAATAAATAAAGCACAGGGAAAGACATTCAAGTATGTCGGAATAGATTTAAGGGAACGATGTTTTTCTCATGTGTGATTCCAATTGTATGTTGCCCTATCTAGATCCGGGTGCAGCAAAAACCAAATAAATACGAATATCGCACGAAATTAAAATTAAAAATGCTATATATACTGAAATATTATAAGTCTACTCTTTGTGATTTTTTTATGTTATACGCGGGTGAAACCGCGGGCACAGCTAGTTTTTAATAAATAGTAAACGTAAAACGGACTTATATGAGGTGCTATAACCACGGTCGAGATGCGAACCCCTGTTTCAAAATGGAGGATGCACGGTATTGTTTTTATCAAAAGCCTCCCCAACCTTCCCTCCTCCTCTCCTCTTTCGAAGCGGACAAAGATTGAAAGCGCCATTTTTTAATTCGAAGATAATAAGCACCTTAAAATTACATTTTACGAAATTAAAGGTACATTAAAGCTTTAGGGATTGAATTGAAACCACTAAACCGATTTGGATAAAATTCGGTATGAAGCATGCTTGAATCTCAAGGAAGGGCATAGGCTACTGTTTAATATCTACGGCTCCTCCTCCTAACACACAAAGCCGCTGGCGTAAACTAGTTTTATATAAACGAGCATCAAAATTACAATTCTTATTTTGGAAATATTCGATTTTTTTTTATTGAGTAGGTAGGCGGAGGAGCGTGCATATGGGCCACCTGGACAGTAAGTGATCACCAGACATCAAAGCACATAGACATTGGCATTGTAAGAAATGTTAACCATCGCTTACATCGCCAATGCACCACCAACCTTGGGAACTAAGATGTTATGTCCCTTGTGTCTGTTACAGGTTGGCAGTGCTAAACGGAAACATTTTACTATGCAATGTTGGCAATTCAGGGGGAGTGTAAATTGTGCGTTGATGAATGTGAGGTGAGGCAGGGCGGTATGACGCCCTCTAAAATCAATACGTGACCCTTGCCCTTTATAAATTCGCCTTATGCACTTGCGATATATAAATTGTAATAAATTTTTTTTCTCCTTTTTTTTAACGGTGCGAATATTAAATAGGGATAGGTGTGATTGAGCAGAAATCTTTTCATTTAATATAATTCTAATAATATAAACGCGAAAATTTATGAGGACGAATAGATACTTTGTTAGTCTGTCACGAAAAAACTACTAAACGATTTGGATTGGAACAGAAATAGCTTATACACTAAGATAACACATGGGATAACTAACGCTTGTCCCTCCTGTTCACACACGCGGGTGTAAACGCGGGCGAAAGCTCAATAAGCTCAATTTGTACCATACCTTATGTTCTTACAGAACAGGTAAATATTCATGGAATCATACATTATGATGCATTTCCATTGAAATCAATGATATATATTTTTTAATTATAATAATAATATCCTGGGACATTATTCACACACGGCCATCTGATCCAAAACTAAGTAGAGCCAAAAAAAAAAATCTTCTTAATTCTTATCCCAAAAATAAATTAGCAATAGATATTAATAATACATATAACAGTAAATTGAAATATAAATAATGAAAAAAATAATATTTTCAGTTCAATGATGATAAAAATAGTAAAAGTTTATCAAATTAATAAAACACTCACCCTTAAAGTAGCGGGGGCGTCCAAATTTTCAGATGACTCCTGTAAATAAAATATCATTAAATATTACATTTACCTTTTATCACATAAATTTATAATTCTTATTCAAATTCGATATTACTTATTTTCATTGTATATATTAAAGGTAACAGAAATTGTAGGCAGGGATGTTTGTACCTTTGTACCTTTTTTTTTATAGAATAGGAAGGCGGACGAGCATATGGGCCACCTGATGGTAAATGGTCACCAAACGCCCTTAGACATTGGCACTGAAAAGAAATGTTAACCATTGCTTACATCGATTTTATGTCCCTTGTGCCTGTAATTGCACTGGCTCACTCACCCTTCAAACCGGAACACAACAATACCAAGTACTGCTGTTTTGCGGTTGAATATCTGATGAGTGGGTGGTACCTACCCAGACGAGCTTGCACAAAGCCCTACCACCAGTAAACCTGTCCGGTATAAGAGATATAAACACACGGGTACGCGACCCCGCCTTCCCCGAACTACTTATGCTACACCCTGTGTCTTCCGTGGCATAAGTATCCTTATACCTTGAATTCCCATCATATTTCCTCAACATCCTTCTATCCTGAACTGGTTCCCTAATCTAGGTTGGGGAGGTCAGACGGCAGTCGCTCTTTGTAAAACCAGTATCCGCCATTTAAAATGGAAGAGAAGAACAGAATTTTAGGTACTAAAATAGGCTAGGGCGTCGCAGCAAAACGACGCGCAGGCACATCGCCCTACACCTGCGACAAGTAGGAAAGGCTATCGTGTCAAGTACGGGCACGGCTGAAGAAGCAAGTACCTAAAAAGAAGCTCCGCTCTGCCATCTGGAACATCGGCTCTCTCACAGGTCGCTCCCTTTAACTGGCTGACGTACTGACGAAGCGCAGGGTTCACGTTGCATTCTTGCAAAAAACTCGTGATATTGGACTGGGTTACAAGTTGATCTACTCCGGCTCCCCCTTAGGAAGGCCGTAGTACTGTCCGAGGCACTCCAGAACGGTATTCTAGAAGTCGATAGACTGAGCGATCGACTTCTCCGGGTGAATCTACTAATAGGAGTAATTACTCATCTTATCAGCGCCTACACTCCACTGGTCTGTGGCTTTGAATCGGAGAAAGAAGCCTTCTGGAATGACTTGGAAGACATGCTCCGCTGCATTTCAGACACCGAGAGCATCGTGATTAGTGGAAATTTGAACGGCCATGTTGGTGAGGAGTCACGTGAATATGGACGTGTATATGGCGGCTTTAGCTATGGTCGTGAGAATGCAGAGGGGGAGTCAACTCTCAGCACCTGCTTATTATTAGACCTTGCCATTGTTAACACTTTCTTCCAAAAGAAACCCGAGCACCTCAACCCCTATAAAAGTGGGCCGCACTCCACCCAGATCGACTACTTGCTCATAAGAAGAAGCCAAATTGGTAGAATGACCAACTGCAAAGTAATTCCTCACAACACAACACCGCATCCTTGTCATGGACCTGCTGGTAGTACCAAGTAAAAAAGTGCCTGAACGACGCAGACCTAAAACTAAATGGTGGCTGTTGAATGGACCAAAACAGCATGACTTCTGTAAAGTCGTAGCTAACTCCAAGTTAAGCACAGACACAGAGGAATCAGTCGATAATCAATGGTCTAGGATCCAGTCAGCAGTGAACACCATTGGAAAACAGGTGCTTGGCACTTCGAAGGGACTTGAAGCGTGGAAAGCGATGGATTCTCGTGGTGTGAATACTTACTAGCCGGAAGATGCCCAACTCTTGGAGATTGAGTATCATTACTCCAGTATATAAAGGCAAAGGTAGTGTACAGGACTGCGAAAGCTACCGCGGTATTAAGGTTATGTGCCACACCATGAAACTCTTCGAACGCTTAATCGATTCAAGGCTCCGGCAAGAATGTACTGTCTCGGAATGTCAATATGGGTTTCGCCCAGGCTGTGCAACCATAGACAACATCTTAGCCCTAAGAATACTGGCCGAGGCCCACAGGGAAACGAAGAAGCCTCTGTGCGTGGCATTTCTAGACCTGCAGAAGGCATTTGACTGCGTCCCACGCCAAATTATCTGGTGGGCTTTGAAGATGAAGAACGTGCCACAAATCTATATTGACATTATCCGAGACATGTACCATAATCCGGAATCCATAGTAAGGACCGCCGTTGGCGACACGCACCCTTTCCCGATCACAGTCGGTGTCCACCAAGGCTCGGTCCTGAGCCCTTTTCTGTTCAGTGTAGTGCTTGACGTTGTCACAGCGAAAGCCCATGCCGTCTCCCTGGCTTATGATGTAAGCTGATGACATTGCTCTGGTAGATGAGGACAAGCAGGTATTGGAGCAAAATGTGAAACAGTGGAAGGGTTTGCTAGCGAGGGGCGTTCTGATGCTAAATGTTGCGAAGACCGAGTATATGGCCTGTGGCAGTACGGACCCCGAACCCATAAAGATAGGCGGAGAATCCGTTATCAAGACGGAAAAGTTTAAATATCTCGGGTCCGTATTGCACGAGTCTGGTACGATCGACCACGACGTCAGAGCTCGAATAAACTCACCTGGGGCCAAATGGCAGGAAGTCACCGGGGTAATCTGTGATCGCAGGATACCGGTGAAATTAAAGCGCCTTGTGTACAAGTGCATCATCCGACCAGTCTTATTGTACGGCAGCGAGACGTATCCAGCTCTCGCGAGACATGTTCAGCAACTTCACGTGGCGGAAATGAAGGTGCTGCGGTGGATATGTGGCGTTACGCGACTAGATCGCATTCGTAACGAGCACATCCGTGGTAGCCTTGGCGTTTGCGATGTAGCGGATAAGTTGCAGGAAAGCCGTCTGCGTTGGTTTGGCCACATTAGCCGCAGACCGCCAGACTATGTCGGGAACCGATGCCTGGAAATCCCGCGCCAGGCCCAAGAAGAGCTGTATCGATGTTGTGAGGGACGATATGACAGAGCACGATCTCACTAAGGAGGACGCTTTAGATCGGGCAATGTGGAGGCATAGATGCAGGAAAGCGGACCCTGGCGTTAATAGGCCGGGAAAACGCTAGGCAATAGAAGAAGATATATTAAAGGTAAAGCCTGTGAATGTCCTACAGCTGGACTTACACGTTCTCCCCTTTTAAGGAGAAGGAGAGAGCTTATTTCACCACACCAATTTAATAACTATGATTGAACATGTGGCAGAATTCATCCCACTTACTTATAGTAAGTTTCGTTCACAAGCATGTGATAAATTATAAACACAAATTAAACACATGAAAATTCAGTGTTTCTTGTTATTTATCATACAAATATTCTAGCCATCTGATAAATATATATATAAGAAAATTACTTACAATAAGCGGAAGCGGTACGGCACCATTCTTGACTTTCCTTAAACCGCATCTTGTTTGATAAAAGGCATCTTGCTGAAAATGTTCAGAACACACCGCACTGTAAAAGAAAGAATATATTGAAAGATATTTTCTAACTCGATCCTATCCAGTAATAAAATTTAAGTTACATTACATTTATTAACTACACAATTAAGTTTTTTTTTTAATTTTCAAATAAATCAAAATATAATAATTCAAATTTAGAATTTAAAATTTTTAAATAGAAGATTTTGAAATTAGACAGCTGTTAAGTCTTAAGACATTTCTGAGTTTTATATATTTATATTCTCTGAGCTTTTGTTATATCTTATAGTCTATTAGCTATAAATATATAAAAGTTACCTTCTCTCCTTTGGTTCCCATTCAGATAATCCGAGAGCTTCTATCCAAGCAGTCCTCAAGTTTGTCTCTTTAGGAAACCTACGAAATATATTCAAATTAATGGGCATCATTTTGTCACATCAAAAGCATTATTTTTCTCCTAAAAATAAATAGGTGTACAAGCAAATATCAACCATACACATGAAAAGACTTTTTTAATAAGTTTTAATGACTAAACATGTATATAATATAATAATAAGAATATTTTTTATAGGAACATAGTTTACAATTGTAATAAGCAAAGTCCCTAATCCCTCAGCTGGGCATAATTCTGTGTTACAACAGCCTAGTTTATACAAAAAAAAGTTTCACAATCTAAAAATAAATAAGTATGTGTGTGTGTATACATATATTCTTTTGAATGTGTATTATTTGCAAAAAAATTTATTTCAAATTAAAAGGATTTTTAGTTACAAGTAATAATTTCATTATTTACTGTATTATATATCAGTAAATTTGTATTACTTTTTTTAAAATAATTATTTATATACCTAATTGTAAGTTTTAGTGTATTTTATTTGTTACTTGTAAATGTTGTGGTGAATAGTTTTATATACTTATTTACACATACAATAAATTTAAATTTAATAAGTGTATACAAACTAATTACCTAAATTTACAAGAATTCAATAAATATTATTTAGTTTTTAAAAGGAAAGTGCTCATTTACAAAGTTTACTGTACATACAATGAACTTTTGTTTATTTGTTTCGAATGAGAAAAAAATATTAAATCAATCGTAAATAAATAATATTTAAAAATGAAATATTTGAATTAACATACATATGAAACGTAATCCCATGGCTTTTTGTTGTCCTTCGAGTATCGTTTGTACAATTTTGAACACAACACCGCATATTTATCAATTAAAACACATTAATAACAAAACTGATTGGAAGTGAATTAAAATATGTTATTGCTGTTAAAGCTAAGCCGTAAGCATTTTATTAAACAAACATAGTATGATTTAAGCTTAACTGTAAAAAAAAGTATTTATTTAAAAAAAAAATTATGTACTTTACTAAAGTTTTTTGTTTATTTTTAATAAATCTTATTTTCAAGCTTTAAAGTATTGACATATTTCAAATCTGACAAGTTTATTAAATGCGTCCAAAGATGTAACGCAAGCTAGAAAGGCCATTGGCGGCCATGTTGAACTAATCAGTACTATTTTCTAAAATCAATGTTATTCTTCTCTCTAGTTAATGAAATCATTTTATAATGTTTTATGCTCTTATTTATGAATATATTTTCTTTGTAATTTATTGTTATTATTATTTTAGCTCAATTTCGTTAATTACCCGCTTTTAAAGTCTGTTTCCAAGCGTATATATTTCTATCGATATATTAGGGCTGCGCTACATAATAATTAATAATTAAACAAATAGTTGTAAAAATCCATATGATGTATGGATTTTAGCACTAGAGATTAATGTTTAAGTTATCGCTCTTTACTTACATAAGCTTGGCATATCAATTATTTTTGTAATCAGATTAATAATCTGATTGGAAGTAGTTAAGGTAACATATATCTATCATTGTTTTTTACAAAATATATAAATATAAGTTTCTCCTAAGTTTAAATTAAGAATCGTAATCTTCAAACAATCTAAATTCTGATGTGTATTATCGGTTTTATAATATGAGTCCGTCTGGCGTCTAGTCTAGTCCCTCCTAATATTATTATTCGAAAAAACATATTGTTGTCAACATCATATCGTTATTTCTTTCTAAAAGTATAATACAACCTTTGCTAGAAAAGGAAAGACGATAACTTTGTTTTTATAGTTATGTTATATTATTTTGTAAGCCGACCAAATCAAAATTTAACCCTATGAATCTCGATCTCATTTTCTCTAAGTACATTTTAATGCAAGTAAAAGAGACAGACACTAAAATCACGATATTACTATTAGCTTTGAATGAATGGTATAATATATTTGTTATAATTTGTCGGTGAAGTAGTGACAGACATGACTGCTCTATTGTAATATTTGTAAATGAATATATTTTGAGAAATACAAACTCATTTCATATTTTTCAATAATTATAAATGGCTATCAAACCGAATTCTATGTTTATTTTCAATAACATACCACGTTTAATTTATAAATTTGTTTATTGATGACAAAATGTAATTTGTTTGCGGAATTTCGACGGATTATTAAAAGAATCGTATGCTTGAAAACCTGAGAAAAAGTGTTTTCAAAATGCGCTGCTGCGTGCCATCCTGTAAAAACGATTCTAGACATATTTCTAAGTCTCAAGGAATAACATTTCATGTGTGAGTAACAAGCATTTGTAAATAATTACCTAGCAAGTAGCATTACTTTTAATTTTGTTTTGTATACAGTCCTCAACGTAAATAATTCTTATGTTTTAGATTGTTAAAAAAAATCCTCTAATTCGAATTTATCAATCTGTTTGTAGAATCATATTCAGATTTTTTAAATTATATTAGAACTAAATGACAGTTTTTTTTTTATTTAGTTTCGCCTGAAGATAAATTTTATATGCCATCCTTTTCTGGAGATCAAGATTTTGTTGTCTAGCTATATAATTTCTTATCCATTTAATTATGTAATAATATTGATATAACTAAGATTTATTTCATATTATTTTTATTCACCGACTGTTTAAAGGATAATATAGTGTCGCTAGCTAGCTAGCTATAATTAGCTTTTATACTCTTGAGCTATTAAAGTTATATGGATAAGTAAATGTTATTATACTTAATTACAATTTTTTTATAGATAAATCAATATTAAAGTTGTATGCAAAGGTGACTGGTCACTTAGTTATATATTACAGACAACCTCGGTAGTTAGATTTAAGTTACAAGGTAATTAAAGTGTATAATTTACAGTTTGTTCTTTAAAGATAAACAATAGAACCCTAAAAGAATCTAGCTCGTCTTAACTTTAATGTGCTTATATTTTATCTCATGCTCGGATAAAATTTAGCTACATGTGTAACCCACGCTGGAGCAACATGGTGTACTAACCTTCTCCTAAAAAGGGGGGACGATCTTAGTTCAGCAGTGGGACAGGGTGTTTCTGTTATTGTATCAAACATTTAAAATCGGATTATTAAACATTTCAGCTTTCCAACGGAACCTGCTCTTCGGGCCTCATGGTTGAGAACCGTGGGTAAAGACACATGGTCTCCAAGAGAGAGGAGCGCTGTGTGCTCGGAACATTTCTTGTGTGATGATCTCTATGAAACTAAGAGTGGATTGAGGAAAGTGAGGACTGGAGCTGTACCGATTGTGATGCAAGTATGTACATATATAATGTAAAACAATTAAAACAAGATAACAAAAAGCTTTATTTGCTTGTTTATTTAAACTTGGAAAAGAATCCTAATATATATTAATAAATAATACCGTTGTCACTTAATGTATTATACTATACAAAAATGGTTTCATAAGCCACACAAGGCAGACCACTAGTTCACGTCATCAAACTGTTTTTATATCAAGAAATCTTCAGTACCAGCCTGACTTTGTTTGTCTATCTCAACACAACTGTGCACAAATATGTGCCTAGGAAAACATATATATATATTTGATCCTTTCTGCTGATCTGGACCTTGCCAGTTTCAAAGTAGTTCAAAATTGATCTGTAAGAAATCACTTCATTACTCTTCCGTGAAATGTTGATAACCGACTTACGATATATACTATCTTGAAATGTTATAATTATTATGGTCAATGTTGCATATCACTCTGACATTTTGAGTCTCGAGTTATTACAGAATAGCCCTAGTGATATGTTGCTAGGATGCACGTATGTCACAGTATTAAAGAAATACTTAATTGTATTTTCAGGTTACACCAAACTGTGAATTTGATGAATCGGCCAGTTCAAAAGTAAGCGAAGAGTTATTTATTATTAGTACTTCTTTGGCATTTAATACATCAATTTCTATATTTTTTAATGAATTGCCATGATAATTAGTAAATACATAAGCAGGTTATTTGTATAATATATAATACTAAGAATATATCCGTAACAGCCTGTGAATGTCCCACTGCTGGGCTAAAGGCCGCCTCTCCCTTTTTGAGGAGAAGGTTTTGGAACTTATACCACCAGGCTGCTCCAGTGCGGGTTGGTGGAATATAATATATATAAGGAACTAAATAATACATTCATATCGTAATACTATATGTATTATGATATGAATTTCTAAATTAATATATAATAATTCAAAATAAAAATAAAATAAAAAACTCTATTGGTTTAGTAAAGATGCCAGTTGCTATGATTTTTTCCTACATTTTCATCGATCAACGTTATTTTGCACAAAACATTAATAAATTGTACACCTTCCTCATGAATGACTCCTTCCATTACTGGAAACCATATGAACATCCATTTGGTAGTTTTCGAGTTTATCACATACAGCCAGACAGACAGACAAATGGTAGAATTCTTTAATTATATATATTGATTACCTATCAGATAATCTACTGCAAAACAGCAGTACTTGGTATTGTTGTGTTCCGGTTTGAAGGGTGAGGGAGCCAGTGTAATTACAGGTACACGGGACATAACATCTTAGGTCCCAAGGTTGGTGGTGCATTGGCGTTGTAAGCGATGGTCAACATTTCTTACAATGCCAATGTATATGGACGTTGGTGACCACTTACCATCAGGTGGCTCATATGCTCGTCCGCCTTCCTATTTTATAGAAAAAATTATTGATATTTTGAATTTGATTGAATTGCAATTAATTTTTACTAATTTATTTTCTAGATATGCAGAATATGCCTCGGGATGGATATGAAGCTGTATCCCATGAGGATATACAAATTGGACAAAGCATATGAAAATCTGACTGGAGTTATGGTGAGGGTTTATCATTATGTAAATATATAACATACTAATTTCATATAGAGGTAGTCGACTGCATATCCCAAGGCTTCGGGTTCAAACCCCAGGCGGGGCCAATAGAAAGTTATTGAGTTTTCTGAACTCTCTCCGGTCGTGTCAATTCTCTGTCCCATCGGATTATGAGAGTGGATGGTGTACTATAATATGACCTGCGCAATTGGCTGGTCTACCTTGAGATTTTCCTTCGTTGCCTGAAATTGGTTAAGTGGACTTCATAAAGAGGTAAGTTTTTTCGTTTGTTTCGTGTTCGGATTCACGCAAGAATATAATCACAACTAATCTGATTGACTGAGTTACTGGGATTACACCGGGTAGATAATAGTTAAAATTTTTGATGTGTAATCAATCATCTTAGCGTTGTGTACACGGTAGGGACTACGAGCGTGATGACGTCATCGTGAGATTCGTCATTGTGCGTGCGTTAGTGTGTGCGTGAGATCGGTACACGAGCACACGTGTTCACACATCGATTCCCGTCAGTATCTTCTCACTGATACAAATTTTTTCTCTTCTATTATAGTTATCCGGAGACGAGCTACCGCAGAAATTGTGCGCGGAGTGCGCGAAGAGATTATTGAATTGTGATAAATTGAGATCGAAGAGTTTGAGAGCGAACTTGGTGCTCTTGGAGTTAGTTAAGAAAGAGGAGATTGTAAGTATTTTTTTTTTTTAATTTAATAATGGTTACTTTTATATAACATATCCATATTGACTGCCTCGATAGGCAAGATTGAATGAATGAATGAATTTATTTATTTCTCCGTAAATTACAATAGTAAGTCATATCAGCATAGTGGCTAGATATTAGGCTACAGATCCCGAATTCCCGGCTTCCAAACTCAGGGGTAGGGGAAATTAAGTTATTGAGGTTTTTTGTCGAAAATTCTCAGTAGCAGCCCGGAGTCTGGGAGTTGTAAGTGTGTACACTCCCGTGCCTCGGAAAGTACGTAAAGCCGTTGGTCCTGCGCCTGAACTCTTTCCGGTCGTGTCGGATTGCCGTCCCATCGGATTATAAGAGTTAGGGAATAGAGAGTGCACCTGTGTTTGCGCACACACTCGTGCACTATAATATCTCCTGCGCAGTTGGTTAATTTATCTTGAACTTGCATTATAAAATATATACTTATACTAACAAAAATACACACCAAAAATATCGACCAAAAAATACATAATCCTATATATTTTCAGCTAACTGTAAATAACATAAATACAATAAACCGCGAGGACAGCCAGTTCACATCCGACCTTATAAAAAAAACATTCGACCCCGACCACTGCGATCTGTACATAGAACATCCTGAAAGCCAAGACGAGCAGACGTACAAAAATCCAATACAGGAAACGGAAACGGAAACGGAAAATTTGGACGTGAAGAGCGAGAGAGACGACGATATATACATGAACGAAATATTTACTGAGGCCAGAGATGAAATTAATATTAACGGCGCAGACCATGACGAGACGAATTTCGTGGCGACGAACTACTCGACGGACGACAGTCTACCGCTCGAGACGCAACGGAAGAAAGTTAAAAAGATAAAAACGAAAGAGAAGAAACCGAGGAAAAAGATAAAAGATAAAACCGAACCGAAGATAGATAGACGAAGGAAGCCATTCCTGAATGATGATCTAAACGAAACGCTGTTCACGATAACCGATCTCACGTTCGAGGAGCAAGTCGCTGAAATACATAAGAGGCAGGATTCGTCGAATTATAAGAATTCAATGTATAAGTGTACGGAGTGTTTTAAGGGTTTTTTGGACGAAACAGCGTACAACGGACACATGACGAGGCATACGAATGTGAGTCGTTTTATTTATTCAGTGCGAGTTTATTTAATAATATATACTGTGTACATAAGACTGTCTCTATGTAGGTATATAAGGTCGCACGTGTTATAAGGTCCGAATCCGGCTCGAAGGACCATAAAGTAGTATTAACTGGTGGTAGGGCTTTGTGCAAGGTCGTCTGGGTAGTTACCACCCACTCATCAGATATTCTGCCGCAAAACAGCAGTACTTGGTATTGTTGTGTTCCGGTTTGAAGGGTGAGTGAGCCAGTGTAATTACAGGCACAAGGGACATAACATCTTCGTCGTAATGTATGGAATGGTTAATATTTCTTACATCACCAATGTCTATGGGCGTTGGTGATTACTTACCATCAGGTGGATCATATGCTCGTCCGCCTACCTATTCTATATATATATAGTGGACTTCCAGATAAAGCCTATTTAGACCACAAGAGTTATTGTTTCATTTCCAGCAATGCGGCGAGTTCGAGTGTGACATTTGTAAAACTCACTTCAAGCACCCGCACGCGCTGAGGAAGCACATCACGGCGCACCACACGCAGCGCTTCAGCTGCAACCAGTGTCCGTACGTAACGACGCACCGGTGAGTTATACACACACACATATATATATATATATATATATATATATATATATATATATATATATATATATATATATATGTAACATACAGTTATTTTTTTATTTTTTTATTACTAGCAAGCCGAGATGTAAGCCCAGTGACCGCGTGAATCTTAACCGATGATCGTGGGTTCAAACCCGGACAAGCACCACAGAATTTTCATGTGCTTAATTTGTGATTATAATTCATCTCGTGCTTTACGGTGAAGGAAAACATCGTGAGGAAACCAGTATGTGTTAAATTTCACTGAAATTCTGCCACATGTGAATTCCACCAACCCGCATTGGAGCAGCGTGGTGGAATAAGCTCCAAACCTTCTCCTCAAAAAGGAGGAGATGAGGCCTATAGCCCAGCAGTGGGACTTTCACAGGCTGTTACATTACTAGCAAACAACGCCTTCGTTAACGTGTGGTTCAGCTTATAACTAAAAATCAACTCATTTTAACGTGCATAATACTTTTAATTATACTCAACAAATATGTATTAAATTGGCTGGTAACTAGACATGGACGTTTTTGGTTTTTAACGCAAACTGGTATTTTTCCGATTTCAGATTTACAAATCAATTTCAAAATCCGATTTTAGATATCCGATTTCGGTAAGGCCTAGCCTCACCAAATCGCATGCGCTCAGGCAAATATAGTCTTTAAGTACTTAATAGTAAGGTCGATGATCGTGTAATAGATTTCCTTAGCAGAACCAACAAATCGAAATCCGAATCGCAAAATTCGCGCTATCCTTTTTATTCCGCTTTATTCCAATTGGTTAGAAAGAGAGAAAGCTAATTTCATAGTAAGCAACAATCAGTTTGCGTTTTGGATACGACACACAGTTCGTTTGGTGATATCCAGTGATTTTATTTGTCGATTCGAAATCTTTTACTGGTATCGATCTATAGATCGTTGGCGTTTGGTTCGGCACGGTCGATTTTTAGTTGGTAAAATCGGTACGAATAAATTTGTGTTTGAAATCGGATTTTGAATTCGTTTTGATATATCGGACGCATGCCTGCTTTCATGCATCTTTTTAAGGTCTAAATCACAGACAGACATTTTAATTTTGTTTATTTGTATAGAAGGTTAACTGCTGGGCTTTTTGCAAGCTCGTCTGGGTAGGTACCACCCACTCATCAGATATTCTACCGCAAAACAGCAGTACTTTGTATTGTTGTGTTCCGGTTTGAAGGGTGAGTGAGCCAGTGTAATTACAGACACGAGGGACATAAAATCTTACGTCCAAAGGTTGGTGGCGCATTGGCGATGTAAGCGATGGTTAACATTTCTTACAGTGCCAATGTCTAAGGGCATTTGGTGACCACTTACCATCAGGTGGTCCATATGCTCGTCCGCCTACCTATTCTATAAAAAAAAGGAGTAGCGTTTACTGGTCGCGTGAAATGTCGCAGTACTCGAAATCGATACCCGGTGATTTAAGGCGTAACGCGTTGTTTCTTTCACAGGCAGACAGCTAGACTTCACGAGAGATGGCACAAGGGTACGAAGTACCAATGCCCTCACTGCCAGGATGAATTCGTGTAAGTACAGCGATCGAGGGTGTCTGACTCGGCGACTATCAATAAGTTGGCTCGTAAGTTCTATCTCGTCCAAAACGTAAATGTGAAATGAGAGCCAAGTTCAATATCATGATATATGCCTTGGGTGTTGACTTCAAGGACAAAAGAAGTGAGATCTAAATGGGTGCCAAGTACAATGGTCAGTTCTGAAATTTATTTACAACAACTTAAAATATCATTTCTTCTTATAATTCAGGATAATAAATTGAAGCCTAAGGTCTGACTCGGCTAGTTCTCATATACGAATTATTATTAAGTACCAACTAAACCAGTCATGGAAGAGTCCTATGTCCGATGGCTAGTTTCTACCAGCATGCCAAATATTTGGAAGAATATCATAAGAACTTTACGGCTTTAGAACTTGCGAAGGCTATAATATAATGTCATCAGCATAGCATGCGCAAGAGATCCCGTGGCGCTCCTCGTTAAGGCAAGGGTACTGCTGGTTTTTAAGTGGGTGTTCCGATATTTGGGGCGCACTCGGACACCACACACTCGCCTTGGACACCGGCGATACATACACACACATACACACCGCCCCCCCCCCCACTGTTCCCATGAGGGAAACGGGCTATATGTTTTTCCAGCGATAAAATATAGTTAATTTGATTTCAGTAAATTCACAACGTACATGGGTCACATACGGATAAAGCACCCGTCGGACTTTGTGTGCGCGCTGTGCGGGTACTCCTTCGTCAGCGAGAAAGGCATCGAGCTGCACAAGAAACTCAAGCATCGCCTCGACGACGGACAGGTAGTTTGGAGGGTAGCGTGTAACGCTCGCGCGATCGTGGCGTGTCCGACCTTTTGGAACTGAGAAACGCGCGCTCCGCCCGCCATTGGTGGAATTGAAAAGAGTTCCAAATAGCCAAATATGTTCCAAATAGGAGACATACACACAGATACAATAACCGTAACAGTCTATGAATGTCCCACTGCTGGGCTAAAGGCCTCCTCTCCCTTTTTGAGGAGAAGGTTTGGAGCTTATTCCACAACGCTGCTCCAATGCGGGTTGGTGGAATACACATGTGGCAGAATTTCAGTAAAATTAGACACGTGCAGGTTTCCTCACGATGTTTTCCTTCACCGTAAAGAAGGAGATGAATTATAATCACAAATTAAGCACATGAAAAATCAGTGGTGCTTGCCCGGGCTTGAACCCACGATCATCGGTTAAGATACTCGCGTTCTCACCACTGGGCTATCTCGGTTTTTACAATACACAAGATACAATAAGGAACATTCAATCACATTATCGATATTTTGTTTCTAAAGTGTAAACACGCGGTTGGCGTGGTTGGTAGATACTCGCCTTTCACGCTGAAGGTTGTGGGTTCGATTCCCACCCGGGACAGTAATTTGTGTGCACGAACATGTCTGTTTGTCGTGAGTCTGGGTGTAATTATCTATATAAGTATGTATTTACAAAAGAAAAGTAGTATATGTAGCACATCAGTTGTCTGGTTTCCATAGTACGAGCTCTGCTTAGTTTGGGATCAGATGGCCGTGTGTGAATAATGTCCCAGGATATTATTATTATAATCTTAGCGCTATGTACACGGTACTGAGTGGTCGAGCGTGATGACGTCATCGTGAGATTAGTTATTGTGAGTGCGTTAGTGTGTGCGTGAGATCGGTACACGAGCTCACGTGTTCCCACGTCAATTCTCGTGAGTACCTCGACACACACAATTTTTACATATAATCCCATAAATAAAGTTTAGTAAAAACTTTAAATAATTATTAAGTGAAACGTTTCACATCCGTTTTTTTTTTTAAATTCCAGATACCCGAAGACGGTCCGCTGTGCGACATGTGCAACGTGAGATTCGTGTCGCAGGAAGCGTACCGAAGGCACCTGCACGTGTCCGCCCGGCACAACACGAGCGATTCGTAAGTTTACAGTTGCTGCCGATAGATGGCGCTGATAAGTATTTAACTTTCTCAATGTGGATTGTGGTAAGGTTTGGGTTGGTATCACTCATTCGTCACATATTCTACCGCCAAGCGTCCATACTTAGTATTTTTCTGTTCTGGTTAGAAGGCACTACAGGCACAAGCTTGTCTATTGTGATCACTTACCATTTATAGATCAATTGTTACTCTAAATCAATTGTTGTACTAAACTAAAAAAAAAAACAGACAGTCAAAGAAACTGCCGATAGAAGCGAAAACTTGAAACTGTTAAATATATTTGTCCAATTTATACATCTATTGGCGCTCCGAGTGATATTCCTATCCCTTTTTATTACGTAGCTTTTTATTTATCAAAATAAACAGTATGCCGCTATCTCGTTACAAAATTTTAAAACAGTTAATTTTAAAAAATATATAGTTAAAATACATTTATATTATTTGTATATACTGTAAGCATTTACATAAATTACAATCATTATTATCCTCATTAATTACTTAAATTATTTCTCCTTTCAACGATTTCATTATATTAACATTACTGAATGTCGGTGACGCGAAGCCACGAGTCTATCCCCAACGATAAGCCAGCGCGACGCCTATAGAAGTTTTCTCTTCAAAAATAAATCGGCTAAATAAGCTTATTCGTTCTTATTATTATTTCAGCGAATCGAAAGAATCGAACAAACCGAGAAAGGGCAGATCTCGTATCGTCAGAGAGAAGAAGAGAAGTATAGACGAAAGAGATGATGACGACGAAAAGAAGAAAGTTTATCCGAGTCAGATGAGGAAGGCAGAGGGACCGATACCATGTGAACAGGTGACGATTTAAAAAAAAAAAACTCGGTCGTGCCCCGCTAAATGTTCATATGCTTAACTTGAGTTTTTAATTTACTAGGGGGTAGGTGTTAGTACTTCTGTCCTCGTTTATAGCTGACAATGTATATGTCGTAACAGCCTGTGAATGTCCCACTGCTGGGCTAAAGGCCTCCTCTCCCTTTTTGAGAAGAAGGTTTGGAGCTTATTCCACCACGCTGCTCCAATGCGGGTTGGTGGAATACACGTGTGGCTGAATTTTAATGAAATTAGACACATGCAGGTTTCCTCACGATGTTTTCCTTCACCGTCGAGCACGAGATGAATTATAATAACAAATTAAGCACATGAAAATTCAGTGGTGCTTCATCATCGGTTAAGATTCACGCGTTCTTACCACTGGGCCATCTCGGTATAATGATTACGTAGAATGTCATAATTATTGGTATAGTATAGTTAATACGTGAAAACGTGATGAACAAACTCACTTTCCCATTTATAATACTAGTAAAGGCATATAAGTAATCTATCAGGTTAAAATGTATGTGTATGTTGCAGAAGCTTTTATCTTGTATATTTTATGTTTCCAGTGCGGTCTCCAATTAGAAGATTCCAGAGCGTACCACGGACATTTCAGGCGTATGCATCCGGACAAGAATCGAACGAAGTACCCTTCGATGAAGTCGCCCTGTATGTGCGAGGTGTGCGGGAGGATGTTCCAAGTTAGTGTGATCCCTCGTTATAGTCGGAACCGGATTTAGAGGTCTGGAGGCCATTTGGCAACGGAAGTGGAGACCCCTAACTACATTCTAAATAAATTGATTATCAAAATAATATTTTTTGGAGAACAAACATATGGAGATAAAATACAAGGATTATATTTGTATGTTACTACATTAATTCCTCGAAATTGGGATTTTTTGTTTTTAGAATGTAGCCCTCGGCCTGTCCTAATTGTAGGTACGTCCAAAGTAGTCCAAAAAGCGACGTCACTATTTAGACTTTGCAAAGTCAATAAATATTTCTTTTGCCACGGTATTCGTTTGTACTAAATCTATTTTGGCAGAAAAATAAACCATTTTTATTAGATATATGATAGAGCAAAGAAGCAGTGAATATTAATGACACGTGTCTTCCCCCCAGAGCTACGCGCTGCTGAAGGACCACCGCTGGGTGCACACGGGCGAGCGGCCGTTCGCGTGCGAGTCGTGCGGGAAGGCGTTCCGCATGCGGCAGCGGCTCGTGGCGCACCGGCGGGTGCACGCGCCGCGGCGGGCCGCCTTCGTGTGCGCGCTGTGCGGGAAGAGCTTCAGCACGCACAGCAACCGCCAGCGGCACATGTTCGTGAGTACCGCCCCCTCGTGTGCGGGGAGAGCTTCAGCACGCACAGCAACCGCCAGCGGCACATGTTCGTGAGTACCGCCCCCTCGTGTGCGGGGAGAGCTTCAGCACGCACAGCAACCGCCAGCGGCACATGTTCGTGAGTACCGCCCCCTCGTGTGCGGGGAGAGCTTCAGCACGCACAGCAACCGCCAGCGGCACATGTTCGTGAGTACCGCCCCCTCGTGTGCGGGGAGAGCTTCAGCACGCACAGCAACCGCCAGCGGCACATGTTCGTGAGTACCGCCCCCTCGTGTGCGGGGAGAGCTTCAGCACGCACAGCAACCGCCAGCGGCACATGTTCGTGAGTACCGCCCCCTCGTGTGCGGGGAGAGCTTCAGCACGCACAGCAACCGCCAGCGGCACATGTTCGTGAGTACCGCCCCCTCGTGTGCGGGGAGAGCTTCAGCACGCACAGCAACCGCCAGCGGCACATGTTCGTGAGTACCGCCCCCTCGTGTGCGGGGAGAGCTTCAGCACGCACAGCAACCGCCAGCGGCACATGTTCGTGAGTACCGCCCCCTCGTGTGCGGGGAGAGCTTCAGCACGCACAGCAACCGCCAGCGCAGCGGTTTGGTATAACCAAGGGCTTTTCACATCTGTACCTTTGATATAGTATTTGCAAAAGGCATCCGCACATTGTTTGATAGTTGAAAGCTTACACGGTTGCTATTCACGTTTGTGCGAAGATCTCATATCGGGCCGACAACGTTAAATAGCTGGCGCGTGAGAATATTTCAACTATATTTGATTTAAAGTCATTATTCATTCATCACTCCACAGATCCACACCGGCCTGAAGCCGTTCAAGTGTGAAATGTGCGGGAAGTGCTTCAAGCACGCGAGCGAGAAGCGCGCGCACATCACGTACGTGCACCTGAAGAAGCCCTGGCCGAAGCGGGCGCGGGGGAAGCGACGGACGGACAGGCCGGTGAGTATAGAGGCAGGTCTTGAAATGCTAAATTGTAAGCCAGACGATTACAGATATTTTACTGGCTACTTGGCATACTTTAGTTTTTTTTATTGTAATTGTAGCATTGTACTTTGTCTTTAATGAATAAGAATTTAATAATCTCCCATAATTTTGGTATTGTTCCGGTTTGAAGCGTGAGTGAGCCAGTGTAATTACAGGCACAGGGACATGAGATCTTAGTTCCCAAGATTGGTGGCGAATTGGTGATGTAAGTTAATATTTATTACAATCCCAATGTCCATGGGCAGTGGTAACCACTTACCACCAGGTGTGCCATTTGCTCGTCCACCTACCTATTCTAAATTCTAAAAAAACTTTGGTTACAGGGACAGATGGGTCAAGGTTCGCTGCCGGCGGGAGTGAGCGAGATGGATTTAGCTCAGCCTATGTGGCCCAATTGTGACCCCAAAATGGGTGACATGAACAATATCATAGACGATAAGCCCATATATTATAATTTGAAAATATAGTTTAATGCTTGGTTAAGTGTCACCCGGAGCAGCTGAAAATGGATGGGTGATCGTTTTTTTTTTAACGATTCCCAAGTGTGAATTTTTTATTTATAAATAATCACAATTTTATATAAATTAAAAAAAAAACTATTTATTGCAATGGAACATTTTTTTTTACATGACATACAGAATCTCATTCTTTATGAGTAATCTATTAATTTTTAAATTTGGAAGTCATTTTAATATATTTTTAATATTTTTTTATTTTATACACAATAATTATAAGTTCTGTATATTTTTGGGCTCATACTTGTCTATACCGAAGACAGACAATTTGTTTATTTTTTAAATAAAAAAAAATGTGATTTTAAAAGTACATTTTGTATATGAGTGGCATTATTAAATTATTACTATTATATAATTGTATTTATTGACGTATTCATGATATTGTAATAAAATGATTTTTAATATAATCGTGTATTTATTTAAAGATATTTTTAATTTATATTCAAACAGGCGTTTATGAGCGTAATAGTGTATTTATAAAAAGGTCCTTGTTCTACTGGCTAACTAAACAAATTTCGTGTTAGAAATACATTCACATAGCTGGCTGGATTTTGTAAATTGGCATTGTTTACTTCGTGCCTCGGAGAGCACTTAAAGCCGTTTGCGCTTGCGTCATTAAGCTATTAGAGTTAGGGAACAAAGAGTGTATTTGGTCTCCAGTGCTGTCTCCAGAGGTACTTCGATAATAAATAGAAACACTCCTTAAAACGATGGGAATAATTAATAGTCAGGTGTTACTAGCCACACCTAGGCTTCATACATTAACAATGTTATGGTTAGTAAGAATTTAAAAAGAAATAGATTTTGTATTATTTTTATTTTTTTATAATTATGACACGATATTATGATACGAATTTATAAGAAAAAACAATAAAAATTTTTAATGAACAGTAATTTATTTAATATTTACATTTGACCAACATTAATGATTTCTTTCGTGTCCGTGAAATTCGGATCTTCCTCTTCTTCTTCTTCATCGAATTCGACTTCTTCGTCATCTATATTTGCGTCCTATTAAAAAAGGTAAAAATATAAATATTAAAAGAATTGATAAGTGTAAAAACTTTAGCATTTTTTCACAAAAACAAAAATAATATAAACATAACTAATACGAAAACATTGTTCTGTTGTGTAATAAATTCGAATAAAAATTTTGATAAGAAAACAACAATAAATACGATATATTCGAATTTGGAAAAATAATCTAGACATGGCTGTAGAAGCCTTAATAACTGAACACCTTTGCCTTCTCCAAGGAAAAGACTAAAAAAAAGCTAACATTGTCTACGGTTAATTAATAACAGAAAACGTGTGTAATATTTTCATGGTATTTAACTTCCCTGGACAAATATAAAGTTATAAATAGATCAGTTAATATTTCTAAAATGATTGAAAAATACTATAATTAAACTTATAAGCTCGTAACAAGTAGTAGTTATATTTAGTATCCTTTGCCTGTGAGATATAAATGATTTAAAAAAAAACATGACATCATAAGCTGACCAATAAAACAACGAGAAAATCACCTGATACTGCTGATATTCTGATATTAAATCACTCATGTTGCTGGCGGCTTCAGTGAACTCCATTTCATCCATACCCTCGCCCGTGTACCAGTGGAGGAAAGCCTGCCGACATTTATTGACACTTATTTTATAAATATTTATTAACTTCATTCATCAAATACAAATTTTGAATTTCGAATCTTTCGAGTAGATTTTGTGTCTTTCAATGCATGTGCTTGTATTTGTGTGTATGTACATGTGTGTGTTAAATAGATGCATTTTTGTATAATACAACAATATTCCCCTTAAATACTTTAATTTTAGTTCCAATAACAAGTTCTACTATTTCACCAATCTGTAACGAATATCACAGATTATTTAGATCTAAACTAATCATTTCTTTTAATTATTATATTGGAGAGTATAATGAAGATAAATAATAATTACAGGCATAACATCTTAAGTCCCAAGGTTGGTGGCACATTGGCGATGTAAGCGATGGTTAACATTTCTTACAATGCCAATGTCTATGGGCGTTGGTGACCATTTACCATCAGGTGACCCACATGCTCGTCCGTCTTCCTATTCTATAAAAGAAAAAAAAAGCTCAACTCACCCGTCTCTTGAACATGGCTGTGAATTGTTCAGATATCCGTTTGAATATCTCCTGTATGGCTGTCGAGTTACCAATGAAGGTCGCGGACATTTTCAGACCTCTCGGCGGGACGTCACATACGGAAACCTTCAAATTATTCGGGATCCATTCCACGAAATAGCTGTAATCATATACAACGTTAATTTAATTTATTAATTAAGTAATTGTATTAAGTTTATTGATTGTTACAAATAATAATAATTACCTCGAATTCTTATTCTGTATCGCCAGCACCTGATCGTCCACTTCCTTCATCGACATGTGACCTCTAAACATCGTGGCGACCGTCAGATATCGACCGTGACGAGGATCACAAGCAGTCATCATGTTGCCAGGGTTAAACATCTGTAATATTAATACTTATTTATAAATCTTTATTTCACACAATTTTTAAACATTATATAAAAGAACATATAATACATAAAATATGAGACGGCCATTTACAGTGATCTCTACCAAGCAACCGCTATAAAAAGATAAATTTTTATAGCCAAGGACATTAATATCGTTCAGTGTGCAATCAACTTGTAGTTAAAATTTTATATATACTTAGAAACTTAATAAAAATATGTAATATACTAACATACATACTCTTAAATATATAAATAAAAACATATACATGCTTATATAACACATATTGAAATGATTCATCAATTTTTTATGGATTTCTTTTTTCTTTTACCTTCAAGCACAAGATGAATGATAAACAAAAATTAAGCACATGAAAATTCAGTGATGCTTGCCCGGATTTGAACCCACAATTATCGGTTAAGATTCACGCGTTCACCACTGGGCCATCTCGGCATTTTAATATAAAGTAATTTAGCAAAGCAACTGTTTTAAAAAGGAAAATCTTACCTGTGTCATTAGTTCAGGGACTGACTGTGCACGGAAGCTGAAGGAGTTCTTCGCGGTCAGAGGTGCGAAGCCTGTAAAAATACATCAACACATTACAATAATTTGTAGAAGTAACTTTATTTTTTTTTCAAGAATATCTTAAGCAAACGTTACAATAATAAAATACTTGGATGTTAAAATTTAGAAAAGGAGTTATATGATTTCTTAGGCCGTTCATATAAAACAATTTCAGAAAGTGTTTTTTTTTTGTGCCTTGAAGCTATACTGAATTCAATGCAAAAATAATACATAAACACACATAAAAAATATATATAATGGTATTTACGATGAAAGTTTCAATCTTCTTCTTATTTGAAGTCGGGTAAACCAAATCCCAATAAATAAATAAATAAATTAGAATAAATTTGAGTCTGACAATTTCATTAAAATGATAATTCAACGAACCGGGCATGAAGAAGTGCAGTCTCGGAAACGGGACCATATTAACGGCCAACTTCCTTAAATCTGCGTTCAACTGTCCCGGGAAGCGCAGACACGTGGTCACTCCCGACATTGTGAGCTGAAAAATTAAATGTTGTGTATAGTATGTTACATCAATGTAATATTAATAATAATATCCTGGGACGTTATTCACACACGGCCATCTGATCCCAAAATAAGCAGAGCTCGTACTATGGAAATCAGACAACTGATATACTACATATACTACTTTTCTTTTGTAAATACATACTTATATAGATAATTACATCCAGACTCAGGACAAACAGACATATTCGTGCACACAAATGTCTGTCCTGGGTGCGAATCGAACCCACAATCTTCGGCGTGAAAGGCGAGTATCAACCAGCCACGCCAAGCGGCCCATCAAATTTGTTTCATAAACTTAATTGTGTCGTTAAATATTCTCCACGCTTAAATAGATACCAATTGTCGTAGCGATCGCTTGAACGGTATAGAAGTTGATCTGTTTCAACGCCATCTAGCGGTGAGTTATAGCAAATCGATTCCCATAACAATTCGATGTGATATCCGTCCACACAGATCAACTGCTATTGACATTAGCTAGTAATATATTAAAAACTCACCGATATCAGATGGTTCAAGTCTCCATACCCTGGACTGGTCAGGCGTAGTGTCCTGAAGCATATGTTGTATAGAGCTTCGTTGTCAATGCAGAATGACATGTCTGTGTTCTCCACGAGCTGGTGGACGGAGAGCGTCGCGTTGTACGGCTCCAGGACTACTTCGCTGACCTGTAATATATATATATATATATGGAGTCTATTCATTGGTTGAAATCATCAATCATCCCATCTCTCGCCACTCGAGAACCTTTCTGCCCCAGCGGCCGTCAGTTCTACGAGCAATGTGCCCCGCCACTGACACTTTAATTTAGCAATTCTTTGGGCTATGTCGGTTACTTTGGTTCATCTGTGGATTTCATCATATCTGATTTGATCACGCAGATAAACTCCGAGCATAGCCCTTTCAATTGCTCTTTGGGTGACTGGTGTTAGAAATATGAACAAATAATTAATAAATTTAATAATTGTCTATGTCATAGATATTGTATTATCTGTATTTACGTATTTATTACTGTGATTCTGCATAGACAGTGATGCCACTGTTAGCTATCATAGGGCACGGCGGTGCGGTGCATAAGGCCCCTAAAGGAAACATATGACTTAAATTATATTTCCATTCTATCCATACTAAACTGATACTATATTTTAAATTGCAAACATTAATATAAATTGCAAACATTAATAAAATAGTCATCTAACATTTTTATACATTGGTCAGCTGCACCAATCACAGCACCGAGGCATAGACCCTACTCATACATGTCCTTCTGGCATACTGTTAAATAATATGAATCATAATATATATATATTTAAAAATAAACTTTTGTTTCTTTAAATTTTTTCATATAATTTATTATTTTGTATTTACTGTATAGTACAAGATACTACAATCCCATCCATACCTTGGGTGATGGGACCACACTGAAGGTGTTCATGATGCGATCAGGGTATTCCTCCCTTATCTTGCTAAGGAGGAGCGTACCCATCCCTGAACCAGTTCCACCGCCCAGGGAGTGCGTGAGTTGGAAACCTGGATAGAAAATTAATAACATAGTTTCAAGGTTTGCAATTTTAGCTGTAAATGTAAAAAGACAATTAATCAAAATGATTGAATGAATGAATAAGTTTTAATGAGTTTAACATTGATAAAGTTGCAGCATAAACCGCTGTGTCCTCTTAAAAATGCATTTCATTAACTTTATTTAAAAAATCAGTATCGAGTCAAGTGATCTCTTCGCCCGTACTGCCAGTATAATGGTATGGCACGCTAACATATATTTTTTAAAGTGTTTCAAACTATAAGCAGCCGAGAGGGCCTAGTGGTTAGAACGCATGAATCTTAACCGATGATCATGTGTTTAAGCCCGGGCAAGCACCACTAAATTTTCATGTGCTTTGTGTTTATAATTCATCTCATGCTTGACGGTGAAGGGAAACATCGTGAAGAGACCTGCATGTGTCTAACTTCATTGAAATTATGCCACATGTGTATTCCACCAACTCGCATTGAAGCAGCATGATGGAATAAGCTCCAAACGCTCTCCTCAAAAGGGAAAGGAGGCATTAGCCCAGCAGTGGGACATTATCAGGCTGTTACTGTAAAGTATAAGTGGCCAATTTACAAAAAACTGAGACTCAATTTTTCAGAACACTAAGTATTATCTATGTATCGTACCTTGTAAACAATCGCATCCCTCTGCTTCTTTCCGGATAACATCAAGAACAGCGTCAACTAGCTCCGCTCCCTCTGTGTAGTGACCCTTAGCCCAGTTGTTTCCTGTTTAGAAACATATATTTAGCGTCATATGACGATGTCTAGTGAGTGTATTTTAAGGTACTTTTTACGCCATCTGTTGATGTACAGTAAAAATGTATTTCGAAATACTTTTAACGCCATCTGTTGATGTGCAGTGAAAATGTATTTCGAAATACTTTTAACGCCATCTGTTGATGTGCAGTGAAAATGTATTTTGAAATACTTTTAACGCCATCTGTTGATGTGCAGTGAAAATGTATTTTGAAATACTTTTAACGCCATCTGTTGATGTGCAGTGAAAATGTATTTTGAAATACTTTTAACACCATCTGTTGATGGATAGTGAAAATGTATTTCAAATTGTCATTAAAAGAACTAAAATTAAAAATTAATGAACTTGAATACAATAGTATATTTATGATTTTTTACAGAATTATTTATTAATTTGATCATGTTCCGTAAAATTTTAATTAATCTATCATTTTAATGTTAATTATTATTCGTTATTATTTATATTATTTTAGTTGCTACCTTCTCAACAATCTGCTATGTACTTTTGATTTAATTATTTGTGAAGACTTGATTGGTTTGTGTTTGGGTAATGTGATAATATTTTGTGTATTTTGTAACTTCTATTCTATTCTAACAATAAATAAATAAATAAAGTATATTCGTCATCTGTTGATATTGTAGTATAGTTAGCCTTCAAATGTTGTTATTGTCACAGGGTGGGACAAAACAGGAAATTAAATTTTATTTAAAAAAAACCGCCGTTATTACCTGCCCCACTTTGTCCAAACACAAAATTGTCCGGTCTGAACAGTTGACCATATGGGCCGGACCGCACCGAGTCCATGGTCCCTGGTTCAAGGTCCACAAGGACAGCTCGTGGGACGTATTTTCCTTTAATAAAATAAATACAGTTCTTACATATCCATATTAATATTATATAAATGCGAAAGAAACTCCGTCTATCTGTTACGCTTTCACGACTAAAACACTGAACCGATTTTGATGAAATTTTGTATGAAAGCTTAAATGCTAAGGAATGACAGGGGCTATTTTTTATACCTAACCGCAGCCCCCTTTTCCCTAACACGTGGTCTAAATTAGTTATTAATACGTGAATAAAATAAACATTACAATTTTAAAATATAAAACGTTTGGCAATTAAGTAATATCTTATGTATTTATTTTTATTTATGTTAATAAGAAATAGAAAATGTTATTGGCTTGTTTTTTGTTAATCTGCTGACGGAAGCGGACGTGTTATGACATGAGACAGTCTCAAGCCGCTTGCCGTCACGGCGTACGATTCGGTATTACCGAGGAGTGCCAACAGACATAACATATGAAAAAAACCTCCTTTTTGCTTATGATCTGATATGAGAGCTAAGAACACTGCTATTTTAAACAAATACTGAAATGCTTATCCAAATTAATTAGTGGTTAATATAAATCATTATTGAAAATTTGAGGAAAACACATGATTTTTCATATTTCGAACATTTTTTTTCTTCTCTTATTTTCAAAATGTTTTCATTGACATTGCTAAAGTTTATGAATAGTCAAATGATAAAAAAAACAGTTGACAAACAGATTAAAAAGACGTACTGAACTGTTTTTCCTTTGCCTATTTATTTATATACTTACTGGTGGTAGGGCTTTGTGCAAGCTCGTCTGGGTAGGTACCACCCACAGATCTGATATTCTACCGTAAAACAGCAGTACTTGGTTGGTTGTTGTGTTCCGGTTTGAAGCCAGTGTAATTACAGGCACAAGGGACATAAAATCTTAGATCCCAAGGTTGGTGATGTAAGCGATGGTTAACATTTCTTACAATGCAATACAATAAATATATATATATATATATATATTGACATTTATAACTTACCCCCTGAAGCCTCATTGTAGTAAACATTGAGCCTCTCCTTTTGTAATGGACTTACACCTTTGTAAATGCCGTTTTCATCTATTCCATGTTCATCAGATATGATCTCCCAGAACTGGAAGGAAAGTAATGAAATTACAAGTTTTATTTAAATAACCTTGTAGACATCCATGTTAGGAGTATATATCAAATTATTAAAAAGTATTAAATTGTCCGTGGTCTCCTCAATATCTTTGATTAGACTTGATTGAGTATTGATATGTGTCGGTTCTATGTCGGATATCTGTTATAATGGATAGTTAAACAAGACAAAAGACAGTAAATTTTCGCCGAAAATAATACACAACATATCATTAAAAGAATGTTGTCATCTTTAGTTATATATATTGTTAAATTAATTGTAAGCGAATTCTAAGCATCGTTATTGTGTTCGGGAATGGTGTGTTCTCCTATAATTGATAGTACATATATAGTTAAAAGCATGTGTTGGATATATTTGTATGTTATGTACAACTGTTGGAGATCCAAATAAATATTAAGACATAGTGATATTGAATGTTTAAATTTTTTGTTTATATAGTCATGGGGAATGAAGGTGTCCTCTTGACTTATTCAGACATGGCCAGGTCCAGACTTGGGGATCCAAGGACCCTAGACCCTTTGATAAATATACAAGGCGATAGCAGGAAAAGAGGTACAATAGCAAATGAATGTACACTTGTGTGATTCAAGACTATGGGCTGCTACTGAGAATTTCCAATAATTTTATTTATTCAATTATTTTATTTGCTATTATTTTCGTTTCAATATCTTTTAGCTGACCAAGCTTGGGATTCAACCAAGGCCTTTTAAATCTACATGCTAGCCACTAAACTAACAATGTCAAAGTAACAAGTAAACTTGGTAATAATACAAATATTTTAAATGGAGAAGTTGTACTTGTTGTTTTTTCAAGAAAAAACTAATATTCGATTAATATGAAATTATTGGTCCCGGTGCTCTTTAAGCGAATGCTGCCCAAATTGTTGACAAAAATGTATGAAATACTTTTAACGCATAGTTTGGGCTGTGCTTTGGGCCAGAAAGATTGTGAAGATGTGTTTCATTTTGTTTGATGTTGTTGAAAAACATTTGAAAATGTGACAATTAATTTAAAAATTTAGTTAATCTAAGCTGCATTAGCATTACAAACAGACTTATATAAAAATCGAAGCGAATATTTTTTAATATACGATATATTTAAGATTATAGGTTAAGATTGCACATATTCGGCCATCCCAGATTTTTAGTTACAATAAAAGTTATATTTACGTATATAAATAAATAATGGCTATTCAAGTATGTATTTATCTTATCGAACCACAATTCTCAGATAGCATCGAAATTTTAGTTCCTTAAAAATAAATTGCACAATTTTTAATCTTTATTATGTCCAAAGATAAAAAACAGATATATAATTAACAATGGTAGTTACCTAATTAATTATCTTATATTGCATTGCCTTCTGAGTAAGATGATAGGTATTAATGTAAATGGAATCTTGCGTCAAGGCGAATGTTTGTGTGTATATCTACCGGCTTCGTATGAGTAATATGACATTCCCATGAGATATAAACATTTGCCAACCGATCCATACTAGCTAGCACTGTGCATATATATAGTAGAACACCCACCGCGTATTTTCACGCGTTTTATTTTATCTATATATCTCATATTTATAAAACAGTTAAACTGATAAATGAAGAATCTATCGTGCTGTAAAATATCATGCCTCGGCCATAAGAAGCGGAGTATCAGAAACGTCAAATTTGACACGCTACTAGTAATTAGTATTTTAATGTTAAGTTAATGATATGGACATTTTAATACATGTGTATGACAAATCAAAATTAACTTGCTGTTTAAAATTTTACACTATTCGATATTTAACTTACCTTGGAACCGATTTGATTTCCACACTGGCCAGCTTGTATGTGCACGATTTCACGCATGTTTAAGTATAAAAAATTTTTAAAAGTCTTAAATAATGAAATTTACTCTTATTTAAATGCACATAACATCACGTCATTCACAAAATGGTGTAAATTTTTCGAATTTATCAATACACTTATCTTATCTATAGAGACTAACGTTGAAACTTGATACTAATTACCATTATATGAAGGACTTTCAATTCTTAAGAATTGTTTTAATGGTTAGTTATATTTATTTTGGACGTGTGATAGACTTGACCAGTATTTTAAGAACCTTGCCTCTTAAGTTATCTATTTTTAAAAGAGGTCTCTATGATTTGTTCAACCACAGTCAATATTCTAGCTAATCAGTTCTAGGTGTGGTTGCATTAGATTTTATGACACAATCGTGCCATTATATGTCTTATTACAGGTGTTAAGAGTTTGTTTTTGATTACATTTCATGTTTGTCCACGTGGTAAAGATTTATTTGTTTAAATAATTTTATTTTAGATTTTAATGTTTTTTTTTTAATACTTAATGGAGCTTTCCATTAGTAAGAAAACTAAAACAAAAAAATGTTAAGTATACACTGCTTTACTAATGAACGTTTCGAAATCTAAGCATAGACAATTTTTTAATACTTTTTTTAAGTTCTACAAATTTATATAATTAAATTACTTAACAAAATATAATTCAAATTTAGGTAAATAACATGATTTTTAAGGCAAATTAAAAAAAATTACGCTCGTATATAATTTAAAGGTTATTCTGACATGAAATTTTTCAACGAAAAATGTTCCATCAAATCATATAACAGCTTGTTCTTGTTGTGACAAAGATGTGAAGATGATTATAATCATTAAATAATTATTATAATGAAAATCCTAAACGAATACTAAAATAATGAAATTTCTAATACCGTAAAGTAATAATAAATAAACAAACAACTAATATGTAATTACGAACGTAATTAATCTTACAATAGAATGGATACAGTTTCATAGATACAACTATAACTTTTTTCCAAGTATAAAATTAATAATGAAAACTCTACGGCTATTATTAATAATTTCAATAGGTGTGACAGCATATCTGGGGGATTATATAGTTTTTAAATCGAAATATTCTGGCTCTCTATTGTTCCGAGCGTTAGCAGATAGTTCAGTGCATGGAGCTATCGGCTTCTTGTCGGCGCTTTCATTTTTCAGTAATATTAAAATAACAAGTCAAGCGTGTATCTATAATACTATTTTCTGTACGTTCATGTCATCAGCTATCGACGTAGATCATTTTATTGTGGCAAGATCAATATATCTTAAGGTAAACGTTAATTTTTTTTTTAATTCTTTATTTAACGTACCAGGAATAAAATAAATACAAAAAAGTCAATAGATACAAGGCTTAATAAATAGCACACTTAGATACACTTAGATAATAAAGAGCACTTATGGCAGGTCCGAGAAGAAAATAATTTAGACTGATATTTAAGAGGTTGATGTGTACAATTTCACAAAATCTATACAAATAACAACACAATATAATAATAATGTACAAATGTAATGTTAAACATAACAAGTGGCTTAGTTATGTGTTAGAAACACATAACATTTGTATCAGTAGTACAGTAACAGCCAGTGAATGTCCCACTGCTGGGCTAAGGCCTCCTCTTCCTTAGGGGAAGGTTTGGACCTTATTCTACCACGCTGCTCCAATGCGGGTTGGTGGAATACACATGTGGCAGATATTCAGTGAAATTAGACACATGTAGGTTTCCTCACAATGTTTTCCTTCACCGTCAAGCACGAGATGAATTATAATCACAAATTAAGCACATGAAAATTCAGTGGTGCTTGCCCCGATTTTATATTACCAATTTACTTAATGTTATAAAATATCAATGCATTTTATTTGCCAATGACATTGTTTTAGCTGTACATCATACTTAAACAAACATCGGCTTTGAGGAGGATGTAAATAAAGCTGTAGAATCAGTGTTGTCTTGGCTAGAATCAAATGATTTACGTGCCAACATATCAAAAACGCAATTTGTACAATTTTCAATTTTCAAAAATTAAAAAAATAAAACTAAAAATTGATTGTCACAGAATGGAACTCGCAGAAAACAATGATGTAAATTTCTTGGTGTACAATTTTATCATTATTGTGATTAGAAATTGCATATAAGTAATCTCACTTCTAAAATAAATAAGTTTGTATTTGCTCTTCGCAGACTTCAACATATGTTGGCAAAGATGCTGCTCTCACTGCATATTATGGTTATGTTGTTTCTTTATTAGAGTATGTCTTAATTGCATGGGATTTCTACTAATTTTAATAATGCTTTTTTCTGTTAGAAAAAGTGTATATGGGTTGTTTTTGGTGTTGAACCTTTAAATTCATGTAGACCAATTTTGGAAGATAACAAAATCTTGACACTAGCCAGATTGTAAATTATGGGTGTTTGTTTTGTAATAAAATTATCTCCTATTCGAAAAGGCAGGAGGCTAGGAATTAGACCCTACTAGGTTATTATATCCACCTTTCCACTGTGCTCTTTTTGAAAAAAAATGCTATGTAATCAAAATATTTAATAATCCACCAAAAAGTTTAAGAGTTACCATTAAAGTTCTGAGGTTTGAAAAGCTGGTCAATATAGTTTTTTTTAGTATTAAGTATTGCTAAAAAACCGGATGTTAAAACTATTTAAATTCATAATTATTATTAATTCTTGACATTTGAAGAATAGACAAATTATTCAACATTATATCAATACTAAAATTAAACTGGTTTTGTTTCAGGATTTAACCAACATAAGCCAAAGAGGTATTCTTCATTGTACAACATTCTGGATGATGGTTACATCGATACTCGCTTTATACAGCCACCTTACTCATAAAATCAATGTGTATATCGTGACATATATGTTAGTCTTAGCGTTCACCAGCCATCACTTACGTGATGGCAACAGGCGGGGCATATGGTTGTGTCCATTAGGTCACACAATGCCAGTAAATAAGTTTCTATATGTGATATTGATTTGTATCCTACCAACCCTGTTTGCATATTTGTTTAATTATACCAAACCAATGTTTAAACATACTGTGTTCAATTATATTGAACTTTAATATTTTTATTTTTTTATTAATGGTGTGCCATTTTTTTTTAAATTATAAAATTGTTATACGAGATGTTTGTTATTGAATTAAGTTTGTTAATCTGTAGAGATTTAATGATAATAAGTAAATAAAGAGATATATATTATATTATATGATGCTTTTTTCTTTGTCGTAGTCCTATATTTTGTTTATATCCAGACCTGGATTAATGCCGAGGCCTACAAGGCAAGATCTAGGAGCCCTGCGAGCCGAGGGGTTCCTCCCACCCAGCTAATAAAATAAATTTCTCAAATGTCGGTGCCTAGGGACCTTTAATGTCTAAGTCTGGGCCCGTCTTAATCCTATCTAAGTCTCAGGCTAAAATCTCAAATTCAGTTACGGTTGGTGCAGTGAGTTATTTGTGAGTTGAATCGCAAAATATATAGTTATTTTCGAATTCATAATATAAATGCTAATACGTAATATTGAATAGACAACGCGGTTTTTTTATTATCGAATTTCAAATCAATAATGACAGAGACTGAAATCAGTTTTTAACTTAACAGTCTCTAAGAATTGTTTATAAGTAAGTCAGTCAAACTCTGGTAGCGGGTGTTGTGAGAATCAATTAATTAGGTACCTACTACCTACATTATGTTTCACGAGGTAAGGAGGCGTTCCTTCCTCATTTCATTATTCATAGTGTTTTTTACTCTGTGGCGTACTTGACAGCATTAATGTATTATAAAATGGACGATTATTTGTACGCGCAAACTGAAAACTGTAAACGTCCTAATTGTGACGTTTAATGTTAGTATGCGTCAAGCACGAGGACGAGCGTGATCGGCGTCAATAAAAAACAAAAATGCCGTCGTGTGTGTACAGCAAATGTACCAATTATGACTCTAAAGTAAATAAGAGTCAAGGGATCGGATACCACTTGTGAGTACGCAAAATAACTTGTGTTTTTTTTTACTTAAAGACAATATTTTTGTTCCGAGTGACATAACCAAACATAGACTATAAAATCCAGATGTGTCATGGTATGTAATAAAGAGGATGGTATTAATAATTTTCGACTCGATTTTGACTTGAATGATGAATTAATTCATGAATATTCAAATAGTGAGCGAGTCATTGCCAACATCAATGACGTCATTAAATTTGGGTCTGTTTTGTTACATACGCATGAAGTATTTTATTTTTTATTTAATAACGACACAGCTTATAATTACAGATTATAATTATCGTAATACTTAAACTAAAACTGGTTATTTAAAACTAAAAATAAAATGATTCCACCGCATGATCCATTAACTGTTGACAATTTTCCAATCGAGCAGAAAACCTGTGAAAAATATTTAGGTTTACGAATAGACAATTATTTAACTTTTAAATATCAAGTAGACTACATAAATAAAAAACTTTCTTCATTAATTGGGTCATTGAAAAATATTTCAAAATGCATACATAAAAAAATAAAGTATAACATCTACAATTCTCTAGTAAAATCGCATTTATTGTATTTAATAGAAATATGTTTCCAGTATTAACTGGAAAAACTAAACTGCAAGAACTACAAAGAAAACAAAATAAAATAATCAAAATACTTTTTCGATATCCACCCTCGACATCAACAACTACACTTTACAAGGAAACAAACATTATGAACCTACGACAACTTTATGTATATAATTCATGTATTCTTATCAGAAAAATTATTAATAAATCGATACATTCAGATTTAACGTTCATAAAACAAAACAGTAAACGTAGCACCCGTAGACCAAGCTTATTAGTTCTCACAAAAATTAGAACCAAATTTGCAAAAAAAAAAAATATTACTTTCGATGGAGCAGAACTTTACAACAAATTACCATCTTATATAAAAAATGTAAACTCAGTTAACGGATTTAAGTCTCAACTCTCAAAATATATTTTAGAGAATACCCACTTCTTTAGTGATTAAAATATAAACAACAATATAATTATATTCTATTCCGTTAACTGAGTACCTACTTATGAGGCGAAAAGACGAGCCGGTTGGCGTGATTGGTAGATACTTGCCTTTCACGCCGCAGGTTGTGGGTTCGATTCCCACCCAGGACAGACATTTGTGTGCATTAACATGTCTGTTTGTCCTGAGTCTGGGTGTAATTATCTATATAAGTATGTATTTACAAAAGAAAAGTAGTATATGTAGTATATCAGTTGTCTGGTTTCCATAGTACAAGCTCTGCTTAGTTTGGGATCGGATGGCCGTGTGTGAATAATGTCCCAGGATTTATTTTATATTTTTATTTTTATTATTATATTTATATTGCTATTCTCATGTAAGTGAATTTGTCTTTTTGAGAATAAATTCTTTAAACCTAATACATATATGGCGCGTAAACCACGCGGAGCACACAAAGCTTCTAGTCGGCATTATTTTTTTCCGACATTATCAACTATCATCATATTTCAGTCATAATACACAAAACTAATTCTTCCTCATGAATCACTCCATCTATTGGACAAACCTGTACAAAAATTATATTGAGATTATCGCGTTCAGTCAGAGAGATGCAGCGGGGCCTTTGTTTTATAATATGAGGTAGCAGGGTTGGATTTAGGGGATCTGGGGTTACAGTTATAGCCAAGGTTTAGTTTAGTTACACAAGGTCTCCGTAAAAAAGGGGAGGGGGTCTCTTTTGTGGAGGACAATAGCTATTTCTACAACAAAAAATATCCCAATTTCGAGAGTTATACACAGTTAATGTAGTTTATTATGAAGATATAGTGAAATACAAGTAATCCCTGTATGCATATGCAATGTATGTATAGAAATTGTTTAATTTATTTTAAAAATACTTAGGGGTCTCACTCTCACTTCTTTTGTTGCTCAAGGGCCTTCAGATCAAGGGCCTCCTAAAAAGTTAACCAAGCGTCAGCTGAGGCACCCGCGGCTTGACTGTGGAAGGTTAGGAATGTGGAAAAAAAATTAGTACACCAGGTGATGTTAATATCGATAGTTGATCTCATATGGCTAATGAGCAAACCGACAGTCAGCTGCCAAGAAGCGGTGGTTTTGGTGGGAGGCTTTTTTTTCAATGGTACATACACAGGGTCATAGCTGCCATTCCCTTTTTATATTTTTACGTACTAAGAGTGTTACAATAGTTACACATTATGGCCACACTAAAACACAACGGAGCCTCTCGGACGGGTATAAGTTTTTATTAGTAACATATTGTTTCATTTATATATTAGGTTCCCCACTGATGAGGTGAGACTTCAAGATTGGATCGCAATTGTAAGGCAGCAAAGAAACCAATCAGACTGGACGCCGTCGAAAAGCAGCAGAATATGTAGCGATCATTTCGAAGCTTGCGATAAATATGTTACGAATAAAGGTCGAACGCGAATTAAAAAAGACGCCGTTCCTTTTATACAGGTAATTAAAAGTATTAAATCATTAACCATCTTATGGTAAGTGATCACCACTACCCATAGCCACTGAAGCTGTAAGAAATAATTAATTATTCTTTATATCACTAATGCAGCACCAACCTAGGGAATTAAGATGTTATGTCCCTTGTGTTACACTGGCAACACTTGAAACCGGAACACAATAATACTAAGTATTGCTGTTTGGCATAGATTATACGATATGTGGAGGGTATTTTTTAAATTTAGAATTTATTGCAATATTTAATACGCTCGAATTGGCTTAAATAATAACTAAAGTGACAGCACTTCTGACGTGTTACCAAAACGACGCGTCGTTTCGTAGTAACGCGAGTTTGTATTTGGTTTTGAATTGGTATTTGCTTTCGCGGCCGCACTTTATGTGTTATACACAACGCATGTATAAGGAATTAAAAATAATAATTGTCTATGGGATGCGTCTTAACGTCTGATTATTATCTATATTAATTAACAGTACACCCGAAGGCTATCGGAGTCGAGTTTGTGATAGTTAGATAAACAAAACTAGATTAAATGCGAAAATAATACCGAATGTACCAAGCGCTCTAACTGCCTTTTGTTTTGTAATCTGATTAGCCGGGTCTGAAAGGCGGCCTAGGGACTTGGGACCCCCCTACTTCAGGAGCCCTACCCAATCAAAAATAGTATAATTTAACTTTCACCCCTTTGTAAGTGAGGGCCCAAAACATCAAAGTGCCTATGGGCCTTGGATCTCTAAGCCATTAAGGCCTAAGTCATCATCTAGTAATTAAGTTATAAAGTGAAATAGTTATTTCAGTTTTTAATATTTTCAATGATTTTGTTTCAGGAAAAAAGAAACGAAAGCATTATAAGTCTTGACAATGTCAGCATATCTGATAAGGGAGATAAATCTAAAACTCCATTAAATAGGGCGCTTAGAAAACGTGTGCGCGATTTAATAATTGACAAAAAAGAGCTACAGAGTAGAAATAAAATTCTGAATCAAAAAAATAAAAGACTAAAAATAAAAGTTGCCAGAATGAAACGAATATTAAAAGAGATAAGGAGTAAAGTTATAATCTTAGTTAAGTAATATGGGATTTCCCGCCTAAATAACTACTACAAAAACAAATGTATAAGAACGATGCACATTTTTAAAATTTTTTCACGCAAACATTGAAAAATGTAACAACACAAATATATTTTCGAATAGAACACATATGGGGATCGAACACACGTACATGGGCAGGGTGACTGCGTCCTGTAGGCTACTGTCATTCGACGCACACAGATACAATTGGGGACATTTAGAGAATCTTAAGCAGTTTTTCAATAATATCTGTTTTTTTGCTTTTGTTAAAAATAAAATTCCACAATTATACATATAATAAAAATGTTAAATAAAAACATGAGAAAATTATTAAATAAAACGTAATAAATTCAATATTATTCTAGTTCTTTATTTTTTATTTTTTATGCTAGTGTTGACGAAAACAACGAACTTGAATGACAATAACAACCAGAAAATAACTAACGACTTACAGAAATTCATATTAGTTACAAAGGATTGATAATAATATCACTATTGCTCCACCAAACTTGGGAACTAAGATGTTATGTCCCTTGTATTTGTAGTTACACTGGCAACACTTCAAAACGGTACACAACAATACTAAGTATTTTGGCGGTAGGATATCTGATGAGTGGGTATTACCTACCTTTGCTGGCTACCCGGCTTTCACAAAACTCTAACACCAAGTAAATAAAAGTTATATTTAAATTAAAATTGTATTAGATTACTGAATAATTTAGACAGCTTTGCAATCTACCTAGTTATCAAACATATATCTGAGTATACCGTAACAGCCTGTGAATGTCCCACTGCTGGGCTAAAGGTCTTCTCTCCCTTTTTGAGGAGAAGGTTTAGAGCTTATTCCACCACGCTGCTCTAATGCGGGTTGATGGAATACACATATGGTAGAATTTAAGTGAAATTAGACACATGCAGATTTCCTCACGATGTTTCCCTTCACCGTAAAGCACGAGATGAATTATAATCACAAATTAAGCACATGAAAATTCAGTGGTGCTTGCCCGTACACATTACATTGTACACCACAAAAATTAAAAAAGAAAAAATTTGACGGTTTTATTGCTACATAGCGATCTCTTCCAAGCAACCAACCGCTTGAGGAACTACTCATATGATATGTATATATTGAATTAAAAAAATAACAATATATATTATTGATAAATTTAATGTTACATGATTTATTTTTTATTTTTTTATGATTATATTTATTGTTGTAATCTTCCTATTTTTTTTTATTTTTACATTCTTGTTTTAAGAACACACCATTAACTGTAGATGAAACGCTCTCCGTTAAATGTAAAGTATCCACGACACAAGCTTGCTAAGTATTATATCGTTTCAACAAACAATTCAACTGTTCTATCGAATTAATATATATTTAAATTTTGCTGTAATTAAACTTATATAATTTATTAATAATATCTTGTTAGTATAAGTGAAATCGCCGTTCGAATAGAAAACAAAATACTTGTACTTTCTGTTTGTTTTTGTTAATCTATGTCAAGCGTCATAGATAATATACATAAACTGGTCCAGTGATTGGTAGACTTGCGGCAACTTTGCGTACCTATACGCCAAGTACTATCTGTTTTTCCCGTAGACAGAGAGACAAATAGACCAAGGGGCCGTGAAACCGCGATTGAGACAGAGATAGTTTGTCAATGTGTGCGTATAATGTTGCCATAGTAACTGCATTCCCTATTTTGGGAGATGAATAATTTTCAGGTTTTAATTAAAACAAAACGAGTGATTTAAAATTTTACTTTTTAATATTTATTATACATTTTTTAAATTTTTTTTTTGTTTTCCAACTACACCCAAAATCGTTGCATTGTTTGTTTTTGTGTCCGTTATCAATAGTACTTTAGCATCTTTATATGGTACTGAATTAGAATTTTCCTCAGATGTTGAAATCTAAAACACTCAATTAATTGTTAATAAAGGATGTTTGCCACATATTTTTCTATGTTAACCTCTTGATCCGGAATTTAATAATATTATAAATTCATGAAAAATGTTAAATAATGTTGTCGTTAGGAAATTATAAATAGGAGAACTAATAAATTTAAATAACATATTTACACATAACGAAGCATTTTGGGTTATTATTGGACTCCGTATTTATTTGTTTACATTGTCGACGAGTCGATATTTTTTATCGAAAATCGGGACATTTTATTTAGCTGACGCTGGCAGCACTTACGTGATAAATGATTATAGGTTATGAATGATAAAAACTGGAAAATCCTATTATCTTCAGGATTTTAATGCAATGTAAGGTTCCGTCATTCTATGGCATAAATAAACATCAATGAGAAAGTATATTTAGGGACAAAACAGTCGTATTTATGCGTGAATACACACGTCGGCAATTTCCTTCTTGCTATCACTTAAACATGAAATAATACGACAATGCACCATTGTATAACCTTCGATATGATATAAGAGAAAATTGAAAAAAAAAAAACACAATGAACGCAACAACTGTCAAGTTTGTTTCGCTATTCAAGTACTCTCAAGTAGCGAAACAAACTTGACAGTTGTTGTTGACAACAAAACTGGTTACGCGATAAGGGACAAAAGATTTGATAATTCTATCTCCATCTGGTAAACCATTTGTAACGTAATTTTCGTTCTCTTTCTTGTGTAAGTGAGAAGGAAATCGTCATTGCGTCTATTAGTTTATCTGTCTATGGTTTTTTCGAACTAGTTAAAATATGCTGTCTCTTTCACACGATACGGCAATGTAATGAAATATAAAAACAATGTGTATGTGTGTGATGCTGTTATGTATGGAATATTTTTTCATTTGTTTTTATTGTAGAACATCTAATTTACTTTATGTATATTATTTATATTCTATTAAAATATCGTTGCATATTATCTGTGCCTTATTTATGACTTGTAATGTTCACCGCTTAACCGTGCTTTAACTCAAGTCGTAATATCGGTATTACAAATTAAATAATACATATTATATTTTATATATCAGCTCGCTATGCACACACACCGTCTTCACTTCGCGCCAATACCAATATATATATTCTATTTCCCGCGCTCTGCGATGCGTGTCATACGAGATGACAGATGGATAGATACACAGATAATAAATTCATATTATAAAATACTAATTAATGCATTAGTGTAGATGTGTGTACAATACAAGTACTATTCTATATTCAAATCAAGCTGAAATTAATAATAAAGTATAGGAACCATTAAAATATTTTTTTCGAGATTGGTCTTTGGAAACCGTTTTGTCAAGAATAGGGTTTTTTAATGTAAGTAACAAAAGTAGTTGAATTTGATGTTTCGACTTCCAGGTTTTTTTTAATTTTTCTAAATTTTATGAGACCAAGGATTATTATATATGAAAGTTTATATGGCATATTTTTATTTTAAAAGAACAAATTAAAAAATATATTAGTATTACTTAGTAGAATAAGTGGTTGGTGTAAATTTTTATAGCAAGTTCCAAGTATTGATTTCTTTATAAAAAATATATGTTACTTAAAATAAAAATACAGGTTTGTTATTTATCTATTTTTTTTATTAAGTATAAAAAATGTTACAATATGTACTAAATTATTCCCCTGGCCACACAACCGATTCAATCCAATCTAAATAGACGGATACCCTCGTGTATACAGCCGGTCTGCCCGACTCGGCACAACTGCGACCGAATGATGTGATGCCGACGATATGGAAGATGCATTTATTTTGCGTGGACGCAATTTGGAGTGGAGATCCAGAGTCACCCTGTATTGAGAATATATATATTTTTTGTTATTGATTCATTTTAGCAAAAAAGTAAATACACTAATTTTTATTAGTTATTAAACAGCCCCATTGCTTTTGCATTGATCACGAATATTCCTAAAGGAGACCAATTTAAAATCTGGTCATATATACTCAAAAAATAAATATAATAGTTTTTTTAATACATATTATATAAGACATAACTAAAGCTTATATCTTTAAAACAGCACTACGAAAGCGCGATTTAATGTACAACTAACGCCATCTATTGGTGACATATGTTAACCTAATGTTGCATTAACAGGCAGCTTCTGTGTGTCTAGTGCGGAATGGAAATATACAACGTTAACGTCATTAAATACGTAAAAAACTCGCTTTGACTGCATTGTTCGAGTAGTTTATTGCACCTATTCTTTATATACCTATGTATAGGCCCGGCTCGGAACGACCGAACAACTGAGGCTGATTTAATTGATAGTCTCATGAAAACTTGCCATGCTGATGGAAAGACAGCCCATAGACTGTAAGAAATATTAAACATCCCTTAAATCGTCCATGCAGCATTAATCTTATGAACGAATGTGATCTCTCTAGCCTGTAGTTACACTGCGTTCAAACTGAAACCGGAAGAAAACGAGTAATACTCACTTGACAGGTATCCTTCCCTCCACGTAACTCTCCGGCGCACATCTGCGAGTCAATGAATCCCGCCCAATGCCTGTTGTGCGTATCGTTTAAGAGCACATCGCAGTGATCATTTTCCAGCAACGTCAAGGATACCTTCTGTAATTCTTTTGATGACTCTCTGCTATCTTAAAGTAGATTTAAAGGATAATTATAGCAGCGTAATATATTGTGATAAAATTTGAGCGCGCGCCATCTTGGAATTCAGTTTGTATCAAATCATTCAAAACATACCATATTGATGTTTAGCCTTAAACAGTACAGTCAGTAAGTGAACTTTAAGTTGTTATAACTTTTGATAAACTAAACCGATTTCGATGAAATAAATAATAAACGGTACCTTAGAGTACTCGTTATAATAATTCCGATACTTGAATTTGTAATTTTTATAGGTTTTGAAGTTTACCCCGTACAAAAAAATGGTTGTTTTTCGTTTTGTCCATGTTAATTTAAAAAGACGTTAAATTGACATCACAGACAGACACTTCAGTTTTATTTATTTGTGTAGATTTTGAAGGATTTTCTCAAATGAATTCGAAGCTGGATTATACGTAATCGAGCACTGTATCCCACAGCTGGGCTAAGACCTCTTCTTTTTTTAAGAAGGTTTTATAGTTTACTCCGTCAGGCTTCAATAGTTAGTGGTTTCTGGTTTCCTCACTTTGCTTTCCTTCACCGCCGAGCACAAGATGTGAATTAAGATATTAAAATTCAGAAGAGCTTGCGTTTTGAACTCTATATAAATTTAAGACTCTCGTCCTCTGGTCGTCGGCAAAAGAGTTTTAGGAATATGTCAAAATTATAAAAAGTAAGTATTGTCTATGATCACATCTCGATACTTTTCAGTATTGACAGTTCGCTACAGGCTACGTGTGGGCAAGGTATGTAAGATTAATACATAAATGGTATATAGGTGTATATACAAAGACTAAGGACCAATAATACAATGAGTAATGTACTTACGTGCACTGGTCACCCCCCAACCTGTAGCCACAGCCTTTGTATGGCCAGGGAAGTCGAACTTGGTCCAAAGGCAGGCCGGTCTGATCGCTGACTCAAAGTCTACATCGCTGTTGAGCTCGAATAGAGCGATATCATTGTATTTACCAGGTGACCTGTACATTGGATGCTTGTGCACGGTTTTAATTGGTATCTGCGGATTTATTATTATTATTAGACGTACAGACATACATGTTACAAAGTACAGGTGAAAATATCAAAGTGAACTGGTGGTAGGGCTTTGTGCAAGCCCTCTGGGTACCATCCATTCATTCATTCGTTGTTTTCCGGTTTGATGGGTGAGTGTGCCAGTGTAATTGCAGGCACAAGGGACATAACATTTTAGTTTCCGAGGCTGACATATTGGCGATGTAAGCGATGGTTAATATTTTTTAGAATGCCAATGTCTATGGGCGTTGTTGACCATTTACCATCAGGTGGCCCATATGTTCGTCCGACTGTCTATACTATAAATAATATATTTCAAAATCAATCAATATGTCAACCAATACTCATAACATTGGTGTCTCTTGAGACGGTAACAATTAAAATAATTAATTAAAATTTCATACAATATATGCAAATTAATAAATAATTAAGTACACAATCATTTATATGTTAATTCTATTTAAGTTGATGATTAGTTAGTTATATATTTTTATTTCTTTTCATTATTATGATTTATTAATTCTGTTAAGAAAGTTATTGCGTCATCATCTTGTTCTATGGTCATGACATCAGTTGGCTTTGTAATCAAATGTCGTTTAATGCAAAAATAATAAAAGTACAAAGCCTTATTACGCTGGGGGCCAATTCTACTAACAAATTGTCACTTCATCGCAATCGAATCGAAGCGTGATCGTTGCCGTTTATCCACGTAATATGGTGATTACTATTTCACTGTGCTCAAAAACAGATTAAAAAACTGAAAACTTCGACTTGAATTTAATTTTTTTTGTTTTATGAACTAACATTTTCCGACTGTTTTCTGCCTAAGCTATCTCAATAATATATTTTTAGATTTTTTCTCATATAAAGTAAAATATCCTATTATTTATTTTATTCTAGTAAAAAGAGCTTATCAGGGAAATAATGTAACAAAAGTACCAACTCACATCAACAGGACTAGCGCCGTCACTAACTGCTGGATCCAGATTTTGATCACCGAGTCGCACGATAGCTGGCTTTGGGTCCTTCATTTTTGGGTTTTTGATGCAATGGCCGGCTGTCAGCACGAAGCGAGAGCTGATCAGGCTCCCCCCACATTGGAAGGCATAATTACCTTCAATATCAACCCAGCCAATTGCTGCCTGTGAAATGTCATATGGTTATTTTATATTATAGTTGTAAAACATTTACTAGCGTGCCTTGAGTATAGGCTCGACTCATATGCCGTGACGGCCATCTTTATGTATATATAATGGCGTGTGACATTATTCATTATTAAAATCAGTTAATTTTGAGAGTTATCATTTATTTTGTTATCGTTGGTAAATTATTCTGTTTAGTATTATTAGAGCGGATATCACAGAATGGAGTTGCGTTTCTCACGACGGGCGAACGTCATGTCAATCATGGACTGGTTGACAGCGGTTGTACGCGGTGATCAGCCAACCCATAGCTCTAAATCGCTAATAATTAGTGTAATCTCTCATTGTAAAAGAAATGGAGGTGTCTGTATAATTAACATAGCAACAAACGTCAATGTTGCAGTCCAATTATTTTAAGTATTCCTGAACATAACGTCCACCATGGATTCCAGGGTTTCAACAATTAGATGCGTCTGTCATATATATATATAATATTCATATTATCTTGATTATAATTTGATATTTAACTTGATTAAGAGCGCATGAGATTACATGTGTGAAGAAATAGTTCACTAGAACCCAACGATATATATACGTCTATACTGTTTTTTTTTTTCTGATTGAGTATATGCTGTTGGCCCAAATGGCCAGCGTCACCGGGCGTTGGGGCGAGTACTGGACTCCGCCTTGAAATTGGAGTCGTCACGGGCTCTTACAAGACCGTCCATCCTGAGGGTGTCTCATATGAGATCGCACCTCGGCTCAGGACGTAGTCGGTGGGGTGGGTATGAGATCGCACCTCGGCGTAGTCAGTGGGGTGGGAAGCGCTTCTGCGAGAAGCACCGTACTAAATCACGACCGATTTCGTGATGTCACAAGTCCTCGTTTCCGACGGCGGAAACGGTGTACGTATGTCGGGTATAGTGTCTTCCCTTCGAAGGGAGAATAGTCTATACTGTGATCACACTATAGTAAGATAATAAGAGGCCACAGTTCTCCACACTGAACTCAAAAACTGCCGTAAACTATATTAAATAAATAGGGAATCTTGACATCGCGATGTAGAAATGTTACAGTACGTACAGTTACGTAGCGCCATCTAGTACTCAAAATTGGAATTACAATGTACACGTAAGTACTTAAGCAATGTGATTAAAGAAAATCGATTCAGCGCTTTGTTAGTTGTTGAAGGAACATGAGCAAGTTTCTTTAATCGGATCGATTTAATCATATATTTGTAACAGCCTGTGAAAGTCCCACTGCTGGGCTATAGGCCTCCTCTCCTCCTTTTTGAGGAGAAGGTTTGGAGCTTATTCCACCACGCTGCTCCAATGCGGGTTGGTGGAATTCACATGTGGCAGAATTTCAGTGAAATTAGACACATGCAGGTTTCCTCACGATGTTTTCCTTCACTGTAAAGCACGAGATGAATTATAATCACAAATTAAGCACATGAAAATTCAGTGGTGCTTGCCCGGGTTTGAACCCACGATCATCGGTTAAGATTCACGCGTTCTTACCACTGGGCCATCTCGGCCTAATCATATATTTAAGAGGACTTTTTTTCTTTTTTCTTTTCATTAAATAAACTAACTAGTACGATGTACTTTATAACTCACCATGTGTGGGAATTCACCCTGGTTAGCGTTCTCTCCTCCCACGATAAGCTGAACGCTTTCATAATTACACTTCGGCGAGACCAAGGTCATAGCGTCCGGATCCGGCATAAGCGCGATGAAGTTGACGGTCTGTGTGACCCCACGACTGTATTCGTCACATTCTACGGAATAAACGTCATAATTAAGGTTTTGGACAATAAAAAATATATTAACAGAAATAGATAAATAATAAATTAATTAATATTTAAACAATACCACTGCTGGGATAAGGCAGCTTCTCTAGAGAGGAGAATTCAAATAGCAAGATTTGGCATAAGCAAACTAACAACCAAACAAATTTTGCAAGTCACATAATCACTTTTATAAATGAATCTTTGATAAATAAAGGAGCGAGTTGTCGGACCCAAAAAAACCGCCCCTTAAAATTAAGAAAAATATGCATGGCCTTATTTATAAGCGTTGCTTAGCGTCTGTTTAGTTAAACAGAGTTCTCTTTTTCTCTCATTATTGATTTGACATTCGAAAGAAGAAGACAGCAGGTTTATCTAATCATCCGCTGAACTTAGTTTATACATAAGAGCGACTATGATTAATTTTATTATTATTAATGATTATTTTATTATTAATTAAGAATAGTTAGGTAAATAATAATGAGTTTTAAAAGCACTTGCGTGATGTTGATTTGATAGGTTTTTTAATTTCATTAAGATTTTTTTTACCGAATTGGTAGGCGGACTAGCATATGGGCCACCTGATGGTAACTAATGTTAACCATCGCTTACATCGCCAATGCGCCAACCTTGGGAACTAAGATGTTATGTCCCTTGTGCTTGTAATTCCACTGGCTCACTCACCCTTCAAATCGGAACACAACAATACCAAGTACTGCTGTTTTGCGGTAGAATATCTGATGAGTGGGTGGTACCACCGTTAAAATTACAAATTTATTTACAAGATAGTGTTATGAAAAGCATAGTCTGCTGGCCCTAGAAGAACTGCCGCTTCGCCCCTCCCCCCCTTATAGACTAAATACTGGATACATGCTTAAAATACATACTTCTCTCGCTGAGTCGTTTATTTTGATTGTTATTCACTTGCGACAATTGATTCCACACCGGCCTGCGACTGTAAGTAAACACAACACAAGCTTTAGTGCTAATAAATGTAAATTGTGTACGTATGTGTGTGTTTACCACGGCTCATAGACATTGGTCATGTAAGATGATTAAGAAGAAGATGGTTAAGATACCATTCATTAAATCGCCAATGCGTTACCGATCTTGAGAATTGAGATGTTATGTTCCTTGTGCCTGTACTTTAGCTAACTCACCCTTCAAAACTGGAACGGAACAAAAGTATGTATTTCTGTTTAGCGGTAGACTATCTGACGAGTTATATAAATAAAAGTTTCCAATACGTAATTATTAATTGCACATATATTATTCAAGGTCACAATACCACAAGGGCTTTGTGCAAACATAATATATATACATAAGGGTCTAATAGATTGATTACTGAATGTTTATATTTCATTGAATAAAAAAATACCCGGAATTAATTTTTTACCCGAAATGTTTTTGAGTTACGACAAACATATCTAGTGTTAAAATTTGAGTAAGTAAGGTGGTAGAGTTTATGTATGTATGTATAAGTCTCATCAACTCAATTAAATTGAAACATATAATATAGGATGAAGCTGAAGCTGCTCAAATACTCAAGCGCCGCAAATATTCACTTTTATCCAACGTATTTGCTACCAGCGTGTCCTTCGTTATTTTGGTCATATAGCGCGAAGGCAGCCTGACAGCCTTGACAAGCTGATGATGCTTGGCAAAATAGAGGGGAAACGACCAAGTGGCCGCTGCCCCACACGATGGTCGGACCAAGTTACCAACCTCACTGGTCTCCAAGTGACCACAGCCCTGAGGAAAGCTGAAGACAGGAAGGACTGGAGAAAACTCACAGAGATCGTGACCCAGACCCTAGATCAGAGTGGACACGACCTTCAGCAATGAAGTAAACGACCGAGAAGAAATCCAACGAATATCAATGTGGTATTGGGTTTTGAAACTTTAGGTCCATTGTCGTCTGATACTAAAAAAACCATAAAAGATCTTTTTAAGAAACTAGTCCACACTTCTGGTGACCCAAGAGCTGGTTTATTTAGCCCAAAGGCTGACTCTAGCGGTCCAGAGAGGCAATAGTGCCAGCGTCTTGGATACAATGCCACAGGACAATCTTTTAGACAGCGTGTTTTTGTTATAAATTTGTTATGTGTAGGTTTTTTTATTTTAATTTTATATATTATAAAAATGTCTGTACATAGTTTCAATGTATAATATTAAATATTAATAAAGGATGTAATACAAAATACTATTAACTATTATTTAAGAATATCTGTCATCTTTGATGTTGGACAATAATAATCTACATTTTTAATCTGTCAACAAGACGTTGTGGCGGGAAATTGATTTTGAACTTTTCTTACGAGCATGGTTTGATAAAATGTATTGAGAACGTTTTGTGATTGCGAATAATATAAAGAGTAACTCATTCATTACAACGAAATCTCGTTTTGTTTCTGAGTTGAGATCAAGTTCTTTCAGTATGTATGTGCGTAGTATTTTATATGGGATAAGTAAATATTGTTAAACGAATTGTACAATATTATTATTAAGGTAATAAAAAGTCATATTATTATTACTATTAAGTAAATATTCTTATAGCAGATCTCGCTATTAAAAATATGATGAAATATGTAAATCTAAGGTTTATTTTAATTTGATATTGGAATATAAATCTTTTCAATACTTACTCGAAAATTTGTGTATTTAATATAGAACTGCCGTCTCTGCAGCAGACGAGGATAGAATCGAAGGAATGACTGCAGAAGGTGGGCTTGATACCATTGTTTCTGTAAAATAAAAAAAAAGAAGTAAAGTAGCAGCTATATATTGAAATACGAACTAGAAGATGAGTAATATAACGAATGAGTCTGTGAGTGTGTGCGTGTGTGATTGTGGTTGTGTTTATATGTATATATTGTGAAGCTAACTACGTAATTCACAGCTAGCGACAATCCCCTTCTTCCAGTAAAGTACAGTAACAGTAACAGCCTGTTAATGTCCAACTGCTGGGCTAGGGCCTCATCTCCTTTTTTGAGGAGAAGGTTTGGAGGTTATTCCACCACGCTGCTCCAATACGGGTTAGTGGAATATACATGTGACAGAATTTCAGTGAAATTAGACACATGCAGGTTTCTTTACGATGTTTTCCTTTACCGTCAAGCACGAGATGAATCATAATAATAAAAATAAATAGTTTGTAAGGCTTCGTTGAAGATAAGCCGACGTAGTGAGACGTGTGTGAAGTTAGCATCTAGTGCAGGCTAGAGCTGTCGTTATTAGTTTAAGTGCTAACTTCACTCACGTGGCGAGGGGTTAGGACAACGTGATTCTAAATTTAAGATATAAGTGGAAGAAGGTTATGTCGCATTTTTTAACTTTTAGAAATTGTTAACATAATTGTACCTTCAACTGTCATGTTTGAAAACTTCAAGACCTGCACGAATAATTAATCGAATCTAATAATAATAATAAAGTATGTTTCTTTCGGAATCTGTGGTAGATTTTTGACAATCAATAAGCAAGTGTAACGCTTCAATATTAAATAAAGATTTTTGACTTTTTAAATCAATTCTAAAACATAAAACTGGTATTTACTAAATCATGTATTTTATTCTTGACAACTTCTCCTTAAGTCTTAAATTGCGGGTTCAAGCGCCTCAATCGCTGAATCTTCACCGGCTTCATTTGTTTTTACACTTAATCACGAGGATCGAAGTATGACAGATGAAAAAATCTAACACATTTGTCAAACCGAAAAGTATTTGTCAAAATTTATAAAATGAACATTTTGTATATAATGTAAGAAAAACCTCGAAATCGCAGAAAACTATCGTGAAATGTTAGAAAGTGATATGAGGCATTGACCTTTAATGATAATAACTTTTAAATAAAGGTCAGCCTACGGTCTCTTTTAAATGCTATCAACCGCTTACGTCACGATGCTTACTATAGAAATCTACTGTAAGAGCCCACAGCTTTACAACGCTGTCGGCTTATAAGGTGGGCATCCTTGGTCCGCAGGGTGCGGGTCAGCTCCAATATTAACTTAAGCATGATTGCGAACATACTAGACTGTACATTTAGGAACCTCTGCTGCAAAGTTTCGACTGGAGCATTATACTGTCGTTGATAGTAGTAGTCGACTGCCTCGTTGGTCTAGTGGCTTGATGTAAGGCCGCACACCTGGAGGCCCTGGGTTCAATTCCCAGGTCGGGCCAGTAAAAAGTTATTGGGTTTTTCTGTCAGAAAATTCTCAGTAGCAGCCCGGTTTCTGGAAGTTGGGTGTGTGTACACTCCCGTGCCTCGGAAAACACGTAAAGCCGTTGGTCCTGCGCCTGCTCTCTTTCCGGTCACGTCGGATTGCCGTCCCATCGGATTATGAGAGTAAAGGAATAGAGAGTGCACCTGTGTTTGCGCACACACTCGTGCACTATAATATCTCCTGCGCAGTTGGCTAATCTCTTTTGAGATTGGCCGCTGTGGCGGAAACGGTCTGGAGGACATTATTATTATTAAGTATGTGTTGTTAACTTAAAACCGTTTCCTTTTTGTAATTTTGTCTTTGTAATAATTGTAATAAATAAAATTATTATCATTATTATTGGCGTTCAAAAGTTTTTTGTTTTTTTTTCAATGATATCAGTACAAAATGTCAGCATCTAAAACAAACCAAGCACTGTTTATCACAATTATAAGAGTAAGTCAGATGGTAAGGTATAATATTAGATATGATACGAATTATTATTAAATGTAACTGGAGAGTATCTGTCATTTTTTATATTAATCAATAATAATCTATATTTTTAATCTGGCAACAAGAACATTGACAGATACTCTTTATGGCGGGAAACTGATAGACTTGAATTCTATTTTACGAGCAATTAGACTGCGTGTTGAGATCTAGTTTTTACACGATTGTGATCACTGAGTGAAAAATAGTGTTCTGTGATTGTGATCAAGATGTTCCTATGTAGTGACCGCTGACACTGTGTCTGACGTTGAAACGACATTCGGAAGCTTACACTGATGTTGGAGGTTAATTATTTATTTAAGGAAAACAACAGCATTATACAAAATATTTGACATTAAAAATATAATAAGGTCCTCAAGACCGACTTCGACCACGGCGTCCAATCTCAAGAGAGATTAGCCAACTGCGCAGGAGATATTATAGTGCACAAGTGCACATACATCCAGGCGTAGAACCAATTACTATTTCACAGTAGCAACACACAGTTTTATAAAATAAAATGTAATGTAACAAACCTATTGAGTTAAAAAGTAAATACATATATTGTAAGTAAAAGTTATACATAGCATATAGTATGCGACGGTAGGCTAAGTTAGTTTTAATATTCAACGTGTGACACAGATTAAAAATATCATCTGCAGCAGTTTTGTATTATGTAAGAAATCTCTCACGCGTGAAATGTTGACAACCGACTTATGGTGATATACTATTTTGATGCGTGTATCCTTGAAATGTTATGATTATTAAGGTCAATGTCGCATATCAACTTTTGGCATTACAGCTTTTTCTGCGATTTCGAGTTCGTTCTTACGGGGAAGCCCTACAACAGAATTAAATGAATCAAAGGATCACTCACTGGAAATCTTCTCTAGCCGATTGACATTTGGAAGCAAGTTTGCACACACCACGTGTGTTCGTATGCTTTACAATGCAGGATTCTCCCTCTGAAATAAGAATTATATAATATTAGAACATTATTATGTAATAAATAACACATTTCGGTTTTATTATATACTATAAAATAAGCAATTCTTGTTTAGTATGTATATTTATTTCTATTTTATATAAACTCTATCATACATCAATTTTTATCTTTTACTTCGGTTTGTAATATTTTACTTATTGAAAATATGAAACAAAAAAATAAAATAAAATAAAAAAACAAAAAAATGCACATTTGAAAAAAATAATAATAATATAAATAGTTAGGTAAGTTTCATGTTAATGTATTATATTTCCTTTTCTTGTTATTATTAAATTAGGTTATTGAAAAAAAAAGAATAAACATTAAAAATAAAAAATAATTAAAAAACTAGATGGCAACTATAATGCTCTTTTTCCCGGTGACCGGGACGGAGTATTTATTAAATCCGACTCAAAAAAGTCGAGAAAGTACGAACGTGATGTACAAATAAAATATTTATATTTATATTGTTTATCTTACCACTGGGCCATCTCGGCTTTTACCGATGATCGTGGGTTCAAACCCGGGCAAGCACCACTGAATTTTCATGTGCTTAATTTGTGATTATAATTCATCTCGTGCTTTACGGTGAAGGAAAACATCGTGAGGAAACCTGCATGTGTCTAATTTCACTGAAATTCTGCCACATGTGAATTCCACCAACCCGCATTGGAGCAGCGTGGTGGAATAAGCTCCAAAAACCTTCTCCTCAAAAAGGAGGAGAGGAGGCCTATAGCCCAGCAGTGGGACTTTCACAGGCTGTTTTACATTGTTTATCTGGAAAACGATTTGGTTATAATTTTGTATTTAGATACGAAGGTTTCGTAATACATATACGAAGGGTAGGTACTATATAACTCTATTGGTTGATTTTTTTAACGTATTCAACAATTATCGTAATATTTTAGTTTATTAAAATAACCTAGGAGCCAATTCTACTAACAAATTGTCACTTTATCGCAATCGAATTGAAGCGTTTTCACTGGTAGAGCTTTGTGCAAGCTCGTCTGGGTAGGTACCACCCACTCATCAGATATTCTACTGCAAAACTGCAGTACTTGGTATTGTTGTGTTCCGGTTTGAAGGGTGAGCCAGTGTAATTACAGGCACAAGGGACATAACATCTTAGTTCACAAGGTTGGTGGCGCATTGGCTATGTAAGCGATGGTTAACATTTCTTACAATGCCAATGTGTATGGGCGTTGGTGACCACTTACCATCAGGTGGCCCATATACTCGTCCGCCTTCCTATTCTATAAAAAAAAGCGTGATCGTTGCCGTTTATCCGTTTTCTTATTCTTTAATTTAATTATCGACTATTGGCGTGAAAGTTAACAACTAAGTTTGGTTTTGACACAACGGTATATGTTAACATCACATCGGTTCGGTTCCGATTAGAATAAATATAGAATAGTCAAAGTTGGATCGGAATGCAATTGGGAACGTATCGTAATCGTATTTGTAAAATTCGGCCTCTTAATTTCCATTGTAAAAGATAATACAACCAAAACCTTTCTACCATTTCGTCCATTGGTAGAAGCCGTATGAAAATCCGTTCTGTAATTTTCGAGTTATAGTAGTTAAGATAAACAGACAGACATATAGACTTGTTATATATATATATAAACATATAGGCGAAGACAAAACAGTTCTTTCTCAGCTCAGTTTCTTTTCTTGGAAGAATTAACTTTCTGGTTCAGTGTACCACTGATGGTAAAAGGATATAGAGTACCTAACACTTCATCCCCCCCCTCACACCTGGGTGAAGCCGCACCGGAAGCTAATATCACATACAATGATTAATTGTGGTTAATGGTATTCTTGTAATGATAAAACTAATTAATTTTCTCGTCATATTTTCCTGTATTTACAGCAGCGAGCGATTTGTTATCTGTGGTGTTATTGTTATAATTAATTTAATATGGCTACTAACGATAATTTAATTATTGTTGTTTTATTTAAAAAAAAAAAAACTGGCTGTGCTTTGCGGTTTACCCGCCTTCAATTTGTGTTATATATGGAATAAATATTAAGAATGATGACAAGCAGTGCTGCCAACCTCTGAGAAGCATCTCCCTTAACGCCTTTAGTTACTAGAAGGGTGATGAGTATGAATGTTGATGGATATAGGGGACGGGGGAGGCCGAAGAAAGTGTGGATGGATTGCGTAAGAAAGGATATCTAAGAAAGGGGTAAGTACTGAGATGACGAGTGACAGAGAGAAGTGGAAGGAAAGCACATATTGTGCCACGTAGTGGGATAAGGGCAGGAAGAAGAAGAAGTATTATGATATCTAATTAGTTATGGTAACACTTATTTGTTGCGGTTGTCAAGACGCGACATTTGAAAAGATTTCGATATTAGTGACAATACTACGCGCCAAAATATTCGGTCCATGGGCGAACAGTATTAATAAGGCGTCACCACATACCCTTTTGCGATGTTCCAAGTTGGGCGCTTAGCAGAAATATGAAACATAGCGCTAACATCATCAATCCAGATTAAATCTGAAAAAAAAATATAGCTTGAATAAAAAAGGCCAAGTGAAAACAGGTTTTAATGTTATTTTAATCCAAATCTCGCTGTACTGGTTATAGCGAGATTTTTAAGACGTAACTGATGCTAGTAATAGAAAAGGTTTATAAATGGTGGCTGATCTCGTTGCATCTCGTTTGCTCTGTATTGTAATATAATGTATTTTATTTAGAAAAATAATTAGCTGGCTGGTGTGGTTGGTAGATATTTCGGCCTTTCACGCCGAAAGTTGTTTTTTTTTTTTTTTATATTTGCCGGGAGGGCAAATGACTCTACTCCACCTGATGTTAAGTGGTAGTAGAGTCCAAACGCGAGAACGGCCAGTACAATCGGGAAGAAGGTTCTGCACTAGCCGCCCTCGCCTTGCCGGCCCGCAAGATGCCTCTTCACGCCTCGTTTGAAGGAACCCGGGTCGTAAGAGGAGGGGAATACGTGAGCTGGTAAGGAATTCCATTTCTTGGAAGTGCGACAATGAAAGGAGTTGCCAAATTTCTTTGTGCGCGATTGTGGGTTCGATTCCACATAGGACAGACATTTTTGTGCATGAACATGTCTGTTTGTCCTGAGTCTGGGTGTAATTATCTAAATAAGTATGTATTTACAAAAGAAAAGTAGTATATGTAGTATATCAGTTGTCTGGTTTCCATAGTACTAGCTCTGCTTAGTTTGGGATCAGATGGCCATGTGTGAATAATGTCCCAGGATATTATTATTTATATTATTTGTTTTTTTGCTACGCCTTCGCGTCTTAACTACTCAAGCGGTTATCGCGTAATTGCACACACGTTGGCGGAGGTCTATACCCTTGTAAAAGATATAAGGTACCTCGCCCTCACTTGCAAACGAAGCTGTGGGTTGAACATTCAATAAACATAACATTATGTGATGAAAATTGTTCATTTTATTTGTTATGTATATCCATACCGTAACGTAACAGCCTGTGAATGTCCCACTGCTGGGCTAAAGGCATCCTCTCCTTTTTTGAAGAGGTTTGGAGCTTATTCCACCACGCTGCTCCAGTGCGGGTTGGTGGAATACGCATGTGGCAGAATTTCAGTGAAATTTGACACATGCAGGTTTCCTCACGATGTTTTCCTTCACCGTAAAGCACGAGATGAATTATTATCCCAAATTAAGCACATGAAAGTTCAGTGGTGCTTGCTCGAGTTTGAACCCACGGTCATCGGTTAAGATTCATGCGTTCTTACCACTGAGCCATCTCGGCTTTATGTATATGAGTAACGAAATTAAATATCACATTTTCCTTATTTATGTTTAAAATTAGCTCGTTCGATAATATATGGAAGACATATGAACAATTTTAACCTAAGTAATACCGACTTGTCTTAAATTACTTTTAAAAACTATGTATTGTTGGGATTCTCGGTGAGCGCAGTTAGGGGCTAATCGAGAAATCAACTGTCAGGTGACGTCAGCGAAAGATTAGTTATTGTACATGTACATGTACGTGTTATTGTACACGAGCACACGTGTTCACACATCAATTCTCGTGAGTGCTTTTTTTTTTATAGAAAAGGAAGGTGGACGAGCATATGGGCCACCTGATGTGGTCACCAAACGCTCTTAGACATTGGCATTGTAAGAAATGTTGCCCATCGCTTAAATCGCCAATGCGCCACCAGCCTTGGGAACTACGATCTTATGTCCCTTGTGCCTGTAATTACACTGGCTCACTCACCCTTCAAACCGGAACACAAAAGTATCAAGTACTGCTGTTTTGCGGCAGAATGTCTGATGAGTGGGTGGTACCTACCCAGACGAGCTTGCACAAAGCTCTACCACCAGTATCTTTGGTACTCACCATTTTTTTTACTGCTTCGTTGATCTAATGGATATAAAGCTGTGCATTTCGAAGTCCTAAGTTCAAATCTCAGGTCTGGGCGATAAGTTATATCGGTTAGGGAGACATAAATTAATTCCAAAACTTGACAAATATGTACGTTTTGAGGTCCCCAAGTCGGTTTTGGAGAAAGCGTGAATGTGTTACTTTCGAATAACAATAATAATGTCCTCGTGACCACGTTTTAGTATTGCAATCTGTGTCATCTCGCGTATAAAAACTTTTGATTAAAAATCATGTTAATGTAAATCATATCTAGGCTGAATGAATTCATCTCTAAGCAGCTATCATGTATTAAAAAAACAACCGTTTTTAAAATGTCTGTAGGTCATTCATTAAAAAAATATATGTTTCTGGTCAATAATACCTTTGCTTTATATATATTTTTTAATTTATATGCGTTTTAATTCAAAAAAAAACAACAACTATAAAGGTGACACCTTACTGGTCGTATCCGTGTAGCCATTGTTTGGCAAGGTATTTTTATTGTATTTACATATATAGCAGATTCGTTAACTAAAACCAATTTTAACAACAGAAGAAAACAAATAAACAACTTAAAAATTGAATATATTATGCGATGTCATTGGTAGCAAAACGCAAGATCTTGAATACTATGGCGACTCTGTAATTGGAAATTCGAAGTAAAATTAAAGTGGATATAAGTAGTTAAGTTTTTTTTTTTTATAGAATAGGAAGGCGGACGAGCATATGGGTTACCTGATGGTAAGTGGTCACCAAACGCTCTTAGACATTGGCTCTGCAAGAAATGTTACCCATCGCTTACATCGCCAATGCGCCACCAACCTTGGGAACTAAGATTTTATGTCCCTTGTTCCTGTAATTACACTGGCTCACTCACCCTTCAAACCGGAACACAACAATATCAAATACTGCTATTTTGCGGTAGAATATCTGATGATTGGGTGGTATTTTCCCAGACGAGCTTGCACAAAGCTCTACCACCAGTATAGTTTTGTATTATAAATAAACATATTATTTACGTCGAACTAATATCGGTGGATCAATCGGTAAATGACACTAGGGAATAGCTTTACACCGTTCGCATTATAATTTATTTTGTCTAATCAATTTAACCTTTTTTTTCCTGAATGATTTATGCTGTTGGCCCTAATGGCCTTTACAGCGTCACCAGGCTTTGTGGCGAGTACTACACTCCGCCGTGAATTTGGAGCCGTCACGGGCTCTTACAAGACGTCCATCCTGAGGGTGTCTCCTGCGAGATCGCACCTCGGCTCAGGTCGTAGTCGGAGAGGTTTTTAACTTAGGGGTTCAATTTAACCTTTTTTTTTCCTGATTGACTTATGCTGTTGGCCCTAATGGCCTTTACAGCGTCACCGGGCTTTGTGGCGAGTACTACACTCTGCCGTGAATTTGGAGCCGTCACGGGCTCTTACAAGACGTCCATCCTGAGGGTGTCTCGTGCGAGATCGCACCTCGGCTCAGGACGTAGTCGGAGGGGGTGGGAAGCGCTTCTGCGAGAAGCACCGTACTAAATCACGACCGATTTCGTGATGACGTTGCAAATCGGGGACCTCGTTTCCGCCGGCGGAAACGGTGTAATTATCCTCGAAGATGGCTCGTACTAAGCAGACAGCCCGAAATTCTACCGGTGGTAAGGCGCCGCGCAAACAGCTCGCCACCAAGGCCGCTCGTAAGAGCGCTCCCGCCACGGGATGAGTCAAGCAGCCTCATCGTTACAGACCCGTTACGGTACCGTCGCTCTTCGTGAGATCCGTCAATTTAACCAAATCACTTTACATTATGTATATTCAGTAGCGAATCTAGACAGCGCGATTCAGGAAACTGACAGATTTTAATACTGCCATCTATCGCTACCGAGTAGTAACACATGCCATTATACAGATATATTAATCAAGAACTGTTCGTAGTGCATAATACAGCAGATATATTAACAAATCGGTTTGTCTTTACTCCTTAAATTAGAATAAGCTAAGCACTGATCCCACAGATAATTGAAATATGTCAACTTGTTCATTCAAATAAAGAACGCCAGTGCGGTGTGATGTTGCGGAACGAATCAACGCAAATATTGTAGTTATTATATTATGTAGGTATAATTAATTATATAATTATAATATTATTATAATAAAAATAAAGTTGCTAGAGATAAGGCTTGTTTTAGCTTGGGCCGAAAAAAAAACACGGAGTCTGGAAATTGGAAATGTGTACACTCCCGTGCTATGGCCTCGACAGCGTCATAGGGTGGGGGCGAGTCTAAGATACTCAGCTGGATGTTGGGAGCCCACTTAAGGGCTCAGAATACGCGTGTCCTATGGGCACCCCCTGTGAGGCCGAACCTCGGCTTAGGACACTATGTGACACTATGTGAGTTGCAATAACCCCGTCATACGCCTAAGCGCGGACGGGTTATAAAAGAGGGATCTCGACCCCGCCGACGGGGTTAGTGTGTGTTTGCTTTGTAACCTATCGTGTTGATGTTGGAAGATGTAATCTTATCATCGGGGGCGATAAGGACGTCCTTAGGACGCCTATGGATCGAAAAGGGAGTAGTGAACACGGTATCTCTTGAAAAACTACCAATCACGTTCGTCCTTATTAATAAACGGTACACTTGCGTAGCGTATTAAGTTAAACATAGGGGGCACAATTTTAATTTAATATTAACCATATTGCAAGTTTGATGAATTTGACGTTATAAAAATAAAAAAAATTGACATAGTTATATTTCTGTGTTAACATGTAAAATATTTTAACTTAGATATATAACATTTATGTTTCATTTATTCAGAAAATTTGTAAATAATTTCTCTAGTCTTATCAAATAAATATAAATATAATTGTTTTACAAGTTTAGACATTTTATAAAGTCAATTATCAAAAGGAGTACTTATTGCAAGGTACGGGTACCTTAATATTTAAACTTTAGTTTTTATTTCATAAAAATCGCTTGTCTAAAATTTATAACAACTAAAGCTCACGTACGCGCCTTCGCTGTCCTATTTAAGACTTATCCGTTGGTCCTGCGCCTGAACTCTTTCCGGTCGTGTCGGATTGCCGTCCCATCGGATTATGAGAGTGTACCTGTGTTTGCGCACACACTTGTGCACTATAATATCTCATGCGCAGTTGGCTAATCTCTCTTGAGATTAGTCGCCGTGGCCGAAATTGGTCTGGAGGACATTATTATTATTATTATTAACTGTGATTTCAAAACAACTGCCTCTTTTCAATGTAATATGACTATTTGGGATTTAGTGAGTTACCAAAACCAATACAACCGTTTTTTATTTTTGTTATAAAAGAGATATAAAGAGAGAACGCGTTAATCGTAACCGATGACCGTGTGTTCAAGCGCAGGCAAGCACCACTGAATTTTCATTTGCTAAATTTGTTATTATATATATTCATCTCGTGCTTGACGGTGAAGGAAAACATCGTGAGGAAACCTGGATGTGTCGAATTTCACTGAAATTCTGCCACATGCGTATTCCATCAGCCCGCATTGGAGCAGCGTGGTGGAATATTCTCCAAACCACCTCCTCAAAATGGGAGAGGAGGGCTTAGCCCTGTTACTGTATTTAATTCAAATAGGCATTATGTGCATTAAAATGGCAAATTGGCTAGTAAATGCTACGTACGCGTCAGACCGACAACTTTATATACGACTACGTCATCAAATATAAAAAAAAATATACAACATTTAACATACTACATAACCTCTGTCTGACCTGAAACTATATATAAATATATATATTATAAACTAAAACAATATGAGAATTCCATATTAATCTGTTGTTTCGCTTTAATGGGGTACATCTATCAATTAACGTTGATGATTAATAGTAGCTTGGGTTACAATACAAGATTGATCGAGAACAATAATTATTACGACTTATTTCAAACTAGCGGCTCGCCCCGACATCGTCTGGGTTGAATAATCATCATTTTTACAAGAATAATGACATTTATAGGGCGAAAATTGATATCTTGGGTTATATTATTGCAATTTTCTCAAGGATCTCTAATTATTTTGAAAATTAAATATAGCCTATGTCACTCCCTGATAATGTAGCTTAGTATTGGTGAAAGATTTTTTTAAATCGGTTGAATAGATTTTGAGTTTATCCATTACAAACAAACATATAAAAAAATTATCTCTTTATGATATTAGTATAGATATTCATATTATTATTATTAGTAAAAAAGAACAACTAAGTGAGCATCTTAATATTTCTACACGTTCGACTTAAAATATTTACGATAAAAAAATGCTACATTGTTAAGTTTAATCGAATAAATAAATTATAATAATAATAATGTCCTCCAGACCAATTTCGGCCACGGCGGCCAATCTCAAAAGAGATTAGTCAACTACGCAGGAGATATTATAGTGCACGAGTGTGTGCGCAAACACAGGTGCACTCTCTGTTTCCTAACTCTCATAATCCGATGGGACGGCAATCCGACACGACCGGAAAGAGTTCAGGCGCAAGACCAACGGCTTTACGTGCTTTCCGAGGCACGGGAGTGTACAACACACTTCCAACTTCCAGACTCAGAAAAATCCATTAACTTTTTATTTGGCCGACCTGGGAATTGAACCCAGGACCTCCGGGTCTGCGGCCTTACATCAAGCCAATAGACCAACGAGGCAGTCAATAAAATAAATAAATACATTTGATTTGAATACAATTAAATCAATTATCTATCCTGCATTAATATAACATTCTTTAATAGTTTTTTTTATCGAGTACTTATGTATCAATGTTTATATTATATACAATTTGTAATGTTATTAAAAAATAACTTACCGGTAATCCTTTGAGACACAACGCGCAACCCACTTCACAATGATTACTATTTAAATGATTTATATAGAAATGATTATTTATATAAAATTATTGTATACGTCTGCATTTGGCGCGTATTATTGTGGTGTGGGACTGGTTCATTTTGTTCGCGTGTTTTCCTAAGACTAAGGCGAGTTATAGACGAAGCGTTAAAACGCTATGAAAACGTCCTTAGTTTAGCGTAACGTTGATCAAGCGTTTGTTTTTTTAAATGTATGAATGTAGAAGCATTTTATTTTTATTAATGTTATAGTTAGGTATATCCGTAACCGTAACAGACTGTGAATTCCCACTGCTGGGCTAAAGGCCTCCTCTGCCTTTTTGAGGAGAAGGTTTGGAGCTTATTCCACCACGCTGCCCCAATGCGGGTTGGTGGAATACACATGTGACAGAATTTCAGTGAAATTAGACACATGCAAATTTACTCACGATGTTTTCCTTCACCGTAAAGCACGAGATGAATTATAATCACAAATTAAGCACATGAAAATTCAGTGGTGCTTGCCCGGGTTCGAATCCACGATCATCGGTTAAGATTCACGCTTTCTTACCACTGGGCCATCTCGGCTCTTAGTTAGGTATAGGATATTTGGCAATGTTAGGGATATAAACCATTCCTTCGCTATTACATCGCCAATGCGCCACCAATCTTGGGAACAGTGGTGTTCTTCTCAGTCCTTTGTGTCTCAGTCTTCAGTCCTTTGTGCCTGTAGATTCACTTGTATACACTTGCTCACTCATCCTTCAAACCAAACCAGTATTTTTAAAATATGTTTAATAGCTTATTCTGAAAATATTACTACAAAAAACAATTGAAATGCTGTTTTTAATTATACGTGTACAAAGACAAACTTATCTCAAAACGGGATCTCTTTTAATCACCCTTGAGTATTTTTCTATTATGTAAAGACTCACTTAATTACTCATCCGTTTTATTTTTACCGACAGTTCTAAAGCCTCATTGAAAAAAAGTTTAAAAAAACTGTTTCGATTGTTTAAATTGTTTTGCAATTAAAAAAATTATAAGTTTAGATATTTGTTGCTGTCACAGACTAGACGTTTTTGTTTGCACTTAATCAAAAGCGCATGTCGTGTCTACATCAAGAGAAATGTAATCAATTCAATTTCTTGATTGTCATTTTGTTTTGTAGACCTATGAACATAAAATAAAATAATAAATAAAAATAAAATCCGTGAAATGTCAACAACCGACTTATGGTGATATACTATTTTGACACGTGTATCCTTGAAATGTTATGATTATTAGGATCAATGTCGCATGTCACTATTTGACTTACGTTTCTTCTTACAGAATAGGCCTCCTGATTTTTATTAATTGTATTTATATTATAGAATTAAAACATATTACATAATATAATTAGGTATTCAACCGTCAATAGCACAATGGTTTACAGTAATATCTGTATTGTTAGTAGCGTTTTATATGATCTTAATAAACGCTACACGTGTACACAGCCTTACGTTGTAACAGGATGAATACGAGTTTTTACAAACTAGTATTTACCCACGACGTTACGCCTTATTAACATAATGTGTTGAGAGTAATTTGTTTTGATTTTTAAAATATCCATTTGGTATTTTATGGTTAAATTTAATATGGTTGATGTTGGAAGGACCGAATTTGTACGGATTCCCGTGATTTGCGGTCACAGATTATATTATATCGTGATAGAGCTTTGTGCAAGGTCTGGGTACCATTAATCACATGTTCCACCGCTAAACGGCAATACTTATAAGGGTGAGTGAGCCAGTGTAACTACAGGCACAGGCTCAACAACTGTTAGCACAATAATCGTTATAAATTAGTAAAAATTTGTCCCGTTGACACAAAAACCAAAATGTATTTATCAACGGACCCGAGCCCAACGAAGATCTTCAAGCGAATAAGCTGACCATTTACAAAATATTCAATACTGCATACAAAGTAATATATGAACAGTGATTTTGTGTAGACTTATTTAGTGAAAAGTGGAGGTGTACAAGGGCCGAATTCTACTAATTTACAACGATTACGATACGTTCCCGATTCAATTCCAATCCAACTTTGAATCATCTGTATTTATTCGAATCGGAACCGAACCGATATGTGTGTGTCAAAATCAAACGTAATTGTTAATTTTTATGCAAATAGTCGATAATTAAATTGAAGAATAGGAAAACGGATAAACGGCAACGATCACGCTTCGATTCGATCGCGATGAAGTGACAATTTGTTAGTAGAATTGGCACCCTGATTCACTAAGTGATTATATGCGATTTATTTTTAAGGCTTTTAATTAAAACCCGCAGTGTTGTTTCGTAAGAACTCACTGTACTTTGATACGCTATTTTGATACGTGTAACCTTAAATAGTCATAATTGTTATGGTCATTATCGCTTATCACTTTCTAACATATGACAATCATCTTCCGAAGTGATGAATTTGTTCTTTCGGAAGTTTACTGAAGTTGGAAATTATTCACATAGGACATTACATTACATAAGGTGACATTTTTAAAACAACAAATTTATAATAAATATTCAAAAATAATAATGGTACTTGATATTGGGATAATTACTAAGTATTATTATTATTTTTAAGCTATAATTTAAGATAATGATAAGGTATGAGTTGAGACAGGAAGTCTTGCATTAGAAGGTCATTAACTAAATAGGCAACTTGTTACCATTTATTTAACTTTGGGAAAGTATAAACCAGTTTTTCTATATTTAAAACTCTTTGCTTAAAGTCTATTTTAAATATATATACCGATATATAAAAAAAAAATACTTTAATAAAATTTTAAAACTCTGCTTTAGTCTAATTCAAAAGAAATATTATAAATGGAAGCTTACAGGTTATTCGGGCAAACATTTAATTTTCATATGACGAATTTGTGTTTATAATAAAGTAGCTTCCACTAAGGGGGTAAAGCGAAAGAAACGAACAATCATATTCATTTTTTTTTTATGTTTATGTGTTTTTGTAGTATTTATTTAGGCGAAAATGAGCGGTGACACTTGCACTACCTAATACGCATTAATGGTATATCTATCGCATTCACATTCTACCGCAAAACAGCAGTACTTGGTATTGTTGTGTTCCGGTTTGAAGGGTGAGTGAGCCAGTGTAATTACAGGCACAAGGGACATGAAATATTAGGTCTCAAGGTTGGTGGCGCATTGGCGATGTAAGCGATGGTTAACATTTCTTACAGTGCCAATGTCCTAGCGGCTCGCCCCGACTTCGTGAGGCTTACAATTTATCTTTGTTACGCGAATAAAGATTTTTAGGACAAAATTTATTTATTTATTTATTTATTTAAGATTCACCAGTGGTAAATACATCAACACGTACAAAGGTATACAATTTTAATACAACTTAAAACTAAATGCATTACCTATTAAGGTGAATACCACTTGCAAAGATAAAGTTGGAGATGACAAACTTACAAATAATTAATTGTTAGTAAATCAAGGTTAAAAATGACAAGAAGTAACAATAATAGTAAGATAATAAAATACAAATATAAACAAAATAAATTAGTTAGCTGACAATTTTGACAATATTTTTTTGTGAAACTTGTTTGATGAGTCTCCAAAAGGGTCAAAAACAGCACTGTGCTCATTCAAAATTTTACATAAGCGAGATACAGGTGAATTGCTTCCTAAAACAGTTTTGCGGAAAGGTCTTACTAATGGTGTTATTGGTTTACGTGGAAATCTAATGGGAACATTCAATTTAATTTTTGATATCAAAAACGAGTTATCATAGTTGTTGTTAAGTGCTTTATAAAGAAATTTTAAATCCAACAAATCCCTCCGATCACTTAGTGAAAGAATTTTGAAAAATTCCAATCTTTTTTTGTAAGAAGGAAGTATTTTCCCTTGCTATTATGCTACTATGCTATAAATTGCTATTATGGGTTACACAATTACAATTTTCGTAAATATATATAATAAAATAAAATATAATATATAGCCTATGTTACTCGGGGATGATGTAGCTGCCTGTAAGTGAATGAATTCTTAAAATTTGTCAAATAGATTTTCTATTTATCCATTACAAACAAACATAAAAGAAATCAAATCTTATCTCTTTATAGTATTAGTATGAAGTATACATGACACGAAGAAATTTTAGTCGAATTGCATTTTCACCGGACACATTAATATCCGGTTACTGTAATCGAGAAACGAATCGTTTCGCTTACGGATGGTTGAACTGTATAATAAATAACGTTTCGAAGTGTGATGTATGTATGTATTATAGGACGGACTTTAACGGTAGGCCACTCGTAACTAAAAAATAATAATACTCTAACTATTATACTACTACTACTATACTACTCTTTCCGGTAGTGTCGAATTGCCGTCCCATCGGATTATGAGAACTAGGGAATAGAGAGTGCACCTGTTTGCGCACACACTCGTGCACTATATCTCCTGCGCAGTTGGTTAATCTCTCTTGAGATTGGCCACCGTAGCCGATTTCGGTCTGGACCTTATCTTACTTATTATATGGCCGGATGAATGAAATTTCTCCTTCTTTAATAATTTATGAAATGTTATGAAAAAAAAAAACAAATGAGCTTTATCGTTTGATTGTTAAAGTGTTTGTGATTGAAGTCCATCTTGTTTGTCACTTATGGAGGAGTAAACCCAAATAAACAACTTTGACACCGATATCATTGGTCACCGATATCAATTGACGCGATACCATTGGTCGAGATCTTAAATAATCTATGATATTCACTATGGATTCGCGAGAAAATGGCGTTTTCAATATCCACGTTGTAATCGGAACTTTGAAAGTTAAATTAATGTGGTTGTAACTAGTTAAGTGAAACAGTGGTGTATTATAAATGAAGGTAAATTAATCAAGAACTGTTTATAGCGCGTAATACAGCAGAACAATTAGAAAATCGCATGCAATTTGTAAATATACTTTACTCGTACTCCGATTGGAATAGGGTCTTTCTTCCTGCCCTTATCCCACTACGTGGGGTCGGCACAACATGTTTTTTCCTTCTACTTCTCTCTGTCACTCGTCATCTCAGTACACTTTTCATACACATATCCTTTCTTACGCAATCCATCCACATTTTCTTCGGCCTCCCCCGTCCCCTATATCCATCAACATTCATACTCATTACCCTTTTGGTAACATGCCTTTCATTCCTCCTCATCACATGCCCATACCAAGCTAATCTATTACTCTTCAACTTTTCAACTATTGGTGCTACTCTCAGACTTCCTCTGATATACTCGTTTTTAATCTTGTCCATTCTAGCTACACCGCACATCCCTCTTAACATTCGCATCTCTGCCACATGTATTCGTTTTACATCCTCTTCTTTTGTTGCCCAACATTCAGAACCATACATCACGACAGGCCTAATGACGGTCTTAGTTCCCGGCAAAATAAGAATAGGGCTAATCCATCTCCTCCAATGGATGTCGTAAACGGCGACTAAGGAAAGATGACCTTGTGCACTCTCCACCAAGCACCTCGAGGTACCCGCATGGTGGCGGGGAAATCACCAACAACAGCATTCCCAAGGAGGGTCAGGCAGGCGGCCGGCTATAAAACACTAGCCAAAACCTTACAACAACATGAATTTGATTGCAAAGGAATAGGGTATAGATATAAATAATATGTGTTATTTATTAAGAATTCATGGATATAATTAGTTAAGTGGAATACTAGTGAATTATAAATAATACAATAATTTTCCATTGTACATCCATAAATCTGAATTATTTATATAAAAAACAATTTTAAACGCCAATGGTTATGTTTTGCATAAATCCGGGGAATAACAGACAGAAAATGTGTTTACAATGTTAGTATTACTAAAGCTGTATAAATTAATTACCTGGTTTATATTAAACATGTTATAAAAAACATGAGGAAAACTAAATACAAGATCCAAGATGGCGCTGCTTTTTTAAGACGCCATTTCAATTATTATCAAGAGTTTAACGGCCTACGTTGCTCAGCGTGTTTGGTTAGTAATAATTATTGCTACGTTCCGACTTTGCTAGTTAAAATTAGATTTTTATAATTAATTATTAAAATCATAAAAAGATGAATCAAAAATTACTTATTACGCGGAACGTGTTGCACGACGCAATTAAACCAAAATAACTGTATTTTATACATATCATTAATGGTATAAATTTTTATTTAGTATTTATGAAAAAAAAAAACTAAAATTAATACATCGATATGAGTATGAAACAATTAAAAAATATAAAAAACTTATGATTCCGGCCAGGATCGAACTGGCGGCCTTCTGCGTGTAAAGCAGATGTGATAACCACTACACCACGGAACCAGGTATCAAACAAGATAAAATTATGATATACATATTACCAAATAAACTCAGTCATTTTATTTATTAACGGTACTATAAAAATTATTAATAATCATAATATTGCAACCAAAAATTAAAAAAATAGTTTGTTACCATTGATAGTGGTATTTTTTATTATAATCTTAGACTAATGATTCTACGTAAAAGAATATAAGATTGTGTTTGACTATTCATTCAAACTAAATTACCTTTGATAATTGAAATAGCTCTATAAGATATGTGTGCACATATTAATTTTTATCATATTTATTAAGAAAAATGTTAGTCACCTTTTGAAAATATGTTACATGTATTGAAAACGGCATCTATTGTATATTATCCGAACTACTAAGAAACAACAGTTATTTTCATTAACGACTTCAACAAATGTAAATAAAATTCAATAGTAACTTATTTTAGTGAGAATATAATTTTTGTCAATTTTTTAAAATGTATTTTGTTAATTATCGTAAACTAAAATGAGGCTTGAAAAACAAAATAGTAACTAAGTAGTTACAATGTTTGTCAATAGATGGCGCTGAACAGATTGTAAAGCTTCTTACTGCTGACTAGTTTTGTAAGCAAGCTTTTATTATTATGGGTAATAATATAAGGTTAGTTTATGATTTAAATCAATATGGACATAGGCTAGTATATCTACGCCTATTACATAACAGGAGACGACACCTTTGCTCGAAAGTGGAACTGTTTTACGTTCAATGATTAATGGTAATATTTATGTTCAATGATATTATTTTTTGATTATGTTGTTATCGTAACAGCCTGTGTATTTCCACTGCTGGGCTAAAGGCCTCCTCTCCCTTTTTGAGGAGAAGGTTTGGAGCTTATTCCACCACGCTGCTCCAATGCGGGTTGGTGGAATACACATGTGACAGAATTTCAATGAAATTAGACACATGCAGGTTTCCTCACGATGTTTTCCTTTACCGTAAAGCACGAGATGAATTATAATCACAAATTAAGCACATGAAAATTCAGTGGTGCTTGCCCGGGTTTGAACCCACGATCATCGGTTAAGATTCACGCGTTCTTACCACTGGGCCATCTCGGCTTTTTTTTTTAATTATGTTGTTACTTCCGTATCGAGTATGATAAAACTATTACTCGTTAACAGTGTTTTCAAGTCATAGATATCTGATCGTAAGTGTAAAATAGTAAATATCATTAATAAACAAATTCTTAAAAAAACTTAAAACCTCTAAAAAGTATATTATATATTTTTAAACTATTCATTGAGACCATTTCAATGAGCTGAAACATTTGATCTCTGCTGACAACTAGATAAACGATGACGATATTCAAATCTGATCAAATATTCTTAAACCAAATTCTACTAATCCATAACGATAACGATACGTTCCCGATTCGATTCCAATCCAACTTTGACTATTCTATATTCATTCGGATCTTAACCGAACCGATATGATGTTAACGCATACCGTTGTGTCAAAACCAAACTTAGTTGTTAGCTTATATGCCAATAGTCGATATTTAATTAAAGAATAGGAAAACGGATAAACGACAACGATCACGCTTCGATTTGACTGCGATAAAGTGACAATTTGTTTGTAGACTTGGTCCCCTGACAGCGTGTATACCAGTGATTCCCAAAGTGGTCTATATCGACCCCTAGGGGTCTATAACAACCTGCAAGGGGTCTACGTCAGCGAAAAAAAATTTGGGGGTCCATGAAATGAAAATGGGGGTCCACGATAGTGGATCTCAACACATACACTGATAGTACCTATTTACTTACATCATAATTAATTTATATATACAATTTATTATTAAAGCATCAGGTTCATCCTTCTCACTAAAAATATTGACTTATTGCTTATGTTATTTTATTTATAGTTTATTTTATGTTTATTTAATGTTACGTATATTTAGCATAACAGATACAAAATTTTATTTTGAGTAGTTTTAATTTAAATTCAATTAATAAATGTATAAATTAATCAGTGTTTTTACTTTAAGTTTTTAACACTAAACTTCACTACAGTTAGAAATTTACAGGAAATCAATATCAGGTAAGTAGGGGGTCTACCCAACACGGAAAAACATGGCAAGGGGTCTACGACACAAAAAAGTTTGGGGAACTCTTGTGTATACGATACCTACATACCTTTTGCGTTGGGTTTTAATGAAATAATTTGATAATATTTATTACAATTTTTGACAAAATGTTAACTAAAAAACGATACAATTTAAATCGTTAACATGATTATTAACAAGTACATTAATAATTACGGTAATTAAGAATATCGCTTAGCTGATTAAAATAATATTAGAAATTCGATATACCTAACTATGACTATATTAATGATTGTATGATAAATAACTAATATTAAGGAAATATAAAAGTTTTTAAGCGGTTTTAAGGAGAAAAGTATTACATCTTATTTGCTTGATACGATTTCACGTCTTAACGGCTAAACCGATTATCATGAAGTAACAGCTTGTGAATGTCCCACTGCTGGGCTAAGGCTTCCTCTCCTTTCTTGAGAATGTTTGGAGCTTATTCCACCAAGCTGCTCCATGCGGGTTGTTGGAATACACATGTGGCGGGATTTCGGTTAAATTAGACACACGTGTTTTCCTTTACCGTCAAGCACGAGACACATTATATTCACAAATTAAGCACATGAAATTTCAGTTGTGCTTGCCCGTAACATTAGTTATAAAAGTAAAATCAAATGATATTTTTGAACAGTATAAATCTTGCGCTTGAAGTGGTCGGTTGTTGGAAAAATGTTTAAAATACGCTTCCCTCTGCTAAATGATATTTGCAAATTGAGAAATAAGTTTCTATTACGCAGTGACAGGTGCTTATCATACAATGAAGGATTTAATGGGTAAGATATTGAATTTTTATTGATATACCAGTAGGTGCTAGGGCTTCGTGCAAGCCCGGTAGGTATAACCCTCTCATTCGTTATTTTACAAACAGTATTACATAGTACTGTTGTGTTCCGATTTGAAGGGCGAGCCAGTATAACAGGCACAAGGGATATATCATCTTAGGTCTCAAGGTTGGTATCACATAGGCGATGTAATTAATCGTTAATATTTCTTACAACAAAAAAAAAACAAAAAAAAAACAAATAACGGGCCTCCTTTTTCAGTCTGTTTCATAATTTGGGACGAATGTACGTTGTACCTCTTACATAGAAACCGTAGACAGAACCTAGGAATATGATTATAAATAAACGCGTGAAAAAATACCCTAGCCCTTTACTGTATGGGCGAATAGATCGATAGACGAATGATTTTATCTTGTTGATTAAAAATGCACGGGATAAAATCTTTTTTTATCCGCAGTCGAGACGGGTATAATAAGAAATTATTACAGATATATCAATGACTGGTGTCTAATTTCACTGAAATTCTGCCACATATGTATTCCGGCAACCCGCATTGGAGCAGCGTGGTGGTATAAGCTCGAAACCTTCTCCTCAAAATGGAGAAGAGGCCTCAGCCCAGTTGTGGGACAATAACAGGCTGTTACTGGATAACAATGACCTAGATTCTATTTTAGTTTCTTCATTATTTAATTAATATTTCCTTATAAATAACAATACGATATCGAAACTAAAGAAACAGCAGTAAATTCGCACGAATTGATGCGTTGAGGAAAAATGTATTTTGTAAAGGATTTACGTAAAATCCGTTCTTAGTGAGCGTCTACGTCGGGGAAGGAGTAACTGTGACAAATTTCAAGCCAATCGGATAGCTTAGGAAATATCATGATGAGCGAGATATTTCTTTTTTTATTAAATATTATTATACCATTTATAAAATAAATAAAATCATATATAACCAACCTATGATTATATCCAACTGACCGATTTTTTCTTATTTTAATTTTTTTTTAAATAAAACATGTTCATTCAGATAATTTTATTATTAAATACTATTTACAGTCATTTTTATAATATAATAAATTAAAATAAAAAAACAAAATACACGTTACAAATTTAAAGCAAAAAAACGCCGTCTTTCCTGTAGCATTGTACCGTTATTATTATTATTATTTCATATAAGATTTCGGCCACGATGGCCCTTTACAAAAGGGATTAGCTAGCAAGCCCCTTTGTTCAGGTATCGCCCACTCATCACACATATTCTACCGCGAAACTTCAATACATAGTGTTTCTATATAGTTTGAACGGTGAGCATAACAGGCACAAGTGAAATAATAAGAAAACTTAGTTTCTTTTATGTATAAGGGGGGGCTTACGATCAAGAGATCTTGATGGAAAGTTCCCACCACCACAACTACAATATAAGCCTATTGGCTTTATCATTTGTTGTGTGTTGGTGTTTGGTTTTTTTTTTTTATATCTTGATTCTAAGTTTCTTATGTATTAATAAAGGGTACTTCTTTTGTTACAGCAGCGATTTCCTCAAAACAGGTCCAGCCAAATCTTATGGAAGCATAAGCGACTATTACGCTGGGAAGTCGGTTTTCATCACGGGCGGTACGGGGTTTTTAGGGAAGGTAATATATATTTTTTTTCAATTTAATCTTGCTATACCAAGACGTTTCTATATTCAGCCAGTTGTATACCTTTAAAAAATGCCTTCTGAAATTGCAAAGACACAAACCAACGTGGGGAATTTTTGTGAACGAATGTGTGAGAAGAGATTATTTTTTTAATTCAGAAAGAGATCAGGATGCCAATTCTACTAATCTTTAACGATTACGATACGCTCCCGATTTAATTCCTATCCAAGTTTGACTATTCTATATTTATTCTAATCGGAACCGAACCGATATTATCTTCGATTCGATCGCGATAAAGTGACAATTTGTTAGTAGAATTGTCTCCCAAGGGAAGGCTTATGGCAAACGGTGACAAGCTTAACTTACTCATTATGCAAGTTACCTGTCATTAATAATAATCAAGATGTAAGCGCTTTAATCCGCTTAAAGCCATTATAGGTATCGCCAGTTTTTAAATATATGATAATATATAACGTACTTATAAAGTGTTAGCGGGTTAGTTAAACAATACTCCGTCTTCTTCTTTCGAATGTCAAATCAATAATGACTGACAGAGATAAATATATGTTTAACTGAACAGCCGCTAAGCTATGTTAAGTTGTATACTAACATTCGAATTCGCTGATTATAATCTTCATTGGATATTATTAAGCTTATCATAGTACCATAAATAATAATAATATCCCGGGACATTATTCACACACGGCCATCTGATCCCAAACTAAGCAGAGCTCGTACTATGGAAACCGGACAACTGATATACTACATACACTACTTTTCTTTTGTAAATACATACTTATATAGATAGTTACACCCAGACTCAGGACAAACATACATGTTCGTACACACAAATGTCTGTCCTGGGTGGGATCTACCAACCACGCCAACCAGCTCGTCTTAATCTATAGTAATTAATGACGTGACGCTTTTTTTGGCGCGACTTGTGACAGACTCGTGGCTTCGCGTCACCGGCATGCTAATGTTAATTGAAATCCTTGAAAGTACAAATAATTTAAGTATTGTGGCAATTAATGATAATAACGATTGTAATCTATGTAAATACTAACAGTATATACAAATAATATAAGTGTGTTTTAACTATTATTTATTTCAATTAAGCTCTATTAATATTTTGTATCGAGTTTGCGATATATTGTGTGTTTTGATGAATAAAAAGCTATATAATGAAAAGGGATTTAAAAAAGGGATGTAGTATTTGGACAAATATATATAACAGTTTTAAGTTTCGGAGTCCCCATGACTGCCTCTTTTTTTAAAATATCAGTATGACTCCTAAATATCCTGTTACAATAAAGTATGTTTAATTTTTCAGATCCTCATCGAGAGACTTTTGTTCAACTGTTCCGAGATTGAAAGGATATACGTGCTTATTCGAGGGAAAAAGGGCGTAAACACTCACAACAGGCTTCAACAAATGCTTGACGTACCGGTAGGTGTAATGTCCCCCTGATTGATTTCGGTCATGGTCGCCGCGTTATTATGGTGCACAAGTTTTTGCAAACATCGTACCTGGCCTGGGTTGATGCTCGTAACCGCAAAGCGAGGGACATACGTCGAAAAAAGAGAGCCTTTAATAAAGCCGCCAAGTCTTGCAGGAAAGCTATGCAAAAGTCACGCTTCGATCACATTAGTCGAATAGGGAAAAAACTGGCTTCATACCCACCGGGTAGCAAAGCGTATTGGTCCCTAGCTAAATCGGTCGAAGCGAACTTTTGTCGCCCCTCACTGCCACCCCTTCAGAAGCCTGACGGAACGCTAGCACACACCGCTGAAGAGAAGGCAAATCTGTTTGCATCTTTATTTGCGGAATCTTCTCGTCTTGACGCTGGTAGCGCGACACCTAGAGCAACACCTAGCGCCGATACTCATATGAGTGATATACACATTCGGCAAAAGGAAGTTCGCAAAATGCTACGCAGTCTGGACGTGAACAAGGCTAGCGGACCTGATGGCATTCCAGCAATTGTCCTGAGGAACTGTGCGCCTGAACTGTCTCCTATCCTGACACGTCTGTTCCGCCTCTCTCTTGAGACAGGTAAAGTGCCTAAGTCCTGGAAGCTAGCTAACGTGCAGCCCGTGCCTAAGAAGGGTAGTCGTGCTGACCCTGCCAATTACAGGCCCATCTCGGTTACGTCCATTCTGTGCAAGACAATGGAACGTATCCTAAATACTAGGCTCCTGACGTACCTGGAAGCCAATGACCTTCTCAGTGACCGACAATACGGATTCCGCCGAAATCGGTCCACTGGTGATCTTCTGGTATACGTCACACACATCTGGAGTGAGGCCATCGAGAAACACGGAGAGGCACTTGCTGTCTCTTTGGATATCTCGAAAGCCTTTGACAGGGTTTGGCATGATGGCCTTATCAGCAAGCTTCCTGCATATGGCCTGCCTGCTAGCCTTTGTGCATGGATTTCAGACTTCCTGAGGAACCGATCGTTACGAGTGGTGGTTGATGGCCACTCGTCGGATCAAATGGCTATAAATGCCGGTGTTCCCCAGGGGTCAGTGCTCTCGGCGACACTATTTCTGATGCACATTAATGATCTGCTGATGCCCGGTATCCATGGGTACGCAGATGACTGCACAGTTGTCGAGAGCTACAGGTCCAACGCAGGAGCTAGTGAGGCCCTAATTCAGGCTCAGAGAAAAGCTATGGTTGAGCGACTGAGCATGACCCTTAAGGCAGTGTCCGATTGGGGCGATGCCAATTTGGTCATGTTCAATGCAACCAAGACGCAGGCGTGTCTATTTTCCGCCAAAAAGAGGGAATTCCAGCTACCTCCCTCTTTCCGAGATGTGTCCGTACCTATAACTGACCATCTTGACCTTCTTGGCGTTACTCTCACGTCGACTCTAAATTTCGGCTCTTTTATTGAGTCCAAATCCCAAATAGCCGCCCGAAAGCTTGGTATCCTCGCCAAGGTGAGACGTTACTTTACTTCAGAACAACTGCTCAGCTTATACAAAGCACAAGTGAGGTCTTGTATGGAGTACTGCTCTCACCTTTGGGACGGCTCTGCTAAGCACCACCTTCGGGCTCTAGAGTTGATTGAGAAACGTGCTAGGAGGCTGATAGGAGACGACACATTGGTCGAGTCAAGACTCCAAAGTCTTGAACATCGACGTGTGGTTGCTTCGCTTTCTGTCTTCTATCGGATACATTTCGGAGAATGTGCGCAGGAATTACATGATCTGATTCCTTCCACCCCCTTCTACTATCGGACGGCCAGGCAAACGCGACCAAAGCGCCATAGGTACACAGTGGAACTTCCCCGCCTACGTACGAAGCGCTTTGAATCCACATTTATTATTCGCACTGCGAAACTGTGGAATGCTTTGCCTGAGTCCATATTTCCAGATGACTACAATGTAGGTGTGTTCAAATCCAGAGTGAACGGGTTCCTTCTGGGCAGGCGCGCTCCATCCTAGACCGTGACTATGCTTAAGATCAGGCAAGTCAACGGTCAAGCGCTTGCCTATTAACGGAAAAAAAAAAAAAAAAAAAAAAAAAAAAAAACATCTCTCCTATTCTCTCTCCTTATTCTCTTAAGCACGGACACACTCCGACACGGAGAGAGATATTTATGGGTTGTGTTGACCACTATATATTATTAACTGCCTTGTGGTCTAGTGGCTAGATGTGGTGCGCAGACCCGGAGGTCATTTCAATTCCCAGGTCGGGCCAATAAAAACTTATTGGGTTTTTCTGTCAGAAAATTCTCAGTAGCAGCCCGGAGTCAGAAAGTTGGAAGTGAGTACACTCCCGTGCCTCGGAAAGCACGTAAAGCCGTTGGTCCTGCGCTTGAACTCTTTCCGGTCGTGTCGGATTGCTGTCCCATCGGATTATGAGAGTTATGGAACAGAGAGTGCACCTGTGTTTTGCGCACACACTTGTGCACTATAATATCTCCTGCACAGTTGGCTAATCTCTCTTGAGATTGGCCGCCGTAGCCGAAATCGGTCTGGAGGATACTATTAAAAAAATAAGTATATGATGATCACTTTATAATAAATAAATAAATAAACTTTTTAAGGTCTTCGATAAATTGAAAGCTTTAAAGCCGAATGTTTTGAATAAGGTGATTCCAATAGAAGGTGATATTACGAAACCAGATCTGGACATAAAGACAAGCGATGAACAGAAACTTATTGATAATGTGAGTATATATTTATTTTTATATTTATTTATTGACTGCCTCGTTGGTCTAGTGGCTTGATGTAAGGCCGCAGACCCGGAGGTCCTGGGTCCAATTCCCTGGTCGGGCGAATAAAATGTTATTGGGTTATTCTGTCAGAAAATTCTCAGTAGCAGCCCGGAGTCTGGAAGTTGGAAGTGCGTTCACTCCGTGCCTCGGAAAGCACTGAACTCTTTCCAGTCGAGTCGGATTACCCGTCCACGTTCCTAGAGTATAAAAAAAAAACTTTAAAATTGAAATGTGATATAATTGGTCGAAATCTTTATTAATGATATTCATTAGGTATGTAGAAAATTAAAGTGTTCATAAGTAGTTAAGTGGAATAGTTTTGTATTATAAATAGAGATATATTAATTAAGAACAGTTTGTAGTGCATAAGTTATTTAATTCTACCTCAAACATATTATTCCAGGTCTCTGTCGTGTTCCACTCGGCAGCAACAGTAAGATTTATTGAGAGTTTTGAGAATATTATGAAAGTAAATTTCGAAGGCACGAGGAAAGTGATGGATTTGAGCAAGAAGATAAAAAATTTGGAGGTAAATAACCGTTAAATACTTATTTCTATTACGGTTGTTGACCTATATCATATGTTTTGTTAGCTTAGTGTCTAACTTATAAAGCAAGCTCGAAACTCGCGTCTCGTATGTGCAGTCCTTCTTAGAGCTTTTGATCGCCTGGTACATGGATATTCTTATAATATTAGGTCCTTACATATGAAATTGGCGTTGTACGGGAGGAATATAAAGCCAATTTTTTTTTTGTAAAATAAATTTAATTAATCATAATATGCACCGTTGTTATCTATGCACTTTTGCCATCTAATAGGTAGTTCATTGATCCCTTAACTAAAAAAACCATGGGGGCGAGCATCAATAAACTCTTTGAAGGCGGTTTGGACTGCTGCATAGGAGTTGAATTTTTTCCGTGTAAGAAGTTGTCTAAATTCCGGAAAAAATGGTAATCTGTTGGAGCAAGGTCTGGGGAGTACGGTGGATGTCGCGGACATTCCAATTGTAGCTCATCTAACTTAGTGGTTGTTTGTTGTGCAGTGTGTGGTCTTGCGTTGTCGTGAAGCAGCAGTGGCCTAGAGCGATTGACCAATCTCGGTTGTTTAGTAGCTATTTATTCCTTCATGGTTTCCAGTTGCTGACAATAGATATCTGACGTAATCGTTCGGCTAGATTTTAGAAAGCTGTAATGAATGACATCGGCGCTAGTCCATCAAACACTCACAAATAACTTATACAATAACTCTGGGTCAATTTTCGTTTAGGGTAGGATTTGGCTGGATCTCCAGGGTTCAGCCATTGCGACGAGCGCTTCCGATTATCGTACAGCATCCAATTTTCATCACAAGTAATAATTCGATTTAAAATCCCTTCATTATTGTGTCGGTTGAGCAAAGTAATACAGCAGTCGACGCGTGTTTGCAAGTTCGATTCACTTAATTCTTGAGGTACCCATCTTTCATGTTTTTTTACTTTCCTGATTTGTTTTAAGTGGATTAATACAGTTTTATCACTTACCCTGAAGCCTGCAGCTATCTGTGAAGTGCTTTGTGATGGATCCGCTTCCACAATAGCCTTTAATTCTTCAGTTCTGAAGGTCGAAATTTCCAGAACGAAAACGTTGAAACCAAAAACGACGGTACGGTTTTGTTTGGCTTTCTTTTGCAACACCAGCGCCGTACACATAATTAATCCTTTGAGCTGTTTCTGCAGCACTGGTGCCACGGTAGAACTCGTACTCGTAAATAAATCGATATTTCATGTTTTCCATTGAGCGGTAATAAGCAATAAACCAAAGAAAAAAAGAATGAGGAAAAAACAAATGAATGACTGTTTTCAAATCTCAAATGTACCAGCTAAATACGTTTATAAATTTGAATTTGGTATTCTTAACCAAAGAGGAGATATTTCAAATCAAAATTTTCAGTACGACAAAACGCTAATTTCATATGTAAGGACCTATTAATACATCTAAAGAAATATCTGCTTTATCTATCTACCCTTGTTTGATTAATTGGTTCGTTCGTCTAGCTGCTAGCTACTATACATATAGGTTCGAATACCGTATTTCTCGTCATTTATTTTTTTACCTTTTAGATAAGTGAAAATTATTCCACGGCAATAATCTTTATCTATTAATATTACAGACATTTTTATATATATCAACTGGCTTTTCAAATGGGAATAAGTTAATAATAGATGAATCGATATATCCCCAACCAAAGACAATAGACGAAGTGTACTCATTCATAGACAATTATGGTGATAATTTAAAGGCGATCAACAAGTTTATGAGTGAGTATAAGATAAGTTAATATTTATAATGAAAAAAATATAATACAAATTATATGAAAATTTTTACTTTGTGGCAGGGCTTTGTGCAAGCTTGTCTAGGTAGGTATTTATCAGATATTCTACCGCTAAATAGCAATACTTAGCATTGTTGTGTTCCGGTTTTGAAGGGTGAGCGAGACAGAGGAAATACAGGCACAAGGGACATAACATCTCATTTCCCAAAGTTGGTGGCGCATTGGCGTAAGGAATAACTAATACAATGCCAATGTCTACGGGTGGTGGTGAATTTTTACTACCCGGTGGCTCATTTTCCCGTCCACCTAACTATTTTATTAAAAAAAAACAAAAGATTACACAATATTTTATTTTTAATTTCAAACTGGATTTACTCAGACGAAATAAAATAAAAGATTACCATTATTTCTTGTAAATTTTTTTTTGCAGGTGGTTACCCCAACACATACACACTATCAAAGGCGCTTTGTGAAAACTATATTGACGAAAATCGTGGACCAATGAAATCGATCATCGTGAGGCCGTCTATAGGTAAAAATACTGTTGATTTTTTTTAGTAAAATAGATAGGCAAGAATGGGACGCCAGATGGCACTAACGCATAGACATTGGCGCTGTAAGAAATATTAAAAATTCCTTACATAGCTAATGAGCCACCAACGTTGGGAAGGGAGATGTTATACATTGTAGTTACACTGGCTCACTAACTATTCAAACTACAATACTAAAATTGCTGTTTGGTGGTATAATATCACAATTCCTCAGTTTTTTTTTGTTTTAAATATATAGGCTAGCGCTTGACTGTTATCACACCTGATGGAAAGTGAGATACAGTCTAAGATGGAGCGCGCTTGCCTAAAAGATAAAGTTAAGATCAGTCTTCTATCAGATACATTTCGGAGAATGTGAGCAGGAATTGCATGACCTGATTCCTTCCGCCCCCTTTTATTATCGAACGGCCAGGCAAACGCGACCAAAGCGCCATAGGTTCACAGTGGAAATTCCCCGCCTACGTACGAAGCGCTTTGAATCCACATTCATTATTCGCACTGCGATACTGTGGAATGCTTTGCCTGAGTCCGTATTTCCTGATCGGTACAACGTTGGTGTCTTTAAATCCAGAGTGAACAGGTTTCTTTTAGGCAATTGTGCTACATCCTAGACCGTGTCGATGCTCAAGATCAGGCTAATCAACGGTCAAAGGCTTGCCTATCAAGTGTAAAAAAAAAGATTATTCTACTATTGTACAATTAGTTATCAATTTTAATTGATATACGTGTGCACTATAATATGTCTGGACTCCTGGAAGTGAACTGAAAGTCATTAATTGCGACTTCTTATTAATGAACTTGTTGCCCGGCCTGACTTCGTACGGTTGAAATAAGAATGTTAGTAGTTTTGTTTTTTTGTTAAAATAAATTAACAGGCAGTCATAGGAACTGCCGATAGAAGTGAAAACTTGAAACTGTTAAATATATTTGTCTGATTTCCACATCTATTGGCACTCCAAGTGATATTTCTATCCCTTTTCATGATATAGCTTTATATTCATCAAATCACATAGTATGTCGAAACTCGATACAAAATCTTAATACAGCTTAATTTAAATAAATAATAATTGAAACACACTTATATTATTTGTATATACTGCTAGTATTTACATAAATTACAATCGTTATTATCCTCATTAATTTCCACAATACGTAAATTATTTGTACTTTCAAGGATTTCTATTAACATTAGCATGTCGGTGACGCGAAGCCACGAGTCTATCCCCAACGATAAACCAGCGCAACGCCTATAGCAGTTTACACTTCAAAAAAATCCTGTAAATCAACCTTGGTCACCAATCGGGTGCAAATACAAATTATATGTACACATTCCATTAAATAATTTTGGTGGCCCAGTGGTAAGAACGCTTGAATCTTAACCGATGATCGTGGGATCAAACCCGGGCAAGCACTACTGAATCTTCGTGTGCTTAATTTGTAATTATAATTCATCTCGTGCTTCACGGTGAAGGAAAACATCGTGAGGAAACCTGCATGTCTAATTTCACTGAAATTGTGCCACATGGAATGGAATGTGGAATAAGCTCCAAACCTTCTTCTCAAAAAGGAAGAGGGACATTTAGCCCAGCAGTGGGCCATTCACAGACTGTTACAGACGGATGGGTAAAACTCCCTCACCTAATTGCAATATATGTAATATCATAGAAGAAACGTATCAAGTAATCATGGAACATGTGCTCGAAACGAAGCTGATAGAATATATGTGGGGAATAAAGGTGGGGGCATGTAACAGTGTCCTCACTGACCCAACATCAGAACCAGAGAAAGTTTTGTACAATCTTTTTAAGAATAGATGTAATTAAGAAATGGATAAAGTTTAATGTTCTGTAGGCACTCAACTTAGCCTTAACCTAAAAATTATAATATGGCATTGGGAAGATATCTTTGAATTTTCACGGTTAATACAAGTTTTCCTTAGAACGAAATGTATTTCTCACTTATTTCATTTCACACCATTTAGAAAGAGGGTGGCATTCTTGAAGAAAAAACCTCTAAAATAAATGAGAAAAAAATAAATTATATGTATGTGTGTACACGGCAGTGACGCCAGTTATCAAGGAGCCGCTACCAGGCTGGCAGGACTCGTGGGTAGCAGCAACAGCTACGTTTAGTGACGTCGCCAGAGGACTCACCAAGGTCATATATGGTGATCCAAACGTCGTCTGCGATATGATTCCAGTGGACTACGTCTGTAACCTGATTATTGTCGCAGCCGCTAGAGGGAATCCGTATGTATTTTATTTCTATAATAATTTTATATAAACGCCGCCATTTTGAATTTTATGAAACGTCACATATCCCATAATGAGTAAGAAAAATGAAATATGTTTTCTTATTCGCTCAAAACGTTTAAAAATAATAATTAACGAGCAATTATTTTAAAAATTAAAATTCACATTCACAGTCTACTTAACGTTTTTGAATATTTATTATTTATAATGCACTGAATTGTATTTTTACCGTATGTAAATCAGTTTTAAGAAGAAAGTTGATTGGTTTGCACCCATTGCTTTACCATCAGATTGAAAGTTAGTGAAACGAGAGTGTACTTGTGTACGTACTTGTGCGCTATACTGTATTAAGAACGGTTAGCTGATCTATCTTGATGCCGTAGCCGAAATCTATCAGAAGGACATCATCAGACCCTAAAATTGTCTAACATGAGTGGTCACACTGATTATAAAACCATAGATCGTCATCATCTGATAATAATCTTCAATCAATGACGTTTTTTTTTTAGAACTGATGACGTCATAGTTTATAATTCCTGCAGCAGCTCCTGCAATCCAATTAGGTGGAAAAATGCCGCTGATTTATATTTAGAAGAGAGTCTGAGACATGGGAAATGTAAGTGATATACTAATTCTTTAAAATTGTTCGATATATATATATCGGATTTATTTATTTATTTGGATCTCCAACAGTTTTACATAATACACATTCAAAACACGCTTTACATTAACTTAAAACTAACTATGGACAACCAATTACAGGAGAACACACCAATCACAAACACAATTACAAAAAGAGGTAACAAAATATACAAAAAAAATTTGCAGAAATAAATAAACAGTTTACACTAAAACCGGCGAGGACACCGCTGGTTTCTTTGTATGGTGTACGGATCGAAAGAGTAGAGCAGTTTAGGTACTTGGGGCATATTCTCACTTCGGATCTACGTGACAACCTCGACATAGAGTGTGAACTGAGCGAAACTGGCTTTGGCTGTTCGGTGTAATATGATTGCACGTCGGTTCGGGCGATGTCGTCCTGAGGCAAAGCTGACGCGGTTTCGAGCGTATTGTCAGTGTTTTTACACGTGTCAGCTGTGCTGCACAAAAAGTGCATGTAGTAGCATCAGAGTGCAGTATAACAACGCGTATCGCATTCTGATGAAATTGCCTGGGTACTGCAGTTCGTCGGCCATGTTTGCTGATGCCAGAGTCCCTGATTATATTGCGATTGTTAGGTCGCGGATTGCGGCATTTCGGTACCGCACTAGGGATTCTGGGAATGTGATTTTAATGATATGCTCTGAGTGCCCTGAAAATCCCATTGTTAAGTACTGGCGTGCCGTGCATCGCGACAGCAATCAGAAATAGTTTATGTCGTCTAACTTAGTTCTTAGTTTTTGTTACTTACAATAATATAGTAAGAAATTTGTAATTTTTTGCTGTATCTCAATTGTATGGACTTTTGTTGTCTGAGAATAAATGATTATTATTATCATTAATAAAAGAAACATCACATTTGTTCATGAACGATGAGAGCCCGTCACGACCGAAGTCCAGTGTTACTGTATTTTTACACGTTTATTTTTAAATTTTTGGATAGTATTATCTAAGTGATATTGTCGTAACTACATATAAGCTGGTTGCTTTTAACCTCGGACACAAAAAGTTACGTTATAATAACGTATGTATCTGTTTATCTGTGGCATCGTAACTCTTAAACGGATGAATCGATTTCGATTCGGTTCGTTTTTGTAAATTGATTTGACCGTGTTCTTAGCTATGATTAAAGATATTTTGTTTCGGCCCATCCCGAAATTTGAATCCTGAACCAGTTTATGCGACTACAATCAAGTCTCAAGGTCGATGTAGTACTTAATTTATACTTATACTTTATTGTACATCACACAGAGAAAAAGAAATACGAAACATGGATACAGCATAAAGAATAAATAAAAAAAGACCCTTCTGTCGTTGAATATTTAAAACTAATATATGATTGTATTATAATTTTCAGATGAATTGAAGCCAAGGCAAGTGCAAGTGTGCTCGTCAACATTAATGGTCAACTTGATGACGTTTATATTGCAAACAATTCCGTCATTGTCGGCAGATGTCTGGCTGCGGCTGAAGGGGGAGGAGCCTAAGTATATACATATTTACATATATTTAGATGGTTGATGATTAGATGCATTTTAATTAGTATGCGTGCGTCCACATTGACGGCCTAGCGCGTTTGCGACGACGAAGTATCAGACATATATCGTTCAGAAGGAATTTTAGAAATAATACTAGAAATGTAGTCCATTAATTTTATATATTATACCTTTTAAGCTCCAATTAGCACACGACACTCATCAGATATTCTATCGCAAAACAGCAGTACTTGGTATTGTTGTGTTCTGGTTTGAAGGGTGAGTGAGCCAGTGTTTACAGGCACAAGGGACATAACATCTTATTTCCCAAGATTGGTGGCTTACCATCAGGTGGCCCGTATGCTCGTCCGCCTACCTATACTATAAAAAAAAACCTCCTTTCAAACCAAAGGATGAAGGATGGAAGAATCTCGAATGCTGACGGTCTACTGTCAAGGCGTCTCATCGAATATTGAATGAATATAAAGTGTGAATGAGCGAATGATAGATGTATGATTGAATGATCGTAACATATGTAAAACCGACGTTAGTGTAGTTACTAGGGCGCTTTGCATTCATTCACATATTCCTATCCTCGCGTTATGGCCGTGCTACGGGAGGCATAGCGATCTCATGCGCGTGGCGTTGCTATCAACCAATTCAGTCTTATTGGTGTCAGCGCGTATGCTAGAAATATAGCTGGTGTACAGCTCACTCCTCACAACCTCCGTCGCGCCATAGGCCTTAGTCACAGCGAATTCCTATTGACGCACAGTTTTCGCCAGCATGTTAGGTAAGGGAAATGTTGGTATTAGGGAGAGGATTTGTTACTATTAAAACACGTGGGATAAGTGATGTAAACTTTATTCACTAGGTGGCGTTAGTAGTAGTTCGAACCAAAGATATTTTGATATATTTTCACATACTAAAAGTTACAAGCTGTGTGTGTTCTAGATGGAAGTGTACCAGACAGAGTTATTTTCGCATTTATAATATAAGTATAGATTGTTGTGTTTTGTGAGTGAGCCAGTCCTATGAATACAGACGAAGATATCCAGCTAAGTAAGTGGTCACCTATAGACACTACTACTGGTATAAAAATATCGCCATCACGGTAGGGCAGATGTGGAAAATCAAAACTGATCGTTGATGAAGAAATTTATAATAAAAGCAAAACAATAAATAAATATTAAATTAAAAAATATATAAACATTAATATAATCTATTAAATATATTATTTTGATTATAAAAACAAATTCGTTAGTTTGTTTGCAATGCTTTCACGTCTTACTCAACAGATTATCATGAAATTTTGCATACACGTTACTAGGGAAGAGAGAAGGTCCCCGCGTCACACGGGGATGAAACCACGGGCAGAAACTAGTAATAATATATAGGAATGAATTATATATATATAGTAAACAAGCACACGCCGTACCGTTATGGTACAAGATTTTTACCTTCAATGCCGATACATGTTTCATTTGTTTGTAGTCATGATCATTTTAATCATCTCTGAAATCGTCAAAGCCTCAACCAAATTCTCTAAGATCTTACATACCTTGTGTACACTGGATCACTCATCATTCAACCCTTGCATTAGATGGTAAATTTGCATTCTTCTTCTTCCTGCCCTTATCCCACTACGTGGGGTCGATACAACATGTTTTTTTCTTCCACTTCTCTCTGTCACTCGTCATCTCAGCACTTACCCCTTTCTTACACATATATCCATTAACCTATATCCATCAACACTCATACTCATCACTCATTGGTAACATGCCTTTCATCCCTCCTCATCACATTCCAAATGTGCATTACCACAGCTAAATAATATCATCTCTTTCAGATATATAAAAATGCAGAAACGCGCAGTTCTTCTGCGAGATTTGTTAAAGAATTTCACATCAACGTCATACTATATAAAATCGGAGAATTCTCGAAGACTAATGGAGACTTTGGACAAAGAGGATAAGGCGCGGTTCCCGTGTGACCCAAGAACGATTAACTGGAAAACGTACATGCCGATATTTTGTCGTGGAGTCCAGAAATATTTGTTGAAACCAAGCCATTAATATAACGCTAATTTGTATAATAAAATACATTTTGAATAAATTGTCGTCGAATTGTTTTGTAGTTTTTTTATGTAACATTATGATAATTACATAATTAAAATATTTATTTATTGTTTATTTTATTATTGAATCCCATAAAAAACATAAATGTGAAATGAAAGCCAAGTTCAATATCATGATATATGCCTTGGTTGTTGACTTCAACGACAAAAGAAGTGAGATCTAAATGGGTGCCAAGTTCAATTGTCAGTTCTGAAGTTTATTTATAACAACATATAATATCATTTCTTCTTATAACTCAGGATAATATATTGAAGTCTAAGGTCTGACTCGGCTAGTTCTCATTATCATTAAGTACCAACTAAACCAGTCATGGAAGAGCCCTACGTTCGATGGCTAGTTTCTACCAGCAAGCCAAATTTTCGGAAGAATAAAATAAGAACGGCTTTAGAACTTGCGAAGGCTTTATGTGCATTTCTTATCTATTCTTCTCAGTAGAATCTCAAATGTAGGGTCTTTAAAGTTTTGTTTAATCTTGTAAAATTACGACGTGCACGTGTATGTTTTGATTTGATTTTGTTTTTTTTTTTTATATTATAAGTAGGCGTACGTGCCACCTGATTGTTAGTGGTCACCAACGCCCATAGACATTGGACAATCCTTGGGAACTAAGATATTATGTCCCTTGTGTCCCTTAATATCTACCCAGACGAGGTTGCACGGAGCCCTACCAACAGTAATTTTTGATATCAGCATCATAAAAAAGTCTGATTATTTATTATTAGATAAATGTTGCAAATGGATGTATAATTGAGCAACCATTGTCTTGTGACAAGTGATTCTTAGCAGAAGACCAGGGTTCGCACGCGGGCTAGCGGCATTGAATCTTTAGATGCGTTTGTAATTCTTCTCTTCGTTAAGAAATCGTGTGCCGAATGTTAATCCGTGTAATTTATCCACCAAACCGTGTTGGATCATCTTGTTGGGATATGTTCGAAACCTTCTTCACTTGGAAGGAGGTTATTGCCCAGACGGCCAATTTTTACAAACAAATTGTCAAATTATCGCAATCAAATCGAAGCGTGATCGTTGCTGTTTATCCGATTTCTTATTCTTTAATTTAATTATCGACTGTTGCTATAAGCTTTGACAATTAAGTTTGTTTTTGACACAACGGTGTATGTTAACATCACATCGGTTCGGTTCCGATCCGAATAAATATAGAACAGTCAAAGTTAGATTGGTATTGAATCGGGAATCGTTATAGCTTAGTAGAATTCGATCCCAGTTGTGGGCCAGCGGATAGGTTGATGGCTAAATAATATATTTAAAGTATAATTCACGAATTTCTTATTATGAATCAGATATTGAACATCTGTTACACGTAGATAAAGTATATAATCGTTAATATGTTCAAACACCTGCAACAGAGATAGCGTGTATAGAGTTGGGAATGCGATAGACACGCCATATTAAATAATCTATCATTAACTCTACAAAACCAATATATATATTTTTAGTAGTAGAACATTTGAATATAAAAAAAAAAATTATATTAAAACCTTAATTAATACAAATAAAAATTTAAAATAGTTACCGTACAAATCGTGACCGCTTGGAACGGTGGTTAGATTTTTTATACACCAATATATTCATTTTTGGGCACTAATTAATTGAAATTAGTAATTGTAATTAGTAAGTATTATTGAACGATACAAGAAAGAAGGTTACAAAACATCGTCAAGTTCATTAGTTGAGATTTCATGAATTTGATTTGAAGTTTCATGTCGGTGTTTTCGTTACAAAATACATTTCATGTTACGACATTGTTGATGTATGACGTATTTTGTCATGGTTTTGTATCTCATATATATATTTATATACAAGGTTACAATAGCAATGAAACATTTATAGAAAGTCTAAAAGAATATATTTTCAACTGTAAGAATCTTCAAGGTCGATTTTGTGGGGGTTATTTTTTGTGACATTTCTAAAAGTTCTTAAGCCCAAGCACCGAATTGGCTGATAGCTAATCGCTCTGATAACAAAATATTGTAGGACCGAATCTTTGTTTTTTTTTATTGTATTATATGATTTTGTAGTGATTACCTTATAATGGAAGAAAAATTTTATTTTATTATATTAGGTAAGTTTTATTGTAATGTGTGATATCTTAAGTAAATCCTCTTTGTAATGTTCACCGCTTAACCGTGCTTTAACTCAAGTCGTAATATCGGTATTAAAAATTAAATAATACATATTATATTTTATATATCAGCTCGCTATGCACACACACCGTCTTCACTTCGCGCCAATACCAATATATATATTCTATTTCCCGCGCTCCGCGATGTGTGTCATACGAGATGACAGATGAATAGATACACAGATAATATATATTCATATTATAAAATACTAATTAATACATTATTATAGATTTGTGTACACTATGTTCCATCTTCTTACATCCCTTTTTACTCTTTAAGTAAGTTTGTCAGGTCATAAGCTATTTCTAAGATTACTTCCACCCCCAGGGGAAGGGGTAGCCGTTAGGTTACAGGTTAGGTTAGGTGAAAGCTATGGTTGCATAGGTTTTTATGGATATCGCCTGGGTGGATTCCACACCACCTTCGATTTATTAATAATAATAATTTGAACGTGAAGGAAAATCTGCTCAATAACCAACTCGCATTGGAGCAGCGTGGTGGAATAAACTCCAAACCTTCTCAAAAAGAGAGAGTTTTAGTCCAGCAGTGGGCCATTTACATGCTATTTATTTGTATGTTTCCTGTATATATGTTTTAAAATAATTATAACATATTTCAGCATTGCTCTGCAGCTCTGCTTGTGTTCATTCAATATGGACCTGTTCTGAGGATCGAGACTGCACAAGTCTATCTGGCAGTATTTGTAGCGACGGTACGTGCATGTGTCGCCCTGGGCAGCAGCCAGTGAGGGGGGGCAGGGAATGTGTTGACAGTAAGTGACGTTCCATTTTTAAAATATTGCATCAAATCCGAAGTTTTGTGCCTTAACCTCTAAATAGGTCCGATTATCTGTTATTTAAATGATTACCTAGGTTTACATTCTCATCGCGAGAGAGAAGAGCCGAGATGGCCCAGTGGTTAGAACGCGTGAATCTTAACCGATGGTTGTGGGTTCGAACCCGGGCAATCACCACTAAATTTTCATGTGCTTAATTTGTGATTATAATTCATCTCGTGCTTTACGGTGAAGGAAAACATCGTGAGGAAACCATGGAAACAATGTGTCTAATTTCACTGAAATTCTGCCACACGTGTATTCCACCAACCCGCACTGGAGCAGCGTGGTGGAATAAGCTCCAAACCTTCTCCGCAAAAAAAGGAGAGGAGCCCTTACCCTAGCAGTGGAACATTCACAGGCGCTACTGTTACTGTACTGTTACATTCTCGTCCCTCGGAAAGCTTGTAGAATCTCGAGTCAGATTTGCCGTTCCGTTGGATTATGAGAGTGCAATCTACTTGTGTTTGCGCACACTTGTCATAATTGGTTAAGAGGATATCGTCGATATTATTAAAAAAAAAAACTGTGTGTATGTACGAGTAAATCTCCTCCTTTGTACACCTTCTGACTGCTTTATTTATCTCATGTTCTCCACCCAAAGGTTGTCTGGAAGAGATGGCTCTTTTAGAATACCGCCATTTGTACAATAATAATGTTTTTTTTTGTTTGTTTATAACTATATGTTTCTGTAACTCATTTGGTGTATGGTGTATGGGCATATTCTATTTTATATATTATATTGCCATTGCCAAATGCCTTTATGATGCCAATGCCAATGCCCTTAGACATTGGCATTGTAAGAAATGTTACCCATCGCTTAAATCGCCAAATTGGGAACTACGATCTTATGTCAGTTGTACATACGATAATATGATGTAGATACGACACGAAAATATTTATTTTTAATATAAGAAAACTCGTCTAAACTTTAACACAAATGTTGAAGCTGAAGAATTTATACAATGCGCTATATAAGGATCTACGGTACCAGTTCGATTTGAAAATATATTTTCGTGTTAGAAAAGTCATTTACTGAGAAAAAATATATAATGTACTAGCGCTTTGCCCGCGGCATCGTTCTCGTCATAATTATGAAATGGTAAATAACAATTTCCATAGATCATTCAAAAATGATGGATCATTCAACCCTTCTATCACTACCTTAGGGGTAACATTATCAAAAATCCTTCCTTAGTGCTAAACTACTGTGTAAAATTTAAGTAAAAATTTTCATGTTGATAGCCCCAGTAGTCCGGGGTGTGTGCTGATATTCCTAGTCAGTTATTCTTTTATACATATACATATAAACATATAACACGGTACGAGCAACAAGAGCGAAGTAGCAACGAATGTAACCGCGCCTTACAGCCATTCATTAATAATATAAAAAAAATTAAATAGAGCAAGATTTTTTTTCTTATTTCAGTATCTCCATACCTCGAATCTCAATGCATTGAAGATCATCAATGTTCTAGGCTGTTAAGTGGGTACCACTGTCGGTCTATTGATGGTAACAATACGACAGGTGAGAACTTTGTTACTGTTTGTGTTTTATCTTCAATAGATGGCGCTGCATGTACTTTGAATCGCGCTATCGTTTGATCATTTCAATAAAGTAAGCACTTCAAATAAGAATTTTACTTAACGTGGTAAAGAAAAAATTAGCTTATACAATCTTTAATCTTTTTCTGTAACAATTTAGACCAATCACAATTAACCTTAGGCTAAATTAGACCAATCAGAGTGCAGCAAATCATTATTAACATTATATTTAACCAATCAAAATTCCAGGTATTTGCTTCTGCCAAGAAGATCATCATTTTTTCCACGGTAGATGTTGGAAATCTCTCAATTTTGGAGATTCGTGTACCAGATCTGAGGAGTGCTTGGGAATCATTCGGGACCCGTTTAGTTTAACTTGCAATGGAGTTTGTCAATGTTCTGAGGGTTACATTGAGAGACAGAGGGGAGAATGTAGAAAGGTGTCCTTAGGTTAGTATATATATAAATAAATTTGTTTAACTAGGAATACAAACAATACTATAATTAAATTGTTAATTACATTGTGGTAGGGCTTTGTGCAGGCCTGTCTGGGTATTTAGTTTTGTTACATTCCAGTTTGAAGGGTGAGTTAACCAGTGTTAAATGCACAAGGACCATAAAATCTTAATTCTCAAGATTAGTGGCGCATTGGCGATGTGAGAAACGGTTACTATTTCTTACAGTGTCATAGATATGAGCCACCGCTCATATGCCAATTTACAATCAGGTGGCCTCATTGCTTGTTTAAATTTAAAGAAAAAAATTAATCCTGTAATCCTGCATCTTTTTAAGTTTTTAAATACGATGTAGTAAACGTTTTTACTGACAATAATTATGGAAAATCATTTTAAGCAAATATTTTTCAATTTACCAATTTCTATTTCAGCTCCTGGTGAGGGATGTGTCCTGGACCAAGATTGTCAGTTTCCGAATGGAACTTGTAATCAGGAAACGTTTACTTGCGTTGGAGCTAACCGTGAGTATATTTGTCATTTATATTTAACTGCCCAGTTTCACGTAGTACAGATCTTAGAAAAATCTCAAAAAATCGCTTCGGCGGTATATTCTGACGATGTCACTTGGTGGTACCGCTTTATACAAGATAGTGTGGGTGGGTATCGATCAATCATTGAGGTTTGGTAGACATACACATTGTATTGTATTGCTGTGTTTTGGGCTTAACAAGGGTCAGAGCAGTTTAGTTACCATGATTGGCCATTTCTAATAAAAAAGCGATAATAATTCCCGAATAGTTGAGTGCTTGATGGTAAGTGATCACCACCGCCTATAGGCGGCACTACAAGAAATGCAATTAAAATCTTATGTCATTTGTGTCTGTAATTACACTGGCTCACACACCCTTTCGATCAGAACACAACAATACTGCTGTTGCTCAGAATATCTGATGAGTAGGTAGTACCTACCCAGGCAGGCTTGCGCAAAGTTCCACCACGTGTAGTTCTGCCAGTTTTTAGGAAAGTGCGTTATTTACATCGTGTCTATGACTTTTTTTTGGATTTTCAGTATAAATAAATAAAAGTTTTATTCTTATATATACAAGCACGCTATTATTTTTTTTTTATAAAATAATTAAACATTATTAAATTCATTTTAGCTACTGAATTAAATATAGACACGCGTTTTGAAGATACAATTGATGCATCAACTAAAATGGCGGTGAACGACAACAAAATGGCGGCGCAACGAACTATATGCAACACGACTGTTCCGTGTCAAAGCCCATTTGAATGTTCTAGCTTTGGCGTTTGCGTATGTCCGCCTGGTTATTACGAAAGTAGTAACGGCCAAATGTGCTATGCGGGTAAGTTATTGAATATATTTTCTTTGTATGAATATTTTCAAAGTCGAATTGGAAGACGTTAGTACCGTGACAATGCGAGTGAAGGTAGAGTTGCGAGCGAGTCATGGGCGAGTGTAGAGCCTGCTTTACAATCTGAAAACCTTACGGTGATACGCCATTTTGTTGCTTGTAATCTTAAATTATAAAAATATGACATTAACAGCACGCCGGAGACTGTGAATCATGGAAATTTATGTATTGTTTTTTAATTAAAGATAACCTATAAATATCTTATTATTGCAATAATATATAGCAACGAGGTATATAATATACGCGCCTCACACACAAGGAAGTAGAGAACAGCTGAGGGAGCGACATGACGTCATAAGAAGCGTCATGCCGTTTGTCGTCACGGCACACGAGTCGGTCTTATCGAAGCGCGCCACATGTTTCTCATATACACCCACACACATCGACACAATCGTATTTATTATTATCCATACTCACTTAGATACATTTACTTTTTTTATTTGTTTGTGTAAACGGGAGTGAGGGCCTGGTGTTATGGTATTATTATTATTATTTTCGCGTAATTTTTTTTGACATATTACGATTGTCTTCTGACGTGCGTTACGAATTTGTTATTAGAGAATAGCCGTAAAGGTCGTGTTAGTGTCTAAATAAACCTTGGCCGCCATTGAACTTTTTCCTTTCCAAGTAATATGAATACCTGAAAAGGTCAGCGAATACATTACAGCTATCAATCATCTATTTTCTTTTGACGTAACGTTAATTAAATTAAACACTTACCACCTGGTGGTAAGTGGTCACCGCCACCCATAGATATATGTACCATCTCTTACATTGCCAATGCGCCATCAACCTTGGCAACTAAGGATGAAGATAGTCATTAATTAAAAATTCTGTCTGGCTAGGATTTTTTTTTAAATTATTTGAACCTGTCTTCCAGATCTCGGATCGCCGTCCACCGCTGAGCAATGCGTTGGTCTGCTGGCTGTGGTTATTGGAGGAGTATGCTCCTGCCGTCCGAATTTCTTTTACGACGAGAACATGAGGGATTGTATTAGAGGTAATTTTTTTTGATGCGTGTATTCTTGAAATGTTATAATTATTATGGTTAATGTCGCATATCACTTTCTGACATTTTAGGACCATTCTCAGCGGTGAGCTTCGAATTTTTTTTTAAAGAATAGCTCTACAGGTTCAAATTGCAATGCTAGAGGCCATACTTATATACATACATAGTGTTTAATATATTTTTTTTTGTACTTTGCGTCAACTAAACAAACATCATTTGTAGTTATTTTTTCATCTTTTGAACAAAAAATAAAAACATTAAAATGTATTCCGTGAGTTCTAATCTAGTGTACATGAAACACAGATAAGTTACAAAAATTCGAGACGTGCATTATACAATGTATATTATTATAATAAATATTATATTAATCAGTCAAATCAAACAAATTACAAATGAATACAATATATAATTGTTATACAAAGTCAAATTTAAAATAGTCTCTCTTGGCTCCCACCCGACGCAAAGCTGCCCATAATGCAGGCCGCATTTCCACGCTGTACGGCAATGGACAACCTCTGCGCCAGGTAGGACCCGGAGCGACTGTCAAATCCCCTCTCTCTAAGGCGATAGCCAATCTCCTTGATTAAATTGATATATATTTTTTATTAATTGTTGCAGTTACCAGACGTATTCAGGATTCATGTGTCAATGATTTCCATTGTCACACATTCGGAGCGACCGCCCGATGTGGACCCCCGCAAGATCCCTGGGGGATGCGGAAGTGCGAATGTATCCCTGAAACATCTGTGTGGGATGAGAACAGACAGATATGCAGATTATTTGCTGGTATGTGAGGTTTTATAAATACCAACATTTTTATCTGATTTTTGGTAAATAAAGTTGCTGGTTTTTGTGATGTATGGTAACTACTCAGACTCAGAGTCCCTGGATGATTTGGATTTTTCATTTCATCTCATTTTGTTATATTTATGATTTGTTTTTCAGGTATTGGCGAGGCGTGTGAAGTGGACAGTGATTGTTTGGCTGGTGCTTTAGAAATAAGATGCGTCGTTAATGACGAAGGCGCTGGATTCTGCGCTTGCCCTGAGGACCTCAATGAAGTGGATGGACTGTGTCTAACGAGTGGTCTAGGTAATTATCTAAGCTCAAAAGTCTACCATCTACCACCAATTTACAAATAAACACCTCAGACCTGAGAAGAACCGATCTGTTTGTCTAGCGGCTTTTCTTGTAATTTTAAACAGATGAACCCGCAATGAAACGTGAAACTCCAAAGGTCAATGCTCCAAAGGGTCAATGTCAAAGATTGGTATCGAAAGTTACCCAAACATTTTTAAGTATTTTAAGATTATATCATAATCATTTACGCTTGCCGTGTTATGCTTGTTTGGTCTTCCCAGAGAGAGGGAGTGATTTTGAGCCAACTATTAGTGGCACGGAGTATTGGAATCAACTCTAAGCCTTTTCTAATAGGAAAGTATAAATATTGGCAAGTGAATAATAGTAATATGTAAAGTAAATTGGGTAGCCTGTTAATGTCACACAGAGCTAAGGCTTCATTTTTATTTTGAGGAGATAGTTTGGATGCTCCACCACACTGCTTCGATGCAGGTTTTCTGACAATGTTATGCTTCAGCGAGATGAATTTTAAAACACTAAAATTCAATCTTTGCTCAGTTTGAACTGAACCATGGGCTAATATTCACGTCTTCTTACCACTGAGCTGTGAGATCAGTGATATATAATCGATTACAATAATTTGTGTGTGTCACAGAACTCGGGGATCCCTGTCAGCACCCGTTAGAATGCACAGCAACAAACAACACAGTCTGCAACGGCGTATGTTCCTGTGCTGACGGATATCAAGCGGTTGACGGTGTTTGTGCACCGAGTAAGTTCGTAAAAAACTTTTTTTCCTAACTTTTTAAATCTACCTATACTAATATTATAAACGCGACAGTAACCCTTGTTTATTACGCTTTCAAGGCTAAACGACTTCCACTGCACTGGTTTTGATAAAATTTGTTGTGACGCAAGCTTGAACCCAAAGGGCGGACCCGCCCCTCTATAGTATACTAGTTTAACATAAAGTTTTTTTTTTTTTTTGTAGAATAATTAATGTTATGTCCCTTGTGCCTGTAATTACACTGGCTCACTCATCCTTCAAACCGGAACACAACAATACCAAGTACTGCTGTTTTGCAGTAGAATATCTGATAAGTGGGTGGTACCTACCCAGACGAGCTTGCACAAAGCTCTACCACCAGCTGCGTTTATGTTAAACTAGTATAGTATATTATAGCGCGATACATATCTTATAAAAAATATATTTTATACGATAGAAAATTCGGTTCTATCGATCTCATTTAACCATGGAACCAGGATGGAACCAGGTGGTATAAAGTGGAAGTTTTTTTGGCAAGTTGACCAATAGTTGAGACGTGACATACTTCCACTTGTCTTGGCTTCAGTTCATCTGAAAATAATCCCGTTTATACAATACAGCCACTAGACCAACGAAGCAGTATTAGTTCACGTATATCCACGCCTTAATTCAATTTTAGCTATCGGCGGTTCCTGTACATTGGATGCAGACTGCCTCATCGAGAATACGGTCTGTGTGAGGAGCACGTCTGGTGACACGTGTCAGTGTAATGACGGTTTCATCGAAGACAGCGACGTGTGCTGGCCCGGTGAGTTAATAACAATAATAAATTATGTTTATTTCTCTTCACAAACAAAAACAGACCTTAAGTAATTATAGGGTGATATTTTTATCTAATGATTTACATCTAGAATGTGTGAAGAACTTGTGTCGGTTTGTATTAGGCATTTGAGTGTCTATATAACAGATCACCAGCTCTCCAGTCTCAACTCCACTCCATCTTTTGGAACATACTATTATATTATACCTAATATAATAAGGTTAATAAATTTTATAATATTGTATTATTAGTTATTTAAGAAATACGAGGATTGGCGGTGACGGAAAACATCGTGAGGAACCTGCTTGTGTCTAATTTCACTGAAATTCTGAAACATGTGTATTCAACCCGCATTGAAGCAGCTTGGTGGATTTAGCTCCAAACCTTTTCCTCCAAAAAAAAGAAAAGAAGAAGAGACCTAGCCCAGAGGGACATTTACAGTCTGTCACTGATATTTTATATTTATAAAAATAAATAATATTAATAATGTATATTTTGTGTTACAGAAATACCTGGATTCAATTCAACCTGTTCCGTGACTGCACAGTGTGCGGCTGTTCTCGGAGAGGGTGGAGTCTGTGCGGAAGGTCGATGCACATGCATTGATAACTACCACCACAAGGACGGTGGCTGCTGGCCTATCACTGGTAAGATGTGATATTCTTAAAATTGTAGTTTTTTGCCGTTAATAAGAAATTTTGATGATTCTCATTATATCGTATATCATCGGAATATCCAATTAAACTCTTCAAATAGTCTTCAGCAGGTTACATTGATGTTAAGTAAAAAATATACGTATTTTGAAGCGAATTGAAGCGTGATGGTATTAACTCGGCTCATCTTCTTTTTCAAATTAAATATGTTTTATTACAGGTCTCTTCGAAAGTTGCTTGCGAAGCAGCCAGTGTTATCTAGAAGGTTCTGTAGATAAGGTCGTATGTCGAAACAGCTTGTGTCAGTGTGATTTCCAATACCCGTACTCGCCGGAACTCGAAACGTGTTGTAAGTACGCCTTTGACTTAAAACTGTCTTAACTATTATTAAAATAAATGTAAGTTTTAATTAACTTACAATAAATCTAACGGCCAGCTTAGGTTGGAATATTTTCATATTTCTATATCGCATCTAGACACGTGGTAGCGTGTCAAGCCAAGTTCAAGTTAAAAGAGCTGGCGAGCAGCACCGTGTGTAATATTACACGAACCATTTGGAGCCACTTTTGACGCCCTCATAACTCAAAATTATTTCACATAAACATGTCAAATTTGGCTCATATATTGAGCTCCCACATGTGCTCCCAATTTCATAAACACACCTCAAATGGTTATTTAGATATTAACGTCCAAAAATCGTCATTTTTATCACTGACTGACCTATAGATCAAAACTCTAACCCAGCTCCAGATGACCTAGAAAGTTCAAATTTGGCGTTTAGATAGTTAGTTGGGTGTAAACAAAGGAATAAATTAGAAACTAGTAAATTTTTATCATTTTATTATAATTTTTCAATAAGTGATTTTATTAGGAACACTTACTTATAGTGCCTGTAATGTAAGAATCAGCAATCAAAATTGATGACAGCCTGTCTTTATGTAGATTTTAAGGTCTTCACGTGAATATATAACGAGTGGAATACCACTCTTAATTCAGATTTAGTATTATACAATTAATTGAAAATTTATAATAAAATGATAAAAAATTATTAGATAATTTCTGTACAAAAAGTAATGATATCCCATCAAAAACATAAATGTGAAATGAGAGCCAAGTTCAATATAATGAGATGTGCCTTGGTTGTTGACTTCAACGACAAAAGAAGTGAGATCTGATTGGGTGCCAAGTTCAATGGTCAGTCCTGAAGTTTATTTATAACAACATAAAATATTTTATAACAACTTAAAATATCATTTTCTTCTTATAACTTAGACTAATATATTGAAGCCTAAGGTCTGACTTGGCTAGTCCTCATATACGAATTATATTATAGCCATGGCAAGTTCTAAAGCTTTGAGTTCCTATTTAACTCTTCTGCTGGTAGAAACTAGCCATCGACATAGGGCTCTTCCATGAGTGTTTTAGTTGGAACAGGTTATACACTATGTTTGACCTGAAACTATAATAATCTGAAAACAAGCATCATTATATATTATTAATACAATTATTATTTAGAATGTCTTCCTTAAAATGATAATAATTGTTTTTTTTTTCAGTGCCCTCAAAAGCGTCAAGTATCAGCGCGTGCGCAGTTTTAATTTTATCACTAATTACAATGTTAATTAGATAAATATTAAAACTTAAATTAATTTTGTACAGTTATTTTTTATTGTTATATAATAAATTATGTAAGGAATTTTTGTTTTATTTTATTAATAGTGATTCGCTTTCGCTTCGAACGTGTTTTACTAATGTAGGTAAGAATGAATGAATGATAATGAGAAATTCGTTTAGCATAAAGTATTGCGTTTGTTTTTATATTATTTGTATCCTTAGACGTTTAAGCTTTGCGTTTGTCAGTCAGATCATCTGAATTAGTTCATCCACGATCCAATATTACATATTTTTATTAAGCATTTAATTTCAGTGGTGGTAGGACTTTGTGCGAGCACGCCTGGGTAGGTACTCTCATCAGATATTCTAACGCAAAACAGCAGTACTTGGTATTGTTGTGTTCCGCTTTGAATGGTGAGTGAGCCAGTGTAATTACAGGCACAAGGGATATAACATCTTAGTTCCCAAGGTTGGTGGCACGTTGGCGATGTAAGCGAAGATTAACATTTCTTACAATGCCTATAGGCGTTTGTGAGCACTTACCACCAGGCGGCACATATGCTCTTCCGCATACCTACTAAAATAAAATAAATCAGCCCAATGTTTATTTTTCTGCAAAATTGTGGAATACTTCGTCTGAGTCCGTATCTCCTGATAGGTACAAGGTTGGTGTCTTCAAATCCAGATTAAACAGGTTTCTTCTAGACAAGCGTGCTACATTATAAACAGGCGATTTACATCAGGCAAGTCAACAGTCAAACGTTTGTGTATATGAGTTAAAAAAAGAAAGAACGCTTGTATACTTAACGGTGATCGCGGATTAATATGTTGAAACATTGGGTATAAATGAAAAGGCAGGACGGTATAATCACACTTATTATTTTTTATGAATTACACTCATTTCACCATCATATTGATCACACGTATTGCACTAATGGCTATCCCATTTTGTACACAATCGGACTGAGGTTCGGCTCACGATGCAGGTAGTAGTAGAATACTGACTCCAAATGAGCTGGCAGGGCAATATATGCTTTATTTCCTCTATCGGAGACTTCCGGTAGTTGGATAGTGGTTTAGCTCCTCTCCCCTACGGCCCTGAGGAGGACGGCAGGGGAGCGAGCGGAGCAAAGCACGGGAGAGGCCGCGGATGCGTTATATCAACACGATCCCGCAGCCTCTCCGATCCGTGCAGAGGACGGCCATCGCAGTGGTTTTAGTGGCTAAGAATCCCACCTAACCTAGTTACCCCCCATGAGAGCTGGGTACCTTTCTAAAGGTTTCCACTACGTAAAAAAAAAAAAAAATTGCTTACCTATGATCGGCTGGCTTGGCTCCGCGGTTGTATGGCACGCTGTCATTGGCTGAAACGATGTGTCGCAACAAAGTGTTTATAATTCATCTCGGACTTTATCCTTGTATCCACCAAACTGCATATGAGCGGCGTGGTGTAATTAACTCTAAATCTTCTTTAAGGGAGATGAGTCGTTAGCCATTTAGAACAATGTGGTACATTGACAGGCTAACAATATTAATATTAACATAAGCAAGCAATTGTAAATAAAATAATATACAATTAGGAGATACCTTGATCCATACAACAGCGTTGTTAAAAAAAAAGACGCGCGCTAATTTAAAACCGCCAAAGTACTTAATTCACTATTGGCGCGACTTGTGATTTGTTGAATGTGTTCAAATGTGTTATTTGGATTTTTAAGAGCAATTGAGTGAGTGATGAGATATTCTACCGCAAAACAGCAGTACTTGGTATTGTTATGTTCCGGTTTGAAGGGTGAGTGAGCCAGTGTAATTACAGGCACAAGGGACATAACATCTTAGTTGTCTAAGGCAATATCTAAGGGCGTTGGTGACCACATACCATTAGGTGGCCCACATGCTCGTCCGCCTACCTATACTATATATAAAAAAAAAGATATTATATAACTATAATTGTATATTGGAGGCATCTATCTAAATGTAAAATTAAATTTTGTCCGTTGAAATATTAAGCAATTCGATTCTGATTACAGAAACCGAAAAAAGACAATTTGAAGTAAAAAAAAAACTATTACAAAGCCATTACAATATTTTTAAAGTAAATTGAATTTTAATAACAGTTTAACATGCAAAATTTTGTTTCAAATTTTGCATAGTTCACTATATACAAATTTGTCTGTCCGTTACAACTTACAAAAATTAAAAATTAGCTTTTCGCGTCTATATATTTGCATTTCGTTATAAAGCAGACTTTTTTTCGTAAGATTTGTGTATAATTATATAACTGTATATAAGGGACGTCCAGCAGATCTGTGACAGAGAAATTTACGACTATTGAAATAATAAAAACATTCGCGTTTCAGTATTAAATTAAATAATGTCCTCCATACCGATTTCGGCCACGTCAGCCAACCTCAAGAGAGATTAGCCAACTGCGCAGGACATATTATATTGCACACAAGTGCACTCTATTCCCTAGCTTTCATAATCTGATGGTACGGCGATCCGACGCGACCGCAAAGAGTTCAGGCGCAGGACCAACGGCTTTACGTGCTTTCCGAGGTACGGGAGTGTACACACTTCCAACTTCCAGACTCCGGGCTGCTACTGAGAATTTTGTTCTGACAGAAAAACCTAATCTCCTATTGACCCGGCCTGGGAATTGAACTCAGGATCTCCGCGTCAGCGACTTTATATCTACGAGGCAGTCAAATTAAATATATATTTAATAAGTTTTATTATTATAATCATATAAAGCAAAGAAATATATAGTAAAGATGTATACGTGCCTCATACATAAGGCCACGGCATGCGAGTCGGTTACTCCCGGGTTACCCTAATATTGTATTGTATATAATATTAGAGATCTAGTATATAATCATCATCATCTCAGCCGAAATACGTCCACTGTTGGACCAAGGCCTCCCCCAAAGACTTCCATTTTGGCCGGTCTTGCGCTGCCCGCATCCAACGGCTTCCCGCGACTCTTTTAGTGTCGTCGGGGGCCTGCCCACGCTGAGTCTTCTGTTTCGTGGTTTCTATAAGCCGAGATGGCCCAGAACGCGTGAATCTTAACCGATGATCATGGGTTCAAACTCGGGCAAGCACCACTGAATTTTCATGTGCTTAATTTGTGATTATAATTCATCTCGTGCTTTACGGTGAAGGAAAACATTGTGATGAAACCTGCATGTGTCTAATTTCACTGAAATTCTGCCACATGTGTATTCCACCAACCCGCACTGGAGCAGCGTGGTGGAATAAGCTCCAAACCTTCTTAAAAAGGGAGAGGAGGCCTTTAGCCCAACAGTGGGACATTCACAGGCTGTTAAGACCTTTCTATATATAATATATAGTAATTCTAATCTATATAAAATCTATTATTACAAATTCAATAAACGAAGTAAGGTAATTCACACAGTAAATACTTCTGAAATATGTTTCGTTGATAGAATCTTAATGGTTGGGTCTATGGATTTAATTGCCGTTTTTTTGAACAAACAACCAAAGTTTTGTCATTGAAATGTCAACTATAATATTGCACGTTTGAAGGCAAAATGAAATGTTCCTAAGTGTAGATAATACTTTTCTTTTTTTACATTATTCACACATGGTCATCTGATCCCAAACTAAGCAGCTTGTACTATGGAAACCAGACTGATATACTACATATACTACTTTTCTTTTGTAAATACATACTTATATAGATAATTACACCAGACTCAGGACAAACAGACATGTTCATGCACACAAATATCTGTCCTGGGTGGGAATCGAACCCACAACCTTCGGCATGAAAGGCAAGTATCTACCAACCATGCCAACGGCCAGTCTCACTCTATTAATATCACTCTTAATGTTCTTTCTTAATGCATTTTCTATCGCTTATCAGCAATAGCTTGTGTTGCCGTCTTCTTGTTTGAAATATTCGTGAGACTGTTGAACGACGGTCTTGTGGTGGAACGAGACGCTCGAGGCGCCGGTAGCAAGGCGAGAAATTCAGAAACATTTTCCATCGACATATAACCGTTGTTTGATATTTATAAATGTGGTAATTTTTATTTATTTAACATCAATTGGCGTGCATCAGAATTAATGTACAAAGTGACAGATTGGCATTTAAATACTACTAACATTTTCATCTTTGTCATTCTGATGCAGTAAAGTGAAAGATTTAAATAAAGAACGAAAGACAATCTCTATCAAGGGCCAGGGCCCGCTCTGCCTGGCCATAAGGGATATACCATCTAAGGTTATCTTATGATAACCCTACTAATTCTACCAACCCGCATTGGAGCAGCGTGGTGGAATAAGCTCCAAACCTTCTCCTCAAAAAGAGGAGAGGAGGCCTATAGCCCAGCAGTGGGACTTTCACAGGCTGTTACAGTTATCTTATGTAGGTAGGGCTTTGTGCAAGCCCATCTGGGTACCACCTACTCATCAGATATTCTACCGCTAACCAACAATACTTTGTATTATTGCGTTCCGGTTTGAAATTTTGAGTAGGCCAGTGTGACTATAGGCACAAGGGACATAACATCTTAGTTCCCAAGGTTGGTGGCGCGTTGGCGATGTAAGGAATGGTTAATATTTCTTACATCGCCAATGTTTATGGATGGCGATACCACTTGCCCATTTGCCCATCTGCCTATGAATCCTGTGAATACCCCACGGATGGGCTAAGGCCTTCTTTACATTTATAATAGACTTGGAGCTTATTTTGGATTGGTCAAGCCATCAATACCCTTGATTTATAATTAATCTTGTACCGAAATATATATATATATATATATATATATATAAGTTAAAATAATCTATGACATTTTATTATTATTTTTATGGTGTGTCCACACTTAAACCTAAATACAAAATTTGAGCCGTAATTTCCGAGACACAAAATATATATGTTTAGCATTCAGAAATGAGATTGATTTTAATGAAAACATCGAGTTGGTATTTTTAAAAATAGAACACCAAATCATACATATTGATGTAAATAACTCACGCATTCAACAAATCACAAGTCTAAATAAGAAATTTGGTTTAATCACTAGAACAGTTTTCGAGATACATTATATTACGATTTTCGAGACACACACAAGAATTATTAATTTAATTAGGTATAAATTTTATGTATTATCTTTATAAAATTATATTTAAGGCATACAAAACGTTCTTTTTCATTATTTGGTTTAAACAAGCATATAAATAGTTTTTATATATTAAAATAATGTATTTTTAATAAATTGAATAGCTCACGGATTAATAACCTCAGCCAATGTCTATGACTTTAAAAAAAAAGTTAAAATGTCAATAACCTAAAAACCATGATTTTAAGTCCCTCGTTTAACTATGGGGTCTCTTAATCGTACTTCAACCGACAATACTTGGCGCCGATTCTACTAACAAATGATCACATTATCGCAATCGAATGAAAACACAATTGTTGACATTTAGCCTTTTCCCTATTCAACTAATACAACAGTCCAGATGCGATTCGTTTCAGTTCGATTCGATTCGTCCTTGATGGAACGTCAAATTTATTAAGAAATTATGACGTCACAATGTTAAGGATTAGACTGAGCAAAAAAAGCCTATTCTATGCCATTAACCAATCATATTTCAGATTAAATTTAAATTGGAAGGATTAACTTTGTTCGGCATTTCATGTTTAATATATGCAAATGTTTGACAATTTGTTTGGTGTTTTCCGCTTCAGGTGACAGAATGTCTCGGAATAAAGACAAGCATGGGGGCGCTAGCGGGCGCACGTACCACAATATCTGAAACGGAGCGGGCATCTGGAAGGCGCGGAGGCTGGACTACGCTTGAGGCGAGCGATACTTGATATTCAAAATACTTCGAATTAGAGACAAGCAATTTGCCAAGATAAAGTTGGGTGGTATTATAAATCATATATTTAAATTCTACTACGATTACAATCTATATCGATCATGATACGTTCCCGATTCAATTCCAATCCAACTTTGACTGTTCTGTATATATTCGGATCAGAACCGAACCAATATGATGTTAACATACACCGTTGTGTCAAAACCAAACTTAATTGTTAGCTTTTACACCAATAGTCGATAATTAAATTAAAGAATAGGAAAACGGATAAACGACAACGATCAGGCTTCGATTCGATTGCGATAAAGTGACAATTTGTTGGTAGAATTGGACACAATTGTATTACCTTTTTTTATATAAAATAGGTAGGCGATCGAGCAAATGGGCTACCTGATGGTAAGTGACCACCATTGCCCATAGACGTTGGCCTTGAAAGAATTGTTAACCATCGCTTACATGTATCATTACCAGCTACTGCTGTTTTATAGAATTTCTAATGAGTGGGTGGTATCTACCCAGACGAGCTTCCACAAAGTCCTACCATCAGTAATAGCTATATACTATTAACATATTAATTGTCACTGATTTAACTGACATACCTTGCTCACAAGTAGCCTTGAGACTGTCAATAATATCACATGAAAGATATCAAGATGAGATGGTGGACAGTTTTGAAAAAGGAATTTTAATAGTTTTGACATATTTAATAACGTAAGACAGAATGAGACGAGAAATTTTCGTGTGTTATATAAAATTCTGAAACACGTGACCACACAACACACAGGGCTTAAAGCACCAGAGTGCGAATTGCATTGGAGAACTCTGGTGCTTTAAACCCCAAACCGTCTTCAAGTGTAGTTAGTTTTGTATTGAATTTTTTTTTACCTTCGTCTTAATTTGTTGCTTTCAGAGCTGTTGAACTTTTAAATCAGAATTATTTTATAGACTTAAGAAATGTTGTTAACGATTACACTTCTAATCCAAAGCACCATTAATAATATAGCTATTTTTTTATTTAATAAGGCTAAGATTGAACTCGTGAATGTTTTTTTTTAATTTCATGTGTAAAATCGCGACATGACACTCGCAGAAGGAGACCATCTTTATTTAGCATATCTCGCTACCAAGCATGACATTTATCACGCAACAAGAGGTCGTCACCGACGATGGCCACCAGGAAAAGACGGCGGCACACTCCATCAGAGTGTGATCCTAAGGTTATCCTGTGCAAGTATATTGAAGCACATAAGCAACATACATATCTCTTATAATATTTATACGATTACAAGGAAACATATAAAAAAAAATGAAATATCTAATTCTGAACACGACCTTATAAGCTTGACATTACCAAATTTCTTTTTTAAATTAACACCGAAAGGGCACACGCATAGGCTAGCATTTAAATAGGCCGATTAAAAAAGAGAAACCTCCTTGGAAGTAATAACAACGGCGTCACTACAAAATATCTCAATGGAATTTAAGTCTTAATCATATGTAATAGAGAACAATTTAAACCGAATGGAATTGTGTTTGTTATTTTTTTCTATAAAACGGTTAAAGAGTATCGTGTAATGCCAAAGGTCATACGTATAGAGCCTTAAAAAATAGATTTATTCGCCTTTTGTTAATCGATAGGAATATATAGTAAATGTTACTTTTGAGAAATTTATCATTGTGGTATTTATGTTTATTTTTCGAGCCATCTTAATATACTCGATAACCACGGGGTTGCAGCAGGTAAAGGAAGACCAGAGAAATTTTTGATCAAAAGTAAAAAAAAAACGTAATGTCCAAGTTTTTTAAGCCCTTATAAATCTAATAAAAAAAAACACAAATTATAGGTATAATTTGAGGTTTCTTTTCTTAAATAACTTAACTAATATAATTTCCATGTATTAACAATAATTTAAACGAACTGTTTATTTTTCATTCTGCAAAAAGCGCGGGTAAACTGACAGCTGACAGCCCGCCATTTTGTTTACTCGAACAACAAAGCCGATGATTGCGAACATCGCTGAATAGAACGTAATCGCTTAGAGAATTATTGTGTAGTATGATATAGAATATATCATATAGAATATATCATATATAATATATCATACTATTTTGAAATAACAGGTATGATATAATGAGATGCAAACTATTTCAGAAACATGCTTTTTTATATCTTTTTTTATTATTATTTGTTTAAAATATAAACAACCAAAATACAATTAAGTGATGGCACTACAAAAACCACGAAAGTTTATCTCGAGTGCCTTCCCGTCTATTGATTTAAATACAATATACGCTATAATTGTTTTAACTAATAAATCTTCAGCTTATATTTAATATTCCTAATAGTTATTTCTCGTCTTGTTCTGTTTTCTAAGCTGTTTATTAAGGGAGGAATCATATAAGAGTTAGTACGCTGTCCATATTTGTTGTTAGCTGATATAGTTGAAACGTGTGACACTAACTGTGGGACTAGTCCACAAATTCAAAGTCGCTCAGCGTGCTATGGAGCGAGCTATGCTCGGAGTATCTTTGAAGGATAAGATCAGAAATGAGATTATCCGGAAAAGAACCGGAATCACCGACATAGCTTGCAAAATTAGTAGGCCGAAGTGGCAGTGGGCTGGTCACGTATGTCGTAGGACCGATGACCGTTGGAGCAGACGAGTCTTAGAGTGGAGACCGCGGATCGGCAAACGCAGCGTAGGGCGCCCTCCAGCCAGGTGGACCGATGACCTTAAGACACCTTCTTAAGGCACCGACTGGCTGGCACCGAGAGGCCTATGTTCAGCAGTGGACAATGATTCGCTGTTGATATGATATGATATGATATGATATAGTTACGAAGAATTGTTCTTTCAATATATGATACTTAACTTTGCTGTATGGGTATTATTTTACAAAGCCTAAAAATGTTACATTCATCAAATTTTGCTTCAATTTTAATGTTATCAGGTAGAATGGCTTTTAAGATTTTAGTTTGCAAACGATACAATGCGTTATGAAGCATTAACCTTGTTTTGTAGTTCATTTATTTCTTAATAATATACATATTTGCCAGAAATGCTCTAACTTATCACAGACATAGTCAATGTTTTCATGCCAGCTAAATTGCTATCAATGATTAAACCTAAGTATGTGTGCGAGGGAAGAATATCAATAGGACTTTGATGTTGAGGGTTGCAATTGGTTTGTGGGTTATGTAAGCACACATGATCATGAGCAATATTGACTTTTTCAATTACGCTTTTGGAGACTAATTACTTATTATTAATTATTCTATTCGACCTTATTCGAAAAGAAAACGAACTATCTATTAATGCGATAAATTTTCTTGATATTTAAATGATGTATAGAATTTATTAACGAGCTAAATAATGAATAAAACATTTCAACGTTCTAGGAATACGTTTTTTTTTCAAACTTTTTTTTTTTTTTGGTTCTTTTCAAACCAGCTTTAAAAGGCTGGGAAAGTGGGCATCTTAAGGATATCCACCAAAGACGTATGATAACCAGCAGTCTCTTTAGAACATCGGTTATGGTGAAGAACACTTCTGGAAGATTTCGGCTGCGGTGGTTATTCTCAAGGAAGTCTACCTAACTGTCCAGGACACATACAAAATAGAGCACGTGTTTTCTTTTTTATTTACTCTTGTTATGTTTATGATATAAGTGAAAACTTGACTGATATGTGTGCTAATGTTAATATTATAGTTTTCACAAATAAAAATAAATAAATAAGTATTCGCAAACATGACGGCAGCATAACTACAGATAACTCAAGACACAGCACCAACGACTTTACATGTTTCTTGATAAAGTGGTACACACTTAAATATTCCAGATACTGGGTAACTTCGGAAAAAAAATTAACAGGAAAGCGCGATATTTTTTTTTTGGTAGTATCCATAGTTCGAGCTCAGGACTAATAAATAATATGGAATGTCACCTAGAAACAATTAAGATATTCTTCTTTAAAAAAAAAATCTACATCTCTTGGATCTCCAACTCGAACATTCTTACATTACACGTCATACGAGTTATGTGTCTATGTGGAGTACATAGACAATCAATGGTATGAAACCACAGCATCATCACATAAGTAACAGCAAACGTTATAAACATGAAAATTGAAATGAAAAACAAACAGTTACAAATGATATTTAAAGAACTAAATCTTAAAAAACTTCTATATGTGGTATTTGTCGAAATACCACTCATCACGAGATCTCCTGAACTATGTGCCCGATTGACTTAAAATTTGTCACCATTACTTCCCTGACGTAGATTAGAAAAATTTAAACAATATAATTAAAAAAACAAAACTTAAAATTCAAAAATAATGATTATTATTATCGTTGGAGAATTAGCTTGTTTTATGCTATAAGTGTCATCGTAAGGAGTGTAAGACGATATATTTTTCAAATAAATAATTTATGAACATATTATTAAATATAAAATACAATAATAATGCCTCTGGTGTATTCTGTAGGTTATTCTAGAAATAATAATCCGACAAATCGTGACCCTCCTAGGTGGAATACACTTTTCTGGTAGGAAGAAAATCAGAAGAATCCAGAACAACAGTACAAAGAAATCAACTGGCAAAGTTTGCATCACGGGCACAAGGAACATAACATCTTAGTTCCCTAATTGGTGGTGCATGGGCGATTTAAGTGATTGTTAATATTTCTTACATCGCCAATATCCGTGGGCATAACTGGCCACTTACGTATGGTGGAAAAAAAAAAAACTATACAGTGAGTAATTTTTGATATAAAAACCGTCCTTGTACTTCGCGCTATGTTTATAATTATTAAGTAGATATAACAGCAGTGCCACTACTGTCTGTCTGTCTGTATGATCGCGTTAAACTCAAAAAGTACCGAATAGATTTCCATACGGTTTTCACCAATGAACGGAGGGATTCATGACGAAGGTTTTGGTATATCATTCATTAATTATTATTATTTTTTATAGAATAGAAAGGCGGACGAGCATATGGGCCACCTGATGGTAAGTGGTCACCAAACGCCCTTAGACATTGGCACTGAAAGAAATGTTACCCATCGCTTACAACCTTGGGAACTAAGATTTTATGTCCCTTGTGCCTGTAATTACACTGGCTCACTCACCCTTCAAACCGGAACACAACAATACCAAGTACTAGCAGTACTTTTGCGGTAGAATATCTGATGAGTAGGTGGTACCCAGACGAGCTTGCACAAAGCCCTACCACTAGTATATGTTTTGTGTAAATTGGCTGAAATATGATGATGATTGTTGATGATGTCGGAAAATCACGTCGACTGGGAGCTTTACTGGCGTGCACCGCGTAAACCAATAGAGTTATATGTATTACGATACAGACCTTTTACTATGAAGGCCATTATTCAATTCGTGCGAAGCCGGGACGGGTAGCTAGTATGATATATATTTAAGTATATTGCAGACTTTTAGTAAGCATCGCGTGTTTCAAGGAACTAAAAATCACCGATTAACACACACTACACCCACGCGAACATATTTAAGTTTCCATTGTAGAAAAGATTTGACATAAAAATTTCGACGATTTGATTTATATAATATAATTTTCTTTGTTTAACTAAACTGTACTATCGACTTGATCGCTCTGCTTTGCTTTTGTAGCTTAAAGTCCTCGGAACGTCAACGTCAACGTCCTGGGTTCAAAGCCTTTTTTTTTTTTCGAGGAGGAAATGCATTTACGCCTACCGCCCGGTCCACGACCGGGACGGTTATGTGGGACTCGCGGGGCAGCAGGCCACCGTCCTACCCACTAAAACCTCCCTGTACCCTTTCCGCCTTAACGAGGAGCGCCACGGGATCGCTTTCGCATGCTACCGTGGCGCTCTGAATGGGTTCAAAGCCTGAATCAGCCCTAACGATCAGAGAATGTGGTTTCGAGAAGATTCGATTCTTACTTATTGGACTATAGTCATCCCTACTTCAACACAAGTTTTTACGTTTAAAAGGGATTTGCTATTATGTTTAAAAAAAATGTTCCGTATACTTAATAATTGTGCTAAAGATCGCAGAACTATTAGAAAATCGCATGGAATATTTAAGGTTTCTTTGCATTTCCTGCTAATTGAACACAGAGCCAGAATAATCATAGCGCCTGTAGTTAGGATGTCCCTTTCACCCTTTTCTGACTTCCTAAAATATATTATTTCTACGACAACGCTATTTTATTCATAATTACTATATTTTTTAACAGTTCTCAATGTTTAAAATGGATAAATGTTTGACTTCAAAAGTAGTACTTTAAAATCGTACTTTCCGATTTTTAGCCTAATCGATAAACTAACAAATTGTCACTTATCGCGATCGAATCGAAGCGTGATCGTTGCCGTTTATCCGTTTTCCTATTCTTCAATTTAATTATCGACTATTGGCATAAAAGCTAACAACTAAGTTTGGTTTTGACACAACGGTATATGTTAACATATCGGTTCGGTTCCGATTCGAATAAATACAGATGATTCAAAGTTGGATCGGAATTGAATCGGTAACGTATCGTAATCGTTATAAATTAGTAGAAATCGGCCCTTGCGCTAGCAATATATAACCCAGCATAAAGGTTATCCCAAGTCAATCACCGCAATTAATAAGGAAAATTTAATTAATTAAAACTAAAATCTAACGCTACGAAGCGTGCCATTTGATGTTTATTGCTTAATATCGTGTCGTATGAAAGTTCGACTACACATTTTTAATACATCTGTAATCTGATCACAGATAATACAAACATTGTGAGCAAACTAAATTCATTCGATTTTTCACTATACATTCAGCTATAAGAACTCTTTTTGTTTATACATATGTGCTTTGTTTGATCGGCTTATATATTTAAAATGAAATTCATGCTTGATAAATATAAGGTGAAACTACGAAACGCAGTTACTTATATTATATGTACTTTGTATATACTAGTTTTTGACTGCCTCGTTGGTCTAAATACAAGGCTGCTGACCCGGAGAGGTACTGGGTTCCATTCCCAGGTCGGGCCACTAAAGGGTTTTTCTGTCAGATAATTCTCAGTGGCAGCCCGGAGTCTGGAAGTTTTAAGTGTATACACTCCCGTGCCTCGAAAAGCACTTAAAGCCGTTGGTAGTGCGCCTGAACTTTTTCCGGTCGTGTCGGATTGCCGCCCCATCGAATTATGAGAGTAAGGGAATAGAGAGAGGACCTGTGTTTGCGCACACTTGTACAGTATAATATCTCCTGCGCAGTTGGCTAATCTCTCTTCAGATTGGCTACCGTGGCCGAAATCGGTCTGGAGGACCTTTATATACTAATATGTTATACTAACAAAACCTCCGGCTCACCGGGTCACCGACTACTGGCTTATTTATACCGTTAAATTTAAAATATGATAATTATAACACATTGAACGCCTGAAATCTTTAACTGTTATTAACTAATTAACTTTTTTATAGTATAGGTAGGCGGACGAGCATATGGGCCACTTGATGGTAAGTGGTCACCAACACCTGAAGACATTGGCACAGTAAGAAATGTTATCCATCGCTTAAATAACCAATTGGCCATCAATCTTAGGAACTAAGATGTTATGTTCCTTGTGCCTGTAATTACACTAGCTCACTCACCCTTCAAACCGGAACACAACAATACAAAACACTGCTGTTTTGCGAATATCTGATGAGTTGGTGGTACCTACCCAGACGAGCTTGCACAAAGCCCTACCACCAGCAGCACTACTAATAAGATCTTAAGAATGCATTTACACAGTTTATGTAATAAATAATATTCCGATTTTGGAAAGTCATGTAGAGCATGGAGACCAAGAGGTCGGTCGTGAAATGACAAATGGTGATATGCGACATTGACCGTTATTGTCATAACATTTCAAGGACACACGCATCAAAATAGTATATCACTATAAGTCGGTTGTCAACATTTCACGGGTGAGTAATGAAGTGGGTTCTTACAGAAGCTCTGCTGAACTCTTTGGATCTATGCAGAGGGGGATATTAGTTATTATTTGAAATTAACTAAGACTGAAATAAAAAAAAGCATCCCACCATTTTCGTAATTTTTTACACTAAAAAAATAATATAAAAAAAAATCAAAAAAGTGCTAGAGAATGGAACTCTCCAGAACTTTGCTTTTTAACGAATTAAGAACACAGGACTCAATATTTTTTATTCTTTTGTTTCTTTACTAATTCTCGAAATTCGATGAGATGCTGTGATTTATTTGTGAAGTTTGTCAATTCCATCGCGCACGAAGAAATTTGGCAACTCTTTTCTTAGTCGCACTTCCAAAAAATGGAATCCTATACCAGCATACGTGTCCCCATCCTCGTATAACTCGGGTTCCTTCAAACGAGGCGTGAAAGGCATCTTGCGGGCTGGCTTGGCGTGGGCGGCTAGTGCAGAACTTTCTTCCCGACTATACTGGCCGTCGTCGCGTTTGGACTCCACTACCACTTACCATCAGGTGGAGTAGAGTCATTTGACCTCTCAGAAAATATATATATACAAATAGAATCCTATTCCAGCACACGTCTATCCTCGTATAACTTGAGTTCCTTTAAATAAGGCGTGAAAGACATCTTGCGGGCCAGCAAGGCGGCTAGTGCAGAGTCTTCCCGTCTTACCATCAGGATCGGAGTAATTTACCTTCCAGCATATAAAAAAAAGTTAGCATCACATTTCAAAGTGCGATTTTTATATTTTAATTGACGGAACTATTTTTATAACTTATCTAGAAATGGATGGATGCCACTAGAACTGAAGTTTATTATTTGGTGCTAAGTTCACACGCATGGCATGTAGAGCATGAATACGTCAAATAAGTATTTAACGATATAAGCAAATTAAGCCGGGCCAAACGATATTCTTAATTCAAAAATATCCTCAACACATAACACGCATATTTGAAGTCGGTAGGGAACATAGTAATCACGCGAATTCCAACAAAGCAGGCTTTATTTTTTGCCTCGAGTCCTGCTCGCGTTGCATTATATTATAGTGGCGATAATTTGATAGGATTACAGGGGATGTTCAAGAAAACTTATGTCTAACTTTGACCGGTCAATGTTTATGGGTGTGATATTATAAGGTTGTTAAGAAAGTTCACTACCCGAATATGTGATGGAAAAATATCTGTAAAGTATACTATCATTGTTTAATTCGCTATGATATCTTTGTTCTGATGATAAATGATGATGATAATAAAGTGAGATTCTGATATAAAAATCTGATAAAGAAATCATAATATAAAACTAGGTGGTAAGGCTTTGCGCAAGCCCGTCTATGTAAGCACCACCCACTCATATTTTCTTCTGCCAAGCATTTGTATTATTGGGTTTAAAGTAAGTGTTCCGAGACATTCTTGGTGGTACTACGTGCTCATCAAATAATCTACCGACAAACAACAGTATTTAGTGTTATTGTGATCCGGTTTGAAGGGTGAGTGAGCCTGTGAACAATGACGACAGACATAACATCTTAGTCCTTAGGTTCGTGGCGCATTGGCGATATAAGGAATGGTTTATATTTCTTACAGTTCCAAAGTCTATGGGCGGTGACCACTTGCCATCAAGTGGGTCATTTACTCCTTCCTATTTTATAATAAAAAAAACACATACCTTAAGCAAAGCACTCTTTGTTTTGATGTTTGTATGAGATATGTTATAACAGTAGTATAATATTTATTTCCTATGTTCTTTATAAAAGACACTATTTATTTTTGTAACGACACTGGCTCGAACAACGTTGCAATATAAAATATAAGACCCTTGGAAAACCTATAACTAGACTCCAAATAGATTTGTATAATATAAATTCACATTTAAATTAATTTATTATTTACTAGTAAAATCAGCAGCTGCGCGAGCGTGGAAATTTCTTTCAAAAAAGGAGCGTTTCTGACAAAAATCTTTCAACATCTACTATTTAAAGTACATAACGCCTATTTGAATTATACATCACAAACAGTACAGTAACAGCCTGTTAATGTCCCACTGCTGGGCTAAGGCCTCCTCTCCCTTTCGAGGAGAAGCTTATTCCATCACGCTGCTCCAATGCGGGTTGGTATAATACACATGTGGCACAATTTCAATGAAATTAGAGATATGCAGATTTCCTCACGATGTTTTTCCTTCACCGTCAAGCACGAGATGAATTATAAACACAAATTAATCACATGAACATGCAGCGGTGCTTGCCCGGGTTTGAACCCACGGCCATCGATTATGCATATAAAATATTTAAATTATTAGATATTTAAATGATTACTCTAAAAAAATTGTTGTTTCTGGTTTTGGTAACTCGCAAATAGCCATAACAACACAAAAAGAGGCAGATGTTTTGAAATCACTGACAGACATTTCAATTTTATTTATTAAAACAAATTATGCAAGATGTTATTTATATGGAAGTTAGTCATTGTGAATAATAACCAACCTTGAAAAAATCACAAACAAGAGCAACCTGTATACGAAGAAAGTTCGTGCAAGGCAACACAAAGGTATATTATTTAGTACCGCGTCACACACCGTAGCCACAACACAAGGAACAGCTAAATAGTAACTTTATTAACTCTTAGTCTCAATTCAGACACCGAACTGTGAATAAAACTGTACTAAAAATAAACTGTTTAAAACAAAAGTTTTTTTAAGAAATTTAAAAGCAAAATAAATAATCAATCGATTAAAATAAACACGCTGTACGCACGCTTTTTTGACGTTTTATGTTTTTTTTTTTAATTTGAGACCAAGGAAGTTTTATTGTCTTGTGTAAAATGTTATAATTGATTGTATTTTTTTTTAAATATTGTCAAGTATTAAACATCTGATTGGGTTTGGTTTATCGTTATATCTACAACAAGGCAGAAAAATTTGGTCCTTTAATATATAAATTTTAATAACACGCTCGCTTTAACTCACTTTTCATGTCACATTCTTTTTTTAAATATATTTTTATATTAATTTAAATTAAACGAGGCTTTGGTCGTTTACGCAAGTTTCGTCAATTTTATTATTAGATATGTGAGTAATTTAAAACTGTTGAATGATTTTTAACATTTCATTTCTTATAAAATATTATCATCGACGTATATATTGTCATGTGGTAAATTTAAAATTTATATATATAAATATAAAATTAAAATTTATATTTATAGTGGTCTGTAGGGCTATTCTGTAAGGACAAACTCGAAACTCACCGCAGGAAACAGTCGTGAAATATCAGAAAGTGATATGCGACATTGACCTTAATAACTATAACATTTCAAGAATACACGCATCAAAATTGTATAACCATAAGTCGGTTGTCAACATTTTTACGAGTGGGTGAGTTTTGGGTTTTGTGAGTCTAAAAACCAGTATCACATTAAATAACAACGCATTAAAAAAGGTAATTAACTTACCTATCATAAATATGCAGTGTATAAATAATTAAATTGATGAATATTTTAATCAATTAGATCTAAATCTCAGATATGACAGCACAGAGAATTCAAAATGGCGTCTTCTTGTAGCTGTCACTCACATATTAAGATGTATGAAATTTATATGAAAATCGATCGTATATAATTTTGGTTTAACCTCTATTATTAAAATAAATAATACTTTAAATCGACACATTTTTACAAATGACATATATATTTACTATTATGTAAGTAGTTGTAAATTAATTGAAGCGTATTTATACATAATATTTTACAAAATTGCCCGCTACTAAAAAAATAAATAAATCAAAATAGTAGCAAAAATACCGATATCTATATTAATGACAAAAAACTCATTACATTAAACATACAATTAAATAAATATAAATTATTTATCGACTTAATAACGATATCGACTTAATAACCAATTTTTTATATAAAATCTAGCAATTTTGGGTTGATTTTCGGTTGAATCTGATTTTGAAATCAGTCGTTAATTAAATATACGTTTTATTTAATCTGTGTGCCCGACTAGAACGTTATCCGCCGGTAACCGGTACGGTAATTTACTTTCGCCTACGTACGAAGCGCTTTGAATCCACATTCATCATTCGCACTGCGAAACTGTGGAATGCTTTGCCTGAATCCGTATTTCCTGATCGGTACAACGTTGGTGTCTTCAAATCCAGAGTGAATATCTTTTAGGCAAGCGTGTTACATCCTAGGCCGTGTCGTTGCTTAAGATCAGGCTAGTCAACGGGCAAAAGCTTGCCTATTAAATGTAAAAAAAATCGTCCCGACGGGTTAAGACTTTCTAACTTCCAAATACGCTTTCATCCCCTTATTCGTATCTTAGGGCATTTTGCATATCTATGCTTTAACTGTCTTGTTATTTATTAGCCAACTTAGTGCACAAGTGTGTGCGCAAACACAGGTGCAAATTCCCTAACTCTCATAATCCAATGGGACGTATTGTTAATGTTTATGTACTATTGTATATATAAAATATAGATGATCGATTGATCTATTAGTGATGTTTTCGACATTTTAAATAAATAGCTATTCCCCACGTGTTGAGATTAACGCGTCTAAACAAACACACACTTAATATTTATATAGATATAATATGAATATAAATAATAGTAAATTTATCAAACATAAAAAACATTTTAAAAAAATTGCGTGAATTAGTTCATGACAGGGTGAACAATGTCGACCTTAGTACATTAAGCAGTTTCTTAAAGACAACATTTAAAAAAAATGCTAAAATATTATTACATGTTAGTAAATAATTATAACACATAATTTATATAGTAAGATATAATTTGTTTAAATTTCTTTTTTTAATATAAAATTGTCCAAATCCTCGTTTACTCTGAATCATTTTTTATTTTTATTCACGTCATAAATCACTGAACGCCTCGAACGCACAACTTTTATCTTGTGTTTAGATTTAAGATCATAATTGTTTAATGTGTCTGTATAAAATATAATGTATTCAGAAATATACAATTGTTCATTATAAATATTAAAGTTGGCTGTATAACAAGAACTTTGGACAAGTTTTATTTCAATTAAAAAAAATGAAAAAGACAATTTTGATCATATTCTGAATATGTTATAAAAACTATATCCATCAATTAATTATAAATAACAAATGAAACACGTGAAAGACCACGTGACAGAAGTGAAACGTTTTTGCGTATGCGCATTTAAATTCTAATTTCGAATAACATGATCAAAAAAGTATCACTTGCATTGGAAATTTATTTACAAATGTCATTTCAATGTACATTATAAAAATATCGCTAAGCCTTTTTTATATTTAAAATACTATAAAAAGTTATCAACAAAAAAGTTTTTATAATGTTCATTTTAACCGTTCCAAAATCAAATATCACAATTTAAAAGCATTTTTTTAACAGTTAATAGTTATAACAAGATGTGGTTTTTAATTTTCGTTACTTTAATTGGAGACATTCAAGCATTAAGCTCTTTTGGTGTGTCGAACACAAAGCCGCCAGCAACTGCGTCAACCCCCTTTGTGGCCCCTGGTAATTATTTTCTTATATAATAGGACATCTCTGCATGTTTATATATAAAGACAATACAAAATTAACATTTTTCTTTTTTTGAATTTTATTTTTTTTTCCATAAAAATTATAAACTTCAATCGAAGACAATAACACGTTTATTTTTAATTTTGCAAATTGGCAACACTTATTTTCATATTCTTGATGTGTAGATAGATGAAATCTTGATGTATTTTTCTTATAAAATATTCTATTAAATGTATAATATATTGTCCTATTATGTAGAAAACCTTACCAAATGACACATACATATACAATGTACATACACACTAACATCAACATATATATAGTATAAAAAACATATAAACACTGACAATAAGCAATAATTATTTCAAAATTTCATATTATTTAACATTTACATATCGAATATCTAATAGTTTTTTTCAAGTTAGTCATTTTTAATTTATTGTCGTTGAATTAAACAAACGATATAACGCATTTTTAAATAGTTTATTCCCTCTATATTTCTAAATAAATAAATAAAAAGTTAACATCTTTAATCATTGCCAGTAATAAAAACAAATTCGTACATTTCAGTACACGGGGAGATTTGAAACTCGTTTTTTAAAAAACTTTTACGTTTCACTTAAATTTGACCTTGAAAATTAACTCTCATTGCACACGAAGAATATTAAATAAATAACCAACACTAATTCTATATACACACATCGTATTTCATACCCATTGAAATAAATAACAAATGTTAAATTATTCAAAATGGCGCAGACCGCCATCACGCACACGCAAAACAATAACATAAAAATTAATTAAAACAGTTAGTGCAAAACTATAAAATAATTTAATTTATATATTTATACATTAAACTCTTTAAATTTTAGGATGTCTGTGGTTCAAGCACAAAGTTGTGCTAATAATATACTAGTTTTCGCCAGCAGTTTTCCCGCGTTTCGGGAAGAGGGGCGCTTAGCTTACTTCATACCAAATTTGAAAATCGATTCCAGTGGTTTAGGCCAGGAAAGCGTACCAGACTTTTTATAGAATGTGTAGGACACATCTTACAATTAAATTTTAAATGAGTTCCACACAGTTGGTTAAATCAGACAAATGATTTTTAAACTAGTTCCACATAAGCGATTGAGGTGCACACTTTTCGGCGCTGACACAGGAAAATTGTATTTTTTTCAAAATGGCCGCAAAATGAAATAATGATTTTTTAATTGAAATAAAACGTACAATCGTAACATCGGTTTTAAATAATATTATAATTTTAGTTCAAGATACATTAGGTTACAAAGTATGAAATACTCTAGTATCTTATTCAATCAAAGTGGAAGAAAACCATTAAGCTTTAAGTCAAAATTCGAGACAAGATAGAAAAAAAAATGGCTGTAATTAAACATATACATAATCGTATTAAATATCATTTTACTTATACAAAGCATTAGCTTATATATAAACGTTGCTAAGCGACCGTTTAGTTAAACAGTTATTTCTCTCTTTCTTTCATTATTGATTTGACATTAGAAGGAAGAAGACACAGCATTGCTTAACTAACCCTATAAAGTTAATTGATCTTTACCTGGAATATTATAATTTCCATTTATACGAATATTTTATTCAAAACATGTTGTTTATATAATGTATCAGTAGTTTTAAAAATAAGGGATGATGCTCGATTTATCTTTAAGCAGACCACATAAATTGCAATAAAGGAACGACATTTTGACATACAAGGCAGTTCAACTGTGTTTCCTTGCCATTCTGTAAGAATTTACAGTCATGTGAAATGTTAAAAGCAGACTTACTTGATACGCTATATTGATGCTTGTGTCCTTTAAATATTATGATTATTATAATCAATGTCGCATGTACTTTCTGAAATTGTGCTCTACTTATGTGTCAATTTAAATTTGACAACTGGCATAACTCGAGATGGGATTCTGATATCCAACAAGATACGACTGAATCTTTAATTAAATTTTACTCATAACATTACAACCGTAACCGTAACAGCCTGTGAATGTCCCACTGCTGGGCTAAAGGCCTCCTCTCCTCTCTTTGAGAACATTACAAGTATATATTTAATTATCTATTCTTCGTTATTGTCTAACATACATAATCTGTGACCATTGTCACAAAACGAAAAAAAAAAAACCTAAAATGTATTAATTAATTTAAAAAAAAGTTCTGCACTAACGGTTTTAATAATAAAACAAAACGAAATAACTTTCAAGAAACCAGACAACTTGGCAACACTTGATATTTAAAAAAAAAATCCAATAAAAATGTGGATTCGTAAACTCGAAGTGCTATTAACGATAATAATACTATATTACATCACACAATGTCATTCGTTCGGTATATCGTCGTTCGGGAAAGCGAACACAGAACCGCCTAAGCCACCGACAACAACTCCGCCACCGGGTAAGACAAATTTATTATAGGTGTATAGCTTTAACATATTGGATACATAGTGCTAAATATATGTACTATCACCTCGCTACGTATTATTTACTTGTAAAGTATCTCCAACAAAGACACACTTAGTGCTACATAGCAACGTGGAATAATGTTTTTTTTCCGTACGTTTAAATTGTGCAGCCTCTATCTTGTCTATGATAAGATCATAGACAATTTTTTTTGACAATGATCTGACATATTCCCAACAATTATAGAAGATCACATTAAGCACATTATAATTATAATGACTAAATAGAATTATAAAAAGAAATGTCATATAGTAATACTCAAAGAATTGACAGGAACTGTGGTTAAGGTTATAAAGATTTTGTTATGCAAATGTGAAATTTAAGTAATGATGACAGATAATAAAAATTGAATTAAAAAATGCTAATCAATATTAAAATATATTTACCTATCTTTTAAATCATTTAAAAATGTTAATTTTAATAAGGCTACCTCTGATTTTGTATGTGGTTTACTTGTAATAATCTTATACAATTATATTTATGCCGTATCAATTTTAATGAATACCAACTCCAAGCTCCTTTATATTTTATTAACTGTACACTATAAAGAACCTAATTTATTAATAATTTTTAACAAGTGTTTTCTTTTATTTATCTTAAATGTAAAGTAAAATAAATTAGATACGGATTAGAAAAAATCTTATCTATTACAAGCAATATTTATTTAAAATCAAACCGTTAGTGGTATCGTTAACAGCGAAGTAATGATACAAAGAGTAAAGGATGAGGTATTTACTTGTCTAGTACATAAGATGTAAATATTTCGTGCTGTGTATCCGATATTAAAATACATGTAACACATACCAAACATATGCAAGCTTACAAAACGCATACTTACATAATACACCATGCTACATATGCAAGCTACATAGCTTTGTTTTATAACAAAGACGCCTATTATTACATTTATCGATAAAAAACATCGAATAATCTAATAGCCTGTGGACATCACTGCTCACAACAGATTCAAAATAACAAAAAGTTAAATCATTTCTGGCCAATACATATTTTATCGATTATATTTCAGGAAAAAGTAAGTTAGTTATTAACTTGTTTTTGTTATTTTTTTCAATTACCTTATTCATGATAGGCAAAGGTCTGTGACCACACAACCCTATTTTTTTATATTGTATGAAGTTGACCTTGAAACTATAGACAAAACACCACGAAGAATACCATGACAAAATACCTTTTTTCGTTACACATCACAACTGTAAGGTAAAATTTTGACTGACACAAAGGTCAAAGTAGTCGTATCATTGTATATACTGTAAGCTTATGTACAAATTATACAATGAAAACACAAACATTTCGACTGTATAGTATCGATCTTTGAACTTATATTTTAAAAATACTACGCCACATCTTGATTCGTAATTCAAAATGACATTTGACTTTGGATTTGGTGAACCGTTTTTAATTTACGTAATTCGAATATTTAAAAAAAGAATCAAAAATTACAAAAGAAGTATACTTGGCACCTCACTTAATTAGTCAAATCATTTTTCCAATAAGAATTACACAACTCATTTCCAAATCATTTTAGCGCCGTAAAATAGTACAATTAAAAACTAATTTGTCAAAAAAAGTTAGTTTTTTTTCCTATAAGGAAAAGGCAAAACACTTAACAATTCAGCCTTGTCATTTGTCAAAAAGTGCTATTTGATCGAGTGAGCTGTCAACTATCAATTATTGAGCATAAAAGTAAAGCTAGTGGTACACTATGCATGTCCTTTCGCGCGTCGAGATGTGGTGCAGGCGTCAAGCTGCGGCGGCCATTTTGCCGTTGCTGTTAGCTGGTTGGTTGACTGGTGAATCATCGCAAGCATTGACTACATTTGGAAAAAGCAATACGCAACCACCGAAAGAAGTCGTTCCGACAGCGCCTCCAGGTAATACTCGAAATATATCGTGGACTTTGACAGATAAACTTTATGATCGTAGAGGATTAAAAGCCTTGTATTCAATTTAAAGTGTCACTAAAAAAAATAGAGATGTTTGCGTCAATTATTTGCGAAATACAACATGTTGTTTTTTTTTAATTTGCCGCGCTTTTTCAGACCCAACTTTCGTGTGCTAGACTATTTGCAATATTTTAAAAAATATATAAAAGTTTTAGAAAATAGTTAATGACCTGGACATCCGACCTGTATATACAGATTAATTGAAAATTGCTTTTGCTCTCTTATGTACATTATATCAAAGTCCACGATATGTCTATCATATAAATATCACATGAATACACATTCATTGTCCATGGCCCTGTCAGCACATTTTGACGTGAATTATAACGGTGAGTAATATTCAATTATAGTTATTATTAATATAAGTTTTTTTTTTATATTTATGAAATATTTTTACTCTGTTACAATCAGAGCTAGCAACACTGATTTGTCAATTTTTCTTATACAAATCTCGTACTCGACAATACGGCAATGCCACTAAGAAATTGTGCCTTTATTGTAATCGAATCGAAACGTAATCGTTGGCGATTAACCGTTTTCCTATCTCTATATAATATATTAGCGAAATACCACTCATCACGAGATCTAACTATCCGCCCGATTGACTTGAAATTCGTCACAGTTACTTCCCCGACGTGGACGCTCACTAAGAACGGACTTTACGTAAATCGTACCTAAAATACATTTTTCTTCTTATCTGCCCGTGCGAAGCTAAAACGATTAGCCAGTAATATTATACGACCATCCTACATAGACCCATCTCACACAGCTCTCTGGTACATCGTTTCATGTCATTCAACCACAGATGCAGTAAAAATAAACAAACAGCTTTGACATTAAATTGACGTGATATAATTTTCCGAGAATTTGAATTATCTGTGGTGTTCAGGGTGAATTCGTCAAAATGGCGTTTGAATTTTGGCGAAGTTGTTATCGGAACTTTGGAAGAAATATTACAGTTGGTATAAGTAAATGAGTGGAATAGTTGTGTTATAAATAGAGATGTATTAATCGAGAACTGTTTGTGGTACAAATCGCATGAAATATTTCAATCTCTTAACACACAATAATACAATCCCATAGATAACTATCGTTTCCTAACAAATTTTGCAACCATTTTTTGTTCACGGTGTAAATTTCGTATGATTAATGAAAAGCTTATAAAACTTCGACCTTTCGATTACAACATCAATCATATGGAAGCTATGTATCATATAACGACATCAAGCAGTCCGGTTGCGTGCGGCACGTAAGGGCATTGGATGAGCCTGTAATTGCAGCTGAAATATCTTATACATTTTGTAAGAATATGCCCTTTAGATAATGTTTTATTATAGAATCATTTGTTCTAATTGATTATTGCTATTATTAGTCTTAGGTTTTGTTTTTTCAACTACACTATTAACGTTCTAATTGTGATCGAGTTAACTGACATAGACCCTGCTCACACGCAGCCATGAGGCGGACTGTCAAATGTCAATACTTACAAAAGATATCAAGATAAGATCATAGACAATATTTAGTACTTTTTAGTTTTGACATATTCGTTACAACTGACTATCAATTTACAGCCAAAACAACTGAATTTAGAAAGCACATATTTGGAACATAGATTATTTGTCAGCGTATACATCCGCTACGAAAGGATGCTTGGAGAAATGGGAGGGATGACTTTAAATGAGTCTTCGTTTATCGACATGAAAATATTAATTCTATAGTTTTTTTTTAATTTTAACATGTCTAAGACAATACATATTATTGCAAATAAAAAAATTATAATTCGTTGAATAAATTCTTATATAAATATATTTTTTAACAATGGTGTTAGAGTCTAGATTGTGCTCCAAATGATTGGACATACCAGACCGATATTAATAATGAATAATATAAAAGATTAACTTACTGAAAGACATATAAACGGACAGCCCAAATTACTGGGCTAGCACCATGAAAACTTCCATACGGGATTCTTTTACACAGCAGGTTAGCTAAGGTAACCCCTAAGGTAACGATAGAGGGGATGTTGGAAATATGGAAATTTGTAAATTATGACGTAAACGAAACAGCGTGTAAAGCGCTAAATATTTCTACGTGAACCGATCACCTGATGGTATATTTACTCGGTGGTAGAACTTTGTGCAAGCCTATCTGGGTAGGTACCACCTCATCACATATTCTATAACCAAAATAGCAATACTTAGTATAACTGTGTTCCGGTTTGAAGGATGACTAAGCTAGCGTAACTGGCACAAGGGACATAACATCTTAGTTCCCAAGGATGGTTGCGCATTGACCATGTAAGGTATGGTGAATATTTCTAAAAGTGCCAATGTCTATGGGCGGGGGTGACCACTCACAATGAGGTGGCCTCTATGCCAGCCTACCTATTTTAAATAGAGAATCAATGTATAAGCTACGTAAAGCGTTACGCTGCGAATTTCAAGAATAAATTAAACGCGATCAATAGGTTAAGACCCTTATAATGTATAAAACTTGTGACTATTATATACGTATGAAAAAAGCCGAGATGGCCTAGTGGTTAGAACGCGTGAATCTTAACCGATGATCGTGGGTTCAAACCCGGGTAAGCACCACTGAATTTTCATGTGCTTAATTTGTGATTATAATTCAACTCGTGCTTTACTGTGAAGGAAAACATCGTGAGGAAACCTGCATGTGTCTAATTTCATTGAAATTCTGCCACATGTGTATTCTACCAACCCGCATTGGAGCAGTGTGGTGGAATAAGCTCCAAAACCTTCTCCTCGAAAGGGAGAGGAGGCTTACTGTAATGTATTGTACTGTGACTATTTCTACAATAGATTGAAGTTGACGTAAATTATAATAGCTTGTATATTTTTTAATATTATATATGTATATACTTTTACAGGAAAATTTATGATATCTTGAAACAAAATTAGCCTTTGTTACTCGGTGATATTGTAACTTTGTATACGTGAAACAATTAAAATCGGTTCAAAGATATTAATTTTACTAACATAATACAAACCTACTAACAAATTACTGACAACATTTGAAATATAACACAGAAATACGGAATGAATGACTTATTTATCGGGCAAGCACCACTGAATTTCCATGTGCTTAATTTGTAATTATAACTCATCTCGTGCTTGACGGTGTCGAAAAACATCGTGAGGAAACCCGCATGTGTCTAATTTTACTGAAATTCTGCCACATGTGTGCCACCAACCCGCATTGGAGCAGCGTGGTGGATAAGCTCCAAAACCTTCTCAAAATAGAGAGGAGGCCTTAGCCCAGCAGGACATTCACAGGCTGTTAACTGTAATATTATTATTAACGATATTTTTTTTTATTTAACTTAATTATATTTCAAACATTTGCATGGCTGCATTACAAATAAATAATCATTTATCGTAGACGTTTGCGTCAAAGCGTAAAACAACCGTGATTTCCCCTCCACCAACGATGCGGCATTATACATATACTTATATATATATACGAATATATTAGGTCCTTACATATGAAATTGGCGTTGTGTACGAGAGGAATATGAAGTCCATTTTTTTTTTGTAAAATATATTTAATTAATCAAAGTATGCACCGTTGTTATCTATGCACTTTTGCCATCTCATAGGTAGTTCATTGATCCCTTAACTAAAAAAATAATGGGGGCAAGAATCAATAAACTCTTTGAAGGCGGTTTGGACTGCCGCATCGGAGTTTAATTTTTTCCTTGTAAGAAGTTGTCCAAATTCCGGAAAAAATGGTAATATGTTGGAGCAAGGTCCGGGGAGTACGGTGGATGTCGCAGACATTCCAATTGTAGCTCATCTAACTTAGTGGTCGTTTTTTGTGCAGTGTGTGGTCTTGCGTTGTCGTGAAGCAGCAGTGACCTAGAGTGATTGACCAATCTCGGTTGTAGTTTTTCCTTCATGGTTTGCAGTTGCTGACAATAGATATCTGCCGTAATCGTTTGGCTAGATTTTAGAAAGCTGTAGTGAATGACACCGGCGCTAGTCCACCAAACACTCACAAGTAACTTTTTCTGAGTCAATTTTCGTTTAGGGCAGGATTTGGCTGGATCCGGTTTGAAGAGTGAGTGAGCCAGCTTAATTACAGGCAAAAGGGACATAAAATCTTAGGTCCCAAGGTTGGTAGCGCGTTGGCGATGTAAGCGATGATTAACATTTCTTACAGTGCCAATGTCTAAGGGCGTTTGGTGACCACTTATCATCAGGTGGCCCGTATGCTCGTCCGCCTTCCTTTTCTATAAAAAAAAAGCAGTTGACGCGTGTTTGCAAGTTCAATTCACTTAATTCATGAGGTACGGATTGTTCAAGTTTTTTTTACTTTCCCGATTTGCTTCAAGTGGATTAATACAGTTTTATCACTTACTCCGAAGCCTGCAGCTATCTCTGAAGTGCTTTGTGATGGATCCGCTTCCACTATAGCATTTAATTCTTCATTTTCCACTTTGGTCTCCGGCCGTCCACGGGGTTGGTTCTGAATTTCCAGAACGAAACATTGAAACCAAAAACGTACCGTGCTTTCTTTTGCAACACCAGCGCCGTACACATAATTAATTCTTCGAGCTCGTACTCGATGGTAGAACTCGTACTCGTAAATATACCGATATTTCATGTTTTCCAAAATGCGGTAAGCGACGCCAAAGAAATAATAATGAGGAAAAAGCAAATGAATGACTGTTTTTAAAACTCAAATGTACCAGCTAAATAAATTTATAAATTTGAATTTGGAATTCTTAACCAAAGAGGAAATATTTCAGATCAAAATGTCAGTACGACAAAACGCTAATTTCATATGTAAGGACCATATATTTATAAAATATGTAACATACATTCTCAACTGAGTCAAACCAAGCGCCCCGGTATAATAATGCACAAGTCAAACACAAGTGCACTGTATGTCCACTGCGCGTTTTTTTCATCGCAGGAAAAACGCATTTACGCGTTACCCCAAGTAACGTAGCTGTGGCTCTCAACGGCACTGAGTGCGCCAAAATACTACTAAGAAACCAGCGATAATCATTCCGTCTTGCCGTATTTATTTTAAAAATTGATCATTAGATGAACGAGTATGAGAATATTGATAATATACAGAACGTAGAATGTTCGTTGCACGTTCATTTTTGTCTGTGTTTTTATTGTAAACTAGTTTTCGCCCGGCTTAAAATAGTAGCCTATGTTCTTCCTTATTGCTCAAGCTTGCTTTATACAAAATTTTATCAAAATCGGTTCAGTGGTTAAGCCGTGAAAGCGAGACATACAGACAGAGAGACTGAGCTACTTTCGCATTTATAATAGTAGTATAGAATAGATTAGTACTTAGGTTTTTTTTTCTTTTTCTGGTGTGTGTAAAAGTTTACTCATGTAAAAGAATGACGGTTACTCGTGTAAGGTTTAGGAGTATTTTAGAAAATAATGGTATTTTTTTTAACATAATTAACACTGGTTGGAAATTATTGAGCGAAAAAAACTACGCGATATATAAAAAAAAAAAGAAACAAAACACGAAAAGATTGACTCGTTCGATGTTGTGAGGGTGATTGCAGGAATTCCAATAAAAACTGTAATAGAATCGTAAAAAATTAATTATTATTACATTATATAACAAGTTACGTGTGGAAGAAAATAAAATAATAATATTTTAGTTATTTCTTCACAAAAAGTTTACAAATTGGCATAACATTTAAATATCAGCTAAATAATGTGAAGACTGGTGCTTGCAATAGATAAACTGTTCAACAAGACACCAGGAGTTAAATGTTGTAGTAAAATGTTAGAAGTAAATGTGAAGGATTGTTTTACTGGGGTATTCTTACACTCGAAACGGCAAACTATCCACAACGGCGTTTTTTTTTATAGATCGTATCAACGCGTGCCATGGGACGTTTTATATGTCGAAAGATTTTATCTTTTTACGATACATTACATAAAACCTTTTTGTCGTCAAATGATTGAACGTTTATGATAAAAAAAATATATATTTGACTGAAATTTTGAATTTATATAAGGCTTTGCTTTTTAAGTTTATTGTGTCTATTGAAAAATTTTACAAAAAAAAAATAGTTCTACTTTCGTTACTGACACGAGATTTTACGAGATTTGAAAAAACTTCTATTTGACTGTACTATTTTTAATTAACGAATATAAGTTTGTATTTATTTTACTCCATATTTATTTATTTGTTTTCTTTAATTATAAATTTTGTTTAATAACCATTAATTTCGACGTCACATATCTGCAGTGCTATCCTGTAAGAACTAAATTCATTATTCACACATGAAATGTTGACAACTGATTTATGGTGATATACAATTTTGATGCGTGTATCCTTGAAATGTTATAATTATTACGGTCAATTTCGCATATCACTCACATCTGACATTTCACTACCGATTTCTGAGGTAAGTTTCTTGCTGATACAGAATAGCCCTACTGCCTAGAAACTCGCGACGGCCACTTTTTTTTAAATTAAGAATTATGTATAACAGACTATTAATACTAGTTACCGATATAGTATAACAATTTGACATTTTAAACTGACAAGATGGCGGTTAAATGTCACGTGACAGTACAACATATAATTATGTATATTTTCTCTTGCAAATGTTTACATTTTAACATAAATTTGAATATTTCTTGCGTTTTTCCTTAATAGAACGAGCTTAGACATGCCATGTTGAATTCCTTTGTTGGTATAACGTGCGATTATTCACAAAAAGACTAAAAAAGCAATGTTTTACAACTAATGCATGCCTTAATATAACACGTTTCGAAATCACTGCGCAGTATGTTGAAACAGCTTTTAGTTATATTTAAAAAGAACAGTGATAGGTAATTATGATCTATATATAAAAAAAAACAATTGTGTCTATGATTTCAATATGATTGCCCTTTTTTAAGTTAAGATTTTTTTAAATCTTTTAAAATAATGATTTCAAAGTGTACACGATGAAGATTATTTTGATATTATATTTAAAAAGTTACCAAGCGATAAAAGGTTAAGGAAATATTACATTCAAAAAATATTAGTGCAACTAAAAAGAGAAAAAACAAAAGAGTTATTTTTATTCTATGTATATTTTACAAATCACGCTTTCTATCGGACAATTTAACGCCCCTGCCACATCCGGTCACAAAATGGCGTATATTTTTAGATTTCTGACATTACAATAGCCGTATTGTTAAAAATAATTTTGTTATATGAAACTAAAGTCCGGTAATTATATTTAAAAAACCATTCGTTTTGTTTACGGTTGGAATATATTTTGGTTCGTTTTAATTTTTCGTTAGATAGCACTTTAACCGAGCAAGTTTATAAGGTACAAGAACATGATTTAATAAATTAAAACTTAAATCTACCGCTACGAAGCTTGTTATTTTAAATTAATTGTTTAATTTCGTGTCGTTTAAAAGTTCGACTACACATTTTTAATACATCTGTAATCTGATCACAGATAATACAAACATTGTGAGCAAACTAAATGTCAAATAACATTTTACTATTAATTTAACTACTGATAAGAATTAAGCTGGTCTATTCATATATGCTTCGTATGATTAGTTACTTATATAATAAAACCTTCTCTGATGTCCGCAGTATCTTCTGGTACAAGCTTTATGTATATTGTTTAAGTAATTTTGTTAGTTAGGCCTTACAAAACCGTCTCCTTTTTTTATTATTTATTAGCCCAAGGAGCAAAGCAGTAACCATAAATTTTAATCTGTAGTCAAGTCAGCATTATTATGTAAATTAATAGTTAGCTAGGGTAAGTGCTAGGTATTAAACAGTACCCTATGTCCGTACTTGCGCTTCAGCCTTGTATAATAATATTAATTATATGTATATATATTAAAAATAGGCAAAGGCAAAATAGTTCAATTCCCTTTTCACCTCTTTTTGTTAATCGATTTTTTTTTGTTAGCTTTTAACGAATTTTATTGTTATATTAAAAAATGGAAACAGTGGATAATAAATGTGTGAAAGATGTAAATTTATACGTATCTTACATAAATTTTCAACAATGAGCGACTTTTGACCGATGGACGAATACTAGTAGAATTCAATAGTATAATAATTGTAAACTCACTAAGTCCGAATATATGAGCCAGAGCAAATACGAATAAAAATATATATTTTTTAAATAGTAACACCAAAAATCAATACTTCGAAAATGGAACGCGTTATAACTCTATTCGAATTCAAAACAAAACACCAGCTTACACAAAATCAAACTCTATTTCAGTCGGATTTACGTTCAAATTTAATTAAATTTAAGAAATTCGATAAAATTTAAATTCATAGATAAAGCCGTCAAGTGAATTTCGGTTTTATCGTGTTCCTTTAAGGTGCAAATTTCAATGGAACACTACTGATAACATTTTCATAGATACTAGTGGCGGCCTCTAGTACGGAACTAACCGTCTGAATTATATTAGAGCTCCTTCGTCTTGATAAGGTGTGGTTTCATTGTTGGAAGTGAATATTGGGCAAAGTTTAAAATAAGAACATTTTACGCTTTAGTCATCATACACTAGACGTAAAAATGTCTTGGGTTGATAAAAAAAAGGACCAATCTAGATTGTCACCCTAATTAATATCATAAGTGCGTTATAAGTTTGTTTGTTACGTTTCACGTCCTTAATACTCTACCGATTATCATGATATTTTGCAAACACGTTCTCAGTGATACAGAAATAAAATTGCGCCAAGCATTTGAAATATCACTATTCACACATAAGCTGAAAATAGTTTTTTTCTTTTATTATACCACCTCCTTACTGATCGATTTGCCAGTCCGCCTACTTATTGTAAATAAGAAAAATTCTAAATGTGAATTTTAAATTAGTTATTTTTTAAATGTTGTCTGAAATTCTTTAACAATGGAAACAGAGGTTAACCGGAAGTTCATAGTAAAATGGCCGCTGCGGGGGCGTAAAAGTAATGTGCTTCCGAACGATATCTAGCCATCTCTACTGAAAGTAGGTTACGAGGTTTATTAAGTTATTTTACAGCCACTATATTTTAACCTGCAATTTCGTTTCGAGTCAAAATTAAAACGAGCAGCCTGTATACATCCCACAGCTGGGCTAAGACCTTTCGAGGTGGCTTTGAGCTTATTTCGCGATGCTCCATTTAGGGTTTTAAGGACACGTGAAAGCTGTAGCGTGTTTTAAAATTTAAACCACACTATATTATATAATCCATTGTTATTATTAATGGTTAATTAAGAGTAGGTAGGCTAATTATGTGTTTTAGAGTAATTCTATGATGTTTATTAGGTAAATTCTTGAAGTTCCTTTAGAAAAGTCAACTCCAAAATTAAATGGCGCCTATAAGACTTACCCCCGGACACGTGCCCCAAAGACCAAAGTTAATACTGTGTGGATATTCAGGTATCCTCACGATGATTAAGTAACCATCAGATTATATTCGAAGACTACGAAGGAGTATTAATATAAGATTAATTACTTAAAACATACGACTCCGATGGAGTGGAAGAGAAGTACTATACTTTGTTGCACGACTGTTTATTAACTACGAAACTCATATGCGTGGAGGCAAAAAGTGCCTTAAATCTTTAATTCTTAAATTCTTCTCAAATTGTTATAGATTAGGAAAGCGGACGAGCATATGGGCCACCTGATGGTAAGTGGTCACCAATGCCCTTAAACATTGGCACTGTAAGAAATGTTACCCATCGCTTACATCGCCAATGCGCCACCAACCTTCGGACCTAAGATTTTATGTCCCTTGTGACTGTAATAACACTGGCTCACTCATCCTTCAAACGGGAACACAACAATACCAAGTACTGCAGTTTTCCGGTAGAATATCTGATTAGTGGGTGGTACCTACCCAGACAAGCTTGTACACAGCCCTACCATTAGTAAGATAAGAATATAAGGATTACTAGATTGGGAGATGCTATTTGTTTTTAAGATCATGTTTCCGAAATGAAAATCGATTTTTTCTATATAACGAGCAGTTTCCATCTGATGGAATTTGACTAGCACCGCCCTTAGACACCTGTAACACATTAGGTTTGCAGGTGCGTTGCGGGACATTAAAAGATGAGTACGTTCGTTTCTTGAAGGTTTTTATGTCATAACGGTTTGGAAAATCCAGCGAAAGCTGGTTGTACAGTGGTTGTGAAATACAAATATTATTATCTGCCAGTCTGTCATATATCCTAAGCTATCGGCTAGCCCGTGAGATAGGCTACCATGGCTTATAAACTTATTTTTGTATCACAGTCTATAGGCAAACCATTTGCCTTCCTAATGAAACGAAACATGGGGCGTTTTGTTTCTGAAACAGTATTAAATTTATCTTCGTAATCCAAAAACGAAGTTCTAACATTTATTTTATTTCCAGCTCGACAGTGCAATCGCCAAGCTGAATGTGCTGGTATTAGCAGCTCTTCCTGTGTGAGGACGCACTACGATCCTGTCACAAGATGCCTGTGTGGAGACAACCTGCCTCCAGTGAACGGGCAGTGTGAAGCGGTTACCAAAGGTACGTGTTAAATTTGAAAAAAGAACGTGTGCCAGTTTTCTCATATGTTTGTCTCTTCACTCGTTTACGAAACAATTAATGAATTAATTTATATCAAAAGTTGCGGAAGATATGGTGATCGTATCGCTAAAATGGAGGAACTTATTCCAGGCAAGTGATGAAACCTGATGATAAGTGGTCACCACCGCCCAAATACATTGGTGTTTTTAGAAATATTAACTATTCTTTATATCGCCAATTCACCACTAACCTTGGGAACTATGATGTGCGTTTGGTTACACTAGCTCACTCATCCTTCAAACCGGAACACGACAACACTAAGTATTGCTGTTCGGCGTTAGGATATCTGACGAGTGATACCGACCCAGACGGGCTTGCACAAAACCCTGCTTCCAAGTAAAATATACTAAATAAATTGGAGATTTTCCAATGACTAAATAATTTTAATTTATACAAACAAATTATAAAAAAAATATGATCGAATAAGAAAATATATTTCAATTTGATAAATAACACAATTATATTTATTATTTGTGGTACAAGAATGTTGGAAGTCGACGCCAAGCCCAGAAATGTACTTTGTTTAACTTCACAACCCCAACAGCGTAATACAATATCAACGGAATGTATTATAATTAAACTCATTACGAACTTACAAATTAAGTTATTAACCCACGAGCTAACTCGAATGCTAACATTTAATTAAATATACGAAAAAACTAAAAACAATGAAGTCGTAATTTCTCAATAAAAATGGTTTATCATCTTGCCTACTGTTTATCTATCAAGGAGATTCTGGACCCTTGGAACGGTGATCTATAATAGAGGCTACTCCATCATGGATAGGCTGATCAAACATCATCCAGGCCAGTCTAGGTATCCTACTAAGATCAAACAATGATACTTCCTGCAAATGAAATCATGCAGGCACAGAAAATACCAAACCGAACGACACGTCAGTGGCAATTAGAAGACATTTAAATATATATATTTATTTATTTAACAGTTGACATACATACCCTATTATATAAAGTATAATATGACATGTAACTAAAACCAAAATAGGATTATATTAAACATATATTGAAATACGAACTAGAAGACGATGAGTAATATAACGAATGAGTCTGAGCGTGTGCGTGTGTGATTGTGGCTTGTGTTTGTATGTATATGTATATATTGTGAAGTTAACTACGTACTTCATAGCTAACGACAATTCCCTTATTCCAATAAAGTCACGGACGGAAACTAGTAATCATATACATTGAGACTTATGTATCACATGCAAACCAACGAATACAAAATCCAACCGCTTTTTAAAAACAAACTTGACGAATATAATTATTACCAATATTCTTGCAGTGGGTGTCCAATTGGGGTGACGCCAATCTTGTCCAGTTCAACCCTTCCAAAATACAGGCGTTCTCTTCGATTATTAACCATCTAGGGCTTCTAGGTATTACCATCACCTCTAACCTCAACTTTGGCCAACAAATTGAGTCTATGGCACAAGCGGCGTCCAAGAAATTATCAATTCTTTCAAAGGTTCGGCGGTACTTCAGCTCTGAACAGCTGCTTAATCTTTACACTGCCCAAGTTCGATCCTGCATGGAGTACTGCAGTCACCTCTTGGACGGTGCAGCCAAATATCATCTGGAAGCTTTGGACTCAGTCGACCGAAGAGCCCGTAGGTTAATTAACAACAAAAAGCTCTCAAATAGCAGACTACACGCCCTTGAGCATCGTCGTCGAGTTGCCAGCTTATCGGTTTTTTATACGATACACTTTGGAGAGTGCTCGAAGGCTCTTTTTGAACTGATTGAGCCATTTCCATTCCTTTATCGGACTACTAGGCGCAGGCAAAAGTTTCATCCATACGTTGTTGACATACCCAAAAGTCAAAATAAACGGTTTGACAGCTCGTTTTTGGTGAGAGTCGCCAAGATTTGGAACGGCCTGCCTGGGTCTACTTTTCCTGATAAGTTAAACTCTGGAGCCATTAAGAGAAGAGGTTTCTTTTGGATGAGCGTGTACCACCTTCGTCTTCATCTATACATTCCATCAGGTGAGATGGAAGACAAACGCCTATCCCATTACAATTATATATAAAAAAAAAACTTTTCATTCCAATTAAGTGTAAAGCTTGTGTTGTGAGTGAGACGATAATAGCCCAAGGGTTCAGGATTAAATCTGCGAGTTTTTACATCGTTGAGCTGTAAACCATACTTACGTTTATGTTCAACCGTAAGCCCTCAACCATGTTATCCATGCAAGACTTTATGCCACCATTTTAAAGGAACAAAGAACGAAATTAACATCTTTACAATATTAGTTAGGTCGAAATAAAACTATGTAAAACGTGAGCCTATTTCAGATACGGCTAGATAAGCTTTGACCTCGGCTGAACTATTCTGTCCAACGTGAATATCTAAAAAGGTCAACGTATAACACCTACCGGTCTTCTTTCGCTTTGGACGAATAGGTTAATCAAATTCACAATTAAATTCCTTATATATTATATAATGTAAATGGTCTAGTGGCTAGCCTAGAAGGTTCTGGAATTGAGTCGTTTTTTATCGCTGGAAAACGCTTTTATTTGTTTGCGCCCTTAAAGTCGGGGTTTTGTGGGACTCACAAGGTCTTCAGGTCAGGAAGGTGCGTCGTCCTCCTCGTGTAAAGCCAGTGTTTGTTAGGGTATTCTAATTTGGCAATTCATTCAGATGAACCTTATTCCAAGTTTATTTCAAACTAAGCTGTATGTACTCCAATGGGACCCACAAACTATAAAATCAAACAACCGTCTCTTTGGAACGCCACGGGTTCCCTTCCTCATACTACCTCCAACCTAAAGGGGATCCTGGTGTATAGAAATCTGTCGACATAGTCCCAGCGTCGCTTACGGTGGATGGAGAAGGTGTGACGGGATGGCTTTTATCTCGCTCCGCGGGATAGGCGCTGGGACCCAAGCGGTACACTCGTGGTTGGACGGTGTCACCTTCCCCCTGGCTATTCCTTGCTGGTACCGAAGCACTAGGTTTAAATTCTGGGTTGAAGTTATACATGTTTTGCTCCCAGTTAATTCTCAGTAGCAGGCGAAGCCTGAAACTCGGATAACTCGGAAAGCAAGAAGAATTCTTGTATGATTTGCTGCTTAATCAGTAGGGATATTCTGTAAGAACAAACTCAAGATTCACCGTTGAAAGCGGTCGCGAAATGTCAGAAAGTAATATGCGACATTGACCGTAATAACATTTCAACAATATTCGAATCAAAAAGGTATATCACCACAAGTCGGTTGTCAACATTTCACGGGTGAGTAATGAAGTGAGCTCTTACGGAATAACATAGTAAAAAAAATATTGTAAGTGCCGAGGTACTCACGAGAATTGATGTGTGAACTCGTGTACCGATCTCACGCACACATTAACGCATTTACAATACCAAATCTTACGCTGACGTCATCTGGCGCTCGAGTCTTATACTTACACGATTGATCATATCTTACACGATTGAGTTATGAATTGAGTTCTTACAAAATAGTCCTATTAGGTTATGATTAGGGTAAATCTTATTTAATAAATATTAATATTACTTATAAAAAGCGTGGAGTAAGAAGTAATTTATTTATTTACAGAAGTTATAAATTTAATTACATATTACTATATAGTTCAATTTATATTTAATTTTATGATAAATAGTAACGAGCATGTGATGAGGAGGAATGAAAGGCATGTTACCAAAAGGGTGATGAGTATGAATGTTGATGGATATACGGGGAGGCCGAAGAAAATGTGGATGGATTGCGTAAGCAATGATATGTGTAAGAAAGTACTGAGATGACGAGTAACAGAGAGAAGTGGAAGGAAAAAACATATTGTGCCGACCCCATGTAGTGGGATAAGGGCAGGAAAAAGAAGTAGAAGAAGAAGTAAGTAACGAGTTTCTTTACGCATCATCATAAATTTAATATAGAAATTGTGACGTGTGTCACAGCATACGGTACAATCACTAGAAAAAACAATCTGGGGACAAATTCTACTAACAAATTGTCACTTTATCGCGATCGAATCGAAGCGTGATCGTTGCCGTTTATCCGTTTTCCTATTCTTCAATTTAATTATCGACTATTGGCATAAAAGCTAACAATTACGTTTGATATTGACACAACGGTATGTGTTAACATATTATCGGTTCGGTTCCGATTCGAATAAATACAGATGATTCAAAGTTGGATCGGAACTGAATCGGGGTCGTATCGTAATCGTTATAAATTAGTAGAATTCGGCCCCAGATGTCGTCTTGTAATTGGCTTTGTCAGCGTGTGACGGGGCGGAGGTGTTAGGTGCTATGTCCTAAACTGTATCCAGTGGCGTAGCTATCGTAGGGCCAGGTGGTACAGTGCAGTGCAGCAGCCTTTAAACTCAGCTTTGAAAAGAGAGGAGCATAAAAGAAAAAATGCTGTTTCTTTTTTTGCTTTTAAATGAATATCAACAATTACAGAACTCCTGATTTAAGATTTTTAGCTCATGCGCCAAGCGTCCTCGATAACCATGTGCTGTTTGTTATCGTAATTTTAGTTATTTGGTAGTTTGGATGAGTATGCCCGTAGCACATTGGATCAGCGATAAGCTCACGTGCTCGACGGTCGTGAGATCAATTCGACAATTCCACCCATCAACTTTTTAGTTATACAATTGTAATTATTTCTGTTAATGTAATATAAGTTCAAGTTATGTGGAATAAGGGCCCGATTCTTTCCTTATGCACCGGGACCCTTATCCACCTAGCTACGTCACTGACTGATACAGTCAGTCCTTACTACGTGCGTGCAAAATTTCACGACGATCAATTGAGTTGTTAAGACGTGAATAGTTTTATCCCAGCCACTGGGCTAAAACGAATGGACGAACGAAACGAACTTTGTTATTATTCTATTTAAAAAAAAGAATTATTTTACAGCCTACAGAATTAGGAATTTCTGCGAAAATTTTCATCCCGTTAAATCCAGCGATTTACGCTGTTCGTTGCGTCCTCAATTTTCTAATAAAACCGCAATGAACAGATAAAAAATTTAACTAAAACCAATTATAAATTTCATTTGCTTCGCAATATATAACGATAATTATAGTTAAGATTATAATTTTCCCTTAAAACGTTATAACGTCATTCTGTGACCCTATTAAGAGGCCATGGTTGTAACGTAATTAATGGAGAACGGTGTAATAAATAAACGCTTAAGGTCACGTGACCTAAACCCCTCCCAATTAGCCGCACAGGGAAGGGGCTGGGGAGGTGTACAATTACAGTGTAGCATTTGTAATTATTCGTTTCGTTGCGTTTATAATATATACGGTTAATTGTTCAGGCGTTGTTATTTCATGGACATTGAAATACTATTCGAAGTCGAATTTGAGCGAACGTTGCTACGTGTAACGTTACTGATATATCGCTTAAATTCTACGTGTATTTATGATGTGATATCTATTGGTGCGCCTCGTTTAAGACCGACTCGTACAGTACAGTACAGTAACAGCGAGCTTTTGAGGAGAAGGTTTGGAGCTTATTCTCCAATGCTCCAATGTGGGTTGGTGAAATACACACGTGGCAAAATTTTTCTTCACCGCTAAGCACGAGATGAATTATAATTACGAATTAAGCACATGAAAATTCAGTGGTGCTTGTCAGGGTTTGAACCCACGATCATCGGTTAATATTCACGAGTCCTAACCATCTCTGCTTTTTCATAGAATATATTCAAAAAAATATTCAATTCACGGCAAAGCTCGATATGTTTTTATTATATATGTTTTTTTTATATATAGCATAGATTGTAAAGGTCAATTGTTGATAACATAACCTTAACCACATTTAAAGTCGTGAATAAGTCATGGAAATGTAATTTTTCGTAAAAAAAATCCCTGTAATTGATCACAAGAAACGATAATCGTTTAGTGTTATATTACAAAATGGAAATATAAACTGAAAATTCTCATATATATTCTAACACGACATTTTATTATCGAAAACAAAATCAAGACACGAACGCCGCAGTAAATTACGATCGTTCGTGTAATGAGGAAACGAACACGCGCGACCAATCAGGACGATAACGCGGAATTTGTTAAGCGACGGCCATAACTTTGCGTTCAGTAGAATTTCGATATGAATGTATTTATAGCTTTTTTCATATTTATATTAGCCAAAGAATTATTTTCATTAAAGCCTTTTTGCACTTTTACTCCAAGGTCCAAGTGTTTCAACTGCACGAAACGAAGATATCTTTTCTGATCTGATAAGACTTATTGTTTGATGAGAGAAATGAGCATTTCGTGTCATTTAACCCAATTACAATATAAGTTATATTAAGTATAACTTGAAGAGAAATAGAATTAAATAAATGAATTAATTTACAGCCAGTGTCAATCGGAATGACGTAAGGATTCTGACGATACTTCCAAATTCAGACATTTTAAACTTATAGTGTAATAAAGACTCACACATACGTACACACGATTACATGAAGCCTGAACACATTACACTCTTTGTGTGGGAAGTTGAGTAAAAGCGATGGAACACTTATAGGATCTACAGATCTGCGAATGGCTAGGCCCACGTGTGAGGGAAAAGTGTAAGGTAGCCTATATGTGAAGCAGTATAAGCTATCTCTATTCCAAATTTGATCCTATTCTGTTCAGTAGTTTTTGCGTGAAAAAGATCTATTATTAAAAAAAATCATCTAAATCGGTTGTGTGGAGCTGGCTTTAAATTCTGTTGAAATATTTGATACTCACGTACTAACAAGTGCAGTTAAATAAAAGTGAAGTTCGTAAATCTCCCACTGCTGGGCAAAGGGCCTCACAATTTTTTCCTTCGACGCCAACCACAAGATGTATTATAAAATCAAACCGTGGTAATACTTTTGTGCTGGCCTTTTGTAAAGCCCCTTTAAACTAAAAGCTTCAGTTAAATTTCACATTATTTAACAACTGAGCAAACTCGTGTCTCAGTTAGATAATGTATTATAAAACTAATGTTACACATTTCATTTTTCAGCTCTTTACCACGTATGCGCGAACAGTGACGAATGCAACGACGGCCTCATCTGCTTAACACCAAATATAACCGGCTCTGCGCCTGCACATCTTCGTGTCCACTCGCCTCAAGACAAGATATGCCTGTGTGACACTGAGAGTGGCTACAGGGAGAAGGAACACACATGTAGCGGTGAGTTTAAGTGCTGGTTGTCTGGATAAGAAAAATTCATCCACTGAACCACTGGAAAACGCAATGTGCCTGAGGCGGGGGGTATGTAGAAGACCAGAATATCCACTGAAAACCAGAAGTACCCTCTCCGTCTGTAGAGGGGAGTAGCACAGAAGTTCAATGTATATGGTTTATGAGCTATAAATTTGACATATTTAGTCAATTTTTAATTTCATTCGATTTTCGATGACAGTCCTTACTTTGTAATAAATGCGCACCTTTGAAAGCTAGCTTATTAATATTCTATATGTTGCCATAGATAATATTATTGATACCAAAAGTAAGAATTTCTGATACTAGCCCTTTTTATTAAACAAGGCACATGTTACGGTTATGACTAAACGCTATTTTATTTGTCATGTAGGGATGTAGTCAGTAACGTCTTGAAAGTCAAATTATCAGGTAATTCTTTTTCTAGGTCTATTTACTTTATTTAAATTTATATATACATCTATTTATTACAGATGCCAACATCCTAAAAACGTCAACAATACTCATGATCTTCGTAACCTGCTTGAGGAAAATGCTCGTCAACTAACTCAAGACAATTTCGCACGATTCATATTTATTACTATATGTCTTTGTTATATAGTATACCGGGATTGAACATAATTGCAAGACAATAACAAAGTGTATTTGATTTGAAACCATCTAAAAAACTATTGATTTATTTTTTCTTATTTTATTCTCGCTCGTTTATTACATCTAGCCGTAGCTTAATAGCTGTATGGCGCAAGTGTGTTCAATCCTTTATGCTTCAAATATTATTATTTTAACAGCTTTAGTATACTATTATTCTATTTGAGTAAAGTACATACATATTACAATAGTATGGCGAGGAGTTTGTGAAAAAGAGAAGTAACGAGCTGGTATGCAAATTAATCAAAGATTTCAGTTATTACCTGATTAAAAAATGATTGCAATAACTTGAAAGCAATTTATTAAAAGTATTATTCAGTATTAGTCTAATTTAAACAGTTGAAAAGTATAAAAGCAGAAAAGTATAAAATTAAAAAACGATTTGAAACATATGATATCCATTTCATATAAAAAATAATCTCTGCATTATAAATTCATTATAATAAAATTTGAGCTAAGGAATTATCCAGTGAATTGTCTTTGCGTTAAAAAATAATTTAAAAAAATTCAAATCAAATCATAAGATGTAACGTCACATGTCAACGTTGTCCAAAACGCTAAGTTTTTTCATAGATTTTAATATAATTTTTAATAGGAGTTTTAGTATTAAGTAAAAAACACATTAATATTCGTGCTTATTCGCTCACATATAATACATTTTCAAATAAATATAAATCACTTTATTATTAACATTTTTCATAGTTTGCAATAATATAATGCACATTTAATAAAGTCCGAAACTACGTGTACATATTTCTAATCTATCTAAATCTCACTTAATTAAAATAAATATTTTATCTGTGGATCATAGTGACACTTTTTTATTTAATCTATATCTAAAAATGCTTAAAAAAACGTAATTAATTTAACGATAATATGACATACATATTATGTAAATAGATTTACGATTCAGCACGTTTGGGATTTAAAATTAATATTAGATTTATATATTGTAAGGGAAAACCCCGAGATCACGCTATTTTTGACAGCTAACTTCGAAATACGATTTTGAAAAAGTAACTAAAGATATTCTAAATTTTGGCGATAGATGGCTAATGAATGTAAATAAAAAAATATTTGACGATTTGTAAAATATTTTTTATTGCAATTACGTCATAAAAATAAGAACGATTTGATCAAAATTTCATTTAGTTTTTAGTTATATATGGATTGACTATTTAAACCACACTTTAAAAGATAGTTTATAAAAAGAGTCCGTAAGATGGTAATTTATATTTAAAAAACATTCAAAAGTATAGCTAGTCCAGCGCCTGTGCCGAACTGATTTCCATCCCATTACTGAATTATGACAGTAAAGAAGTAGAGAGTGCACATAAGCTTGTACCCACACACGTGTACTAAAACTTCACTCTTACTCTTCATATAGGCGTAAGAAGTCACAAAGTAGCGTAACTCGGGGTTTTACCATGTTTAACTACTTAATCGTTTAATATTTTCTAGTTTTTTTTTTAGTCAAATGTCCACTCTAGCATTAAGGATAGGAAACCTCTTTGGTCAGCTTTTAATTAGTTTTAATCGTCATCGTTATGATATTTTAGTATTAAATTTCAATACTAATAGAGCTTATCTTACTAAATGATTAGTTAGATGTTTTTAGAATAGGTGTGTTTCTCTTGTTTAAATAAATAAATTCACACTGCAGTTATTTTTATTAAATGTGTTACCCAAAGTCGCTTAGTTTGAACACGGATTCATTATATCCTATCCATCAGATACTTATTTAAAAAAAAAAACACCTAAGAAAAACCTTTTCTAAATTAAAAATAGAACCGAGATGGCCCAGTGGTAAGAACGCGTGAATCCTAACCGATGATCGTGGGTTCAAGCCCGGGCAAGCACCACTGAATTTTCATGTGCTTAATTTGTGATTATAATTCATCTCGTGCTTTACGGTGAAGGAAAACACCGTGAGGAAACCTGCATGTGTCTAATTTCACTGAAATTCTGTCACATGTGTATTCCACCAACTCGCTTTGGAGCAGCGTGGTGGAATAAGCTCCAAACCTTCTCCTCAAAAAGGGAGAGGAGGCCTTTGGCCCAGCAGTGGGACATTTACAGGCTGTTACGGTAATAAAAAAATTAAAAATTTCAATTAATCGTTACAACTCTTTCCAAAATACACAAATTTATACAGGGTGACTGGTGAATTAGTATCAATACTTAAGGACGTGATATTTGACGACCATATATGACCAAAAAAAAATACATATAACATAAATATTAATAAACTTCTAAGTAAAGTTAACCAAAAGTTATGTAATTAATTACGCGTCATGTGGACACCCTAGCTGCGCTGACGACACAACACAGTTAGGTACATTTAGTTATCGCGCGGTACTTTACCTACGTCCAAACGCCGCCGCGTGTTAACAGGGTAGCAGGCTACCTTTGATAAACAAGCATGATCCAATCCCCCTTCATACTTTAAACCTGGCTTAGAACAGGCAAAAATACCAAAATATTTCACTCGTTTAAGCAACAAATTTGTTGACTAGGTGAATGATATGAACTTGTAACAAAAATTAACTGTTTACCTATCTTGGTATTTCCGTCGTATTTAAAAATGGAATCATACTTATTTACAACGACTATCAATCATTTAACTACCTATTTACCTTCATAACTACACTAACCTTAACAAATGTTCAAAGTGAGCTCCTGCTCGTGTGATACATAGTTCGGCACGTTTACGCATATTGTCTTTCACACGCTTTAACACGAATGGGTCACTTTTAACAGTATTCTGCATTTGTGTATTGATAAGCCATACCTAATTACTAATGACGGGTCACACTCACACACGAAAGATTAGGTATACGCGTAAGATCGATCGCTAGGGGCGCGCGCGCGGGAAGATGGACGAACCTTACGGCGGCGCTCGCCCGACTAACTAGCCGCGGGGCAGGGGTTGCGGGTGGCAAACACCACGCCGCACGCGCCGCGGAAATATGTCCACACTTTATTTATTTAAAGTAAAATTTTTGTAAATTTGGTCAAAATTAAGTACCTATTTTTTTTACATAATTCGAATGAGAATCATGTACCGATTATGCTCCTAAAATATTGATACTAATTCACCAGTCACCCTGTATATTTGTACATATATGTATATACAAGAATTGCTCATTTGATATAATATTAAAAGATATAATATAAACACTATTAATAAAGAATAAAAAGTTATTGGGTTTTTCTGTCAGAAAATTCTCAGTAGCATCCCGGAGTCTGAAAGTTGGAAGTGTGCACACTCCCGTGCCTCGGAAAGCACGTAAAGCCGTTGGTCCTGAGCCTGAACTCTTTCCAGTCGTGTCAGATTGCCGTCCCATCGGATTATGAGAGTTAGGGAATAGAGTGCACCTGTGTTGCTGACACATTTGTTTTTCCAACTCCAATATTTCACTTTGCGTCAAGAAAAAAACATAACTGTAGCAGTTTAGTTAGTTCATTTAAATTTGTGCTAGCCAAATATATTAATTATTAGTATACAGGGTCTGGCACAGAAGTCTTCTCTCCAAGCTGCCGGCATATGGTCTGCCTGCTCAGCTTTGCACCTGGATTGCCAGCTTCCTACACAAGCGCAGCCTTCGTGTTTTAGTTGATGGTTGCGCTTCACAATTCTATGTAGTGAATGCTGGGGTCCCCCCAGGGATCTGTGCTATCTCCCACTCTGTTTCTTTTGCATATCAATGATATGCTCTCTCTCGGGAACATTCATTGCTATGCAGACGATGGTACAGTGCATGGTGGATACCACGGACGCGCAGTGGCTGGGCGAGCGGAAATTAAGGAGAGGCGGTAGGATCTAGTCATTGAACTCAATAGGACGTTAGAGCTTATCGCCAAATGGGGCTCAGATAATCTTGTTGAGTTTAATGCCAAGAAAACACAGGTATGCGCTCTCACAGCAAAAAAGTCACCATTTTCCCCTCTTCCCTCCCTCTGTGGCACTCCGCTGGTGATACAAAGCAAAATCGCCATGCTGGGGATGGACGTTCGCTGCGACCTTAGTCCAAGGGATTACATCGTGGCTGTGATAAAAACAGCTTCACGGAAACTCGGAGTTCTGAACAAGGTGCGGCGTTTTTTCACGCCACAACAACTGTGCCTGCTGTACAAAACACAGGTACGGTCTTGCGTTGAATATTGCTCGCACCTTTGGGATGGCTCCGCTAAGTACCTACTTGAGGCCTTGGATCGGTTGCAGCGACGTGCGGTCCGCATTATTGGAGACGTAAAGGTCACTAACACCCTCGAGCCTTTACAATTGCGTCGAGAGATAACAGCGCTGAGCGCTTTCTATCGACTGTATCACGGCGAGTGTTCCGAGGAATTATTCTCCCTAATTCCTGCTTCCCCCTTCCTTCACAAGTCTACGCGTGCTGGCTCTCGATGTTACCGACTAACTGTGACATCAATTCCATCGCGCACAAAGAAATTTGGCAACTCCTTTCTTTGTCGCACTTGCAAAAAATGGAATTCCTTACCAGCTCACGTATATCCCTCCTCTTACGACCCGGGTTCCTTCAAACGAGGCGTGAAGAGGCATCTTGCGGGCCGGCAAGGCGAGGGCTAGTGCAGAACCTCCTTCCCGACTGTACTGGCCGTCCTCGCGTTTGGACTCTACTACCACTTAACACCAGGTGGAGTAGAGTCATTTGCCCCCCCGGGAAATATAAATATATATGGGTGACTGGTGAATTAGTATCAATACTTAAGGACGTGATATTTGACGACCATATATGACCAAAAAAAATACATATAACATAAATATTAATAAACTTCTAAGTAAAGTTAACTAAAAGTTATGTAATTAATTACGCGTCATGTGGACACCCTAGCTGCGCTGACGACACAACACAGTTAGGTACATTTAGTTATCGCGCGGTACTTTACCTACGTCCAAACGCCGCCGCGTGTTAACAGGGTAGCAGGCTACCTTTGATAAACAAGCATGATCCAATCCCCCTTCATACTTTAAACCTGGCTTAGAACAGGCAAAAATACCAAAATATTTCACTCGTTTAAGCAACAAATTTGTTGACTAGGTAAATGATATGAACTTGGGACAAAAATTAACTGTTTACCTATCTTGGTATTTCCGGCGTTTTTAAAAATAGAATCTATAAATATAAAAATAGAATATATATATATATTAGATAATAGCTGCAATATATTTCTTATGACTATTTTTCGATTCATTCACATACCCTATTGTTTTTAATCTTGATATTGAATAAGTCATTGTCAGCTAACTGAATAAAAACATGATAATTGTCCACCACGTACAATAAATTTAGAAAAATAATTTAACGTAATAAAAAACAATCGTAATATAAATAATCTTACCATAAATAACGTTTACTTTATTACCGACATTTCAATATGAACAATATTACTGGTGGTAGAGCTTTGTGCAAGCTCGTCTGGGTAGGTACCACCCACTCATCAGATATTCTATCGCAAAACAGCAGTACTTGGTATTGTTGTGTTCCGGTTTGAAGGGTGAGTGAGCCAGTGTAATTACAGGCACAAGGGACATAAAATCTTAGGTCCCAAGGTTGGTGGCGCATTGGCGATGTAAGCGATGATTAACATTCCTTACAGTACCAATGTCCAAGGGCGTTTGGTGACCACTTACCATCAGGTGGCCCATATGCTCGTCCGCCTTCCTGTTCTATAAAAAAAAAAAAAATCTCGTCGAGTGAAAATAAAATTACGATTATCTTTACATTTACGATTTTAAGCCCTAATGACGTTACTTGTCAGTTAACAAATTTTAATTCTTATTTGACAATGACACTTCATTGAAGAAAACATCTATTCCGCATGTTATATTCAAAGTTTTAATAAAATAACAAACCATGGCAAAGGATCCGCTAGATGAAATGATACAGTTCTTAAAACCGCAATCACGAATTGACCTAAAGCACATTGCATTGGATCACTTATTAGGCCTGTCCGGTTCGGAAGACGGGATTAATGTTCTTTTAAAAAACGAAAAAATTATACAGAGTGTACTTGAATTAACAAATGATAAAGTGGATGAAATTAGCAAAAACGCGTTGCTATTACTAGTTAACGTAACTGCGAACCCGATTGGCGCTTCTGAACTACTCAAATACAAGCCCAATATGAAAAATGTTATTGAAATATTCATAGGTTATGTGCTCGATCAACATAAAAAAGATGCGGACGCCGTCTGTATGATCCTATCCAATATCACAAGACAAGAAAACTTATTAGAGGTTTGTCTTGATATATACATGCCCCATATGAATGACTTATTGAGTGTTTTCGTTAATTTAGATTATAATAAGAAAGGATCCAAGTTACATTACTTAGCTCCTATGTTTAGTAATTTAAGCTGTGCACCAAGAATACGGAAGTGGTTGACAGAAGAAAACCCATATGTACCTCTTTTAAAACTTTTACCATTTTGTAATTATGAAGAATCTGTCATACGCCGAGGTGGAGCTATAGGTACATTGAGAAATTTATCATTCGACACAAAATACCACGACTTCCTGTTGAGTAATGATTTAGATTTGCTAACATATTTATTATCACCTTTGATGGGTAACGAAGATTACCCCGACGATGAAATGGACAAATTGCCAATAGCTCTACAATATTTACCTAAAGAAAAACAACGGGACGCTGATGTAGATATACGAAAGATGATAATTGAGACGTTAAATCAGTTATGTGCACAACGAACAGGTAGAGAAATATTAAGGGAAAATGGAGTTTATTATGTACTACGTGAGTATCATAAATGGGAGAAAGATCCGAGCATATTACTTGCATGTGAGAATGTTGTTGACATTTTAATACAAAAGGAAGAGGAGGTTGGGGCAGAAGACTTAAAAGCAGTGGAAATCCCTGATGATATGACGGAAAAATTCCAGAAAATGGACTAAGAATATATAAATAGTGTAAAATAAAAATATCTAAAACATATACATAATTTTTTTATTCACTTTAGACAGTCGGGCAATAATAATAAAGCCATCTGCCTAGTTTACAGTTAATGTACTATTTCGGTAAAATATGAAAGCACCAACCGTGTAAAATATTTGTATTTTCTATTTTATTTTATTAGTCTTTACCCAAAGTGCACTGATTGATGTGTGCAAAAATTTCGTACAAAATGCAAAATGACAAACACTAGCTATCTCTTTTTCCTGCACCAGCTTAAATATTCTTTAGTAACCTATATTTTTCACACAAAATGGCATATAGTGAAATGTAAAATATGTCACAGAATATTTATCTAGTTCGTTTTGTTAGGGTTTAATATATCTATTAGTTATTAATATCATTGTTCAAATCTCAGTTAGTAGTGATTATGAAATTAAATGTCATAAATAAATCAAATAAAAAAAAACACCAAAGGCATACCATGGAAAATTATTACATTTATAAACTGTAGTTTTGGCAAAAAAGGGCTTTAAATTAATAACACGAAATATCCTTTTTGTAATTAATTACTAAATCTGGAGTTACCTAAATTTATTTTAAACCCCTTCTAAAAACATTTTTATAATCTTTTTTTTTTGTTGGACTAACTGGCAAGAGGAACTAGGTAGAAAGTGACTGCCACCACCCATGGACTGCCATACTGGAGGGCTTGCAGATATGTTGCAAGCCTTTTAGGAATGCTCTTTTCTTTGAGAAAATACAAGAAATATGTTCAGATATAAAGATAAATGTCCCCGAATAAAAAGGACCTTATCTTGTAATCATAATGGTAGCGTTTGACAGTTCATAAGTACTGGTAAGAGTTAGTTTTAATAACAATATTTTTATTTAAATGCTGTTGGTGTGAGGACGAGAAGGTAGTGTTATTGCAGACGAATAAATAAAACCATCAAATCATTCATATTTAAATTTATTGAAAGGCAAGTTTGAGATATCAATTCAATAATTGGTAACTACTTGAAAATAATATTATAATAATACATAATAATATTACAAGAATACATTCATTGAGTATTACTTATTTCTAACATTTATTAATAAAATTTAGTGTATCTACTGTTACTGTTTCTTTATAATTTGTAGAAAATGTAAACCATAGACACGAAGATATTGTTTTAAATATCTGCACTTACTTAATCGAACCTGATTGACATTGACATTTTGAATAACGTTAACGCTATTTAGCACTTTAGCCTATTACAATGTCAGGAGAAAACTCAAACTTTGAACTTGAATCATCATTGAGATCTAAAACCAGGCAATAAAGGTATTCATTATGGATATGTGATAAAATGGTGTTTTTAATGGCGATTCAGGCACTTCTTCTATCTCTTTCTGTCATTATTGGTCATGTACGAAAAAAGAGACAGAAATTTTTAAGCAATTCATCAATGCTTGAACAATATTTATGTGTAAAGTTTATCTATCCTGCCATTGACAAAGGCTAGTGATTTATGATTACATATTGTAATCGTAATCATTAATCTGATTACATTTTTTCAATCTTGTCTAGACGGTTGAAAACACAATGTAGATCACCACACCCGAAATATAAGATAATATTATGGTGTTATTTAACAGCTAAACTGTTCTAAGATATTTGTTTACACTTAATACACATTATAAACAAAGGGATTTAAAAAATAATCATTCGTCAATGTGTGCGTTCTGTACTTACTGTTACACTTACACTAACTGTTCGTCTGTGTAGGATATTAATTCGTTTTAATAATTTGTCCCATTACGCTTTATGACTATTGACTTTACATCACTAGCATATTCTGACCGAATATAATGTACAGATAGACTTTTGTCTATGGTAAAAAAAAATAGAGGGATCATAGATATAAATACGTATTCGTATTTTAAAAAAAAATTCAATAGAATAGACGGGATACACTGGGCCACGACATTTACTTAATAATACAATTATTGGCACAATAAAAGCGATTGCTATATATTTATATCTAGAGTATATCAGCGTTTTGTTTATGCAATCTGGAGTTTTTTTTTTTGAACAAAGTTATGGCTATCACATACAGCCAGCTCGATATTATGACAGATGGATTTTGACACTTCAAATTTAAAAAAAAAGTTCAATATATAATATATAGCAAAAGCTTTACCAACTACATCCTACGTTCCTTGTATTCAAGCACCTCTGTTGTTATCCACATTTAAAATTTTATCATTCTAAATATATTCACATTTTTTTTAATTGACTCAGTCATGTTATTTACCTCAAATCTCCAATTATTAATAATAATAATAATAATATATCTCTATTCATAATAGAGATTGAACATAGCAGTTTAATTCTAAATCAAATTAATCTATAACATAACTTAGTCGTATATAATCCGTCAACATTTATGTCAATGTTAATTATTAAAACAAAAACCTATAAAAAATCGTCATATAAAAATAGTTACGACAAAATACGATAAAAAAAACAGACACTTCTATAGAAAAATAGAAACTTACAAGTCACCTTAAATTACATTCTTAAAATTAAACAAATATATATATTTGTTTATAAGACTGGCAACATTGCCTTGAGCGTGTCTTGAGTAACGATATTTTGTCTATGACTAAAGCGTAATCTTATCCGAACTTATTTTTGTAGCAGTCTCTAATATATTTGGAAGGAAGACGTATAGAGGTTTAAACGCTTGGTTACCAATCTTAATAAATCTATCAGGACACATTAGCATATATTGATATAGTTTGACCTTGAAGCAGATCCTCTATATTAGTATTGTTTTTGGATTAAATTTTAAAAATAGAACGCGCTACAAAAATTCCGGAATGTACCAATTTCAAACCATATCTCCCTTCGCTACAAATACAAATATTTTGATAAGTATTATTATCTCAATACAAGAACGCACATTTGTTTCAACTGAATTGAATTTGAATCTCTAACTACAGATCGATGTAATTATCAATCGAATTGATTGAAATTGATTAAAAAATGTATTTATTCAAGTGGTCGATAGCTTGAAACACCTTCCATTCGTGCCTTGCGCCTCTCGGACGGCGTGGCGCCTTTTATTTTTTTTATAACATGAGATTTCTTCGCCGGATCAGGTTTATACGTTTCTGCATTGGACTGTGAAATAAATAATAATTAGAATCCTCAAGGCACGCAAGCCATTTTATGACCGAGAAAAAATTAAGTCGAATTTATTTTTATTTTTTTTAAATCAACTTGTTAAAATTTTTTTGTGTGTGTGCCAAGATACTCACGAGAATTGATGTGTAAACACAGATCTCACGCATACATTAGTACACAATAACTAATCTCACGCTGACGTCATCCGACGATCGAACTCTCAAGTATGCCCCCACTATGTTTACACATCAAAAATCATTCGTCCTTACATTTTATGTTAAATAACAACTTACTTCCTCCCAATTCTCTTCGCACTCCACCTCCGGTACTGGTTGCACGTCCACAACTGGACGGTAATCGCTATCCAACACATACAACTGGCTGTCCAGCATCCCTCTCTGGCTGCAGATGCTCACATGATACTTGAACGAAAATATATATATATATATACTTACGATATATTAAAAACTTATTCCATATTGTGACGTCAGCTCATTCCGGTCGGATTGCAACCCCATCGGATTATGAGAGTTAGGGAATAGAGCGTGCACCTGTGTTTGTTCGCAGTTGGCTAATCCACTTCATTTCAAAAATCCGTAGTATTATTACTCAAGGTCATGAAAAAATTATGTCAATTAAACGTCAAAGTTGTTTATATATCTTTAATCGCCTTGTATTGGTATCGAATATCTTAATATATGAGAAATACCAGTCATCACGAAATCTCTTATACTATCAGCTTGGTTAACTTGAAATTTGTCACAGTTACTCCTTATCCGACGTAGACGCTCACTGAGAACGGATATTACGCAATCCATAAGCGATTAGCTAACTAACAGCCCCTGTATGTCCCACTGCTGGGCTAAGGCCTCCTCTCCTTTTTTTTTTGAAGACAAGGTTTGGAGCTCATTCCAACACGCTGCTCCAATGCGGGTTGGTGAAAAACACATGTGGCAGAATTTCAGTGAAATTAGACACGTGCAGGTTTCCTCACGATGTATTCCTTATCTGCCAAGCACGAGATGAATTATAAACGCGAATTAAGCACATTAAAATCCAGTACTGCTTGCTCGAGTTTGAACCACGATCATCGGTTAAGATTCACGCGTTCTTACCACTGGGCCATCTCGGCGATTAGCCAGTAATTACATGAGTCACTTACGTCTAATTCGACATCGTTGACGACGTGCGTCGTGTCGAACGGACAGACGAGTTTTTTGTAACCGGTGTATTGTTTCCTGCACTTCTGTAGGTGGATGTGCATTCGATAATGCTCCAATTGGTGAGACTCGTTGTATGGGCACGTTACCATGTCGTAGGGTGATGGATTGGCCATTGCTGAAACGAAAAACAAAATTAAATCTACACATAACAAGGAATAAATTATACGTACATATATATGCCAGGGTAATGAGTTCACAGTAAAGATAATGTACTCCAGACCGATTTTGGCCACGGCGGCCAATCTCAAGAGAGATTAGCCAACTGCGCAGGAGATATTATAGTGCACGAGTGTGTGCGCAAACTTAGGTGCACTCTCTATTCCCTAACTCTCATAATCCGATGGGACGGCAATCCGACAGAAAGAGTTTAGGAGCAGGACCAACGGCTTCACGTTTCCAAGGCACGGGAGTGTACAAACTTCCGACTTCCAGACACCGGGCTGGTACTGAGAATTTTCTGACAGAAAAACCCAATAACTTTATAGTGAAGGTAGTCACATAATAAATATGTAAATAGTATTTGCCAGTAGCTTCTGCCTCTTGTCAGGGATAAATGTCTCAGAAACGATTTGTCTACAATTTTTCGTATATAGATAAAATTTTGCTTTTTAAATTTATCTTTGGATAAAAAAAATACCTTTTAAATAAAAAATAAAAAACTTATTAATTACAGCCCAGATTCTTTTATAAGTAATTCCATGTTTGCATATAATAATTACAATTAATCTTTAAATAGAAATTCTATAATTGACCATCAAATTCGATGTCTCACACCGGGCGACGTCACTTCGGTGATGTTAACCCACGTGTGTATCTGTTTGTCTGTGGCATCGTACCTCGTAAACTAATAGATCGTTTTTTTTTCTGTTCGAAACCTGGTGTGATGTCCGTTTTTGAGTAGACTGCAGTGAAAGCGCTAATAATTAATAATAACAAGCCGAAACTGATCCGGTGGTTAGAACACCTGAATCTTAACTGAAGATTGTAGGTTCCAACTTGGGCCAGCGGCATCATAATTTATTTCTTGCTCGACGGTTAAGGAAAACATCGTGAGGAAAGAGATAAAATCTCCAAGTCTGTCCACGAATCCACATTGAAGCAGCGTGGTGGATTAAGCTCCTAAACTTAATTTTAAAGATGAGGTCACCATTTACAGGCCTTTACTTTTTTTTTTCGTTAAAGATCTTTCTAGAAACTATGACAAATATACATACTTGAAACAAAGATGGTACGACTTAAATAGTCACCTTGCTGTGATTGCGTAATGGATGCAGCGCTAACAAGTATGCCATCGGTACTGAGAGCATAAAGCAGAGGCGGGGCGCGGGGTAGCGGGAGGGGTCCTATTTCAGGGACCTATGTACTGGAGTCGCACGTGATAGACGATCGATAAATTGACAACTGCGTATTGCCCGTTATTATTAATATATAATTTTGCATCACGCTTTCAATACAGAATCCGGATATTATTTTTATATATAAAATAGTAGGGCAACCTGATGAAATAGTCACCACCGACCATAGACATCGGTACCGTAAGAAATACTAATACTCCCTTACATAACTAATGCGCCACCAACCTTGGGAACTAAGATGTTATATCCTCTTGTGGCTGTAACCCTGGCTCACTCCACCTCCCAACCGGGACACAATACTGTTATTCGACAGTAGTATATGTGATGAGTGGATGGTATCTACCCAGATGACCTTGCACAAAGCCCTACCATCAACAAAAAAATACAACAAATTGATTCGTCATCATTGATTTGATATTCAAAAGAAGAACACACACCATAAAACTAATCTATAAATAACATTTTCATTTCTTTCTTTATTCAATACTTACATATTAATAGATTATTATTATTAATAGACAGGAAGTGTGTACACTCCTGTGCCTCAGAAAGCACATAAAGCCGTTGGTCCCGTGCATGAACCCTTTCCGGTCGAGTCGGATTGCTGTCCCATCGAATTATGAGAGCTAGGGAATAATGAGTGCACCTGTGTTTCCGCACACACTTGTGCACTATAATATCTCCTGTGCAGTTGGCTAATCTCTCTTGAGATTGGCCACCGTGGCCGAAATCGGTCTGGAGGACATTATTAATAGCCAAAAAAGCATTACACTGGTAACATTCAAAAGAAAATCTCTGACCATCCATTTTTTCAAACTTCCCAACTATTATATGTATATTTGAAACATATTTTTTAAATTTTACAGACAACATCGTAGTTTCCAAGGTCGGTGATGGTTAATATTCCAGGTAATTCCCCAAAAACTTAGAACAGTCGTTTTATTGTATTCCTTTTTTAAAATAATCTAAATAGCCGACTTCAAAAAGGTAATCAGTTGAGTTTTTTATTTGTGTATATGCTTCAATATCTTATATAACATAAAGCCACGGTTCTGTACTAGATATTCACTGACTAAACAATCTATTCTTGATCACGTTTCCACAAGCCTAAAAAACCATAAGTTTCACCTGTCCGTAGTTGATCCACCGTTAGCCGATCACAGAAAAATCCATAGAAAACATTAAGGGCCATATATACGAGAATCTAGAAAGTTCTACAAAGATCGCTATACGAGCCAATAAAATTAGCAAAACCAAAATACAAAATACACCAAGATCTGATTGGATAAATAAAGAGATTACTTCAGCTATAAGGAGGAAAAAAATAAAATGGGCTATTTACAAAGCAAAACTAGAAAATTATTATGTTAGACACGATTTTTTTTAATCTAAAACATGAGGTAATGCAACAGATACAAAAGCTAAAAAGCAACTATTATATTAAGGAATTCAAAAAATGCAAAAGCAAAGATATAGGAGACTGATTAATACATTAGCTAACAATAAAATGAAATCAATCAATTGGCTTAGTTCTAGCAAAAAAAAAACAGTAAGCCACATCTAATTTCCAACTTACCTACACTACCAGTTAGATTTAACATGGGAGAACTGCTCAGCCTAACTCCAACCACGGAAACGGATATTAGCAAAATCATTGAGTCTCGATGCAAACACCAGCACCGGGCTTGATGATATAAGCTGCAAAACTGTAAAATGTTAAAAAAATCTAATAGTTCCAAAATTAAATATTTGTATTAATCATTGATTACAATATGGTTATTTCCCAGAATCCTTAAAATTAGCTAAAGTATGTCCTATCCACAAGGAAGGCTCAAAAGCTGATACTAGTAATTAACGCCCCATCTCAGCTCTACCTGTACTTCCACTTAAAGTACACTTAAAGTATAAATTTCCTGTCTAAAAGTCAATTTGGTTTCCGTACAAAGCGCAGTACTCTGGCGGCCACTATAGCTCTAGTAACAAATTTAAGAAATAATATCGATAATAAGCAAATAGGATTGGGCATCTTTATGGATTTGAAAAAGGCATTCGACACTATAAGCCATATCTTGCTTCTTCAGAAGTTATATGATATAGGAATCCGACAAACTGCTTATAATATGTTACATTCTTTTCTTTCAAACTGAGGGCAAATAGTTCAAATTGGCGAAACTAAGAGTAACCATGAGAATTTAACATTTGGTGTTCCTCAAGGATCAATTCTTGGCCCATTACTATTTATTATTTACATAAATGATATCGATAACTTAAATTTAAAGGGTAATATAACACTGTATGCTGATGACACAAGTTTGTATTACTTTGGCACCAAAATTGATTCTATAATTAATCAAGCACAACAGGATTTGGACTGTCTACATCTATGGTTTCAGAAAAACTTACGATTAACATAACAAAAACAAATTATAAAATATTTAGCTCCTAAAATAAAATAAAAACGATAACCACCAGCCTTTATGCATCAATAATAAAACATTAACGAGAGTTCATTCAGAAAAATATTTGGGATTACATATAGATAACCGCCTTTCATTGGACATACATATAAATAAATTATGTTCAAAAATTTCAAATTTAATACCTAGACTTCGAGGTACTATTCGATTTTTTCCGAAATCTGTACGATATCTTATATATAATTCAATGGTAAAACCTCACCATGATTGAAATTTGTGGAACTTCTGAAGTACCAACTTAAAAAAATTACAAATAAAACAAAACAAAATCATAAAACCACTTTTCAAAACAAATCAAAAAACACAGGGTTGATGCTGTGTCCCAAATATATAAATATAACACGTGTCTATTAGTGCAAAAGATTTTGAACAAAACATAAACACAAGAATATTGTTCACAAAAATATGACAAACACAGAAATGGATGAATAATATATGTCTCATACGACCAAGAACCAACTACGGTAAAAAAGTATATTATATGAAGAAGCACGGTTATACAACGAACTACCTAATAGCATTAAGGATATTCAGTCTTTAACTTTATACAAAAACCCTAAAACACCACATCTTAAAACAGTTCTCTAGGCAGTAAAGTATTTGCATCTGTTATAAAATAGTTTTGAGTGTTTCATTTAATATTATCTAATTTTCCAATATTTTCTAGATTTTTCTTTATCTGATATATTATTTAATTATTGTATTTTTCTTACACAATTTTAATGTGCAAATTAGCTAATGAAAATAATATTTTTACAATAGCTATCCAATTGCTATAACACAAACGATACGTAATATTGCATTTTGTTTTTGTCATACCCACATTATTTTAAGTGAAGTCTAATTGTTGTTCTTTTTTTTTGTCTACCGTCCGTATGTTGTATTTATAATATTTAACTATTTTATCTTGTTTTCTTAAATATTTAAAGTGAATTGTATTCTTTTTGTGAGAAATAAATTCTTAAACCTAAAATTAATATCAACATTTATTATGAAATGAAATTGATAATTCTTTTTACACCGACAAATATTGTTGAAATTTTCAAATTTGTACATGACTTATATATTACAGATGATATAATATATATCATTTAATTATATATAGTAACACACATATCACATATTTAAGATTGATATATATTATACTATATTCTTATAAAAATATAAAATATTCTTTTAAAAGTACCCTTCGCATAGCTCAAACTCAAACAAACTATTTATAAAGTATTTGTTTTTGATCACGACTTTGTGTCCGAATTATGAACGAGGAAGGTTTTAAGTACGGTGTTTCAATTTCATAACTTCATAGTTGAAATGTGAAAGCATACGAATTAAACTCACTTTCGCATTTATTATATTAGTTAGGATTAGTATTGCATTCGCCCGACAAATATTAATAAAAATATGAATAATAATAAGTTTAGCACAATAATATGTAATAAAACATATTTTCAAATGGTAGGCTTTACTGGGGACAAAGCTTTGTGCAAGCTCGTCTGGGTAGGTACCACCCTCTCATCAAATATTCTACGGCAAAAAAGTAGGATTTGGTATTGTTGTTCCAGTTAGAAGGGTGAGTGAGCCAGTGTATTTACAGGCACAAGGGACATCTTCAACGCAATCCTTCAAATTGATGAATTTGCATTGGAGCCAAGTGGTGAAATAAGATCTTGTAACAAGAATGTTTCGATATTTTTCACAACTGGGCAATGCCGGGGAAGCTGTCCAGTAGGAAAGTAAATTTACTTTACGCCTATACATAAACTATATTGCAATCTTCGCAAGCAGTTAAAGCTCTTGTAATAATTACAAACGGTTTTCATATTAGAATTTAGATTTTGGTTTTTATAACTTACTTTTCTTGAATGTTAATTATAAAAACAAGAGATCGTTTTTGAAAAAAATATTTTAACGATTTTTTTTATGAATATAAAAAGCTAAAATCCTTTTTTAATTACACAGTATATTATTAACTTGATAATTTAAATAATATGGTGATAATATTTACCTTTAACTACAATTGGTGTTCAATTCCACTGAAAGCGGTATGAATTTCAGATTGACCGTTGACTGCCTCAGTGCCCTGAAGATTTGAAAATGCAATAAATCAATACTGCAAAGTGGACGTACTTTTAATAACCTACCTACCTACCTACTCTCAATATTTATTTCTCAATTTTACAACTGTCAAAAATCAGTCTATTAACAATCACATATCTGCTCTGGACGTTAGTAAATAAAGCTCCAAGTCATTAATAATTGCAACTTAGGGTTGCAGGCTATATAATCAACCGTTTATAAAAATATTTAAGAAAATACTGATAGTTATTTTTGTGATTTAGCTAAAACTCCTAAAAAATGTACCGTGGATTATTTACAATATATATTATTTAATTAAAAATCAATTAAAATAGCTGGTAACATCATACTAGTGACATGATGTTGATATTATACGCTGACTTTAATAGAAAATGAAGAGAATTATGATAATTTGACTGCATTATTCTAATAATACCGAGACCGGGAGCTTTAGCGCCCCTTGGGAGAGGCCTATGTTCAGCAGTGGACAATGTTTGGCTGTTGATGATTCTAATAATTTATAGTCGGGCTGTTCAAGCCACGGTCCGCGATCAATATTTGTGCAGCCCGCGAGTTATAACATCGTAATCAAACAGGTCCCACGATCTTGTAGATATCAGCAACACGATTACAGGAACTCATAGGGTATAATGGTTTCAGCAACCATTACTATGTTTATATTAGTATTAAATAGTTCATTCTGTTTTGCACACACGTATAATTTCAGAGTCAATGTTTTATTAGCACATATTATGTAATTAATCTAATATTTAAGCCGAATAAATATTAGAATAGATAAAAAAGCTACTAGTGTACCAGATGAGTTAAACTAAATAAAGTTTTTTTTTTTTAAATTGTTCGAGTGGTCTCTCACTTAAGTCGCGACATGATTTTAATCTACCACAATTACGCAAATATTCCATTGATATTTTTTCGTAATTTTTCATTGTTTTATTTTTATGGTATTTCAAATAAATAAATTATAATATTTTAATTACTTTATTACACCTTACATTAGTTGACAAAGACTTCAGTATTTATTTCTTTGTACGAATGATTTAACAAAATCGTATTTAGTGCCGTAAGTCATTACACTAAAAATAAAATATTTATTTGTAAGGCAACAGTTTTCGGTTATTCACTATTCGAGGAATTCCCGAAATGTGTTTGTCGGTAGCCTTTCTGCTGTTTCAGTGGCCCTACATTATATACACAGCTATACACTAAACATTTATTTATAATAGCCCGCGATCTGCTCTCAGCTCTGATTTAGATAAATTATTAAATATTGATATTTAATATGATATGCTATAAAATAAATATATATATATATATATAAAATATTTGTGTTTTTTGCTACAAAACTGCTACATCCATAGCTATTATAAGAAATTAAAAAAATATCAATTGTCAAGCACTTTGTGCCGGGTGTGCCGTTGACAGATACAAATACAAATTTTCTTGTGTTTATTAATAATTTGCAAACCTATAACAAAATAGTATTTACAATTTAATATCAAACATGGATGAAATTTTTAAGGATCCCGTGCAACTTTCTTCAGGGGTAAAATTAAAGTATGTACTATCATAGTAGTAACTTATTCTTTTCGTAATGTTTATCTATAATTTTACAAATTTAGCTACAATATCGTAAATTAATATAATATTGAATTTCTATTTATAGTATGCTACGTATGGTTTAAACTAAAACATGAATAGAATTAAAGAAAAAAGTAATCGGAAAATTATTTTAATTTGTATTTTTTAAGAAAACTTCATATTAACACAAACCTATTAATTGAAATAAGATATGTTAATATTTTAAAATATTTACGTATCAAATCAATTTGCTAAACAGTAAACAGTAATAGCGTGTGAATGTCCCACTGCTGGGCTAAGGCCTCCTCTACTTTTTTTGAGGAGAAGGTTTGAAGCTTATTCCAATAAGCTCCTCCATTGCGGGTCGATGGAATACACATGGGTCGGCATTTCAGTCCAATGCAAATTTTCTCACGATTTTACCTTCACCGTCAAGCACGAGATGAATTATAAACACAAATTAAACACATGAAAATCAGTGGCGCTTGCCTCTGTTTAAACAAAAGTGATAATATTGTTACCAATTATAATATTTGTGAGTGGGAATTCAAGATAATGTTTTTTTTTTCAGAGATTTAATAAGTGGTAATTCAGAATTTCACTTAGATATGGACTTCAAAAAACCAAATATGAGCATGATGACTAATTGCGACGACGACCTGTGTCCTGACATTGGAGATAGTGATAGGTACTTTATTTTTTTAATTTATTTGTCAACAAAGCACCATATTTAAAGTTTTTAAGTATTTTGAGACTTTAGGTAAGCTTCTTATATCTGGCTGAGTATTTTAAGACTCATATCCTGTCTGGTGATGCTGTTGAGGCCATTACAGTAAACTAGCAATACGAAAAAAAAAACTGAATACAGATTATAACACTAATGTCACATTTGATGGAGAAGTCACAAATGGTGGTATGCTCAAGTTTAGACTTTAATGACCTTTTTTTTTTAACACTGGAATAACGCCTTACGCGTTTCCCGTTACACGGGCACAGTGGGGGCGTATGTGGGGCTAGCTGGTGTCCAAGATGCCGAGTGCGCCCCGAACATTGGAATACCCACTAAAAAACCAGCTGTACCCTTTCCGTCTTAACGAGGAGCACAACGGGATCGACTACCGTGCTACTGTGCACGGGCTACCGTGGCAGACTTTAATGATCTAAAACAACTAAGAAAAAATAAAAATAAGAATTAATATTTAGTATACGAATATACATGAATTAATAGGATAATCACAAAACTATTTAATAAAGCTCAATAAAATCTACATAATATGACTCAATGTTTATTTATAGAGTAATTAATAACACATAATAATAGTTGATTTGTTGATGAGTTTCAACAATACAATAAAATTATAAATATTGTACAATATTATTAACATTTCAAACATAGGAGATAGAATTAATCACAGTTTTTTTCAGGCTCATCTCGGTAAAATCTAAATTCCGAACCAGATGCAGCTTTATATTAAAATTGTAAAATAATGATTCAAAAGTGCTAGTGCAAGCATACTTCAATAAAGTCTGGCCTCCAAAAAAATCGACCCACCTACATTTTTTGTAAAAAAGCTATTGTATGGTTTTAAACTACCACATATTTATATTTTTAAGATTGATAATGAAAAAATGCAATTGTAGGATTGTACAAAAACAGAAATAGTGCGCAAAAAATAGGTTTTAAATTTAAATTTTACGCAATTTTATTTTTTTGTGTACAAAACGATTATGCCGTATGTTTTTAAATTTGGGTGCCTAAATCTTGCTTTAATAGGGAGTGTTTCCTCCTCTTGACCTAATCACTGCCTGCATACGCCTATTTAGTAACCTGATTAGCTATTTAATGTCTTCCTGTGGGGTCCGTTGCCATTCTTCAGTTAGGGCAGCTTCCAGTTGATTCAGGGTTTCTGGAATTGGATTTCGTGCTCGAACCGTACGTTTTAGCTGGCCCCAGAGGTGCTCTATGGGGTTTAAGTCCGGACTATTGGCTGGCCACTGCATAACTGGAATTTCGACTTCCCTGAGATAGTCTTTAACAATTCTAGCGACGTGAGGTCGTGCGTTGTCGTGCATAAGTTGGAAATTATCCCCAATATATCCAGCGTAAGGCATCACATGAGGCTCCAGAATGTCCGTTATGTAAGTTTCAGCATTAACAGCACGATTACGGAAAAAAACCAGCTCTGTGCGTCCCGTCAAAGAAATACCTCCCCAAAACATTGTAGAGCCTCCACCAAATCGGACTGTTTCTCGAATGCAACACTGAGAGTAGCGTTCTCCTGGCCTTCGCATGACGTTACGTCGTCCATCAGAGCCTACTAGAGACATTCGGCTTTCATCACTGAACAATACTGTCTCCCATTGGTCCAGTGTCCAATCGACGTGCTGCCTAGCAAATTGTAGTCTTGCTTGTCGATGGGATGCTGTGAGTTTTGGTCCTGTTGCTGGCTTGTGAGGGGTTAAGTTTTGCTCTCGAAGTCTTCTTCTTACAGTATTTTCACTCACAGACACTCCACGACTTTCTCGGAGTCTACCTTGAACGTCAACAGCCGAAAGATGTCGGTTTCTTAAAGACGTCAAACCAATAAAACGGTAATCGGTCGGGTTCGTGACACGCCCCCTGCCAGATCCTAGTCTCCGGCGATACTCCCCAGTCTCCAAGTAGCGTTTGTACACTCTTCGCACCGCTGAACGACTTAATTTTAGTGTTCTAGCCACATTTCGCTGACTTAACCCCTCATGAATAAGAGCTACGACTTGAGCAGCTTCTGCTTCAGTAGTATCCATTTTTTATGTTTAAACTTATTCAAATTATTGTTTCAACAAAGTTTCATACACTTAATCAATAATAAACATCGAACCGAGATGACTCCGCGTTAAGAACTGGAAATAAACTAACCATGCACTTTGTGCACAAAGTAACGTTTTCTTATCAATACTTTAAAAATATTCCAAATATCCTCAATAACACTTACAACTCCTCCAAATCAATATCAAGTGGGTAATAAAATGTTAAATGTATGTCCCATAAGTAAAACAATCCACCTAGGTCGCCGCATAGTTAAGATAACAACTTTGTAAGTAAAAAAAAAAGGTGGGTCGATTTTTTTGGCGGCCAGGTATATTTTTAATTTGATCCTGACTCTTGGCTCCGACCCTGTAAAAACCCAATTAATTTAATTATTGGCAACTCTGTACAGCTTTTTAAGCTAACTGCTAGATCGATCAAGTAGTTAGATTATTTATAATAATGTTACAGTGAATCAGAAGATGCATTGAAAAATATAGAAAGGACAACAGAAAAACAATTGCTCTCCTGTCCAGAGTATCACTCGTTCAGTGATCTGTCATCAAAGATGGTGGATTGCATATCGAGTGGTGACGTCAAAATGCTCATCATAGAGGAAGGTATAATTATTTTTATCATTTTTTTTTAGTTTGCTAGTGTATATCACTATATTGCTACATATTATAAAACAAAGACCCCCCACCGCGTTTTTCTGTCTGTCTGTGTACGCGATTAACTCTAAAACTACCGAATGGGTTTTTTTTTACGGCTTTCACCAATAGATGGAGTTATTCATGAGGAAGGTATAGCTTAAAAAAAGATTTTTGGGTCAGTTTTTTTTATAAATTTTTCTTTTTATTGAAGCTTGGTGCGAAGTCAGTTTTGTTTTATTAAACAGATATTTTTCTTATAGGCAAAGGTCCGCTGGTACCAGTAGATGCGATGGTGACCATCCACTATGCAGCTTATTTTGAAAAAGCGAAAATTCCGTTCGACTCTACCCTCACTATGAATGGTGGTGAACCATTGGTATGTATAGTTTTGTACGCAGTTCCATACACTTTCTTCAAATTTCCCTACGAATGAGAACTAGGCCAAATTGAGTAAGACTTTTGCTTTCAAGACACTTTTGTTATCATATATGTGTTTGTCTGCTTTCGGTAATGTAGTGCATCCTGCAAGGCTATTAGTGATTTACAAACAATCAACCGAGGTTAAAACAATTCCTCTCTGACCACTTCGGAATGGTGGGCTGGCTCAAATATCGAAGTGCCTGTTCTGTGAATAAATGGATATTTGTGTATCAGTTTGATAGATTTAGATTGGTAGACTTCAGTTTTCAGACCTTGAAAGTTGGCACAGGTATAGGATTTCTCATTGTGAAAGGTTTTATGGACTTATATATACCTATATTATAGTCCATTGTATAAAATCTGTAATTGTTATTCTATTGGATTGCCTTTTTTTTTTAATATAGCGCATGCGGTTAGGCAGAGGACGGTTTCTAGCGGGCCTTGAAATAGGTCTGACTTGTATAAAAGGACCGAGGGCTAGGTTCCTTCTGCTGCTGCAGCCGAAAATGGCATGGGGACTCCAGGGCGTTCCGCCTAGGATAAGACCAGAGCCCGCGCTGTTCGTTATAACTTTGTATGATGTGGACGATGTTCAGGCGATAACGAGGTAAGTTTCATTAGTATTTGCATTCACTATAAGAAAGGCTTTTTGTATTCTTTAAGTACTAAATTAATACAAAAATATTCTACTAGTTAATTTGGCTCCCAGGTTCAACGATCTACCAACACAGGAGCAGAAAAAGTATGAAGTGACGATGAAAACTGTGAAATCTCTTCACAATTACTCCAAAGATTTGTTCTCCAAGAAGAAATACTTTAAAGCTATTAAAAACTACCAACAGTCAATTTCCATAATGAACATATCACAGCCGGAGAATGATCTAGAAAGAGACGAAATTGAAAAATTAAAAGTCAACGCCTACACGAACCTAGCCGTCTGTTACTATAAATTAAATAAACCCAAGCATGTACTCAATATGTGTGCCTGCTTAGAATATATAGTGGACATAGAGAAACACTGCAAAATTATGTTTTACTACGCCAAAGGTCACGAAATGCTAGGTAAGTACGACGACGCCGTTAAATTTTACAAGAAAGCGCTTAAATTGCAACCGAAAAACAAAGAGATAGGTGAAGCGCTTGCCAAATTAGACAAGTATAACTTGAAATCCGCTGATCAAGAGAGAGATTTGTGGCAGAACGCGTTCAAGTGTTCGTCAACGAAAAAAAATATCGTCTATGACGTAGATGACAGTTTCAAAAATGGCGTCAGTGACATGTGTCAGAATTTGGCGGCAAACGCTGAATATGCTAAATTCGATTTGCCGCCTGGTTTGACGAAGGATGAGGTTGAATGTATAAAAGATCTGAGTTCAAAATTCGAAGGGTTAGTCGTGTTAGAGGAGGGGAAGGGGAAGAGGAAAAGGATTTCCATTGTAAAAAAGGCTGATACTTAATTTTTTTATTTAATATGTCCTTTGTGTACACACGGAGATTTATGTTTTAATTGATATAACTAGATTTCGTTATCTTGTAGTATTAATGTCAAGAAGTTGGAGACAAAATGGCGCAACTACGGTCACTTGGACCCCACGTTTTTTTTTTTTTATTTAAACCATTGAACTATTGTAACACATTTATGATATTGGTTATGAACAGAATCTATAGACACGGATCTATCGATTTTTTTTAGATTTTAATTCTAGTAGGGGTGGGTACCCTGTGTCCTGTTCTGTACATCCTCACTAGCAAAATTTACTGATGACGTCACTGGTTGTTCCGTTATTATATGAAAGCGTAACAAAAACACAAACTTTCGCAATTATAAAAGTAGTTATGATAAGCAGACGTGATAGACTTAACCGGACTGATCAATTTTCAAATATTTATCAATAAATTCACTATTTTTATGTTTATAAACTTGCCATTTTGTTTTGTGCTCTATCTATGTCTGTTTGTCTATGGTCAGATTAAAGCTATATAGAAGTAAGATATCTATACAAGGGATAAAGTAAATATATAACATTGCAAGTTCGCATTGTCTTACGAGGATATAACGCCCTGTATAAACAATTCGTCTTCTTCTTTCTAATGTGAAAGTGCTGAGGATGGAAAGAGAAATAATTTACATAAAGTAAAGTTTATTTTAAAACAGTAAAGTGTTAAATGAACAAGTAGACATATTACAGTCAGCTTAATAGTTTTTGAAGTGTGTATTTTTAGACAAATTTACGCCGAAGTTTTTTAATTTTTCTTGTATATATTTATTCATAATTAAAATTTTATAGTAATTTTTAAATGCCAAATAAATATATTCTGTGGTTGCTCCAAACAAACGTTTCCTGGATTCGTGTAAGTTTTATGTACTGAGGATATTTGTGGACTAGTCCCTTTTCTAATAAGATCTTTGCCTTTATATTTGTAAAATGTTTATTAACTTTTTAAAATGCCATATCTTGTTCAATTAGTTATTAAGAAAAAAATATGTTTATACTCTGTGAGTATCATAACGTTATTGAAATAAATATAGTTTTATTGTTTTGATTTTCTTTTCGTTTTATTTTTTTTCTGTTATACTTAATACTTTTTATTATTTTATAAAATATATTTTTGTATATACAATATAAAATTTTGTAAAATATTTATTTATACAACACATATACAGTATAGCCCATACACAGCGATATTTAACTAAACCAGTCGTTGGTAATTTGTTAATTAGAATAAATACATAACAGGTCCTATTTAGGAAGTCCATAGTTTTAAATATCCACTAACCACGTAAAAATGTAAGTTCCATTCCCTTTCATTATGTATAATATTAACGTATATTTATGTATGTGGTTGTATATTTCTGGACGTGTGCATGTCCCAGAGTTTTTATTTGTTTCACAGGTAATTGTGAATAATTAAATATAATTAAAAGACTGTCAGTGTCAAATGTCACTTTTGGAGGTTATTGATATGGATTCCGAGCTATTGATTAGTAAATTTATTATATTTTTATTCTTCTCGTAAACTTTCATAACTCTTTATTTCTTGTATGTTAGAAAAAAAAAACATTTTATCGAATATTAACTTATTTCGTATAAATCGTTCAAGAACATGAAGTTCATGCTCGTCAGGTCAATAGTTTAAATTTAAAGCGAGTGAATCTGAGAAACGTACCTACTATGTATACTTTTATATACATAGTAATATTATATTCTAAAACATTATTTACGCTGCATCTAGTATGAGTTTTATGTATATTAGTTTAGTAGTATGCTCAGTTAGGCATTATAAAAAAATGTCTCCTCATTTATTAGTATATTATGTACTGTTAATTAAGTTTTTTTTTTAAATTATATTGAAAGATTTTAAAGTAGGTGTCAAACTGTACTGTGACCAATTTTTTTTAATAGTGTTTTAGGCGGGAATCAGGGTAGACTTGAAAAGTTATAAACATGTCAGTTAAATGTATAAGTTAAAAAATATGTTTAATTTGTACATGGTCAGGTTAAGGCAGGGGGGTGCACTGCCATAGAAAATTATTATAGAATTTTGTATGCAATGAAGAAATTGTTATAAGATATATCTTTCCGATGTATACTTGTCCAAATATTTACAGTGTTTTTTATATTCAATTATATTTTAGATTATCTATTTTGCATTATATTGTTAATAAATATTTTATCATGTATGTGAGTTGAGGGTTGAGCGAGATAATTAGTAGTTTCTTTTCTAATGGTGTGAAGCGCCAAAATGTGTAAGAAAATTCCATAAAATAGGTATATTTTATGGTTCTTTGAATTTGTCACAAGATAAGGTAAAAAAGAGATATGATTATAATCTGCATGATGTTCGCATGCATAACAGTAGGGCTATTCTGTAAGAGCAAACTCGAACCTCACCGCAAAAATCGATCGTGAAATGTCAGAAAGTGATTATTATTATTATTATTTTTATTATTCCCGGGAGGGCAAATGACTACTCCACCTGATGGTAAGTGGTAGTAGAGTCCAAACGCGACGACGGCCAGTACAGTCGGGAAGAAGGTTCTGCACTAGCCGCCTTCGCCTTGCCTGCCCGCAAGATGCCTCTTCACGCCTCGTTTGAAGGAACCCGGGTTGTAAGAGGAGGGGAACACGTGATTTGCAATATTGACCATATTAATTAGAATACACGCCTCGATCGTATATCACCACAAGTCGGTTGTCAACATTTCACGGGTGAGTAACGAAGCGAGTTCTTACAGAATAGTATACCAGTCAATAGCGCTAATGTGGTGTGGTTACTAAGAGCCGTCAGTCTCGCTCTAAAGTCTAACACTTAAAATAAACGTGTAAATATATATATGCTAGAATTGAAAACATCTGTGTTGTGGATAATTTATAATAATTCATGTGACATATACGATTAAAACTTAATTTCAAAACGAATATGATTGCTTAATTTTTTTTACTGACACAATCGCCATTTTTCATGGCACTGTGCTCAGAGCTGTCACTTCTAAAACGTTTTTTTTTATTAGTTACATATAAGAAAAACCTATGTTCCTATAATTAAATAAATGTATTATTAAATAAAAATATTTAGCCAATGTAGTGTTTTATTGTATCATATATTATTTACTATATATTAAAAACTTTTTAAAACATTTGACAAAACGTTTCTGTAGTATTGCAGTTTTAGTATTATATACAATAAGTTCTTTTATAGAATATCAATCATTATTTGAGATGGAGTCAAATTGATAAATACTTAAATAAAAGCATATTTACAATATATGTACAGGGTGACTGGTGAATTACTATCAATACTTAAGGACGTGATATTTGACGACCATATATTACCAAAAAAAATACATATAACATAAATATTAATAAACTTCTAAGTAAAGTTAACCAAAAGTTATGTTATTAATTACGCGTCATGTGGACACCCTAGCTGCGCTGACGACACAACACAGTTAGGTACATTTAGTTATCGCGCGGTACTTTACCTACGTCCAAACGCCGCCGCGTGTTAACAGGGTAGCAGGCTACCTTTGATAAACAAGCATGATCCAATCCCCCTTCATACTTTAAACCTGGCTTAGAACAGGCAAAAATACCAAAATATTTCACTCGTTTAAGCAACAAATTTGTTGACTAGGTAAATGATATGAACTTGGGACAAAAATTAACTGTTTACCTATCTTGGTATTTCCGGCGTATTTAAAAATGGAATCATACTTATTTACAACGATTGTCAATCATTTAACTACCTATTTACCTACATAACTACACTAACCTCAACAAATGTTCAAAGTGAGCTCCTGCTCGTGTGATACACAGTTCGGCACGTTTACGCATATTGTCTTTCACACGCTTTAACACGAATGGGTCACTTTACTACTCACATTATTCTGCATTTGTGTATTGATAAGCCATACCTAATTACTAATGACGGGTCACACTCACACACGAAACATTAGGTATACGCGTAAGATCGATCGCTAGGGGCACGCGCGCGGGAAGATGGACGAACCTTACGGCGGCGCTCGCCCGACTAACCTACTAATACTAATTAGCCGCGGGGCAGGGGTTGCGGGTGGCAAACACCACGCCGCACGCGCCGCGGAAATATGTCCACACTTTATTTATTTAAAGTATTTTTTTTGTAAATTTGGTCAAAAATTAAGTACCTATTTTTTTTACATAATTCGAATGAGAATCATGTACCGATTATGCTCCTAAAATATTGATACTAATTCACCAGTCACCTGTATATTCAATTCTGTTCTAAGTTTTAAGTTCCCAGATAAAAAAAAATAATGAATGCATTATATTCTATATTAAAATTCCTAGTAAGTTTATATCAATACTGTTTTATTACGATGTTTAATAGCTATATTCTATAAAACAATAGTTAAATGGTTATTTTAAAACATAGTTTCACATTAACTTACTAAACGTAAAACGAAACGTAAATAGTAAAAGTCAACCGTGACATGTTACCGTGACGTGTGATATCCTAACTTGTTTTTTGAAAACGTCCGCAAAACGAATAGCTTACAATAATTTTATCATTAGATTCGATAAGGTATTTTATCGTGACCGCATGACCACGTAGTTGCAAGGTAAATTAATTATTCATACATTTCGTCAAGGTATTAAATTGTTGACCATTAAAGAACCTAAAATTAAAATTATAAAAACTCTTAAACTATATTAAAGTTGTGTTAAAAAATTGTTCTATGTGTGGAATACGTGTCAATTGATTGTTGTGTTGATTTTAGGTGCAAAAATGCTTCGTCTATTAATATTAGCTGGGTTTTTACAATGTACAATTTCGCAACAGTACCAACAAAAAGTTGCGCCTGGGGTGCCCCCACAGAATTATCAGGTAATTTATGAAAATATTTCTATTAAGCTTTACTGATTTTAGAATTGACGCGGTAAATAACCTTTTTTTTTTTAATCAAGGCTTCAATTTCAGTCTTGACATGATAAAGAACCTATTATTTTAATTTTTTCTGTAATTAAATAAATTGATATAATAGATAAACTAGAAAGGCCTAAATTAATACTTAAATCTAGTTGAAACTTGTTGAATATTTTACAACTGTAAAACTAGAGATATAAATTATATTCATTTAAACCCATTATGTATACTCACTAAGTACTTATTGTGATGTCATATATTTGCAAGATTTCATTTGTTACCTTTATTAAACTCCACATTGTCATCTTTGAAGTGAAAGATAATATTAGAATTTTCTATTAAAATGTTCACAAACCAAATTAATGTTTAACACATGATAGCAATAGGCATGAAGATGTTTATTCAATGGACTGTAATGAGTGGTCATGGCAAAGAATATTTTAAGCAAGTTATTGAGTGCAGTATTTATTTAATTTTTTATTAAGGACAACCAACATTTGATACAATAAATTTACAATTTTACTAGGATAGGGCTTTGTGTAAGCCCGTTTGGGTATGTACCACCTGCTTACCAGATGATATTCTACTCCTAAATAACTATATTAATTCCAGCAGGTTTTCTCACGATGTTTAAAACATCGTGAGGAAACCTGCATGTGTCTAATTTCACTGAAATTCTGCCACATGTGTATTCCACCAATCTGCATTGAAGCAGCGTGGAGGAATAAGCTCCAAATCTTCTCCTCAAAAAGGAAGAAGAGGCCATAGCCCAGCAGTGGGATATTCACAGACTGTTACTGTTACTGTGTAACTTCATGCACAAGAAACATAACATCTCAGTTCCCAAGATTGGAGGGGCATTGGTGATGTGAGGAATGATTAATATTTCTTACATCGCCAATGTCTGTATGTGGACTATATATCATCAGGCAGTGAATCTACAATATAATAATACAAAACTTTTCTTACTACGTCAATGTTTCAAAACCAAAGTCTAATTTTCAGTTAATATTTAGCATTAGAATGAATGAACATTTTGCTATACCTATCAAGACCAGCTTTTAAATAACTATAGATTTCTTATATAATCCACAAATGTATATTTTTAATCTGTTTATGTATTTAATAATAAAAATAAACCTTGGAATTACCTATATCGTAATAATTAATCCCTTAATCACAGATAAAATATTAATCAATGATAATTTGTCATTTTAGAATTATCAACAACCACCACCTCCTCAGCCGATACAGCAACAGGTAATAATAAAAATATTCATATTTCATTTTTTTAAAAATATATTTACCATGAAAAAGTTTAACCCGGTTATGTTAACGAAAACAAAAAATAAAGTGTCGATAGTGCAATGTACACAGCCTACAAGCCTAGCGGTGTAAAGTCCCCTCCATATTGACCCTTTGGACTGTTGTCGTATTATTAAAGATTTAAATTCTAATATTAATACTAAATTAACTTTCATTATTTAATTTTTTCTAGCCGCCTCCTCAACAGCAGCAATATCAGCAGCCACCACCACAGCAGCAGTACCAGCAGCCGCCCCAACAACAATATCAACAGCAGGTGCCCGTACAACAGATGCCTGTGCAGAATTCACATGGACACCACGGAGGCCATGGTTAGTGCTAATATACACGTATATGTATTTAAAATCTTTTTTGACTAATATTCTTACGAACGCAACCAAAATTGGTCTTTAAGTTATTACAAATTACTGTTATTAAAATCAGATATATATAAAGTCTTTTAGCTCTATTTTCTTGGTGGATAATAATAGAGAATTGATCTTATTTAATATTAGTAATGAGAAAGTGAGTTGGTTCGTTTGTTACACTTTCATCATTATATTTTGCATACGCTCCCTAATCTCAGGTGATGCCGCTGGTGGGAACTTGGTTATTCATTATTTAGTTATGACGGTTCGGATTTGTTTAATAAAAATCAGGAACTCCTATAGTAAATCATTTTTGTAGCAAATGAATCGAACAAAATTAAACCATTAATAAAACATATTAATACGTTACGTTTGTAAATGTATTTTATCAGCGAAGTTTACTTTTCGGAGTACTCACTACATATGTATATGTAGTATATATATAATAACAATTTTATTCACATTTCATCACGTACGTTTTCAAATCGGAATTTAACGGCCTTACTTATAAAAGTTGCTAAGAGGATGTTTAGTTAAAAAATATTTTCTCTCATTCTGTCATCATCGATTTGATATGAGAAGGAAGAGGACAGATGATATGAGAAGGAAGAGGACAGATGATATGAGAAGGAAGAGGACAGAGGGATAATTCTACTAATCTATAACGACTACGATACGTTCCCGATTCAATTCCAACACAACTGACTGTTCTATATTTATTCGGATCGGAACCGAACCGATATGATGTTAACATATACCGTTGTGTCAAAACCAAACTTAGTTGTTAGCTTTTATGCCAATAGTCGATAATTAAAGTAAAGAATAGGAAAACTGATAAACGGCAACGATCACGCTTCGATTTGATCGCGATAAAGTGACAATTTGTTAGTAGAATTGCGTTCTTTAACTAATAACCATTAAACAACATTTGTAAGTAAGGCTTTTAAAGTATAATTTGATAAATACAATTCGTCAAGTGAGTTTTTTACTCTTGCTACGAAAATTTAATTTGCTGTTTTATTTTTAATAAGTTTCCGACCGCTTGTGACGGTGGGGGGGGGGGGATTGACGCATCCTATTTTACGCATTTTTGTGTATCATATGATATCAAAAAATAGCTACTCATTCTATCTTCATACAGTTTACAATTATATTTTAATATTAAATAAAAAAACAAAATGGTGTGAGCGCTTAGGTTTACACAAATTGATGTGTAAATAACAAAATCTCACGCCAATAATATGACACTTACTCGTTTGACATAAGAACTCTTAAATCTTTTTTCAATTTCTTTATGTTTTCAGATCCCCAGCTCCTAAATGCTGCCAATATTGCCCAGGAGAGAGAGTAAGTGTTATTACTATAAATTTTTAATAAATTAAAATATATATTAGTTGGCATCTCTGAATATTTTAATGTTTTCTCTTTCTGGCAACTCATCTTCTCTATCCATCTCTCTTTCCAAACGTATTATTCAATTAATTCCAGACATATTCAAGAGCACATGGAAGTACCGATAGACACATCGAAGATGACTGAACAGGAACTACAGTTTCATTATTTCAAAATGCATGACGCTGATAATAATAATAAATTGGATGGATGCGAGCTGATTAAAAGTTTAATTCATTGGCATGGTGAGTTAATACCTTTGTCATATTTAAAAAAAAACGCGGCTTTTTTGAATAAATTATGATATTTAAGTATACTATATTGTAGTGTTACCAGTTCATCAACTCAATCGGTTTTGAGGAACTGGTTTTACAAGTCATACATATAGCTTGTTAATTATTTAATCATATGATTAAATAATACTGTTGAGATCAATTGAAAATATCATAATATTATTAAAAATTTCAATACTATATGATACACATACATAAGTAAACTCTCATGATTATATAAATATCAATTGAGACAAAAAATGGGGGTGTGTTGTTTTTTTTTTAAGCTTGTTTTGTGGGGTAATTTGTTTTTGGGGTTTGTCCGTGTTCGTCGCTTTGATTTATTGTACATATATATTATCATTTCATTTCTATGTACCGCTGTCATTCATCAGAACAAGGTCATAATCAACAACAACAGCAGCAGCAGCAGCAGCAGGGCTCCCCACCGGTGGGCGAGAAAATTTTTAAAGACGATGAATTAATAAATTTGATAGATCCAATATTAAACATGGACGATCATAATCGCGATGGTTTCATAGATTATCCTGAATTCATTAGGGCGCAACAGAAGAATCAGAATAAGGAAAATAATTAACGTCGTGCGATTTTTTTTATGTGGGATTTTTTTTTTATTGTATGGCAACATTGATTTGAAAACGTTTCTTTGTACGACAACAAATACACATAATATGTATGTATACATATATTTTTATATAAGGTTTTCTTTATTATATATAGATATAATATTGAAAAAAATAAACTAATAATATCGATTGATAATTTCACGTATTTTTTTATAATTTTTGTATCGATAATTTTAAATAACGCGAAATATAAACATATTTGAAAATGTGTGATGCATTTGTGAATCTTTATAAACATTTTGTGACCTAAAGGATGTAATAATATTCAAGGATGTCATTTCGTAGTTTAACAAAGGCCACAAATGAAGGAAAAAGAAATCTTGACACTTTATTATTATTTTACGGCTCTGGATGCAAGTAATTTGAGCCGACCATCGATTTTTAATGTCAATTAATAAATGCATCGCTATTTCATATGATTTTGAAATATATTACAATCAATTATTAAAAAGAAAAAAAACTTAGGGATTTCAAAAGATTTCTTAGATTGTTTTTTTTCACGTTTCGTCTTGTTTATTAGTTTATTTTTATTACAAATGTCGGTACGTGTATACTTGAATGGTGCTGAAAAGCATTTTTACCCTTGCTTATTTTTTTTTTAAATAATAATAAGCGAATGAACTTTACTATTTCTAATATAGTCTGTAGCATTCCTCAAACGCTATTGTTTTAATTTCGAGTCATTTAAAAGTGCGCCAATACAGTTGTCAAAATGAGAGCTTTTTGAAGTTTCGCTTCTGTCAAGTCAGTATTGCCATACATATAAATCGGTAGTTTTTGAACTCGGTTAGTGTTAAGATATTTTTTTTTTTATATAAAAAAGATGTATATTTTGTTCGGAAGTGCTTCCAAACTTTTTGATCGAATATTATTTAGTATTTATTTAATCTGTGAGTTTTTCTTTTTAATTGTCTTTAATTTAGGTTTTTGTTAATGACATTCGAATTTTTTATTCTCATTTTTTTTTCTTTTAACTTATTTTATTTGGTTTATTTTTTAATTTCGTATTATTTTGAATCTCTTCATTTAAATTTTTTTCGTTTCTTTTCAAAATGGTCACAATTTTATTTCATGTCAACTAAAGTGCCACAAAATATTTGTAAAATAACTAAAAGAAATATGTACATAAATATATAAATGTTTTAAAACTTAGTTTTCTCCTTGATATAGAAAATTAAATAAAAATAATATTCAATGAGAAAGTGAATATATTATATAGAAAGATGTGCATTTTTATTCCATATAAGTATATTTTTATCTGTCATATATTTGCTTATAATTAGGGTTTGATTAACCGAAGTAATAGCATAACGATACAAAGAAAATAACATGCATTAATATATTTACATAATATATAAAAAAAAATCATCAACTAACTAGCTCTGCTGTATTACGCGCTACAAACAGTTCTCGATTAATATATCTCTATTTCTAACACAACACTATTACACTTAACTGCTTATAAACATTTAAATTTTACTTCCAGTTTCGTTGACTTATTCGCTGACATTTAAAACGCCATTTTAAGACCATAGATTATTAATATCTCAACAGTGTTATGTCAATGCAAGGTCAAGAATGGATATATATTTATCCGTTATAGCTTCAAGCAGCTGCAGTCCAACCTGCGGCCCGCCGGTCTTTCGTGGTTGGCGCACTTGATGTAACTTTATTTTGAACTATTTTAAATTTCAAAGGTTTTTATTAACATCTAAATAATTTAAAACTAAATAAAACTGCTTGTGGCTTAACACTGCAGTGCTTGAAACGTCATGAAATGATAATTTTTTTTTTTTAAATACGCGATCACAATCCCGAAACCTAAATCATTACGTAAATATTTTTTGTTTGCGGCCCGCGACACCATGACTAAAACGTGGTCCGTATAAAGAAAAGGTCAAGTTGCTGGTTACGCTGGCTTAAGGATGGATGAGTTACTGTATTTACACATGGACAGTACCATAGCCAATAGAGATACCCTATTATTGGCAGTCTATTGACAGTGTCCTATGTCGCTTACGATTGTTTCAAGGCGAAGGCCTAAATTGACGAAGCCGTCAATTTTCTTAAAGAAAAACAAAACGTATTCAAAATTTAGAGTATTAAAGTGAACTATATTTAATTTAATATATTGTTTAAAATGTTGTCAGACTAAAAAACACTTATATAAGTCCGTTACGGGACTTCGGTTAATCGACTCTACTGTACATGCCTTTTATGTATATGTGTTAACTGTATGTTTAATCTGTTGTAAATGTCATGACCATAGACAGGCATTGCTCTATTGGAAAATAATTATTTGTTAATTTTTGAGATTATTATAAAATACTCGATCGAATTCGTCTGTATATTAGAATCATTCTTTCATTTTATTTATATATTTATATATAGTGGCGTTTTATTATAATGTCGTGTACTTTGAGACTACCTTACACGGTCACAGAAAAACAGATAATAAATATTAAGTGTTGCCAAATGATATTTTCTTAGTGTTATGTGTGCAATGTTTTGTCTATGGTTTTTAAGGTTGTGTCGTCTAAGTATGGAATGTTGTTGAATCAAAATAAATTTGTACATTGACTCTTCGTTTTATTGCTTTTTTGGATTACTTAAGCCTCAAGGTATAAAATATGAGTTATTTAAAAAAAATGTGCTTATTAAAAAAAATGCGCTGTATACTATTTTTTTACGGTCACCAATCGAAAACCTTTTCCATTACGCGTTACATTTATAGTTATTTCATTGGTTGTTAATTTCCCGCTAAATCAGAAAAGTGACATTATTTAGTAATTGCGTGCTTCAATTTGTTATAATACTCAAATGCTTCGTTGGTCCTAGTAGTCAACTTATAAAGCCGTAGATCCCAAGGTTCAAACCTGAATCTCGGATAACATTCCGGAATCTGGAAGTGGGAAGTGTGTACTCCCGTGTCTCAGAAAACACGATAAATCGTAGGTCGTGCACGTGAATTATTTTAAGTCGTGTCGAGTCTGCATTCACAAGGGATTATAAGAGTACATTTGTGCACTATAATATGTTTCGTTTGCACTATAATATCTATAACGCCTGACGCGTTATAATAGCAAAGTTGTAAGTTATATATATTGCTATGATGAAATAAGTAATATTAATAAAAAAGACCAAAATCGTGATATTGTTGTGATGTGAATTTTAAATGATAAATCCTTTAAGAACTGGTTTTTTCTATTGTCTTATTAAGCACATTAAATACTGTGTGTTGTGAAGAAAACCCTTCTATATGACTGGGGTAAGTTATTTTAATTTATTTATATATTTAGATAAGTAATTAATAGAACTATTTTCTCACGGTGTTACACCATTTAGGTATACACGAATGAAATGAAGTGTTGCTATATAACATAGTTTTGGGATATAGCGATACTCCAAGGTTTAATATGGATTCACTTGTGGTTGGAGTGCTTTGTGTAAGCAGCACTACTGGTGGTAGTCATCATTATTGTATCGCCAAACAATGATACTTAGTATTGTTATGTTCTGGTTGTGAGAGTCAATGACAGTGCAACTACAGGAACAAATGACCTGACATTGTAGTTCCTAAGCTTTGACGATATAAATACAGTACAGTACGGTAACAGCCTGTTAATGTCCCACTGCTAATCTAAGGCCTCCTCTCCCTTTAGAGGAGAAGGTTTGGAGCTTATTCCACCACGCTGCTCCAATGCGGGTTGGTAGAAAACACAAGTGGCAGAATTTCAATGAAATTAAGCACATGTAGGTTTCCTAACGATGTTTTCCTTCACCGTCAAGCACGAGATGAATTATAATACAAATTAAGCACATGAAAATTCAGTGGTGCTTGCCCGGGTTTGAACTCACGATCATCGGTTAAGATTCACGCGTTCTAGCCACTAGGCCATCTCTACTACGATATAAATTTGGAGGTAGGAAGAAGTAGCATGTGTATAAAAAGTGTTCCGCTAAATGTATGAAATTTAAAAGGCACTATGTAGCTACAGGTTAAAATTTGAAGGAACGCGCCAATACTTGATAGAGTGAAACGGAACTAGAGAAAGACACATTCAGAAGGCGCTAATTTCAAATTATTCTGTTAATTAAATTTAAAAATCACAATTAAAAAACGCCTTATTTAAGGGAAAGTGTGCATAAGTAGAACTATTTCAAAATTGTCTCCATTAGGCAAGTTAATCATAACCAAACCGCTCTGAATACTGAATGACATTTAAAATAACCGTTGGCTACAGTAGCGCCATTCTGGCAATTTATGGAACCTTTATTTCATACATTTCGGTTCACTTTCTGGTGAATCCCCGAATATAAGATATTACTTACCTCTAGACTACATACTGTAATGCTTATAATAATTAAAGATTTTGACATAATTGCTTGTTGTATTGTAAAACATATGACACAGACTTACATTATTATAATATATAACATTTAGATAAGTGTAACTTAGATTTAAGCTTTGATTACAAATAGTTAAGTTACTTAACCTAAAACTTTTTTTTTTTTTTAATAATCTTTCAGATCAAGTTGACGCGAATCATTCGGTTTACACGGACGGACAAATTGAGGCTGTTTTAGAAAAGGCGCTTAAACACACAGACATTAACAATGATGGATATGTTGATTATTTGGAATACAGGATTAGTATGATAAAAGGAAAAATGAAGTAACTTTTCTAATTTTTACTGAAGACAAAAATGAAATCAAAAAAAAAAATGTCCACTCCACACTTTCTATTACTAATGTATACCAACTATTTACAAGTGTTTTTTCAATCAATTTAACTTTATATAATAAACTTCTGTTTCACATTTAACGGTTTTTCAATTAATTAAATATGGGTATTGTATTATATAAAATATCTTATTTATTTCTGTTAGGGATCAAAAATATCGTAAGCTTTGTTATGTGTTTCTGTAGAGATCTTTATATCCTGTGATTCAGTAGTAAGTATATCTCTTATACAATGTCCTCCGGACCGATTTCGGCCTCGGAGGCCAACCTCAAGAGAGATTAGCCTGCGCGGGACGTTATAATGCACAAGTGTGTACGCAAACACAGGTGCACTCTCTATTCCCTAGCTCTCATTATCCGATGGGATGGCAATCCGATACGACTGGAAAGAGTTCACGCGCAGGACCAAAGGCTTTACGTGCTTTCTGAGGCACGGGAGCGTACACTCTTCCAAATTCAAGACAACGGGCTGCTACTGAAAATTTTCGACCCAGATTTGAACGCAGGACCTCCGGGTCTGCGGCCTTACACTTAGATCTTCCACTAGACCAACGAGGCAGTCTGCCTAAGTTCGATAGCTTTACGTTTAATACTGTAACATGTTACAATAGTGCCCTTAAAATTCTTGGATAAAGAATTATTTGATTTTATTCGACTGCTTTTGGAATTAAGGGTGCTTTATGGCGTCGGTGGGTGGAATATTTGAGGTGAGTATAAAAGAATATACATACATATACAGGGTGACTGGTGAATTAGTATCAATATTTTAGGAGCATAATCGGTACATGATTGTCATTCGAATTATGTAAAAAAATAGGTACTTAATTTTTGACCAAATTTACAAAAATTTTACTTTAAATAAATAAAGTGTGGACATATTTCCGCGGCGCGTGCGGCGTGGTGTTTGCCACCCGCAACCCCTGCCCCGCGGCTGATTAGTCGGGCGAGCGCCGCCGTAAGGTTCGTCCATCTTCCCGCGCGCGCGCCCCTAGCGATCGATCTTACGCGTATACCTAATCTTTCGTGTGTGAGTGTGACCCATCATTAGTAATTAGGTATGGCTTATCAATACACAAATGCAGAATACTGTGAGTACTGTGAGTAGTAAAGTGACCCATTCGTGTTAAAGCGTGTGAAAGACAATATGCGTAAACGTGCCGAACTGTGTATCACACGAGCAGGAGCTCACTTTGTCAACATTTGTTAAGGTTAGTGTAGTTATGTAGGTAAATAGGTAGTTAAATGATTGACAATCGTTGTAAATAAGTATGATTCCATTTTTAAATACGCCGGAAATACCAAGATAGGTAAACAGTTAATTTTTGTCCCAAGTTCATATCATTTACCTAGTCAACAAATTTGTTGCTTAAACGAGTGAAATATTTTGGTATTTTTGCCTGTTCTAAGCCAGGTTAAAAGTATGAAGGGGGATTGGATCATGCTTGTTTATCAAAGGTAGCCTGCTACCCTGTTAACACGCGGCGGCGTTTGGAAGTAGGTAAAGTACCGCGCGATAACTAAATGTACCTAACTGTGTTGTGTCGTCAGCGCAGCTAGGGTGTCCACATGACGCGTAATTAATTATATAACTTTTGGTTAACTTTACTTAGAAGTTTATTAATATTTATGTTATATGTATTTTTTTTTGGTCATATATGGTCGTCAAATATCACGTCCTTAAGTATTGATACTAATTCACCAGTCACCCTGTATAGTGCTTGTTGAATTTATTATTATGACTGTGTTTGCTTACGTTTTTAATTGAATATGTGTGGTCATACATTTCTACTCATTTAATCTTTCAACTGACTTTCACCCATCGTTTAACCTATTTTCCGACAGCCACGGAAGGGTTATGTTTTTCGCGTGTATGTTATATGTTTATCCGAAAGGCTAAATTAATATCCGCATTAAGTTTAGCAGCAGGCGGGACCGAATGGCAAATTATAAATCTAAGAAAATTAATAGTTACCGCTTGCTACTAAGCTTAACGCGCCTACTCAACTTCGGCTACCGGTTCATAATATAGTCTGTTAAACCGAAATAGACCTTACTTTGTTTATAATTTTATTTTCTTGTTGTCTTTTTAGTGCATTACTTTAAAATTGCCTTTTTTGAAATCGGGTTTTTGTTGTTAACAATTTTCAATATTGATATTTACAATATAATATAATAGGAATATTTTACCAAATTAAGCATTGAATAAATGCAATTTGGCACTTTATAATTTTAAATATTTTAATAACCTGTAAAATTATTCACACACGGTCATCTAATCCCAAACTAAGCAGAGCTTGTATTTTGGAAACCAGACAACTTATATACTACATATAATACTTTTCTTTTGTAAATACATACGCTCACACAGGCAAATATAGTCTTTGAGTACTTAATAGTAAGGTCGATGATCGTGTAATAGATTTCCGTAGCAGATCCAACAAACGGAAATCCGAATCGCAAAATTCACGCTATCCTTTTTATTCTGCTTTATTCCAATTGGTTCGAAAGAGAGAAAGCGAATTTCATAGTACGTTTTATAGTTTTGATATATTCCTAAATTATTAATTCAATGAAATTGAATTTCGCAGAACCAGATGGCAAGGAGAAAGAGGTGCTTCTTAAATACAAGGATGAAGATCTCCAGGAAATAGTTGAAGGTGCATTAAAACAGGCGGATAAAAATAATGACGGATTTATTGACTATGTTGAATACAGATCAGTTACAACATAACAAAATGGCTGATATTTATTAACTGTAGCGAGATTCTGTAAGAATTCCCGTCATTACTCACCCGTGAAATGTTGTCAACCGACTTATGGTGATATACTATTTTGATGCGTGTATCCTTGTAATGTTATGATTATAACGGTCAATGTCGCATATCACTATTTGTCATTTCACGACCGTTTTTTGTCGTTAGTTTCGAGTTTGTCACTTTCTGACACTTGCAAGGTCGCGTTCTGAAGTTAGTTTCGAGATTGTTCTAGCAGAATGCAACTAATAATTTTTTTTAGAGATATCTCTTTCTCTTATGTAAAATGAGATTGTGTATATTGCACATACATACATTCATTCTAATTTAATTTGGCAGATAATTTTACAATCAACTAGTGAAAAATACTTTAAAAAAAACTTTGTTTAATAAATTATGTTGCAAAAATTTAAATAAGGTTATAGACATATTGAAATAAAGAGTAGTTATCTAGTCAAGGGTTTAGTAAATAAATAAATAACACACACGATATTATTTTATATTTACATTTAAAAAAAACTAAAAATATTCAAAACAATTTTATATATGGCAGCACTTACATAATAAATTCTAAATTCAAATAACTAATGAAAAACAATTAAAAATCAAACATTATATTTTTTAAGCGATATCGTAGTTTTATTTACAGATATACTAAATAATATTATTGTCATATTTAATTGTGATGAAACTACTGTTTATTTACACAAAATCACACGCTATCGTTAATAATATATCTTATGAAACAAATATAAGGAAACTTACTGTGTAACATTATTAAAAATAAATGATCCAAAATACAAATAAAAATAAAAGTGCTTAATAAAGACCAAGAATGTTCTTTGACATATCAAGTTCGAATAATATCGATTTCTTGTCGTCCTATATTCAATCAAATTTATTCAACGCTCACGATGAAAATTCTCAATCATATTTAAGCAGTTGCTTAGCACAGAATAATAATAATAATATCCTGGGACGTTATTAACACACGGCCATCTAATCCCAAACTAAGCAGAGCTTGTACTATGGAAACCAGACAACTGATATACTACTTTTCTTTTGTAAATACATACTTATATAGATAATTACACCCAGACTCAAGACAAACAGACATGTTCATACACAAATGTATGGCCTGGGTGGGAAACGAACCCACAACCTTTGCCGTGAAAGCCAAGTACGCCAACCGGCCCGAAATAAAGAGTAATTTGAACTCTTCGTATCAGTTGTACTTGAAATTAATAACGACAATAAAAAATTTGCCTTATGATTTGAATTTAGAAATGCATTTGGGCTCATATCTGTCTTTTGCTATTTTGACATTGCAGTTACAAAATATCAACGTATGAACCATTTGAAATCGTTTCAACCTTCAATAAGAAGAAAGTAACAATCAATTTTATAATATTGTATATCAGCTTTTAATATTAGTCTTCTTGTTATTAACGAATTTTATTAAGTCAGTCTAGTCCTTACCAAATTTGAATTACATACCAAAATGTTTTAACTCTTTTTTTAAATTTATTGTCTGATATTTTACTGACAATTATGTTTTTATGTAGCACGTTTCCACTGCGCGACTCTACTTAAGCTAGCCGAGATAGCCTAGTGGTTAAACGCGTGAATCTTAACCGATGATCGATGGTTCAAACCCGGGCAAGCACTACTGAATTTTCATGTAATTTGTGTTTATAATTAATCTCGTAATAATTAATTTCACTGAAATTCTGCCACGTGTGTATTCCACCAACCCGTATTGGAGGAACGTGGCGGAATAAGAATCAAACCTTCTCCTCAAAAAAAAGAGGAGGCGTTAGCCCAGCAGTGAGACATTCACTTACTTACTTTTACTTTTTTATTATTTTATGGGATCTAAGTTTCTAGTTTTGGCTTATTTTTATCTTGGCTCAATTATTCCTTCTTGTACGAACAGTACAAATATTATTACTAGCGATTTTTTTTCTTGATTACGGATATTTAAACCCAATTGGTAAAGACTGTCAATTAGCAATAATATTGGAAACGTTTTTGACGAACTCTAACATAAGAGTTGGATATAACTTATTATAACAATTTTTTCTTTATAAATCACCAATCTAATGGATTTTGCAAAGCATCCTTCAAAGAGACACTTCGCTCGCTGTAAAACTGTGAAAACCATGATCTGAATGTACGTATTGTTTTGTCGTTTTTCACGTAGGCGGGCGAACTGACATACCGTTTGTTGTTCCATATAGCCACGTCTCTTGCAAACTGCAAATTTAATTAATTGTAAATCAAAAAAAAATATATAAATCGCTTAAAATAAGACACAGGTAGAATTGAGACAGTCGTTATTTTTGTTATGAGAATGAGCCAAAATGAACTTTTATTTATGAGCCAAAATAAATTTTATATTAAAAACGGTTGGCTTTTTATTTTTCTAAAACAAATAACAACTGAGTTTCTTATCAGATTCTGTCGTGAGAATCTTCATTAGTATTCAAATACTTTAAAAGTATTTGAATATTTTGAAAGTATTTGAATACAAATATTTTGGTTTGATTCCATTTGTTGCAGTGTTTTATGACAACACATATTGTGAGCCATTGTAATATTATAAACAAAAACAAATATAATAAAACACTATGTAATACACACACTGTATATATAATATAATACAATAGGTGCGTCGGAAGGATACTCGATTTAAAAAGAAGTTCTTGCTAGGAATATGTTTTGCAGTAAATAATATGAAATATTATAACATTTTTAGAGTGATTATATAATGAAAAAGTTAAGGAATAGTGCTTTAAAAATAGAACGATAATTCAATAATATTCATTACGTCACACGTACTATCGGATGTGTGGTGACGGTTGAAGTTTGAGATTTCTTCCGCCTAGCTCTCGTTCGTCTTGTATTTTGTATATCGTGCGATCAGGCTTCATTAGGAAAATTCTTGCTTACTTACTTGATAAGCCTCCATGAGTACTAGAGCAGCGCCGAGGATTGCATTATACTTTGGTGTGTACACCCTGTGGACGACTTTTTGCACCAACGGCGCTATCGGTGTCACGGATTGTATAATCGTCATCGGACCGAGTGGCGAGTAGAAGCGTAGTCGCACATGCGCAGGACCTATCTGAGGAATGGTAATTTATTTACTTGGTGGCAGAGCTTTGGGCAAACCCATCTGGCAAGTAACCAACACATATTCAACCGTCAAACAGTTAATATTGTTGTGTTCTGGTTTGATGGGTTAGCCAGTGTAACTGCAATCACAATGGACGTAACATCTTGAATTAAGGTTGGTGACGCATTGAAGATGTAAGAAATGGGAAATATTTTATAGTATACCATCTGCGTCTTTACTTATTTATGCAGTAATATTTTTCCTCTCCCTTTAGGTTGTCTGGTAGAAATGCTTTTTAGCATTAAGACCTATTTCTACAGCTGTTTAGAGAATTATTTTTCTTTATTTTGGTGTACAATAAAGTATTATTATTACATTTTTATATAATGTCTCCCTCGTCTATTGAATAATAATAGCTTCAGTCTTACTAATTAGGTCCTGATCGGTTTGGGTTCATATCCCATGTCAAGTCAATTAAAAAAATTGAGTTTATTATTAAGAAATTCCCAGTAGTAGTTTGAACTTGCCAGCGTTTACACTCCCGTCCCATCGGCTTAAGAGTGTGAGGGAATAGCGAGTTCACCTACATTTGCATACACACTTGTGCACTATGATAGCTGCTGTGCAGTTGGCAATTCCTATCATCATCACAGTATATGTTTTATCATATTACCTGATGTACCGTTACGTTGATTGGAAACACATCGAACTTCATTATAATGTATTGGTGAGCGATTTTAATGTGGGCCAAGTGGTCTACTTCACCCTTAGACCACTCTGCACTCCAATTATGGCAACCTGGAAGAATGATGTTTCAAAAAATCAATCTTACTTCAACACTTATCTAACTCTTTAACTCCATTTTTTTATAGGATCCAATTTAGGGAAAGTCCCTTAACTTTGACAGTAGCAAGATAAATACTGGTACTATTGGAACCATATATAATATGCCTTAGGTTATCATTGTGCCAACCTAGAATTGTAATTGTTGTATTACTCTTTAGGGTGTTTACGCGCCCAAAATCCAAAGTAAATGGGACTAAATTGCTTTAAAATCATCGATTTACTACATTTAAATAACTATTTATTTTTCGAAATTGATTATTACTATTGGCCCTCGATACTGACAGCGTCACTGGTTGGGTAGCTGATTTTTGAAACTCAGCCAACGTGAGAACTCAATGAGAACGTCATTTTGTTGTCTTGAATGAATGCTCACAGCATTGACTTAGAACGTTATCGGGTAACTTAACTAGCTTTAACATAAGCAAATACACTAATTTTAGAAAATAGTTATTTAATCGCGCAAGCTAATAAGATTAACGAAAAAAACTCATCTAGTTAAATTAATTAGTGATACATACAGACATCATAGGAATCGTACTATAGTTATTTAATTACTTACCAATAATATTATTTAAAAACGGGTACTTGTATCCGACATCGGTTAGCAACGAGATATTGTGGACTGCGTTCAAATGTGACACGTCTGCGCCATTTTCTGGTATTTCCTTGAATTTTGAGAGTCGCAAATATAACAAAAAAAAAAAAACATCTATATGCTATAGTTAAAGCTAATTTGATGAAATGTTTATATATTTATTCTTGAAGTACATGACAAGGCGTGTTACAGGTGAGTTTAATGTCAAACTTGAAATAAAATTCTTGATAACCTATTTCAATTATAAATCTTTTTCATATTAACACTAAACTAAACCTATTATATACCTATTAATCTTAAGATAACTACATCTAAATTTTCATAATCCTAATTATTGATGTTTTATATTAATTATTACGAAGTTTTGTAAAATATATAGGTTTATAACTAGTAATGACATGGTTATTATTTAGGGATCATTACAATATAATATAAATTAAGAGCAAATACTATTGCAATCGAGTGAGCTGTGTACAAGAAGTGCTGCATTGCAATCTAAACAACAAATCAAATATTATAAAAGTCTTATCGATAACAAAATACATTTACGGTGATCACACATTACGGTGAAACACATTTTTAATTATGTATATAGATATATAAATATAATTAATTATTTCAATAACATAGATCAATTGAACCTACTTGAATATGAGCATTGACGAGAAACTCATTCCTGCCTCTGTACCCCCAGTTCTTCGTCTCGTCTGACTCCTCCACAGTCCAGAGCGGCGGTCGTCCCTCAACATCGTACCAAACCCATACTGATCCATCAATCTCCATACACGGATACGTCTTTATTGATATACCTTTGGGTACTAAAACAACAATATAAGGGTAAAGAAAAATGGTAATGCAAAGTATATATGAGCCAAAATATATAATATATAAAAATATTTAGGCTCATCTAAATCTTAACTGAAGATTCGAGCCTGCTGACATCTACGTTTTTTTATGTAAGCACAAACAATTTGTATTTATAAATCATGCATCAGTGCAATGCAATCAGCATGAAGGAAACACTGTGAAAGAGCCTGCCTGTGTCAGATGACAATATACCATTTCCATTTAAGCGATTAGCCTCTTTTCCTTAAGAGGAATGTAGGTATTGCTCAGAAGTGGGAATAAATAGCTTCTTTAAAGATTTTTATTAAAAAAGACATAAAATGAACCTCCTATACTTATATATTATAACTCTTATTATATAAACAACTAGATAAATAATGTTTTTATTAAATGTTACAAGGAGTAGTTACCATAAAGGGTTATTTACAATCTTTATAGTTTTTCCAAAGCTCACCTGTCTCCGTTTGAGGTATACTGACACACTGCCCATCTTCTCCAAACTTCCACTGGTGGAAGGGACACTCGATACAATTACCGCAAACATTACCCCCAACCGCTAGATTCGCTCCCAAATGGGGGCAGTAGGCGTCTACTACCCGCGCTGTTCCATCTTCACCTCGATAGACGCAGAGATTTAGTCCTGTGCAAGAAATAAATAGTTTATCTAACGACCTGTTTCTCGCACCATGAATTTGGAAAAACATTATTACTTACGATTTTATTATCTTCCTACATTTTTTTATTTAATTTCTTTCGCACGTATATTTATATAATTGTGCCGGTTATATGAATTGTTTTTATGTACATGATAAAAATAAATAATAATGTCCTCCAGACCGATTTCGGCCACGGCGGCCGGCCGGAGATATTATAGTGCACAAGTGTGTGCGCAAACACAGGTGCACTCTCTATTCCTTAACTCTTATAATCCGATGAACGTAAATCCGACACGACCGGAAAGAGTTCAGGCGCAGGACCAACGGCTTTACGTGCTTTCCGAGACACGGGAGTGAACACACTTCCAACTTCCAAACTCCGGGCTGCTACTGAGAATTTTCTGTCAGAAAAACCCAATAAAGTTTTATTGGCCCGACCTGGGAATTGAACCCAGGACCTCCGAGTCTGCGGCCTTACATCAAGTCACTAGACCAACGAGGCAGTTTATGTACATAACAAATAGAGTAAAGAACTTCCATCCAACCCGGTGTCGTGGACCTCTTATTTTTATATTAAATCGTATTTCTTACCCAAAGCATCTACAGCAACAACACCACCGACTTTCAAGTCCCTGCTCTCTACCAGAGCAAACCACCCATTAGGGTAGGGAGGTGGTAACTTGCTTCCAAATCTTCTCGCTCTTTGTGCCCTTATTATATGTAACGACCTGTCTTTGCCCTTCGGAAGGTGATCAAATCCAACCTCTGATAGTTCCTGGTAATAAAATGTACAATGATGTGTTTTTGTATCTTGGCTCAAAATGCATTTTGGTTCATCAATCTAAGATGTATGCCAATCATTATATCAATGATTACATTGAAAATAATTTCAATTTTATTTATATTAAAAAAATTAACGCGATACTATGCGAAGTAGCCATTACAAGTATTTTTTTTTATAATTTCCATATCTTCCTGTTAAATTGAAAAACATGAATAGTTTTTTTTAAATTACCTCATACTTATACCAATTTTTGTACTTTAAACTTGTTTTTAAGAATGTTACTACTTTTAATTTTAAATGGAATCAAATTTAAAAAAAGATTATTTTATTTTTTTATATTTACCTATTATTATTATAGTGGTTTTAAATAATATTAAAAAGACGAGCTCTTACCTTGGCGTAAAACACAGGACTCCAGTACGATTTATACAGAATGTATAAAATAAAAAAAAATAGTATAATTAAAAATGAAACTTTGGTATATTTAAACACGAATTCAAATATCGAACAAAGAACGCCGAACGCTAAATTCGTCGAAATAAAAAGTTCATCTTTTGTATTTTGACAGTTGTTTTGTATTTTGACATTTTCGATGAAATCGCTAATCGCCATCTTGGAATGCCTTATTCACGCCAATAACATCATATCTGAAAAAAAATTAAACCTGCATTAATTGGATGTCATTCTTACATATTTCAAATTCCGATTACAATTTGACAGGGATATTTAAACTCGTGGCCAAAATTGAAAGTAATATTGACATCTCGTCAAGTGTTGCCGCAATAGACAATTAATTAGAAATCCCAAATTCCCATCTATAAAAACTGCAATATATAGTACTGGTTTTCAGATATTAGGTAAAAAGAAATGTCCTTCCTTGGGATTGCAGCTTGTTCCATCATCAGAATCAGTTCAATATAGCTGTGAAGACGTAACCTTACTGAGTTAATTTCACATTTATAATATTACTATAGATATAGATAACAGTAGGTACATATAGTGTTCGGATGTTTGCTTATGAAAAATGGCTGAAGCATCATTAGTAAAATAATATAATTGTTACAGAGATGAATAGATAAATCAATGAAAGACAAACATTTGTTTGATAATTTTGATATCGATTTATGGTTGATATAATATAACTAGATAATCGTCCAGCTTCGCATGGGTAGGAAAAGTATATTTTGGGAAGGATTTGCGTAAAGTTGTTTGTGAGCGTCTACGCCGGGGAAGAAGTAACTGTGACAAATTTCAAGTCAATCGGGCGGATAGTTTAGGAGATCTCTCGATGAGTGATTTCGTAATGATTAGTCTGGAAGTTGGTAGTATGTACACTCCCGTGCCTCGGAAAGAACGTAAAGCCGATGGTTCTGCGCCTGAACTCTTTCCGGTCGTGTCAAATTGCCGTCTCATCGGATTATCAGAGTTAGGGAATAGAGAGTGTAAAGTATGTTTACGCACACACTTTTGCACTATTATATGCCTTGCGCATACGTCCACGGCAACTAATCTCTCTTGAGATTGGACGAGCAAAAGGGCAACTTCCCAATGTGTCTTTAACTGCCTGCCTACCTATTTTACACAAAAGCTTCGCCAGCGTAGAATTCCGCTTGGGGCGAAAACCCTTTCAAATCTGCTATTTTCAAGTTTAACTATTAATATTTACTTATGATTAGTGAAATGTATATTTTAAATATAGATAATAATAATAATAATATTCTGGGACATTATTCACACACGGCCATCTGATCCCAAACTAAGCAGAGCTCGTACTATGGAACCAGACAACTGATATACTACATATACTACTTTTCTTTTGTAAATACATACTTATATGGATAATTACACCCAGACTCAGGACAAACAGACATATTCATGCACACAAATGTGTGTCCTGGGTGGGTATCGAACCCACAACCTTCGGAGTGAAAGGCAAGTATTTATCAAATCACGCAAACAGGCCCGTCAAATAGATATAATGATTATATTTAATGTAAAATAGCGATATTTTTATGGATGGATTGATACGCACTGGAACTCTGGGTAAGTACCTTTGATTTTGAATGTCCGTATTTATAATAATATATAGGTTCAACCGATATTGATGAAATCGTACTAATTTGTAAATGTGAAAGCTTGTGAGGATTGTTGATCTTTGTTACTTTTTCATGCAAAATGTATTGAACGGATTTTAATGAAATTTGGAATACAGATTATCATATGTCCTTAATCAAATTTTCCCCCTTCCCTCAAACGCGGACATAGCCGCGGTCGGAAGCTAGTAAATAAACGGTACCTTGGTACTATACCACTAATAACAATACAGCATTTCAAAATTGTAATTTTTAGCTGCTTTGAAAAATAACCCCAGACAAATAGATAGACAGGCAAAAAACCTATTTTGTTTTTTTAAAACTAACATAACTATTGACGCATTAACTAGCCCATTATTGTTATATTCATTATCTCTAATTACATTGACTCACTCACCAATACCGGAACACAGAACATCACTATTTAATTGCAGATTAAATACGAAAGCTAATCACACGTGGTACCTTAATCGTCACTGGTTTCTATATTTACAAATTGTTTCATACTGCACTTACATATTTAAATCAATAAGTGCACTTCATTATATGCTATAGATAATATATTCTCAAATTGCAATTTAAACATTATAAGACATCATAAAGGCGTGACTACACGTGTAACATTTAAGAAAAAAAAAAAAACAAACAAAATTTATAATTATTTTATATTATAATTGATAATTCCGGTTGGAACGGTGCGTGAGCCAGTGTAACTACAGGCACAAAAGACATAACATACTCAATATTGGTGGCGCATTGGCGACCTAGGGGATAGTTAATATATCTTATATCGCCAATGTCTATGAGTAGTGGTGACCACTTACCAGCTGCTGAACCATTTGTCAGTCTACCTACCTTTTTAAATTAAAAATGGAACGACGAGTAGTATTATGTTATATTATTAAGTATTGTATACTATTTATATAGCATTTCTCCTTGCGGATTCACAGTTAACTAGAACCTTATTAATAGTATAAGACATACTGGCATCGCTTCGAATATTTGCTTAACGAAACGTTGATTAAAAGAGTTTAATCAAGCCAATTTTTATTGCGACAGTTAAGTGTGTGATATAAATAAGATTAGCGCAAGCGTTTGAAAGCGTTTGCGCGAGAACGCGCGCTTTTGCGCAGCGAAGCGTTTCACTGTTTTGTCGTTAAAAAATGAATATCAATAAATAATGTCGTTAAATAATTTTTATTCAAAATAGAAGCGTTACACATTCTTATTATTTTTAAAAAAGGAACCACTGGCCTTTTTATTGTATATATAAGGATGTTAATTATCTTTGAAAAAGTCTGCAAGCGACCCTTTAATTCCATTTCATTAAATCGCTACATGTTTGTTGCACTCGAATTTAACTCTAATTATCATTATTGGCATCGTACCCATTTTTCAACACTTTTAATTTTTCACCTTCGTCGAAATTATCACAATTTAACCATCGACAAACAATCGTCATTTTTTTATTGCCTTTGGTAATGCGGTTTCAGCCAACAGTCATTCAGCCAATATTAATTAACTTTGTTAATAATAGACCATCAAAATTCTGCAAGATCTGACGATCTGATCTAGGATAAATTATCAAAATAAAAATATATGACACCGATTTACAATCTTGTATTATTTTATCGTATTCGCCTTTAAATATTACGATCATAGTCATTTGGGACATTTCTTAATGAAAAAATCAACTAATTCGAATTTCGAATGAAACATTCACAAAATCTATTTATCAACACACAAAAAACGTGTATAGGAATTCTAATAAAAAAATATACTAACAAATATTTTATTAGTTTTTTTTTTATTAGCGACGCCATAATTCTTCGAATTCTCTATGAAATTCTAAGAACTGCAGAAATTGTAATATGATCGTGATATAAGTATGTCACGATCACACCACAATTACCTATACTAATATCATATATGCGAAAATATGTCTGTCCGTTACACTTTCCAAAAATTCAGTAAAATACTTTACTAGTAAAAATTTTTTACTGGATTTTTGGTTGTATACAAGACTTGGAAAAATAAAAAAAAAAGATTGATTTCTTGCCTGATAAGCCAGCGTATCCACAAAATACATATATAAATATTGTTTTCTTTTGTGTTGATTCGATGACCTATTATATATTTCACAAAATTTAGTACTGGTGGTAGGGCTTTGTGCAAGCTCGTCTGGGTAGGTACCACCCACTCATCAGATATTCTACCGTAAAACAGCAATGGTATTGTTGTGTTCCGGTTTGAAAGGTGAGCCAGTGTAATTACAGGCACAAGAAACAAAAATCTTAGTTCTTAGTTGTTGGCGCATTTGCGATGTCAGCGATGGTTAACATTTCTTACAATGCCAATGTATATAGGCGTTGGTGACCACTTACCATCAGGCCCATATGCTCGTCCGTCTACCTAAACTATAAAAAAATCATTACTTAATCCAAGCCTTAATATATACTAAAAATAGAACGCAAACAGCATTTCCTCTTTGAATATTGATACTTGTATGTATGTTGACGAATATAATCACGTGGTTCTCAAATTATACACACATCGCAAGGTCAAGTATATAGAATACGGAAGATCGTGTTATATTACATTAAAAACAATACAACGATTGCCCGCTATTTCAGCGATATATTTTTAAAGTATTAATATACTGCTCACGATGAATCTCTCTTTCTCTTAATCCCAGGGGTCGGCAATCGGACACGACCGGAAAATGTTCAGTCGGCAATGTCTTTTGTGCTTCCCGAGGCTTGGGCTGCTAAATCCCAATAATTTTACATCACATCGACTTGGGGTTTGTACTCAGGAGATCGGGATTCGCGGTCTCATATTTAGCCAAACCCAGGCAGACTGTTCCAATAAAAATTTCATGCGACTTGCTGATATCTCTGGTATAGTATGTACCACAAAATCTTCTGGCATCCAGGGAATCGATGAGATTTATAAGATTATTATACATATAATATAAATTTGATTCATCAACCGAGTCGTTATTCGTTTATTATGTTTTAATTTAATGAAATTTTAATTAATAAGCATTTTAATTTGACTTGTTATTAGTAATATCATTTTGTTTGTTACCGTGTCAACAATCTGCTATGTAATGGGTTTTGATTTACTTCTTTGTGAAGTCATAATTGATTTGTGATTTTTTATCGTTAATTTTACTTGTACTTTATAATTGTTTGTCTTCCTAATAATAAATATATCTACATAATTGTATTAAAAAATTTTAATTAGTAAAATATTACTAAACACGATTATATAGATATATATAAATAGAAAGGGGATTTGACAGTCGCCGGGTCCTACATGGCGCAGAGGTTGTCCATTGCCGTACAGCGTAGAAATGCGGCCTGCATTATGGGCAGCTTTGCGTCGGGTGGGAACCGGGAGACTATTTTAAATTTGACTTTATTAAAATAAAATAAAATAAAAATTGACATTGAAATTGATTATAACGTAATTATTTACCTATTATATAGGTACGCTTAAATAAATGTTGTTAAATTTTACTTGTACTTTATAATTGTTTGTCTTCCTAATAATAAATATATCTACATAATTGTATTAAAAAATTTTAATTAGTAAAATATTACTAAACACGATTATATAGATATATATAAATAGAAAGGGGATTTGACAGTCGCCGGGTCCTACATGGCGCAGAGGTTGTCCATTGCCGTACAGCGTAGAAATGCGGCCTGCATTATGGGCAGCTTTGCGTCGGGTGGGAACCGGGAGACTATTTTAAATTTGACTTTATTAAAATAAAATAAAATAAAAATTGACATTGAAATTGATTATAACGTAATTATTTACCTATTATATAGGTACGCTTAAATAAATGTTGTTAAATTTTACTTGTACTTTATAATTGTTTGTCTTCCTAATAATAAATATATCTACATAATTGTATTAAAAAATTTTAATTAGTAAAATATTACTAAACACGATTATATAGATATATATAAATAGAAAGGGGATTTGACAGTCGCCGGGTCCTACATGGCGCAGAGGTTGTCCATTGCCGTACAGCGTAGAAATGCGGCCTGCATTATGGGCAGCTTTGCGTCGGGTGGGAACCGGGAGACTATTTTAAATTTGACTTTATTAAAATAAAATAAAATAAAAATTGACATTGAAATTGATTATAACGTAATTATTTACCTATTATATAGGTACGCTTAAATAAATGTTGTTAAATTACAATACAAAAATTAATACTTAGTTAAAAAATATATATATAAATTTATATTTGATATAAGTCCATAATTTGTTTTTGAAATGTTGAAAAATAGTACAACTATTGATCTTATTGCTGGTTTTCGTTAGTAGTTCCGAACCGGCATTACATTTAACATTGTAAAATGGCGAATCGAAAGTACTTGTAAAAGCCCACTAAAGTTTATTTCAATTTGTTTTGAATATCCAGTAAATAAAGATGCTTTGTATTCAATATCATCATATGGAATGTTAGTTTAGTTTACCTTTTCGTTACTAGATGGCACTAGTTGTCTTTTGAATCGCGCTATCGTTATACATTTCTGTAAATACTTAATAGGGCTTGACCCATTTAAAAAAAGTATCAATAGGGCTGTGATAGTTCTTTGCTGTGATATTAATAGAATAAAATACATCGCGAAACTGCAGTCTCGAAATACTTTGTTTGAGAGCAACTTATAACAAGGTTTGTTCAAAGGTCAGTCATGATGGGCCCGTTGGCGTGGTTGATAGATACTTGCCTTTCACGCCGAAGGTTGTGGGTTCGATTCCCACCCAGGACAGACATTTATTTTCATGAACATGTCTGTATGCCCGAGTCTGGGTGTAATTATCTATGAAAGTATGTATTCACAAAAGAAAAGTAGTACGTGTAGTATATCAGTTGTCCGGTTTCCATAGTACGAGCTCTGCTTAGTTTGGGATCAGATGGCCGTGTGTGAATAATGTCCCGGGATATTATTATATTATTAAAGGTGACCTATTAGTATTTAAGCTCTAGGTAGGTAAGAGCTTTTTGCAACACTTAGTAATAGTATTGTTGTGTTCCGCTTTGAATGGTGAGTGAGCCAGTGTTACAGGCACAAGGGACATAACATCTCAATTCCCAAGGTTGGTGGCGCTTTGGCGATGTAAGGAGTGGTTAATATTTCTTACATAATAACTACTTGTATACGCGGCCCATGCCACTGAAGCTCTCAGTCGGTATGATTTTTTCCGACATCTTTAACAATATTTAATTTCATCATCAGCCAATTAACACAAAAACCTTAATCATACTCTAACCCTCATCATTTCGTCCATTGGTGAAGATTTCGTATTTTTGAGTTGCATTCAGACAGATAGATAAGATCAAAGTCTATAAAGAAACCGTGTAAAAAAAACACAGTTGACATTTATAAGCTGTGTTAAAACCAAAAAGTATTAACTGACAGTGGTTTTTATTGCAAATGTTATATTTAACTGTGTTTTAGTATTATCTATAGATAAACTGAAAACTTTCTGAAATAGCGCGGTTCAATATCAAAATATATTTATTCAACTTTACAAGTTCTTATGAACCGTCAAGAAACCGTTTCGGAATATGGATTCTACCGAGGAGAACTCGGTAGTTACTACTTTTTCACATACCGACATACACTTAGTTCGTACACGAGATCTAGCAAGCATTCAGAAACAGCGTAAAGCTTTAAATGTTAATAAAGTACTGAAACTAACTGAAGTAATTGTGTTTTTTTTTTACGTCAGAATATCGAATGTCGTAAGTCTTACCGCATAAACGATCTATCAGACAAGCTTTATTGAAAAGAGTTTAATTAGTAAGGTGAGCACAGATTAAATGAACTTATGTACTTACCAGAAGATGCAGCACGTTTAGTAATAGGTTTTAGTATATAATATTATTATATAGGAACGTAAGTGCGCTACGCATTTTCACATTCTTTAAACGAAGACGTGACAAGCGTTTTGTTCTTGTAAGCAAAACATTATTGAAACAATAATACATATCTTATATATTTTATAAAATAATAATAATGTCCTCCAGACCCATTTCGGCCATGGCGGCCAATCTCAAGAGAAATTAGCCAACTGCGCAGGAGATATAGTGCACAAGTGATTACGGGACAACAATCTGACACGACCGGAAAGACTTCAGACGCAGGACCAACGGCTTTACGTGCTTTCCGAGGCTCGGGAGTGTACACACATCCAACTACCGGACTCCGGGATGCTACTGAGAATTTTCTGACAGAGAAACCCGATAACTTTTTATTTGCCCGACCTGGGAATTGGACAGGACCTCCGGGTCTGTTACATCAAGCCACTAGACCAACGAGGCAATCTTGTATATTATATAAAATACATACATACCAAAATGTTTGATCCAAAAACGATATTCACACGACAGGCTTGAAAGCAAAAGTAGGACTGAACGCTTAAACAATTACGAATTCGTTTTTAAAACAATTTCCTGATATATTATTCATGAATGTTAAGTTAAAACAAGGAACAGACTGTTTTATATTTGTCGCGATAATCGCGATAGTGATCAGGGTGTATTTACTACCCGCTGACGGAGGGTGCGTGATTTCAGCATGTGTGTATGTCCGTCTGTTCTCGTATTTCTTCTAAACAGATATAATTTCATATTTGACCATATCTTTGGAAGCGTCTTGAAAAGTGTTGATTTTTATTCATTACTGTATTTTTTTTTACACTAAAAAGCGCAGTCTTCCTTTATTTAAAGCTTTCTCTAATTTTTATATTTCAGTGTTTTTTATTATTTTTTTATCTTGGTTTGATGTTCTATTGTATTTTATTAAGTTAAAACAAACGAAACGAGCAAGACTTTGTATATTCTACTTGGTTGTAGGGCTTTGTGCAAGCTCGTCTGGGTCCACACACTCATCAGATATTCTACCGCAAAACAGCAGTACTTGGTATTGTTGTTTTCCGGTTTGAAGGGTGAGTGAGTCAGTGTAATTACAGGCGCAAGGAACATAACATCTTAGTTCCTACGGTTGGCGGCGCATTGGCGATGTAAGTGATGGTTAACATTTCTTAGAAAGCCAATGTCTAAGGGCGTTGGTGACCACTTACCATCAGGTGGCCTGTATGCCCGTTCGCGTATCTATTATGTAAAAAAATGCTCTCACTTAAAGAGTTTTCTCGCTTATCCAGTTCTCACTTACTCAGGTTCAGCTATATATGCATAAAGCATATTACAATATCTTGTAATATTTGTAAAAATAGTGATTTTTAATAGCATATTATCTATATATCTATAAGCCAAATACCACTCATGACGAGATCTCCTAAACTATCCGCCCGATTGACTTGAAATCTGTCACAGTTACTCCTTCCCCGACGTAGACGCTCACTAAGAACGGGTTTTACGCGAATCCTATCCAAAATCTTATCTACCCGTGCTGTCTGTTTGTTCGGTATAATCTTTAACGACTGAAAATTATAAATTGCATTTCAAGGTACCTTTTAGGCTTTATTTCATCAAAATCGGTTGAGTCTATCAAGCGTTATAAGTTTAGATAGGTAGTTTTTTTTGTCGTGATATATGTTGCGGCCATTAGTCCATAGATGGCGGTGTGCTGCGTACGACAATATCTGAATCGCTTTGTCCAAATTTTTCGAAGTAGAATGACATCAATCTCTTAAACTGTCCATTTTTATCTTTGTTTCGTTTCTATAAACTTTCTATCATCATCATTTTAAAGAATATCATTTATAAGTAGCTAACCGTTATTTTATAGTATTTTTAACGAATATATGTTCGACGTGATTCCGTAAATTGACATAACTTTTATATTTATAAACCGATTGAAATAAAACAAACACTAAATTTTAATTGAAGTTAGCCACAATACATTAGTCAGAACTACGCTCAAATCAGTTAAGCCGTTTCTAAGATTAGCGTACACAAACACACAGACCAACAGATAAACAGATAAATATTCTAACAATCATTGTTTTGGGTTCTATTGCGTTGATAAAAGTCTTAACAATTAATATTTTTTCTTAATTATTTATATTTTTACTCATATATTTTCCATGTAAAGACAGCGATCGGTTACTTATTATATGTATATAGATAGATATTTTGATGGACAAAATATGTTCAATGGAGTAGTATTAGTGTGTAAAGTGAATACATACCCGCTAGCTTGGGCTGACGGCCAATTCTCAGGTACAAAGTGCTAGGTATGTTTAAATTGTTCTCACTTTAATAACAGACTGAGGACTGATTCTTACGGGAATATTGTACAGTAACAGCCTGTGAATGTCCCACTGCTGGGCTATGGGCTCCTCTCCCTTTTTTGGAGAAGGTTCGGAGCTTATTCCACCACGCTGCTCCAATGCGGGTTGGTGAAATACACATGTGGCAGAATTTCAGTGAAATTAAACACATGCAGGTTTCCTCACGATGGTTTTTTTTACCGTCAAGCACGAGATGAATTATAATTACATTTAATATGCACATGAAAATTCAGTGGTGCTTGCCCGGTTTTGAACCCACAATCATCGGCTAAGATTCATGTGTTCTTACCACTGGGCCATCTCGGATATTGTAAACAATTTGAAATTAATACTGCCAGATACCTTCTGTCAACAGTTTTTATTGCCAGACACTTAAAAAACAGAAAGCAAAAATCCAACCTTACTTACAGGGACGAGATAAAATACTATTATTTTATTAACACAGACATGTTGTGTGCATGAACATGTCTGTTTGTCCTGAGTCTGGGTGTAATTATCTATATAAGTATGTATTTACAAAAGAAAAGTAATATATGTAGTAAATCAGTTGTCTGGTTTCCATAGTACAAGCTCTGCTTGTTTTGGGATCAGATGACCGTGAGCGAATAACGTCCCAGGATATTATTATATTATTGGATAAAGATTTATATTTTTATTAACTCTGAGAATTCTTTCATTATACACTTTTTTGTTTTTGTATAAATAAAAATACTAATTAACTAAAATTATACAAAGCCGAAGATGGCCCAGTGGTAAGAACGCGTGAATCTTAACCGATGATCGTGGGTTCAAACCCGGGCAAGCACCACTGGATTTTCATGTGCTTAATTTGTGATTATAATTTATCTCGTGCTTTACGGTGAAGGAAAACATCGTGAGGAAACCTGCATGTGTCTAATTTCACTGAAATTCTGTCACATGTGTATTCCACCAACCCGCATTGGAGCAGCGTGGTGGAATATGCTCCAAACCTTCTCCTCAAAAAGAGGAGAGGAGGCCTTTAGCCCAGCAGTGGGACATTCACAGGCTGTTACTACTATATACTATATACAAAATCTCTGAAATACGATCTTTATTAAAAACATTGGTTTTAATATATATTAAGAATAATATTAATTTAAGGATACACTTAGTACAGAAATTTCGTTCGTATTGTAATTAAAAAGTTTTATACCTTTTTTGCGCGTTGGGAATGATACGGACGTCTTTTGGCTACTCCATTGTTTTATTTAAAACTAGCTGCTGCCCGCTGCTTCGCTCGCGCCTTAATTTAAGGAAAGGATAAATAATTGTTTGGAAGGCTATGATTTTAAAGTACGGCATGAAATGTCATTCTGGTTAGAAAATAGTAAGGTTAAGGGTATTTTTAATTTTTAGATTGATGATTATTCTTTTCACAACCAACCAGCGTACCGATATTTTTTTTTGTTATTCTATAAAACTCAAGTTAAACAAACCTTTATTTATAATTAATAATCGAAGCACCTATCCGTAAACGGTGTTTGTAACCGGAAAAAATCGTGAGGTAACCTGCATGTGTCTAATTTCACTGAAATTCTGCCACATGTGTATTCCACGAACCCGCATTGGAGCCGAATGGTGGAATAAGCTCCAAAACCTTCTCCTCAAAAAGGAGGAGGCCTTAGCCCAGCAGAGCGACATTCACAGGCAATTACTGTAAATAGCCAACCTACCTTTAAAAGAGGCAGTTATTTTGAAATAATAGACAGACGCTTGAATTTTATTTATATGTATAGATTTTAATTTAATTTGTAAATAATTAGAACATATGAATAATTAGACGATCAAAAATAAACACAAAACATAAATATCTTAGTTCCCAAGGAGGGTGGCGCACTGATGTTACGATTGGGCATTTCTTACAGCACCAATTTCTATGGGTGGTGACCATCTACAGTCAGGTTGCTCACTTGCCCTCCTATTACATATAAAAAAACAATTTCGTAATTTAATTTTTTGGATAGCTAATTGGATAGCTAATGGACGGGAATTGCGAGTGCTGCCGATCTCATTCGCCTCGTGAAGAACAAGAAGGAGTATTCAAAGCTGACTGCCAACCTTCGCTAGTCGGAGTGGCACTCGAAGAAGAAGAAGAAGATAGCTAATTGTTAATAACAGAAGATATCTAATGAATTCACTATTCATGAATACCATAAGGACGAGGAGTTGGGAATTCTGTCTCACGGGGTGTGAGCGAATAGAATACAGCTGGTGATCATTAAACATTTGAATAAATCTTCTTTAATACAAAAAAAAAACCACAAGATCACGTCCATCCGATTAGGAGCTACGATGCCACAGACCGACTCACTGGTTAAACTTAAAACACCATATTTCTTATTAAGTTATTCTGAATATAACCTTCGTAGAAGCCATGATATTGACTCACAGTCACTACCATGAATTAATGTATTATAAATTAATCTCATTATCAGCAGTCTTTTATAAAAACCTCAATAAATAGCCTGTAAATTTGAGGACAAGCTGTGACAAGGGTGATCCACCACATGCAGATTTACTCACGATGTTTTTTTTTTAGAATAGGAAGGCGGTCGTACATATTGGCCACCTGATGGTAAGTTGTCACCAACGCCCATACACATTGACATTGTAAGAAATTTGAACCATCGCTTACATCGCCAATGCACCACTAACCTTGGGAACTAAGACACTGGCTCACTCACCCTTTAAACCAGAACACAACAATACCAAGTACTGTACAATATCTGATGAGTGGGTGGTACCTACCCAGACTAGCTTGCTCAAAGCCCTACCCACCAGCCCCAGCCACCAGCAAAAAAAGTAAACGATTCCTTCACCGCCAAGCACGAAAAAATTATTAACATAAATTAAGAACATTAAAATTTAGTTGTTTAGAATCATCAGTAAAGATTCTTGTCTTCTAGCTACAAAGCCATCGTGACTAAATTATAACAAAAGATATCGTTATATTTAAAATCACTTACTACATATAGTAATCGATATAATATTGGTTATATATAAATGGTTGACCAGGTAATTTCTGTATATGTAATATTTAAAACTAATTAAAAAAAATGCTTTTAAATAAACCTATATTTACTAGCAAAATCCGCGGCTCAATCAGGGGCCCAATTCTACTAATCCAAACGATTAAGTTCTCGATTCAATTCCAATCCAACTTTGACTGTTCTATTTATATTCGGATCGGAACCGAACCGATATGATGTTAACATATACGGTCAGCAACTGAATTCGGGGCTGGGGTCCAATTCTACTGACCAATTGTCACTTTAACGAAACGAAACGTGATCGTTGCCGTTTATCCGTTTAAAAAAAAAAAAAAACAAATATTATCAAAATCGGTTCTATTGTTTATTTCAAAAAGCGTAACAGACAGGCAGCACTTTCTTTCGTATTTATATTTACTATGGTTAAATTTCGACCAATGGGCGACCATATATAAAAACATCTACACAGCTACATATCAAACATCGGATGAAAATAATCTTCGTCTCGCTTCATTTTCGCCCGTATTTAAATTAAATGCATATATAACTAACTGTCAAGACGCAGTCCGTCTCGTATATATAAATAATAAGTTCTCAACATTTGACACTATTTTTTTCACCGTTACTAACGCGGACCGCCATTTTGAATACACGATCGGATACGCGCGCCGGAATATAATATTATTGATATGATATTCAAGCATTGTTTTTTTAATAAATATTTTATAAATTATTAAAACGTTATATGATATTTATGTAGCCTTTATTAATGGCCTAATTGTTATTTGATTGCGATTTTTTATTATTTTAGTTATATAGTTCAACAAACAACCAATTGCTCAGTTGACACAACACGTAGATAAATAACCCATGATCCAGTGTGATGGAGAAAATTACAAGATCCTCTTCGAATATAGGAAAAAAATAGCGATTCTCCATGTTTTACTTATTGGTACCTGGTACATTTATATATGTAGTTGGTAATTATTTTGTATACAAATAACGTAGGGTTTTTTGTGCAAGTACGTCTGGGTAGTTACCATCCATTCATCAGATATTCTAACGCCAGAAATATTTATTATTCTTGTGTTCTGATTTAAAGGTTGAGTAAGCCAGTGTAACTACAGTCTCAAAGGACATAACAAATTGTTCCAAAGATTGGTGGCAGATGTACTGTACTGTACTCTTATAGCCTGATATTGTCCCACTGCTGGGCTAAGGCCTCCTCTCCCTTTTGAGGAGAAGGTTTGGAGCTTATTCCACCACGCTGTTCCAATGCGGGTTGGTAGAATACACATGTGGCACGATTTCAATGAAATTAGACACATGCAGGTTTCCTCACGATGTTTTCCTTCACCGTCAAGCATGAGATGAATTATAAATACAAATTACAAATTAAGCACATGAAAATTCAGTGGTGCTTGCCCGGATTTGAAACCACAATCATCGGTTAAGATTCACGCGTTCTAACCACTAGGCCATCTCGGCTATATTTTGAAAAATAATTTGCAAATACTCCAATTAAGCGTAAAGTTAATGTTAGGATTTGTCGGCCCTTCTCCCTAAGAGGTTAGGTTACATCTCCACACGATCTGTATGCCGCGCACATTGAAAATAAAACGATCGTCACCATGCCATTACAAATAATAAATAATTATTGTAAACTCGAATTGTTAATAAATATATACATTTTATATAAATCAACTGGATTTCTCTCGCCGATTGTTCTCGTAGATATTTGACAATCAATAAGCAAGTGCTTTTACATTGAATAATAATTTTGATATAGTCATGTATAAATAAAAAGTGATATAAAATTAATTTTGTTTAAATCTATCTTCAATCGCAAAGTCGTACGAATCTCGCTAGGCACAGCTTATGTTAATTTTATTCAGTAGCGAGTATCCGAGCATGCATACATATAAACTAAGCCTGAATACAATATTTATGTCCGTTCTGCGTCAACAGGACAAATTTGAATAATGTTTTATGTTTAACAATAGACTTTCTGGTTATTGCGAAATGTATGACCGTGAATGTATTTCGAGATTTGTTTTTGTTAGTGGTACCAATTAATGGACCTAGAAGCTACCACTTGCCCACAACTTCTTTATTAGACGTATCAGTTATGGTTAAATAAAGTGGTCGCTATGGGACAACCGCCAGACCAGATGTGTAACTTCGAAGCTGATGTTTATCGAATGAATGAACGAAAGAAATATTTTTGTCTTATAATATAAATATATTTTTCTTATTATTATTATTGAAATAATATGCAACGAAGTGTATAGTATACGAACCTCACAAACAAGTAGGTAGTGGTGGTAGGTCTTTGTGCAAGCCCGTCTGGGTAGGTACCACCCACTCATCAGATATTCTACCGCCAAACAGCAATACTTCGTATTGTTGCGTTACGGTTTGAAGGATGAGTGAGCCAGTGTAACTACAGGCACAAGCGACATATTATCTTCGTTCCCGAAGTTGGTAGCGCATTGGCGATGTAAGAAATGATTAATACTTCTTACAATGACAATGTCTATGGGTAGTGGTGATCATTTAACACCAGGTGGCCCAATTGACCGTCCGCCTACTTATAACATTAAAAGAGCGACGGCAGAGAGGGGACGTGACGTCATAAGAGTGCGTCATGCCGTTTGACGTCACGGCATACGAGTAGATCTTAACCAGCAGCCTGCCAATAGATGTTTTGCAAATTTAACTTATTTGCAACCATCGCTAGAGTTTGAAATTCTTTACACCGGAGTGTAAACACTGGCAACTTTTTTTTTGGCAACTTTGGCTAGCGCTTGACTGTTATCACACCTGATGGAAAGTGAAGATACAGTCTAAGGTGGAGCGCGCTTGCCTAGAAGATGCCTATTCACTCTTGACTTGAAGATACTCATATTGTGGGTAGTGGGGAAACGGAGGTCGGGAGGGTATTCCAGCCTTGGCGGTGCGTGTCACAGGAAGCAAATCGTTTCGTACGTGTCTTTAATACGTCAACTACTCACGGGTGCAGATCTTCCACAAAGCTGGAAGAACTCAGGTCTGATGCTGAGAATTTATGGATTCCATTGAAAGTTATTGTACAGTAGGGCTATCCCGTAAGAAGTCACATAACTCTACTATTCTGATGCGTATATTCTTGAAATGTTATTATTATTATGGTATTGTCGCATATTTATTAATGGTGTATTTTTGAGATATATTTTATAATTAGCTTCCGCTCGGCTTCACCCTTGTTTGAGGGGGACCTCCTTTTCTGTATCTCTGGCAACATGTTCTGGTGAAATATGCTTTATCGCTTTAAGGGTCTGATGGATAGCTTATATGGCTGCAGAAGTTCAAGCCAAGGTATAAAAAGTTACTTGGTTTTACAGTCAGATTGCGAGTCAGAGTCACATAATTTAAGTCAGATCAGGACAGTCTTCAATTCGATTACAATAATAAATAAAATGTATTTTATCTTTTCATTTGAGTGGGGAATGTTTTTGTTCTCCAATCTCCTGCGGCTGAAGCTCCAAGAAATTAATACACGAACGAATTGTTGCATCACATATCAAAATCACGCAAACATTCAAAAAATCGCTTTCCTATTGTATATTTTTTGGACAGAAATGTTGTTATTTACTTTAAGCCTTAAATAGCTAATTTTTACATGTGTGCAGTAGTATGTCAGCCTACCCATCCTGGGGGTGGTAAATTACTATCCTTAACACAGGTTATCCAAATAGCCCATAAAGGATAGTCAGTTCTAGTCACCGAATAAATTAAAGCAAAACCAAAATTTTAATGTTATGCCTAAGGCATACATAAGCCACACTTTGTAATCCATCCAATATGTTTTATGTTTGTGTGTTTAAATAAATTATTATTATTATTACACATCTGCAATAACAGCCTAATGACGTCATAGTTGACTTGATAGAAGGGCATTGTGCAAGCCCGTCTAGGCAGATGCTACTCATCAAATATTCCAACAATAGAAAGTATTGCTGTGTTCTGGTTTGAATGGTGAGCTGATTGCAACTCCACATTCATTCAAGCAGACAGCACAAGAGATATAAAATCTTAATTCCGATGATTGGTGGTGTATTGATCAGGTGTCTCATTTGTCAGTCTACCTATCTGTCTTTAAAATTGACCCAGACAAACTGTCAGATGATATAAAAAACATCAAAAAAAACGTATCACCGAAATTCAGATGGCCAGGAATTATTTAGTATCCGCCAAATATAATCGACAATATATTCGCCGGAGTTTTTTTTTCACGTGTCTACACGGAGAGAGAAGGTCATTGGTATTTTCCATATTTTTTTATTTATAAATCGCCGTTTCCGTGTAGGATAGGGCTGTGGTAGCTGATGCTGACGGTGAGGCTTGTTTTTAGAGCTAAATGTCGAATTTGTAATTTTCCTTTTAAAGACGTGTTTCCACATTTATTTACATAATAATTAATAATATACAGCTGGCATGGCCTCGGGCTGTTTGCATTAGCGAGGAGTTGATAAGCTTTGAGATGATCACTCATGTCACCTGAGGAGAGTTACGACGAGCCATGATCGGTGCTCGGCATGGGAGGGCTCGCATGCGTTTGTCAAAACGATCCCGCAGCTTCTTCAATCCATCAAGGATGGCTATCGCCGGGATTTTACTGGCTAAAAATCCCAGAAATCCCCTCTAGAGATATCTTAGAATAGACGATCACTTTAGAAGATTTTTTCCTGCGCCAAAAAAGGAAAAAACCAAAAAACATGATAGTAGCCTAAGTCCTATGGCCACTTACCACTAGGTGGCCCATTTCTCCATAATCTCTTATACAAAATAACAAAATAAATATATACAAAAAATATGCCTCAACTACTGACAGGACAAGAGGATCGGAGTTACAATTCAAAAACAAAATTCTGCTATAATTCGTGCTACTCCACCACGCGATCATGATTCTCACAGTAGCCATGTTTAATTTATATTCTATATATTGTAAACAATTATTATGTAAATAAATAGCCTGTTAAAACATACAGTCCTACCCATGACAGACATTTGTGTGCATAAATATCTCTGTTTGTCCTGAGTCTGGGTGTAATTATCTATATAAGTATGTATTTACAAAAGAAAAGTAGTATATGTAGTATATCAGTTGTCTGGTTTCCGTAGTACGAGCTCTGCTTAGTTTGGGATCAGATGGCCGTGTGTGTATAATGTCCCAGGATATTATTATTTTTCAATTCACATTACAAAGCGTCGACAACCCTGTATATATTTTTCAGGCAATTTTTTTCTCTGAATAAATTGGGTCAAACGGGGTCATATCACAAAAAACAGTTCGGCTCCTTCCGGTCGATAAAAAAAAATATGTTTTATGTTAGCGTCGAAGGCGAAATCGCTACGAATATTAAAACCAGACTTGAATCGTAAGAAATTGTCAACCTTAAAATAAATCTTTATACAAATCTCAATACACCTATAAGCCAAGACCAACCACTCGGTTAGAAAGCATGATCCTTAACCGATAATGGTGGGTTCAAACCTGGGTAAGCACCACTGAATTTTCATGTGGTTAATTTGTGTTTATAATTCATCTCGTGCTTGACGGTGAAGGAAAATATCGCGAGGAACCTGCTTGTGACTAATTCACTGACATTCTGCCACATGTGTGTTCCACCAAGCCGCATTGGAGCAGCGTGGTGGAATAAGCTCCTAACTTCTTCAAAAGGAAGCCTTAGCCTAGCAGTGGGACATTCACATGCTGATACTTTACAATACACACTGTTGTAAACCTTTTGTTGGCGGAGTGCTATATGTTAACAATGTGCGTCCTATACTGATCTCCTGACAACTTGTATGTAAAATTTCTTTAACAAAAACTTTAACAAAAACAAAAATACACACACTTTCGCATTCATAATATATATTTTTTATGAAATATTAGGCGCATTGGCAAATGGGCCACATGTTGGTAAGAGCTCACCCTAGACATTGGCGATGTGAGAAATATCAACCAAACCTTACTTCGCCAATGCGCTGCCAACGTTGAAAACTAAGATGTTATGTCCCTTGTGTCTGTAGTTACACTCACTCACCCTTCAAACCAGAACACAACAATTTTGATAATCGCTGTTTGGTGATAGAATCTGATGAGTGTGTGATACCTACCCTAAAGCAAGGGTACCGTAGACAGTTTAAAATTTGCCTTTTTTATAATCAGATTATAATATTTATAATGAAACTAAGTACCCGACCCGGCTGCGCACGCGTTGAATAGTTTTCTACATAAAACGTGTGTATCGTAATACATTTAACTCTAATCGTTTACAGTAACAGACTGTTAATGTCCCACTGCTGGGCTAAGGCCTCCTCTCCCTTTTGAGGTGAAGGTTTGGAGCTTAATCCACTGTCCAGTGCGGGTTGGAAGAATACACATGTGGCACGATTTCAATGAAATTAGACACATGCAGGTTTCCTCACGATGTTTTCCTTCACCGTCAAGTACGAGATGAATTATAAACACAAATTAAGCACATGAACATTCAGTGGTGCTTGCCCGGGTTTGAACACACGATCATCGGTTAAGATTCACGCGTTCTAACCACTAGGTCATATCGGCTCATTATTATCGTCATATTTCAGTCAAATAACACGAAACATTTATGAATTATACGCCTAAACCTCCCTCATGAATCACTCCGTTCGTTGATGAAAATCGTACGAAAACCTGTTCTGTAGCTTTTAAATAGTGATACATATACACTTAAAGTATATAAGCAGAATATATAAATTTCATTGTATATTTACTTTGTATGTTGTTTCTTGTTGGCTTTTATTTAATTTGGTATTTTAATCGACTAAATGCTCACAAAAACATTTTGAATATTTTGATTTTGTTTTTGATTTTTGATTATTTCAGAAATTTCATCGTACTATTCTAATAATATTATAGAAGTAACTTTATATGTTCGTTACTGAATCACGCAAAAACAGCTGCAGTGCGATTCTGTAAGAACTAAATTCATTACTCACCCATGAAATGTTGACAACCGACTTATGGTGATATACTATTTCGATGCGTGTATCCTTGAAATGTTATGATTATTACGATCAATGTCGCATATCACTTTGTGAGATGTTACGACCGTTTTCTACGGTGACTTTTGAGTTTGTCCTAAAGAATACATACCTAGGCCCATTGAAAACCCAAATTCAGACGCGGGCGAATCCGCGGAAGCTAATCTATATCAATATTACCGTAACAGCCTGTGAATGTCCTACTGCTGGGCTAAGGGCCTCCTCTCCCTTTTTAAGGAGAAGGTTTGGAGCTTATTCCACCACGCTGCTCCAATTCGCGTTGGTGGATTACACTTGTGGCAGAATTTCAGTGAAATTAGACACATGCATGTTTCCTCACGATGTTTTCCTTCACCGTAAAGCACAAGATGAATTATTATCCCAAATTAAGCACATGAAAATTCAGTGGTGCTTGCCCGGGTTTGAACCCACGATCATCGGTTAAGATTCACGCGTTCTTAGCACTGGGCTGTCTCGGCTTCTTTATATCAATACTATAAATGCGAAACAAACTGTCCGTCTGACTGAGATTGCTTAACGGATATTACACAACCAATGACTTTTTAAATGATTGCAAATCTTGGGCATAAAACGATCGCCCCCAGGTTATTTCTTTATTTAATTAAAAAAATATATATTATTCTGCTATTGTTGTATATTACTTATTGTAAAGGATGATATATAAAAAAAAATCTCGCTGTTTCTTTCGCCGGTTCTTTCAGGTCTGAGGTGTTTATTTCCGAACCGGTGGTAGATTTATGACAATCAATAAGTAAGTGTACCGCTTCTATATTGAATAAAGATTTTTGACTTTGACTTTGGATAAGCCATTGAACCGATTTTGATGAAATTAAGATGAAGCAAGCCTGAATCCTAGAAGCTACTATACCTAACAAGCCAGGCTTTTATAACTTATACCCGGGCGAAACCGCGATCGAAAACTGTTATTCCAAAAATTCAAAAAAAAAAATCGACTGCAATGAAAACATTATAAAAATATAAATACAATAACATAAATAATAATTATTATAATAAATTAATCGTGATCAAATTCGATATGTTCGTCAGGTTTTTAGAGTTGCTAGGCGTATTTTGCAAGTCTATGTCACGTATAGCCGCCATGTTGGATTTATTCGTAACAAGAAACCGTTGCATATAACAAGCGGGAGTATAACAAAGCTTTATGCTTATATAAGTATACGTTAACCGTTTATTTCAAAATGCGACCATAATTTTCATATTTCGAACAACAGTTTTTACTCTCAAATGCTCTGTGTGCAATGCTTTCAGGATGCTGATGAAATGATTTTATGCTATGATGCAAAGACGTGAATCTATGGTGCGTGGGCAGCGCTAACAGGCGGGGCAGCGTTAGGTATAAAAATTAACGTTTTTCGTTTCTTGGAATTCAATCTTGCTCCATACGAAATTTCATCAAAATCGATTCAGTGGAATAACCTTGAAAACGTAAAGCAGAGTTACTTTCGAATTTATAATATTAGTAATTTTCATCATCATCATCATCATCATATCAGCCGGAAGACGTCCACTGCTGGACAAAGGCCTCCCCCAAGGATTTCCATGTTGGCCGGGCTTGCGCTGCCCGGGTCGAAGTCGTCGGTCCACCTTGTAGGGGGCCTGCCCACGCCGCGTCTACCGGATCGTAATTACAGATTTACAAAAATATATAATTTAAGAAAAAAATATAAATATTTGTTGATATAGGAACTATATAAATTTTTGCGTTTTATTATAACAATACATAACAATGAAGTGTATATAGTATATGCGGCTCTCACACAAGGGAGTAGACAGCTGTTGTCGTTTGCCGTCACGGCACACGAGTCGATCACTTCCGAAAAGCATGAATAGATGTTTTACAAAAAATGTTTCCAAATATTACATAATATAACGGCCTGTTTTCTTGGCTTTTTTACGTTTTAAAAATAACCGTTTCTTTCGGTGTTTACGGCCGCGAATATAGGACGACAAACTAGATCAGCGGGACAATTAAATTAATCTATCACAATTACGATACGTTCCCGATTCAATTTCAATCGTGGTTTCAAACCCGGGTAAGCACCACTGAGTTTTTATGTGCTTTATTTGTAATTATAATTCATCTCATGCTTTACGGTGGAGGAAAACATCGCAAGGAAACCTGCATGTTTCTAATTTCACTGAAATTCTGCCACATGTGTATTCAACCATCCCGCATTGGAGCAGCGTGGTGGAATAAGCTCCAAACCTTCTCAAAAAGGAAGAAGCCTTTAGCCCAGCACACAGGATGTTACAGTTACAGTTACGGTAAAGTGACAATTTGTTAGTAGAATTATTTGCCCCCAGAAAGAGCCGAGCGCTTAGCTACTTGTCTATACTTCACACACACATATGTATATACATATATACTAATTATAAATAAAGTGAGTCTGCTTATTACGCTTTCATGTCTAAACTAATCAATCTGTATGAAATTTTACATACACGTTATCAGTGATACAGAAAACGATATTAACGTAACAAGAGGAGGCATATAGTAAGGTTTATAAATATAGAAATATCAGTATTTTGTGTATGAGATAACTTATATTCTACTAATATATAACGATTACTATACGTTCCCGATTCAATTCCAATCCAACTTTGACTGTTCTGTATATATTCGGATCGGAACCGAACCGAAATGATGTTAACATACACCGTTGTGTCAAAACCAAACTTAGTTGTTAGCTTTTACACCAATAGTCGATAATTAAATTGAAGAATAGGAAAACGGATAAACGGCAACGATCACGCTTCGATTCGATCGCGATAAAGTGACAATTTGTTAGTAGAATTTATCCCAAGAGAAGGCTTTTGGCAAACGGTGGCAAACTTAACTTACTCATTGCAAGCGCTTTAATCCGCTTAAAGCCATTATAGTTATCAGGTGTCGTTCATGGCCTATTTTCTATAAGTAGCGCTTTGTACAAACCCGTCTGGGTAGGTACCACCCACTCATCAGATATGTATTGCACCGATCAGCAATACTTTGTACTGTTGTGTAACTAACACAACAGGAAATAGACATATTTTAGTTCCTAGGTTGGTGGCGCATTCGTACAATGTTTAATACTTACATGGGCAATGGAGAGCCATAAAAAAAAAAAGATACACCAAACTGCTCGAGGTCAAAGTCGAGGGCGCAAGATCGAAAACATAATTCATATTCGGTTAAGAAACAGGTAAATATCACTGACGAATGAAAACGGGATCACGATAAAAAATTCAACTCCCAAAAATTCTCGGAAATATTGACAAATCGTGTTTTGGTCTAGATTCAGTAATTCATTCATAACGGCAAACCTTATTTATAGCGTGACATATTATTTGGGGGATATGTACTTTGAAATCGAGGTCTATCACACGGGCGGATTCGAGGAACAGGTCAGCTGTGTTTAGCTTAAACAACGGGTGTTTTGGTCAAATCTCGATGAGCGGTACACTTGTGTAAATCTATTATTAAAGACAAACGAGCAAATTGACCTCCAGGTGGTAACTCACCACCCATAGACATCGGTACTGTTTGAATTTTTTTTTTATATAGAACAGGAAGGCGGACGAGCATATGGGCCACCTGATGGTAAGTGGTCACCAAACGCCCTTGGACATTGGTACTGTAAGAAATGTTAACCATTGCTTACATCGCCAATGCGCCACCAACCTTGGGACCTAAGATTTTATGTCCCTTGTGCGTGTAATTACACTGGCTCACTCACCCTTCAAACCGGAACACAACAATACCAAGTACTGCTGTTTTGCGGTAGAATATCTGATGAGTGGGTGGTACCTACCCAGACGAGCTTTCACAAAGCTCTACCACCAATAGTCCAATCCATTAATACGCATCCTTGCCATGCCATCCTTACCATACCCAATCCACTACTAATACGAAGACCCTTATAATTGAATCTAAAGCTGGTTCACTCACCAGCCCACTGATGAAGCAATATTAAGTATTGCTGTCGTAGCATTGACAGTTAATAAATGGGTGGTACTACCAATTAACGCCATGATTCTAAATGAACTAGATGACTTGGTTTCACACGAAAACAACCGAAATCATAAATACCCAATTTGTAAAGCAACAATATTCTAATGGGATGTTCTCTTAACTTAGTTTATTTAAGTCTAAGAATTGAACCCGTGACTCTTCAAGACACACGTGCTCTATCCACTAGGTCAACTCAGGTCTGACTTGCATGTACATGAAATTGCCACATGTACAAAATCACACATGTTTTTCAACACGTTCGAAGAATTAAGCGTGACCTACATCCCTATAAATCCTTGGCCTGTTACTGGCTGGAGTGGTCTAGTGATGAGAACAAGTGAATATTAAGCGATTATTGAGAGATTGACCTGATAATCATCACTGAGTTATTTTTTAATTGCCTTTATTGTTCATCTCGTGATGAAGGAAGGTGGAATGACATGTATGGGTCTAACTGCCACGTGTGTTATCACTAATCTGCATTGTAATATCGTGGTAGAAGAATATTTTTTGGGGCATATACCTCACCTAGCAGTAGGACATTTAATAATAGTCTTAGTTTACATCTTAAATCTAATGTTGAGTCACTTTTTATTTATTTATTATAGGTAGCCGCAGAATGGCAAATGGGCCACCTACTAATTACCACCGCCTATAGGCAGCAACGACACTAATACACCACCAAACAGCTATTTGTTCAGTTTGAATGGTGAGTGAGCCAATTAGATGCACGAGTGGTATAATATTCTAACATATGCAGCGAATCGAGGGCAAAACCAGTGACAATAACCGATCATTTTTATTGGTTTTAACTTAAATTTGGACGGAAAACCTTCGGTTAAGTGCCCGTAAAGTATTTGAAAATAAGTTAGATTTAAGATATTTTTATATTTAAACGAACTAATATACAATTTATTGGCAATATTTTAATTAAATAAATACTTTTCTTTATACTTTTTTGTACGGACAAAGATTAAAAAAATACAAAAAATGGATACAACCTAATTATGAGTAGCAGACAACTGTAGGTGACCTTATGGCTACATAGAGTTCTCTACATATCTCTAGCGATAAATACATATTACCTCAAATAGAAACCCTTTTTATTTTAAGTGGATGATAGTTTGTGCTCATTTTAAATTTCAATTTTCAATATTGGTGAAAGAATTTAACCGATCGTGAATTTCAAATTAATTTTAAAGGTATATTCTTTTAAAAAATATCGTATTTTTTTCACTGGTATCATTTACATATGTGAACCGAAATTTCTACATCTAACCAGAAAAAAAACACTATCCGTCTCGTTCTCGTTAATAATGAATAATATACCTATCTCACTCTAATCTTACCTAGTTAAAAAGTAGAACGATTTGATGAATTATTCAAAAGATTTTCAATATAATCCTTAAGTTTCAGGAAAAGGTATTTTCGAGGGAAAAAGGCGCTTTAGTGTAAAAATTTAAATGATTTACATGAGAATACCGTAATATTAAAAATTAACGATTATTACTAGAAGAATAAATGTTGCTAGCTTTAAAAAATACATCAGAAAACGGTGAAATTTTCGGTTATTTAAAGAAAATAAAAGGAAAAAACGAATTAAAAAATATGAAGCTAAAATATAGGAACTAGAATTTCGTGAATTAAAGATAATGTTTTTATTGTAATAATAAAATATAATTTTGATGTATATAGTATACGCAACGCACACACAAAGAAGTATAGAGACGAGAGAGTGTCAGGTGACGTCACTACATATAAGTTAGTTTTACCACCGAGGTGCACCAATAGATGTAACTTTAAAAATGTAACAATTATTTGCAACCCTTATCTTCCATAGAATAAGGCCTTTGCCTAATTTAATGGTGTTTACTTTTTATCTTACTATGTATGATATGATTTCAGCCAGTAATAATTGTGGTACTGACTGCCTCGTTTGTCTAGTGGCTAGATATAAGGCCGCAGACCCGGAGATCTGTACTGGTGGTAGGGCTTTGTGTAAGCTCATCTGGGTAGGTACCACCCACTCATCAGATATTCTACCGCAAAACAGCGGTACTTGGTATTGTTGTGTTCCGGTTTGAAGGGTGAGTGAGCCAGTGTAATTACAGGCACAAAGGACATAAAATCTTAGGTCCCAAGGTTGGTGGCGCATTGGCGATGTAAGAGATGGCTAACATTTCTTACAGTGCCAATGTCGAAGGGCGTTTGGTGACCACTTACCATCAGGTGGCCCATATGCTCATCCGCCTTCCTATTCTATAAAAAAAAAGATCCTTTGTTCAAATCCCAGGTCGGGCCAATAAAAAGTTATTGAGTTTTTCTGTCGAAAATTCTCAATAGCAGCCCGGAAGCTGGAAGTTCGAAGTGTGTACAATCCCGTGCCTCGGAAAGCTGGTAAAGCGTTGGTCCTGCGATTGAACTCATGCTGGTCGTATCGGAATGCCGTTCCATTGGATTATGAGGGTTAAGGAAAGAGAGTACACCTGTGGTTGCGCACACATTTGTGCACTATAACATATGCGCAATTGGCTAATCTTCTTGAGATTGGCCGCCGTGGCCGAAATTGGTCTCGAGGACTATTATATCTAGCCACTACACCAACAAGGCGCTTAGATTTTAATTTACATAACAATACAAATTATTTATAACCTACATCCCATCACAATCTACGTCAAAAGAGGTTTTAAAATTCGTTCGAAATTCAAATCACTTAATGGTTTTCGTAAAGAAAATAATACGATTTAAAAAAAAAGGCCAAATGGACATGTGTTTGATGGTAATCCGTGACGTCATCCGTCCGATCCTTACCTGACAACGAAGCTAAGATTGGTAATGTATTTAATCGTTTTTATCAATGACCTTGGAATATTGATAGTCCTGTGTCGACAAGTGCCGCGTAGTTTTCGTGTGCCTTTTTTTTGTCAATGACAATCAGACACAGAAAAAAAATCACAGATTTGGTTTTGGTAACTCACAAATATCCATATTACGAATTTAAAAACAGGCAGTTATTGTGATATGCCTTTTTAGTAGTCCTTTCCTCCGTGAAAGGACAAATCAACGTTTAAAAACCAAAATCCATAGCATGTAGCAAAAAGAATTATCGTATGATAAATCCGATTATTAAAAAAATCAACTGGTAAAAGGGCAACCTTCGATGAGCTTATGGCAGTCGAGGTATGAAATACGGCCCTACTCAAGTATCTACATCCGAACCGGGGTTGCTATACGCTAAATTAAATCCTGTAACAGGACGATCACAAAACGCTTATTAAAACCTCCTTCAATGAATTTTTTTTTTTTTAAATCACGGGCAAGAATTTGAATATTATTTATTTGTATATTATAAAGCGCAGTGGAGCAGCGTGGTGGAAGCTCCAAGCCTTATCTTCAAACGGAGCCCTCAGCCCAGCGTTGGGACATTCACTAGCCGTTACTTTATTTTTAGTTTTTACTATTTTATGTTAAAACTATGTATAGGACTTTGTCCGTTGAAATTATCTTTTTTACGCCAATAATTACATTTATAAAAAAATCGTACTTTGGTTTACATTGTTGCAATATTCGTACGGACCTTTAATTTTTTCGAAAATAAAATATTGCCTATATCAATAGTAGTAACCACGTTAATGTCCCACTGCTGGGCTAAGGCCATCTCTTCCTTTTTGAGGAGAAGGTTTGGAGCTTATTCCGCCACGCTGCTCCAATGCGGGTTACTAGAATACACTTGTGGCAGAATTTCAAAGAAATTAGACAGACACATGCAGGTTTCCTCACGATGTTTTCCTTCACCGTCAAGCACGAGATGAATTATAAATTTTTGAATTTGTGTTTTTGTGTATTGCCAATATCATTCACTGATAATATAGCTATAGAAAAAAAAAATTAAAAATCAATTAAATACTTTTTGAGTTTAACCTTTATAAACAAACGTACAAAAAAATCAAATCTTTTCTCTTTTTAATATAATTACAGAGCATAGATAGATCATAAATATAAGCAAATAATATAAAAACTGCAGTAAGGCGGACGAGCAAATATGTCACGTGACAGTAAGTGGTCGCCACTGCCTATATTGGCACTGTGAGAAGAAATATTAAGCAATTCTTACATCTCTCTTACATCTCTTTTACTGGTGGTAGAGCTTTGTGCAAGCTCGTCTAGGTAGGTACCACCCACTCATCAGACATTCGGCCGCAAAACAGCAGTACTTGGTATTGATGTGTTCCGGTTTGAAGGGTGAGTGAGCCAGTGTAATTACAGGCACAAGGGACATAAGATCGTAGTTCCCAAGGTTGGTGGCGCATTGGCGATTTAAGCGATGGGCAACATTTCTTACTATGCCAATGTCTAAGGGCGTTGGTGACCACTTACCATCAGGTGGCCCATATGCTCGTCCACCTTCCTTTTCTATAAAATAAAAAAAATCGCCAACGAATTGGGAACGAAAATCTTATGTGCTTTTGTGTTACACTGGCTCACTCATCCTTCAAACCGGAATGCAATTGTACTAATTATTGCTGTTAAGCGGTAGAATATCTGATAAATGGGTGATACCTACCCAGATGCGTTTGCACAAATCCCTATAAAATATTATTGAAATAAATAGCTTATATATTTATACGCACGCTACCCACGGAGGTATAGCAGTTACTCTTTAACTCGATTAAAACCGGGTGAATCAGCTAGATTATAATATACATACACTACCTACCCGTTGCAGCTTGGTACGGATAGAATAATATTCTACATAAATCCTTTGATTTACTTTACGCACCCCAGTATAATATCCACTTGACATCACTTTTCAAACACCTTCAACGATCATCGTCATATTTTAGCCAATTCAAACAAAATCATGGTGAATTATACACCTAAACATTCATTATGAATCGCTTAATTGATTGGTGAACAGCGAATAAAAATTCGTTAATTAATTTTTGAGTTTATCGCAGACAAACAGACGCGGCGGTGCGTTGTTTTATAATACGGTAATGAATATAGTCTATAGCTCGAAATAAACAGCCTATCTAATGTTATATAAAAATATTTTTTTTCAATCAAACGCATAGACAGACAAACATTTTAACTTGAATGTTTATACACTTAACATTAACTCCCTAACCCAGAAATGAATTTCAAAATCAGTACATATGTAACATGAGCCCGGTTCTTATATAAATAAAAAAATGTCTTTGTATTATATTAGCATTTATCGTCGTATCAAATTATTCAACACAAAAACATTGTTTTTAGTACGTTCAGCAGTTTTGCTTAAAAGGTAGGCACATATTTTAACTTATGATAATATTCAAAAATAAAATTTTAAATTACAGATGGCAAAGAAAATGTTCTATACAGAAAGAGTTTTTATTTTATTATATATAAATTAGTTAACGATTATTTTTTAAATATAAAAGTATTCGTGATTTATTTCTATCATTAATATATTTATTTAAAATGATTGTTATCGAAAAATTTTAATAGACAGTGCTGCCAACTGTATGTCTAAATGGTACATCGAATAGAATGCATGCACAAAGCTTAAATTAGCACAATATATGAGTCGTATTTGCATTGTCATAAAGTCGAAATTAGTTTGTGCCAATTGCTTATAGCAGTTTGTACGAATTGGTATAAATATGGCCGCCGTCGGACAGCTGTCGCAGTGCTGGCCGACAAACGGGGCTGTTTCCCGCCAAATCTCCTGTCAAGACAGGTGTTGTCACTCGAAATATTTCTTTTTAGAAAAAAATGAGTGCACTCCTCATTATCGCTGTATGCGTTCTAATTGTTTATAAATTCGTAATGCGACGTTCTGTCACGTGGAGAAAAGTTACGAAATACGGAGATGATAAAGTAGCTGAGCTGAAATTAGCCCCGGGCCCGATACCTTTGCCTGTAATTGGAAGTTTGCACTTACTTGGAAAAAATGAGTCCCCATTTCAATCGTTTACGGAATTATCTAGAATATATGGGGACATATTTAGTATAAAGTTAGGTTCTACACAGTGTCTGGTTGTAAATAGCTTAGACAAAATTCGGGAAGTCTTGAACCAGAATGGAAAATTCTTCGGAGGGCGTCCTGACTTCTTGAGATTTCACAAACTATTCGCCGGCGACAGAAATAATTGTGAGTATTGTTTAAATTTATAATTATTGTATTGTAATTCAAAAGTAATTTAAATATTAAAGTATGTCTATGTATGAATGTTTGTGAATAAAAGAAACGTATGGAATATTTTAACTCTCGATACTAATTTTATCCAATGTGTTTTGTATTTGATTTAAAATTTTTTTTATCACAAAGTATTTTCATTATTTACACTGTCAAATTTAAATTTATTTTTAATTTGACACTATGTTTTTTTAATGAAAAATTCGTAAACGTACCGTCTTATACAGCTACGAAATAAAATACACATCTCACCACACACGTAAGTATTGTATTAATTACAACAAGAAAATAATCAACACGTCTGTCGATATCAGAGTCGACATTAAAACTGTTTACTAAATATTGTTTATATTCAATAAAGGAGAAGCGATAAGAAAAACGTCAAATTACAAATTCTGGTTCAGGCATTAGTTTCAAGTATAAAAAATGATCTTTTATAGCGTTGGATCGTATTGGCCAACATTGGTACAAATGTTGTACGAGTATGTTATAAAAATATCTTATACATTTGTTAAGTTTTTGTTTTAAATTTGTATATATAGTGTTATTTTTTATATATAAAAAGGCAATGACAGACAGACCTATCAACGTCAAGCTTATAGTTTAATAAATAAAAGTATAATTGCTAGACGCTTTCGAACTTATATTTCACCAGTATTAACCATCAGGTATAAAGGTTAAGTAAAAAAACAAAAAAAAAAATCGTTCAAGAACTTTAACATACAAAATTATCTAACGATTTTTTCAAAATCATTTTAAACAGTTTTTTTTTATCACCAGGCAAAGGCGTCACTCATAATGCATTTTATTATTGAAAAATGACGAATGATTTTTATATACTATTTTCCACCCGCCAAACATAAATCAAAATAATATTTTAAAATACCCGTTAGATTAGTATTTTTTTATCGTTAAATCCGTTAATCGCGTAAGGTGAGTTATCTATACTAATAAATAAGGAGACATTTTTTTGTCACGTCTAACTGGAAAAACTACTAAACCAATTTACATAAAACTTATACCAGTAGACGCAGCGCGTTTCGGAGAACGTTTTACTATATGATATAAGTACCTGTGATTATAATTCATCTCGTGCTTTACGGTGAAGGAAAACATCGTGAGGAAACCTGCATGTGTCTAATTTCACTGAAATTCTGCCACATGATATTCCACCAACCCGCATTGGAGCAGCGTGGTGGAATAAGCTCCAAACCTTCTCTCCTCAAAAGGGAGAGTACGCCTTTAGCCCAGCAGTGGGACATTCATAGACTGTTACGGTATAAGTACCTGCGTTTCGATTAACGTAAACTCTATCACGTTGTTAAACATGAATGATTTGGTCCACTAAATATTATAAATCAATAATCCACACACATCTGTTTGTCTATTTGAACGCGATAATCTCGAAAACAATTTTCATACGGCAATAGACGAGTCGGTTAGCGTGGTTATTAGATACTTGCATTTCACGGCGAAGGTTGTGGGTTCGATTCCCACCCAGGACAGACATTTGTGTGCCTGAACATGTCTGTTTGTCCTGAGTCTGGGTGTAATTATCTATATAAGTATGTGTTTACAGAAGAAAAGTAGTATATGTAGTGTATCAGTTGTCCGGTTTCCATAGTACGAGCTCTGCTTAGTTTGGGATCAGATGGCCGTGTGCAAATAATGTCCCAGGATAATATTATTATTATTATAGACCTGATTCTATATGTATTCACGAGAGAGGTTTAAGTATATAATTCATTATGTTTTGTGTAAATTCGCTGAAATATGAACACGATTGTTGATGTCAAAAAAAAAACATGTCGACTGACAGTTTTACTGGCGTGCGCCGCGTAAACAAATAGTTATATATAGTTGTATATAAACGTTCTATGTAGACCATTATTGTACGTGTGCAAAGCCGGGACGGTTTGCTAGTATAGTATATAACGTTGGAAGCAACAACACTGGCCCCAACATTGGCGTGGTAATTAAAAATCAGTGAAATGAAACACGTTCCATGATTAACAAAAATATACTTTAAGTATTTAAAAATAAAGTCTATAATTGAATAAAATATAATAATCACATTTTTTTATTAGCTTTCGCCCGTGGTTTTCTTTTAATAATTTGGAAATCAGTTTGTATAATCTGCCATTTTAACGTATATAATGTATAATTGAATTATACATAATATGAAGTATTAAAATTATGATCTAGTAAAAAAAAATAATTTCGGTAACTCGCAAATAGCCATATTATTATTAACTAATAAACATTAATTATATATACTTTAGGTATTTTATTCACGCGAAAAATCCTGTTCCGATTTCGATGGAACTTTTGTATTATGATAAGTCGTAGTTTCAAGACAATTATAGGCTATGAAGCTACAATGTAAACGATCAAGAGAAAGAAAAACGGCTCAGGCGTTTAATTAATTATAAATATAATATATAGTATCGGGAAAACCGATGTTTCAGAAAATACACCTATGTATATATAGGTATATATATATAGGTATTAGCAAAACAAATATTTTATCTAATTTTTTTTTGCATAGAATAGGACGAGCATATGGGCCACCTGATGGTAAGTGGGTCACCAAACGCTCTTAGACATTGGCTCTGCAAGAAATGTTACCCATCGCTTACTTCGCCAATGCGCCACCAACCTTGGGATCTAAGATTTTATGTCCCCTGTAATTACACTGGCTCGCTCACCCTTCAAATCGGAACACAACAATATCAAGTACTGCTATTTTGCGGAAAAAATCTGATGAGTGGGTGGTACCTACCCAGACGAGCTTGCACAAAGCTCTACCACCAGTATTATAAAATTTGAGCCAAGCTGTTACTGTTAGCCGTTCGCCGCGGCTTAACCAGTGTGGTGGTCAGTTGGCCAAATGTAATCCTGCAACTCGCAAGACTTGTCAGCCGAAAATTCCCGGAAGTAGACGAGCAACTTATAGGCTTTTATTGAAATAAATTTTTTTTTTATTTAAAATAATATCTTAATAAGCTGAACCCGCTTGGAATTCATTTTGTTACGAAAACCGTTCAATATCCGCCGAGTTCACGTACATAAGGCTTGTATAAATTCATATTATATTAATATTTTTATACGCAAAAAAACAATCAATCGAGCTTGCTTCAAAGCAAATTTTATCAAAATCGGTTTAGGCGCTTATTACAAGAGTTATAGTCAGAGATGTATACATATATTTGGAAATAATTTTAATTTTATCCCCAGTTATATGAACTACGGAACTTGAAACGAAATTCCTGCTAACCCATATATATTTAACCTACATTGTAATTCTAAACTTAATTAGTACCTAGACACAAAGTTATGCCCAAGTCATAAGCGTTTTAACCGTCTTGGTACCTGAACTATAATTGTTACTATATAAGCATACTCGCATTATTTTTACTTAGTCCAAGCCTGTCTGGGTAAGTACCCTAAACAGTTACGCCTTCCCCGACGTAGACGCTCATTAAGGGTAAGTACCCTTCAATACGTTTACGGCTAAACAGTTACGCCTTCGAAGTAGACGCTCGTTAAGAACGGATTTTACGCAAATCCTATTGAAAATACATTCTTATCTAACAATGTGAAGCCGGGAATGTCAATTAGCTAGTTTTGGTATAAAAGCGAACCTTGTAGAATAATTTATTTATTTATTTGTAAAAACACACATACAACATATATATAAATCATTGAAAAAAATAATTTATAAAACAATAATAGTATATCTAATATTCATGTCAATCACAAGTGTACATATACTTCCAGATTCAATCTAATCAAATTCGAATTAACAGTAACAAAAAATCATCAATGATTTTTAAAAATTTCAAAATTAAATAAATAATTTCATTGTTTATAATAAAATGAAATTACTACTAACAAATATACGTATCAAAAATATAGTAACATAAACCATACTCTGATATAACGTTACGATTTCGTTCACCTTTGATATGTAAAACGATACGCGAGTCGTTTAAAATATTACACACCGAGTGCCCAGTGGCTAGCAGACGTGAACCATTACCGATTATTGCGGGTTCAAAGTCAGGTATCAAAATCACTTGGTGGTAGGGCTTTTTACAAGCTCTCTGGAGTACGTAGCATCATCAGCGTTATAGTATGGTTGTGTTCCAGTTTGAAGTGTTATTAAGCCTACAGGCACAAGTCGTAACATCTAAGTTTCGAATGGTTAAAATTTCTTACATCGCCAATGATATGCGACATTGTGGGCCATTTGCCAAACCTACTTACTAATCGTCCCGGCTTCGTACTGGTAGATAAGAGGAAAAATGTATTTTGTATTGGATTTGCGTAAAATCCGTTCTTAGTGAGCGTCTCGTTAGACGGAGTAACTGTGACAAATTTCAAGTCAATCGGGCGGATGGTTTAGGAGATCTCGTAGAAGTATTATTTCGCTTATTTATATATTTCATAATTAAAAACTGCATGCTCGTTGGTCTAGTGACTTGATGGAAGGCCGCAGACCCGGAGGTCCTGGGTTCAATTCCCATGTCGGGCCAATAAAAAGTTATTGGGGTTTTTCTGTTAGAAACTTCTTAGTAGCAGTCCGGAGTCTGGAAGTTGGAAGTGTGTTCAATCCCGTGCCTCGGAAAGAACGTAAAGCCGTTGGTCCTGCGGCTGAACTCTTTCCGGTCATGTCGGATTGCCGTCCCATCGGATTATGAGAGTTAGGGAATAGAGAGTGCATCTGTGTTTGCGCACACACTGGCTAATCTCTATTGAGATTGGCCGCCGTGGCCGAAATCGGTCTGGAGGGCATTATTATTATTATAGTTAAAAAAAATATCTATGACCTACACTTATAATTGGGCAATTTCACAATAAGCACGAGGAAATTACGTCAAAACGATATCAAGTATCGTTTACCGCACGAATTCAATAATAATTAGAACTCGTATCTAATTACATATTTTGGCTCAATTATAAACATTAAAATATGTTGACTTAGCTAAATAAATCGACTATTTAAAATTTTTGTCCATCTATACATAATATTACAATGAGTGAAACATATTTTTTTTAATTTATTTATTTGTACCTTGCAACACATAGAATGGATTACAGTGTTGCTAGTTTGTTTTATTACAGCCCGCGTTTGTAAGGGTGTGACTATATATATTTAATTGGTTAAATAGTTAAGGCGTACAAAAATAACTCATTGTCGCGTTTATAATATTAGAAAGGATGTAATCGACACACTACTACAAATACTTTTAAAAAAAATCTAAAAAGATCAAAGTTATTTAAAAAAAAAAACACAATTACATTGTAATTTAATTTATTATAAGTATTTTTTTTTCGTAAAGATTAAAACGAATATGAAAAATTCACACATAAAAAGTATTAACCTATTTTTTTTTAACTGGCAACATTTAAATAATAAAAAAAACAAAAAAGCTCAAAACCAAATCACCGTTCGAATAAAATAACTTTTCATGATATAAAACCCAGGTGTTGCAGCAGTATGATGACGTCAATGGGGAATTATTCATACGAGATAATGGTCGTCAGTTAAATGTGCGCATATTTTGCGCCGAGAATGAAATTATTGACAAATATAGAACTAACATACGAATCATACTTTTAAACCTGGTAGCTGCGCTTCGTGTACCTCCTTCTGAGTTGGTATTACCATTTATTCAATACAAGAACATTAAATTAATTCATAAACGAAACTGCGAAGCGGAGCTAGTTAAACCCTATTCCAATATAAGAAGGCGTAAAGATCATAATAAGATTTGCTAATAGCTCTGCTGTATTATACACTACAAACAGTTCGCGATTAATATATCTCTATTTATAATACAACACTATTCCAAAAACACAATATTCTCGCGAATCCATAATGAATATCATAGTCTTAACAATCTTCGACCGAATGTATTACTTCCTTGTGCCGGGATATATTAAAAAAAAAAAGAAAACCGCGTCATCGCCCGTCATAGAAGAGGAACTTTTGGCGCGAAGTTTGGGTACTTCGAACATATAATTACGTTGTCAAGATATTTGTCGTTTTAATTTTTTTTTGTTAGAATTTAAAGTAATTAATAACTGTTTTGTTTGTTATTTGTTTATTTTTAATTATAAAATCAAATAATTATATATGTATTCTTTTTAAAAGTCATTTTTACTTCTGGTTTGTAAGAATAAATTATTCAAAATGTCGACCAATAATATCGCGTCAATTGATATCGGTGACAAAGTTGTTATTGGTCTTTACTCGTCCTGTCATTGGAATAGGCTATATATAAATATATTCTACTATATCATTATATCTACCCTATTATATTATATACTTTCTCCGAAATGCGCTTCACCTTGGTATAAGTATTATATATATTGGTTCCGTAGATTTTCAGTTAGGCGTTACTACAAACGTCACGTTATGAAATGCTATATAGAAACAAAATGCTATTTAAAATATAAATGTCCTCGGTTCAAACGCCGGGTCGGGTCGATAAAATGACATTGTTAAAAGCAATCACAAAATGAATGTATTAATGTTATCAATTAACACATACACATAGTTATTAGGCATTTTTGAATATAAATTAGACAATTGAAAAACAAAATATGTATCATCCAAAAATAACATCTAGTACAAAGCCTCGCTTTGCGGTCACACATATGGCTGATTTTTATCAGAAAGGCAGGACTCACAATTATTATGACCATCGAGTATGAATTACTTATAAACACAGATGAACATTTTTATGGAATAAATCAATATAATCGGTTGTGTGGAACTTGCTTAAAGTTCAATTGTAAGATTTGACCGAGACATACTAACAGGTTGAGTTAACAAAAGCTTGTAAAAAGCAGAGGGTTGCGTGTTCTGGTACAATTCAATACTTGCTCAATAGAGCATGGATTCTTTGCACCATTGATTTCTATGGGCCATCGCTTTCTTATGTGAAAAGATTAATATTTACCCCGTCTGCGAAAAAAGTTTCATTCTGTTTAAAAAATCTCTTAATTCATTTTGTTTTGTCTACAGTACCAATCGGGTAGTAATATAGTCAGATAATTTGTAGAAAGTATATCCTGTAGTTACACTGTCTTACTTCAAATTAGAATACGACTATATTAAGTATTGTTTTTCGACGGTAGAACATGTGATTGGTACCTACACAATACTGAACGCAGCCCTACCACCAAGTGAACAATACATATATTTATTATTTACAGTTTCAAATGTGGCGAACACTTTGAGAGCCTAACTTTAAACTGGCAAAGTTAAATTGTGCGATTTTAATTTTTGAATTATTGTAATTACTTATAAATATTGTATAGCGTCTGATTAGTTAACCGATACTTTGTCTTCTTCTTTCGAATGTCAAAACAATAATGACAGAAAGAGAAAAACAAGGTTTATCAGTACGAACGTTAATATATTTGGTTTTCTTAGGAATTTTGAGAAATAACACTTGTAAGACAAAGAAAACATTCACGAAATTTCTGCAGAGAAAGAGAGATAGAAGTACAAAACTCGAATACTGATTTAATGTATTTTTCTTTCACAGCCTTGGCCCTTTGTGATTGGTCAAATCTTCAACTGAGGCGTAGAAATTTGGCGCGACGTCACTGCGGCCCGAAACAGCACACGGATAACTTCGCGAGAATCGGTTCCGTGGCCACATTCGAGTCAATTGAACTCATTCAAACCTTAAACAACGTCACGCGTTCAACGATTGGAAGTATCAATCTGAAACCTCTCCTGATGTCAACAGCCATGAACATGTTTTCGAACTACATGTGTAACATACGCTTCGATGCTGACAACGATGTGGAATTCAGGAAGATAGTCGATCATTTCGACGAAATCTTCTGGGAAATAAACCAAGGATACGCTGTCGACTTCTTGCCCTGGTTGGCTCCGTTCTACAAGAAACACATGGAGAAATTATCGAACTGGTCACATGATATCCGCTCTTTCATCCTATCCAGGATTGTTGAACAAAGGGAGATTAATTTGGACATGGAGGGACCTGAGAAGGACTTCCTCGACGGTCTCTTAAGGGTACTCCATGATGATCCAACCGTTGATAGGAATACAATTATATTCATGCTCGAGGACTTTCTTGGTGGACATTCTTCCGTGGGTAATTTGGTGATGCTCTGTTTAGCTGCTGTCGCCAGAGATCCGGATGTAGCTAAGAAGATAAAAGCGGAAATCGATGGGTTAACTAAAGGCAAGCGTGCAGTGACGTTAGCTGATAGAAGTTTATTGCCGTATACAGAAGCAACGATCCTGGAATGCTTGCGATATGCCTCATCCCCAATCGTTCCTCACGTGGCCACAGAAAATGCTAACATATCTGGATACGGTGTCGAGAAAGGAACGGTGGTCTTCATAAACAACTACGAATTGAACACATCCAATAAATACTGGGACGAACCGCATAAATTCGATCCGGCTAGATTCTTGGAGCGCACCAAAATACGAACTAGAAGAAATTCTCAATGTGATTCAGGCATGGAGTCAGATAGCGAGAGAACTGGTCCAATCAATAAAGCTACAGAAGTTGAAAAGGAAGTTGTTACCGTTAAGAAGAACATACCACACTTCCTGCCGTTCAGCATTGGTAAGAGGACGTGTATTGGTCAAACGCTGGTCACGACTATGAGCTTCGTCATGTTCGCTAACATCGTCCAGGAGTTTGACGTCGCAGCCGTCAATAAAGATGATCTGATACAGAAGCCAGCTTGTGTTGCCTTACCGAAAGATACTTTTGAACTTTACCTCTTGCCAAGAAAACATTAAACTCATATTAATTTAGATAAACCTCCTTATTTATTCTGTGTGAATTGAATTTAGTTTTTAATTATCTGTTTCAATTTCTTGTTTTAGTTAATCTGTTATTTATTTCCTTTTGTCGTTTAATTTAGTTTTTCGTTTCATCCTAATATTTCTAAAGTAAATAATATTTTTTATATGTATAATTTTGTTTATGTAGTTATAAGAACTATATATATAATATTATCTGTATTTCTCTATTCTTTTAAAATACTTGAATTCTATTAGCTTAGAACTATTTGCTTTTAGAAATTTTAGTTGACTTTTTTATTAGTATGTTTTTTTTCTATCTCCCTCAAGGTCTATCTTTCAAGGGTAGGAGTAATAAAGTTGAACAAACCTTAGATGTACAAATTCTATGAGTAATAACTCTGCTATAATATGCACTAAAAAGTTTCATTATCTTAATTTATAATACAACGCAATCACTTAGCTCGCCATATCAACTTTAATTTTACTTCAAGAGTTCCGATAACGACTTCACGAAACATTCATTACACAGTTTTTGACAAATCTATTATGTTCCACAGACTATATAGAGCTCGACCAATGATATCGCGTCATTTCAAGGTCAGAGTTGTCTATTACTCTACTCCCCCGCCATTGGATATATTTTTGATTATTTGTGCTTCGATAGTATAAAAACTAAATCAATTCCACAGAATAAATTAATAAGTACGCTCAAAAAATTATTTATTTTAAAACATGACGTAGTGTTTTTTTATAATAAACATATAAAAATGTTCTGGCGACATACAATTATTGATATATTATATATCTAAACGACTGTATTATGTTATGTTGGATTAACGATTATAGTTTGTATGAATGGTCTTAGAATGATATTAAATAGAATGTTTACTCATAATTATTATAAAAGTCTTTTATTTAACCTTTTTAAATAAATCTTCAAATAAATTAATTACAAATAGCGGTTAGCGTGGTTGGTAGATACTTTCACGTCGAAGGTTGTGGGTTCGATTCCCACCCAGGACAGACATTTGTGCGCATGAACATGTCTGTTTGTCCTGAGTCTGGGTGTAATTATCTATATAAGTATGTATTTACAAAAGAAAAGTAATATATGCAGTATTTCACACAGTTTGACGCGGTATCGACAATTGCAAACAGCTGTGTGTAATCGCTACGCAAATAATTATTATAAAACAGTATATAAGTCGATAATCGGGATTGAACTTTTGAAAAATAGTTAAAGTTTGTGTTAATGACAATAATTTATGTGTTAAATTATATCTAAATGTGAATTATATAAATTAAAACTACAAATTTCAAATTTATTTGTTAAATTGCAATAGTAGTGAGCAGTGTTTGAAGTGAACGCGTAAGCGACGCTTATTTCCCAGCGCTTATGACCTTTTGGTCGCTGGCTTGACTGCAATTCAACAATCGGTCTGTTAAGCAGAGTTACTCTTAGCTTTTTTCTACCTAAATTTTTGTGATAATAATATATATGCAAAATGGATTGTAAACATTGTTCGGAGATCGTAAGACCAGAAGAAATGATTAGATGTACGGCTTGTCAAAGTATGTATCATTATTCATGTGTTGGTATAAATGAAAGCGATTTTAAAAAGATTCTGCCTATGAATAAAGCTAAATGGAAATGTCCAGTTTGTAAAATATCTAAGAAAAATAATATAAGTCCAAAATTAAATATGATCTCTGATAAAATAAATACAAATCAAGCCCAAATCATAGAATCAATCATTAAGTCGTTGATTGCACATTTTGATGAGCGCTTCAATAGTTTGCATTCCACAATGGAGTCATTCAAATCTTTCATTACTGACGAATTTAAAAAGCTCTCAGAATCTGTTACTTTTTGGTCTACAAAAATTAATACGATCGAGTCTTCCATTAATTCTGTTGTTGATCGAATGAATGATCTAGATAAGGAAGTTACTAAAATAGAAACTTTTGAAACAGAACTCGTATAGTTGAAACTTAAGCTTAGAGAATTATCGGAAAACACTAACAGAAATGAACAATGGGTGCGTCGCTCTAATATTCAAATAAATGGTATTCCACAAAATAAGGGCGAAAACTTAGTCCATATTATTAAGACCCTTGCTGAAAAAAGTGGTTACCCCATAAATTTTAATACCGATGTTGATTTTGTAACAAGGGTAGCGGTAAGGAATGATTCGTCTGAAAATAAATCGCGTCCCATTATTTTAAAAATGCAAGCACGTTACAAAAAGGATGATTTTCTGTCATCGTTAAGGAAGTTAAAAAATCTGAAAGCATGCGACATTGGTTTTCCAGGCAGGAATAATCCTATTTACATAAATGACCACCTGTCCACTTACAACAAGGCTCTTTTGAATGAAAATGCAAAGAGAAAAGCTACTTATTCTGCTGGGTTCGAAATTGCACTGTTATGGTTCGTAAGACTAACAATTCACCAGTTATTCACATTACTTCCAAGGAGTGTTTAAACAAAATTTTATAAGCGTTTTTAATTTGTTTGTTTATAATATTAAAGTATGTTACTTTGTTCAGTTTTTTAAGAATATTTTTTGTAGTTTCATATTTTTACTTGTTTTCGTTAATATTTTAATTATATTTATTAAGAAAATTAGGCTGATATTGTATTGTTTTATGGACTTAAAGGTATGTTTTAATTCTTATCTGGCATCTAGGTGCATTGAAAAGCTAAATCTCTTTAATATTATTACTCACAATAATTATAATCTAAAATATATATTACTATGTACTTAAATATTTATTATCAAAATGTTAGAGGATTGCGCACTAAAACTTTACAGTTCTATTCTAATTTGTTAAATTCCAATTATGACGTAATTTGTCTAAGCGAGACCTGGTTACTTCCTAATATCTCTAACACTCTAGGACACTAATGTCTCTTCCAGGTGCTGATATAACTTTTGTTAATATAGTGGTCGGACAGGGTTCAAGTAAACAAAAACTACGACTTTTCTGTTGTTATTTCCCTCAAAATCAACACCAGTGCGATTCCGAAGCCACATTTTTTGAGTTCTTATCAGATTTAAATTTGAATAACCCTTTTGATAAATATATTGTTGTAGGTGATTTCAACATAGGAGATATTGTATGGTCACATAACTCTGAAAATACGCTAGCTATCCAAAACCCATCCGAAAATAATTTAATTATGCAACTATTTGCTTTTATGTACTTCTCTGGCTGGTGTCAGTATAATGGGATTTTTAATGGTAATAATAGACTATTGGATCTCGTTCTGTCTAACTGTAGTTGTTCGGTCGATAGAACTACACCATTATCTTTGCCTGAAGACGCTCATCATCCGACTCTCTCTGTGTTGACGGATATTATGTTGAATGATTCAAATTTACGTTATGCTCCTCGAATTGTTCGTCGCTTTCATGTTGCTGACTACAACGCAATTAACAATGAGTTAAATAATATTGATTGGGTGGAACAATTCGAAACATGTGATATAATTAACGCAGTAGATAAGTTTTATTTAATAGTTAATAATATTGTGGATCGCTTTGTACCATCTAAAACAGTATACGATATCAATAAATATCCTGTATGGTTTAACAAGTTTTTAATTAAATTGATTAAAAAGAAATTACAAGTGCATAAACGATGGAAAATTTATGGTCATAATAGTGACTATGACAAATTTGCTGACCTTCGACACAGAACTAAATTGATGGAAAGAGAGTGTTATAATGTCTTTATTGCTAGGGCTGAAAATAATATTCATCACAGTTCTCGGAAATTCTGGTCATTTATAAAATCAAAGAAAGGTAGTAATAATATACCTGACACCATGTTTCATGATAATACGGTTGGCTCCGACGGCCCATCGATCTCTAATCTATTTAGTAACCCTTTAAAACAGTTTTTGAAGTAGAAGTGAATCAACCCGAGGTTGATTATTTAAACAAGCATAGTAGTCAGTGCTTAATTAGTACTATTAATGTATCATGCCGTACCGTTGAAAGATATCTCTCAAAACTCGACTCGTCTAAAGGCAGTGGCCCAGATGGATTACATCCTATGTTTTTAAAACGATGCAGTAAATCTTTATCAATCCCTTTATATTTACTCTTTAACAAATCCATATACTCAGGCACACTACCACCTGTTTGGAAAAAATCGCTTGTTGTTCCCATTTTTAAAAATGGAGATAAGCATAATGTCAAAAATTATCGTGGAATATCAATGTTATCTATCATACCTAAATTATTTGAGAAGATTATTTACGATACTTTGTTTCCTTTAATAAAACCTCTGCTCATTACCCAACAACATGGATTCGTGAATAAAAGATCAGTTGAGTCTAATCTTGTTGAGTTTCTCGATGTTGTTCTTTCAGCCATGGAGAGAGGACATCAGGTTGACGCTGTGTATACCGATTACTCAAAAGCATTTGATAAAATTCCACATACGCAATTAGTTAAAAAACTTGCATATATTGGTATACACGGCGATTTGCTAAGATGGATAACATCATATCTCCGTGACAGAACTCAAGCAGTCGCTGTCAAAGGACACATTTCTAGTTTTGTCCCCATAACATCTGGGGTTCCTCAGGGCTCTCACCTCGGTCCCCTATTGTTTAACATTTTCATTAATGATATACTAAAAAATTTTCAAAATTCTAACATACTTCTATATGCCGATGATACAAAACTATTTAAAATCATAAAAAGAAGTGATGACTGCTTAAACTTGCAATATGATTTGGATATTTTAGTGCAATATTGTTCATCTAATGGCCTACACCTTAACTTTGATAAATGCAATGTAATAACATTTTCTAGAAAAAAAAATCCAATTTTATTTGATTACACAATTTCCAATCATTTAATTAAGAGGGTAACCGAGGTTAGGGACCTAGGAGTGCTTCTAGATTCTAATTTATTCTTTGACAGGCATGTAAATAAAATTATCGCAAAAGCTTACAGTATGTTGGGTTTCATATTTCGCCAGGGAAGTGACTTTAAGCATATCAATACATATAATGTGTTATATAACTCGTATGTAAGATCTAATTTGGAATTCGCTTCAACGGTTTGGAATCTACAATACTCTAAGTATGTTATGGCTATCGAAAATGTTCAGAATAAATTTATTAGAAGATTAACGCGTAAATTTGGGTCCAATTCAATTAATAAGCTTAATATTTTGTCGCTTGAGAAACGCAGGGAATACAAAGATCAGGTTTTTCTTTACAAAATTGTAAATAATTTTGTCGATTCAATGTACTTAGTCAACAACATTTATATCAAGTGCTCACATTCCATTGCCCGTTCAAAACATACCTTTTATGTCCCAATGTGTAGAACGAACTATGCTAAAAATCGCTTTTTAGTAAGAGCATGTGATAATCATAATAAACGCTACACTAGTATAGATATATTTAGCGAAAACTTATTTAAATTCATAGAAGCTCTAAAAAACTGTATTTGTCAGTAATATACTTATAGTTTTTTTTTCTGTTTTAAATAATTTTTAATACTTTATTTATATATTTTAATAAATTGTTAAACAACTTGTTATCGTTAGGTTCACTCCATGTTTGTTTGTATAAGTGGAAACTTTGTTGGCTTAAGTGAAATTTATTTTGTTACTAAATTTTTATGTATTATATCATGCTGTATGTTTCCCAAAATAAATAAATACCAGTTGTCCGATTTTCCATAGTACGAGCTCTGCTTAGTTTGGGATCAGATGACCGTGTGTAAATAATGTCCCAGGATATTATCATTATTGTTTAGTCATTCTTAACAGCTCGGCTTAGAGCCGGGATTTACGTCGTACTCACGGGCCGAAGCCAAGTGAGCAGATACTTATTAATACCTTAAGCTTTTAAAGCAATTCCCGTTCACCTTCTGTTGCAAGGAATTTGCGCACAATTCGGCATGTGTTCAGTATCACTACTATTATAGTCTAAGAGTCTTAATAGTCCTGGAGTTATTGGAGAGACATTCAATTTTACATCTATATCATATTAATGACACTTTATATTTAATATAATCGTCGATTCAAATTATGTATAAAATAAGAGTAGAGCTTGTAGTGGTATATTGTATATTTATAATTACACACTAGCAAACCAGCGACTTCTTCAGTTTGGATTTCGAATAGTAATGGATTTTTTTTTAAATATGCTATTTTGACATAGATAACGACAATTTGAATTATACCCGAAATATTCAAATTATTAAAATAGCTGGTAACTCACAAACAGTCATATTCAGTTAATTTTTATTTATTTGTATTATTTGTCTAAGAGCCCACGACATTAAACCTATTTCGATAAGACTCCCAGATTATATATATATACATAACACGACATGGCGATGCTGCAATGAGAAAAACCTGGCAACGATATTTAAAAAAAAGACGATTTCTAATATTATAATACTCCCAATTTTTGTTTATTCCTCGAAACAAGGGAGGGGTAGGACTGTACGAGAATGCAGTGCTGCAAGCCTTCATCGGCCTTATCAGTGGCAACAGGATGATAAGCGACGCCTCGTACCTAGGTATCTAGTATGATCGACCTCCTCAAAAACCAAATCTCAAAGATCATCAATTTCTGTGTAAGAAAAACTACTGCAGTATTTTCCAAAGACTGGAAAAAGTGTTTGCTACAGCGATTGAAGGTCGCCCTCCGCGCAGCTGGATTCGGCGTTTAAATTCAGTTTTGTCAGCAATTTTCGATTTGTACTGATTGAGTCACGTACGAATATTTTTTACGTGTCGTTTATTGTTTATAGAAATGAAATCGGCATATTCTATGTGATGTTATTCTATGTGATATTATTTTCCGTTTTGATTGTTGTTTACTCCCGAAGTACTCGGAGGGACCAAATGATGAACGAAATAAGAACTATATTTTACTGTTTACATTACTTTCATAAATTTGATCGATATTGTACAAAAAAAATTAGATACTATTACAAAACAACTTAGCCAGCGTGATTCAGGAATATTTAAAAATGAATCAACGCCATCTATTGACAAATAGTAACAAACATGTTTACTCTTAACAATTATTGTGTTGTTTTTATTTAATTCTTTAATAAAAAAAAGTACTAATTATATAATTGTTTTAATGAATAAGATTCTATTAATTATTACAAAGTTCCGTATTTTGATATATGAAAGAAAATATCGTTAGGAAACCTACATGTGTTTTATTTCACTGAAGATCTGCTACACGTGTATCCTCACCCATATAGGAACAGAGGGATGCTGTAACCTTCTCCTTAAAAGGAGGAAGGCCTAAGCCCAGCTGTGAGACATTCACACTGTAACTTCTATTTCTAAGCGGTTGGCGGTGACGTTCTTATGACCTATTTTGGTTAACTTTATCAACCAACGGAGACCAGACAACTAACAGTAAAGACGACGACAGTCACAGTTTGTTTGGTGGTCAAACATTTAACCAGGAGGGACTCGCGCGACAATTGATTAAGATAGACGAAAAGTATCAATGAGTTTTTATCATTAAATAGCTCAGTTACCAGTTCATCTACATATTTTAAATTATAAAAAAACTCAAGTGTCAAATAAAGGTTTAAATTAAATGTTTATATCGTATAATATAACTATTGGGATACGCGGCGCACGTCAGTAAGGCGCCCAGTCAACATGATTTTTTCCAACATCTTCAACGATCATCGTCATATTTCAGCCAATTAACACAAAACATTAATTAATTATAGACCCAAACGTTCCCCCTGAATCACTCGTACGTTCGGTATTTTTTTACGTCCAGGCAGACTGACGCGGCGACATTTTTTATAGGAGTCACACTCCATCTTAAATTTTTATCTCATAATACTTTATTAAAAAAAAAAAACAAGAAAATTCATTTTCACTTAGCGAGCTGGTAGACTTGAACACAGAAAAACAAATACAAAAAACTTAAGACTGAAAACCGATAAAAAATATTCTTTGTTTAATAATTCAAAAAATTCTGACAAAAGACTATAGAAAACTAATAACAATAAAATTGGATCTTTGCTTAAATGCCCGATTTTTTTATATAAGAGTTTATATATATTTATTTATAATAATAACTATAGCTGACCCGGCAAACGTTGTTCTGCCATATAGATTATATCTATTGAATATTTTGGATTTTAAATATAAAGTAACGAATTTATTGTAAATGTGTGGGGATGGGATCTATGACAGAAAAAGGAAAGGAGCGCTGTAGACGATATTTGCCGATAAAAACAAAAAAAACACCAACAATTCATTTTCTCAATTCAATGTATTTCATTGATGTAATGGACATATTCATTGTTTGATTAAAAGTTAAATGTAAAGTGAAAAAAGTTATATATTTTTATCCTGAAGCAGTTAATTAATTTCGAAGAGCAATTGATTGTACGATATTTTTTGTCAGTCCGTCTTTAGCCAACACAAATAAGCTCGATGGTTTGCCCACCCGGTTTACTTATAACTGTACGTTATATCTACGGATATTGTATGTGAGTGGTGGCTCATCGTACAATCGTTCCACATTATGAGACAGAACTTTTGAAAAAGGTGGTCCGTTATTTGTTTTCTTTATAATATTGGTAAATGGTCACCCCCACCCATATACATTGGCACTATAAAAATATTAACCGTTCCTTACATCGCGAATGCGCCACCAACCTTGGGAACTAAATTGTCCCTTGTGCCTGTAGTTACACTGGCTCCATCGTCCTTTAAGCCGGAACACAACAATACTAAATATTGCTGTTTGGCGGGAGAATATAGGATAAACACAGTACATACAAATGGAACATAATCTTTGCGCTGGCAATTTCGCTGTCGCATCGTTGGCTATCATCATGATTACTCTTCTTTTTTTCTTTATTCCAGTGAGACAACCGCGTCTTTTTATTGCCTTTCAATCGATTCAATTATTAGCAACAAATAGTTTCTATTAAAACAGACGAATTGAATTACTTCTAACACACACACACAAATAGACCAAATTGTTATATTTACTGATAAAAACGGTATACCGATAATGTATTTGATCTTTTAGTATTTTTTACCAACCTTTTCAATATCATAAAATATGTTTATATTTCTTATCAATTAAATCATTCGTTAAATATTTGGCAAATATTTTAATGTCAAAATGACACGACGCTTCTCGAGAATGACGTAGACGAAAGTTCAATGAGGTTTGACTATAAATAATCATTTTTATATTGTTTAAACAAAAATACTAAAATCGTGATTACGAAATGGGATGATGGGTTAGGAGGGTGAAAATTTGGGGTTATATGTATTTTTTATGCTAAATCAAAATAAAATTCACATTAAATATAAAATATCTAAAAATTAGAAAAAATAATCTGGCTAGGGACACCCATATCAGCTAGCGGTATGAAATATACTTTACGACCTATTCTCATACCTCCCAAATATACATAACAAATTTCATAAAAATCGGTCGAGCTGTTTCGGAGGAGTTCGGCCACAAACACCGTGACACGAGATTTTTATATATTAGATAATAATATCCTGGGACATTATTCACACACGGCCATCTGATCCCAGACTAAGCAGAGCTCGTACTATGGAAACCGGACAAATGATATACTACATATACTACTTTTCTTTTGTAAATACATACTTACATAAATAATATTTGTTTGATAGGCTATTACATCTTAAGTATTTACTTATGTATATAATTATATTCTGCCGCAAACAGAAGTACTTAGTATTGTTGCGTTGCGGTTTGAAGGGTGAGTTTGCTAGTGTAACTAAGGCAAGAATATAACAGCTTCGTTCCCAAGGTTGGTGGCGCATTGGCGATATAGGGAATGGTTAATATTTCATACCACCAATATGAATAAAGATTTTTGACTTTTGTGATTAATCAAGACAAACCATTTGCTATTTATCAATGTGAATATTATCCAACATATAGGCTTTGTTATCATCAAATACCAGATGAGGGTATATATTTTTAATAACGTATCGTTATTAGTTTGTTAGGCTTTCACGTCTTAAAAATTCAATCGATCATCATGAATTTTGCATACAAATTGTCCGGGGTAAGAAAAGTTCATATTCCACTTAACACCTATACACCCTTACACGGAGAATAATAATAGTGTAACGTGAGTGAGTTTTGTTAAAATTAAATCTGAACGCTTCTTAAGTGGCGGGAAGATATAAGAGATAGAACACGACTCCCGTTAGTTCGGTTAATCGTTAGTTCGAAAATTCGCAGTGCACAGCTTTGAAAAGAGAGGAGCATAAAAGAAAAAAGAAAATCTTGTGTGGACGGGGAATTCTGTTAAAAATCGTTCTTTTTCCCTTTATTGATCTAATCTGTATAATAAATATTCTGCATTGTCATGTGCGTCGTTGTTTATTTATTCCCATTTTCTTCTATTAAACATATAGAGATTCTATCCCTCATAGAGACGACGTATGGATTTCACCTACTAGGGATAGGGATAGGGTGAAGTCACTGTTTCCTATTCTTGTTCCTATCTATTTGAAGGCCAATATAAGTTCAAGCCACGCGGAAAAAGGGGATGAGGGCCCGATTCTTTCCTTATGCACCGGGGCCCTAATTCCAACTAGCTTTTCTTGTTGATATTCCTATATCTTAAATTCCTGTTTGTAAATATTGTTGTATATTTTATCATACTGCGTGATTAATATACATCATTATTACTGTTCTTGTGAGTTTGAACTCCCATGAAATAATCTATTACGATTCTTAAGTATTATGATAGTGAACACATCTACACTAATGCATTAATTAGTATTTCATAATATGAATATATATTATGTACATATATTATGTATAGGTACTGTGTACCTATCCATCTGTCATCTCGGATGACACATCGCGGAGCGCGGGAAATAGAATATATATATTGGTATTGGCGCGAAGTGAAGACGGTGTGTGTGCATAGCGAGCTGATATATAAAATATAAAATGTATTATTTAATTTGTAATACCGATATTACGACTTGAGTTAAAGCACGGTTAAAGGGTGAACATTACAATTATATCGATTAAATATGTAATCATTCAAGCAATGCGAAAAGTTATAGTCTTGTTGTTTTTTAAAGAAAAAAACCTCATGAATAGTCGCTCCATGTCTGTTACTAGGTCTGTTTTATGTATAGACTACCCGACCATTCCCTACCGCAACATAATTTAAAATTCTATTACATACTCGATAAAAATAACTTGCGAAAACACATTATCTTTTCATAAATTCTGACCTGCCTCAATGTCAAATTTAAATATTGCTTATAAATATTGCATTCTAATAGATTGATGGCGGTGTTTTAAAATAATTTAACAGTCACACAAAGGACGCCGTATTAATGACGAAAAAAAAAACAGATTTATTATTTCTTGCTCAGAAAGTCCGTTATTTTTTGCACGTATTGAAATAAATGGACACATAGTAAGTGTCTTTATTTACCATTATATTTATATATTTAATAATGAGGTTTTATGTGCACTCCAATCTCAGGCTTAAAATGTGATATATTGTGGCAATATTGATTCATAAAAATATAAAAACAATAGGTCCTTGTTTTGGGCAGCAATTTTGTTTTCGAAGTAGCTGTTTAATAATCTTACAATTATTGGTTTTTAAAGCAAATAATTTAAAAATGTTCTGATGGTTTTAAGGTGATTAAAATACATTAAAATGTTTTTTTTTTTTTTTAAATTACTGATATTCTAAACGAACAGAATCTTGTAAAAGATTATCGAAAATTTACAATTGGTTTTTTTATAGCGTTGGAAATGATAATAATTAGACAAACACATCACCACGGTCTAACGATCACAAACTATACGCAAAACAGTAACGAAAAACTCTACATTTGGTTATTTTCTAGAAGTTGAATTGGCCTTTTTTGTTCTTATTTAAATTTTAACAATTCTTGTATAAGAAAAAATTACGTTATCTGCTGATCAGCTGATTTTAACCCATATTATATGCATCCGTATATTTATAAATACACTTCACCGATGTATGCACAAGTTGTATAATTCTTCTAAGCGTTAATTCTTGGGTGACGCTTACCGTACAATGGTTGCGAATAGAATGTATGGCAGCTAACCTGCACGTCACAGTATTTTTTTTATATTTATAATATAGGTAGGCGGACGAGCATATGGGCCAACTGATGATAACCACCGACCGTAGATATTGACATTGTAAGAAATATTAATCATCGCTAACATCGCCAATGCGCCACCAACCTTGAGAAATGAAATGCTAAGTCCCTTGTGCCTGTAATTACACTGGCTCACTCACCCTTCAAACCGAAACACAGCAATACCAAGCACTACTGTTTTGCGGTAGAATATCTGATAAGTGGGTTGTACCTACCCAGACGAGCTTGCACAAAGCCCTACCACCAGTAAAACAACAATACACATCTATAAACATTATAAAGTATTACCATCGCCTGATGAAAATAAAAAGCAATCACGTATCGGTTTACAAGTGCCATTATAAATATGGCAGGATGAGGTCGTCGTACGCCTGAATAAAATACGGGCTGTGCTGCTGAACGACTGATAACAATTATAAGAATATTAAAACATATTGATACAAATGATGTTCCAAATATAGAAGGGTATAAATTACATAGAACAATGTGCATACGACAAAGATGAAAGTTTTCTTTCACGATCATATCCTTTCGCCGAGCACGAGATGAATTATATACACTAATCAAGTACATGATAATTCACTGGGCCAACTGTGCTCTTATTATCTTAAGAGGATAACTTAGCTCAGCTGTGGAATATAGCAATAACAAGAGTGTTACTTTACCTACTTTACATATATTGTTATAGTAATAGTTGTATGTAATTAGTTGTAATTTTTGATTAAGATTTTTTTTCTATTGGGCAAGAATGATCCCATATGTATCAAGTTCAATAAAGCCATTTACCAATTGAAGGTTTAAAAACCGCCTGTTAACATTTTATAGTAATATTTTAAATCGAATAATAATGAGACGAATTTAATTATTTAATTTTTACATATATTATGCTTTAAAGTTTAGGCTATTCTAAGTATAAGTATAAGCTTTATTATAAGGCTTTTTTTATTCCAAACCCTGACTATTTAAATAACAATAATTGAATTTTTGTTAGTTGGTTAGTATTATAGTACTTATATCCTATGTTAATAATGTTTATTACTCTTCGTCGCTGTAAGGACCGCCACTTGCGGTAAAAGGTTTTCTTTTCGATGGAAAAACGCGTTACGCGATTCCCCTACGGAATAGTGGGGGGGGGGGGGTTATGTGGGTCTTGCCGGTGTCCAAGGCGCCGAGTGCGCCCCGAACATCGGAATACCCACTAAAAAAAGTAAAGATAAAGATTCCCAGCTATTGTGATGATGTCGTTATTCCATCTTTTCAGGGACCTCTCCTTCGTTTTTTATCTCTGGGTTTCCAGTTGGTCACCATTTTGTTCCATCTGTTAGAGTCCAGTCTTTGTGAATGTCCTGCCCATTTCCATTTGAGCATATTTGTTTGATGACATCTCTTATTATATACTCTATCTCTTAGTTTTATGTTCATAAAGCTCCTTTCAATGGCACGCTGGCAGATCCTAATTTTTTCCATGTTATTTCTTGTTAGCGGGCATGTCTGACATGCGTATTTGAGACAAGGCATTAAGCATATGTTCATTGCTTTGGTTTTTAATCTCATTGGTAGAGTTCCTTTGAATATCTCCTTGTTACTGGGCGTATTTGTTCCATATGCTTTGTATTCTTCTGTCTATCTCTTTACTGGTGCACTCTTTGAATGATATCAAGTGGCCAAGATAGATGTAGTCCTCCACATATTCTATGGGAACTGATTCAAACGAAATTGTGATCTTGTTTCTGTTGGTCATAAGCTTTGTTTTTCTTGGTTTATCTCGAGACCTACCGTAGAGCTGTGATATCTGAGTGATTGTAGCATGTGTTGTAATTGCATAGGATCTTCCGATAACACAACTATATCCTCTGCAAATCTAAGGTGAGTTAGATATTTACAAACAACCTTGATTCCCAATTGCTCCTCGGTTTTTCGGCATATACTTTCGAGTTCTGCGATGAACAGTATGGGGGAGAGCGGGTACCCTTGTTTAAAAAAAAAAAAATTTAAGCTAAAATAAATTATAATAGAAAGACATAATTTTAATAATTAACTAATTACAAATTATATAAAGTTAATATTTCATAATAATACGTTTACTTAAACAATTTTAGAAGTTTTATTTAAAAGAAACACTCAATGATACTGGTCTCATCATGGTACATGGTCTCTCTCAATATACCAAAATAACTCAACTCCAAACTGGAGCACAACACTAAGTAATGCTGTTTGCCAGTAGAATATATGCGGATGACTGCCTCATTGGTTTATTGGCTAGAATAAGGCCACAACTTCTGAGGTCCTTGGTTCGAATCCCGGTTCAAGCCGTTAAGAAGTTATAAGGATTTTCTGTCTAAGAATCTCAGTAGCAGGAGAGTGGGTGTTGGAAGTATGTACACTCCCGTGATGTTGAAGGCACGTAAGCCGCTGGTCCTGCCGTCCTATCAGATGAGAGAGGGGATATGAGAGTGAGGGAATAGAGAGTGCACCTGTATTTGTGAATCATTAAACAAAAAAAAAAACAAAAATATTTTACGTTTTTTTTTGATTGCCAATAAAATGTGTTTTTAATTGATAAAGTTAAAGACAAAAATAATTATTATATTCCATTACAAGCATATGAGCATATTAAAAAAACGGAGTACATGATTACTTCACTATGCTTTTGAAATAATATTATGAACACAAAACAAAAATATAAATATATTTGAATAAGCAGCCTCGGACTTATGCTAGAGATACAAGACACCACAGGCCGAGTGTCTCGGTCAAAAATTGCTCTAATCGCTTCGGAATGGGGACTTTGGAATTCTAAGTCCGGCCTGTGAACAAAACAAAATAATCTGTTACGATCATGATACGATAGTCATAAAATCTATTTCTAGATTATAATAGTACATTTAAGTGAGTCGTGAGTTATTTTGAACGTTTCTGTATCGGTGAATCAGACATTTTATTATTGTGAAAAGTAGATAAAGACTTTCAAGACTCGGGCAGCGTACTTTGTCAGAAAGTTCCTCGTTCTTGTCATCTGATGACATCTATAATACATAATTATTCATATGTTTATACTATATAAATTATAGCTCTGTATTTTTTTTTTCGATGTTATATTTGTATGTATGTTTTTTTAATTATTAATTACCGCCTTCACGGATTTCTGCTTAGCCTAAAGGTTGACTGGCAGAGAATGGCTTCAGGCTTTCAGTCCGCCTTTTGTTCCAACTACACGTTGCGGTGGTCAAAAAAGTTTTTAAATAAATACATCGATAAAAAAATTGGTGTATAAGTCGACTTTGTTTTATAACATTCCGTATCAGCCTGTGAATGTCCCACTGCTGGGCTAAAGGCCTCCTCTCCTCTTTTTGAGGAGAAGGTTTGGAGCTTATTCCACCACGCTGCTCCAATGCGGGTTGGTGGAATACACATGTGGCCGAATTTCAGTGAAATTAGACACATGCAGGTTTCCTCACGATGTTTTCCTTCACCGTAAAGCACGAGATGAATTATAATCAACAAATTAAGCACATGAAAATTCAGTGGTGCTTGCCCGGGTTTGAACCCACGATCATCGGTTAAGATTCACGTGGTCTTACCACTGGGCCATCTCGGCTTCTTTTTAACATTAGTATCGTTAAAACAATACTAATGATATAAAATTAAAACTGTTTTTTTAATAGGTGGACGAGTATTTGTGCCATTTCGGCTTTTTTTTTTCACCAACGCCCTTAGACATTCGCATTCTAAGAAATGTTAAACATCGCTTACCTCGCGAATGCGCCAACAACCTTGGGAACTAAGTTATGTCCCTTGTGCCTGTAATTACACTGGCTCACTCATCCTTCAAACCGGATCCTTGGCGATGTAAGCGATGGTTGACATTTCTTAGAATGCCAATGTCAAAGGGCGTTGGTGACCACTTACCATTAGGTGGCCCATGTTCTGGTCCGCCTTACTATATAATAAAAAAAATATATAAATGGGAAAGTTGGTTTGTTGTTTGTTGGATGAAATAAACATATATTTTCTAAAATATTTACATATATACAGCTAATCGTCCCGACTTCGCACGGGTAGATAAAAAGAAAAATGTATTTTGAATAGGATTTGCGTAAAATCCGTTCTCAGTGAGCGTCTACGTCGGGGAAGGAGTAACTGTGACAGATTTCAAGTCAATCGGGCGGATAGTTTAGAAAATCTCGATATAGAAGATATATACAATCTCACCCACACACGCGGATAAAGCCGCGTAAACTAGTATATAAACAAACGGAATGCATTTGAATCATAAACAACAGTGCACGTGTTTTCTATATGGAAACTATAAAGCCTTATTAAGAAACTTGGAAACTGTATGACGTGTACAATTATGCCATTACTGACGACCTTGAATGCGTCATAGATGTTAATTATCGTGGAATAGTTTCCGCCCGCGTGTGAGGTGACTGGGGGGGGGGGGGTTTGTTACGCAGTCTATGTCCTACTCCGTATGCAAATTTCATGTTGATTGGACGAGTTAGGGAGTGAAAGCGTAAGAAACAATAACAGATCCAGAAGTCCTGGTTAGCCCTGGTACTGTAGAAACATTCTCAGCTCGAAGTTTGGAAGTTGGAAGTGTGTAGTCTGACCTCGGAAAGCACTAAAACCGTTAGTTATGCGCCTGAACTCTTTCTTATTTTGTCGGATTGCCGTCCCATCGGATTATGAGATTAAATAGAGAGTGCACCTGTGTTTGCGCACGCACTTGTGCACTATAATATCTCCTGCGTAGTTGGCTAATCTCTCTTGAAATTGGCCACCGTGGCCGAAATTGGTCGTGGTCAATTCGTCAATCTATGTTTATTATTAAGTTCCCTTGTAGTAAAAAACTTTTTACAAAATCAATCCAGGTATCTCATTTAAACAAGGATAAACTCTTTGCTACTTACCTGCTGCGCTTTCTGTCCTGGCCTTCATCAATTAAGGACATTATCACATATGCGTTATAAATACAAAAAATTCAAAAATATTTTGTTTTTCTTTTCGTGCTGCTTAATTTTGGCACCATTCTTTGTTTTGTTGTCTTAAAACGAATAGTAATAAATTATTTCTCGACTTAAAATAGGTAAAAGCAAAAGCTGCGATGCATTCGCATAGTAATGCGAAAAATTATTATTAATTTCTATGAAAGCATATAACCCATACAATGTTAAGATAGATTTTATTGAGAAAGGCCAAGTACTGTATAACAACACGCTGTGACTCACGGAGGCGGAGTGACGTTTAGAGCGGTGAAACAGAAAATCAGCTCTCCTTAATCCTGATTAATACTATAAAAGCGAATGTGAGTTTGTTTGCTACGCTTCTACGCCTAAACCACTAAATCGATTTTAAAAATTCTTTCACCAATTTAAAGCTACATTATCAGCGAGTACCATAGGCCACATTTTGTCCACGTATTTTATTGCCCACGGGAACGGGAACTACGCGGGTGAAACCCCGTGCAAAATTAGTAATTATATGTATTATAAATACGAAATTCGTTTGTTTGTTACGTTTTCGCGTGTTAATCACTCAACGGATCATTGTGGGATTTCGCATACACGTTGTCAGGGATGAAGTGAAGGACATAGGATATATAACAAACCCCCCCACGCGCTGGGGGTGGAAATTAGTAATAAATACAATGCATATATGTTTCCGCGAAGTCGTCAATTTGTCTTATTTATTTACAATGATTACGAGACGCAGTTCTTCCATTGACTCACAAACCTTTCACACGGAAACAATGACTTGCGGTATTGCGTAATGATAAAAAAAACATGGCCGTCACGAGACACGGAATGGTGGATGAGGAATAACGAAATTGATGATTATTGATATATAAACTGTTATATATGAGAAAGTAACTCTTGTCTGTTACACTTTCAAGGCTGCATAAGACGAATTTGATGAAATTTTGTATGAAGCCAGTTTGAACCTTGAGATAGGCTTGACTTATATACTTTTTTATACCAACCCCTTCCCTCAACAACATCTCCTGCCTTACGTAACAAGCGGGCGAACACTAGCAATTTACAGATTAAAGAAAAGCAATAAATATAGTACTATGTAAAAAAAAATGGGTTTCATTAATAAAAAAATAAAGCCGAGATGGCCCAGTGGTTAGAACGTGTGAATCTTAACTGATGATCGTGGGTTCAAACCCGGACAAGCACCACTGAATTTTCATGTGCTTAATTTGTGATTACAATTCATCTTGTGCTATACGGTGATGGAAAACATCGTGAAGAAAGCTGCATGTGTCTAATTTCACTGAAATTCTAGCACATGTGTATTCCACCAACCCGCATTGGAGCAGCGTGGTGGAATAAGCTCCAAATCTTCTCCTCAAAAGAGGAGAGGTGGCCTTTAGCCCAGCAGTGAGACATTCACAGACTGTTACGGTAAATAAAATTTACTATTTTTCTTATTATGTTAATAATATCGATGTTTATGGTATACGCGCCTTACACACAAGGGAGTAGGGAGTATAGGGGGCATGTCGTCATAAGACACCGCCTTGCTGTTTGTCGCCACGGCATACTTTTTTTTTTGTATCAAGTTGACGGAAATATATCAATTCTAACTTTGTCATTCATTCAAAAAGCCACTCATTCAGTAATTTCCTTCTAACTAGTTATACTCAAATGTAACCGTGTATATTCAAGGTCAACGTCGTTTCTTTCCTTAATTCTTTATCTTTTTCCTTTTACCGTTGTTTTTTTCCCGTTACCTCCTTATAAGATTTACACATTATTGAATCATTTAAACTTTTTTTTTATATGATGTATGTAGGACGAGTAATTGCGCCATTTGATGGTATATGGGCACCACCGTCAATAAACATTGGTGCCGTAAGGATTATTAACCATTCCTTACATAGCCAATACGCCACTAACCTTGGCAACGAAGGTGTTATGTCCCTTGAGTCTGTTGGTACACTGGTTCACTCGTTTGGTGGTAGAGAATATATGATGAGTTGGTGGTAACGACTGAGGTTGCACAAAGCCCGACCACCAAGTAAATATTAAAGTATCTTGTAAGTTATATAATTACTAGCGATTTACCCGTGGCTCCACCACGTCATAATTCAAAAGTGCTAATTACCAATTTTCCATACATCCTGCGTCAAAAATGCAGGATTTTCATATAAACAAACTTTCATCCCATTTATATTTCAAAAATCTGGTAAAACCCGTATGCAAATCTTCATGATGCCCCAGTAGCTTGGGTTGTGCGTTGATACGTCAGTCAGTTATTTTTTTATATATATAGTTACTGGTGGTAGGGCTTTGTGCAAGCTCCTCTGGGTAGGTACCAACCACTCATCAGATATTCCATCTCAAATCAGCAGTACTTGGTATTGTTGTGTTCCGGTCTGAAGGGTGAGTGAGCCAGTGTAAATACAGGCACAAGGGACGTAACATCTTACTTGGTGGCGTATTGGCGATGTAAACGATGTAATTTCTAACAATTCCAATGTCTGTGGGCGTTGGTGACCGCACACCATCAGGTGGCCCATATGATCGTCCGCCTACATATTCTATAAAAAAAGTTATGATATATATTAATCCGACAACAGCATTTTTAAAAAAAGACGCGCGCAAATTTCAAACCGCCATTTTGTTGTGAAAAGTAAAGTAATTAATTCATTATTGGCGCGATTTGTGATTTGTTGAATGTGTTCAATTGTGTTATTTGGATTTTTAAGAGTAATTGAGTTACTAGTCACTTTAAAAATACCAATCCGAGGTATCAATCAGTTTCACTTATGAATGCAAAATATATATATATATATATATATATATATATATATATATATATATATATATTTTGCATATATATATATATATATATATATATATATAACATAGTAAACAAATTTTATCCTCTTAGTACACATATATTTCACTTTAACACTGAGATATATCGACGCGCAAACGTTAGTCGGGATCGTAAAATATAGATCTCGGTAAATGACTCATTCTTTGTATTATTTACTGGAAAGACGAGATCAACACGAGATCATGATTGTAAGATTTGGCAAGATTAGTCAACACTAGGAATATGTTGTATTTTTTTTTTAATCTGTATTAATGTCAAGTTGTGTATTTTGGCTCATTCTTTGTATTATTTACTTGGAAGACGAGATCAACACGAGATTGACGTTGATTGTAAGATTTGGCAAGATTACAAGTCAACACCAGGAATATGTTGTATTTTTTTATTTTATTTTTTTAAAATCATTTTTAATGTGAAGTTATGTATTTTGGCTAGAGAACCTTCTCAGGTTAAAAATAATGGTGATTTTATTTTTATTGTAATTTATTATCGAGTTAATTCAACAAAACAGTTATATACATATATTTATATTAAATACTTAAACAATATATTAAATTTCACATAAACGACGATCATTCTTTATTTAGCCTCTTCTTCAGTATTTTTTTTTAAACTCTATAAATATATTTTACTTTACACAAGCATAAATAAATATTGATTTCAATATTTTTTTTAACAGCTTTATGCACCTCTTGATTTCTGTTATATCGCTGTCTGTGCTCATATTTAAAAAAAAAACCTCCATATATTCTTATCTGTGTAAACTTATGTGTCCACAGTGTAAGTTGTTGTATAGGTTTTTTTTTATCAACAAATTATCTTGTAAATAAACACCGCTAATCAGCGAGGCTGTTCGTTGAAACGAATTCGTAACTCGTTAAATATTTGATCGATACAAAAAAATCTAAAAAAAAAACACCATAACCATTCCGTAAACTTCAGTACTCATCCGTAAAATGTCAACAATCGACTTATGGTGATATACTATTGTGATGTGTGTATTCTTGAAATGTTTTACCAAAGAACTGCGAGGCATCGAAAGGATCTGCACCCGTACGTGGTTGACGTTGACGTATTTAAGACACGTACGAAACGATTTGCTTCCTCGTTTCTGATACGCACCGCCAAGGTCTGGAATACCCTCCCGACCTCCGTTTTCCCCACCACCTACAATATGGGTACCTTCAAGTCCCGAGTGAATAGGCACCTTCTAGGCAAGCGCGCTCCATCTTAGACTGCATCTCTCATCAGGTGTGATAACAGTCAAGCGCTAGCCTAAAATTAAAAAAAAAATGTTATGATTATTAGGGTCAATGTCGCATATCACTTTTTGATATTTTACGACCGTGTTGCTGTGTTTTGAGTTTGTTCTTGTAGAATAGAATACAGTAGCGTAGCGGTTAAAGACCTTGCAGTATTACTTTGTTTGGTATAGATATCGCCAGAGTACGAAAATCTTAGATATAATGAAATATATGACGTATGTTAATATTAAATACTAGCTTTACTTGAGGCATCACTCGTATAAATTCAGAATTGCTAAAAATTCCATAACTCTTTCTTCGAAAATCAAGAATTTCCTTACAAACTTTCATCCCGTTAGAGGTTAAATTTTAAAAGTTCTTTAGCGCTAACCTACTGTGTAAAAGGTTTGCACATTTTCATGGTGCCAGCCCTGTTGGATCGGGCCGTGCGTTGATATATAATTCAATCAGTCAGTTTTTTTTATATATATGTCTATATAAAGAATAATAATTAAGCGGAATGTTGAAAGTTGGTACGCAAATATATATAAAACTTGGTATTGTTAGTATGGAAATATAATCAATTTCAAATGTTGTCCTTACGGCCCCCGTAGGAGGCCCTGGTGTCACTTATAATGAAATCATTATTAAAATATAAAGTTAATTTGAAATAATCACAATATCAGATAAGATAGTATCCGCCAAAAGCTCCGCCTGCGTGCTTGTTACGTGTCCTTTGTACCCCTGATAACGTGTATGCAAAATTTCATTGTGATCAGTTGAATAGTTAAGACGTTAAAGCGAAACAAACAAACGAATCCAATTTCGCATAACTTGTTTTGGGCGAGATTAATGAGGAGAGATCCGCCGAGCCACGAACGTAGCACGGCACGGGAAAGGCCGCGGATGCGTTATACCGACACGATCCCACAGCCTCTCCGATCTGCCGAGGTCGGACATCGTAGTGGTTTTAGTGTATAAGAATCCCACATAACCTGCCTCCCCAAAAAATATAAGGATCATGAAAGGTCTCCAGGTTGCCGCCCCTAAAACCACGTGTTCCCTTAGCACGCAATTGCGGAAAGCCTATCATCTTTATTGAGGCAAGATATTCGTTTCTATATTAAAATGCAGATAATATTTATTACCTTTGCCTATAAATAAATACTTGTTAAAAAAAAAAAAAACATTATAATACTTGCTACCCGAAGCCGCGTCGTCGTCGTTATAAAATTACCACAATTACAACAAAAATTCTAATATTAAATGTCTGGACATAATGAATTATTAAAAGTTCACACAAAGCTAATTTCCTAATTCAAGGTGTAACGGTAATAAAATAAAAATACACGATTCAACCGGCGCGACGAGACGCCATTTTGCCCTTGACTTTGCAAAGAACGACGGTCGTGTAACATTCGTGCTAGTTATTTATTATTTGTTTATTTTTGGAGATTTTATCTTATTTTTTATTTATTTTCAAGATAGATACACAGTTGAATTTTTAAAATAAACACTAGCAGATATTCTGTATCATGTTGCTTTACTTAATCTATACTTATATTATAAATGAGAAAATAACACTGTATGAAGCTAATTTTTATACCTAACCCTTTCCAACCCCCATATACATGCGGTCGAAAACTAGTTTTTTTATAGGAAAGGAATTAGTCTGTCTGACTCTGGTACGCTTTAATGGCTAAACCAGTGATCGATAAACCATAAACCAGACCACGAAGAAACGATGGACATTGGACAGTCAATTAGACTATTATTGTTTTATAATTATAATTTGTAATATGTTTTATAAATATTAATTAGTGAAGTTATGTTACAATTTTCAAGTTATAAAATGAAGAGGTCGCTAGTGTATATAACTACCGATTTTGATGTATTTTTAATCGAAAATTGTATAATTTTTAAACTCAAATCTGTATACATTGTGTTAACTATCTATAAATATAGATATATATATTTTTTTATCTTTTTTAATTTATAAATCAAACTTGGGTTGTTTTTTGTTATAGAATAGGAAGGCGAGCATATGGGTCACCTGATGGTAAGTGGTCACCAACGCCCTTAGACATTGGCACTGTCAATTACCCTACCTCCAGTACACAAAGCCCTATCACCAGTAGATTGGAAAGTATCCGGAAATTTCTATTCACACCGACTGCGTTGACATCATGATCGAGAGCCTATATAGGGAGTGATAGGGGAGGGCCCTATCACCTGTCATTATAATAATATCCTGGGACATTATTCACACACGGCCATCTGATCCCAAGCTAAGCAGACCTCGTAGTATGGAAACCAGACTACTGATATACTACATATACTACTTTTATTTTGTAAATACATACTTATATAGATAATTACACCCAGACTCAGGACAAAGAGGCATGTTCAGTCACACAAATGTCAGAGTCAGGCACAGAAAGGCAAGTATCTACCAACCACGCCAACCGGTCGGTCGTTATATAGGTCATATAAGCCGGCTATTACTCATAATTGGTTTTTAATACAAAAAATATAATAATATAACGTTACAGACAAAAAAAGTAATAAAATACAAAGCATAATTACATTAATATAATAATGTCGATGATACACTAATTACAGTGGTTAAAACTAGACAACTAAAGTTAAAAACACGAAGTAGCCTTATTTTAATAAAATAATAATTAAATATAAATTATGTTATCTGTTTATCGTCATTTTTATATTTGACGAGAGAGTAAAAATTCACTGTTTAGCTGTAGCATCTTTTTATTTTTTTATTTTACAATTTCATCGAAGCGCGACAAACGAGGCAGCGATTCGCCGTTACTTCACTCCACTATTCGCAGCACGTGATCAACTTCAGTACCTAGCGATAGCTCAACGGTGTTAGACGTGTCACAGTGAGTCGTTTTTGTTGTTAATAATTTGTTTATTTAATTAACATATCGATTCAATTCTAACAAACAAACAAATAATTGATTCACAGAGAGTTTATTAATTGATCGTAATTTTGTTATGTTTTGTTTATAATTTCGATCTTGTGTTATTTTATGTTATTTTTTTTCGTATTTAAGAGATTTGAATGCCTCGTTGTGTCCGGAGTCTGTTTTAGTTGTTAAAAATTCATTATCAAAGTTTTAATTGCCACAAATAATAATAGGAAGTCGCCAAAATTTTATGCTACTTTTAGTTAGGCTGTATTCATGTTTTGTATTTTTTCTCTTCGTGGTGTACAATAAAGTATAAAGTAAGTAAGTAGACCTACTAAAAATTTTTAAGATAAATAATGATTATTTTTGCATTCGTTTAATGTATAGTAATGCAATAAATATTTTTTTTTTTGGAAACTGCATAGCTCTGGATCTAGCAGTCGGATATGAAAATTTTCGAGGGTTCCTACGTATGTATAATAAAAACTTTATGAAAGTAATAATTAATCAACAAATCCGTCTCGTTGGTCGCAGACCCGGATGTCCTGGGTATAGATTCCCAGATCGGGCCAATAAAAAGTTATAGGGGTTTTCTGTCAGATAATTCTTAGTAGCAGCCCGGAGTCTGGAAGTTGGAAGTGTGTACACTCCCGTGCCTCGGAAATCAAGTAAAGCCGTTGGTCCTGCGCCTGCACCTGTGTTTGCACACACTTGTGCACTATAATATCTCCTGCGCGATTGCCTAATGCTCTTGAGATCGGACGCCGTGGCCGAAATCGGGAATTATAATATAGGGAATACAAACCAAAATGTATATTATTTTAAAATCCAAATAGTTTCTTGCCGTTTCTTCTCGTTAGAGGTTGTTTTCTGAAGCGGGTAAAAGGCTTTATTGCAACGTTTTTTTTGAGTAAATATATTTGAGTCGATTTCAATGAGAATAAGAATTAGGTGTCCGTAAGATGCCAACTGGTTTTCACGTTAGTGGATCGAAATTAAATCAGATCGTGATTTTAATTCTTAATTATTGGAATCAACCCACAAACAAGATTTGTTGTTTTAATTTTTACCCGAAAACGTTACAAACTGGTCGATGTTAGTATCAGTGCTGGTAGGTTTTTAAACGAATTTATTTTCGCAATTTTATAATAATAGCGATATATATATAAAGTCAGTTTGTAGAACAATATTAGCTAAGCAAGTCTGTCCCGTTTGAAAAAAAAACATGTCAAATTTTTATAGGATGCATAAAATTTGGGGACCTCTATTCTATTATGTATACATCTATAAAAATAAATAAATAGAAGTTATTGTGTTGTTATTACACGCATTGAATAAATAAACTCTATTGGTTATATCAAACAAAACAATGAAGCTCCCGGTCGAAATGACTTTTTCTGACATCATCAACAATCGTCATCATATTTCAGACAATTTACACAATACATTAATGAATTATACATCGAAACCTTCCTCGTGAATCACTCCGTCCATTAATGAAGAACGTATAATAATACGATCGGTAGTTTATGAGTTTACCGCGGTCATACAGACAGACGCGGCGCAGAGAATTTGTTTCATAATATGTAACAGTATCTGCTTGGCTAAGGCCTCCTCTCCCTTTTTAAGGAGAAGGTTTTTGGAGCTTATTCCACCACGCTGCTTCAATGCGGGTTAGTGGAATACACATGTGGCAGAATTTCAGTGAAATTAGACACATGCAGGTTTCCTCACGATGTTTTCTTTCACCGTCAAGTACGAGATGAATTATAATCACAAATTAAGCACATGAAAATACAGTGGTGCTTGCCCAGGTTTGAACCCACGATCATCGGTTCAGATTCACGCGTTCTTACCACTGGGCCATCTCGGCTTATTATTATTATAATATATAGTTAGTGATTATTATATTAAGGTAAGGACGACCTTATACATATCATATATCATATCATAGATATCTTTAGATCTCAAAAAAGTATAAAATAATGGGTTTCTGTTAAATAAACAATATACAGAACTAGAAATAAATGTTACCCCAAACGTGTTCGTCTAAAAATACAACTAAGACTGTAATGAAAGTTACGACGGGTTTACGACGCCATAAACTTCGACAAGACATCGTTCGCACATGATTTGTAAATTGTTACCATTTTTTTTTATAAATTAAACAACTTGTTTTCTACAGTAGAAATTAGTAAAGTTGGTAATCACGTGTCAATTATTCTACAGCTGAACAGCAATTAGTATTGTTGTGTTCTCGTCTGATGTGTGAGTGAACCGGTGTAATTACAACACAAGTATCTTAGTTCCCAAGGTTGGTGGTGTGTTGGCGTTGTAGATGTTAATGTTTCTTACAGCGCCAATGTCTATGGAGGTTGGATCATTTAACGTTAGGTACGCCATTTTATAAAAATACGGCAGACAGACCCAAATCATAATTGCTTTGGGTATGATAGCTTTATTGGTGGTGGGGCTTTGTGCAATCGTCTGCGTAGGTACAACCCACTAATCACACACACACATATTCTACCAGGCTATCCCAAGGTGGTGTTGGATACATGTGTGATAGATTTACCCAACACATTTAGATTTCTGCACGGTATTTCATCATAGCCAATAGGCATTGTAAGAAATGTTAACTATCTTTTACATCGCCAATGCGCCACTAACCTTGGGAACTAAGATGTTATGTCCCTTGTACCTGTAATTACACTGGCTCACTCACCCTTCAAACCGGAACAACAATAACAAGTACTGCTGTTTTTCGGTAGAATATCTGATGAGTGGTATCCCCCACTAAAGGACGGGCTTGCTCAAAGCCCTACCACCAATCAATACATACATTCATCATAACTTCGGCTTAAGAGTTTATTGACAGAAAATTAACTACTTTTCCGCCTAATCAGGAGTTCGAACCCAGGACAGTTGACAATGTACAACATACACATATAAATGATTTACTTTTTAATACATAGTAGACTATGCTTATAATATAAATGAAAAAGTAACTATCTGTCTGTTACGCGTGCATGGCTAAACAACTGAACAAATTTTGATAAGATTTGGTATGAAGCAACCTCCGAGGAAAGATATAGGCTAGCAGATAGGCTTTTGTCCCGCCCCTCCAATAAGGGGTGAAGCCGCAGGCGAAAACTACTATACCCTATTCCAATCGGAGTAGGAGTAAAGCTAAACAAACCGTAGATTTACAAATCGCACGCGATTTTCTAATTGTTCTGCTGTATTACGCACTGTAAACAGTTCTTAATTAATTTACCTTTATTTATAATACAACACTATTCCACTTAACTAGTTATAACCACATTAATTTAGCTGTCGAAGTTCCGATTACAACTTCGTGGATATTAAAAACGCCTAAGATCTCGACCAATGGTATCGCGTCAATTGATATCGGTGACCAATGATATCGGTATCAAAGTTGATTATTTGGGTTTACTTCTCTTGTGGTTGAAAAAGGCTATGTATTAATGTATTAGGCACATCCTGTATAATGGCGACGCCATTTTCGGTCGATATAAACTATCCAAAGAGCACTTAAATTAATGATGGGGTGGATATATGGTTGCCAATACAAAAAAAAACAATGTATTTTTAAGAAAATTAAACCAGTGGCTCAATGATTTTGAAATGATATTTTCGTATATATTTACTAATTTTCGCTTGCGGTTTTGTTCGTTTGTGATGGGGGGGGGAGGTGTTAGGGATTGGCCTGGATTTGAACCCGCGATCATTAGTTAAGGTTCACGCGTTCTAACCACTGGGCAATCTCGACTCATAGTTTGTATAAAGATGAAAATGTCACAAATTTGTTAAAAGTCGTTTATAACAGTCATTTGTTTTTATAAAAAGTCTTATAATTAGAATATCCTCACAATATAAGATATTACGAAAAAAAAGTGACAGCCCTGTTCAAACAATCTATAATCCCCATGGAATCCACTCCCCTATATGGCCTTGAGGTTCCCATTGTGTTGGATATAATCCAATGACCTTGAATCTAGTTGTTACTACATTAAAACTGGTAATAAATCGCGTGACGTTTTATTGTGTAACGCCTAACTGATAAATTACTAAACTAATATACATAAAACTTATACAGATGGTGCAGCGTATTTCGAAGAAGGTTTTAGTGTATAATATTTTTTTTTTAATGGCCAGTTTCAACTTAATGTGAGTCTCCTTTACACTCGCATAAAGTTGAATCAGTATTTTAACATTTCACGTTTGCCTTTGCGTTTTTGTTTCCATGCAGCACACAGGTGAATTTTACGTAATTTATGGCCAGTATTGATAAAAAATAAAAGTTATTCTGATTTAAAAATATTAACTTAAATTAGGAACAGGACATATTACGTCATCAATTAATCATTTGTAAAACGTTTGCCACATATTTAGATGCCCACAACACTTGATGTAAAGAGTTATTGCTTATGGCATAATTTGTTAAAAATTTAAACATTTGTTTAAGCAATACATAGCCATATTTATATAATTGATTGCCTCGTTGGTCTAGTGGCTTGATGTAAGGCCGCAGATCCGGAGGTCCTGGGTTCAATTCAAAGGTCGGGCCAATAAAAAGTTATTGGGTTTTTCTGTCAGAAATTCTCAGTAGCAGCCTGGAGTCTGGAAGTTTGAAGTGTGTTCAGTCGTGTCGGATTGCGGTCCATCGGATTATGAGAGTTAGAATTAGTTAGAATTTCATCCAGAACCCTTCAATTGCTTTTGCGTGAAAAAGCCACAAACATCCTCATAAACTTTTACATTATTATATATTATATATATCAATTAAATATAGTATCAATCATAAAACATTTTTTTTAATATTTAAAGGAATATTAATTTAGACAAACTACAGCAATATATAGTGGTAAACACACTTAACGTAATATTCGAAAACTTATGTAAATTTCACCTGTGTGCGTCACAAACGACATTATATAATAGAACCCACCAGTAACCAGAGCGGTCTTTAAGCTATTGGAGGCCCTGGGCACACCACGGTGATGATAAGATAAGGCCCCTATGTGTGTGACATTGAAATATTTTTTGTAATAAATATGGGTTATCATTTGGTGATCTGGCAGGAATAGATTCGATATCGATGGCGTGATCCTGGGCACGTGGCCAGCGGGAAAGGGGGGCCTGCCATAACACGTTTTTGTGATATCTTAAATGAGCGCAGTGCCCCTGGATCTATTTGGTGACACTTCAATTAAATTTTGCAAGAAAATGTGAAATGACAACATTTTAGTAAAGATGTTTTTTTGTTTTTCGTCAATTAGAGAATATTTTATTGGAATGTTAAGTAAGCCTGTGTATATATTTTGTTAGTATATATTCATATAAGCAATAAGACAATGTTATGTTAAAACATAACATTGACTTCCTATTTGATAAAATAAAATAAAAAATATTATTTTTCTAAAGGACACACCAAAAAATCTCTATAAATATTATATTTTTCTTTTCATGTCTTAGTGCCTTAATTTTATATTTTTCCTGTAATTTTTTAATATCGATATAACAAAACTGAAGGGAATTAGAAAATCTTCGTTATACCAAGTAATTTGTTACAATAAGGTTTGTTATGTAGAGGGTTTTTTATGGTATAGGTAGATAGACGAGTATATGGGCCACCTGATGGTAAGAGGTCTCCAACGCCCATAGACATTGGCACTGTAAGAAATGTTAACGATCGCTCACATCGCCAATGCGCCACCAACCTTGGGAGCTAAGATGTTAAGTCCCTTGTGCCTGTAGTTGGCTCACTCATCCTTCAAACCGGAACACAACAATACCAAGTACTACTGTTTTGCGGTAGAATATCTGATGAGTGGGTGGTACCTACCCAGACGAGCTTGCACAAAGCTCTACCACCAGTAAAGTTTAGGTTAGTAAATGCTTAGGTAACTCTACGATTCTTTATTACAAGGTAAAAAAACTTGTACACTAACATACTTAATGATTTATTATTTCTCTTGCAATTGTAACTGTTAAACTAATTATAATAATAATGTCCTCCAGACCCATTTTCGGCCACGGCAGCCAATCACAAGAGAGATTAGCCAACTACGCAGGAGATATTATAGTGCACAAGTGTGTGCGCAAACACAGATGCACTCTCTATTCCTTAAATCTCATAATCCGATGGGAAGGCAATCCGACACGACCGGAAAGAGTTCAGGCGCAGGGCCAACGGCTTTACGTGCTTTCCGAGGTACGGGAGTGTACACACTTCCAACTTTCAGACTCCGGCCCGCTACTGAGAATTTTCTTACAGAAAAAACCCAATAACGTTTAATTGGCCCGACCTGGGAATTGAACCCAGGACCTCCGAGTCTGCGGCCTTACATCAAGCCACTAGACCAACTGTCAAATTGACGACCGTGTTAAAAGAGTTTATATTACTTGTTTCCAACAACGATTGTCTTACGATAATTTAACGTGTCTAAAACCTGCCGAGACATGAATTATTTAGGAACTGAGCGTGAATGATTGATTTGATACGATGTGAAGGTTCTAAGTTGACAAAAATCGTTAAATAGAGGTATTTAATACTTACTATTATGTATATATTTTACATACTTTACTTTACATCCGATAGCTGTTTTATTTGTCTTTATTTCGTTATATAGTTTCTGGTAGTATTACCACGTGTATATCATTTTGTACTTCCATCTTGTGTTGAATTTGTTTTCATTTTATTTTTCTTTTATGTCATTATTATTTAAGATGCTAAGTGTCATTCTTGCGTGTCGTGGTTACCTATAAAGGCGCATTTTCATTGGTCGATAAGTCGGTAGTTAGCCCGATTGCGGGGAGTACCCGCATGCGAGCTAACAACCAATGAAATCCACTGGTCGATAACTCGGTCGATTAAACGTGTGCGGGTGATATAATGAAATATAAAAATAATAAATCATTAAATATTTAGAAGTCACCCGCACCCCGTATGCGGGCTCTGACGACCAGTGAAAACGATAAACTCTTTGCGGGCCCTATGGCATGCGTTACAGAAATCTCCCGCACCCCGAATGCGGGCCTTATCGACCAATGAAAATGCGCCCTAAGTATGACAACTTTTACCCTTAGACTTATTACTGTATGCCATGTTGGTGATCTAAATAAATAAATAATATTCTGTAATTGATGAAAATTCGCTATAAAGAGGTTTCTGACAAATGTTCTCGTTATTTCGTCGACAGATTATATATAATTATATAATATAATTTGCAAACTATCGTTTTGCATTGGTTCTTACGGGCAGTTCTAGGGGATTTCGAAGAAGTTGTTAAAGCGAGGGAATCGTTATATTGAGGCTCGTTATATTATTGATGCACTGTGTATATAATGTAAGCAATAACTCATTTTACTTTGCATGTGGTATTCTCCTTAATAGAAATGTTCTCCTTTATAGAAATGAAATCTAGTATTAAGTTATAATAATAATATCCTGGGACATTATTCACACACGGCCATCTGATCCCAAACTAAGCAGAGCTCGTACTATGGAAACCAGACAACTGATATACTACATATACTGCTTTTCTTTTGTAAATACGTTCATACTTAAATAGATAATTACACCCAGACTCAGGACAAATAGACATGTTTATAACAAATGTCTGTCCTAGATGGGAATGGAACCCACGACCTGCGACACGAATCTACCAAACACGTCAACCGGCTCGTCGATAATATAAGTTTTTTGTTTTTTAAATGTTGTATTGGTGTAATTACTTCTGGAGAATATTTACAAAAAAAAAACAGAATTACACTTGATTTGAGAACACGTGTTTAGTAACACAACTACATGGGTTAACCCTTATCAATTGTTTGTAAATCCTTATCAATCAGAAGTACTTCAGACAAATGCACTTAACTTAAATAATTTAGTCTGAAATCGAGATATGTTCAGTTGGAACGTGTATTTGAGTCGTTAATGGAAATACAACATGGTTGAGGTGAAAAGAAATATTAACATAACATGTAATCCCACTGTTGGGCTAAAGGCTCCTCGATACTCAAATACGAGTCGGTGGTTAACCTTCATGGATAGTTCAGCTTGGGACTAAATCTTTGAATATCGTTTCACTGTGACAGTTAATTTCATCTTTACCCAAGTGTTGACAACCTGATCCCTCCCTCGCCTGATCATGAGCACCGGTGAAAGGAGGCTTGTATTTTGTTTCGATCTCAGAGCACAGTTGTGATTGGTCTTCTTCTTTCGAATGTCAAATGAATGATGATAGAAAGAAACGAATCGTTGTTTAACTTGACATCCGCTGCTTTTCAAATCGAAAGACAAGTGTTTGAAGTAATAAATAGGAAAAAATGACAATGAATCGTCTCTTTCTTTCATCATTGATTTGACATTCGAAAGAAGAAGCCAGCTATGTTTAATCAATCACACCCAACAAATTTGTAGGTTCTTGATATTTAATTAAGTTACTGACATTAATGTTTCCATTTCAGATAATGCCTGAAGTACATCCCGCTTTCGTGAACTCGGGCAAGAAGTCTGGTATTGAAATATGGAGAGTTGAGGTGAGCTCATACATTTATAAATCATCTAGTGATCTGATAAGGATTTACCTGATGGTAGGTAACACCCACAAATATTGGCGCTGTGAGAATTAACCATCCCTAACATCACCAATACCAACATTGGAAACTAAGACGATGGAGGGATGTACCCTCGTGCCTGTAGTTACACTGACTCACCATTCATATCGGAATGCGACAATACTTCTTGCTGTTTGGCGGTAGAATATCTAAAGAGTGGGTGGTACCTACCCGGACGGGACACAAAGCTTTACCACCAAGTAAATTGTGATACCGATGTTAAGCTAAAAATCTGTGAATTTAGAAATTATTGTAGGGGATAGACTCGTGACTTCACGTTACCGACATGCTAATTTAAATATAATGGAATCATTGAAAGTACAAATAATTTAGGTATTGTGGAAATTAGTGAGAATAATAACGATTGAAATCTATGTAAATACTAACAGTATATACAAATAATATAAGTGTGTTTTAACTATTATTTATTTTAATTAAGCTGTATTAATACTTTGTATCGAGTTTGCGACATAACAACCGTAGCAGTCTGTGAATGTCCCACTGATGTTCTAAAGGCGTCCTCTGCCTTTTTGAGGAGAAGGTTTTGGAGCTTATTCCACCACGCTGCTCCAATGCGGGTTGGTGGAATACACACGTGGCAGAATTTCAGGGAAATTGCAGGCATAGACACATGCAGGTTTCCTCACGGTGTTTTCCTTCACCGTAAAGCACAAGATGAATTATAATCACAAAGAGCCCAGATGGCCCAGTGGTAAGAACGCCTGATGGTGATCTTAACCGATGGTCTTGGGTTCAAACCCGGGCAAGCACCACTGAATTTTCATGTGCTTAATTTGTGATATAACAAAAAGGGATAAAATTATTACTTGAGTGCCAATAGATGTGGAAATTTGACAAATATATTTAACAGTTTCAAGTTTTCACTTCTATCGGCAGTCCGTATGACTGCCTGTTTTTTATTCGATAGCGTTTTTAACTGCGATTTGTGTGAAATGAAAACAGTGTCTAGTGACAATAGTCGGAAATGGTACCTAGCTCCTCCCAACCCCGTTACAACACGCTGAAACTAATTATTATAATTCAAAACAAAAAACGATCACATTTTTCCCGTTCGATTAGACGTAAATGTTTATCGTCATACAATAAATATATAAATGTTGATAACGTTATTATTTTTATGGCATTGATAATCGATAATAACATATTATATAGAGAAAAGCTAATTTATCATCGTTAATGTATTTTTATAAATACTTTTTTATATAATATACTTCTATGTGCAAAATATGAGTCCAATTCTAAAAAAGGGTAAGGTACGGTAGCAGGTAGGTGTGCAATCGATCCCGTGACGTGACCCGACAAGACGGAGTACTGCTGGGTACTGCTGGTTTTAAGTGGGTCTTTTGCCTTCAGCAGCCCCAGTGTTAAGAACGCGTGAATCTTAACCGATGATCGTGGATTCAATACCCGGGCAAGCACCACTGAATTTTCATGTGCTTAATTTGTGATTATAATTCATCTCGTGCTTTACGGTGAAGGAAAACATCGTGAGGAAACCTGCATGTGTCTAATTTCACTGAAATTCTACCTTCTCCTCAAAAAGGGAGAGGAGGCCTTTGCCCAGCAGTGGGACATTCATGGGCTGTTACGGTTTGCCTTCAGCGCCGGCGAGTTCCACATTCCCCCCACCTCGTGTGGGGGTAAGGTAATGTGTTTTTCCAGCGAAAAATTATGCAAACTAGATTCAAAATTTCATCGAAATTCGTCCAGCCATTTTCGTTTTGATCCGGACTAATCTAATGAGTTTCTACCCAGTTTTTGTTTATAAAATCTACATTTTTGAAGAATCGGTAAAAAATTAAATCAAAAATGACGATTTTTTTTAGCTATTATTATTTATATAGCGAATGTTACATAAACTATATCTTAATAAGTCATGTACTAAAACTGGAAACGTTCTATGTATCTATGTACTTGCGCCGGTTACAATTTCTTAAATATATTAAAGGACTTGTCTAATACATAACAAAAACAAAAATATATATATAAGCAATGCGACATAAAAAAATGCGGTTTCAAAGAACAAAAATAAAGGATTGATTCAAAATTATCTTAATTGATTTTCAATCTCGTAATGATACGCGTTAATAAAACACAGCGAAAAGTTAGTTTGGAATTTAGAGCTTGCATAAGAATTGTAAATAAAAGTATAGACCAAATCCTTATCTATACTAATATTAAAAAAAACGAAACTAACTCTGTCTCTCTGTTACGCTTACACAGAACACTGAACCGATTTTGATGAAATTTGATAGAAATATACTTTTTTATAACAATCCCTCCCCCCAACATTTACCTAAAATGTGGACGAAGCCGTTGGCGAACACTAGTTTTATATATTTGTATCACTGTGGGCGTTCTTTCATCTTGCAATCCAGAGGAAGTATAAATTTTAACTGGTCACTATATTCCACACTAAAATAGTTTCGCTGTGTCGTAATAGTGTTCTGGTATTTTCAATTATAAGAAACATTGCTAAATAGCAGAATTATTTATCTGGGCACGAATATCACAATAACTATCGCCAAACTGCAATATTTAGTAACAATTTCCTCGTCCTATCGGTTCGACTGGTGACAGGAGGGGTCATAATTTTTCGTCCAGAGAATCGGAATTGCGATTCAAAATTGCTGCTAGCATTCTTGCCTCCATTCCACGCGGTTACAATTTGTGCAGTGGTCATTTTTTATTTTTATTTGTATATATTTTAGGCTTTAATGTAAATAATTCTGTTTTAAAAAAATATTATGGTTACTTAGTTTTTTTTTTCTTTCCAAAGAATTATGGCCTAGCCAATTTTAAGGGAGTTACGAATATTCCAGTTTACCTCTCTGAGTTACGAGGTGAATTAGGGCCCGACCAGCGGGAAGCTACCTAGCCAAAAATAATATAATTTTAATCTAACCTCTTCAGAATGGGGAAACCCCGATCGCGATCAAATGACCCTTGGATCTCCAAGTCCGGGCCTTCCAAATAAGTTTCAGCTTGTGTTAGGAGTGGGACGGTAATAGCCCAAGAGATCAAGATCGAACCTTCGCCTATATACCGTAAACCTTACGCTATTAACCTTTGTATTATTGTATAAAATTATTTAAAACTAGGTAAGCAGACTGACTATCACCATGACCATCTGATGGTGAGTGGGCCCTACCAATATAAAATTTACATTAAACTTTTCGTTTTCAGGACTTCGAGCCAGTCCCAGTGCCTTCTCATCAATACGGTAACTTCTACAGTGGAGATTCCTACATCGTGCTAAAGGTAAGTGCTCACCTTTGTACGCACTGCTGGGCAGATGCCTTCTGTTTAAGGAACAAAATTTGTTTTACGTTTATATGGAAAATTTTCCAATTTATGTATAAAAACTGATTTGACCTTGAATTTAAATAACTTAGAGGAAACTTGAAAAGTTTAAGAACGAATGTTTTCTATCACTATATATAAAACTCTGAACTGTTTGTCTGAACGCGATAAAATCAAAAACTAAAGAAACGATTTTCATACGGTTTTCACCAATGGTCGAACAGATTAAGTTGCGGTTTTGATATATAATTGGTTACACTTTTGTGAAATATGATGATGATTGTGGAAGAAGACGGAAAAAGTTATGGCGGATGAGAGCCTTACTAGCGTGTGCCGCACATATGAACAGATTTATATGTACTAATATTATATATGCACTGACATGACATTAACTCTTGATTGTCTGGTACGCTTTCACGGGTAAAACACTGAATCGATTTTGATGAAATCTAGGCTACTTTTTTATACCTAACATCAAACACGGGCAAGGCCGCGGACGAAAACTAATGTTATTTACATGACCCTTATTTTTCTTTTATACATTTAAAAACGTCAGATATATTTATCATTTATTATCATTATATATTCTGCAAGTATATTATATACAAGACACGTAAACAACAAGTACACTGGCGGTAATTGAGAGCATCTGTTTCATCTCGCGTTACATTAAGATCTTAATTATTAAACAAACGTGTATCTCTCAATGTTTATTTAAAAACATTTGGATCGAGTATTCATTTAATCGTTGAGTGAAGATTGTCTAGTGGTTTTAAGGTTCTAAGCTGGTGCTTCTGTGAGCTGTGAGCTTCTTAGTTCAAACCGCGGGCTGATTTTTTTTATTGGATATTGAAAATATTCTTCCATGCCTCGGTAAGCACGTAAAGCCGTCTTGCGCTTGAACTATTTCCGATCGTGTCGGATTGCAGTCCCATCGGATTATTCCCTTCGGAACGAAGATGTTATGCACCTTTCAAATCAGACCGCAACATTGCTGCTTAGCGGTAGAATATCTGATGAGTTGGTGGTACCTTACCAGACGGACTTGCACAAAGCCCTACCACCGTATACTACTAGTCAAGAGTATTCAAACAGTTCAATGGTCCGCATGTAAATGATCATTAAAACAATATATTGGCATGGTGGATTAAACTCCACACCATGCTAAACAATGATAGGTCTTAAGCCCAGCGGTGGTTTTTTAATAATAATTTTATGTGTTTTTAATACCCTTTTCAGACAACTGGAACATCTACACTTTCTTGGCATATCCACTTTTGGCTCGGATCAAAAACAAGTCAGGACGAGGCTGGTGCCGCCGCGATACTCTCTGTGAACCTCGACGATAACCAATTCCATGGGGACGCTGTCCAGCATAGAGAAACCCAGGGCTACGAGTCGAGGCAGTTTTTGGGTTACTTCGAACCAGGTAGCGATTAACTTGGGATTTTGAACCGAGTGGCTAAAATGCGTGATTCTTAACCGGTGATCGCGGGTTCAAACCCAGGCAAACAACGGTGTTTTTTCATGTTTAATTTGTGTTTTTTTTTTATAAGAGATAGAAGGTAAGGCAGGTCCCAGCAGTGGGAATATTTATAGATTGTTATTTTTTTTAAATATTTTCAGCCATTCGTTACTTGGAAGGCGGCCATGCGTCTGGGTTTAACCACGTGACCGTAAACGCGGGCGCAGAGAAGAGGCTCTTCCAGATCAAGGGCAAACGTAACGTCAGAGTGAGACAGGTAATACATGTGTAATGGGTTAAAGCAAGATAATATTTATCATTTTATTTATTATTATTATTTCATACATCACCGACGTCTAAAGGCGGTGGTGACCATCTAGTGGCCAAATTGCCCGACCTATGTAATATATAGGTCGACCAATTACTACTAGTATATTACGAAAAATAAATAATTAATTCGTTTTTTCTCATTTTGTAATCGCTTACAAATTCCAATACAATGAAGAAATAGCCAGGACCATTTTCCAAGGTCATCTATGACGACAACAAATGTATAAAAATAATTTACACCCAAACTTTACTTGACAACTAATTTAGCATTTCCATAGCATTTGTTACACTCAACCTAGTGCTGGATTATTTCCAGGTGGAAACGTCAGTGTCATCTATGAACAAAGGGGACTGTTTCATTCTCGATGTGGACCATGATATCATGGTGTATGTCGGTGAGAAGGCGAAGAGCGTTGAGCGCCTCAAGGCCATATCGGTGGCCAATCAGATAAGAGACCAAGACCACAGCGGGCGTGGCAATATTGAAATAATTGGTAAGTTGGTGTTAGACGATTGCAAAAGAGAAATTTAGTCAATTTGTCAACAATTTTTTTATATTAACGGGCCGGTTGGCGTGGTTGGTAGATATTTGCCTTTCACTCCGAAGGTTGTAGGTTCTATTTCCAACCAGGACAGACATTTGTGTGCATGAACATGCCTGTTTGTCCTGAGTTTGGGTGTAATTATCTTTATAAGTATGTATTTACAAAGGAAAAGTAGTATATGTATATCAGTTGTCTGGTTTCCATAGTACGAGCTCTGCTTAGTTTGGGATCAGATGGCCGTGTGTGAATAATGTCCCAGGATATTACATAAAAAAAATTGTTTCTTGTTGAAATTTGATATAACTTAAACAGCCTCTAAATGTCTCACGTGGTTGGGCTAAGCCTCCTAACTTTTGTTTCATGATTCCAGATCCTTTCTCGAACGAAGGTGATGTAAACAAATTCTTTACGGCTCTCGGTTCTGGGGACCAGGATTCGGTTTCAGACGCGGAAGAAGGTGGCGATGATGAGGTGAGGGAATTGGAAAATCCATACAATTCATTCATTTATATTCAAAGACAAATCATTTTCATTAGGTAGGGCTTTGTGCAAGCCGGTCTGGGTAGGTACCACCTATAATGTATTCTACCGCTGAACAGCAATTCTTAGTATTGTTTCGTTCGAGTTTGAAGGGTGAATGAGCCAGTGTAACAACAGGCACAAGAGACATAACATCTTCGTTCCCAAGGTTGGTGGCGCATTTTCGATGTAAGGAATGGTTGATATTTCTTACAGCGCCAATGTCTAAGTATTATATGTGATGAGGCGATGGTATCTAACTTCACCTATCCAGGGCTTGGACAAAACCCTACCACCAAGTCGTATAATGTCATGCAATACTTAAGAAACTCAAAATAAATTGCGATGCAGATGACCACGTTTTTCTTGTTTTTTTAAAGGACTTTGAACGTGGCGCCTCCAAAGAGGTCACGTTATGTGAAGTGTCCGACAGTTCCGGATCACTGGAAATTAAGAAGCTGTCCGGACCGTACACCAAGGAACAATTAGACACGAAGGTAAATAGTGTACAAACCGCTGGTTCAATATATGTGGAACAAATCTCTCATTTTTCATTCTCACAACCAAGCTGTGGAATATCCTTCCACCGCCTGTGTTTCCTGAGTTTATAACCAGAGTATCTTCAAGGCATGACTGATTGGCTGTAGGCAAGCGCTTTCCATTTTCGACTGCTGATGAAAACATTTAATATGATATAATCTGGTATTTTCTCATTATCACAACCAATGTGTGGAATGTCCTTCCACTGTCTGTGTTCAACATGAGACCTGGATGTGTTGAATGAAAATCTCCATCAAGGAAGCTGGGAATAAACTCTAAGGATATCATGCCCAGCCGTGGGACATGAACAGGATGTTAATATATCAGAGATAAAAATGTTGTCGTATACAATTATTGTTCAATAAAAAAATATGTTTTTTTTCCAGGAGTGCTATATCCTGGACACGGGCAGTAGCATTTATGTCTGGATCGGAAGAGAGGCGAATGGAAGGGTAAATACGTGTAGAGTTTTTAAAACTCATTAACACGACAATGCCGTGTTGAAATTTTCTTCGTCACCGTCACATCAATGTTGATAGAAAGGGATAGCTATACCCGCTAAGCAACGTTCTAGATTCTAAGAGTTAAGCTTGCTATGACGTCATCATATGTTGGGTTATCATCATCACGACATAGTGTTGGGTATATGTAATCATACATATATATGTTCCCCCCCGACTTTAACTGCGTCCTAAGCCCAGGTCCGGCCTCACAGGAGGCCTTAGGACGTCCGTTTCTCTTGAGCCCCTTATGTGGCTCCCGGTGACGCTTTAGAAGCCACTAGGGCCAGCAGCAATACACAATACGAAAAAAAAAAACGTATATCAGATATATATCACTTAATTGTTTTGAATTCACAAGTATTTAATATATGTACTTTATATATGCCTTTCCAAATAAATAATATGATTTAGTTTCATAGCTGTTTTTTATATTAATATATTAATTTTTAGGAAAAAGCTGAAGCCATGAAGAAGGCGCAACATTACCTCGAAGCGAACAATTATCCTGCATGGGTGAGTCGAATTATATTTTGTCTCTTTTTATTTTTACTTTTAACGCAAAAACTATGGATCCGATTAATTTTGAATTTTTTTATTATTTCGGTTTAGTTTTGGGACGGGCAAATCCATAGGTGGGGCCAATAAAAAGTTATTATTTTTTTTCTGTCAGAAAATGTATAATGACAACAGCTCTACCTTTAGTTAAATGGTCACAGAGTATATCCATATAAAAGTAGATAACATTGTTGATAAATTTTGAAATAGAACCGGATTTTTATGATCTAATATATGTCGATAATCTATATAGTCACAGCCGAGATGGCCCAGTGGTAAGAACGCGTGAATCTTAACCGATGATCGTGGGTTCAAACCCGGGCAAGCACCACTGAATTTTCACGTATTTAATTTGTGTTTATAATTCATCTCGTCTTTGACGGTAAAAGAAAACATCGTGAGGAAACCTGCATGTGTCTAATTTCAATGAAATGCCACATGTGTATTCCACCAACCCGTATTGGAGCAGCGTGGAGGAATAAGCTCCAAACATTTTCCTCAAAAAGCTCCCTTTTTAAGAGGAGGCCTTAGCCCAGCTGTGGGGCATTCACAGGCTGTTACCTGTATAATATATAAAAGAATAACTGACTGTCATATCAACGCACAGCACTACTGGTACTAGCGCCATAAATTTTCATACACGATTACGGAGTAGGTAAGCGCTAATTTTGAAAATATAACCCTTATGGTGATGATAGAGGACAGGAAAATTTGGAAAATGGGTTTTTAGAAATTCTGAATTGACGCGAGCGTAACGTTTATTACAATATAACCTAAAAACTTCTCCGAAACGCGCTGCGTTTTCTGATAGAAGTTTTATGTATATTGGCTTAGTAATTTATCAGTTAGGCGTAACAAAAGTGTTTATTTACTAGTGTAGATTAAATAAGACATATCTATTGATGTGATTATGTTTTTTCCAGGTACATATATCGAAGGTCGTAGCGGGCATCGAACCGACTGCCTTCAAGCAACACTTTCAAGACTGGAACTGAATATGACTTGATTTGATTATTAATTTCAGGTTTTTTTTAATGACAATATAATTTATATTTAAAGTGCACAAAATAAATATTAAAAAAAGCGTAATTTTTTTTTAATAAGGAAAATATTCCTGTTTACCCCTCTAATTTAGCGTACAGCTTGTGTTTAAAGAGATTACAATAGCCAAAGGGGTCGGAATCGGACCCACGACTTTTATATCGCTACAAAATTGTACACTTATATCTCTTCTCAGTCGATACGCTCGTCGTGGTCCTCATGAAGAAGTGGCTGATGTTACTCTCTTCGCCATGGTACGCCATCTCAACCGGTCAGCTGTTATCCTAGTACACTGACATTTTTTTTTCTTTTTTTTCTGAAAAGATCTGCACCCGTATGTAGTTAACGTATTTAAGGCACGTACGAAACGATTTACATCCACGTTTCTGATACGCACCGCCATAGCCTGGAATACCCTCCCGACCTCCGTTTTCCCCACCACCTACAGTATACCTTCAAGTCTAGAGTGTATAGGCATCTTCTAGGCAGGCGCGCTCCATCTTAGACTGTATCTAACTTTCCAGGAGGTGTGATAACAGTCAAGCGCTAGTCTATACATTAAAAAAAACACTGCAATGGTTCGCCCACCGCATAGTGGACCGAGTTCAGAACCAATAACTCCAAACTCGAAGTATTCTGCATCAAGCGGCGTGTGTCAACTACATTCCGACTATTTTAAAATTCTTCGGTCACGTCTCGAAGAAGAAACGGTGACTCCACTTATTAAACATTTATTAATTACTAGATGTGCCCGCAGTTTCACCCGCGTGTAACATAAATAAATCACTAAGAGCAGACATAATGTTTCAGTAAATACAACATTATTAGTTTTATTTTCGTGGATTATTAGTATTTATTGGATCTAGATAGGGCACATACAATTGGCCATGACAAAAACACCATTCCCTTGAATCTATTCCGACATACTTGAATGTCTTTCCCTGTGCTTTATTTATTGTGACTGCAAGCGATACCTTTACAGGAAATTGTGTCCTTTTAAAACTGAAAGGTAGATCTGGGTATTTAGAAAACAAGTACCTACTCGTTACCGACTAAGTATAAATTTAACAAAACAATGCGAAAAAAATATATGCAGAGATGGAACGAAATACCTACCTAACTCTTCTCCTCAAAAAGGGAGAGGAGGCCTTTAGCCCAGCAGTGGGACATTCATAGGCTGTTACGGATACCTACCTAACTTATGAACTTTAACTTACAAAGTCATTTACAAACCGAAAACAAATACTTAAGTATGAATATTTTCAAACAACCTACTCAATGAATTGTTGAAACATGTCAATACTATAAAAAGTAACTAAAAACTGTCTGATCTTATCTATAAATCTTTCATATGTATTAGGCCCTTACATGTGAAATTGGCGTTTTGTACGGGAGGAATATAAAGTCAATTGTTTTTTGTGAAATATATTTAATTAATCAAAGCATGCACCGTTGTTATCTATGCCCTTTTGCTATCTCATAGGTAGTTCTTTTTTTTTTTTTATAGAAAAGGAAGGTGGACGAGCATATGGGCCACCTGATGGTAAGTGGTCACCAAACGCTCTTAGACATTGGCATTGTAAGAAATGTTGCCCATCGCTTAAATCGCCAATGCGCCACCAGCCTTGGGAACTACGATCTTATGTCCCTTGTGCCTGTAATTACACTGGCTCACTCACCTTTCGAACCGGAACACAACAGTACCAAGTACTGCTGTTTTGAGGCAGAATGTCTGATGAGTGGGTGGTACCTACCCAGACGAGCTTGCACAAAACTCTACCACCAGTAAAATCCCTTCATTGATCCCTTTACTAAAAATCCATGAGGGTGAGAATCAATAAACTCTTTGAAGGCGGTTTAGACTGCCGCATCGGAGTTGAATTTTTTTTTTAAGAAGTTGTCAAAATTCCGGAAAAAATGGTAATCTGTTAGAGCAAGGCCCGGGGAGTACGGTGAAGAAACGGCTGTTCCGCTGGCCGCCGGTGGCATAGAACAGGTGCCCGAGCGTGCCTAACCAGCTCGCGAGGCTGCCCCACCGGGCCACGCATAATCTCGGGGTGGACCGGGGGGTGCCGGTTAGTGACCGGTAGCGCATCAAAGCAGGAATAACGGTCGTACAGCGGTGCACACCCCCACCATACCCACGCTGTTTGAGGTCGAAATCTCTCACATCCGAGGACTCCACGCTAACCTCAACGCTGTCCACCACCATCTCCAGACAGCACGGCCAGCAATGTTGTTTCTCACGGAGACACAAATACTCCGTCCTGCCGATACCAGCTACCTTAATTATCCCGGCTACATGCTTGAAGAATCCTTCAAAGCGAAAGCCGGAGTATGCTTGTTTGTCAGGACGGATGTTTGACTGCGCTGCTTGGAGGACCCCTCCTTCTCCATGTTGGTGGTACGTGTGGATCTGGTTCGTCAGAATCGGGTCTACGTGTGCCTCTACAGATCCCACAATGGGGACTTGGATACAAGCCGATTATTTGACCATCTTAGTCGGGTGCCAGATGCTGCGCAAGAGCAGTTTCTTAACGCGAAATTCGAATTCGAATTGGTGCTTTTGGGGGATTTTAATGCTCACCATGAATCATGCTTGAAATCCCTCAAAACTGATCATGCTGGAAGGACTGCTCATGCTTTTGCTCTCACACATGACTTGACCCAACTGGTTGATCAGCCCACCAGGATCCCAGACATTGATGGGCAAGCGTCTTCTCTACTGGACCTTCTGCTGACTTCTCACCCGGTGGAATATTAGGTTGTGGTTCAAGCTCCACTTGGTTCTTCGGATCACAGCTTTATATCTACCAAAGTGCCACAGGCCATGCTGCCCCCACCAGCGGTATGCAATCGTCGCGTTTGGCACTATAATTCGGCGATTGGGACGGTGCGCTATTACTATTCGTCAGTCCCTTGGAAGGAACGTTGCTTCAGTGGGAATGACGCGACAGCTTGTGCCGCTGCTGTTGCTGACGAGATCATGTTGGAAATGGAATACTACATTCCTAGCTCAGATCTCGACAGTAGGGGTGCGCGTAACCGTTGGTTCACTCGTGAATGTGCCGATGCGGTATCATCTAAGCAGGCGGCATATCGCGAGTGGATCAATGGCTGCATTAGCGGGGCATCTAACATTGACTCACTGAAAGCAAACTACAATAATAATTCCAAGTCCTGTAGGAAGGCTTACACAAGAGCAGATGCACAGCGCATTGTACAGATTGGAAGGACATGACCTTATTTCACATCCTAGGGGCTCCCGTAGCTTCTGGCGTCTGACTAAGACTGTGCCTTTTTTCTGCCAACCTTCGCTGCCACCGCTCAGAAATCCGGACGGATCGCTAGCTCACAGTCCGCAAGAGAAAGCTGATCTCCTGGCTAACTCTTTGCCGATAACTCCGTCATCGATGATTGAAGTGCGCTGCCACCAACAAAACCTTCATGTGGCCATACGATGCCTGACATTAAAATCAGGCAGCGTAATGTGCGTGCGGAGCTGCAATCACTTGATGCACGGAAAGCTAGCGGTCCCGATGGAATACCAGCTATAGTGCTGAAGAAGTGCGGGACGGAGCTGTTTCCTGTGCTAACCCGCCTGTTCCAACTTTCTCTCTCTTCGGGATGTGTGCTGGAGGCTTGGAGAAGAGCTAATGTGCAAGCGGTTCCCAAAAAAAGGGGATCGGTCTGATCTGGCAAATCATCGGCCAATAGCTATCACCTCAGTACTTTGTAAGGTGATGGAAGGGATTCTAAACAACCAACTGATCCATTACCTAGAAGATCACTGTCTAATTAATGATCGTCAGTACGGGTTTCAGTTTCGACCAAAACGGTCCACAGGTGATCTTCTAGCGTACGTAACACACCTCTGGGGTGAAGCTATCGACAAGCATGGGGAATCGTTGGCTGTCAGCCTCGATTTCTCCAAGGCTTTCGACAGGGTCTCGCACAGAAGTCTTCTCTCCAAGCTGCCAGCATATGGTCTGCCTGCTCAGCTTTGCACCTGGATCGCCAGCTTCCTACACAAGCGCAGTCTTCGTGTTTCAGTTGATGGTTGCGCTTCACAATTCTATGTAGTGAATGCTGGGGTCCCCCAGGGATCTGTGCTATCTCCCACTCTGTTTCTTTTGCATATCAATGATATGCTCTCTCTCGGGAACATTAATTGATATGCAGACAATAGTACAGTGCATGGTGGATACCACAGACGCGCAGTGGCTGGGCGAGCGAAAATTGAGTAGAGACGGGATGATCTTATCGTTAAATTCAATAGGATGTTAGAGCTCATCGCTAAATGGGGCTCTGATAATCTTGTTGAGATTAATGCACTCACAGCGAAAGTCACCATTTTCCCCTCTTCCCGGGAGCGGAAGCTTGTATCACGTGATACAAAGCGAAATCGCCATGCTGGGGATGGCCGTTCGCTGTGACCTTAGTCCAAGGGATTACATAAAGGCTGTCATAAAAACAGCTTCACGGAAACTCGGAGTTCTGAACAGGGTGCAGCGTTTTTTCACGCCACAACAACTGTGCCTGTTGTACAAAACACAGGTACGGTCCTGCGTTGAATATTGCTCGCACCTTTGGGAGGGCTCCGCTAAGTACCTACTTGAGGCCTTGGATCGGTTGCAACGACGTGCGGTCCGCATTATTGGCGACGTAAAGGTCACTAACACCCTCGAGCCTTTACAATTGCGTCGAGAGGTAGCAGCGCTGAGCGCTTTCTATCGACTGTATCACGGCGAGTGCTCCGAGAAATTATTCTCCCTAATTCCTGCTTCCCCCTTCCTTCACAAGTCTACGCGTGCTGGCTCTCGATGTCATCGACTAACTGTGACATCAATTCCATCGCGTACAAAGAAATTTGGCAACTCTTTTCTTTGTCGCACTTCCAAAAAATGGAATTCCTTACCAGCTCACGTATTCCCCTCCTCTTACGACCCGGGTTCCTTCAAACGAGGCGTGAAGAGGCATCTTGCGGGCCGGCAAGGCGAGGGCGGCTAGTGCAGAACCTTCTTCCCGACTGTACTGGCCGTCCTCGCGTTTGGACTCCACTACCACCTAACATCAGGTGGAGTATCAAAGTCATTTGCCCTCCCGGCAAATATAAAAAAAAAAGACACCAGCGTCGTACACATCATTAATCCTTTGAGCTGTTTCTACAGAATTGGTGCCACGATAGAACTCGTAATTTTACCGATATTTTATGTTTTCCATTGTGTGGTAATAAGCGACGCCAAAGAAAAAAATAAAAAATAATGAGGAAAAAACAAATGAATGATTGTTTTCAAAATTCAAATCTCTGGTATTAAATAAATTTATAAATTTGAATTTGGAATTCTTAGCCAAAGCGGAGATATTTCAGATCAAAGTGGACAGTACGACGAAACGCTAATTTCATATGTAAGGACCTAATATTAATGCCATGTGTTTAAAAACGACTTCGCAAATGTTGCATTATTCTAGAACAAATTTAATTACCATACAAAAGGTTTATATTTTACCTATACTACGCGCGAGCGAAGCCGCAGGAAATAGCTAGTTAAACGTATAGTATGGAAAAACTAAAGAAATCGTTTTGTTTTTAATCCGTAATGTGTAGTTTTTTGTTAATTAGCATACGAATACGAACAGAATTCTACCAGGTTCCCTTTACCAGGAAGTGCAGTGCGTCGTCATATACGCGTGGGCGCCGTTTAACTAACAACATAATTTGAACCCTGTTTAATATGACTGATCATGTAGATCTGAGCTCAACTTAAATTGGATGTCTCTAAATCTCTAAAATTGACTATTTTATCTTTGTTTTGTTCCTATACACTTTCAATCATAATCATTTCACAGATTATCATTTATAGGTAGCCGAAGTTACAGCCAAACTGAACCGTTGAAATGTGAGTTAAATTCATATTACAAAACAAAATACAAAATTTATTTAAATAGCAATAAAATTTTAAATAACGAAAATAATAATAATAAAACTTTAAGAAAAATAATAAAAAAGATTCAAAACGAAAAATGTAATGAAGAACAATTTTTTGGAATATTTTTTATTGTCTCGCAAACCACAATGTGATTTGAGATGTTGATTTTTCATTTATAACTAACAATTCATAAATTAATTTCTAAATCTTTAATTTGAATAAAAAATACATGATTTGTTATTATTTTTAATCTGTTTTTAAGTATTCAGTATTCAGACCCATCTAATACGAGTATAAACTAATATACTATAATAGAGTATATGTTGGGGGTATGAACTTTTTTTATTTCACACTTCACACGCTACACTTCATTGCAATGATGATATTATGAGTTTAATTTAATATAAAAAAGGTTTTATATTAATTATATCTACATATCTACAAAACTATTAAAAATATTACATACAAGGGTCATATTAAAAAAAAAAAACATTTATGAAAATGAGTATTTATTTTATAACAATATTTCAAGTATATAAAAGAAATATTAAATAAGTCATGTTGTCATATTGTTTCTTGTATTAAGAAAATTTTATTTTGCATCTTCGATTTCATTAAACCTTAAAACTTCTTCTCTGTTCAATTCGTAGGAATTTTGTTTCTGCAAAAAAAAAGATAATTAAAATTAAAAAAAAAAAAACTAACTTAGAGAAGAGTGATGGAATTATCTCTAAATCTTCTGGAGAATATTAAGCTCAGTCATTTACAGGCTGCGTACCCAGTCCGAAGGTTTAATAACCCTAAGTAATTTAGTACATTAGGCAGTTAAAAAGGGAATATTATTTTGTAAACATATGATGACTGCTATCCTGACGATGAAAACTGCTTCCATTAACGGCCTGTTAATGTTCCACTGCTGGGCTAAGGCCTCCTCTCCCTTTTTTTTTGGAGAAGGTTTGGAGCTTATTCCACCACGCCGCTCCAATGCGGTTTGGTAGAATACACATGTGGCAGAATTTCATTGAAATTAGACACATGCAAATTTCCTCACGATGTTTTCCTTCACCGTCAAGCACGAGGTGAATTATAAACACAAATTAAGCACATGAAAATTCAGTGCTTGTCCGGGTTTGAACCCACGATCATAGGTTAAGATTCACGCGTTCTTACCACAGGGCTATCTCAGCTCATTATCGGTGTCTTTGCTTATGTCACATTATTTAGTACATAAATTCATCACTAGATGGCACTGTGTCAATTTTTACTATACAATGTGTAGGGTGACGTATGTCAGTGTCGTTATTGAGAACAATAAGGGCGTAAGTCGAAGTACAAGTTTTCAATTGTGAACTCTATAACTAAGTGTAGTAAAGTTGAATATATGTTACACTAGGCTTATAGATTATTTAGATATCCAATTTTCTCATGTCAATTCAAAGCAAATCTTTTCTCTTATTTATTTTTTTATGTAATAGGTAGGTGGACGGGCAAATGGATTACCACCACCCATACACATTGGTGTATGGGTGATGGTAACTACTTATAATCAGGCCATCAACCTTGGGAAGGAATATGTTATGTCTCTTGTGCCTGTAGTTGGCTGGCTCACTCACCCTTCAAACCGGAACACAACAATACCAAGTACTGCTGTGTCGCGGTAGAATATCTGATGAGTGGGTGGTACCTACCCAGAGGAGCTTGCACAAAGCTCTACCACCAAGTGACCTTCAACTCAAAATTCAATAGTATTGACTCACCTGCCACATGTAAGGGTCCCATTTGGCGAAGGCTCGGATGAAGTTATCGGGCTCTTGGCCTTGTTTAACAACCGTCACGGTGGGCGTGTCTTGAGGAAAGTCTCGAAGATGTTGCTGAAATAAAAATAATAATAATAAGCAACCTTTTTTCGTCACAAACTTTTTGCTCGCCTAACTATTACACTATAATAAAAAAAGTGAGTTTGTAACCCTTTCTCGTCTTATCTGTCAATCGATCGTTAGGAAATTTAACATAGACTTTGTCGGGCGCACAGCATCCCCCCCCCAAAAAATTAACATGCCATACTAAGTTCACTTTTTACTTTAAACTGGTCCGAAATAAGACACCGTTGTCAATATAACATTATTTATTCTCCGATATAATCTTATTCCGAAAATAATTAATTTCTTAGATCCTCCATTTTCTTAAAAATCGCTACCATGACAGTTGTCCTCTTCCGTAATGACAGCTAATGGCCAGATGTAATTTTATTATCAGTCATATCCAACCGAGCGATACAGGCAATCAATTAAATGCTAACATAACATACTTTTTTTGGATCAATTATCTATATAATAGTGTTAAATAAATAAATGAATTACTCACAGCAATAATGTTCTCCCATATTTTCAAAGATGTGACTGGAGTCTCCTTTCCGAACCAGATGAAAGAATGACCACCGTTTTGTAAGAGGTATGTTCCATCTTCTTCTAAATTCTGTAAAACAATTTTATCTTTAACGAGGTACCGATAGAAATCCTATGTTATTTTTTTATAATACCAGTGACTCACTGGTTCACATTCCCAACTGCAACACAACAATACTAAGTACTACTTGTACTACCGGTAGAATACGTTGAGTCGGTGGTACCTACCCAGACAGGCTTGTACACAGCCCTACCGCAAAGTAGGTATAAGTATGAATTAAAATTTTTCGTTTACAACATTTTATTGATTTCTTACTTACCACTTGTTTAACGTCATCTTTCTTTTCAATATTTATGAATTTGTTCGATACTTTCACTTCGAACAGATGTTTTCTGGAACTCGGTTTAAGATTCTGAAGGTATGTGTCATCTGGAAATAGAATATTTAATAGTCTATGGAGTGTAAAGGTGAAGAGAGTCGCATATAGATTTTGAAGATAAAATGTTTACCGAAATGTATAAAGAGTGTTAAACAAATTGCTAGAATGTAGTAAAATGTAGTTTGCTTTTTTTAATTAGGGTTGGGCTTTGTTAGTCTAGTGACCAATAAAAATTATTGGGTTTTTCTGTCGAAGATTATCAGTAGCAGTCCGGAGTCTGGAAGTTGATTTAAAGATTATGAGAGTTAGGGAATAGAGAGTGCACCTCTGTTTGCGCACACACTTGTGAACTACAATATCTCCTGCGCAGTTGGCTAATCTCTCTTAAGATTGTCCGATCATAAATTGGAACTTGTAAATTTGAGTAGCAGAATGATATAAAATTTGAACTAGCGCTGCTAACATATCCAATATGTTAAGTCTACAAGTGTATTTTAAGATTACATATTAAAATGTAGTGCATTAGTTCGTTAGCTTTATTAATTTTATTTAACAATATACAATATAAGGCGGTTACCGATCGATCTGACGAGGCGGGAGTGTGACATGCCGACGTCACGCCATGTCGCGAAGTATTGCTTGAATATAGCCGGCTCCGTGCCCTGCGGTATCCTCGCTACGTGCACCTGGAAAGAAATCAATATTGGTTTGATAGGTAACAGCCTGTAAATGTCCCACTGCTGGGCTAAGGCCTCTTCTCCCTTTTTGAGGAGAAGGCTTTGGAGCTTATTCCACCACGCTGCTCCAATTCGGATTGGTGGAATACACATGTGGCAGAATTTCAGTGAAATTAGACACATGCAGGTTTCCTCACGATGTTTTCCTTCACCGAAAAGCACGAGATGAATTATAACCACAAATTAAGCACATGAAAAACTTCAGTGGTGCTTGCCGGGGTTTGAACCCACGATCATCGGTTAAGATTCACGCGTTCTTACCACTGGGCCATCTCGGCTTTGGTTTGATAGATGGTCGCGATTCGTCTGGTACATTATCTCCAGACTCCCAACAAAACTCAAAAACTCCAGACAACTAGCATCTCACACCAACTTATAATTTAAAATTGCCACGCGGTTTAAAATTGCTTATTATAATTAGTATCTTAGTTAAGCATGTCTCTTATTATCTATTTAATAAGTTGTATTAAATATAAACTCACCCACGATGGGTAATTTTTCGATGCCAAGTATTGTTCAGCCTTCGCCATAGCTTCCGTCTTTTCCTACAAAAAAAACAAAACATATTTTTTAAATAATACGACCTTAATAGTGATTGATGATTACACAATGTAATCGTAATCATTAATCCGATTACATTTTAACCAAGTCTGTATAGCATTTATGAAAAAATACATGTAAAGTATATATTATAACAAGACAATGTTCTGAGTGACAACACGGGATGAGTTTTTTTTTTTAATTCAGCATAACCATTGTGGTATACATCGACACCAGGTATAGCTCGAGATAGCTTTATTGTTCATGCAATTATCACCTGTAATTGAGGTCAATTACAGGTGATAGTCCACTTTTATTCTTTATTTTTTTTAAGTATAGGTTGACGGACGTGCATTTTTGACAACGCCCATAGACAATGGCATTGTAAGAAATTTTAACCATTGCATACATCACCAATGCGCCACCAACCTTGGGATCTAAGATGTTATGTCCCTTGTGCCTGTAATTACACCGGCTCACCCTTCAAACCGGAACACAACAATATCAAGTACTGCTGTTTTACGGTAAAAGATCTGATGAGTAGGTGGTACCTGCTCAGACGAGCTTGCACAAAGCCCTACCACCAGTAAATTATTTCGTCAACTCTGTACTTTCATGTATTTTATGTACTTTGTTGGTGATCTAATAAATAAATATTACGTTACATTTCGCGTTGTAGCAAGTGTATCTTTATGGGTAGAATGACACTAACGGTATCTACGTGGCACTGATATTGATATTTATATATAAATGAATACATAAACTGGCTGACATACCAACGACAGCCCAAACTACATGGGCACTAGCAACGTGAAAATAAGCACTTTTACATGGTTGGTCAAAACTGAGGATTTTTTTATTAATTTAACCGCTAAGGTAGTTGAAAAGGGGGATGAAAGTGTGTTTGAAAATCCTTCATTTTTGTAGAAATGGAATTATGTAATTTGGTATTTAGCAGCTTTGAATTATTAGCGCTGGTAAAGCGCTAGTATGTTATATTTACCTTCTGCGTCGCTTGCTTTCCGACCCAGACGTAGATGCTGCCGCTAACAGTGTCCAAAATATACGTCTCCTGAAAAAACATTGGCGTTTTTATAAAGAAAATAAAAATTGACTATGGTAAAGGCCGAGATGGCGAGAGGGTGAGGGAAGGGAGAGGAGGGTGGCGAGAATGCGTGAATCTTAACTGATGAACGTGGGTTCAAACCCGGGCAGACACCACTGAATTTTCATGTGCTTAATTTGTGATTATTATTCATCTCGTGCTTTTCGGTGAAGGAAAACATCGTGAGGAAACCTAAGTGTCTAATTTCTCTGAAATTCTGCCACATGTGTATTCCACCGACCCGCATTGGGGCAGCGTGATGAACAAGCTCAAAACCTTCTCCTCAAAAAGGAAAAGGAGGCCTTAGACCAGCAGTGGGACATTCACAGGCTGTTAGTATGGTATAACTATTTGATATAATGATGATCATGACCATAACCATCACCATCATTACCTGTGGCTTGAGCTGTTCCTGTCTGAACGGCGCCGTTAAGGGCGTTATCTTCAGCTTGCCGGAGCTGTCCGACACTTCGGATAGGATCACGGATTTCTCTTCGTTCTTCTCGAACGTCTGCGAAAATGGAAAGAGTTTTGTTTAGAAAATTTAATATATAGTATATTATCGCTGAGGCCGCAAACACTTTTAAATTTCGTCTAAAATTAACATAAACTGGAGTGACATACTAATATTATAAATAGATAAGATGTTTTGTATGTTTGTATGTACTGGATAAACTCAAAATCTACTGAGCCGATTTTAAAAACTTTTTCACCTTTATAAAGCTACTTTATCAGTGAGTAACATAGGCTATTTATTTATTTATTTGGATCTCCAACAGTTGTACATAACACACAGTCAAAACACGCTACACATTAACTTTAAACTAACTATGCACAACGGATAACAGGAGAACACACTGTCCTCAAACACAATTACAAAAGATACAAATTAAAAATAAAATAAAAACAGAAAATAGAAATGTTTAAATAATGAACAAAAACAAATGGTGTAAACTAATTAAATAAAAAAAAAATTAAAGTTTTATACTGAAAGAAACATCACATTTTTCATGAACGATGAGAGCCCGTCACAACCAATATTTTATTTTTATTAAAATTAGATATACCTCGAAAATTTCGACGTCCGATTAATTCGTGATGCAACTTTGGCTAACCGATAGATCCAAAATAATTTACTTTGTCTTTATACCTTCACGAATGAAAGTTGTGTCTATCAAAGTTACCTGATCATCACCCCCAGCACTTTCTTCTGGAACCAAATCCTTGCTACCGGATCCAAGGCTGGTAAAGAACTTCTGGATATCAACTTCACTGGAGTATTGATCTGTAAAAATATATAATTGTAATAAGTTTGTCATGCGAAAGCCGAGTTACCCAGTCGATAAAACACGTGGATATATACGAAGGTCGAAGATTCAAATCCAGGCAAACAAGACTGAGTTATCCTAAATATATTTTCCTTAAAACGATGTGTGTTCCTCTCCTTCATGAAGAGGCATCTTGCGGACTGGCAAGGCGGACGCGACTAGTGCAGAACATTCTTCCCGACTGTACTGGCCGTCGTCGCCTTTGGACTCTAATACCACTTAATGGTAAGTGGTATTAGAGTCCGTCATGTCTAGTGGAGTCATTTGCTCTCCCGGTTTATATAATATATATATGAAAGTAAGTTTTTTTGTTACGCTTTCACGTCTGAATTACTCAACTGATCATCATGAAATTTGGCATAGACGTTGTCAGAGGCATAGAAAAGAACACCTAACATCATTATTATTAACATCTCGGCCAATATGAACGTTACCAAAGAACCATGCAATTGGTAAATTAATGTTCGAAAATTGAAACTAACCAATAATTTCGACTTTTCCTCTGCCGTTATGATCCTGGTCTCTTATCTGATTGGCAATTGAAGTCGCTTTCAACTTCTCCACATTCTTCGCTTTCTCTCCGACGTAGACCAAAATGTCGTTATTGATGTCCAGGATGAAACAATCCCCCTTGTTCATGGAGGAGATGAGGGGATCAACCTGAAGAGAGAATGAACGTTTATACTTGACCGCCCTTTTTTATTTTTTTAACGCTGGAAAAACTCATTACGCGTTTTCCCCACGAGAAGTTGGGGGGTATGTGGAGCTCGCCGGTGTCCAAGGCGCCGAGTGCACCCCGAACATCGGAATACGCTCTGAAAAACCAGCGCTACCCTTTCCGTCTTAACGAGGAGCGCCACGGAATCGCTAGCGCATGCTACCGTGACTCTCTGACGGTACTTGACCGACCGCCCTAACTTCGTCCAGATTGAACAATCTTTTTTACCTTACGACTTTTAAAGAAGAAAATTTGAAATACTACTGATTACGGACTGCTACTGAGAGTCTACGACAAAAACGCAACTTTTTGTGCCTTTTTGGGTTCTGAACCCAGGACATCGAGACCTGCGACCACTACCCTAACACACACAACAAGTAACTAATTATTAGTTAGGTGCTTACTAATGAACCATAATTAATTAACATATCATTTATTTACACATTAATTAACTTATTATAGAAACGAGTACCGTGTTCCAGGAAGAATTCACATTGGAATAACCCCCTATAATGAGAAAATTATTAACACGTGAAAATACTACTAAAGATGGGACTACTACATTTATAAGATAATATCAGCTGAATATATACCTGTCTCACTCTGATGTTCTTCTTCCCTTTCACTTGGAAGAGTCGCTTCTCGGCTCCAGGGTTGGTCACGACGTGATTGAAACCGGATTGGTGACCGCCGTCGACATACCGGACAGCTGGCGAAGTTTTGGAAATAATTAACGTTTGCGCAAATATGTAATAAGGGCTAAGATTTTTTAGACATTGGAATTCTATATCAATGAAAATATTTCTTCGTTCTCTAAGCCTTGTTAAACCATTGATCTGACTGTGATGGATTCTACCCGTGCGGTAGGATAACGTTAGGGTGGATTAACGAGGAATGTTGATGTCCACCTCACCTATTTAATTCATGGCCACTCTCAAAGGAATTCGAAAGGAAGCCATCTACTCAACATGTTATAGTGCACGAGTGTGTGTGCAAACACAGATCGTAATCCGATGGGACGGCAATCCGACACGACCGGAATATCAGAAAGAGTTTAAACGCAGGACCAATAGCTTACGTGCATTAAACAGCACCAGCTTCAAAACTTCTGACACTGAGTATTATAGAAAAACCCAACCCAACCCAATAAGTTTTGGTCTGAGCCAAGATTATAACGAAGGACTAAAAATGAAAGAAAAAAGAAAACACTTCGAAGTTCAATACCCTAAATGTATAAAATGTTGACAACCGTTTTATGGTAATTTGGCGCGTAGGTTATCTTGAGATACTGAGGCATATAATATTCACAGACGGATCCAGGTATGAGGCTAGCCAATACTCAAAGACCGAAGGAATAATATATTTTTATTTACGACACGTCACAATTGTTTGAGTACCCTGTACTGACTGATTGATTTTGTATTATAATAATCTAATAATAAATTGTTATGATTTCGTCATGCCAAATATGGAGTACAACTAAAAAGGCGATGTGCTGACGGCACAGTAATATACTATTCCTTAATATATATCCTTGAAATGTCATAATATTAACGGTCAATGTCGCATATCAAAGCCGAGAAGCCGAGATGGCCCAGTGGTAAGAACGCGTGAATCTTAACCGATGATCGTAGATTCAAACCCGGGCAAGCACCACTGAATTTTCATGTGCTTAATTTGGGATAATAATTCATCTCGTGCTTGACGGTGAAGGAAAACATCGTGAAGAAACCTGCATGTGTCTAATTTCACTGAAATTCTGCCACATGTGTAATCCACCAACCCGCACTGGAGCAGCGTGGTGGAATAAGCTTCAAACCTTCTCCTCAAAAAAGGGAGAGGAGGCCTTTAGCCCAGCAGTGGAACACTAACTCAGCCATACCAATATCATTCCAATTCTCATACAGTACATTGGTACATCGTTACGGAATCAGTCAAAAACTACATACTATTAAATTTAATAAAATATGTCAGCTTAATATTTTGGTACTTATTACGGATACTATCAGGCGCTAGTCCATTAGAAATATTTTATCAAAACGTACGTGGTTTATGTACTAAAACTAATGAATTTAGACAAAATATTCTTAATCATAACTTCGATTTAATTTTAATTACTGAGTCATGGTTGACAAATGGTATCTTTGACTGTGAAATCTACGACAGCAGATACGATATCCTAAGATGCGATCGAAATATTGAAACTTCCACAAAAAGAAAGGGTGGTGGTGTACTTCTATGTGCCCTAAAGAAATTACACATCCAACACCGTAGTGAATGGGCTTGTCATGGAGTCGAATCCCTTTGGGTAACTATACCTAGTGAACATTTGAAAAATCAAGGACATCGAAACATTCATATTGGGTTAATCTACGCGCCTCCAGATGACCTATTATCATCTCGCCTTGAATCAATAACATCCCGTCTAGCTGAAATCACTTCCAAGCAACCAAATGACTACATCATTCTAGCTGGTGACTTCAACCTACCGAATGTTAAATGGTCAGATAGTGGACCTATAATACAAAAACAAGGACCAGCCAATTTACAAAACGCTACGGAGAATTTTATTGACATATGCAATATTTCTGATTTGAAACAACATAATACAGTTGTTAATAATAAAGACAGAACCTTGGATCTGATATTTAGCAACATAAATTTTGAAGTTTATCACTGCCCCTGCCCATTCGTCTTAGAGGACCCGTATCATCCATGTATTCAATTCAATCTCGCCAACCTGCAGATTCGTAACTTGCGCAAAAAACCTGTCATAAAACCTAATTTTTTCAAGGGGGATTATGCAAAAATAAATGAACATCTATCTAGGATTAATTGGTTCGACATATTAAAAGCAGATTCAATGGTCGGAGTTATCGACACGTTTTACGCAATTTTAAGAGACGCTATCAAAAATTTCTTTCCAATAGAAACGAAATTCAAGAATAACTTTCCAGTGTGGTACTCCAAACCATTAATCCATGTAGTAAAAGACAAGTTACAAAAGCACAAACTATGGAAAGTGGGGAAAAACCCTCGAGATTACGATGAGTTTGTTATATTAAGGACGAGACAAAAACATCTCCAGAGTAGATGCTATGCTGCATACACTCAACGTATGCAAACCTTCATACTCAAGGACCCTAAACAACTTTTTTCATTTACTAAATCATTGAGAAGCAACGAAAACGAATACCCTACAAAACTTACTCTAGGAGATACTATATACACAGATGAAACTTCGATGTGTAGAGGATTCAGTGAGTATTTCGAGAGTGTTTTTATAAAACCTGCTAAGAATTACGACGTAACAAATCAGCCTAGAATATCTCAGAATGGATCCATTAGCAAAATCATTATCGAAGAAAAAGAAGTTTACAATTTGCTCAAAACGCTTAGGACTGATAAAGGGCCAGGTAGTGACGGCATTCCACCATTCTTTCTATCCAAGTGTGCTAAAAACCTAGCTAAACCACTTTCAATTATTTTTAACCTTTCTGTTAATGTGTTTTGTACTTTTCCCGACGTATGGAAAGAAGCTCTTATAGTACCAATCCACAAAAGTGGTTCTAAAACAAAAATTGAAAATTACCGACCGATTTCTATCCTGAACGCAATAAGCAAGCTGTTCGAAAAAGTGGTTTACAGACAAATATGCCCCATTATTACAAGGTCCATTCCCTACGAACAACACGGTTTTATGAAGAATCGCTCAACGGTCTCCAATTTGGCCATCTTCACAGACTTTATACTGCAAAGTATGGATGAAAGATGCCAAGTAGATGTCATCTACACAGATTTCGAAAAAGCGTTCGACCGCGTAGATCACGTGATATTACTTCATAAACTTAATACTCTTGGGATTAACGGAAACTTGCTTCGATGGTTGACATCTTATATAAAAAATCGTATGCAGGCAGTAGTAACAGGCAGTGCAAGAAGTGATTTTGTATTCATATCATCAGGGGTCCCTCAAGGATCCATTTTGGGGCCCCTTCTATACAATGCATATCTTTTTGACATCGGCAATTGTTTCAAACATTCACACTATTTGATGTTCGCTGACGATAAAAAAGTCTACTTTAAAATAAGATCATTCGAGGATTGCCTTAAATTACAAGATGATTTAAATGCCCTGACAAAATACTACGCGAAAAACAGAATTACAGTAAACGTTAAGAAATGTCATCATATAACTCTGACTCGTAAAAAAACAAAAATTAATTTCGACTATAAAATCAATGACGCGACCATTGCTAAAAAATCCACCGTTACAGATCTAGGCATTAAAATTGACACTAAAGTTTCAATGATTAAACACATTGACGCAGTAACAAATAGGGCGTATAAACAACTTGGTTTTATTAAGCGAGCAACGCAATCATCTAATAATATTGAATGCATAAAAATACTCTACTTTGCATACGTTCGAAGTATCTTGGAATATGCAAGTAGTATATGGTCACCTCTATATAAAAATCATATTCAGAGACTCGAATATATTCAATATAAATTTCTCAAATACTTAGCGTACAAAGATTTTAAAAAATTTGACAATTATGAAGAAGCCAGTATTTATTATAAACTAGATTCGCTAGAGCAAAGACGAAATCAAAAGGATATGCTGCTACTACAAGCAATTTTAACTGGTATGATGGACTGCCCCAGTTTGGTGTCAGCATTCTCTCTAAATGCCTCCTCATTTAGATCGCGTAACCCCCACCTACTAGTTGTTCCAAAATGTAACACAAACTATGCAAAAAGCTCTGTAACTGTACGTCTAGCACGAACATACAACAAATTATTTTCTCATTTAGACCTGTTTCACTTATCCAAACAACAATTGAGGAAACAAATAACACTATCTTACCGCCAAAAATAAACACGCACACACACACACCCACACAAACACACACACACACACAAACACATACACACAGAAACACACACACACGCATGCACAAACACACATACAAATACCCATACACTTGTGAATATTCTCGTCACAAACGTCAACAATTTTCTTTAGACCTACTTTCTTTTTGTTATCCACTTTGTTAAATATATTATATTAAACACTTTATATTGTAATCTTTGTGGCCATAGTCTTCATGTAATTTAAAAAACTGTACAAATATAATCTGTATACGCTGTTGATTACAAATAAATAAATAAATAAATTAACAGGCTGTTACGGTCGCATATCACTATTTGACATATCACGTTTGTTATCTGCGGTGGATTTCGAGTTTGTTCTTACAGAATCGCCTGTAGCTTTATGGGGTTGATTATAAGGATGCTACACTATTGATCCACTTACCCCCACCAGGGAAGTATCCCAGGAACTGCGCGCTCTCGTAGCCCATACTCTCTCTATGCTGGATGGCTTTGCCGTCAAACTTATCGTCCAAGCCGACCGTCAATATGGCGGCGGCACCAGCCTCGTCTTGACTTGTCTCGCTACCGATCCAGTAGTGGATGTCCCAGGAGAGATTATTCCGTTTATCAGCTGTGGTCTGAAAAGACTTGCTTGTTTTCTTATGTTATAGGCAACCAGGGCAAATGGGTCACCTAATGATAAGTCACCACCAGTCATAGACATTGGCGATGTAAGAAATATTAACCAACCATTACATGTCCAATGCTCCACCAACCTTTGGAATAAAGATATGACCCTTATGCCTCTTGTTATACTGGCTCACTCACAAACCAGAACAACAGAATATTATTGTATTCCAGTTCAACTACAATTTGATATAAACAAATAAATTTTCATTGAACATCCTGAAGTTAATCTACAAATATGAACTACAGGCTTTAATAAAAAAAAATTATAGAATAGGAAGGCGGACGAGCATATGGGCCATCTGATTGTAAGTGGTCACCAACGCCCTTAGACATTGGCATTGTAAGAAAGATCAACCATCGCTTACACAGCCAATGCGCCACCTTACCTTGGGACCTAAGATTTTATGTCCCTTATACCTGTAATTACACTGGCTCACTCACCCTTCAAACCGGAACACAAGAATACCAAGTACTGCTGGTTTACGAGAATATCTGATGAGTGGGCGGTACCTACCCAGACGAGCTTGCACAAAGCCCTACCACCAGTGCTTTATATAGTCTTTTGTTTAGTAAATCCTTATGTACTAATGATTTTTAATCATATGTATTATATATATATATATAGAAACGTTATTAATATACCTTTAAAACGATATAGGAATCGCCTTTGTAGAACTTTCCGACATCTTTCTGAGGAACAGCAACGGGATCGAAGTTCTGGTGAAGAGAAATTTAAGTGATTACATTTGTATTATTTATCTTTAAACCATTATTGAAGATCTGCATCCATGATACGAAGAATCAGACAGTCCCAACACTATCCTAAGGACCAATGTTAATTATGTGAACGGTTATATGATGAGGCGGATGATCCAGAAATCTGTGTAATACTCTAGGTATGTGCCTCATACATGATCAATTTTATAATTATTATTATTGTGATTGTGATTCTAATTATTATTATTATTAATGTAATCCGTAAAAGCCTGTGAATGTCCCACTGCTGGGCTAAAGGCCTCCTCTCCCATTTGAGGAGAAGGTTTGGAGCTTATTCCACCACGCTGCTCCAATGCGGATTGGTGGAATACACATGTGGCAGAATTTCAGTGAAATTAGACACATGCAGGTTTTTTCACGATGTTTTCCTTCACCGTAAAGCACGAGATGAATTATAATCATAAATTAAGCACATGAAAATTCAGTGGTGCTTGCCCGGGTTTGAACCCACGATCATCGGTTAAGATTCACGCGTTCTTACCACTGGACCATCTCGGCTTCATTATTAATGTATGTCATGGAATATTATGTGTAATAACATGTACCAAAGCCTTGATGCCTGAAAAATAAAGATTATTATTTTTATTATTACTGATATGTAAACATCTTATACGATATAAAAAAAAATTTGGCGGTCCTTAACATGAATGCACCAGGCTCACCACTAATAGGGAAATATGGTGAACAATTCTCTGACAAGAGTGTCACGACGAAGGAGAAGAATACATTAAATACAAGTCATCATCATCATCATCACCCTTTTCTCGTCCACTGCTGGACATAGGTCTCTCCAATGACACGCCACTGAGCTGGATCCTCAGCTCTCAATCTCCAACTGCTACCAGCCACCTTGCGTATATCGTCACTCCACCTAGCTGGTCCTACGCTACGTTTGCCAAGGCGTGGTCACCACTCCAGAACACGTCTACTCCAACGGTCACCGGTCCTGCGACATATGTGTCCAGCCCACTGCCACTTCAGCTTACTAATTCTTTGGGCTATGTCGATAACCTTGGTTGATGACGGCGACGATGAGGGCGTTAATGTGTGCGTGAGATACACAAGCTCGCATGTTTATACGACAATTCTCGTGAGTACCTTGGTTCACACCATTTAATTATAAAATGATACCTCTATCCTCCATAACTCGAGACCAGCTCGCTGACCCGCGCTGGCGAATGCTGGGTGAGTCCGTGCCTTCTGTCTCGCATCCTGTAAATAAAAAAAAAAAACAATTTAATATTTGTTACTTAATATTTTTAACTCTAGATATATAGCCTGGTCTAGTAGGGAGGCAATAAGGTTGCTTTCTGAATTCTATGGTTGCCAACTCTATACAAATATATGTATGTATAAAAGCGAAAGACCACTAACATACTGACTCATCACGAGATCTCCGAAACTATAGGTACGATTGACTTGAAATTTAGCATATATTAGCATATTTATGCTAAATTTCAAATAAAAAATGGGGTAATTTAATAGAATTACCTTAGTTTGTACTACGTATGATATTAGTACACATAATATTGTCTTAACAATCTTCGACCGAATGTATCAGTTCCTTGTGCCGGAGTATATTTAAAAAAAAAAAGTGCGTTCTCGCCCGTCATAGAGGAGGAATACTCACTTTTTGGCGCGAAATTTGGATGCTTCGAACATACAATAACTTGAATTATCATTTTTAGTTGGTTTTGTTAGCATTCCAAGTAATTAATGGTTGTTTTGTTTGTTATTTGTGTATTTCTTATTATAAAGTCAAATACTTATTTATGAATTCTTTTTAAAAAAGTCATTTTCACTTCTGGTTTGTAAGAATTGTTAATTTAGGTTTATAGACATTTATTCTCAAAAAGATATAAGTCGCTTACATGAGAATACACATATACAGTAATATAACATTCATATTCGTCTTTAGTAATTACCCATTTAACGCATTGGTTTTTTTTTAATTTTTTTTTAAAGTGAATGTTCTATTATATGTTCAGCCAGTTTGGTCTTAATTGCATTAAATGAGTACATTTTTTACGTGTGCTGGTGTTTTGTTGTAAAGTCGTGCGTCTTCACGTGTGAGAGTTTTCGTACCATATGACGTCACAGTTTTCGGTAAGACAAGAAATCTAGCTCGTCGGGTGCTACGATTACGATGCTCTTTTGTTTTGGTTAAAACTTATATCAGTGTGGATGGTCGTGTTGAGATTTTTTATGATTAAGATACATGTAATAATAATAATAATGTCTTCTAGAATGATTTCGGTCACGGCGCCCATTCTCAAGAGAGATTAGCCAACTACGTAGGATATATTATAGTGCACAAGTGTGTGTACAAACCCAGGTGCAATCTCTATTCTCTAACTCTCATAATCCGATGGGACGGCAATCCGACCGAAAAGAATTCAGGCGCAGGACCAACGGCTTTACGAGGCACGGGTGTGTACACACTTCCAACTTCCAGACTCCGGGCTGCTACTGCAAATTTTCTGACAGAAAAACCCAACAACTTTTTATTGGCCCGAGCTGGGAATTGAACTCAGGACCTCCGGGTCTGCGTCCTTACATCAAGCCACTAGACCAAAGAGGCAGTCATATATATATATATATATATATATATATATATATATATATATATATATATATATATATATATATATATATAAGATACATGTACTATATATATAAAGCTGTCGAATATTCAATTAATTTATGTTATTTAAAGGACAATTGAAATCAATAAGAAACTAAATTAATTATTTAAATCATAAAATACAAACGTTATGATGTTAAAAAATTTTCTAAGTTTTTTCCTTCCACTTCTCTCTGTCACTCGTCATCTAACACTTACACCTTTCATACACTTAACCTTCCTTACGCAATCCATCCACATTTTCTTCGGCCTCCCCCGTCCCCTATCTCCATCAACATTCATACTCATCACCCTCTTGGTAACATACCTTTCATACCTCCTCATCACATGCCCATACCAAGCTAATCTATTACTCTTCAACTTTTCAACTATTGGTGCTACTCTCAGACTTCCTCTGATATACTCGTTTCTAATCTTGTCCACTCTAGCTACACCGCACATTCCTCTTAACATTCGCATCTTTGCCAAATTTAATCTTTTTACATCCTCTTCTTTTGTTGCCCAAGATTCAGAACCATACACCACGACAGGCCTAATGACGGTCTAATAATCTAATTACTTTATAATTAAAAATATATTAATTAGTTTTAATTCTAACACAAACCAACTAAAACAATAAAAAGCCCTTGACAACGTTATTGCATGTCTGAAACTTCGCGCTAAAAAGTAACCCGGGACATTATTCACACACGGCCATCTGATCCCAATATAAGCAAAGCTTGTACTTTGGAAACCATACAACTGATATACTACATATCTTTTCTTTTGTAAATACATACACAATAGATAATTACACCCAGACACAGGACAACAGACAGCACACAAATGTCTGTCCTGGGTGGGAATCGAACCCACAACTTCCGGCGTGAAAGGCAAATATCTACCAACCACGCAAACCGGCCCAATTTAATTTCATCGTTATCAAATAATTTTATCTTAAATCATATTTAAAATAACAGTTATGTACTATTGCTTCAGTAAAGGTACATAACACGTGAGAGCATGATTGTTTCAACATTGAACGCTAATAGCTCACATAAGCGGGTGTAGTCCATTATCCTATAAAGATCGTCTTGTTTACCATGAGATAAGCGCGCCATTTTTGTTTATTTTTTTTATAGTAAATTTAAATAAATTATGTTTACGCCGAACTATTGTTACTGGTCCACACTTCTGGTGACCCAAGAGCTGGTTTTATTTAGCCCAAAGGCTGGACTACAGTGCAGAGGCAATAGTGCCAGCATCTTGGGTACAACGCCACAGGACAATCTTTTAGACGGCGTATTTTTTTTCTATAATTTTGTAGTGTATTTTTTTTTAGCTGTACATTGTTTTTTAATACATATAAGTTTATAAATAATTCGTTTATACATTACGGGGTATCAAACGATAACTTAAACCAAGGAACAGCTTTCTACTGTTCACACAACTATAATTTATTTGATAATATAGATATAATTTATTTACAATTTTTTTTTTAATTTGGCAACATGCATTTTGAACGCTTTCTGGGATAAAAGGAGTTGGGAGTCTAAGAGTTGACCTTCACCTATCTGCTTACCGAATGAAAATATTTTTTTTTCAATCTTACAAATAAATAAGCATGTCATGGTCATGACTATCTTAAATTAATTATTCTTTTCTGCTTGTGCATGTGCCTACCACACGAGTCTTACACCAATCGGAAATATAAAATATAAGGAACATGCTACACTTAGGTTGCCCACCTTTTACCTGTCACCACACCCTGAATAGCGAATATTTAGACAGCGCGATTCAGAAAAATTGACATTTTAAAGAGCGCCACCTATCGCTAACGGGCTGTAACAACACCATTATACGAATCATCATGTTAAAAAGGAAATATCACATAATAACACGGCTAGTCATTTAATGTAAACCAAAGGTACCGTACCTTATCAGATAGAGATGTGATGTGCGGTGTCAATGACTGCTGTCGTGTCGTGGTCCTGGCGCACACGGATGCTGTGAGGGCAATGACCGCCCATAGATAAAGTAGCTTCATTCTGTAACAATTAATTTAACAATTAACAAAATTCCATATCCAACCGAAAACACGTTAGAAAATAATATATGTAGAAACAAATCAAAACCCCCCTTTTATTCTTTTTTTTATATAGAATAGGTAAACGGAGACATATGGGCCACCTGATGGTAAGTGGTCACCAACGCCCTTATATATTGGCATTGTAAGAAACGTTAACCATCGCTTACAACGTCAATGCGCCACCAACCTTGGGAACTAAGATGTTATATCCCTAGTGCCTCTAATTACACTCATTCACCCTTCAAACCAGAACACAACAATACAGTCCTGCTGTTTTGCAGTATAGAATGTTTGGTAGTAGAATGTTTGATAAGTGGGTTGTACCTACCCAAAAGAGCTTGGACAAAGCCAGTGAAAAACTTAAGGCTTATTACCAAAAGTCGGTTGAAACATTCGGTGTAGTGATAAGATTTAATAAACACAGGGAGCCAATTAAGGAGTTCTAAACTCTGGCTCATTTTAACACCTATAGTCATATCCAACCACAGAAGTAAAGACAAATAAACAACTTGGCCTTGAAAGGAAATATCACAACTGTGACCTTGAATTGACGCGATTTCATTTTTCAAGATCTTTGATAATCTGTGGTATCATTCATTATGGATTTGAGAAAGAATTGTGTAATGTCGGCGATGTTTTTCGGAATTTTGGAAGTAAAATTAAAGTGTATATAAGTAGTTAAGCGGAAAAGTGTTGTATTATAAATAATTATATTAATCGCGAACTGTTTGTAGTGCGTAATACAGCAGAGATATTAGCAAATCGCATGGGATTTGAACATCTAAGGTTTATCTGTACTCCTTCGATTGGAAAAGACTATTGTTAAACTCAACGCTAGGTCCAACGCGTATATAATTTAGAATAACCTAATATTTATTTAAGTTGATTATAAATATTGTTGCAATGTTATTTAATTTCGTGATATTTTTTTACAACTACCAACATTAAAAATGATTAGACTTTGGTATAAATAGCGATGTATTTACAATGAACGGATATAATTATTGTTGAACTTGAGCAGGGTGGTTACTCTGCCTGGTAATAAATATTGTTTATAACTACATAAATCTTATTTTGCTATCCTCACCCACCTTCTGTTTTACTATATTTTAAAATGATTTCAACTATAGCCATGGTTAGGTCACATGAACTTAAGAAATAATCGTGGGTTCAAACCCGCAAGCACAAGCATTCATCTCGAACTTGACGGGGAAACCTGCATTTGTCTAATTTCACTGTAAGTGACAAATGTGTATCCCACCAACACGAATTGGAGCAGCATGGTGGAATGAGCTACAAACCTTCTCCTCGAAAAAGGAGAGGCCTTTGCCCGGTGTGATATTCACATACTAAAACATGGTACAGTGAAACCTGGTTAAGTGGGACCTGGATAAGTGAGAAACCTTATTGAGAGTTGCAATGAGGTCCCGGTTCTTTTTCATTAAATTACCTCTGTTAATGGGACTTTTTGAACCTGGTTAAATGAGATTTGAATTCTAAGACTTTTTCGATGTTTACCTCTATAATTGAGACTCTGTAGCTCAATTACCTGTGTAAGTGAGACAAATTAATCAGGTTTTAACACGTCTTGACATGTTTGTTTACATACAAAATGGAATAACGGCACATTTCGACCTCTGTAAGCGGGGGCCTCTGTAAATGAGAACACTATAATTTTAAACCTGCTTAATTGGAAAACTGGATTATTATAAACCCTCAATAATTGGTACATATGTCTTGGTCTTGAGATCCCAATTAACCAGGTATCACTGTATATGAATATATCCAACAAGGTCCATACAGCCAGTCTTCCTGTTCACACCAAGGCCCCAATAAAAACATAGCTTATATCACCGTGCGAACATATCATATCTATTTAAAGGCGTACAATTATCATTGTTTCAATGTTTTTTCCTTTATAAGTATATGAATCATTCTTTATCAAGGCTTTACTAGGACAAAGAAATATTTCCTGGCGTTTTTAGGTGTGTATTTTTAAACGAATATTCGTATTCACATTATCTACAAACTTTAGTTTAGTTTAGCGACTTTAGTTTTAATTAAAAAAGTATTACAACATCGAAAATGTTGAAAGTAATCTGTACTAATATTAATAAATGCGACTCTGTTTGTTACGTATTCACACGTAATTTGCACGAAGCTTGAACATCAAGGATATTCATAGGCTAGTTTTACCTAACACCAACTTTCTATCCTAGCTTCGGTTTCCTTATGAAAAAAATTGATTCTCCCAATTGTGACAGATGTGGACGTATTGAAGTTCTACATAACTTGTTGATGGAATGTGTCAAGACACAGAATCAGAGGAAGTTACTCTTAAATAATTTAAAAGTATGTTTGATCGATGTTGGATAAGTGCAGGGCATTCTATCAGATCCTTTATCAGGATCTGCTAGGGTGCTCATGAAATTTTATCTAATAGCAATAAATAAGAAGTGATGTTACAAAATATAGAAGGGACAATGGGACTGACGCGCCTGTGTAGGACAAAAGTCCCTAAATTAAATAAAGAAAAAAAAACTTTCTATCCACGCGAGCGATGTTACGGGCGGAATATAGTTATTAATTCCCCACATCACGTCTTTTTTTTATAGAATAGAAAGGCGGACGAGCACATGGCACAAACCGGAACACAACAACAACAACATATTTTGCGGTAGAATATCTGATGAGTGGGTGATACCTACCCAGACAAGCTTGCACAAAGCTCTACCCCTAGTAAGTATATGTTGTATGTATAGCGTCTATAGGCAGTGACCCACCTTACTATTATAAATAGAAAATTTTAAACAATGATTTAGTACACATACGTTTATTTAAAATTGTATATTAAGAACTGGTTCCTAGAACTAGTAGGAGGGGAAGATGGAATTCACCCTTTTTTACCCCTAACAACTGATTTAGTAGTTAAGCTTAACAAACCAACAAACTTTCACATTTCTAATATTAGTAACACATGTTACTAAAATTCGACTAAACTGTACCTTGGAATACTCCTTAACAATTCAAACAGAACGACAGACAGACAAAAAAAGTTTTTTTTTTTAAAAAAAGACACAAATGTTATTTATTTTTAAATTAAGAATTACATAATTATCGTACACATTTCGTGTATTCGTATCTTAATAGAGGTCAAAATGCTTATCATAGTTTTAAGGTTCAAAAGATCCTGCTAACATCGTAACATTAACAATAATATACACGGAAATATAACTGTATGTCTGTTACGCATACACAACTTAACCTCTAAATTCATTTTGGCTATTTTTATACGCGCAAAGCAAAAATGGGGGGCTATACGCTTATCGTGGGAGGGGGGCGTGTTTATCGTAGGGGGGTTTAGGTTTTTTTTTTATAGAACAGGAAGATAGACGAGCCGGTTGGCGTGGTTGGTAGATGCTTGCCTTTCACGCCGAAGGTTGTGGGTTCGATTCCCACCCAGGACAGACATTTGTGTGCATGAACATTTGTGTTTGTCCTGAGTCTGGGTGTAATTATCTATATAAGTATGTATTTACAAAAGAAAAGTAGTATATGTAGTATATCAGTTGTCTGGTTTCCATAGCACAAGCTCTGCTTAATTTGGGATCAGATGGCCGTGTGTGAATAATGTCCCAAGATATTATTATTATTATTATTATTATTATAGACGAGCATATGGGCCACCTGGTCAGTGTGTGGTCAGCCAAGTGTTCACCAAACGCCCTTAGACATTGGTACTGTAAGAAATGTTAACCATCGCTTACATCGCCAATGCGCCACCAACCTTGGGACCTAAGATTTTATGTCCCTTGTGCCTGTAATAACACTGGCTCACTCACCCTTCAAACCGGAACACAACAGTAACAAGTACTGCTGTTTTGCGGTAGAATATCTGATGAGTGGGTGGTACCTACCCAGACGAGCTTGCACAAAGCCCTACCACCAGTAAAGGTTTAGAAGAGATGCGTGTTCGCTTGGGATTTAAGCTGTATATCAAAATTTATCGTCTACCATTTAGGAGGATTTGCCCATACCCGCCGCGCTGGGCAGGCGTTGGCAGCGCAGTAGGGGGGTAAGATGTTTACGGGGGGGGGGACGCTGCTGATTCAAGGGTTCAACCGTGAAAGCGTAACAGACCGACAAATTGCCTTTGCCTTATAATATTAGTATAGAAAATTATTACACAACTCAAATATAATCATAAATTTGTCCATCCGTATCTTTCACGAGGTTGCCTTATCTAGTTATAGAGTTGAAGGGTTAAGTTTCTAGAATACACACATTTTACATTTACCAATAAGTAAATATTAAACTCATTTTATATATATATTTTAATATATAACACTTATTTATTTATTAAGGATCTCCAACAAAGGATACACACTTGCGAGTACATTACATCCTGGAGTAATGTTTTAAAATGTGAGTACTCCTTCAATTAAAAGAGATCACAGCAAGCACATAAATAATGACTAAACAGAAATTAAAACAGTAACAGCCTGTTAATGTCCCAGAGCTGGGCTAAGGCCTCCACTCCCTTTTGAGAAAAAGGTTTTGGAGCTTATTCCACCACGCTGATCCAATGTGGGTTGGTAGAATACACATGTAGCGGAATTTTAATAAAATCAGACATATACAGGTTTCCTCACGATGTTTTCCTTCACCTTGACGGTACGAGATGAATTATAAACACAAATTAAGCACATGAACATTCAGTGGTGCTTGCTCGGGTTTGAACCCACGATCGTCGGTTAAGATTCACGCGGTCTAACCGCTAGGCCATCTCGGCTTTAGAAATTAAAAAATAAATTAACACAGGAAGTATAAAAATGTAAACAATGGTTAAATTGAGACTAAGTGATCATATTGTAATAAGAATTTGATATTCATATATCTAAGCTAATATTACAAATTCGAAAGTAACTTTGTCTGTTTGTCTCGCTTTCACGGATACACCGCTGAACCGATTTTGATAAATTTTGGTATAGAAAAAGCTTGAACCCCAAGGAAGGATATTGGCTAATTGTATCATAGCTAAAGACCTGTCACCCCGCAACAAGTGGGCGAAAACTATATAAATATAACTGTATTATTATTAGTGGTAGGGCTTTGTGCAAGCTTGTCTGGGTAGCTACCACCCACTCATCAGATATTCTACCGTAAAACAGCAGTACTTGGTATTGTTGTGTTCCTGTTTGATTACAGTCCAGTGTAATTACAGGCACAAGGGACATAAAATCTTAGGTCCCAAGGTTGGTGGCGCATTGGCTGTAAGCGATGGTTGACATTTCTTGCTAAGCCAATGTTGGTGACCACTTGGATCAGGTGGCCCATATGTTCGTCCGCCTTCCTATTCTATAAAAAAAAACATGTAACCTTTGTAAAAAGTGTTGAGACTCAGTTTCTTGCCGGTTCTTCTCGTATCTACATACCGGACGACTGATAAATATTGTTAAGTATGTTTTGACTATGGTTTTCGTTTCGATTATATCGACAACTGGTTAGAAAGCCGATAATTCCACTTTCATAAACATGAATTACTTAACTTTAAAGAAGGTCAATTAATTCGGGTATCAATAATGTGTTTATATTTTTCATGCCTCGTTGGTCTAGTGGTTTGATGTAAGACCGCAGACCCGGAGCTCTGGCTTCAATTGCCAGGTCGGGCAGATAAAAAGTTATTGGGTTTTTCTGTCAGAAAATTCTCAGTAGCAGCCCGGAGTCTGGAAGTTGGATGTGTGTACACTCCCGCGCCTCGGAAAGCACGTAAAACCGTTGGTCCTGCGCCTGAACTCTTTCCGGTCGTGTTGGATTGCCGTCCCATCGGATTATAAGAGTAAGGGAATAGAGAGTGCACCTGTGTTTGCGCACACACTTGTGCACTATAATATCTCCTGCGTAGTCGGCTAATCTCTCTTGAGATTGGCGCCGTGACCGAAATCGGTCTGGAGGATTATTATTATATTTTTCATATCTTCGTTGGCTATTGAACCCAATTGGTTGATTCTTTTTTATTACCACCTGCGGATGTAGCAAATCATTTTTACTGTGGTCTTTTTTAAAGCTAAGGTAATCTGGTTCGTTGGTCTAGTAGCCTAGGAAGTAATATTTCTCTCCGTAATGCCAATGTTACATAGTGTTATAATCAATCTCGCTAAAGATTACCATGTTGATAAATAAAATATTATGAGAGTGTGATGATAATGTTGAATCTGAAATACATTTACGAAATAAAATTGAAGTGTCTGTCTGTGGTTTCAGAATAAACCGCCTCATTTTAAGTTCAGCTCTTTGCGAGTTATCAAAACCTTTTTCTTTTTAATTCTCACGAATTAAATTCCAACGCTTGTGAAACCGCGGTTTTTTTTTTTGGTAAATGACAAAAGAGTGGAGTTCGTATTTCTTGATTACTCATCAAATATTCTACTGCAAGGGTGAGTGAGCCAGTGTAACAGGCACAAGGGATATAACATCTTAATAGGTTGATTCCAGGCTAATCTATTTTTATAAACATCTGTATATATAAATTTAATACAAGACGACGTAGAGGCCCCGCCAGGCTCTTCGGAATGGAGAGAACTCAAATGTCAGTGCGTAGGGGCCTCTAAGTATATTGCACTATTAATATTACAAAGTTAATTTGATTTTATAATTGATTGTTCGTTCCGGATTCACATAAAAACTTCTATTCAATTAATTGAACAGGTTTTATTAATATCCTTGTATATTATATAATTTCAAAAGAGTTATATAAATATCAAATTGTACACACGTTTTGAAACAAGTGAGATGTTGATTTCGCGAGGGTTAACACAAGTTTTAAGGCGAGCTTAAATTTCTGAACCAAAATAACGACAATATTAAAAAATGTATATTAAATGTATTTTTGGTGAATTTGTCTAAACATGGTTCCACCTCAAAATGGCTTCGTGTTGTTTTGTTGATTTCCAAAGCTATATATTAAACTAACTCGAATGAAATATATTTTGAATTACAAATATTGCATTGGTTGCTATTTTTTAGATGGTGAATGATAGAAAAAATATTGGAGCCATTTTAAGAAGCCGCGATTCGACATATATTTACCGTATCTTTATAATACATATGTATAACACGTGCAAAACTGTATATGTTATTAAAACACGTATAAAAGATATACACGTATATCACATTAATTTTATCTATCTTTTATATAATGTATTTGTTTGAAATGTATAATTAATTTATCTATTTCTAATAAGTTAAGGAAGGTATTACTTTTAAAGTAGTTAAGTATGGTAAAATAAAAATACGCTAACATTTTCAAACTGTATTTATGAAATAATGAAATACTGATATTTAACTATTTCTATATAATATGCTTTAATTAACTATGCAATTTATAATTGTAAATCATCACTAGATTAGAAATGAATTAAAAGAAATTTGTCTAATTATAAATCAGAATAAAATAATAAAAGATATGTTTGTATTTATACTGTGTTAAATATACTCCAATGTCGTATATAAATAGAAATAATATTTAATTACTTACATTTAATGAACACAAACACGTTTGAAATAAAAAATAATAATAAACACGAAACGAACACCGTCTTCTAACGAACAGTCCCAACTGAATCAAATTAGGAATCGCCGATCGGCTTATTAAAATTCAAAATGGCGTCGGTCAAAATTCAAATGTCAAATGGGCAAACGTGAAACGTGACGTTCGTTCATAAATTCTATCTTGACCCGACTTTCCACGCGTATTATATTAAAGTTAATTACATTACATTAAAATCGCATTTGTTACGTCAATAATTAAATTGAAGGTGAATGATTAATTGCGAAGCGTAGCTACGTACATATAATTTTATATACTAAAGCCTCCGAAACGCGTTGTTTCTTCTGATATGTTTTATTAACAAAACAAACTCATTTAATAGTATAGATAAATAGATTGTGTGTAATGTGTATATTAAATGTGTTTTAAATATCGAAATATATTTATTATTCTTATTAATTGGACTCATAAGAACACTTGAATCGTCATATTACAGCCAAAAAGCAATATTTGGTATTGTTCCAGTTTGAAGAGTGACTATAAGCCTATATCTTAGTTCCAAAGTTTCGGGGTGCATTGCCATTGTAAGGGATGTTTTTGTGTGAAAGAGTATCAAAGATACATCCATCTTTACAAACTTTCGCGTTAATATTATTATTATGTATTATTTGTCTCGTTCTGATAAATTTATTATCTTTACGGGGAACTTTATCGAATTTATTTGTAATTATTAATTGTAAATAAATGTTAACTGTCATCAGAGTTATTTAATTATTTTTGAGGAAAATCTCGTTTTGACCTTGTTTGGTTAAAACACGTATATATAAATAAGTATATATATAGCAAATAAGAAAGAAATGTCATTTTATGTTATAAATGTGTAGTTTGTATTACGTTTAAGAAAAAAAATATAATTTTCAAATTCATTTGTTAATTCTTTTGTTATGTCACATTGTTCTTGTTCATTACATGTCTCAACCGAATTTAAATCGTAATTATTATTTTACCTGAATATTCCAAATAGAGTGAAGGAAAACATCGTGAGAAAACCTGCATATGTCTAATTTCACTGAAATTCTGCCACATGTGTATTCCACCAACCCGCATTGGAGCAGCGTGGTGGAATAAGCTCCAAACCTTCTCCTCAAAAAGGAAGAAGAGGCCTTTAGCCCAGCAGTGGGACATTCACAGGCCGTTACGGTTACGGTTACGGTTCCAAATAGACGCGTAATTAATAAAACAATATTTATTAAATAATTTATTTACTTTGTTTTTTTTTATTTAATTAAACATTCTAAAATAACAATGCACGATTCTGTGCAACTGATGCAGATTTGCGTGAAAATAATACTGTTTTTTTTTTAGTTATAAGGCGGACGGGCGCTGGGGTCATCTAAGGCGGCGTCCTAATTGGGAGCGATCGTACGATGGCGCGATGCGTTTTTCATCTCACGATCAAAGTGGTCGTGCGATGACCTAACAGGTGTCCTAATAGATCGCGCGATGTCCATCGTGTGATGCCGTCACGCGTAGGTATCGCGCATCGCGTAGGTAACCCATTAGGACACTCAAAAGAGATCTGTTGCTTTGATTACATGATCGCACGATCAAACGCATCGTACGATGGTTATTAAGAATTTCATGTGCTCGCACGATTACTTGCGAGGTTCAAATAGGACACTCTGATGAAATTTGTATGTTTGAACTCATCGCACGACGAGAACGCATCGTGTCATCGTGCGATCTTCGCCAATTAGGACAACGCCTAATGGTAGGTCATTACCATACGATTTACGATGTAAGAAATAGTAATCATTCCTTATGTCGCCAATGTGCCACCAACTTCGGGAACTAAGATGTTTTATCCCGTGTAACTGTAGTTACACTGGCTTACTCACCCTTTAAATGGCTAAGTATATAAAGTAAAAGTATAAGTACTATGTATGGCTGTTTAGTGGTAGAATTTCTGATGAAGGCCTACTACCAAGTAAATGTATATAAATACCTTTTGATTCTGAAATACTTATTTATGTACTTCACTTAATATATTTATTAATACATATTTCTATATTGTATTTGATTTAATATAAAAATATAATCGGTTTCAGAACGTCATTGGTATTGTTTGGTAAAAAAATTAAAAGAATATTTAAAAGAAGAATAACTGAACGATTATCATCGAATTAACAATACATGGATATATTTTTTTAATTAAATTTAAAACATCTCATAAGTTATTATATAAAAGATACTAAAATTAACAAATAATAAAATTTATTAATTCTACTGGTGTATTTATTAATACCAAACTAAAGACCAGGAAGACACAACAAGAGCACCGACATCACGCCTTTATTAGAGTGTACACAGATTATTATTATAAAATATTATGTATTAAATTGAGTTCGATTTTTAAATTTCATATTATGACGTAATAATGTAAGATTTGGACATATTTTAGTGCATGTCCTTGCCGTGGTAATAAAAAAGCCTAACAGTCAACCAGACCGGTTGAATATGTGAATATAAGGCGGGACATAATATGTAGTCTATTGGCAGCCTCTCCTTTTAGTGGGTAACAATCCTAGATGTCCTTTTTTTTAACACTGGAATAACGCATTAGGCGTTTCCCCCTACGGGAACAGTGGGGGGGGGGGTTTGTGGGGCTGTACCCTTTCCGTCTTAACGAGGAGCTCGACGGGATCGCTTGCGCATGCTACCGTGACAACCCTACATGTCCTTCCAAGATACCTTTCTGAATTTATCCATCGTGAAAAATAAATAAATAAATAAAGTCTTAGCGTCTATCAAAAGCCTGATATCGCTAAATACATAAATTCTCACTAATATTATATTTTTGTTTGTGTTTTTGTTACGCTTTCTCGTCTTAAGCATTGCTAAGGTTACAAACGACATATATAACCTCAAATATTCGTGACGTAATAAGTAATATTTAATAACCTCTTTTGTTTCGAAGTCGCCTAAGCGGTTTGGACGCGACTCGCGGTAAACGATTGACATGCGACGTTGGTGTAACCAGATTTTGAGTTTTCTCCCAATTTAAGTGGTAAAATAAGTTGTTCTTGGTCGTCGATTCTAAGTGCAAATATTAGTTTGTATTTAACTCTTAAAGTTAAAAAATAATGGATATTAAATAACAATAATATAATACTAATTATGTTTAATCAAATAAAATATTATTCGTTAATATTGAAATTAATTAGAACATTTTATTAAATATATTATTTTATTATGCTAATGGTATTTTACAGTTGTAAGCGATTCATCTTATAAATAAAGTGACCTATAATTTAATTTAATTATTTGCATTTTTTAGTTCTCTTAATCTTTCTTTTCTTATTTATATTCTTGTTATACTACTAGCTACCTTAAATTTGCAAGGATAGAATATAGGGAAACGTTACATTAAAGAACGAACATACAACGAAAAATTCTTGTTTTAAATCTTATTTATTGTTTTAACCTGACATTTAAATTTAGTTACAGGTAAATGTGAAATGGTCTTATATTTTTAATTTACCAGTGTCCCCTCGCGGCTTCACCCGTGTACATCTCGGTAACCTATATACATAATTTTGTGTAACCTGTTTGTAATGGTGTGAGTGCAAAGTTACTCACGAGAATTGTATAAACATGTGAGCTCGTGTACCGACCTCACACACACATTAACCTAATTACAATAACAAATCTTTCGCCGACGTCACCTGACATCATGAAAATGATAACATTTTCTGTACCTGACAACGTGTATGCTAAATCTCATGATAATTGTTTGAGACGTGATAGCTTAACAATCCAACTCACAAGTTATAATACTTGTAATGTTTACTTATTGTTATATAGTTATTGGTGTGTTTTTTATATAGAATAGGTTGGCCGAGGAGCATATGGGCCACCTTGCAAGAAATGTTAACCATCACTTACATCGCTAATATGCCACTAACCTTGGGAACTAAGATGTTATGTCCTTTGTGCTTGTAAATACACTGGCTTACTCATCCTTCAAACCGGAACACAACAATACCAAGGACTGCTTTGTGGTAGAATAGTGATGAGTGTATCGTACCTACCCAGACGAGCTTGCACAAAGCCCTACCACCAGTTGTAGTGTATAAATAAATATATCACAAGTCTAAAGGATGTTAGAAGAAAACCATAGTAAGCGATAAGGTCGCCTATTACTCCGTACGTATTTTTGTATTTCATTCTTTTGTTCATTATTAACATGTGTAACGCACAATAAATATTTAAATAAATGAATTAATTACATTTTGACATCGCTCCAGGGAAAAAATAATAGCTGGCAACACTGCGAGCACTCGTTCTCGTAAACACAGATGACCAAACACGACGCCGAGGTCATGAATACAACCAACCGTGCTGCATTGACCTTATGAAATTTAAACCGGTCAGTTGATATAAAAACATCAGCTTAACAACTCGCGATGATAAACAAGAGTATTATATTATTGTTAATTCTGTTTAATAAAGAATTAAGATGTAATGAAAATGAAAAAATAAGAAATGTGTTGGCTTGGAAGCAAATTAGCTATGATTTCAATGGCGTCATATGTAAGTAGAATCATTAACAATAATATTTAGCTTGAATATAATTAGATGTTTTTGATTGCCTGATTTTTTTTTTAATAAATAAGGTATAATTATTTTTACTCGACACAAGATTATATAGATTTAATGGAGTTATTATTTATTGATTAATTATTATATATATATATAGCAAAGAATAAGTGACTGACATTTGAACACAACCCAACCTCGAGCACTAGCACCATGAAAATTTGCATACAGATTTCTTTGACACAGTAGGCTAACAGAGGGGAAGAATGTTTGTATGAAAATCCTTAATTTCGAAAGAAAGAGTCATAATTGGTATTTATCATTTCTGAATTATGACGAAGCAAAGCTTGTACAGCAATACATGTTATGTATTCATTTAACATACCTATGTAATTTTATTGGCGGTATAAAGTAAATACTGAATTTTTTGCCGATTTTTCTCGGTAAGACCAATCTTACTAGTAAACATTGTTTAGCGGCTGTTTAGTTAAACACTGATTGCTCCCGTTCTGTCATAATTGTTTTTAAATTCGAAAGAGTGAGACAAGCATTGTTTAATTAATCACCCGGGAAACGTTTATAGATAAAAATACATCCCAAACGAGTAATTAAATGCTTGTAAAATGACACTAATAAAGTATAATTCGATTTTAATTACAAAAAGGTTTTATTCATTAATTCAACTGTTACTGGCATATAATGTGACGTATAAAAAAGTTACTTCCAAAATTGAAATTAATTCTTTTTGATGTGTAAACGAAAATTTACTTTTAATTGTTTTTTTATAGGTTAGGGGGCGGCCCTTACTCCTCGTAAAGCACGAAAGATAAATGTTACTTATTATTAATTACATTATTTATATCTATCTAATTTATTTCATTAAAAAAGTAGCCGAAAGAAGCCGAGATGGCCCAGTGGTAAGACCGCGTGAATCTTAACCAATGATCGTGGGTTCAAACCCGCGCAAGCACCACTGAATTTTCATGTGCTTAATTTGTGATTATAATTCATCCCGTGCTTTACGGTGAAGGAAAACATCGTGAGGAAACCTGCATGTGTCTAATTTCACTGAAATTCTGCCACATGTGTATTCCACCAACCCGCATTGGAGCAGCGTGGTGGGATAAGCTCCAAACCTTCTCCTCAAAAGAGGAGAGGAGGCCTTTAGCCCAGCAGTGGGACATTCACAGGCTGTTACGGTTACGGTTATTAAAAAAGTAAGTTCTTCTGTCATTGCTATCCAAACCCTTCGTATCTGACATCTTTTCTTTAGACTGTATTTTACCTTTGTATAGCTAGCCGTTTTAATTAGCTCTTTATGATGACCACCAGATTGAAACTCATCTGGAAAAGCGTATACTTTACCCTCATGCGTAGATATTGAGGTTATACAATAAATATTCGTTTTTCCGTCGCTTTATGGTAAAATTGCAAATTCAATTTAATGATGTATAAGAATTATATTTAGGTAAAAACAGATAGTCTTTAGATAAGCTGTTACGACTTTTATTTCAAATCTCGTGTTCTTTTTTATGAGGTGTATGATAACAGATGGGCGTTTGTACAAAAAAAAAACTCACTAAGTTTTACCGCCCTATGCCTATATTCACCCCCCCCCCCCCCAGGAGTTCCCAAACTCTATGTGCCAAGATGTCAACGTCTGACACCATAGTAGCGTTGTGAAGATTCTCCCTGAAAGAAAATCTCGGCTGTATATTTGAGAGCCGTGGCTTCAAATAACGGTCGGTTTAATAAAAAAATTATTCTTTTTTTTCTATTAAGAAATGCTCAATAGCAGTAGAGTGAATGTTAGCAATGTTTGCACTCCCGTGCTTCGATCAATAATAAGAAAGTTTTTATTAGTGATCGAAGCTCCCGTGCCTTGGAAAGGATGACTTCCAACAACTGGCTGTTGATACGATGCTAGAACCCTTACTGGGGACCAATCCTACTAACAAACTAAGAGTGATCGTTGCCGTTTATCCTTTTTCCTATTCTTTAATTTAATTATCGACTATTGCCATAAAAGCTAACAACTAAGTTTGGTATTGACATAACGGTATATGTTAACATCATATCGGTTCGGTCCCGATCCGAATAAATATAGAATAGTCAAAGTTGGATTGGAATTGAATCGGGAACGTATCGTATCGTTATATATTAGTAGAAGTCGGATTACGAGGTTGTTCGATTATGTACTGCACTTGGATTTACGCACACACTTCACTCAACACCCATCGTAATAAAAACACCAGTACAAGTAATACATTATTTATTATTTTTAATATCATTAAACATCTGAAATCTTTATAAATCGAATTTAAAATATCATACATCGTTGATTCGATGACAGTCGTTCAGTTGTTTTATAAAAGCGCGGGAAAACTATTTTTTTTTCTTTTCTGGCGTGTAACTACGCTATTTGAGCGCAAAATATTCTGCCAATGTCTCGTATAAAATAGATGACACATGATATGAGATTATTCGGTTTCAAATTTCGAAAACTATTTTTTATCTTTATCACTGAGCAATACCGATGACGTTTTGAAACCGATTGTATTTTTATTAAAATGTGATACAATATAAAGAAATGTAATTATTAAAAACATTAATTGAAGTACATAAATAAGTATTTCTAACATTCGTATCCGAAATCGATCAAGAGCACTTAATTCTCATCATTCATTGTCCCACAGAATAAATATTCCTAAGATTGAAAAACTCAGTGCTGTCAAGTTGGCATTCTGCCACGAAATGCGGTGACATTTGACCACTTAAGACAAACTATTTTTGAATAATTAAATTTGTTAATGTATTATTTTTTTCCTGTTTAATTTATATTTGATTGTTATTGAGTAAATATAGAGATTCTAGTATATAATAACCGATATGGTCAACTCCCTTTACCTTCAAGACATCGGTTTACTGGGGAACTTTTAATTTTAAATTTAATCAATAAACTGACACTGCATAGTAACTTTCTGAATGAATAATTAAAAATGAAAAGATCGCAACGGTCACAATTTCTTTCAATATTGTATTTTTTTTTCCTTATTAATAAATACTTTTTTTTATTAATAAAAAAAAACCCGTGACTATACCCGCGTGTAACTCAGTTGGTAATTATAATCCTTCAAAATCTGCCATTTTAACGTACATAACGTCTATATAAATAGTACATATAAAGTATTTAAATAACTAGATAACAGCGGTAGATTTAAAATAAAAAAGGTGGTTGTTTTGGTATTGGTAACTCACTAATATTAAATTTAAAAGAAGAGACGGATATTTTGAAATCACAGACAGATAATTCAATTTTATTTTTCTGTATAAATCTTGTATTTGTTTTAAGACAATGAAGACTCAAACTGCGAGAAGACTCCCAATGGATTGCATTTTAAAGAAGACGTACAGGATTCCGAAAAGTTTTTCATCCAGTACAATAACGTTCCCATAGGTTTCGAAGTTTATGGGACGAAAGTTATCATCACCGTACCGAGAAGACGATACGGTAAGAAAACATCATCCACTGGTGGTAGGGCCTTGTGCAAGCTCGTCTGGGTAGGTACCACCCACTCATCAGATATTCTACCGCAAAACAGCAGTACTTGGTATTGTTGTGTTCCGGTTTGAAGGGTGAATGAGCCAGTGTAATTAGAGGCACGAGAGACATAAAATCTTAGGTCCCAAGGTTGGTGGCGATATAAGCGATGGTTAACATTTCTTACAGTGTCAATGTCTAAGGGCGTTTGGTGACCACTTACCATCAGGTGGCCCATATGCTCGTCCGCCTTCCTATTCTCTGAAAAAAAAATCCACATCTATATTGAGGAGACTTTTCTTTGTAATGTCTAAATACTCCACCAATATATAAAAAGCTTATACCAGAAGATAGTGTTTCCGGAGAAGGTTTTTAGTTTTAGTAAATAATAATGTCCTCCAGACCGATTTCGGCCACGGCGGCCAATCTCAAGAGAGATTAGCCAACTACGCAGGAGATATTATAGTGCACAAGTGTGTGCGCAAACACAGGTGCACTCTCTATTCCTTAACTCTCATACTCCGATGAAACGGCAATCCGACACGACCGGAAAGAGTTCAGGCGCAGGACCAACGGCTTTACGTGCTTTCCGAGGCACGGGAGTGTACTCACTTCCAACTTCCAGACTCCGGGCTGCTACTGAGAATTTTCTGACAGAAAAACCCAATAACGTTTTATCGGCCCGACCTGGGAATTGAACCCAGGACCTCCGAGTCTGCGGCCTTACATCAAGCCACTAGACCAACGAGGTCATTAGTAAATAATATCTAACTAATACTATAAATACGAAATTTTCGATGAATGTTTGTAACTCAACAATGCCAGAACAGCTTAACGGATCTGGACAAAATTGAGCACAGAGGTATATTTTAGTCTGGAATAAAATATGGGCTACCTTTATTCTGGAAAAATTTACAATTCCCGTAGGATAGATTCTTTTTTCACAGAGCCAATCGAAATGATTTTTTTGAATAGAGGTATTTTAGGGATCGAAGAATAACATAAGCTACTTTTTATCCCGGATAAATGTACAGTTCCCGTGGTATAGTTAGGCACTAAAAGGAACTTCTTTTATAGTCATCGAACACATTGATCACATTTTGATCAGGCCGTCAGTTATTACACGTACAAATTTCCACGCGAACGAATTCGCGAGCATAACTTGATTTTTTTCGCAATTACATCCAATTCTCATACATACATACAATTTTCAAGGCGGAGTCTAGTACCCGCCACAACGTCCGGTGTATACGTACGGGTCAATAGCATACAATCACGCAGAAAAAAAAACAATTACATCCTTTGTAAATTTGAACTAAACAGCGTAAATTTAATTTTGTAACATTATTTGTAAGCAAATGACAAAGCCATCTGATGGTAAGTGGTCACCACCGCCCATAAACATTGGCACTACGAAAACTATTCCTTACAATGCTTTTTTTTATAGAATAGGAAGGCGGACGAGCATTTGGGCCACCTGCTGATAAGTGGTCACCAACGCCCTTAGACATTGGCATTGTAAGAAATGTTAACCATCACTTACATCGCCAATGCGCCACCAAACTTGGGAACTAAGATTTTATGTCCCTTGTGCCTGTAATTACACTGGCTCACTCACTCTTCAAGCCGGAACACAACAATACCAAGTACTGCTGTTTTGCGGTAGAATATCTGATGAGTGGGTGGTACCTACCCAGACGAGCTTGCACAAAGCTCTACCACCAGTAAAATAGCCTAATATATTATGTTCTTTATGCCTTTATGTCGACTCACTCGCTTTTACAACCAGAACACGACAAAACTAATTGCTGTTTAGCGGTAGAATATCTGATGAGAGGGTTACCAGTACCACTCACCCAGATGGGCCTTTTAAAGCTCTCATCTCCAAGCTCTTCTTATATCGTATTATCATTGCGTGTTATCATTAAAAAGTATTTAGTTTTATAACGAATTGAGTGCTCTAAGTTCCTTGACGACCAAACTCGAACGTCACCGTGGAAAACGTCAGTAAGTGATATGCGAAATTGACCGTAATAATCATAAAATTTCAGGAATAAACTCATCAAAATAGTATATCACCATTAGTGCATTTCACGGGTAATGTAGTCACGGGTAGTGTAGTAAGTCCGAGATGTGTTATTTACTAACAATCGCGAATCCTTTTTACACAGATTCGTAAAAGTAGACTCCATTCGAGAGTCATCTGTTTTCTAAAGAAATCTAACTTCATGTTCCACAGGAATCCCATCAACCCTCAACTACGTGGAGATGTCAACTAGATCACCAGCTCTGAAACCATATCCAAACAGTGAGAACTTGGTCTCCGTGTACAGGCCAAGAATTGATGCGTGCGGCAGACTATGGATGGTCGACACTGGTCTTTTGGAAATACCAGGTATTTTATGTTTTATAAACATAGAAACGATAAGATTATAACACCAAGTTAACGACTCCGCGAAATAAATAACTCGAGGTTATCGTTTCTTGGATAAAATTCCACTGTATCGTATTCCAATAATATGTGTGAAGACAAATAAACCACTTTTACGTGGAATTTAATAATAATAATAATAATAATAATAATAATAATAAGCCCCCCAAAATCCAACCTTACGTCCGGGCTGAACATCTAGTCCACGTGGGGGGCGGACGTGTAATATAGTATGTATACTATATATAAACTTACACGGCTAACAGGGCAATGGTAACCCATTAACATGGAGACACGGTCAAAAAGAAAACGTATAGAGTCGCTACCCGGGGGTGATCGCCGGGGCACACCTGGAGCTGGCGCTGGGTGTTTCAGCATGCGAACCGTCAGCGGTGAGGAGTTGAACAGGCGGGCTCCCACCGACAAAGATGCTACAGCCGAAACCACTGATACAGACAGGACGATTAGCCCTAGCACTATCTCCTACATACCCTCAAATCCATCATCACCTTCAATTTCATCGTCAATATCCATATCACATGAAATTCCACCCATCCCAACTTTGGATGTTGCGCGGGAGGTTAATGCCTGGTTACCCGCGTCCACCAAAGCTGGAAAACCTAGAGTACGTATGAAATGGAGCGCAACAGTAAACATGTTTATCATGCGTACCTATTACTATATAACCAGATTAGAAACCGATATGACTACCTATAGACAACAATTGCATGAACATTTCTCCAGAAAATACCCAGAAATAATTGTTAGTGAACAAAGAATTGCTGACCAGAGAAGAACAATAATCAGAAACAAATTATTAACCCAGGAAGTATTAGATAGACTAAAAGAAGAAGCACGAACACAATTAGAAAAAGAGTTACAGAATAATATACAACCGATATATCACACACAAACACTTCCTGAAATACAAACTCAAACTTACATTCAAAGTCAATCATACAGCCAAAGCACTCAGACATCATGTTCATCCACCCAAACTGAGCCTATAGCTTTAACACTAGAAAATGATATCGAGACATTAGACCTTCACAACACTATAACTGAAACACATACCCAAGAAATACATGATAAATTTAGGGCAGCTTTAACACAGTATTCTGGGATGGACCCAGCCGCTCGACCAAAATTACCAAAACTCAAATACAGCCCTCAACTCTCTCAACTTACTAATTTATTTAATCAAAAAATACTGAACCTGTTTATATCTAAGGACACAAAGCTCATAGACATACAAACTCTCATTTATTGTACAGCGTTAGTAATATCTGAAGAACTCAAATATAAAATAACAGAATACACAGGAAATAGGAGACCACGACTTGATTATAAGCCCCCGTGGCAAATTAGACTAGAAAAAGACATAGAAAAACTAAGAGCAGATTGTGGTAGACTAACACAATATATCAACAATAACAGATCGAAAAAAGTTGTGAAGAGGGTTGAAGTAATATTTAAAAGTACAAAATTACATACAAAGCACGAAAATAACAATAGGACACCTGAAGAATATTTAGATACGTTAAAACAGAAACTAGCACTTAAGGTTCACAGACTAAGAAGATATAAAAAAGCACAACAACGCAAAAATGATAACATCACATTCATTACAAATGAAAAATTATTTTACAGAAACTTATTAAAACCACAAACTCGAACTGTTTCTAGAGAAAATGTCAAAACACCAACACAAGAAGAATTAGAGACATTTTGGTGTGATATATGGGAAAAACACACACAACACAACGATAAAGCAGATTGGATAGATAAAGAGAAAAATAGATGGAGCCTAATAGAAGAAATGGAATTTGTTGAAATTACAGCGACCGATATAACATACATCACATCTAAGCTACATAATTGGAAATCACCGGGAATAGATAAAATACATAATTACTGGTATAAAAAATTAGTAACACTACATGAATCAATAGCTAATAATTTAACAGAAATTATCTTAGAGAAACAAAATATACCTGAGTTCCTATCAACAGGAATATCTTATTTGTTACCAAAAACTACACATTCATCACAACCTTCACAATACAGACCAATTACATGCCTACCCACAATATATAAGATCCTTACATCAGTAATAGCTTCAAAAATAAATAACCACATTGAAAAACACAATATAATTGCAGAGGAACAAAAAGGATGTAGGCGGGGCCATATGGGATGCAAGGAACAGTTAATCATAGACTCAATAATTCACAAACATGCCACTACCAAAAACAGAAATTTACATTGTACTTATATAGATTATAAAAAAGCTTTTGATTGTATTCCTCACTCCTGGCTAATACAAGTATTACAGATATATAAAATTAACCCAACTATAATAAACTTTTTAAGCACTATTATAAAACGATGGAAGACAACTTTACAATTAAACAGCCAAAACAAAACTATTATAACTAGACAAATAGCTATTAAGAAGGGTATCTTTCAAGGTGATTCCTTAAGTCCTGTATGGTTCTGTCTGGCTCTGAATCCTCTATCCCACTTACTGCACACTTGCCAAGCTGGATACTCCATTAAACAGTCAACAAAAGAAACAATTATCTCACATCTCATTTATATGGACGATATTAAATTATATTCAAAAACCGAAAAAGACATGAAAATACTAATAGACATTACAACAGAATTTAGCAAAGATATAAATATGGAATTTGGATTAGACAAATGCAAAACTATACATATAATTAAGGGTAAGATTAAGCCTGGCAACTATGCAGTTAATGATAATGAAATAATAACAGCTATGGAACCAAACGATTTTTATAAATACTTAGGCTACAAACAAAGTAAAGGACCAGATCACACAATAATTAAACAGACAATTACAACGGAATACAAAAAAAGAATAAATGCTGTATGCCAAACACAACTTTATGGAAAGAATTTAATAAAAGCCTTAAATACCTACGCTGTTCCCATTTTAACGTACTCATTTGGAATAATAAAATGGTCAAAAACAGATTTAGAAAACATAGAACGATTCACACGTACCACACTTACAAAATACAATAACCTACATCCTAAATCAGCAATAGAAAGACTGACTATTAAAAGACAAAACGGTGGTAGAGGTTTAATAGATATCCAAAACTTATGGCAAAAACAAATCAATAAACTTAAAATATTTTTCGATTTAAAATCTCATTCCAGCCACATACACCAAGCTATAACTGTGACTGATCAGAACTTTACTCCACTTAACTTAAGCGAACAGAATAAAATAGAAAATAATAGTAATAATGACCCGCAAAAACAAAAAATAGACAACTGGAAAAAGAAAATACTTCATGGGCGACATCCTCATGAACTGGAACAACCCCATATTGATGCAATAGCATCAAATAAATGGCTGCAAATTGGTAATTTATTCCCGGAAACTGAAGGATTTATAATAGCAATACAAGACCAAATCATTAACACAAGAAATTACAGGAAATATATAATTAAAGACCCTACTGTGAAAAACGATAAATGCCGCAAATGTCATAAACACCCGGAGACTATACAACATATCACAGGAGCTTGCATAACCCTTACACAGACTGATTACACTCACAGGCACAACCAAGTAGTTAATATTATTCACCTAAAGTTGGCACTTACACATTCACTAATACAAAACACGAACACTCTTTACTACAAATACACGCCCCAAACAATTCTTGAAAATACATCACACAAACTCTATTACGACCGCGCCATACTCACCGACAAGACTATTCACTACAATAGACCCGATATAATTTTACAGGATAAAAAAAACAAGTCGACTTACATAATAGACATAGCAGTTCCTAACACACATAATATACAAAAAACAATAACTGAAAAAATAAACAAATACACAGAACTTAGAGAAGAAATCGCACGAATCTGGAGACAAGAAAAAGTATATATCGTACCCATAGTCCTTTCAACCACCGGTGTTATTCCTAGTCACCTCCATCACAGCCTAAAATTATTGAATCTGAAAAAATCTACATACATACCACTACAAAAAGCAGCTATTTTAAATACTTGTAGAATCGTGAGAAAATTCATGCAAATAGAAGAAAATGACAGTCCTCTACCAAATTAACACACCACATGCTGCATTTACTTGGTTAGCGCCCGTAAATGTAGCCAAAACCAGCCATGAGCTGAGAAATATAAATATGATGATAATAATAACTTTATTCGCCAGAAAGAAACAAAGACAAAATTAAGGTACAAAACCATGAAAAAAAAGAGTTAACAATGTGATGTTTGATAATTTGGTGAAAAGGTCGTAGTCTCAGCTAGGCTGCTTTTCAGTCTACGCCTTGTACATATGCTGCCAACACAAACGTTACATTTAGTGCAGTAAAAGGTAAAAGAAGATAAAATTACTTAAATACAAACTTATGTTAAAACATTTTTTTAAACACGCCCAATAGACTAAAATAAAATAAAAAATAAAATAAGAATAAAAACATGCAAGCATTACTAAAACAGAAAAATTTAAGTGATATTGTTGTTTATATGAGATAAAAAAGTTGTTATCGGAACTGCAGTAAAAACTAAAGTGGATATAAATAGTTAAATGGAATTGTGTTGTATTATACACAAAAATATATTAATCAAAAACTGTTTGTATAATAAAATATGTAAATCTAAGGTTTATTTCATAGACTTTAGGCCTAGTGGATTTATAATTCTTCGAAGGAGAACTCTATAACTAAAGCAGAGTGCATACTTTGCCAAGCGGTGGGATAATCACCCGAGAGTTGTTTTATTTTATTTGGATCTAACCGCCGATGTTTGGACTCATTTAATCGGTCATAATATAACTATAGCCGGTATAAGCCGAGATGGCCCAGTGGTAAGACCGCGTGAATCTTTACCGATGATCGTGGGTTCAAACCCGGGCAAGCAACTCCGAATTTTCATGTGCTTAATTTGTGATTAAATTCATCTCGTGCTTTACGGTGAAGGAAAACATCGTGAGGAAACCTGCATGTGTCTGAGAGTGAGAAGTGAGAAATAAAGAAAGAAGAGGGTGAGAATCGAGAACCCACTACCTTCGGCGTGAAAGGCAAGTATCTACCAACTACGCTAACAGGCCCGTCAAAGTCCGTTGTGTTTCGATATTTAAGAGAAAATACCTCGGGTTCCGCGTTCCTTCTTATTTTTCTCTATGATAAACTATATTGCCTAATACATTATGGTAAAGTTTGTAATAAAAAACAACATAACAAATAAAATAAATTTTCTACAGAAGGGTAGAGTTCATTTTGAAATTGCTCGTATACTGTAGGTATATTGTCTAAAATTTAGACTCTAAATAGTTGTAGCTTGCCTTGCCTAAGTTGACAGGTAGAGAACGCCATTTTGAAATCATTTCCAACGACAATTTTTACAATATAAAAAAGTCAGAATATTTAATTATATTTTTATTATTATTCTTTTAGCCAATCGAACTCAAGTGCAGAAGCCCGCTATAGTTATATACGATTTGAAAACAGAGAGACAAATCTTGAAATATGAGCTTAAAGACACGGATCTTTTGAACGAGCGAACTCCTGGAGGTAAGATCAGATTAACGTTTGTCTCGTTGGCATAACTGCTAGCTCATACCACAGATCCCGAGGTTGGACTAATACAAATATCAGTGGGGGTTTTCTATTGAAAAGTTCTCAGAATCTCGGAGATTGGAAGTCGATTGTGAATTTGATAGCACGTAAAGCCGATGCTCACGCGCCTGAACTCTGGTCGTGTTGGGTTTGTCGGATTTTGGATTATGAGACAGAATAGAAAGTGCCATTGTATTTGTATAGAGAATGTTTCTATAATATAATATAAGTATACAGTTGGCTAAAATATTAAAGATTATAATTATTATTACGTACGAAAATTGACAGTTGTCCATCAACTTTTTTATCTGTGGAACTAATGTGCTGAAATATCCCAAGGTCAGGATCGAACGCGATTGTTACATAGCCAGGATTTTACAACGCTATTTCCGATTTTGAATAGATGCACTGTTTTTTCCAGGATTAACGTCAATCACCGTCGACGTCACAAGGGACAATTGCGAAGACGCCTTCGCGTATATCAATGATTTGGCAACCGAGGGAATGATTGTATTTTCATTGAAGTCCAGAAGTAGTTGGAGAATACGTCATCCCAGTTTCGTTCATGACGAAATGTCTTTGAATTTCACGGTCGCGGGTATGTAGACTTGCGCGGTGACACTAAGCAGAGTTATGTGACGTCACAGATTAAAAAAAATATATACACCCGTTCAAAAATTTGGAAGTAGCCAAATTAAAGATAACTAAGATAATAAATTAAAAACAAAAAAAAAACTAATTTAAACAAATTAAGATATTAATTAAAATATGAAAATTAATTTTAATTTTGGCTTGATGAATTTGTAGTGTACACACATCTACACTAATGTATTAATTAGTATTTTATAATATGAATATACATCATCTGTGTATCTATCCATCTGTCATCTCGGATAACACACATCGCGGAGCGCGGGAAATAGAATATATATATTGGTATTGGCGCGAAGTGAAGACGGTGTGTGCGCATAGCGAGCTGATATATGAAATATAATATGTATTATTTAATTTTTAATACCGATATTACTACTTGAGTTTAAGCACGGTTAAACGGTGAACATTACAATATTCTCGCATGTTCTAGGCATTCAGTTAATTAATTTCTTAAAATAATCTCTACAAATGTGACAAAATAAGCGTTAAATAATATTGCGTTATAATATAATCATTTTGTTTAAAATTTGTAATTGTTGGTGACTGTAAGTGAACACCGCCTTCCTTCCGTCGCTAATCCTTTCATCACAAGACCAACCTTGGGAACTAAGATGTTATGATTTTTATACCAATAAACACTTTTTAGTTCTTTTTTTTATTTTTATATTTTAAAAGCTTGTTTTTAAATTATGTTTTTTTAATGATACATTCTTTACTAGTAAAACCCGCGTCTTTATTACATCACTTTTTGAATCATAGATATACAATATTTAAATTATTATGTAGCAGGCTAGTCTGAGTCTTATTCTAAAAAAGCCAATATTAACTTCAAAACATGTAATTATTTTAAAATCAAAGAATTACACTTCAATTATTTTTTTATGTTTAGATTTACTTATTTTGTACTAATTTCATTTATTTTGTTTAGGTTAAGATTTGATGCAAAACGCCGCCATTTTGAAATCAAAAAGCATTGATTTTTATCAATTTCCATATCGTTATTTATTTTTAATGATATTTTATAATACACTTTTAAGGTTACGCGATCAATTGGAAAGATGGACTGTTCAGCATTGCGTTGTCGGAACCTGACGCTCAAGGTCATCGAACTGCTTTCTACCATCCCCTGGTGTCCACCCTGGAATTCACTGTGAACACGAAGTTTCTTCAAAATCGCTCTATAGATGATCATGTTAAGGTATGTTTAAATATTTATTCATCTATCTGAATATACGCTCCAAATTATAATGTTGGTGGTACCGCTTTGTGCAGTAACAGCCTGTGAATGTCCCACTGCTGGGCTAAGACCTCCTCCTTTTTGAGGAGAAGGTTTGGGGCTTATTCCACCGCGCTGCTCCAATGCGGGTTGGTGGAATACACATGTGGCAGAATTTCAGTGGAATTCAACACATGTAGGTTTCCTCACGATGTTTTCCTTCACCGTAAAGCACGAGATAGATTATAATCACAAATTAAGCACATGAAAATTCAGTGGTGCTTGCCTGCGTTTGAACCCACGATCATCGGTTAAGATTCACGTGTTCTTACCACTGGGTCATCTCGGCTTTTAGCAATGGGTAGTATTGTTGTGTTCCGTTTGAAGTGTGTCAGTGTAACTGCACGAGCAACCTGGGTTAATTCTACTAACAAATTGTCACTTTATCGCAATCGAATCGAAGCGTGATCGTTGCGATTTCCTATTAATAACCGACTATTGGTACAAAAGTTAACAACTAGGTTTGGTTTTGACACAACGGTATATGTTAACATCATATCGGTTCGGTTCCGATTCGAATAAATATAGAACAGTCAAAGTTGGATTGGAATTGAATCGGGAACGTATCGTGATCGTTATTTATTTATTTATTTATTTATTTATTTATTTATTTATTTATTTATTTATTTATTTGGTAATCCAACAGTTTTTATACATAAGTTGATATATTGACTATTATATAACATATAATTAAAACCAAAATAGGATTACACAGGTAACTTAAACATATTAATAACTAGAAGACGGTAGTAAAAGTAAAACTGTTTATGGGTGGGAATCCAATTTGTGCGTGTATGTGTGTGAGTGTGTGTGTGGTGTGTGTGTGTGTGTGTGTGTGGTGTGTGTGTGTGTGTGTGTGGTGTGTGTGTGGTGTGTGTGTGTGTGTTATAATGAATTTTTATCTTTTTTAATTATAGCTTTTTTAAAAGCTATTTTTGACATGCTGAACAGATCTATTTCTGAGTATTTTGAATTATATGTGTGGACCATGCGATTAAGGACAGAGTTGTGTGCATAATTAGTGTTTAGCTCAGGCGTGTGGAATAGTGCTGTGTGACGTGTGCGGCGATTAGGAACTCTTAAATACAAAATGCTCAATAAATCGTTGCAATCTATATCTCCGGTTATTATTGCATGTAGCATATACATATCGTAATGTCGTCGTCTCGTTTCTAATGTTTCAATATTATATTGTTTACATATATTAACATAATCGTTAAATTCTTTAAAGTCCTTGAAGCAAAGAAATTTTATGAACTTTTTTTGTATTCTCTCCAGTTTTTCTTTGTAAGTTATATAATTCGGAGACCATATACTACAACCGTATTCTAGAATACAACGTACATAAGTAAAATCTAAAATTTTTATGCATTCAATATTATTAAAAGATTGACATATACGTTTAATATAGCCATAGAGAATAGTAAAAAACGGGAGTGCTTAAAACAATTAAATATATCGTACAAGTATATGTTATACAGTAACGGACCTAATAGTGATCCCTGTGGGACCCCTGAAGTTACGTATATGAAGTCACTACGAGCACTACCTATAACAACTGCTTGCTGCCTTTTTGATATATAGGAACAAAACCACCTATGCAAGTCACCTTTGATTCCAAGTTCTTGAAGCTTTTGCATTAGTATATCATGGTCTACTCTGTCAAACGCCTTTTGAAAGTCGGTATATATTACATCTACTTGCTCTCTATTGTCCATTGCCATGTAAACAAAATTAGTAAATAGTGATAAGTTTGTTACCGTTGATCGTTTTTCCATAAAGCCATGTTGTTGTACGGGTATTGAGTTATGGATAATAGGTGCGATCGCCTTGTAAACAATTCTTTCAAAGATTTTACTTATTGTATTCAATATGGAAATGGGTCTATAATTTTCTATTTTATTCCTTGGTCCTGATTTATGGATTGGTATGATTAGTGCTTCCTTCCATTTCGTTGGAAAAGCACTAAATACATTGACAGACTTATTATATATTATTGACAGTGGCTCTGCCAATGCTTTAGCACATTTACTGTAGAATATGGCTGGGATTCTGTCACTTCCTGCTCCTTTTTTTATATCCAGGTCTTTAAGTATTTTATAAACTAATTCTTTGTCAATGTTGAGGTTACAAATAGTATCATTTGTATTAGGCTCTTGGATATGTGTGCTGTAAGCATTACCATTACGCTTGGCGAAAACACTTTCGAAGAACTCACAGAATCCCGTGCATATTTCTGTAGGACCATTGAATTGACGATCTCCTAAGGAAAGAGAGCTCGGATAGCCGTTCTTACAGTTTCGTAAGTATTTTTGGTACCACCATAATCGTGTTGGATCCTTTTTAATGTTCTCCTGCATTTTTGTTTGAAATTGGTTGTAATACTTATTTTGAGCTTTCTTTTGTCTGAATCGTAATAGCGAAAATTCATCATAATCACGTGGATTTTTAGATGATTTCCAACGTGCATGAGCTTTAAGTTTGTCTCGAATTATATGTATTAGGGATTTGCTTTACCAAATGGGGTAGTGGTTAAGATATTTGCCTGTGGTATTTGGTACATGTTCGTCTATTATTTTGTTGATAATGGTATAGAAGTTGTTATCTATGTCATCAATAGAATTTCCGTTTAGAATAGATTGCCAGTCTAACTTAATGAGAGTATCATTAATAGCATTAAAATCCGCTTTTTGGAAATTTAATTTACTTTTTTTTTTTTTTTTTTTATATTACCCGGGAGGGCAAATGACTCTACTCCACCTGATGTTAAGTGGTAGTAGAGTCCAAACGCGAGGACGGCCAGTACAGTCGGGAAGAAGGTTCTGCACTAGCCGCCCTCGCCTTGCCGGCCCGCAAGATGCCTCTTCACGCCTCGTTTGAAGGAACCCGGGTCGTAAGAGGAGGGGAATACGTGTGCTGGTAAGGAATTCCATTTCTTGGAAGTGCGACAAAGAAAGGAGTTGCCAAATTTCTTTGTGCGCGATGGAATTGATGTCACAGTTAGTCGGTGACATCGAGAGCCAGCACGCGTAGACTTGTGAAGGAAGGGGGAAGCAGGAATTAGGGAAAATAATTCCTCGGAACACTCGCCGTGATACAGTCGATAGAAAGCGCTCAGCGCAGCTATCTCTCGACGCAATTGTAAAGGCTCGAGGGTGTTAGTGACCTTTACGTCGCCAATAATGCGGACCGCACGTCGCTGCAACCGGTCCAAGGCCTCAAGTAGGTACTTAGCGGAGCCATCCCAAAGGTGCGAGCAATATTCAACGCAAGACCGTACCTGTGTTTTGTACAGCAGGCACAGTTGTTGAGGCGTGAAAAAACGCCGCACCTTGTTCAGAACTCCGAGTTTCCGTGAGGCTGTTTTTATTACAGCCTCGATGTAATCCCTTGGACTAAGGTCGCAGCGAACGTCCATCCCCAGCATGGCGATTTTGCTTTGTATCACCAGCGGAGTGCCACAGAGGGAGGGAAAAGGGGAAAATGGTGACTTTTTTGCTGTGAGAGCGCATACCTGTGTTTTCTTGGCATTAAACTCAACAAGATTATCTGAGCCCCATTTGGCGATAAGCTCTAACGTCCTATTGAGTTCAATGACAAGATCCTCCCGCCTCTCCCTAATTTCCGCTCGCCCAGCCACTGCGCGTCCGTGATATCCACCATGCACTGTACTATCGTCTGCATAGCAATGAATGTTCCCGAGAGAGAGCATATCATTGATATGCAAAAGAAACAGAGTGGGAGATAGCACAGATCCCTGGGGGACCCCAGCATTCACTACATAGAATTGTGAAGCGCAACCATCAACTAAAACACGAAGGCTGCGCTTGTGTAGGAAGCTGGCAATCCAGGTGCAAAGCTGAGCAGGCAGACCATATGCCGGCAGCTTGGAGAGAAGACTTCTGTGCCAGACCCTGTCGAAAGCCTTGGAGATATCGAGGCTGACAGCCAACGATTCCCCATGTTTGTCGATAGCTTCACCCCAGAGGTGTGTTACGTACGCTAGAAGATCACCTGTAGACCGTTTTGGTCGAAATCCGTACTGACGATCATTAATTAAACAGTGATCTTCTAGGTAATGGATCAGTTGGTTGTTTAGAATCCGTTCCATCACCTTACAAAGTACTGAGGTGATAGCTATTGGCCGATAATTTGCCGGGTCAGACCGATCCCCTTTTTTGGGAACCGCTTGCACATTAGCTCTTCTCCAAGCCTCCGGCACACATCCCGAAGAAAGAGACAGTTGGAACAGGCGCGTTAACACGGGAGACAGCTCCGCCGCGCACTTCTTCAGCACTATGGCTGGTATTCCATCGGGACCGCTAGCTTTCCGTACATCAAGTGATTGCAGCTCCGCACGCACATCACGCTGCCTGATTTTGATGTCAGGCATCGTGTGGCCACAAGAAGGTATTATTGGTGGCAGAGCACTACAATCATCGATGACGGAGTTGTCGGCAAAGAGTTTAGCCAGGAGATCAGAGACTTAAAGGAGGTACATTAAGTTCTCTTAATAGAAAATCTGAGGCATCAATTTCGAGACTGGGGTGATATTTATCTTCAGCAACTAAGTTTTGATTCGACCTTTGAACATCTAGATAAGTATTTCCAAAAACTAAGTCCAAAATGTTGTTACTACAATTTGATATTTTGTTAAATTGTGTCAAGTTCAAACCGCTGCAGGTTTCAACAAAATTAGTTGATACGGTCTGTAACAATGATGATCCACGATTAAGGTGCAATGGCCCTGTTCCCTTCCAGTCAATGTGGGGAAGATTAAAATCACCCACTATTATAAAGTAATCTTCAGGTAAGTGTATTAACATGGATGACAAAAAAGTAGTTACTGTCTCAATACGTTTAACTTGATCAATATCTGGTGGTATATAAAATACTCCGATATGTAAACTTTGATTATGCTTCATGACGTTTTTAGGGATTGTTATCCAAACTGATTCAACACCGGTTGAATTTATATAGTTTAGAAGAATTCGACCCCGTTGATAGTGCATAATTTAGCAGACCTATTAGCAAGTCCCATGGAATTTGTACATCTAAGGTTTGTTACACAAGTCAAGTGATTGCTCACTCACCATAAATACTAAGTATTGCTGTTTTGTGGTAGAATATCTAAAGACTGGGTGGCACATACCAAGACGAGCTTTCGAAAGTGAAATTACCAATTAAATTAAGATTATAATGAAAAATAAGTTTATATATGTCTCGGATTCAAATGGATTGCCATTTTAATGGCCGCCATTGTCGTCCAACATGTTGATTTTATTCAATCAGTCAGTGCGCACGTTCGGCGCTGGCGCTGTCCGGAGAGCGAGTGAGTAAGAGACCGAGGGGGTCGCTAGACAAACGATCCCACGCGCTAGTGATAGATACACCATTATATTTTATATTTCCATTATTCGGCTGTACAATAAAATAGACACCCGTCTTATATATTCACAACGTGACGTCTGACAACCGACCTGTAACCCATAAGGTGTCAATGACCTTGTGTGGTGTTGCTATTCTAATAAAATAAGTGACGTCGTATATCCGCTTAAATTTATTATCTCTGACATATATATTTATATTTCTGGATATTTCAGGTCGCAGGAACTAAAGGCGCTAATACACAAAGCGGTTCACACGATTACCATCCGGGAACTAAAACGCTATTCTTTGGTAATGTCGCTCAGGACGCCATTTTGTGCTGGCGAGTCGATAACAAGATGGCGCCAGAGAACATCGGCTTGGCTGTTCAAGATCATAAGAAATTGGTTTACATTTCTGGTCTGTAATGAAACTTAAAACATATACTATTTAAATATATACGTTTTTAAGTTAGAACCTGTAAGTTTCCCATTGCTGGGCCAAACTCTCCTTTTTGAGAAGGATTGAAGCTTACTCTACCACGACGCTGCGGGTTGGTGGATACACATGTGGCAGGGTTTCAGTGAAATAAGACACATGCGGGCTTCCTCGTGATGTTTTCTACCGTCGAGCACGAGATGAATTATCATCACAAATTAGAACATGAACTTACAATTTTTAAAAGAATAATACGAGTGCCCCTTTTTCAGGAATTAATAATAATATGATATAATATATAATAATATCCTGGGACATTATTCACACATGGCCATCTGATCCCAAACTAAGCAGAGCTCGTACTATGGAAACCAGACAACTGATATACTACATATACTACTTTTCTTTTGTAAATACATACTTATATAGATAATTACACCCAGACTCAGGATAAACAGACATGTTCATGCACACAAATGTCTGTCCTGGGTGGGAATAGAACCCTCAAACTTCGACGTGAAAGGCGAATATCTACCAACCGGCCCGTCAAATTACTGATTGCACCCCTCGAATTAAAGCTCGACGGCAAAGCGTAAAGCTTAGCCAAGGTGTCAGGATCGGCGCTACTGCATCAAAATCAGTAAAGAAATGTTGTTTTAAGCTCAAACAGGCAAAATTTACGTTTTCTAAAGACTAACGCACCACGACTCGTAATCATATAATTTTTTTTTCAGATTTAAAGGTAATAGGCGATGACGTCTGGGTGCTTGTAAACCAAATGCCGATTTTCGTTTACTCCGCTTTCAGTGTTAAGGATTACAACTTCTTCATACATAAGTAAGTGATAATCTATTCTAATATTATAGACGCGAAAGTAACGTCTATTTGTCCCGCTTTTACTGCTAAACCGCTGAGCCGATTTTGATGAAATTTGGTATGAAGTAAGCTTGAACCACAAGGAAGAACTTAGGCTACTTATTATATCAAAGTACTGACAATCAATCTTCCCTCCCTAAGCCCGCAGGGGAACCGAATTTTCAAACTGCTAATGAGAATTTTTCAATAGAAAAATTATTTTTATTTGTCCGGTTTGGAACCCAGGACTTCGGGATCTGCCTTATAAACTAACCATAATACTAACGAGACACTCAAATGGCCTAAAATATTACATATGAAATAGCTTATTTACTGTGTTAGTAAATATGGCTTTGTTTGAGCCCGTTAATCTCAAGACCTGCTAATCGGATTTGAAAATTGCTTGTTCGAGCCCATTTTTTTAACAAAGATTGTACATAACTATATCTTTAAGTATAAAAACAGCAGATATTTTACAAACTCATACACAACACACACATGCACACACGCGCACGCACGCACGCACACAAGCGCACACGCACACACACACACACATGTAGACATAAAGTTAGAACGAAAATTTTATTTTTTTGTCCATTTTTCAGAGCCAACGTTTACGATCTCATACGTAACACGCCTTGCGAGAAGAAATTTTAATTATCTAAAGAACAAGGAGGAACACAGGCAGACTGACAGAATTATTGAAAATAGTAACATGAGTTTACGCTTGTCACGTGAATAGTCTACAATCTTCTGTTCACATTGATGTAAATATTGGGATTAAAAAATAAATGAAACAAAGGAAATGCTTTTCAATGTTCACGCAACTAAAATTTATTTGATCACTTTATTTTTGGCATGCGTCCGATATATCAAAACGAATTCAAAATCCGATTTCAAACACAAATCGATTCGTATCGATTTTACAAACTAAATATCCGATTTCAAAAATCGACCTAACCGAACCAAACGCCAACGATCTATAGATCGACACCACTAAAAGATTTCGAATCGACAAATAAAATCACTGGATATCACCAAACGAATTGTGCATCGTATCCAAACGCAAACTGATTGTTGCGTACTATGAAATTCGCTTTATCTCTTTCTAACCAATTGGAATAAAGCGGAATAAAAAGGATAGCGCGAATTTTGCGATTCGGATTTCGATTTGTTGGTTCTGCTACGGAAATCTATTACACGATCATAGACCTTACTATTAAGTAATTAAAGACTATATTTGCCTGAGCGCAAGCGATTTGGTGAGGCTAGGCGTTACCGTAATCGGATATCGGAAATCGGATTTTGAAATCGAATAAATATCAGTTTGCGTTAAAAACCAAAAAGGCCCATCTCTACATTGATGTAAATATCGGGATTAAATAATAAATGAGACAAAGGAAATGCCTTTTCAATTTTCACACTACTAAAATTTATTTCATCCTTTTACCAACTTCATTTTAATCACTTCCACACTATATATACTCAGTAGCGAATATCTAGACAGCGCGATTCAGGAATATGATAGATCCAATCAACGCCATCTATCGTTACCGGGTAGTATTCATAAGCCATTATATATATTCTCCGAATTGCGCTGCGTCTGGTATAAGTTTGATGTGACAAAAAATGTCTCCTTGTCGTCTCCTTATTTGTGTATTTCACATGTAAATAAATATGTATTCCATTGTTTGTTTGGATTTGAAGAATTTGTACTTGAATTGTTATTATTTGGAAATAATGATTATTATTTCTTATGTAGAAGTTGTTTCATTGAATCCTTTTAACGCCATTTTGGTTTAATTATAATTTAATGGTCATATTTAACACTGCTAGTCCTTTTTTTATTTGGAAAAACGTATTAACGTGTTTCCCCCTGAAGTTATGGACTCGCCAGCGCCTGGAACTCCAGTGCACCGGAATACCTACTAAAAAACCAATTGTACCCTCGCTGTCTCCCCGGGGGGCGACACGGGATCGTTTGTGCATACTACCTTGAGTACCTACTCATCACATATTCTACCGCCAAAGAGCAATTCTTGGTATTGTTGTCTTTTTATTTTTTCAATATCTATGGGTAGTGGTGACCACTTACCATCAGGTAAGTATAAAAAAAATAAAAAATACACCACGCTATTCTAATACGGGTTTGTGGGTACACATGTAGTAGATTTTTACTAAACACATGAAATTTTCTTCACGATCTTTTAGCTCACAACATTTTTAAGCATATGGAAATTTCCTGTCCTGGATTTGAACTGGCAATCCTAGGATAAGATTCACATCTTCTAACCACTAAGACATAGCGGTCTCAATAAGTTTAACGTAAGAAATCCTCTTAGTAACCATGAGACGATAATTTCCGATAAATATGATGTAATGGTAAATAAGGAAAACTGTTCAAAAATATATATAATTTATGTACATAATAATATTTTTATTAGTCTGTCTGTACTGGAAATAATTCTTCGCATTAAAAAAATAAATAATCCCCTATTTTCTTATAAGTGGTATTTATTCTTCAAATTTATATGGAATCAATAGCATACTGGTGGTAGGGCTTTGTGCAAACTCGTCTGGGTAGGTACCACCCACTCATCAGATATTCTACCGCAAAACAGCAGTACTTGGTATTGTTGTGTTCTGGTTTGAAGGGTGAGTGAGCCAGTGTAATTACAGGCACAAGGGACATAAAATCTTAGGTCCCAAGGTTGGTGGCGCATAGGCGATGGTTAACATTTCTTGCAGTGCCAATGTCTAAGGGCGTTTGGTGACCACTTACATTCAGGTGTCCCGTATGCTCGTCCGCCTTCTAATTCTATAAAAAAAGCCTCACAAACGAAAAGAGAATTTTCCAAATCGGTTAAAAAATTACGGAGTTCAGAGAGCATAACTTTTTTTTAAGTCGGTTAAAAATAAACAATCTGCATATTGGTCCAATAAGAATAACAACACAAGACCAAACAAGGGTCGTAATTATAAACAACACGATAAATAAGAAAAAGACAAAAATTACAGTACTTAATATTTTACAGCTTTACATATTTTAAATTAGATTAAATTAATTGTTAGTTCACGTAAATCTTAAACGATGATCGTGGGCTCAAGCCTCGAAACCTCTCCTGAATTTTCACGCCTAATATGTTATAATTCATCTCGGAGCAGCGTGCAGCGTGATGGAATCTCAAATCTTATCCTTAGAAGGAGCCTTAGCCCAGCAGAGGAACGTCTACGAGTGTTCCTTTCTTTCTTTTATATATTTGATTTTAGTAGACTCTGGCAGCGTTTAACTGATCGTAATAAAAGCTGGCGTATACATAAGTCGACATATATGTACTTTATCCAAATAGGCTCTTGCAAGTACTACCAACAGTTCGGAATGTACTAGAAAAAAGAACCGGCAGTAAACCAGGTAGGGCTTCTTACAAGCTCGTTTAGGTAGGTACCACCCACTCATCAGATATTCTACCGCAAAACAGCAGAACTTGGTATTGTTTTTCGGTTTGAAGGGTGAGTGAACCAGTGTAAACAGGCACAAGGGACATCACATCTTAGTTCCCAAGGTTGGTGGCGCATTGGCGATGTAAGCGATGGTTAACATTTCTTACAATGCCATTGTCTAAGGGCGTTCGGGACCACTTTCCATCAGGTGGCTGATATGCTCATCCTCCTACCTAAAATATAAAAAAAATATCATGATAATAACATACAACTGAACAATAATTAATAAGCAATAGATAATAATACTTAGTTGAAAAAAAACAACTTTTATGCAACAACCATATAATACGAGGAAACATATCAATAATGCATCGTCTGACCGCACCTTAATAGTATTGTAAGCAATGTATCTGACGGCATCTTCATTTTTCTAAGTGACGACCCTCTATTTGTATTTCATAATGTGAGTCAGTAGTCGTTAAGCTAACATCTGTGATGTTAGTGTCTAAATAAAAAAAAATAAACATATAAAAACTGCTTGGACCGTCGTTATAAATAAACGTAAGTTTTTTATTTCAATAACTTCAATTACGTTTTTTTTATTTAGTTTTTTTTTTGTCAAAGATATTTTAACAAAGTATGATTATGTTTTATTACAACAACAGTTTTATAGTTTAGAAAACCTTATATATTTATTAGCCGACTTCAAATAAGGAGCCTCTTAATATTTTCTATATATTTACGAGTATGTATGTATGTTTCGCTAGGTTTAGTGTAGCTCCAAGGGCCCATGAAGTGTACATTTCTTGGTAAGGCTTTGTGTAAGCGCTCATCGTATATTCTGCCAAACGAAATTAGTATTGTTGTGTTTCGGTTTAAAAGGTGTGTGAGCCAGTGTAACTACAGGCACAAGGGACATAACATCTTAGTTCCCAAGGTTGGTGATGCGGAAATATTTTTAACAGCTTGTTTTTTTTTTTCATTCTATTCTAATCATCTATTTAAACATTCTATACGTTCGATTTAGGCTTAAGAGATTATTAGAAAATCATCTCCCAATTAATTTGTAATTTTTTTTAAACTAAGGTACAGTTCGCAGTACCCCTCAATCATTTTTGCACGATAATATGTATGTAAGAAATGATACAGTAACAGTAACAGCCTTTTAATGTCCCACTGCTGGGCTAAGGCCTCCTCTCCCTTTTGAGGAGAAGGTTTGGAGTATATTCCACAACGCTGCTCCAATGCGGGTTGGTAGAATACACATGTGGATAATAAATTAGACATGCAGATTACCTCGCGATGTTTTCCTTCACCGTCAAGCACGAGATGAATTGTAATCACAAATTAAGCACATGAAAATTCAATGGTGCTTGCCCGGGTTATAACGAATTATAATTCAATGCAATTTAATAATTCAATTACATATATATACTTAATAATATTATTTTAGTGCGTTTGTTTGTTCGGCTTTTACGACTTAACTAAACAAGCTATCATCATAAAGTATTGCACACATAGTCAGGTATACAGAAAAGAGTATAGAATATCTAACAACACAAACACGTGGGCAAAGCGAAAACTAGTGCTTTAAAATATATGTTCGAACATTTATTTAAGATTAATATACTTCAACATTTAACGGAAAAGAAATAAAAATTATCACATATATGTATTTCTTCACGATATAGGTTTTATATATTATCTTTATTATAATTCGTCGCTTTATGGTGCTGCTTATTTACTTTCTATACGGTCCAGGTGAGCGCCATTATAATGAAGTAGCTAATGGTCCTTGCTACCCACGGGTAGATTAGAAGGAAGGGTAGAGTAGTAGGGTAGAAGTAGAATAAATATCACGACAGTAAAACTTTTATAAATACAGAATATTACTCAACAAAAAACTATATAAATGACTAGCTAATCTTCTCGGGTTAAAATGTATTTCGGATAGGATTCGCGTAAAATCCGTTCTCAGTGAGCGTCTACGTCGTGGAAGGAGTAACTGTGACAAATTTCAAGTCAATCGGGCGGATACTTAGGAGATCTCGTGATGAGTGGTATTTCTCTTATATATATAGATAGAGTAATAATCATATATATATATTTCTTTGTAACAACAGAAGTTTTCTTATGGCAAAAACATCTACAGCCTAACTAATATTAATAATTAGTAAAAGAATAACTTAATAATAATAATAATAGCTTTATTTATCAAGCAACAATGACCCAAAAATAAAATATTAATAGTTTTTGACGGGCTGGTTGGCGTGGTTAGTAGATACCTTTCACGCCGAAGGTTGTAGGTTCTATTTCCAACCAGGACAGACACTTGTGTGCATGAACTTGTCTTTTTGTCCCGAGTCTGGGTGTAATTATCTATATAAGTATGTATTTACAAAAGAAAAGTAGTATGTGTGGTATATCAGTTGTCCGGTTTCCATAGTACGAGCTCTGCTTAGTTTGGGATCAGATGGCCGTGTGTGAATACTGTCCCAGGATATTATTATTATTACATAACCACAATTAATAAAAGAAAAAAAGTGACCGCCCTTGTGAGGGGTTGGTGGTACACCATGTCTTCATCTATACCCCTAACGTGTATGCAAAATTTCATGATGCTAAGTTGAGTAGTTAGACGTGACAGCGTAACATACAAGCAAACTCACTATCGAATTCATAATATTAGTGATAGTTCGGTCCTTTTTTTTCTTTTTTTTTTTCTTGTACTGGTAACCTTCAGAACCCTTCAGAAACTTCAGGTACCCGGGTCTCATGGGGGTGGGACCGGGTTACGTGGGATTCTTACCCACTAAAACCAGTTCGGTAACATCCTTACCGAAATTTTTAACGATGTGTGTAGACTACTTATTTGCTAATGAGTTAAATATACTATTATGGAAAATTTCATGTTGTAATGGTTTGTTTGTCGACCTTGTACCGCGGTTCAGTGGATAGAGGACGAGGATCGTAACGTAAGGTCGCGGATTGAATTCCTGACAGTGAAATATTAAAGATAAAAAAGTTAATTAACAGTCCATAACCAATACAATCGAAGAATGAATAAACCAACCTTATATAAACATATTCCACGCGGTTTGTTAATATAGAGATATTAATAAACCGCGTGCTGCACTATAAACAGTTCGCGATTAATATATCTGTATAATGACATGTGTTTCTACTCGGTAGCGATAGATAGCAGTAATAAAATTTGTCAGTTTCCTGAATCGCGCTGTCTAGATTCGCTACTGAATATACATAATGTAAAAGTGATTTTGTTAAATTGATCAGACAAAATAAATTATAGCGTGAACAGTGGAAAGCTCTTCCCTAGTTTCATTTACCGATTGATCCCCCGATATTAGTTCGGCGTAAACAATATCTTTATTTATAATACAACATTATTCCACTTAACTTTCTTATATATACTTTAATTTTACTTCCGATAACAGTTTCGTCGATATTTCAATACACAATTTTTTCGTGAATCCATGATATCCACCAATGATATCGCGTCATTTCAAGGTCAAAGTTGTTTATTTGTCTTTGTTCTTCTTTTAGTTGAAATAGGTTTTTTTACAGTTCAGATGAGCATATGGGCCACCTGATGGTAAGTGGTTAACCGTCGCTTAACTCGCCAATTCGACACCAACTTTGGGAACTAAAATGTTATGTCCCTTGTGCCTGTAATTACACTGGCTAAATCACCCTTCAAACCGAAACACAACAATACCAAGTACTGCTGTTTTGCGGTAGAATATCTGATGAGTGGGTGGTACCTACCCAGACGAGCGTGCACAAACGTCCAGCACCAGTACTTTTAAGTATAAGATTTAAGTAACTTTGATTTAAAATCGAGGCTTAGCTCATAGACAATTCTAATAATAAAACCAGGATATATTAACAAATAAAAAACTAATTATAACCATAAATATAATGAATATGTTAATGTTTTTTTACTGAATTGTTTATTAATATGGTCATATTCCATGAAATTTTAATTAATCTATCATTTTAATTGTTATCGTGTCAACAATGCTATATTATGAGTTTTGATTTACTTCTTTGTGAAGTGATGACTAAAGTGGTTTATGTTTTTTTTTAATGTGATAATATTTAGGGTATTTTTAACTGTTTGTCTTCCTAATAATGAATAAATAAATTGTCACTTTATCGCAATCGAATCGAAATGATATCGTTGCTGTTTAACTGTGTTCCTGCAGTACAGTAACAGCCTGTTAAAGCCCCACTGCTGGGCTAAGGTCTCCTCTCCCTTTTGAGGAGAAGGCTTGGAGCTTGGGGCTTGGATTTTACAACGCTGCTCCAATGCGGGTTGGTAGAATACACATGTGACATAATTTCAATGAAATTAGACACATGCAGGTTTCCTCACGATGTTTCTCTCCACCATCAAGCACGAGATGAATTATAAACTCAAATTGAGCACATGTAAATTCAGTTGCTTGCCTAGGTTTGAACCCACGATCATCGGTTAAGATTCACGCGTTCTAACCACTCGGCCATCTCGGCTATAAACTGTATACATAATATAAGTGTTTTCCTATTCTACTAAAACAAAGACCCATTTGCGGTTCGTTTGAAGTTAGATGGCATATTACAAAGCCCACCGTGTATGTCTGTTTGTCCGTAATAAACTCAAAAACTACAGGACGGATTTTCATATGGTTTTCACCAATGGATACAGTGATTCGTGAGGAAGGTTTTCGTGTATAATTCATTAATGTTTTATGTAAATTGACTGAAATATGACGTTGATTGTTAAAGATATCGGAAAAAGTCATGCCAACAGGCCTGCACCGCGTAAACCAAAAGATTTATAATGTTATGTATAAACGTTTTACGTAGACCATTATTATACCCGTTCGAAGCCCGAACTGGTATTTGAAATTGATTGTTTTTTTTTTGTTACAGGCGAAGGCGTACAACGAAATGTCTTTAAAAACTGTATATATGTTTGTAATATTGTTTCTAACAAAATCGAGTTTACAACAGTCGAGACGACTTGGAAAGTTCAGAGAAATATTCGCGTGGAAACAATTGACTTATAATATCAACGGGAATTTATGTGAGTACTTCATACAAATGTTAAAAATCTTTATCTATATATAAGAGAAATACCACTCATCACGAGATCTCCTAAACTATCCGCCCGATTGACTTGAAATTTGTCACAGTTACTCCTTCCACGACGTAGACGCTCACTAAGAACGGATTTTACGCAAATCTTATCCGAAATACATTTCATCTATCCGTGCAAAGCCGGGATACGGTTAGCTAATCTTCATATACCAATATTTTACTTATTTAGGAAGCTGGAGTTAGAAACTGGGATGGGTTGCTAGTACCCAGCCAAGCTTCGCACGGTTAAAATAATTGTCTATATAAAATATTTATATCGTAATACATATAACTCCATTATATAAGACTAAGTTAGATTGTTATATATAATATTAGATGTGATACAAATTATTATTAAATTATACTAGAGAGTATCTGTCATTTTTATATTCATCAATAATAATCTATATTTTTAATCTGTCAACAAAAACATTGACATTTGACAGATAGTCTTTATGGCGGGAAGATGCTTTGAATGCTTTTTACGAGCATTGCGGATTGCGTGTTGGGATCTAGTTTTTACAATTAGTATACGCGCCGTATATTAGTAAAAATCTCAGTCGACATAACTATTTTCGACATCTTCAATAATCATTGTCATATTTCAACCTAAGGCTAAATCACACCATTACTGAAAGCCGTATCAAAATCCTATTAGTTTTTTAATTTATCAGACAAAAAGACGCGAATTCTTTTTGTATAATGTTTACTGATAAGCTGAGATGGCCCAGAGGTAAGAACGCGTGAATCTTAACCGATGATATTGGTTTGAAAAATGAATTTTCAATTCTTAATTTGTAATTATAATTCATCTCGTGTTTGACGGTCCAATTTCACTGAAATTCTGCCACATGTGTTTTTCACCAAACCGCATTGGAGCAGCGTGGTGGAATATGCTCCAAACCTTATCCTCAAAAAGGGAGGAGGCCTTAGCCTAGCAGTGCGACATTCACAGGCTGTTACTGTACTGATAACTAAATAATTAATACGTACGTCATTAACTTGTTCAAATTATTATTATATTTCATTAATACCTAGTCACGATTATCCATAATAAAAGCATTCTAAGAACACATCGTGACATGTTCATCCTTAAGCAAGATGAATCGTATTTGTAATGTTTGCTTATCTCACGGCGTAAAGTTGGTATTACGAACTAAATAAAATATATTATAATTTAAATATCAGCTCGCTATGCACACAGACCGTCTTCACTTCGCGCCATGCAAAGCATTAAATAAATAGAAATAAAAATAGTTACTGTAAAAATCTTAACCGCGTGGAATGGATATATAGATATCAGAAAGATAGATAGATGTAAGATAAGATAGATAATAATATAGTATTGAGTCTGCCACAAGGCTACGTGTGAGTAAGTTCTATACTCAACAATACAATCTCTTTGAAAGAATACACGGGTTTCTTTAAACGAGGCGTGAAGATCTTATGGACCGGCAAGGCGGGGACGGCTAGTGCAGAACATTCTTCCCGACTGTACTGGCCATCGTCGCGTTTGGACTCCACTACCACTTACTACCAGATCGAGTGGAGTCATTTGCTTTCCCGTTTTTAAAAAAAGAAAAAAAAAACACTGACAATCGTTGTATAAAAACGTGGAGTAGAGATGAACTCATAACACCTAGTTTCCGACTTATCAAATTCATTAAATCCTTCTTGGACCACGGCGTTCGTTTCTATAAGATTCACAGCTATTTTTAACTTAGGCTTTTATTATATTTAAATATCATGTCAATAAAACTTCGATAAATAAAGCATATTACTCAACAGAAGACTATATAAATGACTAGCTAGCTAATCTTCTCGGCTAAAAATGTATTTTGAATAGGATTTGCATCTACGTCTGGGAGTAACTGTGACAAATTTCAAGTTAATGGACGGATAGTTTAGGAGATCTCGTGATGGGTGGTATTTCGCTTAGATACTTCTATTTAGATAAAAGGAGGCGTGAAGTTAATATTCCTTGATTTCCAAGAATTTAATTGTTTTTACTCAGTTATTATATAACCTTTAGAAAGGTACCCGGGCCCCTGGAGTAGGGACCCAGGTTATGTGGGATTATTACTTACTATAAATATTGAGCCGTGTTCTCGCGTTTCGCGGCCCCTCCGGTGCTGTGCTCCGCTCGTTGCTCAGCGAGCAAGCTCTTTAGAAAGCGAAGGTCACACCCCCACAAACTCCTCGCTAGTACGCACGTTATTAGATGCGATAACGGGTTCTGAACCCAAGTTTATTAAATGCAACCATTATATCAATACGATTATGTTTACACGCGATACTTTTATGATGGTTACCCTTATAAGAATGCAAAGCCAGCGATATTAGATAATTTATTTTTATATGTAGTTTTTTATCATTTATAAGCCAGCGTTTGACTGCTGACTTGCCAGATGTAAATTACCACGGACTAGGATGTAGCACGCTTGTCTAGATGAAACCTGTTTACTCTGGATTTGAAGACACCAACGTTGTACCTATCAGGAAATACGGATTCAGGCAAAGTATTCCACAGTTTTGCAGTGCGCGTGATAAATGTGAATTCGAAACGTTTCGTACGTAGTCGGGGAATTTTCACTATGTACCTATGGAGCTTTTATCGCGTTTGGCCGTTCGATAGTAAAAGCCCGCCCCGGGTGACATATTCTCCAAATTCCAAAATGTAGCTTACTCTAACAATTGATTCTATTTATAAAATTATTTTTTATATGCCAGTACATTAAGTTAAATGTTTCAGTGAATATTATTAAATCATAAATAAAAATAAAAAATAATAATATAGTACTTCAAAGTATTTTTTGTTAACACTAAAATCAGTAACAAAAAATGCAACGCCATATTTTTCTGTTCTGTACATGCAATGAATGACAAAAAAACTTTTCAAGTTGACGTGGTGAATTCAGTTCCGTATAATAAAGTTTTTTAACTGTCGAATACAAATTTATACGGTACATACATATTATCGGTTTTATGTAAATTAATATAAGTACCATTCTTTTTTGTCATATTTATATCAAATTTATTGTTTTAACTTTACACAATCCTTAGGCTGAATATTTTGTTTCATTTGCATTAATTTTTTTTATACTGTATTGAACGATGGGCATATTTTTCTTATTTGAATAAATTTTCAATTGCGACATCACATAAGGCTTGGGCTTTATATTTTGTGTCATTTCATTTTTTTTCTTTCATGGATGTCAAATTCATATAGTATATCATATACATACATAACATACACAGATTGTACATCAAAACAACACCATTTGATATGAGAATACGTTTTCAAAATGGCGTCCTATTAAATTCAAATCAAAAATTGTAAGAAATCATTATCAAGTGACATTACACGTTTTAACGATTAATGGACGAAGCAATATTGTCTAAATAATGAGACGAGATCATACCGATAAAATACAAGGAGTCAATTTTACTAACTTATAATGGGGCCGAATTCTACTAATTTATAACGAATTTGATACGTTCCCGATTCAATTCCGATCCAAATTTAAATTATCTATATTTATTCGAATCGGAACCGAACCGATAATATGTTAACATATACCGTTGCGTAAAAATTAAACGTAATTGTTTAAATCAAATTCAATAGTCGATGATTAAATTAAAGAATAGGAAAATTGATAAACGGCAACAATCACGCTTCGATTCGATTGCGAGAAACTGACAATTTGTTAGTAGAATTGATATGGCTACGATACGTTGCCAATTCTATTCCGATTCAACTTAGACGGAACCGTAACTGAGAGGTTGTGTTAGAAGAATAAGAAAACCGTTACCATATTGAAAACAAATTCTCCGGCTTCTCTGTCTTTCACAAACGAACGGAGTGATTCATGACGAAGGTTTAGGACTTTAGGTATATAATTCATTGCGGTTTGGGTACATCGGCTGGCTCAATGACAATGATTGTTGAAGATGTCGGGAGCTTTACTGACGTGCGCCGCGTAAATCAATAGTTATATGTATTACGATATTCTTGGGAAGCTAGTAATTTAATAAAGAAGCAAAGTTTATAAGAGCTATTCACATTGATTTTAATAATAAATAAATAAGGTCCTCCAGACCGATTTCGGCCACGGCTGCCAATCTCAAGAGAGATTAGCAAACTGCGCAGGAGATATTACAGTGCACAGGTGTGCGCAAACACAGGTGCACTCTCTATTCCCTAACTCTCATAATCCGATGGGACGGCAATCCGACACGATCGGAAAGAGTTCAGGCGCAGGAGCAACGGCTTTACGTGCTTTCCTAGGCACGGGAGTGTACACACTTCCAACTTCCATACCCCGGGCTGCTACTGAGAATTTTCCTAAATTACCAGTCTTATCATAAATAATTGTATTATTTTTACTATATACTTCTACTATAAATAAGTATATTGTCTTTGTTTATATATACACTATTTATGTACTAATTGTGTAAGTTAACTGACTAGACCTTGCTTACATAGCCTCGTGGCGGACTGTCAATACTTCTCATGAAAGATATCGAGATGAGATCATAGACAAATTTTTATAGTTTTTATCCAATCAAAACATAAATGTGAAATAAGAGCCAAGTTCAATATAATGATATATGCCTTGGTTGTTGACTTCAACGACAAAAGAAGTGAGATCTAAATGGGTGCCAAGTCCAATGGTCAGTCCTGAAGTTTATTTATAACAACATAAAATATTTTATAACAACTTAAATATGTAATATATAATAATAATATAATATCTTGGGGCATTATTCACACATGGCTATCTGATCCCAAACTAAGCAGAGCTTGTACAATGGAAACCTGATAACTGATATACTACACATACTACTTTTCTTTTGTAAATACATACTTATATAGATAATTACATCCAGACTCAGGACAAACAGACATGTTCATGCACACAAACGTCTGTCCTAGGTAGGAATCGATCCCACAACCTTCGGCGTGAAAGGCAAGTATCTACCAACCACACCAACCGGCTCGTCATTATACAATATACATATACGAATTCTTATTATGTACCAACTAAACCAGTCATGGAAGAGCCCTGTGTTCGATGGCTAGTTTCTACCAGCAAGCCAGATTTTCGGAAGAATAAAAAGAGAACTTTTAGCTTTAGAACTTGCGAAGGCTATAATATAATTCGTTCTAAGTTTCATTAAATTATAGATAGAAACGCCCATTGTATAATCATATCACGTTTTAGTTATTCTTAGCTGTTGATGCTTTATAATAAAACTGTTATACACCAGAATTAAAAGAGCGTATGTTCAATCCAACTATTCTCCAAACCGTAAAAATATTATGTATTAAATAAGATAAAACGTCAATTCGTAAGTCTAAATAGGTTTTATTATGTTCACGGTAGCATGCGAAAGCGATCCCGTGGCGCTCCTCGTTAAGACGGAAAGGGTACGGGGAGGTTTCAGTGGGTAGGACAGTGGCCTTCTGCCCCGTGAGTCCCACATAGCCGTCTCGGTCGTGGACCGGGCGGTAGACGTAAATGCCTTTCCTCCTCGACAACAAAAAAGGTTTTATTATGTCATAAAATAGCCATAAAATTATATTCATAACATTTGTAAATGACTAATGGGAGAAACAATGTAAGTAATATTGAGTCGTATCGAGTTCAATTATATTATATTCTAATAGTGGAGTCGCATTGAGCATGTCGAGTTGACGTTGTGAACATTATATATGTATGTTTTATATGACATAGTCATTACATATTTTGTCGCCAAATCCGTGATCCATTTTTAAGGTGAAGTGAGATAGTGTGACTACAGGCACAAGTGACATAACATCTTAGTTCTCAAGGTTAAAGGCACGTTTCTTACAGCGCTAATGTCTACGGGCGATGATAACTATTTACCAACATAATATAATGTACATTTATAAAAAAGAAAATAATTCAAACCCACTAATCTTTGATAATTATAATTCATTGATGGTGGGGCTTTATACTCCTCTGGGTAGGTACCACCCACTCATCTGATATTCTACCGCAAAACATCAGTACTTGGTATTGTTGTTTTCCGGTTTAAAGGGTGAGTGAGCCAGTGTAATTACGGGCACATGGTATATAACATCGTAGTTCCCAAGGTTGGTAGCGCATTGGCGATGTAAGCGATGGTTAACATTTCTTACAATGCCAATGTCTATGGGCGTTGGTGAACATTTACCATTAGGTGGCCCATATGCTCGTCCGCCTAACTATTCCATAATAATAATAAAAAAATCTTCTTTACAGTACTACAAGATAGATTCGGTGACGTTGAAGAAAATCGTGAGAAACGAGAAACTGACAAGATTGTTTTTCAGAACGACAAACAGGATGCCGGCGACAGGAATTGGAATCAACGTAAGAGTTGTTAGAATTTTTCAAATTTTATCTTTATTTGTCGTGGATCTTCGTGTCAGCTTCCCTGAGACATTACAAGCCTCAATAGTCAGGCCAGATGTAGAGGGATTACCTTAAAGATTGAAGGTACTGTTAGTATTTAGTGGTCACTCGATCTGGAGTCCCACATAAACTATCACGTATGGGGCATTTTCCTGACAATGCAACAGCAAATAAGCAGCATTTTGTCAACTTACATGGGAGTACCATCAGTTTATCATTTATTCTACTATCCAATGCCAATGTATGTATCGTGCCGTTTTGAGTAAGCCAGTGTAATAACCGGCACATGTAGTAGTTGGATTGGTGGTGTATCGATGGTTTTAGATTTTAACAGTATTAATATTTGCGGTTCTTGTATATATATAATATTCTATTATTATTAGAATATATTGAGAATTGTATTCTAATAATAATAGAATATTATTCTGGGGGAATTATATTATGATTGAGGAATATTCTGACCTCAAGACAGATTTAGGATTAATTAACGTTTTTTTTTGAACTTGCTAGTTAACAGTATATAACCTTATTTTAATAAATTACTTGTAGTTTTAGAATCGCACACGCATACATCGCGTCTTTTGGATATTTCGACTGATATTGACCTTTTAATAACATTACAGCTCCAAAAAATGTGACGGACAACATAAGCACAGCGGATCCTAATAGTGAGTATCATTTATAATACTTATTCATATAATAACGTTAAAATTCCATGGGCAATGGCTTCTGCTCTTGAAATATTAGAGCTTATTCCACCACGAAGGCGGAATTTATTTAAACTGGCTTATAATTAATCTACAAGCATTTGACGCTATTTTCTATGATTTCCGGAAATACAAGGACAAAAAGAACGTCAAAATTAATATAATTCAGCAATTACTATCTGACGACAAGACATTCTTGTCATTTAGTACTCCAGACTTATTTTTAATTAAGATAAAATTATCTATAGCGATTTGGATATTGGTCCTTCGAGGCGTATTTTAGATATATTGTGTCATAAGAAAAAAACAATGTACTATTTTTAAAATCTTGATAATATTGTTTCAGGTGTCGTATAAATGTTTAATTTGTAATTACAAATTGTCATATGCCCAGGGAGCTGGTGATCTTACTATAATACTAAAAAATGGTTCTGCATGATTTGCTCATGATGTTGATAATCCTTAAACGAAAAGAATCGACACAGCATACTAAATTTCTGTATTAAAATGGGCATAGCCATTATAACTACCAACACCAATATACAGATCTCTACTGCTAATTGTGTTGTATTGATTTGTTATCCTGTAGTTAAAAAAATATATTATTACATAACATTCTTTTCAGGTGAAGTCGGAAGATTCTTTATTCAATATAATAATTTGCCAATGGGCGTGGAAAGGGTCGGCGAGAGATTATTCATAACGGTACCAAGACGACGATATGGTGAGCTGACTTTTTATCTACCTTTAATTTTGGTTTTTCTTCTATATGTGTCTCCACAGACGTGCCTTTGAAGTATCTTATCTTTAATTTTTTTATGTGTCTGCATGTGTTTTACCAAGCATCAAAATCTAAGTTTCGGAATTTAAAAAAATATAGAGAAATGTATTCATTCGCAATATTGGTCTTGACGAGTTTTTCATTGACTCGAAATGTTGCCATTTGACTTCATTGAAGATGATAATTGTCTTACCTTTAAAATTTTAAGGCTATTAATTAAATATATTTGTAAACAAATCCTTCCAATATAACCTAAATTGTTACAAAACACAAGACTTTTATTCATTCTTTATTACATATAGCTGTATATAGGAACTACCCTTTTTAGCTTTTATTGCCCATTCGTCAAAAGTTGATTTTAATTAAATAAACATACAGACTTTTAGTCAATATATTGTACTTTTTGACGAAACGTCCCCGTCAATAAAAAAATTAATCAAATTAAAAAGTTATAATATATTTAATTTTTGTAATTGCGTTTTAAAAATGGAACAATTAAATCATTTTTATTTTATTACTCGTTAGGTATACCATCAACACTGAACTACATTGATCTGAAAGACACAAAGAGTCGATCGCCCGCGTTACGCCCGTATCCTGATTTATGGCGAGCGAGATCGTTGACCTCGGTGTACAGAACTAGAGCTGACAAATGTGGAAGACTGTGGATGGTCGATACTGGACTATTGGAAATACCTGGTTTGTAAATACGAGCACATCATTTCAAATATGTAATTTACAAAACAGAAATATAACTCAATTTCAATGTCAATTTTTTTTTATAAAGTCAAATTTAATATAGTCCCTCCCGGTTCCCACCCGACGCAAAGCTGCCCATATGCAGGCCGCATTTCCACGCTGTACGGCAATGGACAACCTCTGCGCCAAGTAGGACCCGGAGTGACTGTCAAATCCCCTCTCTCTAAGGCGATAGCCAATATCCCTGATTAAAGCAAGAGCATCCGACCCCCAACATCCCGACGTCTCGAACGATAGTGGCACAAATAAAAAAAAATTACACAAGGGGGCATATTTCTCTCGCTTTGTTTGTAAATTAGAGTAATCTAGAACAATTTTTGATACATTTTATATTGGCATTTCGAAATTCAAATTTGACATTTGACATACGTTAGCATTCGATTTAGAATTTGTACGTAGTGTTTGTTTGTATGGATGTGTAATTAATGTTCGTTACTGCCTCATTTGTCTGAGGGTTAGTTTGCACGGTTAAAGATCATGAAGTTCTAAATTCAAATAGATTTGGATAAGAGGATTTGGTTAGTTAAAGTTATTGGAGATTAAAAATATGATTGCGCATCTATAGGCTAGTCTCCAAAGAGAACAGTCCTTGACCAAAATTGTACGAGATTTTTTCCAAATCTGAATTAAAACTATTAATAAAATCATCTTTGATATTTTTTATCAAAAACTACTGATCAAAGAGTTTTAATTTGAATTTATATTTCAGATAATCCCCAACAGATACAAACACCAGCTATAGTTATATTTGATTTAAACACAAACCAACAAATCTTACGATATCCGCTCAAGAGCTCTGACATACCAGCGGCGAACACTCCAACAGGTAACGTTGTATATCTTACTTACATTGCAAAGGTGAAATGTTTGTGAGCTATAACGAGAAGAGAAAGCGAGAGAGATTCAATTTTGGTATTACCAATCATTATTTCCGAACCAAAAAAATACAAATTATTGACGTTAAATGGATGAGCTATCCAACGCCATCAACTAATCTTAAAGACAAGTAACTGCCTACAGATGCCCCCAGCTGGGCCAAGACCTCCTCTCCTCTGGAGGTTAAAGTTTCAGCTTATTCCATAACGCTGTTCCAATGTAGATACACACGTGACATAATATTATCCAGTGAAAGTTCTGCTGTGTATTCTTAATTAATATATCTTTGTTAATAATACAACACAGTTCCACTTAACTACTTATATCAACTTTAATTTTACCAATGATACCAGTACAGTACAGTAACAGCCTGTTAATGTCCCACTGCTGGTTTAAGGCCTCCTCTCCCTTTTGAGGAGAAGGTTTGGAGCTTATTCCGCCGCGCTGTTCCAATGCGGGTTGGTAGAATACACGTGTGGCAGAATTTTAATGAAATCAGACATATGCAGGTTTCCTTACGATGTTTTCCTTCACCGTCAAGCACGAGATGAATTATAAATACAACTTAAGCACATAAAAATTCAGTGATGCTTGCCCGTTATGGGTTTGAACCCACGATCATCGGTTAAGATTCACGCGTTCTAATTAGCCACCTCGGCTTCAATGATACCGCGTCCATTCAATGTCAAATGTTTTTTATCTGTCTTAACTCGTCTTTTGGTTGGAATAGGCTATATCTATTTATGAAACAGCTCGAAATTTATTATTACATATAAAAAAATATGTATATATTACATATAAAAAAAACATTAATATTGATTATATATGATTATAATGCAAGTTATATTACACCTGTTTACTATAATTACAATGTCCAATATCTGTATATGATGATTTCCTCACGATGGGATGAGCTGATTGGTCATAATTAACCGCAACGGTTACATCTCCGTTCTTTGTTCTGCAAACAATCAAACTCATTCCAGGTCTAGCATCAATAACAGTTGACGTAAACGAAGACTGCAGCGACGCATACGCATACATAGTAGACCTAACAACATTTGGAATTATTGTATATTCTCTAAAAGAAAACGACAGCTGGAGACACACACATGCGTACTTCCATTTCAATCCAACTGCTGCGAACTTGAATATTGCAGGTGAGAAACAGTAGCTCGTTATGTCGCACTGGACAAACTTCAGCTAAGGTGGACTCAGGACTGAGATCAGAGTATTAATTGATATCCCTCGATTCCAATTCAGCCTTTTTTATAAGGTGTTTCTTTTTTTAAAAGAAATATTTACCTTCTATTACTCAATGCGCCACTGTCTGCGCGACAACGACTCATTCACCCTGCAAACCGGGACAAGACAATACCAAGTATTGCTTAATTTCTTAACCAAGACGGGCTTGCACTAAGCCCTACCACTAGGTTTCTGCGTATATATTTATTTATTTTGGGAAACATACAGCATATAACAATATAACACATAAACATTTGGTAACAAAATAAATTTCACAAATGGCAACAGAGTTTCCACTTTTACATTGAAACATGGAGTGAACCTAACAAGAACAAAATGTTTAGAAAGTATTTAAGTATATAAAGTATTGACTGCCTCGTTGGTCTAGTGGCTTGATGTAAGGCCGCAGACCCGTAGGTCCTGGGTTCAATTCCCGGGCCAATGAAATGTTATTGGGTTTTTCTGTCAGAAAATTCTCAGTAGCAGCCCGGAGTCTGGAAGTTGGAAGTGTGTTCACTCCCGTGGCTCGGAAAGCGCGTAAAGTCGTTGGTCCTGCGCCTGAACTCTTTCCGGTTGTGTCGGATTGCCGTTCAATCGGATTATGAGAGTAAGGGAATAGAGAGTCCTCAAGATATCTCCTGCGTAGTTGGCTAATCTCTCTTGAGATTGGCCGCCGTGGCCGAAATCTGTCTGGAGGACATTATTATTATTATATAAAATAATAACAATTTAAAAAGCCGAACAAAAAAAAAACGATAAGAATAATAATGACAAATACAGTTTTAAGAGCTTCTAAGGACTTAAATAAATTTACGTTAAAGATATCTATATTAGTGTAGCGTTTATTATAATCGTCACATGCTCTTACCAAAAAGCGATTTTTAGTATAGTTCGTTCTACACATTGAAATATAAAAGGTATATTTTGAGCGGATTTTGAATGGAATGTAGACATATAATAAATGTACATATGATTGTCACATTTTGTTTTTGTTTTGCATATCTCATGTTTAGCCGATATTTATATTTAAATCATTAAAACATAAATTTAGACTTACTCAGATAATTTTTGTCATCATCAGGTGAAAGTTTCCAGTGGAGCGATGGTATCTTTAGTATCACATTGACTGAACCCCAATCTGATGGCTGCAGGACAGCATACTTCCATCCCATGATCAGTACAGAAGAATTCTCGGTATCGACTTGCGTCTTAAAAGACCGTGCTATAAGAAACAGTAGGACCTATTTTACTTTATATTCTGTAAGTAGTTCCTGTCATACAAACATTCTTTTCTTCGGAGATAGCGACAACAGCGCCACCTACCGGGTCCAACTGTGTTTTCAAACCATTCAGGAACACATTGAAATATACACAAAAAAATCATCCAAATTTTTGCAGTCGTTTAGGAAGAGTTAGGTGACATACACACGTACAGAAGAACAGATAAATGTTAAGATTTATAAGGTATTTTCCTATTATTTTTTTGTAATTATTTGGTTGTATATATACCACGTGTTAGAAAACTTTGATAGCGCGATTCAGGACTTCTAGACCATGTTTACATGACGTGGAGATGCTAGTTATTAATAAATTGTAATTTTTTCAGTACGTTGGCAAACGCGGCGAAAACAGTCAAACAACAATGCACGATTACCATCCGAAAAGTGGTGCCATCTTCTTCGCAGACATCGGAAGAGATGCCGTGTCTTGTTGGAACACGGGGAAAATGTTAAACCCATCGAATGTGGCGCTATTAGCTCGTGATAGACAAAGAATGAGTTACCCATCAGGTTGGTAATTAAACTAAAACGTTTACAGTTAATTTGCAGAAATCTCTGACTTACGGTGATACGGTATTTTGATTCGTATATCCTTTGAAGACATATGTGTATAACACATATGTGTACTAATACAGCTGCGAGACGTGGCTCACCGATCGCAACGGCGCTGTGTGACGTCTTCTTAAACATGTTTCTTATTCTATGTCACTAGATGGCGTTGATTATTTTTTTAAATTCCTACATCGCGCTGTCGTAAGTTTTTTGTAAATAGTACGTATGAGTATTATCAATGTTAGATTATTTATTCAATTATATTAGTTTCGTGAACAGTGTTATATAGTTCTTATTTCGTTCATCATTTGGGCCCCCTGTGCTGCCAACCTCTGTAGATTTACTGTTTTCTATAAGACATACCTGTTTTTTGTTTTAGTACAAAACTTTTACTGTTTTTGGGGGTATATCTATAGGAATTAAATCTAAGTTAAAAACGCAATAATTAATACACAATATGTTAAACCAAAATAATCCTTAACTCGAAGTAACAAAGAAGTGTTTTTGCTTGTGTCGCGTGTTTACTTCAAAGATCGAATTTCCTCAAATTATGGAACTGCGCGTTCTGGGGATTCCCCATTCATTTAAGCAGGGCCATTGGCAAATAGTAAAAAAGAACAGTTAAATCTTCAGTTCTTACATGTAACAAGGATAGGTAGCTGTCTGTTGATTCTGTTTGGAAAGTACAACCGGGTTCCCTCAATCATTTCTTGTTTGATTTCGCTGACGAACAAAGTGTTTAGAATTAGTGCTTTTTGTAAATTTTTTTATTTAATGGGAAAAAAAACATTTTAATAATGATGAGTGATTTTTTATATGAATATTTGAAATAATAATAAATAATTCTAGGTTTTTTTCTTAATGTCTAAAACAGCTTATGTTAAATCAAACAGTAGATAATTGCATTTACTAAATAATTCGATTATTCTTTTTACTGTTTTCTGCTGTTTTTTAAAGTTGGATTTGCTGTTTTTTGTTTTGCCAAGGTTGGCAACACAGACCTCCCACCGCGGGCTTACACAATTACATGACGCTCACAAATGCTCACGTCCTGTAGCCGTCCCGCCCCGCCCGCTGTCTAACCATACCATTAATATTATAATTGTTTTATTCAATGTCGCATATCACTGTGTGGCATTTCATTTACTTGGTGGTAGGGCAAGTTTTTTGGCGCATTGCCGTTGTTAGGTATGGTTAATATTCATGCCAATAACAATGCCAATGTCTGTGGGCGTGGTGGCCACTTACTATCAGATGGTCCATTAGCCTACCTACTTATTTTAAATTAAAGGAAGCTCAATGTGATAACACAGAACCAGGCAGCAACACAATCAAAGTGATGTTTTATTAATTTGTTTCAGATCTTCATGTAACTGATGATGAAGTGTGGGTGATGGCGAACACGCTACCAAGGTTTGGGTATTCGAGACTTGACACCAACGAGTACAATTTCTATATTTATAGGTATTTTTTTTTATTATCTGTGCTTGTTTTTGTCATTTAAACAAGTGCCTTAATTCCATTTCACTCTACCGAGTAGCGCGAGTAATTGGTGCATTTCTTTAAACGTCACCCTCTAGCTCCAACAGCGCCATCTTAATGTCACACACTTTAAGGAACACTTTTTAATCAAAGATACTTCTTACTTCTATACTCCATACTTTCTATGATGCCTCGTTGGTCTAGTGGCTTGATGTAAGGCCGCAGTCCTGGGTTCAATTCGCAATAAAAAGTTATTAGGTTTTTCTGTCAGAAAATTCTCAGTAGCATCCCGGAGTCTGGAAGTTTGAAATGTGTACACTCCCGTGCCTTGGAAAGCACGTGAAGCCGTTGATCCTGCGCCTGTTCTCTTTCCGATCGGGTCACTTTGTCGTCCCATCGGATTATGAAAGTGAGGGAAGAGAGAGTGCACTTGTGTTTGCGAACACGCTTGTGCACTATAATATCTCCTGCGTAGTTGGCTAATCTCTCTTGAGATTGGCCGCCGTGGCTGAAATCGGTTTGGAGGTCATTATTATTATTATTATTTCTTTCTATGATGAAAGGTTTGTATACATAATATTGTTTTTTTCAGTGGTAATGTGAACGAATTGATCGCAGATACAGTTTGTTCAGCCCCACCTACGTACTTCGGTTAAAAAAAAATGAAGAGAATGCGCCTGTCAGTTAGTCAAGACTAACTAGTAATACGCAAAAAAAAAAACTTCGAAACATTATATATGGATTTTAATTATTGATTTCTTATTTATTAAATCTAACGCAAAATTATATAATCTATGTTATAATGAAAGCTCATATTAAAATATAAAGCTTTTAATTATGTTACTCTTTAGTAGGGCAAATAACCGATAGTTTTTATTTTAAATTATGTCGGTCACGGACCTATAATGCATTATTATATTCAGCCAGATTAATAAAAATAATTCAACGCAACTATAAATGTCATAATTTATTAAATATTGTTTTCTACATCAAATTTTGTTTAATTTTATTTATCCCTATTTTTAATGTAGACGCGCGCCTTTGTTATCATTTTTACAATTTATATTTTTCTTGTTTTCTGATTGGTTAATTTTTAGTTCACTTTTTGTATATATACTTGTACCATTTTTTGAATAAATCATTCCACCAGTTCTACGATATTACAAGAAGTTTTACTTTACTGTTACAACGTCTACGTCCTAAACTTAATTACGTAAGATATTTAATATAATCTGTATATATAATAAAGCAACGGAAACTAACGAAACATTTTTTTTTTCAAAAGACGAGACTAAGAGTGGGGACTATAAAAAGAGTGTCTGATTAAGTTGTCTGTCTGCATGTACACGCTAATCTCCGAAACAGCCACCAATTTTGATTACTTATGTAAATATGAAATTATGAAAAATTATAAGATAATGGCTATAAAAAAAATACTTTGGTTTTGTTGACTTATAATTAAAAAAGGCTGTTATTTGAAAACCACAGACACACACATCAATTTTATATATTTCTATAGATACATATACATAATTTGTAGTTTCTTTCTCTGCTTAGTATGACTTCAGAAATATGTCACCCTTAATTATATTAAGCGGATTCTACTCCTTATTTATCAACCTATATTTCCTCATTTTTTCAAGTTGGTAAATAAAACAACAAATTCTATTCCAAATATTTATTCCAAATCAACTTTCTGTGTAATCTTGTATAGTGTGGGCCTGCCTTGCTAACGCTAAGACATTCAATCGTTTGTGGGGATCCGTCGTCCAATCGTAACCCCCCGTTCGTGACGTCACCAACTTGGCTATGAGCCAACGCATAAGTTCCATCTTATTGACCAATACTTGGAGCTTTCTGAAATAACAACCATTAAAAACTCTTAACCAGTCAACAGTATCAAAAGTATTGTTGTTTAAATCATTTGTTAATAGTGCTAAAAATTGTTAAAACTATTTTTAATTTTACAACCATAGTAATTAAACTTACTTATACATGGGTCCGGTAACAAGTTCTTCATTTAGCGGTGTCTTCTGGCTGTCCTTAAACCTGCTAAGCGATTCATCCCATATTTGTTGAGTACGCAGAAGTTCATCTTCCTTCTCCTGGAGTACCAACTCTAAGTTTCTGAGTTGAGATTCTTTTTCTTTATATTTTTGCAAGTGTTCAATGATTTTTCTGTAAAAAAAAAACATGTATTTTATTTTTTTATTTACAATAGGAAGTTCATCTATGTATGAGTGAACCTTGCCCATAGATCAGAAAGCAGACAAGCAAATAGATTACTATGATGGTTACTTCAGTAATTCATCATCTTTTCAATTAAAAGATCACATAACTGCATAATTCCTAAACAACATATTATAGTCCTGTTAAAAGCCGATGGAATGAACAATTCAACACAAGCGGAAAGAGTTCATGAACATTACCTACAACTTTATTGTAGTATAAGCTGCTCTGCTCGGAATTTGTACAAGGATTGAACTTTTCGTTTGTCACTTGGGTTTGAACCCAAGTTCTGGGTTTGTAGCCTTATATGCTTGCCACTAGATGACGAGGCAGTCAACAAAGTTCATGGTAATTAGTCAAACATTACAGTTTACTCAGTGGCACAGCTTTGGGATACCACCAACCCATCAGATGTTCTGCTGCCAAACAGCAACACTTGGCATTCTTGTGTTCTGGTTAGTGTGTGAGGCACTGTAACTACAGGCATACAAGATTTGTGACGCATTGAACATGTAATATTTGGTTAATATTTCTTACAGTGGCAATGTATATATGCGACGGTGACCATTTACCATCCAAAGCCCATTTGTACGTCTGCCCATCTATTTCATAAAAATAACAATTAATCTTAAAGATATACACTAACATACATTTTTATATGTAAAATAAGTTGCAGATACATACTCTTTCCTTTCAACTAACTCGGGATCTAAGTTTATACTTGACGTTGTAATTAAATTCTTCACGGCATGTGTCTGAGTTAGTGTTTTAACGACCTGTTGTTCAATTATCTTCCACGTCACTGTGTCCGCATAATCACTAATTGTTGTTTGTTCGTTCTTGTTTAACTCCGTAACCTGTGGTGTTACTGAAATTATATGATTTCTAATAAATATAATAAATATTTTTCTAATAAATATAATAAAATCTAATAAATATTTTTGTAAAGTTTTTTTACATTTAATTACAAATGTGTTTTAACAAATGAGATATAAGCATTTGTCAATCATATTATTTATTACATATAAATGTTTACTGTTAGCTATACCTAAAAGATATGCGGTAGTTGATTTTTCTATCATAGGACACCCACAAATCTAAAATATTATACTGTAGTTTTAGTAAGTTTCACTTCCAAAGAAAGTGGACCGACAATCTATGACTTACATTTAATGCTATATCTTAGAAAATGGTACATATTAAGATAATATTATATAATCATATGTCCTAACTGAAACTATAAAATAATATGAAACTTGCCAATCGGATCAATAGTTTTTGTGTGAAACCGAAAAAAACTAATAAACAAAACTTACCACTAATAATACTAATATATTTAGCTCCTATATAAGAAAACATAAAATAAAAAAATATTATTATATTATAACAATATATTAAATGTAAGTCCGTTTCTTATATTATAATATAATTTTCTTTTTATGAAAATCAATAAATATTCACCTGCCAAGGGTTTCGCTTGTAATAATCTTAGTTTTGAATTAAATAAAGTGAGATCTCGCATTTTTTTGGAGATAATATCCTCGAAAGATTCATCAATTTTTGCGGAAAATAATTCCGTTGATAGTTTTCGTAGTTCATTTTCAAATTTGTTACTGACATCGCGGAGAGCTTTAAATGCCGACATTTATAAAAAAGGTTGTCTCGTTGGTCTTAATGTTTTAAAATGGAAAATATTCACAATGTTTATCGTTTCTACCGTTACCTAATTGAAAATACAATGTTTCAAAACAATATTAAATAATGTCATAATATGTCAAAAGCATTCGCTTCAGTTTAGAAATATTTGTATTATTTTTACTTACAAACTAATATTTAAATATTACTTATGGATTAAAATTATTAATTTGGAAATAATTTCTTTTTATCTTTTACTTCTATCATTTAATGGTATTTTTTCTTAAAATCATACTATATTTGTGTAATAATTATATTACATCAAGTTTTGGTGACAGCACAGTTAACACCTTAAATTATGAAAAGTTTTATTTTCTGTGGCACTTACAAAAATACAAAAATAAAGTTTGTATGGTTCTTAGTACTGTCAAATTTTGTGTGAACAGAATTCACAACAAACATGAATTTTACAATTTTTTAGTACTTTCAAAAAAATCTACGACAATATAATGGAATACTAAACATATGGTAACTCACCAGCGGTCTGCCTCTCTTTAAAAAACAACTCATTCTTACGCATAAAACACATTAAAATGATTGAAAATGAAACCTACTTTATGGAATCATCGCCGACAGAGATTTTGATCTACATATTTACATTTCTAACACCGAAAGAACAAGCAAAATGCCGTCAAGTCTGCTGGAGATGGAAGCGTATCATTGACAAGCTCTCAAACAACGACTGCTTATGGCTCAAACATTGCAAGAAGGACTTTAAAGATATTTATTCAGTAGCATATTACAAACGAGTGCACGGGTTAAACTGGTGTAATGTCTACCGATCGTTAACCCTCTGGGCGAAATTAGATAAAGCGAGTGAATCGATTGATGAATTTGCATCCGCGACAGGCTGTATGGACGAAATACGAGATTTTCAACTGTTAAGATATGGCCTGATAGGTGTCCATACTCGAGGGGCGATTAATTACTACGACTTGGACACATTAAAGCCATCTAGAAGAACCTCAATAACAGGTAATTATCTTCGTTACGTTGAAAACGATGATACTATAATAATATTAGGTTACAATCTAAATTTATTCATAGTACGAAAACTTATAACCGAGTCACATCATGAAACCAGTATGACATTTCATAATGTAAAAACATTTCTGTTGGTCGAAGATGATTTATACTACATATCGTTAACCGATGAAGTTTTTTTATGTAGATTACAAGAAGATCATTTAAAAGCTGAGCTCCTTAACCAAGTCGAGAGTAGCATCATGTCTGTTGGATATGATAACGGAAACATTAACATACTTACATTTCAAAAAGAAATCTTTTCAATTGTTGGTCACGAATTGATACATCGAGGCTTTTTAGATACGTCAACAAACCTATTACATGAGTTAAATAAATACAACTTTCTTGAGAACCTAGACTGGAGAGTGTACTTCCAATGGATGTACGTCTTGAAACATATAATTCCAGATGGTCCATTACGTGATATTATCATTATTAAAACATACGGAGAGGCAGTTTTTGTAGGTTCCAGTTGGGGCGTATTCCGTATTTACTATGCTCCATATAAAGACGATAAATTCGATCTATTTAATTCGGAACCAGTTAAACAAATAAATTTTATGGAACGCTACGATTGCCCTGTGCTGTCAATGTGCCCCATAATTCAAATAGACGTAATTGAAGACGAAGATAGTCATATGATTTTTGTAGCAATGCCAAAGAAAATTGCCGTTGTAACATATAGTCACAGTTTTAAAGACACGACCTCTGCTGCAATGTTGCCATATAGAGGAGTATATAAAATAAAAATGCTAAATGTTTCTGAGTAATATGTCAGAAAACATTTTATATATATTTTATTTAATGTAAAAAATTCACGTAATTATTTACATTAAGATAACATTTTAATAAAAGATCTGAAAAAAAAAATTTTCAAAGTATCCCATAACAATTTTTATAATCTTTTTCACTTTTGTACTTTTTAATAACTAATAGAAATATCAATTTTGACAATATGTAAAAATAACACTTATCGACGTACAGATGTTGGACTTTACAATGAGCCAAAGATTAAAATAATAATTAAATTAAACCTATTTAATTAAATAATTAGTACTGTTATTTAGAAAAAAAAAATTGTTTGCCTAAAAGAGTATTATTTTAATTTGTTTGTTTTTTAAAATATGATAATACAATAACTTTATTAGTTTGGTTAATTTGTTAATGATGGTAAATAATTTTAAGTTAGATATTTATTTTTATTTCTTAAACAATTAAAAATTGTTGAACTGTAAGTTCAATCATATACCTCTATTTAATAAAAAAAACATGTATAGTATAACTTTTTAATATTTAAATAAATGTTTTTCCAATTTTCAAATGGGTTGACAGTAATGTGCCCGCCATAAATATTTCACTTTCATAAACGGCATAGGCTTAACCTTACCTCTACACTACATAAAATTCTCAGATAATTTTCAATAGAAGTATCATTATTATTTTACAATAAATGATAATAAAAATGTTGTTTAATAAAACACATTTTAAATTAATTAGATATAGTTATGTTTCTCTCATGAGGTAATCTAAAGTTAGTTATAACAAAAATCTACAGATTTTATTTTTATTTTCTAATATCTAATTATATTATCTAAATATAATTAATTTATATTTATTTTGTTTAAAGTATTATTTGTCTGTGATTATGATTGTATAAAATCAATTTTAAAAAAATAACATTAATTCATTGTGTTGTGCTAAAAAATTATATATAATATTTGATCTCAATAAACCTCTACCATGTATTACTAATTCCATTGATTGCCAGAATGGCGCTACTGTAGCTAGAAGGTATTACCTGAAATTAATATGCGTTTATTAATTGGGATTAATGAGTTTGATTTGAAATTAGCGAATGGCTAAGTTTCGATTTATTTAAGTTTACTCTACCGATGTTTCTAGCTCCAACAACGCCATCTACATTTAATGCATTTTGAGGGATAGTTCATAACACTTCCACATTCCATAATATAATTACTACAATATAGAGCTTTGTTTTATTTATTAAAATGTCCGGATGCTAAGTGAATACGTTCCTTACGGGTTTGTTCGTATGAATAATAACTGCAATAAGCGTTATAATTTGTGCTTAATTTGATTTTAAATAAATATTTTTAATTACCGCGCTTTTCCTTTACGCCAACTTTTTTTTGGCGTGTTTTTACGCTATTTGAGCGCAAGTCGCAAAATATTCTGCCAATGTCACGCACTGTTTATTTTTGTAGTGTATGTAACTGAAATGCATTCACTCGGCAGCCGGAATTCAGTATTTGTATACTGAGAATATATCGAAGATTTAATCTCAATTACGTTAAATGTTTATATTATTTGCATAAAGTCGGAGCTACACAGAAGATAGAACATAAACAATCTAGAAATATGATTAATATATCGTGATTGTTTGTATAAATTTGTTTAATTTATACTACACTAGTCTATGTTATAGTCTGTGCTTAGAATGAGAATAATAGCGTAATTAGCATTAGCGGGCCGCAATGCAAAAAGTCAGGTGCCTAGGAAAAAAAATTGTTATCAAAGAATCGGTTGTATGAATCAAGCCCCAAGCGAACAAATTTTTTGCACTGGCATACGTCACTGATAAATAGTCGATTTAGATGATAATATGAAATTGTCGAACATATTGTGAAATTGACCTTGAAAGGTAAGCAATTAGTTTCACTTTCAAGGCCACTGTCAGTTTTATTTGTGTTTCTATGTCTACCATGTTTGACAATTAGCTCGCTGAATCATATAGCGTTTTTTTTTTATTTTATAAATATTGAAACTTGCCGTTTTATATAATTTATTGATTTAAAACAATTATATATTTTCGATATTTATAAAATATAGAAGAAACGCTATGATATACAATATGAACCTGTTTTATGTTTAAAAGAACTTTGTCATATATTTACAATTAGGAAGCTTTCGCATTTATAGTGGATTAGACGAAATCCAGGAGAAGGATTTAAGATAGTTGGGGCACGTGATGGTAGAGGAGTGGAGTCGACTTCAGTACCTATTATGACATGCTTCGATCCGCAAGTCCTGGGTGCAATTATTGGACTCTTCTGTCCAGAAATAGGCAGTAGCTGCCCGGAGTCCGGTGACAGTGTTGACAGTGACAGTGTTGAAGTTGATAGTGTTTACACTCCTTTGCCTTGGAAAGCACTTAAAGGAGTTGGTGCTGCGCCTAAACCTCACCGGGAATATGAGAATGAGCGACTATTCCCTCTCTATAGATTGCACTTGTGTTTTCGCACTCACTTGTCAATATAATTTTTCCCGCGTAATCGGTGTTTGCAAAACAAAAATTAAATAAGGTTCTGTACACATGAGCAATACAGTTTTTGTAAAAATTGATAAAAAAAATATATTTAATGATTTGTGATAATTAAATTATAATTAAAATATTACAGGAATAAATTTATGTTAATTATTAAATTTTTGTTAATTATTATAAGCTTTTAATGCTTAAAATGTATCTATTTACGTGTAAATGTAAATTTGAATAATTTTAAACTAAAGTTTAGTTTATGTAGTGATTCCTATGCTTAAATATTTATCTGAATAAATAATTAATTCGCTAATTTGTCTTTTTCTTTTAATGTATATAATAAATAAATGTATATAATAAACTACGCTCCGCCGTCATGTCTACTCCGCCGCTGCACTCTATTCTATCCGTAACAGCCTGTGAATGTCCCACTGCTGGGATAAAGGCCTCCCCTCCCTTTTTGAGGAGAAGGTTTGGAGCTTATTCCACCACGCTGCTCGAATGCGGGTTGGTGGAATACACATGTGGCAGAATTTCAGTGAAATTAGACACATGCAGGTTTCCTCACGATGTTTTCCTTCACCGTAAAGCACGAAACGAATTATAATCACAAATTAAACACATGAAAAGTCAGTGGTGCTTGCCCGGGTTTGAACCCATGATCATCGGTTAAGAGTCACGCGTTCTTACCACTGGGCCATCTCGGCTTTTACTCTATACTATTAGAAAAATAAGAAACATATTTACTATAGCAACAAAGCTCTATGTTTTTATATATTTATTAGATTGTAAAGCAATTTGACAACGATCAATTACTGTGTCTCACACCAAGCGTCTCGTGCACTTTGTTTTAATTTATAATACTTGATTTAATTTGATTGCCGGTTGGCGTGGTGTTTAGATACTTGCCTTTCACGCCGAAGGTTGTGGGTTCAATTCCCACCCAGGGTAGACATTTGTGTGCATGAAAATGTCTGTATGTCCTGAGTCTGGGTGTAATTATCTATGTTAGTATGTATTTACAAAAGAAAAGTAGTATATCAGTTGTTTGGTTTCCATAGTGCAAGCTCTGCTCAGTTTGGGATCAGATGGGCCGTGTGTGAATAATGTCTCAGGATAAAAAAATCTTTTTCTTATCTAATATATTATAAAATCTTAGTAACTAATACAGGTTTTCGTCTTAATAAAACAGAACAGTGATTGTGCTGTATATATACACGACGACAGTGGGTATATATAGCGCTTCGTTCGCGTCATAAGTCAGAATTGTTAAATACCAATTACCATAGCAATCTCAATAAATGAAGGCTTTCATAAAAAACTTTCATCCGTTTTGTTACTAACCTTAGGGGTTAAATAAAAAAAAAACCCTTCCTAATAGCTAACCATTTGCAACTTTTCATGGTGTTAACTCCAGGAGTTCGGGCTGTGCGTTGATATGACATTCAGTCAGATACAATTATATATACATATATACTATATATATATTAGAAACTCTTAGGAATCGGCTTTCAGTAAAATAGTCATCCTATTTTTTTTATAGAATAGGAAGGCGGACGAGCATATAGGCCACCTGATGGTAAGTGGTCACCAACGCCCTTAGACATTGGCACTAAGAAATGTTAATCATCGCTTACATAGCCCATGCGCCTCCAACTGCGACCTAAGATTTTATGTCCCTTCTGCCTACCTACCCAGACGAGCTTGCACAAAGCCCTACCACCAGTAAATTATTGTTACATGATTTTAAATTACGGTAATTAATACCGTAATTTATTAATTATATTGATCAACTCACTGTATTAATATTTTAATGGGCACGCCGTGTTATTATATTGTATAAGTACGTAATTTTAATGTACATATGTCCCGATTGTATTCTGTTCGCGTACCTATATACACAAATACATAAGGGCTTATTTGAGAGAATAAACTTGACACTCACCTTAGATAACGGTCGTCAAATGACAGAAAGCGATGTGCGACATTGACCGTTATATTTGTGAAAATTCATGAATACAAATCTCAAAATAGTATCTATCTAGTAAAAAGATGGTTCTTATAGAATAGAACTACTGTACTATAAAATGAAATGAAATTATATTTATTTCTCTCAACACAAGTAAAAAATTACAGGTAAGTTCAATGAATGATATAAAACCGTTTTACAGAGTACACGTTCCTTTGTGAGAGACTGGTATACTAGTTGAACTGTTTTACAGCCACAGTATAATTACTTGTATCAGCCAGTTAATGTCCCACAGGTGGGCTAACGCCTCCTCTCCCTTTTGAAAAGGTTTGGAGCTTATTCCATCACACTGTTCCAATGCGGGTTGGTAGAATACACATGTGACAGAATTTCAATGAAAAAACAAACGCAGGTTTCCTCACGATGTTGTCCTTCACTGTCAAGCACGAGATGAATTATAAACACAAATTAAGCACGTGAAAATTCAGTGGTGCTTGCCCGGGTTTGAACCAACGATCATCAAATTATCAAAATAAAAGAAATATAATTAAAATATTAAACAATAGTCCGCAATAAAATATTGTCAACATAATAATAATAATGTCCTCCAGACGGCCACGGCGGCCAATCTCAAGAGTGATTAGGCAACTACGCAGGAGATATTATAGTGCACGAGTGTGTGCGCAAACTCAGGTGCACTCTCTATTCCCTGACTCTCATAATCCGATGGGACGGCAATCCGACACGACCGGAAAGAGTTCAGGCGCACGACCAACGGCTTTACGTGCTTTCCGAGGCTCGGGAGTGAACACACTTCCAACTTCCAGACTCCGGGCTGCTACTGAGAATTTTCTGACAGAAAAACCCAGTAACGTTTTACTGGCCCGACCTGGGAATTGAACCCAGGACCTCCGAGTCTGCGGCCTTACATCAAGCCAAGACCAACCAGGCAGTCAAATATTATCAGTTGTCAACATATTATCAGTACGTGTGTGTGTATGTGCGCGTGTGTATGCTTTGAAAGCAATGGTGAACTGTTATTAATGTTTTTTAAATTTTATATGTTATGTTAGTAGCATTTTTATTATTTTGAAATAAATAATGGCAGGAATTGATAATAATGGCAGGAAAGTGTTTATTAATTAGTAAATAAAATCACATGAAGAGCGATCAGGGAATCGCAATAGAGTATAATAATCTAAATTCGATTGCATAATAAACGGCGAAAATGTAGACGCAACTTTAGGAGTTTTGTTTTCTATCTTCAGTTTTTCATTGCTTTTAACGTGTGGTATGTTTTTTCTATCCACTATTTCTTCGTAATTATATCCGTACACTTTAAGTGAATGCTGTGAAGGCATTATCGTATTCTTTTCTCTTTTCTTAAACCTTGAATTGTATTCAGAATATTTCTGTCCGATTATATCACGATCGATGATTTTTGATGTTTTTTTTGGTTTCATTGATATAATCTTACGTCTTTTGAACACACATTCATGTCGGTCTGCATTATCGTCAGCTCGTACATGCTTTTTTTTCTCGTACACATATTTCTTATGTTTATTTTTGGCCATTACTTTTAGAGCTTGGAATAAATTTGACGGTTCTTCGAACATTGGCTTTTGTTGTAATTCGTCTTTGAAGATATTTATCAGATTCCTCTTTCTGTTGTTTATTATGGATCTCTTTTTACATGGAAAGCTATGTGTGTCTGGTATTTTCACATTTCTTTTGTTTCCACACGTTTTCACCGAAACTCTAGGATTTATGCGTTTTAGAAGCTTACGATTGGAAAATCTTACACTAATGGGCTCATTAAAATGTTGCTTTTCGTGTTCTGTTGTTTTCATTGGCGTTTTCTTTATTGAATTTGTTTTTAGATCATATGATTCTAATTTATTTGTGATTGTTAGCTTATTTGCTATCGATTCGTTTATTTCTAGTGCGGTATTCGATTCGCTTAGTGTTCCATCTTTAAGATTGTAAGAATTGAAAGTGCTTTCTAACAAATCAACGAATAGATTGTAAATTTTTTTCTCTCCCTCCTTCGCTATTTGAGAAGCTATTGTTTCTGGTTCATCTTTAATCCTTATTTTTTTTTCTTTTTTGACTGGTCCCTCCTCTAATAGATCTCTCGCTATACTTTCTGCTACTCCATTGTTTAACAAAATATCTCTAATTGAGCGTATCTTCGTTTTCTCCTCTTGTGTATTAAATGCATTGGCTTCGGAGTAATTGGACGGCGTTTGTGCTATTTCTTTCGTTGATTGTAAGATAATGAATTGATCGTCGTCGTTGTTAATGTTTTTATTTAGAATTCTTGATTTATACTTACCTTGTTTATTGGGTTTTTCAGTCCTTGGATCTGTTTCATGTCTAAGTCTAGACCGTGGACTATTTTTACTTTTTTTAGTGTCCTTTTGGTCTTGGGTGTCTGGGTATTGTGTACCAGTTGTTGATTTCGAGAGTATTTTTAAAACGGAAGCCAGAAACCTTTTCTGTCCAGGTTTCGGTCTTGGCGGTGGTCTACGATTTGTTTCGTAGTCATTCGCTTCTGAAAGTTGAAATATTAAACTTTTAGAATGTTTATAGATCGAAATGCGTATAGCTTATTAACCTAAAGTTACTTATAAATTCAAATTTGCTTTGGACTGTCACTCAGTTTGTTTGGATTTGATTCCAGGCACTTGGAATCTGCCTGGAAGCCATTAGACTTCATATTTAATAATACTGTAACAACGTTCAAGTTTTTTTATTATTATTTATAAGTTACTAGCTGACCCGTGCTTGTAATGAAATTATGAGTGTCACGATCACTAATAAAATTGTCTCGCGTATTTAATATTTTAAATTATCTCTTAAATTATGCAAATATATATATATAAAACGAATTTTATTACTGACTTACTTTTCAAATCCAACTACCACGAAAAAGTCGTTTCATTTTTCGGATTAATATATACCCTATGACACTCACACATAATGTGGCTTTCTAATGGTAAAATATTTTTTAAAATCGGTTCAGTAGATCCAGAGATTACCCCCTACCACTTCACAAACTTTACCTCTTAATAATATTAGTCTATACTAAAACCTTGAAATCTATACTTCTATAAGTATACTTCTAAATGTATACTTCTATAAGTATAGATTTCAAGGTTTCTTGGTCTGGTCATGTTATCTGGTCGTGTCAATGTAAAACATCAAACAGAAATGGTAACATATATATATAATACAAATTAGTCTAGGGGATTTACAGTCACTCCGGGTCCTACCTGGCGCAGAGGTTGTCCATTGCCGTACAGCGTGGAAATGCGGCCTGCATTCGTCAGGTCATTGCGTCAGGAGGGGACCAGGAGAGACTATTTTAAATTTGACTTTATTAAAATTATAAAATTGGCATTGAAATTGAGTTATATTTCTGTTTTATTTGTCTATTAGTCTGAAGAATTATATTATATTACTTACTTTATTATTACAAGCTAGCGTCTTAAGTTTTTGTACGTACTTCTAAACTATAGTATCTGCATTGTATAATCACCTTGAGTGTACAACGGAGACTTAAACACTCTTCTATCCACATATACTCCTCGCTTCTTCACCAAATTGGGTATGAAATCACCATCGCTTATACTTTTCTTATTCTTCTTAGGTTTTAAAGGTATGCCGTTGTTTGATTTAGATTTAACGACCTTCGACAACTGTTCCATTTGTGTGTTATAAATTACGTGTACCAGCTTTTACCGAATGTTTTGTTTGCTGGAAAAATAAGAAGGAGGACTTTTTATATATAGTATATATCTTTTTCTTATTTTTTCATGATTATTGACTTCAAATTTTGACAATGTCATTTGATTTTTTATTTACTTCGTGTAATAAATATGTAATTGATAGATTAAAAAAAACACCCTTTTTAAAGACTGCTTTTAATAGTAAAGACGCCGTTAACACGTGAAAATAAATATTAACGAAATGCTTTATTAATGTTTATTTCCTCTTTATGATAATAAGAAAAACTCCTTGTTTAAATATAACGTTATCTAGATGGCAATGACGTATTCAATCATTTGACAATTAAACTAATTAAAATTATCCGTGAAATACAATATATTTAAATTTTAAAGTATCTAAAGTCTTTACAATGGAAAAAATTAATATAATTGAAGGAAAGCGCTTTTACAAAAACAAAGATAACGTTGTCGATTTGAAAAAAAATAATTACAGCTACACAAAGTCAAATCAAAAAGATTACAAGCTTAACAAAGATAGAGGTGATTCTAATCCAATAAGAAATAGCAAAGAAAAAATTGAAAGCAAGAATATACAACACGTGAAATTAAATTCTAGAGTAACAGATTTGAGTGTGCCCTCAAAAACTGCTGAAAAAAAAGACTTAAATATACAGGATAGCGAGAAGAAAAGAGACATAGATAAAAACAGTAAAACAAGGAATTTGCTAGATAGAAGATATGATACTAAATCTAAGAATACATTGGATACAAAAGAAGAAATTAATAAAGGTACGTAATATCTCTTCGATTCTGTACCATTGTCAATATTTTTTTTCTTAATGTAACACATTTTGTCAACCTTACAGATCGCTCGAGGGCACGTGATGACGCTAAAAACGTAGCACTCGAATCTAAACCAAACATAAAAATGGATAAACCACGTACAATTAACAAAAGCCCCTTAATCAGAACTATTACTGATACTAACGACGCAACAAAAATATATAAAGCAGTAACATTTACCGAAACGAAACCACAAAAATCAATACATATTAAAATACCGACAATTGGTAACGTTAAAAAAACTTATATACCAAAATTAGTCAACAGACATGAAAGAAATAAAATAGACAATAAGAATGTTGTCGATGAGAAAATAACGAACAAAAAAAATAGTAAATTAGATAAAAGAATCAAACACAGGAGAGAAGTGACATCACCGATACGCGAACGACATGGCGTATCGCCGCCAACTGAAATAGCGAAATGGGCACCAAACAGTATCACCGATCACACGAAGCCGTACTACGAAGCTTGGATAAACACAACGTTGGCAGCGATGTGTAGTAAAAAGGACAGATCATATTTAGAGAAGAAGAAAATTTGGAAAACATTCCAAAAATCACTTGAACAGAGGTCATTCAGTCCTGAATTGGTTTACGAGAATTTTGCAGATGAACGTTTTACGGGAAAAATTAGAGTTAACCACAGATAATGAATAAAAGTGAAATGAACATTTTAGTAAGGCCAATTTTTTATCGGCGCAAATGCCCACGGTCGATGTATATTCTGACAGCATTATTAAGTATTTAGCGTGTTAGTTTATTGTCTGAGTGTGATTTATTTTATTGTTTTGATTACTTTGTTTTTAATTATATTAGTACGACTTTTAAATCATAATGATGAATTATTACATTTAATATCAGCAAATAAATCACTGAATCGTAACTTTTTTCTTGGAAACTTAGAAAATATGGATATCACTCTGAGCCAGTAAAATTACAGGCACAATGCATATTAAATGTACATCTTGATGTTAGTAACCTTGGGTAAGTTGCTGGTGTATGTAATGGTCATTGGCAGTGTAAGGAATAGTTAATATTTTTAGAACGTCATATGTATATGGTGACCACTTACCACCAGGGGGCCCATTTGCTCGTCCGCCTATCTATTTTATATAAAAAAGTCTTGCTTATGTATACCGTTCTATTTTTTTTTTGCACCACCAACCTCGCCACTAGGGAACTAAGATGTTATGTGCCTCGTGTCTTTAGTTACACTGGCTCATTCACCCTTCAAACCAACAATCCTAAGGACGCTGTTAAACAATTCTAAGTTGTGCAGAATATCTGATGAGTGGTTGGTACCTACCGAGGCGAGCTTGCACAAAGTCCTACCAAGTTAATAGTTATATGGGTAATTAAGTTTTGCTTATTAATGACATTATAGTAATTCTATCTTTGTATACTGTTGGTTAAAATGTCAATAGTTTTTTGTGTCGCAGTTATAGTTCTTAAGCCAGTTCCACACAACCGATTAAACTGAAACTGAAATCTTGCGATAACGTTTCATGCTGATAAAAATTCAATCGAATATGATTTGATTTATATAATAATATAAATGAAATAAAAGATTAATTATTATTAAATAAAAATTACAATCACTTATTAAGAATATATAAAGTTATAAGACGCCATATATACAATACATAAAAATATCAATAGATTTTCGGTTCCAGGTGGTTTTTTTTCACCTTTGTAAAATAAATTTAAGCAAAACTCAATCGGAATTCGGATTCTAGAGTTTAAATTTAATTAAGATATATAAAAATAAAACAAGTATATAAATTTACGTCTTTATTGATAATATCAGTATAATTATAATATAGATAGTTAAACAATTTTCGTTTTTTTATATAATATATTTACTATACATTTACATACAAGAAAACAAGAAAAATTTATAATCATTTTATTACATATAAAAATTTAAACAGGGGTCCAATTCTACTAACAAATGGTCGCTTTATAGCAATCGAATCTACTATTGTTATATGAGTTAAGAATTAAGTTTGGTTTTGACACAACGGTATATGTTAACATATCGGTTCGGTTCCTATCCGAATAAATACAGACGATTCAAAGTTGGATCGGAATTGAATCGGGAACGTGTCGTAATCGTTACAAGTTACAAGTAGAATTCGGCCCCTTGCTCGTTTCTCCTGAATATTAAAAGTACTGTTTGGAATCCACAACATATTTTTATATTACGTCAATCGGAAATGTACATTATGGCCTTTCTAATGGCTTTGAATGATAAATTTGGGTCAACTCGAACGTGAAAGAGTCCAAATTCATAAATATTTAACTAATATACCTTTCAAGTCTGCTAAGATATTCAACGATCTTGTTCTCCGTTATAAACTTCAATGAAGCCGCCTCTCAATTTAGCGGCAATAGTTAGTAAATAACACATCGCCTTCATATATAAAACGATGAAAAAATTATATCTTTTTCAAAAAAAGTTGGGAGTCGTTCAGAAATTATTTCGCCACCAAATAAGGGCGTTACAGAACGTTCTAGACGCCATGAAAAAGTCCAAATCCATAAATGTTTGAATGAATATACCTTTCATGATTTCTAAGATATTCAACGATCTTGTTCACAGATAAATACTCGTAACATTTAGTTATAATTAAATTCAAGAAAAACCGACCTTTTGGTGACCGAGTCCCAAAAAGCTACACACGTGGAAGAATTAGAATGTCACACGTATTTGTAACAATCATCTATCGAGATATTCAACGGATTCGTAGACTACACGAAATATACCGTAAAGCTAGAGCGAGATTGTACGGAGTTATGAGTACGTCAGTGTCGAGGGAATTTATCTTATACGTTTGAAAACCGTTTACGAAGTTAAACGAAGAATATGTCACAATAGTCTATCGAGATATTCAACGGTCTCGTGGGCGAGATGAGAATTAATCGCGAGATGAAACGAGAAAAAGGCTTTACGCTAGAGCGAGATGTAAAATTTATTATTTCCAGTATATTCAATGTAAGAAATATTACAAATAACCACTATGAGAAAAATCCTTAAGTAACAACCTGTATTTGTCCCACTGCTGGGCTAAAAATAGTATTTGCAAAATGTCGCAATCCGGTCTCTGGGGAAGTCTCACCATAAAACTCCTATATGGACTGTATAGGAGTAGAAACGTACTTATAAACATTGAAATGAGAGATTAGTTAAACACTGAGTCATCTCTTTCCGACTTGACATTCCGATGACACAGAATGAATCCTTAATATGTTCATTTTGTACGAATCCGTGCAGTGACGGAGAAAGAATACATTTCACTGCCCCTTTCCCATGGGTGTCGTAAGAGGCGACTAAGGGATATCATCTGGTGGTAGGATGATAAACATCCGCCTGGCTTGTTACCACCGTACGCATGGTGAAAATCTCGTGAAGTGGCTTGCAGCCGCGTTTCGAGGTCAGCCAGCGTACAGCCAGTGCCCGAGCGAGCATTGCCGCGATGGGTGTTGGTCCAGTGGAGACGACGGCTGAACCAATGCCGGGGGAAACACGCCTCCACACTTTGCCCATCCCTATCGTGGCAATACGGCGCTCGCTTCACGTCTCTTTACGAGGCGTGAAGAGGCATCTTGCGGGCCGGCAAGGCGAGGGCGGCTAGTGCAGAATCTTCTTCCAGACTGTACTGGTCGTCCTCGCGTTTGGACTCTACTACCACTTAACATCAGGTGGAGTAGAGTCATTTGCCCACCCGGCAAATATAAAAAAAAAAAAAAAAAAAAAAGAATCGTATCGTACATCGGATACATTTTATTAGTAATTGAAAATATTATGGCACGACTTATATATTATACAATACATTGAAGGTTGAACGTGAAAATCTTCTAATCAAACGAATCCATGAAGATAAAATAGATAATATATAACACTCGATCTTGCAAATGTAAATGTTGGGAGTCGTTCAGAAATTATTCCGCCAACAATCAAGGGCGTTAAAGAACTTTCTAGACGCCATGAAAGAGTCCAAATTCATAAATGTTTGATTAATATAATTTTCAAGTCTGCTTAGATATTCAACGATCTTGTTCTCAGTTATAAACTTCAATCAAGCCACCTCTCAATTTAGCAGCAATAGTTAGTAAATAACACATCGCCTTCATATATAAAACGATGAAAAAATTATATATTTTTATTTCTTAGATATACAATCTTGCAAAGTTGGGAGTCGTTCAGAAATTATTTCGCCAACAAATAAGGGCGTTACAGAACGTTCTAGGTGCCATGAAAAAGTCCAAATCCATAAATGTTTGAATATACCTTTCATGATTTCTAAGATATTCAACGATCTTGTTCACAGATAAATACTCGTGACATTTAGTTATAATTAAATGAAAATTCGAGAAAATCGACCTTTTGGTGACCGAGCCCCAAAAAGCTACACATGTGGAAGAATAGAATGTCACACGTATTTGTAACAATCATCTATCGAGGTATTCAACGGATTCGTAGACTACACGAAATATACCGTAAGCTAGAGCGAGATTGTACGGAGTTATGAGTACGTCAGTGTCGATGGAATTTATCTTATACGTTTGAAAACCGTTTCCGAAATTAAACGATTCTTATTTGTCACAATAGTCTATCGAGATATTCAACGGACTTGTGAGCGAAATAAGAATTAATCGCGAGACGAAACGAGAAAAATGCTTTACACTAGAGCGAGATGTAAAATTTATTATGTCCAGTATATTCAATATAAGAAGTATTACAAGAAAAACGTACTTATAAACAATGAAATGAGAGATTACTTAAACAATGAGTCATCTCTTTCCGACTTGATATTCCGATGACACAGAATGAATCCTTAATATGTTCATTTTGTACGAATCGTATCGTACATCGGATACATTTTATTAGTAAAGTTATTGAAAATAATATGGCAAGACTTATGTATTATACTGAAGGTTGAGCGTAAAAATCTTCTGATCAAACGAATACATAAAGATGAAATAGACTATGTATAATACTCTATCTTGCAAATGTAAATCTTTGCAGTCGTTCAGAAATTATTCCGCCAACAATTAAGGGCGTTAAAGAACGTTCTAGACGGCGTGAAAGAGTCCAAATTCATAAATGTTTAACTAATATACCTTTCAAGTCTGCTAAGATATTCCACGATCTTGTTCTCAGTTATAAACTTCAATCAAGCCGCCTCTCAATTTAGCAGCAATAGTTTGTAAATAACTCATCGCCTTCATATATAAAACGATGAAAAGATTGTATCTTTTACATTTCTTAGATATACAATCTTATTACTAAGAAGTGAATACCTGTATCACAAACATTGATACAGAAAATGAGAACAATCGAAATTTATAAATAGTTCTTTGAAAGAATTAAAATTATATCTTCACATTTCTTAGATATTCAATCTTGCAAATGTACAGGTTGGGAGTCGTTCAGAAATTATTCCTCCAACAATACAAGAATAAAAGAACGTTCTAGACGCCATGAAAGAGTCCAAATTCATAAATGTCTGCTGAGATATTCAACGATTATGATTCAAGTGACTAACTTGAAACAATAAGTGACTGTAAGAGTAACTACAGCTGTTACATGGACATTGTAATGACAAAGAAGTGGTTTTAGTATTGTAATTCCTTTTTATACATTTTTCTAATTTATATATTAGGTATTCGAATATAGATCTTGCATTTTTATCATGTTATTTTTTGTGCACAATATTTTTTCCTATATATCTATTGTTAGCAAATATCTGTGGACAACAGCACTGGCAGCACACACATCGCAACTGTCACGGACTTCTTTTGTTTATTATTACTAGTTTAGGCAGGAAATTATCTGTCAGAGTAAGATGTCGATATGATCTGTAAGTGATTTTTATCGCGTAATTAGCTAATTTGATTTGTTTCTTTCGTGTGATAAAATTTTGTGATCATTTACTTTTTCAAATTGATATTTCACTTCTGTCTTAAAATCATAATATATACAATATAATTTACAAAATTTGTTTTTTTTAATAATTCGTTGTATTAGAGCTTGTGGGCGAGATGAGAGTTAATCGCGAGATGAAACGAGAAAAATGCTGTACGCTAGAATGAGAAATATAATTTGCGCAAATAGCTTTAATACCCATAAAATAATACACCAACCATCCATTTCACCACCGAGTGAACTAGTGTAATTATAAATTATAATAAACAAAATATTATAATATTACCAGTATATTCAGGTTAAGAAATATTACAAGAAAATCTGTTTACGACCTCTTTGAGAAAAATCCGTAACGCCAAATAATTGCCATTGTATTTGCGAAATGTCGCAATACTCCTATATGGATTATATAGGAGCAGAAACGTATGGAAATTACTATACTATACTGGAAATTGTATAAATATAGGGAGAAGAAAGCGAGAGAGTATACTTATTAGTAACGTAATGAGAGATTAGTTTCCTTTTTTTTAATCAAGGAAAATTTCTAAATACATTGGTCACGTGAAAAAATATCAGCTTGGTACTACGATACATTTACAAACTACTTTGTAGACATAATAAATACCGAATTAGAAATTAATTCAATATACTTCAATAGAAAACTAAAGTAGAAAAGCTAAAATAGCAAATATTCTAAAATAGCAAGAGAGAACATCGATCCTCATATAATAAGAGATCATTGAGAAAAGCCGATCAATTGGATGGACACTAAAATAACGACATAAAAAATTACAAATGATTGCAAAGCGAGGCTAAGAAACGTTATCGTTTATACTACAGAGTTCATCTTGTGTACATCTCGATAACGTTGAAAGAGTCCAAATTCATAAATGTTTGACCAATATACCATTCAAGTCTGATAAGATATTCAACGATTTTATTTTCAGTAATAAACTTCGTTTAAGCCGCCTCTCAATTTAGCAGCAACAGTTAGTTAATAACATAAAACCGTCCTAAATAAAATGTTCATCGTTTAACAGTCAAAAATTTATAAAAAAATAAAACCTAAATTCTTTAAATTTTCGAAGTTTCCGCCCCAATTGACAACGTTAAATAACGTACGAATTTCAACGGACGTGATGTTTGAAGACAAACTGATACGTCGTCTACCACCGACAGCATTTTCGACACAAAGAGTCAGTTATACACACATACGTAGTCATATATGTTACGAGAAATTTGATTATTTTTGAAATTGTGAAATTGACCAAACTTGCTACTTATTTTGGTGAGCATGGCTAGTTGTCTCTTTTACTCTTGACTAAGAACAGACACATCGATTGCGCGGTCAGGCATTCAACGGTTTTGATATCAGTAGTAGCGCATGACAATTGTCTTAAGAAACCTTTTCGCTGCATAATAATCAGTATGAGCCATAGTGATACTGCATCGTAGAAAAACAAACCTCGATAATTGAATTGCTTAAGAGAAATAAAAGGTTATATTGTTAGCTCTATATAAACCCTAATGAATACTCCCAAGAAAGTAAAAGCCATAAATGTACATGTTACGATACGTTCAGATATTATTCCTCCAACAATACAAGAATAAAAGAACGTTCTAGACGGCATGAAAGAGTCCAAATCCATAAATGTTTGAATATTATAGTACATAATTACATGAAGACTCCAAGACATTACATTTACAAATGATTGTAAAGCGAGCAATAGCAGTGATCATGTATCATTTAAGCAACTTGTATAAAAACTGAAAAACATTATATTTATACGAAGAATAGCTTTAAAGGAGAAAATTATATAAGCTTTAACAATTATATGGGAGTGGCTAATTTCTTTATGCAAGAGCAAAGTTTTAGAGTTACCAATATTTAAAAATATATTTGAATCTTTGTATGGATAATTGATTGTCTAGAAGCTATATTAAACTTAATATTCTGCAGTGGAATGCATAAAGTTTTAAGCCTAAACTAAGAGATTGAGGTTTTATTAAATCGTGAAAAAATTTACATCGCAGTGATTAATGAAACTTGGTTGAAGACTAAAAAATAATAATTGGGGTAAAAATTGATCTGTAATATTAGGTGATTTTAATGGTCATCATCATAGCTGGTCTAATGGAACAGACAAAAAGACAAGAATAAAGAACATAAAGACAGAATCCAAATTTTTAATTCGGTTTTTGATAGTAGTTACGTAATCCTCAATAATATTAGTGTACATTAGTTAATAATGATTTGCAAAAATCCTCTCCTGATCTATCTTTTATATCATCGGACATTGTCTGAAATCGTGAATGGTCGGTAACAAACGAGTCCCTAGGAAGTGATCATTTAAAAATGAAAGTAACTCTAAATTATAACGTATCTCCTAATCACTTTATTAAAAAGAGGAATTTCAAATTAGCCAAAAGGGAATCATATCGTTCTGAAATTGATAAGTCACTGCGTGTTATCGTCACACCTTTCCCGAAACTGCGCAATTAGGTGATGTTAAGTTGCTTGATTGTATAAGCCGTATTGCAGACAAGTTTATTTCTTTTATTAAATTTAGCTTAAATTCTAGTAATGTTTTTAAACCTAAATCATTTTGGTATATGATTGTTTCGAAATCGATAGCTGAACGCCGATTAGCACTTGTAGTATTTACAGATAACCCAACGCAAAAAAAACTTGGTATTTTACAAAATAAATTAAGCGAATCTCGTCTGAATTACGTCAGTCGAAATCAAAATTTTGGCAAAATTTCTATAATGGTATATGTGAAGTATCTTCAATAAATGAAATGTGGTTTCCAATGAAATGGGTAAGAGGGCGATATTCCAAACAACCTTGTAAAGGTGGCGCTAAGGATCTCCTTCAAACTCTACCTCTTAGAATCATCAATTTCTAGAAAAGAATTAGAAGTATCCATCAAATCTAAAGATACCGCGCCGGGAATAGATATGATTTTATTTTCAATGATAAAAAACTTACCTGAATGTGGTAAAGATTGGCTTTTGACACTTTTAAACATATTTCTCAAATATGGAATAGTTCCAAGGCAGTGGCGAGAAATTGCTATTATTTCTTTTCTGACACCTGGACGTGATACACACTCAATATCATCTTTAATGTCCTGTATATGTAAAGTTTTTTATTTAATCCTAAACAAAAGACTTGAATAATATTTTGAAAGATTAAGTATCTTCTCTGAGGACACGACGGGTTTCAGAAAAGCTCATTCTTGTTTAGACAATTTAAGCAAACTAGTTTTATGTATACAAAACGGATTTGGACTAGGCAATTCTACCTCTTGTTGTTTCATTGACATTGATGGAGCATATAATGACATAGATCTATCTAAATCTAATCTGTTTTGGCTTTAATGGACAATTATGGGGTCGGATCGAATTATTTATGGATTTTTTGAATTATAGATCTCTAAATATTAATTTATATACGGTATCGATTACAAGATGTTATGTATATATGATACCAATTCATAGAAGCATTTAACTAGAAATGTTTAATTTAAATATTTGGCCTTCAAAAATTTATATATTATTTAATCAATTATTATTAAATTTACGATTAAATATTTATATAAACCTACATATTAATTTAGAGGTAATTTTTCGTCTTTTATTTCAGTTCTGTCCACGTGTAGCCTGTGATAAGGTACCCAGATTATACAACAGTATTCAAGTCTAATTAAATTAATTTTTTTTTCGCGTGAAGTTTATGTGGTAGCATTTATCGATATTTAAAGTCATTTTATTGACTCTACACCATTCAACCAGCCTAACGTGGTCATCTTGTAATAATTGTACTTCGGAATTCTGTTCGATAGTGCGGGTCAGATCATCTGCGAATAAACTAACAGTAAAGATTTTGCAAATATGTTAATTTATGTAAATATTAAAGAATAATGGACCCAAATTTGACCCCTGAGGGACTCCAGAGTACGCTATGAAGTTACCTTAGAGTGTCTGCATTCAAGATATGAACTGCACCATTTCTGCACGGTACCCGTAATTCCGTATACCGATAATTTCTCTAGGTGCAAAGAGTGATCTACTTTGTCAAATGCTTTGTAAAAATCTGTATAAATGGCGTCAACTTGATAACCAGCATCAATAAAATCTGCAAGCTAAATTAGTATGTGTCGATCGCTTAGTTATGACTCCATGCTGATCTTCGCTAAGATAGTTTTTAACGTGATTATATAGAGAGAATAACTAGTGATTCGAAAACTTTTGCTATCATGGATATTATTGATATTGGTCGATAATTTTTCTGGTTAATGTAATAATGGTTTGGCTTTCCAAACCAAAGTAGATTTATACCTATTTATAAATCTGGCAAACAAAATGAAATGAAAAATTATCGATCTGGTTTTAACAAAGATCTGTTAAAAATCAACGTAAGCGGTAAAGATAATGGTGCTGCACACTTAGTGAAAAATATTGGTCAGCCATCTTCTGCGTCATCTCTTTGAGATTATGGAGACAAAAATCGAATATTAATTTAAACCATTTATTAATCAATAAAAATATTTTATTACTTTAAATAGTGTATATTTTATAAATGTCTTGTGCCCCGGTTCCCCTGACCCCAAATAACTAATTCTAATTTTTAGTCTACTATTAATTAGATGAATTTGAGCAATCGGAGTCATAGGAAGAAATATTTTCGGTCTTAACTATTTTGCGCTTCTTCTTATTTTGTTCGCGTGTTCTAAGCATTTTGCTTTCGTCAGCACATTTTGTGGTAATACTGGTTTTAAGCACAAGAAACAAGAAAAATGAATACAAACTTAATATATAAAATCAATATATCTTTACTTTATTGAAAGTTAGTTAAACTTTACCTTACTACATGCTCTGTTACAGAACAACTTTCTACACAGTTTGAACAATATCATTTACTAGAGCTGCGTCTTGTTTCTTTTTATCAGAATTGTCAGGAAAAGTCAAAGTCAAAAATCTTTATTCAATACTAGCTGACCCGGCAAACGTTGCTCTGCTTAGTCAAATTAGTATGTGTCGATCGCTTAGTCATGAATCCATGCTGATAGTCGCTAAGATACTTTTTAACGTGCTTGTATAGAAAAGGATACACTAATGATTCGAAGACTTTTACTATCGTGGATATTAATGATATTGGACGATAATTTTTTTATTTCATTTTGTTTGCCAGATTTATAAATAGATACAATTCTACTTTTTTCCCAAACATCTGGAAATTGACCCGTTAACAAAGATGTGTTAAAAATCATCGTAAGCGGTAAAGAGTGTTGCACACTTAGTCAAAAATGTTGGTGGTATACTATCAGGTCCAGGCCCCTTAGATACATCAAGTCTCTTTAACTTTTGGTAAACTGCATCGCGATTAAGTATAAAATGGTCGATTTCATCACACTTGGTTGATGATTACTAATATTTAACTCATTTAAAAAATAATATACTGTCGTTATACATAGTCAAATTTAAAATAGTCTCTCCTGGTTCCTACCCGACGCAAAGCTGCCCATAATGCAGGCTGCATTTCCACGCTGTACGGCAATGGACAACCTCTGTCTTATAAAACATAATATTATTATACTCATATACCGACGAAAAATGAGTTGCGAAGGCTATTTAACTATTTAACTTATCAAACATAATATTATTATACTCATATACCGACGAAAAATGAGTTGCGAAGGCTTACAAATATTGTTGTCATCGGATGCTTTCACATTATTTAGAAACATAACAAGCGGGTATGAACAACTACTTTTTCGAATATTTTTTAAGCGCGTCCAGAAATGTTTTGGATGTTTTCCTATTTCATTTTCTATTATATTTATTTATTTATTTATTTATTTATTTGGGAAACAAACAATTATGATTACACTTAATAGTAAAAAAACAAATATAAGAAAAACATAAATCAATCAAGTTTCCACTAAAAATTAATACAAACAAATGACATATTATATTAAGAATAAAAACTAAAACAGAAAGCATAAGATGCAAGTGAAACTTCTATAATTTAAATATATGACGTAAACTAAATTTAAATTTGCTAATTTTTGAGTTAAATATATCTAATTCTGTACAATGTTTGTTATAACTTTTACATGCACGTAACAAGAACATATTCTTTGAATAGTCACAGTTACAAAGGGGTACAAAAAATAAAGTTTGGTTTCTCGAGTTAAGGCGAGGACATTTAAAAAGTATATTATTAAAGAGACTCTTAGAATCAACAATGTTATGAACAATTTTGTATAAAAATATTTGGTCTCTTATACTTCTACGCATATTTAACGGAATGATACCCGAGATATTATTATTGTCAGTATTATCAGAAAGGCCACCTCTAAATCGCAAATGTTTCAAAAATTTTGACTGAATTTTTTCTATTTTGTTTACATACGTTTTATAATAAGGGTTCCAAACTGTAGAGCAATATTCCAAGATAGATCTAACATAAGCATTGAAAAGTAGAATTAAGGTAAAGCTATTTTTAAATTCCTTAGTCAATCTAAGAATAAATCCCAGCATTTGATACGCTTTAGCTATTACATAATTCATATGATAGGTAAAAGTTAGCTTCTGGTCTAAGTAAACACCCAAATCTTTAATCTCGGAAACTCTAATCAGACAGGTATTCTGCAATTTATAATCAAATAATATTGGTCTCAGTTTCCTAGTAAATGTTAGAATGTTACATTTTTTTAAATTTAAGCGTAAGAGGTTTTTATCATATAATTTATATAATTATTTTTTTTATATAATTGTTATAGCAGTATAGGATAAATTTATCACGATCTCTACGCAAATATTGAAACTCCAATTTGTGTCATGGATTGCTGTACTTTCTTACTTTAAATGGTATTTGCATTTTAATTTGACGTGTAAACCAAATTGGGTAAGATCGACGTTAGTGAATATTAATTGGTACGTGCCTAAAAATAATCATTCGAAGAATGATATAAAATTTATTTACCATTTCATTAAAATTTACAACAATCGCTAAATTAATTTATATATTAGGAATTCGAATATAGATCTTGCATTTTTATCATGTTATATTTAAGTATATATTATATTTATAAGTATAATATATCCTGTATATAAATTATTAGCAAATATTTGTGGACAATAGCACGTGCAGCATACACATCGGACTTCTTTTGTTTGTCTGTCAGGTAAGATATCGATATGATCTATAAATAATTTCTATCGCGTAATTAGCTCATTAATTTTTTTTTTATTCACTTATTGTTGAAATGTCATTAAATTCATTATTGGTGATCATTTACTTCTTTTTAATTGATATTTCACTTGTGTCTCATAAGAACATTATATATAATTTACAAATTAGTTTTTTTAATCATTCATTGTATTAGAACTCTACAAATATAGCCTTTACTTAGAAACAGGACCAAGTCTATGCGTTGGAACAGCGCACAGCGTTTCCAAAATTAAACGGTTCTTGTTTGTCGCAATACTCTATCGAGATATTCAACGGGCTTGTGGACGAGATGGGAATTAATCGCGAGACGAAACGAGATAAACTTTTGGTGGCCGAGCCACAAAAAGCTACACATGTGGACGTATTAGAACTCGACAAAGATAGCCTTTACTTAGAAACAGGATGCATATCCATGTCACACATATTTGTAACAATCATCTATCGAGATATTCAACGGATTCGTAGACTACACGAAATATACCGTAAAGCTAGAGCGAGATTGTGTGGAGTTATGAGTACGTCAGTGTCGAGGGAATTTATCTTATACGTTTGAAAACCGTTTCCAAAATTAAACGATTCTTATTTGTCACAATAGTCTATCGAGATATTCAACAGGCTTGTGGGCGAGATGAGAATTAATCGCGAGACGAAACGAGAAAAACGCTGTACGCTAGAGCGAGATGTAAAATTTATTATGTCCAGTATATTCAATGTAAGAAATATTACTAGAAAAACGTACTTATAAACATTGAAATGAGAGATTAGTTAAACACCGAGTCATCTCTTTCCGACTTGACATTCCGATGACACAGAATGAATCCTTAATATGTTCATTTTGTACGAATCGTATCGTACACAGGATACATTTTATTAGTAATGTCAAATTGAAAATATTATGGCACAACTTATATATTACACAATACACTGAAGGTTGAACGTGAAAATCTTCTGATCAAACGAATCCATGAAGATGAAGTAAGCTATGTATAATACTCAATCTTGCAAATGTAAATGTTGGGAGTCGTTCAGAAATTATTCCGTCAACAACTAAGGCCGCTAAAGAACGTTCTAGACGCCATGAAAGAGTCCAATTTCATAAATGTTTGATTAATATAATTTTCAGGGCTGCTAAGATATTCGACGATCTTGTTGTCAGTTATAAACTGTAAAAATTAGCGACAATAACTCAAAATAATTTCAAATTAGATGAAAATTATTTTTAAAATAGTTTAACGTGAATGGCTTCATTATTTCTATCTTGCGGATGTAAATAACGTAAGACTTTTCAACAGCGGTGATTTCGAAAAACAAACGCCTTTGAAAATTACTTCATCGACACTGATTTCGACATATAACGAATATTTATAAACTAAAAATTTTGAAAATAGAGAAATTTGTCAAACTTGCTTCTTGCTGATAAACATTTATATAATATTTTGATGAAATTACTTTTTTTTGCGAGTGAATTTTATGTGGTAGCATTTATCGATATTTAGTCATTTTATTGACTATACACCATTCAACCAGCTTGACGAGGTCATCTTGTAATAATTGTACATCGGAAGTTTTTTTAATAGTGCGGATCAATTTCAGATCATCTGCGAATAAACTAACAGTAGAGCTTTTGAAAATATGTACAATAACATTTATGTAAATATTAAATAATAATGGACCCAAATTTGACCCCTGAGGGATTCCAGAGTACGCTATGAAGTTATTGGACTCATTAACATTTATACTACTATAAGAACGTTCTAGACGGCGTGAAAGAGTGCAAATTCATAAATGTTTGATTAATATACCTTGCATGACTTCTTAGATATTCAACGATCTTGTTCCTAAATAAATACTCGTAACATTTAGTTATAAATAAAAGATGACTACTGAATTTACGATGATAAAAAAAATAAAGAAAAAAAAAACATTTATTTAAAAAAAACAATTAAAAAAACATAACTAGCAGACATTTATATAATATAAATACATTTATAAAACAAATACATTCATATAATATTTGAGGGCCAAATATTACCCATGCTAGAGACTGTTAGAAATCTTGGACTACTTCTCGATGCTTCCTTTTCCTGGGTACCTCAAATTGCCGAAATGAGTCGTAATATTTACGCTATCATTGGTTATTTAAGACGATGGAAAAACCTATTGCCTATCAAGGCTAAGATCAGCTTAGCTAATTCGTTTCTCTTACCAATACTGGATTATGCTGATGTCTGCTACATGGATTTAACTGAAGACCTCCTAAATAAGTTAGAACGGCTGCAAAAATAGCCATAAGATTTATTTTTGATCTGCGAAAGTTTGATCATGTTTCTCAGTGTCGGTCTCAGTTAAAGTGGCTGCCAATCAGACTTCGTAGAAATCTGCACGCCTTATCTCTTCTCTACTCTGTTCTTTATATCGATCACACACCATCGTACCTTAAAGAACGCTTTAAATTTCTTGGTTGCGACAGCGCACACAACTTGCGTTCTACGGTTGACAATAAACTAGTTACCCCCTTCAGTCGAACACAAACCTACTGTAACTCTTTTACGGCAAAAACCATCAGACTATGGAATGCACTACCTACAGATATTTGTCAGTCGAATTCATTGAGCATTTTTAAATACCGCTTGAGAAGCTATTATTTGTCCATATTTAAATAAGGTATGTATGTATGAAATAGTATGTAGTTTATAATTATCTGTATATATATTTATGTATGTATTTGTGTATATATATATATATATATGTATTTGTATTTGTATGTATGTATATATGTATGAATTATTGTATGTATTTAGTGGGATGTAGATATGTGTATTTCATTAAATATTTAGTATCTCGTTTAAATACACTTACCTGTTCTCTTACAAAAAATCTATCACCAAAGGTTGTCTGTGAGAGATCGCTATAAGCGATAAGACCGCCTTTGCGCACCATTTATTATTTTACTTTTTCTTTGTTGTTTCCTATCATATTCCTTATCTTATTTATATGTTGTGCAATAAATGTTAAATAAATAAATAAATAAAAACATACTTAATAGGAAAAACAAAACATAAACTCAAAAACGTTTTACTTCAAACTAAGAAGTAAAGAATACAGCATTAATACACGACGAAACGAGAAAAATGCTGTACGCTACAGCGATATGTAAAATATGCGCAAAATGGTTGTATGCCCATAAAATAATACACCAACAATTCATTTCACCATCGAGTGAACTAGTGTAATTATAAATTATAATAGACAAAATATTATAATATTACCAGTATATTCAGGTTAAGAAATATTACAAGAAAATCTGTTTACGACCTTTTTGAGAAAAATCCGTAACGCTAAATAATTGGTATTGTATTTGCGAAATGTCGCAATCAGAGACCGGCTCTGTTGAAAAGTTTCACTATAATACTCCTATATTGATTATATATGAGCAGAAACGTATGGAAATTACTATACTATACTGGAAATTGTATAAATATAGGGAGAAGAAAGCGAGAGAGTATACTTATTAGTAATGTAATGAGAGATTAGTTTCCTTTTTTTTAATCAAGGAAAATTTCTAAATACATTGGTCACGTGAAAAAATATCAGCTTGGTACTACGATACATTTACAAACTACTTTGTAAACATAATAAATACCGAATTAGAAATTAATTCAATATACTTCAATAGAAAACTAAAGTAGAAAAGCAAAAATAGCAAATATTCTAAAAAAGCAAGAGAGAACATCGATCCTCATATAATAAGAGATCATTGAGAAAAGCCGATCAATTGGATGGACACTAAAATAACGACATAAAAAATAACAAATGATTGCAAAGCGAGGCTAAGAAACGTTATCGTTTATACTATAGAGTTCATCTCGAGTACATCTCGATAACGTTGAAAGAGTCCAAATTCATAAATGTTTGACCAATATACCATTCAAGTCTGATAAGATATTCAACAATTTTATTTTCAGTAATAAACTTCGTTTAAGCCGCCTCTCAATTTAGCAGCAACAGTTAGTTAATAACATAAAACCGTCCTAAATAAAATGTTCATCGTTTAACAGTCAAAAATTTATAAAAAAATAAAACCTAAATTCTTTAAATTTTCGAAGTTTCCGCCCCAATTGACAACGTTAAATAACGTACGAATTTCAACGGACGTGATGTTTGAAGACAAACTGATACGTCGTCTACCACCGACAGCAATTTCGACATAAAGAGTCAGTTATACACACATACGTGGTCATATATGTTACGGGAAATTTGATTATTTTTTTGGAAAAATGTGAAATTGACCAAACTTGCTCCTTATTTTAGTGAGCATGGCTAGTTGTCTCTTTTACTCTTGACTAAGACAGACACATCGATTGCGCGGTCAGGCATTCAACGGTTTTGATATCAGTAGTAGCGCATGACAATTGTCTTAAGAAACCTTTTCGCTGCATAATAATCAGTATGAGCCATAGTGATACTGCATCGTAGAAAAACAAACCTCGATAATTGAATTGCTTAAGAGAAATAAAAGGTTATATTGTTAGCTCTATATAAACCCTAATGAATACTCCCAAGAAAGTAAAAGCCATAAATGTACATGTTACGATACGTTCAGATATTATTCCTCCAACAATACAAGAATAAAAGAACGTTCTAGACGGCATGAAAGAGTCCAAATCCATAAATGTTTGAATATTATAGTACATAATTACATGAAGACTCCAAGACATTACATTTACAAATGATTGTAAAGCGAGCAATAGCAGTGATCATATCATATCAGATTATATAGAGAGAATAACTAGTGATTCGAAAACTTTTGCTATCATGGATATTATTGATATTGGACGATAATTTTTCTGGTTAATGTAATAATGGTTTGGCTTTCCAAACCAAAGTAGATTTATACCTATTTATAAATCTGGCAAACAAAATGAAATGAAAAATTATCGATCTGGTTTTAACAAAGATCTGTTAAAAATCAACGTAAGCGGTAAAGATAATGGTGCTGCACACTTAGTCAAAAATATTGGTCAGCCATCTTCTGCGTCATCTCTTTGATATTATGGAGACAAAAATCTAATATTAATTTAAACCATTTATTAATCAATAAAAATATTTTATTACTTTAAATAGTGTCTATTTTATAAATGTCTTGTGCCCCGGTTCCCCTGACCCCAAATAACTAATTCTAATTTTTAGTCTACTATTAATTAGATGAATTTGAGCAATCGGAGTCATAGGAAGAAATATTTTCGGTCTTAACTATTTTGCGCTTCTTCTTATTTTGATCGCGTGTTCTAAGCATTTTGCTTTCGTCAGCACATTTTGTGGTAATACTGGTTTTAAGCACAACAAACAAGAAAAATGAATACAAACTTAATATATAAAATCAATATATCTTTACTTTAATGAAAGTTAGTTAAACTTTACCTTACTACATGCTCTGTTACAGAACAACTTTCTACACAGTTTGAACAATATCATTTACTAGAGCTGCGTCTTGTTTCTTTTTATCAGAATTGTCAGGAAAAATCAAAGTCAAAAATCTTTATTCAATACTAGCTGACCCGGCAAACGTTGCTCTGCTTAGTCAAATTAGTATGTGTCGATCGCTTAGTCATGAATCCATGCTGATAGTCGCTAAGATACTTTTTAACATGCTTGTATAGAAAAGGATACACTAATGATTCGAAGACTTTTACTATCGTGGATATTATTGATATTGGACGATAATTTTTTTTATTTCATTTTGTTTGCCAGATTTATAAATAGATACAATTCTACTTTTTTCCCAAACATCTGGAAATTGACCCGTTAACAAAGATGTGTTAAAAATCATCGTAAGCGGTAAAGAGTGTTGCACACTTAGTCAAAAATGTTGGTGGTATACTATCAGGTCCAGGCCCCTTAGATACATCAAGTCTCTTTAACTTTTGGTAAACTGCATCGCGATTAAGTATAAAATGGTCGATTTCATCACACTTGGTTGATGATTACTAATATTTAACTCATTTAAAAAATAATATACAGTCGTTATACATAGTCAAATTTAAAATAGTCTCTCCTGGTTCCTACCCGACGCAAAGCTGCCCATAATGCAGGCTGCATTTCCACGCTGTACGGCAATGGACAATCTCTGCGCCAGGTAGGACCCGGAAACTTATCAAGTATTATACTAGTATTATACTTATAAAGTATTATACTATTATAAAGTATTATACTAAGTATTATACTTGATAAGTTTCCGGGTCTTATAAAACATAATATTATTATACTCATATACCGACGAAAAATGAGTTGCGAAGGCTATTTAACTATTTAACTTATCAAACATAATATTATTGTACTCATATACCGACGAAAAATGAGTTGCGAAGGCTTACAAATATTGTTGTCATCGGATGCTTTCACATTATTTAGAAACATAACAAGCGGGTATGAACAACTACTTTTTCGAATATTTTTTAAGCGCGTCCAGAAATGTTTTGGATGTTTTCCTATTTCATTTTCTATTATATTTATATAATTGTTATAGCAGTATAGGATAAATTTATCACGATCTCTACGCAAATATTGAAACTCCAATTTGTGTAATGGATTGCTGTACTTTCTTACTTTAAATGGTATTTGCATTTTAATTTGACGTGTAAACCAAATTGGGTAAGATCGACGTTAGTGAATATTAATTGGTACGTGCCTAAAAATAATCATTCGAAGAATGATATAAAATTTATTTACCATTTCATTAAAATTTACAACAATCGCTTAATTAATTTATATATTAGGAATTCGAATATAGATCTTGCATTTTTATCATGTTATATTTAAGTATATATTATATTTATAAGTATAATATATCCTGTATATAAATTATTAGCAAATATTTGTGGACAATAGCACGTGCAGCATACACATCGGACTTCTTTTGTTTGTCTGTCAGGTAAGATATCGATATGATCTATAAATAATTTCTATCGCGTAATTAGCTCATTAAATTTTTTTTTATTCACTTATTGTTGAAATGTCATTAAATTCATTATTGGTGATCATTTACTTCTTTTTAATTGATATTTCACTTGTGTCTCATAAGAACATTATATATAATTTACAAATTAGTTTTTTTAATCATTCATTGTATTAGAACTCTACAAATATAGCCTTTACTTAGAAACAGGACCATGTCTATGCGTTGGAACAGCGCACCGAAAACCGTTTCCAAAATTAAACGATTCTTATTTGTCACAATAGTCTATCGAGATATTCAACGGGCTTGTGGGCGAGATGGGAATTAATCGCGAGACGAAACGAGATAAACTTTTGGTGACCGAGCCACAAAAAGCTACACATGTGGACGTATTAGAACTCGACAAAGATAGCCTTTACTTAGAAACAGGATGCATATCCATGTCACACATATTTGTAACAATCATCTATCGAGATATTCAACGGATTCGTAGACTACACGAGTTATGAGTACGTCAGTGTCGAGGGAATTTATCTTATACGTTTGAAAACCGTTTCCAAAATTAAACGATTCTTATTTGTCACAATAGTCTATCGAGATATTCAACGGGCTTGTGGGCAAGATGAGAATTAATCGCAAGACGAAACGAGAAAAATGTTTTACGCTAAAGCGAGATGTAAAATTTATTATGTCCAGTATATTCAATGTAAGAAATATTACAAGAAAAACTGTTTGCGACTGCTATGAGAAAAATCCTTATAAAAAACCCTAACGCCAAATAATTAACATTGTATTTGCAAAATGTCGCAATCCGATCTCTGGTGAAGTCTCACCATAATACTCCTATATGGACTATATAGGAGTAGAAACGTATGTACTTATAAACAATGAAATGAGAGATTAGTTAAACACCGAGTCATCTCTTTCCGACTTGATATTCCGATGACACAGAATGAATCCTTAATATGTTCATTTTGTACGAATCGTATCGTACATCGGATACATTTTATTAGTAAAGTAATTGAAAATAATATGGCACGACTTATGTATTATACACTGAAGGTTGAACGTGAAAATTTTCTGATCAAACGATTACATGAAAATGAAATAGGCTACGTATAATACTCGATCTTGCAAATGTAAATGTTGGGAATCGTTCAGAAATTATTCCGCCAACATTTAAGGGCGTTAAAGAACGTTCTAGACGGCGTGAACGAGTCCAAATTCATAAATGTTTGACTAATATACCTTTCAAGTCTGCTAAGATATTCAACGATCTTGTTCTCAGTTATAAACTTCAATGAAGCCGCCTCTCAATTTAGCAGCAATAGTTAGTTAATAACACATCGCCTTCATATGATGAAAAAATTATATCTTTTTCATTTCTTAGATATACAATCTTGCAAATGAAAATGTTGGGAGTCGTTCAGAAATTATTCCAACAAATAAGGGCGTTAAAGAACGTTCTACACGCTATAAAAGAGTCCGAATTCATAAAAATGTTTATAATATACGTTTCAAGTTTCTCAGGTAACAGGAATAAAAATAAAAGATGTGCAAGTGATTAACTTGAAACAATAAGTGACTGTAAGAGTAACTAGAGATGTGACATGGACATTGTAGTGATAAAGAAGTGGTTTTAGTATTGCAATTCATTTTTATTTATTTGTCTCGTTTATATATTAGGTATTCGAATATAGTTCTTGCATTTTTATCAGGTTATATTTATGAGCATAATATTTTTTCCTATATATCTATTGTTAGCACATATCTGTGGACAACAGCACTGGCAGCACACACATCGCAACTGTCACGGACTTCTTTTGTTTATTATTACTAGTTTAGGCGGGAAATTATCTGTCAGAGTAAGATATAGATATGGTCTGTGAATGATTTTAATTTGATTTGTTTCTTTCGTGTATTGATAAAATGTCGTTAAATTCGTTATTTTGTGATTTTTCATTTCGTCTTAAAAGTGTATTACAAATAATATAATTAACATTTTTATCATATCAGTCATTGTATTAGAACTCTACAAATATAGCCTTTACTTAGAAACAGGACCAAGTCTATGCGTTTGAACAGCGCACCGAAAACCGTTTCCGAAATTAAACGATTCTTGTTTGTCACAATAGTCTATCGAGATATTCAACGGGCTTGTGGGTGAGATGAGAATTACTCGCGAGGCTAAACGAGAAAAATGCTTTACGCTAGAATGAGAAATATAATTTGCGCAAATGGTTTTAATACCCATAAAATAATCCACCAACCACCCATTTCACCATAGAGTAACAAGTGTAATTATAGTTTAGAATGGACGTAATAAATTGCCATTGCAATTTAATGTACGAAATTTTATATGAAAACTATTTACGAACACAATGAGGAAATCCTTAACACCAAACGATTCGCAATTGTATTTGCGAAATCTAGCAATCCTGGTGAGAAATGATGAAACTGGTGGAACTGGTCAAAAGTGGTGAACTGGTCAAAAGTGGTGAACTGGTCAAAAGTGGTGAACTGGTCAAAAGTGTTGAACTGTTTCAAGCTATTGAAAAGGCTCACCACAATACTCCTTTCTAAAATTTCTAAAATTGCTCCTTATTTTGGCGAGCATGGCTAGTTGTCTCTTTTACTCTTGACTAAGAACAGACACATCCGCAGCCGTCCATTGGGAGTGATAACTTCAACGGTTTTGATGTCAGTAGTGGCGACTGACAATGGTTTTGTGGAAACATTTCGCTAAACAATAAGTATCGATCGAAAGCGATCTTCAATAATTAATAATTAAAATTAAAATTGAAAACTATATCTTTTACGTTTCTTATATACTCAATCTCGAAAATGTAAATGTTGGGAGTCGTTCAGAAATTATTCCGCCAACAATTAAAGGCGTTAAAGAACGTTCTAGACGGCGAGAACGAGTCCAAATCTATGAAATGCAAATGTGTGAATATTATAGTACATAATTACAGGAAAACTCCAAATAATGTTAAAAGTACTGTTTGGAATCCACAATATATTTTTATATTACGTCAATTGAAAATATACAGCCTTTCTTATGGGCTTGAATAATAAATTTGGGTTAACTCGAACACAAAAAAGTCCAAATTCATAAATGTTTAACTAATATTCCTTTCAAGTTTGCTAAGATATTCAACGATCTTGTTCTCAGTTATAAACTTCAATCAAGGCGCCTCTCCATTTAGCGGCAATAGTTAGTAAATAACACATCGCCTTCATATATAAAACGATGAAAAGATTGTATCTTTTACATTTCTTAGATATACAATCTTATTACTAAGAAGTGAATACCTGTATCACAAACATTGATACAGAAAATGAGAACAATCGAAATTTATAAAGAGTTCTTTGAAAGAATTAAAATTATATCTTTCATAATTCTTAGATATTCAATCTTGCAAATGTACAGGTTGGGAGTCGTTCTGAAATCATTCCTACAACAATACAAGAATAAAAGAACGTTCTAGACGCCATGAAAGAGTCCAAATTCATAAATGTCTGCTGAGATATTCAACGATCTTGACCCAAGTGATTGACTTGAAACAATAAGTGACTGTAAGAGTAACTACAGCTGTTACATGGACATTGTAATGACAAAGAAGTGGTTTTAGTATTGTAATTCCTTTTTATACATTTTTCTAATTTATATATTAGGTATTCGAATATAGATCTTGCATTTTTATCATGTTATTTTTTTGTGCACAATATTTTTTCCTATATATCTATTGTTAGCAAATATCTGTGGACACAGCACACACATCGCAGCTGTCACGGAATTCTTTTGTTTATTATTACTAGTTTAGGCGGGAAATAGTTATCTGTCAGAGTAAGATATCGATATGATCTGTAAATGATGTTTATCGCGTAATTAGCTAATTTGATTTGTTGCTTTCGTGTATTGATAAAAAGTTGTGATTTTTCATTTTGTCTTAAAAGTATATTACAAATAATATAATTAACAATTTTTTTTAAATCAGTCATTGTATTAGAACTCTAGAAATACAGTCTTTACTTAGAAACAGGACCATGTGTATGCGTTGGAACAGCGAAAACCGTTTCCAAAACTAAACGATTCTTATTTGTCACAATAGTCTATCGAGATATTCAACGGGCTTGTGGGCGAGATGAGAATTAATCGCGAGACGAAACGAGAAAAATGCTGTACGCTAGAATGAGAAATATAATCTGCGCAAATGGTTTTAATACCCATAAAATAATCCACCAACCATCCATTTCACCACCGAGTGAACTAGTGTAATTATAAATTATAATAGACAAAATATTATAATATTACTAGTATATTCAGGTCAAGAAATATTACAAGAAAATCATTTTACGACCTCTTTGAGAAAAATCCGTAACGCCAAATAATTGCCATTGTATTTGCGAAATGTCGCAATCCGGGCTCTGGTGAAAAGTTTCACCATAATACTCCTATATGGATTATATAGGAGCAGAAACGTATGGGAAATTACTATACTATACTGGAAATTGTATAAATATAGGGAGAAGAAAGCGAGAGAGTATACTTATTAGCAATGTAATGAGAGATTAGTTTCCTTTTTTTTAATCAAGGAAAATTTCTAAATACATTGGTCACGTGAAAAAAATATCAGCTTGGTACTACGATACATTTACAAACTACTTTGTAAACATAATAAATACCGAATTAGAAATTAATTCAATATACTTCAAAAGAAAACTAAAGTAGAAAAGCTAAAATAGCAAATATTCTAAAATAGCAAGAGAGAACATCGATCCTCATATAATAAGAGATCATTGAGAAAAGCCGATCAATTGGATGGACACTAAATTAACGACATAAAAAATAACAAATGATTGCAAAGCGAGGCTAAGAAACGTTATCGTTTATACTATAGAGTTCATCTCGAGTACATCTCGATAACGTTGAAAGAGTCCAAATTCATAAATGTTTGACCAATATACCATTCAAGTCTGATAAGATATTCAACAATTTTATTTTCAGTAATAAACTTCGTTTAAGCCGCCTCTCAATTTAGCAGCAACAGTTAGTTAATAACAGAAAACCGTCCTAAATAAAATGTTCATCGTTTAACAGTCAAAAATTTATAAAAAAATAAAACCTAAATTCTTTAAATTTTCGAAGTTTCCGCCCCAATTGACAACGTTAAATAACGTACGAATTTCAACGGACGTGATGTTTGAAGACAAACTGATACGTGTGTACCACCGACAGCAATTTCGACATAAAGAGTCAGTTATACACACATACGTGGTCATTTTTTTGGAAAAATGTGAAATTGACCAAACTTGCTCCTTATTTTAGTATGCATGGCTAGTTGTCTCTTTTACTCTTGACTAAGAACAGACACATCGATTGCGCGGTCAGGCATTCAACGGTTTTGATATCAGTAGTAGCGCATGACAATTGTCTTAAGAAACCTTTTCGCTGCATAATAATCAGTATGAGCCATAGTGATACTGCATCGTAGAAAAACAAACCTCGATAATTAAATTGCTTAAGAGAAATAAAAGGTTATATTGTTAGCTCTATATAAACCCTAATGAATACTCCCAAGAAAGTAAAAGCCATAAATGTACATGTTACGATACGTTCAGATATTATTCCTCCAACAATACAAGAATAAAAGAACGTTCTAGACGGCATGAAAGAGTCCAAATCCATAAATGTTTGAATATTATAGTACATAATTACATGAAGACTCCAAGACATTACATTTACAAATGATTGTAAAGCGAGCAATAGCAGTGATCATATATCATTTAAGCAACTTGTATAAAAACTGAAAAACGTTATATTTATACGAAGAATAGCTTTAAAGGAGAAAATTATATAAGCTTTAACAATTATATGGGAGTGGCTAATTTCTTTATGCAAGAGCAAAGTTTTAGAGTTACCAATATTTAAAAATATATTTGAATCTTTGTATGGATAATTGATTGTCTAGAAGCTATATTAAACTTAATATTCTGCAGTGGAATGCATAAAGTTTTAAGCCTAAACTAAGAGATTGAGGTTTTATTAAATCGTGAAAAAATTTACATCGCAGTGATTAGTGAAACTTGGTTGAAGAGACAAAAAAATAATAATTGGGGTAAAAATTGATCTGTAATATTAGGTGATTTTAATGGTCGTCATCATAGCTGGTCTAATGGAACAGACAAAAAGACAAGAATAAAGAACATAAAGACAGAATCCAAATTTTTAATTCGGTTTTTGATAGTAGTTACGTAATCCTCAATAATATTAGTGTACATTAGTTAATAATGATTTGCAAAAATCCTTTCCTGATCTATCTTTTATAACATCGGACATTGTCTGAAATCGTGAATGGTCGGTAACAAACGAGTCCCTAGGAAGTGATCATTTAAAAATGAAAGTAACTCTAAATTATAACGTATCTCCTAATCACTTAATTAAAAAGAGGAATTTCAAATTAGCCAAAAGGGAATCATATCGTTCTGAAATTGATAAGTCACTGCGTGTTACGTGAACAAGAATAAAGAACATAAAGACAGAATCCAAATGTTTAATTCGGTTTTTGATAGTAGTTACGTAATCCTCAATAATATTAGTGTACATTAGTTAATAATGGTTTGCAAAAATCCTTTCCTGATCTATCTTTTATCATCGGACATTGTCTGAAATCGTGAATGGTCGGTAACAAACGAGTCCCTAGGAAGTGATCATTTAAAAATGAAAGTAACTCTAAATTATAACGTATCTCCTAATCACTTTATTAAAAAGCCAAATTAGCCAAAAGGGAATCATATCGTTCTGAAATTAATAAGTCACTGCGTGTTATCGTCACACCTTTCCCGAAACTGCGCAATTAGGTGACGTTAAGTTGCTTGATTGTATAAGCCGTATTGCAGACAAGTTTATTTCTTTTATTAAATTTAGCTTAAATTCTAGTAATGTTTTTAAACCTAAATCATTTTGGTATATGATTGTTTCGAAATCGATAGCTGAACGCCGATTAGCACTTGTAGTATTTACAGATAACCCAACGCCAAAAAAACTTGGTATTTTACAAAATAAATTAAGTGAATCTCGTCTGAATTACGTCAGTCGAAATCAAAATTTTGGCAAAATTTCTATAATGGTATATGTGAAGTATCTTCAATAAATGAAATGTGGTTTCCAATGAAATGGGTAAGAGGGCGATATTCCAAACAACCTTGTAAAGGTGGTGATAGCGCTAAGGATCTCCTTCAAACTCTACCTCTTAGAATCATCAATTTCTAGAAAAGAATTAGAAGTATCCATCAAATCTAAAGATACCGCGCCGGGAATAGATATGATTTTATTTTCAATGATAAAAAACTTACCTGAATGTGGTAAAGATTGGCTTTTGACACTTTTAAACATATTTCTCAAATATGGAATAGTTCCAAGGCAGTGGCGAGAAATTGCTATTATTTCTTTTCTGACACCTGGACGTGAAACACACTCAATATCAACTTTAATGCCCTGTATATGTAAAGTTTTTTATTTAATCCTAAACAAAAGACTTGAATAATATTTTGAAAGATTAAGTATCTTCTCTGAGGACACGACGGGTTTCAGAAAAGCTCATTCTTGTTTAGACAATTTAAGCAAACTAGTTTTATGTATACAAAACGGATTTGGACTAGGCAATTCTACCTCTTGTTGTTTCATTGACATTGATGGAGCATATAATGACATAGATCTATCTAAATCTAATCTGTTTTGGCTTTAATGGACAATTATGGGGTCGGATCGAATTATTTATGGATTTTTTTGAATTATAGATCTCTAAATATTAATTTATATACGGTATCGATTACAAGATGTTATGTATATATGATACCAATTCATACTAGAAGCATTTAACTAGAAATGTTTAATTTAAATATTTGGCCTTCAAAAATTTATATATTATTTAATCAATTATTATTAAATTTACGATTAAATATTTATATAAACCTACATATTAATTTAGAGGTAATTTTTCGTCTTGTATTTCAGTTCTGTCCACGTGTAGCCTGTGATAAGGTACCCAGATTATACAACAGTATTCAAGTCTAATTAAATTACTTTTTTTTTCGCGTGAATTTTATGTGGTAGCATTTATCGATATTTAAAGTCATTTTATTGACTCTACACCATTCAACCAGCCTAACGTGGTCATCTTGTAATAATTGTACTTCGGAATTCTGTTCGATAGTGCGGGTCAGATCATCTGCGAATAAACTAACAGTAAAGCTTTTGCAAATATGTTAATTTATGTAAATATTAAAGAATAATGGACCCAAATTTGACCCCTGAGGGACTCCAGAGTACGCTATGAAGTTACCTTAGAGTGTCTGCATTCAAGATATGAACTGCACCATTTCTGCACGGTACCCGTAATTCCGTATACCGATAATTTCTCTAGGTGCAAAGAGTGATCTACTTTGTCAAAAGCTTTGCAAAAATCTGTATAAATGGCGTCAACTTGATAACCAGCATCAATAAAATCTGCAAGCTAAATTAGTATGTGTCGATCGCTTAGTTATGACTCCATGCTGATCTTCGCTAAGATACTTTTTAACGTGATTATATAGAGAGAATAACTAGTGATTCGAAAACTTTTGCTGTCATGATCCATGATTATTGATATTGGACGATGATTTTTCTGGTTAATGTAATAATGGTTTGGCTTTCCAAACCAAAGTAGATTTATACCTATTTATAAATCTGGCAAACAAAATGAAATGAAAAATTATCGATCTGGTTTTAACAAAGATCTGTTAAAAATCAACGTAAGCGGTAAAGATAATGGTGCTGCACACTTAGTCAAAAATATTGGTCAGCCATCTTCTGCGTCATTTGAGATTATGGAGACAAAAATCGAATATTAATTTAAACCATTTATTAATCAATAAAAATATTTTATTACTTTAAATAGTGTATATTTTATAAATGTCTTGTGCCCCGGTTCCCCTGACCCCAAATAACTAATTCTAATTTTTAGTCTACTATTAATTAGATGAATTTGAGCAATCGGAGTCATAGGAAGAAATATTTTCGGTCTTAACTATTTTGCGCTTCTTCTTATTTTGTTCGCGTGTTCTAAGCATTTTGCTTTCGTCAGCACATTTTGTGGTAATACTGGTTTTAAGCACAAGAAACAAGAAAAATGAATACAAACTTAATATATAAAATCAATATATCTTTACTTTAATGAAAGTTAGTTAAACTTTACCTTACTACATGCTCTGTTACAGAACAACTTTCTACACAGTTTGAACAATATCATTTACTAGAGCTGCGTCTTGTTTCTTTTTATCAGAATTGTCAGGAAAAGTCAAAGTCAAAAATCTTTATTCAATACTAGCTGACCCGGCAAACGTTGCTCTGCTTAGTCAAATTAGTATGTGTCGATCGCTTAGTCATGAATCCATGCTGATAGTCGCTAAGATACTTTTTAACATGCTTGTATAGAAAAGGATACACTAATGATTCGAAGACTTTTACTATCGTGGATATTATTGATATTGGACGATAATTTTTTTATTTCATTTTGTTTGCCAGATTTCTAAATAGATACAATTCTACTTTTTTCCCAAACATCTGGAAATTGACCCGTTAACAAAGATGTGTTAAAAATCATCGTAAGCGGTAAAGAGTGTTGCACACTTAGTCAAAAATGTTGGTGGTATACTATCAGGTCCAGGCCCCTTAGATACATCAAGTCTCTTTAACTTTTGGTAAACTGCATCGCGATTAAGTATAAAATGGTCGATTTCATCACACTTGGTTGATGTAATGTAACAGCCTGTGTAAGTCCCACTGCTGGGCTATAGGCCTCCTCTCCTCTTTTTGAGGAGAAAGTTTGGAGCTTATTCCACCACGCTGCTCCAATGCGGGTTGGTGGAATTCACATGTGGCAGAATTTCAGTGAAATTAGACACATGCAGGTTTCCTCACGATGTTTTCCTTCACCGTAAAGCACGAGATGAATTATAATCACAAATTAAGCACATGAAAATTCAGTGGTGCTTGCCCGGGTTTGAACCCACGATCATCGGTTAAGATTCACGCGTTCTTACCACTGGACCATCTCGGCTTTTTTTAGTATATTGTATATTGTTGTCATCGGATGCTTTCACATTATTTAGAAACATAACAAGCGGGTATGAACAACTACTTTTTCGAATATTTTTTAAGCGCGTCCAGAAATGTTTTGGATGTTTATGTTTAAATGTTATAGTTGTTTGTCAGATTTATAAATAGGTACAAATCTACTTTGGTTTGGAAAGCCAAACATCTGGAAATTGACCCGTTAACAAAGATGTGTTAAAAATCATCGTAAGCGGTAAAGATAATGGTGCTGCACACTTAGTCAAAAATATTGGTGGTATACAGGTCCAGGCCCCTTAGATACATCAAGTCTCTTTAACTTTTGGTAAACTGCATCGCGATTAAGTATAAAATGGTCGATTTCATTATACTTGAAATAAGCAAAGTAAGTAAAGAAATAAAAACACAAATTAAGAAAGACAGAGAACGCCTTAGACGTGTGGTTTTTGAGAAACATATCGTCAAGACTGGCGGCATCAAGAGAGATGTTAAGCTGTTAAATGATAAGACAAACTGGATAACCAAAATGAAAGACCAATATTCTATGGATAAGACTAAAAGACCAGATATATTGTCAATAGCTACTAAATTCTTCGAAGACTTATATTCGAGGAAAAATAACCTAGACGAGACCGATTTAACTAGTAGCGACGGCCACCTATTCTAGAAGAGGAAATAATCAAAGCCACTGAAACACAGAAAACAGACAAAGTACCTGGACCCGACCACATCAGCAATGAACCACTAATCGAGTGTAAAAAAGTTGTTGTACCTATACTTAAAGTTATTTATCACGATATACCGAAAACCGAAACAATACCATCTCAGTGAAAGAATTCCGAAGAAGAAGAAAGTTATTTAAATAAATAACTATAGACCTATCAGCCTAATATCCAATATATACAAAGTATTTGCAAAGGTTGTTCTTCGCCGAATAACTAGAACTCTAGACGACAACCAACCTAGAGAACAAGCCGGATTTAGGGCGGGGTTCTCAACACTAGACCACATACACGTTGTAAGGCAAGTCTTTGAAAATAATAGAGAATATAATGTACCATTCTACTGTTGCTTCATAGATTACAACAAGGCTTTCGATTCAATTGAACATGAAAGCATCTGGTTAAGCCTAAAAAACCAAGGAGTTGAACATAAATACATAGGAATTTTGAAAAATATATACGCAAACTGTAACTGCAACTGTACAGGGAAAAGAAATAAAAATTAACAGAGGCCTACGGCAAGGGGTCTCCTTGGCGTACGCCTCTGCCATCTCCCAAATTATTTACTGCGGTTTTAGAAAACGTCTTTCGCTAAGTTAAATGGGACCACTATGGTTTAAACATAAATGGAGAACAGCTTTCCCACTTACGATTTGCTGACGATATAGGCTGTATCAAGTGCCCATCTTCAAAATATGCTAACGGCCCTGGATATAGAAAGCCGCAGAGTTGGTCTAACTATGAATACCTGTAAAACCAAATTATTGACAAACGCGACCGAAACCCTATTGTATTAAATGGTGTACGCATCGAATATGTAAAAGATTACACTTACTTAGGCCAACTCATCTCATCAACTAATTCAATGTCAAAAGAAATAGACACAAGAATATGTAACACATGGAAAAGTTATTGGAGACTAAAAGAAGTTATGAAAAATAAACTAACTCAGATTTTGTTAAGAAGAAGCTATATAATACCTGTGTGCTCCGAATACTCACTTATGGCTGTCAAACTTGGGCACTTACCAAAGTGCAAAATGAAAAAAAATATATATATAAGAAAAAACGATAAAAGGAAACGCGAAAGACCGTTTCGAAGGTGGGAAGATGAAATAAAAGCAACAGCAGGGAATACATGGACCAGGGGTGCATGTCAGTCACCTCCACGTGGTGCACCCTGGGCAACGGGGTCGACCAGCAATCCGACGTTTTTTCCGGAATGCTTGTCGACCGCGGCTGAGACTGACGCGGCGTAAGTGTCACGGGCCGCTCCTGGTACTTCTCTGTTGCAGCAGAGTGGACTAGCGAGCGGCTTCGTGGCAAGTAGGTGGACTCCGGGGTCCTTTGGACTGCCGGAGGGAGGAGGAGTTGGTCTCCGGTGTCCTTTGGGGCAGCCGGAGACAGGAGTAGAGTAGAAGGAGGAGGGAGAGGCGGGTTCGCCCAGTTTCGGTGTCGTTGCTGGGTGGACAGACCGTCAAAAGTCACCGCCTCTCAAACTCGTTTCCCCATCCAGGCGTCAGCCTGCGGTGGGACCGAGGGTCTGGCCTTCACCGGCTGGGCCAAGAGGAAACAACCTCAATAAAAAACACCCGGTGGGTCGCTAACCCATAGCGACGGCCGCTGGCGGGGTCGCGGTGGTGAGCTAACGCATTCCCGTAACCCCGCCGCCTGCGGTGAGACGGAAACGGGGAGGTTTTAGTGGGTAGGACGGTGGCCTTCTGCCTCGTGAGTCCCACATAACCGTCCCGGTCGCGGACCGGGCGGTAGGCGTAAATGCCTTTCCTCCTCGACAAAAAAAAAGGGAATACATGGTCCAAGACCGCACTAAATAAAATAGAGTGGAAAGGAATGGAGGAGGTCTTTGGCAAATTTGGCTAACAGACAGGCAAAGTTGTCGATGTCAATTCACTAGAGTGATAATTTTAGTAATGTAAAATGTAGCAAAATGTGTCTGAATAAAGGCTTATTTATTTATTTATTTATTAAGTATAATATATTTTCCTATACATAAATTATTAGCAAATATTTGTGGACAATAGCACGCGCAGCATACACATCGGACTTCTTTTGTTTGTCTGTCAGGTAAGATATCGATATGATCTAAAAATAATTTGTATCGCGTAATTAGCTCATTAGATTTTTTTTATTCGCTTATTGTTAAAATGTCGTTAAATTCGTTATTTTGTGATTTTTCATTTCGTCTTAAAAGTATATTACAAATAATATAATTAACATTTTTTTTAAATCAGTCATTAAATGTATTAGAACTCTACAAATATAGCCTTTACTTAGAAACAGGACCATGTCTATGCGTTGGAACAGCGCACTGAAAACCGTTTCCAAAATTAAACGATTCTTATTTGTTACAATAGTCTATCAAGATATTCAACGGGCTTGTGGGCGAGATGAGATTAAATCGCGAGACGAAACGAGAAAAATGCTGTACGCTAGAGCGAGATGTAAAATTTATTATGTCCAGTATATTCAATGTAAGAAATATTACAAGAAAAACATACTTTTAAACATTGAAATGAGAGATTAGTTAAACACTGAGTCATCTCTTTCCGATTTGCAATTCCGATGACACAGAATGAATCCTTAATGTGTTCATTTTGTACGAATCGTATCGTACATCGGTTACATTTTATAAGTAAAGTAATTGAAAATAATATGGCACGACTTATATATTATACAATACACTGAAGGTTGAACGTGAAAATCTTCTGATCAAACGAATACATGAGATTATGAAAAATGAATTAGGCTGTGTATAATACTCGATCTTGCAAATGTAATGTTGGGAGTCGTTCAGAAATTATTCCGCCAACAATCAAGGGCATTAAAGAACGTTCTAGACGGCGAGAACGAGTCCAAATTTATAAATGTTTAACGATTTTGTTCCCAGATATATACTCATAACATTTAGTTATAAATAAATGAAGATCCATGAATAAATGGTGATAAAAAAAACAAAAGAAAAAAAATCATTTATTTAAAAAAAAACAATTAAAGAAACATAACCAGTAGACATTTATATGTATAATGTCAATACATACTTAATAGTAAAATCAAAACATAAACTCAAAACGTTTAACTTCAAACTAAGAAGTACAGAATACGACATTATACACGAGTGGGACGATACAACCCGCACGCGGTCAGTGTCGCAGTGCGAGTGTTGTTTAATTACTCGATAGCGTTGTCGTCAACTGCGAATCGTATCGAATGAAAACAGCGCCATCTAGTGACAATAAAGGAAATTACATACATATCGCATTTAACGTCTACTACTCGCACTAGACACACCGGGTCGGTTGCGACCTTTTGCTGACCGAGTCCCAAAAAGCTACACACGTGGAAGAATTAGAATGTCACACGTATTTGTAACAATCATCTATCGAGATATTCAACGGATTCATAGACTACACGAAATATACCGTAAAGCTAGAGCGAGATTTTATCTTATACGTTTGAAAACCGTTTCCAAAATTAAACGAAGAATATGTCACAATACAATACAAAACGGGAAAAATGCTTTACGCTAGAGCAAGATGTAAAATATGCGCAAATGGTTTTAATACCCATAAAATAATACACCAATCATCCATTTCACCATCGAGTGAACTAGTGTCGAAAATATTACAAGAAAAACTGTGCACGACCACTGTGAGAAAAATCCTTAACGCCAAATAATTGGCATTGTATTTGCGAAATGTCGCAATCCGGTCTCTGGTGAAAAGTTTCACCATAATACTCCTATATGGATTATACAGGAGTAGAAACGTATGGAAATGACTATACTATACTGGAAATTGTATAAATATAGAGAGAAGAAAGCGAAAGAGTATAATTATAAACAATGTAATGAGCAAAAAAGTTAAAACGCCAAATATTTGTTCTCAGAACATAATATTTGGGACTGAGAGAACATCGACCCTCATATAATAAGAGATCAATGAGAAAAGCGGATCAATTGGATGGACATTATAATAACGTCAATAGATTTACAAACGATTGTAAAGGGAGGCTAAGAAACGGTGTCGTCTATACTATAGAGTACATCTCGAGTACATCTCGATAACGTTGAAAGAGTCCAAATTCATAAATGTTTGACTAATATACCTTTCAAGTCTGCTAAGATATTCAACGATCTTGTTCCCAGATATAAACTTCAATCAAGCCGCCTCTCAATTTAGCAGCAATAGTTAGTAAATAACGTAAAACCTCTTTTTTTATGGCAGAGCCAAGCTACACCAACACCAGTAGCTCAAAAGGGCCAGGCTCGAACCGGGTAATTACCACACTTTCACAGAATACCGTCGTGAAACAGCAGCATATTAATGCTGCTGTGTTTCGTCAGGTAAGAGTTCCGGAAGCCCATAATTAACGCCTAAAAAAAGCCTGGATTGGTCTGGATATTTGTGCTATATTAGACAGCCGTTTGGGCTCGCAAGTTATCGATGCATTGGGTCACTTATCCTGGAGGTCAGCGGGATCCGAAGAAACGGTGCTCCGCTAGCTGCCCGTGGTTTGTAGGGGGCCCAACTAGCGTGCTAGCCCCACGTGAAAGGGTACTCGTCGTAGGCCAAACTGCGTATTGCCTGGACCTTCTGCTGACAACCGATCCTGATAGATATTCGGTTTCCGTTTCACCACCACTCGTGACATCTGATCATTGTGTGGTGAAATCTGTGTCGCACTACTCGCCTCCTGACATCAGCCCAAAGGCACTAGGCGAGTGTGGCGATACAAGTCAGCTGATTGGGTTGAGATGCGTCACTTTTTCGCCTCTTATCCTTGGAGTCAGGTCTGTTTTTCTTCTTGTTTGTTGTTGACATATAACGAATATTTAAAAACTAATTATAAATTATTAATATTTAAAAACTTATTTAATTTTGTTTGCCAGATTTGTAAATAGGTAAAATTCTATTTTCTTTCCAAACATCTGAAAATTGACTCGTTTACAAAGATCTGTTAAAATCATCGTAAGCGGTAAAGATAATGGTGCTGCACACTTAGTCAAAAATGTTGGTGGTATACTATCAGGTCCAGGCCCCTTAGATACATCAAGTCTCTTTAACTTTTGGTAAACTGCTTCGCGATTAAGTATAAAATGGTCGATTTCATCTCACTTGGTTAAATTACTGATATTTGACTCATCCAACATAATATAATTATAACATAAGAATATTATATATAATTTATAAATTTGTTTTTTTAATAATTCATTGTATTAGAACTCTACAAATATAGCCTTTATTTAGAAACAGGACCATATCTATGCGTTGGAACAGCGCACCGAAAACCGTTTCCAAAATGAAACGATTCTTATTTGTCACAATAGTCTATCGAGATGTTCAACGGGCTTGTGGGCGAGATGAGAATTAATCACGAGACGAAACGAGAAAAAATCTTTACGCTAGAGCGAGATGTAAAATTTATTATGTCCAGTATATTCAATGTAAGAAATATTACAAGAAAAACTGTTTACGACCACTATGAGAAAAATCCTTAAGTAACAGCCTGTGATTGTCGCACAGCTGGGCTAAGAAAAAGAAACCTTAACGGCAAATAATTGACATTGTACTTGCAAAATGTCGCAATCCGGCCTCTGGTGAAGTCTCACCATAATACTCCTATATGGACTATATAGGAGTAGAAACGTTCATATAAACATTGAAATGAGAGATTAGTTAAACACTGAGTCATCTCTTTCCGACTTGACATTCCGATGACACAAAATGAATCCTTAATATGTTCATTTTATACGAATCGTATCGTACATCGGATACATTTTATTAGTAAAGTAATTGAAAATAATATGGCACGACTTATGTATTATACAATACACTGAACGTTCAACGTGAAAATCTTCTGATCAAACGAATACATGAAGATGAAATAAGTTATGTATGATACACAATCTTGCAAATGTAAATGTTGGGTGTCGTTCAGAAATTATTCCGTCAACAACTAAGGCCGTAAAAGAACGTTCTAGACGCCATGAAAGAGTCCAAATTCATAAATGTTTGATGAATATAATTTTCAAGGCTGCTAAGATATTAAGCGATCTTGTTCTCAGTTATAAACTTCAATCAAGCCGCCTCTCAATTTAGCAGCAATAGTTAGTAAATAACACATCGCCTTCATACATAAAACGATGAAAAAAATATATCTTTTTCATTTCTTAGACATAAAATCTTGCAAATGAAAATTTTGGGAGTTGTTCAGAAATTATTCCAACAAATAAGGCCGTTAAAGAACGTTCTACACGCTATAAAAGAGTCCGAATTCATAAATATTTTTATAATATACGTTTCAAGTTGCTCAGGTAACAGGAATAAGCACCTCGAGGAGGTGGGGCCCGGTCTCTCAGAGGCTCAGTTCGGGTTCAGGGCAGGTCGATCAACCATCGATGCCCTGAATACCCTGAAGAGCCGGACCATGGGGGCGGTGGCCCGAGGGGACGTGGTCCTGGCGGTATCGCTGGACGTGGCGAACGCCTTCAATAGTCTTCCTTTCGGGACAATAAGGGAAGCGCTTCGATATCCCGGGGTGCCTTTCTATCTCAGAAGGCTGTTGGGGGCATACCTCCAGGATCGGGTGGTCCTGTGGGATGGGGGCGATGGGCGACTTGTCCGGCGTCAAGTAGGTTGCGGCGTTCCACAGGGGTCGGTTCTCGGCCCAATCCTGTGGAACGTTGGCTTTGACTGGCTCCTACGGGCACCCGTCCTTCCCGGGATGGGGGTGCTGTGCTACGCGGACGACACCCTCATCACGGCGACGGGACGTACCTTTCAGGAGGCGGCCCGCCTGGCTGAGGTCGGAGTTTCGCTCACGGTGGATCGGGTCAGAATGCTTGGCTTGAGGGTCTCCGTAACAAAAATGGAGGCCCTCCTATTCCACGATCCACGTCGGGGTCCCCCTCAAGGGGCGTCTATCACCGTCCAGGGGACGGTGATTAAGGTGCAAGCCCAGATGAGGTATCTGGGCCTGATTCTTGATGGAAGATGGAGCTTCGGACAGCATTTTGACCAACTCAGCCTGAAGCTCATCAACGCCGCTGCCGCCTTGGACCGCCTTCTACCCAACGAAGGAGGGCCGGAAACACCTTGCCGGCGTTTATACGCTGGTGTGGTGCGTTCCATGGCACTGTACGGTGCACCCATCTGGGTTGACGCTCTCACCGCCCGCAACAAGGCTCTTCTTCGGAGAACTCAGAGAGTCATAGCGGTGAGAACGATACGTGGTTACCGTACAGTGTCATGGACGGCAGCGACACTTCTCGCGAGCGATCTCCTTGGGAACTCCAGGCAGAGGTGCTTGCGGAAGTGTACCGGTTCCGGGTGGAAGCGAGGTCGAGCGGCGATCGTCCAGGATTGGCGGAGGTGGAGCGAGTCAGGGCTCTAGCCTAGCGAGCATTGATTCGCAGGTGGGAGGAGGACCTGGGATCCCCCTCGGCAGGCCTGGCGACAGTGGAGGCGGTCCGTCCCCACTTGAGTCGCTGGGTGGAACGGAGTCACGGCACACTCACATTCAGGCTGACGCAGGTACTTACCGGACTCGGTTGCTTCGGTAGGTATCTGCACCGGATAGCGAGGCGGGAGGACACTCCCTCCTGCCACGAGTGCGGCGCGCCGTCGGACACGGCGCGTCACACCCTGATTGAGTGTGCTGCATGGGGGCCTCAGCGCCATTCCCTGGCGCCCACTGTAGGCGGAGACCTCTCGTTGCCGAGCGTGATAAACGCCATGGTCGGTAGCGAGAGGTGCTAGAAGGTCTCTTTCTGCGAAAACGTCATGTCGCAGAAGGAGGCCGCAGAGCGGGAGCGCGAGAACAGTGCTTCCGCTGACCCGCTTCGCTGAAGAAGACCGGGGAGAAGACGTCGGCGCAATGCAAACCTTATCCTCCCGCCGTAAGTGTCGCTGGGGCTAGGGGGTCTCTGTACCCCGAGAACCTCTTAAAATTTGGAGGCCTGCAGAGGCGGGCCTACCGTCGGGACGTCACGGTAGTATACGCAAGCGATCCCGTGGCGTCCTCCGAAAAGACGGCGTGGGTACCGCTGGTTTTTTAGTGGGTAAAAATTATATCTTTTTCATTTATTAGATACAATCTTGCAAATGTAAAAGTTGGGAGCCGTTCAGAAATTATTTCGCCAACAAATAAGGGCGTTACAGAACGTGGGGTGCATGTCAGTCACCTCCACGTGGTGCACCCTGGGCAATGGGGTCGCCAAGCAATCCGATGTTTTCCCGGAATGCTTGTCGACCGCGGCTGACGCTGACGCGGTGGAAGTGTCACGGGCCTAAACCTACCTACTACGGGCCTACGGTTCTAGACGCCATAAAAGAGTGCAAATTCATAATTTTTTTTATAATATACGTTTCAAGTTGCTTAGATAGCAGGATAAGAATAAACGATAGCAAGTGATTAACTTGAAACAAAAAGTGACAGTAAGAGTAACTAGATATGTTACATGGACATTGATAAATAATTGGTTTTAGTATTGTAATTCGTTTGATATATTTTTCTCATTAATATTTTATTTCATTTTGGACAACCAACAGGAGACACATTAGATAGACAGTTAAATAGAGGTTGAAAAGGTTTTATGATAAATGCTCTACTAATTATAGGTTATCACATCATTCGTAAAAGCATCACATTATAAAAAGTCCTTAAACATAGTTTATACAAAAAAATTACAAGTTCGTAAAAATACAAATACATTAACATCATTATTATTAATTAAAAATATTTTGAAATTATTTTTGAAATTTACGATTGAATTTATATAAACCTACATATTAATTTAGAGAAAAAAAAAATTGAGAACAAAAGTAAAACAAAAAACAATTTTAGAGAACAAGAACAAAAAACATGTCATAATTCTATATAAGTTAGTGGATAATAAGTCAAAATGGGTCGACTGCATTGATGAAAAAGTAAGAAATAATAGTGACCTCCGGGATTCAAGACTTATTCTGTCAAAATGTTTAAGACTCTCACTATATGAATGTTGACTAGTTTTAAATCTAAACGACATATGCAGAATTTTTTTTAGCTTTTTGCCGTCCACTGCTGGACGAAAGCCTCCCCATGAAACGCCAACCATCCCGATCTTGGGCAGTCCGCATCCATCCCGTACCAGCCACCTTTTTTTTAAATTTATTTTGTCCAGATTATACAACAGTATTCAAGTCTACAACGAACATAGCTATCAAAGAGTTTTATTATAGTCGAAGGTCTTTTAAAATCTTTGAAGCACCTTAGTACAAATCCGAGGGATTTATTGGCTTGTTCCACGGTTTTGTCAATATGTGAGATAAAACTAAGCCTACTGTTAAGCATAACACCCAAGTCACGTACTTCTTATACTTCAGTCAATTCTATGTCATTTATATAATATTTTGATGAAATTACTTTTTTTAGGGTGATTTTTATGTGGTAGCATTTATCGATATTTAAAGTCATTTTATTGACTACACCATTCAACCAGCCTTACGAGTGTGGGTCAATTTCAGATCATCTGCGAATAAACTAGAGCTTTTGAAAATATGTACAATATCATTTATGTAAATATTAAAGAATAATGGACCCAAATTTTACCCCTGAGGGACTCCAGAGTACGCTATGAAGTTATTAGACTCATTACTATTTATAACCTTAGAGTGCATTCAAGATATGAACTGCACCATTTCTGCACCGTACCCGTAATTCCGTGTACCGATAATTTCTCTAGGTGCAAAGAATGATCTAATTTGTCAAAAGCTTTGCAAAAATCTGTATAAATAAAGTTAGAGATATGCAGGAATATATAAAGTTGCAGCAGATATATAAAGTTTGAGACGTGCAGGGCTAATTAGTATGTGTCGATCGCTTAGTCATGAATCAATGTTGATCGTCGCTAAAATACTTTTTAACGTGATTATATAGGGAGATTAACTAGTGATCTTTTGCTATCGTGGATTTTATTAATATTGTACGATAATTTTTCATTAAATTTTGTTTGCCAGATTTATAAATAGGTACAAATCTACTTTGGTTTGGAAAGCCAAACATCTGGAAATTCACGTCACTTTTACTGGTGGTAGAGCTTTGTGCACGCTCGTCTGGGTAGGTACCACCCACTCATCAGATATTCTACCGCAAAACAGCAATACTTGGTATTGTTGTGTTCCGGTTTGAAGGATGAGTGAGCCAGTGTAATTACAGGCACACGAGACATAAAATCTTAGGTCCCAAGGTTGTTGGCGCATTGGCGATGTAAGCAATGGTTAACATTTCTTTCAATGCCAATGTCTAAGAGCGTTTGGTGACCACTTACCATGAGGTGGCCCTTATGCTCGTCCACCTTCCTGTTCTATATAAAAAAAAAAAACAAAGATTTGTTAAAATCATCTTAAGCGGTAAAGATATAGCGGTATAGATAGTGTTGCACACTTAGTCCAGGCTCCTTGAATACATTAGATCCCGTGATACCACCCGACCTCACGGTGTATATTGGGTTACCAAGGTACAGGGGGCACTGCCTTGGTGGACTGTTTATTTCCCCCATACTCGTGGGATCACATATGAATAACAAAATAAATAAACCTAGCATACCGACTACAGGCGATCAAAAGGAAACTGACGAAATGGCGGTGGAGGCGGGCGCCCCGATGGCGCGCGCTGAAACCTACGACCTTGGCGCGAAAAAGGAGTTGGTGGTCCGGCTGGAACGGCTCTCAGAGTCGGACTCGTCGGTCACCAGCATGGTGACGGTCTCGTCGAGAGAATCTGCCGGACTACGGCGGAAAGTCGCGGAAAAGCGCAAGCAGCCAGCGGCGGCGACGGAGGCGAACCTCCAGCACATAATGGAGGAGGCGCTGCGCGCGAACCGGGAGCAGTTCAGCACGATGCTGAACGCTCGCCTCAAGGGAATCGAGGGCCGCCTCCTTCCGGAGCCTCGGCTGCGGCCGCGGCCTCGGTCACAAGGCTCGAGAGTGCTCCGCAACCGAGGCGAGCTGCGTGGTCTGCACGGCGGCCGGCAAGCCAGCTGCCCATGCCGCCTGCAGCAAGTCGTGCCAGGGCGGGAAGAAGAAGAAAGAAGGAAAAGCGACGACGAAAGGCCCGGTAGCCGCGTCGTCGCGCACCGAGGCGGAGCCGATGGAGACCGCGCAGTGATGGCCCTGCGCTGTCTCCAGGCCAATATCAACCACTCTGCCAGGGCTCAGGACCTCCTAGTCCAAAGCATGGCAGAGTTGCAGATCAACGTGGCGGTGGTATAGGAGCCCTACTTCGTTCCCTCGCGGGACGACTGGGTCTCCGACCACGAACAGGTCGTGGCCGTCGTCGCCCCTGCGGTCGCTGGCGCTCCAGCCATCGAGGGTGTGGCCAGGGGCAGGGGGTGCGTGCTGGCCGTCGTCGGCGGTATCAAGGTCGTCGCCGTCTACGCCTCGCCCAGTCGGAGTCTCGCCGAGTTTGAGCAGTTGCTGGTGGAGGTCGGGGCTCTGATCGGGCAAACAGCGCCCGCACCTATTTTGGTCGCGGGGGACTTCAACGCCAAATCGACGGCTTGGGGTTCTCCTGTGGCTGATGCCCGGGGTGAGGTGCTGGAGGAGTGGGCGGTCTCGCTGGGGCTGGCGATCCTCAACAGTGGGTCGGAGAGCACGTGCGTGCGGCAGCAGGGCGAATCGATCGTCGACGTCACGTTCGCGTCCAACGCCCTGGCCCGCCGTGCTCAAAATTGGAGGGTGGAGACTGGCGTGGAGACTCTGTCGGATCATCGATATATTCGGTTCGATGTCTCTACGTCGGTTCTTCTGGACGTCCGGCCCGCTGTTGGGAGAACGGAAGGTCCGCGTTGGCGTCTGGGTCGCCTCGACGGTCAGTTGGCGAAGGAGGCGGCCATCGTCGAAGCCTGGGGGGCCGGTTCTGACCCGGTCCTCCGGATCGATGAGGGGGCGGACCGGATGGGAGATGCCCTGTCACGCGTGTGTGACGCGGCGATGCCGAGGGCGAAACTGCACCTGCCACGTCGGCGGGTGTACTGGTGGCGTCCGGAGCTCCGTCGGCTGCGCAAGGTGTGCGTGGCGGCACGGCGCCGTTACGTTCGGTGTAGGAGACGAAGAGTCCGGGATCACGACGCGGAGGACGTCTTCTACACCGCATACAGGACCGCCTGCCAGGGCCTACAAAAGGCCATAGTGCAGGCCAAAGAGGCGGCGTGGGAGGAGTGGCTGGAGACGCTCAACAGCGATCCGTGGGGGAGGCCTTATCGGGTCGTGAGACAAAAGCTCCGACCCTGGGCTCCTCCGCTGACCAGCAGTCTCCAGCCGCAGCTCCTGGCGAGGGTGGTGGACTCGCTCTTTCCCGAGCGGGGAGAGTTCGTGCCACCGACCATGGTGCCGGCGAGCGGGCTCGACGAGGAAGAGGGTCCGGTGATTCCTATCACCGAGACAGAAGGCGGCTGTCATCAGACTAGGGTCGAAAAAGACAGCCCCTGGGCCGGACAGAAGCTGGGCGAGAGCATGCGGCGCCTCTTTACCGCGTGTCTGGCTCAGGGTAGGTTCCCGCGGCGGTGGAAAACGGGCACGCTCGTCCTGATCCGCAAGGACGGGCGTCCGCCCGATCAGCCGTCGGCCTACCGCCCGATCGTGCTGCTCGACGAGGTGAGCAAGCTCTTCGAGCGGGTGCTCGCTGCCCGTCTCGTCGGCAGCATGGAGCCGGGACTGGACGAGCGGCAGTACGGGTTTCGCCCCGGCCGCTCGACGCTCGACGCGATCCCCAGGGTGAGGGCCCTGGCCGAGGAGGAGGTGTCTCGGGGTGGGGTGGTGTTGGCAGTCTCGCTGGACATTTCCAATGCCTTCAACACCCTGCCCTGGGCGACCGTGATGGAGGCCCTGCGGTACCACAACGTGCCGGGCTACCTGAGGCGAACAGTGGCCGATTACTTCGCTGGCCGAGCGGTAGCCTACCCGACGCGGGAGGGCTGGAGCCGGAAGACGCTGTCGTGCGGTGTTCCGCGGGGGTCGGTACTAGGACCGCTCCTGTGGAGCATCGGCTACGACTGGGTGCTGCGCGGGGCCACGTTGCGGGGGGTCAGCGTCACGTGCTACGCTGACAACACTCTCGTGTCGGCCCGCGGCAGCACCTACCTGGAGGCGGCCTATCGCGCAACGGCTGGGGTGGCGCACGTGGTCCACCGCATCCGCGCGTTGGGCCTAGAGGTGGCCCTACACAAATCCGAGGCCCTCGTTTTTCACGGGCCTCGGAACGCGCCACCACCGGGGGCGTCCATCACGGTGGGGGGAACTTCCATCACCGTCGGGTCGACGATGAAGTATCTGGGACTCGTTCTCGACGGCAGGTGGAAGTTCGAAGAGCACTTCCGGCGCTTGGCCCCAAAGTTGGTGGCTGCAGCCGGAGTGCTAGGGAGAATCCTCCCGAACGTGGGTGGGCCAGGAGGCTCCTGCAGGCGCCTGTACACCGGCGTCGTGCGCTCGATGGCGCTCTACGGGGCGCCGATATGGGCGGACGCTCTGAGCGCTCGTAACGTCGCGTCACTGCGACGTCCGCAGCGAGCGATGGCGCTCAGGGCGGCTCGAGCGTACCGCACGGTGTCCCACACCGCGGCGTGCCTGCTCGCCGGAAGTCCGCCATGGGACCTCGAGGCCGAGGCTAACTCGAGGGTCTATTGGCGGATCAAGGCGGCGAAAGCGGAGGACGAAAACCGGCCTCACCCACGTGAGGTTCGACAGTGGCGGGCGGAGGCCCGAGACCTCGCTGCGGCCATTTGGCCGGTGTTGAAGGAGTGGGTCGAGCGCAAGCACGGCCCACCCACGTTTCACCTCACACAGCTTTTGACCGGCCACGGTTGCTTTGGCCGGTACCTGTGTGAGGTGGTCGAAAGGGAGCCTTCGGCGGTTTGCCACCATTGTGGCGGAGGAGCCGTGGATACGGCCGAACACACGCGCGCAGAGTGCCCAGCTTGGGCGGAGCCTCGCGCAGTCCTATCCACGGCTGTAGGAGGGGATCTGTCACTTCCGGCCCTCGTCGAAAAGATGGCCGGAAGCGAAGAGATCTGGGCGGCAGTGTCCCGGTTCAGCGTATGCGTCATGTCGCAAAAAGAGGCGGCCGAGCGGGAGCGGAAGGACGACGTGGACTCGCTCCCGCAAAGAAGAAGGAGACCGGGTCGGCGGCGACGTGCCTTCGCAGGCCGGACGCTGCCGCTGAGCTAAGGTGTGGTTGGCGGCGGAGCCAGTAAAATCTTGATCCGCCGCGGGGCGTCGAGCTCTGACACCCAGCCTCCAGTGGCGGACTCGGGGGAGTCCGTCACGGTACGGGACGGAGGCAGAGAGGAGGGAGGCGCGCCCTAACATCATGGCGCGCTCTCTAGGTGGGTCGCTCGAATAGCGACGACCGCTGGCGGGGTTGCGGTTGTAAGCGACAGCGTTCCCGTGACCCCGCCGCCTTGCGGAAAGGCGGAATTCCGGGGAGGTTTTAGTGGGTAGGACAGGGCCTTCTGCCCCGTGAGTCCCACATACCCGTCCCGGTCCCCCGACCGGGCGGCAGGCGTAAATGCCTTTCCTCCCCGAAAAAAAAAAAAGCTCCTTGAATACATCAAGTCTCTTTAACTTTTGGTAAACTGCGTCTCTCAATTTAGTAGCAGTAGTAGTATAGTATAATATGGATTATATAGGAACAGAAACGTATGGAAATTACTATACTATACAGGAAATTGTATAAATTTAGGGAGAAGAAAGCGAGAGAGTATACTTATTAGCAATGTAATGAGAGATTAGCAATGTAGTGAGAGACACATTGTGACAGTAATTGACACGCAAAACATTGCGCTCCGTTGTTTTTTAATTATTTTTGTGGTTAAATTTCGATTCTGGCTTTAAAAGTTACATTAACTTATTACCAGTGGAAAGTGTGAACTAACTGTGTAAAATTATAACTAAACTCTCAAGAATTCAGACGTTATAAACAAAAATATTATCAAATAATTCTAAAATCCAATGTGCTCATGACCTACGACAACACGATAGTGTTCTTTTAACAAAGTTCATATGGAAGAAACATTTTGAATTTCTTCAATATTGTGAAGTTTTGTGGACAAAAAGTATCTAAAAACTGTGTTGAAATACCAAAGTGCAAGTAGTAGAAATAAAAGTACCCACATAAATTATAACTGCAGCTAAAGTTCGTACAAAATATTGATCTCCTTAAGATACACTACCAAATATTCACAAGATCCTACAAGGTCATTAATGGTCTAGTGGAGCGGATATCGGAATCACGCTAGAACTCAACATTGTGGTCTTGGTTCAAACCTCAGCACCGTGTACTTTTTTAATTTATAATAAAGTTTAAATATTTCTTAAAATGTCAAATACATGTAATGTTTGCAAGTTGAATGTACTAATTGCACAAAAAAGAATTAACTGCGTTAAATGCCAGACCAAGTACCACTACGATTGTATCGTTCAGCCTGGGACCAAGTCGCCCGTTGTACGAGGACAGTGGATTTGCGCGATCTGTAAAAATAAGTACCCCCCTACATTACTGGAAAGTAGCATAGCTAATACCACTAAAAATACGGAAGAAACTGTTGCTTCAAACAGTGATTGGCTGTCAGAAATAAGGAACGAAGTGCAGGAAATTATCACTCAAACTGTTAGTGTTGAATTGCAAAAAATTCGCGAGGAACTGAGCGGTTTGCAAAACATACAATCATCGATAGAATATTTATCGGGTCTTTTCGACACAGTAAAACAAGAGTTAGAAGAAGCGAAGATGGAAGTTCAATCATTGAAGAAAGCCAATAGTGAACTCAGAGAAATCGTAAACAGTCACGCAAATACAATCACCATATTAGATAAAGAGGCAAGAGCAAACAATATTGAATTGCATTGTATTCCGGAGCACAGGGGCGAAAACTTGCTCAAAACGGTAGAACAAATTGGGAGAGTAATAAGCACCAATATACCTGAAGGGAGTGTAGTTAAATGCACACGCGTAGCAAAATTAAATAAAAACTCTCCACGCCCTAGGTCTGTCATTGTGAAATTTAGCTCTTCATTACTTAGAGACAAGTTTTTGGCAGGAGTGATTAATTTTAATAAAGCTAATAAAGACGTCAAGTTAAGTACAGCTCATCTCGGAATAGCTGGAGAGAAGAAGCCAGTGTACATTTCAGAGCATTTATCTTCTACAGCTAAAGATATCTTTGCTGCGTCTCGTATGTTTGCAAAACAAAAACAGTATCGTTTTGTCTGGTCGCGTAACGGCAACATATTCCTACGAAAAACAATATCTAGTGACGCTATATTGGTGAAATCAAAGGACCACTTGCTTACATTGACATAAAAACATTATTGTATATATATATATTTTTGCTTGTATTGTTATTTTTCTATTTTTTTTTTGTATAGGTATATATATATTGTTCCAAATTTTTAAACTATTTTACAATTATTTTATTGTGAGATAATAATTACTGCTTAATGGTTAATAATTTAAAGCTATTTTATCAGAATGTTAGGGGATTACGAACCAAAACAAACAGCGTTTACCTTGCTCTGCTTAACTCATATTTTGATGTAATAGTTTTCACAGAGACGTGGCTTAACGACGGAATATCAGATAATGAGCTATTTGATGACCGATATTACGTATTTCGTCGAGATCGTGTGTCAAGTGATTCTAAAAAACTGGATGGTGGAGGAGTTTTGATAGCGGTCTCAAAAAAGTATAAATGTTACAGGGTTAATTCATGGGAAACAAACTGTGAAGATATTTGGGTTAATATAAATTTAGATTCGAAAACTATTTCACTATGTGCAGTATATATACCATCACCGCTTAAATATGACACACTTGAACGTTTTACGCAGAATGTTGAACGAATAATAATTAACGAGCAATTACCAACTATGGTAGTCGGGGATTTTAATATTCCTTCAATAAAATGGCAGCGTGAAGATCATAACAATAGTAAAATGATTCCACGCAATAATGGTTCAGTAGTTTCTCTTATTAATGATTTCATGGCGTTAACAACTCTATCTCAGTATAATTGCATAAATAATACATACGGTAACATACTGGATCTCATTTTTAGTACGACTAATAATGTTGAAGTAAAACAAAGCGACTTTTCCGCGTGCCTGGTCGACAAATTTCATCCACCTCTAGAGATTCATCTTGACATAGAACATAATACATCGTTGCTTGTCAATAATTCAGTAATTAAATACAACTTTAGAAACGCTGACTACGAAATAATCAATGAGCTTCTTGCAGGCTTACAGTGGGAGGCTCTATTTAGTGAGTGTAATAACGTAGATGAAATGGCCGACATCTTTTACACTGAATTGCAAAATATAATCCAGAAATGTGTTCCAAAGAAGTAAGTAAAAAATAATGCGCCATATCCAGTGTGGTATTCGAAAAACTTAATAAAAAGACTTGCGGAGAAAAATAAATATAGAATAATGTTTAAAAAATATCATAATCCTATGGATGAAATTGAATTTAAGCTTTTAAGAAATAGATGTGAAATTTTGATTAATACAGACTATAAAAATTATTTAGATAGGGTGGAGTACAATATAAAAAAAAAATCCAAAATACTTTTACTCATACTTAAAAAATCTGCGTAGTAATAAAAGCGATTATCCTGCGGTGATGACTCTTAATGGTTGTTCGTTCAACAGCGGTTCTGATATTTGTAATCAATTTGCAACACATTTCTCTAATATGTACATTTCAGCCAACTTAACAACCACACGGTCACCAAAAAACTTAAAATCAATATCCATCTCCGATTTAGGCAGTATACATATTCTGGAAAAGAATATTATAAAAAAGTTAAAATGTCTTGATGTACATAAAGGGGCAGGCCCAGATAATATACCACCCTTTTTTGTTAAACATTGTGCTTGTTTACTGGCAAAGCCTTTATTTCTAATATTTAATAAGTCACTGTGTGCTGGCGAATATCCAAGTGTATGGAAAAATGCAAGAGTAGTTCCTATTTTTAAAAGTGGCGATATAAAAGACATTAAAAATTACAGGCCAATATGTATATTGTCAGTTTTTTCAAAAGTGTTTGAATCTTTGATCTCTCCGGTAATTACATGGCACATGAAGCCAGCAATGATAGAAAATCAACATGGCTTTTTTAAAAAACGATCCACCATATCAAATTTGACTGTAATTGTTGATGATTTATCAATGGCAATGGACAATTCAGAACAAATAGACTGCATTTATACTGATTTGGCCAAAGCGTTTGACGTTGTCGATCATTACATTTAGTTGGAAAAACTTAGCGGATACGGTATCAATGGTAACCTTATAAGGTGGTTTGAATCGTATTTGATGGGCCGTAAAATGAACGTGGTTATCGGAGGCTACCAGTCATACACATTTACTGCGACTTCAGGAGTACCACAGGGTTCTATTCTTGGGCCAATATTATTTGGTATTTTTATAAATGACATAGTGGAGTGTTTCAAGCACTGTCAATTTCAATTATATGCTGACGATCTTAAAATATACAATAGGATAAATCATGTCAATGATTCTAAGAATATCCAAAGTGATCTAGACAGGCTTTCGGTATGGTGTGATCATAATCATTTAAAATTAAATTATTTAAAATGTTACAGTATAACCTTCAGTAGAAAGATAAAAAACTTAAATTTTGATTACAGTATTAAAGGTAATGTCTTAAAGAAAGTCAATCAAATACGCGATCTTGGGATTATTCTGGATCATAAGTTAAGTTTTATATCACATGTAGATAATATTATTAAAAAATCACTCAAACTATTAGGATTTATTTTAAGAGCGTCAAAAGAATTTAAAAGGTCGTCAACCAAAATAACACTGTTTAACACAATGATTAGAAGCAGACTTGAATATTGTTCGGTCGCATGGAGTCCTCACTATCAATTACATAAAGATAGAATTGAAAGAATACAAAAAAAATTCTTACGTCACCTGGCTTACAAAGACAATGTTTTCAAACAGAATGAGCGTTACAAAGAACAGCTAAAGTTATATAAAGCTCTTTCACTATCTAATCGTAGAGACTTAATGGATTTATGTTTTTTGCATAGTATTGTAAATGGAGGTATTGATTGTCCAAATTTGTTAAGCAGAGTTAAATTGGCAGTACCAAGGTATAACGCTAGAAGTTTCATTAAAAATAAGCAAACCTTTAGTCAAGCGTTTACGAAAAGTAACCTGGGCAGGGCTGCACCTATTAACAGAATGGTTATTGCATATAATAATATCTTCAAAAAAGCTGGCCTAGATATTTTTCAACAATCTACTTTACGCTTTAAAAGACAAATTAAAAAGCATCTAACCACTTAGCGTTAACCTTCATTTATTTAATTCTAAGACGCAAGACCAAGCTCCTATGTATGTCGTAGTAAGTTCATTAATTTTTTTATTTACATTAATTCATTTAATTGTCAAATTTTATAACGACGTTTAATTCTTTTTTTTTTGTTTTGTTATTATTTTTGCATGTTTTGTGTTGTTTTGTTAATTCCTCTTTCCTTTTTTTTTTTTTTGCTTACGTAGTTTAGTTCTATTTTAAGTTTTATAACAAAGAATGTACTTTTTTTTATTCCTACGCATGTTAAGTTAGCCTATAAGTGAGGTATACAATTTTTATATTTAAGTTATTTAATAATTGTAGTCTAGAATAAGAAACAAAACTGTATACAGCGTTGGCTTCCTATTTAATAAAAAAAAAAATTAAAAAAAAATTAGTTTCCTTTTTTTTTAATCAAAGAAAAAATCTAAATACAATGGTCACTTGTGAAAAAATCTCAGCTTGGTACTACTACGATACCTAGCAGAGAACATACCTTTAAAAACTGCTTTGTAAACACAACAAATACCGCAATAGAAATTAATTCAATATACTTCAGTGGAAAACGTTGAAGTAGAAAAGTAAAAATGGCAAATATTCGTTCTCAGGACATAATATTTGGGACTGAGAGAACATCGATCCTCATATAATAAGAGATCATTGAGAAAAGCCGATCAATTGGATGGACACTTTAATAACGACATTACATTTACAAATGATTGTAAAGCGAGACTAAGGAACGGTATCGTCTATAATATAGAGTACACCTCGAGTACATCTCGATAACGTTCAGTACCTAAGAATCTAAAACAGAGTTTTGGACGCCATGAAAGAGTCCAAATTCATAAATGTTTGACTAATAGATGAGGTTACGTGGAAGACCTGTTGCGGCACGGTCGCATTTTTTACAATTAATAACTTATTGTACTAAGCGTTGAGATAAGAAACCGGTTTGATCGCAAGCATTCTGCACTATCGTGCATTCTCGTGGACAGATCGCGTAAACAATATTATGTTTTATATTTATTATGAATAATATCGCAAATAGCACGTCGCCCGTGCAAAATAGCACAGAGAATAGGAACGAAGTAGAACAATATTATGAAAATGAAGAATTATGTCTTAAAGGAGATTAAGAAAAAAAGTCTGCTAAGATATTCAACGATCTTGTTCTCAGTTATAAACTTCAATCAAGCCGCCTCTCAATTTAGCAGCAATAGTTAATAAATAACACATCGCCTTCATACATAAAACGATGAAAAAATTATATCTTTTTCATTTCTTAGATACAATCTTGCAAATGTAAAAGTTGGGAGTCGTTCCGAAATTATTTCGCCAAAAAATAAGAGCGTTACAGAACGTTCTAGACGCCATGAAAGAGCCAAAATTCATAAATGTTTAACTAATAAACCTTTCAAGACTGGTAAGATATTCAACAATGTAACAATTAGCGACAATAATAATATCCTGGGACATTTTTCACACACGGCCATCTGATCCCAAATTAAGCTTGTACAAAGCTTGTGCTATGGAAACCAGACAACTGATATACTACATATACTACTTTTCTTTTTGTAAATACATACTTATATAGATAATTACACCCAGACTCAGGACAAACAGACATGTTCATGCACACAAATGTCTGTCCTGGGTGGGAATCGAACCCACAACCTTCGGCGTGAAAGGCAAGTATCTACCAACCACGCCAACCGGCTCAATGACTTACAAAAATGTTCACCGAAAGTACAACGCGACCCGTCATACGATAATTTAGAGATAGACAGCCATAGTGTTCAAAATTTGACTCCTACAAAACAAAACCGACCGAAAGAGATGAATAATACTTTTCCAATAGTTTAAAATGAATGTCTTCATTATTTCTTAGTAACTCAATCTTGCAGATGTAAATAACGTAAGACTTTTCAACAGCGGTAATTTCGTAAAAAACAAACGCCTTTGAAAATGACTTAATCGACACTGATTTCGACATATAACGAATATTTATAAACTAAAAATTTAGAAAATTTGTCAAACTTGAGTCTTGCTGATAAACATTTATATAATATTCTGAGGAAATTCCTTTTTTTTGCGAGTGACTTTTAAGTGGTAGCATTAATCGATATTTAAAGTCATTTTATTGACTCTACACCATTCAACCTCCTAACGAGGTCATCTTGTAATAATTGTACATCGGAAATCTGTTTGATAGTGCGGGTCAATTTCAGATCATCTGCGAATAAACTAACTGTAGAGCTTTTGAAAATATGTATGTTCATTTATGTAAATATTAAAGAATACTGGACCCAAATTTGACCCCTGCGGGACTCCAGAGGACTTTATTAAGTTATTGGACTCATTAGCATTTATAACTACTTTTGACTGTCTGCATTCAAGATATGAACTACACCATTTCTGCACGGTACCCGTAATTCCGTAGCCCGATAATTTCTTTAGGAGCAAAGAATGATCTATTTTGTCAAAAGCTTTGCAAAAATCTGTATAAATGGCGTCAACTCTATAACCAGCATCAATAAAATCTGCAAGATTTGAGACGTGCAGTATGAGTCGATCGCTTAGTCATGAATCCATGCTGATCGTCGCTAAGATACTTTTTAACGTGATTATATAGAAAGGGATAAACTGATGATTCGAAGACTTTTGCTATCGTGAATATTATTGATATTGGACGATAATTTTTTAGTTCATTTTGTTTGCCAGATTTATAAATAGGTACAAATCTACTTTGGTTTAGAAAGCGAAACATCTGGAAATTGACCCGTTACAAAGATCTGTAAAGATAAAAATTATCATAAGCGGTAAAGATAATGGTGCTGCACACTTAGTCAAAAATATTGGTTGTATACTATCAGATCCAGGTCCTTTAGATACATCAAGTCTCTTTAACTTTTGGTAAACTGCATCGCGATTAAGTATAAAATGGTCGATTTCATCACACTTGCTTAAAATACTGATATTTGACTCATCTAACATAATATTATTATACTCATATACCGACGAAAAATGAGTTGCGAAGAGCTCACAAATATTGTTGACACCGGATGCTTTCACATTATTTAGAAACATAACAAGCGGGTATGAACAACTACTTTTTCGAATATTTTTTAAGTGCGTCCCGAAATATTTTGGATGTTTTCCTATTTCATTTTCTATGGTATTTATATAATTGTTATAGCAGTTTAGGATCAATTTATCACAACATCTACGCAAATATTGAAATTCTAATTTGTCAAGTGGATTGTTGTACTTTCTTACTTTTACATGATTTTTTTGTATTTTAAGTAGTTTATTGAGTTGACGTGTAAACCAAATTGGGTAAGATCGACGTTTGTGAATATTAATTGGTACGTGCCTACAAATAATATTACAACAATCGCTAAATTCATTTATGTATTAGGAATTCGAATATAGATCTTGCATTTTTATCATGTTATATTTAAGCACATATAAATTATTAGCAAATATTTGTGGACAATAGCACGTGCAGCATACACATCGGACTTCTTTTGTTTGTCTGTCAGGTAAGATATCGATATGATCTATAAATAATTTTTATCGCGTAATTAGCTCATTTGTTTTTTTTTTAATTCGCTTATTGTTAAAATTTTGTCAATTCGTAATTTTTTTACTTCTATTTTAATTGATATTTCACTTTTGTTTTTTTAATCATTCATTTTATTAGAACTCTACAAATATAGCCTTTACTTAGAAACAGGACCATGTCTATGCATTGGAACAACGCACCGAAAACGGTTTCCAAAATTTATCGATTCTTATTTGTCACAATAGTCTATCGAGATATTCAACGGACTTGTGGGCGAGATGAGAATTAATCGCGAGACGAAACGAGAAAAATGCTTTACGCTAGAGCGATATGTAAAATTTATTGTGTCCAGTATATTCAATGTAAGAAATATTACAAGAAAAACTGTTTGCGACCGCTATGAGAAAAATCCTTATAAAAAACCCTAACGCCAAATAATTGACATTGTATTTGCAAAATGTCACAATCCGATCTCTGGTGAAGTCTAACCATACCGTAACAGCCTGTGAATATCCCACTGCTGGGCTAAAGGCCTCCTCTCCTCTTTTTGAGGAGAAGGTTTGGTCTAACCATAATACTCCTATATGGACTATATAGGAGTAGAAACGTAAACTTATAAACAGTGAAATGAGAGATTAGTTAAACACTGAGACAAATTGAAAATATTATGGCACGACTTATATATTACACAATACACTGAAGTTTGAACGTGAAAATCTTCTGATCAAACGAATCCATGAAGATGAAATAGACTACGTATAATACTCGATCTTGCAAATGTAAAGGTTTGGGAGTCGTTCAGAAATTATTCCGACAACATTTAAGGGCGTTAAAGAACGATCTAGACGGCGTGAAAGAGTCCAAATTCATAAATGTTTGACTAATATACCTTTCAAGGCTGCTAAGATATTCAACGATCTTGTTCTCAGTTATAAACTTCAATCAAGCCGCCTCTCAATTTAGCAGCAATTGTTAGTAAATAACACGTCGCCAATCTTATATTGGAAAAGAAAAAGATTCCGGAACAATGGATGTGCTCAGAAATAGTACTCATATACAAAAAAGGAGACCCTAAATTAATTACGAATTACAGACCCATAAGCTTAATACCCTGTCTGTATAAATTATTTAGTTCGACACTGCTCCGGAGAATCTCAGCTTTAATCGATGAGAACCAACCAGTAGAACAGGCGGGATTCAGGAAAAACTATTCTACCATCGACCACATACACACGCTGAAACAAATAATTGAAAAATATACTGAATATGATAAACCTTTATACATTGCTTTTATTGACTACTCCAAAGCATTCGATACCATCTACCACAACTCTATATGGCAAGCTTTGAATGAACAAGGAATAAATAAGGAATACATAGATCTCATTAAGGTAATATACAACAACAGTAAAGCACGAGTAAAGCTGGACACAGTGGGCACATACTTTCAAATAGAGCGAGGAGTAAAACAAGGAGACCCGCTCTCGCCCAAACTGTTCATCGCAGTACTTGAAAGTGTATGCCGAAAAACCGAGTGGGCGCAAATGGGAATCAAGATAGATGGTAAATATCTAACTCACCTTAGATTTGCAGACGACATAGTTGTGTTATCGGAAGAACCTATGCAATTACAACACATGCTTCAATCACTCAGATATCACAGCTCTACTGTGGGTCTCAAGATAAACCAAGAAAAAACAAAGCTCATGACCAACAGAAACAAGATCTCAATTTCGCTTGAATCAGTCCCTATAGAGTATGTGGAAGACTACATCTATCTTGGCCACTTGATATCATTCAAAGAGTGCACCAGTAAAGAGGTAGACAGAAGAATACAAAGCACATGGAATAAATACTGGGCGATGAAGGAGATATTCAAAGGAACACTACCAACGAGACTAAAAACCAAAGCAATGAACATATGCTTAATGTCTCAAATACGCCTGCCAGACATGGCCACTAACAAAGAAAAACATGGTAAAACTTAGGATCTGTCAGCGCGCCATTGAACGAAGCTTTATGAACATAAAACTAAGAGATAGAGTAGAGAACAAGAAAATAAGAAAAATTACCAAAGCAAGAGATGTCATAAAGCAAATATTAGAAGTCAAATGGAAATGGGCAGGGCACTTACAAAGACTGGACACTAACAGATGGACTCAAGTGGTGACCAACTGGATACCCAGAGATAAAAAACGAAGGAGAGGTAGGCCCCGGAAAAGATGGAATGACGACATCGTCAAAATAGCGGGGAACCTATGGCCCAGGTTATCAAAGCAGAGAGAGAGATGGAAGGAGTTGGAGGAGGCTTTTACCGCAAGTGGCGGTCCATACACCGACGAGGAGTAAATAACATTACTAATATAGGATTTAAGTACAATAATACTAACCAACTAACAAAACTTTAATTATTGATATCTAAAAGGTCAGTGTTTGGAATAAATAAAAGCTTTATTATTATTATTAACACGTCGCCTTCATATATAAAACGATGAAAAAATTATATCTTTTTCGTTATTTTGTGATTTTTTCATTTCGTCTTAAAAGTATATAACAAATAATATAATTAAAATTTTTTTTGGATTCTTATTTGTCACAATAGTCTCGAGATATTCAACGGGCTTGTGGGCGAGATGAGAATTAATGGCGAGACGAAATGAGAAAAATGCTTTACGCTAGAGCGAGATGTAAAATTTATTATGTCCAGTATATTCAATGTAAGAAATATTACAAGAAAAACGTACTTATAAACATTGAAATGAGAGATAAGTTAAACACTGAGTCATCTCTTTCGGACTTGATATTCCGATGACACAGAATGAATCCTTAATATGTTCATTTTGTACGAATCGTATCATACATCAGATACATTTTATTAGTAAAGTTATTGAAAATAATATGGCACGACTTATGTTTTCTACAATACACTGAACGTTGAACGAGAAAATCTTCTGATCAAACGAATACATGAAGATGAAATAGGTTACATATAATACTCGATCTTGCAAATGTTGGGAGTCGTTCAGAAATTATTCCGCCAACAATCAAGGGCGTTAAGGAACGTTCTAGACGGCGTGAACGAGGCCAAATCCATAAATATGTGAATATTCTTGTACATAATTACACTTAAAAGAACTTTTTGAAATCCAGAAAATATTTTTGTATTATGGCAATCGAAAATATACAGCCTTTCTAATGGGCTTAAATGATAAATTTGGGTCAACTCGAACATGAAAGAGTCCAAATTCATAAATGTTTGACTAATATATCTTTCAATCCTGCTAAGATATTCAACGATCTTGTTCTCAGTTATAAACTTCAATCAAGCCGCCTCTCAATTTAGCAGCAATAGTTAGTAAATAACACATCGCCTTCATATATAAAACGATGAAAATTATATCTTTTTCATTTCTTTTATATGTTATTATGTTTGTATAATACACGTTTCAAGTCTGCTTAGATATTCAACGATCTTGATCCAAGTGACTACAGTGTTACATGGACATTGTAATGATAAAGAAGTGGTTTTGGTATTGTAATTCGTTTTATATATTTTTCTCAATAATATTTTTTTAAATTTTATTTTGGACAAGCAACACTAGATAGACAGTTAAATAGAGGTTGAAAAGATTTTTGGACAAATATTCTACTAATTATAGGTTATCACATCATTCGTAAAAGCATCACATTATAAATAGTAATTAAATATAGTTTATACATAAAAATTACTAGTCCGTAAAAATACAAATACATTACCATCATTAAAATTAATTCAAAATATTTAGAAATTATTGTTAAATTTACGATTGAATATTTATATAAACTTACATATTAATTTAGAGAAAAAAAATGAGAACAAAAGAAAAATGTTAGAGAACAACAACAACAACAACAAAAAAATCATAATTAATATTATAAGGTAGTGAATATTATGTCAAACTGGGTCGCTTGCAAGACAGTTCAACAAGGGCAACTATTTAGGTAATTCAAAATGTTGCGTTTGAACTGAGACAGGCTATTATGGAAAATATCCAAATCAGCTACTAGTTTTAAAATGCTATTGTATAAATCTGACAAACAGGGTATAAGTGATGTTTTTCCTAATTTCGTCCTGTATGTTCCTATGTGTAAAAGTTTACTTCGTACGTATTCGTCTTGTATTATAGATAATTCGATAGGCGACAAAACGGTTAACAACGTTTGTAACATCTATGTCACTCCAATTATGGTACTCAATGTTATAAAAAGAATGGATCCGCATAAAGGAGCAGGAGCAGATGGTATACCTGCATTATTTGTTAAAAAATGTGCATCTGCATTAGCATATCCTCTTTCCATCATTTTTAACAAATCTTTATCTACAGGAACTTTTCCGTCAGCCTAGAAGAAATCTTTAATTGTTCCACTATTAAAAAATGGAAATGCTGAATTAATCTGCAATTATAGACCGATTTCTATTCTCGTTACATTTGCAAAAATGTTTGAGAAAATAGTATATCCTGTGTTAGAATGGCATTTCAAACAGGTTATTACTCCATTTCAGCACGGTTTTTTCAGTCGTAGATCGACGTCGACAAATTTAATATCTTTTACCGACCTTATTACCTATCACCTAGCTTGTTGATGTCATCTACACTGATTTTAGTAAAGCATTCGACAAGGTCCCCCATATTATATTACTCAAAAAGTTATCCGAATATGGTATCCTCGGTCGTTTGCTCGACTGGTTCAAATCCTACCTTGACAATAGAGAATCCGTAATAGTAGTCAATGGATATGAATCTAAACCATTTAAAACACTTTCTGGAGTACCGCAAGGGTCTCATTTAGGTCCTATATTATTTAACATATTCATTAACGACATATGCGACTGTTTTGTAATTCTAATTATTTCTTATTTGCTGACGATCTTAAATTTCTTCGTATCATCTCCTCCCTTAACGACGTTAAATTGCTCCAATGCGATTTAAATCGATTAAGTAACTGGTGTGACAAAAATGGAATGAGTCTCAATGTTAGCAAATGTCATCTGGTCAGTTTCAGCAGATTGAAATCCAGTCCACAAAGAACATATAGACTTAAAAATGTCTGTTTACGAGAATTGACTGAGATTCGTGATCTAGGCATCATCATTGACAAAAAATTACGTTTTCACACTCATATTGATTCCATTTGTTCAAAGGGATTTAAAAGTCTTGGTTTCATTTTACGCAATTTCAGTGATCTGAAAAATCCTTCGACTTTGATCACATTGTACAACGCTTTTGTCCGTAGTGGACTTGAGTATGGCAGTGTAGTCTGGAACCCGCACTACGATGTTTACGTCAAAAGGTTGGAAAGCATTCAAAAACGCTTCTTATGGCATCTCTGCTTTAAATTCGGCTTAGCAAAAAAACTCCCTAATTACAAAGATCGAATAGCCTTTTTCAAAATGAACACCTTTGCCGATCGAAGACGCTTACTGGACAACATGTTCATCTATAAACTAATTAACGGCACTTTGGATTGTCCAGACTTATTATCGCGGATAAATATTTCTGCACCTTCCAAGTCATTACGCACTAGCAAACGCACGATTTTTTCAGAGCATATGTCTAAATCTAATTTGGGTCATTACTCCCCTCTCAATAGAATTATGAGAGCCTATAATTCAATAAGCGGAGACAAAGATTTAGATATTTTTGGTAATATGAAAAAATTTAAAAATAAAATATAAATTATAAATACTCAAAATTGTTTAGTTTAGATATTTTACTTATGTTCTTATCTTTATTTTAATTTATTATTTTTATATAACGGTTTTTAATTAGCTTTTTTACCTTCTGTTTGTTGTCGCTTAACTTTTATTTTGTGCATGCTGTTATCACCTATAAGTAAGATACCACTAGTCTTATTTTTTATTCATGTATCTGGAATGTTTTTAGTGTGTATTTTGTTGGTGTTCTAATAAATAAATAAAAATAAATAAATTCATTGTATTAGAACTCTACAAATATAGCCTTTACTTAGAAACAGGACCATGTATATGCGTTGGAACAGCGCACCGAAAACCGTTTCCAAAATTAAACGATTCTTATTTGTCTTAATAGTCTATCGAGATATTCAACAGACTTGTGGGCGAGATGAGAATTACTCGCGAGAAGAAACGAGAAAAACGCTGTACGCTAGAGCGAGATGTAAAATATGCGCAAATGGTTTTAATACTCATATAATAATACACCAATCGTCCATTTCACCATCAAGTGAACTAGTGTAATTAGAAATTATAATAGACAAAATATTATAATAGACAAAATATTATAATATTACCAGTATATTCAGGTCAAGAAATATTACAAGAAAATCTGTTTACGACCTCTTTGAGAAAAATCCGTAACGCCAAATAATTGGCATTGTATTTGCGAAATGTCGCCAATCTGGTCTCTGGTGAAAAGTTTCACCATAATACTCCTATATGGATTATATAGGAGCAGAAACGTATGAAAATTACTATACTATTCTGGAAATTGTATAAATATAGGGAGAAGAAAGCGAGAGAGTATAATTATTAGCAATGTAATGAGAGATTAGTTTCCTTTTTTTAATCAAGGAAAATTTCTTAATACATTGGTCACGAGAAAAAATATCAGCTTGGTACTACGATACCTTTACAAACTACTTTGTAAACATAATAAATACCGCAATAGAAATTAATTCAATATACTTCAATAGAAAACTAAAGTAGAAAAGCTAAAATAGCAAATATTCTAAAATAGCAAGAGAGAACATCGATCCTCATATAATAAGAGATCATTGAGAAAAGCCGATCAATTGGATGGACACTAAAATAACGACATAAAAAATAACAAATGATTGCAAAGCGAGGCTAAGAAACGTTATCGTTTATACTATAGAGTTCATCTCGAGTACATCTCGATAACGTTGAAAGAGTCCAAATTCATAAATGTTTGACCAATATACCATTCAAGTCTGATAAGATATTCAACAATTTTATTTTCAGTAATAAACTTCGTTTAAGCCGCCTCTCAATTTAGCAGCAACAGTTAGTAAATAACAGAAAACCGTCCTAAATAAAATGTTCATCGTTTAACAGTCAAAAATTTATAAAAAAATAAAACCTAAATTCTTTAAATTTTCGAAGTTTCCGCCCCAATTGACAACGTTAAATAACGTACGAATTTCAACGGACGTGATGTTTGAAGACAAACTGATACGTCGTCTGCCACCGACAGCAATTTCGACATAAAGAGTCAGTTATCCACATATACGTAGTCATATATGTTACGGGAAATTTGATTATTTTTTTGGAAAAATGTGAAATTGACCAAACTTGCTCTTTATTTTAGTGAGCTTGGCTAGTTGTCTCTTTTACTCTTGACTAAGAACAGACACATCGATTGCGCGGTCAGGCTTTCAACGGTTTTGATATCAGTAGTAGCGCATGACAATTGTCTTAAGAAACCTTTTCGCTGCATAATAATCAGTATGAGCCATAGTGATACTGCATCGTAGAAAAACAAACCTCGATAATTGAATTGCTTAAGAGAAATCAAAGGTTATATTGTTAGCTCTATATAAACCCTAATGAATACTCCCAAGAAAGTAAAAGCCATAAATGTACATGTTACGATACGTTCAGATATTATTCCTCCAACAATACAAGAATAAAAGAACGTTCTAGACGGCATGAAAGAGTCCAAATCCATAAATGTTTGAATATTATAGTACATAATTACGTGAAGACTCCAAGACATTACATTTACGAATGATTGTAAAGCGAGCAATAGCAGTGATCATATATCATTTAAGCAACTTGTATAAAAACTGAAAAACATTATATTTATACGAAGAATAGCTTTAAAGGAGAAAATTATATAAGCTTTAACAATTATATGGGAGTGGCTAATTTCTTTATGCAAGAGCAAAGTTTTAGAGTTACCAATATTTAAAAATATATTTGAATCTTTGTATGGATAATTGATTGTCTAGAAGCTATATTAAACTTAATATTCTGCAGTGGAATGCATAAAGTTTTAAGCCTAAACTAAGAGATTGAGGTTTTATTAAATCGTGAAAAAATTTACATCGCAGTGATTAGTGAAACTTGGTTGAAGAGACTAAAAAATAATAATTGGGGTAAAAATTGATCTGTAATATTAGGTGATTTTAATGATCATCATCATAGCTGGTCTAATGGAACAGACAAAAAGACAAGAATAAAGAACATAAAGACAGAATCCAAATTTTTAATTCGGTTTTTGATAGTAGTTACGTAATCCTCAATAATATTAGTGTACATTAGTTAATAATGATTTGCAAAAATCCTTTCCTGATCTATCTTTTATATCATCGGACATTGTCTGAAATCGTGAATGGTCGGTAACAAACGAGTCCCTAGGAAGTGATCATTTAAAAATGAAAGTAACTCTAAATTATAACGTATCTCCTAATCACTTAATTAAAAAGAAGAATTTCAAATTAGCCAAAAGGGAATCATATCGTTCTGAAATTGATAAGTCACTGCGTGTTATCGTCACACCTTTCCCGAAACTGCGCAATTAGGTGATGTTAAGTTGCTTGATTGTATAAGCCGTATTGCAGACAAGTTTATTTCTTTTATTAAATTTAGCTTAAATTCTAGTAATGTTTTTAAACCTAAATCATTTTGGTATATGATTGTTTCGAAATCGATAGCTGAACGCCGATTAGCACTTGTAGTATTTACAGATAACCCAACGCCAAAAAAACTTGGTATTTTACAAAATAAATTAAGTGAATCTCGTCTGAATTACGTCAGTCGAAATCAAAATTTTGGCAAAATTTCTATAATGGTATATGTGAAGTATCTTCAATAAATGAAATGTGGTTTCCAATGAAATGGGTAAGAGGGCGATATTCCAAACAACCTTGTAAAGGTGGTGATAGCGCTAAGGATCTCCTTCAAACTCTACCTCTTAGAATCATCAATTTCTAGAAAAGAATTAGAAGTATCCATCAAATCTAAAGATACCGCGCCGGGAATAGATATGATTTTATTTTTAATGATAAAAAACTTACCTGAATGTGGTAAAGATTGGCTTTTGACACTTTTAAACATATTTCTCAAATATGGAATAGTACAAGGCAGTGGCGAGAAATTGCTATTATTTCTTTTCTGACACCTGGACGTGATACACACTCAATATCATCTTTAATGTCCTGTATATGTAAAGTTTTTTATTTAATCCTAAACAAAAGACTTGAATAATATTTTGAAAGATTAAGTATCTTCTCTGAGGACACGACGGGTTTCAGAAAAGCTCATTCTTGTTTAGACAATTTAAGCAAACTAGTTTTATGTATACAAAACGTATTTGGACTAGGCAATTCTACCTCTTGTTGTTTCATTGACATTGATGGAGAAAATAATGACATAGATCTATCTAAATCTAATCTGTTTTGGCTTTAATGGACAATTATGGGGTCGGATCGAATTATTTATGGATTTTTTTGAATTATAGATCTCTAAATATTAATTTATATACGGTATCGATTACAAGATGTTATGTATATATGATACCAATTCATATGTAGAAGCATTTAACTAGAAATGTTTAATTTAAATATTTGGCCTTCAAAAATTTATATATTATTTAATCAATTATTATTAAATTTACGATTAAATATTTATATAAACCTACATATTAATTTAGAGGTAATTTTTCGTCTTGTATTTCAGTTCTGTCCACGTGTAGCCTGTGATAAGGTACCCAGATTATACAACAGTATTCAAGTCTAATTAAATTACTTTTTTTTTCGCGTGAATTTTATGTGGTAGCATTTATCGATATTTAAAGTCATTTTATTGACTCTACACCATTCAACCAGCCTAACGTGGTCATCTTGTAATAATTGTACTTCGGAATTCTGTGCGATAGTGCGGGTCAGATCATCTGCGAATAAACTAACAGTAAAGCTTTTGCAAATATGTTAATTTATGTAAATATTAAAGAATAATGGACCCAAATTTGACCCCTGAGGGACTCCAGAGTACGCTATGAAGTTACCTAAGAGTGTCTGCATTCAAGATATGAACTGCACCATTTCTGCACGGTACCCGTAATTCCGTATACCGATAATTTCTCTAGGTGCAAAGAGTGATCTACTTTGTCAAAAGCTTTGTAAAAATCTGTATAAATGGCGTCAACTTGATAACCAGCATCAATAAAATCTGCAAGCTAAATTAGTATGTGTCGATCGTTTAGTTATGACTCCATGCTGATCTTCGCTAAGATAGTTTTTAACGTGATTATATAGAGAGAATAACTAGTGATTCGAAAACTTTTGCTATCATGGATATTATTGATATTGGACGATAATTTGTCTGGTTAATGTAATAATGGTTTGGCTTTCCAAACCAAAGTAGATTTATACCTATTTATAAATCTGGCAAACAAAATGAAATGAAAAATTATCGATCTGGTTTTAACAAAGATCTGTTAAAAATCAACGTAAGCGGTAAAGATAATGGTGCTGCACACTTAGTCAAAAATATTGGTCAGCCATCTTCTGCGTCATCTCTTTGATATTATGGAGACAAAAATCGAATATTAATTTAAACCATTTATTAATCAATAAAAATATTTTATTACTTTAAATAGTGTATATTTTATAAATGTCTTGTGCCCCGGTTCCCCTGACCCCAAATAACTAATTCTAATTTTTAGTCTACTATTAATTAGATGAATTTGAGCAATCGGAGTCATAGGAAGAAATATTTTCGGTCTTAACTATTTTGCGCTTCTTCTTATTTTGTTCGCGTGTTCTAAGCATTTTGCTTTCGTCAGCACATTTTGTGGTAATACTGGTTTTAAGCACAAGAAACAAGAAAAATGAATACAAACTTAATATATAAAATCAATATATCTTTACTTTAATGAAAGTTAGTTAAACTTTACCTTACTACATGCTCTGTTACAGAACAACTTTCTACACAGTTTGAACAATATCATTTACTAGAGCTGCGTCTTGTTTCTTTTTATCAGAATTGTCAGGAAAAGTCAAAGTCAAAAATCTTTATTCAATACTAGCTGACCCGGCAAACGTTGCTCTGCTTAGTCAAATTAGTATGTGTCGATCGCTTAGTCATGAATCCATGCTGATAGTCGCTAAGATACTTTTTAACGTGCTTGTATAGAAAAGGATACACTAATGATTCGAAGACTTTTACTATCGTGGATATTATTGATATTGGACGATAATTTTTTACTTTTTTCCCAAACATCTGGAAATTGACCCGTTAACAAAGATGTGTTAAAAATCTTCGTAAGCGGTAAAGAGTGTTGCACACTTAGTCAAAAATGTTGGTGGTATACTATCAGGTCCAGGCCCCTTAGATACATCAAGTCTCTTTAACTTTTGGTAAACTGCATCGCGATTAAGTATAAAATGGTCGATTTCATCACACTTGGTTGATGATTACTAATATTTAACTCATTTAAAAAATAATATACAGTCGTTATACATAGTCAAATTTAAAATAGTCTCTCCTGGTTCCTACCCGACGCAAAGCTGCCCATAATGCAGGCTGCATTTCCACGCTGTACGGCAATGGACAACCTCTGCGCCAGGTAGGACCCGGAAACTTATCAAGTATAATATTATACTTGATAAGTTTCCGGGTCTTATAAAACATAATATTATTATACTCATATACCGACGAAAAATGAGTTGCGAAGGCTATTTAACTTATCAAACATAATATTATTATACTCATATACCGACGAAAAATGAGTTGTGGTTCATTGTGGCTGTACGCACCCCGAACCCATAAAGATAGGCGGAGAATCCGTTATCAAGACGGAAAAATTTAAATACCTCGGGTCCACGACGTCAGAGCTCGAATAAACGCAGCTTGGGCCAAATGGCGGGAAGTCACCGGGGTAATCTGTGATCGCAGGATACCGGTGAAATTAAAGGGCCTTGTGTACAAGTGACCGACCGGTCTTATTGTACGGCAGCGAGACGTGGCCAGCTCTCGCGAGACATGTTCAGCAACTTCACGTCGCGGAAATGAAGATGCTGCGGTGGATGTGTGGCGTTACGCGACTAGATCGTATTCGTAACGAGCACATCCGTGGTAGCCTTGGCGTTTGCGATGTAGCGGATAAGTTGCAGGAAAGCCGTCTCCGTTGGTTTAGTCACATTAGCCGCAGACCGCCAGACTACGTTGGGAACCGATGCCTGGATTTTGTTGTCGAAGGCCCTAGATCCCGCGGCAGGCCCAAGAAGCGCTGGCTCGATGTTGTGAGGGACGATATGAGAGAGCACGATCTCACTAAAGACGACGCTTTCGATCGGGCAAAGTGGAGGCAAAGATGTAGGAAAGCGGACCCTGGCATTTCTAGGCCGGGAAAACGCTAGGAAGAAGAAGAAGAAGGATGCTTTCACATTATTTAGAAACATAACAAGCGGGTATGAACAACTACTTTTTCGAATATTTTTTAAGCGCGTCCAGAAATGTTTTGGATGTTTTCCTATTTCATTTTCTATTATATTTATATAATTGTTATAGCAGTATAGGATAAATTTATCACGATCTCTACGCAAATATTGAAACTCCAATTTGTGTAATGGATTGCTGTACTTTCTTACTTTAAATGGTATTTGCATTTTAATTTGACGTGTAAACCAAATTGGGTAAGATCGACGTTAGTGAATATTAATTGGTACGTGCCTACAAAAAATCATTCGTACAATTTTATAAAATTTATTTACAATTTCATTAATATTACAACAATCGCTAAATTCATTTATATATTAGGTATTCGAATATAGATCTTGCATTTTTATTATGTTATATTTAGGTATATATTATATTTATAAGTAAAATATATTTTCCTGTATATAAATTATTAGCAAATATTTGTGGACAATAGCACTGGCAGCATACACATCGGACTTCTTTTGTTTGTCTGTCAGGTAAGATATCGATATGATCTATAAATGATTTTTATCGCGTAATTAACTCATTTGATTTTTTTTTCATTCGCTTATTGTTAAAATGTCGTTTAATTCGTTATTTTCTGATCATTTACTTTTTTTTAATTTATATTTCACTTCTGTATCATAAGAATATTATATATAATTTATAAATTTGTTTTTTTAATAATTCATTGTATTAGAACTCTACAAATATAGCCTTTACTTAGAAACAGGACTATGTCTATGCGTTGGAACAGCGCACCGAAAACCGTTTCCAAAATTAAACGATTCTTATTTGTCACAATAGTCTATCGAGATATTCAACGGGCTTGTGGACGAGATGGGAATTAATCGCGAGACGAAACGAGATAAACTTTTGGTGACCGAGCCACAAAAAGCTACACATGTGGACGTATTAGAACTCGACAAAGATAGCCTTTACTTAGAAACAGGATGCATATCCATGTCACACATATTTGTAACAATCATCTATCGAGATATTCAACGGATTCGTAGACTACACGAAATATACCGTGTAGAAACAGGATGCATATCCGTGTCACAATAGTCTATCGAGATATTCAACAGGCTTGTGGGCGAGATGAGAATTAATCGCGAGACGAAACGAGAAAAACGCTGTACGCTAGAGCGAGATGTAAAATTTATTATGTCCAGTATATTCAATGTAAGAAATATTACAAGAAAAACGTACTTATAAACATTGAAATGAGAGATTAGTTAAACACTGAGTCATCTCTTTCCGACTTCACATTCCGATGACACAGAATGAATCCTTAATATGTTCATTTAGTACGAATCGTATCGTACATCGGATACATTTTATTAGTAAAGTAATTGAAAATAAATATTGCCTGTTCTTTTCCATAGTCTGGAGAGTTCGTCTTTCAGCGGATGGTGTTTGCTGATTTTTTCTATTTCCTTTGCTCCAATGTTATAGTTGAATGGTACCGAAACATCAATAAGGTAAGTTTTTTATTGATTTTGTATATGTATATAAGATCCGGTCTATTGTGAGTGATTGTGACATCGGTTTGTATGGGAATTTCTCACATTAATTTGGCTATATTATTTTCCTTTACAGTGGGTTGTTTAAGTTCTTCTTTCCACCATAATCTATAAACTTCTATTTTATAAGTGTGATAAAGTGTGATTAATCCACACTTTATCCTGTAGTAGTCCTTTCGTTTCATATTTACCTAGTAATGTAGAAATTGGGTTAAGAGCTAAGCAGAACAACAATGGCGACAAGAAATTTCCTTGAAAGATCGTATTTAAAATGGTTCAGTAGTATAGACTCTGTACAGCCCTTAACCGTCATTATAACTTTCCATTTTAGTATTTTACATTTTAGCATCTTTCAAGAAACTACTTTACTACTATATATGTAGTTGTTTATGTTATGTATGTAGTTGTTATACGCAACAACCACTCGTGGGATATGCTATTGAATCGATAGCATATCCCACGAATCAAGATCGAATCGACCCAGCTCATGCTTAAATTTTTTATCCCTTATGTGCATTTTTTAGGATAGCCTTATTTACCATCAAATGGTCTTTGCATCCGCGGGCTCCGCGTCGACATCCCCTTTGTTCTGGGGCCATAATATTGTTAACTTGACAATGAGTGTACAGTTGATCGGATAGTATCGATGTGAGAAGCTTATACATGCTAGGTAGACATGTGATAGGGCGCCAATTTTTTGAATCTTAGGTGTCGTAATTTTTTGGTATTAAAATGACCTTTCCAGTTGTGAGCCAATCTACTATAGGTTCTTCGTTTTTCAAAAGCTTGGTAAATAACAGTGCTAGTTGGTTATGTATATTATTGAGATATTTTAGGTAATAATTTTAAATTTTATCTTGCCCTTGTGTTTTCCAATTAAGCGATTTATTAACAGATTGTTTATATGTTCTGCAGTTATTTCTTCAAAAGAGCTCTTTTTTAAGTTACTATTGACTTGTTCTATTTCAGATATCCATTTTGCGTCATGGTTGTATGCGACCGGTTGCGATAAAATATTACTTCAAAATTCCTCGGTGCAGCGTTTGTTTGGTGTTTTAATATCTACATGTTCTTTTTTACTATCTAAGCTTTTGTATAATCTATGCTCGTTTTCAATGACGATTTTATTCTATTGTTTCTTATTGCTTATATCTTCATATCTTTTTATCCTGCTTGCTAGTCCTTTTATTTTTTGTTCAAATGTTTCTTCTGTACATTTATGTTCTGTTTCATTTTATTTATTATATGTTTAATTTTTATCATTTTTCGTGAGTAAAAGTAACTCCTCTCGAGATCTCTACCATTTGTCCTAATTCTTTCCTCAGGCGCTCAATTTTAATTTTTATCCTCTTCTTCCATGGAGGGTATGTATAGGGTTTTATTACTTCTCTTGGTAAGTAAGGAGATTACTTATTATTAACTATTAGTGTTTTAGTTGCTGCATAAATTAAATCATTTGTGTTTCGGAGAGTGCAATTACTTGTCAATAAATTGGGTAAATAGTTGTTAATTATTGCAAGGTTGTGTAATTGCTTATTGATTTTAGCTTTTGGCAAGTAAGTGCGTTCTACGTATTTCTTTTACTTCTGCAAAAATTTGCAGGAATTGAAGTTCGATAGGATTTTCATCTGGAATGTTGCATCTCGGTATCAGCTCGTTGTTTGATTCGGTTAAGTAATTCTTAAGAAATGAGATTTTGTTTCAAAATTCTGCGTGCTTGATTAGATAGTTTATTTCCATTGAATCTATAAATTTAAGAATTATCTGGGTTTCTGCTTTTAAAAATTATTTATAATATATGCCATACCTTCACGTTTCGCTACAAAGTAGCAAAACATTAGCTCTTCTTGTTCTTGTTGTGTCATTTTCATGTTCATTTTCTTCTTCTATCCTCATTGGAGTTTATATTTAAAGAATATTGAGATAGTATCTCAGTAGCAGCTTCTACTTTGTTCTGGTTCATTATTTGACTGGGCTCTCTACTCTGTTAGAGTAGATATTGGAGTGATTGCTGTTAGATCGTCAGAGTTTTGTGTGTTTAATTGTACAATATTTGGTATATGTTGCATTATATTTTCTGCGGTTTTTTGTATTCTATCTAGTGTTTCTTTAGGTAGTACATGTTGTTTAATGATTCTACGTGCCTAATTTGATAATCCGTTACCAGTGAATTTAATTGATTTAGGATTGTCTGGATTTCTCTCCTTGAAAAATCTCCGTAATCGAATCGATAACCAGGTCCTCCGGATCTGGCTTTAAAATAACAAAACATAAGTTTTTCTAACTCAACTGGTGACCACTTCTTTCTTGCATCTTCATATTGTGAATCTGTGGTCGTTTCAGATGTACCGGCCGAACTTGCGTGAGACAACTCCCTGCTCTGCAAAGTACCATATTACCCGTATCGATTTGTTGGTCGGTTGTAGTCCTTAAGGATCTTTCCCTAACCCCCCTTGTTATATAAATGAGCATAATATATTTTTCTATATATGTATAGTTAGCAAATATCTGGGGACAACAGCACTGTCAGCACACACATCGCAGCTGTCACGGACTTCTTTTATTTATTATTAAATTTTTAGGCGGGAAATTGTTATCTGTCAGAGTAAGACATCGATATGATCTGTGAATGATTTTTATTGCGTAATTAGCTAATTTTATTTGTTTCTTTCGTTTTTTGTTAAAATGTTGTTAAATTCGTTATTTTGTGATTAATTACTTTTTTCAAATTGATATTACACATCTATCTTAAAAGTTTATTATAAATAAAATAATTTATAAATTTGATTTTTAAATGAGTCGTTTTAGAACTCTACAAATATAGCCTTTACTAAGAAACAGTGCCATGTCTACGCATTGGAACAGCGAAAACGAATGGGACACATATTTGTAACAATCATCTATCGAGATATTCAACGGATTCGTAGACTACACGAGATACCGTAAGCTAGAGCGGGATGGCCTTTTACACTGGCTGTGCATAATCGAACGATAAAATCTGCTCAGGTCGATCGAACAAAATTCTAGAAAGATCGAATTCACTTGCTAGTTTCAATTGATTAGACAATATTGAGCCGCTAGAAGCTACGCAAGTTACTTTATATACGTCTCGTTCTAACGTACTTGGTGATGATAATCATCGTTCGTTTCAATGTAGTCAAGGTCAATGCCGGATAAATCAAGCGTGACATTTGAGCGCGCGATCGTACGAAGTTATGAGTACGTCAGTGTCGAGTGACGGAATTTATCTTATACGTTTGAAAACCGTTTCCAAAATTATACGATTTATGTATTTCAAAATAGTCATCGAGATATTCAACGGACTTGTGTGTGAGATGAAAATTTATCGCGAGACGAAACGAGAAAAATGCTGTACGCTACAATGTGAAATATAATTTGCGCCAATGGTTTTAATACCCATAAAATAAACCAAGAACCACCCATTTCACCATCGAGTAAACAATTGTAATTATAGTTTATAATGGACATAATAAATTGCCATTGCAATTTAATGTAAGAAATTTTACAAGAAAAACTATATACGAACACAATGAGAAAAATCCTTAACGCCCAACGATTTGCAATTGTATTTGCGAAATCTAGCAATCCTTTTTGAAAAGTGATGAAACTGGTGGAACTGGTCTAAAGTGATGAACAGTTTCAAGCTATGGAAAAGACGCACCATAATACTCTTTCTTAAATTGCTAAAATTACTACTTATTTTGGTGAGCATGGCTAGTTGTCTCTTTTACTCTTGACTAAGAACAGATACATCCATTGCGCGGTCAGGAATTCAACAGTTTTGATATCAGTAGTAGCGAATGACAATGGTCTTAAGAAACCATTTCGCTGCATAATAATAAGTATGAGACATAGAGATACTGCGTCGTAGAAAAACAAACCTCGAGAATTCAATTGCTTAAGAGAAATATAATAATATTCATATAAACCGTAACGAATACTACCAAGAAAGTAAAAGCCATAAATGTACACGTTAAGAGACGTTCAGAAATTATTCCGCCAACAATCAAGGGCTTTACGGAACGTTCTAGACGGCGTGAAAAAGTCCAAATCCATAAATGTTTGAATGAATATATCTTTCATGATTTCTAAGATATTCAACGATCTTGTTCACAGATAAATACTCGTAACATTTAGTAATAATTAAATGAAAATTCAAGAAAAACCGACCTTTTGGTGACCGAGCCCCAAAAAGCTACACACGTGGAAGAATTAGAATGTCACACATATTTGTAACAATCATCTATCGAGATATTCAACGGATTCGTAGACTACACGAAATATACCGTAAAGCTAGAGCGAGATTGTGCGGAGTTATGAGTACGTCAGTGTCGAGGGAATTTATCTTATACGTTTGAAAACCGTTTCCAAAATTAAACTTTTCTTATTTGTCACAATAGTCTATCGAGATATTCAACAGGCTTGTGGGCGAGATGAGAATTAATCGCGAGACGAAACGAGAAAAACGCTGTACGCTAGAGCGAGATGTAAAATTTATTATGTCCAGTATATTCAATGTAAGAAATATTACAAGAAAAACGTACTTATAAACATTGAAATGAGAGATTAGTTAAACACTGAGTCATCTCTTTCCGACTTCACATTCCGATGAGATGAATATTATTTTTAAAATAGTTTAACATGAATGGCTTCATTATTTCTATCTTGCGGATGTAAATAACGTAAGATTTTTCAACAGCGGTGATTTCTTAAAAACAAACGCCTTTGAAAATTATTTCATCGACACTGATTTCGACATATAACGAATATTTATAAACTAAAAATTTAGAAAATAGAGAAATTTGTCAAACTTGCTTCTTGCTGATAAACATTTGTATAATATTTTAATGAAATTACTTTTTTTTTTGTGAGTGAATTTTATGTGGTAGCATTTATCGATATTTTAAGTCATTTTATTGACTCTACACCATCTAACCAGCCTAGCGAGGTCATCTTTTAGTAATTGTACATCGGAAATATGATTAATATTGCGGTCAATTTCAGATCATCTGCGAATAAACTAACAGTAGAGCTTTTGAAAATATGTACAATATCATTTATGTAAATATTAAAGAATAATGGACCCAAATTTGACCCCTGAGGGACTCCAGAGTACGCTATGAAGTTATTGGACTCATAATCATTTATAACTACTTTAGAGTGGCTGCATTCAAGATATGAACTGCACCATTTCTGCACGGTACCCGTAATTCCGTACACCGATGGTTTCTTTAGGAGCAAAGAATGATCTATTTTGTCAAAAGCTTTGAAAATATCCATGAATCCATGCTGATAGTCGCTAAGATACTTTTTAACGTGATTATATAGAAAGGGATAAACTAATGATTCGAAGATTTTTGCTATCGTAGATATTATTGATAATTTTTTATATCATTTTGTTTGCCAGATTTAGAAATACTTCTACTATAGCAATTCTACTTTCTTTACAAACATCTGGAAATTGAACCGTTAACAAAGATTTGTTAAAAATCATCGTAAGCGGTAAAGATAATGGTGCTGCACACTTAGTCAAAAATGTTGGTGGTATACTATCAGGTCCAGGCCCCTTAGATACATCAAGTCTCTTTAACTTTTGGTAAACTGCATCGCGATTAAGTAAAACATGGTCGATTTCATCACACTTGGTTAAATTACTGATATTTGACTCATCCAACATAATATTATTATACTCATATACCGACGAAAAATGAGTTGCGAAAAGCTCACAAATATTGTTGACATCGGATGCTTTCACATTATTTAGACCATAACAGGCAGGTATGAACAACTACTTTTTCGAATACTTTTGAAGTGCGTCCAGAAATATTTTGGATGTTTTCCTATTTCATTTTCTATGGTATTTATATAATTGTTATAGCAGTTTAATATCAATTATCACAACATCTACGTAAATATTGAAACTAATTTGCGTAATGGATTGCTGTACTTTCTTACTTTAAATGGTATTTGTATTTTAATTTGACGTGTATACCAAATTGGGTAAGATCGACGATTGTGAATATTAATTGGTACAGTCAGCGTCAAATAATTAGAGACGCTCAGAGTATTCAAATAAATAGACGCAACCAAAAAGTCAAAAATATCGGTACAAACAAAGTTCCCTTATTATTGTTAACAATATACTCGCTCAAAAATTCGAGACGCTTAAAATGTCATATAGATCGTTTCAGTCAAACCGCCATAAATATGGTTACAGTCATCTCGCCAATGGTATCCAAGCATTCTGAGTGTTCAAAAATACGGAACACATTAGAAAAATTAACTAGCATATTATAGACCTAAACGGCTTCCCAAAGATGAAAACCTCTTTAGGCAATCTAGTATTGTTTACATGTCATTCTTTTATCTATCATTGTATGTCAATTATCTGTCAGTTATATCAATATCAAGTGCAACATCGAACACAAGGTATGATGAAAGAAATGTCCTCCCTAATAATCGCAGTGGTCGAATCACATTAGGATTTTGGGGATGGATGAACCAAAACGGACCAGGAGAGCTAGTAGAGGTTGGAGGAAGAATGAATGGCCCCCGATACAAAGACATTCTCGAAAACGTTTTGCTCCCAACAGCCAAAATTTTTTTTCCTGATGAAAGGATTAAGTTTGTCCAAGACAACAGTTCCGTGCACAACTCCAGAGTTGTTCAAAATTACTTGGAAGGTAATAGAGACCTGGAGTTAATTTCGATGCCGCCTCATAGCCCCGACCTAAACCCGATCGAAAATTTGTGGGGCAAAATGGTTCAGGTATGGGACAGTACGCGAGCACGAACCGCCGCAAATTTAAGAACTCACGTAGAAGAAATTTGGGAGTCCATGAGAGGAGACAATTTTTGTTACAATGCGGTAACATCAATGCGAAGACGTCTTTCTGACGTTATTCTAGCAGATGGTGGCTATACACGATTTTAATTAAATAAATAATTAGAGCTAAAAATGATTGTTTTTCTTACACCTGACGAGAGTTTTTAGTGTTTTGTACTTCGAAAGTACTCTTTTTGTCGTTGATATGAAATCTATTAATTTTAATTAGGTACACAAGTAAAATTGAGTACTTGTCTTAGTATAAAAACTAATATTTATTTTTTTGACATGAACATGATATAGAAGCACTCTTGCTCTACGAGATATATACACTAAATCTCATTATCAATGAGGTTTATATCTATTTTCAGTCAACAGTTTATTGCTTACAATATAATAATGCTTTAATTCGCAAACCAGCCAACTCCATTTCACACTCCGTCAAGAGTATTTTTTCGATTCAGTTAAAACACAACAGACAACAAACGATTCTCGAAGATATTCGCAAAATAACAATTCCAGAATTATCAGAAATCTATGCGTAAATAGCATTTAATATTAAATATTAAATGCTATTTACGCATATAATTTAAATATCCCTATTTTTTTAATATTAAATAATCCCCATTAAATATTATGATGTTTAAAGTGCTCATATAGATTTGGCTGGTTTGCGATTTAAGTATCGTAAACGACTATGCACGATTTTTTTTAAAAACAACACATATCTATGCTTGCGTGCTTAAAATGAAAAGGATTGGAGTTGTTTCTATCACTTTCATTTTATGCATAAATATTTTATTATTATTTGATGTGAGAAATTATATTTAAAATATATAGCAGTAAAGTTAATTTTTCTAATGTGTTCCGTATTTTTGAACACTCAGAATGCTTGGATACCATTGACGAGATGACTGTAACCATATTTATGGCGTTTTGACTGAAACGATCTATATGACATTTTAAACGTCTCGACCTTTTGAGCGAGTATATTGTTGACAACAATAAAGGAACTTTGTTTGTACCGATATTATTGACTTTTTGGTTGCGTCTATTTATTTGAATACTCTGAGCGTCTCTAATTATTTGACGCTGACTGTACGTGCCTACAAATAATATTACAACAATCGCTAAATTCATTTATATATTAGGAATTCGAATATAGATCTTGCATTTTTATCATGTTATATTTAAGTATATATTACATTTATGAGTATAATATATTTTCCTTTTTATAAATTATTAGCAAATATTTGTGGACAATAGCACGTGCAGCATACACATCGGACTTCTTTTGTTTATCTGTCAGAGTAAGATCGATAGATTTATAAATATTTTTTATCGCGTAATTAGCTCATTTGATTTTTGTTCATTCGCCTATTGTTAAAATGTCGTTAAATTCGTTATTTTGTGATCATTTAATTCTTTTTAATTGATATTTCACTTCTGTTTCATAAGAACATTATATATAATTTATAAATTTGTTTGTTTAATCATTCATTGTATTAGAACTCTACAAATATAGCTTTTCCTTAGAAACAAGACCATGTCTATGCGTTGGAACAACGCACCGAAAACCGTTTCCAAAATTAAACGATACTTATTTGTCACAATAGTCAATCATTCAGTCATCGAGATATTCAACGAGATGAGAATTAATTGCGAGACGAAACAAAAAAAATGCTGTACACTAGAGAGAGATGTAAAATATGCGCAAATTGTTTTAATACCCATAAAATAATACACCAACCATCCTATTCACCATTGAGTATACAAGTGTAGTTATAGTTGAGTGATGAAAAGTGGTGGAACTGGTGAAAAGTAGCTATATAAATGTCTTACTACAATGCTCCTTTCTTAAATTGCTCCTTATTTTGGTGAGCATGGCTAGTTGTCTCTTTTACTCTTGACTAAGAACATATACAGCCATATTTTCCACGTCATTGGGAGCTAGAACTTCAACGGTTTTGATATCAGAGGAGGCGAATGACAATGGATTTTAGGAACCATTTCGCTCAATAATTATAAGTATGAGACATAGAGATACTGCGTCGTAGAAATACAAACCTTGAGAATTCAATTTCTTAAGAAAAATATAATGTTATATCGTTAGCTCCATATAAACCCTAATGAATACTCCCTAGAAAGTAAAAACCATATTTTTTATGTTATGGCAATCGAAAATATACAGCCTTTCTAATGGGGTTGAATGATAAATTTGGGTCAACTCGAACATGAAAGAGTCCATGCCATACCTTTCATGACTTCTAAGATATTAAACGATTTTGCTTCGTAATAAATACCTGCCCCACAGACATATAATCGAGAAAAGTTGCTGATAAGAAAAATACCAGAACAATCGAATGCCATCAATGGTTTCTTAAAAAAGTTTAAAATTATATCTTTTACATTTCTTAGATCGTAAATGTAAATGTTGGGACTCGTTCAGAAATAATTCCGTCAACAATTAAAGAAGAGACGCTATAAAAGAGTCCAAATTCATAAATGTTTGACTAATATACCTTTCAAGTCTGCTCAGATATTCAACGATCTTGTTCTCATTTAAAAATTCCATTAATCCGCATCTCAATTTAGCAGCAATAGTAAATAACATATCGCCTTCATATATAAAACGATGACAAGATTGTATCGTTTACATTTCTTAGAAATACAATATGCAGTACATGTTGGGAGTTGTCCAGAAATTATTCCGCCAACAATTAAGGGCGTTAAAGAACGTTCTAGACGTCATGAAAGAGTTCAAATCCATAAATGTTTGTATAAAATACGTCAAAACTTAACGATCTTGATCCAAGTGATTAACTTGAATCAATAAGTGACTTTAAGAGTAACTAGAGATGTTACAAAGACATTGTAATGATAAAGAAGTGGTATTAGTATTGTAATTCCTTTTTATTTATTTTTCCCATTTATATATTAGGTATTTACTGGTGGTAGGGCTTTGTGCAAGCTCGTCTGGGTAGGTACCATCCACTCATCAGATATTCTACCGCAAAACAGCTGTACTTGGTATTGCTGTACTCCGGTTTGAGTCAGTGTAATTACAGGCACAAGGGACATAAAATCTTAGGCACCAAGGTTGGTGGCGCATTGGCGATGTAAGCGATGGCTAACATTTCGTACAGTGCCAATGTCTAAGGGTGTTTGGTGACCACTTACCATCAGGTGGCCCATGTGCTCGTCCGCCTTCCTATACTATAAAAAAAATCCGAATATAGATCTTGCATTTTTATCATGTTATTTTTTGTGCATAATATTTTTTCCTATATATCTATTGTTAGCAAATATCTGTGGACAACAGAACTGGCAGCACACACATCGTAGCTGTCACGGACTTTCTTTCTTTTGTTCTTTTGTTTATTATTACATTCTGTGTTATTATCTTATTCTCAGTTATAAACTTCAATGAAGCCACCTCTTAATTTAGCAGCAATAGTTAGTAAATATCACATTGCATTGCATAGATATATAATCTCGCAAATGTAAATGTTGGGAGTCGTTCAGAAATGATTTCGTCAACAATTGAGGGCGTTAAGTAACGTTCTAGACGCCATGAAAGAGTCCAAAATCTCTCAAAAGTTAATGTTTGACCTTTTATGATTTTTAAGATATTCAACGATCTTGTTCCCAGATAAATACTCGTAACATTTAGTTATAAATAAATGATGACTAATGAATAAATGATGATAAAAATAAAAAATAAAAATAAAGTAAAAAAAAACATTTATTTAAATAAATAATTAATTAAACATAACTAGCAGACATTAATATAATACCAATACAGTACAGAATACATTATTAATACACGAGTGGGGACGATATAACCCGCACGCGGTCAGTGTCGCAGTGCGAGTGTTGTTTAATTACTCGATAGCGTTGTCGTCAACTGCGAATCGTATGGAATGAAAACAGCGCCATCTAGTGACAATAGCGGAAATCCCATACAAATCGCAGTTAACGTCTACTACTCGCACTAGACACACCGGGTCGGTTGCGACCTTTTGGTAACCGAGCCCCAAAAAGGTACACACGTAATATTTGTAACAATCATCTATCGAGATATTCAACGGATTCGTAGCCTACACGAAATATACCGTAAAGCTAGAGCGAGATTGTACGGAGTTATGAGTACGTCAGTGTCGAGGGAAGTTATCTTATATGTATGAAAACCGTTTCCGAAATTAAACGAAGAATATGTCACAATAGTCTATCGAGATATTCAACGGGATTGTGGGCGAGATGAGATTAAATCGCGAGACGAAACGAGAAAAATGCTTTACGCTAGAGCGAGATGTAAAATTTATTATGTCCAGTATATTCAATGTAAGAAATATTACAAGAAAAACGTACTTATAAACATTGAAATGAGAGATTAGTTAAACACTGAGTCATCTCTTTCCGACTTGATATTCCGATGACACAGAATGAATCCTTGATATGTTCATTTTGTACGAATCGTATCGTACATCGGATACATTTTATTAGTAAAGTTATTGAAAATAATATGGCACGACTTATGTATTATACAATACACTGAACGTTGAACGTGAAAATCTTCTGATCAAACGAATACATGAAGATGAAATAAGTTATGTATTATACTCAATCATGTAAATGTTGGGAGTCGTTCAGAAATTATTCTGTTAACAACTAAGGCCGTAAAAGAACGTTCTAGACGCCATGAAAGAGTCCAAATTCATAAATGTTTGATTAATATAATTTTCAAGGCTGCTAAGATATTCAACGATCTTGTTCTCAGTTATAAACTTCAATCAAGCCGCCTCTCCATTTAGCAGCAATAGTTAGTAAATAACACATCGAATTCAAAACGATGAATATATAAAACGATGAAAAAATTATATCTTTTTCATTTCTTAGATATACAATATTGCAAATGTAAATAGTCGTTCAGAAATTATTCCAACAAATAAGGGCGTTAAAAGAGGGTGCTATAAAAGAGTCCGAATTCATATATTTTTTTATAATATACGTTTCAAATTTCTCAGGTAACAGGAATAAGAATAAAACATGTGCAAGTGATTAACTTGAAACAATAAGTGACTGTAAGAGTGACTAGAGATGTTACATGGACATTGTAGTGATAAAGAAGTGGTTTTAGTATTGTAATTCATTTTTATTTATTTGTCTCATTTATACAGGGTGACTGGTGAATTAGGATCAATATTTTAGGAGCATAATCGGTACATGATTCTCATTCGAATTATGTAAAAAAAATAGGTACTTAATTTTTGACCAAATTTACAAAAATTTTACTTTAAATAAATAAAGTGTGGACATATTTCCGCGGCGCGTGCGGCGTAGTGTTTGCCCCCCGCAACCCCTGCCCCGCGGCTTATTAGTATTAGTAGGTTAGTAGGTTAGTCGGGCGAGCGCCGCCGTAAGGTTCGTCCATCTTCCCGCGCGCGCGCCCCTAGCGATCGATCTTACGCATATACCTAATGTTTCGTGTGTGAGTGTGACCCGTAATTAGTAATTAGGTATGGCTTATCAATACACAAATGCAGAATAATGTGAGTACTGTGAGTAGTAAAGTGACCCATTCGTGTTAAAGCGTGTGAAAGACAATATGCGTAAACGTGCCGAACTGTGTATCACACGAGCAGGAGCTCACTTTGAACATTTGTTAAGGTTAGTGTAGTTATGTAGGTAAATAGGTAGTTAAATGATTGACAATCGTTGTAAATAAGTATGATTCAATTTTTAAATACGCCGGAAATTCCAAGATAGGTAAACAGTTAATTTTTGTCCCAAGGTCATATCATTTACCTAGTCAACAAATTTGTTGCTTAAACGAGTGAAATATTTTGGTATTTTTGGCTGTTCTAAGCCAGGTTTAAAGTATGAAGGGGGATTGGATCATGCTTGTTTATCAAAGGTAGCCTGCTACCCTGTTAACACGCGGCGGCGTTTGGACGTAGGGAAAGTACCGCGCGATAACTAAATGTACATAACGGTGTTGTGTCGTCAGCGCAGCTAGGGCGTCCACATGACGCGTAATTAATTACATAACTTTTGGTTAACTTTACTTAGAAGTTTATTAATATTTATGTTATATGTATTTTTTTTTGGTCATATATGGTCGTCAAATATCACGCCCTTAAGTATTGATACTAATTCACCAGTCACCCTGTATATTAGGTATTCGAATATAGTTCTTGCATTTTTATCAGGTTACATTTATGAGCATAATATTTTTTCCCATATATCTATTGTTAGCAAATATCTGTGGACAACAGCACTGGCAGCACACACATCGCAACTGTCACGGAATTCTTTTGTTTATTATTACATTTTTAGGCGGGAAATTATCTGTCAGAGTAAGATATCGATATGATCTGTGAATGATTTTTATCGCGTAATTAGTTAATTTGATTTGTTTCTTTCGTGTATTGATAAAATGTCGTTAAATTCTTTATTTTGTGATTTTTCATTTCGTCTTAAAAGTATATTACAAATAATATAATTAACAATTTCTTTTAAATCAGTCATTGTATTAGAACTAAAAATATAGCCTTTACTTAGAAACAGGACCATGTCTATGCGTTGGAACAGCGCACCGAAAACCGCTTCCAAAATTAAACGATTCTTATTTGTCACAATAGTCTATGGAGATATTCAACGGTCTTGTGGGCGAGATGAGAATTAATCGCGAGACGAAACGAGAAAAATGCTTTACGCTAGAGCGAGATGTAAATGTTGAAATTTAAATGTAATTTATTAAATTTTTATTCATCATATAATTCTAATTTAGAGTAATCTAATAATTATGATGGTTGTGATGCATTAACTTATTAATTTGTTATTGCCTAATATCGGAAAACCTTGTTACTCAATTAAAAATTTGATTTGTTTTATATTTTATTTAATTGGACATTGTAATTCTTTATTTTAATATTTATTAATGATATTAAAGTACAAATTTATAAATATGTTCAATTTTATCTAATTTGTTACGATATATTATTATTTATTATTTTAATGTTTACGTTGATGATTTTCTTTCCAAATTTTGTTTCTTTTAATTTGTAATTTTACCTGCATGTTGTGTCTATTTTGCTTTGAAATGTGTGTAACACCTATAATTAAGACAACATTTAGATTTTAATATTAGTTGTTTAATTATGTTTTACTCGCTTTTGTTAATGTATATCTTGTTGATGTTAATAAATAAATAAAATAAAATAAATAAAAATTTATGGTACCTCGATGATTGCTCTTTGGGAGGAGATGTAACAACAGTCATAAGCAACTTAAAAATCGTTTTAAAATAATTTGAAAGCATAGGGCTTAATTTAAATTTCAGTAAATGCGAACCTATTTCTCTTTCACAAGAAAAGAAAAACAAAATTTTAAGTGATTTAAATCTTTTAATCCCAAATATTATTACGGTCCCTAAGCATTCTTTAACTTTACTAGGCGCTCCAATATTGATGATGCATTTCTTCCCTTAATAAATTCAAAATTAGAAAAGTTTAACCTCATTTCGAAGCGTTTATTAGACATTAAGCCACACATAGCCATTTTCATTCTTCGGACATGTTTATTTGCCCCTAAGTTTATGTATTTATTACGCTGCAGCCCCTTTTGGAAATTTCTTTCTATTACAGCCGCTATTGATGCCTTGCTTAAAGACACCGTAGCCAAAATTCTAAATTTACAATTCGATACACGTTCTTGGACACAAGCAACTCTTCTAGTCTAATATGGCGGCTTAGCTATACGGTCTACGTCATCTTTGGTGCTCCCAGCATTCTTGGCCTCTGCTAATAGTTCTATCACTCTCGTCAGTCGGATATTAAGTTTTCCAAGTTCGACTGATGTTGTACTGAAGGATCTTGCTGAGGCTAAGACAGCTTGGAGTGTTTCTTGCCCTGATGAAGTATTTTCCTCAGATATGGCTTGTCAGAAGCACTGGGATTAACCCCGTATTAAACTTACACACAATTTGCTCCTGTCCCACTGTACTTCAGATACAGATCGTACGAGACCTGATTTATCTGAAAGAGAGTCAGGCCACTGGCTTCAGGCTCTCCCTTCTAAAAATCTAAGGACAGTACTTTATCGGGCAACGATACGCATCGCCGTATGCCTTCGCTTAGGTTTAAAGGTGTGCGAGCCTCACACATGTCCCTGTGGTACCCAGGTGGATTATTTCGGACGCCACGCCGCAAAAGCGCTGGCCGTGCATATCGCCATGGGACTCTTAATGACATACTTCGTCGGGCTTTTGCCACAGCATCGATTCCTGCTACATTGGAACCGAATGATTTATGCAGAGATGATGGCAAGAGACCCGATGGAGCGACATTGGTGCCATGGCAACTTGCGTAGGTACGCTGGCAGTATCTCATATCAAGAATACGTCTCGTAAAGCCAGTGCAGCCGCTGAAGCTGCTCAAATACTCAAGCGCCGCAAATATTCACTTTTATCCAACGAATATGAATTTGCGGGGCTGGGTTTTGAGACATTGGGTCCATGGTCGTCCGATACAAAAAGAATCATAAAAGATATTTCTAAGAAACTGGTCCACACTTCTGGTGACCCAAGAGCTGGCGCTTAATTAGCCCAAAGGCTGAGTCTAGCGGTGAAGAGAAGCAATAGTGCCAGCGTCTTCTTGGGTACAATGCCACAGGACAATCTTTTGGACTGCGTGTTTTTTTCTTTAAATTTGTATGTGTATTTTGTTCTTTTTATTTTATATTTAAGAACTAAAAGTTTAGAAAACAGAGAAATTTGTCAAACTTGCTTCTTGCTGATAAACATTTATATAATATTTTGATGAAATTACTTTTTTTTTGCGAGGTAATTTTATGTGGTAGCATTTATCGATATTTAAAGTCATTTTATTGACTCTACACCATTTAACCAGCCTAACGAGGTCATCTTGTAATAATTGTACATCGGAAATCTGTTTAAAAGTGCGGGTCAATTTCAGATCATCGGCGAATAAACTGACAGTAGAGATTTTGAAAATATGTACAATATTATTTATGAAAATATAAAAGGATAATGGACCCAAATTTGACCCCTGAGGGACTCCAAACTACGTTATGAAGTTATTGGATTCATTAACATTTATAACTACTATAAGAACGTTATAGACGCCATAAAAGAGGGCAAATTCATAAATGTTTGACTAATATACCTTGCATGACTTCTAAGATATTCGACGATCTTGTTCTCAGTTATAAACTTCAATCAAGCCGCCTCTCAATTTAGCGGCAATAGTTAGTAAATAACACATCGCCTTCTTATATAAAACGATGAAAGATTATATCTTTTTCATTTCTTAGATACAATCTTGCAATTGTGAAAGTTGGGAGTCGTTCAGAAATTATTTCGCCAACAAATAAGGGCGTTACACAACGTTCTAGACGCCATGAAAAAGTCCAAATCCATAAATGTTTGAATGAATATACCTTTCATGATTTCTAAGATATTCAACGATCTTGTTCACATATATATACTTATATTTAGTTATAATTAAATAATGACGAATGAATAAATGATGATAAAAATAAAAAAAATCAAGAAAACCCGACCTTTTGGTGACCGAGCCCCAAAAAGCTACACACGTGGAAAAATTAGAATGTCACACGTATTTGTAACAATCATCTATCGAGGTATTCAACGGATTCGTAGACTACACGAAATATACCGTAAAGCTAGAGCGAGATTTTACGGAGTTATGAGTACGTCAGTGTCGAGGGAATTTATCTTATACATTTGAAAACCGTTTCCGAAGTTAAACGAAGAATATGTCACAATAGTCTATCGAGATATTCAACGGTCTCGTGGGCGAGATGAGAATTAATCGCGAGACGAAACGAGAAAAAGGCTTTACGCTAGAGCGAGATGTAAAATTTATTATGTCCAGTATATTCAATGTAAGAAATATTACAAATAACCACTATGAGAAAAATCCTTAAGTAACAACCTGTATTTGTCCCACTGCTGGGCTAAAAATAGTATTTGCAAAATGTCGCAATCCGGTCTCTGGTGAAGTCTCACCATAAAACTCCTATATGGACTATATAGGAGTAGAAACGAACTTATAAACATTGAAATGAGAGTATAGTTAAACACTGAGTCATCTCTTTCCGACTTGACATTCCAATGACACAGAATGAATCCTTAATATGTTCATTTTGTACGAATCGTATCGAACATCGGATACATTTTATTAGTAAAGTAATTGAAAATAATATGGCACGACTTATGTATTATACAATACACTGAAGGTTGAACGTGAAAATCTTCTGATCAAACGAATACATGAAGATGAAATAAGCTACGTATAATACTCGATCTTGCAAATGTAAATGTTGGGAGTCGTTCAGAAATTATTCCGCCAACAATCACGGGCGTTAAAGAACGTTCTAGACGGCGTGAACGAGTCCAAATTCACAAATGTTTAACTAATATACCTTTCAAGGCTGCTAAGATATTCAACGATCTTGTTCTCAGTTATAAACCTGCAACAATTAGCGACAATGACTCAAATTAATTTCACAGAAAGTACAACGCGACCCGTCATACGATAATTTAGAGATGATAGTCCGACCGAATAAATACGTGTTTCACAGGCAGCCATAGTGTGCAAAATTCGACTCCTATTGACAAAACAAAACTGACCGCAAGAAATGATTATTTATTTTATAATAGTTTAAAATGAATGGCTTCCTTATTTCTTATTTACTCAATCTTGCAGATGTACATGTCGCAAGTCGTCCAGAAACAATTCAATCCACAATTTTTAAGTTAAATAACGTAAGATTTTCATCAGCCTTGATTTGGTGAAAACATAAACGTATGAAAATTACTTCATTCACACTGATTTCGACATATAGCGATTGCTTAAGAACTACAAGTTTTGAAAACATAGAAGTTTATCAAATTTGCTTCTTATTTTGGTAAGCATGGCTAGTTGTCTCTTTTACTCTTGACTAAGAACAGATACATCCATTGCACGGTCAGGAATTCAACGGTTTTGATATCAGTAGTAGCGAATGACAATGGTCTTAAGGAACCATTTCGTTCAATAATAATAAGTATGAGACATAGACACTGCGTCGTAGAAAAGCAAACCTTGAATTGCTTAATTAATTAAAGAAGAGACGCTATGAAAGAGTCCAAATTCATAAATGTTTGACTAATATACCTTTCAAGTCTGCTAAGATATTCAACGATCTTGTTCTCAGTTTTAAACTTCAATGAAGCCGCCTCTCAATTTAGCAGCAATAGTTAGTAAATAACACATCGCCTTCATATATAAAACGATGAAAAAATTATATCTTTTTCATTTCTTAGATATACAATCTTGCAAATGAAAATGTTGGGAGTTGTTCAGAAAATATTCCGCCAAAAAGTAAGGACATTAAAGAACGTTCTAGACGCCATAAAAGAGTGCAAATTCATAATTTTTTTTTATAATATACGTTTCAAGTTGCTTAGATAGCAAGAATAAGAATAAACGATTGCAAGTGATTAACTTGAAACAATAAGTGACTGTAAGACTAACTAGATATGTTACATGGACATTGTAATGATAAAGAATTGGTGTTAGTATTGTAATTCGTTTGATATATTTTTCTCATTAATATTTTATTTCATTTTGGACAACCAACAGGAGACACATTAGATAGACAGTTAGAGGTTGAAAAAGTTTTATGATAAATGTTCTACTAATTATAGGTTATCACATCATTCGTAAAAGCATCACATTATAAAAAGTCCTTAAATATAGTTTATACATAAAAATTACAAGTTCGTAAAAATACAAATACATTAACATCATTATTATTAATTAAAAATATTTCGAAATTATTTTTGAAATTTACGATTGAATTTATATAAACCTACATATTAATTTAGAGAAAAAAAAATTGGGAACAAAAGTAAAACAAAAAACAATTTTAAAGAACAAGAACAAAAAACATGTCATAATTCTATATAAGTTAGTGGATAATAAGTCAAAATGGGTCGATTGCATTAATGAAAAAGTAAGAAATAATAGTGACCTCCGGGATCCAAGACTTATTCTGTCAAAATGTTTAAGCCTCTCACTATATGAATGTTGACTAGTTTTAAATCTAAAAGACATATGCAGAATTTTTTTTCAGCTTTTTGACGTCCACTGCTGGACAAAAGCATCCCCATGGAACGCCAACCACCACCTTTTTTTAAATTTATTTTGTCCAGATTTTACAACAGTATTCAAGTCTACAACGAACATAGCTGTCGAAGAGTTTTATTATAGTCGAAGGTCTTTTAAAATCTTTGAAGCACCTTTGTACAAATCAGAGGGATTTATTGGCTTGTTCCACGGTTTTCTCAATATGTGAGATAAAACTAAGCCTACTGTTAAGCATAATACCCAAGTCACGTACTTCTTATACTTCAGTCAATTCTATGTCATTTATATAATATTTTGATGAAATTACTTTTTTTAGGGTGATTTTTATGTGGTAGCATTTATCGATATTTAAAGTCATTTTATTGACTCTACACCATTAAACCAGCTTAACGAGTGTGGGTCAATTTCAGATCATCTGCAAATAAACTAGAGCTTTGAAAATATGTACAATATCATTTATGTAAATATTAAAGAATAATGGACCCAAATTTTACCCCTGAGGGACTCCAGAGTACGCTATGAAGTTATTGGACTCATTTCTATTTATAACCTTAGAGTGCATTCAAGATATGAACTGCACCATTTCTGCACGGTAACCGTACTTCCGTATACCGATAATTTCTCTAGGTGCAAAGAATGATCTAATTTATCAAAAGCTTTGCAAAAATCTGTATAAATAAAGTTAGAGATATGCAGGAATATATAAAATTGCAGCAGATATATAAAGTTTGAGACGTGCAGGGTTAATTAGTTTGTGTCGATCGCTTAGTCATGAATCAATGTTGATCGCCGCTAAAATACTTTTTAACGTGATTATATAGAGAGATTAACAAGTAATCTTTTGCTATCGTGGATTTTATTAATATTGTACGATAATTTTTCATTAAATTTTGTTTGCCAGATTTATAAATAGGTACAAATCTACTTTGTTTTGGAAAGCCAAACATCTGGAAATTGACCCGTTAACAAAGATTTGTTAAAAATCATCTTAAGCGGTAAAAATAATGGTGCTGCACACTTAGTCCAGGCCCCTTAAATACATCAAGTCTCTTTAACTTTTGGTAAACTGCATCTCTTAATTTAGTTGCAATAGTTAGTAATTTACACATCATACAAAGATTATATCTTTTTCATTTCTTAGATACAATTTTAATAAATACGAAAATCCCACACAAATCACAGTTAACGTCTACTACTCACTCTACACACACCGGGTCGGTTGCGACCTTTTGGTGCGTCAAAAAGCTACACACGTGAACGGTTTAGAACTCTACAAAGATAGCCTTTACTTAGAAACAGTATATCCATGTTACACATATTTGTAACAATCATCTATCGAGGTATTCAACGGATTCGTAGACTACACGAAATATACCGTAAAGCTAGAGCGAGATTGTACGGAGTTATGAGTACGTCAGTGTCGAGGGAATTTATCTTATACGTTTGAAAACCGTTTCCGAAGTTAAACGAAGAATATGTCACAATAGTCTATCGAGATATTCAACGGTCTCGTGGGCGAGATGAGAATTAATCGCGAGACGAAACGAGAAAAATGCTTTACGATAGAGCGAGATGTAAAATTTATTATGTCCAGTATATTCAATGTAAGAAATATTACAAGAAAAACGTACTTATAAACATTGAAATGAGAGATTAGTTAAACACTGAATCATCTCGTTCCGACTTGACATTCCGATGACACAGAATGAATCCTTATTATGTTCATTTTGTACGAATCGTATCGTACATCGGATACATTTTCTTAGTAATTGAAAATATTATGGCACGACTTATATATTATACAATACATTGAAGGTTGAACGTGAAAATCTTCTAATCAAACGAATCCATGAAGAAAAAATAGATAATATATAACACTCGATCTTGCAAATGTAAATGTTGGGAGTCGTTCAGAAATTATTCCGCCAACAATCACGGGCGTTAAAGAACTTTCAAGACGGCGTGAACGAGTCCAAATTCACAAATGTTTAACTAATATACCTTTCAAGGCTGTTAAGATATTCAACGATCTTGTTCTCAGTTATAAACCTGTAACTATTAGCGACAATGACTCAAATTAATTTCACAGAAAGTACAACGCGACCCGTCATACGAAAATTTAGAGACGATAGTCCGACCGAATAAATACGTGTTTCACAGGCAGCCAAAGTGTGCAAAATTCGACTCCTATTGACAAAACAAAACCGACCGCAAGAAATGAATATTTCTTTTATAATAGTTTAAAATGAATGGCTTCCTTTTTTTTTTCTTATTTACTCAATCTTACAGATGTACATGTCGCAAGTCGTCCAGAAACAATTTCAATCCACAATTTTTAAAGTTAAATAACGTAAGATTTTCATCAGCCGTGATTTGGTGATCATGATGAATGTATGAAAATTACTTCATTCACACTGATTTCGACATTTTCGATTGCTTAAGGACTACAAGTTTTGAAAACATAGAAGTTTATTAAAATTGCTTCTTATTTTGGTGAGCATGGCTAGTTGTCTCTTTTACTCTTGACTAAGAACAGATACATCCATTGCGCGGTCAGGAATTCAACAGTTTTGATATCAGTAGTAGCGAATGACAATGGTCTTAAGGAACCATTTCGCGCAATAATAATAAGTAAGAGACATAGAGACACTGCATCGTAGAAAAACAAACCTCGAATTGCTTAATTAATCAAAGAAGAGACGCTATGAAAGAGTCCAAATTCATAAATGTTTGACTAATATACCTTTCAATTCTGCTAAGATATTCAACGATCTTGTTCTCAGTTATAAACTTCAATGAAGCCGCCTCTCAATTTAGCAGCAATAGTTAGTAAATAACACATCATTCATTTCTTAGATATACAATCTTGCAAATGAAAATTGTGGGAGTCGTTCAGAAATTATTCCAACAAATAAGGCCGTTAAAGAACGTTCTACACGCTATAAACGAGTCCAAATTCATAAATATTTTTATAAAATAAGTTTCAAGTTGCTCAGGTAACAGGAATAAGAATAAAAGATGTGCAAGTGATTAACTTGAAACAATAAGTGACTGTAAGAGTAACTAGAGATGTTACATGGACATTGTAATGACAAATAATTGGTTTTAGTATTGTAATTCATTTTTATTTATTTGTCTTATTTATATATTAGGTATTCGAATATAGATCTTGCATTTTTATCATGTTATTTTTTGTGCACAATATTTTTTCCTATATATCTATTGTTCGCAACTGTCACGGACTTCTTTTGTTTATTATTACTAGTTTAGGCGGGAAATTATCTGTCAGAGTAAGATATCGATATGATCTGTAAGTGATTTTTATCGCGTAATTAGCTAATTTGATTTGTTTCTTTCGTGTGATAAAATTTTGTGATCATTTACTTTTTCAAATTGATATTTCACTTCTGTCTTAAGATCATAATATATACAATATAATTTACAAAATTTGTTTTTTTAATAATTCATTGTATTAGAGCTTGTGGGCGAGATGAGAGTTAATCGCGAGACGAAACGAGAAAAATGCTGTACGCTAGAATGAGAAATATAATTTGCGCAAATAGCTTTAATACCCATAAAATAATACACCAACCATCCATTTCACCACCGAGTGAACTAGTGTAATTATAAATTATAATAGACAAAATATTATAATATTACCAGTATATTCAGGTTAAGAAATATTACAAGAAAATCTGTTTACGACCTCTTTGAGAAAAATCCGTAACGCCAAATAATTGCCATTGTATTTGCGAAATGTCGCAATCCGGGCTCTGGTGAAAAGTTTCACCATAATACTCCTATATGGATTATATAGGAGCAGAAACGTATGGAAATTACTATACTATACTGGAAATATAGACTATATGACTTTTTTGAGCGAAGAATATGAATCTACACAAAAAAAATAATTGCAAGTTACGACGATAAAATTGCGGAAATGGAAAGAGAGAAAAATGCACTAAAAAATGTAACATCTGATTTGCAACAACGAATACATACTATGGAGCAGTATAATCGATCAAATAACATTGAAATACAAATGATTCCTGAGCATAAAAATGAAAATTTAATTAGTACAGTAATGCAACTGAGTAAAACAATATCATGTGATCTAAAGGAGTCTGATATACATCACTGTACTAGAGTTGCAAAATTGAACAACAGCGACAAAAGACCCAGATCTGTGATTGTAAAGCTATCCACACCACGAATGAGAGATACGATGCTAGCATGTGTCATCAATTACAATAAATCGCATCCTGACGATAAACTGAACACAAGTCACATAGGTATTGCAGCAGATAAGCAGCCAATATATGTTATGGAACACTTGTCACCGGCTATTAAGTCTTTACATGCAGCAGCTCGAATAAAATCTAAAGAAAAAAAATACAGATTTGTGTGGGTTAGACAGGGCAAAGTATTTATGAGAAAGACAGAACATTCAGAATGTATTTATGTAAAAAATCATACTGTTTTGAATAATATCCAGTAAATTGCTTTGCTCTCTAAACTCTTAGATCATTTTAGTGTTTCATGTTATAAAATTCAACGGTCTTAATATATACTACCAGAATGTCCGAGGTCTCCGTACTAAAACACATGACTTCATCTGCAATTTATCGTGTACAAATTATGATGTTATTATATTAACAGAAACGTGGCTTAATAATAAAATAGAGAACCATGAATTATTCGACAACCGTTATACAGTATACAGAAGAGATCGTGATAGTTCACTTTTACATTGTAAAAAAGATGGTGGTGGAGTTTTAGTGGCGGTCTCCAATAAACTGAAATCAATGCGACTCAGTTTTTGTGAAAGTCAGTGTGAAGATCTTTGGATAAATATTGAACGAGAAAATTGTCACGATGAGTGTAACTCAATTGCATTATGTGCAGTTTATTTGCCTCCTCCCGTTAGCCGTAATATGCTATCTAATTTTATCAATAATTTTAATAGTAGAATTGCAGAGAATAGACAAAATGTTATGCTCGTGGGAGATTTTAATTTAAGTAATATCAATTGGTTCGCTACTGATGATAATGTTATTTCTAATAGTTCCTTAGGAAATTTGCTAGTTGATTTTGCATCTCTCAATAATTTAGTTCAACATAATAACATTTGTAATAACAATAATAAAATATTAGACTTAATATTCAGTAATTATAATAACATAAAAATTAGTAAGTCTATTTTGCCAATAGTGCCTCCAGATCACCACCATCCTCCCTTAGATATATTAGTTTCTTATTCATCAAGAACTTCTTTAAAAAGTAATGTTATTGGTGAAAAGAAGAACTATTTTAAAGCTGACTACGTAAGTATAATTTCAGAATTAGATAATATCAATTGGTTAAGCGAATTTTGTAATTGTAAGTCAATAAACTTAATGATCGATAAATTTTATAAAATTTTGAACAAATTGATTGAAAAATATGTACCAAAAAAGAAACAAAAAGGTAAACAATATCCTCCATGGTTCACTAAGGAAATGATAAATTTATATAAAGAGAAACAAGTTTTTTTAAATAAATACAAAATATATAAAAACCCACTTGATGAAATTTCATTACGTCTTTTGAGCAAACGTTGTGCAGATTTATCGAAAATTTGCTACAATAATTACATTAAGATTGTTGAAGAAAATATTAGTAGAAATCCTAAATATTTTTGGTCATACCTTAAGGGCAAACAAGATAATAGTACCGCACTCCCAGGCATAATGACTTACAAACAAAAAGTAATGAAATCTGGATCAGAAATTTGTAACGAATTTGCCTCGTATTTCGCTTCTGTTTACACACAATCTCAAAGTTCATATACATTACCATCTTATAATAATCAATGTAAACATGACTTTGGAGCGTTCACTAATTTTGTAATATCGCGAAGGCAGATTTATCGATACTTAAAAAGACTTGATACAACTAAAGGGACAGGTTATGATAATATCCCTCCTATATTTATTTCTAAATGTGCATGGGTACTAAGTTTCCCTTTATATTTATTATACAACGAATCACTTCGCTCAGGTGTTTTTCCCGATAAGTGGAAAATAGCTAGGATCGTACCAGTATATAAGTCCAAGGGTAGTGAGTGCATTGAGAATTACAGACCGATTTCCATACTTTCCACTTTTGCCAAAGTATTTGAAGCAATAGTTTACCCATATCTAGAATGTCATGTTAAGCAAATGATTAATAATAACCAGCTCGGCTTTATAAAGGGTCGATCTACAACATCAAATCTTGTTTCGTACAGTGAATTCATTGTGCCAGCTATTGATAACCACAAGCAAGTTGACGCAATTTATACCGATTTAACCAAGGCTTTCGACAAAGTTTCGCACGATATTTTACTCTTAAAACTAAGCAAGTACGGATTCAATGGTAATATGCTTGAGTGGTTCAAATCATATTTATACAATAGACAACAATTTGTTGTCTTAAAAGGTTTTAGCTCGAGTCTATATAAAGCCTGCTCCGGGGTTCCTCAAGGGTCACACTTAGGACCTTGGCTCTTTAATATCTTCATTAATGATATTTGCGATACGGTACATTATAGTAGAGTATTTTTATTTGCGGACGATTTAAAATTAACAAAAGTAATAAACAACTTAGCTGACTCAAAGCTCTTACAGGTGGATATTAATGCTATATATAATTGGTGTAAAAATAATAAAATGGAATTAAACGTCAGTAAATGCAAGCATATAAAATTTACGCGAAAGCTCAATAAAATCAAAACAATATATAGCATTGATAACATCAAGTTGGAGGAAGTTTTTGAAATAAGTGATTTGGGTGTCATTTTTGATGACAAGCTTACTTTTGTCCCGCACTTCAATAAAATAATTACGAAAAGTTCCAAAACGTTAGGATTTTTAATTAGAAATGGTAAACACTTCACGAATAACACGAAAAAAATAATCTATAACGCTTACGTGCGTAGTGTACTGGAGCACGGTAGTGTAGTGTGGAATCCTTGTTACAATGTACATCGTCTGCGTATAGAGAGAATACAGAAGCGATTTGTATATCATCTATCCAGAAACAAAAAAATCTCATACCATAAATCTAATAAAAATTACAGCAATCTCTTGAAAGATTTTAATATGGATAGTCTCTCTGTACGCAGACAATTGTTAGATCTCTCTTTCCTATTTAAGTTAATTCGTAACGAGATCGACTGTACTTGCTTACTTGAAAAGATATACTATCGTATTCCAAGGCGCAATGGTCGTGGTTTTCTGGGTACTTTTGATGTCAGAATATAAAAACGAAATTAGGATGTAATGCACCAATGCCTAGATCATCACGGTTGTACAATGTTTTTTGTCAAGATCTAGATATTTTTAATGACTCTGCCATGATTTATCGTAAACGGGCGCTAGAATTGTTGAGAGATGCAAATAAATAATAAATAAATAAATTAATTAATTAATAAATAATAAATAATGTTATCTTAATTTTATTTTGTATTAATTAGTATATTTTTAGTAATTTTTTGTAACGTAAACTTTGCATGAATTTAATGAATTATTTAATTTTAATTTGTACCTATATCAATTCAAACTAATTGTGTTTTTAATTTTAATTTTATTAAGTGCATGTTTATTTTATTTTTTTTAATCAATTAGGACTTTTTTTTTTTAATCTTTCTACTCATGTTGCTATAATTATGTGTTAATGTATTTTTAAAACAAATATTGTAATTGTTGTGGCTACTTTAAAAAGCTTCACATGTTAGCTATTTTAACTTAATTGTTTTACATTTGTCATTAAAACATGTAGTAGCTACTAGTGGTCCTAGTAAGGTAGGTAAAATAAAATAAAATAAATAAATAAAATTGTATAAATATAGGGAGAAGAGAGAGTATACTTATTAGTAATGTAATGAGAGATTAGTTTCCTTTTTTTTAATCAAGGAAAATTTCTAAATACATTGGTCACGTGAAAAAATATCAGCTTGGTACTACGATACATTTACAAACTACTTTGTAAACATAATAAATACCGAATTAGAAATTAATTCAATATACTTCAATAGAAAACTAAAGTAGAAAAGCTAAAATAGCAAATATTCTAAAATAGCAAGAGAGAACATCGATCCTCATATAATAAGATATCATTGAGAAAAGCCGATCAATTGGATGGACACTAAAATAACGACATAAAAAATAACAAATGATTGCAAAGCGAGGCTAAGAAACGTTATCGTTTATACTATAGAGTTCATCTCGAGTACATCTCGATAACGTTGAAAGAGTCCAAATTCATAAATGTTTGACTAATATGCCATTCAAGTCTGATAAGATATTCAACGATTTTATTTTCAGTAATAAACTTCGTTTAAGCCGCCTCTCAATTTAGCAGCAACAGTTAGTTAATAACATAAAACCGTCCTAAATAAAATGTTCATCGTTTAACAGTCAAAAATTTATAAAAAAATAAAACCTAAATTCTTTTCGAAGTTTCCGCCCCAATTGACAACGTTAAATAACGTACGAATTTCAACGGACGTGATGTTTGAAGACAAACTGATACGTCGTCTACCACCGACAGCAATTTCGACATAAAGAGTCAGTTATACACACATACGTGGTCATATATGTTACGGGAAATTTGATTATTTTTTTGGAAAAATGTGAAATTGACCAAACTTGCTCCTTATTTTAGTGAGCATGGCTAGTTGTCTCTTTTACTCTTGACTAAGAACAGACACATCGATTGCGCGGTCAGGCATTCAACGGTTTTGATATCAGTAGTAGCGCATGACAATTGTCTTAAGAAACCTTTTCGCTGCATAATAATCAGTATGAGCCATAGTGATACTGCATCGTAGAAAAACAAACCTCGATAATTGAATTGCTTAAGAGAAATAAAAGGTTATATTGTTAGCTCTATATAAACCCTAATGAATACTCCCAAGAAAGTAAAAGCCATAAATGTACATGTTACGATACGTTCAGATATTATTCCTCCAACAATACAAGAATAAAAGAACGTTCTAGACGGCATGAAAGAGTCCAAATCCATAAATGTTTGAATATTATAGTACATAATTACGTGAAGACTCCAAGACATTACATTTACAAATGATTGTAAAGCGAGCAATAGCAGTGATCATATATCATTTAAGCAACTTGTATAAAAACTGAAAAACATTATATTTATACGAAGAATAGCTTTAAAGGAGAAAATTATATAAGCTTTAACAATTATATGGGAGTGGCTAATTTCTTTATGCAAGAGCAAAGTTTTAGAGTTACCAATATTTAAAAATATATTTGAATCTTTGTATGGATAATTGATTGTCTAGAAGCTATATTAAACTTAATATTCTGCAGTGGAATGCATAAAGTTTTAAGCCTAAACTAAGAGATTGAGGTTTTATTAAATCGTGAAAAAATTTACATCGCAGTGATTAGTGAAACTTGGTTGAAGAGACTAAAAAATAATAATTGGGGTAAAAATTGATCTGTAATATTAGGTGATTTTAATGGTTATCATCATAGCTGGTCTAATGGAACAGACAAAAAGACAAGAATAAAGAACATAAAGACAGAATCCAAATTTTTAATTCGGTTTTTGATAGTAGTTACGTAATCCTCAATAATATTAGTGTACATTAGTTAATAATGATTTGCAAAAATCCTTTCCTGATCTATCTTTTATATCATCGGACATTGTCTGAAATCGTGAATGGTCGGTAACAAACGAGTCCCTAGGAAGTGATCATTTAAAAATGAAAGTAACTCTAAATTATAACGTATCTCCTAATCACTTTATTAAAAAGAGGAATTTCAAATTAGCCAAAAGGGAATCATATCGTTCTGAAATTGATAAGTCACTGCGTGTTATCGTCACACCTTTCCCGAAACTGCGCAATTAGGTGATGTTAAGTTGCTTGATTGTATAAGCCGTATTGCAGACAAGTTTATTTCTTTTATTAAATTTAGCTTAAATTCTAGTAATGTTTTTAAACCTAAATCATTTTGGTATATGATTGTTTCGAAATCGATAGCTGAACGCCGATTAGCACTTGTAGTATTTACAGATAACCCAACGCAAAAAAAACTTGGTATTTTACAAAATAAATTTAGTGAATCTCGTCTGAATTACGTCAGTCGAAATCAAAATTTTGGCAAAATTTCTATAATGGTATATGTGAAGTATCTTCAATAAATGAAATGTGGTTTCCAATGAAATGGGTAAGAGGGCGATATTCCAAACAACCTTGTAAAGGTGGTGATAGCGCTAAGGATCTCCTTCAAACTCTACCTCTTAGAATCATCAATTTCTAGAAAAGAATTAGAAGTATCCATCAAATCTAAAGATACCGCGCCGGGAATAGATATGATTTTATTTTCAATGATAAAAAACTTACCTGAATGTGGTAAAGATTGGCTTTTGACACTTTTATACATATTTCTCAAATATGGAATAGTTCCAAGGCAGTGGCGAGAAATTGCTATTATTTCTTTTCTGACACCTGGACGTGATACACACTCAATATCATCTTTAATGTCCTGTATATGTAAAGTTTTTTATTTAATCCTAAACAAAAGACTTGAATAATATTTTGAAAGATTAAGTATCTTCTCTGAGGACACGACGGGTTTCAGAAAAGCTCATTCTTGTTTAGACAATTTAAGCAAACTAGTTTTATGTATACAAAACGGATTTGGACTAGGCAATTCTACCTCTTGTTGTTTCATTGACATTGATGGAGCATATAATGACATAGATCTTGTAACTTGTAACTTGTAACAGCCTGTGAAAGTCCCACTGCTGGGCTATAGGCCTCCTCTCCTCTTTTTGTGGAGAAGGTTTGGAGCTTATTCCACCACGCTGCTCCAATGCGGGTTGGTTGAATTCACATGTGGCAGAATTTCAGTGAAATTAGACACATGCAGGTTTCCTCACGATGTTTTCCTTCACCGTAAAGCACGAGATGAATTATAATCACAAATTAAGCACATGAAAATTCAGTGGTGCTTGCCCGGGTTTGAACCCACGATCATCGGTTAAGATTCACGCGTTCTTACCACTGGGCCATCTCGGCTAAAGACTATCTATCTAAATCTAATCTGTTTTGGCTTTAATGGACAATTATGGGGTCGGATCGAATTATTTATGGATTTTTTTGAATTATAGATCTCTAAATATTAATTTATATACGGTATCGATTACAAGATGTTATGTTTATATGATACCAATTCATAGAAGCATTTAACTAGAAATGTTTAATTTAAATATTTGGCCTTCAAAAATTTATATATTATTTAATCAATTATTATTAAATTTACGATTAAATATTTATATAAACCTACATATTAATTTAGAGGTAATTTTTCGTCTTGTATTTCAGTTCTGTCCACGTATAGCCTGTGATAAGGTACCCAGATTATACAACAGTATTCAAGTCTAATTAAATTACTTTTTTTTTCGCGTGAATTTTATGTGGTAGCATTTATCGATATTTAAAGTCATTTTATTGACTCTACACCATTCAACCAGCCTAACGTGGTCATCTTGTAATAATTGTATTTCGGAATTCTGTTCGATAGTGCGGGTCAGATCATCTGCGAATAAACTAACAGTAAAGCTTTTGCAAATATGTTAATTTATGTAAATATTAAAGAATAATGGACCCAAATTTGACCCCTGAGGGACTCCAGAGTACGCTATGAAGTTACCTTAGAGTGTCTGCATTCAAGATATGAACTGCACCATTTCTGCACGGTACCCGTAATTCCGTATACCGATAATTTCTCTAGGTGCAAAGAGTGATCTACTTTGTCAAAAGCTTTGTAAAAATCTGTATAAATGGCGTCAACTTGATAACCAGCATCAATAAAATCTGCAAGCTAAATTAGTATGTGTCGGTCGCTTAGTTATGACTCCATGCTGATCTTCGCTAAGATACTTTTTAACGTGATTATATAGAGAGAATAACTAGTGATTCGAAAACTTTTGCTATCATGGATATTATTGATATTGGACGATAATTTTTCTGGTTAATGTAATAATGGTTTGGCTTTCCAAACCAAAGTAGATTTATACCTATTTATAAATCTGGCAAACAAAATGAAATGAAAAATTATCGATCTGGTTTTAATAAAGATCTGTTAAAAATCAACGTAAGCGGTAAAGATAATGGTGCTGCACACTTAGTCAAAAATATTGGTCAGCCATCTTCTGCGTCATCTCTTTGATATTATGGAGACAAAAACCGAATATTAATTTAAACCATTTATTAATCAATAAAAATATTTTATTACTTTAAATAGTGTATATTTTATAAATGTCTTGTGCCCCGGTTCCCCTGACCCCAAATAACTAATTCTAATTTTTAGTCTACTATTAATTAGATGAATTTGAGCAATCGGAGTCATAGGAAGAAATATTTTCGGTCTTAACTATTTTGCGCTTCTTCTTATTTTGTTCGCGTGTTCTAAGCATTTTGCTTTCGTCAGCACATTTTGTGGTAATAAGCACAAGAAACAAGAAAAATGAATACAAACTTAATATATAAAATCAATATATCTTTACTTTAATGAAAGTTAGTTAAACTTTACCTTACGACATGCTCTGTTACAGAACAACTTTCTACACAGTTTGAACAATATCATTTACTAGAGCTGCGTCTTGTTTCTTTTTATCAGAATTGTCAGGAAAAGTCAAAGTCAAAAATCTTTATTCAATACTAGCTGACCCGGCAAACGTTGCTCTGCTTAGTCAAATTAGTATGTGTCGATCGCTTAGTCATGAATCCATGCTGATAGTCGCTAAGATACTTTTTAACATGCTTGTATAGAAAAGGATACACTAATGATTCGAAGACTTTTACTATCGTGGATATTATTGATATTGGACGATAATTTTTTTATTTCATTTTGTTTGCCAGATTTATAAATAGATACAATTCTACTTTTTTCCCAAACATCTGGAAATTGACCCGTTAACAAAGATGTGTTAAAAATCATCGTAAGCGGTAAAGAGTGTTGCACACTTAGTCAAAAATGTTGGTGGTATACTATCAGGTCCAGGCCCCTTAGATACATCAAGTCTCTTTAACTTTTGGTAAACTGCATCGCGATTAAGTATAAAATGGTCGATTTCATCACACTTGGTTGACGATTACTTATATTTAACTTATCAAACATAATATTATTATACTCATATACCGACGAAAAATGAGTTGCGAAGGCTTACAAATATTGTTGTCATCGGATGCTTTCACATTATTTAGAAACATAACAAGCGGGTATGAACAACTACTTTTTCGAATATTTTTTAAGCGCGTCCAGAAATGTTTTGGATGTTTTCCTATTTCATTTTCTATTATATTTATATAATTGTTATAGCAGTATAGGATAAATTTATCACGATCTCTACGCAAATATTGAAACTCCAATTTGTGTAATGGATTGCTGTACTTTCTTACTTTAAATGGTATTTGCATTTTAATTTGACGTGTAAACCAAATTGGGTAAGATCGACGTTAGTGAATATTAATTGGTACGTGCCAAAAAATAATCATTCGAACAATGATATAAAATTTATTTACCATTTCATTAAAATTTACAACAATCGCTAAATTAATTTATATATTAGGAATTCGAATATAGATCTTGCATTTTTATCATGTTATATTTAAGTATATATTATATTTATAAGTATAATATATCCTGTATATAAATTATTAGCAAATATTTGTGGACAATAGCACGTGCAGCATACACATCGGACTTCTTTTGTTTGTCTGTCAGGTAAGATATCGATATGATCTATAAATAATTTCTATCGCGTAATTAGCTCATTAATTTTTTTTTTATTCACTTATTGTTGAAATGTCATTAAATTCATTATTGGTGATCATTTACTTCTTTTAAATTGATATTTCACTTGTGTCTCATAAGAACATTATATATAATTTACAAATTAGTTTTTTTAATCATTCATTGTATTAGAACTCTACAAATATAGCCTTTACTTAGAAACAGGACCATGTCTATGCGTTGGAACAACGCACCGAAAACCGTTTCCAAAATTAAACGATTCTTATTTGTCACAATAGTCTATCGAGATATTCAACGGGCTTGTGGACGAGATGGGAATTAATCGCGAGACGAAACGAGATAAACTTTTGGTGACCGAGCCACAAAAAGCTACACATGTGGACGTATTAGAACTCGACAAAGATAGCCTTTACTTAGAAACAGGATGCATATCCATGTCACACATATTTGTAACAAACATCTATCGAGATATTCAACGGATTCGTAGACTACACGAAATATACCGTAAAGCTAGAGCGAGATTGTACGGAGTTATGAGTACGTCAGTGTCGAGGGAATTTATCTTATACGTTTGAAAACCGTTTCCAAAATTAAACGATTCTTATTTGTCACAATAGTCTATCGAGATATTCAAGGGGCTTGTGGGCGAGATGAGAATTAATCGCGAGACGAAACGAGAAAAACGCTGTACGCTAGAGCGAGATGTAAAATTTATTATGTCCAGTATATTCAATGTAAGAAATATTTCAAGAAAAACGTACTTATAATCATTGAAATGAGAGATTAGTTAAACACTGAGTCATCTCTTTCCGTTTTGACATTCCGATGACACAGAATGAATCCTTAATATGTTCATTTTGTACGAATCGTATCGTACACAGGATACATTTTATTAGTAAAGTCAAATTGAAAATATTATGGCACAACTTATATATTACACTAATACATGAAGAATACATGAAGATGAAATAGGCTACGTATAATACTCGATCTTGCAAATATAAATCTTTGCAGTCGTTCAGAAATTATTCCGCCAACAATTAAGGGCGTTAAAGAACGTTCTAGACGGCGAGAACGAGTCCAAATTCATAAATGTTTAACTAATATACCTTTCAAGTCTGCTAAGATATTCAACGATCTTGTTCTAAGTTATAAACTTCAATCAAGCCGCCTCTAAATTTAGCAGCAATAGTTAGTAAATAACACATCGCCTTCATATATTAAACGATGAAAAGATTGTATCTTTTACATTTCTTAGATATACAATCTTATTACTAAGAAGTGAATACCTGTATCACAAACATTGATACAGAAAATGAGAACAATCGAAATTTATAATTTATAAGTGATAAAATTTTGTGATCATTTACTTTTTCAAATTGATATTTCACTTCTGTCTTAAAATCATAATATATACAATATAATTTACAAAATTTGTTTTTTTAATAATTCATTGTATTAGAGCTTGTGGGCGAGATGAGAGTTAATCGCGAGACGAAACGAGAAAAATGCTGTACGCTAGAATGAGAAATATAATTTGCGCAAATAGCTTTAATACCCATAAAATAATACACCAACCATCCATTTCACCACCGAGTGAACTAGTGTAATTATAAATTATAATAGACAAAATATTATAATATTACCAGTATATTCAGGTTAAGAAATATTACAAGAAAATCTGTTTACGACCTCTTTGAGAAAAATCCGTAACGCCAAATAATTGCCATTGTATTTGCGAAATGTCGCAATCCGGGCTCTGGTGAAAAGTTTCACCATAATACTCCTATATGGATTATATAGGAGCAGAAACGTATGGAAGTTACTATACTATACTGGAAATTGTATAAATATAGGGAGAAGAAAGCGAGAGAGTATACTTATTAGTAATGTAATGAGAGATTAGTTTCCTTTTTTTTAATCAAGGAAAATTTCTAAATACATTGGTCACGTGAAAAAATATCAGCTTGGTACTACGATACATTTACAAACTACTTTGTAAACATAATAAATACCGAATTAGAAATTAATTCAATATACTTCAATAGAAAACTAAAGTAGAAAAGCTAAAATAGCAAATATTCTAAAATAGCAAGAGAGAACATCGATCCTCATATAATAAGAGATCATTGAGGAAAGCCGATCAATTGGATGGACACTAAAATAACGACATAAAAAATAACAAATGATTGCAAAGCGAGGCTAAGAAACGTTATCGTTTATACTATAGAGTTCATCTCGAGTACATCTCGATAACGTTGAAAGAGTCCAAATTCATAAATGTTTGACCAATATACCATTCAAGTCTGATAAGATATTCAACAATTTTATTTTCAGTAATAAACTTCGTTTAAGCCGCCTCTCAATTTAGCAGCAACAGTTAGTTAATAACATAAAACCGTCCTAAATAAAATGATCATCGTTTAACAGTCAAAAATTTATAAAAAAATAAAACCTAAATTCTTTAAATTTTCGAAGTTTCCGCCCCAATTGACAACGTTAAATAACGTACGAATTTCAACGGACGTGATGTTTGAAGACAAATTGATACGTCGTCTACCACCGACAGCAATTTCGACATAAAGAGTCAGTTATACACACATACGTGGTCATATATGTTACGGGAAATTTGATTATTTTTTTGGAAAAATGTGAAATTGACCAAACTTGCTCCTTATTTTAGTGAGCATGGCTAGTTGTCTCTTTTACTCTTGACTAAGAACAGACACATCGATTGCGCGGTCAGGCATTCAACGGTTTTGATATCAGTAGTAGCGCATGACAATTGTCTTAAGAAACCTTTTCGCTGCATAATAATCAGTATGAGCCATAGTGATACTGCATCGTAGAAAAACAAACCTCGATAATTGAATTGCTTAAGAGAAATAAAAGGTTATATTGTTAGCTCTATATAAACCCTAATGAATACTCCCAAGAAAGTAAAAGCCATAAATGTACATGTTACGATACGTTCAGATATTATTCCTCCAACAATACAAGAATAAAAGAACGTTCTAGACGGCATGAAAGAGTCCAAATCCATAAATGTTTGAATATTATAGTACATAATTACGTGAAGACTCCAAGACATTACATTTACGAATGATTGTAAAGCGAGCAATAGCAGTGATCATATATCATTTAAGCAACTTGTATAAAAACTGAAAAACATTATATTTATACGAAGAATAGCTTTAAAGGAGAAAATTATATAAGCTTTAACAATTATATGGGAGTGGCTAATTTCTTTATGCAAGAGCAAAGTTTTAGAGTTACCAATATTTAAAAATATATTTGAATCTTTGTATGGATAATTGATTGTCTAGAAGCTATATTAAACTTAATATTCTGCAGTGGAATGCATAAAGTTTTAAGCCTAAACTAAGAGATTGAGGTTTTATTAAATCGTGAAAAAATTTACATCGCAGTGATTAGTGAAACTTGGTTGAAGAGACTAAAAAATAATAATTGGGGTAAAATTGATCTGTAATATTAGGTGATTTTAATGGTCATCATCATAGCTGGTCTAATGGAACAGACAAAAAGACAAGAATAAAGAACATAAAGACAGAATCCAAATTTTTAATTCGGTTTTTGATAGTAGTTACGTAATCCTCAATAATATTAGTGTACATTAGTTAATAATGATTTGCAAAAATCCTTTCCTGATCTATCTTTTATATCATCGGACATTGTCTGAAATCGTGAATGGTCGGTAACAAACGAGTCCCTAGGAAGTGATCATTTAAAAATGAAAGTAACTCTAAATTATAACGTATCTCCTAATCACTTTATTAAAAAGAGGAATTTCAAATTAGCCAAAAGGGAATCATATCGTTCTGAAATTGATAAGTCACTGCGTGTTATCGTCACACCTTTCCCGAAACTGCGCAATTAGGTGATGTTAAGTTGCTTGATTGTATAAGCCGTATTGCAGACAAGTTTATTTCTTTTATTAAATTTAGCTTAAATTCTAGTAATGTTTTTAAACCTAAATCATTTTGGTATATGATTGTTTCGAAATCGATAGCTGAACGCCGATTAGCACTTGTAGTATTTACAGATAACCCAACGCCAAAAAAACTTGGTATTTTACAAAATAAATTAAGTGAATCTCGTCTGAATTACGTCAGTCGAAATCAAAATTTTGGCAAAATTTCTATAATGGTATATGTGAAGTATCTTCAATAAATGAAATGTGGTTTCCAATGAAATGGGTAAGAGGGCGATATTCCAAACAACCTTGTAAAGGTGGTGATAGCGCTAAGGATCTCCTTCAAACTCTACCTCTTAGAATCATCAATTTCTAGAAAAGAATTAGAAGTATCCATCAAATCTAAAGATACCGCGCCGGGAATAAATATGATTTTATTTTCAATGATAAAAAACTTACCTGAATGTGGTAAAGATTGGCTTTTGACACTTTTAAACATATTTCTCAAATATGGAATAGTTCCAAGGCAGTGGCGAGAAATTGCTATTATTTCTTTTCTGACACCTGGACGTGAAACACACTCAATATCATCTTTAATGTCCTGTATATGTAAAGTTTTTTATTTAATCCTAAACAAAAGACTTGAATAATATTTCGAAAGATTAAGTATCTTCTCTGAGGACACGACGGGTTTCAGAAAAGCTCATTCTTGTTTAGACAATTTAAGCAAACTAGTTTTATGTATACAAAACGGATTTGGACTAGGCAATTCTACCTCTTGTTGTTTCATTGACATTGATGGAGCATATAATGACATAGATCTATCTAAATCTAATCTGTTTTGGCTTTAATGGACAATTATGGGGTCGGATCGAATTATTTATGGATTTTTTTGAATTATAGATCTCTAAATATTAATTTATATACGGTATCGATTACAAGATGTTATGTATATATGATACCAATTCATAGAAGCATTTAACTAGAAATGTTTAATTTAAATATTTGGCCTTTAAAAATTTATATATTATTTAATCAATTATTATTAAATTTACGATTAAATATTTATATAAACCTACATATTAATTTAGAGGTAATTTTTCGTCTTGTATTTCAGTTCTGTCCACGTGTAGCCTGTGATAAGGTACCCAGATTATACAACAGTATTCAAGTCTAATTAAATTACTTTTTTTTTCGCGTGAATTTTATGTGGTAGCATTTATCGATATTTAAAGTCATTTTATTGACTCTACACCATTCAACCAGCCTAACGTGGTCATCTTGTAATAATTGTACTTCGGAATTCTGTTCGATAGTGCGGGTCAGATCATCTGCGAATAAACTAACAGTAAAGCTTTTGCAAATATGTTAATTTATGTAAATATTAAAGAATAATGGACCCAAATTTGACCCCTGAGGGACTCCAGAGTACGCTATGAAGTTACCTTAGAGTGTCTGCATTCAAGATATGAACTGCACCATTTCTGCACGGTACCCGTAATTCCGTATACCGATAATTTCTCTATGCAAAGAGTGATCTACTTTGTCAAAAGCTTTGTAAAAATCTGTATAAATGGCGTCAACTTGATAACCAGCATCAATAAAATCTGCAAGCTAAATTAGTATGTGTCGATCGCTTAGTTATGACTCCATGCTGATCTTCGCTAAGATACTTTTTAACGTGATTATATAGAGAGAATAACTAGTGATTCGAAAACTTTTGCTATCATGGATATTATTGATATTGGACGATAATTTTTCTGGTTAATGTAATAATGGTTTGGCTTTCCAAACCAAAGTAGATTTATACCTATTTATAAATCTGGCAAACAAAATGAAATGAAAAATTATCGATCTGGTTTTAACAAAGATCTGTTAAAAATCAACGTAAGCGGTAAAGATAATGGTGCTGCACACTTAGTCAAAAATATTGGTCAGCCATCTTCTGCGTCATTTGAGATTATGGAGACAAAAATCGAATATTAATTTAAACCATTTATTAATCAATAAAAATATTTTATTACTTTAAATAGTGTATATTTTATAAATGTCTTGTGCCCCGGTTCCCCTGACCCCAAATAACTAATTCTAATTTTTAGTCTACTATTAATTAGATGAATTTGAGCAATCGGAGTCATAGGAAGAAATATTTTCGGTCTTAACTATTTTGCGCTTCTTCTTATTTTGTTCGCGTGTTCTAAGCATTTTGCTTTCGTCAGCACATTTTGTGGTAATACTGGTTTTAAGCACAAGAAACAAGAAAAATGAATACAAATTTAATATATAAAATCAATATATCTTTACTTTAATGAAAGTTAGTTAAGCTTTACCTTACTACATGCTCTGTTACAGAACAGTTTGAACAATATCATTTACTAGAGCTGCGTCTTGTTTCTTTTTATCAGAATTGTCAGGAAAAGTCAAAGTCAAAAATCTTTATTCAATACTAGCTGACCCGGCAAACGTTGCTCTGCTTAGTCAAATTAGTATGTGTCGATCGCTTAGTCATGAATCCATGCTGATAGTCGCTAAGATACTTTTTAACGTGATTATATAGAAAGGGATAAACTAATTTCAATTCGAAGACTTGCTATTGCGGATATTATTGATATTGGACGATAATTTTTCATTTATAAATAGGTACAAATCTACTTTGGTTTGGAAAGCCAAATATCTGGAAATTGACCCGTTAACAAAAATCTGTTAAAAAATATCGTAAGCGGTAAAGATAATGGTGCCGCACACTTAGTCAAAAATATTGGTGGTATACGGTCAGGTCCAGGCCCCTTAGATATATCAAGTCTCTTTAACTTTTGGTAAACTGCATCGCGATTAAGTATAAAATGGTCGATTTCTTGGTTAAATTACTGATATTTGACTCATCCAACATAATATTATTGTACTCATATAGCGACGAATAATGAGTTGCGAAGAGCTAACAAATATTGTTGACATCGGATGCATTCACATTATTTAGAAACATAACAGGCAGGTATGAACAACTACTTTTTCGAATATTTTTTAAGTTCGTCCAGAAATATTTTGGATGTTTTCCTATTTCATTTTCTATGATATTTATATAATTGTTATAGCAGTTTAGGATCAATTTATCACAACATCTACGCAAATATTGAAATTCTAATTTGTCTAATGGATTGTTGTACTTTCTTACTTTTACATGGTGTTTATATTTTAATTTAAGTAGTTTAATGAGTTGAAACCAAACTGGGTAAGATCGACGTTTGTGATTATTAATTGGTACGTGCCTACAAATAATCATTGGAACAATTTTATAAAATTTATTTGCCATTTCATTAATATTACAACAATCGCTAAATTCATTTATATATTAGGAATTCGAATATAGATCTTGCATTTTTATCATGTTATATTTAAGTATATATAAATTATTAGCAAATATTTGTTCACAATAGCACGTGCAGCATCATCAACTAAGGATTTATTTTGTTTATCTGTCAAAGTAAGATATCGATATGATCTATAAATAATTTTTAACGCGTAATTAGCTTATTTGATTTATTTCTCATTCGCTTATTGTTAAAATGTTGTTAAATTCGTTATTTTGTGATCATTTACTTTTTTTAAATTGATATTTCACTTCTGTATCATAAGAATATTATATATAATTTATAAATTTGTTTTTTTAATCATTCATTGTATTAGAACTCTACAAATATAGCCTTTACTTAGAAACAGGACCATGTCTATGCATTGGAACAGCGCACCGAAAACCGCTTCCAAAATTAAACGATTCTTATTTGTCACAATAGTCTATCGAGATATTCAACGGGCTTGTTTGTGGGCGAGATGAGAATTAATCGCGAGACGAAACGAGAAAAATGCTTTACGCTAGCGCGAGATGTTAAATTTATTATGTCCAATATATTCAATGTAGGAAATATTACAAGAAAAACTGTTTACGACCATTATGAGAAAAATCCTTAAGTAATCCTGGGCTATGGAAAAAAAGCTTAACGCCAAATAATTGACACTGTTTTCGCAAAATGTCGCAATCCGATCTCTGGTGAAGTCGCACCATAATACTCTATATGGACTATATAGGAGTAGAAACGTCATTATTGAAATGAGAGATTAGTTAAACACTGAGTCATCTCTTTCCGATTCGACATTCCGATGACACAGAATGAATCCTTAATATGTTCATTTTATACGAAGCGTATCGTACATCGGATACATTTTATTAGTAAAGTAATTGAAAATAATATGGCACGACTTATATATTATACAATACACTGAAGATTGAAAGTGAAAATCTTCTTTAACTAATATACCTTTCATGTCTTCTAAGATATTCAACGATCTTGTTCCCAGATATATACTCGTAACATTTAGTTATAAATAAATGAAGATCCATGATTAAATGATGATAAAAATGAAAAGAAAAAAAAACATTTATTAAAAAAAAAACAACAATTAAAGAAACATAACCAGTAGACATTTTTATGTATAATGTCAATACATACTTAATAGGAAAATCAAAACATAAACACAAAAACGTTTAACTTCAAACTAAGAAGTACAGAATACAACATTAATACACGAGTGGGACGATATAACCCGCACGCTATCAGTGTCGCAGTGCGAGTGTTGTTTAATTACCCGATAGCGTTCTTGTGTCTAGTGATAAATAGAATTCCGCCAACAATTAAGGGCGTTAAAGAACGTTCTAGACGCCATAAAAGAGTCCAAATCCATAAATGTTTGTATAATATACGTCAAAACTTAACGATCTTGATCCAAGTGATTAACTTAAATCAATAAGTGACTGTAAGAGTAACTAGAGATGTTACATGGACATTGTAATGATAAAGAAGTGGTTTTAGTATTGTAATTTCTTTGGTGACATACAAAGTAGTGCTTTGCCTGTCACCTATGGAGTCCCACAGGGCTCAATTTGGGACCAATTCTATTTTTAATTTATGTAAAGGTGACACCTGTTTTTTTTTTTGTTTCGGTAGTAACATAAATGAAATAGTTTCTCAAGCTTAACATGATCTAGATGTTCTGCATAAATGGTTCAATCATAATCTCTTAACTATTAACGCTTCCAAAACTTGTTACATTGTATTTAAAACTAATTGTATTTAAAAATAAAATGATTCCACCGCATGACCATTAACTGTTGATAATTTTCCAATCGAGCAGAAAACCTGTGAAAAATATCTAGATTTACGAATAGACAATTACTTAACTTTTAAATATCAAGTAGACTACATAAATAAAAAAACTTTCTTCTTTAATTGGGTCATTAACAAATATTTCAAAATGCATACCTAAAAAAATAAAGTATAAAGTATTTAGTGGAAATATGTGGTAATACTGCAAAAACTACAAAGAAAACAAAATAAAATAAATAAAATACTTTTTCGACCATTGACATCAACAACTACACTTTACAAGGAAACAAACATTATGAACCTACGACCACTTTATGTATATAATTCTGGTATTCTTATTAGAAAAATTATTAATAAATAGATTCAGATTTAACGTTCATAAAACAAGCAGTAAACGTAGCACCCGTAGACCAAGCTTATTAGTTCTCCCAAAAATTAGAACCAAATTAGCAAAAAAAAATATTACTTTCGATAGAGCACAACTTTATTACAAATGACCATCTCATATAAAAAATGTAAACTCAGTTAACGGGTTTAAGCCTCAACTCTCATAATATATTTTAGAGAATACCCACTTTTATAGCGATTAAAATATATACAACGATTTAATTATATTCTATTCCGTTAACTAAGTACCTACTTATATACTATAATCTGTCTTTTTGAGAATAAAATTCTTTAAACCTAAATAGAAAATATGCGTTCTCAGGACATAATATTTGAGACTGAGAGAACATCGACCCTCATATAATAAGAGATCATTGAGAAAAGCCGGACAATTGGATGGACACTATAATAACGGCATTACATTCACAAATGAAGCCGAGATGGCCCAGTGGTAAGACCGCGTGAATCTTAATCGATGATCGTGGGTTCAAACCCGGGCAAGCACCACTGAATTTTCATGTGCTTAATTTGTGATTATAATTCATCTCGTGCTTTACGGTGAAGGAAAACATCGTGAGGAAACCTGCATGTGTCTAATTTCACTGAAATTCTGCCACATGTGTATTCCACCAACCCGCATTGGAGCAGCGTGGTGGAATAAGCTCCAAAGCCTTCTCCTCAAAAAGAGGAGAGGAGGCCTTTAGCCCAGCAGTGGGACATTCACAGGCTGTTAAGGTTATTTACAAATGATTGTAAAGCGAGGCTAAGAAACTTTAACGTCTATACTATAAAGTACATCTCGAGTACATCTCGATAAGGTTCAATACCTAAGAATCTTAAACAGAGTTCTAGACGCCATGAAATTCGTTCAGAAATTATTCCGCCAACAAATAAGGGCTTTAACGAACGTTCTAGACACCATGAAAGAGTACAAATTCATAAAGATTTGAATAACATACGTTTCAAGTCTGCTTCAATTTTTAACGATCTTGATCCAAGTGATTAACTTGAAACAATAGGTGAATGTAAGAGTAATTAGAGATGTTACATGGACATTGTAATGACAAAGAAGTGGTTTTAGATTTGTAATTCGTTATATATATTTTTCTCATTAATATTTTATTTTGGACAAGCAAAAGTAGATACATTAGATAGACAGTTAAATAGAGGTTGAAAAGGTTTTTTTTACAAATGTTCTACTAATTATAGGTTCTAATTATAGGTACATCATTCGTAAGATAAACGTTAATAGTTAAAAATTACAAGTCTATAAAAATACAAATACATTAACAGCATTAAAATTAATTAAAAATATTATGAAATTATTATTAAATTTACGATTAAATATTTATATAAACCTACATAGTAATTTAGAGGTAATTTTTCGTCTTGTATTTCATTTCTGTCCACGTGTAGCCTGTACTAAGGTGCCCAGATTATACAACAGTATTCAAGTCTAATTAAATTACTTTTTTTTCCGGGTGAATTTTATGTGGAAGTATTTATTGATATTTAAAGTCATTTTATTGACTCTACACCATTCAACCAGCCTAACGAGGTCATTTTGTAGTAATTATACATCAGAATTCTGTTTGATAGTGCGGGTCAGATCATCTGCGAATAAACTAACAGTAAAGCTTTTGCAAATATGTTAATTTATGTAAATATTAAAGAATAATGGACCCAAATTTGACCCCTGAGGGACTCCAGAGTACGCTATGAAGTTACCTTATCTACCTACCTTAGAGTGTCTGCATTCAAGATATGAACTGCACCATTTCTGCACGGTACCCGTAATTCCGTATACCGATAACTTCTCTAGGTGCAAAGAGTGATCTACTTTGTCGTGTGTGTGTCGTATGTGTCGGTCGCTTAGTTATGACTCCATTCTGATCTTCGCTAAGATACTTTTTAACGTGATTATATAGAGAGAATAACTAGTGATTCGAAGACTTTTGCTATCATGGATATTATTGATATTGGACGATAATTTTTCATTTTATTTTGTTTGCCAGATTTACAAATAGGTACAAATCTACTTTGGTTTGGAAAGCAAAACTAAGTAGTCTAATAACTAGAATTCGGAAACTCAAGTGGAAATGGGCAGGTCATATAAAACGCACAGGAATTACATAATCTAATTCCTTCCACCTCCTTCTACTATCGGACCAGGCAAACGCGACCAAAGCGCCATAGGTACACAGTGGAACTTCCCCGCCTACGTACGAAGCGCTTTGAATCCACATTTATTATTCGCACTGCGAAACTGTGGAATGCTTTGCCTGAGTCCATATTTCCAGATAACTACAATGAAAATGTGTTCAAATCCAGAGTAAACGGGTTCCTTCTGGGCAGGCGCGCTCCATCCTAGACCGTGACTATGCTTAAGATCAGGCAAGTCAACGGTCAAGCGCTTGCCTATTAACGGTAAAAAAAAAAAAAAACGCTAAAAGGAAGACCGTTTCGAAGGTGGGAAGATGAAATATTAGCAAAAGCAGGGAATACATGGACCAGGACCGCACTAAATAAAATAGAGTGAAAAGGAATGGAGGAGGTCTTTGGCAAATTTGGCTAACAGACAGGAAAACTTGTTGATGTCAATTCACTAGAGTGATAATTTTAGTAATGTAAAATGTAGCAAAATGTGTCTGAATAAAGGCTTATTTATTTATTAATTTATTAAGTATAATATATTTTCTTATACATAAATTATTAGCAAATATTTGTGGACAATAGCACTAGCAGCATACACATCGGACTTCTTTTGTTTTTTCTGTCAGGTAAGATATCGATATGACCTATAAATAATTTTTATCGCGTAATTAGCTCATTAGATATTTTTTTTTCATTCGCTTATTGTTAAAATGTTGTTAAATTCATTATTTTGTGATCATTTACTTCTTTTTAATTGATATTTCACTTTTATATATAAATTTGTTTTTTTAATCATTCATTGTATTAGAACTCTACAAATACAGCCTTTACTTAGAGACAGGACCATGTCTATGCGTTGGAACAGCGCACCGAAAACCGTTTCCAAAATTAAACGATTCTTATTTGTCACAATAGTCTATCTAGATATTCAACGGGCTTGTGGACGAGATGAGAAGTAATCGCGAGACGAAACGAGAAAAACGCTGTATGCTAGAATGAGAAATATAATTTGCGCAAATGGTTTTAATACCCATAAAATAATCCACCAACCAGCCATTTCACCATAGAGTAACAAGTGTAATTATAGTTTAGAATGGACATAATAAAATGCAATTTAATGTACGAAATTTTATATGAAAAACTATTTACAATTGCAATTGTATTTGCGAAATCTAGCAATCCTGGTGAGAAATGATGAAACTGGTGGAACTGGGCAAAAGTGGGGAACTGGTCAAAAGCGTTGAACTGTTTTAAGCTATTGAAAAGACTCACCACAATACTCCTTTCTTAAATTTCTAAAATTGTTTGTTTCTTATATACTCAACCTCGCAAATGTAAATGTTGGGAATCGTTCAGAAATTATTCCGCCAACAATCAAGGGCGTTAAGGAACGTTCTAGACGGCGTGAACGAGGCCAAATCCATAAATATGTGAATATTCTAGTACATGATTACATAAAAACTCCAAATAATGTTAAAAGTACTGTTTGGAATCCACAATATATTTTTATTTTATGGCAATTGAAAATATACAGCCTTTCTTATGGGTATATATTGAAAGATAAATTTGGGTCAACTCGAACATGAAAGAGTCCAAATTCATAAATGTTTAACTAATATACCTTTCAAGTCTTCTAGGATATTCAACGATCTTAATCCAAGTGATTAACTTGAATCAATAAGTGACTGTAAAAGTAACTAGATATGTTACATTGTAATGACAAAGAATTGGTTTCAGTGTGGGACTATTTTGTCCACATTCTTAGCGGCCCAAGAAGCAACGTCTTAAGCACCGCTCGCGAGCCGCACGCGCCGATCGGACAATCCTTTGTCTACGCAACTCGCAAAACAACGCGTCAGTTCGCCGACGGCTTTCATACGCTTGACCCGCTCGCGCTCGCTAATAACTTTGCTAAGCAACCTTAGACTTTATTGCTATACGCTTAAGACTGCTCTCATAATTTCATACTTATTTTCTTCTCATCTTTATAATTTCATCTGCTTTCCTATCTGTGCTTGTGTTCCTAATTCTTGTGCTTGTGTATTGATGTACTATAAAACTATGTGTGCCTTCTGACTTTTATGTGGACTTGTAATATAGACATTATACAAGTAAGTGACTTTCATTTTTAGTGTAGTGTAAACTAACCACATATTGGTGACCCCGACGAGGACAATTAATATTATAAAGTACACAAGTGAGTTAGACCGTTAACCCGCAAGGTCATAAGGACGCGGAAAATTTGAACGAAGACCGTTAAAATGTCACAAAGCGACGCGACCGCAGAATTGTGTAGGGTAGGAGTCAAAGTACCCGAATTCTGGCCTGATCGCCCAGATGTTTGGTTCGCCCAATTAGAAGCGCAATTTATAGTCGCTAATATAACAGCAGATACGACCAGATTTTATTACGTGATATCACAGCTGGGCAATCAATATGCAGCGGAAGTATTAGACCTTATTAAATGCCCGCCTAAGGAGAATAAATACGAAACTTTAAAGTCAGAACTTATTAAGCGTTTATCGGCCAGTCAAGAGAAGAAGGTGCAACAGCTATTAATGCACGAAGAGCTCGGTGACCGTAAGCCATCACAATTTTTACGTCATCTTCAAAGCTTAGCGGGATCAGCGGTATCAGACGACTTCATGCGCACGTTATGGTCAAGCAGACTTCCACAGCATGTTCAAGCTGTAATTGCTACCCAGACTGACTCGCCACTTAGAAAAATTGCAGACTTGGCAGATAAAGTTCACGAAATCGCACCTAATACACCTCAAGTTGCTAGCACCAGCGCGATTCAACGGGATTCCACTAGTCCAGCAATCTTAGAGGTGATGATGAAGAACATGGCGGACTTGACGCGACAAGTTGCTGCGCTTACAGCGCAGATTTCGAGATCACGCCCACGATCACGATCTTCCAGTCAGCGCAGAAGCATATCCAGACATCGATCGCCCTCCGGTCCGCGTATTTGCTGGTATCATCGAAGATTTCGCACTAAGGCGTATAAATGTACGAGCCCGTGTAGTTTCAACGCGGTAAACTCCGAGGACAGCCGTCAGTAGCGGCCAGCGCCTGTCCTACCTCCTCTGGCCGCCTCTTCGTAACCGACCGCAAGACGAAGACGCAGTTCCTCGTAGATACGGGATCGGACCTGTGCGTCTTCCCGCGCTCCGCGGCTAAGGATAAACGGAAGAAGAGTGGGTATAGCCTTTTTGCAGCGAATGGTTCCGAAATACCAACCTACGGCTTCGCACATTTATCCCTCGATCTCGGCCTACGTCGAGATTTCTCATGGAGGTTTGTAATCGCTGATGTAACCAAAGCCATCATAGGTATAGACTTCCTTTCGTACTATGACATCTTAGTCGATTGTAGGCATCATAGACTTATAGACAATACCACTTCATTAGCCACTGACGCTTTCCCTGTTAAGCCTAATGAAAGCGTTTCGTCTATCAAAACTAACTGTTATAGTGACAATAGATATCAAGCTATTTTAAAAAATTACCCTGACATTACTAGACCAGCTGGTAATCCTAAAGACTGTAAGCATAACACAGTACATTATATAAAAACTACTCCAGGACCACCAATTTCTAGCAGACCCCGTCGCTTACCACCTGACAAGTTACAGATCGCCAAACATGAGTTTAACGAAATGATCAAGAATGGTACAGCCCGCCCGTCCGATAGCCCTTGGTCATCGCCCCTTCACCTGGCACCAAAAAAGGACAACGGATGGAGACCATGCGGCGACTATCGAGCTCTCAATGCAAGAACGATACCAGATAAGTATCCCATCAAACACATACAGGATTTCAATTTGAATCTTTTTGGATGTACAATATTTTCTAAGCTCGATCTTGTTAAGGCATACAACCAAATTCCAATTTATGAAGGTGATATATGTAAAACAGCCATCGTTACACCATTTGGTTTATACGAATTCCCAATGATGACATTCGGACTTAGAAATGCGGGCCAAACATTTCAAAGATTCATTGATGAAGTTACTAGGGGCTTAGATTTCTGTTATGGTTATCTTGATGATATCCTGATTTTCTCTCACAACCCAGAAGAGCATGAACACCATCTTCATGAAATTTTCAGGAGACTGAACCAGTATGGAGTGCTGCTAAACATTTCAAAATGCGTTTTTGGAGCATCCCAGGTCACCTTTCTCGGCTACACCGTGTCTGCTGAAGGGATCCGGCCTCTTGAAGAGAGAATACAGGTAATCAAAAATTTTCCTGAGCCAAAGACCATAAAGGAGCTGCGAAGATTTCTCGGTATGTACAACTTTTACCACCGATTCATACCTCATTCAGCAGAGTTACAAACGCCCTTGAACGATATGCTTAAAGGATCCACTAAGGGTTCTCAGCCAATAAAGTTAGACGAGACACAGCGTCAAGCATTTGACAATTGCAAGACAGAACTAGGAAAAGCAGCTCTGCTAGCGCACCCAGACACAGATGCCAAACTAACCCTAGTAACTGATGCATCAAGTATCGCCATTGGTGGAGTACTTCAGCAGTTGCGTGGTGATTGTTGGGAACCTTTGGCATTTTTCTCTCGCAAGCTATCACCTGCCCAAACTAAGTACAGCCCTTATGACAGAGAACTATTGGCTATTTACAAATCTATCCAATACTTTCGACACATGCTTCAAGCAAGAGTATTTACCATTTTTACTGACCATCGCCCGTTGACTCACGCTTTTCAAATCAACCGCGACAAATGTTCCCCTAGGCAATTTAGATACCTGGATTATATCTCGCAGTTCTCCACGGATATCCGTCACATTTCTGGTAAGGATAACATGGTAGCTGACACTCTCTCCAGGATTGAAGCTGTCACAGCAGGGGTAGATTACGAAGCTCTGGCGAGGAAACAGCAGTCGGATCCTGAATTAAAAACCTTACTAACTGAAGGTAGTTCTCTGAATTTAAAAGAGATACATATGCCTGGAACCGAGGTAATGATATTCTGTGATATAAGTACTCCATCACCTAGACCTTTTATTGTAACATCAATGAGACAACAGGCTTTTGAATCAATACATTCACTTAGTCATCCCAGTGCCAACGCGACCATAAAGCTAGTAACGCAGCGTTTTGTTTGGCCCGGAATCAAAAAAGACTGTCGTGATTGGAGTCGAGCTTGCCTTTCCTGTCAACAAGCCAAAGTGACACGGCACGTTTCATCACCTCTAAGCTCATTTAACTTACCAACTGCCAGATTCCTTCACATACACATAGACCTTATTGGCCCCTTGCCCTATTCCAACGGATATAAGTACTGTCTCACAGCCATCGATAGGTTTTCGCGTTGGCCTGAGGCAATACCGCTTACCGACATAACAGCAGAGTCAACGGCCAAAGCCCTTCTATCAGGATGGATTTCAAGGTTTGGTTGTCCCCAAAGTATAACCACGGACCGCGGTAGGCAATTCGAGTCCAGCCTTTTCAAGTCACTCGCACTACTAACGGGATCTCAGCATAAAATGACCACCGCTTATCATCCAGCCGCAAATGGAATCATCGAGCGATTCCATAGACAATTAAAAGCAGCTATTATGTGTCACACAAATCAATGCTGGACTGAATATCTACCACTCGTATTATTGGGTATACGCAGTGCATACAAGGAAGACATCCAGTCATCCGCAGCAGAAATGCTTTATGGTGAAACTCTCCGTTTACCTGGTCAATTTTTCGCTGACAATTGTAACAGCATAACGGATATAAGCGACTACATCTCAAGATTAAGGTCATTCGCCGCTCAAATTAGACCCGTTCCAGCAGCTCACCATACTCCAAAAAAATATTTCGTTTTCAGAGATTTAGACACTGCAGACCAAGTATTTTTACGGCAAGACGCTTTACGTAAAAGCTTACAACCTCCTTACACTGGACCATACCAAGTCATTAAAAGAGGACAAAAGACTTTCCAGATATTAGTTAAAAATAAGAAAATAACTGTGTCCATTGATCGTCTCAAGCCAGCTTATACAATTAAGTCAGACAGCGATATAGGAACTGAACAGCAACCTAATGTAAAGACTACCAGGTCAGGTAGAAAAGTTCACTTCCCACAATTTTATCGCCCGTAGTAACGGTCTCAGCGGGGGAGTGATGTGGGACTATTTTGTCCACATTCTTAGCGGCCCAAGAAGCAACGTCTTAAGCACCGCTGGCGAGCCGCACGCGCCGATCGGACAATCCTTTGTCTACGCAACTCGCAAAACAACGCGTCAGTTCGCCGACGGCTTTCATACGCTTGACCCGCTCGCGCTCGCTAATAACTTTGCTAAGCAACCTTAGACTTTATTGCTATACGCTTAAGACTGCTCTCATAATTTCATACTTATTTTCTTCTCATCTTTATAATTTCATCTGCTTTCCTATCTGTGCTTGTGTTCCTAATTCTTGTGCTTGTGTATTGATGTACTATAAAACTATGTGTGCCTTCTGACTTTTATGTGGACTTGTAATATAGACATTATACAAGTAAGTGACTTTCATTTTTAGTGTAGTGTAAACTAACCACATCAGTATTGTAATTCGTTTTATATATTTTTCTCATTAATATTTTGTTTTATTTATTTTGGACAACCAACATTAGATAGACAGTTAAATAGAGGTTGAAAAGGTTTTTTGACAAATGTTCTACTGATTATAGGTTATCATATCATTCGTAAAAGCATCACATTAGACATAGTCATTCAATATAGTTAATAGTTTAAAATTACAAGTCGATAAAAATACAAATATATTAACATCATTAAAATTAATTAAAAATATTTTGACCTTATTATTGAATTTACGATTGAATTTATATAAACCTACATATTAATTTAAAGAAAAAAAATTGAAAACAAAAAACAAAAAAAAAACAATTTTAGAGAACAACAACAAAAAAAATGTCACAATTCTATATAAGTTGGTGAATAATAAGTTAAAATGGGTCGATTGGCAAGACAGTTCAACGAGGGCAACTATTTAGGTAATTCAAAATGTTGCGTTTGAACTGAGACAGGTTATTATGGAAAATATCCAAATCAGCTACTAGTTTTGAAATGCTATTGTATAAATCTGATAAACGGGGTATAAGTGATTTATTTCCTAATTGCGTCCTGTATGTTCCTATGTGTAAAAGATTATCTATTCGTCTTGTATTTCTACGACGTAAATTAAACGTAAATGAGGCCAATAACTCGGGAATGTCAAGATAATTATTTAAAATATTATATAAAAAAGTAAGAAATAAAAGTGACCTCCGGGATTCAAGATTTATTCTGTCAAAATGTTTAAGCCTCTCACTATATGAATGTTGACTAGTTTTAAATCTAAACGATATATGCAGAATTTTTTTTTAGCTTTTTGCCGTCCACTGCTAGACGAAAGCCTCCCCCATGGAACGCCAACCATACCGATCTTGGGCAGTCCGCGTCCATTCCGTACCAGCCACCTTTTTTTTAATTTATTTAGTCCAGATTATACAACAGTATTCAAGTCTACAACGAACATAGCTATCTAAGAGTTTTATTATAGTCGAAGGTCTTTTAAAATCTTTGGAGCACCTTAGTACAAATCCGAGAGATTTATTGGCGTGTTCCACGGTTTTTTCAATATGTGAGGAAAAACTAAGCCTACTGTCAAGCATAACACCCAAGTCACGTACTTCTTATACTTCAGTCAATTCTATGTCATTTATATAATATTTTGATGAAATTACTTTTTTTTTTTAAAGTCATTTTATTGACTCTACACCATTCAACCAGCCTAACGAGTGTGGGTCAATTTCAGATCATCTGCGAATAAACTAGAACTTTTGAAAATACGTACAATATCATTTATGTAAATATTAAAGAATAATGGACGCTATGAAGTTATTGGATTCTCATACTCATTACCATTTATAACCTTAGAGTGCATTCAAGATATGAACTGCACTATTTCTGCACGGTATCCGTAATTCCGTATACCGATAATTTCTCTAGGTGCAAAGAATGATCTAATTTGTCAAAAGCTTTGCGAAAATCTGTATAAATAAAGTTAGAGATATGCAGGGATATATAAAGTTGCAGCAGATATATAAAGTTTGAGACGTGCAGGGCTAAATTAGTAGTCGCTCGCTTAGTCATGAATCAATGTTGATCGTCGCTAAAATACTTTTTAACGTGATTATATAGAGAGATTAACTAGTGATCTTTTGCTATCGTGGAATTTATTAATATTTTACGATAATTTTTCAATTAATTTTGTTTGCCAGATTTATAAATAGGTACAAATCTACTTTGGTTTGGAAAGCCAAACATCTGGAAATTGACCCGTTAATAAAGATTTGTTAAAAATCATCTTAAGCGGTAAAAATAATGGTGCTGCACACTTAGTCCAGGCCCCTTAAATACATTAAGTCTCTTTAACTTTTGGTAAACTGCATCTCTCAATTTAGTAGCAATAGTTAGTAATTTACACATCATACAAAGATTATATCTTTTTCATTTCTTAGATACAATTTTAATAAATACGGAAATCCCACACAAATCGCAGTTAACGACCCGGTCTGTGTAGTGCGAGTAGTAACACTACCCACACCGGGTCGGTTGCGACCTTTTGGTGACCGAGCGCCAAAAAGCTACACACGTGGACGGTTTAGAACTCTACAAAGATAGCCTTTACTTAGAAACAGTATATGCATGTTACACATATTTGTAACAATCATCTATCGAGGTATTCAACGGATTCGTAGACTACACGAGATATACTGTAAAGCTAGAGCGAGATTGTACGGAGTTATGAGTACGTCAGTGTCGAGGGAATTTATCTTATACGTTTGAAAACCGTTTCCGAAATTAAACGATTCTTATTTGTCACAATAGTCTATCGAGATATTCAACGGGCTTGTAGGTGAGATGAGATTTAATCGCGAGCCGAAACGAGAAAAATGCTTTACGCTAGAGCGAGATGTAAAATTTATTATGTCCAGTATATTCAATGTCAGAAATATTACAAGAATAACGTACTTATAAACATTGAAACGAGAGATAAGTTAAACACTGAGTCATCTCTTTCCGACTTGATATTCCGACAACACAGAATGAATCCCTAATATGTTCATTTTGTACGAATCGTATCGTACATCGGATAAATTTTATTAGTAAAGTAATTGAAAATAATATGGCACGACTTATGTAATATACAATACACTGAACGTTGAACGTGAAAATCTTCTCATCAAACGAATCCATGAAAATGAAGTAAGTTATATATAATACTCGATCTTGCAAATGTAAATGTTGGGAGTCGTTCAGAAATTATTCCGCCAAAGACCAAGGCCGTAAAAAAACGTTCTAGACGCCATGAAAGAGTCCAAATTCATAAATGTTTGATTAATATAATTTTCAAGGCTGCTAAGATATTCAACGATCTTGTTCTCAGTTATAAACCTGTAACAATAAGCGAGAAATTTATCAAACTTACTTTTTGTTTTGGTAAGCATGGCTAGTTGTCTCTTTTACTCTTGACTAAGAACAGATACATCCATTGCGCGGTCAGGAATTCAACAGTTTTGATATCAGTGGTAGCGAATGACAATGGTCTTAAGAAACCATTTCGCTGCATAATAATAAGTATGAGACATAGAGATACTGCGTCGTAGAAAAACAAACCTCGAGAATTCGATTGCTTAAGAGAAATATAATGTTATTTCATTAGCTTCATATCAATCCTAATGAATACTCCCAAGATAGTTAAAGCCATAAATGTTAATATTGGGAGTCGTTCAGAAATTATTCCGCCAACAATCAAGGTCGTTAAGGAACGTTCTAGACGGCGTGAACGAGGCCAAATCCATAAATATGTGAATATTATAGTACATAATTACATGAAGACTCCATATAATGTTAAAAGTACTGTTTGGAATCCACAATATATTTTTATATTATGGCAATCGAAAATATTCAGACTTGATTTGGGTTAACTCGAACATGAAAGAGTGCAAATTCATAAATGGTTGACTAATATACCTTTCAAGTCTGCTAAGATATTCAACGATCTTGTTCTCAGTTATAAACTTCAATCAAGCCGCCTCTCCATTTAGCATCTATAGTTAGTAAATAGCACATCGCCTTCATATTCGCCTTTATAAAAACGATGAAAAAAAAAATCTTTTTCATTTCTTTTATATGTTATTATGTTTGTATAATATACGTTTCAAGTCTGCTTAGATATTTAACGATCTTGATCCAAGTGACTACAGTGTTACATGGACATTGTAATGATAAAGAAGTGGTTTTGGTAGTGTAATTCGTTTTATATATTTTTCTCAATTATATTTTATTTTATTTTGGACAAGCAACACTAGATAGACAGTTAAATAGAGGTTGAAAAGGTTTTTTGACAAATGTTCTACTAATTATAGGTTATCACATCATTCGTAAAAGCATCACATTATAAATAGTAATTAAATATAGTTTATACATAAAAATTACAAGTCCGTAAAAATACAAATACATTACCATCATTAAAATTAATTCAAAATATTTTGGAATTATTATTAAATTTACGATTGAATATTTATATAAACTTACATAATAATTTAAATTTGAATTTGAAATTGAAAAATGTTAGAGAACAACGACAACAACAAATAAATCGTAATTAATATTATAAGGTAGTGAATATTAAGTCAAACTGGGTCGCTTGCAAGACAGTTTAACGAGGGCAACTATTTAGGTAATTCAAAATGTGTTTGAACTGAGACAGGCTATTATGGAAAATATCCAAATCAGCTACTAGTTTTGAAATGCTATTGTATAAATCTGACAAACGGGGTATAATTGATTTTTTTTCCTAATTGCGTCCTGTATGTTCCTATGTGTGAAAGATTACCTATTCGTCTTGTATTTCTACGAGATAAATTAAAAGTAAATGAGGCCAATAACTAGGGAATATCAAGATTATTATTTAAAATATTGTATAAAAAAGTAAGAAATAAAAGTAACCTCCGGGCTTCAAGACTTATTCTGTTCAAATGTTTAAGCCTCTCATTATATTAAAGTAGACTAGTTTTAAATCTAAACGACATATGCTTCAGAAGCCGCTTTGAACTCGCTCAATTCTGTTAACGTGTATCCTGTAATAAGGTGCCCAGATTATACAACAGTATTCGAGTCTACAACGAACATAGCTGTCGAAGAGTTTTATTATAGTCGAAGGTCTTTTAAAATCTTTGGAGCACCTTAGTACAAATCCGAGAGATTTATTGTTCCACGGTTTTATCAATATATGAGATAAAACTAGGCCTAACCATAGCATAGCATCCAAGTCACGTACTTCATTTACTTCGGTCAATTCTATGCCATTTATATAATATTTTGATGAAATTCCCTTTTTTTGCGAGTGAATTTAATGTGGTGGCATTTATCGATATTTAAAGTCATTTTATTGACTCTACACCATTCAACCAGCTTGACGAGGTCATCTTGTAATAATTGTACATCGGAAATCTGTTTAATAGTGCAGGTCAATTTCAGATCATCTGCGAATAAACTAGAGCTTTTGAAAATATGTACAATATCATTTATGTAAATATTAAAGAATAATGGACCCAAAATTGACCCCTGAGGGACTCCAGAGTACGATATGAAGTTATTACCATTTATAACTACTTTAGAGTGTCTGCATCCAAGATATGAACTGCACCATTTCTGCACGGTACCCGTAATTCCGTATACCGATTTCTTTAGAAGCAAAAACTGGTCTACTTTGTCAAAAGCTTTGCAAAAATCTGTATAAAAGGCGTCAACTTGATAACCAGCATCAATAAAATCTGCAAGCTTTGAGACGTGCAGAGCCAAATTAGTATATGTCGATTGCTTAGTCGTGAATCCATGCTGATTGATAGTCGTTAAAATACTTTTTAACGTGATTACATAGAAAGATTAACTAGTGATTCGATGACTTTTGCTATCGTGGATATTATTGATATTGGACGATAATTTTTCATTTTATTTTGTTTGCCATATTTATAAATAGGTACAAATCTTCTTTGGTTTGCCAAAAGCCAAAAATCTGGCGAAGAACAACTACGTGAGATTGCATCCAATTACACTCAAAAGGAAACTAGAAACTTTTACAGCAAAGTTAACGAGGGACGGAAAGATTTTAAACCGAGAACCACGGCCTGTAAAATTAAGGAAGGACATATATTTAACGATAAAGATGAGATAGTCAAAGATGGACTGAATACTTCAGTAAACTCCTTAACAGCTCAATACAAACAAACCTACTTTTCGAATCGATACCAGAGGTTAATTCAAATGATCAATAGGCCTATAATGTTCTGAATCCCATTCTAGAAGACGAGCCACTAAACGAGCCATTCAGCTCATTAAAAATAACAAATCCCCGGGAATTGATGATATCCAAGGTGAGCTTATAAAATATGCTGGATCTGATTTCGAGAAAGAATTTCATCACCTAGTTCTTCAAATTTGGAACAGTGAAAAAATACCTGACCACTGGAATACATCTGTTATCTGTCCGCTACATAAAAAGGCGACATATTGGAGTGCAATAGTTACTGGGGCATATCCCTTTTGAAAACCGGCTATAAAGTTTTTGCCAATATACTCTTCAATAAACTAAAGCCATATGTAGAATCCAGCTTGGGAGAGTATCAGTGTGGGTTTCGGCCAAATAGGTCAACAATAGACCAAATCTTCTCGCTTAGGCAGATCCTTGAAAAAACGTTTGAGTTTAACGTCAACACCCACCATCTTTTCGTTGAATTCAAGGCTGCATATGACAATATGCACAGGAATTTCCTATACCAGGCTATGATAGAGATTGGCACCCCAACGAAGCTTGTGCGTCTGACGGAAATGACTCTTAGGAATTCCCAGTGCGTTGTTAGGGTTCGAACAGAGTTATCAGAACCAACGATTGCTTAAGACAAGGAGATGCACTGTACTGTTTAACATCGCACTCGACAAATTTATTTATTTATTTGGGAAACAAACAATTATAATTACACTTAATAGTAAAAAACAAATATAAGAAAAACATAAAACAATCAAGTTTCCACTTAAAATTAATACAAACAAATGACATATTATATTAAAAATGAAAACAAAAACAGAAAGCACAAAATGCAAGTGAAACTGCTATAATTTAACTATATGACGTAAACTAAATTTAAATTCGCTAATTTTTGAGTTAAATATATCTAATTCTGTACAATGTTTGTTATAACTTTTACATGCACGTCAAGAACATATTCTTTGAATAGTCACAGTTACAAAGGGGTACAAAAAATAAAGTTTGGTTTCTCGAGTTAAGGCGAGGACATTTAAAAAGTATATTATTAAAGAGACTCCTAGAATCAACAATGTTATGAACAATTTTGTATAAAAATATTTGGTCTCTTATACTTCTACGCATATTTAACGGAATGATACCCGAGATATTATTATTGTCAGTATTATCAGAAAGGCCACCTCTAAATCGCAAATGTTTCAAAAATTTTGACTAATTTTTTTCTATTTTGTTTACATACGTTTTATGATAAGGGTTCCAAATTGTAGAGCAATATTCCAAGATAGATCTAACATAAGCATTGAAAAGTAGAATTAAGGTAAAGCTATTTTTAAATTCCTTAGTCAATCTAAGAATAAATCCCAGCATTTGATACGCTTTAGCTGTTATATAATTCATATGATAGGTAAAAGTTAGCTTCTAGTCTAAGTAAACACCCAAATCTCTAATCTCGGAAACTCTAACCAGGCAGGTATTCTGCAATTTATAATCAAATAATATTGGCCTCAGTTTCCTAGTAAATGTTACATTTTTTTATATTTAAGCGTAAGAGATTTTTATCACAGTAATTATCTAAGCTATTGAGATCAGTTTGAAGTTTTAAACAATCTTGAGGCGACTTAATTATTTTGAAAATTTTCATGTCATCCGCATAAAGTAATATGTTACAATTATGAATAGATCGACTAATGTCGTTAATAAAAATATTAAATAATAATGGCCCGAGATGAAGATGATGAGAGAACCTTGAGGAACACCAGAGGTAACGGGCACAAACGATGAACAAAAACCTTTGATAGAAACAGCTTGGCTACGATCCCTCAAATAAGATTCGAGCCAACGAAGCAAGTCACCGTGAATACCAACGGCAGCAAGTTTTTTTACCAACAGAGAATGAGAGATCTTATCAAAGGCTTTTGAATAGTCCGTGTACAAAACATCCACCTGACCACCGTTATCCATCACTGTTGCGAGTTGATGAGTAAACTCACAAGGATTCGTTTCAGTAGATCTACCATTGACGAATCCGTGTTGCTGGTCGATGATCAGCGGCCTTAGAACGAAATATAACTGATCATATATAATTTTTTCAAATAATTTAGCTATAGTATTTAGTTTAGATATAGGCCGATAATTTTGAATGTAATGCTTATCTCCGGTCTTATAAATGGGTACAACAAATGATTGTTTCCATGCTTTGGGTATTATACCTGTACGAAGAGATAATTTAAATAAGATAAATAAAGGTAAATCTAAATTACTCCAGCAAGATTTAAGAAAAATGGGTGGAATGCCATCTGGGCCACTTCCATTACCAATATCTAAATCCTTTAAATATTTCCTAACGGTTTCGGAAAAGAGAGATCAATCGAACCAACAGAAGCTGCAAGAGAGCCATGACAGTTATCCACTGGAAAAGAATCGTCAATACAGGTGGATTGTAAATCTGGTTCAAAAGCGTACTGAAAATAGGTATTAAACATCTGACCGATTTCATTACCATCGGATGATCGGTCACTATTAAATAACATTATATCTGGGATATCGGCTGAAGCTTTTTTGGATTTAACAAACGACCAGAAGAACTTACTATTACGTTTAATATCATTTTCAGCACTCCCAATATATTTATCATAGCACTCCATCTGAACACGCTTTTGGCGATCCCGTAGGAGATCAAATTTATCATAGTCACTGTCTCTCGCATATATTTTCCACTTCTTATGAAATTTTAGTTTTTCATTAGTTATTTTTATTAAAGCCCTAGTATACCAGGGAGGATACCTTAGACCATAACATTTTCTGGTAGGAACGTACTTTTTAATAATAACGCTAATAACTTGGTAGAAATTATTTAGTGCTGCTTCTATGTCATTCGTATCTATAACTTCAGACCAATCAATCTGAGCCAACTCTAAATTTATGGCATCATAATCAGCAGCACGAAAGACAGACACGATCTGAATAGGAGGGCACAGTGTAAGGGTGGCTGATGTGCGAGTCTTTATAAGTAAAGCAGGGTGATGACAGTCCTCGCTTATCAACGGTTCTTTACAGTGACTGACGTTACAGTCGACATCACTGATAACCAAATCAAGAAATCTGTTATTAATATTGGGAACAACATTAAATTGATTAAAACTTGTAAATTGAAGAAAGCTATATAATGACTGAACACAAGTATCGTTAGTATTAGCATTTAAAGTATTATAAGAACAAGGATTAGAATGGTTCCATGTAGCGGCACTAATGTTAAAATCGCCTAATATCAAAAAGTGATCATGAGGCTTATTAACATTTGAAACAGATTCAAAGAAGTCATCAAGGACATCAGACTGATATCGGCAATGAGGAAAATAGCAACAAAGGAGTTGTAGGACACTGGCAGTAGGGCGTTTGTTTATCTGCAAAGTAACCTGTATCACATCTGCCAAAGCACCAGGGAATGCAATGGACTTAGATTCAATTACTACCAAACCACGTCTAACTGCTACAAGCACGCCTCCACCCATCCGATCCCCTGTTAATGCATAGTCACGGTCGTATCTGTATACATTGTAACGATTATCGAATAGTTCAGCGTCAAAGATTCCAGGAGTCAACCATGTTTCACTTAAGCAAATAATATCATAATCATTACTCAATAAGCTCCTGAAAAATGTATTAGTCTTAGTACGTAGACCTCGGACATTTTGGTAATAAATAGAAAGGTTATTCGTACCCATTATACGAGGAAATTTTTAAAATACACATATTACTATACAATAAAGAGGAGTGGCGATTCCGATAACACTTACAGTAGACAATATGATATAAAAATAATAAATAAATATACCAAACGTGCAAAAAATGTAATGTATAACATGAATAAGAAAGACAATACTTAAAATTATACTCAAACATATTACAAAAACTTAAATAAATATAACAATAAGAGGAAAAAAAACAAATTAAACAATCTCTGATAGCAAACATTTTGTGATATAACATAATATAAATTGAGATAATTCCTACTTTATTTTGTTTAAATCAGAGATGCTAAAAATATGTAGAATGGGACTTGTATCTGATCGACGTATCATAATAGCACAATTCTTAACCCAGGTATAAAGATATTTGTTCTCCTTCGCTTTCACTTTATCCCGCTGTAAAAGAGATTTATTAGCACTAGTTAAGTGGTCGTTAAAGTATATTTGCGATTTAGTCATTAAAACCAAGATCTCTAGCGCCCAATTTAAATTTCCTCGCTTTACTTAAGAAATCGTCTTTTTTATAGCGAGCCAGAAAACGTACTACAATGGGTTTAGTCCTTTTTGAGTTATGATCCTTAGGGGCTACGCGAGTTATAAAGTCTAAGTCGATCTTTGAGTCGCGGAAAATGTATCCGCGACTCAAAGATCGAGACCAATATCTACCACAAATCCGTCCAAATTCTGGGATATGCGGATGACCTCGACGTGGCACGTAGTACGAATGGATGAAGCCAGAGTACCCAAACGCCTCCTGGAAGGTCGGCCGGAAGGTCGCAGAAGTAGAGACAGGCCCAAGTTCAAATGGTTAGACGGCGTCGAACGGGACACCAAAATTTTAGTTTCCAAAATTAAAAGATTCTTATTTGTCACAATAGTCTATCGAGATATTCAACGGACTTGTGGGCGAGATGAGAATTAATCGCGAGACGAAACGACAAAAAATCTTTACGCTAGAGCGAGATGTAAAATTTATTATGTCCAGTATAATCAATGTAAGAAATATTACAATAAAAACTGTTTACGACCACTATGAGAAAAATCAACAAAAACAAAAGTAACAGCCTGTGATTGTCCCACTAAGCAGGCTAAGGAAAAAGACCTTAACGGCAAATAATTGACATTGTATTTGCAAAATGTCGATCTCTGGTGAAGTCTCACCATAATACTCCTATATGGACTATATAGGAGTAGAAACGTAAACTTATAAACATTGAAATGAGAGATTAGTTAAACACTGAGTCATCTCTTTCCGACTTGATATTCCGATGACACAGAATGAATCCTTAATATGTTCATTTTGTACGAATCGTATCGTACACAAGATATATTTTATTAGTAAAGTCAAATTGAAAATAATATGGCACGACTTATATATTACACAATACACTGAAGGTTGAACGTGAAAATCTTCTGATCAAACGAATACATGAAGATGAAATAAGTTATGTATGATACGCAATCTTGCAAATGTAAATGTTGGCAGTCGTTCAGAAAATATTCCGCTAACAGTCAAGGTCGTTAAAGAACGTTCTAGACGCCATGAACGAGCCCAAATTCACAAATGTTTGACTAATATACCTTTCAAGTCTGCTAAGATATTCAACGATCTTGTTCTCAGATATAAACCTGTAACAATCAGCGACAATGTCACAAAAAATGTTTACAGAAAGTACAACGCGACCCGTCATACGATAATTTAGAGATGATAGTTCGACCGAATAAAAAACTGTTCCACAGACAGCCTTTACTCAATCTTGCAAATGTAAATAACGTAATTCTTTTCATCAGCGGTGATTTCGTGAAAACAAAGGGTATGAAAATTACTTTATACTTTTATTGTACACCACAAGGTGAAAAAGAATACAAAACAAGGATACATACATAATAAAACTAGTATACAAATTTGGCGACCTTATCGCTACATAGCGATCTCTACCAGGCAACCAACGGATTAAGAGAATAACTCATAGGATATGAGGTAGGTGGTGCTCTAATAATACATCAAATAATATTAATATATGATTAAACAAACTAAAAAAAATAAATGTAAATATAAAATACATATATAATTACAAGTATACAATATAAATACATACTATAAACAATAAGAGCGAATAAAAACGATAAGTCCTCAAACATAGCAGAAAAAAATTAATAAAAATAAAATATTTAATTAATTAATGGTGATAAGGCATTCGAGACAAAAGGTGATCTTTCACAAGTTTTTACTCCATCGACACTGATTTCGAAATATAACGATTGCCGATGAACTAAAAATTTTGAAAACGGATAAATTTATCAAACTTGCTCTTTATTTTGGTGAACATGATTAGTTGTCTCTTTTACTCTTGCCTAAGAACAGATACATCCGTTGCGCAGTCAGAAATTCAACGGTTTTGATATCAGTAGTAGCGACTGACAATGGTCTTAACAAACAATTTCGTTCAATAATAATACGTATGAGACATAGACACTGCGTCGTAGAAAAACAAACCTCGGGAATTCAATTGCCTAAGAGAAATATAAGGTTATATCGTTAGCTCTATATAAACCCTAACGAATACTCCCAAGAAAGTAAAAGTAAAAATGTACACGTAAGGATACGTTCAGAAATCATTCCTCCAACAATACAACAATAAAAGAACGTTCTAGACGCCATGAAAGAGTCCAAATCCATAAATGTTTGAATATTATAGTACATAATTACGTGAAGACTCCAAATAATGTTAAAAGTACTATTTGGAATCCACAACATATTATTATATTATGTCGATCGAAATTTCTTCTAATTGATTCTATTGGCTTTCGATATATTAATATAACTTTCAAGTCTGCTAAGATATTCAAAGATCTTGTTCCCAGATATATACTGGTAACACTTAGTTATAAATAAATAAAGATCCATGAATAAATGATGATAAAAATAAAAATACAAAAGAAAAAAAAACATTTATTTAAAAAAAAAATCAATTAAAGAAACATAACCAGTAGACATTTTTATGTATAATGTCAATACATACTTAATAGGAAAATCAAAACATAAACATAAAAAAATACAACATTAATACACGAGTGGGACGACATAACCCGCACGCGGTCAGTGTCGCAGTGCGAGTGTTGTTTAATTACTCGATAGCGTTGTCGTCAACTGCGATTTGTATGCAATGGAAACAGCGCCATCTAGTGATAATAGCGGAAATCCCATACAAATCGGAGTTAACGTCTGCTACTCGCACTAGACACACCGGGTGGGTTGCGACCTTTTGGTGACCGAGCCCCAAAAAGCTACACACGTAATATTTGTAACAATCATCTATCGAGGTATTCAACGGATTCGTAGACTACGCGAAATATACCGTAAAGCTAGAGCGAGATTTTATCTTATATGTATGAAAACCGTTTCCAAAATTAAACGAAGAATATGTCACAATAGTCTATCGAGATATTCAACGGTCTTGTGGGCGAGATGAGATTTAATCGCGAGACGAAATGAGAAAAATGCTCTACGCTAGAGCGAGATGTAAAATATGCGCAAATTGTTGTAATACTCATAAAATAATACACCAACCATCCATTTCATCATCGAGTGAACTAGTGTAATTATAGTAAGAAATACTACAAGAAAATCTGTGCACGACCACTGTGAGAAAAATCCATAACGCCAAATAATTGCCATTGCATTTGCGAAATGTCGCAATCCGGTCTGTGGTGAAATGTTTCACCATAATACTCCTATATGGATTATATAGGAGCAGAAACGTATGTAAATTACTATACTATACTGGAAATCGTATAAATATAGGGAGAAGAAAGCGAGAGAGTATACTTATTAGCAATGTAATGAGAGATTAGTTTCCTTTTTTTTAATCAAGGAAAAAATCTAAATACAATGTTCACTTGTGAAAAAATCCTCAGCTTGGTACTACTACGATACCTAGCAGAGAAGATACGTTTACAAACTGCTTTGTAAACACAACAAATACCGCAATAGAAATTAATTCAATATACCTCAATAGAAAACGTTGAAGTAGAAAAGTTAAAATAGCAAATATGCGTTCTCAGAACATTATATTTGCGACTGAGAGAATATCGATCCTCATATAATAAGAGATCAATGAGAAAAGCCGATCAATTGGATGGACACAATAGCAACCATATTACACTGAAATGATTGTGAGGCGAGGCTTCTTAGCCTCGTATATATGCTATATCGTCTATATGCTGGAAAAACAAATAATAAAGCATATAATCGATTACGGCCACAAAATACTTCAATCATTATGTTATATTCATAAAACATCACGGACGCCCTCTGCGATAGAACGCGTCTCGCACGCGCGACTGACACTGAACAAACACAAGACGTGTAAATGTATTAATCTTTTTAAAAACGTGGCGTAGAGATGTGTATATACCCTCCACAATCTGGGGGGGGGGGGGGGGGTCGATGAGTCACTGTAAAAAAGGCGAAGGGTATCCAGCTGTACATATATGTAGGTCGATATTCCTAATGGAATATCACATGGATGTAACCAGATCAATCCGGTGAGGAAACTTGCGACAGACACCCCGTCCGAATCGTCCATCGTCTCATCGTCGGAAATTTTTTATTTATCCTGACTATGCCTAATTTTTATCCTAAGACTTGAAACCTATAATATAATATGAATGAAAACATATTTATGAAATAAGCTAATTTACAACGATATATAACAGAGTCAGGTAGTTGGGCGGGACAGTTTGTCCGACATCTCATTATTCAATTTGTGATGATCACGTCAAGGCACGTATCAAATATACTAAGGTAAAAACTCAAGGTCAGCTATTAGCGTCAGACGAACCATTCAATCGAAGGTCTTCATTAAACATAATGAAAAAAGTCCCTCTGCAGGGCTATGGCCTCCTCTCCCTTTTGAGGAGAAGGTTTGGAGCTTATTCCACCACGCTGCTTCAATGCGGGTTGGTAGAATACACATGTGGTAGAATTTCAACGAAATAAGACGCATGCAGGTTTCTTCACGGTGTTTTCCTTCACGGACACGAGATGAATTATAAACACAAATTAAGCACATGAAAATTCGGTGGTGTTTGCTCGAGTCTGAACTCACGATCATCGGTTAAGTTCACGCGTTCTAACCACTAGGCCATCTCGGCATTTTTTAGCTCCAAATATTCCCCTCAAAAAGGGAGAGTAGGCCTTTAGCCCAGCAATGGGACATTCACAGTGAAACATATCAAATAAATACGAGCAAAAATCGTTTATCAATCAATTTCCGATATTAAACCTAGTATCAGTATCAGTCTACTTCGTTCATTTACCCTATGTTCATACTTCTACTTGGTATTGTTGTGTTCCGGTTTGAAGGGTGAGTGAGCCAGTGTAATTACAGGCACAAGGGACATAAGATCGTAGTTCCCAAGGCTGGTGGCGCATTGGCGATTTAAGCGATGGGCAACATTTCTTCCAATGCCAATGTCTAAGGGCGTTGGTGTCCACTTACCATCAGGTGGCCCATATGCTCGTCCACTTTCCTTTGCTATTAAAAAAAAAAAAAAATCTACACACATTAACAACGGGTAGCGACATCTCGAGCTACAAGCGACAAGAAGTTAAACCAAACGCAACGTCATACCTCCTTATCGGTTGCGATTGGTTAAATTTTAAAATACAATGGTAAACAATGTAAGGTAAACGAACGAAGTATGATAGTGTGTCAATCACAACTCTATAAGACTACGTACATTCATCAGTCACTGTTTTTTTTTGTTTTTTTTAACATCTATTAATGTAAAGGTCCTTAAGACGAATTGCCAGCTTGGCTTGAGCCGTCACACATTGACATCAGTCTAAAAACGATTTATTACATACGGAGTGTACTGAGATATATATATGTATAAAGATACCTAAGATAATACAACAACTATGTCAATATCACACAAGGGTTTTTTTTTTTAATTTAACCATAAAGGTTTTATGTCATAAACCATGAAAAAAATATAGCTTAATAATATAATAATAATATCAAACGAGAGAAAAACTTAAAAAATTGAACCTGTATAGAAATTAATTTAAAATAATTCAATGTTTCAAGCCTTTCAGAAGTGGTAGTAATCGTATCGTATGGTATCGTAATCTCTGCTTCTATAATAATATCAACTAACTTATACGTTTCGTTTACTAGAAGTAGAAAAAAAAATAACAATAATTTTTGAATCTGATATATGACAATTTAAAAAACAAAAAGTATAACAATCAATTTTTTTTTAAATAAATTAAGAATTAAATAGCAACGCCCTTTGTTTAGGGCATTGCTATTATCTACCCCTCCAAGTAAGCTCAAAGCTTGCGTTGAAAGTGGGAATGACAATAGCTAATATTAGTTCCAATTTCGAACGCTAGGCGTCGTACTTCCATATATCAGATTCTAATAAGCTAACATTATCAATATGATCTGCATCGACCAAAATCTTTAAGGCATTAATATCTTAAAGTAACTAATTTAATATATTTTTCTTTAAAGTTCTCGATGATATCTACACGCCCATAGCTTCGAGTAGATCGGGAGCGTCCACGATATACAACCCCGGCTCGATCTTCTCGCACCTAGTCACTCTCAGCTCACCCCGTCCCTCGTCGGTGACCTTCATGTGCGCCAGGGCCTTCGCCAGCATCTCCTCGGTCGGATTCTCCGGGAAACCTGTGGACCATTCCGTTATGTTATTACTTCTAAATCGGAAGCTACGCTATGTCTAAATGAATTTATATCTAAAAAAATAATTATTTTTTTAGAATAGGAAGGTGGATGAGCATATGGGCCACCTGATTGTAAGTGGTCACCAACGCCCATAAACATTGACATTGACATTGTAAGAAATCTTGAACATCGCCAATGCGCTACCAACCTTGGGATCTAAGATGTTATGTCCCTTGTGCCTGTAATTCACACTCACTCACTCTTCAAACCAGAACACAACAATACCAAGTACTGCTGTTTTGCGGTAGAATATCTGATGAGTGGGTGGTACCTACCCAGACGAGCTTGCACAAAACTCTACCACCAGTAAAATAATCACATTTACTTTTTAACCACTTCAAATCAATTTAGATTAAATATATTTGTTTAAAAAATATCACGAGTATGCATTATAGTATGCATTATAGTATGAAGATGCAGAGTGGATGCAGCGCACTGACCGCGCAGCTCGAGGTGCGTGGCGAGCGCGGGGCGCGCGCGCACGAAGTCGGCCATCATCTTGCGCAGGCGCGGCACGGGCACGGCGCGCATGTCGCCGCGGTCCACGGCGCACACGCGCACGGCCGGCCCGCCCGCGCCGCGCACGTGCTCGCACACCACGCCGCGCACCCACGCCTCCGCTGCCGGCACAGTGCGTATTGTTGAGAACTTTGATCGGAAATATCTTTAAAAAATTATATCACCCCCCGGAATGAGTAGGTTTCATCCGGGGGCAAGATAATCATCTATACCCTATTCCAATCGGAGTAAAGGTAAAAAAAAACGTAGATTCACAAATTGCATGCGATTTTCTAATTGTTCTGCTGTATCACGCCCTATAAACAGTTCTCGATTCATTTGCCTTTATTTATAATACAACACTATTCCACTTAACTCGTTATAACATCATTCATTTAACTTACGAAGTTCCGATTACAACTTCGCGGACATAGAAAACGCCTTTTTTTTAGCGAATCCATAGTGAATATCACAGATTATTCAAAATCTAGACCGATGGTATCGCGTCAATTGATATCCATATCATAGTTTACTCCTCTTATGGTTGGAATAAGATATGTAGTGTTTTATAAAAAAAAAAACTTACATGGCGAACATTGTGCGATGCATAGTTCTTCAAGATTAGGTAAATACGGCTCACGACCGATCTCGCTGTTACAGTACTCGGTCATCTGAAAACACAGTACTATCTATTAGAACAAATTGTAATTCAACGTTAAAGTTTCAAAATAGCTAGTTTTCTTTTTCTTTTTTTATTTGGTAATAGATAGACGAACAGAAAAATGTTCTACCAAGTTCATACATTGTTGACAATCGTACTGTCTGTCGTTAGAATGAATAGTTTATAGTTACGTACCTTATAATTAAAATTGACTTTGGTTTGCTTACCTTTCATTAAACTATTCCAGTCACACCATCCAGTGGTACCGTATTGATTAAAACGTGAATATTACCTGTTCCGTGAGAGTCGTGAAGACTTCTTTAGCGTAAGGCAGGTCTTTGAGGCAAGCATTGACAGAACCAAAGCTAAGAACTGATACATCGAGGACGTCGAGGTCACAGCCATCCTCTGGAAGCTCGAGGTGTTCCAGATCAGAGAATGTAAAGGTCGGTGACTCTGCAACAATTAAATAATATTGTAATACATAATTTCATATATGTATTATTTATCTATATTCGGCGATTTATTGTTTATAATATATTATATCAATTTGACTGCCTCGTTAATCTATTGGGTACTTGTAATGCCACAGACCCTAAAGTCCCGTGTTCAAATCACAGGTCGGCCAATAAAAATTTATTGAGTTGTTCAGTCAAAAATTCTCAGTTCTGGAAGTTAGAAGTGTGTACATTCCAGAAACCTCGGAAAGCACCTAAAGCCGTTAGTTCTGCACCGGTCGTGTCGGATTTCCGTTCCATCGAATTATGAGAGATAGGGAATAAAGAGTGCACCTGCATATGTGTTTGCGCACACACTCGTGCACTATAATATGTCCTACGCAGTTTGCTAATCTCTCTTGAGATTGGCCGCCGTGGTCGAAATCAGCCTGGAAGACATTATTATTATTTATACTTACGGATGACATCCCCTCCACTATTCTCAAGCTTCTTCCACTCGGGAGTGCAGAGTTCCTCCAGTTTCTTGTTCACGGATTCTTTACTCTTACAGACGACTAAGTTCACTTCAGCTCCGCTCGGAGCTGACTTGGAGCCATCAGCAAGTGTCTAAAACAAAAACAAAAAAAAACACTTGTATTATGATCAGAAACCTGACGCTATTTGCTTCGGGAGCTGTCATCGATATGCTCACCAGCGTCAGCTCGGTGGCGGTATCCTTAATGTTTTCGATGTACTCTAAGCCAGCCGCCGTCAGCCCGGTGACGCCCACTCGCAACTTCACCAGCGACACGACCGTCGGCTGAGACTCCAGGTTCAGTTCCGGCGGACATGCGTATATTGTTTCCTTCGTGTTTATGTCAGTGTTGCCTGTTTAGATCGAAAAACATATTGCTAGACATTAATTAAATTCTAATAGTTATTTCTTACGTAACTTTAATTAAAATCAGACTCACCGAGTGAATACCTAACATAATATTTTGCATATGAACTCAAAAAATAGCTTTTTTATTCGTTATGTACATTTTTTTAATGTTATAGATAGCAAATAAAGGAATAAGGACCAAACCTTCTCCTCAAAAAGAGGAGAGGAGGCCTTTAGCCCAGCAGTGGGACATTCACAGCCTGTTACGGAATGTTACGGATAGCAAATGAGCCACGTGATGGTAAGTGGTCACAACGGCCCATAGACATTGGCGATGTAAGAAATAATAACCATTCCTTACAAAGCCAATGCACCATAAACTTTGAGAACTGAGATGTTATGTCCCTTGTGCCTATATTTCTGCTTAGCGTCTGATATAAGCGTCTAATATTAGCGTCACTGGGTGGTACTCACCCAGACGGGCCTCCAACTGGGTAAAAATAATTCCTGATGATGATGAAATAAAATAAAATGAATGAATGATGAAATAAAAACTACCATCGATTCCATTCGATTAAACAAGGGATAGTCGCCGCGTATCTATAATGCTACTAAATTAAATATCCGAATCGAGAAAACCCTCACCAAATTCAATATACTCCAGCAGATACTTGTTCTGGTTCACGTTCGTCCGTTTACACAGCGCTCTGTAGCAGTTCCCGTCCGTAAACTTGCCGATCACTACTTGTCCCTTCTGCGGTGGATCTTGCAATGGTTTCGCTGAAATAAAAAATAAAAAATACATATGTAACTCATCGTCATCGTTCGCGGTTTGGTCGCGTGTCGGTCGATGTCCTTCCTTGACAACTTGAAACTTTATCAAAATCGATTCAGTCGTTTAGCCGTGAAATCGTAACACATAGACATAATTACCGGTGGTAAGGCCTTGTGCATGCTCAAAAAATAAAAAAATAACGATGTTAAAACCGCGAAGCTCGAAAATACCTCTCTATACCTCCTGTACCTCTCTATACCTCCTGTACCTCTGTATACCTCTGAGAGGGATAATGTAATATAAGAGTCTGGCTGACAGTCAAAATACTAAAATACTGTCAATATTGACTATTGCCCATAATCAAAACTGACTATAAGGCAACCGCCTCAGACTACATTATCTATCCAAATGACACAATCTTACTACAGAAAAATCTTTAATAAACTTTTCATTTCATTCGCAATATAAATTGACGCATATATGTAAATTTTTTAAGTGTTTTTATATAATCCAATTTCTTCTCGCTCGCCAGTATGTAAAGTATCGAAAAATTGTAAACGGATTTGTAATCTTTTAGATTTGTGGTTTGTGTGTTTATTGTTTATTAAGGGGATTCACTGTAACCCGGGAAATCCCCTGTACGTATTGGACGCTCATATGAGCGTGGCAAAGGTCTAAGCGTCACGGTTACACACGTAAGTAAACCCGTGACGCCCCCCTAATAGACTACCGCTACTTTTATGGTGGATATTATAGGCACACGGTCACATACCACTTCCTGTACTACAATAAATAAATGAATAAACAAACTTACCCGTCATACCATACTGCAGTACATCTTGCAGGATGCCGTCATATTTTCTCAGCGAGTCCTTGTCGCTCGGACGTACGAAGATCGAGTCCATTGCGGTCCCGTCGACGAGCAGCACCGACGTATTGTTGATCAGGTCCGGACGCTGCACGACCGGTATTACTACAGCTGAAAATGAAATACAAAATTACTTTTATTCATATAATATATACGCGATAATTTATTTGCACCATAATCTGTTGTTAAAGTAATTTGAAATGAACGTATGATGTCAGCTGTCGTCCGTAAATACCGTCAGAAAAACATAATAAACAAAAAAAAACAGTTATTTATTTTTTCATGTTAATTGTATTATTTTTTATCAACAAATTGCTAGAATTCTACTCAGATAAGACTTGTGGTTAAGTAAACGATAATATTTGATAGGAAGTTATTTGGTAGGTGATTTACCTGGGGTCCCATTACTAGGCACAGCATAGTCTACTTGCGGCTTCCACCTCGAGACTACGCCCTCGCCGACCGAAGACCCAGTTTCCGTGTCCTCCAACAGCACTTTGAAGCCATCCTCGGTTTTAGAGATCACGGTGCATTTTAGATTGTTGCCGATCTAGAAACAAATCAAGAATTATTAATTTTATATAAATTATTATTCATAACAAAAATATTTCTACGTTTGACGATGAATTAAACGATTTTTCGATTTACTTCATACATCAAATTCTTATCACTGTCCACTGAGGGATTCGGCCAATTTCGACCATTACTTAGTCGAGACGACTCCTTGTGCAGTGTAGTAGCATTTAGAATATCGTCCTTAATATCTTCTTAAAACTGAATAGTTTTTAAGAGTTTTTTAGCCAATCAAGGTGAATTAATTTCATTGTAAATCACCATCCAGGGTGGCCTTAGAAATTTCGACTTCTAACCATAAAAACTTGGGTTACCTACATGCCTTAACACGTGTCAAAGCTTTCGGAGGGCGATGATTGAGACTCAAGCCTATTGATGGGATCCTACGTGTGCTTCTTGTAAGCAAACCTCCTTAAAACATTGACTTACACCACCTTTGTTGACGGAAGAAGTATATATACGAACGAGCGAACGAAACGTAAGCGCGATTCAGAAATGTGTTTACTACCTGCACGTTCTTCGCGTCGAGAACGCAACAAAACTCCGGTATGTTCTCGTACTTGGACGTCATCCGTTTACACTTGTCGCTCGACGATATCGCGACCACCTTGCTCGAATCGATCAGAGCCGCTTGAGAGGCGTTGAGCAGCTTCGCTCTATACCAGGCTCCGTCTTCCGGGTTGCAGTAGGAAAATAGTTCCCCAGGGTTCGGTCTAAAAAATAAAATATGCAATACTCATCACACTCGTATTATACCGCTAAACAGCAATACGTAGTATTGCTGTCTACTGGTTTGAAGGGTGAGTGAACTAGTATACGATTAGTCCAAGGTTATGGCACATAGACAATGTGAAGGATGGTTATGGCCCAATGTCTATGGGCGGCCGTGACCACTTACCATCAGATGAGCCATTTGCCAGTCTGCCTACACATTTAAAACAAAAAAAAATCATAAACCTAACATTTTAACCATTTCGAAATTTTTTTAATACAGTTGTTAGTGATTATTATTAATTACCTACTTATTTGCCTAAGTCAACGACATCCCCTGTTTTATCCAGTTCAGTACAAATCCTGATATAAATATTTAGATCAAGAGGCAGTTTTCACTTAGCTCATGCATTTCAAGTGTAACTCACTTATGTTGAGCCGTTTCAGCGTCGCAATCAGCCGAGTAGTCGGCGCACAGCAGCTGGTAGTCGTGCTCGCTCGCCTCGTGCAGAGATAGACAGATGTATCCGTCCGACTTGCTCTTACAGTCGGCTGCCTTCGCGTCCACCGACAGCAGCGCCGAGTCGCCGATCGAGAGTGTTTCCACCATGTAACTGGAAAGGAACGGATTTATTTAATTAGATCTAACTGTAAGGTATCGTAACGACAAGCGGTACAAATAAAGACATATGGTATGTAATCTCTCTTTTTCACTCTCCTTGTCTCTTTCTTGTTTTAATCTAGTCTGGAAAACATGTAAAGCTTCTGGTCTTATAATTTTCAACTAAAACGCAACATTATCTTATAATTAAAATATATTTCAATCATATGAAAGTTGGTCAATGATGTTGTGACACTTATAAAAATCGATGTCACTTTAACAAAGGGTTAACTTTCTTATAAAAAAAAACGATAACCATTTATTGACCGGAGCACGGGATTTGAACCCAGAACCATAGGATCTGCAGCCCTATAAGCTGATGATGCCCCCCTAACTGATTTTCGCTACGAAGGTCGTTCTCAAGGCAGGCGCGTCTCAGAAAATAGTATTAAAATTTTTCTCATTGTAATTTTATCAAATTAAATTATCTGCATTAATTAATATTTGCACGTCATTTCGGCAAAACACACTCGGACAGATTTTAAATGCCGTGTAATATTACCATATTTGATGCAAATATATAATGTCCTCCAGACCGATTTCGGTCACGGCGGTCAATCTCGAGATTAGCCAACTACACAGGAGATATCATAATCCGATGGTACGGCAATCCGACACGACCAGAAAGAGTTCAGGCGCAGGACCAACGGCTTCACGTGCTTTCCGAGGCACAGGAATATACACACTTCCAACTTCCAGACTCCAGGCTGCTACTGAGAATTATTTGACTAAAAAACCCAATAACTTTTTATTGGCCCGACTTGGGAATTGAACCTTGAACCTCTGGGTTTACATCAAGCCACTAGACCAACGATGGAAAATATCTAATATACATGCAAAAGCTAACGAATAAGAAATTAATGAAGATAAAACCAACTTCTTCGGGACAAACTTCCTCGTCGGAGTCGTGTCGTTGACTGTCGGCGCTTTTGTTGTCCTCTTGACCTCTTGTTCTTTATTCGGCTTAGGCGCGACCGGTTCAGCGTTGGCTGGTTTCTTGTGGACGGGTTTTAACTTAGGTTTCTCATTCGCTGTCGACGATTTCATCGGCGAAGGTTGTTTCGGTTCCGTCTTCGTTGTTGTTTCTTTCTGTTCTGTATCGAGAATAAAAATGGTAATTTATTACATTTATCATATTGGTTGGCGGACGAGCATATGGGCCACCTGATGGTAAGTGGTCACCAACGCCCTTAAACATTGGCACTGCAAGAAATGTTAACCATCGCTTACATCGCCAATGCGCAACCAACATAGAGAACTAAGTTTTATGTCCCTTGTGCCTGTAATTACACTGGCTCACTCACCCTTCAAACCGGAACACAGCAATATCAAGTACTGCTATGTTGCGGTAGAATATCTGATGAGTGGGTGGTACCTACCCAGACGAGCTTGCACAAAGCCCTACCTAGTAAGGATTTAATTTTATCATTTATAAAAAAAGCGCACCCTGGCGTTACTAGGCCGGGAAAAGGCTAGGCAGAAGAAGATTTATAAATTTTTTTTTTTATAAAAAATTAAAAGTAACAAAAAATGATTTTTTGTTACTTTTAATTCGAATTTGATTAGATTGAATCTGGATTGTGATTGACATGAATATTAGATGTACTATTATTGTTTTATAAATCCGGCGGGCCGGTTGGCATGGTTAGTAGATGTTTGCCTTTCACACCGAAGGTTGTGGGTTCGATTCCCACTCAGGACCGACATTTGTGTGCATGAACATGACTGTTTGTCCTGAGTCTGGGTGTAATTATCTATATAAGTATGTATTTACAAAAGAAAAGTAGTATATGTAGTATATCAGTTGTCTGGTTTCCATAGTACGAGCTCTGCTTAGTTTGTGATCAGATGGCCGTGTGTGAATAATGTCCCAGGATATTATTATTATTATTCAATTTTTCAATACTTTATACGTATATTGTAAGTGTGCTTTTACAAATAAATAAATATATAAACAATTAGCGAATCGCATTGAAATAAGTAAATACAAGGTTAGTTTCCGTAACCTTCTCCTCAAAAAGGGAGAGGAGGCCTTTAGCCCAGCAGTGGGACATTCACAGGCCGTTACGGAAGGTTAGTTTATCTGTACTCCTTCAATTGGAGTATACTCTACGTGTGTATTTGAGGTAAAGCCTATGCCTCACCTTTCGGCTCGAAGCTCTCCTCTTCGTCTCGAACGGTCGCATTGTTCGCTGTGTTCTGTTGCATCGGACGCCTGAAGTTGCGATTCTTGAAATTCATGTTACCGCGATACGATTTATTTTGATACGTGTTCTGTAAGTAAATATATAATCAGTAGTCAGTTAGGTTATACTTAATTTTACTATCAACAAGACTGTATATGTGTGAATGTGTGCTTGTGTGCCCGTGCGCGTGCGTGTGCGCGTGTGCGTGTGCGCGTGTGCGTGTGCGCGTGTGCGTGTGCGCGTGTGCGTGTGCGTGTGTGTTGAGTGTAAAATTTTACCATGAAACGGAAATAGCACTACAAGTTAGTTGCGAAAGAGAGATAGATATATAGTTTATACGTATATATGTAAACTCGCCATGGATTGCATGGATTTTATATTTGTTAGAAACTATCAAATTCGTACTTTTAACGTGCGACCATAAACAAACGCCTTTTTTAACATCAATTGACAAAAAAAGGAATCTAATGTTTTATGGTCATTATAAGTTTCGAGTGACTCTGTCTACAATATTTATTCAGGGCAATCGATATTTGCCTAATGTTCGTTGTTGTACATCATCATCATCATATTCAGTCCACATTTATCCCCTGCTGGACATAGGCCTCCTCACAGGCGCGCCAATTCTCCCGGACCTGTGCTAGTCGCATCCATTGACCACCCGCCCTATTCCTAAGATCGTCTTTTGCTTCTCTAGGTCATCTTGTTTTACTATTGAGAAGTAAAATAACAAGTATTCCGATATATATGAATCTATATTTAATAACAATCTAAATTAGGATTACACGACAAAAATGATAACGTGCAATAACAAATGAATATAGTACAGGTAGGCACATAGATATATTACTAAAGGAAAACATTACTAAGGAGAAACCAGATATTAAAGACACACAGTAATAGAAGAATGATAAAAAAAGATATTAAAGAAAAGTAATAGAAGAATGATAAATCTACATCTATGAACAAAAATAAGATTGGTACGAATGACATAAACGCGATTTACGATTGCAATTGGTTCGAAACTGTCGATGTAAAACCCTTTGCCTGAATCCTTGTATTTCCTGATAGATACAACGTTGGTGTCTTCAAATCCAGAGTTTTTTAACAGATTTCTTTTAGGCAAGCGTGCTACATCATACGATGCTTAAGATCAGGCAAGTCAACGGTCCAACGCTTGTCTATCAAGTGTAAAAAAAAAACTGCTAGGCTGAGGAATCTCTCTTTTTGAGTTTTCGAGATTATTCTACCACGCGATTGCTTTTCGGTTCGGCTCGGTATGATATATAACTTAATGTAGCGAAACCCGTATAGCAAAACTAATCTTTGTTAGTCATAGTTTTTAATTCTATATTATTATTTTTTTACCCCCCTTCTTATTATTTAACTTTTTTTTAATCATTGCCTTTGTGTTTTGCATCTTAATTATTTCAATATTTGTATTTAAAATTAAATAATGGCAACTTTGTTGGTTAAGTTTTAGTCGGCCACGATTTTCGTCTCAAGCTGAATTCCACGCTAGCAAAACCGCGCGTTCAGCTAATTATTTAATCTACTAAATTGTACCGTTAGTATCCTCAATAAATAACTAAATAAATAACTAATATATAAATATATATATATATATATAGGCGTATCAGTAGACATTAGGTAAATCTACTTCCATTAGGTAAATCCATCTTATGTTATAATTCAAAACCAAAGAATAATTCAAACGTAATTAAAATTAACGGCGATCCGTCGATGTCGTCCAACCACGACACGGCTGACCGTTTGATGTTCCGCCAGAGTGAGATAGCAACAAAAGTCTGCTATCACTCTCGTCTCAAATTCTATAGTCTAAACCATTGACAGCACCACATTCTCGCCGACGTATATATAAATAAGCACAAGAAACCGTTTTAAGAAACGACAATTTGAACAAAATGGTAGAAATTTGTTTAATACATAAAATCGCTCACTCTTTTCTGCATGTCGGGCGTATTCGCATCTTCGCGTTTTTCCTGACGCCTCGTATTCGTGCTCTGGCTCGGCGAGCGCGGACGGCGTAGAGGAGCTACCTGCGCCGGGGGTTGACTCGCTGGTTTGACGCTAAGGAAGAATTATCATATTTATTTAATACAAAACATTAACAAAAATATGGGAGGAGGTATGTTACTCTCGATACTTGGTAGTAAAAATAAAGATCTCTTCTCTCGCTTTTATCATCCAATGGATCAGTAATCCGTCACAAAGGATGAGGATATTGGTGTGCAAGACAAACATTTTTACTTACGTGTTATCTGAGATATTTTAACCCAACCGACCCAACTTCCCAGCTTCGAGCTATCAATCAATTATAAATACTAAAGTGACTCTTGTGTGCTACGCTTTCACAGCTAAAGCATCAAACAGATTTTGGTGAAATTCTGTATTAAGCAAACTCGAACCTCATGGAAGGATATAGTGTACCCACTAAAGGGGTTCACAATATCCTGGGAACCCTCCTTTATAGAATGGAGGTCCGCATAGGCGGGCCGACCGTCAGAGTCACGGTAGCATGCGCTAGCCATACCGTGGCGCTCCTCGTTAAGACGGAAAGGGTAGTACCGTTGATTTTTTATTGAGTATTCTTATTCTTACAGAATATTTCTTTTTCAAATGAGTTTTATATTCGAACCAAGGAATATATTTTTACTAATAGTACTTACATATTTGAATACAATAAAATAATTAAAACTTACGCTGGTTCAACTTCTACGCCTTTCGTTTCGTCTTTACTTTCGTTTAAACTAAAAACAAATAACATAGCAAATAAAAAAAAAGCAAATCATAACAAAATAATCAGAGGCAATAGAAAAAAAACAGGTTTTTTTAAAGGACACAGGAAACGCAATAGGCATTTTACTAAGACCATTATTATAGATTATAATCGTATTTCCTTTTCAACTCTCTTGAAGATGTCTTCTTGAGCGGTTTCGACTATGGCGCGCAAACTCAAGCGAAACTAGCCAATTGCCAAAATAAGTATGAAAGTGGATATAAGTAAATAAATAAAACTATGTAAGTAATTCGAAATCCTAAAATACAGTAGTTATTCAAAGGTACGATCTATCGATTAGAACAGGCTTTTTTTATAGAATAGGAAGGCAGAAGAGCATATGGGCCACCTGATGGTAAGTGGTCACCAAACGCCCTTAGACATTAGCACTGTAAGAAATGTTAGCCACCTCTTACATCGCCAATGCGCCACCAACCTTGGGACCTAAGATTTTATGTTCCATGTGCCTGTAATTACACAGGCTCACTCACCCTTCAAACCGGAACACAACAATACCAAGTACTGTTGTTTTGCGGTAGAATATTTGATGAGTGAATGGTACCTACCTAGATGAGCTGGCACAAAGCCCTACCACCAGTAAGCTCTAGGACAATTATACCATTCGTAACCAAAACGAATACTTCCTTGAATATGTAATTAACAGTTTCAGTTTTCAACTTATAGAATGTACTTACCGAGCCAAGTTATGGCACACCGATCGATGTCGACGGACCCAATCGACGGACTGGCATCGCAGGTTGCAGTACGGCGCCAGGCCGCACCGCGCGCAGTACGAGTCGGCCGGCAGCCCGCAAGCGAGGCACGAGCGCGACGACGCACGCTGCAGCGCGGGAAGCGTTAACTGCGACGCAGCGATTCGTGTATCACGTGATTACTTGTATCGTGTAATATCCCAGAGTATATTTTTACAAGCGATTCATGTGTAGCGTGATTACATGTAATGTTCCCAGAGTATATTGTCACGAATCGTAATCAAAGGCGAAAGGAGTTGCCAGTTGAGGTAGACAGGTTGCTAAGCTTATAGCTGGAGACAATTAATTTTTTTTTTTAATATGTATATAATTTTTATGTAATGTATTTTTAAAACATGTATTTAAATTATGTTTTTTTTTCTATCAATGACGTTTGTTTTCTGCCATTATTTTTTGCTAAATTGTGTATAAAAAAATGTAATGTAATATCAGAATTTAGAGGTAGATTTTGTGAATTTTTTATATATCAATGTTATATAACATATATATATATAGGCATGAGTGTAAAGAGAAGTGACCAAAGTAAATAAATCAGAGTGATTTATAGTCAATTTATGTGCATCATGTTTGTGTGGTGTTGCTAGAGTGCAGTGTGAGTGTCTGAGAGCGCTATGGACATTGCAGAGCGACAAGATCACGAGTAGCCTAATCATAGTAGCATATGGAAATACTGAAAGAAATATCAGCAGCGTCATCGTGCCGATTGAGAACGTTTTTACAGTGAAATCCCACCTTACGAAATTTCAACCATGAGACAAAACCAATAATTCTATAAACATTTTACACCTGACAATAAATATACAAATAACCATTATTTCCATAGCGAGATTTTCTTCCAGATGATAAATTGAAATTCATCGATATCAAATAAAAATAAAAAGCAAATAAAGAAAAACGAATCATGAATAAAAATTATTTATTAAAACTCGTAAAAGTAACATGCGAAATTATAAATTAAAAATTAACATAATACGAACAAACGTCAATATCAACTAAATAATCAAATCAAGACAAACATAATATTAAATTAAAAAAAAATACTTAACCTAAAACGAGTGTAAATTAAAAATAAATAAAAATAGTGAGTTATTACGTCATATCCTTCTAAATTAATTCGTCAACGTTTGTAAGATACGAGCATAAATAATAAATTTCATTCAAAGCATACTTTTGTCACAGATAATGAATAACAAAATGGTAGATAGAATTATAGAAAAAAACGGTAACTTCTACTTTCTAACGCACAATTGTATCGCCCTATTTGTAATACTAAAAAATTATGACGTATTATATTATAAATACCTAATTATCGATGACGTAAATCAAAACGTTATCCGGAATTCTAAAGCTAAAAAGGAACTATAGATAAATAAATTCATAACTAATGTCACGATTAAAACTTCATATTACATAATACATTTGGAATGTTAATAATTTAACTATCTCATTGTAGTAGAAGCGAGAATAGTAGTGATACTAACTATATGATAGATTAAAATGAGTGAAAGAGAAGATAGATAAAAATATAAGAACGAAATAAACTTGTCTAACATTAATATTACCAAATTGAGCAACCTGATATGTGAAACACAATTGTCGAATAAATAACGAAAACTATACGACTAAGGGAGTTTGGTACGTTTATAAAATGAAACTATCATATTTTAGACACAGAGACGTCTGCCCCACGTCAAGTCACGCAAGCTACTAAAAAAAAAACGCCATTTGCATCAAAACAGACTATAAAACATTTTAGATTGAAATAAACAAATATATAATCTGCAGGTAAGAAGCACTTCTGACCTTGAAACAGTTCATGTGAAAGCTACGGTTGGTTTCATTTGAACAATATGGCTCCACAAGTTAAATTTGCCAATCAATAAATATCAAAATCGACAGCGTAAAATGCGAGAGAAAATAACAATACATTATATACAAAAATACGTTGAAAAAAAAGTTCTAGATATGTTCGAAAAAAATTAGTAAAACGAAATCTGGAGAAGTGAAAGTACTACGGCCCCCTCGATGGTACAAACACTACGCGACGTCGTATAGAAGACGAAACGGTTATAAAATCGATTTATCTCTTTCTATCATCAGCAATTTTGAATTTGAATGATAAAGACAGAGCATCGATGTGAATATACAAACCGATATACAACGTGTATTATTAAGACTAAACTAATCAAAGTGAACGTCATGTCGGAGGTTATATATAATATAAATAACAGGCAATCTCTTACAAGTGCACTACAAAACAAATATTTTCACCGGATTCTTGCAGTTACTAACGCAAGTTTATAACAAAATTGAACAAGAATGCGAAATGTCGAAACATTGTGAACGATGCATTTTAATTTAATTGTCCAAATTGAGTTCAATTATAAAGGCACAAACTTAAGAGATTATAAGCTAAATTAAATGCGTCCGTATTTACGATATCGCGATCACGTATACGCTTAGAACAGAAACTTAAGTCTCTCACCGCCTATATTCGGATCAAAACTGTCCCCCTTTATAATGGAAGCGGACTGTTTGTCAATCAAAATATTAAATTTACCACGATTCCGTTGAGATATCTTTTCGACTTTCCACAGTTCAGTGTTCAGTCCCGGATTCTTATCTTCCAATAGATCGAATATAACTTCAAGGCCGTCCTTGGACTCGGGCAGGATATTCGTGGGAACCTTCAAAACCATCTTGCATTGTCCCTGCGACTTGCGTTGACTCATCACCGAATCCCTATCCGAATTCCTATCCGTATCCGCGTAGAAGAACACGTCGCTCTCTCTGAAAGCGAGATTCCTTATCGATCTCGGTGAATTCTCTTCGTTTCCCTTATCGAAGAACGTCGAATTGAACTTCTCTTGGACGATATTAACGTTTTCATTTTTTATATTCGGATTCGTTTTTTCAGTGAGAACATTATTAGAAGACGAATTTCCCGTTGATATACGATTTGTTTTATCGTTATTTACTTTTAACGAATCCTGTTGATTCGTTTTGGTATTAAGCATCGATTTCAAATGTCCCAATTTAAACTCGACCGTATCATCTCCAATCGTACCATTGAATTCTTTATCTGTTATAATTTGAGCGGACAATTTATCGATCTGCAAGACGACGTCCAATTTCGTCCGCGTTCGTACCGTATTGATCTTTCTCCAAAACTTGGTTCGTAATCTTGGATTTTGTTTTTGCAATATCGATATTACTTCGTCCGCGTCTTTATCCGTCTTCACCACCATACTTATAATACCGACTGCACCGCGAAATTCCGTGACCTTGAGGCTCATTCGCATTCGAGAATTGATATTACCAACGTTCTCTTCGACCCAAAGTCTCGAACGCATATTATGACATATTATAAATATAACACCATCAAATAGATATATGTCACGGAACCTCGGTAGTGATTCGAAGCAGTTATCGAAGTTGCTCAAAACGATGTTTTCCATTGTTCTCTTTATGGAATAAAATTCCATTTCATCGATACGAGACTCGGGATAGTTATCCGGTCCGACGTATAATTTCAAATCGTCCGCAACCAAATCTGTATAGTGATTCGTCCTGATGCGTGTCAACGGTACATTCATTATATCAGACTCCATTGGACAATACATGGCGTGTTGTACGTCTTGCTTCAATTTCTTCACGTCATCATTTTCATGTTCAGCTTCATTGATATCGATGTCACTTTTTGCGCTATCACGTTTTTGCCTATCAATTATCCTAAAACTGATAGTTTCGCCTTCGTAAATAGCTTCAAAGTCGGGGCTCTTAATAACCTCCAACGACACGGGATCGACACCGAATTGCCTCTTCTGTTTGCCAGCAACATCCGAATAGTATTTCCAGCAATCCGGATTCAATTTCGGATATTTCGTTTTAATCGAATACAATATATCGTGCGATTCAACGTTCGACAATTCTTGTGGTAGCTTCATTACGATCCTGGTGTACCTGAGTAAGTTATTGACATTTCTGAAATTCAATTTCAAACCAGTGGAGGCGATGAACTTCGGCAACAGCTCCATTAAGTAGTCTCGACTTTCTAAACTATCACAGATGTATATAACGGCGCCATTTGATAGATACACGTCATGGAATTTAGGGATTATCATATTACAAAACCGCTGTAACTTCATGTCTTTGTGAAGATAATCCTTGAATAGATGCTTTAGTCGCCTGATATGCGTCCCTTCCAGCTTATTCTGCGGGTAACCTTCCAAGACTAAAGAAATTTTCAATTCATTTTCAACGTGCAGATAATTCGTTCGTCTATTATACGCGATGCCTCTACTACTGTCAATGTTCAAATTGCCATTTTTCACCGTAACATTCTCGATACTCTCCGCGAAAGATTCCGTTTGCTCCGAAACTGCGATCGTTGACGTGCTCGCATCAATGAATTCAACTTCTTTGGATTCATTACCAATTGTCTTGTTACATTTTGAATTATCGTTGCCCGATATCCAAATATCATCTCGATTGCTAGCGCTTCGGTCGTTAGACGTGTATTTAGTCACGGTCACATTTAAGTCTTTATCGAAATCTTTATTCCGATCATCAGATACTCGTTTGATTTCAAATGTATGCTCATTATTATTGTTCGTTTCATCTGCATAATTATTTGTTTTATTCCGATCATCAGATAATCTTTTAATTTCAAATGTCTGTTCATTATTATTGTTCATTTCATCTGCATAATTATTTCCTTTATTCCGATCATCAGATACTCTTTTGATTTCAAATCTATGCTCATTATCATTGTTCGTTTCATCTGTATAATTATTTCCTTTATTCCGATCATCAGATAATCTTTTGTTTTCAAATGTATGCTCATTATTATTGTTCGTTTCATCTGCATAATTATTTCCTTCTTGTTCATTATCGTCTTTTATTGCAATATCATTATTCCTCGGTGTTGAATCATTGGACTTAAGCTCTTGTAATAGTTTAACCCTAGACGCGACACTGGATAGGTCTTCGTCCATTTCAGACAAATAACTTTCATAATATATTTCTGTATTACCCATCAACTCAAATACCATTTGATTGTAATCTATAACGTTTTTAAAACTCGGACCGCGTATAAATTCACCGGACACCCGATCAATAAAAAAAGACGTACTTTCAACGTCATCGATAATTTTCTGCGAGTATATCTTCCACAGGTGCGTCTTCAACGACGGATTGAAATATTGCAAAAGTTTGAACGCGTCCTGAGCGGTCGCCGGCCAACTGGACTTCGGCGTTTTGATCACTCCCAGACATAACCTCTTCACTTTCGCCTTCAACAGTACAAGATTGCTGCCCATCCGTTCTTGCAGACCTGGAATTATCCTCACAACCCAATCTCTGCTATCGATATTCTTGCAGATACAGACGATCGCTCCTCTATTCAGATAATAGTCGAGGAAAGTCGGCGTCTTCTTTAGAAGGCCAGCTTTTAATTGCATGTCCATGACGTCGTTAAGCGACCTCTGGAACCTTTCCATCTGTTTAAGTTGCATTTTAGACTTAGGGTAACCAGACAACGCAATAACGATTTTCATACTATCGTCAACTATATCCATATAATCAAAATCTCTCAACTGTACCAGTCTATCTGTTTCATCAAAATCTTCATCGCTATCGCCAACGACATTACACGTCAAATCGCTCCGTTTCACGAGTTTAACGTCTTTATTATCATTATCCGATGGTTTACTTTTCTTCGTATAATCGGATCTCGTCGTTGAAGTTTTCGTATCGGTTTTCAATTTATCCGATTTCCTGGTCATGTCCGATCTCGCGGCTGAATTGATCGAGTGAACGTATCTATCAAAGTCTAACTTGGACTTATCTTTGGTATCCTTGTCCTTCGAACACAGAACGCATGTAGAGGGCGTGGAACTGTCAGACGTTCCTGGTTGATTCCAAGGATTCGGTTCACAGGAGCAGCTCATCGCCCTCTGTTGACAAATCGTCTACTGTTGTCAGAGCTCAAGGTTTCTTTGTATTATTACCTATATAACAATATACCGTGATTCTACTCATTTTATTTATCATTTTACTACTTGTTTTTAAATATATATTATAAATAATAATAATTTAACATCTGGAAGAAAATATGTACGTCTGCTACGGAATATTTTTAGACGTTATAATTTTTTTTTAACGCGAATTAAAAACTTTTAATATCGTGATATTTTTTTTGTGTTTGTGATTCGGACGCACAAACCTGCGCTCGTCAATATCAACACAACACAATACTGTCACTCATCACTACATATGATATAATGAATGAATGAATACGTCATATTAAAAACACATTTGTTTGTTTGATGGTAAGTGGTCACCACAGCACATATACAATGCCGTTGTAAGAAACATTAAACATTCCTTACATCATCAATGCGCCACCAACCTTGGGAACTAAGATGTTATGTCCTTATGCCTGTAGTTACACTGCCTCACTCACTCTTCAAACTGGCACACAACAATATTAAGTTTTACTGTTCGGTAGAATATCTGATGTTTGGGTGGTACAAGGCTTGGACAAACCCCCCACTACCAATTTATAATAAATTTATTTAAATATATATATATAGATACAAAAAATTTATTTTACTTACCGAATCGCCGGCGGCTGAACTGAAGGCGACGTCCTGTTGTTCTGTCCTGTAATAAAAAAAAAATTAGGAATATTTTTGACATTCATTGAAAAGCTTTGTGAAAATGGACTCGAGGCTAGTGGTTACATTTGCACATGAGCAATAGACAATGGGCATAGAGTAAAGGAGAGGAGGAACTATAACCTCAAGGCAATGATGAAATTTAAGATGTAACCAACCTGCCTTCATACTCTTAAACCTTGAAACGTACATATGATGTTTTATCTCCATTTTCGTAAGACGTACGCACCCCACTTAGGGAAGGTGACAGGTGGGAGGTTAGTGGTTGAAACAATGGACATTTTAACAGACAGCAGTATATTCACACCCGTCCTCAAAAGTAGAGGATAAATTCGTCCAGCAATGAGACATATACAGGTTTGCAGCTATAACTAAGTCGATTTCACCAAAAAGTTCAAAAGACAAACTGTCAGTAATGTAAGCATTGAATAGACCAACGAGGCAGTCGTATATGCTTATATTAGGTCTAGTGGTTTAATGTAAGGCCGAAGACCCGGAGGTTCAATTCCTAGGCCGGGCCAGTAAAAAGTTATTGATTTTTTCTGTCAGAAAATTTTCAGTAGCAGCCCGGAGTCTAGAAGTTGGAAGTGTGTACACTCCCGTGCCTCGGAAAGCACGTATATCCGTTGGTCCTGCGCCTGAACTCTTTCTGGTCGTGTCGGATTGCCGTCCCATCGAATTATGAGAGTTAGGGAATAGAGAGTGCACCTGTGTTTGCGCACACACTTGTGCACTATAATATCCCCTGCGTAGTTGGCTAATCTCTCTTGAGAAATCGATCTGGAGGACATTATCATTGTTATATATACGCAAATATTTCACCTGTCGTTTGAGTTTCGAACGACAATCCTTCCATCGGGCAACATGCACCTGTTGATCGTTTTCTGGGATGCCTGTAACAATAAGACAACGAAAATTAGTCTAATTTCTAAAGAGCATCGTGTTCGTATTAAAGCTAGTATTGTTTTTACTTAACACACGAGTTATTCTAAGTCGAAGGTCATACATTTGATAGTCGAATAAGACGCACAATTGCACCTAAATCATCAGACATTACCGACTCAATTTCAAACTATATGGAATTGAAAAATAATATAATATATGAGAGAGAAAAAGTTTTATTTAAATGAGCTAAAAATAAGAAAATTTCAAGCGAACTAATATCGGTGGCTTCGCCCGTGTGATGGAGGGAGTGACAGGCAGGTGTTACGTATAAAAAAAATAGCCCATGACCTTTTACGTAACAGACATTTTATTCAATATCTATTTTCAAATTTCGCACTAAAAACTGTCAGTGGTAAGTGGTCATCACCACCCATAGACTACTACAAGGTATTTCTCACATATATACATTAATTATATTAATATAAGGGATGGTAATTACATAATAATTTCTTATTGACCACTCGAAACTCAACATTAAAAAAATACATACATTTTTCCCGATACGGTTGAGCAGCAGCATCCGCTGTTTGCATTGTATCTGCGCCTCTTGGAGCTGGAGATGTTTAAGTTTCAATTCCTCTATCTCCAGCACTAGGTTCGTATCGAGACCTTCGCCTAAAAGACCCTGTGAAAAAAAAACAACAAAGTATTTTAACAGTAGTAACCTCTCACCACTCCCTTCCCCCTCCGACTTCATCTGAGTTAAAGGTTACGCTAATAATGACAAAGAAAGTTGGTACCTTGGGTTACGTTACAGCAATTTTCATAATCTAAATTTAAATTAATAAATATATATATATATATATATATATATATATATATATATATATGTTACTTGCTGATGATGTAGCTTTCTATAAGTGTTAGAAATTATAAAATCGGTTTAGTGCATTTTGAGTATATAATTTTATAGTAAAGAACCATAACCAATTTTTTTTTCTGTTATTGTTATATATTAGTCAAGCACATTAATATAATTAAGATAATGTAATCAACACAAGAATTTAACACATGCAGTGTCTGCTTTTAAATGAGTGTACATAGAATATTTCCAGTTTTAGTACATGGATCTATTAATATATATTTTATTAAACGTACACTAGCAATAGCAAAACTTTAATAAATAAATAACCACTCACTATGTCATCGTCAACGACCACATCGTCATCGATATTATTTTCTCCGTTTGACACCTCATCCAGTTTCCTGCAACAAACGGTGAAAATAAATTAAATAAATACCCATACGTAATATCAAATTAATCCACTCTTAACTTTTATATTATAGGCTATTTATACATAATATATAATTTGTCTATGTACACTAAGAAGATATCAACTAACTGGCACTTAAATTAAATTATTTTTTTGTTTCAAGACACCTTCTAGAAATCTTGAATTGTAGTCATATTGTTTGTAAATACAAAGACGGAAAGCTCTCAAGACGAATCTTGCTGATTTTATGATGCAAGCCGAGATAGCCCAGTGGTAAGAACGCGTGAATCTTAATCGATGATCGTGGATTCAAACCCGGGCAAGCACCACTGAATTTTCATGTGCTTAATTTGGGATAATAATTCATCTCGTGCTTTACGGTGAAGGAAAACATCGTGAGCAAAACCTGCATGTGTCTAATTTAACTGAAATTCTACCACATGTGTATTACACACAAAAATACAACACACAAACCTTCTCCTCAAAAAGGGAGAAGAGGCCTTTAGCCCAGCAGTGGGACATTCACAGGCTGTTACGGTGCCACAAATTATTTTTTTGTATTGATAAATAAATAACTTAATTTGCTAGATACTACCACCAAACGATATTATTTATTTATTACTATAATTTTTTACTTTAAAAACATGTAACAACAACGAAAGCCAGTGTTAGATATCCAATTGTCCTGGTTCTGTACCCCTACACACATTGTATGCAAAATTTCATTATGATTGATCACTTTGAATAGTTAAGACGTAAAAGCATAACAGAAACAAGCTCAATTTCCAATTTATAATAACTAATAAATAAAGTAATAAGTGTAAACTATAGAAATAAATATCAACCCTCTGTCCGAGTGGTTTGGTGAAATCAATTGCAAGCCATTTACTCATCATGAAAAGAGAATTACAATCAACAGCTGCTTAAACTTCTTAATTACTAGCAACAACTAACTCAATTATATAAATATTTTATCTGTTACTCCATTGACAAATGTTACAAAATATATAATATAGATATGATGATAAGAAAAGAAACTGCGACTATTAAATTCAAGCAATAAGGCAATCTGTATTAATTAAAATGACAGATAATTTTATATGAAATTTATCATTTGTTCTTTTATTACACAAAAACATATTATCTTTTCATTCTAAATTTTTATTATTATTTTATATAAAGTAGGTTGTCGAACCTCAAATGGCCATCTAATGGTAAATGTTCGCTACTACCCAAATACATTGGCTCCGTAAGAAATATTAACCATTCCTTACATCACCAACCTAAGACACTAAGATGTTATGTCCCTTGTGTCTCTAGTTACACTGACTCACTCACCCTTTAAACCGGAACACAACAATACTAATTATTGCTATTTGGCGGTAGAAGTGAGTGAAGTGAGTGAGTGGTACATACGCAGATGGTCTAACACAAAGCCCTACCACCTAGTAAAACCAGATACTACCTCCTGACATACTATTCTTAAATTCACTTAATATCATTAATCCATAATGGTTTTTTTGCAAAAGAATGCAAAATTCATAAAGAATAATTGTAAATATATATATATATATATATATATCTGTTTCTACATTACTTACATTTCACTAATAATATATGAAATGAATGAAAATACTACTAAAATAGAAATATTAACATTTAATAACAAAAAACTAATTGTACCCGCCATATTTGTTATTACGAATTTCGTAGTTTAAAAAATGCAATAAATACCAAGGAAACACTAATTTTAAACGTATAGATTGTATGTATTTTAAGTTTTTAGAAAATTATGACAATAAATTTTATATAACCAGTAATGTGCTTATTAAAATGTACTTACGGCGAAGTTTGCATGTCTTGCATAGAAGCAAAGTATTTGTTGAGTAGCATACCGAAGACAAAACTATTTTAAATTAACTTCAAACGCAAGTTCGTATTTTCAGATAATTTATTTGGTTTTAATTTAACACATTGATAATAAAAACACCTATATACTTTTCAAAACGTCCAGCATGAACAACTTTCAACCTTTCAAATTTTAAAGTAAGCAGAACTCCAGATATTACAGCGCTTTAAGTGCTGTAAGCGACATATATCGACGGACGTTTAACATGAAAATATGTTTATAAAAGCGCTATAAGCGCTTTATAACTTTGAAAATTTGTGTTATGATTGGTTAAGTATTGGATTACTATAGTATGAAGGAGTTCGTTACACGTTATTATTTGTTGTTCATATACATATTTTTTAAATTACTAATTAATTAGGTAACAACGTTTTTACTAATAATTCTAGCTTTTAACGTAAAAAAATACATTACAATGATAATTAATAAATATTCGGACTAACAAAGCAGACATCGTATTTTATGACATTGGATTTAATGTTGTATTGAAATTGTACTGATATTATTATAATGCTTTTTTTGCAATTTCAGAACAAGAGAGTGTATATATAATACAAATGTTGAAAATTATTGTAAGTTTTGGACTTTTTTTCGCTGGAAAAACGCGTATCCGCATTTCCCTCACGTGAAGTGGGAGGGTATGTGGAGGTCACCGGCGCTAAGGGCGCCTGAATACCCACTAAAAAACCAGCGGTATCCTTTCCGTCTGGTCGTTTTGGGTGCGCCACGGGATCGCTTGCGCATGCTAATGTACCGTCCCGTGAGTTTGGACTTACCAATAGCATGATATTACTTTTTATCTCTTTAATCCATCTCGACTTGTGTTCTGTCAAATTCTGGATTTTTATAAGTTGAGCGGTAAATATTTGTGGGCTATTTTTTTAACGTAACTAAATGATACATAATAAAAAAACAACATTAGCTGCGGCAGTTCTTATGGCCGTTATGGATTTTTTTGGTCGATAATTTATGTTAAGTGTAAATTATTACAACTGGGAAAAAGTCTCCTTCGCACTCGATGAGTTTTGGAGCTTATTCCACCACGCTGCTTCAGTGCTGCGCGGTGGACACACACGTGTCAGAAATTCACTCGACACATACAATGTGTGAATGTATGGAAACTAATTACCTTTAGTCTTAATTATAATAGCATCAACTTCACTACGTGAACGTTCCAAAATGGCGCCGGTGTGGTCATCAAAAAATAATAAATTCTCAGACATTTTGACTTGCAAAAAGTATATCCTTTAAATGTGTATGTATGTATTACTCTATTAGGTAATTGAATGAGGGTTTTAATTCAATATTACTTTTAATAAAATGAATTAATAAAAATATATAGTAAGTGACTTGGTAGAGAAAATAATTTTAGACTACATTGAAAAATATACGGCCGAACATGGTGAGTTTTGTCAATGTTGTAAGCGTTTTAATTAATTTTTGTTTTAAAGTATGGTAGCGCTGCTTTTAATATTTTAATTGGGGATACCGGCGAATTCTCAGTATGACTAAAACAAAATGGCGGTGCATCTTTATAAATGCGTGCGGCTGACGCTTGCGCAACGGACTTGGGTGACGCCCACACTATAGACGGCTGACACGCACATGAGAACTTAATACTTACACATTTTTGCGACGTTTCATTTATAACAGAAGTCTCCAAATAGGACACAATTATTAGCAAAATTTAAAACTACTGGTATAAGTAATTTTTTTACAAGATGGCAGCATTGATTTTATTTATTTTAACTGGCAAGACTTAGTCAACAAGTAAGCACTGGGCGTTGGTTCGTTATTAACACAAAGGTATTTTTTTATATTTTTGTTTAAAACCATCATATCAGATCAGAAACAAAATGTGAACGTTTTATAACATGGCATCACTGTTTTTTTATATGGCGAGACTAACAATACATCGTAACAGGCGAAAGAAGATGAATTAATAAAAATATATAGTATTGTAATGTATAGTATTCACTGGTGGTAGGACTTTGTGCAAGCTCATCTGGGTAGATACCACCCACTCATCAGATATTCTACCGCAAAACAGCAGTACTTGGTATTATTGTGTTTCGGTTTGAAGGGTGAGAGAGTCAGTGTAATTACAAGCACAAGGGACATAAAATCTTAGGTCCCAAGGTTGGTTGCGCGTTGGCGATGTAAGCGATGGGTAATATTTCTTACAGTGCCAATGTCTAAGGGCGTTTGGTGACCACTTACCATCAGGTGGCCCGTATGCTCTTGCCTATGCCTTCCATTTCTATAAAAAAAAAGAACCAAAATGGCGGTGCATCTTTATAATTGCGCGCAGCTGACGCCTGCGCCACGGTCTCGGTTTACGCCCACTTAATGGAAGACTTACACACACATGCGCGGGAACATAGTACTTGCACATTTTAGGGCGTTTCATTCAAAACCGAAGTCTTCAAATTGGACACAATTATTAGTTAAAATGAAAACTACTGGTTTACATTTATTTAACAAACTGGCAACACTGATTTTAGTTTTTTTTAATGGCAAGACAGCCTTACTTGTATTATAAAACGCGAGCCAATTAAAACCAAGTAAGCACTGAGCGTTGGTTCTTTGTTAACTCAAACGTATATTAATGTTTTAGTTCATCATTTTGATCCACAACTCAAGCAACACGTGATCAAAGGTTTTTTTTAAATATTTGCCGGGAGGGCAAATAACTCTACTCCACCTGATGGCGGGTACAGTCGGGAAGAATGTTCTACACTAGCCGACCCCGCCTTGCCGGCCCACAAGATGCAAGAGGTAGTAAGAGGAAGGGAACACGTGAGCTGGTAAAGAATTCCATTCCATTTTTTGGAAGTGCAACAAAGAAAGGAGTTGACAAATTTCTTTGTGCGCGATGGAATGGATGTCACAGTTAGGCGGTGACATCGAGAGCCAGCACGCGTAGACTTATGAAAAGGACGGCAACAAAAGAGCGGCGCCTCTTTATGAAGCGGACGGCTGGCGCGCGCTAGCGTGTGAACTTAGTACTTACATATTCTAGGACATTTTCTCAATACACGAGTCTTCCAAGTGCACTGTGTTTATTTTATATCTTGATAGTATATCGAAAATAACATTGGTTTAAGCTTTTCGTTATATAACTTGGCAGCGTTGTTTTTTATATATGACAAGACTGGCGAATACATTGTATAAGACGAAAAAAAATCGTACTGGTTTTTACCAGTACAATAGGCGTTGATTCGTTGCAAAGTCCACTCGATATTCGAAATATTCGTTCTCCAACCATTTTGCCAACTACACAAAACAACGATCGGCTGTACAACAAAATGGCAGCGCGCCGATATCCAAGTACCAGTCTGACGCTTGCGCAACGGGCTCGCCTGACCCCGCACAATGGGCGGATGATCCGCGCATGCGTGGGCACTGGGCACTTTAGTACTTGCACATATTTGTAAATTTTCTTAAAGCATAAATCTCCAAAGAGAACTGCATTTAAAATTTTCTTTTCGCGATATGGCAACACTGTTTTTTTTTTATATATGGCAAGACCAGCTTTTTCTAAATAACACGCGCAAAAAGAAACAAAAACTAGTAAATACTGGGCATTGTTTCGTGGCAAACACAAAACCTGCTTCAAATTTATTCAATCCTTATCAAACTATTCGACCCCATTTTGGCCAACTACACAAAACAACCGCGATCAGCAAATGGCGACATCCGCGCGACGAGCTCGGTTGACGCGCGCATGCGTAAGAAAATTGTACTTACTCATTTAAGGGTATTTTTCTTAATAAATGAGTCTCCAAGCATTAGTTCTTATATATAATATGACTACTAATTCTATACAGTATTCAAATGTTCCTCGACCTACAAACTTGGTTTATGCTTATTCATTTATAGTCATACAAGTCGCAAATCATCTTTAAACTATTTAACTAGTTTGTGTGCTGGACGTCGGTATTACATTTTCGAAATAATCGTCTTCCATTTTAGCCAACAACACAGAAAAACTACAACAAAATGGCGACGCGTCAATATCTAGCGCGCATGACAAAATGGCGGCATAAGGACATGAAGTTAGCGTACGTGTGTGCGATAGTACTTTAGACAATTTAGGACATTATTAAAGACTCCAGAGTTTGTTTAAAAATAACACATTACCAGTTAAAACTGCATTAAAATAGCTTTACAATACTTGATAAAGCTTTTTTTTACATTATGGCAGCACGTTTTTTGTTAATGGCAAGACCTGCGAATACGTTAAGTAAAAAGAAATTTTAAAGCTAGTAATGATAGGACACTGTTTCGTTACAAAAATAAAGACCGCTTAAAGAGACATAGAAATTATTAATTTTATCATTATCAAAATATTCGTCCTCCATTTTGACTAACTACACAAAATAACCGCGACCAACTGTACAACAAGATGGCGACGCGTCAATAAGTGCGCAACAGGCTCGGCTGACACAATTACCTAATAAACGACTTAGACTCATAAAAAATCTCTTTAAACACGTTTCCCGTAAATAACTCGACTATTGTAGCTCTGAATTGTATTCAAAATATCTTACAACGAAATCTACAGCTGTAATGATTTCATTTTACAAGATGGCAACACTGATTTAATTTCTAATTAAACGTCAAGTCGGATGTAATTCGAATCAAGTCATTAGTCAGTTACATATCAGCATTCAAATCATCAGCCATTTCCGACATATTAAAATTTAAAATTTATATAATAACACAGACTAACTCACCCTTAAGCCCGAGCAACATAAAGTAGCGTTGGCGCTTTAAAACACTGGATAACCGAGAATAAATATGCAACAATAAATAAATAATTACGAAAACAATAAAATATCGACAGTTCTGCAGCTCAATGAAGTCTAATAATAAATTCAGTTTAACTTCGCCCTTAATACTAGCTCTGAGGTAGGGCGGAGGCTGCCGTGGGCGACCGAGCCACGCGCTTGCGCATCGAACCCCACCCCACAAAACAACCGATAAAAAAACCTCAATATAAACGCACTAAAGCTCACAAGGAAGAACTTATAATATTAAGTCTAATTACTAACTTAATATTAGCTCAGAGGTAGAGTGGAAGTAGGGTGCAGTTAGGGTGGAGTTAGATCGGCCTGGACGACAAAGCCTAGATGACACAACGCGCTTGCGCAAAGCAACACAAACAAACAGTTAAAAAAAAAAACGCTTTTTGATTAATCATTTCGAAATTGAAATCGCAAAATAAAAACGAGCAAAATTTTAATTATTATATAAGAAACAAAACAAAACACAAAAACCGTTAAAAAACTCGCCTAGCTCGATCTAGCTCGCCCCGCTTCAATGTAATCGACATGTCGAATGTCGAAACGGTAAATAAAATAATCACTTACCTCTGAAGCCGACAGCCCGCGAAGTTATGCAAACATATAAGAAATACATAACGACAAGATATACAAAACGATGATCGATGACAAATGTAAAAGATGCGTCCCCTTCGACGTCCGAATGATGTATGAGGTCGGTGTGCAAATCTCGCCAAGCGGTAATTCGTTTTACTAAATCAATAAACAGGACCCTAGTGCTCATGTCTCGGATCCTAGGCAACTATATCGATTCACCGCCACGGAAATGGAAGGGAGGCGGACGTGGGTCGAGCTTCACCGGGAACAGGGTGGGGCGTTATATTGAAATATCTCTATCGAGATTCATCTCGAGTCTATACTTGCATCAAACCCATAGAGGGTTACCTATTTGTCAAGACCGTGAGCAAATTTGTGTTTAATTATAAATGATCGAAAACTATCGCGAAATTTTCAACATTTCTCGTCAATTTTCCGACACTGTTATATATTTACATTTATCATGATATATACGGACAGTCCTTAACGGCTTCTTATAAGAGACGTTGAAGAATTTTTAATTAAAATTCCAAATCAACTTATACTTAATTAAAATAGAATAATTTTCAAGCAATTTCATGTTCACAAAGCTCGACTTAGAAAGCCATATAAGGGCTCACGAAAGTAATTAACATTCGAAGCTCAATTTAACTTATAATACCGAACGAAAATTATCTAGTCTCGAAGAGCTTGAGAGACCCGACTCTTACAGTTCTTCTTCGTCGTGACACTCTTGTCAGAGCGGTCGTGGTCGCCATGAAGTATTATAAATCGTTCGGCGCAGATGTTATTCACCAACCCGCACTGGAGCAGCGTGGTGGAATAAGCTCCAAACCTTCTCCTCAAGAAAGGGAGAGGAGGCCTTTAGCCCAGCAGTGGGACATTCACAGGCTGTTACGGTAGATGTTATTCGCCTCACGAGCCTTCGCCATATATCCATGTTAGTGGTGAGCCTGGTGCATTCATGCAAAGGACCGCCAACAGTTGTTTTTATTTGGTCGGTCCATCGCATGGGCGTCCTTCCACGTGGTCTGGTGCCATCCACCTTGCCTTGAATGACAAGGCGCTCTACGGAGTTATTTCCTTGCCGGGAGACGTGTCCGAAAAATGTTAGTATGTGCTTTCGAACCAGCGCCGAAAGACGCTGATGGATGCCGAATTCTTGAAGAATGGAGATATTAGTGCGAAATTCGGTCCACGAAACTCTTAGCATTCGTCTCTAGCACCACATCTTCAGAGCATCTTACAGTTACTAGCATAATTTATTTAGGGGGGGTTATGGGGGAGGATATTAGGTAAAAAAGTCATTGTCCGTCTTTGCATTTCAAGTCTACTTCAGAGTAAATTTCATCAAAATCGCTACAGTGGTTTAATCGTTGAAAGCGTTACAGACAGATTTAGTTCCGCATTTATTATAGTATTGATTAACTTCACGTATTGTGTAGAACGAGCTTGTCGAAAAACAAACGAAAATTTTCAAGAAATTGAATTTTCATATTTCGAACAAAAAAATCCTTACAATTATTATTATATCGGAAAATGTATTATTTTATGCCAATAAAGTTCATCAATAGCTTACAATTTTAAAAAAAAACACAGTAGATAGAAGTAGAAAGAGGTACTAAGGTTTATTCTTTGCCTACTTATATGTGTATATTATTTACATATACGTTAAGCTTGTTAAGGGACAAATAAAATAAATATCTTCAAGAATAGCTTACACAACAATTCAACTATTTCAACTATTTAGAAAATCGATACTTCAAACACGGTTCTTGTTAAACATAATATATCTACTAGCGGTTTTTTATGCCAGTAATGACTTCATCCCAATTTTTCGTAGTGACTTCTAATTTTTTTTAAAAATAAAATATAGCCTATGTTACTCCTTGATAATGTAGCTTTCTGTAGGTGAAAGAAATTTAAAAATCGGTTAAATAGATTTTGTGTTTATTAAGTACAAACAAACATATTAAATATATATTTTTTTCTCTTTATAATATTAGTATAGAAGTAAAGATATAACTATTATATACAACAAGTAAATTTTACATAATGATGTTTGCATTTACATAATGATTTCTTCTAGACAGTTAGGGGGGGGAGGTTTAAAATAGAAACGAGACGGCTGATATTACTATCTTATAATATTAAATAAACAACTTCTGTACTTCACTGTATTTTCCTTTTTAAGTTTATCAATGTACGTGTTCTATTTGAAACAATGTAATTAAAAAAAAATACTTATATAACAATTCATAGTACTTAATGGCGACCACGACCGCTGTGACAAGTGTCACGACGAAGAAGGAATTAAAAAAAATTAGAGCAGGTAGAGTTCAGGGTGGTGGTAGAGCTTCAATCATCAGAAAGCCAAATGGCAATTCCGGTTTGAATAGTGAAGCAGTGTAACAACAGGCACAAGGAGCATATCATCTTAGTGCAATTCAATGTAAGGGATGGCCGATATTTTTTTATAACGCACACATACATAACACATGAAATTTTAATTAAACAAAAACCAATTAAACATCGAGATGATTTAAGTATGACGTCAAAACAAGGCGAAACATAATTCATCTGCCCCAAAACAACCATTTATTGATTTTAGATTTGTATCGTCCACCCGCCCCCCTGTCGCTCTCTGCTCTTTGATGTATTTTAATAACTACACATACGAATTAAACAGGGGGTTGAATTTGAAACATTACATACTTTAAATATATTAAATTCGATAATATATACTGTGTAATTAAATAAGGCTATTTCTATACAAATCCTATTCCAATCAAAGATACACAAACCTTAGATGTACATATTCCATGCGATTCGCTAATATCTCTGCTGTATTTCGCACTACAAACAGTTCGCGATTAATATATCTCTATTTATAATACAACACTATTCCATTCATTTTTTTATTAGCCCGGCCTGGGAATTGATCCCAGAACCTTTTTCTTATAGAAAAGGAAGGCGGACGAGCATACGGGCCGCCAGATAGATGGTAAGTGGTCACCTAACGCCCTTAGACATTGGCACTGTAAGAAATGTTAACCAACGCTTACATCGCCAATGCGCCACCAACCTTGGGACCTAAGATTTTATGTCCCTTGTGCCTGTAATTACACTGGCTCACTCACCCTTTAAATCGGAACACAACAATACCAAGTACTGCTGTTTTGCCGTAGTATATCTGATGAGTGGGTGGTACCTACCCAGACGAGCTTGCACAAAGCCCTACCACCAGTACCGGGTCTGCGGCTTTACATCAAGCCACTAGACCAACGAGGCAGTCAGCCTGTATACTATACTAATTATTAACACAGGGTATACAAAAGATGGTCTTACCTGCTGCACCGGCTCCTGCTGCTCACGCTCGCGTCGTCACGGTAGGTCATCGAACTCCTCTGGTTGTTAGTTCTCTGATCGTAGTAGCTTTTCTGTTCAATATTAAAACTTTACTCGCATACATTTTACATTAAAAAAATTATCAAAAAAAAAATTGTAGTTGGATCGAACGAAGGGTGCAATTTTTTAACTATAATATGATTTTTTGCTGTTCCCGCATAACTAACAAATTAAATAATGCGACAAACGTGTTATCGTTGAGAGCATATTGATCGTCTGTTGGTTACAGGCTATGTGACGTCACTCCGGATTCAATATGGCGCCCTCAGACGACATAATTCCCGTGTTTGGGTAAATTGGCAAGCCGAGATGGCCCAGTGGTAAGACCGCGTGAATCTTAACCGATGATCGTGGGTTCAAACCCGGGCAAGCACCACTGAAGTTTTTCATGTGCTTAATTTGTGATTATAATTCATCTCGTGCTTTTCGGTGAAGGAAAACATCGTGAGGAAACCTGCATGTGTCTAATTTCACTGAAATTCTGCCTCATGTGTATTCCACCAACCCGCATTGGAGCAGCGTGGTGGAATAAGCTCCAAAAAACCTTCTCCTCAAAAAGGGAGAAGAGGTCTTAGCCCAGCAGTGGGATATTCACAGGCTGTTACCGGGTATCAAAGGAAAGGGCTTAATTAGAATATTTTAAATATGTATACAGTTAGAAGATCTCTTGTTCCATAAAACAGCGTTGTTAAAAAAAACCGCGCTAATTTCAAACCGCCATTTTGTTGGTAGACGGAAAAGTAAAGTAATTAATTCATTATGGACGCGATTTGTGATCTGTTGAATGTGTTCAATTGTGTTATTTGGATTTTTAAGAGCGAGTTATTCACATCAATTTGTATGATTTCTGATGATGATGAAAATCTGTTTCACTTCTGGATGCTAAATATAAATATATTACTGGTTCTCGCTCACTACTTTGCTCGATTTAACTCGATATTTGGCTAAACTTATACACGTTTTTGCAACATTGATGCTCCGCTCTAATGGATCGCAGCGTGATGTTATATAGCCCAAAGCCTTCTTCAATAAATGGACTATCCGACACAAAAAACATTATTCAATTCGAACCACTAGTTCCTGAGATTAGCGGGATCAAACAAACAAACTCATCACCTTTATATATTAGTATAGATAAGTAAATGACTGCACTTTATACAAATTAATGCATTAAAATGCAAGTGAGTTTTTTTTGTATATTTGCTACGATTTCACATCTCAACAGTACAACCGATCATCATCGAATTTTTCATACACGTTATCAGCTGTAGAAAAAAAGTACCAACCACACCTGACCACCCACCACAACGCGTAAAACTAGTAGCTATATTGCTTACAGTTGTATATATTTTAATTTTTTTTTTATGTTCTTAGGTCTACAAAACAAAATGACAATCAAAAAAATCAAATGATTACAATTCACTTGATGTACACACGACATGCGCTTTTGATTAAGTGCAAACAAAAACATCTAGTCTGTGACAGCAAAAAAGAACTAAGTGTATTTTTTTAATAGCTAAACAATTTAAACTAATATTATTATTTAGTTACATATATACAGGGTGACTGGTGAATTAGGATCAATATTTTAGGAGCATAATCGGTACATGATTCTCATTCGAATTATGTAAAAAAATAGGTACTTAATTTTTGACCAAATTTACAAAAATTTTACTTTAAATAAATAAAGTGTGGACATATTTTCGCGGCGCGTGCGGCGTTGTGTTTGCCACCCGCAACCCCTGCCCCGCGGCTTATTAGTATTAGTAGGTTAGTAGGTTAGTCGGGCGAGCGCCGCCGTAAGGTTCGTCCATCTTCCCGCGCGCGCGCCCCTAGCGATCGATCTTACGCGTATACCTAATGTTTCGTGTGTGAGTGTGACCCGTAATTAGTAATTAGGTATGGCTTATCAATACACAAATGCAGAATAATGTGAGTACTGTGAGTAGTAAAGTGACCCATTCGTGTTAAAGCGTGTGAAAGACAATATGCGTAAACGTGCCGAACTGTGTATCACACGAGCAGGAGCTCACTTTGAACATTTGTTAAGGTTAGTGTAGTTATGTAGGTAAATAGGTAGTTAAATGATTGACAATCGTTGTAAATAAGTATGATTCAATTTTTAAATACGCCGGAAATACCAAGATAGGTAAACAGTTAATTTTTGTCCCAAGTTCATATCATTTACCTAGTCAACAAATTTGTTGCTTAAACGAGTGAAATATTTTGGTATTTTTGCCTGTTCTAAGCCAGGTTTAAAGTATGAAGGGGGATTGGATCATGCTTGTTTATCAAAGGTAGCCTGCTACCCTGTTAACACGCGGCGGCGTTTGGACGTAGGGAAAGTACCGCGCGATAACTAAATGTACCTAACGGTGTTGTGTCGTCAGCGCAGCTAGGGCGTCCACATGACGCGTAATTAATTACATAACTTTTGGTTAACTTTACTTAGAAGTTTATTAATATTTATGTTATATGTATTTTTTTTTGGTCGTATATGGTCGTCAAATATCACGTCCTTAAGTATTGATACTAATTCACCAGTCACCCTGTATATATATATATATATATATATATATATATATATATATATATATATATATATATATATATATATATATAACATATGTTTCTTACATACCTTATGTGCTGTGTGGATGTGCAACTGGAATGGGTCAATCTTGTTCAGTTTCATCATTGCCAATTTAGCTTCGCTGTGAACATGACGAGTTAATTACAAAATAATTAATGATCGAATTTATATTTATTTTATAGGTAGGGGGACGGGCAAATGGGCGGCCTGATGTCAAGCAGTCACCACCGCCCATATCCATCATTGCATGTAAGAAGTATTAACCATTCATTACATCGCCAATGCGCCACCAACCTTGGGAACGAAGATGTTATGTCCCTTGTGCCTGTTATTACTGCCTCAGTAACTCTTCAATCCGCAACAGAATAATAGTAAGTAGTGCTGTTTAGCGATAGAATATATGAATGGACTACATATAAAAATGGTCGTGCGCAAATCTCTACCGCCAAGTATAATTCACGTCTATATTAAAGTATCCTCACTAATATTATAAAAGCGAGTTACAAACACATTCCTCAAGATAATTTCTGGAATATTGATTCCCACGATTTATTTAATTAGATTATATTATAAGAGCTGCAGTTTAGGAATAATGTAATTACATATATTTTAATATTCGTTAAACATTCACTTTTGTACCAGGTTTAATATAATATTACTTTAAATTCGTTTATGGTTTTTTTCGACCTTTCGACTGTAGCTAACGTAACTAGCGAAAGTGAGTTAGCAACTTCTGAATAGGTCATCATGAAATTTTCCATACACGTTGTCAGAGGTACAGCAATTAACATAGGGTACTTAACACCGACCCTTCTCCCTCACGCGGGCGAAGCCGCGGACGTAAACTAATAATTAATATATAATCCACTCACCTCGGTGTTTCATACCAGACCAACGCGAACCTCTTCGACGGATCCCCGCTGAGGAAAATCTTCAAACAATTCCCGTACTTCGAGAATAGATTCAGGAGGCCGTCCTGGTTGAGCGTCATCGGTATGTTCGTGACGTATAACTTACTATGGTCGAGATGCACTCCGCTATCGGCACTGCGATTACGAAGGGAGAGAAAATTGGTTAGACTTTAAAATACATGAGCCAGCCGAGATGAATGGTGATAATCTATCTCCAGACATTATCACAATATAGTAATGGACAGGCAGATGGGCGATGACAACTTACAATCATGAGACCCGTTTGGTCGTCTCACTCTAAGCCAATAAAAAAACATAAGAAATAGCATCAGCTCCGTTAAGTGACAGCAGTCGACAGTTTTAAGAGTTAAAACGGTATCTATGTTTATAATATACTACTGTAGGAAGAAAAGAGATTCCAACATCAAAAAGTAGAAACTACTATAAGAAAGGTTTTGAAAGACAATGCCTATACAAAAAATGTGATGATTGATCGATTGTTCTCGAAGCATTTTATTAGGACAAGCGACAACAATACAACAACGACAACAATAGAAGACTGATTGAATGTTGTTCTTTCATTGGAAACTTGGCTCAAATCATACATTCAGAGAAACTTGGGCTGATGACAAAGCTGCGTCCACTTCCGCAGTGCTAATGGGGAGTGGTAAAGGTTTCATTATTTTCCATGCAGGACCAGAAAGAAGATTTGTGGCAGACGCCCTGTTATCTTCAAATCAAATCGCCAAACAATCAACTCCTATCATGAGGCGATCGATACAGACGTGTGTGATAAATGGTTCAGAGAAATGCTAATACCACTTGAAGGAACGTAGATGGGGTTTATTGATAATGAACCCTATCACTCTCGTCATATAAATTAAATTGTAACGTACACCAAAGGAAAACATAAAATCTTAAACTGGCTCTTTGACATTGTCGGATTACCGTGATCAGAGAAATTTTCTTCCGACAACAAAACGATTTGCGGTCGCTAGTCCTGACTAATATTGTATGTCCATATGTAAGGCCCAAAATTCAGAGATATTTGATTAAGAAAAATTATTAAGATTTCTTCAGTCTATGGTAGCAGTTCTCAATTATGGAAACATTCACCGGACATCTGTACCTATAAATCTGATAGGAGATAAGCGTGCATATTATTATTCTCCATGGCTCAAATTGTGATCTCAGGCATGGTGATGGTGGTTCTTGGAAAAAGTATATGAACTTTTGTAAATGATTGTATGGTCCATAATATTTGTGTAAATTATTTTTTATGATAACGCTCAACGTTTACAAGAAAAAAAGCAAAAAACCTAAAGCTTGATTGATATTCTACTAGCTTGGATTGAATTTTTACCCGACGTTTGAAAATCGTTGATCTTCAACTACAAACGATTTTGTTTCCGCTACAATTAACTACAAACGATTCGGTTCAAGAATCAACTATTCATTTTGAGTGCTGACAAAACTGGGGATGAGTTTTTTTCGACGTCCTACAATTTTTTTAGAGATACTACAAACGAAAAAAAAATTACTACAATCAACTACATACGAATATCTATAAGAATAAAAAAAAAAAAAAACGATTTTCAAAAGTCGGATACCAAGTTCACATAGACTATTTTACTTGTAATATTATACTGAAGATATTTACCGATTTACCGCTTTTTACGAATAGTAGTCAATTAAAATGTCTGACCTGAATTTATATAATAATATTATATACTGAAACCCTATCCGAAACACGTTGCATCTGCTGGTATAAGTTTTATGTATATTGGTTTAGTAGTTTCTTACCAGTTATGCTTTACATAACCCTCTCCTTATTTACTAGTATAGATAATAATGTACATATATACAAAAATTGCTACTTACTTGGCTTCGTCGTCGTGGTATTGCGGCGCGTGTGTCGAGTTTTCATATTCTTCTCTCATTGGATCCCAATCTTGGGCATGGTTGTGGGTGCGACTCCGCTGATACATTTCTAAGAAAACGAAAGCTTTATGAAAACAATTATACATAAAGAATATATATATAAATTAGAAATATGTATGTATATGTGTACATATACCCTATTCCAATCGGAGTAGGAGTAAAGGTAAACAAACCGTAGATTTACAAATCGCACGCGATTTTCTAATTGTTCTGCTGTATTACGCACTGTAAACAGTTCTTGATTAATTCACCTTTATTTATAATACAACACTATTCCACTTAACTTGTTATAACATCATTCATTTAACTTTCAAAGTTCCGATTACAATTTTAAAATTTACTCATTACTCATTCAGATTACTCATTAAAAACGCCAAAGATCTCGACCAATGGTATCGCGTCAATTATTATCGGTGACCAATGATATCAGTGTCAAAGTTGTTTATTTGGGTTTACTCTTGTTGTTGTTGGAATAGGCTATAGAGATTACGACGTTTGTAAGTTTTCAAGGCCAAATCTTGCAAGAGAGCAACTTTTTATCCTACGGAGTTGAATTTTTAAATATCTGTTCAGTTACGATGATTTTTAAGACAAGCATGAACTGATTCAACACATAGGATTGGTTGCAGATGAACATCTCAACGATGAACAGTATATACAAGAAATTTTGTATATAAGAGTTTGTTTTTAAATATACGTATATATTTTTTTTCATTCTTGCATTGTTATGTAATGTCACATACCGAGTTATATACAAACAATCAAACTATATACAAAGTCTCTTACTCATCAGTTGGTTGACCTTCACCAAAATTGGCCAAAAACTTTTGCAAGCAATTTCTATTCAGGTTTTTTATTTATTTGAAATAAGCTTTAATTTAAACAACAATCATAATATACATGTGTACCCACTATCAAATCCACCTAGTACCACCCCTTCTAGCTACAGCAGCGAATGGGATGACAATAAGACTATATATTTATGTATATACGACAACAAGAGAACTCAGTTGTAAATAGAGGGTAATACCCCTCTATTTATATTACCTGGACAAGAGGGGTAACGAGAGAGGCTACCTAACCTACCTTTTCCCTTCCCTTCACTCTGCCTGTCTACAGCGAACGATATATCTGTAGTTAAAGCTTATTTTGAATTCAGAAAGATGATATTGTTAATATAAGTAATTTTATTGCTTTAAAACACAGTTTTTTTAATGTACAATGATGATGAGGGAAGAAAAAACAATGAAGAATCAATAAACAAAACATAATTAAAGAATATTTTTCTCCTTGCCCCTAAATTAGACACCAATAGAAACTGCCACTGTAGACTCAAGCATTCAAATACCACTTACAACAGCCCGTAAGCAGTGGCCAAATGAATTATCATCTCTTATGAATAAAGCAGTGTTATGGATTTAGCTCCAAAACTTGCTTCGAAGATTAGAAGGTTAGCATTTTATGCGTAAAACACATTTAATTAATCCCAGAATTTCATTTCAAAATAAACAAAAGGTGACTATTCACTAATACCGACGGTAATATGAGTTAAAATTTAGTTATTTAGGATGACATTACATAATAATAACAATTGACGGTTACATTGCTACTTTCTTACTTAAGAACATTATTAAGCGGGTATTTCATTAAACACCAGAATCACTCATTCTGTCATAATTGATTTGACATTCGGAAGAAAACTCAGCATCGTTCAACTTAACACCCCTTAATCAACATTTATAGTATAATCCGTTCTACCTTCATTGTAATTATTAGAAATAAACCGTAATTTTAATGTAAATAATAATGAAGTTAATATTATTAGCACATTTATACAGGAGCAACCAAACACAAGCATTATATTCATACAATTATTTTTTTTGTTATTAAACACCATTCCAAGTTTTTTAATTAAGCAAGAGCGAGTACAACAGATAGCCCAGCATAGGATAATACTTAAGATATTCACTTGCGCGAGTCAATTCGCAATCGTTGAAATGAAATGTTAATGTATGATAGAAAATAACACAATTTAATAATAGAGGCGTTATAAATAATTATACTTGAAAACCATAAAGAAATTCATGATAACTAAATGAAAGATTGAAAAAACATTAAAAAAAGCCTAAATGTTCTAAATTTAAACTTAACAATGTTCTCTACCAATGAAATTACTTCCACCTATACAAATATATATATATATATATATGTATACATACAGATGAATTGAAACCCTAGATTTTGAAGATGGATAGAATTTCATACCACGCCAGTGTAATATATATGACTTTAAAAAAAAAACAGAATATGTCCTAACTTAAGCTAACATTAGTTTTTAAAGAATTGCATTATAAATTGGCAAAGTAAAAAATCAATATGATAATTTTATCACATACATACAAATAGTAATATAAAATTTAAGAAAATTCCCAAACAAAAAAATAAATAATTAAAATTATTTTATTTAAGTTACATTATATCAGCGTTCTTTACTGGTTAAGTTGCTAGCAAGTAAAAGTATTAAAAATGTATCGAAGAAATTATAAAAAAAGGAAAACTTTTTTTTAATGTTGTATTAAATTAATACCGAAGCTACAAACTAAGAGTTACATTTTTTTTTTAAAGCGAGGTATAATCTAATAATACTGAAATATAAAACAAATCCTCTTAAATATATATTATCGTAATCATATTATACCGGCATGTATAAATGATCGCAAAAATGTTTTTATTATGTCTACACTAATAACTTTATAAATAAAAAAGTGTACACAAAAACTCAACAAAAAGGCAAGGCATGAGCCCTAAAGATTTAAAAAATTAAAATTCACAAAAACGTTACCACATGTCAGAAATTTGAAAATTGTTTTCAAAGATATAATAATAAAAAAAGTCTGAACGAATAAATAATATACTAGTATTTTGTACTTACCAGTAAAATTTATAAATGACACGTAAAACAATGGAATACCGACAGAGAAATTATTCTTTGACACAATCAAAAGCAAGATAAAATGATCCGCCGACAGGACCCTAGCGAGAAAGATGAAATCAGGTCCTTTCAAACCATGAACATAGACTAAGAGTTTTTAGCAAGGACGGAACGAGCAACAAAATTTAATAGGGACATAAAACAATCGATTAATAAAATCGATTGTTTCGATTTTACTCGATGGGAAGTAAAAATTAATAAATTTTTGTGTTATCTCAACTATGTTTTAGTCAGTACGAACAATTAGAAATCATTTTAATACTCAAAATCGAACGTAAATTCACTCAATGTCAATTTTTTAAATATTTTGGATAATAAAAATCGAACTCGTAATATTTTAATTTTGAGGTAAATATGTGAAAATGAAATGTCAAAAATATAATTTTCATAGATTTACGCCAAGTAATCAGTTCAATCTGACTTAAAATTAAGTTTTAAAATTTTACCAACAAAAGTCAACGTATTTATGTTTTACTTAATATCGAAATTAATTTAACAAACAGTATTTTATCTTTTTTCATATCTGACGGGGTAATATTTCTAAATATTTTCATTCCCCTGAAAATCAATTTAAGAAGGTTATACGAATGAAACAATGGTAATACATTCCAGTCCTATCAATGCTTTGTGATAATAAAATTCGATACAACTTAAGAACTTTATTATTATTGAAACGATATCAAATTCAGCTGCAAATTATAATTTATAACAAAGCAAGCAATAATAAAAATGTCACAAAAATATTTAGTAGTTGTAAAAAATTAATAAATTTTGTGTTTATTCAATAAAACAATTTATAGATATTATAAAACATTAGATTAGTATTTACATTAAAGCCTTGAATAAATACAAATAAAATTAGTTACTATACAAACTGTGACCGCGTGGAATGGTGGCTAGAATGCTAGCAGCATTTCCCATTTAAATCGCAATTCCGATTATGTAGTTGTATGACAATCAAACAATTATTATGACAATATCATACAACACTATCTCTGTTTTTTTTTTGTTTGACATTGACAGCTGACTGTTAAGTCACAAAATGACATTGACAGTCAAATATATAACCTCTTGATACGTCTTAGTAGCAACAAGTTTTTTTGTTTTAAAAGTTACCTAAAACTATTTACAAATATGAAGAATGGATGATTTCGGGAAACACGCACCTTCATACCAACTAGATCAAGAAATATTGGACGGTGAGTACTCGAAGGCGTTATTGAATGATATTTGAGACTACTTCTCGGAATCAAATGACGCAAAACTCTTTAATCTAATATTTTTATTTAAATAATTTGTGTTTTTAATAACTAATTGGTGAAATGTAAAGCCTATTTAACTGAAAAAAATAAAATCGTTCTTTATTTAATTTTTTATTATTTTTATATTACAATTAATCAAAAATATAAAAAAATTGGTGTTATTATTTTGTTCTATTTATTTATTTTATTATTATTGTATAAGATAATTTAAATTATATCCGATATAATTAAATTGTGCCACCATTACACTTTAAAATAACAGCAAGTTCTCAGAACAAAATATATAGTACTTGATAAATTATAAAATGAGCTTGTCAAACATACACATATTATTTGAATCATATTTTCCATTAAAAAAAGATATAAAACTTTTTTTTTAAAAGTCAAGTACATCTATAGTTTTTTTTTTTTTTTTTTAATTTAAAATAATGAAAATGAAAATTGTATTATTTTAATTAAGTAACAAAAACGATTAAATAAGTTTTTAGTGTTAATTATTCTATTTACTTATATATTATTTTACATTACAACATTATGTACTTAATAAATTTTAATGTATTGAAATTGACATTCTATAATTGGTCGAAAAATTGAATAATCAACAATATCCACTATGATTTCTTGACAAATTGGCAAATGTTGGCCAAGTTACTATCCAACCTCTGGAAGTAAATTTTAATTGAATATAGGTAGAATAGTGTTGTATTATATATTAATCAAGAACTGTTCGTAGTGCAAAATATATAGATATTACTAATTTACATGAAATGACTCATGGTATCTTCCTTCTTTAATTGCAAGTATATAATAATATATGGCTTTATCTTATAATATAAATAATGTAATTTTTACATCTATTTCGACTGTGATTCTCTGGTGGCAGGGTATTAAAATAAGATCCATCTAGTTGGTAGTCGTCAATATATTTATAGCGTTAAAAATATCTTTTCTGACTTCTGGTGTATATAGAAGGGTTCGGGGTGCTATGTGCCCATTCCAGTATGGTCTAGTGCCCACCCCAGGATGTTGGGTTACTGATTCAAAATTCTACGCTCAACACCTAAGAAACTTTAAACAAAAATCATTGAAATCAAATAATTAACTTCAACAGAGAAATCTATGTACATACTTAGTTTGTATTACATACTATTATACAGTACATTCCATTTAATTACTTTTGAATACAGGCAAGGATCCGTACCATTCGTTAAATGCTTTGACATAACCTCCGTAGATTAAATATAAAAAAAACCAAACCAAACCGAACTTCCGAACTGTCATGTATATCATTCCGAAATGTCTCTTATATAACTATTGATATAACAATGTGTTATTTTGAGATATGCTTTGCTTAATACTTCGAACCCTACCACGTTTTGTTACACCCTTTCAGATTGAAATGATTTTACGGTTTTACTTATAAAAGTTAATAAGGGGGGGGGGTGTGGTGATTATTTAAACAATGCTGTGTCTTTTTCGTTCAAATGTAATATTGATAATGACAGAAAGAGAGAAATCAACATTTGTCTGAATATTAAATTGTCATTTGTAATAATACCTTATTTTATATAACTTTTTGTTCTCTGTTAATTTCAGCACGGGGCATTAATATGACGGTTGAAGAGGTGGCAGGCTTGCCTACTTGTAAATATACGGAAAGAGTGCAGAGTCTGATATTAAATGAAGACGACTTGGCTTTCCTCAAGGGTCTACGACGGAGAATCAAAAATAGAGTAAGTCTTAAGTTAATTAGTGTGAATTTTAAATGTTTGTTTCAAACCAAAGCAAGAACTGAGTTTTCATTTGCTTAAAAGTTGTATATGAGGGTAATTGCATGTGTCTAATTCCTCTGAAATTCTGCCACATTAAAGGGTGCCTCAAATTATTCGTAACAGACTGTGAAAACCCACTGCTGGGCTAAGGCCTCATCATTTTTGAGGAGAAGGTTTGGAGCTTATTCCACCACGCTGCTCCAATCCGGATTGGTGGAATACACGTGTAGCAGAATTTCAGGTAAATTAGATAATTAGATTCCTCACGATGTTTTCACGAGATGAATAATTCAACAAATTAAACACATGAAAATTCAGTGGTTTGCCCGGGTTTGAACCCACGATAATCGTTTAAGATTCACGCGTTTTTACCACTGGGCCATATCGGCGTTCATTATTCGTCTCAAAATGTAAAGTTAATATGCTGTTTCTTGTTGGCAATTTCTCACGACGTTCGAATGTTCACCGCAAACGTAACCCGATACGTTCGGTAATACAACCCTCGCGCTGCGGGTTTACACATGTTTTATGTTATCGTGAAAGTTTATCGATGATTCGTCTATACTTTGCCGTTTTTCTAAAAGGGGGGGGGGTCTCGTCGGTTTAATGACTTATAACGAGGTTTTACGTCTGTGGCCGGTAAAAATGTTATTGTTTGTTTTTGAATGAAATTCCCAATAGCAAACTGGAGTCTAGAAGTCGGTATTTTTTTTGTCGGTGTTCACACTTACATTTCAGCGAGAGATGAGACAGTGCACTTATGTTTGTGCATTATATGTTCTGAGTAGATGTTGAGCCTCCCTTGAATGGTCGCCGTTGAATTCGGTCGAGAGGACATACTCGCATCAGGGTGGTGGTTTTATTTTATAGCTTATTTGAAAAGCACATCGGAGAGAAACTTTAGTCAGTATGAAACAATGTGCTTGTATTATAAGTAATAACGAGTGTAGCTTTATAATTTTTTGTTAATAATTAAGGATAGAAGTCGGGATTAGGCATTTGATGTCAGAGAGTGTAGCTTTAGAATTTTTTGTTAATTGATAGGATAGAAATTGGGATTAGGCATTTTTTGTAGGAAGTAACAGCCTGTGATTGTCCCACTGCTGAGCTAAGGCCTTTTTTGAGGAGACGGTTTGGAGGTTATTCTACCACGCTGCTCCAATGCGGGTTGTCAGACGTCAGTATTTTTTTTATAGAAAGTTGCTCGATTTAACCAAGGATGGTGGCGCATTGGTGACGTAAAGGATGGCTAATAATTCTTACAGTGCCAATGTCGTATGGTGGCGATTACCATCAATTGACACATTTACTCGTCTATATCTATATTATATATACAAATAAAATTTTATTTCTTACTAGCTGTGCCCGCGGCTTCACCTGCATGAAATTCAGTTTGTGACTATAAGAATAGATACAAACATACGCATAAGCGCATAAAACAGCTTGGTAGGACTTTTTCGTGGATCCCTTGAGTTATATACGACGGGCTGGTTGGCGTGGGTGGTAGATACTTTTCTCTTGAAGAAGGATGGCAGGGCTGCAGAATCTCCCTCTGCATATCGTCCCATATGTCTGCTGGACGAGGCTGGCAAGCTCTTTGAGCGGATTGTCGCTTCTCGTCTGTGTAGGCATCTGTCGTGTGTCGGCCCCGATCTGGCTGAGTGCCAGTTCGGCTTCCGACAGGGTCGTTCGACTGTTGACGCGATCTTGCACGTCCGTTCTCTGTCGGAGCAGGCGGTGGCCCGGGGTGGCGTGGCGTTGGCGATAAGTCTCGATATCGTCAACGCATTCAACACGTTGCCCTGGGACACAATCAGGGAGGCACTTTCACACCATCGTGTGCCTTCCTACCTGCAGGCGATCGTCAGTGACTATTTGCGCGACAGATACGTTTCGTATATGGAGCAAGACGGTATGAGGACCCGGAGAGAGGTTTGCTGTGGGGTCCACAGGGGTCAGTTTTGGGGCCTCTGTTGTGGAATCTCGCTTACGACGCAGTCCTCCGTGTCCCTCTCCCTGAAGGTGTCAACATCGTTTGCTATGCAGACGACACGTTGGTGCTGGCGTCGGGGGAGAATTTTGAGAGAACCAAAGAGCTCGCCGAGCTCGGGGTGAATATCGTCGTCGATAAGATCTGCGAGTTGGGCCTTCGGATAGCATCCCATAAGACGGAGGCGCTATGGTTCCATAAACTGCCAAGGAGCAGGGAACCGCCCGACTCGCACATCCGCGTTGGTGACTCAAACGTCCAAGTGGCCAGGTATATGAAATACCTGGGCCTCACCCTGGATGGTCGCTGGGGCTTCGAAGAGCACTTCGAGCGCCTAGCCCCTCGAATCGAGAAGGTAGCGGGTGCCATGCACAGACTGCTGCCTAATCTCGGGGGACCGAGGGAGGAAGTTCGCCGTCTTTATGCCGGTGTCGTGCGATCGATGGCACTCTACGGGGCACCCGTTTGGTCTCACAGGCTATCGGGCGTCCGCCGCTGCAGGACTAAGATCCAAAGTTCGCAGCGGAGAGTGGCCATCCGCATAGTGCGGGGATATCGCACGATATCCTACGAGGCGGCAACCATCCTAGCGCGCTTTCCACCCTTGGATATTCTGGCGGATATGGATGCAAGGGTCTATCACAAGACCCGCATCGTCCGTCAGAACAGTGGAACCGCGCCCCCTCCGAGTACGCTCGAGGCGTTGAAGCGGCGGGAACACTGGAGGGCTCTTGCGACGTGGCGCGACCGTCTTTGCGAAGAACGGTTCGCGCGCAAACGTGTCGTTGGAGCGATCCTGCCAGCCTTCGAAGCCTGGATGAGACGAAAGCGACGAGTCTCCTTCCGACTTACGCAGGTAATGACCGGTCACGGTTGTTTTGGAGAATACCTGTGTAAGATCGGACGCGAATCGTCGGCGATGTGCCACCACTGCGGTGCGGACCGGGACACCGCTCAGCATACGCTGGAGGTATGCCCCGCGTGGAATGCGGAGAGGGAGATTCTGGTCCGCGAAATCGGACAAGACCTCTCCCTGCGAGCAGTCGTGTCGGCGATGCTCCGCAGGGAATCGGCGTGGAAGGCCGTAGCCTCCTTCTGTGAGACCGTCATGGTCCAGAAGGAGACGGCGGAGCGGGAACGGGAAAGGGCCGATCCTGCTCAGCGGAGACGACGTCGGCGTCGTCTCGGCCCTCCCACAGCCCCGATGCCCGGGGCTTAAAAGATAGGGCGTGACCCTGGGGCCGAGGATGCGTGAGGTGGGGGCCTCGCGTGTCTTATTTCAGACGGCCCTGAGGAGGACGGCAGCCGGGGTGGCCTCGCGCTGCCGTACGCACTAGCGAGGAGTGCGGGGGGGGGCGAGATAACCTTCGCCCCCTGAGGAGAGCTCCGCCGAGCATCGGGCGGTGCACAGTACGGGAGAGGCCGCGGATGCGTTATATCAACACGATCCCGTAGCCTCTCCGATCCGTGCCGAGGACGGCCATCGCAGTGGTTTTAGTGGGTAAGAATCCCACATAACCGAGTTCCCTCCAATGAGAGCTGGGTACCTTTCTGAAGGTTTCCACTGCGTTAAAAAAAAAAAAAAAAGGGTGGTAGATACTTGCCTTTCACACCGAAGGTTGTGGGTTCCATTCCCACCCAAGACAGACATTTGTGTGCATAAACACGTCTGTTTCTCTTAAGTCTGGGTGTAATTATCTATATAAATATGTATTTACAAAAGAAAAGTAGTATTTATAGTATATCAGTTGTCTGGTTTCCATAGTACGAGCTCTGCTTAGATTGAGATCAGATGGCCGTGTGTGAATAATGTCCCAGGATATTATTATTATACCAAAACGTAACACAAGCTGTACACTTAATTTGAGGGGTAAATAGAACAATTTGTAATTCTTTAGAAACGAGCTTTGCTAGTAATATTTCTTTAAAATAAGAGCTACCTGAGCCCTGTGATATATATATTCTACCCGCGTATAATTTGTATTCTGATACAGATACTACATAAATGTATAGTATATCATCCGTTTCAACAGCTCGCCTCACAGAACAGCCGACGTCGCAGTATGGAGCACCTACGACGCTTGACTCGGGAGCTGCGAGCGGTGAGGGCGTGTCGAGACGACGCGCTGAGCGAGAGACGCGCCCTCTTAGAGTCCAGAACTGAATTAAGGAAGAGCTTCACTTTGCTACGGAACCATGTTTTACAGGTATTGCTATTTTGGGGGGGGGGCGTAGAGATACACTATGTCTTTTTCTGTAACCCTGACAACGTGGATGCAAACATTTCATGATCATCGTTCGAATAGTTTGAATAGTTAAAGCGTGAAATACAAATAAATCAATATTTACAAATGTATTTCTTATTAATGTGTGCTTTTTTTGCTCTTTAAATGTATTTTTATTGGCTTGACGAGCATATGGGCCACCTGATGGTAAGTAGTAACCAACGCTCATAGACATTGTTATTGTAAGAAATGTTAACTATCGCTTACATCGCCAATGCGTCACCAACCTTGGGAACTAAGATGTTATGTCCCTTGTGCCTGTAATTATACTGACTGGCTCACTCACCTTTCAAACCAACAACACAACACAACACAACAATACCAAGTACTGCTGTTTTGCGGCAGAATATCTGATGAGTGTGTGGTACCTACCCAGACGAGCTTACACAAAGCCCTACCAATTGTTTATATATAAATAAATAAGCAAATTCACTTTCGTATTTATAATATTAGTGAGAATTCGGATTTGTAATGAGCCAGTCAAACTACAAGCACAAGGGACACACATTGGTTACCAAAGTTGGTGGCGCATTGGCGTTGTTCAATAGTGTCCAATATTTCTCAAATGTCAAAATAAGTGTTAGGTGTGTGTGTGTAAGGTAATTTCTAGCATGACACACAGAAGTTGGTAAACTGTTCCACGCGCTGGCAGAAATAAATAAATGATTGACTCTCATTTCAGACGCTCAAACATCGTTCGGATCCAACAGAAGTACCAGATATTGAACAAGAAAATACCGAAACCCATTACAAAGAAAACCCAATTAAAATAGTCGAAACGAAACCTTTACCAATTGTACAAAGTTTGCGAGATAACAGCATAGAGACGGACAAACACGTTTTCGAATGTCGAATCGATAAGCTGGTCCAGCAAAGCGTCAATCATATGTATAAAGAGAAGGGCGAGAAACGAGTTTTCGCGAAGACAATATTTTTAGATGGAAAGAAAAATTTCGGATCGACCAAAATCGATGGCGTTGACGGCGTTCTGGATCTTTGTGTCAAGGAGAAGAGGAAGAGCCACGGCAGGAAGCAATTGGCGCCTCGAAGAATAACGCATTGTGATGACAATGATGGTATGTAAAAATATTTAGCGTTATTTTTTTTTTTATAGAATAGATAGGGGGACGAGTGGTCACCAACGCCCATAGACATTGGCATTATAAAAATGTTAACCATCGTTTACATCGCCAATGCGCCACCAATATCTAGAAGTAAGATGTTATGTCCCTTGTGCCTGTAATTACACTGGCTCACTCACTCTTCAAACCGGAGCACAACAATACCAAGTACTGCTGTTTTGCGCTAGAATATCTGATGAGTGGTTGGTGTTGTCTACCTAGACGGGCGTGTACAAAGCCCTATCACCAGTAAAACATACATACATTAAGATATATACACTAAATTATATGTTAAACATTAATAACCGGGATTGTAAGGGGAGTCGACAACGACCTTAGGCTCCCTACCGTCAACCTCACCTGCCCGTGGTGCATCCTGCTGATCAACGAACGAGGCTCTGGCGACCGATATCGTGGCGGTATAACCACACAAATGCTGGAATCCGAAAATGTAAATCCTGATAGCGGGCAGCAGCGCTATCAGCGAAAGATTTCCAGCTACTGCGGTCACCAACCCGCCTGCCAAGCGTGGTGACTAAGGCAACAAAACCCCCCAAATGAGCGACAACAGAAATGCACGGCCCCCAATTCCCGGTAGTCACACTATCCATGGCCACGGTACCGGTCATGGTAACGGTGTGACGGGGGGTGCTAAGAATCCCCGGCCTACGGCAGGGTACCACAAACGGCGACTGTTTCTGGCCACGTACAATGGACGCTCTCTGCGGCTGGACGAACATCTCACAGAATTGGAAGTAGAGTTAAGTCGTATTAACTGGCATATAGTGGGTCTATCGGAAATCCGAAGACAGGGCGAGAACACGATAACACTAGATGCTGGTCACTTACTCTACTTCCGAGAAGGACACCAACCATCCCAAGGTGGCGTCGGCTTTTTGACCCACAAGTCACTCAGAAGCAATGTTATGGAGGTTGGCAGTGTGTCAGCGAGGGTGGCATACCTTGTCTTAAAGATAACCGAGAGGTATGCCTTGAAGGTTATACAAGTGTATGCCCCAACGTCCACATACACTGACGAAGAAGTCGAGGCCATATACGAAGACATAGTAAAAGCTAACCTTCTACACAGTTGTTATGGGTGACTTCAATGCCAAAGTGGGAGTACAAGAAGATGGTGAATCGAGGGTAGGAAAATTCGGCTATGGGAACAGAAACCATCGGGGACAAATGCTGGTAAACTTCCTAGAGGCTCAGGGATTATTTCTGATGAACTCATTTTTCCAGAAAAAGTCCCAAAGGAAGTGGGCCTGGCGAAGCCCCGATAGCGTAACAATGAACGAGATCGACTTCATTCTATCCAATAAGCGCCAAATATTCAGGGATGTCTCCGTGATCAACAGGGTCAACACTGGAAGTGATCACCGCCTGGTAAGAGGCACCCTGAATATTAACACCAAAATCGAACGATCGCGGCTAATGAAGTTGACTCTTAGACCAACCTTGCCCCAGGTCGAAGCTGGTTACGAAAGCTTCCAGCTGGAACTACAGAACCGATTCGCCATGTTGGAAACCGAGCAGGACATTGACGACGCCACCAACAGTCTGGCACGTGTTATTCGCGAGGTGGGTCAAAATCACTTTCGACAAAGGAGCAATGGACGTAAGTCGAAGCTCTCAGGCGAGACTCTGGACGAGATGACGAGAAGACGTGAACAACAGAATATGACGCCATCTGAGTGTCAGGCACTTAACAGGAAGGTTAAAAAACTAATAAGGCGTGACACAAGACGAGCACATACCCGAAATATTGAAGATGCTATAGCACTCAATAGGGGCTCAAAGGTTCTTGCAAAGTCGCATACCTCCTGTTGTCACCTGACAAAACTCAGAACAACACAAGGCACAACCGTCACCTCAAAACCAGAGATTCTAGCTGAAGTCGAAAAGTTCTATAGTAATCTATACTCATCACAAGTGCCTCCACCTGAGTCCCACAGCGCGGATGACCCAAGAGCCAGACTGACACGCCATCTATCTGACGAGCTTCCCGACATCGACTTGGGCGAGATTAGGATTGCTCTCGAACAACTTGGAAACAACAAGGCTCCAGGGGAGGACAGAATTACCTCAGAATTACTTAAAGCGGGAGGAACACCAGTTCTGAGAGAGCTGGTAAAGATCTTTAATTCCGTCCTCCAAAATGGTATTACACCAAAGGCATGGAGCAGAGGTGTGGTGGTGCTGTTTTTAAGAAGGGTGATAAAGCTCTTCTGAAAAACTACCGCCCCATTTCACTTTTAAGTCACGTATATAAGTTGTTCTCGAGGGTAATCACGAATCGTCTCGCCCAAAAATTCGATGACTTCCAACCCGTTGAACAGGCTGGGTTTCGAAAAGGCTTCAGTACCGTAGACCACATACACACACTTAGGCAAATGATACAGAAGACCGAGGAATATAATCAGCCTCTATGCCTAGCGTTTGTGGACTACGAAAAAGCCTTCGATACCATCGAGACCTGGGCTGTTCTGGAATCGATGCAGAGTTGCCTAATAGACTTTCGGTATGTCCAGGTGTTAAAGTGTTTGTACGAAGCCGCAACCATGACCGTCCAAGTACAAGATCAGAGCACAAGACCAATCCAATTGCATCGCGGGGTAAGACAGGGGGATGTAATCTCCCCGAAACTTTTTACCAATGCATTGGAGGACGTCTTCAAGACGCTCGATTGGAACGGACGCGGCATTAATATAAATGGCCTACACATTACACATCTGCGATTTGCTGACGACATTCTCATCATGGCGGAAACTCTGCAAGATTTGGAAGAGATGCTAAACAGCCTAAGCGATTCTTCAAGACAGGTAGGACAACTTAGAAAAAACCAAAATTATGATCAACCAACATATATCCCCGAGACCGGTTGTCGTAAATGGCTCTCCACTCGAGGTTGTGCAGGAATACATCTACCTGGGCCAAACTATACAACTTGGCCGGCACTATTTTGAGAAGGAGGTCAAAAGAAGAATACGTTTGGGCTGGGCGGCATTCGGGAAATTGCGTCATATTTTTGAATCGTCGATCCCACAGTCGCTTAAGACCAGAGTCTTTAATCTGTGCGTCCTGCCTGTTATGACTTACGGCGCCGAAACGTGGACACTCACTGTAGGACTGGTCCACAAGTTCAAGGTCGCTCAGCGAGCTATTGAACGTGCGATGCTTGGGGTTTCTCTGGCAGATAGAATCCGAAATGAGGACATTCGCCAGAGAACTAAAGTCACCGACATCGCGCGTAGAATTAGCACGCTGAAGTGGAAGTGGGCTGGTCATGTCTCCAGACGCATCGATGGCCGATGGAGCCGACACATGTTGGAGTAGAGACCACGCTTAGGCAAACGTAGTGTAGGACGCCCTGTGGCATGATGGACCGACGATTTGAAAAAGGTGGCAGGTACGGGATGGATGCGGGCTGCCCAAAATCGGGATGGTTGGCGTTCTATGGGGGAGGCTTTCGTCCAGCAGTGGACGGCGGTAAGCTGATATATATAATAACCTTGTCGGTGGTACATATTACTAACGTCATAGGCGACAATTTCTGTTCAATGATTTTTAATCATTTATTAAATACTCTTATTATATTTTTATCTCCAAATACTGCAAAGAAAGCGCCTATGTAAATACAGGCGTTCACGTTTTATTTGACCTTGAAACTCGTTTCGTTACCAAGTTCGTTCGTTATGAATTGTTTTTTTTGTTTTTTTCTAAGCCTGGCAAATTGTGAAGCGAAAGTGGATTTTGTATTCAAAAGCCGTACAAGCAATATCTCTCTTCTTCTTTGAACCCACGACTATCGATTAAGATTCAAGCGCTCTTACCACTGGGTCATCTCGGCTTCCTCGCTATAATATAGCAGAACTATTAACAAATCGCAGGGAATATGAAAATGTAATAGTATTCTTAATAATGGTTTTCTTATAATAGGTATTAAGACTAAGTTTGTGTGGTTGTCTCGAATAAGACTGAAAAAACATTTGTTTATAAATAAAATTTTGCATTTTCAGATGGTGTTCTCGATTTGAAGATAAAAAAAGAAAACCAGTGATATTCTTAGAAAGTTATACTTTAAAACTATAAGTAGCCATTATTCGTAGACCAAAAAAAAATCTATATCATTTCACAGATAAAAAATGACTAAAAATAAAACATTATTTTAAATTGGTATAACTTATTTTTATAATTCTATTTATAAGTAAAAATAAAAAAAATCTAAAAGATTTTATCAGAAAGAAATATTTGGTATATTTTTTATCTGTGCCAATTCAAATATTTTATATATTTTTAAATATTATAAACGGTGTATGGACCATAGTATATACAAAATGTCGAATTAATCATGGCGTATATTGTTAAAAAATTTACACAATGATCTATATATATTTTATTATACACAAAAGACTTACGTCAGAAGATTTCTTATTATAAACGATATATACCGACTTTACCTATATTTTTTATTTAGGGGGTGATCGGTTAAGTAATGCTGTGTCTTCTTCTCTCAAATGTCAAATCAATGAAGATAAAAAGAGATAAATCATTTAATTATGAATATTTTAAATGAAATGTTTGCAATAATTGCTGTCGCTGAACATTTCTTAGTGCACACGGAAGGTACATAAAGGTACATCGGGCTGTGTGTTTGTTAAATATTGTTGGAGGTATGAACTCGTCCTTACAATTACAAACATAAGGCATTACCGACAATAATGAATCGCTGTGTGTATAAAGGCTTCATTAGTAACTTTTTAATCGCCCCACGCTTTGATATCCACAAGCCATGACCTTGAACAAAGTTATCCCACCACGAAAAATAAGTTTTATTTGAAAATATTCTATTATAATATATGATATTCCTTATATTAAAAATATATTATGATGTCTTCCCAAGCGATCTAAAAATATAGACAGTTGTTTTTTTTTTGTTAAGCAATGGATTGTATATATACTGCCAAAAAATACACCACAACATTTGTAATTATATATTTGTTTATATATGATTTGAAGTATTTTTAAAGTATATCATATATTGTATGGGCGCCATTACAGTTATATAAAATGCAAATGGAGTTGGAGCAACGTTTATATTTGTAACGCTTGAGAGAAACGTTACTGATGCCACCACGTCATTCTATCACATATATTGGAAATGGAACAACGGAACGCGCTTTAATTTTTTTTATGTACGAAGAGTTCTAATAGACATTTTTTGTATTGTATTAATTACGCACCTGGCAACATCGCTCATATTTTAGGAACTAAGATGTTATGTCCCTTGTGCCTGTAATTAAACTGACTTAAGCTTATTTAATTGGTAACTTTAAAAAATATTCATTCTTTTAAATCTTAACTTCAGTTTTCTATTGAAAGATGAAACTAAGTTTATACATTAAATCGAGATAGTTGATAAATGCAAATTGGCGGGAAATGCAACTCGGGCAATATGGTCGGGCATTTTGAATTTACAGTACCATCTATGTAATTTCTAGGTTAGTCTTGATTTCTGGATGAAATATTATATAAATAAATATGTATTTAATTATACGATTACTTCGCACTGTACTTTACATATGCAACTTGTCAATATGCTCAACGCCAATGATTGTGCAGTCCGATATGCGAATATATTTCAGCCAATCGTATGCCGTAGGAAAATCCAATATGAATAAAATTATTTGGTACTCGACGAAATTATAAAGCAGTTCTAACAAGCTGCTAAGACTTTAAGCCAGCTGCTTCTTACTTCTAGTTAATGCAATACTTGGATATACAAAATATCACAAGCCTAAGGACATCGTTCTCAACAAATCATTGGCGCGATTTAAAATGAAAACAACGCCATCTATTATCACAAATGAAATGTTTACACATTTGTAAGTATAACATTATATTTTTTAAATGTTTATTAAGTATTTTATAGGTGAAGTTTATCCTCGAATTTAAATTAATGTTTAGAAAAATATTATATTGTATTTTTTGTAAAATAGAGTAATGTACGCGGTAATCACTTAACATGTTTAAATATTCTATGTATTGCAGTGTTCCTTTATTATTATTTTTTTTTTAATTCTTAAACTTGAAGGTGTATCACAATAGAGTCCAGAACTTTCACTTTTTTTTTTATAACTTTTCTGTGTAAATGTATATAAACGTAATATTATAAAAAAAAGTAATGAAGAAATAAGAATAAATTACTCGTAATTTTTACTAAATATTTTTTATATAAATCTAAAATATTTTCAGTGTTTTTATTGATGTTAAATAATTAAGAAATTATTAATAAAATCATATTAAACAGAAATACGTTTACACTTTTTAAGAAACTATCTGTCTCTTTCACTCTTATATAAAGAATATTTTATGTATTGATGACAGATTAATCGTTATTCTGTATCGTAAGGTCTTGTGTATGCCAGAGTTACGACATACGACATATGAGAAATGCCACATGTTTTGCTCCAATTTACACATTGCCTATTGTTATTACTGTTTAAGATATTATCTATACTAATATTATAAACTCAAAGGTCTATCTGACTGTTAAGCTTTTAAGGTTATACTACTGAAACGATTTTGATGAAATTTGATATGGAGCAAGCTGGAACTCTAAGGGAAAACATGGGAAATATTTCTTTACCTATCTGCCCCCCTCACTTTTAAGCAAACGAAAACTAAGTTATAAGTGAATATTTTTTACATTTTGTCCAACATGTATAAACTCTCGATAATGACTATAAAATTTTATTATTATATATTTTGTAGTTGTATATGTTGTAGTTTAAGAAATAAATGTATTGTATTATGTTAAATGCACCAAATAATTTTAAGTTTATTACGTAATATGTCCATATAGTGTAGTTTTTTTTTTTAAATTTTTCGTTAAAGGTACGATTTTTACAGTCTACAGTTTAATTATAAATATGAAGCAACTATATAATGTGATGTTGAGTTTTTAATAAACGACTAAGTTACCTATTTATTTTATTATTACTATTTTTAAATTCCTTAACAATTGATAGCTATATCAAAATTTTCTTCTTTTCTTTTCTACACCTGGCTCGATGCGGTTCTTGATGTTGAGGAGTGTTTTATGAATCTATTTGAAATCTTTGATTCGGAGATTCAAAAATGAAAAGAAATATTTATTTTAAATTAGCCGTATGATTTATATCGAGACAGTACCCATCTAAAAAGTATACTTTATGAAAAACAAAAAATTACCAAAATGTTATATCTATAATATAAAAAAAACAGAGATGACCCAGTGGTTGGAACGTGAAAATCTTAACCCACCATGGGTTCAAACCCGCGCAATCACCACTAATCATGTACTTAATTCATATCGCGCTTGAAGGTGAAGGAAAACATCGTGAGATTTCACTGAAATTCTGCCACATGTGTATTCCACCAACCCGCATTGGAGCAGCGTGGTGGAATAAGCTCCAAACCTTCTCAAAAAGGAGAGGTCTTAGCCCAGCAGTGGGACATTTACATGCTGTTACTGATATCTGTAAAATGAAATAGAGATGTATTATTTAACTAAGAATAAAACAAATGGATAACATAATGTTAATTACATGCAAAATAAATAACAATACATACAAACATAATTAAACACCTATAATGTTAATTGTATTTTGTAGGTACTGCATAAAGCATTTTCTGTTTTCCATATTCAAAAGCTACGCTAGCCTTATATATTATTTAGTAGCTATTCGTCAGTGAATCTCTTCATCGATTTTTTTAATGATCTGTTTTATAGATGAAGGTATGTGCAATTGGACAGGACTCAACAAAATAAAGATAAAAAAGTATCCCTTTAAAAAACAATACAAAGTTCAAATAAAATTCGATCCCATGCAAAGATTCATTTAGTCTAATTCTAAATGGGTTTTGAGAACCTTCTTCTTTTTATTAAGTCTCACCGACTTGAAACTATTACTGCACCGCCATCTAGTGTCTAGTAGTTGATTTACAAAGTATAAATAGGTTCACGTTGATCTAATGAAAAAAAAAAATTTTATAACCAACGATGAGACGTCGTAATACTATTGGTTTTATGAAAATAATTGTATCATATATAAACATATAAAGAAATATATTTTATTTTCAATATTTAGTCATGGCAACTTCACAGTGAAAAGCGACCCCTAGTGCCCCAAACGAAAAACTATCCTTTTGTCTTCTTCAATCCAATATGGCGGTAAACGGTGTATGAAAGGTGTAGAATGTTTTGAATCGAAGCGAGAAATAAAAATATCAAAAAACCGTCGAAACCTAAAAAAAATATGCAATGGCCGGTGTGATTACGAGGATGTCGTGCTGATGATACTGTTTTGTTCTATGGTCGCGAGTTTTGTGTCAAAAATTGTTTTATTTTTGTGTAATTCTTATTGTGGTATATTTTGCTAATGTGTGATTGTAAAGCAGTGATATGTAATCGTGGGTTTTGTGATAGATATGTCTACCAATGATAAAGTTACATGCCCGGGCGTGTGTGAAAAAACTGATGCGGTGACCGTCGAATCTGGCGTTGTTCATGATAAAGATAATTGTGAAAAAAAAGAAAAAAAAATTATAAGAAAAGTGAATTTCCCTGATGATGAAAAACTCGTCACGCAGTACTTCGAGCCTGCCAATCCTTGGCAAGATGGTGAGTATTTGAATGCCTTTGGCAATTATTCAAAATTTTCATAAAAGGTTCAATTCCATTGTTTATTAGTTTCTTGTATTTTTATAATAATTTCTATCTCACAATAAACACTGTCTATAAGTCTGTTTATAAACACTATATTAATAATTAAATAATAATTAATATTTCAAAATTTTTAAAAATATTTTTGGATATATTTTTGTTTTAGAAATATTTCAACTTTATCGAAATTGACTTAGTAAAACAAACTATACATCTTAAATAATCAAGCTTATAGTCATTATACATCTAAAATGTAATTTAAATTCGACAGACAGTATATATTATTATTTATTTGTGTAGAAAATGTAAAATTTGATAGTTTATTACATGTATGTAATGTACATTTTCTAATATGATACTTTTATCTATATATTATCTCTAAGGTTAGATCTGATACCAACAATCATAGATATTAATCTTTTTTTTCCCTTTACAAGATGATCAGATCAAATATATATACAATTTAGGCAAAGACAAAATATTTTCTGATAGTCAGTTTTTATTATTATTATTATCTGTAAAGAATATTTGGAATTAAGAAAAAAAATCAAAACTTTTTTAAATAGTGTACTGTTGAATTTTGCACACAGTGAACACTAGTTAAAAAGCTTAAATACACAAATATTTATTAATCTTAATGATTACAACTCATCCTTTATCATTGGCTTACTGACAGAAGTCATTAATTGCAAGAAATCATTAAGTGGATTACGGAAATGTAGGGAGGCTGGGTGTGTTACAGGTTATGGTCGTTTCTATACACTTGACAACATGTATCTAAATTTTCATGATGTTCGGTTGACTAGTTAAAACATGAGAATGTAACAAACAAACAAACTTGCACATTTATAGTACTAGTTAGGATATGTTTTAATTAATCCCAATGACTTATATTATCAAGTGTAACGACACACTCATTTTTCTGTTTACGCCTACATACAATAATAAAACTTGTATTCCAACTTAGGTATATACTTGTTGCGTACATAATAATACATAAATAGGTTTATTAAAATTAGGAAATGCTCAAAATGTTTGTGATAATTTAATATTTATATGCAATTCAACTATGTGCTATGTATAATTAAAACAAAATATTGTATTTTTCCCAAATGAAAAATAAATGCAATAATTGTACATAGTACTCAAGTACTGTCAGTATTTTAAAGTGTATATATACTAGTAATCCAATCCTACTTTGCCCACAGTTAACAATAAATAAGATGAACAGTGTTAAGGAATTCTCTTTAAAACTGAAAAACATGACACAACCATACATTATAGTGATATTTAGCTTAAATATATTTTAAGTTGTGCCTGGCATGTATCTGTGCTTGCACATATCAAGATTTTTCCAGCTTAATTAACAAATATTAATATAATGCTATTTTGTATAAGATATGCCTGAGGTAGATATGTAAAAAGTGCTTTATAAAATATTGCATACATATAGACAGATAAGGGCTTTAATTATGACATAATATTTATTTACTTTGAGCCCTTAAGTGTACTCCTAATAATTAGCATATGCTGCTTAAGTCTTGGAAGCGTTTCTATCAACCGACTAGGCTGTCAGAGATAGGTTCAGCAACAATACATATCGACTTAAAACTAAACTGCTCCCATATTTCAGTATGCATATTTATTATTCTTTACTTTGCATATCGTATAAACGTGGGATACACAGAAGCTAGGGTTAATCAATATCTGCTACTTTATTCTGGTCCCTAGCTTTTAACTTTTACAAAACTAATTGTATCATAATCGCTGGTTCATTATATATTTTTAGTGTATTTATTTACAATTCGCAGTTCAATGTGAAAAATAAATTGATCATTTCGCAGCATCCACAGGAAATATAATATTAAGTTCTTAAATTTAGTCTATAAGTATGTGTGCACACACGGTGCCGGTGATTTGATATTTAAAATAATTTTCTTATCATGAGTTTCTGTTATAAGAAACAATTGAATTTAGGCATTATGTACATTTGTTGGAATTGTGTAATGTTGCCGCTTAATATAGTGTTAATTGTACAAAATAAACATTATGATATGTTGCCAAATACGAGACGCAAGACTTGATTATATTTCACACAGTAATACTATTCTAGGAATTGTTTTTTTTTTAATTTTTTACGTAGTGGTACCGCTCTGTGCAAGCCCACTCGGGTAGGTTTGTTGGTACTACCCATTCATCACATACTCTACCGCCAAATAGCTATACTTAGTAGTGTTGGGTATCGAAAACTTATCATGTGAAATGTCATAGGATAATCTTAATATACAAATTTCCTGTATGTTTCTTTCAAATTCAAAATTTTCTCCTCCAAAAAGGCTTGACCGATTCTGCTGTAACTTTTTTTTTTACTTGTGAGTCATAACGATATCAGACTAGTTCTTAGCTACAGTTGGACTTGGTAAGTGATGTTGTTGCCACATAATATTTTATTATTGATTATTTCTCTCTCATTGGTGAAAAATAAAAGAATTATTCGGGTAGCCAGTTATGCACATCTATAGGTACGTATAGTTACATAATTGTTACAACTTCTCGCTGCAGCTTCGCCTGCGTTTTAGAGGCTAGGAGTTTAAGGACAGTTACTTTTGCATATATAATATTAGAATAGATTAAAAATATATACATATAAATATTATGTTAGTTATCGTACGATCCGATTGCGTTTTACCTTTGTGTAGTTTTGGCACTCGCGTGAAGGTTCTTGCATTGTGCCCGTCAACGTATAATTAATAACCCGCGAGTCGTATCAGAGATTTGTTAATAAAGAAATGCTACTAAATATTTGTTCAAGCCAACCGAACGTAAAGTTTTTTTTTTATATTTATTTATAGAATAGGTAGGTGGACGGGTGGATGATCACCACCGCCCACAGACATTAACATTGTAAGAAATGTTCACTGTCCCTTGCATCGCCGATGCGCCACCAACCTTGGGAACTAAGATGTTATGCCCCTTGTGCCTGTAATTTCACTGACTCACTCACCCTTCAAACCGGAACACAACAATACCAAGTACTGCTGTTTAGCGGTAGAATATCTGATGAGTGGGTGGTACCTAATCAGGCGAGCTTGCACTAAGCCCGACCACCAGTAAAGTAAATTAGTGTTGTATTATTAAATAAAGACCCTTGCGCCTATAGTTGCATTGACCCGCTCACCCTTCGAATCGGAACACAAAAATACTGATTACTACTGTTTCGCGGTGGAATATCTAATGAGTGGGTCGTGCCCACCCGGACGAGCTTGCACGAATCTCTAGCACCGATTAATTATCAAACGTGTGTCAGCTGATAGAGATACGAGTGCCAATTTAGTTTCATTGAACAAACGTTACGCGAAGTTACATGTCAGTCCAGAACAGTACGGATTTCCCGATGAGACGCGATCTTATCTAAACAACTGACCAATCATCAAACATTCATCAAAGTGAGCAAACAAATAAATCAACCAATGCTCAGGGCCAATATAAGTAATTGTTAAGCCAACGTCAGTCCAATAGGCCAATGTCCAATGCGAACATCACAAATATTTATAGAATAGGTAGGCGGACGAGCATATGGGCCACCTGATGGTAATGATCACCAACACCCTTAGACATTGGCATTGTAAGAAATCTCAACCATCGCTTACATCGCCAATGCGCCACCAACCTTGGGACCTAAGATTTTATGTACCTTGTGCCTGTAATTACACTGGCTCACTCACCCTTCAAACCGGAATACAACAATACCAAGTATTGTTGCTTTGCGGTAGAATATCTGATGAGTGGGTGTTACCTACCCAGACGAGCTTGCACAAAGCCCTACCACCAGTATAACATTCATCGTTCATCCAACCGAGATTGGTCAATCGCTCTAGGCCACTGCTGCTTCACGACAACGCAAGACCACACACTGCACAACAAACAACCACTAAGTTAGATGAGCCACAATTGGAATGTCTGCGACGTCCATCTTACTCCCCGAAACATGCTCCAACAGATTACCATTTTTTCCAGAATTTGGACAACTTCTTATAAGGAAAAAAATTCAACTCCGATGCGGCAGTCCAAACCGCCTTCAAAGAGTTTATTGATTCTCGCCCCCATGGTTTTTTTTAGTAAAGGGATCAATGAACTACCTATGAGATGGCAAAAGTGCATAGATAACAACGGTAACAATATACTTTGATTAATTAAATATATTTTACAAAAAAAAAATTACTATATTCCTCCCCTAAAAAACGCCAATTTCACATGTAAAGACCTAATATAATTCGTTTTATTTTCAACCATGGAAAATTATTATTGCAAGGCATAAACAGTTGAACCAACGTTTGATCAAACACTCCCCATCTCACTTTAACGACCACGTGCTCGATTTATTCCTGTACTAACGATCGTATGAGACTTGCTGTCTGTGACAAAATTGGCGCGCGTGACGGGCGAATATGATTTTATCGAGAAACAATGTCAGGAATTCGTTTATATATTATTGTTATATATAGACCCGAGATGGCCCAGTGGTAAGAACGCGTGAATCTTAACCGATGATCGTGGGTTCAAACCCGGGCAAGCACCACTGAATTTTCATGTGCTTAATTTGGGATAATAATTCATCTCGTGCTTTACGGTGAAGGAAAACATCGGGAGGAAACCTACATGTGTCTAATTTCATTGAAATTCTGCCACATGTGTATTCTACCAACCTGCATTGGAGCAGCGTGGTGGAATAAGCTCCAAACCTTTAGCCCAGCAGTGGGACATTCACAGGCTGTTACGGTTACGGAATATATAGACCAGGTTTTCTATTTCTTCACGTACTTAAGTTTACGAAACTGTCCCATGTATATTTATTAGGTGCTACTAATCGCCCTCATGTGGGGGGGTGGGAAGATGGTAGGTATAAAAAAAGTAGCCTATGTCCTCTCTCGGGGTGCAAGCTTGCGTCATACGAAATTTAAAAAAAAAACGTTTTAGGTTTTAGAGTTACTTTTGAATTTGTAAATTTATTTTGTATTCTTTGATAAGTCATGCTTTGATAATCGTTGATCGTATTTTCATAATAACTATTGTTTAGTGAAAATTTTAAGGAAAATATATGAATTTTCGTGTTTCGAACATATTTTTTCTATTCCATATTTCCATATTTTTGTTTATTGATAACTAACAACTTTGTAACACCTATAATTTAGGAGATATTTGATTTATATAACGACTTGTTTAAAGACTCAATTGTATTTAATAGTTTACATCTTCTTGGTGTTGATATTATAATAAATAAATAAAACTAAAAAAGTTCGACAATGGTTATTATTTACCTAACAAAAAAAGAAAATCTGAGTACAAATTGAAATTTAAAAAAAAAATCATTTAAAATGTTTGTGTAAAATTAAATATAACGTAGATTAGTGGCGACAACACATGACTGTGTGTGCACTATTCCAGCACAACTAGAAGCGTACAGTACAGTACAGTAACAGCCTGTTAATGTCCCACTGCTGGGCTAAGGCCTCCTTCCACTTTTGAGCAGAAGGTTTAAAGCTTATTCCACCACGCTGCTCCAATGCAGGTTGGTAGAATACACCTGTGGCAGAATTTAATGAAATTAGACACATGCAGGTTTTCTCACGATGTTTTCCTTCACCGTTAAGCACGAGATGAATTATAATCACAAATTAAGCACATGGATATTCAGTGGTGGTTGCCCGGCTTTGAACCCACGATCATCGGTGTAGATTCACGCGTTTTAACCACTAGGCCATCTCAGCTAACTACAAGCGTACAAGGTTAATCTTAAAATAATGGTCTCCTTTACTTTGTGATATTTTATTTTTTAGTATGAGATATAAAATAGATACTCCAATCAATCAATCAATCGAGCAAAAACTAACGCTTTTTTAATCGACTTCAATAAGGATTAGGTTAGGTTAAGGGTTCGACGATTTGAAATAGGTCAGTATACTTGCCAACATGCCATCTGATGGTAATTGGTCAATAGGCATTATATTATATTAATCCCAATGTTGGCCAATTAATCGTTGATCTTAACAATTCCTCACATCACCAATCCGCCTCCAATCTTCTGAACTAAGATGTTATGTCCCTTGTAGCTGTAATTACACTGCCTCACTCACCCGGAATGCAACAATACTAAATATTGCTGTTTCTTGGTGGAATATATGATGAGTGGTTGGTACCTATTCACACGGGTTTGCACAAAGCTCTACCACCAAGAACGTAATAATAAACAATTAAAAAAAAAACAATCATACCAAATTCGGTCTTCCCCTTCCATTCATCAACACACACACACACATACACATATCCATTCACGTCAATGTATACATGTATGTATACAGATTGATCTGAACTAACGCAAACGTTTATTATTATCTGCATTTCAGCTTCATAGTTATTTTAAGATTTCTCTTAAGATAAAGCTGATTGACGGGCGTGATGTCACATGGACGTTATGTCATCAGTGTTTATCCCATTTAATGATACTTGCATAAATTACTAAACAATATATAACATATGTTTAGCATCCAGAAGTTAAACTGATTTAAAAAAAAAATCTTCGAATTGGTCTTTTTAAAAATGGAACACTAATAACACATTTGAACACGTTCAACGAATCACAAATCGCGCCAATAATGAATTAATTACTTCACCTTTCTGTCCACTGACAAAATGGCGGTTTGAAATTAGCGTGCGTCTTTTTTTTTTTTTTAAAACGATGTATGGATCAAGGAATCTAACTATACATAATGTAATAGCTATAGTTAGCTCGCTCATCGCGGTTTCGCTCGTGTTAAGCCTTATTTACTACTAACTGGTGAATAGAGTGATGTTATCGAAGCCAATATTACAAATGCGAAAATGATTTTGTTTATTTTTTTTTTAACGTTTAACTTCTCAACAGATCGTCGTGAATTTTTGCCACCAACGCCCATAGACATTGGCATAGTAAGAAATGTTAAATATCGCTTACATAGCCAATGCGCCACCAACCTTGGGAACTAAGATGTTATGTCCCTTGTGCCTGTAATCACACTGGCTCACTCACCCTTCAAACTGGAACACAACAATACCAAGTACTGCTGTTTTTCGGTAGAATATCTGATGAGTGGGTGGTACCTAATCAGGCGAGCTTGCACAAAGCCCTACCACCATAAAAGTGAATTAGTGTTGTATTATTAAATAAAGATATATTAATCGAGAACTGTTTGTAGTAAATACATATACAGCTGAGCTATTAGCCAATCGCATAGAATATATATGTATATCAAAGTTTGTGTTTATTTTTCTTAGATTTTTAAAATTGGTAACTGTTTTATTTATGATACTGGTTTGTCATTATATATTACAAAAGAAAGACACCCCGCTACCTCTGTCTGTGTGTACGCGATAAACTCGAAAACTACTGAACAGATTTTCATACGGTTTTCACCGATGGACGGAGTGATTCACGAGGAAGGTTTCGATGTATAAATCATTAATGTTTTGTGTAAATTGTTTGAAACATGATGACGATTGTTGAAGATATCTGAAAAAGTAATTTCGACCGGGAGCTTTATTACTTAAAACTCTCAGTTATATGTCTTACGATATATACGTTTCATGTAGATTTCCATTTACCATTTAAACCGTGATGGGTTACCAGTCTTGAATGAAAAGTACGTCTGCTTGATTTGATAAAGCTTTTTATAAAATAGGTAGGCGGACGGGCAAACGGTCCAAATAGACATTGGCGTTGTAAGAAATATTAAACATCCTTTACACGACCAATGCGCGACCAACATCAACAAAGTACTCGGATGTTATATCTCGTGCCTTTTTTGTTTTTTATATTTCCGGAAGGGCAAATGATGACTCCCCCTGATGGTAAATGGTAGTAGAGTCCAAACGCGACGACGGCTTGTACAGGGCAGTATCGGGAAGAATGTTCTGCACTAGCCGCCTCCGCCTTCCCGGCCCGCAAGATGCCTCTTCACGCCTCGTTTGAAGGAAAAGTAGTTACACTCGCTCACTCGCCCCACCCCAACAATACTAAGTAATGCTGTTTAGCGGTAGAATATCTCATGAGCGATACCAAGAGGGCCTTGTACGAAGCTCACAAAATGAAATGACTAAAGCATCACGCTTCAAATTTCATGTTTCAAATAGAGATATATAAATCGTTAATACCGTAGCACGTTATGTTTTAGCGTCCGAAATACATATGAGTCAGTATACTGAGAAATATACAGGGTTTATATATATATATATACTCGTATCGGGCTCAAAAGTCATTGTCAATGTCCTGCGCGCGCAGGTGTCAATGTGTGTAAGCACGCTATGTATGTATGTCATAATATACACATATATATATACTAGCTAAATTCGCGTCGTGTTCAATTCGTAATGCTTATCCTTCAAAATCTGACATTTTAATTTACATAATGTCTTTTTTAATTATATATATATTTAAAGGCAGGGGTAGTCTAAAATAATAAAAAAGTTGTTCCGATTTTGTTAACTCGCTATTAGCGAGTCATTCCGTTAATATGAGTTGGCTATTAATAGCTATTTCAACTTTAAAACGTGCAGTTATTTTGAGATCACAGAAAAATACATACATTTTTTTTTAGAAGATTCGTTTCCGCCCTCTTTTAGAGGGGATTGTGTTAGATCACCTATGTCCGTCCTTGGAGTTCAAGGTTGCGTAATTTCATCAAAATTAGTTCAGTAATTCGGCCGTGAAAGCGTTTTAATATTAGTATAGATTTAACACGAACGCTGATACTTGGGAACGCTTCGGTCATTTCATTTTTAGTTCATTCATTCATTCATTTTTACAAAAAAATAATGTATTGGCCCTGTGGGTACAATTCGATAATAATTATTGAAAATATAAGTACGATATAAATTATTCTCATAATAAGTACCGTGCGCGTGCGTGTGCCATAATGAGCCGAGATGGTCCAGTGGTAAGAACGCGTGAATCTTAACCGACGATCGTGGGTTCAAACCGGGCAAGCACTACTGAAGTTTTTCATGTGCTTAATTTGTGATTATAATTCATCTCGTGCTTTTCGGTGAAGGAAAACATCGTGAGGAAACCTGCATGTGTCTAATTTCACTGAAATTCTGCCAATTTACATGTGTATTCCACCAATCCGCATTGGAGCAGCGTGGTGGAATAAGCTCCAAAGCCTTCTCAAAAAGGGAGAAGAGGCCTTAGCCCAGCAGTGGGACATTTACAGGCTGTTACCGTTTTATTCTTATAATTCGTACAGTAGCACTGGCTACGATCAGGAGAGTCAGTTTTTCCGTGTTTTGTTTTTTATGGTGTATCTTTTTTTTCCGCTCAATAATTTCGAACCCGTGAACCATGAATCAGTGTTCATTTAGTTAAAATATTACGATTATATTCCAAAAATCTCATAAGTAGTTCAACTAGTTGTCTAGCGCCATAATTCTTCCCATCATTGGCTCGTTGTCACTGCGTAGGTCTTTAATGGGTGACTTTAAGAATATAATATTGACGGGCGCTGGCGCGTTTGTTTGGGCACCGCCCACTCAGGCAGATATTCTTGCGCTAAACAATTCCTTACGCTGGCTATGCTCGAAAGTATTTTTTATATATAACAAAATTTCAAGGTCATGGCAAGTTATACCGTAACAGAGTATATATTTCTTTATTAACTAAAGCTATTTTATTCTCAGCGAAGCCACGGGTGGTAACTAGTATTAAAAGAAATGACCGAATTCCGATACTTTGCCGAGTTTCTTTCACCGGTAGGCAGGTGGACGGGCAAATGTGCCACCTGATGGTATGTGGTCACCACAACCCATAGACATTGGCTATGTAAGAAATATTAATTATTCTTATTAACCACTGCGTCATCAACCTCGGGAACTGACCCTGAGATGTTATGTCCCGGAACGTAACAATACTAAGTATTACTTAGTAGGTACTTACCCATACGGGTATGAGCAATGCGGTTCCACCTAGAAAACACCTGTACCTTACGTCCCTAACAACAACTGGTGGTAGGGCTTTGTGCAAGCTCATCTGGGTAGGTACCACCCACTCATCAGATATTCTACCGCAAAACAGCAGTACTTGGTATTGTTTTGTTTCGGTTTGAAGGGTGAGCGAGCCAGTGTAGTTACAGGCACAAGGGACATAAAATCTTAGGTCCCAGGGTCGGTGGCGCATTGGCGATGTAAGCGATGGTTAACATTTCTTACCGTGCCAATGTCTAAGTGCGTTTGGTGACCACTTACCATCAGGTGACCCATATGCTCGTCCGTCTTCCATTTCCATAAAAAAAAAACAACTACCTTTGCAAAATTTCTCACGGTGATCGGTTGAGTAGTTCATACGTGGAAGCGGAACAAACAGACAAACAAATTCAGTATTGCATTTATAATATTAGTTGAGACTATTCGCTGATGTTGACTAACGTATACCAGGAAGACAGATATTTTCGTACTTCCAGTAGTTTTCCAAGGTGTCAATGTCCGCTGTAGAAGCTTTTTAGTTTGGCAAACTTTAAGCCAATAACCGTTGATTGGCTTTAAGCCATCGCGTGTGGCTCGCTTCGTCTCGTGACAGAATTAATTTAAGCGGAGTATCTTTGAAATAGCCGAGATGACCCAGTGGTTAGAACACGTGAATCTTAAACGATGATCGTGGATTCAAACCCGGGCAAGCGACACTTAATTTTCATGTGCTTGATTTATGTTTATAATTCATCTCGTGCTTGACGGTGAAGGAAAACCTCGTGATCTGCACGTATCTAATTTCACTGAAATTCTGCCACATGTGTGGAATACACCAACCCGTAAAACCGTGGTGGAATAAGCTCCAAACATTCTCCTCAAAAAAAAAGCAGATAAGGCCTTAGCCCAGCAGTGTTACATTCACAAGCTGGTCAGAAGTAAGACACCGTTGTCAATATAATGTTATTTACTCTCCGATATAATCTTATTCCAAAAATAATTTATTTGTTAGTTCCTCCATTTTTCTAAAAACCGCTACCATGACAGTTGTCCTCTCCCATAATGACAGTTAATGGCGAGATGTGATTTTATTCCGAGTTATATCCAACCGACCGATACAGGAAATCAATAAAGTGCTAACAATATATTTGAAAACAACGAATATATCAGCTCGGTATGTACATATATATTTTCACGCCTCTATTATGTTAGATATAATGTCTCTATATGTTATGATGAACTGCCTCGTTGGTCTAGTGGCTTGATATAAGGCCGCAGACCCGGAGGTCCTGGGTTCAATTCCCAGGTCGGGCCAATAAAATGTTATTGGGTTTTTCTGTTAGAAAATTCTCAGTAACAGCCCGGAGTCTGGAAGTTGGAAGTGTGTTCACTCCCGTGCCTCGGAAAGCACGTAAAGCCGTTGGTCCTGCGCCTGAACTCTTTCCGATCGTGTCGGATTGCCGTCCCATCGGATTATGAGAGTTAGGGAATAGAGAGTGCACCTGTGTTTGCGCACACACTTGTGCACTATAATATCTCCTGCGTAGTTGGCTAATCTCTCTTGAGACTGGCCGCCGTGGCCGAAATCGGTCTGGAGGACATTATTATTATTATTATGTTATGATGGGAGTTTTATGATATTTGTTCTATAATTTAAAAGTTCTTTAAACTGCGATCTTGACTCATGGTGAATTGTAGGTTTCCCCCCACAGAAAAGCCCATCTATATATTTGATGCAGATTCTTTTTATAAAAATTATCTTAGACTAAAAATTGTTATTGACGAGCCGGTTGGCGTGGTTGGTAGATAATTGCCTTTCACGCCGAAGGTCGTGGGTTCGATTCCCACTCAGGACAGACATTTGTGTCCATGAACATGTCTGTTTGTTCCGAGTCTGGGTGTAATTGTCTATATAAGTAAGTATTTACAAAAATAAAAGTAGCATATCAGTTGTCTGGTTTCCATAGTACAAGCTGTGCTTAGTTTGGGATCAGATGGCCTTGTGTGAATAATGTCCTAGGATATTATTATTATTACTATAATCATAAGCAGTTTAAAAAAAAAGTGTTGTCAATTTTATTAATTTTTAATTTCAATTATATTTTATTTTATGTTTACATTGAACAAATTACAAATTATTGTGCTGTCTTATTGGAAGGGCGTTAGTAGCTACGACACATTTTAATACTATAGTAGTAAGTATCGTATATAATGTTTGTGATATGTATTCATACGTCGCTGAAACTAGCCGACAGAACCCAAAAATAATAATAATAATGTCCTCCAGACCGATTTCGGCCACGGCGGCCAATCTCAAGAGAGATTAGCCAACTACGTAGGAGATATTATAGTGCACAAGTGTGTGCGCAAACACAGGTGCACTCTCTATTCCCTAACTCTTATAATCCGATGGGACGGCAATCCGACACGACCGGAAAGAGTTCAGGCGCAGGACCAACGGCTTTACGTGCTTTCCGAGGCACGGGAGTGAACACACTTCCAACTTCCAGACTCCGGGCTGCTACTGAGAATTTTCTGACAGAAAAACCCAATATCATTTCATTGGCCCGACCTGGGAATTGAACCCAGGACCTCCGGGTCTGCGGCCTTACATCAAGCCACTAAACCAACGAGGCAGTCAACCCAAAAATATACCCAAAAGAGCGCTGTTTCAAAATCAACGCGTTCAAGAGTTATGTGCATATTAACCATGCTCAATAGACAGACAGCGCTCCCTTTACCGCAGGAAAAATAAAAAAAAAATGCTTAAAATTTCTGCGCCGCATTTTTGTGGTTACTATCTCTTTTGGGTATCTTTAATTGATTAGCATACAAAATTTCAAGTTTCTAAGTCAATGCGTTAAATCGTTATAAAAGCAACAAAGTAGTACAGTCTCGTAGAAGAGCTTAGGCTCAGGAATGTATAAAAAATAAATAATAAAAATAATATTACCTTAACTAACTCATATCGAGTACGTTCTACTCTTGATAATGGAAGAAAGACTGTTCGTTTCTTGGTGATAATATTTTTTTGTTGATACTTCGTATCCAGTGGCGTAGTTAAGTGGACAAGGATCCACGATGATCCAGGACAGCATAAGGAAAGAATCGGGCCCTCATCCCCTCTTTCCGCTTAGCTTGAACTGATATTGGCCTTCAAAATTATAGATGGGAACAATAATAGGAAATACTGAGTTCAACTTATCCCAAGTAGAAGGGTAGAATCTCAATGTGTTTAATAGAAGAAAATGGAAATACACGACGCACATGACACTGCAGAATATTCATTATACAGGTGAGATCAATAAAGGGAAAAAAACTATTTTTAACAGAATTCCCCGTCCAATTCACAATCTCTTGCGCGCTTTAATTAATTAATTCTCTCAAATCCTTATTTTCCATTGCAATTGACGATAAATGACATCACAAATATCATAAATGAGAACTGATGCAAGGCAAAGGCTTTCATTCGCCCTTGCCTTGCACTAAAAAGTTGACGGGTGGAATTGTCGAATTAATCTCAGGACCGTTGAGAGCTTATCGCTTATCCAACGTGCTACGGGCGTACTCATCCAAACTACCAAATAACTGAAATAACGATAACAAACAGCACATGGTTATCGAGGACGCCTGGCGCATGTGCTTAAAATCTTAAATCAGGAGTTCTGTAATTGTTGATGTTCATTTAAAAACATTAAAAAAGAAAAAAAAGGCTCGAGGCTGCTTACAAGATCTTTTTTTTTCTTTTATGCTCCTCTCTTTTCAAAGCTGAGGTTAGAGGGCCCCATGAGTTCCGGGGCCTTGGTGCACTGCACCACCTGGCCCTACGGTAGCTACGCCACTGTTTGTAACGTACTCGTGAAATGTTGGAAAGCGACTCGCGTTCGTCCACTCCCTTTGAAGTATACAATGTCTTTTGTTTGTTCATTATAGAAAAGCTTTAAAGATCTCACATAAATCCTCATTAATTATTATTTTTTATAATATTGGTAGGTGGTCGGGCAGAAGGGTGAGTGAGCCAGTGTAACTAGAAACACGAGGAACATAACATATTAGTTCTCAAGGTCGATGGCAAGGTTGTATGGTTAATATTTTTATAACGCTAATATCTATCAGCGGTGGTGACCACTTACCATCAGATGGCTCATCTTCCAGTCTGCCTACGGATTTTATAAGAAAAAAAAAACAATTCAGGATTAATTATATAATTGGCCTATTTCTTTTAAATAGAATCCTTGTTTATTGGCGAAGGTTGAATGTATGAGGTCATACACGTTTCCGCGTCTCTGATAGTGATAAACATTGGCTTACATGGTGTTCGTTTACATATTTACTTTCAACTTCACGATGATGATGATGTTGATATATATACAAAAGCTACTAGCTAAAAGATATAATATATACATAATTATATAATGATGATCATTACATCATCATTAAAAAAATTACTATAAAGAATCATTATCTAAAAATAAACAGGTGAATTTGGTTGAATTAATGTTTAAAATTTTGGAAAATGTTTTTATGTTCAATGAATTTAGATTACAAAAATGATTATTTGGAAAAGTCTAGAAGTCCAGGCAAGTCCTTAGACTTCGACTCTGCCAAACTCTAATTGTAAATTCTTAGTCGCTATAGTGGCTGTGGTTCATAAATACATTTTTTTTATAGTATAGGTAGGCGGACAAGTAAATGGACCACCTGATGGTAAGTGGTCACCAACGCCTATATACATTGGCATTGTAAGAAATGTTAACCATCGCTTACATCGCCAATGCGCCACCAACCTTGGGAACTAAAATGTTATGCCCCTTTTGCCTGTAATTATACTGGCTCACTCACCCTTCAAACCGGAACACTACAATACCAATTTTGCGGTAGAATATCTGATAATTGGGTCGAACCTACCCAGAGACGAGTTTGCACAAAGCCCTACCACGCGTAATATTCGTAATATTATAATTACAAAATTACTTCATAACCAACGTGCAACAGACGTGACATAATACAATCAGCTCATCGTCGTATATACGTGACATTGGCGAAATATAAATTGGAAATTACTGATATAGCGGACACGAAAACTTTCCACGCGACTGCCGATATTTGGGTAACTCATGCAGCGGCTACGTTGTGTTACCGTTGGTAATTTTTTTTTTTTTTTTATGCAAATAATGATAATATCCTGGGACATTATTCACACACGGCCATCTGATCCCAAACTAAGCAGAGCTCGTACTATGGAAACCAGACAACTGATATACTACATATCTTTTGTAAATACATACTTATATAGACAATTACACCCAGACTCGGAACAAACAGACATGTTCATGCACACAAATGTCTGTCCTGGGTGGGAATCGAAACCACAACCTTCGGCGTGAAAGGCAAGTATTTGCCAACCACGCCAACCGGCTCAAATAAGAAATCAGGCTCGTAAATGGGCTACCTGATGGTAAGAGCTAACCAACGCCCATAGAACGAATATATTAACCATCTCATTATTAAGATCGAGATATTATGACCCTTGTGAATTTAGTTACACTGGCTCACTCACCCTTCAAACTCGAACGGGAATCTATGATGAGTCGGATGTATTACCTACAAAATCTATCAATCGGGCCAATTTGCCAGCCTGCCTGCCACTTCCGAGCAGCTAAACTAGAGCGTCATGTGACCTCGCCGCGTTGAACTATGCCCGTTTATACTAGAGGTAGTTATATATTTATATCAACATATACTCGCGTTATAGTTGTTTACGCGACTCGATGAATGTTCAACGATCGGGTCGGTATAGATAATAATAATAATAATAATGTCCTGGGACATTATTCACACACGGCCATCTGATCTCAAACTAAACAGAGCTCGTGCTATGGAAACCAGACAACTGATATACTTCATATACTACTTTTCTTTTGTGAATACATATTTATATAGATAATTACCTGGGTGTAATTCGGACAAACAGACATATTCATGCACATAAATGTCTGTCCTCGGTGGAAATCGAACCCACGACCTTCGGCGTGAAACGCAAGTATCTGCCAACCACGCCAACCGGCCCGTCAATAATAATATAATCTGTTATTCGGATTATCGTTTGTAGGGATATTTCCTACTGTCCCATTCATAATGTTACATTTTAGTATAGTACACTAACAACCTGTTAATGTCCCACTGCTGGGCTAAGGCCTCCTCTTCCTTTTGAAGAGAAGATTTTGGAGCTTATTCCACCACGCTGCTCCAATGCGGGTTGGTAGAATACACATGTGGCATAATTGTAATGAAATTAAACACATGCAGGTTTCCTCACGATGTTTTCCTTCACCGTCAAGCACGAGATGAATTATAAACACAAATTAAGCACATGAAAATTCAGTGGTGCTTGCCCGGCTTTGAACCCACGATCATCGGTTAAGATTCACGCGTTCCAACCACTAGGCCATCTCGGCTTGTTGCATTTATCGACGCGTAAACATCTCAGCATCTCGGTACACGGTAGGGGATTACTGACACTTCGAACGTCAGACGAATAAACCTAAGATTTCTAGCGTCGGATGACGTCAGAATAAATTTTTTTATTTACACAACAGTTCTCGTGAGTACCGTGACCACTCACATTGTTTTTACTTTGCTAGCCCCAGCATTTGGGCTGCGCGTTCGTATTTCAGTTTTTTATTAACTTGTTATTTTACGGCGTGCGCCCCGCCTCGATTACGCCCGGGTTGAACAATTATCTATTATAGTAGATGTTTTATAGGATATTTTTTTTTGATAACTTGCGTTTCATTATTGAAATTATAGTAGAGAACCTTAATTTTACTGGTGGTAGGGCTTTGTGCAAGCTCGTCTGGGTAGGTACCACTCACTCATCAGATATTCTACCGCAAAACAGCAGTACTTGATATTGCTGTGTTCCGGTTTGAAGGGTGAGTGAGCCAGTGTAATTACAGGCACAAGGGACATAAAATCTTAGGTCCCAAGGTTGGTGGCGCATTGGCGATGTAAGCGATGGCTAACATTTCGTACAGTGCCAATGTCTAAGGGCGTTTTGTGACCACTTACCATCAGGTGGCCCATATGCACGTCCGCCATCCTATTCTATAAAAAATTTTTTTTTTTTTCAAATAAAATACAGCCTACGTCACTCGCTGATAATGTAGCTCTCTGGAGGTGAACGGATTTTCAAAATCGGTTTAGTGCTTTTTGAGTTTATCCATTACAAACAAACATTTAAAAAAAACCAAGTCTTATCTCAGTATAGATATAAACGTAGCTCTGTTTACATTATGTACTCCATGTGTTATTTAATTATTATATAATCATAATAAATAATTACGATAGCCGATTAATTTCGTTGATTCACTCATAAGCATGGCGTCCCGTGACTTCGACATTTTTTTTCTAAACTATGAGGTCACTTGTGTTACAATAAAATGCACTTCAGCGAATTGATGACGTCATGACCCAGTTAACTATTTAACGGGCATGTCGTTATCGTGCAGCTCCTCTATATGTATGTATTATTTGAACTGTCTGTACTAATATTCATAAATACGATACCGACTTTGTAATGCTTTAACGTATAGAACACTGAACCGATTTTGATGAATTTTGTTATGAAGCGAGCTTGGAACCCGAGGAAGGACATGTACTTTTTTTTATAACAACCCCTCCGCTCAACTGACGTCTCCCTTCCCCCCTCCCTTTACCTAACACGCGGACGAACACTAGAAAGTAATGCTATCCGTTTGTATGTATGTCTTTTCGCAAGAAGCAAGCTCGAAGGACAGTCTACTTTTTGTACCAAACGCCTTCCGAAAAACTTTTTTTTTATAGAATAGGAAGGCAGACGCTGCTCGTCATGGGCCACCTGATGGTAAGTGGTCACCAAACGCCCTTAGACATTGGCACTGTAAGAAAAGTTAAGCATTGAACTATGAAATGTGAGAATGATTATTTATTTATATATATATTGGACAACCAACAATGTATCTAACATAAGATAGACAGTTAAATTGAGGTTGAAAAGGTTTTTTTGACAAATGTTCTACTGATCATAGGTTATCACATGATTCGTAAAAGCATCACATTATACATAGTCATTCGAGATGGCCCAGTGGTAAGAACGCGTGAATCTTGACCGATGGTCGTGGGTTCAAACCGGGCAAGCACCACTGAATTTTCATGTGCTTAATTTAGTATAATAATTCATCTCGTGCTTTACGATGAAGGAAAAAATCGTGAGGAAAACCAGCATGTGTCTAATTTCACTGAAATTCTGCCACATGAGTATTCCACCAACCCGCACTGGAGCAGCGTGGTGGAATAAGCTCCAAACCTTCTCCTCAAAAAGGGAGAGAAGGCCTTTAGCCCAGCAGTGGGACATTCATAGGCTGTTACGGTATACGTAGTCATTAAAGATAGTTAATAGTTAAAAATTACAAGTCCATAAAAATACAAATAGTTTAACATCATTAAAATTATTAAAAAATATTTATCCTTACGAATGTTATAGATGCGAATGGCTCCGTTTGTTTGTTACGCTATCACGTCTTAACTACTCAACCGGTCATCATGAGGATTTTAGATACACGTGGTTGGGATACGAGTACCAGGTTTCTTTTTCTGCTGGGTGTCACGGTAGTATGCGCAAGCGATCCCGTGACGCCCCTCGAAGAGCCAGTGTGGGGATCGCTGGTTTTTTAGTGAGTATCCCGGCGCATGCTCAGCGCCGGCGAGTCCCACATACGTCCTCCCCCCCCCCCTACTCCAAGTGGGGGAAACGGGTAAACGCGTTTTCCAATAATTACGTATAAAAATTTCAGCTAACGCGAGCCTCGTATTTTTTCAAGTCGGTTCGTAATAGATACAAAACCGAGCCAAATATTCTCGAATTATCGTCGCGTTAGGTCAGCATTCGTCACTGTTTACTTTAATTATTAAAATCTTCATCAAAATATGTTCGTGACTCATGTAACGCTCAGTCAGAAAGGTCGTATGTGCCTTTTTTTGTAATTTAACCCACAATTAGTAAAATATGGATATTCGACGAGCCGGTTGGCGTGGTTGGTAGTTGCCTTTCACGCTGAAGGTTGTAGGTTAGATTCCCACTCAGGACAGACATTTGGGTGCATGAATATGTCTGTTTGTTCTGAGTCTGGTTGTAATTATCTATATAAGTATGTATTTACAAAAGAAAAGTAGTATATGTAGTATATCAGTTGTCCGGTTTACATAGTACGAGCTCTGCTTAGTTTGGGATCAGATGGCCGTGTGTGAATAATGTCCCAGGATATAAAAAAAACTCCTTTTTTAATGTCTCGCATGTTTTTTTTAAAAGTTGTCACCACCGCTCGTTTACTTTGGCGATGTACGAAATATTAACCATTTAGTACATCGTCAATGCGCCACCGACCTTGGGAACTAAAATGCTATGTCCCTCGTGCCTTTAGTTACACTGGCTCTAACCGTAACACAGCAATACTAAATCATACCATCGGATAACGAGACACACTTGAGGGGGAAACGTTAAGGGGAGTAAGTTGTGTCTTTAAATCCAGGGTGTACGGGTTCCTTCTGGGCAGGCGCGCTACGTCCTAGATCGTGTGCTTAAGATCAGACAAGTCAACGGTCAAGGGCGTGCCTATTAGCTGTAAAAAAAAGAGGAGCATTGAAAGCATTGCTGCTTGGCGTTAGAATAGATAAACGGGTAAGCACAAAAGCCTACCACCAAGTCCAGTTATAGCTTCGATCCGAGGATGTGTTATTGGGTTTTTCCGTCAAGTTCTCAGGAGTACAAAGCACGGACCTTTAAAGCTTTTAATGTTTCAGTCCAGTGCCTTGGAAAGTGAGTAAAGGCTGCGTTGTTTCTGCACCTGAAATATCCCTCGGAATAGAGTGCACCTGTGTTTTCGTACAGACTTGTGCAATATAATAATCTTGCGCAGTTTTGTGGCTGTACTCCGTTGAGAAAATCCAACGTAATTGAAATACCTATAGATTTGTTCCTTTATATGTTCTTTTAAAGGATTGAATTCATATAATTAAAAAAAAAGAATTATAATTATTTTTTTAAAATTAGAACGAAGTTTGTAAATACGAACCTTAGCAATAACAGTAGATATTTGAGACTTTAATACGTAATAAATAAGTTTAAAAAAAATTTGGAACGCTTTCATTTTTAAAATTAGAACGTCAATTTTACATACGACGTTTATTCACTTACAGTAATCACGATATTAGAGACGAAGGTATGTAACTATTCAGCTTTTGTTAGTTGGTTTGCTAAACATGTTTAACGAACGGGGGAGGGGGTAAGTTAAAGCGCATTCGACAAGTAACAGTCGAAGCGTTAACGAATTTCGCTTTCGTCTAAATTTTTAGACATCAATTGTTGATCACCACGTGTATTGAATACATACGTTGATTTTATTCTCAAAAAAGACATAAGTCGCTTACATGAAAATACACATATATAGTAATATAACATTCATATTCGTCTTTAGTAGTTACCCATTTAACGCATTGTTTTTTTTTTTTTTTAAGTAAATGTTCTATTATTTGTTCAGCCAGTTTGGTCTTAAATTGCATTAAATGAGTGTAATTTTTTTACGTGTGCTGGTATTTTATTGTAAAGTCTTGCGTCTTCATATCGGTTTTCGTACCATATGACGTCCCAGTTTTCGGTAAGACAAGAAAGCTAGCTCGTCGGGTGCTACGATTACGATGCTCTTTTGTTTTTCGTAAAACTTATTTTAGTGTGGATGTCTTTGTTTAGAATTATTATATTAAGAGCCGAGATGGCCCAGTGGTAAGAACGCGTGAATCTTAACCGATGATCGTGGGTTCAAACCCGGGCAAGCTCCACTGAAGTTTTTCGTGATCGTGAGAAAACCTGCATGTGTCTAATTTCACTGAAATTCTGCCACATGTGTATTCCACCAATCCGCATTGGACCAGCGTGGTGGAATAAGCTCCAAAGCCTTCTCCTCAAAAAGGGAGAAGAGGCCTTAGCCCAGCAGTGGGACATTTACAGTAATACAATCGCTATGTGGCTTGAATTGCGTCTGGATGGGTACGATACACTCATCATTTATTCAACCGCCAAACAGCAACGCTTTCAATGCACCACCCCTTAACGCTTCCCCCTCGAGTGTGTCTCGTAATCCGATGGGACTTCAGACCAGACACGACCGTTGCAGTTCAGTCGCTCGTTCAACGACTTGACGCGAAACGCGAGAGTTTTGGAAGTCAAATTCTAAATCACGTGCGGTTATTAATCAATTTTATTAACGGATAAACTTATTTCCCCGTTTCGGGGTTTGAACCTAGGACCTTGCACACTAAGCTAAACAAACGAGCCACTTCAGGTTTAAAGCATATATATATATATAATGTAATTTACAATTTTATATTTATTAACAAAAAGAACAATTGGACTTTAATAATGATATCTATAATCTATACTGATATTATATATGCAAAGTCTGTCTGTCTATCTTTTACACATCCACGGTTTAACTACTGACTAAATCGATTGATGATATTTAATATGAAACAAGCTTGTACCCCAAGGGAGAACAGAGCTCCCCCCTCCCCCCCTCCTTAACACTGGCCATAACGCGGGCTATATATAGTATATAGTAAGTATCGTATAAGTTTTTATGTTATGTTTGAAGGGTAAATGAGCGATATAATCAAATGTTATATATATAATTAATTAAAACAGTGTTTTTCCATTTTCAGTGCCCTCGACGACTCGCGCGCAGCTCGCAGCGGAATACCTGGAGTACTGCAGGAGCAACAGGACTCCGCCCATCGATTCAGTACTACAACAAATACGGGTAACGTATATTTATATATGAATGGCATGTAATAAACTCAGCTTATCTTAAGCTGACACGCTCGAGCATTACTGACTACCCGAGACGCTGAGCCCTATATAAAGGGCTTATGTATGGTAGAGGTACACAACAGGGTGTTAGGTATTTCCCCCTATGCTACACCGCCGCCCTCGAGTAAATCCCAAAATCCCCAATCGGGCTCCCCTACACTAACGGCAGTTCTGACGCAGACCACCAGCTTTAGATGATTTATCTTAGAAATATAGAAAGGATTTTCATCATCATTAATCCTTTTTCGTCCACCGCTGGGCACAGCTGGCCGCTGGCCTCTCCAATGGCACGACACTGAACTCGATCTTCAGCTCTTAATTTCCGGCCGCTGCCTTTGCTATTGTCACTCCACTAAGCAGAAGGCCCCCCTACGCTACGTTTGCCAAGGCGTGGTCTCCACTCCAGAACACTTCTACTCCATCGGTTCTGCGACATGTGTGACCAGCCTATACAGCCAGACGATATTATTATAGCTGTTTGTTTTACGCTTCGGTTCCAGGAACTGCCGGAGAATACTATCGGTGGAACCACTCGGGCTCCACGTCTCGTCCTCAGCGACTGCTCGCTCCTCGGGTCAGCGCCGACGGACGCTCTCGAAGCTGTGCTGAAGAAGGTGCAGTTCCGGAAGCTGGAGCTGGACCACACCGATATTGACGATGAAGGAGCGGTTAGTTCGTTATAATTTAAAAAATTCAAAATTCGATATCAATCAATTTCTAAATTTACAAATATAATCTCTCTGTGTGTGTGTGTGTGTGTGTGTGTGTGTGTGTGTGTGTGTGTGTGTGTGTGTGTACGTGCGTGTGTGTGCGTGTGTGTGCGCGTGCGTGTGTGTGCGCGTGCGTGTGTGTGCGCGTGCGTGTGTGTGCGTGTGTCTGTGTGTGTGTGTGTGTGTATGTCAAATCTAATAATTTATTTCAACGTTAATTGTGATAAATATTGCTGTTAGAGAAAAGAACATCTCCCACAAAAATGGTAGGTAAAAAAAAGAGACAACAATATTTGAGTATATTATCAATGTAAAGTAAATGAATATAAGTGACCAATGCGAAGGCTATCTTCACACCATTCAGTCAGACGGGTTTCCCCAGTACAGCCCAGCTGTGGGATTTTCACTCTTTATAATACGATTTCTCTGTTTCCAGGAGGCATTGTTCGATATGATCGAGTATTACGAGAGTACGTCATCGTTATGTATATTCGGACCGAGGCTGTTCGGGATACGAGGCTGGCAGGCTGCCTCGCGGATGATCAAGAGGGTAAATAGACGAAATCCTCTGTCTGTAAAGTCTGGGCGTCGTTCTTTGTTATATGTTGAATGAAACGAGTTTTCGTTGGTGGTAGGCTTCTGTGCAAGTCCATCCGGCTAGGTACCATCCACTCATCTGATATTCAACTGCTAAACAGTAATACTTAGTATTGTTGTGTTCCGGTTTGGGCTACACTACAACTACAGGCACTTGGGATATAACATCTAGTAGTTGCGCGGTTACGTTGTAAGGGACGGCCAATGTATATGGACGGTGGTGATCACTTACCATTAGGTGGCCCATTTGCTAGTATGTCTGTCTGTGTGTAGTTAAATTAAAAAAATGTTCGTCTTATACCGAGCAACGTAACGCCCAGAGCAGTGATTCCCGTAGTGTTACGTTTCCACCGTGCTGTCGGCAGAGCTCGGAGCTGGCGGAGCTGGAGGTGAGCGGCGCGCGGCTGGAGGCGGGCCACGCGCCCGTGCTGGTGCGCGCGCTGCGCCCCGCCGCCTGCGCGCTGCGGGCGCTGGCGCTGCAGGCCGCCGCGCTCGCCGGCGAGCCGCTGCTGGCGCTCGGTGAGCCGCACGCCTGCACGCCCGCAGACCACCTTCATGTCTATAACATCCATCCATAACATCGCGATTTTTAAGGCATCTCCTTCCTCGCACAACCACTATGTGGTACCAGCTTTCGCTGGCTACTTTTCCGAACCGATATGACATGGAAACCTTCAAGGAAAGAGCGTACTCCTTCCTTAAATGCCGGCAACGCACTTTCAAGCCCTCGGGTATAGTAGGAGTCCATGGGTGGTAGCCGCTTTCTATCTGGTGGGCCCCCCTCCTCCATAAAAAACCATAAATCTCCTAAACAGAAAAACTCACCAATGTTTAATCACCACCATGGATGGTTAAGAACGCATAGATAACAAATATACAATTTATTTATTTATTTATATATAGATTAAAAAATAAATACAATTTGTCTGACCGTATCTATATAAACTTATGTGAAGAGATATTACATTGATATACATTGATACTAACAGATACACCATTATATTTTATATTTCCATTATTCGGCTGTACAATACAATAGGCACCCGTCTTATATATTCACAACGTGACGTCTGACAACCGACCGGTAACCCATAAGGTGTCAATCACCTCGTGTGGTGTTGCTATTCTAATAAAATAAGTGACGTCGTATATCCGCTTAAATTTATTATCTCTGACATATGTTTTTTTTTATTACAGTGCTGGCCTTGAAAACGAACACGTCAGTTCGGGAACTGCGACTCGGCGACAACCAGCTGTCGCCGTCGGACGCCGTGCAGGTCGCGACGCTGCTGCGCTACAACACGAGGATACACCTGTTGGATCTCTCCAATAATCAGATACAGGTGAACGACATTACCGATTCATTAGATGGTTGGGCTTCGCAAGCCCGTCTGGGTAGGTACCACCCACTCACCAGATATAATACCGCTAAAGTGCAACGCTTAGTATTGTTGCGTTCCGGTTTGAAGGGTAAGTGAGCCAGTGTAACTATAGGCACAAGGGACATAACGTCGGTACCAAGGTTGGTGGTGCATTGGCGATGTTAGAAACAGTTAATATTTCTTTCAATAGGCGGTGGTGAGACTGACTTGCAAATGGGCCGCCTCATTGTAAGTGGTCACCACCGTCTATAGATATTAACACTATGAAATATTAAACATCCATTACAACCCCAATGCGTCAAAAACCATCAGGTCTATTTGCCAGTCTGCCTTCATATATTCAATTTAAAAAAGGAGGTTATATATATTAAGCATTTTAAAAAAACCTCGAATTGACCGTTTTAAAACAGAACACCAAATCATACAAATTGATGTATGTGACACTCAATTATTCCTAAAATTCCATATAACACATTTGAACACATTCAACAGATGACACGACGCGCCAATAATTAATTAATTACGTAATTAATTATTTTTTTCTGTCAACTAACAAAATAAATGGCGGTTGGAAATTAGCGCGCGTCTTTTTTTTTTCTTTAACAACGCTGTTGTAGGGGTCAAGGAATCCTCTAATTGTATAATATATTATTTGTTTGTTTTTCAAGGACGCGGGCTTAGGGCATATCGCGTCTGCGTTAGAGGCTCAAGCGGCTCATACACCGCCCTCGCCGTCCACGATCCCTTCGCTCTACGGCCGTGGTGAGTGTATACAGTTTTACATATATTTGATTAATATAATATTAATATTGATAGGGAAATCTCCTTTGGTATAAACCTCGGGTGGGATCATCCCAATTTTAATGAGGGAGGAAGACAAATATATATATTGTTATAAGTTGGAAAGAGTTACAAATATCTTTATTTATAATACTCAACATAAGATATCGGATAGACGACACAACGGGCGATCGCATGTAGTGCAATAAACAAAAACATTCCTTGTATCCGTTGTGTCGTCTAACCGATATCTTATGTTGAGTGAAATGTGTCGCGTATGTTTGTATGTATGTATTATATACAAACATACGTACAAACTAAAACATGGTTAAAAGAATTTAATTATAAAGACGTTGATAAACTATTAACTAACTCATAAATGAACATTCACATTACACTCACATCACACACACATCAAATCACATCACATCACACACACACACACACATACGCACACGCACACTCACACGCACACACGCACGCACGCACGCACGCAAGCACGCGCGCGCAACTAATTATATACACTTTAAACACAATTCTGTCGCGAATATATAATGAATGCCACAGATTATTCGAGAATTCGACAAATTGTCTGTTCGACCACTGTGTCTGTTTAACGTCAAATTTGTTTATTTGTCTACACTCCTCTCGTGATTGGAGTAAGCTATTATAGTACTTATGTTAAGTATTTCTTCCATATATTTTAAATATATAGAAGTTGTTTTTTTTTTAAATTAATTTATTCACAAAAAAATATTTATTGAATTTTATTTCAGCGGGCGGTTACGAGTCACGTGGCCTAGCGTTCCTCGTGCTCTGGAACAATCAACTGACGAGGAACTGCGCTCCACATTTAGCCAAGATATTGGTTAGTTCAACCCTTACTTGATATCATTGATACGAATGTATGTTTGTTTGTGTATTACGGTTTCACGTCTCAACTATTCAACCGTCGTCAGTCCTGTGCCTGCGTCTTATTGTACCGATGCGTTATTAAAAGTGTAAAATACCAATCTAGGTCCATTGAAAGTAATATTTTTGTTGGTGTTATTTATATAATGGTTATTATAAGGAATCTATTTCTACCACACAGCAGTTTTCCTTTGAGCTAGAAAAATTATAAACAAAATATTTATTTCCATTAAAAAACTGTTTTTTGAGAGTTTGGTATATATTATTTTTTTCAGTAATATAGAAAAGGAAAAAAAAATCAAATATGCATCTAGTATTGCTTCATAAATCTGCAATACAAAATATAATTTTATATCGTTTTTTCTGTACGAATTATATTCAAGGACACGAAAGGAAATATAAAAAAAAACTGACTTATAGTTAGTTATCGTGTTGATATCGATAAAACAAAGTTCGAATACGAACGGAGTGGCGCCGGCCATTGTTGGCCGGTGTTGTGTAACGCGAACGCTAACGCTAACGCGAACGCTTGTGCAGCGCGCGTCGGCGTCGCTGTGCGTGCTGAACGTGGGCCGCAACGCGCTGGGCGCGGACGGCGCGCGCGCGCTGGCGCCCGAGCGCGCCGCGCCCGCGCCGCTCGTGTCGCTGGGCCTGCAGGCCGCGCGCCTGCCGCACGACGCGCGCGCCGTCGCGCTGCTCGTGCGCGCGCACGCCTCGCTGCAGGTGCCGTGACAGCATTTATTTATTAAGCCCACAATTTACAAACGCACACATTCCTAACTCCGTAACAGCCTGTGAATGTCCCACTGCTGGGCTACGGCCTCCTCTTCCTTTTTGAGGTTTGGGGCTTATTCAGGCTTATTGAGCAATACACATGTGGCAGAATTTCAGTGAAATTAGACACATGCAGGTTTCCTCACGATGTTTCACCGTTAAAGCACGAGATGAATTATAATCACAAATTAAGCACATGAAAATTCAGTAGTGCTTGCTCGGGTTTGAACCCACGATCATCGGTTAAGATTCACGCGTTCTTACCACTAAGCCATCTTGGCATCGCATATATATGAATTATAAAAAAAAATCCAGCTGGGTTTCTTTCGCCGGTTCTTCGTCTTTTATTTCCGAGCCGGTGGTAGATTTATGACAATCAATAAGCAAGTGTAACGCTTCTATTACGAATAAAGATTTTTGACTTTGACATAAAAGAAGTGCATATAGTATTCAAAGGCGGTCTTATCGCTTACAATGATCTCTTCCAGGCAACCTCTATAAAAAAAACATATATTTGTTTTTAACATTAATCGGGCGTAGTGTGCGATCAACTTATAATTAAAATTTATCGAATGCTTATAAAGTTAATAAATATATGTAACATACCAATATACTCTATGCAAACGACTCTTAGAAATGTATACGGATTCAGCTTGACGAATTTCTCGAGCCATCGAATTCCGTAGTTTGACTGCTTTAACAATTTTCCCTTAATGGAATTGCTGGATATTTTAGTACAACTCGGAGACAGCCAATAAATTGCTTTATTATCTTGCTCTAATTTATTGATGTATGAGAGCATTTATAAAAAGTTATTATAAAATATTTTATGTTGCTATAAATAAATTTCCGTACTGACCATTGAACTTGACATCCCTTTAGATCTCAATTCTTTTGTTGTTGAAGTCAACAACCAAAGCATATTTCATAATATTGAACTTGGCTCTCATTTCACATTTATGTTTTTGAATGGATCATTATAACCGAGAAGCATGATTTATATATTAATACAAATTAAGTTTTAGCGGTGCTTGCACAGACTTGAAGCCCAGAAGTATTCGGTTAAGATTGAACTCCATCTCGACAACAAAACATACTACTAAATAATTTATTTTATTTATTAAATAATTTAAAAGAATTACATTTTCCAGAGACTCGATCTGCGCGAGAATAAGTTTAGCATAACAGGACTGGAAGCGATCCTGAGCGCCATGAAGGAAAACACCACATTGACTCAGATAGACCTGGACGATCCGCCTGTGAGTTTCTTTATTCTTATCCATACTAATATTATAAAGAGAAATTATATGATTTTTTTTTTTATATGTTTGTTTGTAATTGATAAACTCAAAATCCACTGAACCGATTTTAAAAAATCTTTCACCCATAGAAAGCTGCATTATCAGCGAGTAATATAGGCTTTATATATATAAATATGTATATTAAATTGTGTTCCATACGAAAATGACAATAATATATATATAAATATATATATCACATATTATTTTCCAATATTAGCGTCAAAAAGATAATTGTTCTGGCCACTAGTAATAAGTATAGGATAATCTATACATCTATTCTTATATTATAAATATACTATAGAATAACTCAGGTTATATGTTACGGTTTATGAAACAACAACACTAAGTATCGTTTACTTTATGATTATTATTATATTCCTTTATTATGTATCAGGAAACGAATCCCTCGTCGGTAAACGCACAGTCGTGTACCGAGGCGGCGACGATGGCGCGACTCTTGAGCGACATCCGGGCGATTTGTCGCAGGAACGAATCGGCCAACACCGCGCCGGACAGGCTCCTTAGAAAGATCAGTTTGACTTGCCACACAGCTCCCCTGCCCAAGGTATGTTTATACCAATAGCGGGATGAGTGATGACAAATAAAAAACTTTGATAGTTGACCTTGAATTGAAGCGATATCATTGGTCGAGATTGCGTTTTGATTCGCGTCAATTTAAAAGTTGTTATCGCAAATTTGGAAGTAATATTAAAGTGGATATAAGTAGTTTCGTGAAATAGTGTTGTGTTTTAAATAGAGATATGTTAATGAAGAGTTTTTCGTTTTGCATAATATATCAGAGCTATTAGCATTTTGATCGGAATAGGTTATTGAATAATGAAAAAAATTATCCGTTAAGAAGAGGCTCCATAGAAATATAGTTAAAAAAATTGTGTTGTGTGTTCCAGAGCGCAGTGTGCGAGGAGGGCGGTCGTAGTCGCCTGCGATCCCCCGCGCCGTCCCCCGCGCCCTCCCCCGCCGGCAGCCCCGTGCCCGCGCCGGCGCACTCGCGCTTCTCGGTGAGTCCGGTTTGATGAGACCTTCTGACCGATTTTTGTCTTTAACTAATATTATATAACATACAAAAGTATGTACGCAAACTCAGGTGCACTCTCTATTCCCTCGCTCTCATGATCTGATCAGGTGGAGTGCAAGTGCAGGACCACGCTGACCGAGGCACGGGATTGTTAAAACTGCTAAGTTCTGAACGGCAAAACCTTTAGAATTTTTAAAATACCAAAGCTTGGATTGATTGAATCTATGACCTTGGTATCTGCAACCTTCTAAAGTAGTCACTAGACCATTGAAACATAAATTATCTTAATATATTCTAATAAAAAAATACATATAAATGATTTCTAATATGTTTTTTTATTATGTGGCAAATGCATTAAAAATATATCCACACTGTCCATTTAATGTGATGTTCTATCAAATAGACAATTTGTTCATTTAATTGAATTTGTTTTTATATTTGCAGGTAATACCGGTGACCCCAGACAGAGTGACACACAGTCCGAGTCCAAATACTCCCACGAAGACTGGCTTCTGTTCAACACCGTCTAGATTTAAAGTTGTGCAGGTACTATCGGAATTAAGCAATTAATTTCACTGTCTCGTTACGCTAATGGATAGAATGTAAGACCGCAGACCATGAGGTCCTGGGTGCAGACCTCTGAGCTTACCGTCGAAAAATTCTCAGTAGACGAATGTAGCCTGGACGTTGAAATTCTTCGGTAAGCACGTAAAGTCGATGGTCTTGCGTCTGAAAACTTTACGGTCATGTCGAATTTGCAAATCAAAGTATAATACGTCCCGCGTAGTCCCGCAAGTCTGCCTTAAGATTGGCACCATGGCCTCGAATCATTTTATTAAATTGAACTGTTCCCGTTTTCATAGAAAGCAATGAGAAAAATACTTTTTGTTTACAGGTAGCCGAACCCCCACAGATTCAAATTCATCAAGCGCCAAGGAAATCGCCGTCAAGGTTCTCCGTCACGAGGAATTACGACAAAATTTATAATCCGACTCTACCACCGACCTCGCCATCGCCGTCGCCATCACCGTCCCCGTCGTCATCACCGGCGCCCGAGTTACCTGGTGATATTAAATTTGATAGATTTCTATCTAGTGATGATGAGAAGAAGGAACCAATTGTTGACGATGGAATTCTAAAGACTTCAAATCATACAAATGATACAATAAGAAACAAAAATAGAGATGAAATATCTTTGTCCGATGTGAATGAAGTTTGTAAAGAAGAAATTAAACCTAAAGATAACCTTGAAATTATTAAATCAAAAACAGAAATCAAACCTGAATGTAATGTTAGTAAAACGGTTGTCATAGCAACGGAGAATCGTTCACTTGATACACAAACAAAAGGAAACATGACGGACTTCAATGTTGAAGTTGAAATTGATGAAGTTGATAAAATAAGTGAAATTAAAGCTGATAGAGAGATGAAGAATGAAAATGACGAAATCAAGATTGATAATATAGTTATTAGTGAAAAATTGGAAACTGAACAAATCAATAGCGAAGCAAGCGACATAGAATCCTTGAATATGCCCGAATCTGTGATAATGGAACCCATATTAAGTGATATAAAACTTACCTTAGGACCGGGAGTCGCTGAAGATATTCCTGAAATTATTAAAATCGAACCGGAATCAATATTAAGTTCGGTTTCCGTGAAAAGTGATATTGTGACAAGTGAAGCTAGTGATGTCAAACATCATAGTGATGCGAACGTTATTAAAAATATAGATTCGTTGAACAACGAAAGATTTTTAAAAGACAGCGGTGATTTTAGCAATAGTGTGAAACAATTAGACATAGTTAAAATTAGTGACGTTAAAGACACACGAGGCGTTAAAAGTGATAAATGTAACGTTAACAAAAACATTACGTCTCATAATGAGACCATAGACAATATTGGTGATGATAAAAAATTACAAACAGATACGAATGTTGAAACTAGTGTAGATTTGAGTGATAATGTTAAAACGGAAACATCGGTTACAGTTAGCGAGGATAGAACCAAAGTACATCTCGACCAAAATGTAAATAAAATAGATAATAAGGGAATAGCAATTAGACAAATAGCAGCAATAACTCAAGGTATTGATAACATTATACAGGAAATGAACGATCTGTCGTCGATAAGTAGAAATAATACTGATTTAGTTATAGTTGAAAATGTTGTACCTGCTCTCAGTAGAGATAGTGTAGTTTTAAAGAAGAATAAAAGTGAATCTAGCTTAGACAGTCCGGATCTAGAAGTTTCTAGATTGATGAGGAAACCGGTCAGTGCCTTCTGCGATAGCAGTTCATCTTTAGAGATATCTGGAAGTTCGGTCGAAAGCCTTAATACCGAGGGCCGTATAAAAGTAGCCAGGGACGAATGCGTCCGTACCATGTCGACGGAGAGCAGCGTCGAGTCGACCAGTGATGTGACGCCAGTTAACTTAAATATATCGATAAGTTCAAACGAGAGTGTATCGCCGATTATATTTAATACGAAGAAAATACACGGCTCGCTATCGAGTTTAGAGGCGAGCGTTAGTTCTGTTGACTCGGCGAGGCAGGAGAAAGTTATGGTGACGTCAGCGGATTCCGGGATAGAATATTCGTTGCAGAATCCCTCGGATGTGAGAGAGGATAGTTCGTCGAACGAAGGCACGTTAACTTGCAGTTCGAGCTTAAAGGAATCCGTCAAAAAAGACGGACAGGAGACTTTGACGTCTCCGAAAAGGACGTCCAGTTTATTGGACGTACCGGCGTTGAAGTCTAAGGGTTTGGAGAGAATGAGGAAGATATCGTGGGTGGCGCCATCCGCTAGCTTCCATTTGCCAAAACCAGAGGAGAGGATCGAATACAAATTGCCGAGTAATTTGGAAAAACTCTTAAGCCTTTTCCAACATCCGAGCAGTTTGTTCTCGAGGAATAGTGATGATGAGAAGAAGTCTACGTCTAGCACGCCGCCTAGAAAAGACTCGTCTCTAACGAGTTCCTTTTGGTCCTGGGGTAGTGCGACCGAGAAGAACGACAAAGATGACACAGACAGCCTCTCTGAGGCTACAGATTCAACTCTGTCCGAGCGAGTCCAAGTATCATTCGTTGACGAATCGTTTTCGAGGAAACTCGACAGCAAAACGCCATCCACTGACACGGACAACACGTTAAGCGAGTTCCAGACGTTCCCAACAACTGGTGATACCAGAGTTACCGAAATAACCACCGATGACAATTTAGTACAAAAATGTTTAGCTTTAAGCGATAAATGTATAGACGCAAGCACGGATCAACCGGCGTGTGATAAAATAGATCTCAATGAGCCCAACGACTTGAATAACGTATACGAAAACCGGTCCGGCGATCGACCGGAAACCGGTGCGTGTAGCGTAGCTACGTTAGTTAAGTTAGATGATGAAAAAACGGACGTTCGACCGAGATCGTTCGCGTCGGTCCTTAAATCGTCCGGTTCCGAAAATTCTATGGAGAAACAGACCAGCCCGGAAACGGGTCAGCCGGTCGACAAACTGCCCAGCAAAGTTATACGAGGTATCAAAGAAAATATAAGCCCCGAGAATACGTTAACTTCGAGTATAACCACCAGAGCAATAGCAATGGAGCTCACGGATCGTCAAGTGAAGAACAAAACAGTTGTGAACGCCGTTTGGGAGGTCACTAATCCATTGCAAGAGAAGACTGAAATTAGAAGCGAAGGAGTTCGAGTTCAGAGCGATTTAGCGCCGATCGCGACAATTGAAGAAACGAGTGACGTAGCCGCTGACGATCTAATACAACTAGCGTATATCGACGACGCGAAAGAAGAGGATAGGATCGTGGAAATCGAGAAGAAAATAGACGAAGAGAAACGAGAGTTGTGTAATGTTGATTTAGGGAAAGACGCTCTGTCCTATTTAATGTTCGAAAATCAAGAATTCGAAACGACGCCAGCGGAAAAGTCCCCACAGGGGTCACTTGCGCAGGAGTTGAGGGATGCGGAAATCAAAGAAATGTTGGATCTATCACCGGAACTGGTGATCGATGAAGCCGTTGAAATACCTGAAATATTCACAGTCGAAATTAAGGGACGAAGGAGTTCTCCGATTATACCCGAAAGGGCTAAAATTAAAAAGTCGAATTCACTCGAAGATTTGACGAAACGACCCGTCGAGGAAGAGAAAGACAGCCCCAAGTTGAAGAGTATAGCCTTCAAAGTGCCTGAGAGTACAACACCGAGAGATATACCAGAACGGAAGTCGAAACTGAGGAGTAGAAGCGGTTCCAGTCCGAAATCGTTACCAGAGAGCTTAAACAAGCCTTGCCCATTGATCAAAATGGATTCAATTTTGAGTAAAAAGAAGAAAAAGGTATCCTCACTGGGGAAAATGGCAAGAGATTCCCTCTTAGCATTGAATATGAGTGAAGAGGAAATAGCAGAGTTCCGAAGGTCATACAAATTGACATCAGTGGAGAGCCTCAGGTCGCTCGAGTCGGTATCCGAAGACGCGAACTCCCAAAGCGGCACATCATTCGATTCAAGGTGCAAAGCTTGTCTGAGGACGTCTCAAGAAAGCCTAATGTCTCTTGATTCTATAACGGAAGATTGTAGATGCGTCGAGAATTGTGAGAAGCGACAAAACAGATGAATGGGTTGTCGTTTCAATTTTGGCGGCATCCTTGTCGCATACGGGTATAAACAAATGGCTTGGTGGAGCGATCAATTTTTTTTTTGTCTTTCTAGTATTATTTCAAGCCAGAATTTTAAATGGTTGAATAATATTTATTGTAATTGTATTATATAATGTACATATTATTTAGCATACCTTCAGAATTTTATATGATAAACAAAAAAAATAATGTTTCGCGTAAAACGTCTTACATACAGACGGTTATTGAACTTGGTGAGATTTAAAATTATTAATTATATATTATATATTAATATGTCGCGGGAAAAGATTTTTTTTTTAAATTTATAAAAAAAAAAAAAATTTGATTGAATTTTTGTACTAAAATTATGGCAATTTTTATGGTTATTCGTGAAATTTGTAAAGTTTTCAATGATCGTCCGTATAGAGGGCTCGGCTTTGCGGATTAAAAAAAAAAGAAATTTCGTCGCCATATTTAATTCGCGGCTTTAAATATTACGGATGTAACTCGTTGATTGTATTTATCGATTTTCGATAATCGATATATCAAATTGATGTATCGATGTTAATTCTCTTAGAAAAGAAAGTTGTAATTGTAAAAAAAATACGTAGAATTTAAAAAAAAAATTAGGACGTTCAAATGAATTCTCATTAATTGTCACAGTTTTATTTAAATAGACGAATAAAGTATGTACTTACAGAATTATTATTTATTTGTATCCGAAATGTTTCCAAACCATAAATCATCGTTGTCTATGATAAGAAAACAATATGGCGATTGGAAATATGCCATTTTTTCATAGAAAAAAAAGAAATTCATTTCTTCGTTAAAAATGTGCTACTGAAAATGGAATTTATCAAATGATCATAAAAATAAATAGTTAAATCGAATTAGAAATAAAACTACGCTGCCATTAAATTATTATGTTTTTTCGAAACATTAGCAATTGCATATTACTGAATATTCAACTAAATAATGTTACTTAAAGTGGAATTATTTGGCGTTCTATGTAAGTAATGAAAGACCTTTATCGCCTCGTTGATCTTGGGGCTACAACATATTCTGTTCTGGTTTGTTTTGGTCGAAGAAGCAACAGTACCCCAAGCAATGTCTCACGCTCGAAGTGGTACATTCTCATTTCACTTTTTCAAAGGAAATTAAAAAACCCAAACACCATCACCAAATACGGATTGAATAAAAATATAGACACAAATTAAACTTATGTAAACTTATTGGAACGTGTGAACTTTTTGTATGGAAGTATGTATTCTAATCTCTGAACCATCCGCTGAAGCTACTCCGTAACAGCCTGTGAATGTCCCTCTGCTGGGCTATTCCACCAAGCTGCTTCAATGCGGGTTGGTGGGAGACACATGTGGCAGAATCTCCGTGAAACCAGAAACATGCAGGTTTCCTCACGATGTTTTCCGTCACCGTAAAGCACGAGATGAATTATAATCACAAATTAAGCATTGGATACTCAATGGTTCTTGCCCGGGTTGAACTTACGATCATCGGTTAAGATTCACGCGCTCTTACCACTGGGCCAGTTACTCAGTTATGATTAAAAAAAAATATATATATATATGAGATTTGTGGAGCAATTCTGAATTATGACGCGAATGACGCCAAAATAATAAATCGTTTTATTATATTATAAATTATTTACAGGCTTTTTAAGCACTACATACACAGAACGTAGAAACGATAGAGAGAACGCGAAGCAGCTCCCTAAACGCATAAACCAATTAATAATTAACTACAACGAGCGTGGTAACTTTAAAATCAACGAAATAACCGACATACGAGCGAAAAATGAGGTCTCGCCGCATTTCGAAATGGGTTACGTCGTGTCGGAAATAATGGAACGGTAGATGATTGCATTCTTGTTATTCATTCGTCTTTGTTTAAACACCTTTATAGTGTTTACGTATTAAATTTCAGCCGGTTGGCGTCGTTAATAGATTGTCTTTCACACCGAAGGTTGTGGGTTCGATTCCCACCCAGGACAGATATTTTTGTGCATGAAGTCTCGAGTCTGGGTTTAATTACCTATATAAGTATGTATTTCCAAAAACAAAAGTAGTATATGTAGTATATCAGTCGTTTGGTTTCCATAGTACGAGCTCTGCTCAATTTGCGATCAGGTGGCCGTGTGTGAATAACGTCCCAGAATATTATTATTAATTGTGACTGAGTTAGCTGATATAGATTGTCCACTTATCTTTATCATATCAAAGATATCGACATGAGATCATAGACAATTGTTAGTACTTTTTATAGTTTTGGAATATTCCTAAAAATGATATTTTAATGACGTGTAACAGCTATCACGCTACGTGATGGTAAATGGTCAAAATCGCTCATAGACATTGGCACTGTAAGAAATATTAACTATTTCTTACGTCATTCACACGTCATTACTGTTTGCGATAGAATATGTGACAAGTGGGTAGTTCATACCCAGATGGGCTCGCACAAAGCTCTACCAAATTAACCTCTTAGACACTTTTTTTATTATTTAATTTATATCTAAAAGATTTTGGGCCCGTGTTATTTGAGTGGTTCGTAAATCTACAGTCCCATAGTTGCATTATAATAACTACTCGTCCCTCGCAGCACGTCTCCTTGTGCTTATCCACTTGTTTTTTTTTTACTGGTGGTAGGGCTTTGTGCAAGCTCGTCTGGGTAGGTACCACCCACTCATCAGATATTCTACCGCAAAACAGCAGTACTTGGTATTGTTGTGTTCCGTTTTGAAGGGTGAGTGAGCCAGTGTAATTACAGGCACAAGGGACATAAAATCTTCCCAAAGTTGGTGTTAGTTTGGTCCCAAGGTTGGTGGCGCATTGGCAATGTAAGCGATGGTTAACATTTCTTACAGTGCCAATGTCTAAGGGCGTTTGGTGACCACTTATCATCAGGTGGCTCATATGCTCGTCCGCCTTCCTATTCTATAAATATATATATATATTATTTTCACTCCATCTTTGTCTCGATTTTTGTCTGCTTCATTGATCTCGTGGCTAGATATAAGGCCGCAGATCCCTAGGGGTTCAAACCCAAGGTCACGCCAATAAAAAGTTATTAGGTTTTTCTATCGAAGAATCTCAGTAGCAGCCCGGAGTCTGGAAGTTGGTGTGTAGACTCCTTTGCCTCGGAGAGCACGTAAAGCTGTTGGTCCTGCGCTTGAACTCCGTTTTCGGTCCCATTGGATTATGAGAGTGAGGGAGTAGAGAGTGCACCTATGTTGCACACACTTGTGGATCTGTGGTTGTATAATATGTACTGCGCCTTCGTTAATCTCTCTTGTGATTGGCTGCCGTCGCCGAAATCGGTCAGAAGGACATTACATGTTTGACATCTGCCGCAAACTGTGACGGTTATCTGTTTATATGACGTACTAGCTGACCCGTGCCCACTTTGTTGGGCGGTAGACATTTTTACTTGTGATGAAATTACGATTATGGTTCGGTTAGTACTGATTTATTTATTTACTGCCAAAAGTCGCGTTGGCCACAACATCCGACTACCACGAAAAATCTTTTCATTTTTCTGGTTAATATATAGCCTATGACAGACACAAATAGTGTGGCTTTCTATTGGTAAAATAATTTTCAAAATCGGTTCAGTAGATCCAGAGATTACCCCCTACAACCTCACAAACTTTACCTCTGTATTATATTAGTTTAGTTAAGTTAGTTTTTAGTTAAGTTTAGTTTAGTAAAGTAAGAATTCTAATTTGCAGTTACAGAAAAATGGTTCTCCTCGTTATAAAACCAATAGACTATATATCTGACGTCGTATTCGAAACTTTAAAACATACAGAATTAATCCAAAGTCTTTTCCTCGAAATTTATCACTTAGTCCAAATGTTACACGAGATAATGCGCAAATACAACACCCTTAAAGAATATTCGGACAAGGTGGAGTTCGACAAAGCTATTATAGATGAATATAACAAGCAATTAAAGTTGAATCAGTTAGAAAGAGAAAGGGAAAGGAAGAAGAAGATTAAGGAACTGAAGAAGCAGACGAAGCTGTATATGAAAGGAATAATAAATTCAGCCCCCCCAAAGACTAAACCGACCAATAAATGGTGGCCAATTGACTATGGTTGGGAAATTGATTATTATTGGTGAATATCTGATTGAATATAAAAATATATTTATTATGGTTGATGGTTGTTTTTTGATAGTAATATGTCAAATCCTTAAAATGTAATTAATTGTCTATTGTCTCTAAATCAAAAATGGTCCTGGGTTCAATTCCTAGGTCGAGCGGATAAAAAGTTATTTGGGTTTTCCGTCAGAAAATTCTCAGTAGCAGCCCGGAGTCTGGAAGTGTATACAAGCCTCGGAAAGCACGTAAAGCCGATGGTCCTGCGGTCCTCTGGTCCTCTTTCCGGTCGTGTCGGATTGCCGTCCCATCGGATTATGAGAGTTAGGGAATAGTGAGTGCACCTGTGTTTGTGCACACACTTGTGCACTATAATATCTCCTGCGCAGTTGGCTAATCTCTCTTGAGATTGGCCGCCGTGGCCGAAATCGGTCTGGAGGACATTGTTAGTTTTTTTTTACAATTAGGTATCACAAAAAATAATTGTATATATTATGGCCGTAATATAGATTCATTTATTGAGAAACAGTAACAGCATATGAACAACAAAATAATACGACAATATCAGGCTAGTACAGTGTGACAAATTATAGGCGTTTACAACAATACTATCAAATAAAACTACACTTAAATATTAAAATAAAAAATTAGAAATAGGAATTAGCTATTATTAGTTCTCGTGACCTTAGACCTATTCCACCTGATGGTAAGTGGTAGTGGCCAAACGCCACGACGGCTAGTACAGTCGAGAAGAATGTTTTGCACTAGTCGCCCCCGCTTTGCCGGCCCCTTGCCCCTTCACGCCTTGTTTGAAGTAACCAGGGTTGTAAAGGGGAACACGTTAGCTGGGAAAGAATTCCATTTTTTGGAAGTACGACAAAGAAAGGAGTTGTCAAATTTCTTTGTGCGCGATGGAATTGATGTCACAGTTAGGCGGTGACATCGAGTGGCTTTTTAATAATTATTAACCGACTTTTAAAAATGAAAGATTTGATACGTCTTTTTATGAAAAATATAATAAGCGCAACTTGGGAGTTGGTCGTGTGCCGTGTCGTCAAACTGCATGACTTTTTTTTATTTATTGTAATAATAAGAAAAATGTAGAACAGAATATGCTTTATTGTACACTAAAAAAATTACAGAAACATACAAGTTATGAACACAAACATAAAGAAAAGAAAACTAGTAGTATTTATTTTTTTAGAAATACTCTGCGTTTTTTTTATATTGGTTGTATTTAATTATCAAATCAATCATTTAACAACTATTTCGATATCAGCCATGACATCTACCAGGCGTCACGTGACGGCGAGATTTGTTATGGTGAGTGCGTTAATTTGTGCTTGAGATCGGTACACTGTAGGGGCTAATTAAGGCGTAACGTGACGTCACGGTAGCATGCGCCAGCGATCCCGTGGCGCTCCTCGTTAAGACGGAAAGGGTACCGCTGGTTTTTAGTCGATGTTCGAGGTGCACTCGGCGTCTTGGACAGCGGTGTGCCCCACATACTCCCCCCACTGTTCCCGTGGGGGAAACGCATAACGCGTTTTACCAGCGATAAAAATAATGCTGACAAGTGATAGTTCACATGTTTACACGTCCATTCTCGTTAGTTCACTCACGCTAATTTTCTTTGCTATTTACATAAACATACCATCGGGTCCACTTTTGAATGCTTGCGATGTCTCCAATAAATTAACTAATCTGTCTATATCTATTTCCAACGCACTTATATACTCCATTCTGAAAGATAAGGAGTAATTAATTATGTATTGTTATATACAAAAGTATTACATAAAAGTTTTATTTTATTTCACTGTACTTACACTTGTGACAAAAGATCTTTCTAATTTCATGCCAATTGCTCGTTTATAAATGAGATATCGTTCCGATTATGTGGGAATACGAATTATTGTGAAACACGACTCACGGGAAACGTGACGTAACTGCTACTACTAAATACACTAGTTTTTATTTTGTTCTCTGACGGTGAGTGTCAGAGAGCTTAACGAACACTCGAATGGCTTTTTTCGGAAAAAGACAAGAACGACTGTTGTTGTTTATGGAGTTAGTGATATAGTTCCGGGATAGGATACCCGAGTTGCCGACAATACTTTAACGCACACGCAAAGATGAATTTATCATCAATTATTGTTAATCATTAATCTGTTAACATTTTGCCCAAGTCTGACCCCAGCTAATGATTGTATTGTCGCGTTCTCACACACACACTTTCAAAAGTTCCATTTGCAAAATGATTAAAGATTTTTTTGGGACCTAAATAAACGTTTGCTTAGCTTATGAACTGCTTACGTAAGCATCTACTATTTCGTAAAACAGTATATTCATACCTCATGAAGTAATGTATCGGCTTCCACTTGTCCACGTTGGGTAGAATCAGTTTCGATATACGATAATATTTATTTTTCGTTAACCGGTACGTTTCCAACATTGATCTATATTTCTCACGTATCTGACCTGAAACAATGTGTACCTAAAACTTCCGAAAAGTGTCTTAATATCTAATCCAAATATATTATCTTAATCACGCTATTGGTGAACTGGTGGTAAGTGGTCACCATCGTCCATGACATTGGTAAGAAAAGGTGATATATTTCTGATAAAATTGGCTGAAGTATGACGATAAATGCTAAAGATGTCAGAAATAATCCGGCTGGGAAAGTCCCAGTCTTTATTGACGTATAATCCATATGTATTACGATATCAACTTTTTATGTTGACGGTATCCTACCCGTGCGAAAGCGGGATGGGTAGATAGTATTTTTTTATAATAATTAATGTAATCTTATCACGTGAAATTGGCAATTGTACCAATGATCATTCCAAATTGGAATCCATGAAATCTCGAACACTCATCCCTCAGGACGTCAGTCTGGTGTATCTTATCCTTCGCTTCCACCACCAGCTCGTGGGCCAAATTTTGCAATTTTTGTCTATCTGATTTCCCCATTTTATCGAGAACATTGTTGTATTGCCATTGCGCTCTTATTGAATGGAGAATAACTGTAAACAAAATTATTTATTTACATAAAATATGTTTACATTCTTCATTTAAATAAGTATATAATAGAACAAAATGTAATAATACTTATATAGCTAATGTAAATATTATGACTACGTAAAATGGTGGCTTGAATGCTCGCAGCATTTTCTAGTTGAATCGCTATTTCGATCTTCCGAAAAATTAGCCAGCCTTGAGACGTTTTTACTTGAGTAGTAGAGTAATACACAAAATGACTAAAACCGGAATTATCCAGTTTGCACTAACTAATCCATGTGGCTAGAAACAATTATCGTTAGAAGTGTAATTTGTTTATTATTTTGTTACTAATTCTAGAACGCGTGAATATTAATCGATAATCCCGGGCAAGCACCACTAAAATTTCATGTGCTTAATTTGTGTTAAAATTCACTCGTGGGAAGTGAGGAAGTTGTATGTGTCTAATTTGACTGAAATTCTGCCACATGTGTATCCTATCCATCAACCCTGATCTCTTGTAACCTCCTAGTGGATGCCTCCTCTTAAGGCGTTGTATTATGTTTTACAAAGTTTCATAAATTACTCTATTATTCATATACATTTATTAAAACATTAATTTATATATATTATATACTACTATTAAAGTCTAACGTTTCAACTGGTTGTATTATTAAAAGACACTCGATATATATTCTGGCCTTGTCATATAAATCGTTGTCAGTTTGTCAAGATTTTTTTGTGTGAACTTGTGTGTGGAACTCATGTTGATGCACACAAATGTCTGTCCTGGATGGGAATCGAACCCACAATCTTCGGCGTGAAAGGTTACTACCAACCACGCCAATCGGCTCGTCAATATAGAAATTAAATTGTCAATAAATAAAATTCGAAATGCAATAAAAATTATTTATTGTGTAGCTATTACGATTTCAATAATGATTCTTATTAATAACCTTAATAATATCAATTAAGTGGTTAATTTCTATAGCTTTGTTGGCTATCTGCTCATACGCATTTATATGTTCCATGGGTTTCCACTCTGTATAGAGTCTTTTCATTGTTAGTGATATATCTGTCATCACGTTAAATTTATCCATGAGGTCTCCCATTATGAAACCAAATTCGAAAGACGAGTAGTTTGCGTAATGTGCTTTTATGAGTTCAGCTCTTTTCACTTTTGTGTCACTGTCTCTGATGGTTTCGTACATGAGTCTGAATAGTTTGATTTTCATACTACTGTCTTCTGGATTTTCGCCGTCCGGTTTTGTTGTGTCCGCCATTTTTGTGACGTTAGAAGATCTGAGCATCGATATGCCAACACGACGACTGATTGGTGCAATTGTTTTGTCTTTTAAAATTTTTATTTTCGTTCCCCATGACAGTTCTTTTAAAATGTCAGCTTCTCTTGAAGCGAGTTTTGAATCCGTATAGAACACATCTGGAATATATTTACTTATTATTCGAGTTTAATACGATTTCGATTTTAAGTTACAGTACTGTAAGAGCCTGTGAGTGTCCCACTGCTGGGCTAAGGCTTCCTTTTATGAGGAGGTGTGGAGCTTATTTCACCATCCCCCGTAACAGCCTGTGAATGTCCCACTGCTGGGCTAAAGGCCTCCTCTCCTCTTTTTGAGGAGAAGGTTTGGAGCTTATTTCCACCACGCTGCTCCAATGCGGATTGGTGGAATACACATGTGGCAGAATTTCAGTGAAATTAGACACATGCAGGTTTCCTCACGACGTTTTCCTTCACCGTAAAGCACGAGATGAATTATAATCACAAATTAAGCACATGAAAATTCAGTGGTGCTTGCCCGGGTTTGAACCCACGATCATCGGTTAAGATTCACGCGTTCTTACCACTGGGCCATCTCGGCTCATGCTGATGAAATAAGCTAATGCGGGTTGATGGATACACATGTGGCAGAATTTCAGTCAAATTATACACATGCAGGTTTCCTCACCGTCCACAAGTGAATTGTAACACAAATTAAGCACATGAAAATTTAGTAGTGCTTGCTGGGGTTTGAACCCGAGATTATCAACATAATCCCTAGAATTAGTGATTATCGATTAATATTCACGCGTTCTAGAATTAGTAACAAAATAATAAACAAATTACACTTCTAACGATAATTTTTCGAAAGTTCTAAGAACGTGGTACTTTATAGTTGGTGCAAACTGGATAATTCCGGTTTTAGTCACTTTGTGTATTACTCTACTACACAAGCAAAAACTCCAAGCTGATTCATCTGTACTGGCAAATCCCAGCTGACGTCCTGCTTACGTCGTATATTGAACGTCATGGCGATTATTTCACCCGTAGACGTTAATATTTAGTAGCAAATTACATTAAAGTATATATAAAAAAACATTCATTGAACAATACCTACGTACAATTTTTTTAGGTTTTAGTCAAACGATTTTAAAGTCCATTAATACCAAACACATCTACATTTTTTATAAAATAAATAAATGCAAAACTCTTTTATTTCTGTTATTAAATTCAATTAAACGAAAGGTTTCATAACAATGATTTATTTAATTGAAATCAATATTGATAAACTTAATTAAATCGTGAAACTATACATAATGTAATAATTTTGTTATTTCATATTAAAATCATCAAGATTGTTTTTGGAACAGTTTTTCGTTATATCATTTCAACTACGCTTATAACAATTTTACATGTTTTTTAAGATTAAATCTTGTAAGTCACATCCTCTTCTTCCTCTTCTTAAGCAATTGAAACTCACATGTCGGTTCAGTACCGATGGCAATGTGTTTCTATGGTAAGGATCACTTGATTGTACCAATTAGCTCCAGTTGAAAGAATTTCTCATCAGCCCACAGACCCAAAATAAATACTAAAGCTTGTTTTTAAAATTGATTATTGTCTATTGATATACAAATACTTATCTAGTAATTTTAGTTGTATTATGTATTAAATAAAAGTTATATAATATCTTATTTAATTATTAATCTACCAATAGTAATCAATCTCCCATCCATAATCAATGGGCCACCATTTTTTTGTTTTCTTTTGGGTACTAAAGAATCTACTTATAAAATACTTCTCTTGCTTAAATCGTTTCCTCTTCGTCGATCTCCTGGTCGGGAACGGTATGCTATGGTAGACGTGGCTGGAACCTTCTATATCTGTTTGATAATAGTAATCTTCCTCAAGATCATATTTTTGTGCTGCCCTCACGACACCGTACTTCCTTTCAGTCTCGTGTAGCATCTTCGAAAGGTGATCGATCTCCCAATAGTGATGCTCTATTTCTTCCAAATATAATACCAGCTCCATTAAATATAACTTCCGTCTCATGTAATGGCTCGTGTTGTATTTGTCGACCATTCTCCTGTACTTCTCTTGTATTGTGTATATCAAGTAACCGACTTCGAAAGCTACGTTTCCGGATGATTTTTCCTTAATTAATGAAAGCTCGTCTATTCTATGATTGGTATCTTTAATTATATCAACTGTTATGTTTAATAATGTCCGTGTTGATAAATAATCCTCCGAAACATACGCTCTTGAATTTTCTGTATCTAAAATTACATATTGAATCAGTTGTTTCTCAATGTCCATAAATTATGTCACGAGTTGAATTTATTGTTTTTACGTTTAAAATTCGGTACGAGGTTATGTCAACTGTTTATGTTTTTTACAGTTTTTTACAGTTTTAGTCTGTTATGTTTTTAATCTGTCGCTTGTCATGATCAACTGACAGACGTCAGAAACGCATTCTCACAGCGTTGTTCGATAATAGACCTACATGTTGTTATAATTAAAGTTCATTTTTATATTGGCACACTAATAACCCTACAAACTCTGCCTATACAAGTTTTAGGTATTCTATATCTAGTGCTATTCTGTAAGAGATCACTTCGTATCTCACTCGTGAAACGTTGTAAATCGACTTACTGTGATACGCTATTTTAATACGTGTATCCTTTAAAATGTTTGATTTCATTCAAATCAAATCACTTTTGTCAAAGGGATATTGTTTACATAACAAAATGTAATATATACTATTGATATAATTTATTAGTTGTACCTGCTGTACGTACCTACTGTTGACATTTGAATCGACTTAAATCGCGTAGAATATTTTTTACAAGATTAATTATATTATTTTTTAAATATAAAAAAAATCCATCACCCATACACCCATACACCCAGGGTTGTAAGAATTATTAACCGTTCGTAACATCGTCAATGCGCCACCGACCTTGGGAACTAAGATGTTATATCCCCTGTGCCTGTAGTTACACTGCCTCACTCACCCTTCAAACCGGAATACAATGATACAAATACACCCAGGCTTGCACAAATCGGTACCACCAAGTTATCTAATAAAAAGTTTTACTTACATAATATAAAAATAACTATTATCAATTTCATTCCGTTTTCGTTCAAAAGAAAACTTTAATCTGTAAATTTTAGTGGTTAGTTATCAAAATAATTAAACGTTATGTAATTACTTTTTAATTATGTTTATTAAAAAATATATATTTATGCTTATTGCTGTTTAAAACTTTTTGATTTAATTAACATTATATATTTATTAAAATGTGGCAATTGACAATATCAGTTGTTATATTATGTAAGTTGGATGTATATAATTTATTTTTAACAAATATATAACAAAGCCGAGATGGCCTTGTGGTTAGAATGCGTGAATCTTAACCGACGATCGTGGGTTCAAACCCGGGCAAGCACCACTGAATTTTTATGTGCTTAATTTGTGTTTATAATTCATCTCGCGCTCGACGGTGAAGGAAAACATCGTGAGGAAACCTGCATGTGTCTAATTTCATTGAAATTCTGCCACAAGTGTATTCTACCAACCCGCATTAGAGCAGCGTGGTGGAATAAGCTCCAAAAACCTTCTCCTCAAAAGGGAGAGGAGGCCTTAGCCCAGCAGTGGGACATTAACAGGCTGTTACTGTAAATATATAACATATCTACTAAATAATTATTTCCTCTTCACCGATTTCGGCAACAGCGCCAATCTCAAGAGAGACTTTCCAACTACGCGGGACATATTTTTTTTTTATAGAACAGGAAGTCCGCCTTCCTGTTCTCGCATATGATGGTAAGTGGTCACCAAACGCCCTTGGACATTGGTACTGTAAGAAATGTTAACCATCGCTTACATCGTCAATGCGCCACCAACCTTGGGACCTAAGATTTTATGTCCTTTGTACCTGTAATTACACTGGCTCACTCACCCTCCAAACCGGAACACAACAATACCAAGTACTGCTGTTTTGCAGTAGAATATCTGATGAGTGGGTGGTACCTACCCAGACGGACTTGCACAAAGCTCTACCACCAGTGTACATTATAGTGTACAAGTGTGTGCGCAAGCATAGGTGCACTCTCTATTCGATAACTCTCATAATTCGATGGAACAGCAATCCGACACGACGGGAAAGAGTTCAGGCGCAGGACCAACGCCTTTACGTGTTTTCTGAGGCATTTTCAGGTGGCCCATTTATTCATCCGTCTTCCTATTCTATAAAAGAAAACACTTAACTTTTCAATATTTAGCAATTTAAATATATTCTACTTTTTCCTTCAAACGAGACGTGAAGGTAACTTGCGGGCCGGCAAGGCGGAGGCGGCTAGTGCAGAACATTCTTCCCGACTGTACTGGCCGTCGTCGCGTTTGGACTCTCCTACCACTTACCATCAGGTGGAGTAGAGTCCTTTGCCTTCGCGGAAAATATAAAAAAGAAAAAAAAATACTTATTTAGCATCTGCGATTATTTCGGTGGAGGGATTCCTGCCACCACGTCAACTACCGTGGTGGTCATGGCCTGATAGAATTATTTTTACCCACCTTATAAATATGACAGCTGAGCTTATCATGGGTAAGTCCCTTAACCAAGTATATAACTTCTTAAGAGGGCCCTTCGTTTAGTTAAAGGCCATAATAGTGGAGCTGTACGTTGGAAAAAATGGATTTAATAGTTGAACTGCTAAATAATTATTAGGTATCGCTTGAAATGAACTTAAAATGATATAATGATAGTTGAGGTCTGCGGTCAGCGTATGAGCACGGGCACCAGGGAAGTTACATCTTATTAGGTTAATATTTCTTTCAACGCCAATGTTTGCGGGCGATGGTGATCATTTACCATCAGGTCCATCTGCCTATCCGCCTTCCAAATTTATAAAAAAAAAGTAAGCACCGTCACTATTATTCGATTTGGTGCAAATCATCACATTCGTTTCAGACGCAACCTACAAACTGAGACACGCGGATAAAATTAGAGAAATGCATAGCCACAGCATCACCTTCGAGCTGGGGTCCATCGCGGCTGGGATACAGGAGAGATTCCAAAGAATGCTAAATATGTATAAGAAATACGCGAACTTACCGGACTTCGAAAGGGCTACATATAAGATTACGGAATTGCTACATGCTTTTCATGTCATGCGTAAGTAAAAATACTCGCGTTGTGACCCGATGCTAGTGAGCCAGTGTAACACGCGCACGGGGCTGCTTATCTTAAACATATAGCCGACTCAAGTTGCAAGAGTAATGATAGATAAACTTCATTAATTTTCAATTGATATCACATCTTTGCTATCAGAATAATCTGTCAAAAAGTCAAAAGTTAAAAATCTGTCAAGAATGTCAGTCTGTTAAGTGTACAAGAATGACAGCTTCAAAGAAGTATTTAATGTCACGGAGCTCACGCCATTTAGATTAAGAAAAAACCTAAAACGGACACTTCTGCGTCGCCATTCGCTGTCAACGCATACAATCTTTCACAATTTTATTACCCCATATTTATTTTCTATATTGTTCGCTATTCACGATTCAAATGTAATATTACTTACATATAAGTTTGTTACTTCAAAAGAGTTTTACTTCTTCGTACAAATTCACGCAATCATCACCAAGATACACCAAGCCACATCCATACATTGACGCCATAGTAATATCCTGGGCATTATTCACACACGGCCATCTGATCCCAAACTAAGCAGAGCTCGTACTATGGAAACCAGACAACTGATATACTACATATACTAGTTTCCTTTTGTAAATACATACTTATATAGATAATTACAACCAGACTCAGGACAAACAGTCATGTTCATGCACACAAATGTCTGTCCTGGGTGGGAATCGAACCCACAACCTTCGGCGTGAAAGGCAAGTATCTACCAAACACGCCAACGGCAAGTCAACAATAGAAGCGTTACACTTGCTTATTGATTGTCATAAATCTACCACCGGTTCGGCAATAAACACCTCAGACCTGAGAAGAACCGGCGAAAGAAACTCAGCGGGTTATTTTTATATGTCATCCTTTACAATAAGTAATATATAACAATAGTCGTATTATATATATGTACTTGTGGTAATTATTTTATATGATTCGTGAAAAATTGGCGATTTGAATGTCGGCGTCGTTGTTATCTTTGAAAGTAAAATAAAGTTGATATAAGTAGTTAAGTGGAATAGTGTTGTATGTATCTATATAAGTAAATGAAATTGATGTGTTTGTCTGTGGTATTTGCCAGTTACCATAACTAAAATAACATTTTTTTTTTAGTCTACTGCTGCTAAAATTATATATATTTTTTTCATTATAGAAGGTGATTACAACGAAATACGTATGGAGAAATCAATTTTTTACGACATAGTCCGGAAGCACGAGACCTCACCAACCACTTCTAGGCACGAGGCACTAAAGAAACATCTTATGACAAGTCGTGGGCGTACTTGAAGTTGGGGGGGGGGCGCTTACTGAAGAAGGTCAATATTCTACTATTAATAAAATAAAATAATTTTGAAAATAATTATACGTTTTTTTTTGTATATACAGTAGCCAAGGCAACCGAGATAAAAAGTGGTAAGAACGTGTGAATCTTAACCGATGATCGTGGGTTCAAACCTGGGCAAGCACCACTGAAATTAATGTGCTTAATTTGTGATTATAATTCATTTCTTGGCTTTCGGTAAAGGGAAACATCGTGGTTACACACAACAGGCAGACCTGTAGGTCTGATGATGATGATGATGAATGATCACCAGCGGAAAGTAATAAGAAATATTAATCATATTATATCGTTAATGCGCCACCAACCTTGGGAACTAAGATGCTATGTCCCTTGTGTCTGCAGTTACACTGGCCCACACACTCTTCAGACCGAAGAACAATAATAGTATAGCTAAAAGGAGCTACCAACCCAGACGGCATTATACAAAGCCAATATTTTGACGCGTGTATCCTTGAAATGTCATTATTATGGTCAAAGTCGTATCCCCTTCTGACATTTTGCGACCGTTCTCTGCGGTCTCTCGTGTTAGTTCTGACGGTATTCTGTAAGATCAAACTGTTGACATATGTAGAGAATATATTTTGCAATTAACGATAATTCAGACGTGTGTGAATGTTGTGGAGATATTCATTATTAAAAATTACATATATGTAAGATTGAGTACAGAGGTTCCTATAAAAAAGTATATAAATAATGTGTTTTTTTTTATGACGGTACAATACAAATGCAAAAAAATCTCCAAGCAGATATGGCTGTACTAGCATTGTTTAGGTGTTCAATTATATAAATTTCTCTCTTTCTTTCATCATTGATTTGTCATTAGATGGAAGAAGACAGAGCATTGTTCATCTCCACCACCCCGAAGCGCCATTTATAGGTATAGTTGTAAAATTTTGAAATGGCTGGTCGAATATGAAACCATACAATGTTTTTATTTATATTAAAATTAAATATATATAAGCTAAATGTTTATTATTATTTTTAATATTGTTTTATTATCTTAAGGATTAGAAATAAATAGCAACCTCAAGTAGGTTGCTTTGTATTCAAAGAAACGATATTTAAAGTTTATTATTCCGTTTTTTCTCTCAATTCCTTATTACTTTTTTTACTAAATTTTTTTTTTTCGAACATCAAATTTTTTCTTAAATTTCATTTCTAACTTTTATTTATTATCATATATAAACTATTACACACAACTTAAAGGCCAGTATCAGTACCAAACATTAAAGAAATATAAATACAATTATTTCTTCACATATATATTTTTACGTAAGAGGCGGGTTAGGAGCAGGATGTTCACCTAATGGGACATGCCTACCACTGCCTATGGACACCTGCAATACCCGAGGGCTTGCAGGTTTCCATGTACGGTTCCTATGCATTCCGGCCTTTACCAAAGCCGAGAATCGATCATAATTTTATATTAAGGATTATTTTATACATCGAAACGACGAAAAAATTAGTTTTATACATTTTGAAAGGAAGGATATTGTTATTATTTTACATATAGAACATTTCTAAGTACTGCTAAGTAGCGTTGGGCGCTATTTAAGAAGTTTTCAAATTTCGAATAGTTATTCACACACGGCCACCTGATCCCAAACTAAGCAGAGCTCGTACTATGGAAACCAGACAACTGATATACTACATATACTACTTTTTCTTTATACAGGGTGACTGGTGAATTAGTATCAATATTTTAGGAGCATAATCGGTACATGATTCTCATTCGAATTATGTAAAAAAAATAGGTACTTAATTTTTGACCAAATTTACAAAAACTTTACTTTAAATAAATAAAGTGTGGACATATTTCCGCGGCGCGTGCGGCGAGGTGTTTGCCACCCGCAACCCCTGCCCCGCGGCTTATTAGTATTAGTAGGTTAGTAGGTTAGTCGGGCGAGCGCCGCCGTAAGGTTCGTCCATCTTCTCGCGCGCGCGCCCCTAGCGATCGATCTTACGCGTATACCTAATGTTTCGTGTGTGAGTGTGACCCGTAATTAGTAATTAGGTATGGCTTATCAATACACAAATGCAGAATACTGTGAGTACTGTGAGTAGTAAAGTGACCCATTCGTGTTAAAGCGTGTGAAAGACAATATGCGTAAACGTGCCGAACTGTGTATCACACGAGCAGGAGCTCACTTTGAACATTTGTTAAGGTTAGTGTAGTTATGTAGGTAAATAGGTAGTTAAATGATTGACAATCGTTGTAAATAAGTATGATTCCATTTTTAAATACGCCGGAAATACCAAGATAGGTAAACAGTTAATTTTTGTCCCAAGTTCATATCATTTACCTAGTCAACAAATTTGTTGCTTAAACGAGTGAAATATTTTGGTATTTTTGCCTGTTCTAAGCCAGGTTTAAAGTATTTTTTTTTTTTTTTTTTTTATATTTGCCGGGAGTGCAAATGACTCTACTCCACCTGATGTTAAGTGGTAGTAGAGTCCAAACGCGAGGACGGCCAGTACAGTCGGGAAGAAGGTTCTGCACTAGCCGCCCTCGCCTTGCCGGCCCGCAAGATGCCTCTTCACGCCTCGTTTGAAGGAACCCGGGTCGTAAGAGGAGGGGAATACGTGAGCTGGTAAGGAATTCCATTTTTTAGAAGTGCGACAAAGAAAGGAGTTGCCAAATTTCTTTGTGCGCGATGGAATTGATGTCACTGTTAGTCGGTGACATCGAGAGCCAGCACGCGTAGACTTGTGAAGGAAGGGGGAAGCAGGAATTAGGGAGAATAATTCCTCGGAGCACTCGCCGTGATACAGTCGATAGAAAGCGCTCAGCGCTGCTATCTCTCGACGCAATTGTAAAGGCTCGAGGGTGTTAGTGACCTTTACGTCGCCAATAATGCGGACCGCACGTCGCTGCAACCGATCCAAGGCCTCAAGTAGGTACTTAGCGGAGCCATCCCAAAGGTGCGAGCAATATTCAACGCAAGACCGTACCTGTGTTTTGTACAGCAGGCACAGTTGTTGTGGCGTGAAAAAACGCCGCACCTTGTTCAGAACTCCGAGTTTCCGTGAAGCTGTTTTTATCACAGCCTCGATGTAATCCCTTGGACTAAGGTCGCAGCGAACGTCCATCCCCAGTATGGCGATTTTGCTTTGTATCACCAGCGGAGTGCCACAGAGGGAGGGAAGAGGGGAAAATGGTGACTTTTTTGCTGTGAGAGCGCATACCTGTGTTTTCTTGGCATTGAACTCAACAAGATTATCTGAGCCCCATTTGGCGATAAGCTCTAACGTCCTATTGAGTTCAATGACAAGATCCTCCCGCCTCTCCTTAATTTCCGCTCGCCCAGCCATTGCGCGTCCGTGGTATCCACCATGCACTGTACTATCGTCTGCATAGCAATGAATGTTCCCGAGAGAGAGCATATCATTGATATGCAAAAGAAACAGAGTGGGAGATAGCACGGATCCCTGGGGGACCCCAGCATTCACTACATAGAATTGTGAAGCGCAACCATCAACTAAAACACGAAGGCTGCGCTTGTGTAGGAAGCTGGCAATCCAGGTGCAAAGCTGAGCAGGCAGACCATATGCTGGCAGCTTGGAGAGAAGACTTCTGTGCCAGACCCTGTCGAAAGCCTTGGAGATATCGAGGCTGACAGCCAACGACTCCCCATGCTTGTCGATAGCTTCACCCCAGAGGTGTGTTACGTACGCTAGAAGATCACCTGTAGACCGTTTTGGTCGAAATCCGTACTGACGATCATTAATTAAACAGTGATCTTCTAGGTAATGGATCAGTTGGTTGTTAAGAATCCGTTCCATCACCTTACAAAGTACTGAGGTGATAGCTATTGGCCGATAATTTGCCGGGTCAGACCGATCCCCTTTTTTGGGAACCGCTTGCACATTAGCTCTTCTCCAAGCCTCCGGCACACATCCCGAAGAAAGAGACAGTTGGAACAGGCGCGTTAACACGGGAGACAGCTCCGCCGCGCACTTCTTCAGCACTATGGCTGGTATTCCATCGGGACCGCTAGCTTTCCGTACATCAAGTGATTGCAGCTCCGCACGCACATCATGCTGCCTGATTTTGATGTCAGGCATCGTGTGGCCACAAGAGGGTATTATTGGTGGCAGAGCACTACAATCATCGATGACGGAGTTGTCGGCAAAGAGTTTAGCCAGTAGATCAGCTTTCTCTTGCGGACTGTGAGCTAGCGATCCGTCCGGACTTCTGAGCGGTGGCAGCGAAGGTTGGCAGAAATTGTTTTGCACAGACTTGGTCAGACGCCAGAAGCTACGGGAGCCCCTAGGATGTGAAATAAGGTCATGACCAATCTGTACAATGCGCTGTGCATCCGCTCTCGTGTAAGCCTTCCTACAGGACTTGGAGTTTTTATTGTAGGTTGCTTTCAGTGAGTCAATGTTAGATGCCCCGCTAATGCAGCCATTGATCCACTCGCGATATGCCGCCTGCTTAGATGATACAGCGTCGGCACATTCGCGAGTGAACCAACGGTTACGCGCACCCCTACTGTCGAGATCTGAGCTAGGAATGTAGTATTCCATTCCTAACATGATCTCGCCAGCAACAGCAGCGGCACTAGCTGTCGGGTCATTCCCACTGAAGCAACGTTCCTTCCAAGGGACTGACGCATAGTAATCGCGCATACCGTCCCAATCTGCTGACTTGTAGTGCCAAACGCGACGTTTGCATACCGTTGGTGGCGGCAGCTTGGCCTGTGGCACTTTGGTAGATATGAGGCTGTGATCCGAAGAACCAAGTGGAGCTTGAACCACAACCTGATATTCCACCGGATGAGAAGTCAGCAGAAGGTCCAGTAGAGAAGGCGCTTGCCCATCAATGTCTGGGATCCTGGTGGGCTGATCAACCAGTTGGGTCAAGTCATGTGTGAGAGCAAAAGCATGAGCAGTCCTTCCAGCATGGTCAGTTTTGAGGGATTTCAACCATGATTCATGGTGAGCATTAAAATCCCCCAAAAACACCAATTCCGCGTTAGGAAACTGCTCTTGCGCAACATCTGCCACCCGACTAAGATGGTCAAATAATCGGCTTGTCTCCAAGTCACCATTGTGGGATCTGTAGAGGCACACGTAGACCCGACTCTGACGAACCAGATCCACACGTACCACCAACATGGAGAAGGAGGGGTCCTCCAAGCAGCGCAATCGGTGACAGCAAACATCCGTCCTGACGAACAAGCACACTCCGGCTTTCGCTTTGAAGGATTCTTCAAGCATGTAGCCGGGATAATTAAGGTAGCTGGTATCGGCAGGACGGAGTATTTGTGTCTCCGTGAGAAACAACATTGCTGGCCGTGCTGTCTCGAGATGGTGGTGGACAGCGTTGAGGTTAGCGTGGAGTCCACGGATGTTAGTGAACTCGACCTCAAACAGCGTGGCTATGGTGGGGATGTGCACCGCTGTACGACCGTTATTCCTGTTTTGATGCGCTACCATAAGGGAAAAAGAATGGAAAAGAGACGTGAAGCGAGCGACGTATTGCCACGATAGGGGTGGGCAAAGTGTGGAGGCGTGCTTCCCCAAGTGTTTGCCAAAAGGGAAACTACACTGACCCGCCGGACGGAAGGGCCCCCGAACCCCCCCGGAAGTAGCCGCCGGGACCCCACCTTCCGGTCACCAACCGGCACGACGGTCCACCCCGAGATTATGCGTGGCCTGGTGGGGCAGCCTCGCGTGCTGGTTAGGCACGCTCGGGCCCCTGTACTATGCCACGGGCGGCCAGCGGGATAGCCGTTTCTTCGGGTCTCCCTGTCCGGCAGGGCAATACAATTTCCCCCGGCATTGGTTCAGCAGCCGTCTCCACTGGACCAACACCCATCGCCGCAATGCTCGCTCGGGCACTGGCTGTACGCTGGCTGACCTCGAAACGCGGCTGCAAGCCACTTCACGAGATTTTCACCATGCGTACGGTGGTAACAAGCCAGGCGGATGTTTATCATCCTACCACCAGATGATATCCCTTAGTCGCCTCTTACGACACCCATGGGAAAGGGGGCAGTGAAATGTATTCTTTCTCCGTCACTGCACGGATAGCGTCACTGCACGGATAATAGTATGAAGGGGGATTGGATCATGCTTGTTTATCAAAGGTAGCCTGCTACCCTGTTAACACGCGGCGGCGTTTGGACGTAGGTAAAGTACCGCGCGATAACTAAATGTACCTAACTGTGTTGTGTCGTCAGCGCAGCTAGGGTGTCCACATGACGCGTAATTAATAACATAACTTTTGGTTAACTTTACTTAGAAGTTTATTAATATTTATGTTATATGTATTTTTTTTTGGTCATATATGGTCGTCAAATATCACGTCCTTAAGTATTGATACTAATTCACCAGTCACCCTGTAGATTACACACAGACTCAGGACAAACAGACATGCTCATGCACACAAATGTCTGTCCTGGGTGGGAGTCGAACCCAAAACCAGCATGAAAGGCTATCTACCAACCACGCCAACCAGCCCGTCAATAATAATATAGGAATGTTTCAACACCTAATCATTCACTTATCATTAATATTCCATAACTAATATCGTAAAACGATCGTTTGTAATAATTTAAAAAATTATTATTATTGCGAATTTTATTGCTAGTAATTGTATTTGCTATCGTTTATTATGGAACCAAACAGAAATGAGTTTCTTTATTAAAATTTGTATACTTCCGTAAGTAATTATTTAGTAAATTTTTTGTATTGGCAATACCTATACAATTTTCACGTAACAATAAAATTAAGCTTTAAGGTTGTTTTTTTAAATATATATTTTATTTAATTAAAAATTAAAAAAAAGTATTTATTAATATTCCTTTATCTAACCCTACATGGGTTAGATAAAGGAATGGGTGGGCAAGGGCAAGAAGTACTTGTATATTATCTGTAGTAAGTTAAGTTAGTAAGTATTTTATCTGCTTGTGTTTCATCTCGTACTCAGCATATATACACAACATAGTAACACGACCAAGTACATAGTGGTTTCAATCCAAATACATTATAATATATAATAAGATATTCATTCATTTATTTTTAAGCTATGTACAGTTATTTTTATAATATATAAAATAAAATAAAAAACAAAATACACATTACAAATTTATAGCAAAAGCACGCCGTCTAAAAGAATGTCCTGTTGCATTGTACCCAAGACGCTGGCACTATTGCCTCTGCACCGCGAGACTCAGCCTTTGGGCTAGCTCTTGGGTCACAGAAGTGTGTACCAGTTTCTTAGAGATCTTATATAGTTTTTTTTAGTATCAGACGACCATGGACCTAATGTTTCAAAACCCAGCCCCGCAATTTTCTATTCATTGTAAATAATATTAGAATAATAAATAAATAAATATATCATGTTTCATTACAGAATCATTTCACTATTTTTCTTGAAAGTAATCTTTTCAAATAATCCGGATATGGCTCCATTCATGAATGAAATAACAACGGGTTTATACGTCACGTTTAGTAATGAGACTAAAGGTAAAATTGATTCATATTATGAAAAAAAATGGTAAAAGTATAATAAATACACCAGTACAAGTAATAAATTTTATTATTTGGTAATTTTAATATCTTTAACATAATAAGTTGAGATATTTTAAATTTAATTAAAACAAAATATTATATATTGCTAAGTCGATGACAATCCTTCAGTTCTCCTTTATTTTATTTATGGCGGAAAAACTATTTTTTTAACTTTATTACCAAACAATACCAAAGACGTTCTGAAACCGATTATATTTTTATTAAATCAAAAACAATTTAGAAATATGTAATCATTAAATACATGAAGTGAAGTACATAAATAAGTATTTCTAACAAGTATGATTCTTATAAAAAGCCGAAATGGCCTAGTGATTAGAACGCATGAATCTTAACCGATGATCGTGGGGTTCAAACCCGGTCAAGCACCACTGAATTTTCATGTGCTTAATTCGTGTTTATAATTCATCTCGTGCTTGACGGTGAAGGAAAACATCGTGAGGAAACCTGCATGTGTCTAAATTTATTGAAATTGACACATGTGTATTCTACCCACCCGTATTGGATCAGCGTGGTGGAATAAGCTCCAAACCTTCTCCTCAAAAGGGAGAGGAGACCTTAGCCCAGCAATGGGACATTAACAGGCTGTTACTCTACTATGGTACTTATGAGAATTGATGTGTTACTAACAAATCTTACGCTGACGTCACACTCGAAGTCTCAGTTACAGGTTTACCACGCTAATTTATTTACACATCATTAAATCTCATGTCTAATAACAATGAAATCGAGACGGGACCACCTTGAAGCTTACATCAAAACACATTAAAGATGTACATCAAAATCGGTTCAAACTAGTTATATCCAAACGTAACTAATTATCAAAATTCCATTTAATACTCTTTAACGCACCACACGGTCGTCCAGCTCACCAACACGTTTATTTGAAACTGTGCGAATAAGATAGACTTCCAAAATATTATAAATATAATAAAAAAAATACAACAGAATACGTAATATTACTTACTGGTGGTAGGGCTTTGTACAAGCTCGTCTGGGTAGGTTCCCACTCATCAGATATTCTAGCGTGAAACAGCAGTACTTGGTATTGTTGTGTTCCGGTTTGAAGGGTGAATGAGCCAGTGTAATTACAGGCACAAGGGACATAACATCTTAGTTCCCAAGCTTGGTGGCGGATTGGCGATGTAAGCGATGGTTAACATTTACAGTGCCAATGTCCATGGGCGTTGGTGACCACTTACCATCAGGTGGCCCATATGCTCGTCCGCCTTCCTATACTATAAAAAAACATTTAAAGATAAAAAAAAGCTGAACAAAAATTTGTCTTATGGGTAAAACAGCCTCACATACCATTTAAGAATGGAGTTTGTGTTAGATAGAATTTTTTTTACGCTTAACTTATTATTGTAGGGAAGTTGAGGAGATTATTAACGATATTGCCACGGTAGCATGCGAAAGCGATCCCGCGGCGCTCCTCGTTAAGACGGAAAGGGTACGGGGAGGTTTCAGTGGGTAGGTTGGTGGCCTTCTGCCCCGTGAGTCCCACATAACCGTCCCGGTCGTGGACCGGGCGGTAGGCGTAAATGACTTTCCTCCTCGACAAAAAAAAAAGTTATTAACGATAGATGTAATTAAGCGATTTATACAGTTTAAGTAATGTTCTGTGAGCACTATGAACATGGCATTTTCTTGAAGAAAACCCCTTTAAAATAACTGCTTATAAAAATAATGTTTTAGAAGAAAGACCGTCTAGTGTTAATGATATAATGAACGCGACGAGGAGATATTTGGTCGCTAACATGGATAATCTTAAGCACCACGGAAGTATAACAGAAAAGAGCAAAGCCTGCTATTTTACATCTGTAACGTACAGAGCCGCGTGAGTACCTAAACCATAAACATCACGTAAAAACTTCTCGAAGATCAGTCGTGGCCCTAGTGAGGGACATGAGTTGACCAGGGTAAGAATGTTATAGGCTGGTCTCCGCGGTAAAGCTGAAGCGATTATGCGTTGCAGTTGAAATGCTTGGATCTTGAAATAATATTGCAGAACATTTTATTAAAAATATAAAACCTCGTTGTCTCGCTTCTACTGGTGACTGGCTGGTAAATTTTTCGCCCGCAGAATCGAAATTGCGATTCAAAGGAGAAATGCTAGCATTCTTGGCCCCATTACTTGAGGCCATGATTTATACAGTAACTATTTTTATTTATTTAACGCCTTAATATAAATATTTTTTGTGTAAACAAATTTAAAAAATACTGCTTATCCCATATGGAACTTTCATACTATTTTAGTGTATACTTACTTTACACTTTATTGTACACCACAAAGAGAAAAAACAACTCAAAGTTCACTCATCCTTACTAGTATTATTAATTCGAAAGTGACTTTGTTTGCATGTTGGTTTGTTACGCTGTTACATCTTAACTACTCAACTGATCATCATATTTTTAATACACGTTGTCAGCTATACAGAAAAGGAAGGTTACCTTACACCTGACAACCCCTCCCGATCCCATGCAGACAAAATTTATAGGCTATAATAGTAACGCGTAACGCGAGGCATGTTGTACAACCAGGGGGCCATTAAGGGGCCATTTCTGTTATGTATAACGTTTACGATACGTTCCCGATTCAATTCCAATAAAACTTTGACTATTCTATATTTATTGAACCGACAGAACACAATATTGGCTTGTATTTTCCAGGATGAAGGATCTGCGAAGATATTTCGAAATGCGTTCTCTTTACACCGATTCGATGGAATATGAAATCGGCTTTCTTTGCCACGAGATCATATACAGATACCAATTACTTCTAGAACTTTACCAGATGGTCGAAAGGAGATTTGTCTCATTCGAACACAAGAATTACGCTTCAGTGACCTACATGTTATACATATATACTAATATATTGGAACAGTCCAAGGTCATAATACACTTGTGTAATATGCTACATGAAGTTGAAAAAAAATATAAAAATGTTAAAAAGGGTCTGTTCAATGATTATAACGATCAGATAGGACCAGACGGCTCTCGTAAGTGTAGTAGCTAATATTACTACCTACTACCCATCTGGGTCGGCACCGCAGACTCGTCATATATTCAACCGTCATACAATTATTAGTATAGTTACGTTCCAGTTTAAGCGCGAGGCGAACTAGTGTAATAAGTGTATGGGACATAACATCTTAGTTCTCAATGTCACTTTTATATCACCAGCAGGTAGCTGAGGAAGTCACATAGATGGAAATATAGGAAAAGAATTATCATCTCGAACCAAAGGACATCAGCTGACATAAGAAGTACAAACCAGAATAGTTATAATGCAAGTAATGACTTGTACTTAATTCCACTGGCTCATTGACCTTTCATACCGAAGCAGAGCAATACAAATTTTCTGACTGCCTTGCCTGAATATGTGGTTCAGGCAATGTCTCTACAAATATATTTAGATAATAAAAAATTTGATTGCAGCAAGTGCTTATGAAAAGAATATAACTGCCCTTGAAAAGGAAAGAGAAGCATATGAGAAGTGGCTCCGGCAGAAAAGACGAGAACAGCGGAAAAAGGAGAAGGAGAGGAAGAAGTATTTACAACAAATGATCAAGTTTGGACTGACCACAGCAAAAAAACAGACGAAGAAGAAGCGGTAATTTAAAAGTCTAGAAATTTCGTCGTCAGATAGATTTACAATAAGAAAGAATGCTATTCAAACATTTGAGTTGGATAGGTTGATGATTTTTGACAACTCACTTATATCTCTGCTGTATTTACACTACAAACAGTTTTAATTTAATATATCTCTATTTATAACACAACACCATTCCACTTAAATACTTATATACACTTTAATTTACTTCCAAAGTTCCGTTAGCAACTTCGCCTTTCAAAATGCAAAATTTTCACGAATACCACAGATTATTAAGATCTCGACCAATGACGTCATACCGGTTCAAGGTCAAAGTTGATTATTTACTCAGTCCAACCGCTCTGTCTAGCAAATACAGATAGGTGTATAGACAGTACTTGATTAATGAAAATGCATTTCTTTCAGATCATGGCCCCTACAATACGGCTGGTCGATTGAAAATTGGTAATACGTCGCGATATGAAGATATTTTTAAATTAAATAAATACAGTATACGCAGGTGTGTCTTTTTATCAATAATCTCATCTTCATGGGGGCGCATACACTTGTCGGGAGTGCGGCCAAAGGATCCTCTCTCGCATTGGTCTCTAGTCATGAACGCAAGTGCCTTCGCGATGCTGCTTAAATCATCTGTCAAAGATGTAGAGGCCTATATATATATATAAAAGTACATCAACTCTACGTGTGTTTGTTTGCTTTAGAAGCCTGAGCAGCTGAATCGTTTTAGATATATTTTTTGTGTATGTTGGAGTGGCTTCCTGGGATATTCTCCCACAAGGCGAGTTATGCTAACACGAAAAAATCTTAATTTAAAACAGCTTTATAAAACTCGCAAAAGAATTTATTTATGATGATCTCCTCGGCCATGGCGGAAAAACTTGAGAGCGATTAGATTGCCTAGGACACATTATAGCGCACAAATATGTGCAAGCACAGTTGCACTCTCTTTTCCTCTCATAATATGATGGGACGACAAATACGACTACTGGTCTGGCTTTGTATAACCTCCTCTGGGTAGGTACCACCAACTCATTAGATATTCTACCGCAAAACAGCAGTACTTGGTATTGTTGTGTTCCGGTTTGAAGGGCGAGTGAGCCAGAATAATTACAGGCACAAGGGACATAACATCTTAGTTACCAAGATTGGTGGGGCATTGGCGATGTAAGCGATGGTAAACATTTCTTTCAACGTCTATATGTAAGGGCGTTGGTGACCACTTACCATCAGGTGGTCGTCCGCCTACCTATACTATAAAAAAACGACGCGATCGAAAGGGGTTCAGACGCAGGATCACACACAAGCCAACTTTAGGACTCCGAGAGCTGCTAATGAGATACTTCAGCAGAAAAAACTAATAACTTTTTATCGGCCCGATTTGGGTTTGAAATTGGGATCTCGGGATCAATGGCTTTATATCTAGCCACTAGACCGACGAGGCAGTAAGATTTATTTAATTACTATATAAAGAGGTAAGTTTTATTTTGATATAGGTTGTTGCATAATTTGTAATAAGCTTACGTAGTCGGAGAGAAACTTTTAACGGGCGCTTTTAATGCAACCGCTGCCAAAACTATTATATATACAAAAAATAACTTTATAAACAAAAAAATATAAACAGATTATATCTATCTTTTATAGATAACTTACCGTACACATTTTTGTAATTAAAAAAAAACGCGAAAAAAGCGTTTTGTCACAAAGTATTCTTCCTAATCAAAATTAATTAAATATTTTTAATTATACATATATGTATGTATGTTATTATGAAGATATATATTGTCTTTTATACTTTGAAACTCACAACCATCAGTTTGGTCTTTGAAAATAGTTCCCAAGGTCATTTAGCATAAGTACTTATTACTAGATAATATATTGTAAAAGTTTTGGTCTTTCTTCCTTTTACTATTAAATTAAATAAATAAATAAGACCCTTACTACAGGGCAAGCTAGTTTGGGCTCGATCACATACAGGTGTATTTATTATATATATAAAAAATGTAAACATTATTGTCCGTGGGAGACAATAAAAATAATTATATTTTATATGTTAAATAACTTACCATATTTATTCTTGCCGAACTTCCTGTACTTTGGAATGCCTTTGAAATATACATTCTATGTCGGTTGTAGCTAAAGCCACATTATTTACTACAATTGTACTATGTGACTACTTACCTTATTAATAAATTCAGCCTGGTCAGTTTGCGCTCCTCATTACAACCAAGCTAGTATTAAAATTTGTGACGCGGCGGAGATTTTTTTTTCTAAATTACCGCGTTATTTGGCCATGACTCTCTTTATTTTTTTTATCGCCTTACATCATCGCTTATTACTGTTTGCTCATTGTAGTGTTATGAAATAGTACCGATTTTTTGTTTATTTATTTTTTAAACTACGTATTACGAATTGATGGATCTTACTGTAAGTATAACCCGGTCTTAGAGATGCAATGGCAGGCAGTTTGATATTTGAGGGTCCTTATTCCAAAGTGGATAGAGTAAAATTATATTATTTTTGGCTTGGCCTGGGTTAAAAGCCTTTTTCCACGGTAGCATGCGAAAGCGGTCCCGTGACGCTCCTCGTTAAGACGGAAAGGGTACGGGGAGGTTTTAGTGCGTAGGACGGTAGCCTTCTGCCCCGTGAGTCCCACATAACCGTCCCGGTCGTGGACCGGGCGGTAGGCGTAAATGCCTTTCCTCCTCGAAAAAAAAAACAAGGTTAAAAGCCTTTTTACGGTAGCGTGCGCAAGCGATCCCGTGGCGTTCGTCATTAAGACGGAAAGGGTACCGTTGGTTTTTCAGTAAGTATTCCGAGGTTCGGGGCATACTCGGCGCTTTGGCACCCCACCCCACTTTTCCCGTGGGAGAAACGCGTAATGCGTTTTTCCAGCGTTAAAAAAGGCTAAAGTTTTTCAGGCCTAGTCATAAATCCGGGGCGAGTACAAATTCGATTTATATTAAATTTTATACAAAATTTTTATAAAAATTAATTACGGGATTATTGTAAGTATTATGCGACATCTATACTTATATTATAAATTTGAATGTCTCTGTTAGCCATAAAACCGTAACAGATGGACATACACAGGAATATTTGGCTAAGAAAAATATATTTATTTTAATATACTAACGAAACTGTACTTATTTATTGTTTTTTTTTTTTAATTTTAAAAATAATGTTACTAACAATTTCGATATCTTTCTCCGTTACGTGTAAATTTACTTAAAAATATCCAAAGATAATACAAATAGGTAAACGCACAAAGATAAGATATGAGATTTCAAGTTGCTAATAATTATCTAAAATAATTAATCATTTTTTTTTAAATATTAATGAATAAAGTATTAATTTAAAAAAAATGTGATTACCAAGGTACTCAAGAGAATTGTTGTGTAAGCTAGTGAGCTCGTGTACAGACCTCACGCACACACTGACGCACTTACAATAACAAATCTTACGCTGACGTCAGCTGACGCTCGAAATCTTACGTTTAGTCGTACGCTCGAAGTCTCAGTTACCGTGTACTGAGTAAGATACTTACACAACTAACGGTGACCTCAAGAAGGTGGCGGGCACCGACTGGATGCGGAAGGCGGAGGATAGATAGCTTCGGCGTACCTTGGGAGAGGCCTATGTTACAGTGGACAATGATTGGCTGATGAAGATTGATGACATAAAAAAGGATAAAATGTTGTTACAGCTTTATTTCAAACAAATGCTTATAATAGATATATATAGATATATAGATCCTTTTTTATTAATTATTATCCTGATATAACAGGAAAAATATATAAATTAATGACGTTTTAGTAAATAATATATATGTCATGTATATAAGCGAATGTCTAACACATACACACAACAAAACGGTCACGCACCACGCAATTTTCGTGTGTATAATTTTTGTTTATAATTCATCTCGTGGTAAGAGAGGTAACAAACAACAATATGGTTTCCGAAAAAATTCTAACACACTATCCGCAACAATAGATTTAGTTAATAAAATAAAAAATAATATTGATCAAAAGAAATTAGTCTTAGGTGTATTTATAGATTTAAAGAAAGCGTTTGATACCGTGTCCCATAAAATTTTGATAAATAAGTTAACAAATATTGGTATTCATGGGTCAGCTTTAAAATTACTTACATCATACCTTACAAACAGACAACAAATAGTTAAGATTAAAAACATTAAAAGTACACCAAAAATGATTACCTGTGGAATACCCCAGGGATCTATTTTAGGGCCTCTGTTATTTTTAATATATATAAATGATATCAGTCATCTGGATTTATCTGGTGAAGTATCGCTCTATGCAGATGACACTTGTTTATTTTACTTTGAAGATTCTATTGAAATTTTATTAGCAAAAGCACAGAATGATTTAGATAAATTACATGAATGGTTTCAATATAATTTACTAACTATAAATATTGAAAAGACTTCCTTCATGCTTTTTCATGCAAAAAATAAGAAAATTCCAAAATTTAACCCAATAATGATAAATAATCAGACTATTAAACAATCAAATGAAGAAAAGTATCTTGGCCTAATCCTAGACCCTAAGCTAACATGGCATGCACACTTAGACTACTTGCAAGGAAAAATAAATTCACTCACTGGGGCAATACGTAGATCGTCGCGATGTATACCACACAAAATCCGTATTATAATATATAATTCACTTGTAAAGTCATTATTAGAATATCTTGTTGAGATTTGGGGTAGTGCATATAAAACTAATATAAAGGATCTACAGATCTCGCAAAATAAATTACTAAAGTCATTATTCCATCTAGATTACCACATGTCAACCAAAGAATTGTATAAACGTACTAATGTATTATCAATTAACCAGTTATACAAATTTAAAACATGCATATTAATTAGAAAAATACTAACAAAAACAATACACACACAAATAACGTTTAGAACTAAAACCTACAAACATTACACTAGAAATAAACACAAACTTGAATTACCCAAGACCAGGACGAAATATGGAATTAAATCTCTACAGTTTGAGGGAGCAAAACTATACAATAGCTTACCTAATGAAATTATCAATGAAAAATCCTTTACGATCTTTAAAAAAAAATTATTATCTTATTGTAAAAATACTTAGAATAATTACTCTTGAATTGTATAAGTCGTTACTACTGTACTAAATTGTCGGTTAAATTATTATGTAAAAAAATATCTCATTTAAGTGAACATTGTATGTTCTTTATGAGAAAATAAAATTCTTAAACCACAACCTGCATGTTGTTCACGAAAATCCATACGTTTAAAAAGATGTATGTAAGTGTATTAATATTTCTATATGTCTATGAACCGATGACAAAAAGTGACGGTTGATGTTTTAAACTTATTTCGGCGTAGCTGTCAAACGCCTTGTGTCTGGACGTGGTCTGGAGTGAGACGTGAGAGAAGGGACTTCGTTTCAACATTGTTATTTGTTTGTTGTTTTGCGAAAGTAAGTCTGTCTGCATCCACGAAAAAGAAAATATATAGGATACCTTTTTAATGTAACACCTGCCCCAATCTTCGAAACGCGGACGAAGTCATGGACGAAAACTGGTTTAATGCAAACGCTACAAGTTTTCCATTCATAAGTTCCTTCGTCGTTTACTCTCGTTTTACTAGAACCGAAGTGAAAGTATTTCTCTCAATTTGCAATTTTTTGGGTCATCATTATGTATACGATATAAATAAAATTTGTCTTTCTGTGATTTTAAATTGACTCTTCTTAAGTTAATATGGATATTATATAGTTAAAACCGAAAGAAGACTCAGCTACTAAGTAATGATTCTAACATTATATAGTTTATACTTTATTGTACACCACAAGGATAAAAATACAAAACATGGATACAACCTAAATAAAAGTAGCTTACAATTATGGCGACCTTATCTTCTCAACCAAACTGGTTTACATAATCTTGATATAGATTAGACATATATATGTGTTATTTAAATAGACATTATGTAAACTAAAATAGCAGCTTTTGAAGATTTTCAAAAACTGTATACCAAGCTGACGACAGGTTTTGCTATCGTAGAAATCATTTAACATAATGTACGATTTCGTCAGCCAACATTCGTCGTATCAACAATCGCAATTGACAAAGACGATGATTCATTCATCCAAATTTAATAAATTTTAATACAAACAATAAATCGAATTTAATCAAAACTGAAATCATATAATGTAACTTCGGATAATGGTAGGTACAGAAAAACACTTAAAATAACCATTTTTAATAAGCACAGATTCCATCTGTTCAAGAGACCTTTCGAAAAATCTAGTGCAAAGCCAATCTCTTGTTAATGTATGCTCAATGTGGCCAGCCTTAGGGTTCTCCTAATTTTTCGGAAGGGTGTATTGACTTTGCGAAATATGAAACAAGGTGTTATTATATCATTTTTACTCCCCATATTTAAACAATAATTTCTCTATTTCGTCCGTAATATTATTGTGCATAAACATAATATCGTCGTAAATACATAACACTCAAGGGAAAACAACAATTAGTCATGGCAACACTGCTTTTTTTACAGACGGACAAATGGCACACATTTTAAATATTTTTTCCGTACTAACCCTCAGCGGTATTTGATAACAAGTATTTATAACTTAAAAACGTGTAACGATAAATTTATCGTGATTTTTCACGAGCACCTCTTATCATTTCTTATCACGCGCTAATAATATGCATCACGCCCTGTGTTTACATTTAGCATTCAGTCGTTCCTTGTCTTACGTCTCGCCACTACGTCTCTTATTTGTATAATCCGACGCGATTCAAGACGCAACCTAAACCGGAAAAGTTGTTGACCATAAACGTACGCTTTAATTTGCCCGCATTATCATTTTGGCGCGTATTACTTTTTTTTTTTTTATTAAAACTTTACAGATTAATAAAATAGTTTTTCGGTTCAATTACATTAAATTGTGATTTTATTAGTGAAGTGTAGTGCTTATTTGGATTTTCTTTATATATACGTAAGTATTTATAAACATGATGTAATACAGTTATTGGAATCGGTCATGTAACCATTGACATTTGAAATTGTGTTATTTTTTAACGAAACGTATACATTGCCTGCTTTAAAAAGCATATGTAGTTATTTGCATTTGCGAAATCGTCAATGGATAGTGCGTAATTATTAGAATCGTAATTTAAAAATAAATAAATTCTACGCTAAATATTTATGATATGTAAACATGATTTTTTTCTAAATATATTTATTAGTTACTTATTAAGTAATAATATAACCGAACACGCGGAAAAACCAGTTGATACATAACAACAACTATCACATATCAAGGTATTATTTTTATATGATACAGATTGAGGCACGTATGTTTTATCAATTTATCTTACTTCACTTAAAATAAACGATACACAGATAATTAAAATTTCAAAAACAATATCTTCCGATTAGCGCCATCTGTATGAATTGTAAATAACTAAATATGTATTTATTATCTGTTATCGATATGCACAGAGTATTATTATTAAATAGTAAAAGTCAATTTAATTGCAACCAGTGTTTTAATAAAGGAAAAGGGCAAATGCTACATTACAAATGCAGATTTATGCTTTTAAGCGTTCTAAATACTAATAAGCTTTGTTTACACATTGAAATTGTGTTGCTGTTTTATTTAAACATTAAAATAAATTAATAATTACTTTACTTTATATATTTTAATTAATTGTTAAATAACTTGTTACTGTTAGGTTCACTCCATGTTTGAATGTAAAAGTGGAAACTGTTGGCTTATGTGAAACTTATTTTGTTACCAAATGTTTTTGTATTAGATTATGCTGTATGTTTCCCAAAATAAACAAATAAATAAATAAATAAAATTGTGTTGCTTTAATATAAAATATATTAGAAAATGGCGGCAAAGAAAGGAAATGACAGCATAGATCGTCGTGTCGTTCGCAGTCACGTCATACGAATCTGTTCACCACGGCGCCAATACAAGTTACACGTCAAACATTTCGACTTCTGAAAGAAGATAGCATTCACTCTTCTCAAGACAGTATTCTAAATTTAAAGAGGGCGAAACTGCGAAGCGAAACTACTCATATACCTAATAATATATAATAAAAACTCCAAAACACGCTGAGCCTTATGGTTTTTTGTTATGTATTTGTTTTAAAACATACATGTTAATATATATGGGGATATATAAAATTAATTAATAATCTCCACGTTGACAATTTTTTTTAATTTATATTTTGACAATAAACTTAAAACTCTCACCATACGTTGTTCAGAAAGACGAGGTCGGTCGTGTTGTTATCTCGTTCCATAGCCTTGATTGTTCGATCAAATCAAAAGTTGTTTTATTTACCATCTCAGTCTAGTTTTATTTAAATAGAATATGATTCTGTACTAGCTATTTATCCCGGCTTCGCTCGGGTTGAATAAGGGTCTACGTTTATATCGTAATACATAAAACTATATTATTGTACAAACCGTACTACAGTAAAGCTCCCAATCGGAATGATATTTTCCGACATCTTCCAACAATCGTCGTCTTATTTCAGTTAATTTACACAAAACATTAGTTTTTTTTTATACAGAAAAGGAAGGCTGACGAGCATATGGGCCACCTGCTGTGTAAATGGTCACCAAACGCCTTTAGACATTGGCACTGTAAGAAATGTTAACCATCGCTTACATCCCCAATGCGCCACCAACCTTGGGACCTAAGATTTTATGTCCCTTGTGCCTGTAATAACACTGGCTCACTCACCCTTCAAACCGGAACACAACAATACCAAGTACTGCTGTTTTGCGGTAGAATATCTGATGAGTGGGTGGTACCTACCCAGACGAGCTTGCACAAAGCCCTACCACCAGTATATATTAATTACACACTTAAACCTCCCTCATGAATCACTCCGTCCATTGCTGAAAACTATATGGAAATTCGTTCTGTAGTTTTTGAGTTTATCGCGTACAAACAGACATACGCGGCGGTTGACTTTGTTTCATAATATTAAGTGACGAAACATACATACAAAACAAGTTTTAATAATAGCAATTTGCCTTATTGCGGAAAGCAAAGTTGATATTTTTAAATTGCGAGTATATAATAGTTATATAGAGGCAGTGCCGGGCTTAGTACAAGCGCCTGGTTGAGATTGTTACAATACCCCCGTTGAAATCACGTGATAAATAAAAAATAAAAAAACTTGAAACTGTTAAATATATTTGTTCAATTTCAACAATGGCACTCCGAGTAATAATTCTATCCCTTTTTATTAAGTATAGGTGTTTTATTCATCAAAATACACAGTATTTCGCAAAATCGGTACAAAATATTAATACAGCTTAATTTAAATAAACAATAGTTAAAATACACTTATATTACTTGTATATACTGGTAGTATTTACATATATTTCAATTTTTATTATCCTCATTAATTTCCACAATACTTAAATTATTTGTACATTCCACGATTTCATTATATTAGTTCCTTACGTATGAAATTGGCGTTTTGTACGGGAGGAATATAAAGTTAATTTTTTTTTGTAAAATTTATTTAATTAATCAAAGTATGTACCGTTGTTATCTATGCACTTTTGCCATCTCATAGGTAGTTCATTGACCCATTAACTAAAAAAACCATGGGGGCGAGAACCAATAAACTCTCTGAAGGCGGTTTGGACTGCCGCATCGGAGTTAAAAATTTTTTCTTGTAAGAAGTTGTCCAAATTCCAGAAAACATAGTAATCTCTTGGAGCAAGGTCCGGGGAGTACGGTGGATGTCGCAGACATTCCAATTGTAGCTCATCTAACTTAGTGGTTGTTTGTTGTGCAGTGTGTGGTCTTGCGTTGTCGTGAAGTAGCAGTGGCCTAGAGCGATTGACCAATCTCGGTTGTTTAGCAGCTAGTTCTTCCTTCATGGTTTGCAGTTGCTAACAATATATATGCCGTAATCGTTTGGCCAGATTTTAGAAAGCTGTAGTGAGCGACACCGGCGAACGACAAACACTCACAAGTAACTTTTTCTGAGTCAATTTTCGTTTAGGGCAGGATTTGGCTGGGTCTCCAGGATTCAGCCATTGCGACGAGGGCTTCCGATTATAGTACAGTATCCACTTTTCATCACATCACAGTAATGATTTGATTTAAAATTCCTTCATTATTATGTCGGTTTAGCAAAGTAACACAGCAGTCGACGCGTGTTTGCAAGTTCGATTCACTCAATTCATGAGGTACCCATCGTTCAAGTTTTTTTTACTTTTCCGATTCGCTTCAAGTGGATTAATGCAGTTTTATCACTTACTCCGAAGCCTGCAGCTATCTCTGATGTGCTTTGTGATGGATTCGCTTCCACAATAGCCTTTAATTTTTCATTTTGCACTTTGGTCTCCGGCCGTCCACTGGGTTGGTTCTGAAGGTCGAAATTTCCAGAATGAAAACGTTGGAACAAAAAACGTACCGTGCTCACTTTTGCGACACCAGCGCCGTACACATCATTAATCCTTCGAGCTGTTTCTGCAGCACTGGTGCCAAGGTAGTACTCGTACTCGTAAATATACTGCTATTTCATGTTTTCCATTGTGCGGTAATAAGTGACGCCAAATTAAAAAAAATAATGAGGAAAAAAACAAATGAATGACTGTTTTCAACACTCAAATGTACCAGCTAAATGAATTTATAAATTTGAATTTGGAATTCTTAACCAAAGAGAAGATATTTCAGATCAAAGTGGTCAGAACGACGAAGCGCTAATTTCATATGTAAGGACCTTACATAAGCATGTCGGTGACGCGAAGCCTCGAGTCTATCCCATACGGTAAACCAGCGCAGCGCCGAAAGAAGTTTACACTTCAACAAGTTTAATAAATGAAATTAGTTCGGAGTACTCCTGGCGCACTGAGCCATTGCCAAACCGCGCCCTTCTTTAACGCTTCTGTATTTAGAAGAGATGGTTAACACATATATTAAACGAAAATAGCGGGTTCGCTGCGGAACTCACGCAAGGTTTACTGAATTTTCAAGTGATTAATTTGTATTTATAAATAATTAAATAATGTTAATTAATCATCTTGAAAAAACCCGCAATATATAATATATCGTGTGAGCATTCTTCCTAAAAGGAATACGAAAGGTATTCCTTTTAGAAGGGGACCTTAGTCCAGCATTGGGATATTTATGGTTACTTTAATTTTATAGTCTATGGGTATCCTGAAACTATAAACGACGATAATATAAAAGTACCATATCAATCGGATTAGTAATATTTGCGTGAAATAAATGTTGTGAGGGCAAAGATACTCAGGAGAATTGATGTGTAAACATATGAGAGCGTACCGATCTCACTCACAGATTAAGGCGTTGTCCTAATTGGCGAAGATCGCACGATGACACGATGCGTTCTCGTCGTGCGATGAGTTCAAACATACAGATTTCATCAGAGTCTCCTATTTCAACCTCGCAAGTAATCGTGCGAACACATGAAATGCTTAATAACTCTTTTGAGTGAGGATCTATAAAGTATTTTATGTTGTCTACGTTTCCTTTTTTCAATGTCATTTGAAATTTTTAAAGCAATATTGCCCGACAGCAAAAACTGTGCATCTGTAAAGAGCCATCGTTAAAGTGACGTGAGCGCCAGCCATCGAGCAACGGCATCACACGATGGACATCGCGCGATCTATTAGGACACCTGTTAGGTCATCGCACGACCACTTTGATCGTGAGATGAAAAACGCATCGCGCCATCGTACGATTGCTCCCAATTAGGACGCCGCCTGACGCACTTACAATAACAAGTCTTACGCTTACTCGCCTGACGCTCGAAGTCTCAGTTAGCACCTACCTTGTACCGAGCGCCAAAATGCCTACCTACACATAAAAAACAACCAAACAAAACTATAATATTAGTGTGATTTAAAAAATAACGATAAAATTCGATAAAACATTAATAGACACTTTTTAATATTTACAAAAAGTTATATATTTAATAAGATCAGAAATAGCAACACTCTGTTGTATTGTAATATAATTTTGTTGCGTGTGTATGTCACAGCCTCGTACTAATATGTAGCGCTAATTAAATGAATAGCATATACGAATCGCAAAGGCTTGTTGTTTGGTAGCCATATTTCCTATTCGTTTATAAATAAATAATAACAATAAATGCGAAATTTAGTTCGTTTGTCTGTTACGCTTTCTCGTCTTAACTATTCTTTTTTAGTGTAGATAGGTGGACGAGCATATGAGCCACCTGATGGTAATTAGTCACCAACGCCCTTAGACATTGGCATTGTAAAAAATGCTAACCATCGCCAACATCGTCAATGCGCCTACCAACCTTAGAAACTGAGATGTGTCCCTTGTGCCTGTAATTAGACTGGTTCACTGACCTTTCAAACCGGAACATAACAATATCAAGTACTGCTGTTTTGCGGTAGAATATCTGATGAGTGGATGGTACTTACCCAGACAAAGCTCTACAACCAGTAATAATACTCACCCGATCATTATGAAATTTAGTAAACACGTTGTGGGGTATATAAAAGGTTATAGTACCTCACACCTGACAATTCCCTCACACGCGGGTGACGAGAACTCGTTATATTTTTTATTATTATATCCGGATACCACTATCAGGTTATATTTACCTGTCTTAGCTTATTTTAGATTAAATTAGAACAATGATAAATCACGAAGACTGGCTAACTGCGCAGGCGCAACAAATCATCGCAAAAAGTTGTACTTTGTATAGGAGAGGCGTAAGACCACAATTGATTTGTACCAATAACTTTTAGATTTTAAAATCTATCTATATACAAATTCGTATATCTATGCTATTGACGGTCGAGCGTCTCTTCATCTGGAGCCAATCCTAGATGTAGAATCAGGTCATGCTTATCATTAAGTTAATTTTCGTCTAAACTGAACCAACAAGATAAATATTCGACTCCGCGTAATAAGCACTCCCCTCCACTTTCCAAGCACGTCATTCCAACAGGGCATCTAGACGAACGCTTTGATTGTGCTTAAATAATACAAAAACAATCATCTCTTGTGTGTAATTCAAAAACAAACTATAGCGCGATTTAACGTACTACTAACGCCATCTGTTATCGCGTAACAAAAAACTATTCACATATAATAATACTTTTTACAATATTGACAAAGAGGAAGTGCTAACATACCAATATAATGGATATTATTATTATATCTCACTAATATTAAAAATATGTAAGTATTTGTTTATTACTAAAACATAGTGTCCCTCACACAACAATTTCAATACACGAACACAGGTAGTAATTTCAACGTAATAAGCCAGTGGCCGAGGTCGTTTGACACGTGCATTGTACATCTTAATTTAGCAGTATTATAATCACATCCGTGTGACTCACATTGGGAAAATTTACGAATCACTATGGTGTCCAATTAACATTTTCCTGTTTCTTCATTGATAATACACTGGGATTGTCCTTGTGATATAATTACACTAGCGCTGTACACGTGGCTTCGCTCGCGTAATTCATTACCGAGTACCAATTTCCTTAGCTCTATCTTCATATATAAAAAAAAATAATCGTACAAACTCATTTCATTTGTCGCCTTAGGGATTATATGGCATATTCTTTTATATTTATGGATTAAAACGAGCGATTATTTGTAATATTAAACATTACATACTATAGTCTAATCCTTGTTTTGTTTAACGCTGAAAAAACGCCTTACGCGTTTCCCCCACGGGAACAGTGGGGGAGTAAGTGGGGCTCGCCGGTGTCCAAAACCAGCGGTACCCAGACAGCGGTAGTGGTCTTAACGAGGAGCGCCACGGGATCGCTTTCGCATGCTACCGTGACATACTATAGTCTAATCCAACCACAAGAGGAGTTAACCCAAATAAACAACTTGGACACCAATATCATTGGTCACCGATATCAATTGACGCGATACCATTGGTCGATATCTTGAATAATCTGTGATATTCACAATTGATTCACGAAAAAATTGACGTTTTCAATGTCCGCGAGTCTAATCAGAACTTTGGAGGTTAAATTAATGTAACTAGTTAAGTGGAATAGTGTTGTATTATCCGTAAATCCGTAACAGCCTGTGAATATCCCACTGCTGGGCTAAAGGCCTCCTCTCCCTTTTTGAGGAGAAGGTTTGGAGCTTATTCCACCACGCTCCAGTGGGGTTGGTGGAATACACATGTGGCAGAATTTTAGTGAAATTAGACACATGCAGATTACCTCACGATGTTTTCCTTCACCGTAAAGCACGAGACAAATTATTATTCCAAATTAAGGACATGAAAATTCAGTGGTGCTTGCCCGGTTTGAACCCACGGTCATCGGTTAAGATTCACGCGTTCTTACCACTGGGCCACCTCGGCTTTTTTGTTGTTGTCTACTGGTGGTAGAGCTTTGTGCACTGGTGGTAGAGCTTTGTGCAAGCTCGTCTGAGTAGGTACCACCCACTCATCAGATATTCTGCCGCAAAACAGCAGTACTTGGTATTTTTGTGTTCCGGTTTGACGGGTGAGTGAGCCAGTATAATTACAGGCACAAGGGACATAAGATCGTAGTTCCCAAGGCTGGTGGCGCATTGGCGATTTAAGCGATGGACAACATTTCTTACAATGTCTAAGGGCGTTGGTGTCCACTTACCATCAGGTGGCCCATATGCTCGTCCACCTTCCTTTTCTATAAAAAAAATATTATAAATAAAGATAAATTAATCAAGAACTGCTTAGTGTGCGTAATACAGGAGTACATTTAGAAAATCGCGTGCAATTTGTAAATCTACGGTTTGTTTACCTTTACTCCTACTCCGATTGGAATAACCTATTCCAATATTCCTTTTCATATAATACTAACTGTCCGTTCTGACTAACTTCGTATCAATCAAACCGAACTTTAATTAAAAATTTACATGAAAACGAATATTCCAAATTGCAAATGATAAAAAAATTATTTTGGATACGATATACGAATATTTCCTTAGTGAGCGTGTACGGAAAATTTCAAGTCAATCTCTTGTTTCGGAGATCTCGTGATGAGTTAGTCAGTGGTATTTCGCTTATGTATACATAGATTACTAGTTTTCCCCGCGGTTTTGCGTGCAAGGACGGGACAGAGAAAAGTAACCTACGTACTTAGGATTCAAACTTGCTTCATAACAAATTACATCAAAATCGGTTCAGTGTTGTACCTTTCGAATTTATAATATTAGTATATATTATATTTGAAGCTGGTCAGAAATAAGACACCGTTGTCAATATAACGTTATTTAATCTCCGATATAATCTTAATACCAAAAAAATAATTAATTTGTTAGTTCCTCCATTTTTCTAAAAGCCGCTACCATGACAGTTGTCCTCTCCCATAATGACAGTTAATGGCGAGATGTGATTTTATTACGAGTTATATTCAACCAACCGATACAGGCAATTTTACTGGTGGTAGAGCTTTGTGCAAGCTCGTCTGGGTAAGTACCACCCACTCATCAGATATTCTACCGCAAAACAGCAGTACTTGGTATTGTTGTGTTCCGGTTTGAAGGGTGAATGAGCCAGTGTAATTACAGGCACAAGGGATATAACATTTTAGTTCCCAAGGTTGGTGGCGCATTGGTGATGTAAGCGATGGTCAACATTTCTTTCAATACCAATGTCTAAGGGCGTTGGTGACCACTTACCATCAGGCAGCCCATATGCTCGTCCGCCTTCCTTTCCTATAAAAAAAATCAATAAAGTGCTAACAATATTATAATTACTTGATAACTCGTCGTTTATAAGGTTTCGTGGTTTACAATTTCGATACTGAAGTAATTTGGAATTAGAACATCTGTTTCTGACCCGAATGTGACGTGTTCAAGTCTGCGCGAGCACCATTGATTTATCATCTGCTAAATTAGCGTATATTTACTATTCATCTCGTGGCGAAAGGAGACATATAAAGTAGCATGTGTCGGGTGAGATTTTGCCATATGTGTATTCGCCAACCCGCATTGGAACTGCGTCGTGGAATCTCCAACCATTCTTTAAAGGGGAGAGTTTGAAACCGCCTGGGTAGATACCCCAATCATAATATCCTACCGCCAAACAGCAATACTTTGTTGTTATAATCCAGTTTATTGAGTGAGAGAGACAATGTAACTACAGGCGCAAGGGACATCTCAGTTCCCAAGGTTGATGGAGTATTGATGTAAAGAATGGTTAATATTTCTATTCCAATGTCTATGGGAGTGATTAACATCACGTCGCCTATTCGTCTGTCCTACTAATAAAAAAGCCAAAACAAGATATACAAAACTCGTGTAAACTCGGCTTACGTTTGTGATAATATGTACATGTATATATACTTGTTATCTTAACTTGAGAAATATGTCAAGTTCAACAGCAAATTCGTAGATAAAATATAGCAATATTTAAAATAAATCCTTTTTAAATTACAAATACACTTACTTCCTCTCCACGTAAAAGTGGGGGGCTTAGTACCTTATGTAATTTTCCGTTTCCATGACAATGTATAACATTATGTATATAGCAATAACATTGTCGGATATATATTTTTCTTTTGGAAACAAACGTTACTAAATGAAATAAAAATAATATAAACATATTTATTAATTTTAAAGAAGCAAAGAGGCCTGTGGGCAGACGATTTTAGAAAAATAGGGGTTCAATGGATGGGATTAGCACAGGACCGGGAGAATTGGCGTGCCTGTGAGGAGATCTTTGACCAGCAGTGGATTAATGTGGGCTGAATATGATGATGATGATGACATTTATTAAACTTACGTAAACGTAACAGCCTGTGAATGTCCCACTGCTGGGCTAAAGGCCTCCTCTCCTCTTTTTTTTTTTGAGGAGAAAGTTTGGAGCTTATTCCACCACGCTGCTCCAATGCGGGTTGGTGGAATACACATGTGGCAGAATTTCAGTGAAATTTGACACATGCAGGTTTCCTCACGATGTTTTCCTTCACCTTAAAGCACGAGATGAATTATAATCACAAATTAAGCACATGAAAATTCAGTGGTGCTTGCCCGAGTTTGAACCCACGATCATCGGTTAAGATTCACGTGGTCTTACCACTGGGCCATCTCGGCTTATTAAACTTATTAGTATAGTTTTCAATGTAACATTAAAGACAAATGTTAAAATAACGAAGACACAAAACACAAATTAAATAAGAGAGAAAGATTATATATGGAAATAAATAACTAAGAACTCTTATTAGGAGGAGGAGGAAACCTGAATGTGTCTAATTTCACTGAAATTCTGCCACATGTGTATTCCACCAACCCGCATTGGAGCAGCGTGGTGGAATAAGCTCCAAACTTTCTCCTCAAAAAAAAAAAGAGGAGAGGAGGCCTTTAGCCCAGCAGTGGGACATTCACAGGCTGTTACGGTTAAAACTATATAGCTTACATATGCAATATAGGACCTTGACTTCGACTAAGAAGTTAGCTAACCGTCCCGGCTTCGCTCGGCTCGGCGGATCTATATTAAACATTTGTATCGTAAAACATATAACTCTATTGGTGTACGCGATGCACGCAAGTAAAACTTTTTTCAATCATATTCTAGTTATAATTCAGCCAGTTTACACAAAATATTAATTAATTATACACCTAAACAATCCTCGTGAATCACTCCGTCCATTGGTGAAAACCGTACGATAATCCGTTCGGTAGTTTCCGAGTTTATCTCGGACAGACAGATTTCACTATTTAATTTGGTTCCGTCACCTTTTTACCACAGAACAGCGAGGCATCGTTAAAATCTGCCGTACGTAGTTGACGTATCTAAGACACGTAAACGATTTGCTTCCTCGTTTCTGATACGCACCGCTAAGATCTGGAATCCCGACCTCCGTTTTCCCCACCACCTACAATATGTGAACCTTCAAGTCTAGAGTGAATAGGCATCTTCTAGGCAAGCGCGCTCCATCTTAGACTGTATAATGATACAGCCTACACCACGCTAGCTTATATATTTATTAAAAAAAAACACGCGGTGTAGGGACTTAATTAAGTGTGTGATAGCAATAACTATGTCATTCCCTATTAAGTATCAGTATATTTTTAGTATTTTCTATATAATAATGTCAATTATAACCTGCTCTTAGCGTACATAGTATGTTAACTCAATATACTATCTATAGGCTAGATAAAAATTAAGGAAAATAAGACTCTAATAACATAACAATAGAGTTTAATTTGTCAAATTTATTCAAAGTCACTTATCTCGAAGATAAAAACATATCTAAATGTTAACACTACATAACAAAACGTGTATACAATAATTATACGTAAGCAAATGTATATTTATTTATATAGTCTTACAAACCAGAAGTGAAAATGGCGTTTTTTAAAAAGAATACATAAATAAGTATTTGACTTTACGATAAGATATACACAAGTAACAAACAAAACAATCATTAATCACTTTAAATTCTAACAAAACAGACTAAAAATGACAATTCAAGTAATTGTATGTTTGAAGGAAACTTCGCGCCAAAAATTATAATCTTCTATGACGGCGATGACGCACTTTTCTTTTTTTTTTTAAATATATTCCGGTAAAAGGAACTGATACATTCGGTCGTAGATTGTTAAGAATTGTATATAATGGTTTGAGGATAGAGTGGTGTGGAGGAAGCTATTCGACACATCGGTGAAAGCATTTCAGGACAAGCACGACCTTCAGTACTGAAACACACGAAGAAGAAAAGATAATGGTATACGTGTTTGAGCAATTTAGGTTATATTATTAAAACTTCAGTCAACTCAAATAAATAATATTATATAGATAAACTGTTTTATGGTAAACGACACTAAGAAATTTTAACCAACACTTACATCGTCAATGAGTAACAACTTGGGAACTAAGATGATATCCCTTGTGCCTGATACACTTGCTCACTCACCCTTTAAACCGGAACACAATAATACTTATTTATTTATTTATTTATTCAATAGGAACACTAACAATATACATATTAAATGGTGACATACATAACATCCAATAAGAAATAATCAACGTCTGTTATGTATATCGATTACAAGTGTACACAAAATTCACAGAGTATCGCGTCAACATTAAATAAAAAATAAAAATTATTGACCTTTGCTTAAAAATAAATTAAAAAAAAAAACAAACACCATGACAAAACAAACAATACTAGTGCTGTTTGGCGATAGAATATCTGATAAGGATGTACTAATCCACTTACCAAGTGAAAATATATAAAATTCCAAAACCTTATATAAATACAATATTTAATCCAGTGTTTATTATTATAAGATAACATTATTATATTTGTTTGAACGTGGCATTGCTTAATAGTTACGCTATAGTCCGATAGATGGCGCCGTAGACTATTTAAAAATATATGGACTGTATGAAAATCCTCACGGTAGGTTTTCGAGTTTATCACGTTGAGACAGAAAGACAGATGCGGCGGGAAACTATGTTTTATATTATATAGAGATAATGCATCTATATATTCTGCAAATAATCGCCCGGGTTCAACGCACTGTTGAATATAATATATGACAAATCATTCCACTGAATTAACCGTGTTGTTTTTAAGAGCAATTGAGCTCTTAATTAAGGATTTACTATCTATGTCAACATCAGCCGGCTTACTTTGAATTTAGTATTTGCAACGCTACCTCCCGACCACATCTTTACTGCGCCAGCTGACGGTCTCACTACCACTACCCAGGCAGCTGATTACTGTTTTCATACTTTAAAATATGTAAGTAATGACATAGTAAAATTTAATACGGCGTTCTATGACTTTTTTTTAAATATTTTTTTACAAATTCATGCGATCAGCTGACGCAAAACCTCCCCTTTACTGTGCAGCTGATGATTTTTTTTTAGCTCAGTGTGATGTTTACTATTCATGAAAAAGGTTTCAGCCGGTGTACTATTACTTTTTGGCCACTTCCGCAACCTTCCCACAGCCAAACCCACCGCGGGTCATTCGAGATCTTTCGAAAATGGCGTAAAATCACTACCTAAAATGCAACGCTACCGGACCAAAACATCGCTTCGATTCTATAACGTTTACGATCGTAATCGTTATAGATTAGTAAAATTGGCCATGGAAAAAATGTTTGACTAAATGCTATTGATCAGTAAAAGTAAAATCAGGGCAGATACGCGACCTTAGATAAAAATTAGAACGAATTTTCATCACATAAATTTTATGTAAGCGAGGATGACTACGACATGTTTGAAGTTTAAGGAATTAGTTTATAACTATATATTTTGCATCCAGAAGTGATTTTATAAAAACCTCGAATTGATCTTTTTAAAAATAGAACACCAAATCATACAAATTGATGTAAATAACTCACTCAATTACTCTTAAAAATCCAAATAACAAATTTGAACACATTCAACAGATCACAAGTCGCGCCAAAAATGAATTAATTACTTTACTTTTCTGTCAACTAACAAAATGGCGGTTTGAAATTAGCGCGCGTCTTTTTTTTTTTAACAACGCTGTTGGAGGGGTCAAGGAATCTCCTAACTGTATAATATTATGTACATACTTATAAACATTACAAAATATATACAGCATTTGTTTATTTATTTATCTGCTGACCTTTCATTGCTACAAACGCTAAACGTCTTCAATCTTATTTATCAGTTTGCCTGGAATAACTATTATTATCACTAGATGGCGCTGTTTTCATTCCATACAATACGCAATTAACGTCAACGCTATCGAATAAGTAAAAAAGATCGCACTAGGCACATAGATTTGGCTTTACGTATTGTTTTAATCAGACTTCCGAAATCGCTATTTTTTTTACTTTATTTATCACAAAGCCGTAATATTAAGATAATATTCATAGCGATAACGCTAATATTCGCGATACCGATGTATCGAGCCAAATCATCGTAAGGACTTCGGTACTTAGGACGAAGTTGAAGACATTTCGTTCCGCTATCGGTAAGCTCTCAAATGTTCCAAAGACGGTACTTCGTGATAAAATCAAAGTATATTATCGATGACCTTCGCTGGCACGGTCACTTGGATCACACCACAAGCACATAAAACCAATACATATAATTTACCATTTACCATTTCGATTTCATGTAACGATAAACTACACGACGAAGAAATATTGCCATGCATATTCGCCGTAGTCCAAAGGCGTGGTTTTCTATCACGAAAATTATTGCAATATGACCTGGACAAATAAAACAAATTTTCAATATATAAAAAATGACGGTGCCAATGTACTCACGAGAATTGATGTGTAAGCATGTGTGCTCGTGTACCGATCTCACGCAAACATTGACGCACTTACAAAAACAAATCTTACGCCGACGTCAGCTGACACTCGAAATCTCAGCGCCTACCGTGTACCGAGTGCTGTTGAAGATGTTTACACATAAAAAAATCTAAGGACGCCGATTATATCTAAAATATTTAGAATAAGAAGCAATTGTTCCGCTTCTATCTAATCGTGACCGCATGGAATTTTGGCATGAATACTAGCAGCATTTCCCCTTTGAATCGCAGCTCCAGCAATCCTGCCACCAGTAGATAATTTCTTGTATTTAATAATAATATCCTGGGACATCTGATCCCAAACTAAGCAGAGCTCGTACTATGGAAACCAGACAACTGATATACTACATATACTACTTTTCTTTTGTAAATATATACTTATATAGATAATTACACACAGACTCAGGACAAACAGACACGTTCATGCACACAAAAGTCTTTCCTGGGTGGGAATCGGACCCACGACGACGAAGCATCTACCAACTACGCCAACCGGCCCGTCAAATTTAAATAACTTACGCTATCTCAATATATTATAGTATATGTAAATCAAAGTGTGTTATCGTAATGTGGAAGGTTTTATCAGTAGGATTAAAAGGCGCCGCAAGTGAGTGGCAAGCGACGAACACGTCTTCGGCGTGTGTTTCTCGCATTCGTTTCATTTATTACCTGATACTAGTTAATTCTAATTCTCGTGGTTTCACTCGAGTGACGTCACAACACCAACGCGTGTCAGCGTCTTCAAGCAAACTATTTAGTTGCATATATTTTATAAAGGTAACGTACAGTAACGATTAAAAATAATACAAAACTTGACCAGTGTGTGTGTGGCAAGAATGCCAGCAGCATTTCTCGTTTGAATCGCAATTCCGATTTTCTGGGCGAATAATGAACCACATAGTCGGTTAGTTGATAATAAATACTTATTAAAAAAAACAGATTGATGTTTAGTTTCAAACGGACACAATTTTCTGTGAAGGTATCGTTCGCAGTTTTTTTTTTATAGAAGAGAAACTGTAAGAAATGTTAACCATCGCTTACAACGCCAACGTGCCACCTATCTTGGGATCTAAGATTTTATGTCCCTTGTGCCTGTAATTACACTGGCTCACTCACCCTTCAAACCGGAACACAACAATACCAAGTACTGCTGTTTTGCGGCAGAATATCTGACAAGTGGGTGGTACCTACCCAGACGAGCTTGTACAAAACCCTACCACCAGTAGGTTACAATAAATAAAGCACAGGGAAAGACATTCAAGTAAGTCGAAATAGATTTAAGGGAATGGTGAAACCGCAGGCACAGCTCTTATGTAATAAATTGCTATGCGAAATTGATTTTAATAATTATATAATTTAAAGTAAACACGCGTCAAAATTGCGTATCACAGTCGGTTATCGACACTTCACGGGTGAGATACGAACGGAGCTTACTTTATTACGCAGTCGTGAAATGTTGACAACCGACTGATATTGATATACTATTTTGATGCGTGTATTCTTGAAATGTTATAACTATTAAGGTCAATATCGCATATCTCCGATATTTCACGACCTTTTCTGCGGTCAATTTCTAGTTGGTTCTTACATAACACTACAGCACTGCATTACAGATATACATTAAATATATTGTCAACAATGTTAGTCTGTTAAGTGTACGAGAATGACGGCCACAAAGGAGTATTTAATGTCACGGAGCTCACCCCATTTAGTTTAAGAAAAAAAAAACTTAAATTGACACGTCTGCATCGCCGTCCGCTGTCAACGCCTACAATTTTTCACAATTTTGTTACTCCATATTTACCGAATAATCTCATATCATGTGTCATCTATTTTATACGTGATATTGGCAGAATAATTTGCGGTCAAATAGCGTAGATACACGCCAGAAAAGGGGCATATTTATTTTCTATATCGTTCGCTATTCACATATATATATATATATATTAAATACATATTGTAAAAACTAGATCTCAACTCGCAATCCGCAATGCTCGTAAATATAATTCAAGTCTATCAGTTTCCCGCCATAAAGAGTATTTGTCAATGTTCTTGTTGCCAGGTTAAAATATATTTTATTAATGTTTAATATAAAAAATGGCAGATACTCCAGTAATATTTAATATTAATTCGTAGCACACATATTATTATATATTACAATCTGACTTAGTCTTACAATATAAGTTTGTTACGTCAAGAGTTTTACTTCTATGTACAAATTCACGCAATCATCGTCAATATAATGAGAGCGTGTTCCTTTGAGGAAAACTTAGTGAGACAAAACAAACACACGTAATTATTTTGAATGATCTCAACTGGTGACGTCGTTCATAAATTACAAGATTACTATAAGTAGTGCCTCGTTGGTCTAGTGGCTTTATGTATTCCCAGGTCGGGCCAAAAAAAGATATTGGGTTTTTCTATCAAAAAATTCTCAGTAGCAGCCCGGAGTCTTGCGCCTGAACTCACACACACACACACACAAACACACGCACGCACGCACGCATGCACGCACGCACGCACGCACGCACGCACGCACGCACGCACGCACAAGTGAACACAAATAATACATACGAATTCTCGCATTAATATAAAGCAAGAAAATTTTTATTTTATTTTATTTTTTACTGTAAATATTAATACTTATACTTTACTTTTATTTTTTCTGAAGCTTCGTATTATAAAATTGTAATCCTATGCCGCCTTATCAGTAATGAGTAATAACTGTACAACCATTTTGTAACGCTATTGATTACAAGTAAAAAATATGTAAATAATTGTTTACAATTGTGTATCACTGACAAACTTACTCAGCATGTAACAGTCTGTGAAAGTCCCACTGCTGGGCTATTATAGGCCCCCTCTCCTCTTTTTGAGGAGAAGGTTTGGAGCTTATTCCACCACGCTGTTCCAATGCGGGTTGGTGGAATTCACATGTGGCAGAATTTCAGTGAAATTAGACACATGCAGGTTTCCTCACGATGTTTTCCTTCACTGTAAAGCACGAGATGAATTATAATCACAAATTAAGCACATGAAAATTCAGTGGTGCTTGCCCGGGTTTGAACCCACGATCATCGGTTAAGATTCACGCGTTCTTACCACTGGGCCATCTCGGCTTACTCAGCATGTGTAACAATATGTTTGTATACATATCTACACAAAATAACACAAAAATCTTGGAACCCTATGAATGGTGTATTGTATGATTGTGTATATTACACACAAAATTTTATCCAAACCAAGCCGCTTAGAATATATAGTTAGAATACGTATATACAGTTTTATGATGAGTCCAGATGGTGCAGCATCAAGCCGAGGTTATTGTAATATCATTAAATTCATTGTTCAGATCAGTAGAAGTACACAATCCTTCAACAATTAGAAAAGATTATGACAATCATACAGCTGACCAGATTCTCTTTAATCGTAGCGAAGAGAACTAACTAAGCTAACAACAAAAGTTAAATCAAAATCGGTTCTCCCGGGGCTGAGATTTCACAGACAGACCACTTTTAAGACCCTTATTTTCGCATCCATTATTAAAAACAATATCAAAAATGCATACGTATAAGTTTGATATTTTTTAAATAAAATACATATATATGATTTTAAGAACGATTAAACATGACGACAACTAAAAGATAATTCTCGAGGATTTGCCACCCTACTCCTCACACATGCGAAACTAGAATTACAATAAAAACAAGAACAGTCAGTTAATATGCCACTGCTGGACAAAAGCTTCCTCTAACTCTCGAGAAGGTTTTGAAGTTAATTCTTTATACATGTTCTGTTATATACGCAAAAGATATATTGCTGTTTGACTGGGTTCGAACCTATAATCTTGTATCGGTATTTACGTATTCTAGCCACTGCGCCATTATCAACGATTGCACAATATAGAATGTAATGACGTAATATTAACTCGCAACGCTTAAGATGTATATACACTTATATGTACATAAATAGGCAACAAAACAGTTCAATTTTTTTTTCTCATCTGTTTGTCAACAGTTTTTATTAGGTAGCTATTAGCGCGCTTTTGTTAAAAAGTATATACGAACTCTTATATGTTTTTCTAAATTTATCAAAAACGATTGATAAATTACCCAGTTTAAATGTAATAGACCCTGACTACACGTGGCCTTGTGGCGTTATGACAATACTCGATTAAATCTAATCTATAAAAAAAAATAACTGACAGATTGACATATCAAAATACTGTCCAAACCATTAAAACGAATTGGGTTCTTTTTACCCAGTAGCATTAAGGGAGGATTCTTAAAATGTAAAATGTAAAAACCCCTAAGATCAAAAATAAAAACCCGCATTATCGAAGAAAGAACTATGGTAATTGTTATTAAGAAATTCTGGATGCGAGCGCAGAATGAAACCATAGACAAATTAATAATATTTTTAATAATTGTGTTTGTTTAGACGTGAGAGTTTTCTTTGGACGTACCTACACCAAAAGTGAGACAGTGTAGCACCCGCTTTAGCTTCAATAAGAAATCATTAAGATAAAATTAAATAAATAATTAATTTTCTAGAATTTATGATTAGCTATAAGATCATTGATGTCACCTTTAATCTAATAGTCCCCTAAGATGATTGTCATTGAGAATTACATTTCTTTAATTCGAGAGGTTTTTAAAAAAAAGGCATAGACACTTTTCATAAAGCCGCGTTCGGTTTTTCATGCGGTTTTCACCAATGAACGGAGTGATTCCGGAGGATTGTTTAGGTGTATAATTCATTAAAAATTCGTGTAAAATTGGATGAAATATAATAATAAATGTTGAAGATCTTCGAAAAAATCAATTCGACTAGGATTTTTACTGACATGCGCCTCGTAATCCAAAAGATTTTATGAAAGATTATATGTATTATTCTTTCCGTGAGAAAGAAACTTATATATAAACTATAACAAATATGAATAATTGTCATTGTTTATATGCATTCAATTGAAAAATTAAACAATCGATTATCGTATTTACCAAATTAAATTGCGTTTTAATAATGACGCGATTTTAAGCTTGCAGCTATTGCTCGATAGATGGCGCACAAAATAATTGTTAAATGTAAGAATAATTGCAAGATTAATTCACCTTTACTCTCAGATCGATTGAAAGTTATAATTCTATTACGACCTTCGATTGGTCTGTATTATGATACCAATTCGCTTCGCTGTTCTAGAGGCCAACTAATAAGACCGCAAAACCCATTCTGCCGAGAAAAATATTTGGGTTTTAACAGTGTTAATACAATAACAAATCCTGTGCAATAATAATGGGCGCTATTTAAAATCGTTTAGAAAGACATAAAATTGTGTAAGTTCAGTAAAAACAAACTAAACTTAAGCTAGAAATACACATACTGTTTTAATATAATATTTTATATTAGTGATGTTTACCGGATAACAATAAAACACTTGTTACTCCTACTAGATTTATATCATAGACAAATATTGAATCAAGAACTTTACATTTTTGTTTCAGTGTCCTTAAAATTAAAAAAAAAAAAAACAATGCTCGATGAAGTAATGCCAACGATGAGGAGCTTGAGCCCCGATCCCATAGATGTCGCACCAATCAGCAAAAAATTTATACTGGTGAGTAAAATTAATATAATACCATTAAAGTGTGCAAGCGCGATGTGATGATGTGATAAAATATATTTCTACAAATTTAATCAATGTTTTTTTTATAGTTATCTAAGATTTTAAATATTTTTACGAAGCGATAGTAGAGCGATAAGTGTTTAAAAATGAGTTAAGAATCGAAAGGAACAATTTTGAAGGGTTTTCTAACTAAGGAATTTGATTTATTTAAATAAAATCACTAACTTACAGCAGTAATAAATTGTTATGGAAGTTATACTAGTTGTATTGTCATCTTTTATATATATTCAAACATTGCAAGTCAAATGTAGTATTGCTTATTACTTGTTTCAGTATTAATATTATAATTAATATCTGTGACGGTTTATATTGTACTGTCTTTACATATTCGTAACATTATTGTATTTTTTTTTGTAAAATATCTGGTGTTGTTAAAAATATTTAGCTAAGCCTGAACTCTAGCGAGCAATAGATTAACCAATATTTATACTTAAAAGTTATGTTGTTTGAGAACAGATGGCGCTGTACGCTGCAAAGAAATAATATATAATAATTAATTCATAATTGAATATTATGCAGTAATTGTTTGATAAAGTAGATTGTATGATGGAATTATATCCGCATTTAATTTTTTATAATTAATATCAAGTAAAATCTATTTCGTTCCTCGCTATAGCTCCGTCTCACTCATTTGTCAGAATGACGTGTCGTCAGCCGTAGTTTCGATCCGAAGTCAGTCACAAACAGTATTTACTATAGTATAATCTTGTTTCGTTTTATTGTGATATAAAAACGTAAAATTATTGTGAAATAGTGTAATTGTGGCTCTAAAACTATTACTCGAGTGTTAATAAATAAGTATAGTGCGGCATAAGTTGGAAGAAATATCGTGTCCCTGTGTAATCGTATTGTAAAGTGACCTGCATGAAACAAATGAAAAAGTAATTCGCCGTTTTTCCATTGGTTTTACCTCTTTTTGTGGATATCTTCCGTTACTGAAGGTAACGGAGCGTAACATTAGTTAATTATACGGCAGTCTTTAACAAACATTTAAAGTAACCTCAAAATATATATTATCGACGACCGACGATTAAATTATTTCCTTTGACATGAAACAGAAAAAAAATAAAGGTTCTTTCTCACGTCGACTTGTTGGGTTAGTTTTTTTCAAACAAAGGCTTTATCTAATCAGTTCTTATCAGAATCTTGTATACTTTCAAATAACGTAGCTCACGATTAATATGAATAAACAAACATAATAGCAAACGATATTTATTATGAATATTATTTATTACAAACGCTTACAATATTATTTCCTTACCTTGCATAATAATAACAATGAATACAAATAAAACATAAGGCAGGAAAAGCTTATACCTTTTCCTTATAATTAAAATATATTTAAAAATTATAAACAGATAAATACAAAAATGAATTATTATTTATTATTCTTTAAGATGTATTGAAACCGTGATGCACCTATCTAATTAAAATACCATACATTAAAGTTTTGTTGTGTATTGTCCATAAAAACATGAGTTTTTTCTCACACAATATTTAAATATTAAAGTAAATTTGAATGCAAGGTAATGTTTTTATATGCAACCTTACAAATCCAAGTATGTCCATTTTTGTTTTGTTTTTAATATGTGCACTATTTTTTTATGAATATTTACCTGTACAACAGTACTAAGACACAGACCTTAAAATATAAGGTTTTATCTTAGTTTGTAACAGGATTGAAAATCATTTTGTTATTTATTATTAATTTTTGTTGCTAGAACAAAAATCTTATTAAAATAACTGCTATAAAAAATTAAGAGAGCTTACTAGTTAATTACTCTTTAATTTGATTAGATGCTTAAAATTCGATAAAATTAGATAATATACTCCAAAAATACATATTTAACTTTAATAAGATTGTGTTAACAAAACAATTACTAATTCAAAAAAAATCTAACATAAATTGTTATTTTTTGTCTATGAGCAACACTGGAGAAATTTTGATAAAACTCATTCTGTTAGCTCATATATTCCATTATGTAACATGTTTAGCCTGGTTCATATTGCAAAAGAAGAATATTGTAATATCAATATTATAAAGAAATAAATAGACGGTTTCCAATTTGAAGGGTTAGTGTGCCAGTGTAACAAGCACAAGGGACATTACACCATGGTTCCCAAGGTTGGTGACGCATTGGCGGTGTAAGTTTTTTTTTTTTAATGGCATAGGTAAAGGACATGGGCCGCCTGATGATATGTGGTCATCACTGTCCATACACATTGCCGATGTAAGAAATATTAATCATTCCATTCATTGCCAAGTGATAGTTCATATTACGTACGGGCTTGAAAAGGCAATCTAAGAATAAAATTCACACATTCTAACCATTGCTCCATCTCGGCTTTGTCTAATTCTCAAATGTGGCAATAATCTTGAGACATTAAATAACAATAAACCAGTATGAGTTTTTTTTTTTTTAATTAATATTCTTTACATTGTTTGTATTTCATATAAGGGCAACATTTTTATATTTAACAGTCATGTTCATGACATTAAATGCTAGTGTATAACAGGAAGATTGATGTGTGTATCCTAATATTATTTAACTGTCCCATAACAGCCTGTGAATGTCCCACTGCTGGGCTAAAAGCCTCCTCTCCCTTTTTAAGGAGAAGGTTTGCAACTTATTCCACACTGCCCCAATTCGGGTTTGTGGGTTACACATGTGGCAGAATTTCAGTGAAATTAGACACATGCAGGTTTCCTCACGATGTTTTCCTTCACCGTAGAGCAAGAGATGAATTATAATCACAAATTAAGAACATGAAAAATCAGTGGTGCTTGCCCGGGTTTGAACCCACGATCATCGGATAAGATTCACGCGTTCTTACCACTGGGCCTTCTCGGCTCTCCGATATTATTATTACGTACAGCCTGTTCCAACTAGACGAGGAGCAATGGCAAATAATCTTTAATATGACGCGATATCATTGTTCGTGATCTTGAGTAATCTATGATAATAATTCTGTATTTGCGAAATTGCGTTTTGCTCTTTCGTCGTAAGTTTAGAAGTAAAAAAGTTATAAGTAGTTAAGTGGAATTGTGTTGTATTATAAATACACATATTTTAAATCGAGAAATGTTTGTAGTGATACAGCTGAGCTTATTAGCATGGAATATGTAAATCTACGGTTGTTTCCCTCCAAAAACCGCGTTCGGAAACCACTTTGACATTAGAAGTATTATAAAGACTGAATATTTATTTATAATTTGTTTATTTCTAGATATTGTATGTAAATTATTAATTAGTATGTAAATAGTTGAAAAAGATAATATTTATTAGACGTCCTTGCGAACGGTCGGACGCAGGTTCAATGACCGTGTTGGCTAAATATAATCGCGCTTACGACGTTCTTGGACGTTGAAAAGTATTGCAACCGTTTTTACGATTTTTGAAGGTTAATTGTGAAAAATAGATCTGTGTTACTATTGAATGGTTGTTTTTGTGTTTTTATGGAATTTTAGTGTCCCGCTGCTGGGTGTGCTGGGCTAGTATAGCTTCTTTCAATAACATTTTATAGTATAAATATAAATTACGTTAAAAACAAATGTTTATTTTATTATTATTATTATTTATTTTACAAAATCCAAAGCGTGTCAATAAACTATGTTTAAAATTATTTTGAATGCCTTCTCGTCGAAATGGAGAAGAGGCCTTAGCCCAGCTGTGGGACGTTAACAGGCTGTTACTGTTACTTACTGTCTTAAGCCAGTTTGGATTAACATTATTGAGTCTTATCCTAATAAGTAATAAAACAACTTTGAATTAAGATCATTTTAGTGTCTGTTTTCTATCTTAAATCTACCGTTTAAACGAAATATTGATACTGATGACAAATATAATAATGAAGTAAAAATAAAGTTATAGATTTTCCAAATTCCTATATCCAAAAAAATATTTATCAATGTCAATTCGAAGTGAAAATCTTTATTCAATACTAGCGGCTCGCCCCGACTTCGTCTGGGTTGAATAATTATTATTATTATCTTTGTATAGAATTATACTGCCTGACAGGATTAATATATCCCCCCCCCCCAATTATCTATAATATAAATACGCGAAGCAAAAAGTTTGTACCCCTTTTTACGACAATTGCGTGGACGGAGAAGAATGTACAGCACAGTATCCTCTATCTAGAGGATGAGTGCAATTTGATCATGTATTTTTTTTTTTTTTTTTTAATGAAAAGGAAGTACACTGGCTCACTCACCCTTCAAACCGGAACACAACAGTACCAAGTACTGCTGTTTTGCGGCAGAATGTCTGATGAGTGGGTGGTACCTACCCAGACGAGCTTGCACAAAGCTCTACCACCAGTAATATACTCTTTTGCTTATGATTTATTCTATAATTTGTTTAATAGATATCTGTGCGTTATAATATACTTATTTTGCAATTTCTTTAATTATTTATTAAAAGTTTTGTTTCGCAACTGAAAACCAATATTGTTCAATTTTATTTATATGTATAGATTTGACAATAGAATACCTTAAATAAAATTCAAACGTTAATAAAATTTAAATAAATTATGGTCGATTTTCGGCGACTGGGCTGATCCCATACTAAGCAGAGCTCGTACTACGGAAACCAGACAACTGATATGCTACATATACTACTTATTTTTTGTAAATACATATTTATATAATATTACATCCACACTCATGACAAACAGACATGTTCATGGACACAAATCTCTGTCCTGGTTAGGAATCGAACCCACAACCTTCGGCTAAATTTACCAACCACGCCAACCGGCCCGTCAATAGTAATATTTAAGGGTTGATCTCATTCTTAATCTTGGTTAGAATAATCGTCTATCTTACCTTGATGTATCATCATTACACGTCAATAAATAAATTACTACCTCATACATGACGTCACATTGATTGACAGATAAAAAATGTTTCGATGACATTAAAGTTTTTTTTTTTTATTAATATCTTGATTAAATTTCAATAAAGAAGTGTCCCACTGCCGGGCTGAGGCTTCATTTTGAGGAGTATGTTTGTTAGGTTACATTGTGTTAGGTTATGATACATAACGCCGGTCCACTGTTCAGATGGATGGATATATAAGTATTTACAAAAGAAAAGTAGTATATCAGTTGTCAGGTTTCCATCGTACGAGCTCTGCTTAGTCTGGGATCAGATGGCCGTGTGTGAATAATGTCTCAGGATATTATTATTATTATTGAAGGGTAATAAGTGTATAAGACATTTCAGTATTCCTATCGGGTTTATCATTTCTTTCAATTAATTACAATATCATGATTATTCGAAATTATTTATGCTTGAGTAAAGATTGTTTTTATTTAATTAGTGATTAATTAAGTACGAGTATAGTGCGTTAATGACGTAAGGTTGCGTGATGTTTGGGTTGGGCGGTGCGTCCTGAGGTTCACAATTATTAAAATCGTGTTTATATACTTATATACAGAAAATATTGTGAAAAAGAGGGGATCTCCTCTCTTTTTAATTTGTTATTTTATTTTTAATTAAATAAACATCCTTACAGGATTGAAATTACAAATATGAAATTAACCATTTTTTCTATTTTTATGTTTTTAAAATATTAAAAACACATATAGATACATAAGCTATTATATATTACATTAGCGCTTTTCTGGCGGCTGCGCGCGCGGCCATAATTCAGACTTGCTAAATAGCAATTTCCACAGCTCTCTTTTTAAATATGAGGGATTTTCATACAAACCTTCATCCCCTCTATTGCATCCTTAGGGGTTACATTTTCAAAAATCCTTTCTTAGTGCTAACCTTCTGTGTATGCAAATTTTCATGGGGCTAGCCTCAGTAGCAGTCAGGTATTCTTTTATATATATATTGATAAATATATATAATTATATATCACATCAGTGTCTTATATCAAGACAAACAAAAAAAAAAGTAAATACGAAAAGTTTTTGTAAATTTTAGGAACAAAATGTTTAAAAAAAAAATTGTCTTTATTTGCGCTGACATAACCGTTATTGTTCTCCGGTCAGTCACACCGTGACTGACGGTCACGTGACCGTGACGTAATCTACATTCGTGTCGTATGGGTATATTGTGACTAGCTTGAGTAATTTTCTTGGAACGTAGGTTAGCTGGTGGTAAGTGGTCACCACTGCCTATAGATATGGGCGCTGAGGGAACTAGGACTATACCACTTGTGCATGTAGCTACACTGGTTCTGTCACCTTTCAAACTGGTACACAAATGAGATGGGAAGAGGTATCTTGCGGGGCGGCTAGTGCAGAACATTCTTCCCGACTGTACTGGCCGTCGTGGTGGAGTAGTCATTTGCCTTCCTAGCAAATATAAAAAAAAAACAATACTAAGTGTTGATACTTGACGGTAGAATATGTGATACCCCTCCCCTGACCACCATCTTGAAAATCAAACAAATAATAATAATAAAAAAAATGTTTTTTTTTTTAAATATAATATTAATGTCAACGCGTGTTTTCAAAAAACTACACTAGTAAATGAGGTAAGATTAAGATTTTTAATGCTAAACAAATATACATATATACAACATATATCTGAAGACGTGTCGCGTTTCGGGGAAGGTTTTAGTATATAATATTAGTATATAAGAAACTGCGCCCCTCAGTTACAAGCTCTTTAAATTTTTACTATTGACGTGGCTACGTGAATTTTTCATTATTTTAGTACATATGTGAACGACACTTTTTGTGTTTATAATTCATCTCGTTCTTGACGGTGAAGGAAAACATCGTGAGGAAACTTGCATGTGTTTAATTTCACTGAAATTCCGCCCCATGTGTATTCCACGAACCCGCATTGGAGCAGCGTGGTGGAGTACGCTCCAAACCTCCTCGAAAGGGAGAGGCGGCCTTAGCCCAGCAGTGGGACATTAACAGGCTGTTGCTGTTACTGTACTACTGTCATCTTTGCACTTTTCTTAAAATCTGCCGTACCTATTTGACGTATCTAAAAGAGGTACGAAACGATTTGCTTCCTCGTTTCTGATACGCACCGCTAAGATCTGGAATACTCGCCCGACCTCCGTTTTCCCCACCACCTACAATATGGGTCACCTTCAAGTCTAGAGTGAATAGGCATCTTCTAGGCAAGCGCGCTCCATCTTAGACTGTATCATCACTTTCCATCAGGTGTGATAACAGTCAAGCGCTAGCTTATACATTTAAAAAAATTGTAAGAACTTACTTGCCAACAATAAAAACAATATTGCACACTAACATATATGTATATTGATTAAGTAAATATATGTGTAGGTGTAACGTTCAACGTTCTATGTGGGTGGTGTGATCCTCGATGATAAGTGTACGTCACTCGTCAGCACAGTCAGTCGTCGTCTTGCATTTGTTTTGATTAGTCATATAATCGCTGGCTGATTAATCGTTATTTTTTATGGCTGTATGTAATTCGGCTGTTTTTTTTTATAGAATTGGAAGGCGGACGAGCATATGGGCCACCTGATGGTAAGTGGTCACCAACGCCCATAGACATTGGCATTGTACGAAATGTTAACCATCGCTTACATTACCAATGCGCCACCAACCTTGTGACCTAAGATTTTATGTCCCTTGTGCCGGTAATTACACTTAGCTAATTATGCGATAGAAATCATTTATATCACACATCGATATCTCACACGAACACAGACAACAGTTACCATAGTAACCGCGTGTAAATAGCAAAAACAATAGAAGCCCGTGACAGCTACGACGCATGTGTGCTGCCGGTATTGTGCACATATAATCTTTAGTTTTTAAATTTCGAGCATCGGCGTGATAAATAATTTATTGATTTATGTCCTAGTGGTTAGAACGATGTTCGTGGGTTCAAACCCAGAAAGCACCACTGAGTTTTCATGTGCTTAATCTGTGTTTATAATTCGTCTCGTGCAGGAAAACATCGTGAGAAAACCTGCGTGTGACTAATTTCACTGATATTCTGTCATATGTGTATTCCACCAAACCACATTAGAGCAGCGTGGTGGAATAAGCTTTAAACCTTCTCCTCAAAAAAGGAGAAGAGGCCTTAGCCCAGCAGTCACATTCACAGGCTGTTACTTCACTTTTTTTAACAACGGGACTTATAGTCGCGATGTATTCTCTATATATATACACAAGCGAAATTCCATTCATCACGAGATCTCCTGGACTATCCCCTCGATTGACTTGAAATTTGTCACAGTCACTCTTTCCCCGACGTAGACGCTCACTTAGAACGGATTTTACGCAAATCCTACCCAAAATATATTTTTCTTCTATATATATATGTTTTCAAAGTTCTGATGTCAAACATCAATTGGCACACCTCGATGGTTTTTGTATGCCGCGCCGGCAAACAGCATGACGCTCTCTCATGACGTCATGCCGTCTCTACTCCCTTGTTTATGAGGCGCGTGTATATACTTAATTGCAATACATTATTATAATAATAAAAAACATTTTATCAACTCAACTTTGTATTAACATATCGGTTATCTTGTAATGTTTAAGAATTTTACATCTGTGGGGGGGGGGTGTCTTTTTTATGACATATAATTTAGTGAGTTCCTTATGAATCAGGAACAGACAAACGACGAGACGTATCTCTTTATGAAGTTTACCTTGTACGTCGGAACACATTGCAGCGATTATCCTGTATTTTGTACGTTTCCAGAAATAAATTCAATGCTCTTATCTCGATTCGATTTACTTCCCTTGAATCATGCCAAGACGAGAAGTAACATGGCGTCGATTTACTTTATACTATAATAATAATGTCCTCCAGACAGATTTCGGTCACGGCGGCCAATCTCAAGAGAGATTAGCCAACTACGCAGGAGATAATATAGTGCACAAGTTTGTGCGCAAACATAGGTGCACTCTCTAGTCCTCAAGTTTCATAATCCGATGGGACGTCAATCCGACACGACCGGAAAGAGTTCAGGCGCAGGACCAATGGCTTTACGTGCTTTCTGAGGCACTTTAGTGTACACACTTCCAACTTCTAGTTTCCGGGCTGTTACTGAGAATTTTCTAACAGAAAAACCCAATAACTTTTTTTATTTGCCCGAAACAACAACAAATTTTTTAGTTGTTTTCGTTAAATAAAATATGATAAAACAATTATGACTTTGGCTTCTCTCGGCTTACCTTTGTCTTGTAAATGAAATTAAAAAAAAATTGGTTGTTAATTTAAATAAAAGCATTGTATGACTTCATATTCGAACGGCCATTGTAAAACTCGACAGCTTTCCCTATCAATGTTGCTTCGGGGTTATTAGTTGAAAAATGCTCCTTTTTCGTCGTTCGAATGTCAAATCAATGTTGATGGAAAGAGATAGAAGGAGAAATCAGTGTTTTAGTAAACTGTCATTGTATAGTACTTTTATGTAAGGTCGTTATTGTTTATAGGGGTTCGCTTAATAAATACAGTGTAGGATGCAAATACGTACGCAACAGTTATTTGCTAATAAAAGATGATATACCAAAAACAAAATGTCTCCGCCCACGCTCAAGGTAAAATTTAATTTAATTTCTGTGATTACATCGACCTCGCATTACTCTTAAAGGACGGACATACGTCACAATTAATTTCACTCGTGTATTTTAAGAGCCCTACTTCGTGATTATGATGCTAATTTACCAATAAACATTTTCCATAATGAAACTCCTTTGTTAATTTCGAGTAAGTGTAGCTACAGGCACAATGGTTAGCAGATATTTTTTACAAAGGATGGTAGCATTGACGATTCAAGGTAGAGATAATATTTGGCAGTGCCAATGTCTATGGACAGTGGTGACCGCCTTCCACTGGTTGGGATATTTGACACTCTCAAATTGAACTAATTCGTTATTCTTTTTATATAAAAGCATGGTTATTAACCATTATCTAGAAAAGATATGCCATCGGTGTATTTTCTGCGAGCATTTTCAAGATTTGCTAATCTTTCAAATATGAGTTATATCTTAAAAAATCTAAAACATGCATCTTAGTATATCGCCTGTGTCCGTTATATAACGATATAGAAATTTAATATCAAAGTAAATAGATTTGCGGGTAACTGGGACACAACAGATATTATATTTTCTAATATTAATATTATTGATGGATTTAAAATTTCAGAAGGGACAAAAATATATGTTGGCTGTCATTATCTTATGACCTTTCTGATGAAAATGTTTCTCAAGTTCCATTCCCTTAAAAATATATTTAAAAAAAATTATAGTTGTCCGTTGCGTTTATTTGAAAATCGAACGAGGTTCTATTCAAACAAATCGATATTAACTAAAGTTGAAACCCCATACAGGGGCAGAAGTCTGTGACCTTATAAGTTAAGCAACCTTATAAACTAAGTTTCCATATACAGTTAAGTTATAATATAAGAATTTAGAAGCCATAACTAAAAATGTTTATCGCATTGTAAAATTGAGGTCAGGTACGCTAAGTACTCAGTCTGTAGTTTTGCTATCTCAGATGTATAACGACCTCAATTTCTGAAAATAAAACTTAATTAAGAAATGAGAAGATAACACCATAATCATTTAAATTCTGCGGGCAATTAGAGTTAGAAGGATGTGATTTTAGTAACGGACTGGTAAATGGTTCACCTGGTGTCACGTATAAGAAGAAATATTAACCATCTCTTACATCGCCAATGCGCCTCGAAGCTTAGAAGAAAAGTCACTTCAAATCGTACGATATTAAGATTTGTTGTATATATGACGGGTGGTAGCTTACCAGATGAGCCGGCGAGAGGGAGCCCTATCACCAAGTGAATAATATTTCGCTCATCTTTATTTAAAGAGATGACTTTAATGCCAGGAAATTAGGTCATCTTGAGAAGGGCATTGAAGATGTAATCCTTGAAAATTTGCATGCGCTCTAAAATTACTACGTGCTAAATATTTTGAATTTTGTACCAGTTTCAATGAAAATATCATATATTTATTAAGGAATAATCTTTTCCATCTGTCTCGTTCGACCTCGTTGAACGTCGAGGCTGCAATGTTGAAAACTGTATGCAGATATTGTTTTGTGACGATATTCATTGCTTGGCCAACATTTCTAGTTAAGATTCTCGTGAGATATTTAGTAAATAAGAGCCCGTAAATATGCCATTACTGGGTTTCGTCTACACTTTTGAAAACGTTTTGGAGCTTTATCCCCTAACAGTTCCACTTACTTTGCAAAATTACACAGGCTATATTTTATTTCAATTAAATTAAAGCCTGAATTATGGTATTTGTATAGAAAACCAGGAGAAAAAGCGCTAACAAGTTGCTTTATCCGCATGCGCGTATTTAAATATGAACTCTTATAGAAAATAATTCCACGCGGGTAAAGCCACGAGCACAGCTAGGTTAGAATGTTAGTCCTTCACGTCTCTGGTGGTAGGAACGATAAAAACTAGATGCTAGAGCAGGCTGTGCGGAAAACCCTTGACCAGTAAGAGGATGTTTGCCGGCTATTGTTTAATTTTAAGATTGTGCAAGCACGAAGCAGAGTTGGTCTAATGTTTAGAAAACGTGAATCGTTGTCAAACATTGTGGTTTCAAGCCCAGGCGAGCGCCCATGTAACCTGAATGAGTCTGTTGAAAATTTGCCACATTTCTCCACCAAACCACATCAGAGCAGCTCGGTAGAGTTAGCCCCGAACCCTTCTCAAAAGGATAGGCCTTAGATCAGTTATGAAACATGTAGAAGCTGATACTTAAATTACATTCGTACGCTAAAGATTTACATCGAAATATAACAATACAATGAGTCCATGGAAAATTTACTACTGATTGGATGTCACTTGCTCGAACTGGTTTAAACTGGATCTCGCTGCAAATGAAAATATTTGTTATTGATGACACGTCATACTAAAGTAAAATTATCTGAAGTATTCCTGTGTTCTCGTTGCATGTAATTTTCATATTGTTTTTTTTTTTTTTTGTTTGTTCACACGTCGTGTCGTTCCCACCCGTCCGTTCAATTTTAATGACACTCACGACTTCATTTGTTCATATCCTCGCCAAAATATTTACAACTGACTGAAATATAAATATTATATTGCCGTGTTACAGTTTGAAAGGTGACCCAGTGTTTTATCCGTATGTTTTACGTAGTATGCCTAAAACTTGTAATATCGATATATCCGTTCGAAGATAGCAATATGTGTAATACTGCGCATTTCATTAATCGCAGTTTCTAGTCGTAGTATTCTGTAAATAATACTAAGTATTGTTATGCAGCGGTTTTAAGGTCGAGTGAGCCAGTGTAACTACAGGCACATAAATTCGTTGTTCCCAAGGTTGCTAGAACATTGAGAATGTAAGAAATGGTTAATATTTCTTAAAGCGCTGACGTTTATAGGCGGTGGCCAATTTGCCTATCGGTCTACTTATGCAACACTTAAGTCATGCAAACATCCTTGAGGTACCAACTTTACCTGCCATCAGGTCGACATATGCTCTTCTGGCGTCTCACAAACTATAAAAAAACAACATTAATGAGGAATTGCATTAGTGACAATTTATGTAACGCCATATATGTCACTGTCACTTCATGTTTCGCGCCTTTTTTAATCTGTGGTAAATCAAAGCCCGCCAATACTTTAAAGGCAAAGAAACGATGCATTAGTCATTATGTTCTGTCCTTATCTTATATCATTTAAGGGAAAGGGAAGGTGACATGTTATCCTTAGTTCGCTTTGCCCTTTCTGTTACAAGGTGACTCGGTTTTGAAGTGAATACGTTTGAAATAGTTTTAAACAATTATCGCTTTGATGACAATTGTATCAAGGTTTTTCAATTGTTTTTTTACCGTCTTCAGAAAATGAAGGCAATCTTCTAGATCCCTGGTGTTGTAAATGTCAGTTTTTATTTTTATTTTCATTCGAACACTTTTTTACTTCAATTCAATTACATTATCTATCTAAATGATCAATAACTAGATTCCAAAACTTGGTTAGGTTATTTCATAATGATCGGTAGTGAAGCTAAAACGTAAAAAGCTTACAAATAAAATAAAATAAATCTTGTTTATGATATTAGGATGGCAACACATGCTGAAGGCGACTGATATCGTAGTAATTTGTATATCTTCATCTGTATATTTTATCTGTACATTACATATGTAAATAATTATTGCGTCGTCACTCTCATCATAATAATGTTTACAATATTAATAAAAAATAAATAAATAATTTAAAAATGGAACCGTAATAGAATAAATTGGTAATTACAAATGGTAAACGTTCTATTTTCAAATTGATTTTTCATTGATGTATAAAATTGATAGATTATTCGTTTTCATGCACACATACGTGTTGAACAATGTTAACACTAAAAAACATTGTTTTCGTACGAGAATATCGACGCATAACCTTGAACTCTAGCGGTCGTACGAAAAAGATCGCGTAAGGTAAACGGCGCGAAACGCCATTTAAATTAGAATTCTAAATTCAAATAGAGATCAATGACCAAAGTTTGTCAGATAATAAATAATCTAAATAACATATTTGATTAATTTATCTTTTTAATCTGTTACATTATTTAGTAGTGTATTATAATATTTTGTAATTATTATAATTAAAATATTCTAACTCAGATATAATTCACACGTAAAATTTATAAATTGTTATAGTACATATTTATATAAAATATTACTTTATTAATGAGCCGCGATAGCTCAGTGGTTAAAATACAACGAAACATGGGTTCATAGTTTAGGCGGTTAGAGAAAATATATTGTTGTAATGGATCCTTGTAGAAAAACTATCATAACCAAAAACGACGCGAACTTTGCCCAGCCGTGGGAATTATGGGCTTGTTATAATCATTTAGTAATTGTGACATTCGAATTCGACCTTGTATCACTTACAAATCTGCTTTTATAGAAGTGGAAGAGCGATCTATTAAAAAAAATCTAGTAGGACGGTTCTGTTCTTCATGACTCACTGCTCACCCGCGAAATGTTGACAATCGACTTATGGTGATATACGATATTGATGCGTGTATCCTTGAAATGTTATGATTATTACGGTCAATGTCGCATATCACTATCTGATATTACACGACTGTTTTCCGCGGCGAATCTCGAATTTGCTCGTACAGAATAAGCGGCTTATTTGGAAAACAGTAGGGACTGTTTTCCAAATAAGCCGCGATGAAAATAAAAACCGTAGAAAGTTCGCGAAATAAAGAGAAAGTAGAATAAGAATCGCGAAAGCGTTTATTTTCGTTATAACAATTAAAAAATTTGTTTCTTCATACTCGGCTGGCTCTTTGCCTTTTTTTCGCTTAAAATTAATCCATTTGAATTAAGAACATAATTTATTTCAGTAATGTTCTCAATCTTTGTATGTTTTTTTTTTGTAAATTATTTCAAAGAGTAAACATTATTGTGCCATTTGAAGTTTTAATTTTTTTTATTAAATTAATATATAAATATTTTCTCGCGTAATTATATTTTTTAATGTATAGTTTAAAGTTTTGGCATAGCAGCCATATAATTGTGTTACCGTATGCAATATCCAGTGACCAAACGATAAATCTTATGTTTTAAGTATTTTAATTACTTGTCAAGGCTAAAGATAAAATAAAATTGTCTTATTAAAACTTTAACATATATTCATTTAATCTACGCAACACTGAAATAGACACGTGATAAACAAAGAACCATAAATCTAAAAACGCAATGCGCACGCGCAGGCAACGCCCTAATTAAGTGCAATTTATTTTTATCTATGATTTTAAAGATGGCGCGAGTGCATTCGCACGACTTTTACGTACACGTGAAGGAAAGCGAAATTTTGTTGTTATAAATATTTACTAAGAACGATCTCGTGTTTTTTTTATTAAGGTATATTTTTGGTGCAAGGGCGTTGCAATGATATTTTACTAGGGGGGTAGGGGGGTTGGAAGGGATGGTCGGTTAATAATAACAAATGAACCTGTGTTCCTACAGGCATAAAGGACATAACGTCTTCATTCCCAAGGTTGGTGGCGCATTGGCGATGTAAGCGATGCTTAACATTTCTTACAATGCCAATGTCTATGGGTGGTGGTGCCCGCTTACCATCAGGTGTCCCATTTGACCTTCCGCCTATCTGTATCATAAAAAAGGCAAATGGGTCACCTGACGATAAGCAGACATTGGTGCTGTGAGAAATATTAACACCATTCCTTACATCGCCAATGCGCCACCAACCTTGGGAACTGAGATGTTACATCCCCTATTCTGTAGTTACACTGACACACTTCAAACCGTAACACACTTATACTATCTATTACTATTTGGCGGTGGAATTTGTGATGAGTGGGTTGGCCTTGCAAAGCCGTATCACCAAGCAGGTGTCGCCTAACTGTGACATCAATTCCATCGCTTACAAAGAAGTTTGGCAAATCTTTTCCTTGTCTCATTTCCAAAAAATCTAATTCTTTACCCGCTCACGTGTTCAAACGGGGCGTCAAGGCGGGTCGGCAAGGCCTAGGGGCAGTGCAGAACACTCTTCCTGACTGTACTGGCCGTCTTCGTGTTTGGACTCTAATACCACTTACCATTAAGTGGAGTTGAGTAATTTGCCTTCCCGGCGAATATAAAAAAAAACAGGATATTGACCTTATCTTATTGACTTCTTGTTTGTATTAAATAATTTTGTTAGGTAGACATTTTGTAATGTAACGATTGATTTTATCCGTGGTGTCTATTCACAATTATTAAAGCATAGTTAACTGGGCTGGAGGAAAATGCGCAACCAAGCACCAAACAAGTGCGTTCTCTATACCCTCACAGGAATAATGCTAAAACTCTATTCCAATCAAAGAAAGAATAAATATAAACCAACCTTATATTTACATATTCAATACGATTCACCAATATCTCTGCTGTATTACGCACTAAAAACAGTTCTCGATTATTATACTTCTATTTATAATACAAAACTATTCCACTTAACTACTTGTAACCACTTTAATTTTACTTTCAAAGTTCCGATAACAACTTCTCCGGTATTCAAGAGGCCATTTTTTCGTGAACCATAGAGAATATCATAGATTATTCAAGATCTCGACCGACGAGCGTCAGTTCTATGTCAAAGATGTTTATCTCTCTTTACCCCTGTGATTAGAATGGATTATATGGATGCTGCGTAGCCGTGATCAAATGGTAATCGCAATTACGATAACATTAATGTACACGCGATTAATTATAAACGCAAATTAAATACATTAACTGAACTGGTGGTAGGGCTTTGTGCAAGCTCGTCTGGGTAGGTACCACCCACTCATCAGATATTCTACCGCAAAACAGCAGTACTTGGTATTGTTGTGATCCGGTTTGAAGGGTGAGTGAGCCAGTGTAATTACAGGCACAAGGGACATAAAATCTTAGGTCCCAAGGTTGGTGGCGCATTGGCTTTGTAAGCGATGGCTAACATTTCTTACAGTGCCAATGTCTAAGGGCGTTTGGTTACCACTTACCATCAGGTGGCCCATATGGTCGTCCACTTTACTATTCTATAAAACAAAACATGAAAATTGTTGGTGATTACCGCGGTTTGAACTCGCGATCTATGGTTAAGTTTTACGAGCTCACCACTGGGCAATCACGGCTCTCAATATGTGTAATACAATTTATCTTTACTAGTATTACGAATTAGTAAATAACTCTATTACGCTTTTACGGTTAAACCACTCAACTGATTTTGATGAAATTTGGTTTTAGGCAAGCTTGCGTCTTGACCCCCCCCCCCCCCCTCCTCCCCATAACACGTGGGTGAAACCGTTGGCGAAATGTAGTTGGAAAAAATGACACAAACATTGTTATTATCAGGATAAATTTATTTCAAGTATACATCCATCTTGGATCAGCGCCATGTCGGGGAAACGGCCTTTAAGTCATTCGAAAGACGAATTCAAAAAGAGAACGCAGTAAAATTTCGTTGCATTTATAGTCTGTTTCAATAGAATATGTTATACGTTATGTTAAAAAAAAAATATTGCCGGAAAACTGCGTACCGACTTCAAAGAGAGACCGACTTCTCTATATTCCACGATATGTTTGTATTTTCAGAAACAACGATCGTTATTTATGTTTCTTTCGCAGATGTAAGTAATATGTCATTTCCCACTGCTGGGCCGAGACTTCTTTGAGGAGTACGTTCGGAGTTTATTCCACCACGCAGCTCCAATGCGGATACACATTTAGCAGATTCTTATGTGACAATTTTTTTATGTTATAGGTAGGCGGACGTGCAAATGGGATACCTGATGTTAAGTGGTCACCACCGCCCATAGACATTGGCAATGCTAGAAATATTACCCATTCCGTACATCGCCAATGCGTCACCAACCTTGGGAAGACGTAATGTCATTTATGCCTGTTGTTCCGCTGCCTCACTCACCCTTCAAACCTGAACGCAACGATACTAATATTGCTGTTCAGCGGTAGAATATCTGATGAGTAGGTGTTACCCACGGTAGACGATAGTGGTGCCACATGCAGGTTTCTCCTTATAATGTTTTCTTTCACCGCCAAACGGGATGAATTATAAACACAAATTAAGACGTGTAAGAAGAAAGTGGTGCTTGCCCGGGCTTGTACTCGCAGTCTTCGGTCCTTCGTCCATCGGAGTTCTCATGTATATATATATGGGGATATTCTTATATATTATATACTAGCTATTACAGCTTAATTAATAAAAAAAATTGTTCCCTTTTTTTTACATATCTATTTGTGTATCTGTGCCAATTCCCTTGAAATCACACTCGTGTTGAAGATAAAGTTATTTATAGTCTGTGCGTATTTCTGTGCTAATGACAGATCTGTCATCTTTAGAAGTCTTTGTTTGAAAGTTCATTGTTTTTTTTTTTAAGATTTTGGCGCGCTTGGGTATAATATTTTGTCTCGTTTCGTGTTATAGTTTATTTTCATGTTTTGTTAATACATTACATATTTTCGTATATATATGCATATATAGTAAAAATATTTTCAATTATGTGTTGTACGATTTATATGTACAATTTAATACCCCAGATATATTTGGTTCGATCGCCTGCATCTTATCGAAGAACATGAAGGCATCCTGAGGGAACATGTATGTGTTGGATAAAATTCTGTCACATGTGTATTCCAATAATCCGCGTTGGAACAAAGTATTGCTATTTAGCGGTAGAAAGTCTGATCAGTGGTTGGTACCTACCCAAACGGATGCACAAAGCCCTAGGCTATTATAAGCGCTTCGAGAATGAACTTCTAACTTGGATTATAAACAATTTTATCATCAATTTTATTAAGATTATTTCTAAGCCAATATTCGCAAACGTGCTTTTATATTTCCTCTTACATGATGATAATACATAGCCACATAACGTAATTACTATTTATCGATTACAAATACTACTGGTATACGTTTGTGTCTGTGATACAGCTGGCTTCAGAGTCATGGAGAAGTCGCAACCATCGGTTCTCGTCAGCTCCTCGATCCCAACCCATAACGAGCTACCATTTGCAAAAATCTCAAATATTCTGTCCTTTTCTCGCGTATTTAGATCTAATAAATATAAGATTTAATAGTCATTTTGGTTTATTAGTCTTTAGTTATTTATTTTACAAGATTGATATATGAATTTGAAATTATAATTTGACCTCGTAAAGGTGAAATTATTTCACACACATACCAATAACATGCGCAAATTGAGTTGATCGTTTGGGTGATTTTGTGTCCAGGACGTTGACGCATCTAAATCGGCTAACGATAATCCACTACGTAATTGTAACCGCGCAATATTCTTATATACAAATGTATATACAAACAATAGAAGAAGTGAGTGAAAGCTAAATCGACGCAGCCATTCGTAACAAATTTCTGACCAGCTAACATGAATCGCGCGTTTTGGACACAACGTTAATATTTGTCTGAATTGAATTCCGGGATTTTCATAATTTGTAGATTTGCCGAACTCTACGAAGATCTTACTTGTGACTTAACAGAAAGAGCCATTTGTTCACACGTGGAAAGTTTTCCAAATAATTAGGAAATATATATTTATTTCGATTGTATATAAAGTTTTTTTTGTTGAAGTTTAAAGTTCGTCGTCTATTGAAATGGTAATATAAATCGAATGTTTCGTTGTCTGTGGACGGTTGGACTAAAGGCCAGGCGGTCTGGTCATTGAACGCCCGTATGTTATTCTTTATTTCATCGCAGTAGCTCGTCGAGCGTCACGGCGCGCGCGCGCGTGTCGCGACAGTTGATTTAACAAAGACATTGTCTCGTGAAATAACGCGCGAATCTTAAAACGGTCGAATGGTTCGATTTTAAAAGTGGAATTAGGTGTTTTATTGGGGCTATTTTTTTTAAAAAAGTGTTTTTAGTTTATTTCAATAAAACCTCTTTCGATTAGTATTTTAAATTAGTGATATTATCAATTGATGTCAAATGTTAATGAATTCTCTTAATTAATTCAGTATTGAGGAAAGTTTTATTAAAACATGTGCATACATAAGTTGTGCGTAATTCAATAACTATTTATTGTTTGTTGTTTTATATCATAATTAAAAAAAAATGATATGATTGTCTATGGTTCTATAATTCTATAAAAAGCATCCTTTGTTAAAGACTGCCTTGTTCAAGGTTAAAATGTTGCCCACTTAGGTTTACGCGAGGACTAGAAAACTAATTGGCTCGAAGCCAGTGCGAACTAAAAATTTATCCTAGTGACTCAGTGACAATGTTCCCGAGGAAAATGTGCGCGGAAACGGAAAAGAACGTGCCGAGTTGTTCGTGACGGTGCGACAAAATGTCACCGGACAAACGCAAAAGGAGTATCAACGAATATATACAAATTAATATACATTATATACGGACTTGACTCTAGCTCAGTGATAACAATATATATATATACCTTTTTGATTATGATCTCATTATTTTAGTGCTCAACCATATACAAAGACTGAATATAAATAAGTTCGAACATCCCTAACAATGATAGCCCTGAAGAAACTGTACGGGGACGAACTGCTCCGGTTGGCGTTAGTTCTAAGCCTTCTGAAAGCGAACCCGGATGACTACTTCGAGCTGGAGACCCAGCAGCTCGCCGGTCTCCACATATCCAACGGCTCCGATTGGTCCCTCGAGCAGGAAGCGAGGACTCTGATCAGACCGAGGTTCGTCCACCCGAAATCCCTCGATCACATACTGGTTAACTACGAAAGACAATTATTCGAGGAGTTAAATTCTCTAGGTCGTTATAATCACTTTGAAAACAATGACCGGATATGGTATAATCAGGGTTCGATTCATACATATTTAGTTAATAATGTTGCGACCGATACAGTTGTGCCCGGACTGTCCCAGGAGGCGGTCCACGATGAGAACGCCCAGGACAATGTGTCGTCTGATGATAACGTTGCGCAAGAAGTAAAGGTCGAGGAGGAAACCCAAGCGGAACAGCCCGACGCGGTCGTAACATTATCAGCGGACTTCCTCCAAAATCACACGGAGTCAGACATATTTGCGGAGATATCAAGTCGATCGTTCGACGTCAATGAATTCCTGATACCCAATGAGATGCAGATTAAGAAGGAACAAGATTCTGACGAAGATCTCGTCGTGAGGATCAAGAAAGAAAGAGACGATGACGATTTGTATAGCGATAACGCTATCGACGATTATGTTCCGTATTTCTCAGCGAAAACTGGCAAATTGGAAGTTGGTGAACCGAATTCGGTCTTCCACCAGAACCTTGCTGATCTCCAAGACTATGAGGAACTCTTCGACGATGTCAAAGAGCTCAAGAACGATCTGGAGTGCTTGGACGTTAAGCAGCAACAGGAGAATTTGGAACAGTATCTTTTGGAGAACACGCCATTGGATACGGAGGCTTACGAATTGGCGCCAATGTTTGAAGAGGAATTGGTGTTGGACGTGAAGAGGGAAAGAGCCAGTACAAGTTTTACGTCAGCTAGTTCGAGTGGTGTGAGCGAGATGGATACGTCTTCTGTGTCCGATATGCCCGATGTTAAATTGGAGCCGGACGAAGGCCATCACAGCGGGGATGAACTTACTCAAGAGGTGAGTCTTTCAATTATAAAAGACCAAATTATATATTTTGTAGGTCACAGGCTTCCATTGCGAGAAAATACTTTTTGTTTATGTTTATAATTGTAAACAAATTTCAAAACAGTCCTACACGTGTGAGAGAAATGTTTCATTTTGAAGAAAGACTTAAGAAACATACATGCCTCTCCTTCCGACGACAATGTTTTCATATTTTGGGCTAAATCCTCTATCTCATGTACCTAAATATGTCATTAACCCCAGACGCAACGGGGTGTTATTAGTTCGAAGCTTTTGTTTCTCTGTCTGCGGTGTCGTCTCGCAAATTAATGGAGGGATTTCTTTGTTATTTTTTATTATTAATAAATATAAGTATTGATCATGAAGAAAATGTGTTGCAAGTAATAGCTCGTCTCCAAGGTTCCGGCCACCCTGGGGGTTTTATAAGAATATGTAATTTTGCATACGCGTTATCAGGGGTACATATAAGACATTTGCCCCCCCCCCCCCCCTTATAAAATCCGCCTAATCTTCGCATATGAAAATTTTAATGACGTAATGAATATATAATTAAAAGACGAGCGTCCTATGTATTCATTTATCAAAGATTGTTGACCTTATATATTTTACGACTTGATTTTAAGGTATATAAAACATATTTAATGATATAATCAATGTATTATATAGTAAAGTATTATTATATTATAGATAAAATTAGGGTGTATGTGTTGTCGATAGGGGATTCCCCAAACTTTTTTGTAGTCATACTAATATTATGATGAGGTAAGATTTGTTTGTCTGTCTGTTTGTTTCTGGTTTCAGATTGGATAACTATAGTTCGATAATATAGTTTCATCTTTTTTAGATATTTTTTATTTTTATAACATAGGTAGGCGGACGAGCATATGGGTCACCTAATGGTAAATGGTCACCAACGCTTACATCGCTAATGCGTCACCTTGGGAACTAAAATGTTATGTCCCTCGTGCCTGTAATTACACTGGCTCACTCACCCTTCAAACCGGAACACAACAATACTAAGTACTGCTGTTTTGCGGTGGAATATCTGATGATTGGGTGGTACCTACTCAGACGAACTTGCACAAAACCCTACCACCAGTATAGCTTAATATGGTGACGTGTCCGTAACAGCCTGTCAATGTCCCACTGCTGGGATAAAGGCCTCTTCTCCCTTTTTTTATAGGAGAAGGTTTGGAGCTTATTCCACCACGCTGCTCCAGTGCGGGTTGGTGGAATACACATGTGGCAGAATTTCAATGAAATTAGACACATGAAGGTTTCCTCACGATGTTTCTTCACCGTAAAGAACGAGATGAATTGTAATCACAAATTAAGCACTTGAAAATTCAGTGGTGCCTGCCCGGTTTGAACCCACGATCATCGGTTAAGATTCACGCGTTGTTACTAATGGGCCATCTCGGCTGAATATGGTGTCGTAGTCGGAGAGAAAATTGTCGTTTCACGCGCTTTTGAAGTGACCGCTGCCAAAACTGTAATAGGTACACAAAAATTTTATACAAGACATTTTTAGGCTTCCAAAATTTCTACGAAAAAAACAGACAGCATATAATTATCTTATACAAATAACTCACAGTAACTGTTTATATGTTTAAAAAGGGTAAAAAAAATATTGAAAACTTTACTTAATTTTTATTGGATTAACTTATTGGTAGGGCTTTTTGCAAACCCGTCTCGATACCACCCACCCATCAGATATTCTACTGCCATAAAACATTACCTAGTATTGTTGTGTTCCGGTTTGAAGGGTGAGTGAGCCAGTGTAACTCTGTAGTAAGATGATATGTCTGTGCACACTGCACATCTTAGTTCTCAAGGTCGTTAGCGTATTGGTGCAGTAATGGTTGATAACTAGGTAATCATATGAACTTAAAATTAATCCCGCGACTATACGCGTTCAAAAATACAGTCCAACCACTGCGCCACAGCGGTACAGTTTTACAACGACTCTTTAATGTTCGAAGCTCATTTCATACTCGCAGACGAAAGCAGGTCAAACGGGCTGTGACGTAGGTGTGACGTCAAGATATATAAGGATAAACATAGATTGACAGCTGCGATATGTCGTAATAAATAACGGCCCCGGCGGTCTAGTAGCTACTACGGCTTTGTGTCACATGGTACCGACTTCGATTCGGTCGGGTTATATTTTTTTTTTTTACTATTGCATATAGTTGCTAACGCATATGATGTTATATATAGGTATATAAGATAGAAATTTATAATTTAGTAAACATTTGTATATTACAACAGTTGGTTTGGTAGCTATAACGCTGGAGGCCACCGTCGAGCCCACATACCCTCCCACTGTTCCCGGGGGGAAAGGCGTAATGCGTTTTTCTAGCGTTTAAAAAAAAACGTAGCTGTATCGTCTTTGTGTCATACACTCTCGTTTTCGATTCCCTGTTCGGGTCAATACATGTTGTTTTTACAACATGTTAACGTAACTGTATTGTATGTGTGCAAAAGGTTATTAATAATTATTAAGTCCATAGATTGCGTTCCACACCTTGCTAATTACGTTCGTCCTTTATCCATTTCTGTATTATATAGATAGATACAACTTTATAACGCTCAATTACAAAAAGGGCAATTCACATGCAATGCTGGCCTTATCGCTCATAGCGATCTCTTAAGGCTTCCCACTGTGCGTGATGTTACGGACGGACGCGGACCTGCCCGCACCTACGTACTATGTGAAGTGTCGTCTGTGGAAACTCGACAAAAAAATATCAACCCGTTTTTTGTGCAATTCACATGCAATGCTGGCCTTATCGCTCATAGCGATCTCTTAAGGCTTCCCACTGTGCGTGATGTTACGGACGGACGCGGACCTGCCCGCACCTACGTACTATGTGAAGTGTCGTCTGTGGAAACTCGGACAATAGCGATGCGTCGGTAACTTCAAAGATCTGGTGCGAATTTTGCCATTTTGAAATGATAAAATAGCTTCGAATCTCAAGGCCGACATCATAGACACGCATCGTTGGAAGAGCGGTAGTGGGGTGTGTGGTTGTCCGTAGTCGTTGACCGTGCGTGTCTAATCTGCAGGATCACGCGCATTGTGAAGGCACCTTCACAGGCAACCGTGGTGAAGTGAGACGTCGCTTACAGAGAAGGGTAGAGCAAATATACATATATGTATTGAAATTTGGTTGCATAATATAAAGACGCACATATACCCTTTTCCAACTGAAGTAAATATAAACATTAAATTTACATATTCCATGCTAATAGCTCTGCTATTCTATTTATTCCACTTAACTACTTATAACAACTTTAATTTTAGTTCTAAGTTTCGATAACAACTTCGCGGACATTGAAAACGATAATATCTCGCGAATCCATAGTGAATACCACAAATTATACAAGATCTTGACCAATGAGATCGCGCCAATTCAAGGTCACAGTTGTTTATTTGTCTTTACTCCTATTGTGGTTAGAATAGGCTATGTTACATATCGTCACGGGAAAAGCGACGGTGAGGTTACCGCTGGTATTCCGGTGCACTGGAGTTCCAGGCGCCGGCGAGTATTTAATCAAATTTCATGTAGGGAAAACTCTTAAATGCATTTATCCAGCTAAATAAAAAAGGGCTATGAAACATATACAAGTATTTGTCTTGTATTGAAAATTGTAAACAGTTTTAAAATTTGACAAAAAAAAACCCGTTGACTTCTTGATTGATTTCGGTGTTTCAGCCATTTTTGAAGATCAGTCACTGCCACAACTATGCAGGACGTAATATAGTGCACAAGTGTGCACAAACAGTTGTGTACTCTATATTCTCATTCTCCAAATCCGATGGGACGGCAATCAGACGTGACCGAAAAGAGTTCAGGCGCAGGACCAACAGCTTATAGAGCGTTTGGTGACCACTTACCATCAGGTGGCCCATATGCTCGTCCGCCTTCCTATTTTATAAAAAAAAAAGCTTAACGTGGTTTCCGAGGCGCGGGAGTATAAACACTTCCACTTCCAGACATCACCAACTTCCAGAGTCCAGCCGCTACTGATTTGAACCCAGGCCCTAAAAACATCGTCCCCTACTTTTTCACCACGGGTTGATATTTTTTTCTTTAAATTTAAATGCGACGAAACAGGAAGCATACCCCGCTAAACGAAAATAGAATTTTCCAAATTGATTCCAAATTATAAATGACGGAATAATAAACAAAAAGAAAACGAATTAAGAAACAACTCTCTTTTTCAAGTTGGTTAATAAAATATACTTTTCGTTCAAATTCCCGAATTACTGACCTTGTCTGGGACCTCGAGGAGTTGAACGTCTCTCACCCAGGCGGGCAACGCACTACAGCATCGATATTACAAGGACCTTAGATTTTGCTGCCTGTACAGAACAACTCGAAATTCAACGTCACGATCGTGTAATGTAAGAATTATAATCTATACTAATATTATTAATGCGAACGTGACTCTGCCTGTCTGTTACCCTTTCACGGCTAAATCACTGAACCGATTTTGATGAAATTTGCTTTGAAGGTGAGACTTCAAAAAAAGACACATTCTACTTTTTTATACCGCATACACATCACACATCCCTAAAACATTATAGATGCGATCGTAATTTTATCTGTCTGTATGTCTGTTACGCTTTATTTACCTAACCCCTGAAACCAAACAAGGAGGCGAAATGTAGTATTATAAATAATTAACTATGTTCTTACAGAAAAGCATTACTTTATATATAGAAGTACATACATAAGCTTACGGATATAATTGATGGTAAGGCGTTATGTCCCTTGACTTAGAACACACATCCGTGTTCTAAGTCAAGGGACATAACATCCTAGTTCCCAAGGTTGTTGGCGCAACGTCACGCGAAAGCGATCCCGTGGCGTTCCTCGTTAAGGCGGAAAGGGTACCGCTGGTTTTTTAGTGGGTATTCCGATGTTCGGGGCGCACTCGGCGCCTTGGACACCGGTGAGCCCCACATACCCCCCCACTGTTCCCGTAGGGGAAACGCGTAATGCGTTTTTCCAGCGTTAAAAAAAAGGTTGTTAGCGCATTTTCGATGTAATTGTTAATATATCGTGTGGCCCATTGGCTAGTATGTCCACTTATACTAAAAAAACAGGCAGTCTTTTAGGGACTTCCGATAGAAGTGTAAACTTGAAACTGTTAAATATATTTGTCCAATTACCACATCTATTTGCACTCCGAGTGATAAATCTATCCCTTTTTATTATATAGCTTTTTATTCATCAGAATACACAGTACGTCGCTTTATATTATCTGTTATATACTGTTTAGTAGTATTTACATAACTTTCAATCATTATTGTCCTTATTAATTTCCACAATACTTAAATTATTTGTACTGTCAACGATTTCATTATATCAACATTAGCACGTCGGTGAAGCGAAGCCACGAGTGTGTCCCCTACGATAAACCAGCGCAACGCGCCTAAAGATTTTTCAGTTAAAAAAAAAGTTAAATAACCGTATATATGTAATATCTCTACTCGGCAAACATATCACTTGACAAACTCGAGGAAAATGGCGGTTCGTATTAAGTATGATTATTTATATCTTAACACCCAAGTTGATAATAAAATTTGTAAGGTCAACGAACTTTGATTAGCAATCAAATTTTTAATGTATATATTCATATGGCTTAACGTTTTTAATTTTCATCTGCGATGATTCTTTTCGTGGGAATAAGAAAATATCACTAAATATTATAAAACAAAGCCCGAGGAGGTTTTGTCTTGTCGTTTGTAAAACAACAAAAGGTTTTCATACCGTAACCGTACCGTAACAGCCTATGAATGTCCCACTGCTGGGCTAAATGTTTCCTCTCCCTTTGGAGGAGAAGGTTTGGAGCGTATTCCACCACGCTGCTCTAGTGCGGGTTGGTGGAATACACATGTGGCAGAATTTCAATGAAACTAGACACATGTAGGTTTCCTCACGATGTTTTCATTCACCGTAAAGCACGAGATGAATCATAATACAAATTAAGCACATGAAAATTCAGTCGTGCTTGCCCGGGTTTGAATCCACGATCATCGGTTAAGATTCACGCGTTTTAACCGCTTGGCCATGTCGGCTTTTTTAACATACTATTTATATAAAATTCTCTACTCACGTTACTTTGTAAACTGTTGTCATATTAACGTGTTGTATTGAAAGCGACACGTGTCTTCTATTTGTAAATATAAATGATAACGGTCATCAACGATTTCGCTCCATCTCGCTCGGGGGGGTTTAGCCAAGTGCGTAGGAGATGTAATTGTTCTCAAGGGTGTGCACGCAGGTGCACTTTATAACCTATTATGTATTTACCAGCCATAGCCGAGACAATACGTTATTGTTTTTTTTTTTTAATTATTACATTACTAGACAGAATGGCAATTGATTATAATGTCTTCCAGACCGATTTCGGCCACGGCGGCCGATCAAGAGAGATTAGCCAACTGCGCAGGAGATATTATAGTGCACGAGTGTGTGCGCAAACACAGGTGCACTCTCTATTCCCGATCTCTCATAATTCGAGAGGACGGCAATCCGACACGACCGGATAGAGTTCAGGCGCAGGACCAACGGCTTAACGTGCTTTCCGAGGCACGGGAGTGTACATACATTAACCATTCCTTACATCGTTAATACGCCAGCAACTTTGGGAACTAATATGTTATGTCCCTTGTGCCTGTTATTACTGCCTCAGTAACTCTTCAATCCGCTACAGAATAATACTAAGTATTACTGTTTGGCGGTAAATAGAGTGGATGGATACATACCCAGACGGGCTTGCACAAAGCCCTGTAACAGCCTGTGAAAGTCCCACTGCTGGGCTATAGGCCTCCTCTCCTCTTTTTGAGGAGAAGGTTTGGAGCTTATTCCACCACGCTGCTCCAATGCGGGTTGGTGGAATTCACATGTGGCAGAATTTCAGTGAAATTAGACACATGCAGGTTTCCTCACGATGTTTTCCTTCACCGTAAAGCACGAGATGAATTATAATCACAAATTAAGCACATGAAAATTCAGTGGTGCTTGCCCCGGGTTTGAACCCACGATCATCGGTTAAGATTCACGCGTTCTTACCACTGGGCCATCTCGGCTTTTACCAAAGCCCTACCATCAAGTAAATATCTTCTATGCTAGGCATTACAAAATAAGAATTGAAATATTACAATAAGATTCGCTCCATCGTTCAAATGTGTTCAGTTCCTGAGATATTTGTTTTTTGTTTTAACATAACCTATAATTATTTTAATTTTTTTACGTTTTTATTAACGCGTTATTTATAATTTCTCGAACGGAAATACGCTATTTTAGTTATTAACTTTTCTTATATATTTGAACTTTCTGAAATTCAGTATTTATTATGATAAATATATCCAATGTACAGTCGCACTGTTTCAAGTGCTTTTAATTAATCATGCTTGCAATTAATTCTTCCCATGGCAATGTTTTCGCTTGTAATGAAATAAATACTTTTAATTTTGCAAGTTAATTAATTTAAATCTTATGTTGAAAAACATTAATTAATTAATATGGCTTATTACTGCATAAAAGATTATGTAGATGGTAAAAAAGCATATAGTTGCCATTCGTTTATTTTAAATAGTGATTCAATTGTTTCTATTATTTTTTACGTTCTGAAACAGATTACGTTAAATAAAAATATATAAATGCTAAAATTAAACAGACATTATAAGTTATAGAAATAACACACCGTTCAAAAGATTTTCCTGTTTGATGATATTCTAACGAAGACGCTGAAAGACTGAGTAAACGCTCTTGGGTCACTAGAAGTGGTCACTCACGTGTTCCCCTCCTCTTACAACCTGGGTTCCTTCAAACGAGGCGTGAAGAGGCTTGAGAGATCTTGCAGGCCGGCAAGGCGGAGGCGGCTAGTGCAGAACATTCTTCCCGACTGTACTGGCCGTTGTCGCATTTGTACTCTACTACCACTTACCATCAGGTGGAGAAAAAAGTGTGGACCAGTTTCTTTTCTTGGACTAGATCTTTTTTTTTTAGTATCTGATAATATCTGATGTCCACGGTTTAATGTTTCAAAGCCCGTGTTTAACGTTTTATAAATTGTTTAATTAATTATCTATGGTAATTTAATTGTTGGAAAAGAAAGAGTATTTGCTGTGTCTCCTGTGGTTTCTCGGTATAATCTACATTCGGAACCGAATAACATGAAAATTAATCAAATAAAATGACGATTCAAAGGTAACTTGGACGAGGCTTTATAAATATATATATAATGATTAATTTATATAATTGATATTATTCATACACTTACGAAAAGAATTTGAAAATGTTTGAATTTTTCTCAATTCTTCGAAATACCGCCCCGCCATATTGACCCATTCGATTTTGACATTTAAAGGCGGCCATTTGCAATTTCATGTAATTAGATTTAAATACAATTTGAATTATTTGAATGAACGTAATTGTAGGTTAATTTGATTATTTTGATTCGTAATCACTCATTGCTACCTTGTTATACTCATATTTACTTATCGGTCATTGAAATCGACGAAGTATAAGCTAATGTTAAGTAATTTTAAACCTTATCACACGGAAAATAAGTCCGAATATTATATGTAATAATAAATAACAAATTCACAATGATTTTCGACTTTATGACTATTTGTTTAAAGGTGAAAACATTTAAGCTGTATTATTTTTTCAGAATATTTAGCATTAGAAACAAAAATTTTTAACCTTGGTTCGCCTTGACCGCTATCGACCTTGTATGTACCTTAATCATATGTTCTAAATTTCTAGAATGTTATTTATAAATTTCGCATAGCGCCATCTGTTGAGTATAGGGATCCATTTTTATATTACTCACCGCTTATTGCCGTATTTTACTGTATGTAAATAATTATAATAAAATTTAGGTTAAAGCGATATAAATTTTAAGAAAAGTAAGACCTTAAAACTCTGCTTTGAAATAATATAATGCTATAGTGTACAATTTACTAAATAATATAAGCATGTAATCTTGATTTAAAAGTTACAATTTTTCGGACGCCATCTGTTGATGAATAGCTACACTTTCATTCACCATCTCAACGTAATAGTATATATATTCTGACCATAGATGGCGCTTTTCAGAATGCAGCTCCATCTATTGCATCTTATTATTATTGCAATGTATTATTGAAATAGATGGCACTGTACGGCAAAAAGTTGTGATGTATTTTATTAGTTAAGTATTATATGAATTAAGCAGAACAAATAATGTAATAGCATTTAAGTACTGATACGATATATTATGTAAATATGACATCACGTAAAATGTTGTGGAATATTTGCGTTTTAAGTTTTAACTGCTTTAATAGATGGCGCTGTATATACATAATTTAAAATTAAAAACCTAATTAGATTTTCTTTTAATTAGAACAAACAAAAATATAAATTTACATTTTGGTAAACAATATGAATGCAAATTTATTACGAATATATTATAAATGTTTTTCGTAACATAATAAGTATAGTCAAACGATATCGAGGTAAATTGATAGCCACACATATTTATATAATGTTTACATAATACCCAATCACGTATATTTTATACATAATGAACAATATGTATATAAAAACTATAATACTTAGAAAAAAATATAAAAACAAGTTAGTTGTAATTATAAATACGTCATGCTGAGAACCCGTCAAATTAAAAAAGGCGGTAAACTCGTGGCAAATCAGATTACTCTTTATGTATTTGGTGCAAAGTTCAATTTTTAATAACGTTTGAGCACTGGTATCAATATTCATTTGATCAAAATTAAAATCAAGCTATCTTTAACTTTATAGCTTTACAATAGAGTTCAATTTTGTTATAATATAACAATGTAGTTCATGTGTTGTTATATTTCTTTGTTGCACCAAATAGTAAATTCGATTTTTGAAATATAGTATATTTTTTGTTGAAAATATTTTATTTAAATTAATCTTATAAGGATCGTATTATGTTTTTTTTTAAATAATAACAAATTAGAATAATGGTATTACACTATACAGCCTCGTTTAGAGTATGATTTACTACACAAATATGGTGATATTAAAACTAGGCCTTTGCCTACAATTTTAAATTAATTGAAATAAGTTTATTTTTTTTTAAACGTTTTTTTTTGTTCTCAGGACATGGACCTTATCGAGGTGCTTTGGAAGCAAGATGTGGACATGGGTTTCACCCTGGAGGACCCTGTTCAGCCGGTGAGTTGCATTTTATTATCGATAACATCATAAACTTTTAAAAGTAGAACTCACTATGTGAGAAGTTTCCGCGGACAATTTCAAACTTTCCATTCTAAATTTTAAAGTTTAAATTCCATTAATATTAATACGAGTAGATAATACGTTTCGTAACTGATAGTGCATGAGATTGTATGTAAATTTAGTCCAGTTGTTCTAGTGGTGTATCCATGGGTTCAAAAACCAGGTTGAGGTGGTAAAAAGTCTTTTTGGGTTTTCTGATAAGGGATTCTTATTGGCACCCAGAGTTTGGGAGTTCGTTTAAATGGGAGTCCCGTAAAGTAAGTTAAAATAATTCAGGGTCCTGAACTGTCATCGGTAGTGTCACATCCCTTCGGATTATTAGAGCTATGGATTAGATAGTCTTGATCTTTGCGCACACACTTGTGCACTATATTATTTTCTAGTCAGCCGTAATCGGCAAGTATCTGTAACGAATGGCCGCCGTGGCCGAAATATGACATGAAGTGATGCTTTATTTAAATTTGAGTATAGTGAAGTAAAGTTGTAAATGTCCCAAATGCTGGCCTTAGGCCTGCTCTCATACCACCACGATGCTCCAACGCGCGTTGAATACACGTGTGGCGGAGTTTCAATGAAATAAGACACATGGAGGTTACCTCACGATGAACACGAAATGAAATATAAACATAGATTGAATAATATTTAGTTTGTTTGTTAAATATTAATCTTTATTATAATACATATATGTGTATATATATATATATCAAAATGTCTCATTCTAAACAGGAGGGGCCTCAAGCCAAGAAGGTGAACCTGAACGACCAGATCGATAAAGAACTGAAGCTGGCTGAGGAGAAGATACAGATGAAGAAGAAGGAGGAATGCGAGAAGATTGAGAAGGTGAAGGCGTCTCTTCTGGAACCTGAGAAGGAAGTAAGTGCGTTTATAAGCTATAGCTTATAAGCAGCCCTGGATTTATGCTTAGGTTTCCTAGTCCAGCCAATAATAATGGCATTTTTTTTACGCTAATCGCTTTGGAAGGGCGGGCACAAATATCAAAGCGTCTTGGATCCTCTAGGTCTGGCTCTAACATCTTAGTTCCCAAGATCGGTGGCGCAGTGGAGATTTAAATTATGATTAGAATTTCTTACAGCGCCAATGTCTATGGACTAATAGGTGGTGACCGTTTACCACCAGGAGGCGTATTTGCCCGTCCGTCTATGTAGGATATTTACAAATGTATGATGAAAATTTAATTAAGGTTGTATTTGTAAATTTGAATTGTATTTCATTAGCATACCCATTTCATTGATAGCGATGAGTTTCTTGTCGGTTCTTGATAGAATATATCGAACCGAATCGGTTCAAACCGGTTCGAACCGGTGTTGCTTAACATTGAGTCTAGTAAAATGACGACCATAAAGTGCTCGTGTATTATCTGTGTGTTATTTAAGGGTAGTTTATCACGTTTGAGGGTAGTTAAGTAACAGACGTGTACAAAATGTGTCTATTATATTAATAAGATGATTTTCTCCAGGAGGATCCGTGGGCCGGCTTGTCTTACACCGTTGACACCGAGACTGGTGAGTGTAATTATTACTGTATCGATATTGATAAGGTTTCTCTATCTCGGAAACGGCTCGACATTTTGACACGTTTTTTTTTTTTTTATTAAAAACGAGTCGAAGCTCGCTCGCCTAGGTAGTCATATGGTATTGAGATTATTTTTAAACACACTAGTTATACAAAAACCCGAGAAATTAAAGTTTATAGTTACTTCAATATTACTAGCGCCTTACCCCCTTTACTCACGTCACAGGATTATTTAGCAATTCTGATACCAAAAATCTTTACAAAATAAAAGATAATCATACAAAGTTTCATCCCCTTTATCGCTACTTTAGGGGTTAAATTTTCATAAAATACTTCCTTAGCGCTAACCAATTGTGTTATAGGAACCCATTTGTAAATCTTCATGATGCTAGCCCCAGTAGTTTAGGCTGCGTGTTAATATGTCAATTAGTCAGTCAGTCAGTGATTCTTTTAAATATATATATATATATATATATATATATATATATATATATATATATATATATATATATACTCGTCTGGGTAGGTACCACCTACTCATCAGATATTCTACCGCAAAACAGCAGTACTTGGTATTGTTGTGTTTCGGTTTGAAGGGTGAGTGAGCCAGTGTAATTACAGGCACAAGGGACATAAAATCTTAGTTCCCAAGGTTGGTGGCGCATTGGAGATGTAAGCGATGGTTAATATTTCTTACAGTGCCAATGTCTAAGGGCGTTGGTGACCACTTACTATCAGATGGCCCATATGCTCGTCCACCTTCCTATTCTATAAAATATATATATACAAAAGCTAGCTACTTGACCGACGATTACTGTAGTGTACTCCATGTTTGTATATTTAACTACGAAACTACGAATCGTAACGAAATATCAATAACCGCAATATAAGGGTGTTTAGGGCGAGTAAATAAGGGCGCAACCCCTATATAGAGGGGTGGTTATGATACATTCAATTCGGGGGTGCATTTTATAGCGATGGTTATTCGAAGTTGATTTTTTTATATAGGTAATTCGTAGCGTTGATATTTATCTAGCATTGTTCTGATAGACGTTAGGGCTTTAGACGTTTATGTCGAAGGACGAACATACATAGAAAAATCTTTAGTTTCTTGATCAAGGAACCTTCCCAACCTTGGTTACTCCGAACTCAGCAAGTTTTCGTCGCAATCGATTGAATGGTTGAGAAACGTATCGCAGACATACAGACGTCGTCATTTTTATATACACAATAAGAGGAGTTTTACCTTTTTTTCTCAGCTAGTTATGTATAATTACTTAAAACATTAAGGCTGTTTCTTCATGGCACTGATTTGGAGTTTATTCCACCACGCTTTTCCAATGCGGATTGGTGGAAATAACCGTGGAAGATTTTCATTCGACACATGTAGACGTACTCACGATTTAGTAAACGATAGAGTACATGGATATTCAATTGCGCTCGCCCGGGTTTGAACGCGCAATCATCGGCTCAGAATTAACTGCTCTAACCGCTGGACTGCCTCGTCTCCGTGAAATTAAATCATGCTAAACTAAAAAGTCTTCAAATTTGAAACGTATGGATTTGAATAATATCACAAAGGATCGCATTTCTCCTAAACAACGGACGGTATACGCTGAATCATCTGACTAATGGTGACCCGTCACGGCGCACCCACCCCGGGCTGGGATGTAATTTGAGAAAAAAAAAGTTTTTTTTTTTTTAATTTCCAATTTATACGTTATAATTTTAAAATTAATCTTCTATTTTCATATTGTGGTATTAACGACATATTATGTATTAAAATAGGTAAGATTTAATTAACTATAATTATGTATAAAATACGGATAATAAAAAAAAAAACCATTTATATAAAATGTTTAATTAGTCTGTTCTGATATGGGATTCTTACTATATGTTCAAACATATATATATGTATATGTAACTATTGGTTAACGCGGCGCACGCCAGTGAAGCTTGTATCCGACATCTTCAACAATCGTCTTCATATTTCAGACAATTTATACAAAACATTATTGTATTATATACCGAAATTTTCCTCGTGAATCACTCCGTCCATTAATGAAAACCGTATGAAAATCCGTGCAGTAGTTTTTGAGTTAATCGCCTTTAAGTAGATAGACGTGGCGGCGGACTTTGTTTTGTAATTGACCGAGGTAATTGCCGAGCCGGTTGGCGTGGTTGGTAGTTGCCTTTCACGCCGAAGGTTGTGGGTTCGATTCCCACCCAGGTCAGACATTTGTGTGCATGAACATGTCTGTTTGTCCTGAGTCTGGGTGTAATTATCTCTATAAGTATGTATTTACAAAATAAAAGTAGTATATGTAGTATATCAGTTGTCTGGTTTCCATAGTACAAGCTCTGCTTTATTTGAGATCAGATGGCCGTGTGTGAATAATGTCCCAGGATATTATTATTATAATACGTTGTGATGATAATACATAAATTTCAAGCGGAATAAACAATTGTTATTGAATATTGAGTACGCGATTCCCTTATGTACAAGTCTTCGTAAAATCATAACTTCACATAACGAAACGGAGGCATTCCAAGTCTCTATGTACTAGTTGATCGGTCACAGCTAGCAAATCCCGGTTGTGATAACGCGGTATTCGGTTTGAGTGTATTTCCTTTAAAGTCAGACATTTTAAAATACATAATGCTTATTCGAATTATACATATAAATTATTTAATGTATTAGGAAGCTGCAAGTCTACAATAAAAACATTAAAGTTGTTTTCGTAACTCGCAAATATTCGTATATAACTTCAATTTTATTTATTTGTATAGACTATATATTAATGCATTATTTACATTAACGGTTTATTAAGTATTTTAATTCAACATATATAGTAAATATTTGAGAAACAAAAATATATGTAAAGAGAGATCGGCGGGAGACCGAATGAAAACTGAAAAAAAATGTCGATACTAGATTATAAAGATAAATTCAATAAAAACTACGATATATATACATATATTAAATACAAGCATATAGACATGTCAAATTTTATTAAATTACACAGATTCGAAGGGTCCTCGTAACGTGTATATTTGTCAAAATTTAAACTTCCATAGATTCAAAATATAAAGTGCAACAACTTCATACTTTTAACAATGCCAGCTGTTATATAAAAACTCAAAGCTGGAAAGCTTCACAAAGGTACAATGCACAGACTATATTCATAATATCACCAATTTTTATCCATAAAAAAAGTCCAAAGGTATTAATCATAAGAACACTGCCGAATACGATGACTTGAAGAAATGTTTCTGATCGAATTCGGCTGTCACTGATGCCGACAGCCATTTTATATTGACCTGTCGTTTTAGCATAACGATGCTACACCATTCAGCCTGATAATACGTTTAAAAAAAAAAAATCAATAATAGTCATTAATTGTTATTATAACATTAATAGAGAAAGAAAAATTATTAAATATATTTTTACTATAAAATATTAAAAAAGAATATATTTATATTTCAGAAAATTTTATATAAAATTATTGTTGTTTCTTACAAAACGTGATCAGTACAGTTCATATCTACAGAGATTTATCTTGTCTTGCTTTGGCCCACATGCCGGGCATGAGGTTTAAAAAAAACCAAGTACTCTAATATACATAGTAAGCACGTGCTGTTAAATACAATGTTAGGTGTAGATCTGATTGAGATCATTCATTAAATGTGTAGTCATTTTTATAATTTTTTTTAATCATAATTTTTATTTTAATATTTTCGACAGTTGAGTATTATCCTGTACAGCCCCGTTAATAGAAAACTAGATAATATGCGTAAAAGAAAATATAATTATCTAAAATTAACTTTATAACTGGTACGAGGCTTTTGTATTAGAGAATATTTTGAAAAATACACACTTAATCATTTCATCACTCGCTGCACATCGGATACTATATATATAATTTAATGAAATACCTTTTAAATAGATCTTTGAATAGCTTTAACAGTAAATTAACAAAAAAAGTGATAATATTGTAATTTAATTTATTATAAAATAAATACGTAAGCATTCTTTTTTTGGCTGTTTAAACATGTACAATGAATATGTTTTTCTTTTCCCTATTCAGTTCTAAAATGTTAATAAAAAAAAACTATGTTCTTAAGTGTTCATATGTAATGTCATTTACTGTAATGAAGGTTTTTGTCAAAATAAATAAAAAAAGGATGCATAAATTAGTGTTCAAAAATCGAATAAGAAAATGATGTAAGGATTTCAATGGCGGCAAACACAAAATGGCGGGTAACCAAGTGTCAGTTTATAATGGCGGTTTCAGTCTCATTATATTGTTCGTGTCCTTTTCGAATTTTTAAAGATAATCGACGTTTATTATTGGCTTTTTTTATACCTTTTGTTAGGGTTTTCGAACCGAAATTCGATATTAATTTTAATGATTTCGATGTGACGCCATTTTGTTTTTATTGCTATATAAAGTAGTAAGCAAGCGTTTATTTAATCTGTGCACTATAACGGATTTTGTATGCCGTATTGTTTATAGCGCCAAAATTAAAATTCAAAAGTTTAAAATTCAATTTTAAGATATCACATATAAAAAAGGGCAATTAGGTGTTTTTGCATAGTTTCAATACTACATAAAGTAGCAATGAGCAGTGGCATAAATACTCTTCATCATACACTTACCATCTTTCTTTTTACAAGCTTTGTAGCTTGCTTGAGATTAAGCCTTCGACTATAGGAGTTCATTTTATATGTAATAAACGATTGTACTTCAATAACTGATCGTTATTGTGTTACGAGTAACGCTTCGTTATATTAGTACATACAATAATAATGGAGCACCTGGAAACTCGCGATGTTGGTGGCTCCTTTTCACACTAAATATTATAAGTAAAATGTAATCATTTTTTGTTTAGTTATGTAGTGTATGGAAATAAAAAAGTATTTTTTTTTCAAAGTCGTTATGTCTATAATTTTTTTAATGTCATTTACGATTTTGAAAATTTCGAATTGTTAATAGGACGCTTTTGAATTACGTCTCAATTCTCGTAGTCGATTCTAGCCGTAAGCAAAATGTGAGGTTTCTTGTCGTGGCCGGATATTAGTCAACTTCCTATATTACATTTTCTACATAAAGTTGATTCCAATGGCAGCAGGAATACAGATAATAATAATAATAATAATAATATCCTGGGACATTATTCACACACGGCCATCTGATCCCAAACTAAGCAGAGCTTGTACTACGGAAACCAGAAAACTGATATACTACATATGCTACTTTTCTTTTGTAAATACATACTTATATAGATAATTACACCCAGACTCGGGACAAACAGACATGTTCATGCACACAATTGTCTGTCCCCGGTGTTAATCTAACCCACCACCTCTAGCGTGTAAGGCAAGTATCTACCAACCACGCCAACCGGCCATTCAAGATAAATAAACAAAATTTGACCTTGAATCGACATTATGACATTACATGGGACGGTTGCTGTCAGAACACTGGAAGTAAAATTTAAGTTAATATAAGTACCGTAACCGTAACTGCCTGTGAATGTCCCACTGATGGGCTAAGGCCTCCTCTCCCTTTTTGAGGAGAAGGTTTGGAGCTTATTACACCACGCTGCTCCAGTGCGGGTTGGTGGAATACACAAGTGGCAGAATTTCAGTGAAATTAGAGACATGCAGGTTTCCTCGCGATGTTTTCCTTCATCGTAAAGCACGAGATGAATTATAAACACAAATTAAGCACATGAAAATTGATTGGTGCTTGCCCGGGCTTGAACCACCACCACCTGCCACTTACGGAATAGTGGAATAGTGTTGTATTATAAATAGAGATATATTAATTAAGCACTGTTAGTATATCGCATGAGATATGTAAATCTAAGGTCAGATAAAGTCTTTATCGTAAGTCGACCCGCCATTGGAATAGAATATAGAATTCGATGTGAACACGATCAGAACTTTAGTAGCTTTATCGTAACAGACAAACGTGTTTAAATAAAATTCCATTTCAATACATTATAATACTTTTATTATAATAAACCAACATTGTCATCTACGTACGCACAAAACGCAATGATTAATAGTACAGCCGACATCTCAATCCCCCGAGATTCCGATCATTAATAACGGACGGATGTACAATACGAGATTATATGTATATAGTGGAATAGCCGTGTTTGTTCGTTGAATGTATTTCAATGGATCCATTTCGTATGTAATTTCGAAATGTCTAAATCTTAATTAGATGTACTGGAGTGTCTAGAAATTGTAGTTGGTTTTTTTGCTTCGTTTTGGATGGTGATTGGATTTGCTGATAAGGAAATTGTCAATAGCTTCGAGTGGTTTTGATCAATGGTGGTTTTAATCAGGCTGTGTTGGTTTGAGCTTAGAGCGGCAAATTTTGGGAACATTTTTTTTTATAGACTTATATGTAAATAATATATACAGAACGAAAAATAAAAAAAACTTTACGATTGATTTCTGATGTCTTGCAGACAAGCCTACAAGATGTCCTATGGATATTACGGCTTCCATTTCATTGTACATCATTTTACTATCATTCGTTATAGACCGGCAGATGTCCATAGGCATTGGTAGTCACTTTCCATCAGGTGAGCCTCCTGCTCGCTTGCGCCCTGTTACATAAAAAAAAAACGAGATATATAAACAATTTTTTTTTGTGCACATTAGTTTTTGGCACATTGGCTAAAAATATATATAAGGTATTGTTGAAAAATGTTTAAATTCGTCTCTGGTTATGATTTTGATACTGCACTCGCTTACCTGGGAGCTATTTCGGTACTTTTGTGTACGATTGCTTAAGATATTTATTTCCCATAAAGAAGTAATAAACAGTTCACTTGTAATGGGAAAACGAAATTAATTTTTTAAATAAAATAAGTCAGACCAATGGAAACCAGACAACTGATATACTACATATACTACTTTTCTTTTGTAAATACATACTTATAGAGATAATTACACCCAGACTCAGGACAAACAGACATGTTCATGCACACAAATGTCTGTCCTGGGTGGGAAACGAACCCACAACCTTCGGCGTGAAGGCCCGTCAACAAGAACGGTTACTCTTAAAATTGAACAATGTAGGTAGTGATAAAAAGCTATGATAAAACAATTGTTAAAATATTAACAAGAAATACAAATTATGTCGAAAAATGGATTTAAAAATCTGATTGCCTTCAAATCAGACTTTAAAAATTTTTTTTTTTTTTATACCATCAACTTGGAGGTAGAGCTTTGTGCGAGCTCGTCGGCATAGGTACTACTTATAATATATCCTAATATATCGCGAAACGGTAATGCTTATTATATGGTATAGGCCACCTGATGGTAAGTGGTCACCAACGCCCATAGACATTGGCACTGTAAGAAATGTTAACCATCGCTTACATCGCCAATGCCGAACCAACCTTTGGAACTAATATGTTATGTTCCTTGTGCCTATACTGTTCTTGCTCACTCACCTTTCGAATCGGACCACAACAATACAAAGTACTGCTGTTTTGCGGTATAATATCTGATGAGTGGGTGGTACCTACCCAGACGAGCTTGCACAAAGCCCTACCACCAGTAAAACTTATAACCGGTAAAGTTATATAACGTTTATCATATTTATTAGCTGCCATTCCGTAACTCACTTCATTACTCGCCCGTGATATCACAACCGACTCGTGATATACTATTTCGATGCGTGTATTGTCGTAATTCTATGATTATTAAGGTGAATGTCGCGTATCACACTGAATAATTTACGACCGTTTTCTACGGTGAGTTTGTTCGTAAAGATTATTTTAATTTATATTTGCATAACCGTTCAACAAAAAAGTGTAATATTTCTGTAGTTTTCCCCATTATAAGATGAGCTGGCACGAAGCCCTATCACCAGTGAACTAACTGCTTACTAAGGTTGGTGGCGCATTGGTGATGTAGGGATTTTTCAAATAAAATGCGTTTACATAGTCAACTACACAATTAACTTTATATATTCTGTGTGTAAATCGAAAAATATGAACTCCACGTTTTTTTCTCTATAATAATATTATAAACGTGAAAGCAATTCTATCTGTCTGTTTGTTACGGTTTAACTGCTTAACCACAGAACGAGTTTAGATGAAATTTAGTTAGGGAGTAATTTTGAACCTCAAGAACGCTTATAGGCATTCTTTTTTTTAATTCTTCCTTTAAGGGGGTAAAATTATATATTGTATGCTAAGTAAGTATTGTATTGTGCTTAAAAGAATTTTCGCCACAGACCGAATTCCAAGCGACAAGTTACGTCTAGTCTGCTTATATATTTCTGTATTGCGTATTAAATATTATTTTTAACATCTGTATATTCCACCCCTAAACGGACGAGGAGGGTGTTAAAATTTATATATATAAGTACGTACTGTAAGTTTTTAAGTAAGAGCAAGATAGATTGGAAGATTTGGACTTTTATTTTGATAATCTTTGTTGTTTTCGAAAATTCAACCCCAAAGGGAGTGAATTGGGTGTTGAATATTCTTTATGTGAGTATGAAAATGTTATATAATAATTGACTCCCAGTTATAGATTTTATAATTTTATTTTATTTATTTATTTACTTATCAGCATTATTACCAATTTTATCTTCGTAATTACTAGATTTTTTGTTTAACTTAAGTACTAAGTTAAATTAACATAATAATATACTACAGTTATCTGTTTATAATCATTAAAATATTGTTCGATGTATGTATGTTTGTTTTTGTAAAGGAAATCGTAAGGAAACCTGCATGAACTTCTGAGACAACACAGCGGTATTAGGAAAAATAATTATTAAAATAATAGGCAAGGTTCAATCGTTGATGTATCTAAATTAAGAGTGGCGTGATGAAATATGCTCGTAACCTTTATTTTTAGGTAGAAATTTAGCTGCAGGTTTTATTATATATGTTTTTAAAACAAACAAAAAAATATTACTTCTCTATATTTATGCCTAGCGTTTTACCTGCGGCTCCGCTCGCGTCATAAGTCAGAACTGCTAAATACCAATTTGTTATAGCTCTCTCTTTAAACAAACTTCCATCCCCTTAGGGGTTAGATTTTCAAAAATCCTCCCTTAGTGCTAACCTACTGTGTAAAAGGTACCCGTAAGCAAATTTTCATTTTGCTAACCCCAGTAGTTTGGTCTGTGCGTTGAAATGTCAGTCACTCAGTTATTTTTTTATACCTTTATATAGATTCTTGTTCAGTTCTATACAAATTTTGGAATAATGTTATTCGTGTGGGATCGATGAAAACAAAATGGCGCCCCCTTCCCTCCATTTCATTAAAATAAAACAGCGGACCATTAATAAAAGGAAAAAGATTAATGTCTGTTGAGCACAATACGTAATAAATTAGACCTCTAACGTAAATTTTCAGAAGGGAGCCTGCCCTGGCCGCCATCTTGTTCCCCAAACGCACCTGATTGGCCAGCGAGCTTACTAATCAATAATTCCTTCGAATTTCCGAAATGGCTTAACCGCCTCGACTAGTGACATTCGATTTTCGACCGTAGTCCTCTAAGCTAAAGATCAAAATACCTTACATTTTCAACTTATTCATACACAGCTTGTTATAAATGTGTAACATATATAAGTATGACAGAAATTGTGCTTTAATACTCAGCAATACGATTCAAATTGGACTAACATGTATATTTTGGTGTCCTTTGAAATTGGAACTATTTATCCTAGAACTAAATAATGTTCAATGAAAAAACAACCAAAACTGTATGAGAATACGGTTGAAATTTGCTTAGGAGTCAATATTAAATATTGATAATGAATTCGATTTTGATCGACATTGGATTTTTAATCTTTGTCCATTGAGGATAAGGCGTTATTTTCTTTGTAGCTATTTAATAGCATTTTCATAATGCTGCGCCTGTATTAGATGTATTGCTTTACGAATATAGGGGGACACGGATACTTGTTTTTTTTTATTTATTTAAATAATTGACATTATTGAACTTATTTATTTATTAGGTGGGATTTTCCTCATGACTTAGTACGTTTGTCGTTGACCACTCATCATGTGTTTGGTGGTAAGTGGTCACCACCGTTTTGGACAAATTTTAAAACTGATTCAAATCGTAAATCGCTTCTTGTTCGCGGCGCGCAAGAACTACTAGATATCAATATGAGGTTTTTTTTTTTATTTCCGACCCGGTGGTAGGTTTTTAGCTTCACTTGTAAAAGCCTGTCTTTCTGTTACTGTCCTAGGGAAGCTTTGAGGAGAAGGTTTGACCCCATTCCACCACGTTGCTTCAATGCAATTGGTGATAATATTTGCCAGGATTACAATGCAATAAGACACGTGCAGGTTTCCTTACAATGTTTTCGTTCACCACCTAGCAAGATGTCTTTATAACGCAATTTAAGCACTGGGATTTGAACCCGCGATCATAAATTAAGATTCACGTTTTATAAACACTAAGCAATTGTAACGCTTCTAAACATAATAGATTTTATGAGTTAAGTATATTCCGTTTGTCTGTTTCACTATTTTACTGGTGGTAGGGCTTCGTGCGAACCGTCTGGGTAGGTACCACCAACACATCAGATATTCTGCAGCGAAAGAATATTTGTATTGTTGTGTTTGAAGGGTGAGTGAGCCAGTAACTACATCCACACTCGACAGTTATGTCGATATAAGAGATTGTCAATATTCCTTACAGCGCAAATGTCTGGTGGTCCCTGCCTATTTATTTTAAATAAAACCAATATTAATAAAATGACTGTCTCCGTTGTTTATAATTACACCGGTTCACTCGCTATTTAAATCTTAGTACACCGATACAAAGTATCTATATGATGCGCGACCATCACAAAACTTAAATCCGTAACTCCCCAAGTCTAACACCAGCATTAGAATCAGCAGGATGTCAAAAAAACTGGTTTTCGATTAAACTATGGCTTTTTTCTTTTTAACTTACGATACCGGCTGTACGCTCTGAGTTTGTCCGTGTGTACATTATTTTGTACGATTTAAGTTATTCCCCGGGGTTATCGTAACGATGATCCTTATCGTAATTCTTATAAGTGTCGTTTTTATAGAATAGGTAGGCGGACGAGCATATGGGCCACCTGATGATAAGTGGTCACCTTAGACATTGGCACTGTAAGAAATGTTAACCATCGCTTACATCGCCAATGCGCCACCAACCTTGGGAACTAAGATGTTGTGTCCCTTGTGCCTGTAAACTGGCTTACTTATACTTCTAACCGTAACACAACAATACCAAGTACTGCTGCTTTGCGGTAGAATATCTGATGAGTTGGTGGTACCTACCCAGACGAGCCTGCACAAAGCCCTACCACCAAGTAAAATTTCATAACGATCGCTTGTGTAGTTTAGATGAGATAGCGTAACAAACACATAAACGCAGTTTCACGTGAATGTATACAAACAAAATTACATTATGTAAAAACGATACATATTAGAATATATAATAAACAATTCAAAGTAAATAATGTCACTGTTTTTTATGTATAATTAATTGCTATATAAAAAAAATATATTATATTTTGGTTTTTCAACTATGATTATATACCTATTTGCTATGTATCATTTAAGATAATTACATAAGAATTGATTAAAGTATATACAGTATATTAAATAAATAAAATTAAAACGCTGTGATGATTTAGAAATGAAAAATTGTTAATTAAGAAATTTAATTTTTAAAGTAAAATATATGTTGTGCAAGCTATCTTCATAGTGTTGTCTTATTTTTTTTAAATTACCGCCTTCATTCGTGTAGGATGTGCATTATATATTTTTCAATCGTTGCAGTTTTGTTAGTATAAAGCTGACTTCGAATTACAATTGTAAACTGTGATGTTTATGTACCACTGATGGGGTAAGTCCTTGTCCCATTTGAGGAGTTTTGGAGCTTCTTTCACCACGCTGCTCCAATTTGTGGTGGATGCAAATGTGGCAGAATTTCAGTAAAAATAGACACATGCAGGTTTCCTTACGATGTTTTCCTTCACCGTCAAGCACGAGATGAATTATAATTACAAAATAGACACATGAAAAATTCGGTTTAGGGATGAAAATCAAAATATACTTAATTAAAGTATAATTTGGTGTTAATCTTTGCGTAAGTAACAGTCTGTGAATGTCCCACTGCTGGGCGAAGGCCTCCTCTCCCTTTTGAGGAGATGGTTTGGAGCTTATTCCACCACGCTGCTCCAGTGCGGGTTGGTGCAATACACATGTGGCAGAATTTCACTGAAATTAGACACATGCCTGATTGACAATGGTTTTCTTACTATGTTTTTCTTCAACGTCAAACACGAGACGAATTATTATCACAAATCACAGAAAAATCGAAAAATCAAAATATATTTATTTAAAGTATAATTTGTAAGTAACTTTTGCGTAAATAAATAAAAAAATATTTTTTTTTTTGACATAAATATTTAGTAAAATTTTATCGAACCGTTTCACACTTGACGCATTTTTTCAACCCCCATTAGACGCTATTATCTCAAAAGCTAACGTTCTCAGGTAGATATTATCTACGAATCTACAATGGGAAGCGTTAATTTTTAGTAATTTTGTGGTCTGGCAACAATAGGCTCTTGTTTTTTTTTCATTTTAAAAGAAACATTTCAAGTTTTGAATCGACATTTTTCGATGTAATTTTCCAATTTTAACCTTGGGAACTGAGATGTTATGTCCCTTGTGCCTGTAATTACTTAGATAATCTTAATTTAACAAGGTATTAATTTTGTAAAATTCAATCATTATATAACGTTGTGACAAACATACAAACATTTTCAATATTAGTAAAAAAATACTACTTATATATACTTAAGATTATCAAACAAATATTTATGGTGAAAATAAAAAAAAAATCGATACCCAAGTACCAGGGAATCATAGAACACGAGTATTTGTTAAATACATTCAAATCGAAAAATCACTATAAATAATAGTCACGGTGACGTCACAAGATGGCGGCCGCGTCATCACTGTTCAGCGCTTTTAAAAGCTCGTCTTTCGAACTCCAAAAGTTATATATTAATATTAATTAATATAAATATCGAAACTTAACCGTTTAATTTCTGATTTCAAATGGAAATCCTGAAACTCGAAAAAAAATATGACTAAATTATTAATATTACATATAATAATAATAAGTTTTTATTTCAGGACATTAGTCCATATTTATAATATTTTTGTGTATGTATATTGTATATTGATACGTGAAGAGAATTTTTTAATCAGAAAAGAGGTGTAATGCAGAAGCAGTTTTCAAATATAGTATGGCTTACAAATAATTTATCAATGCATATTATAAAAGAAAATCCTCGGTTTCCTTCCATTTTGAAATGGTTTTCCAGCTAAACCTCATTATTCCTATCGAATAGCTCGAAAGAAATTACGATACTCATAGGTTTAAATTTAAAAAGAACAATATCACTTTATATGGAATTACTAATATTCCTATTTACTCCTCCAATGAAGCCTATAGCTTGTGTTAGGAGTGGGGATAATAGCATAAGAGGTCTGGATCGAACCTACATCGCTTTCATCACCAGGCGACATGGCATACGTTGCGCTGTTGACGTTTATAAGTGTCTCGTATAAGCTATTAAGCAGATATTTTCTATTAGTTTGATGTCAAGTGTAATTTTTATTAACATAGATATATGTGCACAATTGTTTCTGTTTTTAAAAATTTTATATTAAGTTTAGCTTTTTTATCATAAACAAAATCCTTAAATCGTTTTGTTTCGATCGAAACACGTGAAAGAGGTTAAAATCTACGCGTCGGAAATGCTACGCGTCAATCGTAGCACTACAATTCGACCTTGAAATTTGAACTCTCCAAAAAAGTTCAATATACCGAGCATTCTCCGAACTCTCGGGGAATCAACTCAAATACATTTAAGAAAATTTTCGATTTGAAAATTTCGATTTCTAAACGAAAATTTAAAATAAACTTTCCCTTGAACCGCTGTTAATGTTTAAACACTTTCACTGTCCGGAAACGCAGACATTTCGAGTCACCGTGACATCACAAGATGGCGGCCAGTCATCACCCGTCAGCTAATTCGACAATAGCGTCGAATGTTACTAGTTCAAACAACGTTAAAAAAAACACATTGAAAAATGTGCACGAGAAGCTACGATATTGCTCAGTAGCGGTAAATATTATATTGGCAGCAATTCAAGGGCTAACCATACACTCATGGGGGTTAGACCTTTTAAGGAATAGTCCGGGATAAATTCAGCTCAAGGATTCTCTCTAAAGATCCTCCATTCTAATGTTCTCTCGGCTGGAATCGTCTCTTGTGCCAAAACATAAAATTCCTACATAATTATTTGAATTTCTTAAATTACTATTATAATTGAACTTAGCCTTCGATTTAAAATGAGAATATTGTGTAGCGATCCAATTGAACTGTGTGAACAAATATACGTATGAGCGCTTAATCTGTAATTGATATAGTCATGGTTGATTAACATTTTTTTTATCATACAGGCAAGTTTTCGTGACCTTTAACTTGACAAGACTTTTTTTTAGAATAGGAAGGCGGACGAACATATGCGCCACCTGATAGTAAGTGGTCACCAAACGCCCATAGACCATTGCCCATTGGCATTGTGAGAAATGTCAACCATCGCTTACATCGCCAATGCGCCACCAACCTTGGGAACTAAGATGTTATGTCCCTTGTGCCTGTAGTTATGCAAGTCTATTCGCAAGGTAATCTGATGAAGCGAAAATTACATGGAAATTGATGACTTTTCGCTGATATTTGAGCAAATTAAGCATGTTACGCTGTTTATCTCACTGATGGTAGGCTTGTGGAGTAAGCCTACCATGTCCTTAAAGCTCAGCTATAGGACAAACAGCGTGAAAACACTACTCCAAAGAATAAACGCTGGTGTCCGTTACATGTTTACCTTCACCTTCAAGATTAGATTTTAAAAAAAAATATTCAAGAACAGTTGCTATATTTAAGGTATTTCAATTTTGTTATTAGGATATTTTATTAATTCTATCTACTACTACTTACTTTTTGTATTAATAATAATAGTTGATTTAAATTTTGATTCTTTTTAATTTATTTATCATTTAAAATTTATATACATCGAAATTATTTATTATGATTGGAATTTAAATTTAATGATAATTAATAGTAATATATATATATTTTTTAATGCATGTACATATTATGTAATAATTAATCATATGATATACTTGTTTAATATATTATTAATTGAGGAAATAAAGAGGCTATAATAATAATAATAATAATAAAATTGTTTTAAATGCATTAAACCTGAAAACAGTGTTTCGTTACATGAAACCCAGATATGTATTCCGCAGTAGAGTGACATTGTGGAAAAGGTTCTATTTTTTTCTAAGAGGCTTTTTGTCCAGCGGTGGGACATATCGGGTTGTAACCGTGTCTGTTACTGATAAGGCCTGTGTTCAAGTATTTTTATTTAAGTTAAAGAAAAAATAATAATTTATAAATAAAGCTTATTATTTGAAACTGTCTGTCTCGTATGGAGTGACTTTGAACCCCAAAGAAGGATATAGGCTTTTTTCACCGAATTCCTGCCCCCCTCCCACTCTCACGTGGGGGAAAACTGGTAGACGATAACAATGAATTCACTCAGCATTTGTTGATCTTCATGCTAGGTATAATAATTAAATAAATTGCAATTGATTTTATACTGTAATATGATTATTCAGAAGTCCTCAGAAGAGCTTCGAATGTTTCGATTTTGAATAAAATATATTTTAATAACGATCGTTTGAAAATAACTTAATCGGATGTGTTCGAATTTTAATATACCATATCTCAAAAACTGTTCAGGATAATTCAAAGCGTTATATTTCGTCGTAATAAAAAACAGACACACACACACACACACACAGTACCTAAATTACATTATTTTTTATACAAATCCAATTTCCAAAACGTTCCGAAGACCCTTGACGCCGTATATATATATAGGCATGCGTCGAAACACGCCTAATCTATCGTCTCGCTTTAACAAGGAGCGAGTCGTATGTGTAAGCGAGACGGGTATGTTTCCATCGTGACGCAACATGGCGTCCGTGTGACCCCGCCTACGTAGGCAGTATTGGTCGACAATAAAAAAAAAAGCTCTACAGCTCAAGGGAGAAAAGGTTCGTTCATTATGGCCTGTGGTTGTTCGGAGACCGTGGCGCGTTAGAATTTATCGTGTTGTGTATTTATTGAAATAAATGTGTATGAAACTGTATTAAGACGATATTCGTGTTACTGTGCTATATTTTGTGTGTGCGTTTTGTTCGGTGAGTTTTTAAATAAATATTTTTTAGATATCTGTGTATATGCCTTTTTGCCTTGTGTCCCGACGTGTGGACTTATACTTTGATTATATATATGTCTTATGAGACTAAAGTGATTGCAGGACAATAATCCTGAAGTTAAATTGATAATCATCTTCTATGTATGTGTGAAATAGCACTCATCTCGAGATCTCCTAAACTATCCGCCCGATTGACTTGAAATTTGTCACAGTTACTCCTTCCTCGACGTAGACGCTCACTAAGAATGCATTTAACACGAATCCCAGCCGGGTCGAATAGCTAGTATATATATGGTCTTATTAAAATTATAACCTACCACGCTATACCACGTTTTATTAGAAACATATTTATATATAATTCCAATCCATCTTGCGTATATGTAAAAATCAATATATTTCAAATCAATCATTCATTCTTTGTCCTAAGTAGGTATTTTTTTAAATATGACGTAATTTATCTCATATCGAATAAAACCGTGTTTTGTTTATAATAAATTGTAGCTGAACTTAAAACGATTGAAACTTAAAATTAGTTGTTTATTACATAAGATTCTACTTGAGTCTTTTTGGTTCTATGAAGGCTTAATAGTTTTATATTTGACTGCCTCGTTGGTCTCGTGGCTAGATATACGCTGCCAATCGGCCAATAAAAAGTTATTGAGTTTTTCTGTCAGAACATTTTCAGTAACAGCTTCGGGTCTGGAAGTTTGAAGTGTGTACACTTCTGTGCCTCGGAAAGCGCGTAAAGCCGTCGTCGCGGATTGCCCTCTCATCGGATTATGAGAGCTAGGGAATAGATAGTGGACCTGTGTTTGCGTACACACTTGTGCACTATAATATCTCCTGCGCAGTTGGCTAATCTCCCTTGAGATTGGCCGCCGTTGCCGAAATCAGTCTGGAAGCCTTAGTAATTTATAATTAAGCTTAAATATTATATATATAAAGTAAATCGTGTCGTTTGTTTGTCGGCAATGTTATAAGGTAACGATATTGAATACTGGTCTGTCTCGGAGTCAGTGAAAGAAGGTATTTTTTGGCCACTATGAAGATACTCTCAATATAAGCCTGATGCTTATGAGTATTATTATCCGTGCAGTGACGGAGAAAGAATACATTTCACTGCCCCTTTCCCATGGGTGTCGTAAGAGGCGACTAAGGGATATCATCTGGTGGTAGGATGATAAACATCCGCCTGGCTTGTTACCACCGTACGCATGGTGAAAATCTCGTGAAGTGGCTTGCAGCCGCGTTTCGAGGTCAGCCAGCGTACAGCCAGTGCCCGAGCGAGCATTGCCGCGATGGGTGTTGGTCCAGTGGAGACGACGGCTGAACCAATGCCGGGGGAAACACGCCTCCATACTTTGCCCATCCCTATCGTGGCAATACGTCGCTCGCTTCACGTCTCTTTACGAGGCGTGAAGAGGCATCTTGCGGGCCGGCAAGGCGAGGGCGGCTAGTGCAGAATCTTCTTCCAGACTGTACTGGCCGTCCTCGCGTTTGGACTCTACTACCACTTAACATCAGGTGGAGTAGAGTCATTTGCCCACCCGGCAAATATAAAAAAAAAAAAAAACAGTCATAGGGTTATGCGACTGATCTCAACGGCTGTAATTTCCTCAGCATCTATGGGAGAATAGCGAGTGCACCGTGTTTGTGTGTGTGTGTGTGTGTGCACACATACACTTGTGCAGTGTATTATCTCCTGGACAAAAGGCTAGTTGTTTTTAAAGATTGGCTGCCGATGTTGGCTATGAATATCATAATAACAAAGTTCTCGCAGGTATTTAGTGTTACAGAATTTTTTTGAAACTTCTATTAATTGTTATAATTTTAATTCCATTAATGGCGGTGATGATGTTCTTCTTCATCGTAGCACTCTCGTCAGAGCGGTTGTGGTCGTCATGTAGTACCACAGTTGTGCAAGGTACATGTTACTTGCTTCACGGGTAACATTTAAGGATTCTTAGCCAAGAATGTTTATACACGAAGTTCACCATCATAATCCGATGCGACCGGGTATAATCCAGACGCAGAACAAAGTCAAAAATATTTATTCAATATAGAAGCGTTACACGTGCTTATTGATTGTCATAAATCTACCACCGGTTCGGAAATAGACACCTCAGACCTGAGAATAACCGGCGAAAGAAACAGCGGGTTTCTTTTAATATCTCATCCTTTACGATAAGTATTATACAACAATAGCCGAATCATATATAATTATTCTTTTAAGTTGTAATAACCTGGAGGCGATCGTTTCATTCCCAGGGTGTGCAATTATTTAAAAAGTCATTGGTTGTGTAATTCTTTAGCACACAAGCGTTCTTTAACGCTTGTATTGGATTGTAAACAACAAAGTACTCCTGAACTATAGGTTTTGGACTTTGTGATCGGACCGATCCCGTATTTGAACCCGGGGCCTCGGGGATTTTCAGATTTGTAAAAACCACGAAGCAGCTATATTCAAGATTTTAATAAAAGTTAAGATAAAAGTAAATATCTATGTTTAAATTCGTCTTGTTCAGAATAAGTTTATATAGCAAATAATATACAACGCATAGACATACATACATACATAGACTACTAGTTCTCGTTCGCGTTTTAGGGGTTGGGTGTTAAGAATAAAAAAAATAGTCCATATTCGTTCTTCAGATTTAACGCTTGTTTATATGAAATTTCATCAAAATCGGTATAGTTATTCAGGCGTAAAAACGTAACATATAAACAGATAGACTGCTTTACTTTTCCAATAATTGGGAACGGCAAAGATATTTTATCAAATAGTACTGGATGTTCCCGATATTGGCATGTTCTGACAAACACACTACTTTACTTCATCTTATGTATGTATATATATATATATATATATATATATATATATATATATATATATATATATTGCAATCGATAAAAATAGAAAATATCTAATACAATAATCGATCAAGCCGCTTCTATTGTAATGTCACATGACAGCGATCGATCAAAATGACATATTAAATGTCAAAATATTATCCAAAAAGTGTGCACTCTAGGGACATACATACATACATACGTACATGCAGCTTTAATCGTCGAAAAAGTTTGATTGTCATGAGTGTATTTTAAAGATTTGTTGCGCGATCGTTTCGCGATAGTTTTGAGTTTAAGTGGATTGATTTTTTTTATCATTTGATTAATAATAATTCATAAATATATACATTTATTTTAGGACGGGATTCAATCGAAGAAGGAGTATAGATGTACAAATCTTATATTGACATATTCCATGCGATTTGCTAATATTTCTGCTGTATTACGCGCTACAAACAGTTCGCATTATTTATTTATATTCACTTTGATTTACTTGCAAAGTTCCGATAGCAATATTACAAATATTTACTGGGTAGTGAGGCTATGTGCAACCCCGCTTGGGTAGTTCCCACTCATCAAAGGTTCTACCGCTAAATAGAAATATGTATTGTTGTGTTCCGGTTTGATGTATTACTGTCGTTGAAGGGCGAGTGTTAGTACAGGTATAACTTTGGCGGTACATTTTACTGTAACAAAAGCAGATATGTTGATATATATCTATTTACGGTCGATATCAATACGCATTGAGAAAGCAATAAAAATCAAATCAAATATCATTTATTCAAGTAGGTTCATACAAGCACGTTTTAAATTTCACGTTACAGAATTAAATTGAGTAGTACGCTACCAAAGATTTCCAACGTAGTTTAATCCGTTCCGAAATGAGTCACCGTTATCGGTGTTATTTATTGTCCGATATAATCTTAATACCGAAAAAATACGATTAATTTGTTAATTCGTCCATTTTTTTAAAAACCGCCACCATGACAGTTGTCCTCTCCCATAATGACAGTTAATGGCGAGATGTGATTTTATTACGAGTTATATTCAACCGACCGATACAGGCAATCAATAAAGTGCTAACAGTAGATTCTGTGGCAAAAAGATCTGTGAAGAAACTCAGTAGAATCTTTGTTTATCGTTTCTGATATAAAATATTCAATTGTGTACGTATTTTAGTGTTTAGTCGTGTATGGAAATCAGCGAATACGAAACGCTTGTTATAAACATTTTTTGAATCGTAATATATAAGAGTAACTGCCCGATTCGACTTTGTAAAAATTTAATTCATACAAAGTTATCCCATTTCTCCCCCTTAAAGTTCCAATAAATTCTTTCTCAGTTGATAAAGTTGCATAGTCTGTCTTAGAATGAGATTTAAATTTTATATATATTTATATATATCGTATAACAATTTGACTCTATCTCTATAAGTTCTTACTTAACTGCACTTGTAAACATGGGGTCACATTAAGTGTCTAAGTACCTAGTATAACAGGAAACAATCCTATCATAGTAAGTTACAGTCGTTTGAGTATATATATATATGTATATCGTTTACGATGATATGAAAAAAATATCCTATTTTTATCTTAACTAAGTAATGCGTTGAACTCTTTTGTATAGGAGAAATTGAACTACATTTCTTTTATTAAATTGTATATTAAATTTCAAATATGTATATATATTAATGATTGAATAGATTACATTGTAACTTTTATCATCTATATGCATACAGAAATAATGTTTGTTTGTTCCGTATTTGTTGCGATGCCTCGTTCGAGTTTTACTAGTACACTAGGTATTTGATAGTACTTTCGTAGAGGTTTGGTGAACTTAGACTAGTAGGTATCGGACATTCTAAAGAAAATACAGGCCTTACAAGCGAGGCCTACTAGATTATAGCTAGTAGGTACCACCCACTCATCAGATATTTTACCGTCAAATAGTAATGTATCAATAGCTTTATAAATCTTGTGGTAAAAACCATGTACAATATTTAGATTAAACAATATTAGTAATTGATAGGCGGACGGGAAAATCACCGCCACCATCGAAATCGGCATTTTAAGAAATAATAACCATTCCTTACTTCGTCAATGCGCCACCAATCTTGGGAACAAAGATGTTTCGTCTCTTGTGCCTCTAGTTACACTAGCTCACTGACTCTACAAAGCGAAACACGACAATACTAAGTATTAATGTTTGAAGGTATAATATTAGTTGTATCTTAAAAATTACATCTCTATAGCCGAAAACCCTATCGTAACTTCAATAAAATCGAAACGAGACCTTCAACAAAAACACTTATAATAACATTTTTAAAATTTCAACCTAAAGTCATGAAAAAAAAAAACTTAAAGAAATGTTTAAATGAATATATTCACCCACGCGTTTATATTACACAAGCGATTTTGTACCTTATGGCTTGAGAATAAAGTTCAAAATGTGTTTTGTTTTTGTTTTTTTTGTCTCGATGTAAAACTTTTGAAGTGCCATATGGGACGTTGGTCATGATTTCGTTTCGAATATGACTTTGTCCTGACCGTGGTTTTTCTTGTGATTTTATTTTTTTGTCAATTAAAAGCTATTGTTGCTTAATGACAAATCTCTACGTTTTTAACCGACTTAAACAAAGGGGCTGTCGCGTTTTCCGCTTATATATTTTGTATCTGATTTTTTTAGTAAATTATGTATTCAAATGTGCTACTTAATCACTTACTTACTTGAGTTAAGTATGAGTAAGATCAATTTACAAACGCAAAATTAGACTCTGCTTAGTTTCTGTAGAGCATAAGCATCCCTTCCTTAACCCTTAGCTTATTTACTCGTCTACGTTAAACAAGAAACCTACTCCTTAAATATCAAACTCGTGGTTGCATTAGTTTCGGTTCTTATCCTCAATCAATGATCTCCATCATGACCCAATCTTTATCCACTACTCGACGAGGACCCCCATTTTGTACTAAAGCTCCTGATTCTTCTCCTCGGTCCTGCTACTCTTTTCAGCTAAACTGAGAGAAAGAAAAGTCAACAGGATACGTAGTTTTCCTTAAAGATTTAATCCACCCACACGAACAGGTGAACTTACTCGGTGGTAGGACTTTGTGCGAGCCCTTCTTAATAGATACAACAAACTCATCAGATATTCTACCGCCAAACAGGAATATTTAGTATTGTTGTGTTCCGGCTTGATGTGTCAATGAGCCAGTGTAACTACAGGTACAAGGTATATAACATCTTAGTTCCCAAGGTTGGTGGCGCATTGGTGCATTGGATGGTTATTATTTCTCTGTTATTTGGTTGGTGATAATCATTTACGAGGTGGCCCTGGTGGTATTGCTCGACCGCCAACTTATTTTGTAAAAAAATATATAAAGTTCCACATATCCGATTGAATAGAAATTTTGCAAACAAATTTGGTGTTTGTGACGATAAAATTTAATGTACTAGACGGACTGTATTTATATATACATATGAAAAGGATTGAAATGGGTGTGAACAAAAGCTTAAGGTGACTCGATTCTCAAACTTTGGGTGCAACGAGATATTATGTTAATTTATTAATAGTGTAAGTTTGAAGAGGCGTGGTTCGGGGTTGAAGGAAGAAATATTTGTAATATTTATATTTCTTTTAGATCTCCTTGTTTCCATTTATCATGTCTGTGTGTACGCGATAAACCAAAAAACTACTGTACAGATTTTCATACGGTTTTCATCAATGGACGTAGTGACTCAAGAGGACGGTTTAAGTGTAAATTGGCTGAAATATGATGACGATTGTTGAAGATGTCGAAAAAAAAATTCCGCCTGGAAACTTTACTGCCGCGCGCTGCGCTATATATATTACGATATAAATGTTTTATGATGAACGTTATTCTACCTACATTTATCATTCGCACTGCGAAACTGTGGAATACTTTGCCTGAGTCCATATTTCCTGATAGGTACAAGTTTGGTGTCTTCAAATCCAGGGTACACCGTTTCCTTCTAGGCAGGCGTGCTACATCCTAGACCGACGATGCTTAAGATCAGGCAAGTCAACGGTCAAACGCTTGCCTATTAACTGTAAAAAAAAACCTGTTCGAAGCCGGGACGTGTAGCTAGATAATTAATTTAAAAAAATGCTTTCCGAGGCACGGGAGTAGACTTCCATTTTCCAGACTCCGAAGTGCTTCGGGAATTTTCGACGGAAGATCCCAACTTTTTATGAGCTCGACCTGGGGTTTGAACCCAGGATCGAAAATGGATATAAGCTATATATTTAAAGTAGTATTTGTAAATCCACGTTGATATTGTGCAATTAGTTTACTAGGTGGTAGGGCTTTGTGCAAGCCTGTCTGTGTAGTTACAACTCAATTATCACATATTCTATCGCTAAATATCAATACTCTGTACTGCTGTGTTCCGGTTTGAAGGGTGAGTGAGCCAGTGTAACACGGGGCATAACATCTTAGTTTCCAAGTTGGTCGCGCTTTGGCGTTTTAAGAAATGGTTAATATCGCTTACGGGCCTAATTTCTGTGGGCGATGGTGGCCATTTATCATCAAGTGGTACCATGTGTCCGTTCGCCTATTTATTTTATATAAAGAGAAATTTTTAAAGTTTTCACGTTACAGATATTTAACAAGCCCGTTTGTCGCTACGTATAGACGAATACATACAAGTTTTATGATATCTATATATATATATATATATATATATGTTATACATACATAAATTAATATCAAACGATCTCAACGAAGCCATTAATATTAATAAAGTTTCAATTGCTGAAACAATTGAACAGATTAAAGCGCCGCCATCTTTTCTATCGCTCGTCCCTCTCGCACTTGTTACGTTTTGTGTTATGCCGTCTCCTTTCAGGAAGGAATGGTTAGGGTGGCAATGTATTGTATGTTAGTTGTCTTTCTTATAGATTATACTTTTATTATTATTAATTTAAAAATGGAATGCTTTATCAAGTATATTACTACAAGACAATTGGTGTTAAAGATTGATCAAGCTTGGTACAGTCCAAGGTGATTGGACCAAAAATAAATCAAAATTATCTGTAATCAAGTACGTTTTTATAAGGACTTATGTATGACGATTCAAGATTAAATTGTAGGTCTGTTTGAAATATCGATTCTACCAAGATTCTAAGAAGTACGAACAAGCTGCTTACTCGTCCGTTCAGCTGTTTTTATTTTATGAACACAAATTCAATAAAACCTCCAGTTCTTGTAGGTATTTTTGTAGGATGTTATATATATACTGATATAATGGTAAAGCGTTTATTTATGTAAACGCACTAATCTCCAGAACTACATATTTAGTCGGATATGAAAAATTATTTACATATTCAGTTTATTGAGGCAAAGTTACAACTCGATCAAGACGACAGAAAAGATAAACGAAAGCCAAAGATAACACGTAACAATGATAACAAGAATAAAACAAACAAGTGGAGCGGTGATCATAACCGACATGCACTAAGTTATGTACTCACAACATGTGCATGTAACAAGCATGTATAATTCAAATTGAACTATTTATATACATATGTCCGAAACGTTTCACCAAATCGTGGTCCCCCTAAATTTATCGTGCTCACCTAAATTACAGTTCGTTAGAGCGAGACGGATGCGTTCGCTATTCTCGTTCTCATCCCTTTGACACGCCGACATGGGACCAAATTACATCTTCCATCTGATGCTATTTGTTATAGGGTGTTTTTTTTTTAATAATTGTTGTTTTTTTTTAACTTGTTAACCGCATTGGTTTTTTGTGTTTTATTGTCCTTTCGGATATCTCGTTGTATAATACATAACTGGCTATGTATTATATAGCAACAGACGATTTACTCCATCTCGAAAAAGGTATTAATATATTTTTTCTTTTTAATGGGTAGGCGGACGGGCTATTGCGTTACCTGGTTGGAAGTGCTGAGAAATGTTTTCCTTATGTCATCAATACGTCATCAACTTTGGGAACTAAGATGCTATTTCCCTTGTACCTGTAGTTACACTGGCTCACTCACATTTTAAACCGGAACACAACGATACCAAGTAGTGCTGTTTAGCGCTAGAATAATGTTTTTAGAATAGATTTTTTTTATGTGAGATTTTTATGAATCGATTTAATAGTTACAGAGATAACGCTACACTTACAAACATACATCAAAACATACCTATATACCTCTTTATAATATTCTTATAGAGTAAAAATAATAATAATATAGTGTTCGCCTAGTACCAGCTCAATCCGCATGTTAGGTGAGGGGGTGAGAGGTTGGTGTTAGGGGTGGGGGGTTTTATAAAAGTCTAAGTCCTTGATCGGGGTTCAAACTTGCTTCATAACGAAATTTCATCAAAATCGGTCCAGTGTTCTGCGAAAGCGTAACAGACACACAGAGTTACTTTCGAATTTATAATGTTAGTATAGTCCGTAACAGCTTGTGAATATCCCACTGCTGGGCTAAAGGCCTCCTCTCCTCTTTTTGAGGAGAAGGTTTGGAGCTTATTCCACCACGCTGCTCCAATGCGGGTTGGTGGAATACACATGTGGCAGAATTTCAGTGAAATTAGACACATGCAGGTTTCCTCACGATGTTTTCCTTCACCGTAAAGCACGAGATGAATTATAATCACAAATTAAGCACATGAAAATTCAGTGGTGCTTGCCCGGGTTTGAACCCACGATCATCGGTTAAGATTCACGCGTTCTTACCACTGGGCCATCTCGGCCCATATAGTATTATAGGTTAGTATAGTAAGGATAGTTAACATAAAACGTGATAAATGTTATCGTAACAAAATATTACATAATGCGATATCTCCTGAACTAGCACGAAGCATAGCCTTGACAGTGACTTTCGACGCGGTCACGAAAGTTAGGTAACCGAAGTATTGAATGTAAATCTATATATAAAAATTGTCCGTGTGTTCCGGGTGACCTCGAAAACTATACTGGGAGGTACTGAAATAGAGGGGATGTCGTGTACTTGAACGTAATTTGAGTTACGGCCTTTATAGTGTAATACATGTAAACGTCGTATTTGAATAAGATTTTTTTGTTTTTTTTTATGTTTTTTTTTTAATAGTCATTAAGCGCAATGCCTGGCGATATAAAGGTCGTCGGTTCGATCCTGATCATCTGAGTTACTGTCGCCTGCACTCCCAAATTAAGCTTTACGTATAATTGGAGGGATAAAAAGGAAAAATTGTATAATCAATTGCAATGTATTTGAATAATTTAAATAAATAGGAAATTCCTTTTTTAAATTATAATTATCAACACAACTTACCTATGTCAAGTCAATTGTCGGTTACGAGTACATAAAAACAAATCTATGTATAGTTGAACGTGGCGTGTCAAATTTTTCCTTATACATATAGATACCTAAAATAGCTGCCCTCTGATTGGTCGACCGTGAAGGACAACATGGCGGACGGCGTTGTTTTTTATTCGCATCCGACAAGGGATAATCGATTTTAATTCGATTTTTTTTTTATTTTTTTGTTCTCATTTCGATTACGAGGCATTCGGTTATTTATTTATACGATTTTTATATGTAATCTATTGTATTAAAGAATATGCTGTATGTAATATATTTTTATTGTTTTAAATTTAATTGATAATACATAACTGGTGGTAGGGCTTTGTGCAAGCTCGTCTGGGTAGGTACCACCCACTCATCAGATATTTTACCGCAAAACAGCAGTACTTGATATTGTTGTGTTCCGGTTTGAAGGGTGAGTGAGCCAGTGTAATTACATGCACAAGGGACATAAAATCTTAGTTCCCAAGGTTGGTGGCGCATTGGTTATGTAAGCGATGGTAGACATTTCTTAAATGCCAATGTCTAAGGGCATTGGTGACCACTTACCATCAGGTGGCCCATGTGCTCGTCCGCCTTCCTATTCTATAAAAAAAAAAGCTAAGGCATCTCGTTTTGAAGAGAAGGTTCATCTTATCAATGTATAGATTTTCTTACCCCGCCGAGCACGAAATGAATTATAAAACAGCAACTATGCACATGAAAAATCAGTTTCGCTTCTCCAGCTTTGAACCTTCATTTAAGATCTTCATTAATAAAGTATCTACATATGAAAGATAAACATATTCGAATTTTGAAATAAAAAATTTGAATTTGGAACATTCTTTTATTGGTCAAATCTCAAAAGGCGTTTAATTTCTTAGAATGTTATCGGAATCACTTTATCTAAGAGTAAAGTGACGATTTAAGATAAATAGCCGAAACGTTTTTCGCCGACGGGAGACGGGTTCGAAAAAAAAAAAAATTATACACCCCGGTTAATAGACAATGGAATTAAAATTTTAATCCTTCTTTTGTTTTTTTTTTTTTCAAGTACCGTTACATACTGTCAATACTTGTCAACGGTGAGCGATTTAAATGCCTTTAAAAGAATAACATTTCTATTTCTGTGGAGTATTTTTATTTGAATATTTTTTTTTTAATACATGTCGATTATACAATTTTTTACTAATAAACAAAATAAGAAAGATAATGAGAAGTATACTAATCGGTTCGTATTGAAATATTGGTTTGGCATAATAAATAACAATTATTTTTAATATGTACATATTCAGTTTTTTTAGCCGAGATGGCCTAGTGGTTAGAACGCGTGAATCTTAACCGATGATCGTGAGCTCGAACCCGGGCAAGCACCACTGAATTTCCATGTGCTTAATTTGTGTTTATAATTCATCTCGTGCTTGACGGTGAAGGAAAACATCGTGAGAAAACCTGCATGTGTCTAATGTCATTGAAATTCTGCCACATGTGTTTTCTACCAACCCGCACTGGAGCAGCGTGGTGGAATAAGCTCCAAACCTTCTCCTCAAAAGGGAGAAGAGGCCTTAGCTCAGCAGTGGGACAATCATAGGCTGTTACTGTATTACTGTACAGTTTTTTTCTTGAACGACATATATAAAGCAAAACCTTTATCTATCTACAAATTCGTTTGAGCGGTTTCAGAGATATACAACATATATACAACATTAACCCCTTCGTAACGCAGACGAAGCCGCGTGCGACGACTATCTAAATATAATAAAACGTAAAATAATATTTCCTGCACCCATTCAAATACCAGCAGCTCATAAATTATAAGTTAAAGTGTCAACCGTGATCTCAACTGCTGGTCAATTCATTACCCACAATACTTAATCCTTTCAAGAGTAATGGGATTACGGTTAACCATTCAAATTAGGGGCAACCCTTTTTTTTCTAAAACAGTTGACATTTTAAAGCTTCTGACTCAATTGTCAGGGTGCAATTCGTATTGTTCCCGTTTCGACGACCGTTTGTTTTATTGTTTTTTTTTTTTAAAGAAATTCGCCACGGACGTGTGGCTTTCGAGTCGTACGGAATTCTTCTTGTTCTTGATGACTTGTGCGTCTATTGTTTTATTTATTTTATTTATGAAGTAATGACGGACGGTCAAATGGATGTCACCTGATGGTATTGCGAAATCTAAATTATATTTCATCGTCTTAAATCTTACGAGCTCTTTTGTATCGTCATTTTACAATATTATTGTTTATTATTGAGAATATATTTATTATAAATAGCTAACACTTTACTTGGTGGTAGGGCTTCGTGCAAGCCCGTCTGAGTAGGTACCACCCACTCATTCCGAACAGGTGGTAGCCATTTAATTCAATACTCTTGTAAGCCTACTTAAATAAATAATCAAATTAATTGATTTGATTTTGATCTAAAATAAAATACAATTCGATTTTTAAATTCTGTATGAAGGTCAACGACCTTCGTGAAATGTTTCTGATTATCCGAACAATGGGATCACGGATGGATATGGTATATTAGAGCCTGGATTTCCACTGGATAACTGTCCCTTCTAAACTGAAATATGATAATGTTTTGATGTAAGACCGTAGATAAAATATAAAAAAACCACTAAGAGAGTTTAATGTCAAATTAGTTGCACTTAATTTTCAATTGTTTTATTATATTTATATATTTGGGTGACGGTGACCACTTATATACAGGATGATTGAAACAGTTTAGACGGCAAGAAATATGTGTCATGTCTTTGCTGTATTTAAAACATTGCCCTCAATTTTCCAGGTGAGTGCGTCATCCAAGGCGAGCTACCCCAGCAGTTGGTTAGCGAGGAGTCCCGTTTCGATCTTCTCGAAGAGGCCCTTCAGCTGGTAGAGCTAGGGGACGAGGCGGACAGCAAAGATGAGACTCAGGTAAGAGCAACGTCATGTATTAAAATATTTCATTGTTCCATCTGATGCTAGATAACTAAATAAAGAAGTTTTTTTCATCTTAAGTTATTGGTGAATCCGAAACCATCAAAATGAAAGTAGAAAAACGTTGTTTTGATTTTTAATAATAACGTCCAAACCGATTTCGGCCACGGCGACCCATCTTAAGACAGATTAGCCAAGTGCGCAGGTGATATTATAGTGCACGAGTGTGTGCGCAAACACAGGTGCACTCTCTATTCCCTAACACTCATAATCCGATGGGACGGCAATCCGTCATCATCGGAAAGAGTTCATTCGCAGGACCTACGGCTTTACGTGCTTTCCGGGGCACGGGAGTTTTTGAATGTTAAATCTCCATTCGAATATAATTAAACTATGTTTTTGATATGAAAAGCCGATCCTACACACAGTATAATAAAATCACCTACAAGAAAAGTATATGTCCCTCTTCACTCGCTGTGTTCCCTTAACTCTTTCTCTTTCCCTTAGCGGCTTTCGCGCCGCTAATGTACAGCGAGCCGAACATCTTGGCAAGTCAGCGCTCACTCATTGGCGCGCCTCGAAGGTAATACCGGCTCGTGAGTCATAACAGCAAATGACAAGAAGCACTCTTATGCCGTAATAAAAATAATAACTGTATTCCATTTTTGAAACCTTATATATATTTTTTATTAAAAAAAAAATTGTATTTTTTTTCTTTTTTTTTCTTTTGTAGTCTGTACTAAACGTGTTCATCACATTATTAAGATATATTTAGTTATATATAGTTAACGATAAAAGTACCTTATATTGTTTAAGGGGGTTTGTCTGAATGTAGTTTCCTTACAGGCGGTAGAGGGCAGCAGTGGTACAAACATGTTGCACCCGGCGATGCGGCATGTGCCGCACCACCCACTCGCCCACTACCACAACCAAGTATGTATCGTTTTAATTTATTTAATGTACATATATGTATTAGTATATGTAAACGGGTCGGAATCGTGTGCGACTTAAGGCGAAACGTTGATTCAATAAATATTTGTCGGCTTAGGCGTCGTCCCAATTGGGAGCGATCGTACGATGGCGCGATGCGTTTTTCATCTCACGATGAAAGTGGTCGTGCGATGACCTAACAGGTGTCCTAATAGATCGCGCGATGTCCATCGTGTGATGCCGTCGCTCGTCGTCGTCGTCCCTCGCGCGTCGACGTATCGCGTAGGTAACCAATTAGAACACTCAAAAGAGATCTGTTGCTTTGATTACATGATCGCACGATCAAACGCATCGTACGATCGTTATTAATCATTTCATGCGCTCGCACGATTACTTGCGAAGTTCAAATAGGACACTGATAAAATCTGTATGTTTGAACTCATCGCACGACGAGAACGCATCGTGTCATCGTGCGATCTTCGCCAATTCGCCGACGCCTTACAATTGCGATATTGGATCGAATGACATTTGTATTTTCGTATTGTTCTTAATACTTTGTTGATTAACAAATGTTGGTCATTTAGAATCGACCTGTGTCAATTGGGTATTATTCTATTAATATTGTGTAACTTTTTGGGGGTTAGTAAATTTTTCATATGGAAATTTGGTGAAATGTATTCCGACTCAAAGTGTGAAGTTGCATGTGATGTTTTTTTGTCCGTTTATTCATCTAGAATAGATCTAGAATATTCCTCTAGAATATTATTGTGATCGCAAGGTTAAAGGACTCTGATCGGAATTCATTTTTCAAAATTTAAATGTATTTATACAAAAAAAACAACAAGATAACGTTGAGACAAGATATAAATATTGTATTCATTTTTCCAATAAAAAAATATTATTTAAAAAAACTACACTAAACAGATTATTAATTATTTTTCTACCTACAGTTAAGTTTTTATTACATCAAAATCGGTTTAGTCTATCAAAACTATAACTATAATATAACAATATACTATAACAAGTGAAAGTTTACGTACTTATCATTGTTTTCGTTTATTAAAGCTGATCCAAATAAATAAAAACGAGTCCGCATCGATCTATGATTTAAAAATAACTTCTAAGTTAATTCTGTAAGTATAATATAAGTTGATAATTTTGAAGGGCCGGTTGGCGTGGTCGGTAGTTTCACGCCGAAGGTTGTGGGTTCGACTCCCACCCAGGACAGACATTTGTGTGCATGAACATGTCTGTTTGTCCTGAGTCTGGGTGTAATTATCTATATAAGTATGTATTTACAAAAGAAAAGTAGTATATGTAGTATATCAATTGTCTGATTTCCATAGTACAAGCTCTGCTTAGTTTGGGATCAGATGGTCGTGTGTGAATAAAAAATAAAAACCAAACATTTTTATTATTTTAGGCTACCACATAATGTAATTAAAATAGATATTATATACGTTAAAATTCTAGATTTTGAACAATGTTCCTCTTAAACTGAATTCCACGCTAAAGAATGGTGTTTTGCAAGTGCTTACTAAATAATCATTACATGTTTTTTATAAATGTAACGGCGTAAGATACGATCGAAGCGGCGCCTGTATATTTTTTTTCATCGTCACGTCAAAGAGTATGTCGATTTAAAAAAAAAATCGAATGACAAATGATTTCACGTCCAAAGCTCAAATGCCACACACATCGATGGCTTGTGACGTTTTCATGTAAAACGGTTTAAGATTCACTTTAAATATTTAAGAAAACAAGATTAACATACTTAAATATTATATATACAACACTTGGGCGGTTAAATTAAATGGCAACACATAAAAATCTTCCCTCTAAATGATATAACCAAGATGTCCAACCAAGAGCAAGACGTATCGTCTTGGTTATAGCAATTAATTTTATTGTCTCTAGCTTTACTGGTGGTAGGGCTTTGTGCAAGCTCGTCTGAGTAGGTACCACCCACTCATCAGATATTCTACCGCAAAACAGCAGTACTTGGTATTGTTGTGTTTCGGTTTGAAGGGTGAGTGAGCCAGTGTAATTACAGGCACAAGGGACATAAAATCTTAGGTCCCAAGGTTGGCGGCGCATTGGCGATGTAAGCGATGGTTAACATTTCTTACAGTGCCAATGTCTATGGGTGTTTAGTGACCACTTACCATCAGTTGGCCGATATGCTCGTCTGCCTATTTTATAAAAAAAAATTACAAGTTATAATTGTAATTGTTCTCGATTCAAAACTTATTGATATTTGTTACTATTAAATGTCCCTCCCTCTGTAATCTGCTTCTCTAATACAGTAAAAAAAATCAAAGATGAAGTTCGGAAACGAAGTCCCTATGTCAAGGTTCAGATATGTATTTGTTCGTTTATACATACTTGGAGACAAATATTTCGAAGACTTTTTTAATTTGTGCCTTTGCCCTTTTGCCCTAACAACGTCACTGCTCGGTAATAATGAGCTTCAATGTCGTTCAAAAGAGCAATTTGTTAAGTGTCAGTGTGATAAAAAATTTTTCGTAAGAGATCTTATATATACATTTCTTTTGGAACAAACGTTAGCGCGATTCAGGATTTTTATTTCTAATACGTATGTATAAACGCATTCGTTTACATAACTATTTAGGGGATATTGTGTTGGTACTGACTGAAGATTGTTTTTTTTTAATTAATGGTTAAATTTCTATACCTTCTAAAGTCAGGTTCTATAAATCCTTGGTTTTCTTAACACACAGTTTCAATTACAGCGATTGTGTATGATAGAAAATGTTGAAATATTGTCGAAATCTATTTTAATAAAAATATTTATTATCTGTCCATTCAGACGTGTTGAGAGTAAGTCGCCATCTTTTTTTTTACAATTTAAAACACAAAAGTTTCAAAATTTTAAATAAAAAAAAAATAATCACTCGACATTTTCGACTCAGGCGCATCTCAAGTGGGACCTAAGTCAATATAACATTCCTTAAACGTGAGGTTTTTGAGACGAATGCTAGTGATGCGATTATATATCGATAAAATAGCTGTCTTTATTTATTACACGGTAAAAATCGTAACTTTCAAAACAAAACCGTGTACAACAATCTCGGTATATAAAATTACTTCCCCTATTACACCTGTAACATGGCTTGCAGGTGCGTTGCCGGCCTTTAAGGAATGGTAGGCTTTTTTCTTGAAGGTCACGGAAATAAGGTATACATTCCTTTGTTTCTTGAAGGATAAAATACCGGAGATGAAAAGCTGATTCCACTGAGTGGTTGTGCCAGGTAGGAAATGCTTCGTTGCAGCGTCACGGTAGCATGCGCACGCGATCCCGTGGCGCTCCTCGTTAAGACGGAAAGGGTTCCGCTGGTTTTATAGTGGGTATTCCGGTGGCGCCTTGGACACCGGCGAGTCCAACATACCCCCAACATACCGTGGAGGATTTTAAAAAAGCATTAAAAAAAAGTGTAGGAAGTCGTAGGATGTCCGGTGGTGAAATTCAGCGGCTGTTTAATTCAAACAAATTCTACAATAACATTTTTTTTTGCTAATATCTTATTACTGTATTCAAACTCGATATCGATAATTATAAATAGGTCGAAACACTACAGCACAACACTGCTACCGTGCACGCTGTTTGCGCATCACTTGAACAAACAGACCGATTCGGATTAGTGATGGAATTTTGATATATTTTTATGTGTTTTAAAAATGGTACCAGTGGTAAGAACGCGTGAATCTTAACCGATGATTGTGGGTTCAAACCCGGGCAAGCACCACTGAATTTTCGTGTGCTTAATTTGTGTTGTGTGAGGAAACCTGCATGTGTCTAATTTCATTGAAATTATGCCACATGTGTATTCTACCAACCCGCATTGGAGCAGAATGGTGGAATAAGCTCCATACCTTCTCCTCAAAAAGGGAGAGGAAGCCTTTGCCCAGCAGTGGGATATTAACAGGCAGTTACTTTAAAACTGGTACATAAGTTTTAAGGTACTAAATATATGTCATAATTAAACTGTTTACTCCACGAGTTTCGTCCGAATTAAACACACCCCCTGGGTCATAGTGTGATTTTATATAGCCTATAGCCAATCTCAATAAATGGGCTATCAAATGCAAAAATGATATTTCCGTCTAACCGCCTTATAGTTCCAGAGATTAGAGCGAACGAACACTTCAGCTTTTATAAGTAAGAATCGAACCTGCGACAGTTACGTCACCACTATAGACACTTATCAATGTATTTCAGCGAAGTCGGGGCGTTTATATAGTCCTGTATAAAGTTAAATATCATATAATAAATCTCGCAATCCTTTTAAACATCGTGCGCAATTAAATGCGATATCGCGGAGAAATGACGGAACGCGCAGACGGAATGACAGCTGCATAGGTGGGCGGAGCCCTTTGGAAACGATATGTCATGTCAGTGTACCTGACTTTATTCCTGAGTCATTATTAATGCGGTTTCGATATAGGAACTTATTCTGTTATTCTCGAGTTAATTAGTTTTATATTTAAACTAGAGATTTACCCGTAGCTCCGCTCGCGTCGTAATTCCGAATTGCTGAATTTTCTTTAGCTCTTTCTTCAAAAATGAATTTTTATACAAACCTTTTTTTTATAGAATAGGAAGGCGGACGAGCATGTGAGCCACCTGATGGTGAGTGGTCACCAACGCCCCATAGACATTGGCATTGTAATAAATGTTAACCATCGCTTACATCGCCAATGCGCCACCAACCTTGGGAACTAAGATTTTATGTTCCTTGTGCCTGTAGTTACACTGACCCTTCAAACCGGAACAAAACAATAACAAGTACTGCTGTTTTGCGGTAGAATATCTGATGAGTGGGTGGTACCTACCCAGACGAGCTTGCACAAAGCCCTACCACCAGTAAATTTACCTTCATCCTCACCATCGCTACCTTAGGGGTTAAATTATGAGAAATTCTTCCCTAGTGCTAACCTACTGTGTAAAAGGAAACCGTATGGAAATTTTCATAGTCCTAGCTCCAGTAGTTTGAGCTGTGTATTGATATGTCACCCAGCTATTCTTTTAGGTATATATGTTTTATAACTTTAAGTAAAAAGTTACTAAACCAATATACATAAGACTTATATCAGACGATGAAGCGCGTTTCGGAGAAGGCTTTAGTATATAATATTGGTATATAAGCAGTTGAGCTTCGCAATTTCACTCACGCTAAATTTATACTATCGACGAGACAAGCGTGATATTAATGTTTTTGTATGATATATGTATATATTTACTTACAAATAATTGTATTACCAATCAATGATTATCCTTATAAATTCCTGGGTAACCGAGCTTCGGTCCGTCGATACAAAATGGTTTTTTTTTTGCATTTGCGCAAATGTTGCATTATTCAGTTAAACATTATCTAAATACAATATTTGAGCCAAATCGTTAGAGCCATCCCCGTGTTTACATTTATTTATGTATTTATATATACATCTATACTATTATTATAAAGAAGTAAAGCTTGTGAGGTTGTGGGGAGTAATCTCTGGATCTACTGAACCGATTTTGAAAATTCTTTTACCAATAGATAGCCACACTATTTGTGAGTGTCATAGGCTATATATTAACCCGAAAAATGAAAAGACTTTTTCGTGGTAGTCGGATTTGCAAAGTTAGTAAATACGCGAAACAATTTTATTAATGTTCGGCCAATCGATCACAAGTAAAAATACCGCCCAACGAAGTGGGCACGGGTCAGCTAGTATAATATAATATTATTACTTGGTGGAAGGGCTTTTTGTAATCGAACGCAGAACATTAATTGGTATTGACGTGTGAGTGCGTTCCGGGTTGAAAGGTGAGTGAGCTCTTGTAACTTCAGACACAAGGGCCATGACATCTTAGTTGCCAAGGTTGGTGGCACATTGGCGATGTAAGGTATGGTTAATTTTTCATAGCCATAGTCCCGGCTTCGCACGGGTGTATAAGAAGAAAAATGTATTTTTGGTAGGAGTTGCGTAAAATCCGTTCTGAGTGAGCCTCTACGCTGGGGAAGGAATACCATATATACATAAAGAGATATTATAAGATAAACGTTTATTATTTGCCTACGTATTATATATTTTATTAATGTAAGCGAATAAAGCCGAGATGGGCCAGTGGTAAGAACGCGTGAATCTTAACCGATGATCGTGGGTTCAAACCCGGGCAAGCACCACTGAAGTTTTTCATGTGCTTAATTTGTGATTATAATTCATCTCGTACTTTTCGGTGAAGTAAAACATCGTGAGGAAACCTGCATGTGTCTAATTTCACTGAAATTCTGCCACATGTGTATTCCACCAATCCGTATTGGAGCAGCATGGTGGAATATGCTCCAAAGCCTTCTCCTCAAAAAGAGAGAAGAGGCCTTAGCCCAGTTGTGGGACATTTACAGGCTGTTACCAAGCGAATATCATTGTCCATATTGGCGCCTAGAAACAAAGCGATATTCGACATGCTACATAGTCGATTAATAAATTATTATACATTCTGTCGCCAGTCGCCATTCGAACTTAGCACTGTGACGTCGCAATAAATAAATATTGTAAATTATAATATTACAATACATATGTATATCAACACACAATTGCCTTTTAATTACATCGACCACAAGACATTTTAGGCAAAATTATAACAATGACATTAATATACATTTTAACTTAATTGCATATTTGCGTCGGGTAGTATAAAGCTCCGGAGAATTATATGAAGTATTCTTGTAGAGTTCTCATGAGCAATTCGATTTTAGATTCGTATCTCGTGTCCGCTTTCATCTCGCCGCCTTTATCTCCGATCGGACGTTACATCTCGTCATGTCTCTTATATTGTATTTCTTATGTTTAATATTATATAGTCAACGAGCAAATCGCGCGGCTTCGTCAGCGTGGAATTAAATTCCTTTAAAATCTGCCTTAAGTATATAATGCCTGTTTTAATTATATATTTCAATAAAATACAATATTAGTTTTGGTTTTGTTAACTCGCATATAGCCGTATAGAGTCTGGAAGTTGGAAGTGTGTATCGTGTTTCGGAAAGCACGTAAAGCCGTTGGTCCTGCGCCTGAAATCTTTCCGGTCGTGTCGGATTGCCGTTCCATCGGATTATGAGAGTTTGGGAAGAGAGAGTTCACCTGTGTTTGCGCACACACTCGTGCACTATAATATCTCCTGCTTAGTTGGCTAATCTATCTTGAGTTTGGCCGCCGTGGCCGGAATCGGTCTGGAGGACATTCGTATTTTTATAGCCGTATTAACTTAAAAATCACACACAGATATTTATTTATTTATTTGTATGTATTCGAAGTTAACTAAATACGTGATTTATAATTATACTTTAACTTAATGATATTTTTTTTATTAACGTTAAATATGTAGGCAGACTGACGAATGTGCAATGAACGCGTTTATTAAATATCTCCTCATATTTCTTAAAATTCGATACGATTTAAACAGTGTTCATAGCAATATTGATTTATCTAAATTAATATTATAATTACATAATAAACACGATAAGAATTTTTCGCGTGAATCCGGATAAGAAACGTAAAAATTATCTCTTTATGTTATTATTAGTAATTTTATTAGTATATTTATATAAGCGAATTACTACCACTTATCACGAGATCTCCTAAACTATCCCCTCGATTGACTTGAAATTTGTCACAGTTACTCCTTATTATATCCGAAATACATTTTTCTTCTTATATACTCGTGCAAAGCCGGAACGATTAGCTAGTACGAGTATATATATATATTACTAATATATGTAGACGGACTAGCAAATGGGCCACCTGATGGTAAGTGGTCACCAACGCCCATAGACATTGGCACTGTAAGAAAAGTTAACCATCGCTTACATCGCCAATGCGCCACCAACCTTGATAACTAAGATGTTATGTCCCTTGTGCCTGTAATAAAACTGGCTCACTCGCCCTTCAAATCGGAACACAACAATACTGCTGCTGTTTTGTGGTATAATATCTGATGAGTGGATGGTACCTACCTATACGAGCTTGCACAAAGCCCTACCACCAGTAAAATCAACGTTCAACAGCTATCTAATAATAATTATAGATTTCGTTCATTGTGGAAGTGAGAAAGTTTCGTATTAAATGCAATTTATGCGGCATTACAGACGGACAAAATGAAAAATGTTATTTGGACAAGATTGGACAGGTGACGCCCGGCCACCTGCGTTGTATGACAAATTGTTGAGTGATCGCTTATACATGGTGCTTTAGATCGATGTACTAAACGGTAGCGGAGATGTTTTTTAAACATTTCGATTGGCACTGTAGTAAATATTAAGCACCTTCAATGCGTTTCCAACCTTGGGAACGGTGATGTTATGTCCCTCGTGCCTGTAGTTACGCTGGCTTACTGACCCTTTAAACTGGGACACGACAATACTAAATATCGTTTTCCAGTGGTAGAATATGTGGTTAAAACATTACTAAAGTGAGTCTAATCTACAATTGCATCCAATTGGCCGATTTATAGAGTTACTAGTTTTCGATGTGTTAGGGGTAAACAAGGGTTAGGTATAAAAAACGTCGCCTATGTCCTTGCTCAGAGTTCAAGCTTGGTTGATACGAAGTTTCATCAAAATCGGTTCAGTGGCTTAGCCGTGATAGCGCGACATACAGACAGAGTTACTTTAGCATTAATAATATTAGTATGTAATTGTTTAGAAGCAGTGCTATTCCGTGACTAACTTCATTACTCGTCCGTGAAATGTCGATAACCGTCTTATGGTGATATACTATTTTGATGCGTGCGTCCTTGAAATGTTATGATTATTAAGGTCAATATCGCATATCACTATCTGATGTTTTATGACCTTTTTCTGAGGTGAGTCTCGAGTTTGTTCGTTTAAATTACTATTTGCTACCAATAAAACAATAGTGATAATTTAATACAAAAAGAAGAAGAAAATCGGTTGGAAAAAATTACTGTTTTTTTTAGCCTATCTTTAACTTGAATCATCCTGTATAAGTATATTTAAAAAAATATATCTCCTACTTACGTTTGACAAATGATGCGTTGACACATGCGGTCGGCCCGGGACAGGTACATTTTTTTTTTACATCACCCGCGCCTCCACTTCCCAGTGGTGTGGTGGTCTTTTATCGTTATCGATGCCGCTAATCGATCTCTGTATTTTGATGGAGTTTTAAATATTGTTAGATGAAAATAAAGGAATGGCATGTAAATTCGCTGGGCTAAGGAGCGCTCTCCTCTGGGGAGAATGCTTATAGATAATTCCACTCGCTTCAATGCAGGTCGTTGGATAATATAGTCTTACGTATACAAATTTGCGTCACGATAATTTCCTTCACCGCCGATATATAAACTTGGTGACGGGTGTTAAGTAAAAAAGCTCATGTCCTTACTTGGGGTTCATGCTTGCTCTTTACCAAATTTCATCAAAATCGGTTCAGTGGATCAGCCGTAAAAGAAAGACAGACAGACAAAGTTAATTCTGCGTTTATAATTTTCATAGATATTAAGCACGTGAAAGCCGAGATGGCCTAGTGGTCAGAACGCATGAATCTTAACCGATGATCGTGGGTTCTAACCCAGGCAAGCACCACTGAATTTTCATGTGCTTAATTTGTGTTTATAATTAATCTCGTGCTTGACGGTGAAGGAAAACGTCGTGAGGAAACCTGCATGTGTCTAATTTCATTGAAATTATGCCACGTGTATTCTACCAACACGCATTGGAGCAGCGTGGTGGAATAAGCTCCAAACCTTCTCCTCAAGAAGGGAGAGGTGGCCTTAGCCCATTGGTGGGACATTAACCGACTGTTACTGTACTTTACATGATAGATACTAAGTGCTCGAGTTACTGATCTCATTCAATTCCATTGTCCGAACCGCTGATACTTCTCGACGCTCCCAAATAAGAATTAAAAATAACCGAACCACACAAGAGCGTCACCCACGATCCCAGATACCGATACGAAAATCGGCTTCCATCAAACATTAATGTGACCGCTAAACAAAAAAACTTCGGCACTTGTAAATGTTTACCCTTTCTATGCGGTAGCGAGAATCGCATCATTTATAACATAGCTTTTATTGTTGTAACGTTGAAGGAATATGGCGGCGAGTCGAGTGTATAGAAATTATGGGTCTCTTTGTTATGATTTCGAAGCATAGTTTGGTAATTGTTTCAAGGTCTCCGGGGATTTTGATATAACTGTTCGCTCGTGATAGTCGTTGGTTTTGCGAAAAGCGGTTCGTTTCTCGTTTTTTTTTGTTGTTGTTTTTTTTTTAACGGCTTCCGTTGTTCGTATTTGAATGTTTCTTTTGGTTATTAATGTATGATAATGTAACTCTGTGTGTCTGTTACGCTTAACGGCTGAAACGATTTTGGTGAATTTTTTTGTGATTGAGCTTGAATCCCAGGGGACGACATAGAAAACCTTTTTTTAAACTAACACCTTACTGCGAAACAAAAAGTAGTATATAATATTTTTGTAAATACATAAAATTGCTATAATTAATTTTCTTTTAGTTAATAAAAGTTTTTATTGTACACGCAGACGAGTCATTTTATATGTAACCGTAACCGTAACAGCCTGTGAATGTCCCACTGCTGGCCTAAAGGCCTCTCCCTTTTTGAGGAGAAGGTTTGGAGCTTATTCCACCACGCTGCTGCAGTGCGGGTTGGTGGAATACACATGTGACAGAATTTCAGTGAAATTAGACACATGCAGGTTTCCTAACGATATTTTCCTTCACCGTAAAGCACGTGATGAATTATAAACACAAATTAAGCACGTGAAAATTCAGTGGTGCTTGCCGGGTTTGAACCCACGATTATCGGTTAAGATTCACGCGTTCTTACCACTGGGCCATTTTATATGTATTTCTTTGTAATATGGAAACAGATATATCTCGCCAATATATTATATATATATAATATATATATATGTATAAATACAATAATATAACGAATCAATATCGTATTAAATACATAATCTCGACTTTCATACCGATCCTTATTATCGATCATTTATCTATAGATCTCGGATCTATGGATCGCGGAGGTCAGTCGTAGCAATTACGTTGCTATTCAGTCGTGGAGAGCGTCTTCGATTGTGTTACCGCTTATGTTTTTATAATTGACAGTTTTATAAATGTCTAGATATATTTTAATTTATAGTATCGGTTTTGATAAAATTATTGTTTTTCTGTGATATTTAAATATGATAACATTAAAGTTTATGAGGTTTTTACATTACACTGTAAATACTCATAATGTTACATTGTTAATTCAAACAAAGTTACCTTTCCCCTTACTACCCTTAAAGTAGTAATTTCCAAATAATCCCTTGATAACACATACTTATATGGTGCAGATTTCAAGACTCAGTAATGTTGTCGGCGCGTTAATAGTAAGAGAGGATTAATGATTTTGTAACTATAGCGTGTATGTAAATGTATGTATTATAAACGCGAGTATTGTCGAATGTTCATAGATGGGCCGGTTGGCGTGGTTGGTGGATATTTGCCTTTCACGCCGAAGGCTGTCGTTTCGATACCCACCCAGGACATGTTGTGTGCATGAACATGTCTGTTTGTTCCGAGTCTGGTAATTATCTATATAAGTATGTATTTACAAAAGAAAAGTTGAAATCAGATGGCCGAACGTGAATAATGTCCCAGGATATTATTATTATTATTTCTTTGTATCTTTTTTTATTATTATGTTCAGCTCGTGCGACCGTCGATCTCTAAAACGAAATGTTACAGTTTCTATAGAAATATTCGCGAGAAATAAAATTAATGTTAACGTTCATATGTAACATACATTTATCTAACGGACGATTAGAGTAAGCGGAATAAAAATTTAGCACTTAATTTAAAAATAAAATAAAAAACCGGACACTTTTAGAAGCGCCGTAATAAAAAACATTTACAGTAACATGGTCGCCGCCGTTCTTTACTTTCTTTTCGTTCGAAGTTAATATAAGAATAATTTTATTATTATTAATTTTGTTTATTTCACCGATTACAACGCAACCGCGAAGGGTAATGTTTTCGATTGATACGTGTCAGTGAAACGTCATTACGATGACGTCATGACGATGATTGAACCTCGGCGGGTATTTTTAAAGTATCGATATCGTAGGTTGTGGGTTCAAACTCGAGCAAGCACTTCACTTTCATGTGTATTATTTGTATTTTTAATTCATCTCGTGCTAAGTGGTTAAGGAGAACATCCTGATGAATATGTTTTTTTCATGTGTCAGATGTTGAGATACCATATGTATATACATGAAACCGCTTTGGAATAGCGTGGTGGAATATGCTCCAACCCATTATCAAAAGCTTTAAATTGTTGTCTTCGAACCTGGGACCTTATCACCTGCAACCGTATAATTTAGCTAATTAACCAACGGGGTACATAGCAATTAATATTATAGATGCTGTGACCTTGGATTATTATTAAGTCCAGAAAAATATGACAGCAGCCCCTCGTCATATATTCTACTAAGCAACAATACTTAGTATTGGTGTGTTCCGGTTTGAAGGGTGAGTGAGCCAGTGTAACTAAAGGCATAAAGGAGTTGACATCTTAGTTCCCAAGGTTGGTGGCGCATTGCCGATGTAACGAATGGTTTTACAATGCCAATGTCTATGGGTGGTCACCACTCACCAGTCTGCCCACTAAAGTCTAAAAAAAAAATGAAACATATTTGCTTTAAATTACTTTCAAAACTATTCATTCTGTGATAAAAGAAATTCTCCCCATTGATCTCGACGCTCAATGATAATCGGATAATCAAAAGGTCGTGGGTTCAAATACGTGCAAAAAAATATTCAATGCATATTATATGCATTTCGTGTTTGACTCGTTCAATTCCTTTTGTTGTTTGACATTTTGATGTCGCTTAGTATCTTATGGATTTTAATCGATTTAAAAATCAATGCTGAAACGATTTTGATGAAATTTTGTTTCCAGCTCGTACCTCGAGGAAGGACATTGGCTACTTTTTAGACTTCCGTACATATTAAGGCCGAAGCCAAGATGGCCCAGTGGTAAGAACGCGTGAATCTTAACCGATGACCGTGGGTTCAAACCCGGCCAAGCATGACTGAATTTTCATGTGCTTAATTTGTGATTATAATTCATCTCGTGCTTGACGGTGAAGGAAAACATCTTGAGGAAACCTGCGTGTGTCTAATTTCACTGAAATTCTGCCACATGTGTATTCCAGCAACTCGCATTGAAGCAGCGTGGTGGATTAAGCTCCAAACCTTCTCCTCAAAAAGGGAGAAGAGGCCTTTATCCCAGTTGTGGGACATTCCCAGGCTGTTACGGACATATTAAGGAAAAATGGAACCCGTATATGATCACTTCGTTGTCCATCTGTCCCTTTGTATGTCTGCCTGTCTGCCTCATCTACCTGCCTGAGGTAGGTGGACTGGCCAGTGGACCACCTATAGTTTATCGGTCAACACCCATAGACTTTGGCATTGTAAAAAATATTAAACATAACTTATATCGCCAATTCCTCACCGACCTTGGGAACTAAGATGTCCCTTCTGACTTACACTGGCTCACACACTGGTGGTACCTGTTATGGTTGGATAGCCTAACTTTCGAAGTACCCGAAACAACAATTTGAAAGGTTTTAAGAATCATAAAACTGTTGCAGTAACTTATCCACATACAAACATACACGACAAACCAAGAACCTTCTTTACGAACGAAGTCGGTTAAACAGTATGACGGATCTATATTGATCCCTGAATGATCACATTATCGACACGTTCACGCAAATGATCTATAGATCATATCGATGTGTCGCGTACGCTTCTTGCGGCATGTTGTTATATCAAGAGTAATGATGGTGTCGTTTAACGGTACCGTGTTCTGTTCCCGGTTGAAGTACTTACTTATATCAATGCAATTATTTAAGGTATTAACTGCGATTTGTTCTACCCATACTATAAACTTCCTATTTTTTTAAAGTGAAAATTTCTTTAGGCGCGTTGCGCTGGTTCATCGTAGGAGATAGACTCGTGGCTTCGTCACCGACATGCTAATGATAATATTATGACAGTACAAATAATTTAAGTATTGTGGAAATTAATGAGGATAATAAAGATTGAAATATATGTAAATACTAACAGTATATACAAATAACATAAGTGTATTTTAACTGTTATTTATTTAAATTAAGTTGTATTAATTTTTTGTACCGATTTTGCGACATCCTGTGTATTTTGATGAATAAAACACCTATACTTAATAAAAAGGGATAGAATTATTACTTGGAGTGCCAATAGATGTGGAAATTGGAAAAATTACTGCATGGGCTGGCCTTCCCGGTAAAAGAAAAAGAGGTCGTCCTCTGGAAAGATGGGAAGACGAACTTTTTAAATTTGCAAACAACGACTGGATGAGAATAGCCCAAGACAGGAAAAAGTGGACTATCGGACGGCCAGGCCGTTACCGTAACAGCCTGTAAATGTCCCACTGCTGGGCTAAAGGCCTCCTCTCCTCTTTTTTTTGACGGCCAGGCAAACGCGACCAAAGCGCCATAGGTACACAGTACGTACGAAGCGCTTTGAATCCACATTTATTATTCGCACTGCGAAACTGTGGAATGCTTTGCCTGAGTCCATATTTCCTGATAGTTACAATGTAGGTGTTTTCAAATCCAGGATAAACGGGTTTCTTCTGGGCAGGCGCGCTCCATCCTAGACCGTGACTATGCTTAAGATCAGGCAAGTCAACGGTCAAGCGCTTGCCTATAAACTAAAAAAAAAAGGTGGCCTATATGCTAGTCTGCCTACCTATGTTAGAAAAAATATATATATACTCGAACTAGCTAATCGGCTTTGCACGGGTAAATAAGAAGAAAAATGTATTTCGGATAGGACTTAGAACGGATTCTTAGTGAGCGTCTACGTCGGGGAAGGAGTAACTGTGACAAAATTCAAGTCAATCGAGGGGATCGTTTAGGAGATCTCGTAATGAGTGGTATTTCGCTTATATATATAGATAATATGTACACAGTTAAGAGGTCTACCGGATTTTATAAATATGGTATAATAATAAATCTCTAATAATCTCTAGTCGCTAATGGCTATGAGGCTGTTGATTTTGCAAATTTATTAGTTTTTAATGAATTGAGGCATGTTTAATTTCTCGTGCCATCTTTCTAATCTCACTTCACAAACATGAATGTCACTTCACTTTAAGATCCATACCACCCAAATGGGTAGGAAAAAATTGCACAATTTATCGTAATTTAATTGAGAACTAATAACCGCATAGCTTTTGTTTCCGTCGTTGTCGGTTGAACGCAGGCAATAAGTAAATTGTTGTTATTTTTTTTTATGAACTTGCCAATAATTTTAGCCGGATCTAATGGAACCTCTTGATTGTATAACTCAAGGTCATTAAGTTATATTAATAGAATATATAATATATAAATATATTGTTTTGTCCGTCTGTTCGTTTTGAACTAATTATTCGATTAATTAAAATCAAGATATTCATCATGATAGTTTAATTGTCTCTATCATAAAGTCTCAAGTTCGTACTCTTACTTGATCCTAAATAGAGGAACTCCCAAGGGAGAAATAGTTATATTAGATTTAAAAAAGCCACTTAAACATAAAGTATATATATATTGAATAAAAAGTGCCCATTTGCAATATATGTAGGCGGACGAGCAATTGGACCACTTGATGGTAAATCACCGTCACCCGTGGACATTGGCGCTGAATATTAACCATTCCTTACACGGTAATGCGTCACCAGCCTAATTTGTTATTGGTGTTTGGTGGTAGAACATGTGTTGAGTGCGAAGGGCGTTCCACATATATTAACAAAACCCTACCACCAAGTATATGCCATGTTGGCTGTCTTCATCTAAGTCCTAGAATACCTCCGTGTCCAATTTAGTTACCATCGGTTCAGGGGCTTTCAGAGTAATTTTGATAGTACATCCATACTAATGCATGTGTTTTTTTTTGTAATGCCTTACAGAAAAAAACTACTAAACAAATTTACATAAAACTTATACAAGAAGATGCAGCGCGTTTCGGAGCAGGGTTGAGTATATAATATAAGTATATAAGTAGTTGCGTTTCGCAGTTTCACACACTTTAAATTTTGGCTATTGACGTGACAAACGTGAATTCCATGTTATTGTATTTGTACTATTTATGGACTGAATAGTATTCACCCGCGTGTTAGGGGAGAGGGGTGGGTATTAGGTAAAAAAGTAGCCTGTGTCCGTCCTTGGGTTTCAAGTTTGCTCCATTCCAAATTTTATCACAATCGGTTCAGCCGTTTAGCCTTGAAAGCGTAAAGACAAGAGTTACTTTCACATTTATGATATTATTGGAGCTAAAGCTCGATTGTTTTCAAACGAATCCGCGACATAACGCTAGTATATATTAACAGGAAAATAAGAAATACTTAAATACAGATAATAAGAATGGAGTATTCGAAAAAATATACTTCGGAACCGGTATTGGTGATGATGATGCTCTGAGCGATTTCGGTGACTGCGGCCAATCTTAAGAGAGATTAGCCAACTACGCAAGAGATATTATAGTGCACAAGTGTGTTCGTCAACACAGGTGCACTGTCTGTTCCCTATCTCTCATATTCCGATGGGACGGCAATCCGAAACGACCGATAACCGTTCAGGGACAATACCAACGCCAACAAGCTGCTTCTGAAAAGCTTCGAATAAAACATCCAATCCATTTCTTTTCCCGAAATGGGATTTGAACCCAAAATCAGTATTTGTGACCTTTCGGGATTTTTTGACCGTAATTCGGTAAAGAGTTCGTCACGGTCATTGACTTGGTGTACGGCTATGGCTCAGTGGTTAGAAGATTACTGTCGACGGTTGGACGTTTGGGTTCAAAACCGGACAAGCACTACTGTGTCTTCTGTGCTTAACATGTGTTTTTAAGTCGTCTCCTACTCACAAGGAATTCGCCCTTTCAGCAGGGTTAAATGCTTCAAATCTTACCCTCAAAGGGCGATGAGCTAAGGACACACGAACCCTTCCACCCCATTACCTGCTGTGTTGTGAAACATGCAAATTTTCATGTCAGTCAGTCAGTTAGTTATTCATTTATATATAAGAGACTAGACATTTATTGTGATGATAATACAGTAATAACTTCCTCATCTGTTAGGTATGAAGTCAAAAAATCTAGACACGCTCGCAATTAATCTAGATTTCGTATAATTTTACAGCTAGATACTTTCACTACGCCGATTAATTTTCATTCACACAAAGAAACTTATAATAATAACAAAATGGAAAAATTATTACATTTATAAATGTATTAACCAGTTGTAACTGTTACGATCAATCAAATTTAAAACGCGCGGTCAACCATTTTGAATCTTCTGTCATTTTTAATAAGCGACAAAATGGCGGCGCGAATAACACATGTTTCTAATTACAAACACTTCAAAAGCTAAAGAAAGCCAACGGCGCAGTCTCCTTACGATATACCGTTAGAAAATGTCTGGCGATTTCACACTAACGTATTAGCCTTAACTTTTTTATGGTCGTACGGTATTAAACGAGCGGAGAGCGAGGCGCGCGGACGCCATATTGAAACATGGGATACGCGGGAACGACGTAAAATGACGGGAAACTTTGACAGATAATATCTTTGACGGGAATTATAGACAATGTGATTTTTTTTTTTTTAAATTAACAGCCGACGGTACCTGATTGTGAATTTTGTGCAATATACCACACGTGTGGGAGTCTGAATAAGTGCAATATTTAGTGTATAAGTTATTTGATAAGTGTTTTTTTGTTTTGTTTTCGAAAATGGATTTATATGAGTATCAGGTAATAATTATATATTATTCACTTGCGCGATATGAGGACAATTTGCTGTCGCCTCAAATTGCGGTCTAGTACCATTATTATTTCTTAGGATTCCGTATTATATTTATTTATCGTTTTTTTTTTAAATTGACTTTAAAAAAGCCTCTTGTTTCATCGTACACGTAGACGATTATCGAAGATCGCGCGTTAGATCTTATTTTTGCGGTAGCGTAACTTCCACGCCTGGAACAGCGTGGTGGAATGAGCTCTAATCATTTCCTTTAAGATATGTCCTTCCTCCAAGAATGTGACATATATGGTGCGTTAATAATAAAATATATATTTTTTTAAACCGTTAACTTTTGTAGACGTTCTCATTATACCAATACAGATAAAGTTCAATCGTAATCGGTAGATCCATTCATTCGTTTGACATAAAAGAGGAATAATAAAATTAGTTCCACTATGTAACACGTAGAACGTTGGTTTTACAGTGTTATTTATGTATCTAGAGTAGCTTCGGCTATAGCTATTCCGATTATCATAAACATATATCAAGTTTATAAAAATAATTACACACATATATATATATATATATGTAACTAGCTTCCTGCCGCTGTTTGGTAGACTATAAGTTAAGTGAAGTCATAAGCTATCTATTACAGATTTCATCCCAAACCGTCCAGTAGTTTTTGCGTGAACGAGTAACGAGCATTCGTTTTTTTTTTATATCAACATGTTATTACATGTAAAGCAAAAATGTTTGAAGTCAGTGCGAAAAAACAAAAAAAAAAAAAACAGAACGCGTCGATCATAGAATCTTTTGCGTTTATGTCTGTGTGTGTAATGTGTTGGTATAACGTCGACGTCTTTATCTTAATTACCAATATATTGTAAATATATTTCATATGACACGCTATAAAATCGATTTGGTGCTTTTTTTTTTAATATAACACAAAGGTGATGCTGTCGCCGGTTCCTTTTAAATTTTTTTTTCGAACCGATTCGACTGTTATATTTTAAAAATAGAATTTTTATTTGCATTCAGTCAAAATTGTCATTCTACAATCTTAATGCGAACATAGAGCTACTAACGGTTTAGTATGTAGAGAAGAACCGGCATAAACACAGTAGATACTCTTTTTAACAATCTGAAAATAATCACATACAATTTTATTTATATATCTCATATGAACATCAATGAATAACAACTCGAAGCTCTTATATCATTTATATAATCCTGTACAATATAATAATGAGCGTTATGTATTTAAAAAAAATAACATTATTTTTTTTTAATTTAGTAATTGTTAAATGCGAAACGGTCTGCGGCATTTTATTGAAGATTCTTTTTTTGAAATCGAACTTCGAATGTTTACATTACGATTTTTGTTTTAGTATGCATGTGTGTGTATATATGTTTAATTTAATGTATTCTTTGTGTACCACAGATAATAAATCCGTAAAAATAAAACACATAATACCAACCGGAAGTCACCTAAAGATATACAATTATAAACACAAAAGTGATGTCTTTAAAAGTACACGATTAAAAAAAATTCGACATTCATACGGTTACCGAAACATGCAATTGTATCTCAAGGTCCGAGGTTAGTTCCCAGTTGTGGTAATTTTATCATTTTCAAACGATAATAGCGCCAATTTGCGAACGTATAAAAAGATATAATTATTTTCATGTTTGGTACGTTTTTTCTATACATTCATTGATTTTTTTTTTGTATTATAGCGCGGATTGTGTCGTCTAATTTGACAGGACTGGGAATATTGTCATCTCTTTTTCACTTATGAGGTTGAAATGATTGAAAATTTTGCTGTTTTTTGTCACGCCTAAAAGAAAAAAATATTAGACCTATGTACATTAAACTTCTACTAGAAGATGATGCGAGTTTCGGAGAAGGCTCTAGTACATCTATTATATATATATGTGTATAAAAGAATAACTGATTATCAGACTAATATATCAGCAAGCTGGGAGTGGCACAATGAAAATTTCCATACTGGTTCTTTTTACACAGTAGGTTAGCAGTAGGTAAGGATTTTTGAAAATTTAACCCCTAAGGTAGAGATAAAGGGGAAGAAAGTTTGTATGAAAATTATTTTTTGAATATCTATGGAAAATGTGGTATTTAGCAATTCTAAATTTAACGCGAGCGAAGCCACGGGTAGAGCGTTACGATCTATATATAAGTGAAATACCACTCATCAAGAGATCTCCTAAACTATCCGCCCGATTGACTTGAAATTTGTCACAGTTATTCCTTCCACGACGCAGGCGCTCACTAAGAACAGATTTTACGCAAATCCAAAATACATTTTTGTTCGTATCAATCCGTACGAAGCCGGATCGATTAACTAGTATATATAAGCAGCCCCGCTTCGCAGTTTCATTCACATTAAATTTAAGATTATTAACGTAACATGGAACAATGACAGATAGTTATTTTTGTTACGTGAATCTTAACCAGTGTCGTGGGTACAAACGTGGGTACAAACCCGGGCGAGCACCACTGAATTTTCATGTGCTTCATTTGTGTTTATAATTCATCTCGTGCTTGACGGTGAAGGAAAACATCGTGAGGAAACCTGCATGTGTCTAATTTCACTGAGATTCTACCACATGTGTATTCCATCAACCCGCATTGGAGCAGCGCGGTGGAATAAGCTCTAAACCTACTCCTCAAAAAAAGGAAACGAGGCCTTAGCCCATTGCGATAGCATCCAACTACATGTGATAGCGAACTCTCCGAGCCAACGCGTGGAATCCCAGCAATATAAGCGACTCGAACATTCCATTCCACGTGTATTAAACAAATTAATGCACAGTATTGACACGACGCCATATTTATTGAAGTGTCAATAAGAAGAAAGTGTAAAATACTTTAGTAATTGCGTTCATAAGATCCAATCCAGTTAAGTTCGAAATAATTTTACGGTTCTGGAATGTTAAGTTGCCAAATGTATTTTTATTATGGTGGTCATACACGACCGAGTTTATTGTCACGGTTGCAGCAGCCTTTAAGCGGTGCTGGTCACCGTTTGCAGTGCATCGATTTAGACCAAGAGTTGCCGTCGTCGTCTAATTTGCCTGATGCTGCGCCATGAAGTCACTGAGGTTTGACACGCCAACTTTCAGGGTCTTCCATGTACCTTTCTCTTGCCAGATGGGCCTGATTGTGAATGGGCTACATCGATTATAGACATCGGCGCTGTAGAACATGTTAACCGTTTCTTACATCGTCAATGCGCCACCTTGAAAACTAAGATACAGTGTCCCTTGTGTCTATAGTTACACTGGCTCACTCACCCTTCAAACCGGAACACAACAAGTATTACTGTATGACGGTTGAAAATGTGACGAGTGAGTTGTGCTATATTGTCAAGAAAAATAATGTAGGCTGATTATTGTTGCGCTTGTAGACAAAAGCCGAAGAAAAATCTATAACATATGTAAGAGTACCATGTTTTTTTTTGAAATGTCAATTACTAGAGTCGTCTGAACCAACGTTATCGGGTGACTATCTAGCATGACGTCACCTCTGACGGACAACGACGCGAAAGCCATTCTAGACTTATTTCTAATAACGCCTCGATCCTGGAGGGAGGCAGTAAAAGAGATAAGATTCTCAGTAATCGCCCGGAGTCTGATAGTGGGAAGTGAGTACATTCCCGTGCCTCAAAAGCACGTAAACAAACCCAGCATAAACCTGGGCATGTCTTGCGTCTGAACTCTTTCCGATCGTGTCGGATTGCCATCCCATTGGATTATGAAAATGAGACCATGAAGAGATCGTTTGTTTGCATACAAATTTTTGAACTATTATTTATACCCACCCAAATGGCTGCTATGTCTGATATCGTACAAGATTCATGTGAGTACGTCCAGAATTAAAAGGCTTTTAAAACAAGAAAGATGTCTGGTCTCGCGCCGCTATTATCGTCCGCCGCGTGTCATTAACGTTGCGTGTGACAAATTACTGACTTATATGTGTAATTTTAATACACCTTGAGTCCGCTGCAAGGTCGGCCCGTACGTTAGTGTATCGTAAATACCTACTTCAGTTTTTTTTTTCTCATTTACGAAGCCGAGACGGCCTGGTGGTTAGAACGCGTGAATCTTAACCGATGATCGTGGTTTTAGACCCTGGCAAGCACCATGTGCGTAATTTGTGTTTATAATTCATCTCGTGCTTGACGGTGTAGGAAAACATCGTGAGGAAACCTGGATTTTTCTAATTTCACTGAATTTCTGCCATGTGTGTGTGTAGAATAAGCTTCAAATCTTCTCCTCTAAAAAAGAGAGGAGGCCTTAGGCCAGAAGTGGGACATTCACAAGCTGTTACTGTCACTTTACCCGCTCCGACTTTGAACTGTTAATTTTGTCATACTAGTATCCGTCCGCGGCTGCGCTCGCGTTTTGAGGCAAGTGTTAAGCGCTCTATACCCCATTTTTACATCCCTGACTAGTTGTATGCAAGATATCATGATGATTGATTAGATAGTTACGTTTAAGTGTAAGTATGTTTTAATTCAATAAACTAGCTTTTCGCCCACGTAGTTCCCGTTCCCGTGGGAATACGGGCATTAGATATAGTCGTATGTTACTCGTCGATAAGGTAGCCTTCCATTGGTGGAAGAATTTTTAAAATAGGTTTAGTGGTTTAGGCATGAAAGCGTAACAAAGAAACATTCGCATGAATAATATTAGTTACGATGTATACTTGTAAAATTAGTTCAGCTCAAATCAACGGCAAACTTAATCGGTTGTGTGGAACTAGTCTATAGTTGTATAATTTTTTTTTTTTTTAATTTATATGTTGCTGTTAACCGAAGTATTGTGTACAGCGTATTCTCTTGTACAATCGCTTCTCGTTACTAACTATCAACGAAATTATAGGTTTATTTTTTAACGTTAGCCAATAAGAAAGGATTTTTGATAATTTTATCCGAACAATTCCCGAAAGTAAGCGTAACTTGTATTTTATATTATTAATAGTAATAATAAAGATTTAAAAAAAAATCCACAATACATGATTTGCAGTTTTCACGAAGTCAAACGAATTTCTCGGAACGGCAAACAACAGAATTCGAAATTATCAAACACGGAACCCGACGACGAAACCCACCAATACGTATCTAACTGTAAATATCAAGCATCTAGTTTGTTAATAACTCTTAAAAAAGATTATAAGCGAAATTTAAAAATCAATGTTGACATATTGAAAAACGGTAGCGATTTACATGGACGCCATGTTTGTTTGCTGGCTGTTGGCGCCAAAACGTTGTACGTTATAAGCATGACTTTGACATTTCGTCAAAAATCTCACTACAGATAAATAATTTTCGTTATTATAAACAGTAAAATGATTCGTTTCGTGTATGATAAAGTTTACGAGGCGTAATTCAAAAGCGTCCAAATAAACAACGTACGTAAAATTATAAACACATACAAATACATTTCACTTGTGTATGTCCAATTTTATATTAACTCACTTTCTTATAGGGAAATTCGAATTTGGAATGCGCAACGGTAAAAAATTGCTTACATCTCTTTTTTAATTATTAACGGTCTTACATATATATATATATATATATATAAACATTGTTTAGCGGGTGATTTGTTCTCTTCTTTCGAATGTCAAATCAATGGTGATAGAAAGAGATAAAATAGTGTTTCAGAAAGAGACTAAACAGCTGCTAAGCAACGTTATATAATTAAGGTCGTAAATTATTATGAGGTATGATAAAGAAAATCTTACTTATATTTCTTATTTATCTTTATATATACGAAGCTCTACTACTTATATACTAATATTATATACTAAAACCTTCTCCAAATAACGCTGCATTTTCTGCTATAAGTTTCATCTATATCGGCTTACTAGTTTTTTTTCGGTTTGGCATTTTTAATTAAGTAGTAAAAAAATATATATGACAGATCAAATTTTGTTATCGCCGAAAGTAAACGCGGATTCCAGTTAGTATTTTAATTCTATTTGTAAGATTTAAAAGCTCTCCTAAATTTATGCAAAAATTTACACAGATAACGTAAAAAAAAAAACTATAACGGCCATTATGTCAACAAAATGGCCGACACATTTCGAACGCTCTTGTTCGCGTGCCACTAAACAAACACGTTCATGTAAATACATGCGCTTGTTGACAAGTGCTGAGCTAACATTGATACGGTTTTCACCGTTCGCCGTTTACTTAAAGCGTTTGTACTTGAGTGTTTCATATTTAGAGGTTTTTTTTCTAAATTCCAATCCAAATAAAATAGATCAAATAACATTACTGATGGGAATTATTTTTAATCTGTTATATTATCTTACTAAGTGGTGGGTGATGGGGAATCTGATAATGGTCGGTTGATTAGTTAAGATGTGGAAGCGTAATAACAGTAGCAGCCTGTAAATGTCCCACTGCTGGGCTGAGGCCTCTTCTCCTTTTTTGAGGAGGTTTGGAGTTTATTCCACCATGCTGCTCCAATGCGGGTTGGTGGAATACGCATGTGGCAGAATTTAAGTGAAATTAGACACATGCAAGTTTCCTCACGATGTTTTCCTTCATCGTCAAGCACGAGATGAATTATAAACACAAATTAAGCAGATGAAAATTCAGTGGTGCTTGCCCGGGTTTGAACCCACGATCATCGGTTAAGAATCACGCGTTCTAACAACTAGGCTCCGTTAACAAATAAACAAACAAATTCACTTTCGAATTGAAAATATTAGTAATTCTTAAATTAGGAACTCCTAAACGGCTGGACAGATTTTGATGAGGTTTTACTTAAAAACCTCATCAAACTATTTCTAACTAGAAAAAAATTGTAATTTCACCTGTACGAAGTCGGGACGAACTATACCCGCCTGCCAAGCGTAGTGAATCAGGCAGTAAACCCCCCTAAATGATCGTTATAATTCTTATATACATCATCATCATCATCATATTCAGCCCACATTAATCCACTGCTGGACAAAGGCCTCCTCACAGGCGCGCCAATTCTCCCGGACCTGTGCTAATCGCATCCATTGAGCAGTCGTCTGACCATCGGGCGGGAGGTCTGCCCACTGGCCGTTTGACTTCTCTAGGCCACCACTCCGTGACGACTTTAGTCCTTCCGTCTTCCCGTCTGGCTAAGTGTTGAGCCCATCTCCACTTTAACCTCGTGATACGCTTCCCAATATCTTCGACTTTTGTCTTTCGTCGGATTTCAACGTTTGGTATACGATCAACGAGAGAGATGCCTAGAATAGCTCCATCTCCCTTTGTGCCACTTTTATTTTGTGCATGCTATGCTCAGTAAGCTTCCTTCTTTCGTTTCTTATATACATATTGCTGACATATTACTCATCAATTGATATCAATTGTAATTTAACAATAAGCAGTATGATGAATATATTATTACCAATAAGACAATTTCTGGTAAATAGTCGAATAGCTGGTTTGACTAGCAACAAGACGAACTTCTGCACCTTAAGCCGCCAGACCCCTTGAAAGCAAATTGATATACGAAAAATAAGTCTATGTAAATTTAGAATAATTATAATATATATTTAAATAAACTACTGGTGGTAGAGCTTTGTGCAAGCTCGTCTGGGTAGGTACCACCCACTCATCAGATATTCTACCGCAAAACAGCAGTACTTGGTACTGTTGTGTTCTGGTTTGAAGGGTGAGTGAGCCAGTGTAATTACAGGCACAAGGGACATAAGATCGTAGTTCCCAAGGCTGGTGGCGCATTGGCGATTTAAGCGATGGGCAACATTTCTTACAATGCCAATGTCTAAGGGCGTTGGTGACCACTTACCATCAGGTGGCCCATATGCTCGTCCACCTTCCTTTTCTATAAAAAAAAAAACATTAGTGACTTTTGTTGTTTTTTTTATACAACAAAAGTGTACTAGTCTTACAGTACGTTAAGAAATGCGTATTAAAAAGAAATTCAAACGATGCCATCGAAATCGCATATTGAACAAATACAAAGAGTAGTTTAATTGAAAGTGACCCTAAATGATATTGGAATAAGGTATACAATAGCGTTCATGTACACATATATCACAACGGTGATATTTGACATATATATGTCAGAAAACGTCTTCGTTTGAAGTATTATGACGTACCGTTAATTAAAATCGATTCTGAATTGATTAAATATTGTTTTAATGATTGAAGTTGATTTCAAAGTTTGTTTTTTTTTTTTTTAAATAAAACGAGCAAACGGGTCACTTGTAAACTCACCCATGATATTGGCACCATTAGAAATGACTGCCTCGTTGGTCTAGTGGTTACGAGTAATGCCGCAGACCCGGAGATCCTAAGTTCAAATCGCTGGTTGGGCTAATAAAAAGTTATTGAGTTTCTCTGTCGAAAATTAACCCGTAGTCTGGAGGTTGGTAGTGTGTACACTCCCGTGTCTCAGAAAGCACGTAGGGTCATTGGTCCTGCGTCTGAACTATTTCCGGTTGTGTCGGATTGCCGTCCCATCGGATTATGAGAGTGAGGGAATAGAGAGTTCACCTGTGTTTGCGCACATACTTGTGCACTATAATATCTCCTGCGTAGTTGGCTAATCTCTCTTGAGATTGGCCGCCGTGGCCGAAATCGGTCTGGAGGACATTATTATATTAGAAATTTTAACCATCCCTTACGTCTCTGCGCCACCAACCTTGGGAACTAAGACGTTATATCACCACTGAATTTCCATGTGTTTAATTTGTGATTATTATTCATCTCGTGCTTGAAGGAAAACATCGTGAGGAAACCTGCAAGTGTTTAATTTCACTGAAAGTCTGCCACATGTGCATCCACCACCATTGGAGCAGCGTTGTGGTTTAAACTCCAAAAACTCCTCAAAAAAGGAGAGGAGGCCTAAGCCCAGCAGTGGGACGTTCACAGGCCGTTACTGTAAATTAAATGTCGATGTCGACTGATGTCGTATTAAGTGTACATCCGACGTTGTTTCAGTCGCTCATGCGTTCTATGTCTGTTGAGCAGCGGTGGCAGGACCTCGCTTCGTTGCTGACCATCCCCCCGCCACCTGACCAGTACCAGCACTACCACCAGCACGCGCATCCTCATCCGCATCCTCACTCGCATCCGCATAACATCAGGTAAGACTTTTATATAATATTTAACATATATTATTAATCATACAGTTGTGTTGTATACTTACTTTCTTGGCAGCTTCGTTCCTGTTGATCGTAGCGCGATGTTATATAGTATATAACCTTGCAAGTCACTTGTCATTTCATTCGATTCGAGATCTCATTTATAATTATATAAAATTTTAGTAAAAAAAAATAATTATGTTTATTTCGTAGTAAATTATTCAAAACATTACTCTTATTAAATATTTTTAATTTGTTATATTTATTTCATTCTATTTTTATTTTTACACGACCTGTCGGTTCGACTGTGTGATTATAAGTGACTACCTGACTGGCTCAGCAGCAATGAAGTTATATTTAATCGGTGTTGCCAGCTTCAAAACCTAAAAATCGCCCTCTATACCTCTTAGTCTTCCATAAGTATATGTTACTCATGAACGAACTTACATTTCCAGTCATGGAGCGGCGGCGGGTTACACGCCCAACTACCACGTACCACCGCCCGTTCCGGAGAAACACCATGACGGTTACGGTAAGTGTATAAGAAATATTAACTTATTGTATAAAAACTAAGTGTATAAAAAATTATAACTTTACTGGTGGTAGGGCTCTGTGCAAGCTCGTCTGGGTAGGTACCACCCGCTCATCAGATATTCTACCGTAAAACAGCAGTACTTGGTATTGTTGTGTTCCGATTTGAACGGTGAGTGAGCCAGTGTAATTACAGGCACAAGGGACATAAAATCTTAGGCCCCAAGGTTGGTAGCGCATTGGCGATGTAAGCGATGGTTAACGTTTCTTACAATGCCAATGTCTAAGGGCGTTGGTGACCACTTACCATCAGATGGCCCATATGCAAAATTACAACTGTAACAAATTTATTATGTCACAATTAATCAATAAATCTTGTTACGCATTTAATTAATACTATTTGGATATCAGTACTGTTCAGGAATAATAATTATGAATATTAGCCACATTGTAAATCTGATTTATTTCAAAAAAGCAGCTTCGAGAGTCTTATCCTTTCTTCTCTGGAGATTTACGTTCAGTGTTATATATTGTTTTTATCTTAGGCGCAGCACCGCCGCTGGAAGGCGCTTACAAAGTGGAGTCAGCCCATCACCAGCAACACGACCCACTGTACTATCAGGTAAATTATGTGATGAATTATTTAAGAAGTCGTCCTGTACACGTCCACGGTGACCAATTTCATGGACAACCCAACTGCGTAGGATATACTAACTCTAACGCCGAATAGCAATACTATGTTTTGTTGTGTGTGTGTGCTTGAAAGCACAAGAGACATGTCGGTTCCTATAAAATCTCTTACCCGGTTGGCTAGTCTACATACAAAATGACCGCCATAACAGACATCGATCAGATGGACATTATCGTCGAACATGTTGTTAAAACATCCCATCGAATATTCTAGAAGGTTTATTCTTTACAGAATTCGACGTCAGACATGCCCCCGAATCCAGATGGCTTCCTCCAGTCAATACTCAATGATGAAGACCTGCAACTTATGGACATGGCGATGAACGAAGGTTAGTTTAAAAAAAATCTATACAGGCTCTAGACAAACCTGGCTGACGTTATGCTATCTTTGTATATCTTGATATAAATAATTCTTCTGTACGTCTGTTCGTCACCTAACTCCTCCTAAACGGCTTGACTGATTTGGATGTAATTTTGTGTGTATATTTCAATGGGTTCCTGGATGGTTTGAAATAGATTGGACCCGGTAGTTGGCGCTGCTGTCGGTATTGTACGAAATGAAAAAATATCTGTATAGCAGGACGACGTCTGCCGGCTCCGCTAGAATATATGTATATCTGGCTATTAGATGTAATAATAATGTCCTCCAGACCGATTTCGGCCACGGCGCAACTACGCAGGAGATGTTATAGTGCACAAATGTGTGCGCAAACAGAGGTGCACTCTCTGTTCCCTAACTCTCATAATCCGATAGGAAGGCAATTCGACACGACCGGAAAGAGTTCAGGCGCAGGACCAACGGCTTTACGTGCTTTCCGAGGCACGGGAGTGTACACACTTCCAACTTCCAGACACCGGGCTGCTCCTGAGAATTTTCTGACAGATAAACCTTATAACTTTTTATCGGCCCGACCTGGTAATTGAACCCAAGACCTCCGGGTCTGTGGCCTTACATCAAACTAGACCAACGAGGCAGTCAAATGTACAGATTCTACGTCTTCCAGGCACCGATATCGGTAGACATGATAGTGTACATAGCTGATAAGATATGCTCTTGTAATTTATGATTCAATTCATAACAACAATGACGGCTCAACTATTCGAACGAAGGATACGCGGCATTGTTTGACTGAAGCTAAGTGTTAAGACACTATAAGACTAAAAGTTCTTAACATGCTAATCCTTGGCAAGTGTTCTGTAACTTTGTCTAATGTGACTGTTTAGTAAGATCGTGTGACGTCATGTCCAACGTCACGCGTCTCTCATATATATATGACTAGCCAATAGTCCCGGCTTCGCACGAATACATAACAATAGAATATTATTGGATGTGATTCGTGTAAAATCCGTTCTTAGTGAGCGTCTACGTTGGGCAAGGAGTACCTGTGATAACATTTCAAGTCAATCGTTTTTTTTTTTTTTAATATTTGTTTCCTTTCGAAAACTATCCCTTTGTGCTTATTATCCCGAGATGACACTGATTTTCTAACTCTTTCATTCATTTGTTTTCATTCAACTGTACGATTATTATCGTACGAATACGATAATACCATAACTACGTACGATGTACGATGGTACACTACTATCGTAATGAATGATGTAAATTTTGATAATTACACAAATCAATTACAATTACAATTGTTTTTACTGTAATTGCAGCCGCTCATATCCTTGTATGGGTTGCTTTTGTCTGTCAATCACCGATCTTGGTTTGATGTGGTGTGTTGGCAGTTACGGTATTTTTAAATTTGATCATGTTTGTCGTATATATTTCGTATTTTTGGTTTTTCTTTTTTTAGTTTACTGCTGATTTCAACTATAATTACAAATTATTTAAAATATATTGTTGTGATTTTGTATAATATTATTGTATGTTATAATCATTATCCTGATGTACGATATTTTGCTCAATGTACGATAATTTTACGGGCCCTGGTACGATAACTGACTGGCTTTTGGTTATGATTCCTGTTTCTTATGAAAGGCTTTATCGAAGCTCACTTTTGACATCGTCTGCGAGAAGACTTCTCGAATAATGTTTCTTTATTGTTTATCACTACATATTATAAAACAAAGTCACCCCGTCACGTCTGTATGTCCGCCATAGACTCAAAAACTACCGAACAGATTTTCATACGGTTTTCACCAACGGACGGAGTGATTTACGAGGAAGGTTTCGATGTATAAATCATTAATGTTTTGTGTAAATTGTCTGAAATATGACGACGATTGTTGAAGATGTTAGAAAAAATCATGCCGACATTGAGTTTTTTTTATGTGTGCCGCATAAACAAATAGAGTGATATACATAATATTACTTATTCAACCCGTGCGAAGCCGGAACGAGCAGCTAGTTTGTTATATAATGTAATACTTATTTCCATACTTGTCATTGTTATTTATTTCATTCGAATATTATTGTGTAGTGGTCATAACTCCTCTATGTGTTTCTGATTAACCTGAAGGTTGACTGGCCTTGTATTTGTAGTATAACTTCAATAATTTTAATCAATTGCCGTTAAATTTTCGTGTGCTCTATTTGTATGTATAATATAACCTAGCTAACCGTCCTGACTTCGCACGGGTAGATAAGATATGTATAAAGAAAGATTTACGTAAATAAATGAAAGATAACGACGATTATGAATGGTGCCCGGCGAAAACATCAATATTGTGTCACGTAATAAAAGTTTAAAAATCGAACAATTTTTAACAGCAAATTTGATGTTTTTTTTTTTAATTGTATTTCAGTCAACGATCGTAAGACAAAATATTTTTATTAAAAGTATTAACATCATTCGTATTATCAGTATCGTTCAGATTATTCGAAGCGAATGAATGAAATTATCGTATTCATGTGTCACCGTTTCTTATCGTAAATAAAACATATCATTCGATTGACCCAGATGATGCCACGAAAAATCAGTTAGTGAAATATTTCGATACAAAATGGACGGCTCCGTTCGGTTGTTGTTGATTATTAAAACGATTAATCTAACGTTCCGATCTTTATTGTTTCTGTGCAAATAATGTGATAAACGAATTGTTTACACAAAACGCTCGTTATGTGATGTCGTGATAAATTCGCGGCACTAGTCGTTTTCGCGCGTAACGAAACTGTCACTCGAAGAGAAAAAAAGTTAATAAAAAGGTCTTTTATAGTGTAGCGAGTCTTTTATAGTGTCCAGTACGGTTTGAATTCAATAATAACATTTATTTAAAGTTTTTTTTTATCGTCTATAGTAAAATATCATATGAATTTGTTTATTTAAAAATTGCGTTTTATCAAGATGGGAATTTTCTCGTACGTTTACAGATTGTTCGTTAAGAAGAATAACATCGTTAAGTGATTACGTTATAACAAAGTGCGCATTACAAATAACTCTTATTTTTTTTTTATAACTGCGTAATAGTGTGCATTGTGTCATTTTTAAATTTAAATTATAACTTTCTTGAGTAAAAACTTTTTGGTGTCAAAACTTTTTTTTTGTTTAAGTTTTGTGTTGAAGTATAACAAAGGCCTACATATGACATACTTTCTGAAACGCACCACGAAGAGTAGAAAGGTGCACAACAACGAATGTTGTTTATGTTTATGTGCTTTCTGTTGTGCTTTGCGACGTCCGAGGATATCTTGCGACTCATTAACGAAGGTCCCAGTGTTTGTGCTGAAAAGATACAATTTTTGTCTATGGTCGTTTAAATATCGAGAAAATTTCGGACCTATATGAGATACGAGCAGTCGTGTCTATTTTAGTACTAAGTCAAAGCCAACAAAGATGTTTTGTTTAATATGGCATTAAATGAAGGATAACATTGTTTGATCTGCTTTTACGACTGTTTGTGAAAACGTCAGAGAAATTTCCGAACGAAACTGTCAAAGGTCGTCGCAGATTTAAAATAGCACAAATAATAAATAGAAATACCTTTGACCTGTCATATATATTTTTTTTGATAAAAAAATATTTCGATGTACAGATAACGAAAAATTGAAAGATAGATCTTAAATATACAGAAATTAAAAATATTTAAGGATTGAAAGGATATAAACGGATTTAAAAATGGAAATATCGATCATCCATTATCCCTACAGCACTTTTTTCACGTTTCCGACATATTTCAGTCCAATATTTCGTCGTGAACCGGAGTTTATAAATCCTTACTACAAATTCTATGATGGTAAGTATTAGGGAACAAGAACAAAGATTTTTTTTTATTTCTTTCATTTTGCAATACTTAAATATTATGTAGGCGGCAACTTTCCAGACGAACTGGGGACACCCCCCAAAATGTATATGAAAATAAAATATAATGTAAACCTCATCTAGATGTCGGATTAATTTGATCCCCCACAAGGCAAGACGTAAGACAACCTCCCAAAAAATATAGACTTCATTCTCCCCGCGACTGTAACTTCGGGTAAGGTCAGCTCACGTGTTCCCCTCCTCTTACGACCCGGGTTCCTTCAAACGAGGCGTGAAGACGCATCTTGCGGGCCGGCAAGGCGAGGGCGGCTAGTGCAGAATCTTCTTCCCATCTGTACTGGCCGTTGTCGCGTTTGGACTCTACTACCACTTAACATCAGGTGGAGTAGAGTCATTTGACTTCCCGGCTAAAATAAAAAAAATAAAAAAAGTCGTATATACTTAATATTCTACTGGTACTAGTATCAGGATATCAGTTCTCCTATAACACTCTTTCTTCTTCGTTTTCAGCCGATTGTCTTTTTCAGTAGCTATAGAACTCTCAGTTCATGTATAAAAAAACGGAAATAAGATCAGAAAAAATGTTGTTCGAAACATGCAATTCAATAAGTTTTCTACAAATTACCTATCCACCTTCAGCAAGTGGTAAAATATTTGAACTGGTCTGGTCTTCTGGTAGAATACTGTAGGCGTTTTAATGGTAATCAATGGTTTCTTTATTAGGAAGTTAAAAACGATGATCCCAGTGACGTCACGCAATCATGATCACAATCGTAATGCAACGAAGGCACTTTGTGTTGAGGACTCCTTCAGGACGTTATTCGGAGCCCGAGAAGTCTTCAATATCTGGCGGAGTCTCGTCTCTTCGCCCGTTAACACTGTAAAAACCATTAGGGCGTTAAAATACAACATTCGTAAAACTTACGACTACTGGCTCAGTTGTGCCAAAAAGTCACATATTTTAGCAATGTCACGTACAGTGAAGAAGACACGTAGGAGATTCATCAGAGCAATCACGATAACGGGATCAATTAAATTTTAAAGCCGACGAATTAAATAATACGACGTGGAATTGAAACGTGTTTTTCTTAGTTAATCCTTAAACCAAGAACACACATCGCACACATCAGTCGTTCGCTCTTGACAGAGTGGTCGTGGTTGACGATGACGCATCGTTTATGGCTAATGTAGCCCCCGCTATGTGTCTCCATTTGATGCGGTCTTCAGCGTCTCTAGAACATTGGAGTATGGAGGTCTGTGTTGCAGCTTTTATAATGTCTGTCCAACGCTTGGGTACTCGACCGCGCGACCGCTTGCCTTCCCAACCAAGAAACCAAGAACAGTATATTAAAATATAGTCTCTACTATAGATAAATTACTAATTTCCGCGTGTGAGGGTAGCTCTGATATCAAAATTTCAAGATCGGTTGAGCAGTTAAGACGTAAAGCGTAACAAACAAACTGACTTTTGTGTTCTCTCACCCTCAGTTCAAAATTCAGTGGTTGCATTACAGTTCATAGTATCTCTAGCAGTACATGATAGTTTTGTAGTATTGTAGGAAGATCATCTATGGGCCAACGTCACTTCACACACGGATTCGAGGCTAAGGGTAGCCTTATTATGCTGATAATTCCTCAACAGCCATATTAATTACCAGTTCATTTCTTAAGGTCTTAAAAGTCTTTCTTAACCTAATGGTGTCCATATGCAGGATTTAGGAGCTATATATGTAGAAGATCCAGGTTTTCATCTTAGACCTAGTAAAAAACAGCTAAGAGTAATTCTATGTATAATATATGTATATAATTATTAAATATGTTACGACGATTTCATTTGTTCCGCAATAAATGATTGTAATACCTGACGGAAAAAGTTTATTTGGAAAAACATTTAGTTAAAACATTTAGTTTATTTGGAAAATCAATCGTTAACAATGACATCTAAGTAAATCGTCTTACCTTTTCGTTAGTCCCAGATCTCGCGACGTAAGGGACGCACTTCAGGTGGTGTAGGTATACATTCTTGCAAGAAGCGAACATGTGTGGACAAGACATGCGAGTGTGTGGAACATCCTTAAATGTTAGTGCGGTATCAGAACTAACAGCGGTGCTATTTTGTAAGAACTCACTTAATTACTCAGTAACAGCCTGTTAATGTCCCACAGCTGGGCTATGGCCTCCTCTCCCTTTTGAGGAGAAGGTTCGGAGCTTATTCCACCACGCTGCTCCAATGCGGGTTGGTAGAATACAGATGTGGCAGAATTTCAATGAAATAAGGCACATGCAGGTTTCCTCACGATGTTTTCCTTCACCGTCAAGCACGAGATGAATTATAATAACAACTTAATTACTCACCCGTGAAATATTGACAACCGACTTACGATGATATACTATTTTGATCCGTGTATTTATAATTATTATGGTCAATGTCGTACGTCACATTCTGACATTTCACGATCGTTTTCCACGGCGAGTCTCGAGATAGTGCTTTCAGAATATCCGTACTGTTCACTTGTTTCATTTCGTAATAATTAAAAAAAAAACTCGTTCAAATAGACGTGACGCGACACATTTAGGTTTATTGACTTATCGCTGTCACGATGACATTGTATTTTTTTATCTTTTTTTTTATCTATAACTGCGGTTTTAAAGGATAAAGGCGCGACCGTACGCGGTCTTACAATTTCATTTTTTTTTAAATAATTATATATTTATCGTTTGATGAATATATATGAAGCCCTTTTTTATATCATCAAGCCTTCAATTCAAGCCCCCCCCCCCTGAAAATATAGGACGTACAAGATCGTAAAAAATAATGCTTGTTTTTGTTCGTGCGCGTGTTAATGAATCTTTCGCTCAGTTCTAACCGGGTGAAGTACTTGTGTGCAGTTGAGATTTAAAAACAAAAATGAAAACTTGTAAAAAAATATTTGGAAGTTATTGTCGACGTATAGCACTTCGTTATAGTGGTGAGTGAGCCAGTTTATTTACAAATACAAGTAATGTAACTTGGAAAGAAGAGCCCGGATAGTTCAGAGGTTAGCAAACGTGTGTCTTGACCGATGATGGCGGTTTCAAATTCGGGCAAGTGTCACTGAACTTTCATGTGCTTAGATGTGTTTATAACTCTTGTCGCGATCAGTGTTGAAGGGTAAAATCTGGTACATGTGTCCAAGGGGTGGAATGAAAGGAGTAGATCCATGCGCAGCAGTTGCAGCAGTAGAGATTTACAGGTCGTTAGTTTCCTTCCAAGATCCTTCTAATTGAGTATTAACTTCGCATAATTTTATATTTCCAAAACTCGACGAAAAAAAAGAAAATATCGACCGACTTAAATAAGACTATTTATGTTTTTATGATATTAATAAGATAAGATAGATATAAAATATATTATATATCTTATCTCTTTAATAGATAACTTTCTTAGAGTGTTGGTTAGGAGCAGTTAAAAAAACTTTAAATAATAAATAATCCCACTTGTAAATATCCCACTGGGTTATGCCTCTCGGGGACAGACCTTTGAGTTTATTCCACCACGCTGCGCTTGGTGAGCGGTGCGCCAAGTCTTAAAACACGCTCCTGGTTCTGGCGGTTTTCATAAGTAGATATAGATAGATACAGCTCAAGTTGTGGCCAAAAACAGCCACTGGGTTATTGAGACCCTGGCCCCTCGGGCCAAAAATTAAAGACACGAAAGGTTAACCTGTCGGTGAGGAATAATCCGGGTAAAGGGGGCAACCCCGAGGCCCGACTTGGCCTAGGCCAGTCAGGAGGAACCAACTCTCTCTTGTGCCCAGAAAAAGTAATCATCGTTTAATGGTAACTGTTTTGTATTTATACACTGTTTTCTTGTTTTTTATTCGCATGTTGTATTTACGGTCAGTCGATCTCTACACTTAGATGAGATAAGTTTATATTTATTTATCCTATAAATTTATGAGTGTAAGTGATTTTAAGTAAACCTAATTAATAAAAAAAACTTTAAATTCGTCTTCTATATATACTGTCTATCTGTCTGAATATTGATTTTTTTGTCTGTATATTGACTGCCTCGTTGGTCTAGTGGCTTGATGTAAGACTCGCAGACCCGGAGGTCCTGGGATCAATTTCCAGATCGGGCCAATAAAAAGTTTTTGGGTTTTTCTGTCAGAACATTCTTATTAGCAGCCCGGAGTCTGGGAGTTGGAATTGTGTACACTCCCGTACCTCGGAAAGCACGTAAAGCAGTTAGTCCTGCGCCTGAACTCTTTGCGGTCATGTCGGATTGCCGTCCCATCGGATTATGAGAGTTAGGGAATAGAAAGTGCACCTGTGTTTGCACACACTTATGCACTATAATATCTCCTGCGCAGTTGGCTAATCTCTCTTGAGATTGGCTGCCGTGGCCGAAATCGGTTTGGAGGACATTATTTATTATTATATTGATTAAATATATAAAAAAGAACGAGTGTGATAAAAAAATATTTATAGAACACGGAAGTGCATTTTTTTAAATACGTCGTTATAAAACCTACTTCTATGCCGATGAAGTCGTAAGCACCATATTTGGACTAAATATCATCAGGCTACTTACTTTATAACTTTAAATAATTATTAAGAACCGATAGCAAAACAATTTAATTTTAATTATATATTACATTAATTAATATCATACTATCACGTATTTTTTTACGTACGCTCTAGTTTTTAATAGTGTTACTTTTTTTTGTAAACTGTATTTAATTGAGTTAAATAAACAGCAACGATGTTTTACGTGTAAATGTTTCGTTCCAGGCATGTACACCATGCGCATGTTGGACGGCGCGTCGGCTGCGCATGTTACACATAATCACACACATATGCCAATGACGAATGGTAAGTGTTCTACTCATTTGGCCCTCTACCCTCTGCCCTCTATTATATACTCTAACTCTCTAGTGGTATTGCTTTGTACAAGCTCGTCTAGATAGGATATACCAACCACTCATTTAATTTACACAAAATTATACCAACAAAAAAAAAGCAGTACTTGGTATTATTGCTATCTGGTTTGAAGGGTGAGTAAGCCAGTGTAATTACAGGCACAAGGGACATAACATCGTAGTTCCCAAGGTTTGTAGCGCATTGGCGATGTAAGCCATGGTTAACATTTCTTACAATGAAAATGTCTATGTCAACATAAAAATTATATATATTTTATTACTGGATTATTTTTATTATGTATTATTGAATTGTATTTAATTTTAATTTTATAACTTTTAATTATCATAATTACTGTAGAGCTTATGAAAGATTTGAATTATTCGTTAGAACGGGACTCAGCTTCGGATAGCGCGGTGTCGTCGATGGGATCGGAGAGGGTACCGTCCCTCTCGGATGGAGAATGGTGCGATGGAAGCGATTCGGCGCAGGAGTTCCATAGGTATGAACATTATAAAACACAGTCTTACAAAACTATACTAATGTTATAAATGTAAGAGTTACTCTGTCGGTCCGTTACGCTTTTACGGCTAAGCTACTGAACCGATTTTGATGAAATTTGAATATGGAACAAGTTTGGACCCCATAGAAGGTTTTTGTTAACACCTAACCCCCCTCTTCAACACTAGTTCTACATATATATATATATTTATATATACATTTAATTTAATAAAACAGTAAAAACCGTGTGCCAGTACATTGAATGAAGTTATTGCAAAACGAGGGTAGGCGATAAAAAAGAGTAGCAATACACAAATCGTAATAAAACCGACTTGAAAGCGGACGAAGTCGCGAGCACCAGCTTGTATATGATACGTCAGTTTTGATTGCTTTTATGCCTTTCTTTTAATTATTTTGCAGTTTGAGTTTCTCATCGTAGTCTTTATACTTTGTCTTTATGTTTGTTTGTCTGTTACAAATGTAACTTATAAGAGCCAACTCGATAACTTGATTGGACGTGTATACTGATTTTGTTTCCTTTCTCAGCTCCAAATTCAGACCCTACGAGGGGGCGTATGGAAGGGAGAGAGCATCGCACGCACCACAGAAGAAGCATCACATGTTCGGCAAGAGATGTTTTCAGGTATTTAATTTTTATTTCAATAATCGATTTCGTCGATCAGAATAAAATTATACTCTATATAATTTATATATTAAATATATAAAAAATAACATTAAAAAAGTTTTAAAAAAACTACATTTTTTTGCTGACCGTACAATTTTAGTCAACTGAAATATATTTTAAATGAAAAATGGTTTTAATACCATTTCTCTGTATCTGTACAATTTGAAGTAGCTATAATTTCTACCCGTTTAGTAATTTCAAGCGTGTATAATTCTCGTTCAATTTATATTATATCACATATATATTTATATGTATATCACTTTACCCAGGAACAAGCACCCGCTCCCTTAGAACCCCTGGCACCAGCTCGACCGCCGGGCGTCGTGAAATACGAATGCGAACAGGCATACCACGATAACATGCACATGCATAACGGTGAGTTTGATTACATGTACATGTTTCATGACACATTCTTTTAAACGATATTATTAACTTGAAATTAAAACTTCATCAGAGATAAATTAAAAAACATTGAAAAAACGCTCAATCGGCTATGTTTATAAAAAAAATATTGTACCGTCATATAGCTACTTATTATAATTTATTCATATATATTCACTTGTCTAAATAATTTGTAGGAAGACAAAATGTTTTACACAACTTACAATTCCTCAGTGGAGTACCCACCTCGCCACCAGCTGCCGCCGCCACACGTGACCACCCTCCAGCCGGCGCTCGACCTGAACACGCCGCACTCGAGTCACGCTTTACTACAGGTAAGTTGCTTAAGAAATTGTAGAATTAGTTTTAAACATGGCGATCTGTGCTCGTAATGATGATGCTTATTACAATATACGACATGTTCTCCCCTTCAGAGTACGATACCGAGTCCGACACGCTTCGGTTTCGCTTCCAGTGAGAGAGTGAGACACAATCATACGTACAGCGCGCCGCTACCCGCCGTGGAACAGAGACAGCCGACGAGGGACAAACGAGGTTAGCAGTCGTGTTCGTGAAACACACAAATACAATTTTTGTATTAAATAATTGGTGGTAGGGATTCGTTCCGAAGGTTGGTGGCGCATTAATGTAAGTGATGGTTAATATTTCTTACAGTGCCTATAGGTCAATGTACATGGTGACCACTTACCATCAGTCCTATCAGCCGCCTATTTATATATGATCCTTTTAATTTATCGTTAAAGTAAACACGGCATTAATACAAGGATTCGAAGTTGCAGCTTTCGCATCGACGTAAAGGCGATGTACTATTGAGCTATTTGGGCAATTGATTTCAAGGTCAAAAAACTTTCTTTTAAAAATTTTGAAATGAGATAATACGCTCGCAATTGAAAGATCGCCTATGATTAAAATAACCGTTTGTTATCATGTAAATGTTCGCAATGAAAAAAACATGCGTTTCGACCCACATGCGTGTTGACACATGCTTATTTAGACGCGCGCATATCGACACATGTAATTACAAATTAATTAATCTTTAATTGGCTTCTGTTAGAGATATTATTTTTTACAATGTATGTGTTCTGGGGATTTTATTTCAATCAAAAATAAATATATAATAAATCAGTAATAAGTTGTAAATATGAATAAATTTGATATGTATATGTGTGCGTCGTTGCATTAAGTCAATACTGTGTGTCCCACTGCTGGGTGGAGAGGAGGTTGTACCTCCTCTCTTCTACAGAAGGTTTGGAGTGTATTTAATAAAGTTGGTCCAGTTTGAGTCGTGGGTGATACAAATTTGACAAAATATCACCCGACACAAGCAGGTTTCTTTACGATGTTTTCCTTAACCGCTAAATAGGAAAGGACTTATAAATTAAAATAAGCTAGTGATAACTTTGGTTAAAATTCAAGTGGTCCAAAGGTTGGGTCAAATGCAGAATGGTTAGATTTTAGTTTGGGTGTATGTGATCCAACAATTTGCGACAGCTATATCTAGTGGGATATTTGATCCAACGATATGAGCCAAATAACTAGATTAGCCTCGTTTAAATTGATTTACAACACAATGAAGTTTTGAAGTTTTTAAGCATCTAGCATCTAGCATCTCTATCATATTTTATTTAAATATAAATAAATAATATGAGGATATATTGTTCGTAGTTCGTCGTCTGACGGATGGGAGTACGTCCGACGGAGGGAGCGTGGCGGGGCATCTGAGTAGAGACGAGAAGCGAGCTAAAGCTCTCGGTAAGTGGTCCAAATACATGTGCGTACATACATGTACATGTTCAAAGACACATGAACGAAACATGCACATGCATATCAAAATGTTTATTCGATTATAATATTTACCACTTAAATCAATTGATCGTTTAAAACCTATTATTGATTAAGTATAAAAGCCTTCCGCACGTTTTGTCGCTTATAATATATCATATTTTATTATAATCTTTACTATAACGTGAAAAGATATATTCAAATGGCGGTCGATAGCGTCCCATCTCAGTTGCACACTATTCGCATTTTCGTCGCGCGACAAAGTTTTAATTTAAGTAAAGTAAAAAAAGTAACAATTTAATAAAAGTAGGAAATAAAATGATATGTTAAATACAAATGGACTACGACTAATAGCGATCTCATGCAGGCATTGGTTACTTAGAATGTAACATAACGGCAAAATAAACCCAAGTAAATTATAATTTTAATTAATAAATAATTACAAAATAGTTTTGCTAACCATACTTACATAAGAATTGTACACTACTTACAAATATTTATATCATTGGCACGCTTTGTATAAGTTAATAAAGAATATATAGAAGAAATTAAATCAAACTATAAATTATTTGAAATAGATTTTTCAAAGAACTTACGAATAGTGGACTTTGTATAAATTTAATTAAAACTTTAATATCTTTAAACCCTTTATTTTTTTTTATTTATTATTAATTTATTTCTTATTTCTAATTTATTTCTAATATAATTAATTCCTTTATTAAATACATAAGAATTACACTTACACATTGGTATAAAAACTACTACTGATTAGTAAAAGTAAACACTCCGAACTGAGGAGAACCTGAACAAAGAAATCATCTCACAATTTGTTTTCCTGTCCCTACCAGGTATACCTCTCGAGGTTCACGATATAATCAACCTGCCGATGGACGAGTTCAACGAACGTCTCTCGAAGCACGACCTGAGTGAAGCGCAGCTGTCTCTGATAAGGGACATAAGGAGAAGAGGAAAGAATAAGGTTGGATATATTTTATTTATTTATTTTGGGAAACATACAGCATAATATAATACATGAACATTTGGTAACGAAATAAGTTTCACATAAGCCAACAAAGCTTCCACTTTTGTAGTGTTTTACATTCAAACATGGAGTGAACCTAACAATAACATGTTATTTAACAATTAATTAAAATTTAAAGAGTAATTTAAAAAATATGGGAGATATTCTCTCTCGAAGTTTAGCTGCTGCAGGAAATACAATAGTGCTGCAATGCAATCGCCAATTCCTACCTTGATAAGAACAATTAACAGGAGTAGACGTCTTGTAATTACACCGGCTCACCTCTCTGACCTTGAAAAGCGAAACAGAAACGATAGTTGCGTTTGGACGTAAATTGGTGAAAAGTTACCAATGCAGGCAGATTTTTCAGACTGGTGTTTCTTACACCAATAAACAATATAAATGACAAGCTTATACAAATGTATGGCAACATTGTTCAAATTGTTATTAAAGATCTTTTTGTTTATTTCCAATAGCCGGAATTATTAATGGGTCACTTCATGGTAAGTGGTCTCCACCACCCATAGACATTGGCACCGATACTAATTATTGCTGTGTGGTGGTAGAATATGTGATCAGTGATGGTACCTACACAGACGGGCATGCACAAAGCTACCACGAAGTATTTTAAAATATTAAATCTATATATACTCCTGTCGAAAAACCTTATAAATATAAAAGTATATAACTTGTATATAAAGAATATTGTGTTACCACCAGGTCGCAGCTCAGAACTGCCGCAAACGTAAACTCGACCAGATAACATCGCTAGCCGACGAGGTGCGCACCGTGAGGGACAGGAAGGCGAGGACTCAGAGGGATCACAACACACTGCTCGCTGAGAGGCAGAGGATCAAGGAGAGGTTCGCTGCGCTCTACAGACATGTGTTCCAGGTTTGTCATAGATAATTAACTGTAATTATACTGGGGGCACTATTTCCAATGATTCGAAATCTAGTAGAGTTGGGGACTTTTAAGACACGTGACTAAATTTGGGCACATCTGATATAGGTGATACGGGACATCTGATATTTGGGGATATTTAAGACACGTAAATATACTCGGGGACATTTGATTCGACGACGAGTGACGTATCTCTTTCCAGAGACATTTGGTATACATTCGGTGATTTCACAAAAATATTATGAAGCTAAATGTAAATACAAACAAAAATTTTAATTAACACGAGAATATCCCAAAAGTTTTTGACAATATAATTTACGTAAATATAAAATTACACGACTACGCTATCACATATAAACTATTTGTATGTTCTAGTAGTAAACTAGTAACAGCCTGTTAATGTCCCACTGCTGGGCTAAGGTCTCCTCTCCCTTTTGAGGAGAAGGAGATAGAATACACGTGTGGTAGAATTTCAATGAAATTAGACACATGCAGGTTTCCTCACGATGTTTTCCTTCACCGTCAAGTACGAGATGAATTATAATCACAAATTAAGCACATGAAAATTCAGTGGTGCTTGCCCGGGTTTGAGCCCACGATCATCGGTTAAGATTCACGCGTTCTAACCACTAGGCTATCTCGGCTCCTTTTTATGTTCACACATATATAAATATTCTTTCAGAATCTACGCGACGCTGAGGGCAGGCCCTTGTCGTCAAACCAGTACTCACTCCAGCAGGCTGCTGATGGGAACGTCGTCCTAGTACCGAAGATGCAGCACGGTGCGTGACAAATATGAACTTTTTTTTTTAATTTGAAATAGGCAGGCAGATTGACAAATTCGATTCCTGATGAAGTGGCGGTGTAAGAAATATTCCCTTATATCACCATTGCGCCACCGACCTTGGAAACTAAGATGTTATGTCCTGAAATTACACTGGCTCACTCACCCTTCCAAACTGGAACACAACAATACTAAGTATAGCTGTTTGAGAGTAGAATATGTGATGAGTGGTGAGTGGTGGTACCTACACAAAAAAGTTTTTTTTTTGCATCATTTTTTTTGTTTCAATCTTAATTGTACTTTACAAATAAATATATAATATAATATAATGTGTGATATTGATGATTCTCGCGTTGAGTACATTATGTTTCCACGTGGTAGCATCTCTATTTCGTTGCTATTTTTAAGTTCCTATTTGAAATATAGATGGAAACAAATTATATAAGTGCGTTTTATTTTTTAGATCACCCAATGAACCGCTCGTCCGACGATGAAATGGATCGCAAGGCAAAGAACTACGAACAGTGACACACGTGTCGAATGCACACACAGACAGACACGAACGGACAGTAGTATTCGTACCAACGATACACGAAAATACTTTTTTTTTTTTGTTTCACATCTCTTTAACTTTTTCGCTGTACATTTGTCTGTTGAATTAAAAATAAAATATGTTCCTTTCAATCTTGTACGAATACTATTGTTATTGGATTTTCGACCTTATTTCAACTTTTTTTTAAAACCAATTTGACATTTTTGTATAAAACAACTGCATATACTGTTTTCAAAAGAAATAGTGTATAATTATGAACAAATTTTATTTTTGCATAATTCTTGCAAATAGCACTTCCGGTTCTGTTGCTTTTTTAAACGGAACCGCCGCTTTAAATGGACGTCTATGAAAAAAATTGTATGAGATTACATATAATTTTATGTATAGAAAGACATTTTTTTATAACAAAATGTCTTTTAAAACGTCTTACAATGATTGTAATACGGTTACGTGTTAGTTGTTTATTTGTATATTCAACTTGGTTTGATTTATAATCTGTGGAAATTATTCGTAATTTGAAAAAATAAAAAAAAAACGAAAACGGGAAATGTCAAACGATGGAAGCGATATCGCGGGCCGATTTAATAGAATATTATTTTTCTTATAATGTATACGACTTGTAATTAAAAATTATTGAATTTGTCTCAAAACGAAGGGAATAGCTCAGTATTTTTTTTTCACTTAATCTCGAGTGTATGTTTACAGACCGACGTCGCGTCGAAGCTTTTTAACGGAATTAAGTTTTAAATGATTATATTTTGTGAAATTTTCTTGATGTAAATGTGATAGTGAAAAATTCCATTTTTTGTTTAGCGTCGCATAGTTTTTGTCGAAGTGTTGCCAGTTAACTTCTTTGAAGTATATAAAATATGACGTGTGTAACGTCGCTGAGTTGCAATAAGTAATTATAAATTATGCTTTTCTGTAATATATGTGTTAAGTACATACTTTATTTATGTATAATAATAGGATAGATTATTATTTAAAAAAAAAACTTTTAGATAACAATAAAAAAAATACCAATCTGTTGAGAAAAGTACAAAATTAACGAATATGGGATTTATAATGAAGGTTTCAACTGGAAACGTAAAATGTTGATAAGACTGGTGTTAAAATAATAATTCGAAATGAAAATCGACAATACAATAAAAAAAAAAATAACGTCTGAATAAAAAGCAAATTTTATAACTAAACTGCCATACAGCCTTATCTTACGCATATTAAAAAAAAAAACAGTAAAAAAAAAGCAGATTTAATTGTTTTCAAGAATGCTAGATTTGTATATTTTTTTAATTCAATAATCCGGTTGGAACCTTAACTTTAAATATTTCAACTTTTGTTTTTTTTAAATGTAAGAGATCAGTCTCTACTGATGTTCTACTGATCTTTTAGATTTAAAGTTTTATTTAATCTGTAAGTTATAGATATGTCATTTGTGTCGGCAATTATGTAACTTTTTTGAAGACAACAATTTTTAAATTAAAAAAAAATGTATATTTTTTGAGTTTCATTTTTTTTTTCAATCAATTTTAAAGATATTTTAACCTACTAATTGTATATCGTAAAGGATCGATATGTTTTTATTATCTGAACAAAAATATTGTTGTCTTTAAAATACGAATCCCTTCTATGTGGTGCATATTTTTTATTCGTAGCGTAATAGTGCTTGCAAGAACTAATTATAATAATATTTATGTAAAGTAAGGGACTTTTAGGCAACGGGTATTGCATTTCACTAAGTTTTTTTAAATAAATACTTAGAGTGGCTTTCGTTGTTTCATTGTAGTTACTAAATACTTACCGGTTTGTTCCGAAACGGGATAATCTTCTAATTAATTTCCTATTAGAATTTATATTACAAACTGTTATTTATTTTTTTGGTTCAATTTATAAGACAACATAAGCTTCAGAAATAAGATTAATCTATTTTTTTATTTCTTTTTGGGAATTCAATTGAGCACTTCCTTCATACAGGAAACCGAATAGAAACGCTCCTATTGGTAAGACGCGCGACTGCAGCGCCACATGCGTTGAACAATTGTTTTTTCTTATTTTTTCTATTAATTCGCACTGAGTTAACTGACTTGGTCAGACGCAGCCCTTGAGTGGCTGTCAATACTATATTATGGGAGATATCGAGATGAGACAATTTTTAGTACTTTTTATACTTTTGACATATCCCTAACAGTAGCTTTGTGGTGGAAGTCTCGTATAGCTATTAGCTTTTATAAAGATAAATAATATCGATAATGTCTCTTCATCCTTTTTGTGTAAGACTCAATCAGATTGTAATGTATAATATTGGATGTAATACGAATTATTTTTACATATTATTAAACAGTCTCACGTTTTTGACATCAATGACATTGACATATAATCTTCATGGCGGGAAATTGATTGTCTTTGAATTCTTCTTACGAGAATTGCGTGGTAAAGAATTTATGTGTAATAATTTTGTGATTGGATATAATATAAGGAATCATTCATTCATTTAATCAAAATCTCGTTTTATTTCCGAGTTGAATTAAAGTTCTTACAAAAATTAAACTTAAATTTGTTTGTATGCTTCGTCATAGCAGTGTTTATTTTACTATTATTATAATTTTGTATGTAATATTTAAACTGTCGATTCATTTTTGTCACGTATAATATTTTTTAAAAACCTCGTATTAATCCTCTTAAAAATCCAAATAACACATTTGAACACATTCAACAAATCAAAAGTCGCGCTAATAATGAATTAATTACTTTACTTTTCTGTCAAGTAACAAAATGGCGGTTTGAAATTAGCGCGTTTTTTTTTACCATAGCTGTTATAGGGTTCAAGGAACTATATATGTTGTTACTTGGAGAGATAAGGATAATGGATAGAAAAGGACAGCTAACAGTTATAAATAAAAAACAATTATTCCGCTACATAATTTATTTACTATAATTGATACAAAAATCTTAAACACTAATACCAGCTTATAACAATTGTATTTTATATATTTTTTAAAAAGTTCGCGTATTCATCAAAGAATAATTTAAAATAACATAATTTAAGCAATACTTATTGTGTAATTTTATATAATAACATTATATAAGTAATAATGAAAGTAAAAACGTATTGTAAAGTATATATATCGTTGTCCTGTACTCGCTGAATCTACAGTCGTGTACATAATAATAATAATATCCTGGGACATTAGTCACACACGACCATCTGATCCCAAACTAAGCAGAGCTCGTGCTATGGAAACCAGACAACTGATATACTACATATACTACTTTTCTTTTGTAAATACATACTTATATAGATAATCACACCCAGACTCAGGACAAACAGACATGTTCATGCACACAAATGTCTGTCCTGGGTGGGAATCGAGCCCACCACCTACGGCGTAAAAGGCAAGTATCTACCAACCACGCCAACCGGCCCGTCAAATTGTTCTCGTACTGAGAACACTGTTTCAGTCGTCTACAAAATACATCAGAAGTATATTTTTTTACTATAACTCATACAAGTAAAAAATATTAACGAAATATAAAACTATTAATAATATACGACCTTACTTATCAACTTTAGCGAATGATTCGTTAAGCAATGCTCTCTCCTTCTTTCGAATGTCAAACCAATGATGACAGAAAGAGATAAAATAGTTTAATTAACGCAAAGTTGATAAATAAGGCTGTGACTTAAATTTACTATAATACTTTTACACAATGAAATCAAAACAAAATTTAAATTTAATATATATATAAATATATACTTAACATATTTTGATTAGAATTATCGCGTCATACACTTTTCTTCCGCGTTATTATATATCTAGCCCATTCCAATACCCAATAGCAGGAGTTAGATATAGAAACACTTTTGACGTTGAATTCATAAAGTGAATAGACACCTTTAGGCGCTCCAATCTCTAAGTCTTTAAGACATGACTGTCAACAGCCGTCTTGTTATGATTTACGATTGTCTATCTGTCAAAAAAAAATCATTCGTCGAGATCTAAATAATCTGTGGTATTCATTATGAATCGGCTAAATTTTTATAAGAACTGGTAGAAAAAAAGTGTATATAAGAAGTAAGTGGAATAGTGTCGTATTATAATGTATGTGATATATGTGAATACAGCCGAGATATTAGCGAATAGTATTGAATATGTAAATATAAGGTTAATATATTTACTCCATTGGATATAGAATTAAACTAATATATATATAATATAAAATAGGCAATCTTACTGACTAACGCATCGCTTAAAGACTTACTTGATACTACTTTGTTTGCTAACGTAAAGGCGTACTATGGAATGACTTTCTTGGGATGGGAAAGATTTCAATCAAGATTTTAACAAGACAAATAAATATAGTCAATTAATTACTTAATTAGCTAAAGAAAATTCATTTTAAAACATTTATATACTCTGTGATATTTAATAATATGTCCTCCAGACCAATTTCGGCCAGGGAGGTCAATCTCAAGAGAGATTAGCCAACTGCGCAGGAGATATTATAGTGCACGAGTGTGTGCGTCAACACAGGTGTAGTCTCTATTCCCTAACTCTCATAATCCGATGGGACGGCAATCCGACACGACCGGAAAGAGTTCAGGCGCAGGACCAACGGCTTTACGTGCTTTCCGAGGCACGGGAGTGTACACACTTCCAACTTCCAGACATCGGGCTGCTACTGAGAATTTTCTTACAGAAAAACCCAATAACTTATCGGCCCGACCTGGGAATTGAACTCCGGGTCTGCGGCTTTACATCAAGCCACTAGACCAACGAAGCAGTCTCTATTTATTTAAATATACCACAAGTGATATATGGTACGTGATCACCAAATACTAATATGAAATCTATATAAAACATTTTCATACCATAACATATTACAAGCCGACTGTACTAAAGCTAAGTATACTAACGAAGCCTGTGGTCGTCTATAAACCGTATCGATCGCTTACCGTACGGCGCGACACTATATTTACTATTAAGTTATTTAAAACGCCGATATCGACGTATCGACGTCGTTTTTGTCGATATCGAATCGCTTCCCTAATCATTTCGAATGATTGCGTAAACGACGTGTAGCGTCAGCACAAAATGTTAAAATTTCAAAAAAAACACACGTGAGTAACGTATTTTTATTGTTGTGTATATATATTGGCTGCAAGTCTGGAGTTGAGGTCTATAGCATTCATTAGGAGACTGTTATATGCCTAAATAATAAATACTATATTAATATGTTTTATTGTACTACAAATTTGAGTATGTACGAAATTAAGTCTACGGTCGGCATTCGTTAGTTTTATTTATCATATCGGTTTAATCCTTACTCGAGTAAGTCAGTCGACGTTTGAAATCGATACATACAACAATTAAGTTGTCGTTTACACGTTCACAGAGTAAGTGCGTGCTCAGTTGTGGTGGGTGGCGGCGGGAGGGGGGAAGCAGCGCACGTGCTCGACGCCGGCGCGCTCGTCGTCCGCGGCGAGGTGTCGCCCGAGCACGCTGAAGATCTGCGAGTTTAGAACCTGGAACCGTCTGATGCGGTCCACCATACGCTTCAGGGGCTGTAGGGTCAAAATTCACACGGTTACATATATATCTATTCCAAGTATATTTAAAATATAATTCAATTAAAGCCGCGAGGCGAAGCAAGTATAAATTATATTAATCTTCCGGTTACTTACAATTCCCTTAACCAGTTCGTCTTTTCCGTCGACGCGTTGCACACGCAGGATGTGGTAGCAGAAATCCAGGGCCTCGAAGCGCCTCTGCTGACCTAGCAGGGCTATTATCGTGCATCCAGCCCAGTGGAGACCCTCACCGAAGAGTTCCCTAAACAAAAAAAAAACATTATTTTTTATATGTTCAATCAATTCCTGTATTTCTGTTTGACGATAGAATATGTGATGTCGGAGGTGTAGCCGTCGTCTCATCATGTAGTTTAAATAAACTCACTCGACTGTGAACTGCGTGTCGCCAACGGGGATGCAGTATAGAAATTGGAGCGCCGACCACAACCTGTAAGGAAAATAAAATATTAAAAAATAGAAACATTAAATTGCTCCTTAATAAACTGTGACAATAGTAATGTTATTTCAATTTGTTTTATTATTTTAATAGTTGTACACAGGCCGCGTTCTGAAGACATATCCCTCTATATCCGTGCGTATGTCCATATGCACACATGTGCTTGTATTGTGCGCGGCGCGTGTGCGAGTGTGCGTCACCTGTGGAACTCGGCGGTGTCGTCGGTGTGCGCGGCGCGTGTGCGAGTGTGCGTCACCTGTGGAACTCGGCGGTGTCGTCGGTGTGCGCGGCGCGTGTGCGAGTGTGCGTCACCTGTGGAACTCGGCGGTGTCGTCGGTGTGCGCGGCGCGTGTGCGAGTGTGCGTCACCTGTGGAACTCGGCGGTGTCGTCGGTGTGCGCGGCGCGTGTGCGAGTGTGCGTCACCTGTGGAACTCGGCGGTGTCGTCGGTGTGCGCGGCGCGTGTGCGAGTGTGCGTCACCTGTGGAACTCGGCGGTGTCGTCGGTGTGCGCGGCGCGTGTGCGAGTGTGCGTCACCTGTGGAACTCGGCGGTGTCGTCGGTGTGCGCGGCGCGTGTGCGAGTGTGCGTCACCTGTGGAACTCGGCGGTGTCGTCGGTGTGCGCGGCGCGTGTGCGAGTGTGCGTCACCTGTGGAACTCGGCGGTGTCGTCGGTGTGCGCGGCGCGTGTGCGAGTGTGCGTCACCTGTGGAACTCGGCGGTGTCGTCGGTGTGCGCGGCGCGTGTGCGAGTGTGCGTCACCTGTGGAACTCGGCGGTGTCGTCGGTGTGCGCGGCGCGTGTGCGAGTGTGCGTCACCTGTGGAACTCGGCGGTGTCGTCGGTGTGCGCGGCGCGTGTGCGAGTGTGCGTCACCTGTGGAACTCGGCGGTGTCGTCGGTGTGCGCGGCGCGTGTGCGAGTGTGCGTCACCTGTGGAACTCGGCGGTGTCGTCGGTGTGCGCGGCGCGTGTGCGAGTGTGCGTCACCTGTGGAACTCGGCGGTGTCGTCGGTGTGCGCGGCGCGTGTGCGAGTGTGCGTCACCTGTGGAACTCGGCGGTGTCGTCGGTGTGCGCGGCGCGTGTGCGAGTGTGCGTCACCTGTGGAACTCGGCGGTGTCGTCGGTGTGCGCGGCGCGTGTGCGAGTGTGCGTCACCTGTGGAACTCGGCGGTGTCGTCGGTGTGCAGCGGCGCGTGGTGCGGCGGGGCGGGCGGCGCGGGCCACTGCGGCGCCGACAGGCACGCGCGCAGGCGGCGCAGCACGACCGCGAACAGCGACAGGCCGCAGCACAGCCGCTCGCGCGTCAGCAGGTCGCCCTCGCGCGACAGCTGGCTCTGCTGCTCGGACCCATCGATCACATTCAAATTTAAATACAGAACGAAAACCGAACTTGTACTTCAAGCTGTCTGATGACTTTGTATCGCTTATTAGATACAAATATATATGTACATTCATCACTAAAAAACTCAAATACTAATACAAGTTTGATTTAAAGTTTTCCAAGTACGTCACGGTTACGTAACGTTACCTGGGACAAGTGTAAACGTTGTTTACCTTAGCAGTTCCGTATTTCTCCACGTTCTGCACGATCTGTAACGCCGAGTACTTCGCTTCGAGACGTTTCTGTTTCGTTTCCGGTTTCTCGCCCTCTACGAATTAACATATTATCTTTTAATATCAAATAAATAATACTTGTCTATGCATTTTGTGTAAATAGAAAACGGCTGTAACGATTTGGCTCAAACTTTGTATTAAGATAAGGTCTTGGTTTATAAGTTTACCTATATATTTTTTTTTTTAAATAATTAAGGGCTCAAAGACCGGGTTGGGCCAATAAAAAATTATTGGGTTTGATGTCAAGAAATTACTTCAATAGCAGCTCTCTGGAAGTTATCATTGTTTACATTCTCGTGCGTGCGTTATGAGAGTGGGGGGGGGGCGATACATAAATATGTGTACCGTACACACTACACATATTTATCGCTATAATATATTCTGCGCAGTAACGCCTTACGTGGTTGAAAACATGGAACACGCTAATTCGGTTATATATGATAAAGTATATATTTTATTTTACCAAAAATAAACAGTTTACCTGCAGTGTACGGACGCGGCAAGATGTTTTGGAAGGGAGCCGCGTGCAGGAGGTCGGTCACTTCCTCTTGAGATAGAGCCTAAGAGGAAAAAAATATACACTTACAAACTTCACAATAAAAATATACGATTATATTTTTTTTTGTCTACAGTACAGTAGCGTCTATGACGTCATTTCGTAAAGGCCGACGGCGGCCATCTAAAAATGGTGGATATTTTAATGAATATAATCTCAATATCGAATCGAATATAATTTTAAACTTAATATAATATTGTTCAATGACATAGAACACCATCGTTGTACGTCAAGTCGAACGTCAACATCGCAATAATTTACGGGCGGCTTGCGATGTAAAAATCGCAAGTATTATCCTAAACCCTTGGGCTATTGTCGTCCCCAGTCTTAACACACACTTAATTTGAGTTGTAAATAAGAATATTATTAAATTGACAGCCTCGTTGGTCTAGTGGCTTTATGTAAGACCGCAGACCCGGAGGTCCTGGGTTCAATTCCCCGGTCGGGCCAATAAAAAGATATTGGGTTTTTCTGCCAGAAAATTCTCAGTAGCAGCCCGGAGTCTGGAAGTTGGAAGTGTGTACACTCCCGTGCCTCGGAAAGCACGTAAAGTCGTTGGTTTTGCGCCTGAACTCTTTCCGGTCGTGTCGGATTGCCGTCCCATCGGATTATGAGAGTTAGGGAATAGAGAGTGCACCTGTGTTTGCGCACACACTCGTGCACTATAATATCTCCTGCGTAGTTGGCTAATCTCTCTTGTGATTGGCCGCCGTGGCCGAAATCGGTCTGGAGGACATTATTATTATTATTATTATTAATTACTAATAATCTGTTTTATTTTTTTTAAATAACTACCTGTTCAATCAGCATACAGAAGAGTATAATGTTTCCAAGTTCCCTGAAAGCGTGGAAGAGTTCCGTCCTCGCGTCCGGGTACTGAACGATGTCTGTTAGTTGCGCGTGGTAGTAGCCCAGCACACCTGGAATACATTGAAAACATATGTGAACATCTTAGCGCTCGGTACACGGTTCAGGGCTAACTAAGACCGACTGTATTCTATCGGTCGATCGAGAAGGATCTAGAAGGATCTAGAATATAACTAAATATAACCTGCATATGTCAGATAAAAATCTGGCCCAACCAGTATTGGAATAGCGTTTAGCTGGAACGAGTTCCCAGCTTCAATCTTTTTGCAGATTAGAACTACTATTAATATGGAGCTTTCAGATAAAGACAGCTTATATTTACAGGGTGTTTAAAGTCTATATCGTGATATTTGCAATGCAAAAGGCTAATCGAAGATTTGCAGGGTATAATATTAATAATTCTAGTGTGAAAATTACCGAAGTTTTCTAGTTATATGCCAAAAGAACATTGACCACAGATGGTAAGATTGTTCATAAACCGCTCACCGTTCGAGCCATAGTCGTATCTGGGCAGCTTGCAGTGCCTCGGCATGGCGGCGGCCAGCGCCCGCGTGAACTGCGCCAGCGTGCCGTGCAGCAGCCCGCGAGCAACGCCCAGCAGCTCCGACACCACCACCGCCACGCCCTGGTAGCCCAGCAGCCGCACCAGCGCGTGCAGGTGCTGGGGACCCACGAACCCTGGAATTCGATGATATGTTGTCAATGTCCGGTACGTTAAAAGGCTACTTTCCAAATCGGTAGTCATTTTTGTCAATAAAGGTGAAATCTTTCTCTATTTAACTACTACTTTCCATCCGCGTCTGTGATAAAGAAGGGGGGAGGGGGGGTTCGTAAGTAAGTGTTAAGTACATGCATTGGAAATGCGTGGTACCAAATATTAAAAATGTGAACAGCTCCTAGCTCACCATTGTACTGCGCATATTGAGCCGAATACGCCAAGCTGAGCTGTTTGGAGCCCCACAGCATGGCGTGCCCGAACTGCTGGAGCTTCTCGCGCTGAACCACCGGCGCGAACTGTATACCGCGACATTTCACGAACCTACGGACAAAATCTTATCAATACATATTTAATCATTAGCGCTTTACTCGTGGCTTCGCTCGCGTCATAATTCATAATTGATATAACAATAATTGCTCTTTCTCCAAATATGAAGGATTTTCATACAAACCTTCATCCCCTCTATCGCTACCTTAGGGGTTAAATTTTCGAAAATTCTTTTTTAGTGCTAACCTACTGTGTAAAAGCACGTGGGGACCACGGGTTATGGACATTTTCATGATGCTAGAGTAATTTGGGCTGACATGCACAGCCTAAACACAAACAACATATCAGGTCTCAATACCGCCTTATAGATAGCTAATTCGTGTGTTATTCAAAATATCTTTTCAAGGTGGATCCCCGTCTCTAGACATTCGGTTACAACAAAACTAACTATAGCTGTTTGGTGGTAGAATATGTGATGACTGGGTGGTACCATCCTAGACGGGCTTACACAATCCCCTACCACCAAATACATCAACATGATTCTCACCGATCGGTCGCAGCGTTGTAACAATAGTTCGGCAAGAAGTCGTAGTTCAACTCCCAGAAAACGTGCAGAGTGATCCGTCCGTACGGCGCCAGCACGCCGTGGTCGGACTCCCGCAGGATGGCGTCGAACTCGTCCAGCGAGAGGTAGCGGCTGAGCAGCTTGTGGCAGAGGCGGTTGACTGCGATCAGACCCTCGAGTTCCTGTTGACAGTCCATACACATAACCCTCTACAGTAACAGCCTATGAATGTCCCACTGTTGGGCTAGGGCCTTTTTGAGGAGAATGTTTGGAGCTTATTCTACCACGCTGCTCCAGATACACATGTGGCAGAATTTCAGTGAAATTTGACACATTCAGCTACGATGATGACCTCACGATGTTTTCCTTCACCGTCAAGCACGAGATGAATAATAAACACAAAATAAGCTCATGAAATTCATTGGTGCTTGTTCGGATTTGAACCCACGATCATCGGTTAAGATTCACGCGTTCTAACCACTGGGCCATCTCGGCTATACCCTCTATAGTCTATTCCAACCACAATAGGAGTAAAGACAAATAAACAACTGTGACCTTGAACTGACGCGATCTCATTGGTCGAGATATTGTATAATCTATGATATTCACTATGGATTCGCGAGATAATAGCGTTTTGAATGTCGACGAAGTTGCTATCGGAACTTTGGTAGTAAAATTAAAGTGGATATATTTACTTAAATGGAATTAATGTAATGTTTTACTTTGGTTTGCAAGCGATTTTTACATAAGTATAAATTACTAAAATACTTACAATTAAAAAAATAATACATGTGCAGAGTAATAACAAAACATTCAAAAGCAAACACAACTGGCTGGTAATAAATTAGTGACAGTGAAAGAAGACACCCTGTGAACTGTAAATTGGACTCACCACCACGCCCGTGATGTCGCCGGCTTCGAACTTGGCGACCGCCGCGTCCAACGCGCGATGCATATCTGCGTTTATTCTTTGAGCGACCTGCAAATTTAATTTTATATCAATTTAATGATATATAATGTTTTTTTTGTTCTTATACTAAGATACAAATATACTACAAACATTATAACTTTGCCGCTCCTGAAATATAATTTAAAATTAGTTCAGAAAATTAAGGAGAGCCCAGAATGATCAAGGCGATAAAAAACGTTGATATTGTATTTTATCATGTTGCATAGCGTGATGCAGCCTTAAGTTGTGATATGTGACGTCACACCGTGTAGTTCGGGGCGACGTGACATGTCACGTGCTATACAGCGACGCGTACCGGCCGGCGCCGCAGCCCGTGCGTGGTGTGTGACGTCACGCCGCGTAGTGCTATACTCACGAGCGCGCACAGGTCGACGTGTCGGCCGAGCAGCGCCACGTGCCGCTGGCGCAGCAGCGACGCGTACCGGCCGGCGCCGCAGCCCGTGCTGGCGCCGCGCGACGCGCACTCGGCGCGGTACCGCTTGTCCAGCAGCATGCTAGCACACACACACACACACACACATTACAGCCAGCTTCCAAAATCAATCAAATATCGATATGTATTTTATACAAGTAGTACAGCTATTTGTAAAAATATCTAATCATTAAAAATCTAATTAATAAAAAAAAATTATGATTTTATTTGTCACAAGTCTCATATCTCATACATAAACAAAAAAAAAGTTGTGAATCTCACCTCGAAGCCAGTTGCTTGTAATGGGCGTATACAAGCTCGGAGAGTTTGTAGACGAACTGATCGAAGCAGAGATTGACTTCCGCCTCGACCTCGTCGTATAGGAACTGCTTCCGGAATACCGTCAGCGCGTATTGAGCTGAATCGTTGTAAAGATCCAACGGATATAAGACGTATCTGTGGGAAGTCAAATGAACAGAGATTATATAAAAAAAAATTTGCAATATAATTAAATCGTACTCAGTAATCAATGGAGTGATGCTGACGAAAATTAAAAACTGCAATCGCATTAAAATAAATAATAAAAACATAAACCAAAAACACGGACAACTTCTTCATCGTTTTCATAGTCATCATCGTCATAATCGTCATCGTCATTATCATCGCCATCATCATCGCCATCATCATCGTCATCATAGTCATCGTCATTATCGCCATGATCATCATCATTGTCATCATAGTCATTGCAATCATCGTCATCCTCGTCATTATCGTCATGTTCATCATCATCGTCATCATCGTCATCATCATCGTTATGGTCATCATCATTATCTTTGTCGTCATCAGCGTCATGTTCATCATCATCGTCATCATAGTAATTGCCATCGTCGTCATCATCGTCATTGTCATTATCGTCATGTTCATCATCATCGTCATCATCTTCATCATCGTCATCATCGTGGTTATGGTCATTATCATTATCTTCGTCGTCATTATCGTCATATTCATCATCATCGTCATCAAAGTTATAGTCATCGTCGTCATCAGCGTCATGTTCATCATCATCGTCATCATCTTCATCATCGTCATCATCATGGTTATGGTCATTATCATTATCTTCGTCGTCATTATCGTCATATTCATCATCATCGTCATCAAAGTTATAGTCATCGTCGTCATCAGCGTCATGGTCATCATCATCGTTGTCATCATTGTCATCGTCATTATCATTATCTTCATCGTCGTAATCATCGTCGTGTCAGTCCACCTTACCATGTTTTCATAAATAACAATCAAACTTAACTTGATGACTTGCTATCCCTTTTTAGCTCCATACATAAGAAAGTGACAGCAATATTATTATTTCACCCGATGGCTTTGTTCAAACCCGTCATCATATATTCTACTGCAATACAGCGATAGTTGGTATTGTCAGGTTACGCTTTGAATAAATGTATGGTACCAACTCATACAGATCTTGATCTACATAATAGAAAACACACTAACTCCATCATAGCCGGTTCCTTGCTTCGGAGGATGTGATCAGTCAGGATCCAGGGCATGGACATCTCAATGGGGAACTGGATCCTCTTCTCCATGGTGATCAGGTCGTTACACTCCTCGTTGTGCTGATGGCGTACTAAGCATTTCTGCAGGAAATTATCAAATATTATTATTTATCTATTTATATATTATATACTATAATGAATTAATTCATGTCCTAACAAATGTGTAAAAGAGATAGAAAATATAATTAAATAAATCATACGTTGACTTTCCTCCCCATCGTCATCTCTAGATAGAACTCCCTGTACCACAGCTGGGACAAATCGCAGCACTTCGCCAGGGAATCTGTTGAAAAGCAAGAATATATACATACACAAATTGAAAATCTCTGTCTGTCTGTATGTGATTTCAAAATAACTGCTCATATTTGTAGGCGGTAATAAACCATAAATTCCTCTATAGTCTTTGGCCCATGTGATTCGCTAATAGCTCTGCTGTATACACGTCGGCGATATTCCAGAACTTTCAGACCATCAGACTCGACCAATAATTTCAACTCAAGGATAATGTTGTTTATTTGTCTTTACAATTTGTACCATTGGAATAAGCTATATAAATATAAGTTATTTGAAAATGGCTGCAAATAGCAAAAATACTATCTAATATATAATAATAACAGATACAGTACAGTACTGGTGGTAGAGCTTTGTGCAAGCTCGTCTGGGTAGGTACCACCCACTCATCAGACATTCTGCCTCAAAACAGCAGTACTTGGTACTGTTGTGTTCCGGTTTGAAGGGTGAGTGAGCCAGTGTAATTACAGGCACAAGGGACATAAGATCGTAGTTCCCAAGGCTGGTGGCGCATTGGCGATTTAAGCGATGGGCAACATTTCTTGCAATGCCAAATGTCTAAGGGCGTTGGTGACCACTTGCCATCGGGTGGCCCATATGCTCGTCCACCTTCCTTTTCTATAAAAAAAAAGATAACAAAAAAAACAGCTCACCTGCTAAATTCAACATATACATCCAATAGAAACTTTGTCTGTGGAATGTCTCTATCTGCTGAAGGGTCGCGGCGTCCAGGTCCTTCCGCAATGTCCTCCGACCTCCAGACTTATCGGAGATGAGCGCCTCCAGCTGCGTGCGCACCATGTACAGCTGGGTTGATGATGGTCCTGGAAATCAGTTACTATTTAATACTTAAAACAGGAAGCCGGTCATTGCTCCTAGTCACTATGACGCCCACATCTCCCGCGCTTGACCATTTGAAGCCTTCACCCAGGGAACTCCTACTGTCACCTGACATCTACCCCCCCACCCATAGTGTCGTTAAACTGAATGAGAAACCACCGCTGTATACAAACACAAGAGCATGACAACCGGTAGGTGTGTGGGGACTGACCGACGTTCCGGCGCGGCACCTTGATGGTGAAGCTGGTCTCGGCGTCCTTCTTCCCGCGCAGCGCGGGGTCCTGCTGCGGCTCGCAGCCGCGCGCCCAGTCGCCGCACGTCTCGCGCACCGACACTATTATACTGCGGACGAGTTACGAGTACTACAGAATATGGATTTTTTTTTGTAGAATAGGTAGACGGACGAGCATAAGGCATTGTAAGAAATGTTAACCATCTCTTACATCGCCAATGCGCCACCAACCCTGAACTAAGATATTATGTCCCTTGTGCCTGTAGTTACACTGGCTGACTCACCCTTCAAACCGGAACACAACAATATCAAGTACTGCTGTTTTGCGGTAGAATATCTGATGAGTGGGTGGTATCTACCCAGACGAGCTTACTAAAAGCCCTACCAAGATTAAATTTCGTCACAAATCAAAAGTGGTTGTTGTTCTCAACTCCGGAACATCTTGACTTGAAATATATATTTGCTTTGTATAATGTAACCACAAGAGGAGTAAAGACAAAAAAAACTATGACCTTGAATTGACGCAACATCATTGGTCGAGATCTTGTATAGTCTGTGCACATTTTATATAGCAAAAAAAAATGGCGTCATGAATGTCGGTGAAGCTGTTATCGAAACTTTGGACGGAAACTTAAAGTGTATATAAGTAGTTACGGGGAATAGTGTTATGTTACGAATAAATATATATTAATCAAGAACTAATCGTTGTGCAATATATACTAGACATATTAGAAATTATCGCATGAAATATGTAAATCTATAATTTATTTATCTTTAATAATTCTTATGTTATGTTATGTTTGTGTTAAGAATGGGGTCGACAATACCCCACAGTTTTTTCAATTACCTGCGTATCAAATCTTTTTTATTCTTAATGGCCTTTCGTAAGGGTTCTCTGAGCAGTAGTTGCACGAAGTCCTGCAGTTCCGCGTATATGGACCGACGTGCTGCATCAGCGAAGACCGTCTCCATCCTCGCCATCAGCACTTGCAGACCCTTGATCATGGCGATCACCTCTATCATTGCGAACTTCTCCTCTGACGTGTAGTTATAACGGGTCGCCTAGATGTAATCTTCATATTAAAAATATATAAGTATAAGCAAACGCCAACGATCTATTTTGTATCGAATTTTGTATCGTATCCAAACGCAAACTGATTGTTGCGTACTATTAAATTCGCTTTCTCTCTTTCTAACCAATTGGAATAAAGCGATATAAAAAGGATAGCGCGAATTTTGCGATTCGCATTTCGATTTGATGGTTCTGCTACGGAAATCTATTACACGACCATCGACCTTCCTATTAAGTATTTAAAGACTACATTTGCCTGAGCGCAAGCGATTTGGTGAGGCTAGGCGTTACCGAAATCGGATATCTAAAATCGATCTGTAAATTTGAAATCGGATAAATATCAGTCTGCGTTAAAAACCAAAAACGCCCGTGTCTAATTAGGTAGCATGAGAGCATGCTTACTCCAAGCAAGCACCTGCTAGTAATATGAGTGGTATAATTGAGTTTTTATTTGTTAAAAGTGATCGGCACTATGGTAAATTGCGGCTGATGATAAGTGGCACCACCACCCATAGACATTGGCACTGTAAGAAACATTAACCATCTCTTATATCGTCAATGCGCCACCAGCCTTGGGAACTAAGATGTAATCTTTTTTGTGCCAGTATTTACATTTCACTTACTCAATAAACCAGCACAATACCCCAACAATACTAAGTATTGCTGTTTGGTATAGAAGATGTGATATGTGGGTGGTATCTGCCTGGTGGGCACAGAGCCCTACCACCAAGTAATCAATTGCAATGCCCCATTGAATGTGTTGTTTTCCCTCACCCTCTCGTACTCCTCCGCTTCAGCAGGACAGCGCGGGTTGGTGGCGTGGTCGGTGGGGTGGAGCAGCTTCCACGAGCACAGCTCCGTGAGCACGGAGCACCACGACGAGAGCAGCTGCAGCCCGCGCAGGCACAGCTCCGTCACGGCGCGGTTCTCGGAGTCGGAGCCCGCCTCCTTGAACGTCGTCGTCACCTGCGACCAAAAGGGGTGGGGAAGATTATACGACATACCAAGGTAATCCAGGGGATAGAACGTGAGTCTTAACTCGAGATTGCGAGTTCAAAATGAGGCAATTGATGCACGACGGGAAAGGAATTATTATCAATGTAATTCTGCTACATTTACATTATGACTAGTTTTCACCAATGTGTTAGAGGAGAGGGGGGGGGATAAATAGTTAGGTTTCAAGATTACTTTATACCAAAAATCATCAAAACCGTTTCAGTGGTTTAGCCGTGAATGCGTAACAAACAGACATAGTTACATTCGCATTTATATTAGTATATAAATACAGATTATATATTCCTGCCCGATATCGATAACGGAGGCTAGTCGGCGCAAGATATAAAGTGCACATGTGTGCATGCGCAAACACATATGCATTATTTTCTCACTCTCATAATACGGTGGGACGATAAATAGGACAGAATCATGTATTAATTAATTGTAGATACAATTACAAAAAGTAAATTTTACGTTACAATTTCTAGAACAATCCTTTCAAACCATCATCTATCTAATCAGTCAATAACTTTGTTGAACTTAAAATCTTAAAACACATTACATACCTCATTGCTGTATCTCGCCAGCTCCGATATGTAGTTCTGATGTTCCTCCCTTATCTGCGGCAGGTGGACCATCAGGTCCGCTTGGGGGGAGGGCGGATTCGGACTCGATGAGAGTGGCCATCTGTAAAAAAATTATTAATCATTAATTTTAAGGGATATGAATAGCTGTAATCCGCATCGATATCCAATATAATATATTTTCTTATACTAATATTATAAAGAGATAAGATTTTGGTATGTTTGCTTGTGATGGATAACTCAAAAACTACTTAAGCGATTTTTAAATATCATTCACTTACAGAAAGCTACTTTATCAGCGAGTAACATAAACTATATTTTATTTTCAAGAAAATATGCAATAATTTAACCCAAAGTATCAAAAATTTTAAAATATCTTCTAAAACAGATTTAAAACGGACGAAGTCGGGGCCGGCCACTAGGAATAAATATGGCGACAAATTGATTTAATAAAGCGGCGAAAACTAGAAGCTTTCCCGCTGTTACAAAGAATGATGTAACAATTTATCGTCAACTAGTATTAGCGTACAGTTTCACCCACTTATAAAGGGGAGATATTGGTGTTAGGGGGAGGAGCTGTTATAAAAAAAGTTGCCTATGTCCTTCCTCGGGGATCAACGTTCCTTCATAGGGAATTTCATCAAAATACATTCAGTCGTTTATCCGTAAAAGCCTGACACACAGACAGAGTCACTATCGCATATAATATTGAATGGAGAATATTAACTTACTTGCTGGGATCATAATGCTTCGATCTCTTGATGTAATTAAACGGTGCTATCTGCATATCACCGAATAATGGTACCACTTCCAGATTCTGTAAAAGAAAAAAACCTTATCTAAGATATTTAAATAGTCAATGGTTACCATGTACTCCATATTAGATTTCATTTTTATTTTTATTTTAGTTTATTAATTTTTTATTCATTGTTTTTTTCTTGTTTTGTAACTTGAAATTTTGATTAGTCTTTTATTTGTTTTTTTTTTTGCTTTAATGTATATGTTGCCTTACTGTCCATGCAGTTATCACCTGTAATTGAGGTACCACATCTTTTATTTTTTATTCTATGAACTGTGTGCTATCATGTATCAGTGTGTACTTTGTTGGTGATCTAATAAATAATAATAAATAAATGTAATCTAATTAAACAATTTATATTTTAACTTGCACACGATTATATATGTGTAAGTGTACGGCCACTCCTAATTAGGTTTTGACTCACCAGCTCACTCACCAAACTGGAATACAACAATACAAAGTATTGTTAACCCCGGGCATGGACTACTGAATTTTCATTACATTATTTATTATATTATTTATATGACAAAACATTGTGAGGAAACTTGCATGTATCTAGTTTCACTGAAATTCTGCCACATGTGTATTCCACTATGTATGTGCATTGGAGCGGCATTATGAAATAAGCTTCACAACTTCTTAAAAATAGGATAGGAGGCCTTAACCCAGCAGTGGGACATTTACAAGCTGTTACTGTACTGTACTATACATATTTTATCCATTATGTTTTAGTACATATAGGACTTGTGACTAACACCGTCCATAGCTCGCAGCTGACCTCTACGAATTGTTTTTTTAACAAACATTTTGAAATTACCTTGAATATTCTATCGATGCGGTCCAAACGGATTTTTTTCTTCTGATCCAATCTGTTTATGTTACACGCATCCGAGTCCATCAAGAACAGACCGAAACCCATGACCTGGAATGAGAAACATATCAATTACCACTAAATAATTACCACGAAATAATTGCTAATATTTAATTCAAGGAGTTGTTTAGCTAGCCAACGGGTAAGCTATAAGATATAGAATATTTACTAACTTTAACAAGCATGTGCTTCTCCGATGGAGTGAGGTACATCTTCGTTTCGAACATGTGCACACATATGTTGACAACATCGGCCAGGAGATCTTCGTAACCTGAGGAATCCCAGTTATACAGTTATTATAGGTTTGAAGGATTAGTGAGCCAGCCAATAGAAAAAGGAGTACGGTTAAACAAACCTTAGATATTTATATTTCATCCATTTCGCTATCAGCTCTGCTATATTGTACACTATAAACAGTTCTAGATTATAAATATATCTCTATAATACAAAACCCTATTAGTGGTAGAGCTTTGTGCAAGCTCGTGTTGGTAGGTACCACCCACTCATCAGATATTCTACCGCAAAACGGCAGTACTCGGTATTGTTGTGTTCCGGTTTGAAGGGTGAGTGAGCCAGTGTAACTACAGGCATATCATAATATCGTTATAATATATGTTAACCATCGCTTACATCGCCAATGCGCCACCAACCTTGGGACCTAAGATTTTATGTGCCTTGTGCCTGTACAACACAACAATACCAAGTACTGCTGTTTTGCGGTAGAATATCTGATGAGTGGGTGGTACCTACACAGGCGAGCTTGCACAAAGCTCTACCACTAATAGGATGTTGTATTATAGAGATATATCATAATCAAGAACTGTTTATAGTGTACAATACAGCAGAGCTGATAAAGAAAAGGGTGGAATATGAAAATCTAAGGTTTGTTTATCCATAATCCTTTTTCTATTGGAATATACACACGTACCGTTAATCTTTTCCAGGGCATCCTTCACGGTGTCTCTGATCTTATTCTGTGTCGCGAGGAACATGGACAGGTTCTGCGACTCTTGAAGGCTTTGACTGTCCGACATCACCTTCAGGAACTGGGCAGCTCTGATGATAGAAAAGTTTTTTTTAATAATATAATACTAATATATACTAATATTATAATGGTGACGGGATTGTTTGTTTGTGTAATCGGGATCTTATCCCTGTGTGAGGGAGACAGTTGTTAGGCTTTCACGTATTAACTAATCAACTGACTATCATGAAATTTTGCATACACGTCGTCAGAGGTACTGACAAGGGGGATAGGGTAATTTACCCCTATCCCCTCCCACTCGGGCGACGCCACTTAAACAAAAATTGGCTTTTCATTTCAATTTTCTTCAAAGACTTTTCGATGAAAAACATCACTACAGAAAATTAAAAAATATATATTTGTAGGGGTGATATTATTTCTAAAATGTTTCCAACACTATACTGTGCTATACGGTGAAGGAAAACATCGTGAGGAAACCTGCATGTGTCTAATTTGACTGAAATTCTGCCACATGTGTATTCCACCAACCCGCATTGGAGCAGCGTGGGGGAATAAGCTCCATACCTTCTCCTCAAAAAGGGAGAGGAGGCCTTAGCCCAGCAGTGGGACATTGACAGGTTGTTACTATTACTGTTTTACTGTTATAATCTCACCGTCTGTACGTTGAATAGTCGTTCTTAACCGAACTCTTCATGTTCTTTAGCTCGTCGAGGACGGCGAACATGTTGACGAACTTGCCCAACGTCAGGAGATAGGCCTCCGACACGAAGTCCCTCCGCTTCTCAGCGTGACAGAGGCGACGTACCTCGCCGCAGAAGCGCTCGATCGCCTTGCGCTGTAACATTTGATTTTATTTCGTACAAAATTAACATCATAGTTAACATACTAGTATTAGGCTAGGGAGGAGATGTTGGGGGGGGCGTAATAAAGAAGTAGCTTATGTCCTTCTTCGGGGTTCAAGCTTGTTTCATACCGAATTTCATCAAAATCGGTTCAGTGTTGTAGCCGTGAAAGCGAGACACACAGACTGAGTTACTTTAGGATCTATAATATTACTATATAGTTATATTTATCACAGTCCAACCACGGAACGTGTAAAGATAAATAAACAAATATGATATTGAATTGACCTGATAACATTAGCCGAGATGGCCCAGTGGTAAGAACGCGTGAATCTTAACCGATGGTCGTGGGTTCAAACCCGGGCAAGCACCACTGAATTTTTATGTGCTCAATTTGTTATTATGATTCACCTCGTGCTTTACGGTGAAGGAAAACATCGTGAGGAAACCTGCATGTGTCTAATTTCACTGAAATTCTGCCACATGTGTATTCCACCAACCCGCATTGGAGCAGCATAGGGGAATAAGCTCCAAGCCTTCTTCTCAAAAAGAGGAGATGAGGCCTTTATCCCCGCAGTGGGACATTCACAGGCTGTTAAGGATATCGTTAGTCGTCTTGAATAATATAATCTATGGTATTAACTATGGATTCTAAAAAAACCTGTTTTGAATGTCGACATGTTAAAATTGTTATTGGAACTTTGGAAGTTATTTCAAAGCAGATATAAGTTAAGGGGAAATATAGTGGAAATTTTTTAATTTTAAAATAACTGCTATACCTGGAAGTACATAAATTGCAATAATTTGTCCACTTCTGGAGCCAACACTTGGACAGTTCGCTCGTATATGTGCACTCTGTCCGGCTGTTCGTTAGATCTCGGCTGTGGTATGGCTCGGCTGCAGCATCTCCACGTGTATAACATTACCGCATGGTCGTTGCCTTCTTCTAGCAACTCATTCTATAAAGAATAATTAATATTTTATTATTATATATATTATCAATTAACCAATAATTTTATTTTAAAATTCAGTCTGATAAGTTTATTTCCAAACAGGTAGTAGATTTTTGACAATCTTTAACCAATTGTAAAACTTCTATATTTAATAAAGATTTTGATTTTGAAACAAACGTTTTATACATATGTCAAATGTCGAAGAACCGAAATGGGCACACTGAATATTTACATGCTTGATTTGTATTTTTTAATCATGCATGAAAACATCTTGAGGAAAATCTGCTACATGTGTCTCCACCAAGCCGCATTGAAGCAGCATAGTGGAATAAGCATAAGAGAAACAAGGTCTTAGAACAGCGGTGAGAAACTTACAGACTTTACCTGTCAACTAACTTGATACCTTTTTTATCTCTTACGATCCCTTAATAGTAAAGACTATGACTTGTTAACTTAAGACCTAAAGCAATATTAAAGTAAATCAATATATATTATGTACCAAGTTGGCATGAACAGTAGCCTCTTCAATGTATTTCGCTATGCCAGTGACAAATCCATTTCTATCCTCGAAGTTTGTATCGAAATTAGCTTGATACAGTATCGAGCACGGAGCTGCTTCGATGCAAGGCTGTTCATCTGAAATAAATAGTGTTATTTATTGTATTAATGAATTTCTAATAGTTGTAAGGTATATGTAAAAAGATACTCTAAGTAGTTGCCTAAATTATAGTATTTCTTTATTGACTCGCTAGTGACCTCAAGATGCATTAAACTTTTGATCCTTCAACTGAATTCTTTCGTGCTGCGTCCGATTTGCAATCTTATCGGATTGGAAGAATGAAGGTATAGTCTTTCAACTCTCTTAAGCACTTTTGAGAATAGCCAACAAAGCCTAAATCAGTTAGGAAAACATTATCAAAGGACAAAGGAACTATACATTATAATAAAATAGAAACATAGTTTAGCATATCATCACCATAATTTGCTTGGTTTTATGGTATTATTTTAGTATTAAATTAGTAATAGAATTTCTTTTGTATCTCAGAAAAAAAAATTAACTATTAGAACTGAGCGAAGATATGCCCCCCAGGTACTACTATTCATTTCAGCTGTGTCAAGCAAGAATTTAACAGACTGTAACCAACATTTCTTTACAAAACTTAATGGTAGGTTAGTTAACTAAAACCATATAAGCTCTTGAGGTTCTTAACTAGTTTCCTTGATAGTATATTATCCTATATATATAAAAGTGTATATATAGGATCTTTATAGTGAGGTATTTTTAACGATCGTAAGTCATAATAGTCTTGGAAATTGAGTCCCTTTTTCGTAGAAACTACGTCTAAATTAGCGATATAATAGCATCTATCAAGCGGATGTAGGTATTGCTTTATCGTGTGAACATTTCGTAATTCATACATACCGGGCAGTGTTAACTCATCCAAAACATCCACATTGCTTAAAGCATCAGAGAGCGATACTTTTTCACTCACAGACATGATTCTTTTAAGTAAATATACGCAAACAAACTATTAAAACTTCTCTCGTCTTGATTATACTGTGTAGAGCGATAAAATCTTTAAAAATAATTAATCATAATTAACCATTGTTTGTAATAGAAAAAGTTAAGCAGAAATAGCTATAAATGATAATTAAGAAATAAGTTAATTAACAATTAGCCATAAAAAACTTCGATATCAAATAATATCTCATACAATTTACAAATCGCTTAGGGATAGTGACAGATAAACACAAAATAGGGTTGTACTGGACAGCTCATGCATTAATTCATAACGAATTGATGTCATGTATATTGTTATTCAAAAGTTTATATTAAAATATTGATAAAAACTTAATATTGTATATGTAAATCTTTTCTTATAATAAATTATTTCATTATTACAATCAAATATAACAAACATTATTTTATTATTATCGATTAAAATACCGATAATATCGAACAGACCATTGCAATATTATACATGTTCACTCGATTATTTTCTCGATGTTAGTCATACCGGCGACGCCCATTAACGTTCAGAAACGGATTGTCCTACGTATCATATTATTTATAAATGTATGTTTTTGTACAAGTATTTAGAGTATATAAGTAGAGTATGTGTACATTTTGTAATTACTTTACTAGATATGCATTATAGTAGAACATAGCGAAAAACAAAGAAAATATGCAATCATAGTTCTAATTTAGATTAGATTATAAGTCTACGCTAAGTTTTATTCTTACCCTACCTACTATATCTTTTTACTCAATCTGTGCTATTTATTTTCAAGTGTAAGATGCATTTCTCCAGTAGATAAACGATTACGGTTACAAATTGTAATCGTTAATCATGATTACAGATTAAATTTAATTCTGAAGAAGCTCTGGAACACTTACTTGACTCACTCACTCACTCTACTTTTTTGTTTACTTTCGTTATACTGTAATCGTGATTGATATTTAGTACACCACCAATCGGTACAATTTTGCATCCAATCAGATTGGCGACTAAATTGGGTTACGTTAAAGTTGTCTATATACATGTGTATCAATAAATCGGCAATTTTTATTTGATTTTGTTCTTGTATAAGGGCCTTGAAATATTCCATTAACAGGGCAATTAATCTATACTTAATATTATAAAACTGACAAGTTTGTGTGGTTGAACGCGCTAATCTCAGGAACTACTAGTTCGAATTGAAAAAATATTTTAGTGTTGGATAGCACAATTATCGAGGAAGGCTATAGAGTATATAAAATCCCGCTATGACTAACAGGAGCGGAGCATCAATGTAAAATGTTGCGAAAACGGGGGAAATTCATTCCTTTTAAGAGCTTCCGTTGCTTGTGCTGCGCATACAGTTAAAGTTACGCAACAATCATGTATGACGGAATGTTCCTCTTAAAAAGTTCTTAAAAAAGTCCGCGATAGCATGTGACAATCTTTGAAGGTTGATTTACCATAACCTTATATAGAAATTAAATAAGTTCTGAAATAATGCATTATTTGCGAAGTCTTTTATGTTACATGGTATTAATTCTTATGAATAATATCGCGATGAGATCATACGACAATTTTTAGTTCTTTTTATAGTTTGGCCATATTTCTAACAGGTAGTTGAGTAGGTTGTTTGAAAATACTCATACTTAAGTATTTGTTTTCGGTTTGTAAGTAATTTTGTAAGTTAAAGATTATAGGTTAGGTAGGTATTTCGTTTCATCATGGCATAGATTTTCTTCTCATTCTTTTATTAAATTTATTCTTCTTCGGTATTAAATGGTTAGTTAATAATAATTATTTAATTTTTAAATACAGATTTACCTTTCAGTTTTAAAAGAATTTCCTGTATCGCTTGCAGTCACAATAAATGAAGCATAGGGACAAACATTCAAGTATGTCCGAATATATTTAAGGGAATACTGTTTTTCTCATGGCCAATTGTATGCTGCCTTATCAAGATCCGGGTGCGACGAAAACCAATAACCCACGAAAATAAAACTAAAAAATATGTTGTATATACTGAAATACTGTAAGTCTGCTCTTAAAGATTTATTAAATACGCAGGTGAAACCGCGGGCAAATTTAGTTGTATATATTAGAAATGTTTAAAAATCATGTTTTATGCTTCGACAGCCATTATAATATTAATTAAAGCAATAGCTTTATTGTATGTGATTGTAGTACGTCGTCATAGCAACGAGAACACGCGCATCACACATGCCACAATATATGACGTCATCGTGCGTATGAACTGTAAGTGTGAACGAGACGACACGATAATCTTACTATTTGTAGCAACACTTAAATAGTATCTAAATCCTCATCTTTGATTAGAGATAGAAAAATGCAGTAATATAATCAAATAAAATCTACATTTTAAAACACGTTATGATTAATAAATATCGCAATGAACTTCGTTCTTGACGGGGGTCCCCCGATCGCACAATTTTTTTTTTCACTACACTACATAATTCCTCAAGAAGTCTTATTATACTGCACTTCCCTCCTAAATTATGTTTAGGAACCGTTTGCAACCAAACTAACATATCGAAATCTGCCAATTAGCGTCCCCACGATTCGATCGCGCCCGATTTGATCAAGTCCAATGATCCCTATCCGATGACCTTGAATTGGACAATTGAGTATCCGTAGTACACATTTTAATTGTCAACTAGTCAGATTGTATGAAAAATTAGATGAAACCTGTTTAAGATATCCCGACTCATTTGATTTGCTTAGTTACTTATCGTGACAGCCTGTAAATGTCCCACTGCTGGGCTAAAGGCCTCCTCTCCTCTTTTTGAGGAGAAGGTTTGGAGCTTATTCCACCACGCTGCTCCAATGCGGGTTGGTGGAATACACATGTGGCAGAATTTCAGTGAAATTAGACACATGCAGGTTTCCTTACGATGTTTTCCTTCACCGTGAAGCACGAGATGAATTATAATCACAAATTAAGCACATGAAAATTCAGCTTGCCCGGGTTTGAACCCACGATCATCGGTTAAGATTCACGCGGTCTTACCACTGGGCCATCTCGGCTTAAAGTTAATTATGTAAATTTTTAATACCTTTTATCACTAAATATTATAAACGTAAGTATTTCTGTCCGAACGCGATAACCTCAAAAAATACCAATTTTTATTACGGTTTACATCAATGGACGTATTGATTCACGAGACAGGATTAGGTGTATGAATTATTAATGTTTTGTGGCTGAAATATGACTGTTGTTGAATAATTGTTGACTGGGTGGTTTACTCACAGCTTTACAGCATCCTGTAAACCAATGCTATATGTATTTATAAAAATATTGATATTCAGAAAATTATAAAAATAAAACAATGTATAAAATATTCATGATACTTTTTATTTTATTATTATTTTTTTAATAAAAGAAAAGCTATCTTCTTATATGTATTAAATATATTACAATTTTCGTGTCACCTTAACCTATTTATTATACTCTGTGCGCATTCCCAGATAAAAAATACATAGTTGATACGAAAACTTAATACTTATATACCAATCTCAAATCTCAATTGTGTTTTTACTTAAAAGACATAAGTCGCTTAAGATGAATGTAATAAAAACTTATTTTTTATTTGTATAAAACGTTCCTTATATAAGGGCTAAAATATTTCACATGCAATTTTAGATTTCTTTTAATATTCATGTACAGTTGTTCACTTTAAGATGGCCGTTACTTCCCGCCGCGCTTCCCCGCACCCGCCTCGAGATTCAGTACGGATAGCAACGCTGTCGGCTGTTGAATTCACAGACCAATAATATCACACATAAGTATTCCAAAATATGACTTATTTTTTTTACTAAAACTAAACCCAATAAAAGAAAATCATTCATGCTACGTAACTTCACTTTTAAATTTATCTATTATTCCTTACTATTACTGTAAATGCGAATGTATGTTGCCATATAATAAAACTTGAGAAAATATGCAGTATATTAAATCACTTTATGTAATCACAAAATGCTTACAGAGAAAAAATACAATTATATTTTTTTTTTTGTCAACGGTACTAGCAGCTATGCCTATGAAGTAAATTTGATAATTCCTCGAATTCGATAATGAACGACTAGTATATACATTTTGTCTGACCCCTAGATATCCAGACTTGAGTGATTTCCACTTATCCTCAAAATTGGAAGGCCATTTCGTGGAACTAAATAAAATATATATATATAATAAATAATAAAAACGTTATATGAGAGTTAGACATGCGTTATATGAAATGTTTCAAACTAGGAGATGAAATGTTTTTTTTTCTATCTTAACTAATATTATATATGCGAAAGTATAGTTGTATATTACGCTTCACACATGTCATCATGTGTAAAGAAATTGACATAGAGTACCTAACACCTGAACGCCCCCCCTTTCCTTGCACCTGTCCCCCACCCCTTCTACTTGACAGACAACCAAACTTGCACTGTAACGTTACTAGCAATATGTATATACCTCGAAACTCACCGCAGGAAACAGTCGTGTAATGACAGAAAGTGACATGCGATATCGAGCATTATAATCATAAAATTTCATCAATACACGCATCAAATTGCATATCACATCACCATAAGTCGGTTGTCTACATTTCACAGATGACTTACGAAGTCACATTGCAGAATAGCACTGAAGGACTTAAGGTTTATTTTATGGAAAAAAAAAACCAAAAGAAAAAAATAAAACTGCCAGATATTAAATCTGCACAATGACACTTTATTTAAAAAATAAAAAATATTCTTATATATTCAGAAGTAGAATAGCGATAAGCCATTGACATTTGCAGCACAATTTATACATTGATAAAAAAAAAAAAATGTTAACATTATGTCTCAGACACACACTCGCGTTATAAACCCAGTCGTCGGATCATAAATGTCAGTAGAATGCGAAACGCCTTGCGTCTTATCTATTGCACTTCAATTACGAGTCTTAATATCCTAAAATTTAATAATTCAATACAATATATACATTTATGTATAATAATATATTTATTTTATCTATATTAATTTTGTAAAATCGATTTTAAATATGATAATTTAATCGATATAGTTTATACTATTACGTACATAATTATTTCGCTCTACGAGTCCAATGAGTGCGAGCGAGACAGACTACTAAGATTGATTTATTTCCCTACGACTCAGTTTTTAACGCGAAGATTGCTAATACGATATAATATTTATCATCACCAATAGGAGACTATGGTTGTATTCCGATCTGACACTGATCTGATAGAAGGAGTAAAGATAAACAAACCTTAGATTTATATATTAAATATGCGATTTTCAGCGTTCGGCTGTATTATGTACTAAAAACAGTTCGCAATTAATTAACCTTTATTTATTCTTCCATTTAACTACTTATAACTATTTTTATTTAACTTCCAATGTTCCGATTACAAGTACGCGGACATTGAAAATTGTTAAAGTGGATACCACAGATTCGAAAGATCTCGACCAATGATATCGCGTCATTTCAAGGTCAAAGTTGTTTATTTGTCTTTACTCCTCTCGTGGTTTGAGATATATTATACTTTCCTTAAATTATAAATATTACAATTATGTCCGAAATTCGACCACTTGGCGAACACTTTCACTAGTATTGTTACCAACATTTTATTTTTATTTACAACAACAAATAACATCACAATAAGACAGATCCTTCCATTTAACCAAATAACATGACATACATATGTCCAAGATCAGATCAGATCAGATCCAAATAAACATTTTTGGCTTTATTATTAAGATTGTTTAGCAGGTGTTTAATTGGACAATGCTTGCTCTTTCTATCACCAATGATTTGACATTCGAATGAAGAAGACACAACATTGCCACTAGTCACCCTCTAAACAGCAAACGTAAAACCATGGCTGATTTAATTGCAAAGTAAGATTTCAAATCATAAATTTCTCTAATATAATGTTTATTTGAGAATATAACAACGAAAAATAATAATAAAAAAAAATTAAAAAACTTACCTAATATGAAAACATGGTTCAACCAAATTAAAATTCTATAGGTACCTCTTGCAATACTACCTTATAACCTAAATCATTTAACGAACACGTTTTATTGTTGACGACATCCAAACGACCATTGCCACCGTTCACAACAATATCCAAATGCTCAAATTCGGTTAGCTGCACTATAGGAGCTGGTATTTCAATATCAACTTCATTCATATAGTCATCATCATCAGGTATACTATAAGTATCAAGACCATCTTGATTCATTGCATCGACATAGTCAAAATGTTCTTCTGGCATCGCATCAACAAAATGCATATCTGGTCCCATACTTATACAATTGTGTTTTTTCAGTAGTGACTGCCATAAAAATACTTCTTCACAATTCGAACACTTGAAGTGCTTCGCACAGTTAGATTCCTTGACAACACCGTGGACACGGTACAAATGACGATTCAAACAGTAATTCGATGATAGATATTTCCCGCATTCCTGAAAATTTAAATATGAATACAAATAAATTTAAAAATAATATTAATTTAATGTTTTGAAATTGCCCGGGTGCAGTGACATCGCCCGACCGTTACAGGTTCTATGCAACAATGAACTCGAAAAGGACATTCATCAGTTTTATTAAATGAGCTTGACAGTGATTGTTTTATTTCTGTCTGGTCAAATAAAAATGTGTCCTAAATTTGTAAATTTCATGTAATTTTCTCTAATAACTCTACGATACAAGTAAGAAATAGTTGGTACATTATTTAAATTATGTAACAACTGATATTTACAAGTCACTTTACCTCTTAAGGAGAGGAAACAATTGCTGATCCAGTTGTGATCATATTTCGCTGTTGCGTTATAATGGTCTGTTGAATACACGAGGCAGACTGACAGCTTACACGTGCAAGTTTAGTCACAATATTTTCCTTCACCTTCAAGCATGAGATGAATTAAAAATACGCATTAGATACATAACTTAGAAGCACTTGCCCTAATTTAGACTATACTAGAAGGTTTCGTTTCAAACAATATGTTTTATTTGACTTAAGCATTTTTGCCGGAAGTAAAATTAATTCAATATAAATACAGCATATTAAATCAGTTTCTGAAATTATATTCGAATAATTTATTAAAAAATTCGTACCTCACATCTGTGTTGCGATATAATAGTTTTCTTCGTGATCGGATCAACAACCGCCTTCTTTAATATCCCTTTAAAATTAATATGATCAATATTGAGAGCAGGTTTATTTTCTGTCTTGTCACTTTGAGATTCATTTGTAATATTAATTTTTTCCAACACAAGTTTAGGTTGCAAGTAAACCGGCAGCTCATCGGTTAATTTATATGTTGTTTTCAAAATTTTTTTATTGGTTTCAGTATTGTTGTGCCGTAATTGAGAGTTATCTGACGTTTTCAGAAAATGTGTCCACTTATGCTGCAACATATCCTTTTCAGACATAAACTTCTTCAAACACTCATCGCAGAAGGAATAATCTTTATAGCCCGTCGTTACACTATTCTGCAGATCGGGTAATGTCGACACATGTTCTTGTATACAATGACGTTGATCTGATGTCTCTTTGCAGAAATTACATTTATAAATTCCATCCACTCGTTTTAAATACAATTCGTTTGAATGTTTTTCTGTGTGCAGGAACATGATATGATGAGCAACTTCGCATTTAGTTTGAAATTGATCCTTGCATATATCGCATATAAAAAACGTACCCAAGTGATCGTAACTATGATCTTTCAAGTCCATGTAATTAAAAAAGGACATATTACATGTCATACACTCATATTTCTTTATTATCCTACATACGAATCTTCTATGTTCTAAATATTCTTTCTTATTAGCCAATAGCAATCCGCATGAATCACAATGTAATTTAATATGTACTTTAAAAAAAGTTCTATCGACGAAATCTTTAGAACAATAATGACATATATAGCACCTACGTTTTTTATGCTTCTGTTTCATGTGAAGCCGGAGAGTATTATAGTCTTCGAATATTCGCGGGCACTTCCTACATCGGTGATATTCTTTAACTTCATGAATAATGATCTGATCAGAGAAAGATACGCGCTTGGGTGTCTTATTATGAGCTTTATAAAAAATCATGTGTTTGTTCTCTTTATGATTTTGCAATTTCTTCAAATTTGAATAAGTTTTATCGCAAATTTTACACTTTATGCACTTATAATTTCTTAGTGTATTATTTTTCACCATTTCCTTAAGCTTTTCCAGATCTTCTCGTACCAATATAACAGAACAAGATAATAGTAACTTATTTGTACTTGAAATGTTTGCATTTTTGTTGGGAATAACTTTTGCCTTAATATCAGGCGCTAATGGATATCTCATTTTATTCAAATACGGAGTTATATCTAAACGTTGACATAGAACTATTGGCACCTTCTCGAAGCCGCGAAAATCTGATTCCGATGTGGAAATGTTATCGTAGGACTCATCGCTGTCTCCTTGTATGTTGAACAGCTCCGAGTTGTGATCATACGCTTCAATAGAATTTGTACAATCGTCATTGTTACTTTTAGACATTTAAATTAAAAAATAAACACAAATATTAAAATATTGATAAAAACTTTAACAACTACCTATGACATACCAAATGCCAAAGTATTATCAAAAAAAAAAAGAGAGAGGTGCTGCCACTAACGCTTGGTTTTACTGTCAAAGAAGACTGCAATCGACTGTAAGTTTCGTTATTATAAATTATTATAATTATTATAGAAGTGGTCAGAAATATTTAAAATTACATAAGTTTTTTTTATATAAATATGTGAGATTTAAATCATACATAAAAATTAAAGATATTTTTTTTTATATTTGTCGGGAGGGCAAATGACTACTCCACCTGATAGTAAGTGGTAGTAGAGTCCAAACGCGACGACGGCCAGTACAGTCGGGAAGAAGGTTCTGGACTAGCCGCCTTCGCCTTGCCGACCCGCAAGACGCCTCATTTTAATAATAAAAACGGTGATGCTCCAAAGTCACAATTTTCGTTCCTTCACTAAGAGACCACTTGTTTTAAAAAAAAAACAATTACCTTTAATTTTTTAACAATGATATTGAATGATACTTTATATTGTATTGATTAAAACTGAAATTCGTGAACATTTATGTCATCGATTTATGGGTAAATCGATAAAGCTATATTATAATAATATGTCGTGTCGTAATTATTGATCTTCTCAAAAAAGTTCGTAAAATTAATATAGCGATTTAGTAGGATCAAGTCGTTAATAAATAAACAATCTGTAAATGTAAAGGAGTTATATTATAATATAGCAATTTTTATAAAAGTAATTTTAATTTCATGCATGTCTAGATTAAAACAATTTTAAGCCTTTTGGAGCAGTAGTTTAATTTTATAGCCACTTTTCTTATGATAAAAATGACTGAAACGACTTATTCCAATTTACTTCAAAATTTTTGTCAGTGCAAGAATTCTAATTTCATTTGATAATCACGACAGCTTCTATCAATCTCTCTCCTTTGTGTCTTCTTCATACTAAGTTGATTAATTCGACGTTTTTTACGTATTGAATATAAAAATATTTTATCGAAATCTGTTAAAAATCTCTGAAGCTAGAACTCTCTCTCGAAGAGAACACAAAAAAGGCTAAAAAATACGTGACTATTTAAAGTTAGAAGAAAAACTATTTTTTCTTTGGCTCACTTAAAATTGCAAAATAAGGATGGTATTTCGGATTTTTAAAATTATTTAAATGAATAAAAGAATCATAAATTATTCGATCTTCCGAGTAGACAGTTAAAAAGCATCCCTAGTTAAATAACGTTCTGAAACGTTAAAAAGTAAAGATAATTTTCATTATACTAATAATTTACAAGTTCTTATTTGTTATATAATATTTCAAAAATAAATGATTCGATGGACCAAATTAACTTTTATTTTAAAACATTTTTTTATAAAATAATATTCATAAATCTTTTAACGGAATTCTAAACAGGTTTTCAGTATTTTTTCTGAAGTATTTCGCTATCGGATGTTGGTAATTTAGTACGTAAATCAATTCCCGAAATTAATTAGATAAACATTTCTTATTTTTATACCACGAAGGAAGGTGCCCGAGTGCATAATGTTTCCACCGACGCGCATTCGGAGCTGCCTTCCAGTCATAAACCCGATGTTCAGACGTTTAAAACCGCATAAACCATTTAGACAAACATCGACCATTCATAATCAAACAAAGAGCGTTAACACGGCGAGTACGAAATTTCAGAAGACGAAATGGATGAATTTCCGAGCGATTTTTACAAAATGGGTGCCTCTAGGAAGTGTAATTTACGTTGGATGGTGTTATATACGTGCAAGTGTAAATTACGAGGTGTCGAAAGTAGAAATAAAATTTTACGAAATGTTCCCTTTTCGGATAACGAGTCGATTGTGGGGACGGTTGGCGGCCTGCGAACTACCAGTATCAATACGAAGTTTGGTTTACGGTACGTATGTTAAACTCTTCAATGTTAATTTAAATGATGCTGCGGTGAAAGATCTCACGTATTATAAGAGCTTATCTGAATTTTTCACTCGTCCTTTGCGACAAGGGGCTCGTTATATATCCCCGGCGCCTTGTGTGTCGCCTTGTGACGGTGTCGTCTTAAACTGCGGCCCAGCAGATACCGATAAAATAGAACAAGTAAAAGGAGTGACATATAGCCTTGAAGAGTTCTTAGGTGAAAATAAGTGGTCTAATACGGAAAAAAATTACTACAATTCATTATTGAAAAATAAAAATAATATACTGCATCAATGCATCATTTATTTAGCTCCTGGTGACTATCACAGGTTCCACTCCCCATGTGATTGGACCTCAAACTTTAGACGACATTTCTCCGGTAAATTATTGTCTGTAAATCCTTGGATGGCCCGGCTGATACCAGGTTTGTTCACTGTTAACGAAAGAGCTGTATACATCGGGGAATGGAAGCATGGTTTCTTTAGTATGACAGCAGTGGGAGCGACTAACGTTGGCTCAATAGAAATTTACAGTGACCCAGAATTGAGAACAAACACAAAAGGCAAACGTAATAGAATTGAGGAGTTTGAAAATACCGTTACTTATAAAAAGGGTGAATTATTCGGGCAGTTCAATATGGGCAGCACTATTATATTACTATTTGAAGCTCCAGCTGATTTCAAATTTGAGCTAAGTGCTGGCGAACGTGTGCTCGTTGGACAGGCCTTAACTATGACGTCGAAGGAGCAAGCAAGATGACCGCTTTACACGGATCTCTTTCGAATAACACAGGCTGCTTTTATTATCTATGTAATTTTGCTATTGCTGTAGCAGCCTTATTGGTAACCATATTAGTCATAACTGAAACCGAGATTTTTATAAGACAAAGCATGTAATAGTGATATTTTAAGTAATTGCTCCAAATGAGGTAGCTGTATTACGGCAGTATAATTTTTGTTATAAAAAAAATAGATGTACGTTTAAACGTTGTATTTTAAATAGTTTAAATAATTATGTTGTTAGACAACAAACCACCGAATGTGTGACCGTACATTAGCAGTTCAATATTTGTATAGAAGGGAAGGTTGATGTGATGTAGAATAACTAGGGGCTTGGTTTAGATGTTTGTGATTTTTGATATATAGATTTTTTATTTAATCGAAATAAAATATTCTATATTATACATTGCTTGTGTGCTTAGATACTTCCAACTTGACTTTTATTTTATAATGACATAAAAAATATTATTATACAAATAAATTATAAACTTACGAATAATTATCAGAACGTAAGCTTGAAATTAATACCTAACAATCTCCACTACCAATGAAAATGACACAGAACCATTGCTGACTTATACAGAACGTAATTAAAAATATATATTAATTGTGTAACTCTTCAGTTTGGCTTTGGGACTTTTGACCAGTTTTGGAAGGCATAGCTTAAAACTCTGTTATATATTGCTATGTGTACTATTGTATGTGTAAAGCCAATTTCTATTGTGTGAGGAGTGTGGATAAAATACCTTTGACCTGGAATTGATACGATATAAATCCACGGTGTATTGAGTTTATCAGAACTTCGAATAAATGAAATGAAAATGAACATAAGTAAATAAGTGTATTATAAATAATGATATATCAATTGAGAACTGTTTTTAGTGCGTAATTTAACAGAGTCAGTAGCAAACCGCATGGATGATGTAAGTCTAAGGTTTGTTTAACTCTACTCCTCCTGCAATTGGAATATATTTTTAATAATATGTAGATAAGAGAGTATAACACAAGTTTTTAAATATTTGTATGTTTGACTATAGAGCTTAATTCTCAATGTATACATTGGTTGTCACATAATATTACAATTCAATCTACCTTATAATAATAAGAAAGTTAAAGGAAATTACAATAATACACAGACTATATATGACTTTTGAAATTTATATAGTGTTGCCAGGATTTTAAATGCATAAGCTGGAGTCGACATTCAACTAAGCCAGACATAGCATTAAAGCCAAAATATATATCTTTTTAAAGCTAGCAATACTTTTTAAATCAGATAAATAATGGTGTTTTAAAAGCTAAATATATCGATGTCCTAATATTATTGGATATTTGATCTTACAGTGTTATGCTTCATATTTACAAGACCAGACAAGCCTGATAGTAGACTAAATATTTGGCTGAAGGTGACCATAGATAGTCAAAAATGTTTGACTAAAGCCAGACACCAACCCTGGCTTGTATCTAGCATTGCAGGCCATATAACCTTCTTTTCATATATTGGTGTGATTTTGGCTTATAAGCCAATAAAAAAAATATATGCTTAATTTTTGTAAGTTAATTTTTAAATTCCATATAATGGAAATTTTAGCACATTACTTTTATTACAATTTTGAACCAAAGCTAATTTAAAAAGTAATACTTCAATATTAAACGCATTATAAGTTTTTTTAAATAAATTATTGGATAAAGAACTAATAGCTTGTATTTTTTAAACTAAGCGCATTAATAACACATAGAATCAAACTATACCTAAATATATGGACATATAGTTTAAATATAATGTATCAGATATATGAAACATTTAATATTAATCACAGACATACATAACATTGATATATTCATCATTACCTTTTAAGATATACCCACACTGTTTTATAAATATAAGTTTTAGAACATTATTAAAAAAGAAAAGTGGTAGAAACAAAAGAATAAAATTTGATCACAATCGAATGAGTAATAATGCATGGAGTAGTTAAAATTAATTTTCGATTAACTAGGAACAAAGGAAGAGAAGGGCAGGTATCATATAGATTCCAACTTGTTCCATACCAAATTTCATCAATATCGATTCATTGGTTTATTAAAGCATAACAGACGCTTAGCTAGATGATTAGACTTGTAATAATTCGCTTAGTTATTGTAAAAAAATATTCCCGCTTCATATTAATAGAATCATAAATTTACATTAGCAACATGGTTTTCGAGTAAGAACTTATTGTATATGCGAAACTTACGAAGCATTTTTATTGACACGCTTTTGGACTACGCCTTGTATCCCTATCGTAAAACGAATCGTTTCTTAAATATAGTAACCGGTTTATAAATTGTTTTCAATTATTTTTTTTGTTGTGTAGCATCTTAGCGTTTGGTACACGGTAGGGTAACAGAGTTCGAGCGTCAGACGGGTAAGCGTAAGATTTCGGGCGTCAGGTGACGTCAGCGTGAGATTTGTTATTGTATGTGTATTTATGTGTGCGTGAGATCTGTATACGAGCTCACATGTTTACGTATCAATTCTCGTGAATACCTTGGCACTCATAACTTTTTTTTTATAGTTCTATACCATCTAATAATTATGTGATGTTTATAAGATCAGTACAAAAATTACAATATAAATTATGTATAGAAATTGCAGAATGTATAATAGGAATAAAATATTTTTAATGTCGATGAATCGATGGAAATGTTTTACATTTAAAAAAGTTGGTGTTTTGAATAATGATTATATATCAAATATATGATCGTCAAAGTCCGTGTTTTCTCGAGGCACGTTGTAGTTTTTAAGGTGCTAAAATTTTCGCGCCATTTTTAAAGGGTATTTTTGCTGTTGCCTGCTTATGATTTGGTAAACGGCATCGATAATGTGATTTTATTATTACGAGTATCGCTATGTTCGTTATTCGGTCTTTTGGACACAATTTGTTTTTTTTTTTTTTAATTATTACTTCGTGGCATATTATGTCAAATAATATAAGTTCTATTTTCCTTTCTATAATAAATATTTAAAAAGTTAACTAATATTTTCGATGTTGACGTCTTAATATAATATAGACGCTTATATTCTATATGATTTATTTAAATAATATATAAATTTAAGGAAAAAATTTTATGACTTGCATAAAATGATAGCTGGTATGTTTATTTTTAATCTGTGATTGGTACGAAATAAATTTATAAAAACTTTTGGCCTATCACTAATAGTAATAGATAAGATATAAAGTTTAATAATTTAAATTATGTTATTAAAAATCGTCTATACATCTCTCGCTCACTCATTACTGCCGTCTGTACTCGCTCCCGTTGATTCAATCACAAAACTTCAGATTTTCGTTTTTATATTCATTTAATGATTACAAGGCCTCGGAGAGCACGTAATGCCGTTGCGCCTAATTACTTCGCTCGTGTCGGATTGTTGTCCCATCGGTTTATGAGAGTTAGAGGAATAGAGAGTGCACCTGTGTTTGCGCACACGCTTGTGCACTTTAGTATCTCCTGCGTAGTTGGCTAATCTCTCGTGAGATGGGTCACCGTGGTCGAAATTGGTCTGGAGGACATTATTATTACAAGGCCTTTAAGGACTTTGTACAGGAAAATTATTGACTAATTTATTTCGTCAACATCGTATGAAATATGAACGATAAATTTGATATACTTAAGAACGGCTGCCATTTCTAATACCCTTTTTTCGCGCGCAAATTTTGTATAAATATTTTTTACGATTGGTAAATAAATTATTATTTTATATCTACCACAGATAATAATTGTTCCTTTATTATTATTCTTTAATTATCATTTTGCAGAAATTATTATACAATAAATATCACGTGCTGTGTGAGACAGTTTATGCAAATAAATCATTAGGATGTTAAGATGGCAAAACGCAGAAACTCCGCTGCGCCGCTTTTGTAACGGTCTTAGCGTTTCTATACGCGTTTTTGCGTCGCCGTATGAAAAAATCATACGAATCGAATTAATAAGGAAAAACTTAAAGGAATTATTATTTTTCAGATGGAATTTTACTAAAAATGTATATTTTAAATACGAACTTAAATATTCGTTTAGAATCGAAATGATAAAACTAAATGTAAGAAATTTTAAACACCATTTTGTAGACATAAAGCGACGTTAATAAGAAAATTGTCAAATTTTGTGCTGGCAAGACATGTTGGCGATAAAATGTTATGTAATGTCTTAATGGCTAATTTACCGATAAAAATTGGTAACAATATTATATTATTGTTGGGGATTTTCCGAAGAATTGTGTGCATAGAATTTTTTAATAAAAACGCAACATAAAAATTAAGTAAGACAAAAAACTGTATTTTAAAAAGAGTTTTAAATGAGCATCAATGTAATAATTATTATTTTTTTAATTTATTATATTTTAAAGGAAAGTTGGAAGATCCTCGAATCGTTGTTTAACGTAATAAATATTTCTATGTAAATGCTGTTTTTTTATTTTACCCTGATTTTTTAATAGCATTATATTAATATATCCATTGTACAGTAATATTATAAGGTGGTCACACTTGCAAATAGACTATTATCTTACTATTATCCTCGCGCTCGTAATGACACTGGCCCAGTCGCCCTACAAATACTACTATAAAAAGTACAAATTAATATTAATACAAACTTTTTCACAGACTTGGGCAAAATGTAATCAGTTTAATGATTACGATTACAATGTGAAATCACGATTACAACAAATATATATTTCTTAAAGTTTTGTCATATTCCTTATAGTTTCGTTTCACCGCCGAGCACGAGATGAATTTTAAAGATAAATTATGCAAATAAAAATTCACTAGTGATTGCGAAGATTTTAAAACGCAATTTTAGAAGATTCGCGTGGTTTATCTCGGCTCACGTTACTATGTATTTCAATATAACAAGGACAAAATAGAAATGACGAACTGGAAATGACTTTTTTTTTTAACTGAAAACTTCTTTAGGCGCGTTGTGCTAGTTTATCGTAGAAGATAGACATCTCTTGACATCGCGTCACCGACATCCGTAACAGCCTGTAAATGTCCCACTGCTGGGCTAAAGGCCTCCTCTCCCTTTTTTAAGGAGAAGGTTTGGAGCTTATTCCACCACGCTGCTCCAATGCGGGTTGGTGGAATACACATGTGGCAGAATTTCAGTGAAATTAGACATACGCAGGTTTCCTCACGATGTTTTCCTTCACCGTAAAGCACGAGATGAATTATAATCACAAATTAAGCACATGAAAATTCAGTGGTGCTTGCCCGGGTTTGAACCCACGATCATCGGTTAAGATTCACGCGTTCTTACCGCTGGGCCATCTCGGCTTAATGTCACCGACATGCTAATGTTAATATAATGAAATCGTTGAAAGTACAAATAATGTAAGCATTGTGTAAATTAATGAAGATAATAATGATAGACATTTATGTAAAAACTAACAGTATACAAGTAATATAAGTGTTTTAACTATTATTTATTTAAATTAAGCTGTATTATATTTTGTACCGAGTTTGCGACATACTGTGTTCTCTGGCGAATAAAAAGCTATGTAATAAAAAGGGATAGAATTATTATTTAGAGAGCACAACAATAGTTTCAAGTTTTCACTTCAAAAAAAAACAGAAACAGTGCCTGTAATTTAAAATTATACGCTTCACTAGCTGCTCGTACGATTTTCAATTGTAGTTTTTAAATTATAATTGATAATGAGGCTAAAATGACTAACGATTTTTCTATCACTCCAACCGGCACATAGTTCCGTTGCCCTTAAACATTGAGTCATTTGTTTTTATACAAACATCGTGACATCAGATTCCAATATTATGTGGAATAACAAAGTCCAGATAGTATTTATAATATCACATAAAGCTTCTAATCTCGATTGTGTACTGTATCCTAACTAATATTATAAATACGAAAGCATATAGCTGCCATAGCTGATGACGCCAGCCTGGATGGGCTCGAGCTGGCGTACGCACTAGCGAGGAGTGCGGGGGGGGTGAGATTACCTTCGCCCCCTGAGGAGAGCTCCGCCGAGCCAAGAGCGGAGCAAAGCACGGGGAGGCCGCGGATGCGTTATATGAACACGATCCCGCAGCCTCTGTGGTTTTTGTAGATAAGATAGATAGATAAGATATTCACTATGGATTCGCGCTTTCAATGTCCGCGAAGTTGTAATCTGAACTTCGAAAGTTAAATTAATGTGATTATAACTAGTTACGTGGAATATTTGTTGAATTATAAATAAAGATAAATTAATCTAGAAATGCTTATAGTGCGTAATACAGCAGAACAGTTAGAAAATCGCGTGCAATTTGTAAATATACGGTTTGTTTACTTTTACTCCTACTCCGATTAGAATAAGACTATATTGCTTAATACAGTCTATTCTCGTCTCCACTTCTTAAACAAGCTTCACGCTTTATTACAAGGATAAATATGAATATAAGTAATTCCTCATGAAATTTTGCATACACGTCAGAGAAAAGGTTATAGTCCAACGAGTTCGCGGGAAAAGAGACGTGCTGATTATTTATGGATGATAATACACCTTGGGAATGAGACAATCGCCGCATGGTTATTTCTCTCTCTTTTTTTTTGTAAAGGTAACATGACACATGTAAAAAAAACCCGCTGAGATTCTTTCTCCGGTTCTTCTCAGGGCTAGGTGTTTCTTTTCCGAACCGGTGGTAGTTTCTGGTCTGACTATCAATAAGCAAGTGTAATACTTCAATGTTGAATAAATTATTTTTATTTTTGATAAAATCCATAGACAATAATCCCTCACGAATATACAGACGCGTATCAGTGCATCTATCGATATCGACTATTTATATTATAGAGTTTAATAGTCATCCAGTAATGGGATTAAAGATCCAACATGTACTTCAGCCATCATCGAATAGAAAAATATGTTTTAATAGTAAAACCAGGCGCAGTATGTCTTCGTCAAAGTAGTGTGTACAATTTTCAATAAAAAAAGTTTAATTTTTTTTTTAAATTTTTTATAAGATATTTGCTTTAAACATAATATACATGTTTAGTCACTATATTTATGACATGCAAATATTTTAACTTAAATTATACATTAAAATTATTTCAACTTAATTACAAGAAATTACATTAAAATTCTTCATTTAAATAATATTTATGAAATTGATATATAAATGTCAAATGTTTATTGTAGGAATTCTTTTACCGCGTAAAAACAGCTGTCAACCAACCAGTCATGTAATTTTTTCTTAAATCTTAAATAAGGCAAATCTTATTCTCTAAATCCTTAATGTCAGAAAACCACCTATTATAAATTTTTACTACCATACGGTCACAACTCTTTGAGTAGGAACTGTTTTACACGGTGGCATGTACAATTTATTTGGATATCGCGTATTAAATGATACAATATTCTGATAAGTCTCATAGTAATTGTTTTTGAATTTACGAAACGTTAATAATTTGAGATTTTTAAATAAGGGTTTACCTTTCCATCCATCCATTATCCATACCATCTTCTTTATACCTTTGCACGAATACATTTTTATTGAATGAGAAATACTCTGTTCATTTCTAATGCATTGCCCCAAAGTATAATACCATCGAATATTGGATGCAACGTAGCCATGATATGCCGATAAGGCTGTCCTTTGGTCAATAATTCTAGATATTCTTCTTATGGCAAATACAAATTTATTAATTTTATTGCATAAGTTATTAATATTGGGACTCCAAGTACAAAATTCATCTATATGCATACCTGACAAGGATATTGCAGATACCTGTTCTATATTTTCATTAGCACATGTCAGAGTATTATATTTATATGTATTTTTTTTATTTCTTAATATTATATAACCACTCGTGGACTTCATGAATAGTTTTATTTATTTCATGGGTATTGTTAGAATTTTTGACACAAGGCACAATAATAGATACGTCATCTGCGAATAGAATACACTTACGTTTTCTACAACCGGGAAGATCATTTATGTAAATGAGAAATAATAGTGGCCCCAGGACACTTCCCTGCGGTACACCATATGAATTTATTTGAAGATCTGACTTATATTTTTTATTAACTTTTTCTCTCTCTTTTAATTTTGAAAATTCAACGATTTGTTCCTATCTTTAAATAACTTTATAACCATGTATAACAGAGTCCACGTAATCCATAATGTTCACAATTTTTAATAATAAGTCATGAGAAACGTAGTCAAATGCCTTAGTCATGTCACAGAAAACAGCACATGCAGGAATTCCTTTGTCTATTATATTTATTATATGCCTCATTAATTCGAAGGCCGCAACTGTAGTTGATTTATCCTTTTGAAAACCATTTTATTCACTTCTAATAATGTTATTTTTTCGAAGGAAACTGTCTATTCGCTTATACATTGCCTTTTCAAATATTTTAGAGAGACCTGATACAAGTGAAATTGGGCAGTAATTGTTAACATCAGATAAACAACCTCTTTTACGAAGCGATTTCACTACTGACGTTGTGAGATTTAAAGGAACTGTGCTATTGGTGAAAGACAAATTTATTAAATCGGACAGTGCTGGTGAAATTTCTTCGACGGCAGCTTTTAATACTTCAGTATTGATAGAATCTACACCAACCGCATGAGATTCTTCCGCATTCTTCAGAGAGTTTACTATTGATTTTATTTCTTTAATGGTACAAGGTTTAAAAAAATAGTATTGCTAAGCTGTTGTCCTTTTAAGATTCTGATTTGATTAAATATTTGTGCAATGTCAAGGGGATTTTTGATTTTTGGTTTTAATATCATTGTGTACTATTTCATCCGGTCCTTGCACATGTTTAAAAAATATATCTGGGCATCCTTTTATTAATGTCCAAGCAGATATACATTTATTACTTGATAATTCAATATATGTCTTATTGGTTTTTTTTTGGCGTTATTAATACAACGTCGTAATATTTAGTTAAATGTAAAATAGTATTCCGTATCATAACTTTTTTTATCTTTATAAATCCTATATCTTAACTTTCTTTTAGTTTTACACGATAATTTTAGGCCCCGAGTTAATCATTTTTCTTTTTTGGAAAGCACAGTTTGTAGAACAAATTAAATTCATTCAAAAAATTATTAAAAATATCGTTTATATCAGTTTTTCGACAAGCATTATTAAGGAGCTCTTTCCAAGATATAGCACGCATGCATTCCCTAAACTTCCTAATATTTTCTAAACTATAATCCCTTACGGTTACAAAGTAATGAGTGGGTATACCGTATACCGTAACAGCCTGTGAATGTCTCACTGCTGGGCTAAAGGCCTCCTCTCCCTTTTTGAGAAGAAGGTTTGGTGTTTATTCCACCACGCTGCTCCAATGCGGGTTGGTGGAATACACATGTGGCAGAATTTCACTGAAATTAGACACATGCAGGTTTTCTCACGATGTTTTCCTTCACCGCAAAGCACGAGATGAATTATAATCACAAATTAAGCACATGAAAATTCAGTGGTGCTTGCACGGGTTTGAACCCACGATCATCGGTTAAGATTCACGCTTTCTGACCACTAGGCCATCTCGGCTTTCATGTGCTTAATATCTATTAATATTATAAATGCAGAATTAACTTTGTCTGTCTATCTTTCTTTTACGGCTGATCCACTGAACCGATTTTGATGAAATTTGTTAAAGAGCAAACTCGAACCCCAAGTAAGGACATGAGCTTTTTTACCTAACACCCGTCACCAAGTTTATATATCGACGGTGAAGGAAATTATCGTGACGAAAATTTACTGTACAATGTTTAATATGACATTGTAAATTATAATTTTCAAGTAACATGGTCAATTTTTTAGCAGCTAGATAGAAGATACTAATCTTTCAATAAATCAATATTTAGGTCACCTGCAATGATTATGCGCTTTATGTCTAATTTGTCGAAAAATAATTCAATGTCAGAATTCGGAGTACGATATATACATACAATAATACAATACATACATTTTTTTTTTAAATAATATTTATTTAGTTCTTAGATTATTATGATACTTTGTAAAAATACATCCTCCGCCTCTTTTTACGTCCACCGGAAAAATGGCTGAGAGTTCAAAATTTGTAAAAAAAAAACACAAAAATATTCCTAATAAGTTTCGTTTATTTGAAACCCCAGCTATGTTTTTGTGCATGACAGTACAAGGGTGGTTTTTATGACTTATTATCACTTCAGGATCGAAAGGAATCTTTCGAATTTGTTTTCGTTGTTATATCGTGATAAAGAGTTATTTTTCTATTTATTTTATCATTTGCACCAAGTTTTGATTTGACTTTAAAATAGTATGGAATAGTATAGTAGTATAGTTTGATTTGAGTGCTGTTGCTACTAATTATGTCAGGATTTGCCTTAGAATTATTAGGTTTATTGGTATCAACTTTTTTATTATACTATTTTTAATTAACATATTACCATATAACATACCATAATATAACATTACCATAATTTATTATGGTATTTTTAAAATAGAACGGTATAGTTCCTGGTTGGTGGACACAACTTTCTAGTCTAGTCAATTAGTCTAGTTTAGTCAATTAGTCTAGTCTAGTCAATTAGTCTAGTCTAGTTTATTAGATATATTAAGAAATAAAAATCTAATTGACTTGAATAGACTAGAGTAGACTAATTAGTCTACTCTAGTCTAGTCAAGTCAATTAGTCTAGTGTAGTCTAGTCAATTAGTCTAGTGTAGTCTAGTCAATTAGTCTAGTGTAGTCTAGTCAATTAGTCTAGTCTAGTCAATTAGTCTACTCTAGTCTAGTCAAGTCAATTGGTCTAGTCTAGTCAATTGGTCTAGTCTAGTCAATTGGTCTAGTCTAGTCAATTGGTCTAGTCTAGTCAATTGGTCTAGTCTAGTCAATTAGTCTAATCTAGTCTCATCAATTAGTCTAGTCTAGTCTCGTCAATTATTCTAGTCTAGTCAATTAGTCTAGTCTAGTCATTTAGTCTAGTCTAGTCATTTAGTCTAGTCTAGTCATTTAGTCTAGTCTAGTCATTTAGTCTAGTCTAGTCATTTAGTCTAGTCTAGTCATTTAGTCTAGTCTAGTCTAGTCAAAGACGTAATCCTGATTATTTCTATACCAATAATTTAATTTACAAATTGGATATTTTTGTAACTTTTAGAATATAATTGCAACATGTTATTAAGCTTAGCTTCATTTAGGTGGCGATGACACATAACACTGATTATAATTATTTTAACATCTTCGCCTAATGCAATCAATATTGTACCTAAATCAATTCCTAGTTTAGTGAGGTTATAATCATTGTCGAGGTGAGCCGTAAGCGATAGCTGCGAAGATTGAAAGTAAGGAGGTTTTCGTAGGGCGATGTCGAATGGACACGGAATGACATACGGGGAACGTGCAAGCTGTTTGTCATATTTAAAAAAAAAAGGAATTGTTGTAATTTTCTTGTGTATTAAAAAACAGTATGGCGAACAGAACGATTGTATAAAAAAATAGCTATTTTATTTGCTCAAATAGTAATTGACTTTAACAATTACATTGTCATGAGCTTGTATTTTAGTGGTCTGGCAACATTTTATAAATTCCTCAGTTAACTGGTCGATCGTATAAGATATTTTTCGTTGTTAGTGTTGTCTTGAATAATCTGAATAAATGTTAGTCAAAATTCTGTTCTTTATGTTATTATTTAAGTTAGATGTTTTTTTTTATGATTTTCGTCAATTAGAGATTTTTTTAATATGAATGTTAAGTTAGCCTATAATTGATATATATTATGTTATAATATTTTTATACATGCAATAAGACAATGTTTTTCTTAATATATAACGTTGGCTTTCTAATTAATAAAATATAATTAGGTTTACTTAGTGGTAGGGATTTGTGCAAGACAAAGTGTAGGTACCACCCACTCATCAGATATTCTACCGCCAACAGCGATACGCAGTACCGTTGTATTCTGGTGAGCCAGTGTAACTACAGGCACGAGCGACATAACTTATCAGTACCCAAGGTCAGTGGCGAATTGGTGACGTAACGAATGGTTATTATATCTCACGGCACCATTGTCTATGGACGGCCACTTAGCTATACATAAAAAAGCTATGGAACCGGTTAAATAAAACACAAAATTAAACATCAATTTTATTTAATCACCAGCGGACTCTAGTCCTGTACTCATCACTAAGGGAGACCCGTTTTATGCTCTCGTAGCCGAGTATTATCGAGAACGAGAAGCAGGCGGACTGCACCAGCCTCGCTGATAAGCCCTTCGCATAGAGACCTATCAGACCTTCTTCCCGCCACAACTCTTTGAACACGTCTTTCATTGTACCGACACCTTCAACCTGGAATCAAAGATATATAATTTTTATAATAATTTATATACAATAAAAATATATATAAACATGTGCTCATATGTAAAATCATGCTCATATATCATATGTAAAAATTTGAATAAATCAGGAATGTTATTCAGTTCAAAATTATATATATAGAAAAGCAAGAAGAAAAGCTAGTGTTTGATATATTAATCTCATCGGTAAAAAAAAATATCTCGTAATTTTTTTTCTTTCAACCGTACTGAGACGGTCAGCAAGTAAATACGGACCTGTAGCCTCGCCCGCACAATGTCGAGCGGGTTGGTTAGGATCGTGGTCGTGAAGCCGCCGAGCGTGCCCGCCACGCACTGTATGAACAAGTGCGACACCCACGACGGGCTGATTTTGAAGAGTTCATCTGGAAAGAAAAACATGATGTTTTATTACATTTTCATTGATATAAATATAATCTTTATAAATTGCGATTAAAATGTTTTAAATTTCATACTATATAAGGGCTGGGATAAGGCCTCCTCTCCCTTTTTGAGGAGAAGGTTTGGAGCTTATTCCACCACCCTGCTCCATTGCGGGTTGGTGGAATTCACATGTGGCAGAATTTCAGTGAAATTAGACACATGCAGGTTTCCTCACGATGTATTCGTTCACCGTCAACGAGATGAATTATAAACACAAATTAAGCACACAAAAATGCCGGGGTGCTTGGGTAGTTTTAAACCAACGATCATCGGTTAGGATTCACGTGTTCTAACCTCTGAGCCGTTTCGGCTATATGAGGTACATGTATTAAATATAAAATATTACACAGATAATAAATTTTTCAAAAACTCCTAAAGATATTGAGGACTGTAACAATGGCGATCCATGACAAGAGATGCAGCTTTAGAGAAAGATGTAGGTGAACGACCCCCCCCCCCCCCGCTTGAATTTAAAGTTCTTGTGTTACGTGAAATCGCTAGGAACCTTGGTAGGCGGTGTACAGCGCCCACCAGAGCGCGGAGTTGGGCACGTAGGCGGCGAGCGAGGCGGCGTACCCGCGGTAGTAGCCGAGCGGGCCGTGCAGGCGGTACACGCGCACCGCCACCTGCCGCGCCAGCGCCGCCTTCGACAGCCGCTGCGACAGGTCCAGCCCCAGCGGGTTGATCTTCTGCGGGCGGAACACACTTGGAACTTACTTTAAATACGTAGGCAAATAGAGCTCGGTAAGTGGCCACCATCGTCCATAGACATATATTAACCATTTTTTACATCGCCAAAGCGCCACCAACCTTGGGAACTGAGATGTTATATCCTTTAGTTACACTGGCTCACTCACCATTCAAACCGGTTCACGACATTACAAAGCATTGCTCTTTGACACTAGAATATGATCTGGGTCTACCCAGACTGGTACGAAAAGCCCTAACACCAATTATTTTAAATTTGAGCACGTGTTACTTACAGCGTTCTTAACACCGGTGCCCTTAGCCAAACCCAGCACCATGAGATGTTGGCTGAGAACGTCGAACGGAACGATCACCGTTTGACCGACGATGGACGCGCAGCCGCCGCCGATGAACGACTGGAATATATCAATAGAACTCATCACCCCTTACTAAGAAAATGTGAGTGCCAAGGTACTCATGAGGATTGATGTGTAAACATGTGACCTCGTGTAACGATCTCACGCACACATTGACGTGCATACAATAACGAATCTCACGCTGACGTCATCACGCTCGCACTCTCAGTTAGCCTACCGCGTGCCGAGCGCTAAGATGATCAGACTATAGACAGAGCCTCAAAAAGACAATACAGTCACTTTTTTTTATAGAATAGGCAGGCGGACGAGTATATGGGCCATATGCTCGTGAGCATGAGCATAAGTTGTCATCAAACGTCCATAGACATTGGCATTGTAAGACATGTTAACCATCGCTTACATCGCCAATGCGCCACCAACCTTGGGAACTAAGATGTTATGTCCCTTGTGCCTGTAATTACACTGGCTCACTCACCCTTCAAACTGGAACAAAACAATACCAAGTACTGCTGTTTTGCGGTAGAATATCTGATGAGTGGGTGATACCTATCCAGACGAGCTTGGACAAAGCTCTACCACCAGTAAAACTTACATGAAAAATGTTTACAATATTAAAGAAAATATTATGCAGGTGGTTCGTCATTCTTGTAATATTAATAATTTTGTGAAAGTTTTATAATAAAGCCGAGATGGCCCAGTAAGGACAGGGTTAAGTAACCGATGGTCGTGGGTTAAAATCCGGGCAAGCATCACTGAATTTTCAGGTACTTAATTTATGATTACAATTCATCTCGTGCTTTACGATGAAATAAAACATCATGACGAATGGCATGTGTCTAATTTCACTGAAATTCTGCCACATGTGTATTTCACCAACCCGTAATGGGTAAAAGGGAGAGGAGGCCTTAGCCCAGCAGTGAGACATTCACAGGCTGTTACGGTTACGGTATAATATTAAGTATGTTATATAATATTAATCTAATTATTAAAAAAAAAAAACTATCGTTAAAATGTTTAAGAAAACATCAATAGAATTCATAAAACGGTGTATTAGGAATATCACGACTAAAACGTTAAAAAACCAACCAACTATATTACTTGTTACGATAAATAGGTTTTATGTATAAATTTTTATAATACATGTAAGCGGACGGGCCAACGGGTCTGGCAGTAAGTGGTCACCAACGCCCATAGACATTGGCATTGTAAGAAATGTTAACCATCGCTTACATCGCCAATGCGCCACCAACCTTGGGAACTAAGATGTTACATCCCTTGTGTATACAATTAGCAATTATTTCCACCTACCTTCATCCTTGGACTGATCTCGTATCTCCCGAGCTCGTGTCTCACGCCCTCGTACGTTGATATATAGAATACGCCAGATATTATCTGAAACTAAAGGGGGGGGGGGCATGTAAAACAAACTCACATAAACATATTATGTTATGTATTATCATTAAAATATATTTATTTATTAAACGTATAAGCATTGCACTTATTGACTATCGGAAAATAAACACCGTGAGTTGAGAAGAACCGGCGAAAGAAGGCTTAGAGGATTCTTCTAGATAATTTTTTATCATGTAATTTTTAACTAATTTTATTTTTTACACGTAGAACGAAGGATGGCGTGGTTGGTAGATACTTGCCACTCACGCCTAAGGTTTTGGGTTCTAATTCCACCCAGGACCCAATATGCATGAACATGTCTGTTTGTCCTGAGTCTGGATGTAATTATCTATATAATAGTATGTATTTAGAAAAGAAAAGTAGTATATGTAGTGTATCAGTTGTCTGGTTTCCATAATACTACCTCTGCTTAGTTTGGGATCAGATGGCCATGTGTGAATTGCGTCCCAGGATATTATTATTTTTATTATCTACCAACCAGCTACTTCAATAGTAGCTTGATAGAACAAGTTATATAAATAGATCATTATTTATAACAAACGAAGATACTAATGCCTAGTATTATATTTTATCAGAGTCGATAAACCCACTCACACTAGACAACCAAAATCCCCTGTACAGACCGGACACGCCTTCGCTCGCGTATATCTTCGTTATCGCGTCTGAAACGCCTTTATACGCTTCCTTCTTCCTTTGAACTTGTATTTGAGTTTTTATTAACGTCAGCGGGTAGAGGGCGCATCGAACTGCAAAAAAAAAGACAAATATTATAATCAAACTAAGATCTACTGATCCAAATATATCGCAACTTCCACATATACCGACGAAAGACCCCAACTGCGTCTGTATGTCCGTGATAAATTCAAAAACTACCGATTAAATTCTCATACGGTCTTCACCAATAGACGGAGTGATTCACAAGGAAGGTCTAGGTGTATAATTTATTAAGGTTTTGCTTAAATTAGTGTATTAATATGACGACGACTATTGAATGTGTCGAAAAAAATATATTCCTACTGGGAGCTTACATGCTTCTCTAGGTACGGAATCTAATTGAAATGTCATATATGTAAATGTTAATTGAAAGTAATAATCACTTTTTTTAATTGAATTAACCCAGGATTTGAACCTAGGACTTTGGGTCTTGCAGCCTAAAATGCTAGCTGCCAAACCAACGAGGCTGTTAAGCGCTTGAAAACCAAACAAATCAATACGCAAACTGTTTTCATTCATTCGACTATTACTGTTAAGAATGAAACGATTGAACGAAAGATTTACCTGTGAAGCTGCTCAATGTGTAAAGGGGATAGAATTTACTCTTATCCATCATCCCCCACTCGATGTTTGTGATGAGCTGGGGGGGAGGCGTCTCCACCATCGTCGCTGCCATCGTTCCCTTTCTATCTTCTTTCTTTATATCTTCTATATCAAATGTTTTTCTCGTATTCCATACGTTAACAAACATCTACTTCTTTATATATATAAAATAATATACTGATTTCTATATATCTTTGGTACTTACTCTATCATTGTATTATATACAATATTAAATGGAATTACAATAAAATTTGATTATCATTAAAACATCTATTCATTTATAAATATTATATAAATAAAACAATTCGACTAGCTTCTGCTTTCTCTATTTAGGTTATTTTGAATTTCTTCAAATATGACGCGTATATTGTTATATTTTCTGCTTCTTCCATTTTTCTTACAACGTTAAAAACGCCAACTGTAACTGAAAAATATATAGATAAAGGTAGCTTTACACGTGGCTAAATTCGATGACATAAATCAACGTAATAGCTAAGCGCTGGCTAGGCGCGCGGCTGCTAGGGGAAAACTTAGCGGACTGTTACTAACACGAATAAGATAAGCTTGTCAACTTTAGTAATCTAAGTTGACAAGCTTAGAAACTAGGTTTAGGATTTATGTTTTCACCAAAATCTAAAAACACATCATTGATGTAAATCAAAAACAATGTAGGGCCAAATATTCTTCCCTGCGGTACACCAAATGAAATATTCGAGTCTTTGCTAATCATTATTGACTCTACACGAAAACTACTAACAACTTCTAACTTACTTTGTATACGATCGAGTTGATAGCTTTTAAACAGTTTCCGAGGTGTTCCCCTTGTTTATATTTAATCCAATCAGTGTATAACTATAGCAATACAAACGTTGTCAAAGGCCTCCTTTAAGTCAGAGAAGAGAGACGCTATGCAACTATATTCTGTTCGAAATCACTTGGTATTTCAGAGGTGTAAGCGAACTCTGGTGATATGCTTGGTGGTTGGGCTTTGTGCATTAGTGTCAAGACTTTGTGCAAGCCCCTGGGTATGTACCACCCACTCACCACTACTACTCTTAATACCTATGCTTAACTGCACAACTTATCGTTAGCAATGTTGTGGTCCGATTAGAAGTGTCAATGTATTCTCTCGCACAAAGGTCACAACGTCTTATTCCTCAAAAAAAAAAAAAAACTTGATGCGTATATATCTATGTATAAAATAATGACCTAAATTCGAACATTAAATATAATGAGGCACCGATAACCCCATAGCAACGCGAGTCGTCGCGTGTTATGCTGGCCATCACAGAAACGCTATTGCTTAATATATAGCTTAAGTGGAACAGTAGGTGTCTACTGTAAACTGTCATGTGTATGACTGTTTAAATTAAAAGCACTGTCCTGGCAACGAACGAAAAAATAAAAACAAAAAAAATATAGCCAGTGTCACTCGGGGTCGCGAGATTTAGGGGAGCCTCCACAATAGAAATTTCTAAAGCAAAATATATCCCAATTTCGAGTATTTAATGTCCTTGTACTTTACTATATTTCCATGTTTGTTTAAAGAATTCAATTTGTTCCGCAATAATTTTATTTAGAGACCCGAATGAACGAAATTGTTCTATTTATTTGGATAACAGTTAGGAGCCTTCAATCCTCTGTTGCCCCAGGGATTTCAGACCTCTAAATCTGGCTCTGCTTGGTATGATATAAGGATTCAAACGATACTGAAAAATCTTACACACACATGGACACATTACATTCCTTTTTTAAATGACGTGTATATAATGACCCTGTCAATATCCCACTGCTGGACTAAGACCTGCTATCCTCTTGGTTTGCAGCTTATACGAGCTGCTCCAATGGAATATACATGTTGCATTTTATCCCCGGGATGATTTCCTTTACCGAAGACTCGAATTACAAACACAGGTGCAAAATTCAGAGGTATCTTAGGTATTCAGAGGTATTATAGTAGAAGAAGCTCGTCTGGATAGGTACCACCCACTCATCAGATTTTCAATCGCAAAACATCCGTACTTGGTATTGTTGTGTTCCGGTTAAAACGGTGAGTTAGCCAGTGTAATTACAGGCACACGGGACATAAAATCTTAGGTCCCAAGGTTGGTGGCGCATTGGCGATGTAAGCGATGATTAACATTTTTTATAGTGCTAATGTCTAGGGCGTTGGTGACCACTTACCATCAGGTGGCCCATATGCTCGTCTACCTTCCTATTCTATAAAAAAATTAAATAGTATGGAAAACTGAATGAAACATGTTACATACCTGTTCCATTCGATTTTCGTATCGTATCATTCAAGCAGATCTTTTATAGAACGAGTATTATACTTTGCTATGAAATTTGAGCAATCTCAGGGTCCAAATGACATTCATGAGTAAGGTCAGTAGGGTGGACAGTATAAGATTTGTCGTGTCGTTTATTTGCGAGACGTATTCGATAAATCGTTTTTGTTCTAGTGAATGCTGTTAGTTATAATGGCCTTGATAGGTACTGTGTGTGGTTGAGTACTAGAAGACTCGAAGGGCTCATAGGCTCTCATTGGCACTCAGAATAGGCTCTATAGGCGCAGTGTCTTAACCGGCCCTTAACTTAGGACATTGTTAACATATGAAAACAATCTAAATATATAACATACTAAAGGATCCTTTATAAAAAAAATTGTCTCAAGACGAGCCGCTTGGGGTGGTTGGTAGATACTTGCCTTTTACGCCGAAGGTTGAGGGTTCGATTCCCACCCAGGACAGACATTTGTGTGCATGAACATGTCTATTTGTCCTGAGTCTGGGTGTAATTATCTATATAAGTATGTATTTACAAAAGAAAAGTAGTATATGTAGTGTATCAGTTATTTGGTTTCCATAGTACGCGCTCTGCTTAGTTTGGGATCAGATGGCCGTATGAATAATGTCCCCGATATTATTATTTATAGATATAATAGTTGTGGTAAACACCCAAGCAAGAATAATAATTCAATTATATTTATGTATCTATGTAACTTGATTGTTAGAAAAAAACATTCTTAGTAGAATATATATTCCGACCAATTTTATATTATATTATATAAAATGATGTTTTAAAAGTACTCGCAAGATTCACACACTAGTAATTTATATAGTATCGTGCTGTAGCAGAGGCAGAACAGTAAACTATAACACGAGGGAAATCGCACAGAGCAGCTTGTGTATTATATCTCGTAGAGGAATGATACAAATGAAATGAAACTAATTTTTATACGTAATTTAATTTTTATTTTGTGTACTATTAACCATTTTAAAGATAATAAAGTGAGTGAAATTATATATTGGGTTAATGTCTGGTGTTTGTTTTTTTTTTAATATATATTATGAAGGTGACCTGAATGAGTGATGAAGGTCACTCATTCAGGTCTTTATAGGCATTTGAATAAAAAAAAAGTACAAACAACTATACACCAGCAATGGTGCCATAATAATTACTTATCAGGTGTTCCTTTATATCAATTACAATAAGTATGTGTAAGGTGTATGAATATTACCTATAACGGCTCAAAATTGGAATTAACAATAGTTCAGAGGCAGCTGATAACGACCCCTTTTTTATCATGTACATGCTGAAGGTGTAAAATAATTATGCCATCTATATTATTATCATATTTTTTAACCTTCATTATGCTCTAAATAAATGTATTTAAAAAAAATACTATTTTATGCTAAATGGAACTAACTTAATTATAATTATCTAAATACATGTATTTACATACTAAAAGAATGATATATTTTTAATACCTATATGTAATTTAAAGAAAATTCTATTAAATACTTTTTACTTCAAAGATTTTTTTGTTTTCATTTAATCAAAATCGAATTAATATCATTGATAAGAATAAAAGCATTATTATTAAACGCAATCATGATTTAGGTTTTATTCAACGCAATCTTAAAAAATTTAAAGTAGTAATTTGTAACCTTAATTTTTTAGATTGAAATACATTAATCCGAACGTATCAAGTTTGCTATCTTAATAAATATACATTCAAAGTAATTTTAAAAATATATCCCTTTTAATTGTATTTATTTACGTTATAATATTTAATAAACATACGTATTTGTGTAAGTCTAATAAGACATACAATATAGATTTATACATAGTATCCAACTCACCTCGTGTAGTCAACAAAATCCATTATAATTTGTACCACATATATAACAAAATTAAATACAGATCACTACAGACAGCTACGAAAAATGTTTTATGTAATAATTTACTCAATTTAGATAATTACACCATGGAATAATAAGTCCTTCGTGGCTGTCAGTCAGCTGATTGGTCTTTTTCATCTTATCTCGAACCACAGATTGAAACTTTAAAACAGATAAAATAAGTACTAAATAAAAAAAATGTTTAATTAAATAAAATACCTTTCAAAAAAAATAATTAAATAAAAACAATTAGTCATTGCATATTGCTCTGATTCAACTACGTGTAAAACATGCAATAGCCAATTTATAATTTATTATTCCTCGGTTAATAACTTAATAGTCAATTGAAACTGTCAGAATTATACATATTTTTGCTTATCTGTGAGTCACAGCCTGTGACATTGTTTTTCGCAATTTCCATCACAAAAATTTTTCTTACTTTTGTTGTTTCTTTTATCGTGTAACTGTATACCTTATTATAAAACTATGGTAATTTATTAAAGCTTTAAAAATGTGACTGTTAATTAAATATAGTTTGCTTACTTTATGTTTAACATATACATAATTTTTGTTTCAGGCACGTTATTTCAAGGAACAAGACATCGATGGTTTGTTGATGATTTTTATTTAATTTATAATCTATTGCTTTACTATAATAATTAATTTTTTTAAAGCTAAAATTAATAAATATGTCAAATATATTTATGTTAATTATGCAAACGGTACTATCACCGTTATTCTGTGCCCTCAATATTACAGTAGCTGATAGTATAAAGATAAGATATAGATAGTATATAGATATTATTATATATATGTTATAAATTAAATAAGTACTATCTTCGAACCTTATGAACACTACAGAAACCAAAACAATAATGTTTTTTTTTAGAATTTCGAGAATGCTTCTACCTTTTCGCGAGATCTGGTCAAATTACATCTCTGGACGAGCTGACCGTTGTAATGAGGTCCTTAGGAATGAGTCCTACTATACAGGAACTTACTGGTTAGTATGTTGCACTTGGCAAATATTTCATGAAGATCAAAACATTTTTGTTATTATCACTTATTTACCACATATTGTATACAAAAAGACATCACAAAGATATACAAATCTTAAATTTACATAATCCATTTTGCTAATAGCTCCGCTATGTTATGCACTACAAAGAGTTTTTGAACTATATATCTTTATTTATTATATAACACTATTCCACTCAACAATTTATATCCACATTAATTTTACTTCCTACAATTTTATAAATTCCCCAATATTTAATTTTCATGTTTTTGTAAATGCATAATGAATACCTATTTTTTTACACTTAATAGGCAAGCGTTTGACCGTTGACTTGCCTGATCATAATCAACTCGGTCTAAGATGTAGCATGCTTGCCTAAAAGGAACCTGTTCACTCTGGATTTTAAGACAACAATGTTGTACCAATCAGGAAATTCTGACTCAAGCAAAGCATTCCACAGTTTCGCAGTGCGAATAATGAATGTGAAATACCACTAATTATATAAGATCTTGACGAATTACACCACATCGATTCACTGTCAAAGTTATTTACTAGTCTACACCATTTACTGGGTGAAAAATGTACCATTTTCCTCCCTGCCAGTAATGGAGACAAAATAATTTCAAAAACGAAAATTCATTTCCTTTATATCATGATGGAAACTTATTAACTAGACATGTCTTCATTGTACAGATAAAATAACTGTTTTTTTTCAGGTTATTTAAAAGGCAAAGGCGGTAAAATGTCGTTTGCAGATTTCTTAGAGGTCATGCATATCCATTCCAGGGCAGAAAACCTACCTCATGAAGTAAGTATTGACGTTCCTCAATAACTTATGTAACAACCACTAAAGATGCAATCAATCAAATATAATAAATGTTTGTTCTTTATGCAAAACCGTTTATCCATTTGTAGAGAAAAATTGGTCGGTTCTTCTGGGTACTCCCTAATAATTCCACACCAAATACATTTTTTTATTGTATGTTTGTCCTTTATTATAAATGTCTTAAACATATGACCTCATTGCATAAACAAATCAATCTTTCACCAGATGTAGCTTGTAATTATTCTTGGACACTTGCTTTTGAAGCTATGGTAGCTACAACTTCTTTTTGTGTTACGTAAAGACAAAGTAAGCTACATACTAATAAATGTCTTCTCCCGTTTAAGGTTGTTAATGCATTTAAAGCCGGTGACAATGATAAGAGGGGCGTTATCCCATCGAAGCAGCTACGTAACTTGTTGCAGAATTGGGGCGAAGGCCTATCGTCTAGGGAGGTAAAATGTTGCCATATACTTATTACACATATCTCATGTATGAGAAATATTCTAAAAAAAGAAAGAAGAAGTCTACTCTATATAAACTTGTGTGGAATTTATTTATTGATATAATACTTTCTATGGAATTTCAATACATATCTTCTATAAAGATTTCATTTAGTATTTAATTATATAACAGATATTAAATGCATAAATCCACAAAAAAAAACTAAAATTCCTTATTCAAAACGTAGTAATGAACCAGCTGAGCGAACCATGTGTGTCTTGTCAATCCTCACCACTCTCAGTCCACCCTGTTTGCCTTATTTTTGTGTAGTAATTTGTATAATTTAATTTGTTTTCAGGTAGACAATATATTTCGTGAAGCGAACGTCTCTAACAATGGTATAGTTCGTTACGAAGATTTTGTGAAGATAGCCTGTGCACCAGTGCCGGATTATTACTAAATAATTTATAAATATTCATAAAATACCAACATGACTTATTTTGTTTTTTATGCTAAATGTGAAAATTTAATCCAATAAAATCAATATTGTGTTGTGTTGCCACTTGTAAAAATACATATTAATGTTGCCAGTCCAGTTGTATATCGATTGATATATAAACAGTTGATTATTGTAATGATAAGCTTACTGAACTTGGCTTCATGTTAGTATTTCCTATTATTGGTAATAGGACTAAAATTGATCTTATATTTTTTTATTAAACAGGTAAAAAATAATGAAAGCTGTTCCTTGTATAAATCTTAGTACTTACCACATTAAAGTGTGAATTTTCAGAAACGCTTCCATTCTAGAATAAGAATAAAAATCTATGCTAGCTTAAGTCTGCTCTGGTTGATCGTATAAGAAATACCAAATATTTTACACACTGTCATGTTTATGAGTAAAGCAATAGAGTTAAGAACTTATTATCCTTTTTTAAATTAGATTATTGGCTTTAGTTAATGTGGCACGTGATATATTCTTTGTATATTAAATTGGCAGACAGACGTTTTGTAATCAATACTTATTGTATGCCGTCCAGTATTTTTATAAGAAATGTTAAATGATTATATTTATTTTTGTAATAAAGTTTTTGGCTAAAAAAAAAACATTTTTCATTTTTAGATTATTTATTTGACTTTGGTCAATGAAATAGGTCAGTTTTGTGTGAACATTAAATCGAAGCAGCAAAGTAGATATGGACATCTGCATTTTTGTGAGTGCTTTTTTTACAAAAATAAGATATATAATGTTTTTAAATATTGTCTATAATATGATATATAATATTTAAAAATATATTATAATATTATCTACTTTGTTGCCATCGAAATATAAAAAGGAAGATTTGTGTTATAAAAGAGGAAAATATATATTTAGCACATATGATATCAATAAAAAATTTTAATCTTGCTGCATATTTAATTTAAATACTAACATAGAAATTAAAGAAAATTACATTCATTTACCATTTTCTCTTGGGGGATGGCTTTGTCAAATTAATAGCATCAATAATCAAATTAGCTTGCACAAAGGCCTACCACCAGTGCATATATAAAGGATATACTCAAATAAAACAAATAATTCATTAAAACATTTTTTATTTAAATATTAACAAACCTGTAACATGATATGGCACTAGTATCGTGGTCCAATCGCTAATTATAACTAAAGCTAATTAATTACATAACTAATTATGAAGCTGTTAAAAATTTAAAAACCCCGACTCTCCTGCAAAAATACTAGATTAAAAAAAATAACACTCAATGTCACTTGAGATGGTGTTAAGATTAAATCCAAATCTGTTCAGACATTTAAAAAATAAGTGGTGGAATTTAGGAACTCGCATATGTAAACAAATACATGAACCCCGAAAACAATGCACTCCTATTTTGGGCAGTCGTATAAAAATACATCAGAGCATTAACAATAGTATTGATTCCGTTGGCATAATCTCTAAATAAAAAAAAAGTATTACCATCCCTTTCTCTTGTGTGATGTTAAAAAGGACAGCAACATTATTTAATATCTAATAAGTTTTTTGCTTTGTTTTGATTTCTCTTTCTGTTATGGGTTTTTTAACATTTGAAAACAGAATGCAAATGGTTAGGTCATTCCAATGACAAGAGTAAACATAAATAAACAACTTTGACCTTGAATTGCCTCGACGTCATTGGTAGAGATCTAAATAGTTTATGACGGCGAAGTTGTCATCAGAACTTTAGAAGCAAGATTAAAGTAGATATAAGTAGTTATGTGGAAAACTGTAGTATTAAATATAAGGTTATATTAATCAATAATTGTTTGTAGTGTATAGCTATTAAAAAAATGTAATATATAAATCGAAGGTTGGTTTAATATTATTCCTCCTGTCATCAGAATATATTATACGTGCATTCATAAAGAGAAAACTTTACGGTTTCTGTCAAATGAATGTTGATATTTTACAACAACGGAATCAGTATTAATGTCAACTGACAATTGACAAGTAAATTTTATCTGTGATAGTGTCAGATCTAATTGTCAAATATACTTCCAAAACCGTAATTATTAATGTAAAATTTTCAACATTCTCGTTCAGCGTTTGTGTGTTTAAAAGTGTGAAATTGTGTGGATATTAGTGCAGCTGCATTTGTTTTGCATATTAATTACGATTTTGTATGCAATTACATGAAAACGTTATTAAATCGATTGTGCTTGTTATTTTAATACATATTATATAGCGAAATTAACTTCTTTCCAATCAGGTATCCCACAATACGTCACATTTTTCACAAATTTTTTAGTCTTATTGGAAGCTAACTTTGGAGGTCATTCTACTAACACAATGTCTCGGTTTTGACACAACGGTATATGTTAACATAATATCGGTTCGTTTCCGATTCGAATAAATATAGAACAATCAAAGTTGGATTGAAATTGAATCGGGAACGTATCGTAATCATTATAGATTAGTAGAATTCTCCCCCAGGAAATAATTCTATGACAAACGTTTGACAGTTAACATGCGAGTTTGTTTCCATTTGTATAACATTTTGAATAATAGCTTATCCTTAGAAAAAACAAGTATGAAAAAAGTATAAATACAATTTTTTTTATTTTTTATAATCCATTCAATGCCAATGCAAGGTAGCTAAATAGTATCTCGAGAACATTATTTACTGTGATCACTCTGATAATAATAAGCACAAAAAATAGCACACACGTGGTCGTCATTGGCTGTGAACAGCTTAATGAATTATAATATATTAGTAGGTATAGAAAATTATTCTGATTTACAATTAAAATTTTGTCATATAAATTTCACTGTGATATCGAAAAATTACAATATTTGTGTCGAGTATCGATAATAATTAATAAAAAAGCAGTACAGTTAATACATGGCACAGATTATTAATATATTTCTCTCAGTATTTGGACCAAATTACTTATTTAAACCAACCCACAGTAAAACTGACAAAAAAAAAAATTCAAATTTTTGATAGTACGGTGATCGATGTATTTTGTAGGTTGGTATGACCGTTGGCTTAAATAAGCAATTAAAAAAATGCAAAAGCAAAACAGATAATAAATTATTTATTTATCATAGATAAAAAATAATTATTAATAAAATGTTATCCAAAAAAAAAAATTAATTATTTTCGATTAATTAATTATTTGTTTTGTAGTCAGAGAGACGGTTGCATTTATTTGTAAGCTATATATGTAGTTTTAAACAGTTATTGTTTTGGCGTCGCCTTAAAAACGTATGAAAATATTTTATTTTACTATTCAACCATCTTATCGATACTAACGTCAAAAACCTACATTGACATATGAGGAAAACGCGGGAACAAATTAAATATACGCGGTAATTAACAACATACACACAGTAACAATCAATACGTGCAATTATAATTACAATTAATCTCCGCAGCTTACGAGTAATACAGTTTTAGAATATTTAAGACTATTTTTTTTAATTATAAGAGATAAATGAGATTCACACCGAAAAAAAACAACACTTTTTTTTTAAATGCAGGTAAAGGCATACAATACAGTGCTTTGAAATAATTATATATTTTTTAACTAAATACGAGAATATACTGAAATTGGTTTATTTTCTTTGCTTCAATTTTAAGCTTTACCTTACTACTACATAAATGAACATGTTATTTAGTAAATATAGCAAAGTAAACATATTATTAAAACATATTAACAATATTTTAAAATATATATTTAATACCGACAATATTCAGATTCAAAGATATATTTTATGTCAGTTTTGTTAGTGTTAATTTTTATATAAATTAAAAAGATCGCCTTTTTTTTTAATTTACGTACAATCTCAATAAAGCCTGTGATACAATATAACTATTTAATAATTCATATATCAAATACGGAGAGCAAACACGCAATTATAGTAAATTGTTAGCAACATTTCTACTAAAACCATCTAATCTATAACATTTGAAAATATTAACGAGATTATTGCATTTTATATATTGGTACTGCAAGAACTCACACGTGTAATGTTGACAACCGACTTATGGTGTTATGCTAATTTGATGCGTGTGTTCTTGTAATGTTATGATCATAACGGTCAATGTCGCATATCACTTACTCAAATTTTACGACCGTTTTCTACGGTGAGTTTTGAATTTGTTCTAACGTAATGTCCTTACTGGTTCTATTGTCACAATCTCTAAACTACATTACTGAAAGGCATGCTAGATGCTATCTTTGTTAGTCGCATATATAAGAAAGAGTTAGCAATATTTTTAATTCTATCAGATTTAGAGATTGCATACAATAGAAATATAACTAATGTGTATATTTTTAAAATCATTCAACAACGACCTTAATATTGGCACCACTTTCAATTTGTGTATATCATAAAGGGAATGACTATTTAGGGGAAATCTATTTCAAGGGTATTTAAAAGTGTTAAGATTCGATATATCTGGAAAAATTTTACGTGAAAAATTTTAAAAAAATATTCAAATATTGCTTTATCGTTGAATAGTATCGAGTATATTTGAAATATGGATATTTTTATTGAGAATTTCAAAAGTCAGTCGAGCAATTATCATCGTGATACGTCTTTTTTCGTTTTTTATTCGTCTGTCATCGGTGTTGTTGTTTCATGTATTTCTAAATGATCTCTAAACTGAGCTAATTTAAAAAAAAACTAAAATTTGCTATCTCTTTCTTTTACACCACACGTGAGAGAGATAGCTTTAGCCCTGTCAAATTTGTTTATCAATTTTGATTGGTTTAGAGATTGTGTACAAGAAATTCAGCAACACCGTACAATACGAAGTCTTTAAGAATCTTCTGACTAAAATCACGCCTTGTATAGCGTCAAATAACTACAAAAAACTCTAATTGACTAATCCTACATTACTAAGGTGAGGAAAGGGAAAAATACTGATATATTTACCTAGACGAAGATTTATAATAAGATCGGACTTAAATAATTCTAAAGAAAAATATAACGATACGTCTTTTAACAAATATTATAGTAGTAAGCTATAATACGTCTATTTTAAATGAGAATTTTAATGCGTATCATTGAATCGAAATCAAAATAAGATTAAAATATCAGATCCTACTTATAGAGAAAGTTTAACTTCATTGAAACATATGTGAGACCGTCAGACCAAAGCTCAACTATTATTATTTACTTGGATAAATCAAATTTGTCTTTAACCATAAATATCTATATTAAACTGGACACAGTCATTGCTAGTTCAGTTTTATTTGGACGTATGTTTGAGACAGGGTAAAGAAATAACTCAATAACTCGTAGATTTATATTAGCGTTAATACGTATCTCCGCAAGTTGAACTGGCTAAATATGGGTGATATGATAGAAGTAAAGTTATCTCAAATTTGTGATAACACTGTGGAGCCTACAAGACAAAAGAAAACGCCAGAGTAACCATAAGTAACATCGCACCGCATCAGCAAAGTGAAAAATACCAGAATAACCTGGACTGAAACCAAGTATGCGGCCACTGATAGAATGAGATAGAATACTATTACCTTTGCCAGGCCGCGATGGAGAGATAAGACCGAGAAATTGCCATGGTGCTCACGAGAATTGATGTATAAATAACATATCTTACACTGACGTCATTTGACGCTCGAAATCTGAGTTATCTTACCGTGTACCGAGCGGTAAGATGTTTACACATAAAAAAATTGTGTGTGACAAGGTACCCACGAGAATTGATGTGAAACAAACATATCTTACACTGACATTATCTGACAATCGGAATCTTACTCTTAAACGTCTGACGTTCGAAGTCTCAATTAGCCTAGGACATTATAGCACTTGGCGTTCTATAGGGGAGGCTTTCGTCCAGCAGTGGACGACGGTAAGCTGATATTATAGCACTAGCAGTTGTACTATCATCCCAATTAACTCACTACAGATTCACACGTGAACGAGTGATGTATATCCATTACGTCACTTTTAAGTACTAATTAGTAAGACATTAAGCTTTAGTCTGAAAGTCAATGAAGTTTTAGCTCTAGACACGCTGGAGGAACACAAAAGACCTCTCGTACTGAGTGCCCTTTCGTACGTGAGCTTGTATAACGAAATGAGGCTTTTTATAACTATAACACGAACGAATTATTAATCTTATGTGTAAATACAACGTGTTTTGATATAAATAATCGCTGAAAGCCATCGATTTGAAGCGCTGTAAAATTTTTCTTTAATAGCATTTACAAAAGAGGCATATATTTATTTGTATAGGAAACTTTTGTTATTTTAAAGCATTCGTTGCCTACAAAGCACTTTGTTAATTAATATATTTACTATACTTAATATATGTATATCAATTATATTACAATTGATGAAGAAGTGAACGCAGTGTTTTAAAAAAAAAATATTTATAAAGATTCCAATTAAAAAAAAAAACTTACCTTTTCATTCACACTAAATAACATTAAATTGCAATAGGTATTTAATTGACCTTTATATAATTAAATGTCTATATAAATAGATTTAACATCTCCGAAATACGTAAGTCGAATGACACTTGTTTACGTCGAGATTGATTCATACATCGCGAATTAGTGTGTGATAGAAAACTTAATTCTATTGCTTTTCAAGATTCATCTCTGTTCAAGGTCACTAAATAGAATTTAGAAACATAATGAAAAGTAAAAACGAATCATTAAAAAAAAAAATTGATAAATTATTATTGACATGAAAATGTGATTAAAAAAGTTTCGTTATGTATATCTAATTCTAATTACATAGAGATGATTATTACACGAACGTCAAATGATATCTAGCATCACAAAGACGAGCTTAAAAACCTACATCACACTAAAACAAACACAAACATCGCATTCGTTACTATTTACTACATCACTATGATATTTGGCAAACATTTTATACTTTTTGGTCATTTCGCAACAAGCTATTCACAATCGAAAGCGTGTTTTTATATTTTACAATTTCACTTAGGGCCTCTAAAACGAAGTCGACTCCTTGACTATATTCTTGTTAAAATTTCGCGTTCACTACATATTGAATTAAAACCGATTTGTAGATGATTTAAATCGCGCGTGTTATTGTTAATGGCAACAATTAGGTATTACCTTATTCGTTTAAAAAATAACCTAACAATCATTTTTTCATGAAATATTGAGCTATTATTTTTAGCAGTATAGCGTAAATCACTTCAATTTGTCGAAACTTGATTTAATCGGTAATTCCAGTCGCAATATTCGAAAAACGATTGACTTACGAACTATCTAAGCGCAATTCAAAAGCGTCGCAATAAAATGTATCGTAAACTTCGAAGTTACTTTCATGTTACAAACACTTATAATGACCTTGACGGCTCCCGACACGTAACTCAACAAGGACCGGTTATATACTGTAACGATTCGTTTAGTAATAGAAACCGGACATTAATTTGTCACAATTTAATGTCATAAAGTCGTTTACTTCCGTGCAAACTTTCGTGTGAGACCGTTGAAGGACGAATCGTCCTTCCATTTTCAAAAATGAAAGAATTCGTATGTTGCCAGCATTGACGTGACAAGCGTGAGAGTCGTGTTCAAATACAATCAATTTTAAAATATGTTTAAGAATAAGCGGCGTTACTTATCAACATTGTTGAGCGGGGAATAAGTTAAACATGCGTCTCTTTCTTTCGAATGTCAAATCCATAATGACAGAACGAGAGAAATCAATGTCCAACGAAACAACCGCTAAGCAACGTTTATAAGTAAAACCAGAAGTAATAATTTGTAGTCTTAAGCTAATTATAAAATATAACTACATTACTCACGCAAGAAAATTTAACGAGTTATCAATTTTGTTGTTTCATACATCTAAATAATTTAGGTAACGTAAAAAAAAAAAAAAAACGAAATCAAAATGCCAACATAACATTCTTCGAGACTATTTTAAGTAATTCTTCAGATTATTAGCTTTTAAAACTGTAAATTTTTTAAGTATCAAACGGGTAGTGTTGTTTCTTAGTTATGGTTAAACAATATTGGTACATTATTAGTTATAAAAACCGGCATCGTAGCTAGGGCCGTGACCTCTGGTAAGATTTCAATCTTGCCCCCATTCCTATTCAGTAGGAATTACTGTGAAAGTGTACACGAGTTTGTTACATGCCATTGTATTCCAATTAAGTGCAAGTTTATTTTATTAATGTTTTAAAGGTACCTCAGAGTCCTAGAGAAGGTGGCGCCCTTGGTAATCACCCCGGCCACTAGCTACGGCGCCGGTAAAAATGTCAACCTGCTACAAACTACAATCGATTGAATACACAAAATATTAAGTTTAATTTGAAAATACGTGACACAAACCAACACATCCAAATGTTTCTATTGAAAAAAAGAAATTATTGCTATTTATATTCTGTGTATTTAATCCTTTTATAAACCAACAACAATTTATAAGGCCCCTATATCATCAAGTGCAAGAAAAAACACAGCCAATATATTTATATTGTAGCAACACTTATCAGACGTGTTTGTTTTTGATGGGGTTGCCCGGTTTCCTCCTCCTAAAATTGCCCATTTGTCGTAATATTTGAGTGTTCTCATCGTCCAAATCTCGATCCATACCAGACGTTCCGGGTATCGTACCCCATAGTTTTAATTTCGACGGTAGATACATTAAACCTAACAGCGTTATTACTGAAAATAATTAAATTGATATTTTGTATTTATTTAGAACGTATATAAATCTCGTCAAAATCAAAAACCACGGGTTCATAACGTACTAGCTCAGCTCCCTACTGAGTTTTCAATAATCTTTATATATAATTCATCTCGTGTTCGGTGTACGAAAACGTCATGACGAAATCTGCACGAAAAGATATTCACGAACCGACATGGTATAATAAGCTCCAAACCCAATTCTTGGGCTAGGGGTATTTGTCTAATATTTGACATAATATTAACATTGCGTCTATAGATATTCTGCGTATAATAGACTTCGAGAATGATTCGATTTCTGATAATATTAATTATAACCGAAATATAAATATAATAAAATTAATTGTAACCGAATTGTAGAAGGTACAAAATTTTGGTCCTTCGAGCCGGATACCAATACCAAATTATTTGTGACAGAACTTAAGTGTCACTGAGCTCTTGTTCTTAAAGGCGCGTATCATTCTATCCTAGGAGTAAAGACAAATAAACAACATTGACATTGAACGAAAAAAACTCGTTTTGAATGTCAACGAAGTTGTTATCGGAACATTGGATATATACTAATTAAACAAAATACAATGGGGAGCATCGTCTGTAATAATCGTTTATATGCAATAAACAGTCAAAAAAACGACTTATTTCTATTTGATGTTTTATGCATGGACTAAATTTAATTAAATAAAAGGTAATACTTACTATTTAATATGCAAGGAAAAACCACGTAAAAATTGAGATTAGTTGAGTGAAAGTAGAAGGCCTCCGTGAAATATAACATTATAGTCAAAAATAGGGACCAGTAGCCCATTGACACCACACTGAAACAAATTACAGATTGAATTAAACCATGGGCCATTGAGGATGCTTAGAAATTTTGAATAATGTTTTTTACTATATTATATCAATAATACAATTAATGTCTGTTATTTAAGGTATTTTTATAAAAACAACTATAAAGTAATTTTCTTAATATGAAAATGATTTGTACAAGCTCTTTTAATAGAAACACACTTTAACTATAGTCTCAATAAGCCATTTAATATAAGAAACTAGCTAATATAGGATTCGTATGGGTTAATAAGAGGAAAAATGTATTTTGAATATGATTTGTATAAAAACCATGATTAGTGAGCGGGGAAGGAGTAACTGTGACAAATTTCAAGTCAATCAGAATTAGAAGACCTCGTGATAAGAGGTATTTGGCTTATATTTATAGATAGATGATATTAGCTAAATAAATACTAATAAACAAATCTGCCTCGGTCTAGTGGCTAGGTATAAGGCAGCTGACCTGATAGGTCCTGAATTTAAAACCCAGGTTAGGCCAGTAACAAGTTATTGGGTTTTTGTCTTGATAATTCTCAGTAGCAGCCCAGTCTAGAAGTTGGAAGTGCACATATAGTCATTGTTCCTGCGCCTGAATGCTTTCCGGTCGTGTTGGATTGCCATCCTATCAAATTATGAGTTAGGTAATAGAGTCCACCTGTGCTTGCAAACACACTTGTGCACTATAAGATGTCCTGTGTATTTGGCTAATCTCTCTTGAGATGTGCACCCTTGGCCAAAATCAGTCTAGTCAATTATTTATTTATAATAAACAATTACTCACGGTCTATAATGTATGTATAGTGTACAATGAATCAAAGCAAGTGCCTTCAGGACCGAATACATCCCCAGCATTCGTGATATTGTGAAATCACCTGAAATATAGATTTTTTTATATGGCAACATTTATAAATTTATCTTACTAATTAAATATTTATTCCTTCCAGTTATTTTAATCGTTCAATCAATTTCAAAATACTAAAATAATATGAAATCTTGCTATTATTATTATTACCCATGATTATGTTTGCAATTTAAAGTTTAACTAGTTGATTTATTAAAGTTTAACTAGTTGATATTAAGTTTTGAAATTTGTGCCTAATATTATCTTTAAAATATTTACCATCTAGATGTTCGTTGTCACCGTTATTGCTTAGAAACGATCTCCTTTCAATATACGAACGGCCAGCGGTACCAAGATCCATGAACGCTACAAAGGCTATCCAGCCTCTAAACGCATATAAAACTTTATTTTGAACTGCCATAGTGCACTTATCGCCACTTCACCCACGTTATGACCAATCGAACTTGGATTCAAGAGTTAATTTATACATATAAATTATAAAAAACACGCCAAACTTATGCGTGATTTCATAACAGCCTAGAAAAGTATAATTGAATTAACCGGGTGATTGTTCTACAAGTAAATATACGCGCGTAAGTTTAAGCGTGCATCGCACTGCGGTATTTTACCTGCATTAGACATTTTCATGCAAAATTTATAATTAGATGTTAGCATCGTCGAATTTTCGCGCAGGACAGTTTAATGTCATTGTCACTGTCAACCTGATAACAGTATGTACATTTCTGAGTAGCAATTATAAAAAACATCACATTTATAAAAAATATATAGGTACATAAATATTTTTCTAATAAATAGTCTTATTCTACATAAAATTATGATTGTTTAGAATTTTTTATATATTTTTTTATTAATTCGTAAATTACATTTAATGAATTAATAGGATCTTGATTAAAGAGTAAATATATATTAACTTAAAAAAGTTAGATTTATTTATTTCATACTTTTCAGTGATCTTAGTTTTAAAATAAATAATGGTAGTATACTCTGATTGAACATATTTATTGATTGAATGCCTAACGACACTGTATATTTATATATAGTTAAGACTTCGGTATTGCCAAAATAAAAATGAATATCTCACCGCGGCTGGTCACAAATACCTAAAAATATCGTCGCCATATTGGTATTGTCAAAAAGTTCGGGATCCATCGGTGTGAAGGAAAAAATGGTTTTTCTTTTCATACAATGCGTATTGGAACCGTCCGTGCATTCTAATTGATAAAGCTGTGACCTTAGATGTTTCGTTTACACTATTTCGTGTATAGAACACTTTTTAAATGATGTTTTCAATGGGGAAATGTTCAGACCGTAGTAGGTCGGGTACTGACTCGGAGGCCGGTGGTTTGGTGAAAACGTCTCTGCCTTCGGACGAGGTAGCGTCTGCGGTAGCAGCGGTGTCTGACGAGATTGGTGATATCTTGAAGGATGAGTTAGGGGAAGCTGAGCTTGCAGACCTCAACGCGGAGTTCGATCTCCTCGTGGAATTGGCAGACGCACCGCAAGAAGACTTTCCATCTCTGTTCGAGATCGCTGTAAGTAAATAACCTCGATTTTCCTTCATATTTGTATTGTCCGCCTCAATGTCGTTGACCTTTGGCTACAATTTTGACATATTATGTACTTAAATAATATATGACATAGCTGACTGTAAAGTGAAATTTCGCTTAGCATAAATTACTATAACGCTTCAATATCTCAAAATGTTAATTAGAAATTGAGTAAAAGTAGATAATTTATGTATTGATTACAAATTTTTATTATATCATACATAATAAACATTTTAATAAGTCAGTTAGGTTTTAAAACTGTACAGTTTATTGACAACATACATGTAAAGAATATCAACACAGTGAGAAATAACATACCTAGTACAGTCAATACTAAATATTTACTAAACATGGTAGCAGTTTATTATTTAGTTTTTAAACATCACTACTAATTTTGATTATTGTGTTTTTTGAATATAATTATTGGATCTTAAAAGAACTTTTGAATCGTCATTTGTCAGTAGATACCGAGAAACGTTTTGAAGAAAGTAGTAGTTATTTCACTAACTATATAAGTCATTTATGAAAAACAATTATTCCTAACTGAACTATTTACTTAAATATTGGCTTACACTTCTTCTATAAAAAATACCTGGAAGCGGATGTTGTTATCATCTGCAGCAAATAAACATTCATTTATAAGCTTATTGGAAAAAAAACTAAACGTTATAACAGTAGACAGTTTATACATTTATAAATATGTTACAAAACTTCACTTTCTTAATTGTACAAGTCTATATTACCTAAAATAGAAAAAAAAACTGGCATTGTGATTAAATAGACTGCATGGTCTTTAGGCATAAATCAATTTGCCTTTGCTATCTAAATCACTTCTATATATCTGCTGTTTGTTTGTCAACGTTGGTAATGTATTTGTAATGCCGCTTAAATTATATTAAGCATTTTTTCAGTTTGTTCTAGAGCTTTCTAGAATACAAATAGACAATAAAAGTTGATATTAATCAAAACAATACTTTAACAATAATTAAAAAAAATAATTAATTAATCACTGACAGTGGGACTTTGTGTAAGCTCGTCTGACTAGGTACCAACCACTTATCAGATATTCTACCGCAAAACATTAGTTCTTGGTATCGTTGTGTTTCTTTTTTAAAGAGTGAGTGTGCCAGCGTAATAAGTGCCAGTATAAAGTAAGAGCTCACACGGGACATAGCACCTTAGTTCCCAAGGATGGTGACGCATTGGCGATGTAAGTGATGGTTAACATTTCTTACAATGCCAATGTCTATAAGCATTGGGGACCACTTACCATCAGGTGGCCCATTGGCTCGTCCACCTACCTATAATATATAAAAAAAATCTTTGTACAAACTTTGTTAAAATAACAAAGAAATTATATAAAAACCCATTCATAGTTTTAAAATATATACCTTCTTATCACTTCTTCACTAAACAGCAATGACTAGGTATTGCTAGTGTCATCCATTTCGAAGGGTATGTGAGCTATTGTAATTAAAGGGACGTAACATCTTTCCGATGAGTTCCCAAGGTGGTGGTGCATTGACGGTGTATAAGATGCTTAATATTTCTTACAGTACCATTCTGGTGTCCACTTACTATCAGCTGTCCTATTTGCCAGTCTGAATGCTATTGTGCATATTTCCTACCGCTGATATAAAAAAATGATGTGAATGAAAAATGATGTGAAAAATATAATATAGTCAAACATATAGTTTGACAATTTCTTCTGTATGTCTGTCTGGCATAGTATTTCTGATTTTTACTCAAAATGTATGTATTTATATTAAAAAAAACCTTTATTTGAAGTTAGACATGCATATTTTTATGGAAAATTTTAATGATACTGACCATTAGCTTAATAATAAAGATTTAGTGATTATAATTCATCTCGTGCTTTACGGGAGAGGAGGCCTTTAGCCCAGCAGTTGGACATTTACAGGCTGTTACGGTTACGGTAAAGATTTAGTGAAAAAAAAAACATATATCTATGCTGTTTTTTATTCTTGTGTTTAGGTGAATCAGCTAATTCTCTATAGCCTATTCCAAAGATAAACAAACCTTATATTTACATGTATCATGCCATTTTATAATAGCTCGACTATTATGTACTAAAAACAGTTCTAGATAAAAATATCTTCTTTATACATAAAATAACACAAAACCACTTAGGTACTTTAATTTTTATCTTGCAAAGTTCCAGTATCATTTTTTTTCCTGATGAATAACAAAGATTGACCGTGAATCGACCATCCTATGACCTGATATCGCGATTCAATGACAAAGATTTATTTGTCTTTACCGCCTTGTGTGCAGTTCCGTGCCTCGGAAAGCACGTAAAGCCGTTGATCCTGCGCCTGGACTCTCACCGCTCGTGTCTGATTGACAGAGTGAGGGAATAGAGAGTGCACCTGTGTTTGTAAGCTATAATATGTCCTGCGCAGTTGGCCAATCTCTCTCGAGATTGACCGCCGTGATCGAAATTGGTTCGAAGGATATCACTCTCGTGATTGTTGCAAGCTATAACTCATACAATGACTATTTATAATAGGTTTCAGGTTTTATTAAACTTTCATAATGTTAAAATCTATAAACATTTCTTTATTATCATTAAAGATTGGTCACCGCGCCTCTGGCAGTGGTTCATCCTCATCATCATGGTCGGGAGCCAGGGGCGGGAGGTCGAGACGGCCGCATCGTCCGCAGCGTGTGTCGCGGAGACGTCCTATAGCTAAGGGAAAAGAAGTAAGCATAACATTTTCAGTTTTATAAATGCAGATTTGCTAAACATTCCAGAATCCTCTCACCTGATTATGGGTGTAAGTAGAAGACTGTTTATAACATATATTTCGTCTGAAACAACTATTTTGATAATCTTATTCTATGATAAAGGAAAGGTGTCGTGGGAGATGAGATTCCTTTCGCCTTTTTTTTTTTTAAATATATTTGCTGGGAGGGCAAATGACTCTACTCCACCTGATGGTAAGTGGTAGTAGAGTGCAAACGCGACGACGGCCAGTACAGTCGGGAAGAATGTTCTGCACTAGCCGCCCCCGCCTTGCCGACCCGCAAGATGCCTCTTCACGCCTCGTTTGAAGGAACCCGGGTTGTAAGAGGAGGGGAACACGTATATATGCCTTATATTACGTACTAGCTAATCGTCTCGGCTTCACACGGGTACATGAGAAAAAAAATTATTTTGGGTGGGATTTGCGTAAAATCCGTTCTTAGTTAGCGTCTACGCCGGGGAAGGAGTAACTGTGACAAATTTCAAGTCAATCGGGCGGATAGTTTAGGAGATCTCGTGATGAGTGGTATTTCGCTTATATATATGTATATAAATATATATAAACAATATGCATTAAATAACACAAACAATTGAATACATTAACAACTTTTGAGAGTAATTCAATGGAAAAAATGCGATTTAAATGGTGAGTGAAGCAGTGTAACTACAGATACGAGAGATATAACGGCTTGGTTTCCAAGGTTGGTGGCCTATTGGCTGTGTAGGGAAAGGTTAATATCCCTAACAGTGACTATTCGTATAGGCCTATATGTGTGGCTTATTTGCCAGTAGCGTATTATTTAAAAAAAGGTAAAACAAAGATTTCCAATAGGTCTGAATGCCGACCTCCTGATTTCTACGAAACGCATCCATTGCTCATCTTCCAAACATCACGCTATTACGATATTAAATGCTTAGCTCCACCCCTTTTAGGGATCCGTCTTAGTTTTAAAATGCTACACATTTTAATAGATCCCTATTCTGGATTAACGTGACGGAAACCCAAAACCGCCTACTCATGTATTAGCTTATATAAAACAGTATATAACCTTCCACAAGGCAAACCGGCAGGCATACATACCCCCGTCATTAGAGACTCATAAGGCATGTACACGATCGGTATCCACCAGCGAAAGCCATCATATAAGCTTTTTCTTTTCTACCAACTTACCTTCGAAATCCAATTGGTGGACTATCATCAGTATCCCCTATTATCATAAGTCATTTGTGCCTTCTTCACCACTCACTCGCTACCTCACTGTCGTTGATGTAGATATTCGCGTGACTCGATGTTGCACCCACTACATACCATACGCTTTCGTAGTTCAATAGTATTATACAATATATGTATGCAAAATTCTACAGTGACCAGACAAGTCACGTACTCACTTACTGCTGGCAATCCATATTAATTGAGATTGGTCGCCGTGGTCGAAATCGATCTGGATGACATTATTATTATTATTATTTTTGTTTATAAAATTGAACTAGTTCGGCTTGAGAATGTGTTTATAGTATAGTATTGAGTAGCGCGGTGAGTGACGAGTGTGCGTGCGCAGATGTGCCGGCGGCGCAGCGCGGTGGCGCGGCGGGCGGCGTCGCTGCGCGTGCGGCGCGTGGAGGTGGTGTCCGACGCGTCCGACGTGGGCGCCGACTCCGACTCCGACGACCAGTGGACCGAGCTCGACAACTGTGAGTCCTGTCTCATAATTAGTACATACATCATTTTAATAAAAAACAGGGACTGCCGATGGAAGTGAAAATTTGAAACTGTTAAATATATTCGTCTCCAATTTCCACATCTATTGGCGCTCCAAGTTATAATGCTATCTCTTTTTATTAGACGTATAGCTTTTTATTCATCAAAACACAGTGTAAAATTTCAACTCCATAGGATAAGAGGAAGTGGTTCTAAATCAGTTTGCTAGATTTGACCTAAAGATACAAACTGACGAAAAATCTATGATATTCTTGCAGCTGGCAGCACAGATACGTCTTCAGGCAAAGAAATGGGCGGCTTGGATATTGACTGTCCGTCATATCAGCATAAAGGATCGGTAAGAATTACTATATTTTTTTTAAATTTAAATTAAGTGCTACCATAAGCCGAGATGGCCCAGTGCTTAGAACGTGGGAATCTTAAGCAAGGGCAAGCACCACTGATTTTCATGTGCTTAATTCGTGTTTATAATTCATTTCGCGCTTGATGGTGAAGGAAAACATCATGAGGAAACCTGCATGTCTAATTTCACTGAAATTCTGCCACATGTGTATTTCACCAACCCGCATTGGAGCAGCGTGGTGGAATAAGCTCAGAACCTTCTCCTCAAAAAGGAGAGGAGGCCTTAGCCCAACAGTGGGACATTCACAGGCTGTTACTGTACTGTACTGTACTATTGCTACCATAAGGAAGGAGAGTGCCTGGCTTTCAGGCTGCAGCCACCACCCACTATTCCACCAAGCAACAACGCTTAGTACTTTAGTCCATGTAACTATAAGCATAATAGACAACATCTTAATTGCCAAGTTTTGTGTCGCATTGATGATATAAGAAATGATTAATATTTCATACAGTGCCAATGTCTATGGACGCTGGTGACCACTTACAATGAGGTGGGACATTTGCCAGCTTTCCTACATTTTTTGAATAAGGATAAATAAATAAATAAATAAAAATTAAGTCTATTTATTAAAAGTCTTATGTCCTATGTCTGAACTCTCTCCAAGTGTGTCGAATTGTCGTCCCATCGGATTATAATTGTGGGATAATAGAGATTACACACACTCATGCACTTGTTATTTTAATATTCACTGAAGCTACTCAAGGTGGTTGCTTTGTTATTGGTCAGGGGTTCAATTCTTATTATTATTATTATTAAACAACTTCTTTGCACACACACAAGGAAAAAAAAAACAAATACAAGTAAAAAAAGAATGAGAAAAACAAATGCTCAAGAAAAGCCGTAGTATATAGACATGATTGCGGATCTCAACATGATGCGTACGGTCTTATCACTCAATTAGTGATCTCTCCTTGTTTGAGTAAAACAAATTTTTGTATAAGCCTTTGATTTCGTAGGTAGTTTTGTGGATGTGTGGTTTATTAATTATTTTGCATCATTGTTCAGCAGGTGGAACCTCCGGCGATGGGCCAATTCCTGTTGCCGCTTCTCAGTGCTGATCCGACCGCTCCGGATCCTGAACACTTTCTGATCCGACACGAGGACATACTGCAGGTTAGCTTCGATTACTGTCTCAATTTATAATACAGTAGTTTTCTAAATAACTACATATATCCATTTAATTTAACGACGAAAGTTTCGATAGAATCTTCACCGAAATTCTAGCCATGTTAATACCAAATCCATAATAAATTCTACACACTATTTAGATGTCGACCGATGATATAATGTCACTTCAAGGTCACACTTGTTTATCTTATTGCTCGATTTGTTCCAGCTTCTTGCGTCTGCAGAGGACAGTGTCCGGGACGATATGCCTCTCGAAGATGACGCAGCTATGGACTCGGCGCCTGACATGTGAGGGCTCAGTTTATAATGTATTATAATAGCTAATATAGGTAGATTCGTAGATTGGTACTCATGGGGATGATAACGGTCTTTGATCCGGGCAATAGATGTTTCGTATTAAAAATTGTAATGAGATGCGCAATAAAGGCATGAGCTTCGAGGGCATTGACCTTGAAATATAATATATATATATATATATATGTAAAAAATAATAAGATTTAGATATTGTCTGTTTTCTATTAAAAGAAACAACTCTAAGCTTGAATTGGCAAAAAAAAACTAGAGACTAAATATAAAAACGATATTAAGAGTCTCAAGTTAATAACTTTACTGGCTTCCCACGAGGATAGACAGACTGGTTAAACGCCATCCAGATCAGCCTAGGAATCTACAAACAACAAACACAACGGACACAAAACAGGATGTAGACGTAATAATAACAAAAAAAAAAATAGTTTTTTTATATTTATAACAATGAAGCTTGTCTAAACAAAAAAAGGAACTGTTTTGTCTTTGCCTATTTATAGAAAAAATAGTTTTTGCCCCCAGGGGCAGGTGTTAGGTATAAAAAGTATCCCCTGTCCTTCCTCGGGGTTCAAGCTTGCTTCATACAAAATTTCATCAAAATCGGTTCAGCGGTTTAGCCGTGAACGCGAATCGGAGTTACTTTCGCACTTATAATATTTTTATAGATTGTCGAATGTAGTGTACACTGTTACAGGTTGAGCGGTGATATATATGACTGCGAGGAGCCAGTCGTGACGCCGGAAGACGAGGCGGCGCTGTTGCATTTCGTTTGTGGTATGTAACTTTATATACATTATATAATTTATGACTGCCTCGTTGGTCTAGTGGCCTGATGTAAGGCCGCAGACCCGGATGTCCTGGGTTCAATGCCCAGATCGGGGCGATAAAAAGTGGTTGGGTTTTTCTATTAAAAAATTCTCAGTAGCAGCCCAGATTCTCGAAATTGGAAGTGTGTACATTCCCGTGCGTCGGGAGTGTAAAGCCGTTGGTCCTGCGCCTGAACTCTTTTCGGTCGTGTCGGATTGCCATCGGATTTTGAGAGTTAGGGAATAGAAAGTGCACACAGTGTTTGCGCACACACTTGTGCACTATAATATCTCCTGCGTAGTTGGCTAATCTCTCTTGTGACTGACTGCTGGAGGACATATTATTATTATACTTTATGTATGTTATGTAAACTGTTTTATATATATTTTTATTTAAATTAGGCAAATGGGACTCCTGATGGTTGATCAGTCGCAGTCACCCATATGAATCATTTCTTGAATCGTCAACGCGCCACCAACCTTGGGAACCAAGATGTTATGTCCCTTGTGACTGTAGTTACACTGGCTCACTCAACCTTCAAACACAACAATACTAAGTACATATTGCTGTTTGGCGTTAGAATATGTAGAATTGGGTGGGTGGTACTATCCCAGGTGGGCTTCATCGTGGCTAGATAGTTTGTCTTAGAAATTTCCACTTTAAGGGTGGGGTGGGGGGTGAAAATGGGAGGTTAAACTTTGTACGATTCTTATTTTATTTAGTTACTAATGAAAAACTTGTCCCCAGAAGCTGAGCAAGCGATGAACTCAAAGGATATACCATTCAAGCCAGTCGAGGAATGGTTGTTAGGCGTTTATCATTCTTGGTGTGAAATAAGTGCGCTGATGTATACACTTATCGGGACCAATATGTGAGTATGACAATTGTTTAAGAAAAAAAAAGCATCTGGTTAATTGCACCAGAAGATTGATGAATACTATTGAATTTTCACATGCTTGATTTGTGTGTATAATTCTTCTAATGAGTTTCGGTGAAGGAAAACATGTGTGATTGTGAGTGCAGCATGGTGGGATAAGCTCAAGAGAGGAGACTTAGTCCAGCAGTGGGACACTTACGGTTACTAATAACACCTAACATTATATCTCAACATCCGAAATTGATGATGATGTGTCTCTGATGTGTGATGAATCTATATGATTATGTCAAATTACAATGAATGTTTTAAAATTTTTGCTAAATTTTTGAAATATTTATTTCATTAATTAATTTATTTATAAAAGAACCGTCTTCATAATTATATGTATTTTTACACAATAACTTAAATAACAAGTATATTTTTATATATAAAGATATAGTAACTAGAAATGTAATGATGAACTATTCTCTCCCAGGAGCGTGGATATGGTGAAGTCGGACTGGTCGTACCGCGCGCGCTTCGGCTGCCACTGCAGGCTGTGCCTGTCGCTGGCCAACAACGCGTCAGCGCTGCACCGCTTCCTCGCAGCGCTGCTCGCCGACCTCGCGCACGGTGAGATCACGTCACGTGACGCCTGAATCACGTGTAAGCGGGGTTTTCACCTCAGCTAGTATAGACGCCCCCCTCCCTCGAATCGAACGTTCACATGACGAAAACTGTCTTCATTAGAAAGAGTCAAGATATCGAGTGAATGAAAGAAGGAGATCTCCTTTGTTATTTTACTCATCATGAGAACACTGTTTCTTATACTGAAAATTGTGTATTTCAATTGTTTATTTTCTTGTGTGATTTCCTGAAACAAATAAAAAGGAATATTCACCACGATTGATTAGTAAAACGTGAATAATTTTGGCTTTCCAGGCGGTAACACGGCGTCTATAGGTGCGAACATAGTTCGAGCGCTTCGTCTCACTCCGGGCAGGGATAGTCGGCCAGCTGACTGGGATCTCCAGAGGCTGCAGCGCGTCAAAGTTTGCGATGACGGTGAGATGTTAAAACAATCAAAATTAGACAACAACCAGTTAGGAATATAGATTCTACCAAAAATAATAGACAATAAGTGTAAGAAATGTCATGTTTTAAACTCTTTGTGAAGAAAAATTGAATGTGAAAACTTTTTTGAGCAATTATGTCGCATAACACAAAAATATTTATATTTAATATTCGATCCTAGCTTTACATAAGTATTTAAGTGTATTGTGATATTAATTAAACATTATTTTGTTCATATCTCCAGGTGCCTCAATTATTCAGAATCATCTAATAAGGTTGGCGCGAGAGAATGAAGTGGCTGATCAGATCGTCAACAGCATCTGTCTGTGTCGAGTCTACGAACGACCGTTTGATAAGCAGTGAGTAAATTATTTATAGTAATTACTAGCCAATAAAAACAGTTTGGGTTAGAAATTCAGTTGCTTCGACTGGATCTTTCGATTCTCCTTTAAGAAGTGTATCGGCTTTTGCATTGTTTTAATTTGAATATTATATATATATTTTTTATGTTTTATTATCTTATTATTATTTAAAATTAGATTTTATACACTAAATCATTGTTCTCTACAAGATATAGTGAGTAATTTATGTATATGAGTATATATACATATATTATTTATTTCTATAGTGATATGACAATACATCCGTTTTATCTATTTTTTAATGTACGAATTTTATATTGTTTGTGCGATACGGTGAAGGAAAATATCGTGAGGAAACCTGCATGTGTCTAATTTCACTGAAATTCTGCCACATGTGTATTCCACCAACCCGCATTGGAGGAACTTGGTGGAATAAGCAGACTGAATGTCCCACTGCTGGGCTAAGGCCTCCTCTCTTTTTTTGAGAAGAGGGTTTTGGAGCTTTTCTACCATTCTGCTCCAACGCGGTTTGGTGAAATACACATGTGGCTGAAATTTTGTCATATCATGCAGGTTTCCTCATGATGTGATGTAACTGAAAGTCTTCATGAAATATTTTTGTTTTCAGATATGCAATGGAGAGGTTGTGCAAGTTGTTGGATAATTTTAAGAGCGCTTCATCTATTACTTTTAAGGTATTTTTTACTCTCAGTTTATTGGTAAGCATTTTGAGCAGTTTTCTTTCCTGGTCGAATTCGGTCCCGGCGTACATTTTTAATAGAAAATAGAAATATTTGTGTATATTTAATATTAAAATACAATTAGCTACGCTCTCCTTTAATCGTGAATGGGGATTAAAAACCTTTGTAAAGATTCCGTATAATGGAATAATGAATATTAATGAGGCAATTCCCGTTTACAGGTCGAGATGGTCCCAGAGGAGGGCGCGGGCGAGTCGGGCGCGGCGCGCGCGGCGTGGAGCGAGGCGGCGCGGGCCCGCCTGGCGCGCTGCCTGGCGCCGCACCAGCGCCGCTCCACCAGCGAGCGCCTCGCGCACATGGCCGCGCGCACCGCGCCGCACGACCGTACGCACGCACGCACTCGCACGCACTCACGCACGCACGCACTGTGTGGTGCCAAACGATTCTTAACAATTATGTATATTTGGCAGTGAGCGCGTGGTCCGGCTACAAGCATCGCTGCGACTGTCTCACGCCGAGGACTCTGTGCGCTCAGCAACGAAAGCAGCTACTGAGGTAAGCTGAACTTACAAGTCTCAAAGCGCATCACATTCTATATTCAGTTCCCATTTTAAACCTCCGAAACAAAGTCAGCAAAGCTAACATTGTCGTGTCATGTATATGTTGCCATTTAATTTTAAAAACTAAATAGGTTTCATCAGGATACGTAACTATATTATCTTTGTTGTCTACAAGACATCAGTAACAATGTCCCACTGCTGGACTAAGGACGGCTCCTTTTTGAGGATATGGTTTGGAGCTTATTCCACCACGCTGCTCCAATGCCAGTGAAATTATACATATGCAGGTTACCACACGATGTTTTCCTTCACCGTCAAACGCGAAATGAATTATACACAAATTAAATACATGAAAATCAGTGGTGCTTGTCCGGGTTTGAATCATCGGTTAATATTCCCACGTTATACGAGGAATTGAAAAGGCCCAAGTATTCAAGATCCTTGAGGGACACACCCCTAAACCAACTGAGACCACATTAATCCCATATCAATGAAATGCATCAAGAACTTCACATCCCTTGTTAAATTTCTATGTGACGTTATTGCTATAGTTGCAACATTTTAGAAGTTGCAAGATTTAAATTGGTGTGAGTGCCGAGGTTCGTTTACCGATCTCACGCACACATTGACGCGTTTACAATAACGAATCTCACGCTGACGTCATCACGCTTGCACTCTCAGTTAACGTGTAGCGAGCGCTAAAATGTTTGTTTACAAATGTTTTTTTTTTTTCAGAATATCGTTTTTCGGTATGATGCAAGCTGTGAACGAGTTCAACGGGACTAAGGATTTCTTAGATAAGGTAGATCTATACTAATAATGTATCCTATAAAAATATGCTAATGATGGGTATGAGACGCGTTCACCGTGCAATCGGCTCATATGGATGAATTAGTTTATATTTTATATATATTATAATATTGAGGACGTGCTTTATTAAATAAATGATTACGTTGATTTATTGTCTGTGCAATGAACCGTACATATATGTATAATTTATAGTTATCTAAACAGTACATAATTTGGTTTTATATATTATTTATTTCCAGGCGATAGACTCGAAACCTGATATTTCAAGCAGGGAGTTGCAGCAAGGGGACGGAACGGGTGCCAAGTGAGTATTATTCATATATTTGAAAGTCGATCGATGATCTTAAATTATAAATTTTATAAATAAACTATTTTACGTTTCATTATACGTAATCTTTTAAAACTTAAGTAAAGTTATTTAACAGTCTGTAAATATGAAAAGCATGGACAGTTGCTTCTGTACTTTCTTCACTGAGAGAATAGATCAGTGTTGGGTTTACCAGTAAGAAGGTTCGAGCCAAGGGTGGCAGATTTGAGGGGTGGCTAATTTAGACCAATTTTTAAAGATTGTTACAACTGAGGCAGCGGGACCATAAAATGTCTATCTGACATCATAATGTATTATTAAATATATTCTTACTAGTATATATATATATTATTATTAAAAAAAATTACTGCACACTCATAAGGAAAAAAGAAAAGACAAACACAAGTAAAAAGAAAAAAGAAAAAGAATAGTTCAAGAGAAGCCATGCTATATAAATAAAATATTGTTTCAGGCCTCCCGATTCGTTCGACGATCGTTTGAGCAAGTCGAACTCTGGTCTCGATATGAGCGACTCGAATTTCACGGATGACCTTGACGATAGTGAGATATATACATATATTCTTTATTTTTTATTTAACGTATACACGTCATCACATACATGAGCCTTTCATATGATCTATATGTAAATTAACTAGGTATATATCATATGAAACTGCTAATAATATTAGTGCTCCATTATTGAGACATTATCTCTTCCATTTTTCGAAGTGATTATTTTTAAAAACGATGGTGTAACCATGTGTTATATAAGAACTTTTATAATGCCTGCATGCGATGTTCGAATGTAACCCCGGCGCCAAGTGTGCGCGGAGTGTGATCCGTCCGTCGGTCGCAGGCTCGTCGTCGCCGTCGTCGTCGTCGGGCTCGGGCGGCGGGCGGCTGTGCCGCTCGGTGCGGCGCCTCATGCGCTCCATCGCCGCCATCGAGCGCCTCATGGACCGCGTGCTGCGCCACTGCGACCGCTGGACCGACCGCGACGCCCGGTACGTCCTCCGATATCCGGCCTCGACCAGGACTCACGGCTTGCGCTTTTAGACCTTTAAAACAATAATATATGTGATAGCAACAATCTACAACAATAAACGAAAAAATCGAATCGATTTAAAATGTCTTGAACTTGCAAAACTCCAAAACTGTTTTTTATGAAGATAAATATAGTAATAAAAATGTTTTTACAGTAGTTACGTTACCTACAGTCGAGGTCGAGGCAGGTCGAAAAAAAAAACACTAATTTATTTTATAATAACACTCTTAAAAATTAACTTATTATATAAATTGAATGTCTAAACTACTTGATGATGATATAAAAAATAAAAAAATAAAAAAAATTTTATCCCTTATATTTTATTATATGTTTTCATGTCATCATTTGGTTCTAATACCGAGCCGAGCCGGTTGGCGTGGTTGGTAGTGGCCTTTCACGCCGAAGGTCACGTGGGTTCGATTCCCATCCAGGACAGACATTTGTGTGTGAACATGTCTGTTTGTCCTGAGTCTGGGTGTAATTATCTCTATAATGTATGTATTTACAAAAGAAAAGTATTATATGTAGTATATCAGTTGTCTGGTTTCCATAGTACGCTCTGCTTAGATTGGGATCAGGTGGCCGTGTGTGAATAATGTCCCAGGATATTATTATTATTATTATTTTAGACGTCGCGTGCACGCCGGTCTGTCGGAGGTGGACCGCAAGCTGATGGCGATGTATCGACGTCTTCCCGACGTGCACCGACGACAGTTGCAGCTCTATCGGAAGCAAAAGAGATTATCCACGGTAAGAATAGATCGTTATGTTTTGTCTTTTTATATTCATGATGAGTATGTGTGTGAGTAGTGCATATACTCAGCAACTTGTTAGTCTAGATTTAATATTATTATTTTTTGTATGTTTCGACTAACACACTAGAAAGCGTTAATGAAAAATTGAGTAGGGAATAGGTTGTGTAATCCTTTAAATTTGCATTTAATAACCAAATTCGAATTGGTCCTTTCGAGCCGGACGTCAATCGTTAATCGGACAAGACCGTGATACTTGAAAGTTTAATGACTAAGACTTAGCAAGAGCATACATAAACATAGCGTATAAGTGTACACGATGCCGGCGAGCAGCGAGTGTGCGAGTGTAAGTGTGGCGTGCGCGCAGGTGTGCACGCAGCTGGTGGGCGGGCCCGCGCCCGCGCCGCCGCCGCCCGGCTCGCCGCCGCCCGCGCCCGCGCACGCGCCGTGCCGCCTGCTGTGCCCCGAGTACCACCTGCAGCGCTTCAAGGAGGTACCGCCCCGCGCGACCGCCCGCCGCCCCCCCGCTCCACGCGTGCCCTACACTCTGCTGTGTTTCTAGGTTCGTCGCAAGGTGATGCACATGCGAGATCAGCAGCTGTACTACCATCGGCTGAGGATGTGGCTCGAGGACCAGCTGCGACAGGAAAGGAATAGGTAATTAAAAAAAATAGTTCTGTTCATTATAAGAGCTGTGACTCCTGTCACAGTAAATACACGTGACTGAACACTACGGGTTATGTAGTATACTACTTTTATTGATGTGTAATTATCTTAGTGCTCGATACACGTTAGGGGCTAACTGAGAAATCGAGGGTCAGGTGACGTCAGCGTAAGATTTGTTACTGTAAATGCGTTAATGTGTGCGTGAGATCTCTACACGAGCTCACATGTTTACACATACATTCTCGTGCGTACCTTGGTACTCGAACCATTTTTATTTAATTTCCAATCAATTTTATAAGTTAGTAATTTTGATTTTTGTTTTTCAGCTTACCAGATTGCAACATGACAGATCTACCGAAACGGAAGCGTCGTAATTTAAGTCCGAAATTACAGAAAATGGCGTCAGCTCCGAAACGGAAGTTAAAACCTCAACTGTCTCAAGCGATTATCAGACCCCATAAAATATTACAAATGCTCAAAAGTAAAGTATCCCACCACAACCAAGACATAAAGTCCCCCTACAAAGAAATAGATAGCGCTAAATCAGAAGCGGAGCCGCCGGAAGCGTTCCCATTAGACAAGGAAGAGAATATAAGCGATACGGAAACGATAGTAGGTGAAAGAGAGACGGGCGATATTTGCAAAGAAATGAAAGAATGTTTGGCCAAATTCGCAAACTTTGCTCTGAACAGTCCGGAAAGTAATCAGAAAGATGAATACGATATGCAAACAGAATTGGACGGTAAATATCCAGACTCGGTGAGTCCACCGTTGCAAGAAATGTCGCCGACCACTTCCGAACCGATTCCGGTCTACGCGCAGAAATCTCAAAGGATCATAGCTGTCAATAAAATATTCAATAAAGATGACAAGGTTTTAGATTTCCAATCTCAAGTTCCAGATATGAATGTGCCGCTGAACGCGAGAGCGCCAGCAAGGGACGCGAGTGAAACGAAAGAGACGGAGAATAACGAAGAGAAGGACGACGACGAGGTTGACGTGTTCAAATATGTCATTTTCGGTTTGAAAATTAAAAAGGCCATGGAAGAATGTCAGAATATAATCAATTCTTATAACAAAGACGCGAAGAAGAGAGACGACGAAGAACCCCCAACTCTAGAGCAAATCGTAGAAGTAATGCTGACGCTGGACAAGAATTCCGCTGAGTTTCTAGAAAAAATGGACGCAGAAGATCCGATTGATATGAATGCTGCCATGTCTAAATTGTCTGAGCTGGTCGAGAACATGCCGCAAACGTTGGCGAACATGCCGGAAATTGCGTCGAAGTTGTCCGAATTCGCGAACGCCAGCACCGAACTACCGGAATTCGCGTCCATCATGAACAGCTTGCCGGACGTCAACAATGACGCACAATTGACGCCGGAAACGCTGAAACAGATACGCGACTTGAAACTTTCCAAGCGTGACAATATAAAAGTCACAAAAAACACTGCCAAGCGTAAAATCAACCGTAGATATAAGACTGACGATGATGTCTTCGAATTCGAGGGTATCACCGAAATACTGAAGGACGAAAAAGATTTGCAGAATATCATTAAGAATAAAAATAATAAGGACGACTTCAAGGATTTCCTATTTTCTACATCAGCTCAAGTAGTTATTAATAAGGCTTTCGATTATCTCAAGCAGAACAAGAGTCCGGAGCTCTCGAAGTTTCTAGAAGAAGGCAAGGAGCTATTATTTTTGCCGCGTAATAGTTTGAATTCCGAAATGTATTCGAAAGCTTCGACGTTGTTCGATAATTCGGTTAAGGATGCGCTAAGTATGACCGAGTTGAGGGATATTGTTAAATCGAGATTCAATTCGTGGAAATACAACGTCGCCACTAAACTAAAAAGTATACCAATTGATATATTAGAGAATGAAATTGAAATTATGTTAGATAAATTTTATTCGTCCATTCAAGATCTCGCTTCAAAACAGTCCAACAGCGAAAGTGATAAGATCATCGAAAAGATAGACGAGCTCAACAGGAACAATGATGATTCAGACAACGAAGGTTGTTCGGCATCGAAGGAAACGTTAAAACAAATAACTAAATTACTATACAATTTCGCTGGCAACACTCTAGATCTGCTTATAGTTAAACTGTCCAAAATGCCCGACGATAAAAAGTCCGCTGTTAAGAGTCTCAAATTTAAATACTTGGACGTGGTCAGACGTTGTGCTGAATCGCAGCAGTTAGTGACCTGGATATTTCTAGATCCAGAAATAGCTATAAATGTTATACAGGAATTGACGGGTTTAGAAGTGAGGAAGTTGGACAATGCGCCCGATTTCTCGACGATGGCCAGTGATAGGAAGATAGATTATTTCATGAATCGCTTGAAGGAAACGAATCGACAGTACATGGAGACGTTACCCAAGAGAGGTTTGACTGGTGACGAATGGCTCGTGATGCTGTACAGGTTAGAACAATTGGAGGACATGTTGAGGGAATCGTTTTCTAAAATGGGACCACCGACCAAAGTCGTGCAAACACAAGCCAGTGAAGCGGAGATCCTGGCAGCTCGGGGTCTGAGTAAAATTATCGGCAAAGCGAACGTTCGAATCGTCAAGAAGACGAACCAAGAACCACCAAAACCTGTTAAGAAAGAAGAATCACCGCCAAATAACGATGAAGACGACAAGAAATGCAAGAGTTACGCTTTGTTAGCGAAATGCGAAGCGGTGCTGACGTCAAAGGGCGAAAAATCACTCTTGGACAGTTTCAACGCTATCAAGTCGTACATAACGCAAGGCCTTCCCGTACCGGAAACTCACAAGAAACACGTGATCACGATTTGCTCAAGCATCGACGCTAAACTACTAGACATCGAGGAAACGCTTAAAACGGACAAAGTAGAAACCGATTTGAAGGACAAAAGCGATCTGTCGGTGATCGATTCGGACACGGAACTAGTCGCGAAATACTCTGCGCAAGCGCTGAGAAACGTGAAGCAGACGCTGAACGCGGTCGCCTTCAGGAACATCTCGAGGAACGGCCAGACGAAGTCGGAGAGCGACGTGTGCGATACGCCAAAGAACAGCTGCAAGTGGACGAGCGACTGCGTCTGCGATGCGTGCAAGGATTCGGACGTGTCGTCGGTTTGCTTGGGCGACATTGTGAAGTGCTACGACGACAAGAGCAAGAACGTTCTAGACGATAAGAAGAGGGAGAAGAAGGTGGTGCCGAAGCCGAAACAGCCGGCGAAGGCCTGCGAGAATGGGAACCATCAGCAGCATGTCTGTAAGGGTGAGTACACATAACATACACGCACGACACACAAGATACGATGCCATAGAATTATCGTTAGAAAATATACATATATATATAAAATATTTTCTCTATGTATGCAGTTGGCCACGGAAGCTGTGCTGGCGAGGGTCCTGCTGACCAGCCCTGCAACTGTTGCTACTGCACCGTGTTCGGCCATGCGGTAAGCACAGACTACGTTTTCCGTCGCTTATACATCACTATGCATGCTGTTATTATTATTTTTTAATTCTTAAAATGCAATCCGTTCAGCAATGGAGAACCGTGATGGAATCTTCAACTATTGATGTCACATGGCTGTTACCTTTTTTCTGCCTTGTTAGTCTAGTGGCGATCTCGAAGTCCTAGGTTCAAATGCCGGGTCGGGCCAATAAAAAGTTATTGGGTTTTGTGAGTTAATAAATTCTCAATAGCGACCCGAAATTTGGAAGTTGGCAGTTAAGAAAGCACGTAAAGCCGTTGGTCCTTACCGTCCCATAGGATTATGAGAGTAAGGCAATAGAAAGTGCACCAGCTTGCGCACACATGTGCGCTACGGTGTCTTATGCATAATGAGAAAAAAAATGCATGCCTTAAAAATGGTGACCGAAATCGGTTAGGGGCTCAGCGTCTTCAATATTCTTCTGATGTTCTACTCGTTATAAGAAGGTCGAAATTAACAATTTGGACTGCTTGGTTCTTCTTATTCTTTGAAAGTTAGTAGTAGGTTTTTTTTAGCTGGAGACAATTATAATTTTTTTTTTTTTAAATGTATAAATTTTTTATGTAATGTATTTTTTTTAAACATGTATTCAATTTTTTTTCCTATCAATGATGTTTGTCTTCTGCTATTATTTTTTGCTAAATTATGCATAAAAATGTAATGTAATACTATAATTTAGAAGTAGACTTTTATTAATCATTATTTGGATGCTCAATATTAAATAAATATGGTCAAAACATAATATTATTAGGCTATGTGAACTTGGCACCCGACTTTTAATAATCGAATTTTTTCTTTTTGATTCTTATAGATATTCGTATGTAGTTGATTGTAGTAAATTTTTTTTCGTTTGTAGTAGCTCTAAAAAAAAATTATAGGACATCGAAAAAAACTCATCCCCCGGTTTTGTCAGCACTCAAAATGAATAGTTGTTTCTTGAAAAGAATCGTTTGTAGTTGATTGTAGTGGAAAAAAAATCGTTTGTAGTTAAAGCAAAAAAAAAAAAAAATTTTTTTTTCAAAGAAAAAAAAATTTTAAACTTTCAAACAAGTTTTTTTTTCTTTAACAAAACAAATACGAACGAAATGACCGATACTACAAACGAATAGAAGGTACAACAAACAAAATTAACGCTACTACAAACAAAAAGAGGTTACTACAAACGAAATTGACGCTACTACAAACGAATATAAGGTACTACAAACGAAATTGATGCTACTACAAAGGAATATAAGGTACTACAAACGAAATTAACGCTACTACAAACGAATAGAAAGTACTACAAACGAAATTAACGCTACTACAAACGAATATAAGGTACTACAAACGAATATAAGGTATTACAAACGAAATTGACGCTACTACAAACGAATAGAAGGTACTACAAACGAAATTAACGCTACTACAAACGAATAAAAAGTACTACAAACGAAATTAACGCTACTACAAACGAAAAGAGATTACTACAAACGAAAAGACTGCTACTACAAACGAAAAGAGGTTACTACAAACGAAATTAACGCTACTACAAACGAATAGAAGGTACTACAAACGAAATTAACGCTACTACAAACGAATATAAGGTACTACAAACGAATATAAGGTATTACAAACGAAATTGACGCTACTACAAACGAATAGAAGGTACTACAAACGAAATTGACGCTACTACAAAGGAATATAAGGTACTACAAACGAAAAGACTGCTACTACAAACAAATAGAAGGTACTACAAACGAAATTGACGCTACTACAAACGAATAGAAGGTACTACAACCGAAAAGAGATTTCTACAAACGAAAAGATTGCTACTTCAAACAAATAGAAGGTACTACAAACGAAATTAACGCCACTGCGAACGAAAAGAGGTTACTACAAACGAAATTAACGCTACTACACACGAAATTAAAGCTACTATATAAAATATATATACAAAAAGGGAAAACAAAAAAATATATATAAAATATCAAAAAAGAAAGCCACCTAAGTTAAGAATAACGTTTGTTTATGTTTTTAGTTTTTTTATCGTAGTTGATTTTAGTAACATTTTTATGTGTATAAACGCTGCCCAAAAAAAAATAAAGGGCTTCGAAAAAAAATCATTTTTTGCTTTTGTTGGTTAGTTTAATAGTTGATTTTTATACAGAATCAAATTTTGTAGTTGATTGAGGTTAAAAAAATGATTATAAAGAGGTAAAACTAGATTTTTTGTTTGTTTTAAAAATTCTTTCACCCCATAACTTTATGTAGGTGAAAGAAGTCGTATGGATAACAAATTTCGTAGGGCAGTAAGTAGAATAGGCTTCATTTTATTTTCAAAAAAATTACAGATCCCTACGAAAATTGCAATAATATAATTTAAGTTTTTTTCTATAAGTCATTATTGGGCGAGCGCTGCGAAAACTATTGAAACATCTTAGGAGAAATAATAAAATAGTGTTTACATAAGCTTTATATAGTAACCCTATCAATTTAAATTTTTACTCTCCTCGAAAGGGGTAAAATAAGGGATGAGCGGTTGTATGCAAACCCGTCATTTTCAAAGATAGTAGCATGAAATTTCATACACAATCTTCTGGTTAGAAATAAATAAATAGCTAATTAAACGTTTTTAAAATGCACCACCTAAGAGGATGAAATAGGGGTTGAGAGTTTATATAGTCTCTCCTATCGTCCCTCATTTTTGAAGTAAGAGGAATGATAATGAATATTAAAGCGTCTAGGAAAAAATAAATGCATACGTATTTCGTAGTTTAAGAAAATTTAACCCCAAACTTTCATTTGTAGTAACCTCTTTTCGTTTTTAGTAGCGGTCATTTCGTTTGTAGTAATCTCTTTTTTTGTAGGAACTTATTTTCGTTTGTAGTAGCGTTAATTTCGTTTGTAGTACCTTCTATTCGTTTGTAGTAGCGTCAATTTCGTTTGTAGTACCTTCTATTCGTTTGTAGTAGCGTCAATTTCGTTTGTAATACCTTATATTCGTTTGTAGTACCTTATATTCGTTTGTAGTAGCGTTAATTTCGTTTGTAGTACTTTCTATTCGTTTGTAGTAGCGTTAATTTCGTTTGTAGTACCTTCTATTCGTTTGTAGTATCGTTAATTTTGTTTGTAGTATCTTCTATTCGTTTGTAGTAGCGTTAATTTCGTTTGTAGTAACCTCTTTTCGTTTGTAGTAGCGTTAATTTCGTTTGTAGTAGCGTTCATTTCATTTGTAGTACCTTCTATTCGTTTGTAGTAGCGTCAATTTCGTTTGTAGTAACCTCTTTTCGTTTGTAGTAGCGTTAATTTCATTTGTAGTACCTTATATTCATTTGTAGTAGCGTTAATTTCGTTTGTAGTACTTTCTATTCGTTTGTAGTAGCGTTAATTTCGTTTGTAGTACCTTCTATTCGTTTGTAGTAGCGTCAATTTCGTTTGTAATACCTTATATTCGTTTGTAGTAGCGTCAATTTCGTTTGTAGTACCTTCTATTTGTTTGTAGTAGCAGTCTTTTCGTTTGTAGTAACCTCTTTTCGTTTGTAGTAGCGTTAATTTCATTTGTAGTACCTTCTATTCGTTTGTAGTAGCGTCAATTTCGTATGTAGTACCTTCTATTCGTTTGTAGTAGCGTCAATTTCGTTTGTAATACCTTATATTCGTTTGTAGTAGCGTTAATTTCGTTTGTAGTACATTTATTCGTTTGTAGTAGCGTTAATTTCGTTTGTAGTACCTTATATTCCTTTGTAGTAGCGTCAATTTCGTTTGTAGTACCTTCTATTTGTTTGTAGTAGCAGTCTTTTCGTTTGTAGTAATCTCTTTTCGTTTGTAGTAGCGTTAATTTCGTTTGTAGTATCTTCTATTCGTTTGTAGTAGCGTTAATTTCGTTTGTAGTACCTTTTATTCGTTTGTAGTAGCAGTCTTTTCGTTTGTAGTAATCTCTTTTCGTTTGTAGTACCTTCTATTCGTTTGTAGTAGCGTCAATTTCGTTTGTAGTACCTTATATTCCTTTGTAGTAGCGTCAATTTCGTTTGTAGTACCTTCTATTTGTTTGTAGTAGCAGTCTTTTCGTTTGTAGTAATCTCTTTTCGTTTGTAGTAGCGTTAATTTCGTTTGTAGTATCTTCTATTCGTTTGTAGTAGCGTTAATTTCGTTTGTAGTACCTTCTATTCGTTTGTAGTAGCGTTAATTTCGTTTGTAGTAACCTCTTTTCGTTTGTAGTAGCAGTCTTTTCGTTTGTAGTAATCTCTTTTCGTTTGTAGTAGCGTTAATTTCGTTTGTAGTATCTTCTATTCGTTTGCAGTACCTTCAATTTGTTTGTAGTAGCGTTATTTCGTTTGTAGTATCTTCTATTCGTTTGTAGTAGCGTTAATTTCGTTTGTAGTATCTTCTATTCGTTTGTAGTAGCGTTAATTTCGTTTTTAGTACCTTATATTCCTTTGTAGTAGCGTCAATTTCGTTTGTAGTACCTTATATTCGTTTGTAGTACCTTATATTCGTTTGTAGTACCTTATATTCGTTTGTAGTAGCGTCAATTTCGTTCGTATTTGTTTTGTTAAAGACAAAAAAACTTGTTTGAAAGTTTAAACTTTTTTTTTACTTTGAAAAAAAAAAAATTTTTTTTTTTGCTTTAACTACAAACGATTTTTTTTCCACTACAATCAACTACAAACGATTCTTTTCAAGAAACAACTATTCATTTTGAGTGCTGACAAAACCGGGGGATGAGTTTTTTTCGATGTCCTATAATTTTTTTTTAGAGCTACTACAAACGAAAAAAAATTTACTACAATCAACTACATACGAATATCTATAAGAATCAAAAAGAAAAAAATCGATTTTTAAAAGTTGGGTGCCAAGTTCACATAGCCATATTATTATACATATATATGGCGTTTGCAAATCATCTTATGGTTGTTGTGACGGGATTTTAACCATTATAACATCGAAAATGAAGCTACAACTTTGAAAATAAATAATTTGAATTCTATTCTAATAGCATCAGGAGTAAAACTGAATGCACTGTACTGTTAGTTTTTACGCATTCTTAATTATGCACTGCGAACTGTTCCCGATTAATATATCTCTATGTATAACACAACCCTATGCCACTTATTAATTTATTTAGATGGAACTCTCAACAGATGTACATATAAAAATAAAAAATATACAAGTTTTAGGGAAATGTTTTAATATACCCCCAACTTGCTACTTAACTACTTATTTTTTTAAAAAAACCGACCAGAACTTCACCGATATTAAAAACGTGTTTTTTTCATAAATCCATAAAGAATACCACAGATTATTTCGATCTCGACCAATAATGTCAATTCAAGGTTATAAAAGCCCTTTGTGCAAGCCCTTCAGAGTAGGTACCACCCACTCATAACATATTCTACCGCAAGCAGCGATACCTAGTAGTAGTTCCGGTTTGAAGGGTGGGTGAGCCAGTGTAACTGCAGGCACAAAGCACATAGCATCTTAGTTCCCAAGGTCGGTGCATTGGAGATACAGGGGATATTTCTTACATTGGCAATGTCTATGGACGGTGGTGACCACTTATCATCAGTTCACCATTTCCAACTAACTGATATATATATATATATATATATATATATATATATATCAAATATGTTTATTTATGTTTAATCCTGTCGTCGGAATCCGCTATAATGCTATAATTTCTGTTATTTGATTCATTCCAGCCGCCGTTAACAACACCGGTGCCGCGTAATTTCAACGAGACGAGAGAAAGATTACGGTCTATATTAAATAAGAAGAAGCAGAAATGTAAAACGAATGTATGTATATATTATTGTTATTACTTAGCCTCTCAGCGCGGTTTCTCTCGCGTCAATAACAGCTCCATCGCCATGGGTCGTAGTGTGACTTTATATAGACAAGACGAATGGGCTTTATAACATACAAGTGATCTCCCGCTGCTTCGCCCGCATGCTAGAAAAGGGGAGATATTTTGTTTAGGGAGGGGGGGGGTTTTGGTTTCGTTTATAAAGAATAATAGTCTATGTCTATCCTCGGGGCTCAATTTTGCTTCATAAATTTCATCAAAATCGTAACGGGACAGACAGTTAACTTTTGCGTTTATATATTATTAGTACAGTATAGTATGTTGATATGATAACCCAATAACTTTATATTTTCATGACCCGGGCTGTTTTCTTTGTTTTTTAATATTTGTGCTAGCTGTGCCTTTGGTGTGTCTTATCTGTGATTTGTATTAAAATTTCTTTTAATTATGCCTGCATGTTTGTTACTAATTTCATCACAGTGGCCTAGCACTGGTCACCAGCACCCGGTACGTGTTCGCCGTCATCTTATTTTTCAATTTGGGCTGTAACACTAACTTGCGAAGTGAAAATGACGTATATTGACATATGAACAATGCCCCCCCATGCTACGTCACTGTATCATCACAATCTGTGTTTTAAGGCCGGACTTCGAACCTGAGGCCTTGGAATATGCAGATTTATAAGCAAGCGCTAATAAACGAAAATTTTATAACAGTACGTCAGTAACTAAGCCATCTTGGCTTTTTGCGCACGGTACTTAATACCGTATATATATATATATATATATATATATATATATATATATATATATATAATATTGTACCTAATGATGTTCGCAGGGAGAACTCGAATCTACCCCGGAGCGGTCGCCTCCGCAGCTCCCGTCGGCTCCGCAAACTCCTCAAGCCCCGCTGACCCCGCAGCAATCTTCAACACCCCCAGTAAGTGACCAAGCAGCGTATTCATTAGATACTCATTTCTGAAACAAGATTGACATACTATTTATTGACATAGCTTGTAACTATATATGATCTTATTTCCCACGGTTGATGGCATATTGGTAATGTAAGAAATGATTATTTCTTACATCGCCAATGTCTATAGGTAGTGTGACCATATACAATCGAGTGGCCTATTTTGCTAGTCTGCCCTCCCACGTTCAATAATAATAAAAAAATATTATTAAAGTAATGTTAGGGTATAGTAATATATAAGTTTTTATCCACAGGCTCTCCCCAAGACTCTTCCCCCGACGCTCACACCTGCGCAGGCGCAGCAGAAGCGACAGGCGATCGAGAACCAACAGAAACAGCTAGCTGATAAAATGGCGAAGATGGTCGTGACTGAGAAACCAGAAATCAAACCAAAGGTTAATATTATATAATCAATTACGTTAAACATTCATGACTTGTTACTTGAACCGAATATGGCGTCAATTAATTTAATCTTATTCTGCGGGACAACATCGACTGTGAATATAAACACTATAAATAATAATTAGAAAAATATTGTATATAAGAATAATATGTCGTAATATTTATAATGAATTTGAAATCACAACCAACGGAGAGAAATAAAGTGTCTGGAGACACAAATGGTAATAAAATAATAAAAATTAAGCAAATATACCATTGAGTGAGTGAAAAATACCTCATCTCAAATATCGAGTCACGTCAATTACTTTTAACAACTTTTGATTGTTATTTCAGTCAAAAGTACTATTGTCAATAATAGCCAACTATCAAAAACTATAAAAAATTTACTAGTAAAAAGTAACTGCAAAATATACATACATAGACCGGGTGGGTATATTAGATATTTTATTAGTTGCAGGCACTCCAGCGCTCAATACCCGTCCAGGTGAATTTGCAGGCTGCGTTGAAAGCTGAGGGAAAAGTGAATGCTAACGCGATGGAACAGATACGATTGCAGGTAACTATTTATATAATGAAGTATACTTTCGCTGGAAATACGAATTTACGCGTTTCCCCCATATGAGGTGGGAGGCATGTGGAACTAAAAAACCAGCGGTACCCACTCGGTCTCTTCGATGGGGCGTCACGGGACCGTTCGCGCATCCCACCGCGAATATAATGTAGTATACTGATGTAAAATATATAATAATAATATGTACATTAGTTATTTATTAATTCGCGTAATTAGCATAGTTTTCTCAGAATTTCTGAACGAGTTCAGTAATATTGTAAAATGTTTAAAAACTGAATTGACACGGGTAATTTTAAATTTGCAGCATTTCAAACAGCAGCAGCAGGCTCAAATGCAACAGCAGATGCAACAACAGCAAGCCCAACAGCAGCAAGGGCAACAACAGCAGCAGCAACAACAACAAAATAAACCTGAACCCATATATGACTTGCCGATACACAACAAACCAACTCTAACGCCTGAACAGCAACAACAAATTAGGGATCAACAGGTGTGTGTATTGTATTGTTTTTTGTTTTTTTTTATTTAAAATATGTAGGCAGACTAGCATTTGGACACCTGATAGTGGCCCATAGATATTTTCGTTTAAATACTCCGTTTAAAAAACTTATTTTCGATCAAGTTTATATGCATTAGTTTTTCTTATATAAATGATGCATAATATTAAAAAAAATAATGACGTCATTCGTAAAAAAAGTTATATATTTATATCGATTTTATTAAATTTTTACAGCAAGAAAGGCACGACGCATTGGTCCGACAACATCAGATGCAGATTCATAAACAGCATCACATGCAGATACAGAAGGAATACCAGATGAGACAGCAGCAAAAACAAATACTAAAACAACAACAGCAACAGCAGCAGCAGCAACAGCAACATCAACAGCAACAACTACTTCAGAAGCAGCAACAACAACAGCAGCAGCAGCAACAGTTGCTACTGCAGCAACAACAGAAGCAGCAGCAGCAACAGCAACAACAACAGCAACAACAACTACAGCAGCAGCAGCAGCAGCAGCAAATGCGACAAAGTCGACAGCAACAGAACACGGCTTCAATATCAAGTAGAGATACTAGCGTATTTTCGACTAGCTCCGGTTGTTCTGGGTGAGTTTAATTTATTTAATAACTAGTCTACGCCAGCCGCTTTGCGCGCGTTTTAAGGGGGGGGGGGGCGGTCAGATGTTAGGTACTCTATCTTTGTTTTGTCGATAAAAGTTGTTTCAGAAATCTCATAAAACCGGTTATAGAATAAGTTGTTCGCGATTATCTCAATTTCTGACGCTCCATTGATGTTAACATCTGAACTAAAAATTGTAGTTTTTTTTTCATACGCTCAACCGTTTTTAAAAGAGAAGCAGCGAGCTGGTATGAAGCCTTGAAACCGTATTGCGAAGATTAATTACGGAAACAAACAGTTACACAATTCCTACATAACATAAAAACGTACACAAACCATTTATTGTATTGTGTATGCTTCCACAGAAATATTTTAAATCGTACTTTTTTTCTTTTTAGCGGATCCTGTTGGCGTGGTCGTGGTGGTTGCAACAATAGAGCGGAAGACCCTCGCGATCTAGACGCGCTCCTGCAATACATCGAGGGTCCCGCTAGGCACGTGGACAGGGGGAAGAAACGAGCCAAGAAACAGCGGCAGAAAGCCAAGAAGGTAAGTGACGGTGGAGTTGTTTCTGCTCATAACTTACGGGACTACGTTAAACATATATTCATACAGAACTAATAACATTAAGGAAACTAATGAAATAAATACTTTACATAAAGTAAATATTGAATAATACATAAAGGTCAATTGCATGTTTTCTCTTATATAAAACGAAATATACTCGAACATTAAGGAGAAATTGATTCGATTAAAAGATAATAATAGTTAAAAGGTATTGTGTGATATCTAAAATACTGTGCGCCGTCACAGACGGAGTCCCGGCTGGAGAGCCAGCTGGAGCAGCTGCGGCGCGAGCTGGCCGACGCGCGCGCCACGCACGCCGCGCTGCACGGCGCGCACGCCAGCGCCGCGCGGGACCTGCAGGCCGCGCGCGCCGCGCTCGCCAGCCGCAAGAAGGGTGCGCACCTCTTGTCCTAGCCCGGACCGTCTTCTGCTCTCTTCGTCCAGTTTATTCTACCGTGTCGTTTTCTCCGACAGGCAAAAAGCAGAAATTAAATCCGGCTCAGCAGGCGAAGATGCAACTGGTAGCGGAGCAGCTCGGTGACTGTACCACTCTCTTCAATACCACAGCCAAGGTATAGATACCTAATTTAAAAAAAAACACGCCTTAGTCACCGATTTATTTTTTTGATAAATGAAATGAAAATATAATGTCAGTGACATTATATTTCTTACAATTGCCGGTTCGTTTTAGAAACTGTTTGGGGGTATGTCTGCAAAGTAAACCGTTTATGTTCCAGGAGCTGCAGATAGCAGAGCGGCGCGTGGTCGATTTCTCCAACCGGCTGAACGAGTGCCAGCGCAACCTGGCCGAGGCGCGCGCGCTGCAGGGGAAGGAGGTCGAGGTCGACGTGCGCCAGCGACCGGTGGGCGCCGTTAACATAGCTTATATGACTTTTCTGCTATGGGTAGAGTGGACGGCCAAACACCTGACCAAAAAATAGACAGTAGGTGATGTAAGGAATATTAACCATTACATTGCCAATGCGTCAACAACCTTGGGAACTAGCTGGCTAGTTGGCTAGCAGTTGGCAACCATTAGCAATCCATTGGCCAGTCTGCCTACCTATATTTAAAAAAAACCTTTGTTTTTAATAGTTTATTTTCAAACATTTAATTAATATAAATTATTTTTTTTTAGCGAGAGATAGAACCGGAAATCGAATCGATACATCGAGCGATACCCGCCGCAATTTCCGACGAACTCACCGGTACGTCCTACAACGGATTACTAATCTATTAAGATTAAAAGCAGATGAAACAGCAAAGCGCTATTTATATAATAATATTATATATTAAGCCGAGATGGCCCAGTGGTAAGAACGCGTGAATCTTAACCGATGATCGTGGGTTCAAACCCGGGCAAGCACCACTGAATTTTCATGTGCTTAATTTGTGATTATAATTCATCTCGTGCTTTACGGTGAAGGAAAACATCGTGAGGAAACCTGCATGTGTCTAATTTCACTGAAATTCTGCCACATGTGAATTCCACCAACCCGCATTGGAGCAGCGTGGTGGAATAAGCTCCAAACCTTCTCCTCAAAAAGGAGGAGAGGAGGCCTATAGCCCAGCAGTGGGACTTTCACAGGCTGTTACATTACATTACATTATATACTAATACCAATTAATTATATAATAAATAATAACTAATGTGGTTGGGCTTCGTGCAAGCCCGTCAGGGTAGATACCCTCTGATTACATTCTACCGCCAAACAGTAATAAAATTAACAAAAGACAAATTATTAAAAAAAAAAAAGTGTTTACATATATTTAATATAAGAACATCTTTACAGTATTGAAAATGTCTGAAACTCGAAGTCAAGCGCAGAAGCAGACGGAGAGTCAAAAGAAACAGTCGTGGGAGCAAGCGATTGCTCACATCAACCAACTAGCCAAGGGATCCATGAAAGAGAAGGTAATATTGATGATTCTGTGCCGATTCCATTGTTAACAGAGAAGATAAATAAACATATAAGGTTCTCCAGACCGATTACGGCCACGGTGGATTTGATTTTTTTTTATAGACTAGGAAGGCGGATTAGCATATGGGCCACCTGATGGTAAGTGGTCACCAACGCCCATAGACCTTGGCATTGTAAGAAATGTTAACCATCGCTTATATCACCAATGTGCCACCAACCTTGGGAACTAAGATGATATGTCCCTTGTGCCTGTAATTACACTGGCTCACTCACCCTTCAAACCGGAACACAACAATACCAAGTATTGCGGTAGAATATCTGATGATTGACTTGTATTGGTCTGATTGATCCTAAATTTAGTATCCCGTGACTTTTATGTTATTACAATATAATGCTAACTGTGACCTGATGCTCCGACATCATCAGGAAATAGCCGGATACCCAACTCACCAATTACGATATCAATTAATATCCTAAATATACTTTTGAGATGGTTTTTTTGAGTTGATGTTTTTTAAAGTTTTTATTTATTAGTTATAATGTACTGTTTAAATAAATATATATTTTATGTACAGTTATGTTTAATTGTATATATATGTATATATAATGTATATTTCTTTCAGAAGAGGCAGAAAGAACCGCAACCGCAACCACAGGCGCACCCGCAACCGAAACCGCAACCGCAGCCGAAACCGGAAGTGAAACCCAAGGAGAAAAAAGTTACACCCCCGGTCGTCGAACCCCAACCTATGTCGAATAAACAGAGGAAATTGTTAGCTAGGCAACAGGTAAGTTTATTTATTCACATGGATCCCCAATAGCATCAACATGATTGACGAAACGTCTTAGTTCCCAAGATAGGTGGCATATGTAAGAGGATGGTTGATATTTCTTACAGCAGGAATGTTTATGTGTGGTAGTGACCACTTACCATCAGGCGACTAACTTGCCAGACCGCCTACTTTAAAATAAGAAAAATACTAATATTTATTTATATCAAGATTTGAACGTTATTATAACTAACCTCGTTCCACAGGCAGAGGAGGAGGAGAAAAAGAAACAGCAACAACAAGAAGCGAAGGTGAAGAAGGAGAAGAAACCGGAACCGCTGAAAGTGGAAAACACTAAGAAGGAAAAGAAAGATACAAAGAAGGAAGAGCCGAAGAAGAAGAAAGAAGAAAAGAAAGAGGTTAAGAAAGAAGATAAGAAGGGTAAAGAGAATAAACAGGAAGTGAAAGGTTTGTTTTGCTTCGTTAAATGTATTTCAGTAATTTTTTTAATGTCTACTGAAAAAGTGACGGCGATGGGCGTTTATAGAGCCACACTGATCCAGCGAGGGTCGATAGAGAAATGTCTAACTCGAAGTCTATCTGTCTATTATTAGACCTGTTAACAACTAATCCTGTAGTGAAAACATTTATAGGCTAATTCTTTATATATATATATTTTATATAATCCATATTGTTAAAATTTTATCTTCCAGCAACACCATCAGCTAAAACGAAAGCCACCCAACAGCAACAACAGCACCAACAACAGCAGCAACAGCAATCGAAAAAGGAAAAGAAGAAGGAAGCTCAAGCTAAACCTCAGGTTATAAATATAACCCCGGACACGACATTAGAGATTGTAACTAAAAAGGTTAGTTTTTTTTTTTACTGGGATCCTCATTGCATGTTAAACTATATACAGCCAATAAGAGCTGGGTATAGCTCGAGTCACTTATACAATTGTTATAGTATATGTACTTGGTGGTAGGGCCTTGTGCAAGTCCGTTTCGGTAGGTACCACTCACTCATCAGATATTCTACCGCCAAACAGCAATATTTAGTATTGTCGTAACTACAAGCACGAGGAACGTAACATAAAAGGCTGGTGACGCATTAGCGATGTAAGGGATGGTTAATATTTCTTACAGTGCTTATGTCTATGGACGGTGGTGACCACTTACCACCAGATGTCTCAGTTACCATTGTGTTGGCCGTTATTCTGTGAAAGGGACTTGAAAAACAATACTCATGTACATGTTGCTATTGTGTAACTATTCGCAATGGGTTCTGTCACCATGGTGTTGTAAATAACACACATTCAAAAACTCTTTTCACTTTAACTTAAGACTAACTATGCACAACCGATTACAGGAGAACACATCATTCACAAACACAATTACAAAACATACAAATCAAAACTAATTTAAAAACAGAAAATAAAAATATTTAAATAATGAACAAAAACAGAAACAAAAGGTAGTAATTAATTAAATTTTTCAACAATTTAACTAAAAGAAACATTTACATTTTTTCATAAACGATGAGAGCCCGTCACAACCAATGTCCAGTATTAAAGTGCTTATTAAGTCTATGTCATGATAATTTTTGTTAAAACTTATTATTCGAATAAAAAAAAAACATGCGTGAAATTTTTATTTTAATATTTTCAGAACCAAAATGCAAACGAGCCAGAGAAGCCTGCGTCTTGCAGCATTATGGAGCAACTTAGTAGCGGTGTACAAGTAAGATTTTTTGTTTGTATATAAAATAGTTTCCGACGTGCGTTGGTGGGGGAGGGGGGCGGTCAGTGTACCTTTTGTCATTTGTGTCCCTGTATGCGATTTGCAAAATTTGAACAACAAAACAAGCATAATAAATAATAATAGTAAATAAACAACAATAAGGTTTAAATCCGTGCTATCATAGTCTCGTTATGTTCTGTTGAGTAGTTATGTAAAATCGGTGTGAACAAATCCACATTCTCTTTTATATTATCAGTTAAGATGACCCAGGCACAATTAGACTGATTTGATAGCGTAGCTAGTTAGCCAGTAGATTCCAATGGAAGGTGAAGTAGACATATAAAGGTTAATTCTTACTGGTGGTAGAGCTTAGTGCAAGCTCGTTTGGGTAGGTACCACCCACTCATTAAATATTCTACCGCAAAACAGCAGTATTTTGTATTGTTGTGTTCCAGTTTGAAGGGTGAGTGAGCCAGTGTAATTACAGGCACAAGAGACATAACATCTTAGTTCCCAAGGTTGGTGGCGCATTGGCGATGTAAGAGATGGTTAACATTTCTTACAATGCCAATGTCTGTGGGCGTTGGTGACCACTTATGCTCGTCCGCCTTCCTATTCTATATATATTAACGTTTTATGATTATAAATGCTTATCTGTAGTATATTCTAAGGGCAGGGGGAGTAAAAGTGTCATCATTGGTGAGAATCTTAATTATCTGTGACATTTGTGAAATGTTGTCACAAATCCCACAGATCATTAAGTTCGTTCGTAAGATTATTATGTCGTTTTGAATATATGTTAATTAAAGTTGATTTAAATAGTTAAGTAAAATAGTGTTGTATTAAAAATAAAGGTAAATTAATCGAGAACTGTTTGTAGTGTATAATACAGCAGATATATTAACAAATCAAATCAAATAAATATAAGTCACAGATTAGCATTTATAATACCTTAACATATGTGTAAATACTATTTAGTAACATCTATCTCGCTCAACAGGTTGCGGATCTCAAACTACCGCCCGGTATTACGTTGACACGTGTTCAACCGAACGAAAAGAAGGAAGCGCCCGTCATTAAGTCTGTCGTAAGTGTGGAATCGTCTTAATATTGATAAGATTAGTGAGTCATGAAAAAAAAACCGTGATGGATGGGGTTTTGTGAGTGTGTGTTTATAATTTATCTCGTGCTCGGGAGGTGTAGGAAGACATCGTGACGAAACTAACCAATCCGCAATGGAGGAGTGTTATGGGGTAAGCTCTTTAATTTCTTCTCTAAAAAGAGAGGTCCTGGTCCAGGTCCTGACTCGGCTGTGGGATTTATAGGCTGTTTACTATTTTTTGCCACTGTGATATGATCGAGGGCTTAAAGGGCTGAAATGTGTGTTATAATCTCGTGCTAGCCGATGAAGGACACATCTCGAGGAATCGTCTTAGAAAAGGCGTTACAAATGTGGCGAACGAGCGGTGGAATAGAGTGTAGGAATGGTGTGACTCTTTAAGACTTTACAAGACATACGTTACTATTTCACGGATTCGATGTCTGTGCCATTCATTGTGCCGCACGTTAAAAGAGGGCTCACAATTTCATTTGTTAATTTTTTTTTTTTTTAATAAGTCTACACGTATATGTGATAATTTAATGTACAATGTGATTTTTGAATGTGTGATGTATGTAAAATTTTAAAAAAAGAGGCCTCGATACATGAATGAGTTTTCATCGAGTAATAGCATGAGGCCGCAGTGTAGTGTGTCCCCTTGCAGCCGCTGTGGAAGCACAGCGCGCTGGAGAGCGCGCCCACGCCGGCGCCGCGCGCGCCGCCCGTCATCACGGCCGACCCCGCGCGCATGATGTTCTCCACGCACGCGCACCACGGTACGACCCGCAGCCTCCTTACTGCAACATCGAACCACCTAGTACATTTTTTATTTGTGTTTATAATTCATCTCGTGCTGATGGTGAAGGAAAACATCGTGAGGACACCTGCATGTGTCTAATTTCATTGAGCTTCTGCCACGTGTATTTCATCAACCCTCATTGGATCAACGTGATGGAATAAGCTCTAAAGATTCTCCTCAAAAAGGAGTATGCCTTAGCCCAGCAGTGGTACATTCACAGGCTGTTACTGTACTGTAATTTTTCTTTATTGATCTTGATGGCTATTGAATGATTTAAAAAAAATGTTATATAAATATTTATATATATAATATGAGCACTATTTTCTTAGTCATATATATATGTAGCCTGCTCTATTTATATGTTATATATTTAAATAATATATATAAATAAACTATTTATATCAATTAAAAATGATATACATTAATATTTAATTTTATTATATTACTAACAGCCTATACCACACATACCACAATATATATAAATACTATTACTATATATACTAAGTATTTATTTTCAATGTTATTTACAGAACCACCTAAAACGATAATCATACCAGAGCAACCGCCCCCGCCGACTGGGAAATCGAAGAAAGCAAAGAAGAAGGCTAAAAAAGCTGCAGCGGAAGCGACGGACCAAAAGCACGAGGGTGCCAAAATGGTCACCCTACGCAACCCCATGTTCCACCCCAATCTGCCCCCTGTTCAGATTGCGAACCCTGCTCAAAATAAGGCCGAGATACGTATCCCCGATCCCATCCCGATGCCGCCTGCCCCCTGTCAGGCCACCATTACCCCCACCTCCAACGGGATGTACACCATACGTAACCCGCTAATGTCGATGATGCACCAGCAGAACCTGATGGGTATCAGAAGTCAGAATCCTCAAATGGCGCCTGCCTTCAACCAGCCCCAGTACAACTACGTCAATCCGAACGTGTACACGCCTCAGGCGTACGTAGAGCCAGCACGGAACTCCCCCAAAATACCAGAAAACGATTTTCAGAACCGTATTATGAACCTGGCGTCGTTTACTCAAAAGAACGACGAAGGGTACTCCCTGTTTAAAACTCCGGACGAGAATCCGCAGAAGAGTTTCCTAACGCCCGAATATTTCGACGATCAGGCCCCTAAGGTCGTGTCACCGAATCCTATAGGCACCAGACCTGACCACAATCGGAACTACGAAAACGATTCCCTGTTCGCGAATCCGATCCAGCGGCCGGAGCCAATCGGCACGCCCCTAAAAAAAGACGACGAGAAACAGTACAGCGGGCTGTACACCCCCTTCGGGCACGAGGACCGGAACGTCTTCAGAAACGCGCTGTTCAACGACAAGCAAGAACCGAACGCGCATTCGAAAGTCGACGACTCCACTCCCTACGTGAACGGCGAACTGCCGTACTTCCAAAGACTACGAGCCGGCTCGAAGCTGAACAACGAAGTGACGATACACTACGTCACGGACTCGAAGTTCTACAAAGGGCAGGTACGTCGAATGCGCTTATTGTATTCGTTAATTCGAACGGCGGGAGCGGTAAAGGTAAACAAAGCTGAGACACACATAACAGACCGGCCGTCCGTCCGCAGGAGGCGTGCGCGCGCGACGAGTCGCTGTTCTCCCGCCCGCAGCGCGCGTGGCCCGACCCGCACAGCCACAGTGAGTCACGCGCACGGCGCTCCGACAACGTACAAACGATAGCTATGCATTAAGGCCTTTAATATACTAAAGTTAAAATAGCTACTGTACAAATCATTATCGCGTGGATTGCTAGCAGCATTACCAGGCAATTCCGGTTGTCTGGGCGGAATATGAACCAGCCCGCCTTAAAACTGCTACCTATAGACTTCCATTAATCGACTTGCCTCTATCGTAATTGTAGTTGTAATATGATTATTTTTCTTTACTACAGAAACTTTTACGGAAAGATGACGCGTTTATTTATTTGTTTTTATTTTTCATATTGAAGTCTGATGGTATGCCCGCCAGGTGTCCAATCGTCTGTGAGTTCGATGACGTGCGAGAGCGCCTGCGACAGCGGCGGGACTTCGCCCCCACAACATAGACCTGGTGAGTTTATGTACAAACAACAAATTCACGTCTATATTATAGTCGATTCCAAAGATAGGACGGCGTAAAGTAAACTTTGAATGACTTGATATCATTGGTTGAGTCGATTATTTTAACTACGTCCGCCATTGAAATAAAGTATATATAACAAAAATTATAAAAATAATATTGTCAATGTTCTTTTATCATATTAATTTGTTAAATATATTGTTAGTACTATCTCTGTGTGTCTCTTCTCACGGAGTTTATATAATTAGATGTACTGCAGCGCCATCTAGAGGTGAATACCAATAAAGGTTATTTTCATGCTACCACTGGGCTTTGAGCAAACCCGTCAGGTTATGTACTATCCACTCATCAGATATTCTACCGCCAATCAGCCATACTTAGTATTGTTGTGTTCCAGTTTGAAGGCTGAGTGAGCCAGAGTTGCCAAGGTTGGCAACGATTTGGTGATGTTAGAAATGGTTAATATTTCTTACAACTCCAATGTGGTGACCACTTCTCATCAGGTGGCCCATTTGCACATTCTATACTACAAAAAAGACCACATTAAAAATATACATTAATGTGCCATCTTAAATGGTGATCAGTCTAATAATTTCGAAGTTTATTAATCTTAAACAGATATATTAACATTCATTTTCTTATACATACAAGTTTAAAAATATATTTTCCTTATTCCAGAATCCAGCGTTTTCCTACCAGATCGCAGCATCACAAATCTATCATCTCTAGAAGTTTCTGAACGGGAGATCGAATCTTTCAAGCGTTTCGACTTCTACTTCGAGCCGCCTCAACACAAGCCGAAGGTCCAGCTCGACGTGCGCGACATAGCGGCCGCGCTGAGACACAATCAGAAATAGGAAATGAGAAAATTTACATTAATATTAAGAATATTGTGTCCATGTTAACATTGAGAAACAAATAAAATTAAAAACTAAAACAATATACATGAAATATTATCAATACCATATCAGAGACGTCGGTTAAATTTTTTTTTTAAATCAAATCCAAAAATGTCTGAATTAATATATCCGTTGGGAAAATTTAACTAAACATAATTAAATCATTTATACTGAGAATACAGAGAGTAACTAGCGGGTCATTAGTTAAACAATGTGTCTTTATCTTTCGAATGAAAGAGAGAAATAACGTTTTACTAAAAAGTTGGCTTAAGCATTAAAAAATAAAGAATTGATTATTACTAATCACTCCTGGACAACATTTATAGGTAAAACAATTGCTACTCAAATTAAAATTACCTTAAGTACTTGCTCGCTGAATATACAATCACATTGAAACTAAAATATGAATTCAAAGTTTTCTATTCACTCATATATGTAGAGATGTGTTCAAAACAAGTGCTTAGACTTGTTTCTTATGAAAATATATATAAATATGTAAAAAAAAAGAAAATTTGATTCATAAGCTGCTTAATTTCAAAACCTAAAACAACCAACTTCGTCTAATATTAATTACATACTTAGTTTATCAATATCAATTATACAAAATGACAAATAATAGCTTATATTAACATTATTATTATATTAGCCAGGTATGTCCCACTGTTGGGAAATAGCCAGAGGTTTTCGACTTAATTAAAAAAACATTCAAATATTGGCTCAATGTAGATGTTTTTATAATGTTAATCTGCTTTTGAACAAACGAAAAATAATAATGTTAATACAAGATGTTAATACAAGACAATAAAATTAACGTTTGTCACGTACTTGTATAATAATATTATATAATAGAGCCTTCTCCGAAACGCGCTGCATCGTCTGGTATAAGTTTTATGTATATTGGTTTAGTAAATTCAGTTTGACGTTACAAAACCATACGACTCATATATTAGTATAGGTAAGATTTTGGAATCTTAAACAAATTGAATTACAAATACGATAAATTATAATGAGATTTTAACAAACAAAAACAGTTGAAATTATCTCAATGACCACGAAATGGATCGACTAAATCATTATAACTGATTAGGCAAAACGCTTTAAGTTTTGTGTAAGAATTCTTATATAACGGAATATGAATTGAGAAGCGACGACGCGACATATATGGGGACGATAAAAATTCGAAATTTAAATTCTTTGTTTGAGCGAAGATTCGCTCGTTCGTATCTTCGAATTTTGCAATATTTATTTCGTCAATACAATTGACTTGTAAAAATGATGGACGTTTTCTAAAACAGCACACTTATTCGATTGCATATGTTTTTTTATATTATATATAATTAAACTTGAAATACAAATGTAAGTTTGAACTAAAGCGAAGCTATTCCTGTCGGATAAATTAATTTTAAATTTCGAATTGAAAATAATTGTTCTATTCGAAGCAATAGCGTCTATTGCTTAACTATAAGTGAATAAGTGTGTCCAAATAATGGAAAGGACTAGTGTTTAAGCGCCACTATATATATCAATAGCATGTTGATTTGTTCGTTTGTGTATCACAGATCAGTGCTAAGGGTTGTAAGATTATTAATAAGAAATGTGTATATTATAGCCAAAATGTGTTTTGTTTCATTTACTCCCATATCCACAAATCCGTAACCGTAACAGCCTGTGAATGTCCCACTGCTGGGTTAAAGGCCTCCTTTCCCTTTTTGAGGAGAAGGTTTCGAGCTTATTCCACCACGCTGCTCCAATGCGGGTTGGTGGAATACACATGTGGCAGAATTTCAGTGAAATAACACACTTGCAGGTTTCCTCACGATGTTTTCCTTCACCATAAAGCACGAGACAAATTATAATCACAAATTAAGCACATGAAAATTCAGTGGTGCTTGCCCGGGTTTGAACCCACGACCATCGGTTAAGATTCACGCGTTCTTTCCTCTGGGAGATCACAAATCAATTTGGTTTAATTAATTAATTTACATAAGTATATAAACGATGACTAAGATTAACAAGAAAAATAAAATAAAATAGAAGATTATAAGACTCCTAACTTAAAAAACATCAACAGCTATATAATCTATAACCTAATAAATTTATATTTTGTGAAGCAGTGAGGGAAAATAAAGATATTTTTTTTCTTTATGAATAATAGATTTTACAATTATGATTATTAACTTTTAAATCTATACACTGGTAATTATTTATCAACAAAACAGTGCAGATTAATTAATTTCATTTATATATCCCACGTCCAAATCTCCATCCTCTCTACTCGCCTCACACTTCACACCGCTACACTAGCGCCTCCTTTCCAACATCCGTTCCTCACTTCGCTTTACTCGTTACAATTTATTGCGAATTCTAAAGAGCTCCGTATGACCTCTCTGAGTAAGTTTTATTTATGCCGCTTTAGCATCAAACCAAGGTTACAATTATATTTAAATGATTGATCAGGCCAGTAGAAGTTCTTCACCAACGAGAAAATAAGAACAGCGGGGGGGGGGGGGGGTATGTACGAACATCGGAATACCCACTACAAAACCAGCGGTACTCTTACCGTTTTAACGAGGAGCACCACGCGGTCGCTTGCGCTGCTACCGTGACGCTCTGACGGACTGCCCGCCTATGCCTTCTCCATTTCTCTCATCCGCCATTCTCTAGGGGGGATTACCAGGTCACTGAGAACCCCCTAGTCCTGGCGACGGGGGGAGAAGGCTCGCTTGGCCCCTCTATCTTTTCCCCGGTCTTTTTTGGCAGAAGGAAGGTTACTTATAAATGTGTGTGTACCATTTTTCGCAAGCAATATGACAGTTTTTGATGTGTACATACTAGCGCTCGGTATACATCGCTGAAACTAGCCGACAAATGACATGCCTGAGCCTAAAATTTCTACGCAACTGTACTACTTTGTAACTTATATAACGTTTAAACGCATTGCCTTAGAAACTTAAAGTTTTGTGTGCTAGCCAATTAAAGATTCCTCAAAGTGGTAGTGACCACAAAAATAAGGCGCAGAAATTTTAAGCATATTTTTTTTATTTTTCCTGCGCGGTCTATTGATCATGACTTATATAAATACAACTCTTGAACGCGGTGATTTAGAAACATACATTTTGTTTGCTAGTCAACTAAAGATACCCAAAAGAGATAGTAACCACAAAAATGCGTCGCAGAAATTATAAGTTATTAAGTTTTTATTTTTACCTGCGGTAAAGGCAGCGAGCACTAGTGAGCATGGCCAATAAGCCTATAATTCTTGAACGTGTTCACTAAGAACCCTGAAATTTTGTATGCTAGTTAAGTAAAGGTGCCTAAAAAGATAGTAACCACAAAAATACGACGCAGAAATTCTAAACATAGTTTTTTTACATTTTCTGACGTAAGGGGAGCGCTGTCTATTGATCATGGCTAATATGCATATAACTCTTGAACGCGTTGATTTATAAACTTGAAATTTTGTATGCTAGTTAAATAAAGATACACAAAAAAAGATAGTGTAGCGGCAGCGGTGAGGGGTTGAATAACACAAGATGATGATTAAAAGATGATGTTTCTCTCTACAGATATCAAGGAGAAGGGGTGCGGGTACAATAATTAAATTAACCATTCGCGGCCGATAAAAGGTATAACGTTGCTTGGTATAAGGTATATAGTTGAGTATCTCTTACTTTTCTTAAAGTTAGAAATAGCATTTAACAAAAGATTTGATCTTTGAAAAAAATAATTATGTAGTAAGAAAAGTAATAAGGAATTTAGAGGAAAAACGGAATAATAAACTTTTAATGTCGTTTCTTTGGAAAGAAATATACAAAGCATACTCGAGTTTATTTATTTCCAATCCTTAAGGTAATAAAATAATATTAAAAATAATGATAAAAATTTAGCTTATAAAACGACATTATATTTAGCATATAAACAAATATATGATTTAAATAAAGACATCAAACATGGAGAAACTTAAGTTTGAATTTGCAATTTTACCATCAAGCGACGGAAAAACGAACATTTATTGTATAGCCTCAATATCTATGCATAAAGGTAAAGTATACGCTTTTCCAGATGAGTTTCAATCTGTTGGTAATCATAAAGAGCTAATTAAAACGGCTACCTGTACAAAGATAAAAAACAGTCTAAAGGAAAGATAACAGACACGAAGGGTTTAGATAGCAATGACAGAAGAACTTAAAAAAATCTATGTGGACGAAGATTATAATTTACAATTTGAAAGTCAATACCTGGAGAAGGTGGATCAAAAACAAACTGTGACTGCACAACATAGTGAAACATGCATACTTGAAAAATTATTTGAAAAATTGGAAAGTAAAATAGAATAGAATATGTTTTATTGTACAACAAAAGAGTTACAGAACCATTTTAAAAACAAACATAAAAAAAACGAAAACTATTTTGTACAAAAGGCGGTCTTTTTTTTTTAAATATATAGGCTAGTGCTTGACTGTTATCACACCAGATGGAAAGTGAGGTACAGTCTAAGATGGAGCGCGCTTGCCTAGAAGGTGCCTATTCACTCTGGACTTGAAGGTACCCATATTGTAGGTGGCGGGGAAAACGGAGGTCGGGAGGGTATTCCAGGCCTTGGCGGTGCGCATCAGAAACGAGGAAGCAAATCGTTTCGTACGTGTCTTAAATACGTCAACGTCAACCACGTACGGGTGCAGATCCTTTCGATACCTCGCAGTTCTTTGGTAAGGTGACGGGGGAACCAATTCAAATAGTTCCCGAGCACACTCGTCGAAATATATCTTGTAGAATACCGACAGACAGGCAACCTTACGACGATGTTCTAAGGTCGTGAGTCTTTGAGTCTTCTAGCACGACGATCCACTGAATCCAAAGTATCAAGCTGGTACTTAGCAGAGCCGTCCCATAAATGGCTGCAGTACTCCAAGAACGATCTAACTTGGGCTTATTAGATCAGACGAGAAGCCATCTAGGACAACTCGAAACGATCGTCCACTCAGGAAATCTGATATCCAGTTGCAAAGGCCAACAGATATCCCGTAGCTAGGAAGCTTGCTAAGTAGGCCCTCATGCCAGACCCGGTCGAAAGCCTTGGATACGTCAAGTGAAACGGCTAACGCTTCACTATACTTGTCCATGGCCTCGCCCCAGATGTGAGTAGCGTACACTAAGAGATCTCCTGTTGATCGATTCCGACGAAAGCCGTACTGCTGGTCCGATAGGAGATCGTTTTCTTCGAGGTACGCCTGGAGTTTGTTATTCAATACACGCTCCAAACCTTTTCAAAGTATGGAGGTGATTGCTATGGGTCGGTAGTTGGCCGGGTCGGTACGGCTATTCTTCTTAGGTACTGGTTGTACGTTGGCAAACTTCCAGGCTTTAGGGACTTAGCGGATTTAAGAGAGAGGCGGTACAAGCGTGTTAAAACAGGGGACAACTCAGGTGCACAATTCCTCAGGACTATTGCTGGAATCCCATCAGGGCCACTGGCCTTATTCACGTTCAAGGTGCGCAGAATTTTTAGGACCTCTCTTTGGCGAATTCGTATCTCTGGCATCATTGAGTCGCAAGGTGGTATATTTGGCGGTGAGGCACTTCCTGCATCGAGACGCGAATTTTCGGCAAACAGGGCCGCTAATAAGTTAGCCTTTTCTGTATTTTTATTTCGTAAAGGCCAAGGATCCGTCAGGCTTCAGCAGTGGAGGCAGCGATGGACGACAGAAGTTCGTCTCAACCGACTTGGACAGAGACCACTTTTTGTATATATACTCGCACCATTTTTAATAAAGCATTCCACAATATTTCATCGTTTCTACTGTACTCAAGAAGTTTTACTACTGCTACAACGTTCACCTCCTAAAAACATTTTTGAAACAGAATGCCTACGTTTTAATATAATATATGATGAGATTCTTTATAAAGTTTATTATAGACTCAGATTATTTACAAAGTTGTATAGACTGGTATAGTTCTATGATGATAAAACTGACTATGGATTCCATGTGGTGAATATGAAAGGAAAAATTCTGTGCATCGTTTGCAAACAAAGGTTGGAACCAAATTACGTATGCATTATAATTTAAATATAAAGATGGATTATTAATAGATTCTGTTTTAAAGAAAGAAAAGTTGTTACTAGAAACTCAATTGATACAGGGACACTGGTAGATGTTATTGCTGCTGATTTACCAGAATTTATACTTACTAAGATCGATAGAGATTGATTGAAAGATACGGTTGACTTATTCAATGAGTTGAGTAAATATGAACATATGGTAATTAAAAAGAATAGACCAATGTACTGAAAATATGGCAATCCAAGAAGCAGTGATAGAAATTAGGATAAAATCCCATGTAAAATTTGTAAAAATTTAGAAAAGGAACTCGCTATCACCCTAAACTACATGCATGCCGGTTTGAAATAAAAGAAGATGGTGAAACGAAAGGAATTTTTTTTATTTGTTAACATAAATGTTAACAACTCAGTAATAGAAGCTGAATTCATTAAAAAAAACGAATAGTGACACCATTAATACAAGTCAAACTGCTATTAAACAATATATTACAAGTATGGAATCTATGATTCAGATTCAAAAGTTTCTCTTAATAATTCTAAGTTATTCAAACTAAAAGGGAAAAGAAACAGTGTGAATAAAGCGAATTTAGTAACAATTAATGGTGTCAAAAAGACTAGTGATTTGACAACTATAAAAATTAAAATATTTGAGACAGAGGAAAAAATGATTTTTTGGTTGGATTAGATTTGCAAAAGAAGTTCAAGCTGATACAAAATAAAGATAACCCAAAAACAATACTTAAATGAAAATATGAAAATGAATTCCGAAGAGGAAGAAAATATAGAAAACACAGATACAAAACAAAACAAGATTAATTACAATGAACATGTAAAAGAGAAAGAAGATAGATCATTTAAATGAGAATAGAAAACCTCAAATAAATAAATTAATTGATGAATATGAAACAATATTGGCAAAAAATAAATATGATGTTGGTACTGTCAATGGATATGAAGCTAGAACTGAATTACTTGTAAACAAATATTGTTGTAAAAGGCCTTACAGATGCTCTGTAGAAGACAGAAAGGAAATAGAGGAACAAATAACAAAGTTATTGGATAATAAACTTATAGAAGAATCCTACAGTCGTTTGCTGCACCTGTCACCTTGGCATTAAAAAAGGGGAAAACAAAAAATCCAGATTATGTATACATTTTAGAGAACTGAATAAAATAGTAACACCGGAGGCCCAACCATTTTCATTAATAGAGGACATAGTAACAAAAACAAGAAATTGTAACTAGATATTAATTCTGCGTTTTGGTCTATTTCCTTGAGAATACGAGACAGGAAAAGACTGGATTTTTTACACATGAAGGACATTTCCAATGGACTTTTCTACCATTTGGATTAAAAACAGAATCTGCAATATATCAGAGGATCATAAGCAATATACTTAGAAAGCATAAACTTACAGATTTTGCTGTAAATTATATAGATGATATTCTAGTATTTTAAAAAAAAATTGTACAATTATTTACAAATTATTCAACATCTAAAACAGCTGTAAGACGCAATTAAAACAGAAGGTTTTAAATTGAAATTCATGAAATGCATATTTGCCTCAGATACTGTAAAATATCTGGGACATATTGTACAAAATAATTCTATAAAACCATTCAAAGATTATCTAATTAATTAAGGTTGCCTGGAAGAGATCGCTGTGTTAGCGATAAGGCCGCCTCTTGTACATCTTTCATCTAACCGTGTATATGTGATTTATTTACTGGTGTACAATAAAGAGTATTTTGATTTTTTTTTTCAATAAAAAAAAATCCCATCCCAAAAACACCGAAACAAGTCAGACAGTTTCTAGGGAAAATAAATTATTATCATTAATATATTCCAAGAAGTGGAATAATACTAGATCTGATGCACAATTTACTCAGGAAAAATCTAAATTTCATTTGGTCTGACAAATGTAATGAGGCACTTGAAATAATAAAAAGAATACTGTGCCTTCAACCAGTTTTGGAAATATATGATAAAGTTTTACCAATTAAAATTTATACAGACGCTTCTATATCGAATTGGAGCCATTTTGAAGTAGACACAACCCGACGGGAAAGAAAAACCGGTCGCTTTTTTTCAAAAAGACTAAATGAAACCAGTTACATAGTATAGCTAGTAGTATAGTGCAAGCATAACGATGCACGGACGACACAAGGCGCAGCGTCTGAAATTGCATCACCCGGCAATAGGACACTTTTGTTTTTCACAGTATCGAGTAAATTATGTGGGAACATATTTTTGTTGGTTTAGATAAACCCGTTTGTTATGCTTCCAGGACTTTAAATGAAACAGAATTAAATTACAGTACGATCGAGAAGGAGTTACTTGCTATCGTCTGGGCGACTAAATACTTCCGGCCTTATTTATTTAGTAAAAAATTCTTGAGGTACCAATATCCGAAGAACCACTTAATAAATTCCATAAGCAGCTGCATTTAACAGTTGTAGATGATATCAAACGTAAACCAAAAGTATCAAAACCGTTTGAAACGCACAATCGGGTAGCCGCTCAAATACGTCAACCTTATCTAGAGGAAGACGTTATAAACGTTATCAAGGAATTTGTTAACCCAAAAATTAAAACAGCCTTGCTAATTGAGCCCGAATTGAGCATGTACGATGTATTTCCAATTATCCAGGAAAAATTTAGAAGCTCGTCTATGAATACTGTATTTGCAAAATATGAATTGGAAAATGTAAATGACTACCTAAAGCAGCAGGATATTATTCATAAGTATCATATAGGTAAAACAAACCACCGCGGAATAAATGAATGTTATCTTTCTCTTTCTTAACGTTATTATTGGCCTAAAATGAGGGAGCATATTACAAAATTTATTAATCTGTGTGCAATTTTCAGTCAGGCTAAATACGATCGCAAGCCTGTGAAAAAACATTTTAAAGTAGTTCCCCCAGCAACTAATCCATTTGAAATCGTTCATATAGATGTATTTACGGTGGAAACTGAAAAGTATTTGACCATCATTGCGGTTTTTTTCTAAATATGCTCAAGTGTACCATCTCCGAGATGCTATGGGATGCTACAAGCGTTAACACGTTGCCTAATTGTCCTAACGGTAATGGTAACATAGAGCGATTCCATTTAACTCTACTTGAACACCTTCGTATATTCAGAACGCAGAATAAAAATGAAGCTGTGACAAATCTTATGCCTTATGCTAGCCTTGCCTATAATAGCTCAGTACACAGCTTTACGAAATGTCGACCATACGATATCATAAACGGATATTTTGAACCATGTAGCCCAATAGATATTGATCTTTCAAAACACTTCCAAACACACAGAGAGCAAATGAAAACTGTATATAATCTCATTAATGAGTTTACTCTAAATGATCGTACAGCTATAATTGAAAATCGAAATAAAACACGGGACCCCGAAGTAAAATTTCAACCCAATCAAGAAGTCTTTATAAATAACTCTTCTACAAGCCGTCAAAAATTAGCTCCACGATTTATTAGGGATAAAGTTCTAATCAACCTACCAGTTCATATTTATACAGGGTGACTGGTGAATTAGTATCAATACTTAAGGACGTGATATTTGACGACCATATATGACCAAAAAAAAATACATATAACATAAATATTAATAAACTTCTAAGTAAAGTTAACCAAAAGTTATGTAATTAATTACGCGTCATGTGGACGCCCTAGCTGCGCTGACGACACAACACCGTTAGGTACATTTAGTTATCGCGCGGTACTTTCCCTACGTCCAAACGCCGCCGCGTGTTAACAGGGTAGCAGGCTACCTTTGATAAACAAGCATGATCCAATCCCCCTTCATACTTTAAACCTGGCTTAGAACAGGCAAAAATACCAAAATATTTCACTCGTTTAAGCAACAAATTTGTTGACTAGGTAAATGATATGAACTTGGGACAAAAATTAACTGTTTACCTATCTTGGTATTTCCGGCGTATTTAAAAATTGAATCATACTTATTTACAACGATTGTCAATCATTTAACTACCTATTTACCTACATAACTACACTAACCTTAACAAATGTTCAAAGTGAGCTCCTGCTCGTGTGATACACAGTTCGGCACGTTTACGCATATTGTCTTTCACACGCTTTAACACGAATGGGTCACTTTACTACTCACAGTACTCACATTATTCTGCATTTGTGTATTGATAAGCCATACCTAATTACTAATTACGGGTCACACTCACACACGAAACATTAGGTATACGCGTAAGATCGATCGCTAGGGGCGCGCGCGCGGGAAGATGGACGAACCTTACGGCGGCGCTCGCCCGACTAACCTACTAACCTACTAACCTACTAATACTAATAAGCCGCGGGGCAGGGGTTGCGGGGGGCAAACACCACGCCGCACGCGCCGCGGAAATATGTCCACACTTTATTTATTTAAAGTAAATTTTTTGTAAATTTGGTCAAAAATTAAGTACCTATTTTTTTTACATAATTCGAATGAGAATCATGTACCGATTATGCTCCTAAAATATTGATCCTAATTCACCAGTCACCCTGTATATCTAGGAAGAAGGATCCGGTATCCAAACAGACTTAAACGAGTTCTCAAGTACACTAAATTGTTACAGGACTCCTCCTGACAGTACGGATGACAGTGACTCAGAACGTTCAACTTGAGAGTCTGGAAGACAGGCCTATTACCTTTTAAGCGAGGCCCAACGAGACTTGTTACACATTTTCACTCGATCCTACAACACGTGCGAATTGACAACATAGAAGATAAAATTTCTATCTTACAGACCCAATTACGTAACTTTAAAAATTTTGTAGTAAACGATACATTCGCTTTATATGAATTACAAATTAATTATCTATACAGTAAATTAGACAAAGTCATGATTCAGCTGAATACTTCAGAACGAAATCGAGTAAAGAGGGGCCTTATAAATGGGTTAGGATCCATAAGGTTTCTGGTGGTAGGATGATAAACATCCGCCTGGCTTGTTACCACCGTACGCATGGTGAAAATCTCGTTAAGTGGCTTGCAGCCGCGTTTCGAGGTCAGCCAGCGTACAGCCAGTGCACGAGCGAGCATTGCCGCGATGGGTGTTGGTCCAGTGGAGACGGCTGCTGAACCAATGCTGGGGGAAAACTGTATAGCCCTGTCGGACAGGGAGACCCGAAGAAACGGCTATTCCGCTGGCCGCCCGTGGCATAGTACAGGGGCCCGAGCGTGCCTGACCAGCACGCGAGGCTGCCCCACCAGGCCACGCATAATCTCGGGGTGGACCGTCGTGCCGGTTGGTGACCGGAAGGTGGGGTCCCGGCGGCCACTTCCAGGGGGGTTCGGGGGCCCTTCCGTCCGGCGGGTCAGTGTAGTTTCCCTTTTGGCAAACACTTGGGGAAACACGCCTCCACACTTTGCCCATCCTTATCGTGGCAATACGTCGCTCGCTTCACGTCTCTTTTCCATTCTTTTTTCCCATATGGTAGCGCATCAAAACAGGAATAACGGTCGTACAGCGGTGCACACCCCCACCATAGCTACGCTGTTTGAGGTCGAGTTCACTAACATCCGTGGACTCCACGCTAACCTCAACGCTGTCCACCACCATCTCGAGACAGCACGGCCAGCAATGTTGTTTCTAACGGAGACACAAATACTCCGTCCTGCCGATACCAGCTACCTTAATTATCCCGGCTACATGCTTGAAGAATCCTTCAAAGCGAAAGCCGGAGTATGCTTGTTCGTCAGGACGGATGTTTGCTGTCACCGACTGCGCTGCTTGGAGGACCCCTCCTTCTCCATGTTGGTGGTACGTGTGGATCTGGTTCGTCAGAGTCGGGTCTAAGTGTGCCTCTACAGATCCCACAATGGTGACTTGGAGACAAGCCGATTATTATTATATGACCATCTTAGTCGGGTGGCAGATGCTGCGCAAGAGCAGTTTCCTAACGCGGAATTGGTGTTTTTGGGGGATTTTAATGCTCACCATGAATCATGGTTGAAATCCCTCAAAACTGACCATGCTGGAAGGACTGCTCATGCTTTTGCTCTTACACATGACTTGACCCAACTGGTTGATCAGCCCACCAGGATCCCAGACATTGATTGGCAAGCGCCTTCTCTACTGAACCTTCTGCTGACTTCTCACCCGGTGGAATATCAGGTTGTGGTTCAAGCTCCACTTGGTTCTTCGGATCACAGCCTCATATCTACCAAAGTGCCACAGGCCAAGCTGCCGCCACCAACGGTATGCAAACGTCGCGTTTGGCACTACAAGTCAGCAGATTGGGACGGTATGCGCGATTACTATGCGTCAGTCCCTTGGAAGGAACGTTGCTTCAGTGGGAATGACCCGACAGCTAGTGCCGCTGCTGTTGCTGGCGAGATCATGTTGGGAATGGAATACTACATTCCTAACTCAGATCTCGACAGTAGGGGTGCGCGTAACCGTTGGTTCACTCGCGAATGTGCCGACGCTGTATCATCTAAGCAGGCGGCATATCGCGAGTGGATCAATGGCTGCATTAGCGGGGCATCTAACATTGACTCACTGAAAGCAATCTACAATAAAAACTCCAAGTCCTGTAGGAAGGCTTACACGAGAGCGGACGCACAGCGCATTGTACACATCCTAGAGGCTCCCGTAGCTTCTGGCGTCTGACCAAGTCTGTGCAAAACAATTTCTGCCAACCTTCGCTGCCACCGCTCAGAAGTCCGGACGGATCACTGGCTCACAGTCCGCAAGAGAAAGCTGATCTCCTGGCTAAACTCTTTGCCGACAACTCCGTCATCGATGATTGTAGTGCTCTGCCAGTAATACCTTCTTGTGGCCACACGATGCCTGACATCAAAATCAGGCAGCGTGATGTGCGTGCGGAGCTTCAATCACTTGATGTACGGAAAGCTAGCGGTCCCGATGGAATACCAGCTATAGTGCTGAAGAAGTGCGCGGCGGAGCTGTCTCCCGTGTTAACGCGCCTGTTCCAACTTTCTCTTTCTTCGGGATGTGTGCCAGAGGCTTGGAGAAGAGCTAATGTGCAAGCGGTTCCCAAAAAAGGGGATCGGTCTGACCCGGCAAATTATCGGCCGATAGCTATTACCTCAGTACTTTGTAAGGTGATGGAACGGATTTTAAACAACCAACTGATCCATTACCTAGAAGATCACTGTTTAATTAATGATCGTCAGTACGGATTTCGACCAAAACGGTCTACAGGTGATCTTCTAGCGTACGTAACACACCTCTGGGGTGAAGCTATCGACAAGCATGGGGAATCGTTGGCTGTCAGCCTCGATATCTACAAGGCTTTCGACAGGGTCTGGCACAGAAGTCTTCTCTCCAAGCTGCCGGCATATGGCCTGCTCAGCTTTGCACCTGGATTGCCAGCTTCCTACACAAGCGCAGCCTTCGTGTTTTAGTTGATGGTTGCGCTTCACAATTCTATGTAGTGAATGCTGGGGTCCCCCAGGGATCTGTGCTATCTCCCACTCTGTTTCTTTTGCATATCAATGATATACTCTCTCTCGGGAACATTCATTGCTATGCAGACGATAGTACAGTGCATGGTGGATACCACGGACGCGCAGTGGCTGGGCGAGCGGAAATTAAGGAGAGGCGGGAGGATCTTGTCATTGAACTCAATAGGACGTTAGAGCTTATCGCCAAATGGGGCTCAGATAATCTTGTTGAGTTCAATGCCAAGAACACACAGGTATGCGCTCTCACAGCAAAAAAGTCACCATTTTCCCCTCTTCCCTCCCTCTGTGGCACTCCGCAGGTGATACAAAGCAAAATCGCCATGCTGGTGATGGACATTCGCTGCGACCTTAGTCCAAGGGATTACATCGAGGCTGTGATAAAAACAGCTTCACGGAAACTCGGAGTTCTGAACAAGGTGCGGCGTTTTTTCACGCCACAACAACTGTGCCTGCTGTACAAAACACAGGTACGGTCTTGCGTTGAATATTGCTCGCACCTTTGGGATGGCTCCGCTAAGTACCTACTTGAGGCCTTGGATCGGTTGCAGCGACGTGCGGTCCGCATTATTGGCGACGTAAAGGTCACTAACACCCTCGAGCCTTAACAGTTGCGTCGAGAGATAGCAGCGCTGAGCGCTTTCTATCGACTGTATCACGGCGAGTGTTCCGAGGAATTATTCTCCCTAATTCCTGCTTCCCCCTTCCTTCACAAGTCTACGCGTGCTGGCTCTCGATGTCACCGACTAACTGTGACATCAATTCCATCGCGCACAAAGAAATTTGGCAACTCCTTTCTTTGTCGCACTTCAAAAAAATGGAATTCCTTACCAGCTCACGTATTCCCCTCCTCTTACGACCGGGGCTACTTCAAACGAGGCGTGAGAGGCATCTTGCGGGCCGGCAAGGCGAGGGCGGCTAGTGCAGAACCTTCTTCCCGACTGTACTGGCCGTCCTCGCGTTTGGACTCTACTACCACTTAACATCAGGTGGAGTAGAGTCATTTGCCCTCCCGGCAAATATAAAAAAAAAATAAAGAGCATTTCGGGTAACTTAGATTACTCTAATACTACTAGATATAATAATGCTATAGAATCTATAGAAAATTCCAGAACAAAGTGATTTCTGAATTTCATAACCATATTAGCGTCAATAAAGAATGGATGAGTCATTATAATAATGTAATTTTACAATTAGTAGAAAATCAAGGCAAGCTTAATGCTACATTGTTGTCAATTTTAGATAAAAGTATCTGCAGAAATTCATTTAATAAAATACGCACAATTTGCACAGCTTCTCACTGTTATTACAGAAAATGGGAATGACGTTTTAAGAATAGAAAATTCTTTAGCCTTTATTATAGCCAGTATTATATATAGTCAGTAAAAGGGTAGAAAAGCTTAGTAAGATTTACAATAGAGACCAGGTTATAGATTTAGAGCTTAGAGAGTATTATCATATTATAAAACCAGGATATTATTACTATAATAAACAGATAATTATAGTTTTTAAAGTACCTATAGTTTCTGTAGTCTTTTGATTTATATAAGCTAGCTGTTTTTTCGAATAGAAATATGCAGGCTCTCCTTCCTCATTTTCCTTTCATTATTACCAACAGGCATATGTTTATGTTTATGGAGACACTGTCTGAAGTACCATAATAAACCGATTATCTCTGCGAGAAGAAGAGTAATCAGCTACGCACATCATCAGATTGTATTCATAACCTAATTTATAATCAAACTTTGAAGCCAAGCTGTGTGATGACATCATTATCCCTCTTTCAGGAAGCTATGGAAGAATTAGATGAAAGACGTTATCATCATATCGTTTCCACGACCTGCGCAAGTACATGTAATATGCAAGCGAGAAGATTTTCTTAGACTAAATGGAAGTTTTTTGGCTACTATTCCTGTGGAATGTACTCTACACGCAGGAGGATTTACAATTAGCAACACCGAAGACAAAATTGCAGGCCAGTCTCTTAAAATCTTGGATGTAAGTTTCAAAGACATACCACATCGAACAAGCCCAGACTACATTAGCTTGAAATCTTTTGATCTTAGAAACCTGCATTCTATTCAGAACAAGGTCATGTTGCAACCGAAATTACAGTTGGAATGTATGTCCTCAAAATTTTATCATACGACGATACCATTTTGTATCATCTTATTGAGTACATTTGCACTTACTATTGCCATTTTATTACGACGATACAAGAATCTTTGCTGCAAGTCTAAAGCTAAAAATGTAATTTAAATGAAGTTAAATACTGAGATGAAAAGTCAAGAGAATGGAAAGCCTAAAGAACCTGGCAAGTGTCAAGAACGGTTTCCAGCAACATTTTATCACGCAGTTCTCAAATAGTTGCTAATTTTGGGGTGGAGGAGTTACATAGCATAGCTAGTAAACACATACGCATAACGATGCACGGACGACACAAAGCGCAGCGTCAGCAATTGCGTCACCCGGCAATAGGACACTTTTGTTTTTCACAGTATCGATTAAATTATGTGGGAACATATTTTTGTAATTCATTCTGATTGTAACATCGCGTTACACTAGACATCAATAGTATTCAATCAATCAAAATCAATCAATCAAAACAGCCAATCAATATTTTGTCCACTGCTGAACATAGGCCTCTCCCAAGGTGCGCCAGAGCTCCCTGTCCTCCGCCTTCCGCATCCAGTCGGTGCCCGCCACCTTCTTAAGGTCATCGGTCCACCTGGCTGGAGGGCGCCCTACGCTGCGTTTGCCGATCCGCGGTCTCCACTCTAAGACTCGTCTGCTCCAACGGCCATCGGTCCTACGCCATACGTGACCAGCCCACTGCCACTTCAGCCTACTAATTTTGCAAGCTATGTCGGTGACTCCGGTTCTTTTCCGGATAATCTCATTTCTGATCTTATCCTTCAAAGATACTCCGAGCATAGCTCGCTCCATAGCACGCTGAGCGACTTTGAATTTGTGGACTAGTCCCGCAGTTAGTGTCCACGTTTCGGCACCGTATGTCATGGCAGGTAAGACGCATTGATTGAAGACTTTCGTCTTCAAACATTGCGGTATGGACGACGTGAGGACTTGACGAAGGTTGCCAAATGCTGCCCATCCCAAGCGAATTCTTCGATCGGCTTCCTTCTCGAAGTTGTTCCTACCGACTTGTATAACCTGTCCTAGGTAGGTATATTCCCTAACAACTTCGAGAGGTTTCCCTTCGACGTATATCGGTCCCGGCACAACATGCCTATTGAACATGACCTTGGTCTTGTCCAAGTTCATACCGAGACCGACACGCCGGGAAGATTCACTAAGGCTACGCAGCATTCTGGTTAGTTGTTCCAGCGACTCCGCTATGATGACGATATCATCGGCAAATCGAAGGTGTGAGATGTACTCGCCGTTTACATTGACTCCACATCCAGTCCAATCCAGCGTCTTGAACACGTCTTCCAACGCGTTGGTGAACAGTTTCGGAGATATTACATCCCCCTGTCTCACCCCTCTGCGCAGTTGGATCGCCTTCGTCTTACAGTCCTGGATGTGGACAGTCATTGTAGCGACGTTGTATAGACAACTCAGTACCTCGATGTATCTCCAGTCGATATGACATCTCTGCAATGAGTCGAGCACTGCCCAGGTTTCGATGGAGTCGAAGGCTTTCTCGTAGTCCACAAATGCCATACACAGCGGCTGATTGTACTCTTCGGTCTTCTGCACAATCTGCCGAACAGTATGAATGTGGTCCACGGTGCTGTAGCCTGATCGAAAGCCGGCTTGCTCTGGGGGCTGGAACTCGTCAAGTCGTCTGGCGAGACGGTTCGTGACGACTCTTGAGAACAGCTTATACACGTGACTCAGGAGAGAGATTGGTCTGTAGTTTTTCAAGAGGGTTTTATCACCTTTCTTGAAAAACAGTACCACCTCACTCCCGCTCCACGTTTCCGGGGTCTTGCCATGTTGGATGACGGAATTAAAGAGGCTTGCTAGCTCTTTCAGGACCGGAGTCCCGCCTGCCTTAAGCAACTCTGTTGTGATTCCGTCATCTCCCGGAGCTTTGTTGTTTTTAAGCTGTTCTAGAGCCGCCCTAATCTCGCCTTGGTCAACGACCGGGAACTCCTCGGAGTAATGGCGCGTAAGAGGGGCGCGCTGGTCATCAGGACTGATTCCCACAGGTTTATCCGATCTTGAAGAGAACAACTGCCCATAAAACCTCTCTACTTCTCCGACAATCTCAGGCCTAGAGGTAACGACCCCACCATTTTCAGTTTTAAGTTTTGTCAGACGCGGCCTCCCAAACTTGCGAGCGAACACTTTCGATCCCCGATTTTGCTCAATCGCAGCCTTAATGGCACGGGTATTGGAGCATCGGAGATCGCGTCGCGTCAGCGTTTTTATTTTTCGGTTTAAGGCCTTATCTGACAAAAACGATGGTAGTTCTCGTCGTTTCCTCATGAGCTCGAGTGTCTCAGCAGAGAGTTTTGGTGCGTTGTCTCTTTTCTGTGGCGGAAAACACTTGCGGGATGTGTTTTGCAGTATTTTGACCAGCGTGTCGGTTTTCTCATCAATACTGCTTACGGTTTCCAACGCGGTAAGTTGATTTTGAAGTTCCATTTGGAACTTTTCGGCACCTTGAGCAGCTTGGAGCATGGTAGGTCGGAGAGTAGACCTCATCATTCGCGATCTTTCAGCTTTAAAGTCGATATCTAGAGTGCCTCGAACCAAGCGGTGATCACTTCCGGTATTAAACCTGTTGATCACTGAGACATCTCTAAATATGTGCCTTTTATTCGAAATGATAAAATCTATCTCGTTCCTTGTCACGTTATCGGGGCTTCGCCAGGTCCACCTCCTCTGGGGCTTCTTTTGAAAGAAAGAATTCATCAAAAAGAGCCCCTGCGCTTCGAGAAAGTTTACCAGCATTTGCCCCCTGTGATTTCTGCAGCCCAAGCCGTAAGGTCCAACTTTCGATTCACCGCTATTATGTACTCCCACTTTAGCATTAAAGTCTCCCATAACAACATTGTAGTGGGCCTTCGAGGTGTTGTTGAGAGCCTTTGCGATGTCCTCGTACATCGCTTCGACCACATCATCAGAGTATGCCGAAGTTGGCGCATATACCTGTACGACCTTCAGAGAGTACCTGTCGGAGAGTTTTAGGACAAGGTACGCTACCCGGTTCGACACACTACTGATTTCCACAATGCTGCTAATGAGATCCTTTTTGACCAGAAAACCGACACCACCCTGGGAGGGGTTATCACCTTCGCGGAAGTAGAGTAAGTTACCGGACTCTAGAGTTATCGTGTCCTCCCCCTGTCTTCGGACTTCAGATAACCCCAGTATATGCCAGTTTATATGACTTAGCTCTACTTCTAATTCGGCGAGGTGATGGTCCAGCCTTAACGAGCGTCCATTGTACGTTGCCATATTTAGTCGCCGTTTATGGTAGCCTGCCATGAACCGGTGATTCTTTGCACCCCCTGCCCTGCCGATACCGCGACCGCTACCTTGGTCGGGCCTAGCGGGCTTGCCGGTAACTAGGGGCCTTTTTTTTGGCGCATCTACCATTTAGAGGTTTTGCCCATACTCGCCACGCTGGGCAGGCGTGTTGGCGAGCGCAGTAGGGGGTAAGATGCTTATGGGGGGGACGCTGCTGCCCATCCCCCCTTTCCCTTTCCCTCAGTCGCCTCTTACGACACCCACGGGATGAAATTGGGGGAGTACTATTCTAAGCCGGTACTCCACGGCGGATATCTTTAGTATTAATTAGATTATATTCTAATTGTAACATCGCGTTGCATTAGAAACCATTTGTATTAATTAGTTTAGTTTTAAATAAATAATTTTATAAGTAAATTTCGGTTTTTTTTTGGGTCCTCCGGTTGTGTCCTTCTTAACAATGATCCTTCTTCATCCTTCAACATCGTCTTGTGTTGTGTGTGTTGGAATAAGTTTTGTAATGTGAAATAAATTTAACTGTGTTTTTTTAATAATATAAATAATAATAATAATCATTTATTTCAGACAACAAAGGTCCACAAAAGATACAAAAAAAAATTACAATTTCTTACAATATTATTGAGAGTTAAGAACTAAATAGACTCTTACTTGTTCGACAGACAAGTAAGAGTCTATTTAGTTCTTTTTATCCGTGCAGTGACGGAGAAAGAATACATTTCACTGCCCCTTTCCCATGGGTGTCGTAAGAGGCGACTAAGGGATATCATCTGGTGGTAGGATGATAAACATCCGCCTGGCTTGTTACCACCGTACGCATGGTGAAAATCTCGTGAAGTGGCTTGCAGCCGCGTTTCGAGGTCAGCCAGCGTACAGCCAGTGCCCGAGCGAGCATTGCCGCGATGGGTGTTGGTCCAGTGGAGACGGCTGCTGAACCAATGCCGGGGGAAACACGCCTCCACACTTTGCCCATCCCTATCGTGGCAATACGTCGCTCGCTTCACGTCTCTTTACGAGGCGTGAAGAGGCATCTTGCGGGCCGGCAAGGCGAGGGCGGCTAGTGCAGAATCTTCTTCCAGACTGTACTGGCCGTCCTCGCGTTTGGACTCTACTACCACTTAACATCAGGTGGAGTAGAGTCATTTGCCCACCCGGGAAATATAAAAAAAAAAAAAAAAAAAGACCTTTTAATAGAACGACAGTTAAACGTGCTTAATGTGATATTTGTTCTGGTCGTACTACCCATCGTATTTATTATTTAAAGCGTTCCGTGTGTGTCGTTCTCTAAAGCGTCGGTATACTAAACCTGCGGGCCAAAAATTGGTTTCTAAAAATTTACTCATCCTACTTGCGTGTATCTTGACCTTAAAAGAATTAAAAGCAGTTTCCTTGTGCTGTGGAAGACGTTCAACACTAAGGCACTCCTGTCCCATATTGTGAATATGTTCCTTAATATCGGACTCTGTTACAGTTTTTGAGGCGCGAGAAATATAAATCGAACTTTCTTGGTCAGTGACTTGTATCTTGCATTGAGCGGAATACGTCCCTCTCATATTCGTAATTTTATTTTTACGTTTTCTATTCTTCACTATTTGAAACTCATCATCTGTGGGTACTTTAACTTTAGTCGTTGCTGGTAAATCGCGTACATCCGAATGATTAGCAGCCCCAGATATCCCATCCGTAATTACATTTTTCATACGGGCGCATTTCGCTTGACGCGAGCGATCGTCACTATACACAATATCACGATATGTGGGTATACGGGAATTAGGTGCAGTTTCTTTATGTACGCACTCAGGTTGTGGTGCAGACATAGGCGGTAGCGGAGGTTTTATAGACTGTACATTTTTTACCATTTCTGGATTAGTTACTGTCTGAGGTATGCTGGTATCTCGATCTTTACGCGATTTAAATGTATTCCTAATATCTGCCAGCTCATGGCTGAATTTCATTTTAAGTTCCGATAACTCTGTTCTCATTATAGCCATATCTTTAAGTAACCGAGTTACGTCCACATAATCGAAGGAAACTGGTGGCAAGCGGTTTAAATCCTTCGCTACAAAAGTTGGTTGAACATCCGGGTCCACTTCCTTTAATGATTTTATGACGTCCTTAATATTCTTTTTTTTCTTATCTTCACCCTTTCTCTGTACATTTCTTACGCCACGATCGCAACATGTATTGTATACTATCTCTTTTCCGTTTTCGATTTCAGCATCTGTGAAATTTGTGACACAAATTTGCACAATGCTTAATTCATCCAAGATATCAATTTTATTTTGGACAAAAGTCAAAAACTCGTTTATTATAACTTGACCCGCCATAGTCGATAACTTAGACCACACGTTATATTTCGCTCATTGTTTATTTATACAATAAAAAATATGCACTTTGTAGCTTGCAACAATACGTCCGATCGGTTCGGCGTTCGACTACTCACTTTTCGTGTTTTTTTTATGTTCAGTATCGAATCTTTTATCGATTTAGAAACTTTTTCAATAATTCGATAAGATCATCTACCATTTTCTACATAAACCATCTCCCCAACCTCATGTTCAAAGTATTTTCTATTCTTATAAATTAATATTTTGTATTTTTATTGTATTTTCTAAAGCTTTTGTCCTATCTCTTATCCAGTTAGTAGATCTCTTTACTAGATACGCATTCATCCTAACATCGAAAACTCAGAGTGCAAGCGATTTTATTAAACTGGTTACAAGCATATCAAAAACTAAAAATATCGAGATGCTTCTCACTGACCAATATCCTGGTATAAACTCGAAAGATTTCAATTCAATTTTGTATCGTTTATGGTATTTCGCTTTTTCTATAAGAGCTCTAAAAAGGGATAAGGTATACCAGAAAGAGAAGCTCCCATTCATCGGCAATTTAACTGGAGCAAATTCATGAATAATTGACATTAATTTCGAGTAAAATACTTCAACCATTTCGTTAACATCCGAGCATCCTACCCACACAGCTGTCCAATCTAGTTTCTTAGGCAGTATTCAGCGCTTCATAGTCACATTTTGTGTAATTGTATCTTAGGATTTTTTTATACTTGACAGTGGCATATGAGGACTTTTGAGTTAACATTTTGAGAGGAGGATGATGTATGTCAGACGGTACTAGAGGTGCTGATACTTTAGAAATAGCTATGCAAGCTGGGTCGGTGGAAAAAACTAGATCTAACATTTTTATATTTTCATTCAAAACTCTTAAAAAACATAATTAAAAGAATACTGTGCTCTCAACCAGTTTTGGAAATTTATGATAAAGATTTACCAATTAAAATTTATACAGACGCTACTATAGAGGGAATTGGAGCCATTTTGAAACAGACACAACCCGATGGGAAAGAAAAACCAGTCGCTTATTTTTCAAAAAAAACTAAATAAAGCCCAAAAACAGAAAGTTAAGTGTTTGGCTATTACAGAAGCAGTGCAATACTGGCAATACTGGCTAATAGGAATATCATTTTCATTTCATTCTGACCATAAGCCACTCGAAAACATGAATTTAAAACGAAACCAGCTCAAGATCTAGGTGACTTGACTATCTATCACAATGTCGAATATGAATGAATAATTTCGAACAATCGAACTCAATTTTGGAATTCGGATGCACCATTTAATAATTGTAAGTTTATGAAGATGTAGTTTTTAAACAACTAACTACCTTAGATCCACTTAAGGGGCCTGGCCCAGATTATCTATCTCCGATATTCTTGAATAAATGCGCTAAACAATTGGTCGCACCACTATCCCTTATTTATAATTGTTCTTTGCAAATAGGCATATTTCTAGCTAAATGGAAAATTGCTCATGTAACTCCGATACGTAAGTCCGGAAATTCAAAAGATATTACAAACTATAGGCCTTTATCTGTTTTATCCGTTTTACTGGTGGTAGAGCTTTCACCAGTGAAAGCTCTGTGCAAGCTCGTCTGGGTAGGTACCACCCACTCATCAGACATTCTGCCGCAAAACAGCAGTACTTGGTATTGTTGTGTTCCGGTTTGAAGGATGAGTGAGCCAGTGTAATTACCGGCACAAGGGACATAAGATCGTAGTTCCCAAGGTTGGTGGCGCATTGGCGATTTAAGCGATTGGCAACATTTCTTACAATGCCAATATCTAAGAGCGTTGGTGACCACTTACCATCAGGTGGCCCATATGCTCGTCCACCTTCCTTTTCTTTTCTATAAAAAGATTTTGAAAAGCCTTGAAAAAAAAAACTGCTATCATATAGCACCTTCCCTAGTTTCAAATCAGCATGGATTTAGTCCTCGCAAATCCATAGCTTCTAACTTAGTTTGATAAAATTTTATTAAATAAAGTTGAATGCATGGGAATTCACGGTTCACTGTTACGTTAGTTTGAATAATATTTAGAAAACCGTTCGCAACTTGTCGCTTTTAATGGTTGTAAATCCTTCGAAAGCAACGTACCCTCAGGGGTACCTCAAGGATCACACCTAGGTCCAACATTCTTCTTAATTTTTATAAATGATTTGGCATTTAACATAAAATCTAAATACAAAAAAGTTTGCAGATGACTTGAAAATTTACAGAACCATTGAAAGCCAAGCCGATGAGGAAGCTTTGCAACATGACATTTATACTGTTCATTCATGGTGCACAAAAAATGCATGTCTTTGAATATTGAAAAGTGTTTTTGCATAAAATTTACTAGGAAGCTGTCGCCGATGTTGACAACATATTGAGCATATTAGGCATCTAAAATATCAGGTCTAGTTTTAAGGCAAATGAAAATATTTAAGGACTATAATTTGTCAATTCTTGTGTTTAATAGTATTGTGCGTAGTATCCTTGAGCACTGTTTGGAGTCCAGGATACCAAGTTCACTCCGACAAAATAGAGCGAACCCAGAAACGATTTCTGTACCACCTATCGTACACGCCCTTTAAATGTTGTCAGCTGTTCACTTACTAATCTCGTCTTACACATTATAATATGAGGTCACTCAAGGAGCGTAGAAGGGTTGCAGATGTGATTTTTTGTCTAAATTAATAAATGGCCTAATTGATACACCTAAACAGCTCAAGCGTTTAAAATTCGCAGTGCCTCAGGACGGTAGCCGCTTACAGAATCGCAAGACGTTAAGTTTGCCTCATACAAGAAGCAATCTTGGTCAGCATGGTCCGCTGTAAAGAATGCTATCTTTTACTAACAGTTTTAGAGATACTATAGATATCTTCAACGATAATATCAGAGCCTTAAAAAAATTGTCTACTCAAATCGGTTTATTTTGTTTTATTTTTATATGATTTATTTACTTTTTAGTTTATTTACTTTTTAATTTTGTCTTGCTTTAAAGTTATTTATTTTTATTTTACAGGTGATAGTTTTTATAAGTTCCTTGTATTTGTTCTAATGTACATTTTATTAGTCTGTAGTTACTAACTAATGTGATTTTTTTTTGCTTTTTAGCCTTCATGTAAGCATGTAATGTCCGCATCGAGAAGACTCAATTGTAATTTTGTCGGTTAAATGTATTATTATTTATCATTGTTGATAGTATAATTGTACTCAGTTTTGGGGACTAAATAAAAACAAAACCTTCTATATAATCTGGATTTTTTCGTTCTTCTCTCTAGAATAGTGTTGTCAAAAACGTTGATTAGTATAGTTTTCGTGTATATTCCCAAGTGCTCTTCGAATAAATTGGAGGTAAGTTTTGTATTTTCTGTCATATCCAAATAATTGGATTTTTTGATAATTATTTCATGCTTTTTTGTTTTAGAACATTTACGATCCAACTCATGAAGAAAATACATACAAACAACATTATTATGCCGTTTCTAATGATTATGAAAATCAGGATTGTGCACTACGAAGCTCAAAAGCTTCTAAACGAACAAGATCAAGTGATAGTTTAGAGGCATTATTTGAAAAAGCGACACCAAAGAAAGCATCATCTACAGTTTCTCGCGCCTACCGAGATGGAAATGTTTTTATTACCTCAACTGAAGGCGATGCAAAGACAAGCACTCATCTCATTAAAATAGAAATGTATGACTTGAAAAAACTAACAAATGTACCACTGGAAGAATACTGGAAACACTCTGAATATCGAGTAAAATACTACACAAAAAACACAAATTCAAGCTACGAAGCAACAAAAAAAAGTTATTTTTAATATAACTAAAGAAATTTCTGAAAAAGAAACAGCAAAAAATATTTGTTTAAGAAGGATGCTGTATAACATTTCCATTAATTAATTTATTTTTAACTTTAAAGTCTATTGTAACTATTTTAATCCCTGATTTGATTTGTGTTCCTTGACGAAATAATTTTAGCTGTTCATATTATGTAAAGTACTTGTTAAAATTATATGAGCATCAGTTTAATTTTAAACTCTTTACTGTCTGAACTTTAACTCACTATGGGTAGGAATAAATCAACAAGCATTTTATAGGTAAGTATTTCATTTATTCACATGAAAACAGTGTTTAAATAAACCAGAAAATATTATATCATTGCACATAGTATCACCATCAAATAGTTGAAGAAAGTCATTCAACCTCATTTCTCGATATTTACAATACAAATACAATAGACAGTACTCGCCACAAACTGAGGTATAATCGTTTTGGATTGGGTAATTACTTATGAAGCTTACTAATGTTATCGCTTGCTATATATTCTGGATTTTTTCCGTTCCTCTTTCTAGATTCGTGTTGTCAAGAACGTTGATTGGTATAGTTTTCATGTGTATTCCCAAGTGTTCTTCGAATATGTAAACTACTTGTTTAAGATGTTATCTGATGTTTAAGTAAAATTAAACTGATGCTCTATATGAGCATCAGTTTAATTTTACTCTTTCCTGTCTGAACTTTAATATCTTCACAACATGGAAAATGAAAGTAGATTTGATGGTGTATCTTTTCCTGTAAAAATGTCTGACGTATGGAAAATTGAAAAGTTAAATGATATTAGTATAAACGTTTTTGGACTAGATTATGACAAAATCAAAAAACATTCAACTGTGGTAGGTCCATTGCATTTAACGAAATGTGAAAAACCAATTCATATAAATTTACTTTATGTGACAGACGGAAGTAATGGTCATTATACCATAAAAAACTTATCGCGTTTAGTAAGTGAATAAATTTCAAATCAACACGCTGCCGTTTATATTTGTAAATCATGTTTACTTCACTTTCCAACTCAAGAAAGATTGAAAAATCATAAAAATCATGACTGTGCTCACATTTGTACAAATTTACCAAACGGAGATCAATCTAGGAAAGATTGGTTTGATAATCCAACTTCAAATGATAAATTAAAGTTTGATAACTATCAGAAAAAACTAAAATAACGTTCGTGGTTTATGCTGATTTTGAAACATTTTTAAATCCAATAGAATACTGTTATAATGATCCATCAAAACCTTTCACAAACAATATTCAAAAACATGAGGTCTACAGTTTTGTTACTATATTAAATCCTCTTTTGATGATCGTTTATCTCAATATGAAACATATAGCGGTCAAAACTGTGCAAAAGTGTTTATGGATCGTTTAAAGAACGATCTTGAAACAATATGTAAAGAAAACTATGTTACAAAACCTGCTTTGATACCCAATAAGGTTAAGTCCATGAATACTAAAATATGTTGCATATGTGAGACTGACTTAAATGGTGTATCAGTTAATGTCTTCGATTGGAATACAGGTAGTTTTAAAGGTATTGCACATGGAATATGTAACTCCAAGTTCAGAATTCCACGTCACATTCCAATAATTTTACACAACCTAAGTCATTATGACGCACATTTTATTGTGCATGCATTAAACTTTGATGAGGGTGATATTGAAGTTATCCCTCAAAACAAAGAAAGATACATTTCCTTCTCAAAAAAGCTAATTTTGAATGAGCAAAGTGTTAGCTTAAGATTTATAGATTCATTCAAATTTTTATCAGGTAGTCTTGATCAGTTAGCTAGAAAACTCAATGATGATCAATTTATTGAATTAAAAAGAAATTTTCCAAAAATGACAGATTTCATTCGAGTGCGGAGGAAAGGTAATGAAAGGAAAAATATACCCGTATGAATTTATGACAACCACAAAAGTTTTTAAAACTTGCATCTCTACCTGATCAAAATTATTTTTATAGCTCACTTACGAATTCTAATGTTTCGGATGAGGATAACATCCACGCCAAAGATGTTTGGAATCATTTTAAATGTCGCTCTATGTCTGATTACTCAGACTTATATTTGAAATCTGATGTGTTGCTTTTGACTGATATATTTGAAAACTTTGTATTTCTACGTATGACTTAGACCCTACTCATTACTATACATCACCAGGATTAAGTTGGGATGCAATGCTGAAATATACTAAAGTTGAATTACAATTACTTACTGATTACGATCAAGTTGTTTTTATTAAAACCGGTATCAGAGGAGGTGTATCTCAATGTAGCAATCTATGATGCTATAGCGAATAACTAATTCATGCAAGACTTTGATAAAGATAAGCCCAGTTTATACCTTACATACCTCGATGCAAATAATCTTTATGGTTGGGCTATGTCTCAATTTCTGCCCATAGGAAGTTTTGAATGGGTCAGATCAGTTTTAATATATCTGATGTTTCTGATATTGGATATATTTTAGAAGTCGATTTGGAGTATCCTGATTACCGTCACAATTTACATTCTGACTTTCCACTATGTCCTGAAAATACATGTGTTGGAAATATTAAGGAAAGTAAGTTAGTACCTAATTTGAATAATAAATATAAATATATTATTCACTATAGAAATTTAAAACAATGTATTCAAATGGGTATGAAATTACTGAAAGTTCATAGAATATTAAAATTTTCACAAAGCCCTCGGTTATAAAAATACAATTTTGTGGTTTAAGAATTTATTTTCTCATAAAGAACATACAATGTTCACTTAAATGAGATATTTTACATAATAATTTAACCGACAATTTAGTACAGTAGTAACGACTTATACAATTCAAGAGTAATCAATCTAAGTATTTTTACAATAAGATAATATTTTTTTCTTAAAGATCGTAAAGGATTTTTCATTGAAAATTTCATTAGGTAAGCTATTGTATAGTTTTGCTCCCTCAAACTGTAGAGATTTAATTCCATATTTCGTCCTGGTCTTGGGTAATTCAAGTTTGTGTTTATTTCTAGTGTAATGTTTGTAGGTTTTAGTTCTAAACGTTATTTGTGTGTGTATTGTTTTTGTTAGTATTTTTCTAATTAATATGCATGTTTTAAATTTATATAACTGGTTAATTGATAATACATTAGTACGTTTATACAATTCTTTGGTTGACATGTGGTAATCTAGATGGAATAATGACTTTAGTAATTTATTTTGCGAGATCTGTAGATCCTTTATATTAGTTTTATATGCACTACCCCAAATCTCAACAAGATATTCTAATAATGACTTTACAAGTGAATTATATATTATAATACGGATTTTGTGTGGTATACATCGCGACGATCTACGTATTGCCCCAGTGAGTGAATTTATTTTTCCTTGCAAGTAGTCTAAGTGTGCATGCCATGTTAGCTTAGGGTCTAGGATTAGGCCAAGATACTTTTCTTCATTTGATTGTTTAATAGTCTGATTATTTATCATTACTGGGTTAATTTTTGGAATTTTCTTATTTTTTGCATGAAAAAGCATGAAGGAAGTCTTTTCAATATTTATAGTTAGTAAATTATATTGAAACCATTCATGTAATTTATCTAAATCATTCTGTGCTTTTGCTAATAAAATTTCAATAGAATCTTCAAAGTAAAATAAACACGTGTCATCTGCATAGAGCGATACTTCACCAGATGACTGATATCATTTATATATATTAAAAATAACAGAGGCCCTAAAATAGATCCCTGGGGTATTCCACAGGTAATCATTTTTGGTGTACTTTTAATGTTTTTAATCTTAACTATTTGTTGTCTGTTTGTAAGGTATGATGTAAGCAATTTTAAAGCTGACCCATGAATACCAATATTTGTTAACTTATTTATCAAAATATTATGGGACACGGTATCAAACGCTTTCTTTAAATCTATAAATACACCTAAAACTAATTTCTTTTGATCAATATTATTTTTTATTTTATTAACTAAATCTATTGTTGCGGATAGTGTGTTAGAATTTTTTCGGAAACCATATTGTTGTTTGTATAAAAAATCTATATCTTTAGGATAGTTATTTAAACGTACATGTATAATTTTTTCAAAAACCTTCGATAAAGTTGGTAGGACAGATATTGGACGGTAGTTTCCAGGATCAGATTTACCACCTGACTTATGAATAGGGCTAACTTTTGCTATTTTTAGAGAATCTGGAAATACACCTTCCTTTATACATACATTTATTAATACAATGACTTAAATCTTCACACACTAAATTGTTAATGCATTTTAATGATTTTGTTGTTATATTGTCTATACCTGAGCTTGAATTAACATTTAAATTATTAATTATTGTTTGGATTTCAATTTTCGAAGATAACTTAAATTCATTTAAACTGTAAGGGTGTTGTTGTGTAACTGTTATGAATGATGTTATTTTGTGATATTTCTGTGGTATGTTATATGCCAAGATTGGACCGATAGAAGAAAAGTATATATTAAAAGACTCACATATGTCCTGGAGTTCATCAATAGTTTTACCATCTATTATGAGTTTTGGGGGAACAACACTACATTTATTCTTATTGGTAGCTAAGTTATGAATTAAATTCCACATTCGCCTTGGTTTGTTGTAAGTTTTCATAAAAGCAGCAAAATAATATCTATCTTTAGTATTTTTTATTAGAGTTCCAACATGATTCCTTGTCCAAATAAAATCATTATTTAAATCAGTGTTATTGCGATCATGTTTCAAGTCTCTCCATAACTGATTACGTTTGCTGATTTCTTCAATAATATTTTTATTTATCCAGTCTTCTTGGGGTAAGTTTTGTATTTTATATTTAATTGTTTTATGGTTATCAATTTGAGTTTTAATGTAGTTTTCTAACACGCTAAAATCATGTTCCGCATTTGAAAAATTTGTTACACACATATCTCTGTACAGTAAATTGTAATTAATCGCTTCATAGCTATATTTCTTCTTTGGTTCCTTTTTATATATTTTTAACTCGCAATAAATCTGCTTGTGGTCTGATAGTGGAGAGTCTATTATGGCCAAATGGAAATCCTTTTTAATATTTGTACATACATGATCAATAATTGTTTTAGTAGTTTCTGTTTCTCTAGTGCAGTAGTTAACATCTATTTTATTTAAAATTTCATATCCAGTTTGTTGTAAAATATTTTTATATTTTTTTGAGAATTTATCATTGTTCAATAAATTTATGTTGAAATCACCAAATACAATCGATCTCTTTCTATTTTCTAATTGCTCGGAATAAGTTTGCAAAAAATTTTCTGTATTCGTTGCTGGAGGTTTATATACAAGTACAATGTGTAAGGCATATTTATTAAGATAAATCCACAAATAGTTGTTTCCATCGATATATTTTTCTTCTGTAATTGAGTGCGTTAGATCGTTGTGTATATAAATTGATACTCCTCCACCTATGCTATCAGTCCTTAGGTTATAAAAATGTGTGTAATTCGGAATTTTAAGAGTACATGCATCTTTCTCTGATTTTATCCAAGTTTCGGTTAAAAGTATTAAGTGTACTGTATATTTAAAAGATTTAATATTGCATTTCAGTTCATCCATTTTACCTTCTTTTAGTAAACTTCTCATATTTGCATAGAAAAATTTCAAAGAATTCTTCGTCATTATAACATTGCTATAGTTGTAAGTAATTTGATGTGTGATGGGTTCATTTGACGTAGATAAATCAGTTGGTATCGGATCTATATTCAGTTTTTTAAAGTCGTTTTAGTTATCTTAGGTACTCCATTTATGTATTTTATAATTAAATTTGTTTCGCCATTTTGTTGTCGCTGTGTGAGTTCATTTTTCAAATTTTTAAAGTATCTTATTTGTGCAGGTGTTTGATCCCTAAATATACGAATTTTAGTGTCATTTAGCTTATTACGGTTAAGTAAAATCGATGCAGCTATTTCTTGGTTATTGAAACAAACTTTAATATTTCGATTTCTGCCTGAGACAAATTTTCCTAATCGTATAATTTTCATTGGCATTGGAGGATTGTTATAAATTAGATTAATTATTTTTAATACTTCTTGTTGGTCGTATTTCCGCCGTGATTCCAAATTTTTATCATTTAATTCAGATATACCCGCTATGATAATATTTTTCTGTCGGTTATAACGATCTTGCATTTCGAAGGTAATGTTTTCGTAACTAGGCGTTAGCGGAATTGATGAGGACGGATAGTTATTAGTTTTACATTCAGTAATATTATCTTCGAGTTGTTTAATTTTTTCTTGAATGGATAAATTTTTCTGTCTCAAATTTTCTAAGTCTTGTCTTAATGTTTGTTACATTGGCTCACTCACCCTTCAAACCGGAACACAACAATATCAAGTACTGTTGTTTTGCGGTAGAATATCTGATGAGTGGGTGGTACCTACCCAGGCGAACTTACCATCCGCAAAACTTAATATTGAGTAGGAACGCTTAAAGCTAAAGTTAATATAAAGAATGATAAAGTTATTGGCGCCAGCATCATGACAATTGACATTCGGATTTCTTTTACACGGTAGGTTAACATTTACGAGGGATTTTTTGAAAATTTAACCCCTAAGGTATAAAGGGGATTCCGTAACAGCCTGTGAATGTCCCACTGCTGGGCTAAAGGCCTCCTCTCCCTTTTTGGGGAGATGGTTTTGGAGCTTATTCCACCACGCTATTCCAGTGCGGGTTGGTGGATTACACATGTGGCAGAATTTCAGTGAAATAAGACACATGCAGGTTTCCTCACGATGTTTTCCATCACCGTAAAGTACGAGATGAATTATTATCCCAAATGTAGATAAAGGGAATGTTTGTATGATATTAATTTTTGAATAGGTCTATGGAAATTGTTATATAACAATTGCCACGCGAGCGATGCCGTGAAACAGAACCTTAGTATTCAATAAAATAAAACGACTTACGCATTTTTGACACTCCTTGAGATATTTATTTTTATTGTCATATCGTCCACGTTACAATTTGTAACTCGAAAATTAATACATAGGAGAAAAATCAGTGTCATTAATAACAATGAATCACAGTCGTATTTTGATTAGCAAGTTTACTTAATGAACCATTCGAAGCCAATAAGAACCCGACTGTAATGGTGTTGAGGCAAGCGAACCTTCTTCCCGACTGTACTGGCCGTCGTCGCGTTAGGACTCTAGTACCACTTACCATCGGGTGGTTATTCACCTGTCATTTGCCTTCCCGGCTAATATAAAAAAAGTGTGTCGAAGGACGTTAGGAGTTGAAATAAAACAGTAAGAATGAATTAGAATATATAATGAGGCCGGTGCCTGGTGCGCGGCCCGCGTCACGCGCGGTGGTGCTTGCCGTGCGCGTGCGCGTGCGCGTCGAGGCGGCGCTTGCGGCGCGGCGGCGCGCACAGCCCGGCGTGCGCCTGCGCCGCCAGCAGCATGCCCAGCTGGCACTGCGCCTGCGGGCCGACACACGACCGTTCAACAGTAGCCGCGAGCCGAATGTGACTCACGTTACAGGGAAATTGTTACGATTTTTTTTTAAATATCGCACTCTTTTCTCGGTATTATTCACTTATTATGTTTAGATTCAAATAGGCTCTACGCTTAAATAAAACATATATATATGTATATATATATATATATATGAACATATTTACAGAATTATTAAATAAAAACAATCTACATAAATTATATATAATTACTTATACAGAACCCCCCCCCCCAACGAGACAAAACCACGAGAAATGTAAAACTTTAATTGAATCAAATCAGTGTACAAATAGTGTATCAGCGTATGACTTGAGCCTCACACCTCTTGACTTGGAATACATATTGTTCATACTTCGTATCAAGTTATGAACGGGTAGCGACATCTCGGGTCGAAATACTCAACTACATACCTCATACCAAACAACGCCATACCTTTTAGCGGCCGCGATTGGTTAATTTAACTATTGTACCTTTGTACCCTGATTTAGACATTACAAGTCGACCCTCGAAACTCATCATCACCTTTCAATCACCATCTCGAGTTATTCAACCCCCCACCGCTGCCGCTACACATATCGTTTAACATGACGAGTAGTAGCTTAGTGCGCTTACGTCCTCGTGCATCTCCCGCGCCATCGCGTACACGCTGTGCGAGCTGCTGTTGTAGAGGAGCGCGTTGGATAACATCAGCAGCACGTCGCGCTGGAACTCGGCTGTCGTCCTAGAGTAAAGAATATTCAAGCACATGCAATGTCATAAAAAATAACTAAAATGAAAAAAGTACACGTGAACAAGAATACATCTTAGCCCTAGTGGTGGTTGGGCTTTGTGTAAGCTCGTCTAGGTAGGTACCACCCACTCATCAGATATACTACCGCAAAACAGCAGTACTTGGTATTGTTGTGTTCCGGTTTGAAGGATGAGTGAGCCAGTGTAATTACAGGCACAAGGGACATAACATTTTCGTTCCCGAGGTTGGTGGCGCATTAGTGATGTAAGCGATGGGTAACATTTCTTGCAATGCCAATGTCTATGGGCGTTGGTGACCACTTACCATAAGGTAGCCCATATGCTCGTCCGCCTACCTATTCTACATCTTATTACATAGAACATAAGGTTTAAAATATCAATATAGATATACAGATAAGTTATAACGAATCAACAGACGAACGTGTTCCTGCTCCACGACCGGAGTATGAACTCTATTCCATTTACAGAAGGTGTAAAATTAAATAAAACAACATTGACCTTGAAATGATATTACACGATTGGTTGATTCGTGAAGTTGCTATAGGATATTTGAAAGTGTATATAAGTAGTTAAGTGGAATAGTGTTGTATTATAAATGGAGATATATTAATCGAGAACTGTTTGTAGTGTATAATACAGTATAGTGCAGGGCTATTAGCAAATCGCATGGAATGGACTGGTTGGAATTAGAGTACGGTAGCATACGAAAGCGATCCCGTGGCGCTCCTCGTTAAGACGGAAAGGGTACCGCTGGTTTTTTAGTGGGTATTCCGATGTTCGGGGCGCACTCGCCGCCGTGAACACCGGCGAGCCCCACATACCCACTATTCTCGTCGGGGAAAATCGTAATGCGTTTTTCCACCGTTAAAAAAAAAATAAAAAAATGTTTGGAATTAGAATGTACTATTATTATATGTGCTTGATATTTAGCCAGCGGTCCATACCTGACGTTACCGGCGTCGATGTTCCGCCGGACGGTGGACAGGTCCATGGGCCGCTTCACCACCACACTGTACCCGGGAGCCTCCTCGTCGGAGATCGGACGCAGGAACAGAGACGCGTACTTGTGCGCGCACAGTCTGAGACATTGTAAAGATTGCTTATTAGACATACGACCTTTTGTACATAGCGATCTCTTCCAGGCAACCAACGGAGTGAGTGATAACTCATAGGATATGAGGTAGGTGGTGCTCTAGTAATAAATAAGATAATATTAATTTATGATTAAACAAGCTAAATAAATAAATAAATGTAAATGTATAATACACATAATATATATCAATAAATAAATTATATTATCAATACATACAACATTACAAGTATACAAGATACAAAGTTATATTATTTTTGGATGTGGAGGAATCCTTGAGACCCCTCGGTTGGCCCGAGCCCGAGAAAAAAACCGGTCACATGTGTATTCACCAGCTCACGCCGAAACAGCGTGGTGGAATAAGCCCCGAGACTTCCCACAAAAGTAGAGGCCTATAGCCCAGCAGTGGGACGCTCAAATACTACTTTAGTGTATGTATCGCTCAGCGCGCCGTACCGGCTGTACACCAACATGACGCTCTTCTTCCACAGGCGGTGCTGGCGCTCCGCGTCGCTCGCGCTCGGGGACTCCGGGGCGCTCTCGGAGCCCGAGCACGCTGAAATATCAAAGAAAATTACACCAACTTAATATATATAAATCATCTGTAAGTGTATTTGTCACGTAACTCCTCATAAACGGCTGGACCGATTTAGATGAAACTTTGTGTGTATACTTCAATGGGTGCTGTTGTCGGTATATCACCAAAATAAAAAAAAATACTGTATGGCGAGACTACGTCTGCCGGGTTCGTTAGTTTTTTTTTTAAATATAACCTATCAATTTAAAACGTTACCATTTGAAAAGCAACCAAAGTACTTCAAAAACTATAATTTAAGTACAGGCTTAAAATTCGACTATAGATTGAAAATAAACCTCACTTCTAGAATCAGATTTCTTCTTCCTCGAGTAATCTCTCTTTTTCTTTCCATCTTTCTCTTCTTCTCGACTGAGCTGGAAACGAGAAAAAAATATATATTAAATCCGATAGAAAATTATAGTATATAACTATAATAATACAATGAAACTGAATAATTTGTTCAAGAACGATTCGAAAACAACTATTGGCGTTTAATAGCCCATTTGTTGAGGAAGACTATATAACATCAAGCTTGAACGCACTCCCCCGGGGGGACTCCCCCGTCTCTGCTGTGACCTTCACGGTGTAACACTATAACAGTATCAGCCTGTGAATGTCCCACTGCTGGGCTAAGGCCTCCTCTCCCTTTTTGAGAATGTTTGCAGCTTATTGCACCACACTGCTCCAATACGGGTTAGTGGAATACACATGTGGCAGAATTTCAATAAAATCAGACACATGCAGGATTCCTCACGATGTTTTCCTTCAACGTCAAGCACAAGATGAATTATAATTACAAATTAAGCACATGAAAATTCAGTGGTGCCAGCCCGGGTTTGAATCCACGATCATCGGTTAAGATTCATGCGTTCTTACCACTGGGCCATCTCGGCTTTTTAAACTCTATTATAGTAAGATAAATAATAATCAAAACTAATTTTATAAAATTAAAAAAAAAAACAAAAAAACCCTTAGATAGTAATATTTTACGAGAAGTCTTACTTTGTCTTTACTTACACTACGATAGCGTAGAGTGGGAGCCCTTTTTTTATAGAATAGGAAGGCTTATGGGCCACCTGATGGTAAGTGGTCACCAACGCCCATAGACATTAGCATTGTAAGAAATTCAGTACTGCTGTTTTGCGATAGAATACCTGATGAGTGGGTGGTACCTACCCAGACGAGCTTGCACAGAGCCCTACCACCAGTACAAGTCCCTACAGTCTCCTTGAGGAACAATTAACTACAGTTACCTCCATAGGAGTGTCGTCGTCTGTCTCCGTGTGCGTGTCCTCCTCGATGCCCTCCCTCTTAACATCCTCTTGCGGTAATTCCTCTTTTATCATTTCTTTCAACGGAATCGAATCCTGAAACATAAAGGCATAACAAGTTATTTACTTTTAGGATGACCTACAGAAATGAAAGTTATATTACAAAGATCACAGCAAAGCCCCCCCCCCCCTGCGTCTGTCTGTCCGATCAATACTCAAAAACTACAAAACAAGACATAGTATAAGTATTAATATTAAGAGTAAAAAAAAACATTCTTGCTTAATATTAATGTGAGAAAATAGTATGTATTGCGTTTGTTTGTGTGTGTAAATGTGGGTGTGGGTGTGTGTGTGTGTGTGTGTGTGTATGTGTGTTATATTGTGTAAATTAACTGAAATATGACGATGATTGTTGAATATGTCGAAAATATATGACTAATGGGAGCTTGTATTGTCATGTAATGTCTAAACATATATATATATATACACGTTTAGACATCCATTTCCACTACATAGTCGTTCAACACTTCCAAATATGATATATACATTAAAACAACACGTAACATACCTCAGCATCATCTTCCTTCTTGATATCTTCTATCAATTTCTCTTCTACGCTCTCTTCTGGGACCTCCTCTTTTTTCTCCGTCTCTACTGGGACTGGTTCTTCTTCTCTTTTTTCTTTTTCTTCTACGACATCTGCGATTACCTTCGCCGGTTCTTCAGGCTCCGGATCCGATGTTTGATTTATTTCTGGAACTAAAAATTACAATAATTAAAAATATATATATTTATATATTAACCGGCAATTACAACTGTGCTATTCTGTAAGAGCTCACTTAGTCTCACACGAGAAATTTCGTAAAACGGTGATACGCAATCTTGTTTTATTTTAATAGATAGCCAGTAAATGGTAAATGGTAAATATTAACCATCCCTCACATCACCAAAAAAACAACCCGAGATGGCCCAGTTGTAAGAACGCGTGAATCTTAACCGATGATCGTGGGATCCAAACCTCAAAAAGCTCCAAACCTCAAAAAGCTCCAAACCTCAAAAAGAGGAGAGGAGGCCTTTAGCCCAGCAGTGGGACATTCACAGGTACGGTACATCACCAATGCGCCACCAACCTTGTGAACTGAGATGTTCCCTTGTGATGTTAGTTACACTGGCTCACTCACCCTACCACCTAATAATTTGACGCGTATATGCTTTAGTTGTTATAATGATTATTAGTCAATGTTTCTGATAGTGGGGAGTCAAGGGTTTGTTATTATGAAATATGCCATATAGATGATAAGCCCACTCAGAATCGAACCAGTGATTTTCCGATACGATCTACGTATTCTTTAGATTGTTAACCTAGCTAGCGGACCCGGCACACGTCGTCCTGCCATACAGGCATTTTTTTTATTTGCTAACATACCGACAGCAGCGCCACCTACCGAGTCCACTTGTAATTTCAAACCATCCAGGAACCCATCGTAATAAACACACAAAATTGTATCCAAATCAGTTCAGCCATTCAATTCAATCTACTGGTGGTAGAGCTTTGTGCAAGCTCGTCTGGGAAGGTACCACCCACTCATCAGATATTCTACCGCAAAACAGCAGTACTTGGTATTGTTGTGTTCCGGTTTGAAGGGTGAGTGAGCCAGTGTAATTACAGGCACAAGGGACATAACATAGTTCCCAAGGTTAGTGGCGCATTGGCGATGTAAGCGATGGGTAATATTTCTCGCAGAGCCAATGTCTAAGAGCGTTTGGTGACCACTTACCATCAGGTGGCCCATAGGCTCGTCCGCCAGCCTAATCTATAAAAAAAAGCCATTCGGAAAACACGTGCAGAAGAATTATATACATTAAGAGAAGATAATAAAGCGAGTGACGGTACCTTCTTTTTCTTCATCTTTAGACTCCATTTCCGGCGGTAGCGGTATATTTTGCGGGTCTGTGATTATTTCTTCTTCAGGCTGTGGTTCTGTAGGTGGTGGTTCTACCGCTTCTTCAGCTACTGGAGCCGGCGCCAGTTCTTCGACTGCTTCTCTGAAATTATTATTATTTATTTGTAACATCCATTCGCGCCGAGATGGCCTTGTGGTTAGAACTCGTGAATCTTAACCGATGATCGTGGGTTCAAATCCGGGCAAGCACTACTGAATTTTCGTGTGCTTAATTTGTGTTTATAATTCACACGCGGCCATCTGATCCCAAACTAAGCAGAGCTCGTACTATGGAAACCAGACAACTGATATACTACATATACTACTTTTCTTTTGTAAATACATACTTATATAGATAATTACACCCAGACTCAGGACAAACAGACATGTTCATGCACCCAAATGTCTGTTCTGGGTGGGAATCGAACCAATTACGCCAACCGGCCCGTCAAACTATTTATTACTTCGACGTAAACTATCATAATTACCTCTTCACTTCAAATACTTTTAAAAGCAGACGCGATACGTACGGTTCATCTGCGATCTTCTCTTCTGGTGTACGTGTCTCTTCTTTATCTTCCTCCATTATCTCCGTTCTCTCTTCCGGCGCCGGCGGTTCCGGCACTGGCTCCGGTTCCCTGACTTCCTCTTTGATCTGTGAATCCTTCTGTTCGTCCAGCTGTATAACCTTAATTTCCAGCGTCGGAAATTTAACTTCCGGAAACGATATTTTCACTTCCGCCTCTTTCGGTTCCGGTTCCTTCTCCTCTTCTATCTGTGGAGATTTTTCCTCTTCGACCTTGAAATCAAATATCGAATTATTGAATCACTACATATTATAAAACAAAGTCGCCCCGTCATGTCTGTATGTCCGCGATAAACTCAAAAACTACCGAACAGATTCTCATACGGTTTTCACCAATGGACGGAGTGATTCACGAGAAAGGTTTAGGAATATAATTAATTAATGTTTTGCATAAATTAACTGAAATATGGCGGCGATTGTTGAAAATGTCGGAAAATATCATATCGGCTGGGAGCTTTACTGACGTGCACCGCGTAAACCAATTAATTTAAACTCTCATCAGCTCATCAATCTTCTCCATCAGGTATTGACAGTTCCCGTACACATAAATCACAAAACATACCGTCTCCACTTCATTAGGCGTCATATCTTCCGCGATGGTTGTTTCGGGAACCGGCTCCTCCTGGGGAATGAGAATTTTATTTTATTCATTTATATATCAGGGAACAAGCCAATACATACACCAATAAAGTTTAAAAAAATAATACATTAAAAGAGCATATGGGTCACCTGATGGTAAGTGGTCACCGACGCCCATAGACATTGGCATTGTAAGAAATGGTAACCATCACATACATCACCAAAGCGTCACCAACATTGGGAACTAAGATGTTATCTTCCTCGTGGCTGTAATTACTTACCATCCAATTACCATCAGGTGGTCATTGGCGCGTCCGTCTACGTATAACATAAAAAAATGCGTAATTCCTACCTTGACCTCGACAACGGGGGGTTCGACAACTTCCGGTTCGGACACTGGAGCTTCGATTTCCTTTTTCGGTACTGGTTTCTCGGCAACTCTGGAACAATAGCATATTTTTAACACTTCGCTACTAAATTTGATGCTAATGTAATATAATATATATATATATACTATATAGCATCGCTGCTTAAACTCTTTCTTTAAAAAAATAGGGCGAGGCAATAGACCACTTGACGGTAAGTGGTCAATACCACTCATAAATAAATATATGTATATATTTACAGACGTGTTGTTCATGGCTTTGGTGTATCTTTAAATCAGAAATGTTAACCATTCCTCATATCGCTTGTGCCTCTAATTACACTCACTCACCCTTCAAACCGGAACACAACAATACAAAGTACTGCTGTTAGGCGGTAACATATGTGATTAGAGGGTGGTACATACCCCTACCACCAAGTCTACGTTTAATATCGTACCTCACGTTCCCCTTATGGAGCGCCGTGACGGGCGGTATGTTAATGTCAATATCACGAAACGCGTACACGTCTTCCGCCTTTATTTCTATATCGTCAATGTCCACAGCGGGCGCTGGCTGAATGACGGGCTGTGGCACCACCGTCGCTTGGGTGCTTGCTGAAAAAGACCACTGGGTAAGAACACTTTTTTTGTATAAAATAGATAAGCAAACGGATAAATGATGAACCTGATGGTAAGTGGTCATCACCACAAGTAACACAATATCAAGTATTGCTATTTGGTGGTAGAATTGGTGATCAGTTTGTGGTATCTACGCAGACGGGCTTGCACCAAGTCAACCGAACACCAAGTGAGTTAATGAGCAAATCTTTAACTGGTGGTGGAATGAGCTCCAAACCTTCTCCTCAAAAGTGATGCCATTAGCCCAGCCGTGGGATAGCCACAGGCCGTTACTGTACTTTATATACCTTTGAGCTGGTGTTCTATCTGCACCAGTTGGCTCTTGATATGTTCAATGGCTGCGTTCTTGCTGTCCTGCGCCTGTTCCAGTAACAGGGACAGCGTCGGAGCACCAGCTGATGGGGACACGGAATCTGCAAATACCAAAATCTTATCATAAAACAGGGAAATTGTTACCATCGTCCATAGACAATATTAATCATTCCTTACATCAAAAATGCGCCACCAACCTTGGCAACTAAGATGGTATATCCCTTGTGCCTGTAGTTACACTGGCTCACTCTCCTTTCAGTCCCGAACAAAACCATCTTAAGTATTTCCGTTTGACGGGAGAATATGTGATGAGTGTATGGTATGTACCGTTAGTAAATGAGAACGTTTTATATACATATATATAAGCTATTCCACACAGTTTTACCCGTGTGAACCGATTCTGTTCAAGAGATTTTTGAAGACTGTCCAAATTTATATTCATCAAACTCACCGACGACAGTGGCAGGGTGTGGTATGTGCTGCGGTGTGGTGACCACCGGCGACGACTTGAGAAGCGAAGTTAGCAACGGCGAGGATGGCGGCGCCGTTGTTGCTGCAAATAAAAAATTAAATTAATGGCTGAAAACTTACAAAAGTTGATTTATGAATATCGGTTTTTTCGTTTTTGTAGAAAACACTGTATCTATGTTGAGAAGTCTTTGGTACATCACCAACTGCCTCCTCACCGCAGTCGTGTACCACCAATAACTGGATAGAACACTCCGGAAATGCTGGAGGTGCACGAATAAGTGTTTAGTGGATAGTAACCACGAGGGGCTTGAAAAAAATTTAAAAAAGATAATAAAAAATATCGAGAGCTAAGCGAGTTTATTTATTTATTAAGGTTAACTATCAGCAGTCAATACACTTACACATGTAACAATTAAAATCTCTCCTTTTTTGAGAATCTTTGGAACCTATTCCACCACGCTGCTCCAATGCGGGTTGGTGGAATACACATGTGACAGAATTTTAGTGCAATTAGACACATGCAGATTTCCTCACGGTGTTTTCCTTCGCCGTCAATCACGAAATGAATTATAAACACAAATAAAGCACATGAAAATTCAGTGGTGCTTGCCCGGGTTTGAACCCACGATCATCGCATCGGTTAAGATTCACGCGTTCCAACCATAAGGCCTCTGTCCTTAAGACTTCTACACACTTGTAACAACCACACTCCGGGCTGCTATTAAGAATTTTCTGGCAAAAAAACCAATAACTTTTCATTGGGCCGACCTAGGTATTGAACCCAAGATCTCCGGGTCTGCGACCTTACACCAAGCCACTAGACCAACATGAATATTGTATTTAAAGCAAATAAGTTAAATTGAATTGAATATATCAATTTTGAGGAGGCGGCTCACGCGTGGTGGGCGGCGGCGTCTGCGCCGGTCGCCACGTCCGCTCTGCGCGCGCACGGCGCTCCTCCCTCTCCTTGAGCCAGGCCGCCCGCCGCGCGCACTCGCGCTCCCTCGCGCGCTTCGCCGCCTCTATCCCCGACCACAGCTCCTGGATGCGATCGTCCGGCGTCGTCTGACTCCGTACCTCCGCTATTTCGTTCTGTAACCACCAGTTTGCATATTATATAATTAACAAAAACACAATGTGATCTGAGATAATAGACAATTCGTTTACGCCCGCGTTTAGGCTTTACTCTCGTGAGTAAAGCAAAAACAACCCCCACAGGATGGTTTGGTGTAATTTGAGGTGCAAGACAGGCAAGTGTTTTTTTTTATGTTATAGGTATGTGAACGAGCAAATGAGCCACCTGATGGTAAATGGCCACCACTGCCCAAAGACATTGGCGCGTTAACCTTCCTTCCTTATATCGCCAATGCGCCACCAACCTTGGGAACCAAGATGTCGTGTCCCGTGTACCTGTGTGTTACGCTGGCGGGTCACTCACTGACCGGTCGAAAAAATACTAAATTGCTGTTTACCTACCCTAGACGGGCTCGCACTAAGTAAACCATAAACCAACTAGAACCAACTAGTACTAGTAGTATATAGACCAATTAGAAGACTAATAGTCAAGCTGTAACAATATCAGTCAGGTTATACCTTCAGCTGTTCATACTGGTTGTTCATCTCGCTGAGTGTACCCTGTATCTCAAGAATCCTTTGCTGTGTGAGTTGTTTGAGGATACTCTCCTGCGGCGTCTCGACACCACCTTCCGAGTTTCGCTTCTTACGTTTAGGAGTATCCACATGTTCCAACAGTGCTCCGTATTGCGCTGCACAACTGGAACGAGTCGTCGATCACTACGTATTATAAAAAAAAAAGTCCCCATCGTCTCTGCCTGAACGGGATAAACTCAAAAACTATATAACAGATTATCATACAGTTTTCACCAATGGACAGAGTGAATCATGAGAAAATTTGAGGCGCATAATTAATTGTTTTGTGTAAATTGGCTTAATTTTACCATAAATCTTGAATGTCTCTACTTGGACGGTGAAGGTATACAAAGTGAGGAAATGCATGTGTCAAATTTCACTGAAAGTCTGTCACATGTGTATCCCACCAAACCGCATTGGAGCAGCGTGGTGAAATGAACTCCAAACCTTCTCCTCAAAAAAGGAGAGGATGCCTTAGCCCAGCAGTGGGACATTCAAAGACTGTCACAGTATTTAAAAAAAAATCATGCCGACTAAGAGTTTTACTGAATTTTGCCAAGTAAACCATTCGAGTTATATGTATTATGACATAAACATTTTATATTGACCCTTTTTTAGCCATTTGAAGCCGGAACGAGTATTTATTTGTTATAAAGACTGTGATGCATTAATTTGAAATATTCCTTATTCAAGCAGTCTGATATAAGCATTTTTGAACCTTCATGTTACAGTTTAATTTTTTTTGGTAAACAAAAGCAAATAGTAATCAAACAAGAAATGGAATTGATTTTGGCGGACGAGCATTGGGCCACCTAATGGTAAGTGGTCATGCCCATAGACATTGGCATTGTAATAAATGTTAACCATCACTTACATCGCCAATGCGCCAACAACCTTGGGAACTAAGGTATTATATCCCTTGTGCCTGTAATTACACTGGCTCACTTACCCTTCGAACCGGAACACAACAATACTATGTACTGCTGTTTTGCGGTAGAATATCTGATGAGTGGTACCTAACCAAACGAGCTTGCACAAAGCCCTACCACAAGTAATACATAAGTATATTAATTAAGTACAATGAAATTATTATTTATTGTATAAAAAAGAATAATAGCTAATTTCACTCTTTCTTATCATCTATATAATTTGTTTAATTATAAGCCTTATTCTTTTGTTTTTTCAATGTTAAATATGAATTGATTACCAAGCAAAGCTGAAATGTTTAATTTTTTAAAGGGATTTTCCATCTTAAATTAGAAGTCTATATAAGTCGAGATGGCCTAGTGGTTGGAGTGTGAATCTTAACAGATGATTGTGGGTTCAAACCTTGGCAAGCACCACTAAATTTTCATGTGCTTAATTTGTGTTTATAATTCATCTCCTGCTTGACGGTGAAAGAAAACATCGCGATGAATTCTGCATGTGTCTAATTTGGCTGAAATTCTGCCACACCTATATACAACCAACACAAGTTTAAGCAATATTTAAAAGTAAAGCTGTGAATGGCTAGCCATAAGTAAGTATAAAAAGTCATATTTTTCTGGAAACTTTACAACCCCATAATTTATGGAATTAATGAGGACTAAAAAACCAATGTCATACTTACCTAAGAAATCGTCAATATCATAAATTCACATTAGAATATGTGGTGAGGGGTACCCACCACTTGTATGTTCTGTAGCAGCAATGCTTAGTATTGTTGGCAAGTGAACCAATGTAACTATGGATATAAGCGACATAACATCTTAGTTCCCAAGGTTGGTGGCGCATTTGCGATGTAAGAGATGGTTTTCCTACAATACCAATGTCTATGGGCGGTGGTGACTACTTTACAGCTGACCCAGTATGATTACCAAGAGTTCGTAATCTGCCAGTTAAAGATTATGATATCTCACCTCTTTTGAGAATACCAGTCCGGCGGTCTATTGGGTTCGCCGACAGTTTTCAGAGCCCGCGAGACTGACATCCAGTTTTGATCGCCACTCCGTACTACAGCTGATGCGAGGCATAATTGCTCTCGAACATTCCATGTATCCAGTGGCACTCGTTTTAATTGTAAGCGTTCTTGTACCGAACTCATTTTAAATTTTGATTAAGATTTGGTTTGTAAATATGAAAACATTGCTTAGCATTAGCTGTATGACATTAGACAATAACATTCACAGATGATAACGAGCAAACAGATTCAAATACATTTTGTAATTGACAGCTTCAAGTGAGTGTTGACCACAGCAAATAATTAAATTAGTATTTTGCACCTTCCATTTTTATGCACTGCATAATTGTTGATCGATGACTGCGAACAATATTAATTAATATATCCTTATGTTTAAATTATTTTACTTTACTAATTATATCCACTTCAATGGCGTGCACCGCGTAAACTACTAGTGTTTCATATATAACGTTATATCCTAACTATAAGAGTAATTAATTACTGTTGATGAAAATTCCTACGTTCAGTTAGGTCGTGTGTTTTTATAGATCCTTCTAAAATTATTCGAAAATGCAGTTTTATCATGGTTGTACGGCTTTGTACAAGCTCTCCTGAGTAGGTACCACCCACTCATCATATATTCTGCCACTTTTGTATTCTATAGCAACAATACTTAGTAGACAGGGGCGTTTTTGGTTTTTAACACAAATTGATATTTATCCGATTTCAAATTTTCAAATCGATTTCAAAATTCGATTTTAGATATCCGATTTCGGTCTTTAAGTACTTACTTAAGTGAATGATTGTGCATTTCATTTTTCGTAGCAAAACCAACAAATCGAAATCCGAATCGCGAAATTCGCGCTATCTTTTTTATTCCGCTTTATTCCAATTGGTTAGAAAGAGAGAAAGCTAATTTCATAGTACGCAACAATCAGTTTGCGTTTGGATACCATACACAATTCGTTTGGTGATATCCAATGATTTTATTTGTCGTTTCGAAATCTTTTAGTAGTATCGATCTATAGATCTTTGGCGTTTGATTCGGCTAGGTCGATTTTGAAATCGGATTTTGAATAAGTTTTAATATAGCAGTCGCATGCCTTATACTTGGTATTGTTGTGTTCCGGCTTGAAGGGTGACGTAGTGTGACTGAAGGCACAAAAGAGATAACATCTTAGTCCCCAAGGTTGGTGGCGCTTTGACTATGTGAGCGATGGTTAATATTCCTTACAATCTGAATGTCTATGGACGGTAGTAGTTTCAATCTTCGTTGACCGTAAGAAATATAATAAAGGTTAAAATGAAATAAGTTTGAATATGAAATTATCTTTATTTATTTCAACTGATAACAATACAAGCTCCATAAAAATATTAGACTTTATACTCGTAACAATATTTATTAAAAAAAAAAGTTCACATGTTAAGCAACATCTTCGTCTCAATTTGTAAATTACATGACTATAATCTATATTTAAAAAAAAAAAAACTATTCTTTGATGACGACAGATTATTAAATAATAATAAATTTGACGTTTATTTGAAATTCTTAAAAACTACTAAAACAATAAACAAAACTTATACCATAAGATTAAGCGCGTTTCGGAAGAGGTTTTAGTATATAACAGCGATTTATTCAAGGTCGCGGGCCGCAAACGAAAAAATATTTAGATAATGAATTCTTAGATTTCGGGATTGTTCCAATTAAATTAAACAATTATGAACGGATTTATCGCGTATATTTTAATATTTTTATTTATCATTTCATGACGCTTCAAAAACTGCAGTGACCAGGTGGGCCAGCCACAAAAGACCGGCGGGCCGCATGTTGAGTGCCGCTGGTATATAATATGATCGAACAAGTAGCTTGCGCTTTGGAAGCCCTTTGCTAGCCAAAAATAATATTATTTTACACTAACCACTTGTCTTCGCAATAAAAAAATTGAGCCCAATCCTTAGAGCCGTTTCCGAAACACGCGAAATAAATATATATAATTATTCATTTAATTAAAATATTACTGGCTTTAGTCCTGACTGCGTACGTGTGAAATATATTATTGAATTTATTATTTTCCTTAAACATCACACAAACAACGACAATATTTTTTTTTTCTAAATTGGTCAATCCTTTAGTAGTTCAATGATATAAAACACTTATTTAAATATTATATATACTTAAATATAATGAATAAATCACAAAGGAGTTCCTCCTTTGTGATTTCATCGTACATGAAATCAGTGAATGGTTTAAGTAAATTTCGGTACTGGCCATTCAGAAAATAATGGTGGGTCGTAATTTATATTAGCTACAGAAATTAAGTCAGAAAATAATTCGATTTTTAAAATATATCCATTCAATTCGAAGTACGCCGTAACCGTATCACCTATTTATAATATGTGATCAAAATCAAGGTGCTTCCCCGCGTCTAACTGCAAACGATACACATAAATACTACGAACTTCCATACGATTTGGACGGAGTGATTCTTGAGCACTTAATCTTGGCATTGCTACCGTGAATATACTACACAATAGTTAAATGTTTTACGATATACATGAATTTAGAGCCGTGCGAAGCCGGGACCAGTAGCAACTTAATCTATATATTGCGACGTGAGTAGAAAATTTTGTACCCATTTTTTAAACCCCGACGCAAAACGAGGGGCGTTACAAGTCTGACGTGTGGGTCTGTATCTCTGTTCGTCTGTCTACATGAGATCGGAGCTCTCGAACGGAGAACCGATTTTCATTTAGTTGCTTTTGTTTGAAAGATTAGTTAGTAGAAAGTGTTTTAGGCTATGTTTGAAGAAAATTGTGGAAGAGGGTATGAGTAGATAAACGATAGTAAGCGAATACATCCGAGTGGGGTATCAAAGGAAATAATTTGATTTGTGTATTACAAAATTGGCTGTTTGAAGACGGGGAGGGGGGGGGCTGTTATTGTGTCGGGGGTTTATTAAGCTTTTAATTCAAGTTTTATAAGCATATTGCACACTCGGAGGGTTGTGAGATTTTCCACGGTAATAGTTTATATAGAGAAGTAATACTTTATTTTATCCTATGTAGTTGTTATAACTACGCCTTTAAACTTAAAATATGTTTTTTACTAGCACAATGTGAAATCTCACACTGATGGCCGACACGGTCGAAGCACACTGCACAGTATATATTGTCAGTGGCAACAATCAATCTATTTTTTTGTAAAAACGTTTCATATTTGATAATATGACTGGCGCCTTCGAGGTGCGTTTTGATGTTCGCGTCACTCATCGATAATTTCACATTGCATATTTTACACACGAGAACGCCTATAGTTTCAGTTTTGGCTAACAGATAATGTATTGATTCCGATTCTTTAGTTATATTTTCTCGTTTTTTTTCATCGCTTACTAATTTCTCCAAATTCTTCATGTGAGGTTTACCATTGTTGTGCATTTTTATATTGTTACAATTATTGGGAACTTTAACTTGACAAATGAGACAGTAAAAATAATTTGGTTCATTATTTTCTTTCGGTTCAATTTTAACTTTACTTTTTGTATCTGGTTCGACGGCTGCACGATTATTTTCACTCGATTTATTTATCGTACTATTTGTGACTGGTTCAATAATTCCAGTAACATTATTTAAAGGTTCGACGTTATTACAAACATTTGCAGCTGGTTTGGCCGTATTACAGACATTTGCAACAAGTGGTTCACTGTTTGTACCAACCGTTTCATTTATTTTATCAATCGTACCGATCTTTGGTTTTGCATCGATATTCGATTTAAGCTTGTGGTCTTTCGATTCTATGTGTAAATATTCGTTTTTAAACAAGATGTGCATATCACATTTACTACAGTAAAATGTCCTTTTATCTGTCCTTTTCATATTGTTTATATTTAAAAGCTTATTATAATTGTTAACGTGATTTGTTTCGCTGAAGTGTTTATCTATATCGTCAAAATGATTTTTGACATCAACTTCGCATATTTTACACTGTAATAGGTTTACGTCTACCACTCTGAGTAAATAATGCTTATCAGACATAGTATTTAGTATGTGTTTCATTGTGTTCTCGTGTTTTTTAATTTTCTTTACACTTATCGATACGTTGCAATCGTGGCAAAAACGTTTTTCGTGTTTGTCATCACTTGATTTAGCATCGTTTGTGTTATTAATATTAGTTTCGATACAGGGAACTATTGAATCATCTGCTTGCGATATATTCTGAGTGTTGACTTTTAAAGAATCACTGTACAAAAGTTTAGGTTCGATATTTTTTTCTTTTACGTTTAAATCGCCATTTTTGTTGCAATCGTCATCACTTTCATTTAATTTATCGGATATTAATAGGAGTTTCAAGTTGTAATAGTGTTCTGTGTTACATAATTCATGCAAATCGCTATTTTCAATAATCGTATTACATACCAAGCAGTGTCTCCACGAATCATTAATCTGGAAACAAAATTAATATGAAAGAAAATGAACCATACGCCTTATAAAATCCTAAACTACTCAAACAGTTGTGATGAAACTTTGTTGATACTAATACTTTGGTTTAGTATACGCACGAGAAGGTCCCAGGCTTAGTAGAAAGAGTTTCATTGTATGTTGATGTGAGCGACTACCCCTCACAGGTCTTTTACGTGAGAATGTCTCTTTGAGGAAAGTTTTGGAGACTATTCCACCACATTGCATCAATGCGGTGTGGTGGTTACGTTTGGCAGATTTTCTTCAAGCACATGCACCACCATTAATGTTAGGCCCAAATTAAGCAAATGAAAATTCAGTAGTACTAGTCGTTATCTTCGGATAAGATTCATATGTTCATTATAGATACACCATAGAACAATATAAAAAGCTGCACCATGCTGTTTAAGGACCCTTGTAATTGGATTGTCAGGAGTTAATGGCTAATTAGCCATAAGGCTTTGCGCCATACAATTGAAAGATTAGTTCTTAGCACTTTTCCGTACTATATTTGCGCTGTGATGTTGATTCTTTATTTTCGGTCAATGCTCAATCTCAAGAGAGATAAGCCAATTGCGCGGTACATACTATCGTACACAAGCGTTCGCACAAACACAGATGCCCTCTGTATCCCCTCACTCTCATAATCCGATGGGACGGCAATCCGACACGACTGGAACGAGCACGGAACCAACGGCTTTAGGTGCTTGCCTGTTTGCTTTTTTTTTATAGAATAGGAAGGCGGACGAGCATGTGGGCCACCTGATCGTAAGTGGTCACCAACGCCCTTAGACATTGGCATTGTAAGAAATGTTAACCACCGCTCACGTCGCCAATGCGCCACCAACCTTGGGAACTAAGATCTTATGTCCCTTGTGCCTGTAATTACAATGGCTTACTCACCCTTCAAACCGGAACACAACAATACTAAGTACTGCTGTTTTGCAGTGGAATATCTGATGAGTGGGTGATACCTACCCAGACGAGCTTGCACAAAGCTCTACCACCAATACTTGGGCTACTAATGAGAATATTCGCAAGAAAATTCCAATAACTTTTTACTAAACCAACCTGGTGTTTGAGCCCAGGGTCGGGATCTGCGGTCTTATGTCTAGCCACTTCACCAAGGAGACAGTAAGCCTTATGCAATAAATAAAACTACATACGAATACCTCTATTACTCACAAGGATGTATGAATAACAGGAACATTTCCTAAAATATTATGTACCATTTATAAATGGCCTTGATGTGTTAAATAATTCAAGAGTATTTAATTACTGACTTACAAAAATTAATTATTCATTAATTTTAAAGTCGTATTTTAGTTTTTCCATATCACGTTGTGAAATTGGTTGAAATTTTTAGATGTATTGGAAAAGTATAGTACTCTTATAAGGCAGCCATTCTAACCGGAAATTGCTAGCGCAGCAATAGTCATACTGCAGATGTGTGAGCACTGAGCACAGGTGAACTCATCATTCCCTTAACCACGTGACCAACCGGAACAGCAATCTAACACAACTACATTCTAAGGAACAACGGCATAAACATGCTGTTTTAAGGGTGTGTGGTGTTCTCTTAATAAATACTGGCTATTTTCACAAGAATCAAATCAAATCAAGATCAAGAAGACATTTAGTCCTCAAGTTCTTTATTTGGTAGGGCTTTTGTGCAACCTTTTATTTTTTAACGCTGGAAAAACGCCTTACGCGTTTCCCATACGGGAACAGTGGGGGAGTAAGTGGGGCTCGCCGGTGTCCAAAACCAGCGTTACCTTTTCCGTCTTAACGAGGAGCGCCACGGGATCGCTTTCTCAGCTACCTTTGTGCAACCTGGGCTTACCCAATCATCACATATTCTACCACCAAAAAGCAAAGCTTAGTACTGTTAAGTTTCGGTTTAAAAGGCGAGAGAACCAATGATACTATATGCACAAGCAACATAGCATCTTACAAGTTGGTGGCACATTGGGGATGTAAGGCATGCCGGGCCTACAGCGCCAGTTTCTATGGGCGGTGGTGACCTCTACCTATTTTATGTAAAAAAAAAATTTAAAAAAAATCTTACCTGTCGAATACAATGCTTGTCTTTCAACGGTAGGCTCACCATCTTCATATGACCATCGCTCAATATATGCTCATTATAAGATGTCACATCGAGAATATATTTGCATAGCATACACTGGATGAATTTCTTACCAAGCTTCTGTAACGCATGAAAATTTTCTTCACAAACTCTAACCGAACTTCCGTCGATGGCTTCAATTTCAACATAATCACAGTTTGCTTTGAAAAACATCGGTTTCGTATTAAACTTATTGTTTAACAACGTCAAATAATCTTTCAAATTTATTTTACATTTCACGTTATCAGCTGTAGTGACTGTAGGCTTAACATTTTTAATTTCTCTATTATGTAATGGTTTTGCTGATATTTTTGGTGAATCATTTGTAGCGTCGACTTTAATTATTTCTGTTTCAACTTTCGCGTCCGTTTTTATATCTTGATCATCTGTTACGTCAAGTTTATCGTCATTCGTATACAGACGGAGGAAATCGCTCAAGAACCTTTCGAGTATAACTGAATTTTTATGCGGTACTGATTTCTTGTGAGAAATTTCGTCTGTACGATCAACGATCATGGAACATTCTAGACAATAATACGTGGACGGATTCCTTTCGTTATTTACTGAATCGGTATTGTCATGTCTTGTCATGTATAATTGAAGGCGCTTTAAAGCGACATCCGCTATTTTTATATTGAATCTGTGTTTGAAACTCTTTCTATGTTCGTCCATATATATATTTGGTACGTCCATGTCACAGATATGACATGTTATGAATTCGATTACAATGTTTTTTTTATCTGTTGACAATAAATTTGGAGTTATGTAAACTTCACTTTGATAAATACCACACACTCATCATAATACTAATGTCCATCCAGATCGATTTCGGCCACGGCGGCCAATCTCAAGAGAGATTAACCAACTGCGTAGGAGATATTATTGTGCACAAGTTTGTGCGCAAACACAGGTGCACTCTCTATTCCCTAACTCCCATAATCCGATGGGACGGCAATCCGACACGACCGGAAAGAGTTCAGACGCAGGAACGGCTTCACGTGCTGTCCGAGGCACGGGAGTGTACACACTTCCACCTTCCAGACTCCGGGCTGCTACTGAGAATTACTGACAGAAAAACCCAATAACTTTTTATTGGCCCGACCTGGGAATTGAACCCAGGACTTCCGGGTCGGCGTTTCATAAAGCCACTAGACCAACGAGACACATCATATTATACCGCCATATATTATTACTCCGTATTGTTGGCTTTCGGTTTGAAGAAAGTGTGAACCAGTGTTGTCTACAGGCACATGAGACATAACATTTTAGTTCTCAAGGTTGGTGACGCATTGACAATGTAAGGATCGGTTAATATTTCTTACAGCGCCAATGACTGTAACCGGTTGTGACCACTTATCATCACATGGGTCATACGCCCGTCCATCTACATAGTTCATAAAAAAAACTAAAAAACACGTTAGTAAAGTATGTTATAGTAATGTGACCAGTATTTTTTTCCCTGCTGGGCAAAGTGCGAAGTTTGACCGGATTTGAATTAGCAACTTTTGTTTTACCTACTGAACTATCTCAGCTCAATGATATAATTATATATATTCAATTATTCGGGAACACCTTGGTGCTACACTGACACATCAAGATTGGTAACTCACTTTTGAATTTATAATACAAGTTTTCGCTCGCGGTTTCGCCTGCATAAATGATAAGACAAGCCTATGACCTTCCTTGGTATTCAAGCTTGCTTCATACCAGATTTCATCAAATTCGGTTCAGTGGTTTAGCCGTAACAGACAGACATACAGATAGAGTTACTACCGCATTTATAATAAATTTAAATCGCATACTAAGAAAACTTTGACTAATAATCGGTATTATAAAGGATTAAATAGTGTCGGTGATTTTTTTAGTTTGTGAGGACAGACTAAATAATAATTAAATTGTTAATGACAATTGAATCTCATGTAACTTAATGTCGGAAAAAGTAACTACCAAGTTTGTTGCCGGTTTTTGTCGGTAGGATTTACATTTCGAACCGAGAGTAGCTTTAAATTTGATTAAATCCTGTTAACTCATACAAAAATACTCGCAAGAGCCTCCTTCAACCGTACCGTAACAGCCTGTGAATGTCCCACTGCTGCGCTAAAGGCCTCCTCTCCCTTTTTGAGGAGAAGGTTTGGAGCTTATTCCACCACGCTGCTCCAGTGCGGGTTGGTGGAATACACATGTGGCAGAATTTCATTGAAATTAGACACATGCAGGTTTCCACACGATGTTTTCCTTCACCGTAAAGCACGAGATGAATTATAATCCCAATTAAACACATGAAAATTCAGTGGTGCTTGCCCGGGTTTGAATCCACGATCATCGGCTAAGATTCACGCGTTCTTACCACTGGGCCATCTTGGCTTTACCCTCCTTGCATAAAGTATATTTTGACTTATTCTGTAAGAACAAACTCTAAACACGTCGAAAACGGTCATGAAATATCAGAAAGTGACATGCGATATTGACCATTATAATCATAACATTTCAAGGTACGCGCATCAAAATAGTATATCACCGTAAATCAGGATACCGCCATTGTAATTTGAACCTTACCCATTGGTTGCAAATTTTCATTTGTTTTAATAACAAATTCGTAATATTCGTTATTTCTCAAATCCAAGTTGCTTTTAGTCCAAAGCGGAACAACTTTCTCATGAGCGTAATTGTAACTTGTTGGCAATAGATTTATATCGACCGCGTCCAACGATATCACGTACACGTCGTTTTTTGATTCCATTATTCTGTAACAATATAAATATATTTAATACTAGCTGACCCGTGCCCACTTCGTTGGTAACGGTAAACATTATTACTTGTGATGAAATTATAATTGTGGTTCGGTTAGTACTGAGTGATTTAATTCCTGATTGTCAAAAGTCAAATAAAAATATATAGCCTATGACACTCACAAATGATGTGGCTTTCTATTGGTAAAAGAATTTTTGAAATCGGTTCAGTAGATCCAGAGATTACCCCGTACAACCTCACAAACTTTGCCTCTTTATAATATTATTTAATTATTAACACCGACACATAGCTGTCAGCTCAACTTTAACTAAAGCAGTGGCGTTGCATCACAAGCACCGGTGTTGATAAAAAAATTGCCGCCTACTTATTTGGAATTGATTATAAAATATTTGAGGCAAAGTTGCATATTTTTGATATATAAACTAAATACTCGTACAATTCATTGATAATATCGCATATTATTGGTAAACATTTTGTGTGGTGCGGACCGCATCCTCCGCGCCCCCCCCCCTCGCTAAGTTAATGTCTCAAATAAAATGATCTTATGTTCTGTGGTGAAACAGCTGAATACAGGTGAACAGCTTGTACAAGATAAAATTTTGCTGTGTGGGCTACACACACCAACCCACAGTGCAACAATAAGGCGAAAGTATCTCTTAACCTTATTTTTGAGAACTTTTCCTAGCAATGGAATAAATGTATACATATCCTGGGACATTATTCACACACGGCCATCTGATCCCAAACTAAGCAGAGCTCGTACTATGGAAACCAGACAACTGATATACTACTTATACTACTTTTCTTTGTTAATACATTTTTATATAGATAATTACACCCAGACTCAGGACAAACAGACATGTTCATGCACACATATGTCTGTCCTGGGTGGGAATCGAACCCACAACCTCGGACATGAAAGGTATCTTCCAACCACGCCAACCAGCTCTAATACTATAGGCTAGAATAGTAATGGACTAATTTACTGTGCTTTATAAAAGTGCTAGTTATAGTTTGGAATATACTATAACTAGCACTTTTATAAAGCTTTCACAAAAGGAGTAACAAAAAGAAATCATATATTTTAATATACCAAATGATTTTCAGGTAACTTCACTATATTATGCACTACAAACAGTTATTGATTAATATATCTTCATTTATAATACAACTATTCCTGTTAACTACTTAATTTACTGGTGGTAGGGCTTAGTGCAAGCTCGTCTGGGTAGGCACCACACACTCATCAGATATTCTACTGCAAAACAGCAGTACTTGGTATTGTTGTGTTCAGGTTTGAAGGGTGAGTGAGCCAGTGTAATTACAGGCACAAGGGTCATAAAATCTTAGGTCCCAAGGTTGGTGGCACATTGGCAATGTAAGCGATGTTTAACATTTCTTACAGTGACAATGTCTAAGGGCGTTTGGTGACCACTTACCATCTGGTGACACGTATGCTCATCTGCCTTCCGTTTCTATAAAAAAAAAAACCATTTTGATTTTACTTCCAAGTTTTTAATAATAATTATGCCTACATTCAAAACAACTAACGATGAACTAATTTTATTTATGGCCTAATTTTTAAAATCTTAAACTCTCAAAATGATAGAAGTGAGAAAGCTGGCAAAGCAATCACACTTATTGATAAAAATTAATGGTTACGGTGTATTGACAACAAATGTTGTATATTTATTTAACCTACAATCCATATAACATGTCTAGAATAACAATGAAACATTTTCTTTACTTCATCATTCATTTATTAAACCGCTCAATCAGTGATTTCTTCATCACTAGTTGTCATGTCAATTCAAGTCAAATATTTTTATTTTTTTATTGGAACAGACTATAAATTTATGTGTTATGAATAATTTTTTTTTTTATAGAATAGGAAGGCGGAAGAGCATATGGGCCACCTGATGGTAAGTGGTCACCAAAACACCCTTAGACATTGGCACTGTAAGAAATGTTAGCCATCGCTTATAATTATATTGTATCTTAATACCATATTCAAATCAATTTGTAATCCTAAAACACGAGTTGTGATGGTGTGTAATGAAAACATGCATGCACATTAGAATAAACCTTAATTTAAATTAAAGATAATGTTCAGTAAAAGTACACACAGGAAGTCTGAGAGAATCATAAGAAATAAACAATTAAAATATAATTTTAATAAGGCACATGCACAGATGGGTCCTCTCATAACTGTTAATTTAATATCTTAATATTGTTCAATACAATAGTTTATTTATATTATAGGGAGGCGGACAAGTGTATGAGCCACCTGATACATGGTCACCAATGCCCATAGACATTAGCCTTGTAAGAAATGTCAACCATCCCCTACATCGCCTGTGTGCCACCAACCTTGGGAACTAAGATGTTATGTCTTTTGTGCCTGTAATTACACTAAATCACTTGGCTGTTTTGCAGTATTATATCTGTTGAGTGAGTGGTACCTACCCAGATGAGCTTGCACAAAGCTCTACCACTAATCGATTTTTTTGTGAATTAATAAATAGTTCTTATTCAAAAGTCAACATGTTTTAATAATATTATGCAAGTAGCTTAGGTATTGCTGGAAACACATCCATAACTTAAATAAGTTGTTATTGAATCATCATGTTATTTGCCTTGTGTGTGGAATGATATGCTCTTGCATGGGATAACTAATATTAGTAATAAATCTGTTTATATTAAAAAAAAATTGCCAGAGTCAGCTAAATGGGAACCAACCAGATATCCCTTCGTGTGCATTTTGTGTAGGAGACCTGAAATCTCTTCAACACTAATATTAAATAGTCTAAAGAAAAATGAAATAACTCAAAAAACTTATTTCATACCTAACTTTTTGTATTACTTTTATGTATATTTATAGAGCAAAGTATATTAAATAAGTACATTATAATTTTACCCTGTATTATAACAACAATAAAAAACAATTAACAATAAATATATATTATTTAAATAGTAAGTTAGTTAGTCTAAGTAATAATAGCACCATTATTTGAATCATAAGAACACATACCTTAGTAAAATTACACTTTTAAAACTATTCTCACTGTTCGTTTTCTTTTACTCACACATATATATTTCTCAACTATACGATAGCTTATACAAGTACTCTTCAAGTCACAAAACCTATATATAACTATATAATATGTGGCTACTATTTTATCATCTTTGATAAAAAATAGCGATTTTAATTTATATCCAGGTATACGTCATCTATTTATGTAAAATGGTTATTCCCCATTTCACCAAATAGAGTTGTACAAAATGTGTGATAAAATCGACTTTAGTCGACATTTTGGTGAACCGATTTTTTATGGGAATATTGTTTTCTTTTAAGCGTGGCTGCCCCATTCAAGAAGTGATTGTGTTAGACAATTCTTATGTAATATTTAAATTACTCCATTTATTTTTATAAAAAAATAACAGTTGATATTTACACGAAAAAAATATTCCCTTTTTAGCCTCGACTTAAAAATTGATAAATCTTAAATAAAATAAATTTTAAGTGTAGAAATCAAATAATATGTTAATTTTTTTTCAACCTATTAGAAATAGAATAAAATAGATAGATTTTTAATTTGACTATTATAGAAACTGATATATACTGATATATACTGATATATCCGAAACTGTTCACCAACACGTTGGAAGACGTGTTCAAGACGCTGGATTGGACTGGATGTGGAGTCAATGTAAACGGCGAGTACATCTCACACCTTCGATTTGCCGATGATATCGTCATCATAGCGGAGTCGCTGGAACAACTAACCAGAATGCTGCGTAGCCTTAGTGAATCTTCCCGGCGTGTCGGTCTCGGTATGAACTTGGACAAGACCAAGGTCATGTTCAATAGGCATGTTGTGCCGGGACCGATATACGTCGAAGGGAAACCTCTCGAAGTTGTTAGGGAATATACCTACCTAGGACAGGTTATACAAGTCGGTAGGAACAACTTCGAGAAGGAAGCCGATCGAAGAATTCGCTTGGGATGGGCAGCATTTGGCAACCTTCGTCAAGTCCTCACGTCGTCCATACCGCAATGTTTGAAGACGAAAGTCTTTAATCAATGCGTCTTACCTGCCATGACATACGGTGCCGAAACGTGGACACTAACTGCGGGACTAGTCCACAAATTCAAAGTCGCTCAGCGTGCTATGGAGCGAGCTATGCTCGGAGTATCTTTGAAGGATAAGATCAGAAATGAGATTATCCGGAAAAGAACCGGAGTCACCGACATAGCTTGCAAAATTAGTAGGCTGAAGTGGCAGTGGGCTGGTCACGTATGTCGTAGGACCGATGGCCGTTGGAGCAGACGAGTCTTAGAGTGGAGACCGCGGATCGGCAAACGCAGCGTAGGGCGCCCTCCAGCCAGGTGGACCGATGACCTTAAGAAGGTGGCGGGCACCGACTGGATGCGGAAGGCGGAGGACAGGGAGCTTTGGCGCACCTTGGGAGAGGCCTATGTTCAGCAGTGGACAAAATATTGATTGGCTGTTTGATTTGATTTGATTGATAGAAAATTTGTAAAATATTCTTCTACTTTGTAATGTTTATCGCAATTTTACTAAATCATGTTCCAGCGTCACATGTACTTCTTACAGTACGTAAACAAACACCTGAAGTAAAGAATGCAAGGTAATAAAAATCTGTATTTAGTATTTATAAAGGAAAGCTATTTCAATTCAGTTTCAAAAGCTTTTTTGATTATGCTAAATCATTAAAATCGCTAAAGCATCCATCTTAATTAAGACACTTGTACTCGTGTTTTTATTGATTAATTGAACAAGAAGCAGTTATTGTAACTTACCTATAATAGTTATACATATAATATATAGCCACACAGACTTTTTTATAGGTAATAATTTGTGCTATAAACAGTTAATTATTGTATGCATCATCAACAGTTTTTGCAGCGCATTCCAAATAATGACTTACAGGAAAAAAATGATGGTTACATTATTCGAATTTCCGTAGTTCTTAAATTTTTTTTGGAAATAAAATATAGCCTATATTACTAGCTGACAATGTAGCTATCCGTAGATGAAAGAATTTTTAAATTGTGGAGTAGGTTTTGAGTTTATAAACTTGCAAGAAATCATATTCTACCTCTTTATAATATAAGATAGATATATATTATAAAATTATAATCAATACATGTTTTTTTCCTTTGAGGTCATCTAACGTTTTGATCTGCAACGCATTCGCAATGTGATTTGATATTACCGATTATTCACATAGCAAATAAAATCGATTTTGAATCATATCGATGTTTAAGTGTATTCATAAATCACAATCACATCCAAAGTACGTTACTAATCACTAACATAGTGTATTAAACAACAAAGTTAAAAATTTGCGAAGTATAGAATTGTACTTGAAATTTTATCTTTAAGAGTTAGTTTAACTAAAATAAAATATACATATTAATTAGTACGGAGACTCTGTGAGTATACAGTGTAAGTATATTCAATTGTACAGATGGTATTTTTTTTAATTATAGAAACAAACTGATAGTTAATATATTTGTACTTCAACAATACAATGAATGTTATCTCTTATGTTTAAATACATAAGAGATAACAAGTACCTTTAATGATATTAACTTAATGTTTTTTAAGGCAGCAAATAACGATGATCAATGACGATTTCGTTTTTTTAGATAAACAAAAACTTTTAAAGCTAAAAAGTTTTTACACCTAAATCCCTTTGTTTTTAAAATGAACTTTAGACGTAGGGAATAATTAAGTGATTGTTTCTTAAAGTTTTAAAGTAAATATTAACAAGAAAGAGAGAAAAATTGCCGATACTCTAGTATCTTATCATTATTATAAATATATTAACTAAAAATTAATGATCACAGCTATTTTACCTCTATAATTTTATGAGACTTATAACTAACTAAGCCCATTTTCTAAACCTCTCAAATATAAGCAAAGTATTTCAAATGTCTTCAAGAATAAACTATGACTTTTTTTTTTAGTTGTATGAATAATGGCAAAGGAAAAATTTCAGAAGTATATAATATCATTAGACGCTGTTGACATTGGTCTTTTACCAATCAATTATCAATCTAAATTTGATGATGTAGCACCTCTTTGGACAAGAAATAATCTCAACATGAGAAACAATGAATACTATGAATTTGAAATTAAAAATGTTGATACAAAAATTGATGGTAAGTTGAATGTGTAACTACTTTGTATATAAATAGGATATATTTTAAATAAAAGTAGTGTATACTGAGCATTATAGTCAAATATTAAAATCCATATATTACTAGCTGCTTGTCGTTATGTAATAGTGGATCCCAATCACAGGGGCACCTTCCGGTCTAGTTGTGTGTTTGAGTGGGACAAACCCACTCAAACACACAAAATCATTTTATATCCATTCTCCGGCTCTTTATATCCGTTTTGTTATCAGGTTACTTCATGATAATTTTATAAATATTAAAGCGCATTATAATGTGGTTCTTTTACTTAATATAATTAGGCAGATGAGCATATGGGCGACTTGATGGTAAGTGGTCACCAACATCCATAGACAGACATTGTAAGAAATGTCAACCATTGCTTACAACGCCAATGCAGAACCTTGGGAACTAAGATGTTTTGTCCCTTGTGCCTTTAATTACACTGCCTCACTCAGCCTTCAAACCGGAACAACAATACTTAGTACTGCTGTTTTGCAGTGGAATATATTATTTAGAATGCTGTTTAATCACACTTAAATAATTTAATTAATGTTAACATAATTATGAAGAATATTTATATATTTCATATAGGTGGGCAGGCTAATATAATAATAAAATAGGCTAATAGGCTAAGGGCCGAAGCCACTTGAAGGTAAATCATTACCATAAGCCACAGACATTTGTGCTGTAAGGAATACATATGATCTATTACAGGCTACGCGAACTTGGCACCCGACTTTTGAAAACTTTAAAACATTTTTTTTTCACAAAACAAATATGAATGCTATACTCAAGAAAAATAAACGATTCCTTGATCTTTCTATGCAAGGTAATTCATGGACTTGTCATATATAGTTAATTTATTTATTTATTAGGAAGCCAAGGATATATACATTAAGTAATACTTTTTCTTAATATGTATATAAAAGTAGTCTTAGAGTATGTAACAATTATAAGCTAACTTAACATGCAAAAAAAAGTTGTTGCTCAATTAAGTATACCCGAATTGTTGAAAAATAATAATCTATAACTTATACAACAGTGTGTTAAAAATTAAATAAAATATATCTTTTGTAGTAGCTGTCATTTCATTTGTAGTACCTTCTCTTCGTTTGTAGTAGCGGTCATTTCGTTTGTAGTAACTTGTTTTCGTTTCTAGTAGCGGTCATTTTGTTTGTAGTAACTTGTTTTCGTTTGTAGTAGCGGTCATTTCGTTTGTAGTAACTTGTTTTCGTTTGTAGTAGCGGTCATTTCGTTTGTAGTAACTTGTTTTCGTTTCTAGTAGCGGTCATTTCGTTTGTAGTAACTTTATTTTCGTTTGTAGTAGCGGTCATTTCGTTTGTAGTAACTTGTTTTCGTTTCTAGTAGCGGTCATTTCGTTTGTAGTAAATTGTTTTCGTTTGTAGTAGCTGTCATTTCGGTTGTAGTAACTTCTTTTCGTTTGTAGTAGTGGTCATTTCGTTTGTAGTAGCGTTAATTTCGTTTGTAGTAACAGTCATTTGGTTTATAGTAACTTGGTGTAGCTCATTATCGTTCGTATTTGTTTTGTGAAAGAAAAAAAACATGTTTTAAATGTTTAAAGATTTTCTTTACTTAAAAAATTTTTTTTTTTCTTCAACTGCAAACGATATTTATTTCACTACAAGCAACTACAAACGATTCACTTCAAGAATCAACTATTCATTTTGAGTGTCGACAAAACCGGGGGATGAGTTTTTTTCGATGTCCTCCAATTTTTTAAGAGCTACTACAAACGAAAAAAAAAATACTACAATTAACTACATACGAATATTTATAAGAATCAAAAAGAAAAAAATCGATTTTCAAAAGTCAGGTGCCAAGTTCACATAGCCCCTATTACATTGTCCCTGAGCCACCAACCCTAGGAACTAAGATATTAAGTCTCTTGAGTCTGTTAACTTACTTACTAACTTAGCTCACTTAACTATCAAACAATACTAATTATTGCCGTTTCGCAGTATAGTATAGTCTAATCACCTAAACTTAATTTTTTTTTTAGTGTATGGGGTATGTAACTGATGTATGTCATTAGTGCCTTGCTATGGATAAGACTTTGTTATTCATGTTATTCGGGTTGTCATGGAAAACTGTCTCTCTCGAAGAAACTAGCTAGCAAATGGACATGTTTCTCTTATTATACACAAACATCTTAATAAAAATATATTTAAATTATTTGATTTTAGATGATCCAGAAGATGAAATACAAAATATTCCATGTCACATATGCAATATCGATGTGCCTGTACCATTTTTGAAACAACACCACGATAGTTTCAAACATTTAATAAATATGAAAATAGCAGATGCAGCTGTTGAAAGAATAAAGAAATCTATTCATCATAACAACATCTGTAACGAAGAACAGTATCCAACGCTTCACTTCTGTCCAACTTGCGTCGCTGTTATAAAGTTAAAAGATAAAATAAATCATGAAAAGTCAATAGCTCACAAAAACTCATTGATAGTAAATAAGTTTTTAAATGATTTCTATCATTTATATACAGATAATAATAATTGTGAAGACTATGATGTACATTTAGATAAGAACACGGATAATTTTAACCAATTCAATGATCATGAAGTGAAAAAATCAAAAGCTACAAATGATAATTTAGATCACAGTATGCATTCAGTCAGTATTAAAAGCGCAACAGATTCCGGTTCGATATTTAAAGAATTTGATACCGATTTATCTGATAGAAACAAGAAAGATAATAATAGCGACAGGACAAATAGTCCTAATGTTAACACAATTATTAAAAACAATGAAACCACTTCTAAGACGCTTCCTATAAATGTTTCTAACAGTGTTAAAGATAGAAATGTAGATGACATTATTGAAGATAAAACAACATTAGAAGATGCTTCTAGCAATAGTCCTAAAGTTATGAAAACAGACACTAAAAAGAAAAAAACTAAAACGAAAATTAATGCAGGAATCTCTCAAGATACTAAATCTAAAGGTGAGAAAAATCAAATTAACCGCCAAAGTCCCATTTCACTGTCCTCTGTCGACGATGTTATCACTGGAGACGTTTCTAAAAATGTCCCTGAAGTTATCAAAACAGAAAAAAGCAAAACAAAAAAAGTTAAAACGAAAAATAATAAAGAAATCAATGATGATATCGTACAAATCTTAAAAGAACAAAATAAAAATGTAATTGATGATTTCTTTTCTTTTTTTGGAGATAATATAAAGGTAGAAGATATTTTTAAAAAGACCCCCGAAGTTGTCAAGAAAGAAAATAGCAAGATGAAAAAAGTTAAAACCACGAAAGATACAAAAGAAAAAAATAGAAGCACCGATTCCTTATCTTTTTTCGTAGACAGTAGAGATATAACGGTTGAAGAGACTTCTGCAAAGCCCGCTGAAGACTTCGAGACGGAAAAAAAGGGGAAAGATGCTATGGAAAATGAAACTAAAGAAAAAAATAAATTAAAAGACATGGATAGAGAAAATGATAACAAATTATGTAAAATATGCAACAACAGTGAAAAAAACGACCATTCTGTCTGTATTTTCTTGTGGAATGAATTATGTGAAAGATTTAATACAGAAAATGTAAAAAATGATGGTATTACAATAAACGATCTATTACCATTCGATATATATTATCACTTGATAATTAAATGCAAAACACCATATTGCATGGTATGTAAAATTAATTTCTATGGTGAAATAGACATTATAACTCACTTACTTAGCAAAGAACACACGAATACTTACAAAGCATTGATAAGCGATCATTTCTTGATATTAGAAAACAATGTTACAACCTGTAAAGTTTGTGATGTAAAATTTAAGAAGGAATATGAATTACTACACTGCGAGGACATCAAACATATAACAAGGCAAGAGAAATATAAACGGCAGCTGGGTAGAATGAATGCATTATGAAAATTTAAACGCCAATGTAAATCTGATCAGCTGATTGAAGTTCATCTATGTCATCGGCTCCTTCCTATTTCTTTATGGGATATGCTACTTGGTCTAATCATTTCTAAATTTAGTACCATATTACCTGATACTGCTTTATCTGGTATCAGTGGAATGCCCTCAATTTACAGCAGAGGTATTAAGCTGGAGCTCATTGGAATAGTGACAAGCGGGTTGCAATAAAAACTTTTAACCAATTTAAAGTAGTTTAAACTAAATCAGTCAGAATTAGTTTTGTCTTTAAACCACTAGTTGAAAGTACTTTTGACTGCAAATTTGCGTTTAATATTTCAACTAGTGTTCTTAGTCAAAACTACATACATACTTTTGACTGCAACATATATAGAGTTGAGGTTTTGTTTTTCCAATTATTAAAAGAAGAAATTTATTTCAAATATAGCAATAATACAATTTGATCGTCTCTTAAATTATAATACATCTATACAACGGAACATTAAAAGATTTAAAGCTTTTGCCATATTAAATAATTGAAGCATTGCTGTGTGATTTTCTCATTGTATTCTGCGGGGTTTCCCCAAAGAATCTTCTGTTGAGCATGCCGGGCTTATTAAATATATTTTGATTTCTTCCATAAATTTTTCATTACAATAAACTCACTATTTTAATTGTTTTTAAAACAAAATTAGACAAAAAAAATGTTAAATTATTTAGGTAACTTAAAAATGCTAACAAATTCACCTCTATGGCATGTACCCCACATGGCCCGTGGTTCAGAACTTCTGGTCTCATGGCTATCTTATATGACTGCAGATGCCATTCGACACGAATAGGTATTCAGACCAGTGAATTACTCTTTTAAAATAGACCAGAAGTTCTCAACCAGTGTACGTACCTAGATGATTATAAAATCAGTTTCACTTCTGGATGCTAAATGTTATTTATAAGTTAGTAACATATAAATATAATTAAAAATAAGTTGTACATATTGTAAGTAAAACTCATTTATCACATGCTATTTTTTCTATACCTACTAATATTTAGGTTGCTATGTCTAGGTTTAATGTAATCAATTTTATAATTATAAATTATGAAAGGATAATGACCAAAAATGTACAAATCTTGGTCCAAATATCCACGTCATATTGTACCAGATCGCAATAAGAAATATGCAGTCAGTGAAAAGTTATAACTGAATGAAAAGTCATGTATTTGTACCTTTTTATTCGAAAAATATTGTTTATATATACGCGTCATGTCATGGCGCCCGCTCGGTAACGCTGTTTGCCGATTGGGCAAAGAGCAACAAGACTTTTCGAAAAAAAAAAAATACATGCCGCTTTATGTCCCGTGTTAGGTTTTCGCTGAAATAGATTTTGATTAAAGGCCCGGAAGAAGAAAAACAATACGCTTTTTTCAAGTATCTGTTACTCTAGGTACTCAGATAAAAACCGATTGCGTTAGTGCTCTCGCGCATTATTTGCTAAGTGCGAAAGGGATAAAAATAGTGTTATCTTCAATTCGCGCGGGTTTATCGATGAATCATCATTAGGAGTAGCTTTCGCGCACAATTAAAATGGATTTAAATAAATAGTGAAGCAAAAAGCTAAACTATTATAATATTTCATATAATCATAGCTTTTTACTGACAGGCTGACAGCCTTTTTTTTGTCTCATACTAAAAGCTACTCCACGTTTAGTGGATAAGTCAACATAGGTCTCGATAGTGGTGGATATTTGGATTATTCTCCTTTTTTTTAAATTTACTAAAAATAAATAAATATTTTTTAAATATTCTTTATACAATAAGACAGTTTTTGTAGTCATGTAAATTATATTTTTATATAAAAACATTTTTATACAATTCTTTTTGTTTCAATCAATCAACCCTTCAATCGATTAGAAAAGACAACATTTTTATTAGATTAAAATAAATTATTCAATCTACTAGAAATGTATATAATGTTATAGCTAGTTCTTGAAATCGTTGTTTGTTTGCGAGAAATGGCATTTAAAGGTGAGATTTTAAGTTTTTTTTTAATAAATCTATAGTTGATCACATATTTCCTGAAACGTTGGATATTGAAACGACATATCAAATTTGTGAACGAGTAAATAATGAGCTGTAGTTAACTAGAACTTGCTTATGTCAGATTTATTTCATTCGATTAAATAAATAAATTTGTTGCCTGTTAAGTTGTTAATAAGTTGGTTACCTGGAAGAGATCGCTTATGTAGCGATAAGGTCGCCAAAATTGTATGCTACTTTTATTTAGGCTGTATCCGTGTTTCGTATTTTTCTTCTCTTTGTGGTGTAATGCCCTGCTCGATCTTACTTCCTAAGTCCTCTTTGTTTTGAGAAAAAGGTTTGTAGCTTCTTCCACCACGCTGCCTTAATGCGGGTTGGTGAATTACACATGTGACTTTCATACGACACGCTATAAATCCTCACGGTGTTTTCCTTCACAGTTGCACATGAAATTAATTAAAAACACATATCAAGCAGACGATATTTCAGTGAAACTTGCCTTGATTGCCTTGAAATCTGAAAAATTCAAGTTAAGATAACCTAATCTCAAAACACTGGTCCATCTCGGTCTCATGAAGTTATTTAAAAAATATATATAAATTACTATAATAATTATAAAATCTTATATAATACTAATATTTTTTATATAATCTAAAATCTACATTCTAAAAATAATATAGGTTTTAATTTTTTTAAATAAAACAACGTGATAAAATGCGTATTAATTTATTTTAAAGCTCTTAAAGCTAGCGATTATGACAAATAATATATACAAAATAAGAATGAATGACAAAAAAATAAAAAATAAAACATGCCACGAAGTAATTTGAGCATATTATGTTTATACGTTGGCACAGAACATAAAAAAAAATCTGTCAACATTAAAGGAACATTTGGGCGGGAAAATAATAATGGACGATGATAAAGCCCCGACCCCACATATGGTTAGGAGTCTGCGCATAATGATTCAAAGTGTAAATTCAATGTAGACCATTACCTAATCGAAAATTAAAAATTCTCAATAATAACGAATGAATATTGAAACTTCATATTCGATTACTTAAACAATATCTTGAATATATAATCTATGGAGTGTAGATGAAAAGAGATAGATGTATGTATACAAAAAGTGTTCCTCAAAATTTTCCGTTTTACTCTACAAAATAATAACGCGTTCTTAATTTCATACATTTGTAAAAACCATTTTTTTATAAAGATATAATTATTTCTCTGACAGCTGTTTTTGACATTTTAAAGTGCAAATGGCTAACGATAGAAACTTGAAATGAAGTTCATAATCGACGCGCTGAAGGTTCGAGGAAAAGGAATCACACTTGTCTTAATTTAACGTCAAAAATCGTTTTACAGATATCACTATATTTCAGTTAAATTATAATTATTATTTACTTTCATAAATAACTACGTGCAATTAGTTCACAATGAAATGGATACCGAGTGGTACAGTCGACATAACATTTGTGATCGTTCGAAACATCGAACGACAAAACAATGCCGACAACACGCATAAAATTAATACATACATCAATCAATATATGCATCAGAAAGTATGTACGAATATTTTCATATACTTTATTGTATTATTTATTTTAATATTTCAAATAAATGTAATAAATTGCAAATTTAAGCCAGTATTGCCAACTAAAAAAAATATAATTAATTTCTAAGTATTGTTTATTCTTGTGGAAATTACTCAGATTATTGCTAGATAAAAAATGTTCCACAAAAATCTAGTTTCTATGTTCAATCATTTCATCTCGAGTTATGAATCACTTCTGGAAGCTGAAAACCACAGTATAACCTTATTTCATAAATAAAAAAAACACTTTTTAAACAATGTAATCATTATTAAAAAAGGCGAATTATATTAAAATGTTAATTACGTTTGTATGAATTTTCATATGTGTTTGTCAATAAATGTAATTCCTTTTTCATTTTAAGTGTATTAAAATTAATCGGTAACCGAAAAAAAAAATTAATCGGTTATAAAATTCTAGAAAAATAATTGCCAGGTTAAAAAAATAGTAATTTCATATGATACAGTACTTTAATATTTTAAGCGATAAAACTAAATAAACTTAATAGTTACTTGGAAATACTTACGACTAGGTTTTTTTTATAAAATTCAATGATAATATAGTTTATTTTATCTGTTGATAAATTGAAAAACAGATAAAGGCTACAAAAAACTAACGTCCACATTTTTCACTTAAAATAAATATTAAAAATTTTCTCATTTTTAATCTCAACAGATAAAACAAAAAAAGAAATCACGGAGAGGGATGACAAATAGTAAGAAAATATAAAATATTGGGTTTCAAATACATTTTTTTTTTGTAGTTTTTTTTTTCGTTTTTGCTCCACGTCCACTAGCAGTCTTGTTTGAATCAAAGTTTAACAAATACAAAAAAAAAACGTTTATTTTTAATTATTAAGCTAAAGAAAGATGACAAATATATATCTACTAAAATGCTACAATTATGTTTTTTTTTTCTTGTATACATTAAACTTATGACTCAAGCCTTACAATATTGTACCTAAAATGGATATATTTTTCCGTTCAAAAGTTTCAAGTTAAAGTATAAATATTAAGTACATATTTATTTATACGAAATAAAAAAAAATAGAAACAATACACTGAAATAGAATAAACAGAAAACTTGTTACTAGAAAAAAAAAAACAGATTAAAAATAATTTAGAGACAGACAGCTGTTTTCAATTACAAGTAAAATAAATAATTAAAAAAAAACTTATTAAGGATACAAATACTAAGAAAACGAACAAGAATAGTATTACTGAACAAGAAAAACTCCATATTGGAATGTGCTTAGGGCGCCATCTACTTAACTCTATGCTCATGGTGTTTAAAAACCATAGATAGGAGTATTTTAAAGAAATAAGGACTGTCATTTATTATCATAATTTTTATAGCATAACCCCTTAAGTCAGTCGTAACCAATAATCGCGTAGCGAATGAGTCGTGTCAAAAATGCGCCCGCCGCCCGCACCTCGATCCCCTTTGTCGTCTGACACAGCGCTCCCGTACCGCGCGGGCGAGGACTCATTAAACAGGTCATATAGAATTGTCAGGGTTTCTAGTCTAGAATTCTAGAACATTCTGAAATTCTTTCGGCCATTTCAAACAATACATTCCAAAATAATAAGGTTTTGTTTGTGTATGTTTGTCACATTGCCATCAATTTCAAGATCAGTCCCTCAAAATACCTCCCAGAGCAAAGATTTTAGAAATAAAAATAAAAATATATATCCATTTCAGATACAACAATTGGAATATTTCGACCCCTTAATTTAAATACCAAATTAATCATTCTTAAGATCACTTCAATACAAAGCGATTATACACTCTATTATTATAGCACTAAGGTACACGATACAAAAGAAAAAACAAAAATTCCTTTTTTGAAAAAAAAAAAACATTTTTTTTTTTAAATTAAACAAATTCTTTCTTATAGAAATAATTGTTCCCGATAAGCAATTTTAACGTTATAATAATAAAGTCGATAATCGCACAACTACCACCTAAACCAACGATATTCAGTCTTATGATCTAGTTGAGAATGATGAGTCTGGGGGGGAGCATGCCTTTCCTGCTCAGCCACACACTGGAAAAAAATATATAGACATATAAAAAACCGTTGAAGACATAGACAATAGGGAAATCAATGATGACGTCATATACTATGTTCCAATCGGTGGAGTATAAATAAACAAACCTCAGATTAACATATTCCATACGATTTGATTATATTTTTATTCAAATAGACTTTATAGAGTTATAGGTTTTTTTTACAAAAGTACAAATTTGTATCAATTACATTATATGTAGTATATCAGTTGTCTGGTTTCCATAGTACGAGCTCTGCTTAGTTTGGGATCAGATGGCCGTGTGCGAGTAACATCTCAGGATATTATTATTATTATAATTATTATTAAATACACACACTTAGTGCCTTTACGAGCATCTAGCAATCATTAAACAAACGCATTTTTATCAGACGCATTCAAACAAAACAGTTATTGATAAATAAATATTTATTTATAGTACAACACTATTCCACTTAGTTTAGTGATATTTATTATATAGTTATATATATCTACTTCAATTTGACTTCCAAAGTTCCGGTGACAACTTCGCCAAATTACAAAACGCCATTTGTTTACGAATCCACTGTGAGTCATCGGACTATTTTAGATTTCGACCAATTGTGTCATTTCAAGGTCATAGTTGTTTATTTATCTCAACTCCACCTGCCATTGGAATCAACTGTCCTACTCCGGATCGATTTCGGTCACGGCGGCCACAGTTAGTGCACAAGTGTACACTCTCTATTCACACAGTAACACAGTAACACAGGTGCACTCTCTATTCCCTAACTCTCATAATCCGATGGATGGATGGAACAGGACCAACGGCTTTACGTGCTTTCTGAGGCACGATAGTGTATATACTTCCAACTTCGGGACTCCGGGCTGCTACTGAGAATTTTCAATAGAAAAACTCAATAACTTTTTATTGGCCCGACCTGGGATTTGAACCCAAGACCTCCAAGGTCTGCGGCCTTACATGTAGCCACTAGACCAACGAGGCAGTTGATAAAAACAGACCCTCAGACGTAACAATAAAACATTATTTACCAAGTGAGAATAAATAAAAAAAAGGTAATAAACAGTATTTTCGATCTCCTTTAAATAGTAAACAATCACAATATGCACATACGACATTTTCCAACCAACTGAACCATGATCAAGCAATGCAGAAGATAGTGGTTTCAAATCCAGCGAAACACTTTTACACGTTTTTTATATGCGAGAGGTGTTTTTAATTCATCACTCGTATTGGTCTGTTAATGAAAACATCTTGAGGAATGCCTGCAAGAAGGCAGACAAAAGCCAAAGGCCACTCGATGGCGAGGATCAATTACCCCCATAAACATTGGTACTGTCTTACAAACCACTCGTCGACCACGGGCGCAGTGCTTATATTTACACCGGCTCACCACCCAAATTGGAATACAACACATTCATTTCCTGATGAATGGTACGATACCAGACTTATAACCGGTTGAAGTATAGATACCAGAGAATAGACTCACCCGATTCCGGCTCCCAGTAGGAGGGAGACGATGTTTGTAACGAGCACAGCGGCAACCGCGCCACGGCTGAACAGGCACGTGCGACGGACAGACAGACAGTGGCTCTGTCGATATAAACATCACTCATTATATTACGAATATCGATAAAAACCTGAAAGCATTACTACTAAAGTCACAATGCGTGTGTGTGTTAGTGTGTGTGTGTGTGTCAGTGTATGTGTGTCAGTTTGTGTGTGTGTGTGTGTGTGTGTGTGTGTGTGTGTATGTGTGTGTGTGTGTGTATGTGTGTGTATGTGTGTGTGTGTGTGTGTGTGTGTGTATGTGTGTGTGTCTAATGGAGTCTGTGCACACATCGACGCGCCCACCTGTTGCATAGCCGGCGCGAGCTGCTCCAGCACCTCTATAGAGGACGTAGCCGACGGCGGACCCCTGGCGCTCTGGGGGTGTTTAAAACGCCAATCCCTGGAGAAAAAGGGAATTCATATCATGTAATTATTTAAGCATAACATTAATATTATAAATGCTAAACTGCTACTGAGGACATTTATTTGGAACTGCTATACGACACTGCTAGTGGAGCAGTGTCTTGCACTACTCTTGGCTTTTTTTTATGAAATAGGTAGGTAAACTGGCAGAGGGTTCACTTTATCGCAACTGGTGACCATCCACAGACATTTAAAAAAAAATTAACCATGCCATACATCATCATTTCGCCACCAACCTTGGGTACTAACAAGTCCCTTATGCCTTCAGTTTCACTGGCTCACTCACACTTCAAACCGGAACAGAGCAATGCTACGTAATGCCATTTGGCGGTAGAATATCTGATGAGTGTTATTCAACCGGACGACCTTGCACAAAGCCCTAGCACCAAGTAATATTTAGAACAACGAGTCACTTACTTCGGAGGTACCTGGTCAGGCCGGCTGCTCCATTCCCACACCCAGTCGTTGGAGTCATCCTGAAATAAAAAAAACTATATATCCATATACAAAAAAAAAAATAGTAAAAATTAAAATTACACGAAACGATTATAATGAAATTATAATTAATTACTATAATCCAATAGCAGGAGAGGGTATTCCATACAAAGCGCCATTTTCAGGAAACCATAACACCACAGATTATATATTTATATATTTTATAGAAAAGATGGTAAGTGGTCACCAACGCCCATAGACATTGGCATTGTAAGAAATGTTAACCATACATACATAGCCAATGCGCCACCAACCTTGGGACCTAAGATTTTATGTCCCTTGTGCCTGTAATTACACTTGCTCAGTCACCCTTCAAACCGGAACACAACAATACAAAATACTGCTGTTTTGCGGTAGAATATCTGACGAGTGGGTGGTACCAACCCAGACGAGCTAATATAGATCTCGACCAATGATATCACTTCAGTTCAAGGTCATTGTTGTTTATTTATCTTCACTCAGTTACAGTTACCGTTTACTCATTTTTCTTATGTAACGATAGAAACTAGATAAATATATTTAGCTTACCTTCCAACAGTTTATATATACTCCTTTCAGTTCATCTTCGGTAGACGGTTCTAGGTTCGGACTATTCGGTGGCGATTTCGGGCTGTAAAATAGAAAAAAAAAGGAAATATTTCGTATGTTCAGGTCAAATCTAGCAAATCGATTTAGATCCACTTCCACTTATCCTACGGAGTTGAAATTTTATTCATCTCACTCACTCACGAGTGCCAATAGATGGGGAAATTGGACAAATATATTTAACAGTTTCAAGTGTTCACTTCTATCGGCAGTCCCTGTGACTGTCTGTTTTCTTTTAGAATTTATTTATATATTATACTGACAACTCAACTCGACCAACTCAACTCGACCATCATGAATTTCTCCAGCATCTTATCAGAGAAGAAAGCTTTAATAACGTTGCAATATTTGTTAGTTTGTTCAAGTCAAATCTCTCAAAATGAATTTAAACCACATCCTCTTATCCTACCGAGTTGATGTCTTTGACATGCTGGTTAGATTCGATTTCGACGACCGTACATTTTATGACCTGATCCAATAGCGTAGACACGATTTTAAAAAAATATAAAACCTCTTTTTATAATATTCATGTATAATCTATATTTGATGATGATTTCTTTTTAAGATTTTATTGATACGCGAAGTTACAATGCTCGAGGACAAGAGATAATAATTATTTATAAAAAAAAAACATGTTTATTATCATTTAATTATTTACATTATAAATTGATGTAAGGTTTTTCTAGAGACGGTAAAGGCGACTAAGCCACATAGCCACCTACATTTTAACAACAACCTAGATTAGATCTGAATCGAGAAAAGTCTATGTATTCTAGATGAAATCTAGTCAAACCGGCTTCGAGTACCAGGCGAACAGAAGCGTTAGGGAGATCGGATCGTCGCGAAATAACTTACGGGTGTAAGATACATTATAATTATTTTAATAGTATATAGAAATAAAAAGCCGAGATGGCGCCTGAATCCTAACCGATGTTCGTGGGTGCAAACCCGGGCAAGCACCACTGAATTTTCATGTGCTAAATTTGTTATTATAATTCATCTCGTGCTTGACGGCGAAGGTAAACATCGTGAGGAAACCTGCATGTGTCGAATTTCACTGAAATTCAGCCACACGTGTATTCCACCAACCCGCATTGGAGCAGCGTGGTGGAATAAGCCCCTTCTCCTCAAAAAGGGAGAGGAGGCCTTAGCCCAGCAGTGGGACATTCACAGGCTGTTACAGTAATAGTATATATTTCTTATAAAAGTCTGCGTTATTCAATTTAGAACTTAACCGTATATATACACGGCATGTGTGACGATAGGTTTATATGCCAATTTTTTAATGTGTTACAAGGTCGTGTGCGACAAAGTTGTATTGTGCATTTAATAATGGCACCCACCCACTCGACGCGTCTTAAAATAAATACAAGACAAAGTTGCCCCATCCACGTGTTTCTATATTTCGATACGACTATTATTGATGCGGTTTTCACTATTTGTTAAAGCGGTTTTTTTTTAAAATAAGCTTAACTATAGCAGTCTCGGATTATCATTAAGGCGATGTCGAGCACTCCCGCGCCGGAAAGCACGCAAAGCCGTTAAACCTCTACGTTACTAAGTAGGGCTTTGTGCGAACCCATCTGGGTAGGTACCAATCACTCATCAGATATTTTACCCCCAAAACAGCAATAATCAGTACTTTTGCGGTCCGGTTTGAAAGATGAGTGAGCCAGTGTAACTACATAGGGACATAACATCTTCATATTTCTTACATCGCCAATATCTATGGGCGGTGGTGACCACTTAATATCAGGTGTCCCATTTGACCGTCCGCCTACCTATAATATAAAAAAGGTGGACTATTGGGTCGTTTTCCCCTCCTCGTACAAACGAACACGGACGAAGCCATACGCAGTAATGAGTATTTCAATACTAATGTCACTCGACTCTTCATGATTATGAAATAGAACAAGGCCTTACGACCTTCAAAGCGTCTCGTCAATCGGGGTTCGATTACCGGTTGAGATATATTTGCACCAACCATTGAGGTATTAATTTCAACCTTATTGTTTTATATTGATTCATCTCAATTATTAAAGCAATAGGTATTTGAGATAGATAATAGCGTAGGAGTCCATCTCTTAGAGTATAGTGAGGCGACATGTCAATGGCCCCATAAACTATGCTCTTCTGCAGCAGGTTTTCTATATATCACGAACCGAGCATAGCGAATTCAGGCGCAGGACAAACGGCTTTAAGTGCAATCCGAGGCACGGGAGTGTAAACACTGCCAATCTTAAGACTCAAGGCTGCTACTGAGATTTTTGAGTTTGGCTATGGGTTAGAACCCAAGATGATTTTCAAGGTATACTTGACCAATGTCAATGTCACCATGCCCTTAAACTATTATTTTCAATAGAAATAAAAAAAAGCTTAATTAAATATTAACCTAGTATATAGTAGTAGTATATAGTAGTGTAGTATATAGTTCGTTCGCATTACACTATCTTATCGACTGTCAAAAATCTACCACCGATTCGGAAAGAAACGCCTCAGACGTGAGAAGAATCGGCGAAAGAAACTCAGCGGGTTTATCTTTGCAAAAATTTATAACAATGATAAATTATTAATTTTTGAAACGTTATGGAGGCGAACGTTTCATGCCCAAGTCGTACTATCTATACTTATATTAAAAATGCAAAACTACCTCCATCTGTTACGCTTTCACTGCTAAACTGCTAAGCCGATTTTGATAACATTTGGTACGACACAAACTTACACCCAAAACAAGAACATAGGTTACTTTTTCAACTGTCCCCCCCACTCATAACATGCTGATAAACTCGGGGAGAAACACTAGTCATATATAAGGTCGTTAATTTTATAAATACAGTCAGCACAACAAACATTTTTTTTCGAAAATTACTATAAAAACCTATCGTCACATGAGATTAATACACTTCAGCTGACGTAAGAGATCCACGCACCTTCCCTTGACGCTCGACGCTCTCGAGTGCCGCACGGAGGAGTCACGGCTTTCCCTCTGAGCCTCTCTGAGCAGACGTATGTATTCGTTCTCAGCACCGCTCAGCATTCCGCCGGAGTTCAGTTCGACCCACGATTCTGGAATAGAGAGAACGTTGTCTTTAAAAAATAAATAAAACAAGTGCCGTAAGAGTATGTGAGTCAAACTCGCGTGGAGAGACGTATGGTAAGGTGTCTATGTGCATACTTTTGACTATATACATATATATATATATATGTGTGTGTGTGTGTGTTTAAAATAGCATTCCTTGATCACCACCGTAGCCATAGACATTGGCGTTGTAAGAAATATTCTAACCTTTCCAAACATGATTGCCTATGTGCAATGCCAACTAAAATGTATTATCTATGTAATGTACAACTCGGCGGTAGTGACCACTCACCATAAGATAATACATTTGCCAGTAAGCCTTCCTGTTATAAATAACGAAATCCTATATCATATCGCTCAGACAAAAACGTTTTAAAACAAAAAACGACAAAAGAAATTTCTAACGAAACTGGTTTATCTATAACAATAGGTCGTTTGTCTGGACGAGCGACATTAGCCCTTCAAAAGATTGTAGTCCCTCGAACTAGACAAATCGCTGTAAAACGCAAGGATGACCACACTGGTAACAGTTTTTAAGATTATATCAATTATTTATTTTTTTAAAAGCCAACGTTATATACTATGAAATACATTTTCTTAATATAAAAGTAGTCACAAAGTATATAACAATTATAGGCTAACGTGAATAAAAAATATTGCACTATGTATTTAAATTAAAGAAAAACAAAAATACATCTTTAACTAATATAACAGTGTGTGCGTGTGCGTGCGTGTATGCGTGCGTGTGTGTGTGTGTGTGTTTTAACAAAATACATAACAGAATTTTTACATTAACTTTAATACAAGATAAACCTAGACAAATAAATAGAATTGAAACGTTTTGTTTGCCTAGATTTATCAACAAAACATGATGACAGTATTCTAACGTACCGTTCACTTTTTACTTCACAAAAATCAGTCGAATCTATCAAAAATTAAACCAACAAAGTTTAGGTAGATTTTTTAAGACACGGCATTGTTTTATCTAATCAACCTCTAAGCGACACATTTACCTAAACGTCAAAATTTTTAATTCAATACTAGCAGCCCCCGCCCCGATTTCGTCCGAGTTGAACAATTTATCTATCTTAGTACATATTTCATAGGTTCAATTATTGCAATTTTCGTAGGGATCTCGAATCGAATTTGTTTTGAAAATAAAATACATTCTATGTCACTCTTTGGTAATGTAGCTTCCTGTAGGTGAAAGAAATTTTAAAGTTGGTTTAATAGTTTTTTAGTTTATCCGTTTCAAACGAACATACAAAAAATCTATCTCTTTATTATATTAATTCGATATAGAAGCGTTACACGTGCTTATTGATTGTCATAAATCTACCAGCGGTTCAGAAATAAATAACTCAGACCTGAGAAGAACCTATAAGGTTAATATAAAGCCTATGACTCACAAATGATGTGGCTTTCTATTGGTAAAAGAATTTTTAAAAATCGGTTCAGTAGATCCAGAAATTACTCCCTACAACCTCACAAACTTTATCTCTTTATAATATTAGTATAGATGTATAGAAAACGAGATATAACCAAACAGCCGAGACTAAGTGAAGGCTCTTAAACGAGTCGTAAAATCGAGTCATTTATAGAAAAAAACGGATTATCCTTTATAATAATTCGATATGGTCACTCTACTGGGTGCGACCGAGTGTCCAGAAAAGTTTTTTTTTGTGTACAAAGTAATAAAACCCTTAATATATACACAATAGAGGTATCTTTCGAATGGACATATTTACAATAGACGACCTTGAAAAACGGATTTTTTTTAAAGTATTTCGGTATTTTTATGGGACTCACGTAGGCAAGTAACCTGATGTTTAGTTGACTTGTAACGTTTATACAAATAAATAAAACGGTATTGCCTTTCTATGATTTCAAAAGGACTTCATTTATTTATAATTTAACATGGCTATTTGCGAGTTGACAAAACAAAAACAATTTTTATTTTTTTATTTTAGACTTCAGTTGTATAATTCAATAAGGCATTATGTACATTAGAAAGTCAGATTTTAATGGGTATTGTCCAGGTATCACAATGGTAGAATAAGGGTCTACATGAAAAAGTTTATAGAAACAAAAATAACATTTTTTGGGCCAGAAACCTTCTCGGACATACAGAGGATAACTTGACAGAGTTTCATCAAAATCGGATAAACAGTTTAGAAACGCATACAGGACGAACAGTAAACATTCATTTTTATTTTTTTAGTAAGGACAGTTTCCGAACGCGGTCTTGCCCGCGAGTGAGGGATGGGGTGTTAGGTACCATGTGTCCTTTTCTATACCCCTGACAATGTTAAGACTTGGATGGGCAGCAAACAAACGAACTAACTCACTTTCTTATTAAAACATTAGTAAGGATTTAATAAATGACGATATAATTACTAAATGAGCGTTCATTATAATAATTAATAAATCCGGTTTCACTAACGATGAGATTATAATTCTATAATTATCCCCATACTATATTATATTATGAATATATAGATATATATAGAATCTATACCTATAAAGATTCTATAATTACCTATTATATAATTCTCAATACCTTATTATAATTTACCTCAAATAAACTTCATTTCCCAAAATGATTGCCTGCCCCGAGGCCCCGTATCGACAAGGGGCCCACCAAAGGAATTACACTTACACCTTACACTGTCTAATGGGTAAATCGGTCAAGTATCACTTAATTAACCATTAATTAAGGTCGAATACCTAATAACTATTAGACACGAAGTCTCTTGTTTATTTTTTAAGCTGTCATCGACCATAGCACACCGATCAGGCTAATAATCATTACTGATTATGTAACAATGTATCCCTGCCACGTCTGTCTGTTTGTCTCCGATAACATCGAAAACTACCGAACAGATTTTCATACGGTTTTCACCGATGGACGGAGTGATTCAAGAGGAAGGTCCAGATGTATAATTCATTAATGTTTTGTGTAAACTGTCTAAATTATGACGATTGTTAAAAATGTCGAAAAAAATCACGGCGATTTCTAAATCGCTTTACTGAACCCGACAGAGTTGTATGTATTACGATATAAACTTTCTAACAGAAAAGAGTAACAGCCTGTTAATGTCCCACTGCTGGGCTAAGGCCTCCTCTCCCTTTTGAGGAGAAGGTTAAGTATAAACTTCCTATGTAGATCCTTATTTTAGCTACGCGAAGCCGGGACGGGTAGCTTGTAAATAATGTAACATCAAAAACTGGCTTTTACCATGTACTAGCGGAGATCCAAAAATACGTCACAAACCCATAACAACACGTAGTGTATTTGAAATGAGCTAAAAAAATATATTTAAAAAGGAAAGTGTTCTATAATTAAATGTTACTTTTTTAATATTTTTTGTTTTTTATATAAATTTAATGAATTTAGCTTTACGCTCAATTAAAAGTGTTAATAATTTCTGAAATGAATAATAGAAGGGCATTGCTAATATGTACATATTTTTTAAAATATCGTTATATATATAAATTTCATTATTATATAGTACGTCATGGCACCTTAAAAATGTTACGGATTTCACTCTGTTACTAATTTATATTTTTCATCTGGAAATCAATTATAAATGTAATAAAATAAAATAATTCAATAGAATGCAAGCGAGCTACATTGATATCAATTCTATACAGAGAACCTGCACGCAAACGAAAACACCGCCTACACATTCCCAGATCAATCGGATGAAGTTGCGCGAGCGCATACAACACATTATTAGACATTAATTTAAAAAAAATAAAAAAAAACAAAAAACAACAATCTCGTAATCGAAATAATTACACCGAATAGTTAAAGCGAAAACTAGTTCCGTTTCTATTAATACAACATCCAGTTTCCTTTTCGTTTAAGTTTTATATGCGCATGCGTAGAAAATACAATAAATATTCACCGAGTTCATCCACCGCCGATGCGTTCATTGGCTCAATCATTTTGGCACGGTTCACTCTTCACCATATATTATTATTGTTGTTCACGTAAATCAACTGCGTAGTAAGCGTTCTAGACACTAGTGTATATAGCTAAACGATAATTCGATAAGACGCTACCGCTGACGCGTTCGCACGCGTCGGCCGCCCGAACGAGACTGGCTCTATTTTCGAATTTCGAACGTAAACAAAGCGATTGCGTAGGCGCCGATATTCTTGATATCTTAACGCGTAGATGGTATTTACTTTGTTTAGGTGCATTTGCATGTGTGAATTTAATATTGCATATGTGTGATTATAATCAATTTTATTGCAATCTGTGCACAAGGAAATTGGCCTGATACATTTTGATCTCTTGTTTTAATCTACATTTAATGTTGTTTATAATACAATCTTATATAACAAATGAGTAAGTGAGTCCGTTTGCTTGTAACGTTTTCAAATATTAACTACTCGACCGATCGTCTTTTTTTTTATTGAAAAGATTGACACGAGCATGTCGGTAAGTGGTCACCAACGCCCATAGACTTTCGCAATGTAAGAAATGTTAACCATCGGTTACAACTGCCTGACATTATAAGAAAAAGCTATTTATCGGCGTACGCTATTGTTATCGTCCCAGCTGATGTTAGATTTAAAGGATTTTCGTCCCAAATTGTGCCAATCTGGAGTTTCAACTAAAATTGAATGTAAAGCTACATTGGAAAACAGTTTTGGAATGTAGATCCTTTCGAGAACCTCTTCAATAAGCTCGTTGAATTAATATGCATATGTATTTACAATAAAATTTGCATATCCTGTATCAGAAACTACGAAAACTAGCTACGTCTTGTATATATAATATATTATAGGAGTCGTTTATATATTATATACGTTTTAGCTATTTAGATAGCGTATACTAACGAGATTGTAAAATATAGTTATAGTTTGCTCGTGCCTGTAGTCACACTGGCTCACTCACCCTTCAAACCGGAACACGACAATACTAATTACTAAGTAATACTGTTTTGCGGTAGAATATCTTATGAGTTAGTGGTACCTACCAGGACGAGCTTACGCAAAGGCCTACTACAAAGAAAATTTACAGATATGTATGTATCATAAGCCGAGATGGCCCAGTGGTAAGACCACGTGAATCTTAACCGATGATCGTGGGTTCAAGCCCGGGCAAGCACCACTGAATTTTCATGTGCTTAATTTGTGATTATAATTCATCTCGTGCTTTACGGTGAAGGAAAACATCGTGAGGAAACCTGCATGTTTCTAATTTCACTGAAATTCTGCCACGTGTGTATTCCACCAACCCGCATTGGAGCAGCGTGGTGGAATAAGCTCCAAACCTTCTCCTCAAAAAGAGGAGAGGAGGCCTTTAGCCCAGTAGTGGGACATTCACAGGCTGTTACGGTTACGGTATGTATCACTTGCTTTATCCGCGGCTTCGCTTTATAAGTCAGAACTGCTGAATACCAATTTCCTCAGCTCTCTCTTCAAATATAAAGGATTTTCATACAATGCTCATCCCCTCTATCACTACCTTAGTGCAAACCTACTGTGTGAAAGGGGCCCGTACTGTATGCAAATGGCCATGATACTAACGTTTGATCAAGGAGAACATTTTAACAAGTCGTATCACCTATTAGACCACCATTTCAAAGATCCATTGCAACATACCCGGCAATAACTAGTTGAACATATACGTCAATCAATTCACCCCGATATCTCTGGAGTTATTCTCAAAACGAACTGATGCTAAATTTTCCGAATCATCATTTAAACTTGGCAACACTTCGAATGAAGTCACGTTTTCCGGAAACGACTTCATATTTATTTCGAGTAATGCATTATAAAAATAAATACCTACCTAATTGAAGCATGTGCATTTTAATGTTATTATTGGAAATTACACATGTATTCACTATTCATATCGTGCTCGGTGAGGAATATCGTGAGGCAAACTGCATGTTTCGGCAGAAAACCTTCCACCTGTCTATGAACTTCAAACCTTCTCTTTAAAACGAGACTGGGTCTTAGATTAAAATTCACAAGCCGTGACTTCGCAATGGCCGAGATGGCTCAGTGGTAAGAATGCGAGAATCTTAACCGATGATCATGGGTTCAAACCCGGGCAAGCACCACTGGATTTTCATGTGCTTAGTTTGTGATTATAATTCATCTCGTGCTTTACGGCGAAGGAGAACATCGTGAGGAAACCTGCATGTGTCTAATTTCACTGAAATTCTGCCATATGTGTATACCACCGCATTGGAGTAGCGTGGTGGAATAAGCTCCAAACCTTCTCCTCAAAAAGGGAGAGGTCTTTAGCCCAGCAGTGGGACATTCACAGGCTGTTACGGTACTTCGCATTAAATATCTATAGTATTTATTGTCGAAGAGAAAAGTGAAAGCTAGACATAACCTATTACTGGGCTGATTGAGATCTCGTCGCAATTTAAGGGTAAGATTAGAAACTATGACGTCACGTCTCTTGTCAATCATCCTTCAAAGTGCAAGCTTCGCTTTAAAGACATGACGAGTGGTACAAGCCCCTACACCGAGTACATTGCACAATTTGCGCAAACAAATTACACAGTACACAAAAACAAATGACAGTATAAACTACTGCTCTTGAAAACGTTAGCGTGCGCCGCGACCTCTGTTATCAGTTGTTTTCGTTTACAATGTGACATACACTAATTAAAAATGACGCATCGAACGTTCTGCGACTAAACTAAGGGCCGACTTTCAATCGACTTTTATCCACGGTCGAGTTTTCTTCTACTCGCTGGTGGGGTTCTGTGCAAGCCTTTCCTATGCTCTGACTCCTTCTTTCGAATGCCAAATCAATAATGCTGGAAAGAGATAGATCAGTGTTTAACATAGCAACGTTTATAAGTCAGGTCTATATTGAGCACTTGAGCACCAGAAATTATTTAGATAATATTCCTGCTTTTCAAATGTTTTAATTCATTATTTACATATACACTTGTATATAAGGATATTTGTAAAACGTATCCTATGACCTTTCTTAGGGGTTCAAGCTTATTTCATACCAAATTTCATCAAAATTGTTTCAGTTTTACGTTAACCATAAAAGCGAAAGTATAGATAGTAATTATATAGATAATCCAAAAAAACAACACACAGAACAAAAAGCATTGGACTGTTTCGTATTTTCTGACGTATACATAGATATAATCATAAAGAAAATTCCAGAAACATGACTCAAGAACAACAAAGGAACAGCCAGAGAGAAAAAAAACAAAAAAAAAAAAACAAAAAAAAAACGAAACGTTTATCGAACAAAAGAAATTTTCCTAAACAATTTGCAATCGGCAATGCGTTCCACAAAACGCATTACCGATATAATAATTAAGGAAACACATGCTTTAGTCACAGTTAAAATGTTACAAAACTAATCAGTGACGTAACTAATGACGTTTCTCGGACGTCTGACAGTGTCAAAACGACATGTCAAAATAACAACTAATATTATTATTATTTTATAGAATAGGAAGGCGGACGAGTATGTGGCCTAACCTGATGGTAAGTGGTCACGAACGCCCATAGACATTGGCATTGTGAGAAATGTTAACCATCGCTTACGTCGCCAATGCGCCACCAACCTTGGGAACTAAGATCTTATGTCCCTTGTGCCTGTAATTACACTAGCTTACTCACCCTTCAAACCGGAACACAACAATACCAAGTACTGCTGTTTTGCGGTAGAATATCTGATGAGTGGGTGGTACCGACCCAGACGAGCTTGCACAAAGCCCTACCACTAGTAAATGTCAGAGTTACTTTGTTAATTAAGATTTCAAGTCTTAAGTACTCAATCATAAAATTTCGTATTAACGTTGTCATAATACCCTGATCTATAACAATATTAAAATTACTAAAGTAACTCTGTATGTCTGTTACATTTTAACGGGTAAACCATTAAACCCATTTCGATTCAATTTAGTGTGAAGCGAGTTTGAACCCCAAGAAAGGATTTAGAGTACTTATTTCATACCGAACGCCGTTCTGCCCCCCTAAAAATCAGACGAAGCCAAGTTCGAAAACTATTATAGTTATTAAATAAAAGATTAATTCTTTGACACTGTTTGAATGATTATTATTGTATTTGAATGATGAGTGAGCCAGTGTAACTACAGGCACACGGGACATAACATCTTCATTCCCAAGGTTGGTCGTGCATTGGCGATGCAAGGAATGGTTAATATGTCTAACATTGCCAAGGGTATGGGCGTTGGTGACCACAAAACATCAGCTGGCCCATTCAACCGTCCCCTTACATATATAAAACAGAAACCAGCTTGCAAGATCTGGTCTGAACAAACATCTTGTACTGATAATTATAATGCAATCACAGCGCCACGTCACGAGATTTATAAAGCGGTACAGTCAAGTGTCTACGTGACGATGGAGACGCGACCAATGGAAACGTGAGTTTTGTCAGGTTCATAACGCGATCGTTTGTTTTGAAATTGGCCGATAAAGTTATTGGATTTTCTATTAGTTGAATTATCACTAGCTACACGGAGTCTCCTCACACTCCAAAGAGAAAAGCTTGAAATTGAACTTCCGATTATCTTTGTGACCTCAGTGTCGTATAGAGTTGCAGGTATGTTTATATATCAGCTTATCGCAGTCCACTGCTGGACGAAAACCTTCCCCATAAAATGCCAACCATCGTATTCTCAGGTAAGTTACGTATTGTGTATTTGGCAGTGTTTACACTACCGTAGCTCGGAAACCAGGTAAAGCCTTTGACACTGCGCCCGAACTCTCACGAGTCGTGTCGAAAAACAAAAAAACAAAAATCTTTATTCAATATAGAAGCGTTAGACTTACTTATTGATTGTCATAAATCTACCACCGATTCGGAAATAAACACCTCAGGCCTGAGAAGAACCGGCGAAAGATTGTCAGATGACAACCATCGTTTTACGTGGGATCCTTACCCACTAGAACCCCTAAGATGGCCATCTTCATCACGGATCGGGGAGTACGGAATCGTATCGATACAAAACATCCGAGACCACTCTCGTGCAATGATCCACTAGAGGCTTTGCGGAGTTTTCCTCAGAGGATTATAAAAAATAAGCAACCATCAACCATAGAACGAGGTGGCATAATAACAATGGCTTCGCCATAGTCCGTTAAAAAAGTCCGACCCATCGTAATTAAACTGACGCCATTCCCATAACGTTCTGTTCTGTGTCGCGGACAAAGATTGCGAGCTCTGAGTCACGTATGCCCTTCAAGTGAGATACTGACAAAAACAGACGTACTTAGTCAGTATATAAATAAACTAACACGCCGGCTTCACTTTTGCACTTGTACAATTAAAAAACGATAAAAGAAAAGGTTTCATCTAAATAAATTTTAATGAATTTCAATTCATCGTATTGTAATTATACTCATTTCTTGATATTTTTGGTCTTTAAGAATGAATTTTTGGCTATTAATTGTTATCATAAGTTATTTATTAATTATTATGAACTGTAATTAATGTTATATTTTGGTCACTCGGTTGATAAAAAATTAATAATAAGCATGCTATAATGTGCCCAGAATTAGCCGAGATGGCCCAGTGGTAAGAACGCGTGAATCTTAACCGATAATCGTGGATTCAAACCGGGCAAGCACCACAGAATTTTCAAGTGCTTAATTTGTGATTATAATTCATCTCGTGCTTTACGGTGAAGGAAAACATAGTGAGGAAACCTGCATGTGTCTAATTTCAATGAAATTCTGCCACATGTGTATACCACCAACCCGCATTGGAGCAGCGTTGTGGAATAAGCTCCAAAACCTTCTCCTCTAAAAGGGAGAGGAGGCCTTTAGCCCAGCAGTGGGACATTCAAAGGCTGTTACGGTATGCTGTAATTACATGTAATTAAAATTGCAATTAATCTCGTGTCCCTCTAATACAGAACACGTAAGAACATCCCTTTGACCTTTTTCCAAACTTCCTAACTCATGAGGAGTTCTCATGAGGATCATAACCACAATACAAAAATACTACTATCGTTATCTAGTGTGAAATCTTAATATCGAGTGTTTTTTGGGTTAATTAAATTGAGACATATACGCCAAACTTCCATATATATTATATAATATATACTAATACATTTATAAAACTATTTGCATCGTGCGGTTTCATCCCCGTTAACATAAACTGCTCTATCCCGTGGGTCATAGCGTGATGTTATATAGTTTTAAATAGATGGTCTCTCTAATATAATTTTATCAATTAAATTTTATTATTTAATTACACACACACACACACACACACACACACACACACACACACACACACACACACGCACGCACACACACACACACACATGCAAGCGTGCGCACATACGTACTCACGCACACATAAGCATAAACATCATATTTGTTTCGTTTTATATTTTGTATTATTTCTTGCTTCTCGCTTTATACATTTATTTTCGTTTTTTATTCATATAAACGGGAGTGGAGGCCTTGTGTCTTGTAGAACAGTTTATCTATTGCAAGCACCAGTCTTCACATCATTTAGCTGATATTTAAATGTTACATGTTACTTTGTAAACTTTTGTGAAAAGTAAATAAAATATTATTATTAATTAATATTTTTCTTCAATTTGGTCCTAGAAGATTTTTAGATCAGCGCTTTGAAAGAAACAAACTCGTTAACTTTAAAAAATAATCAATAAACTAATGAATTATACACCTTAACCTTTCTCGTGAATCACTCCGTCCATTGGTGAAAACCGCATGAAAATCTGTTCGGTAGATTTTGAATTTATCGCGGACGAACAGACAAACGAACGCGCCGGGGGCACTTCGTTTCATATATGTATAATATATAAGATTCATTTTAAATTAATTAAAAATTCTCATATGATTAAGATAAAATCGAAAACGGATATGTGGTGTTGTTTTTCTTTAAAGATATATTACTATAAAAACTTTAACAACGGTGCTGCATATCAAATTCGCAAAAACCTTCCCAAACTTGAAACGCAATACGACAACCAATGTTAGTTATATCGGGTTACGAAACTAATTCACATAAAAACAAATTAAAAAAAAAAGTCTGTATATATAAAAAAAAATACTTTATGATAATATCTTATAGCACATTAAAACGTAAATATATAGTAAATAAATAAATAAAAAACTTTAACCTTTAATTGACATTGACATCATTGCCGTAACAGCCTCCTCTCCCTTTTTGCGGAGAAGGTTTTGGAGCTTATTCCACCACGCTGCTCCAATGCGTGTTGGTGGAATATACGTGTGGCAGAATTTCAGTGAAATTAGACACATGTAGGTTTCCTCACGATGTTTTCCTTCACCGTCAAGCACGAGATGAATTATAATAACAAATTAAGCACAGAAAAAAATCAGTGGTGCTTGCCCGGGTTTGAACCCATGATCATCGGTTAAGATTCACGCGTTCTTATCACTGGGCCATCTCCACTCTGGACCACTCTTTTGGACATCATTGATCGAAATCTTAATAATCTGTGGTATTATGGATTCAGTGAAAAATGGCGTTTTGTATATCGGCAAATTTGAAAAAAATAAGATATAAAATATATAAAGCAGAGATTTAGTAGCAAACCGCAATTAACATATATATGTAGATATAATAAATGTAAGAATATATTTATTTACTTTATTGTACATTAAGGCATTTTAAGCTAATTTTATGCACGGCCAAGTACCAGGAAACCAGCCATCTATAGAAGATGCTATAATAGTTCCCAAATAAAATCCTCGCTATCATTCGGCGATCCGAAACGACCGGAGAGCAACCATTGCTTATTTCCTAACTGCTCTATGATATTGCTAGTAAATAGGCTAGTTATATATATTCTTAATTACCGTACGTATATAAAATTAACCCAGTAAAATTATAGGACAAGGTTAAATGGTTAATAACGACACACTTCTTCGTATAAAGTCGGTTAAATTATGTGTCACTTTTAGACATTTTTCAAGGCCATTTTAATTATATCAGATTCTCCATCCTTGTTTTATTTCCAACATTAAGAAAGAGATAGGAATTCATTTTCCTCATAATATTAGTTGAATTTAGAGATGTTGGTGTGACGTCACAATAAAAATTAAAGCGGTGATGTAGGACAAATCAAGTTTTCAATCTTATATATACATAAAAACGGACGTCGTTTACCCGATTACCATGAAAATTTACATATGTATATTTTCATGATGGGAATACTATCCATTTTTTTTGACTGACTCGTTTAGTCTAGTTTCTTGATATAAGGCCGCAGACCCGGAGGTCCTGGGTTAAATTCCCAGGTCGGGTCAATAAAAAGTTATTGGGTTTTTCTATCAAAAAATTCTCAGTAGCAACCCGGAGTCTGGAAGTTGGAAGTGTGTACACTCCCGTGCCTCGGAAAGCCCATAAAGTCGTTGGTCCTGCGCCTGAACTCTTTCCGGTCGTGCCGGATTGCCGTCCCATCGGATTATGAGAGTTAGGGAATAGAGAGTGCACCTGTGTTTGCGCACACACTTGTGCACTATAATATCTCCTGCGTAGTTGGCTAATCTCTCTTGTTATGTGCCGCCGTGGCCGAAATCTATCTGGAGGACATTACTATCCATTTTATTGCGACTACACTAGATGGCGCTGCGACATCAATATCTTCGACGTAAACAGATTAAAAAATATATCAAATTTTTATTGTTTTGGACGACGAGCGAATTCCCTTAGTTTCCATTATTTAACCACCAGCCTGGAGTCATTCAATAAAAAACACAGTCAATATAATCGACGATGATGTTATTTTTAAACAGACTGACCGACTGACGTCAAAATATACATTAAAATCAACCGATGCGTACTACGACTACTAGGAGAACACATGTACCGAGATACCTGGCACAATGCCCAAACCAACGAACGTTATTTAAAAGTAAACCTTAATACCATACAATAAAGTTGAATATGCGACTAATGTCAAGAAAAACAAACAACAACTCACAATGAAATGTAAAAAAAAGCATTAATATTGATAAGATGTAAAATAATTGCAATTATTTTTGAGTTTTTAAGGCAGAGTGTAGACATTCGTTTTTATAAAATATTTTTTGACATTAATAATCGTTGTTAATGTCAAAATTGCAGTTTTTGAATCAAGTTTCTAAATGAAGGCGGTTGTAAGTTACACTATACTTATATGTACCCCTGGTAATGTCGCAGAAAGAGGACGCGGAGCGAAGAAAACCGGGGAGAAGACAGAGGCCTTATGCGCCGCACCTTCTGTCTCCGGGACTAGGTGGGTTCTCAGTACCCTGATAATTCCCTCTAGAGAATGGAGGCCTGCATAGGTGGGCCGTCCGTTAGAGGGTCACGGTAGCATGCGCAAGCGATCCCGTGGCGCTCCTCGTTAAGACGGTAAGGGTACCGCTCGTGAAAACAAAAATATGTACCCCAGGTAACGAGGAAAACTGACACTCCCAATTGTCAAGTATGTAGTGTATAAGATGCTGTTTCACACTTGTTATTGGCATGTGGTCGTAACCGCAGTTTGAGAGAAACACTAAAATATAAACTAAATTTAAATTTAATGAATATCGGTGTTTTTAATTCTATTCTTAGTGACCTTCGAGTATTTCGGCAATTAAAGTATATGATGATATCAAACTGAATTGGTCTTAGTTTTTGAGCCATTTTTGACTTAATTTAGCGTGTAACGATGGGGCCGACATATAGGCTGCCTATAAAGGCGACTTAAAAATAAGAGATTCAAAAAAAAAACTTCAAAACGAAAAAACTGCAAAATTTCATAACGATCGGTTGGTAAGGACGTGAAGCGTAACAAACAAATAGACTACTACTAACGATGCATTTATAATGTTATTTACGACTATGATATCTATTGTTAACATACAGTTGTATTAACATATATAATATACATATATACGTAGTTACAAGTAAATTAGGACAACGGTAAACCAACATATTATCAGAACGGACGATTTACGTAGCTAATCAATATTGATTTCGTAATTGTGCTACGATTCAATAACACAAACAATACATAATTATTTCTCGGTAATATATAATGTATATATAACTACGTGAATTAAGCACATTGCCTGCAAGGAGTTGCTGATTTGTTGTAGGATTTGGCAGGGATAAATTTTATATGGAGAAGTGCAGAAAGATCTCAAACTAAGAAGAGCTAGCTAGCTGTACTATGGAAACCAGACAACTGATATACTACATATACTACATATACTACTTTTCTTTTGTAAATACATACTTATATAGATAATTACAACCAGACTCAGGACAAACAGACATGTTCATGCACACCATTGTCTGTCCTGGGTGGGAATCGAAACCACAACCTTCGGCGTGAAAGACAACCACGTCAACCGACCCGTCAAAATGTATGTACATTTGTTTTATAAATACATTATATTAAATGAAATAAACCATTCATAGTTTACGTACATTAAATTAAACTAATTACATCCACTCTAATTATAATTACCAAAGTTTCGATAACAACTTCGCCGACATTCAAGACGCCATTTTTTTTTCGAATCCATAGTGAAAATCAGATTATTTATGATTTCGACCAATGACATCGCGCTAATTCAAGGTCAAAATTGTTTATTTGCCTTTTTTCCTCTTGTGGTTTGAATATCTATACGTATATATTGTACCCTAAATAAGCCGTCGTTCAAATCTTCTGGTATATCCACCAGTAAAACTCGTAGCTGCTTCGGTCTCTGGATATTCGTGCTTACACTCCCATGCCTTAAAAACTATATTATTTTCAATTGGGTCGGATCATAATACCATCGTATTAAGCTAGGGAGAGAATGGAGAGTGCACTTGTGTTCACAAACACACATGTGCACTGTAAAATATTCTGCGCAGTTATATATTCTCCGTTGAAAATCATCTTCGTGAATAATATCATCAAGGACATCATATTGTAGATTTACTATTTATAATGTAACGTTTAACAAATAAATACATATTCATTCAATCATTAACCAACCAATAGAAAATTAGCATTTCCACTAACAATATATTCTCATAGCATCAATTGTCATATTTCTCGTGCATAAAGTCTCGCAATATAATATAATTTGCCACGAGTTCCGTACGATAAACAATATGTACATTTTACATCTTTTATCAAGACAATAAACACGTCTTCTCTCTGCCAAGGTCGGGTGACGAATGATGATAAACACGCGTACAATGACCGTTCGAAGCGTACTGAATTTATTTTTAACCTATTTCAAGGCAAGGAGGTTATATACGTTCGACTTTAAAAAAAATCATAATCGTCGATAATTTCTCATTCCCAATTTAGTAATGTTAGATGACGAGTCAATATTTATTACCTGGAGTGTTGCTAATAGACACCTCTTTTATAGCAATAATCTCTACATACATACATATATAACACAATTAACATCATCGAAATCGGGGGATATATTCTTTTTGATAATGTCATTGAATATAGTGTATATATTATCCTCCTGTAGTTCATAGGAGGAGGAGAAGGGAAATGTGCGTGTATTAGATTAAAAAAAAGTGGAATATGTCCGTCCTTGGGGGGTCGTAACAGTTTTGCTTCATAACAAATTTAATCAAAATCGGTTCAGTGATTTAGTCTTGAAAGCGTAACAGACACATAGAATTACTTTCTCATTTATAATATCATTATAGTATTTATATTAGTATAGTTTACTGGTGGTAGGGCTTTGTGCAAGCTCGTCTGGGTAGGTACCACCTACTCATCAGATATTCTACCGCAAAACAGCAGCACTCGGTATTGTTGTGTTCCGGTTTGAAGGGTGAGTGAACCAGTGTAATTACAGACACAAGGGACATAAATTCTTAGTTTCCAAGGTTGGTGGCGCATTAGCTATGTAAGCGATGGTTGACATTTCTTACAGTGCCAATGTCTAAGGGCGTTGGTCACCACTTATCATCAGGTATCTTCCTATTCTATATAAAAAAAAAACAATAGTTCCAACGACATTAGGACGCGCCTGTGTTATCAAGGACAACAGGAAAACAGTACACAGCTATCGGGAGGAAATCGCTTCAAATGTATCACTCATCTGTCGCTTCTTAATTTAATATCAATGTTGTATTTATATTGAAATAATCATGAGGTTTTGTTTATAATTATTCATCTTGTGCTCGGCTCGAATGTATCGCGAGGAAACATGTATATGGCCGACGAATGTATATGTTTATTCATCAACCCGAATTGGAACAGCGTGGTGGAACGAGATCCAAGTCTATTTCTCAAGAGGCGAAGTCAGAAGACATTTATTATTATTATTACAAATGAATTTGATTGCAACGTGTGTGTATGTAACGTTTGGGTGAAACGATTCTGACGCAAAAATATTTGACTTCTAGAAAGAACATTTTTTTTTTTCAATTTCCGAAACTTTGTTTCACACAAAATAACTAAAGTAATTTTTAGGATTTAATAAAAAAAAAACAAGCTGTAACAATAAAACTGTGTACACCAAGCCTTATAGTATAATAAAAAACAGAATATTAAAACACCATGTTTCGTGTTTAGAACGAGACAACAATGTCGACATCCCGCTCTAACAGGGTCAATATTCGAATATCAAAACATGCCAGTGATCACGTCGTGCTTATCTGTGTTTATCAGTTACGCTCTAACTGCAAAACTAAACGACCCATTGACAGTGTACATCGGAATATAAATAAGTTTTTTTATTTTTTTATTTCAACAATGCTTTTGGTGTTAATAAAACTGCCTAATAAAGTATAGTCAACATTTAAAGTAAGACACTCTTTATTTATTATCTGTGATTGTATATACTTCGTCCGTAATCCGAAACAGCCTGTAAATGTCCCACTGCTGGGCTAAAGGCCTCCTCTCCCTTTTTATTTGAGGAGAAGGTTCGGATCTTATTCCAACACGCTGCTCCAGTGCGGGTTGGTGGAATACACATGTGGCAGAATTTCAGTGAAATTAGACTCATGCAGGTTTCCTCACGATGTTTGCCTTCACCGTCAAGCACGAGATGAATTATAATCACAAATTTAGCACATGAAAATTCAGTGGTGCTTGCCCGGGTTTGAACCCATGATCATCGGTTAACATTCACGCGTTCTTACCATTGGGCCATCTCGGCTTATCGATATACTTCGGGGTAGGGCTTTATTCAAAATCATCAGGGTAGGTACCACCTACTCATCAGATATTCTACCGCAAAACAGTAGTACTATATTCTGGTTTGAAGTGTGAGTGAGCCAGTGTGTGCCCACACACAATCAGGCGATCTATATAAGCCCGTCCGCCTACATACACTATAAAATATTATACGTAGCCTGAGAGTCACTACTACTGAATAACACATGACACAGTTTATACATAGATAGATAAGATATATAACAGTACATACAATATATGTATTGTTTAGATAAACGACGCGAGAGAACAACAGCTGATAAGGATTTGTTTTGATTTTCTAGAGATAAATAAAGGAATATCTTTAAAAAAAAAACAATAACAACATAGAAAGTACTAGGAGAGCATGAACCGCAAACAGGTTTATCGATCGAAGGTTACTACACAAAATAAACTTTGGTACGTCTTGGGTCAAGCACCTAGACGTCTCGCCTTCGGGTTCAACAAACTCATAATGTACGGAATAAACTCCCCAAAGATCTGAGTGCCTGGTACTTTCAACCCGTACGCGATGAAAGCGGCCTTGTTTTTTTTTTTATTCACGCGTGCATATTTCATGCGAAGGGGATATCGCATGCTTACTTGCATGTACAGTCGACATTACGACATATGAAAAGTACCAAGTACATACTACGTTGTTTTGTTGGTTTACTACTGTACTATTTCGCTTTTACGATTACAATCGACATTAGACGATAATAAAATTTAAAAAAACAGTGGTTCTCAAATATTTTACAAACTTTCCCATTTAATAATGTTTATTTTTTTTTTATCACACATTTAATGCATTTATTATCTGCGTAGTTTATAATTACACGTAATATGAGTACTTATCTAAAGAATATTATTTTAAAATTAAATTCATTATCATCGTGATACGATATTATATTTACAAAACATCGTTAAGGAAAACGACACATAATATTTTTAAAACCATGTTTAAACTTTTCCTCGACCGGTTTTTATAAAATTATTTTAAGGCCAAACAAGTGTGTGATGGGCGAACGGTCCACTTGATATGTAAGTGATCATTTATAAAGATAGCATTGGAAGAAGTTCAAGTGTAACTACCAACGGCACGGTTATTTTTTTTATATTAAATAGCTAGAGCTACAATTAGGCCACCTGATGGTAAATGGTCACTGTCACTCATAGACATTGGCGCTGTTAGAAAAAAAAAACGATTCCTTAGATCATCAATGCGCCACCAACCTCGGCAACTAAGATGGTCCTTTGTGTCTGTAGTTACATTGGCTCACTCGGCCTTCAAATTGGAACACGACAACACTAAGCATTGCTGTTTGGCGGCAGAATAGGTAATAAGTGGGTGGTACCTACCCAGATGGGCTTGCACAACGCCCCATCAACAAATAATACGATTTAGACCAACGGCTTTTCTTACATTTCGGAGCGTTGCGATTTGCAGCCTTATAAGGCAATCACGTACAGTCAATTACACTGATCCATTCACTATGACGTAGACGAGTTTTCGACTGCATTTACTTAACAATTCTATTATTCCTTCTGTTATATTTAAGTTAAATTTCATCTGTGATTCCGGATGCTTTCAGCTAGCAACTTATTCAGGATACAATCAATATGTTACTATTAATTAAAAATCACGTCACGTATTAGCCGCTCGCAAGAAGCCGTCAGCAATGCGAATGAGCCCGCGACCGCATTAACGAGTTAATTACAAATTAAACGATCATTTATTTTTTATGTAATAGGCAAACTGGCATGAAGCTCACCTGATAGATGTGTAATGACTACCATCGCCCATGGACACTTGCAACACATGGGATTAAGCTTTCCACGTATTAAATTTCATTAAATTCGGTCCAGCGGTTTAGTCGTAGCAGACAGACAGAAACACAGTTATTTTTCATTTATAATATCATCATAGTTCAGATTACAACACAAAAACTCTTAGGTATTTAGTCAATACTAACTTTATAAAGAGAAGATTTGATTTTTTGTATGTTTGTTTGAAATGGATAAACTCAACAACTACTAAACTTCTTCTTCTTCTTCCTAGCGTTTTCCCGGCCTAGTAATGCAAGGGTCCGCTTTCCTACATCTTTGCTTTCACTTTGCCCGATCTAAAGCGTCGTCTTTAGTGAGATCGTGCTCTCTCCTATCATCCCTCACAACATCGAGCCAGCGTTTCTTGGGCCTGCCGCGGGATCTAGGGCCTTCGACAACTACAGAACTGAACATTCTTTCACCGACAGAACTCTTCATTACCAGCGAGTGACATAGGCTCTATTTTATTTTTAAAAAAAAATCCGAGATACCTACGAAAATTGCTATAATGTAAACTAGGGTATAACATTTTTTCCTATGAGTCATTATTGGCTTAAAAAAAGTTCATAATTATATGTCAATTAATATGGTGTGTGACCAACACATGTTGATAAGTGTGTACAACATGAGCCACGACTCGGTCTTAGGTAACTGAGTTAACCATTTTAATCCCGTCTACTGATATGAGATGCCTTTTGTTATCAAATTACATTCGATTATTCAAAAATAGACATGAATAAGAACATCCAAGCTATTAATAGACGGGTCTTTGGTCTGCAATTTATTCATTGAGCCAATTTATTGTTTCGTCCATGTGGGGTCCTGTGTTGTTACCAAGAGTCATATTCAGGTCAAAGCAATCGTCGTTCGCGATACCAATATCAATATAAATCGAACCCTAGCACTCAGTTGAACACTTGATCGAACCGTAACAGCCTATGAATGTCCCACTGCTGGGCTAAAGGCCTTTTCTCCCTTTTTGAGGAGAAGTTTTGGAACTTATTCCACCACGCTGCTCCAATGCGGGTTGGTGACACTTGATCGAAAGCTCTTACATAAACGATGGGGGGTCCCATAAAAGTGGACGTTTCCTTTTTGAGGTTAACGGTAGTATTCATATAATCAGTTACCCACTTATATAATACCAGAGTTAATACCAATAAGGTATCAGATATATTAAGTATATCGCCTGGTCTAATGGTTAGATATAATGTTATATTATGTCCACAGATCGGGCCGAAAAAATAGCATGTAACGGCGTTGATTCTGCGCCTAAACTCAATTGGTCGTGTCGGATTTACCGTCCTATCGGATTTTAAGTGATGGAATCGGTCAGGATCATCATCATCGTCATCATTCTTGTTGATTATTAAACGAACAAATTACTGGTGCTAGCCTTTGTGCGAGCTCGTCTGGGTAGGTACCACCCACTTATCAGATATTCTACCGCAAAACAGCAGTACTTGGTATTGTTGTGTTCCGGTTTGAAGGGTGAGTGAGCCAGTGTAATTACAGGCACAAGGGACATAAAATCTTAGGTCCCAAGGTTGGTGGCGCATTGGCGATGTAAGCGATGGTTAACATTTCTCACAGTGCCAATGTCCAAGGGCGTTTGGTGACCACTTACCATAAGGTGGCCTATATGCTCGTCCGCCTTCGTATTTTTAAAAAAAATATATATATAAACGTAAGAAAAAAAAAGGATAAACAATATCTAAAACAAGAGAAGGTTTTTGACAATTACTAGCTTCGGCGTGGCTTTAGGAACTTTTACGACATTCGTTCGAAGTACATCGGTTAAAAAAATAACAAATTATCTATATTACATAATACCTTAACTTCCCAATATTATCTGAAAATTTCGCAAAACACACCACATAAACGACAATTGTAATAAAATAATAAAAGCTCCTTATCGCGTCTCGATTCACGGCTAAACGTCTAATCAGTTCTTAAAAATTATCTTCACACGCAATTTCGTATTTAAATATTGATAATGTTTTCAAATAAATCGCAATTTCAATAGAGCTAATCTACTAGGACAAACGCAGAACTCACTATAAAAAACGACCGAGGAATATCAGAAGGCGATCAATATCAATATAATATTAGAATAGTAGGAGTGTAATTCTCACGGGATTTCAGCCGACAGTTGAGGGGGGGGGGAGGGGTTTGTCCTTGCGAGTGTTGTTTTTTTTTTTTTTTTTTAATATATAGGCTAGCGCTTGACTGTATCACACCTGATGGAAAGTGAGATACAGTCTAAGATGGAGCGCGCTTGCCTAGAAGGTGCCTATTCACTCGAGACTTGAAGGTACCCATATTGTAGGTGGTGGGGAAAACGGAGGTCGGGAGGGTATTCCAGACCTTGGCGGTGCGTATCAGAAACGAGGAAGCAAATCGTTTCGTACGTGTCTTATATACGTCAATGTCAACCACGTACGGGTGCAGATCCTTTCGATGCCTCGCAGTTCTTTGGTAAAAAGGTGACGGGGGAACTAAATCAACTAAATGTTTATATATAACTAGCTTATCTCCTTTGGTATTTAAGCTTGCTCGATACGAAAATTCATCAAAATCTGTTACAATGTTTAACCATGAGAGTGTATGAGAGAGACAGCGTTATTTCCGCATTTAAAATTTTACTGGTTTCGTCCGCGTGCTGTCCTTTTCTGTCAACCTGACAATGTTTATGCTAAATTTCATGACAATCTGTTGAGTAGTTAAGACGTGAATATAAAACAAAGAGCCGCGATGGCCCAATGGTAAGAACGCGTGAATCTTAACCGATGATCGTGGGTTCGAACCCAGGCAAGCACCACTGAATTTTCATGTGCTGAATTTGTGATTATAATTCATCTCGTGCTTTACGGTGAAGGAAAACATCGTGAGGAACCCTGCATGTGTCTAATTTAACTGAAATTCTGCCACATGTGTATTCCACCAACCCGCATTGGAGCAGCGTGATGGAATAAGCTCCAAACCTTCTCCTCAAAAAAAGGAGAGGAAGCGTTTAGCCCAGCAGTGGGACATTCACAGGCTGTTACGAAACTGACGTTCGCAATAACGCTGAAAAGTGTGTACAGGGGTACGTTCTCACCTCAGGAACTAGCGGTATGCCAAACTGTAGGTAAAAACTAATTACCTACACGATACAGGCTTGCATTTATAATACGGGTTAAGACGCGGGTCACAACGTAATAGCATTATACGTAAACGGAAATACATAATTTGCAGTGTTTATTTTTCATATTACATATTTATTGAAAAGGAAGGCGGACGAGCATATGGGCCACCTGATGGTAAGTGGTGACCAACGCCCATAGACATTGACATTGTAAGAAATGTTAACCATCGCTTACATCGCCAATGCGCCACAAATCTTGGGTACTAAGATGTTATATCCCTTGTGCCTGTAATTACACGGGCTCACTCACCCTTTAAACCGGAACACAACAATATCAAGTACTGCTGTTTTGCGGTAGAATATGCGATGAGTGGGTGGTACCTACCCAGACGAGCTTGCACAAACGCTATTTCATTCACGTCTTTTCGCTAACGACTTCTGTCTGTTTAAAAACCTATTTCACTAAAGGAAAGTTTTTGTAAATAGTACAAAAAATTAAAAATGCGAGTGCCAAGGTACTTGCGAGAATTGATGTGTAAATAACAAATCGACAGCTCGAAATCTTACGCTTACTCGTCTCACGCTGGAAGTCACAGTTAGCCCTTACCGTACGTACCCTACCTTAAAAAATCATATTTGTTAATAAAACAAAATACAGATTTCCATGAATACTGAGAGCTTAGTCTCTGAAAACCGTTTCCAGTTTTTTCTGAATCTCCGTCTTAAAAGTGACTATCACAATACGATATACAGTCAATATGTTCTTGAATATAAAACGGGATTGTGTTTAACGGGACAGATGTTCTCAAACAGCAGGCGTTTTAAACCCACTGAATAGAATACTTCGTATTACGCACGAACTCAAATAGGTAGTTACTGTGATTGCGACCTCGTGGAGATTGGATAGGATCATACATTTTTCCAATTTTACTTCCGCTGAATAAAATGGTAAAGAAAGCATCATACATTAAATAAAAATAAAACAGAAACTCCCAGTAGCAGACTTAAGTTAACAGTGCGAAAACTTCATTAACTCATAAAGCACACTAGCACAAAGCCCTTGATCCTGCTGATGGGCTATCATGGCTCGTATCGGATTCGTTCACCAACGGAAATATTTTACGCAGACTTGAGCACTGTATTATATCTCAGAATATATTCTCCGTTGAAAATAGCCACTGTGATCAAGAGGAAATCATTGGACATTAAGAATATATTTAATGATATTTTATTTAAGTCAGCATATTTGGCCTCTTTGTCCAACAAACGTTAAATGTAAAATTACTCTGTCCAAATTATGTATTGATTATTTGATTATAAAAATAATAAAATATCTTTATAACACTAATTTAGATAACAACGAATATATGACAATTACCTGATTATTATAACATATTCAATATTATAACTAAGCCCATTGCATCATTTAAGTCATTTCGCTCATAATATTTATTTCATATTGGGCGTTGCTGGTAAGCTTAGGAATCGCTCCCAATTTCTAAAGCTTCTTAATTTAAGAACTCTTAAAGTATTGTGTATAAATTATTTTTGTCTATTTGTAGTGACGAATATTTAATCCCCATTAAAATAAATAAAATACATATGTGCTTTAATTTAATTAGCTAATAGTAACAGCCTGTGAATGTCCCACTGCTGGGCTAAGGCCTCCTCTCTCTTTTTGAGGAGAAGTTTTGGAGCTTATTCCACCACGCTTCTCTAATACGGGCGGAATACACATGTGGCAGAATTTCAGTGAAATTCGACACATGCAGGTTTCCTCACGATGTTTTCCTTCTCCGTCAAGCACGAGATGAATTATAACCACAAATTAAGCACATGAAAATTCAGTAGTGCTTGCCCGGGTTTGAATCCACGATCATCGGTTAAGATTCACGCGTTCTTATATTAATTAGCTAATACTATCACTGAAATTATATTTTCATAAATAAATGAAGTAATACTCGATCGCATTCACATCAAATGATAATTTAATTGAATCCTGGTAGAAGTAGTTCAACAGGAACACTTGACAAAATGGTGTACGAGTAGCCTTATCCTTCATTAGTATATCTAACAAACTTATCACAAGTTCACTATCTAGGTGAAGTTGTGGCAAAGTGGTAGCAGGTACGTCAATTTGCGGTCGATGAAAACCTCAAGATATGCGAAACTAAAGAGTTTAAAAAAACTTATTTTTACCTTATGACAAAACATTAAATTGAAAATATATAAAAAAAAGCATTCACAAATTCCAATGATTTATGAATTTCTACATAATTGAAATTAGAAACAACCCATTTTTTTTTCAGTTGGCAACATTGAACCTATTAAACAATTAATTCCAAGACAAATGTCTTAGTGCAGACTCTAGGCTTAGTTAGCTGGATTAAAAGATTAAAATGTGTAATACAATAGCATTGTTTGCTTGTTTATTCTAATCCTATTTCTACAAAAAAAAAAAACTGAAAACATGAATTACAAATGCAGTGTAGAAATTATTAACCTATCACCGTTAATATAAATATAAAGATATAAAGATTTTGACTATTAAAATCACACTGAGGCAAAATTATTGTATGATAAGTTAATAAATCTTTACCACCTTTAAACACCAACTTTAAAAATCTTTTACGCACTATTTATTTTATATATACTTAGATTTTGCTAGTTCGCCCACTGAAATATGTACGTACACTGTAAATAATAATAATCTGCTCCGTTCTAGATTAAGTAATAAGCTGACTTCTGATTTATACTAGGAAAATATAGAGGAACAGATTTACGGACAATCAAAGAATTAAAGGAAACTCTTCTTGTATTGTATTCTATAATAAGTTTAAATAAATATTTATGTGAACAATATACATATAATTTTTCTAAAGAAATAATTTCAAAAGCTTCAGATTCAATTCCACCTTTTTTAATTGTTTTTTTTTTTATTTATACTTAATTACTATCCAATACTGAAAGTTTGAGAGCTGTTGCCTTTTATATCTGCGTTCTCCATTCTCTCAATTTTTTTTTTGTAAAAAAAATCTACAAATATAGTTACGAATTGATACATAGAAATTAGATCAAATGAAACTAAGGTGAGGCCTTTCATTTATTTTTTTTAATCAAAGGTTACATACAAATAGGGTATTTATTAAGCAGTGCAACACTAAAAACTGCGAAATACAAATAAGTATTTTCGTGAATAGATGAAAGAAAAATAAAAAATAAAAATAACACGAACATGTACCAGGGGCTCATAGAGGCATAATAGACATGCGAATCAAAATAACTGACCAAATTAAGATGACCCTAAATAAATCGAGTCTCTTGTAAATATATGTATCATCAATAAAACCCGTTTATACTAATTACCATTCAAACGTTTGTTTATGATTTCGCTGGCCTCGAAGGTTACACATATCAATAGATTGCCCACTTCAAAATACCTAAGTTTCAAGGACAAAATCACACCAGCTGTTGCGAAATAATAACTGCGCAATAGTTAAAGAAAAACAATGTACACAGTATAAACAATCACGATATAATTTCTATTACTATATCGAAACATATGTGATTGGAAGTATGAAATAGGTGTTTCGTCATGTTAGTGAATCAATTGTTTATTTACGTTCAACTTACCACTTAGGTCTTCGATGGTATTCAGTTTTCTAGCCGCCATTCTCGCGGAATGATCACAACACCAGACAACTTAAGTTTTCTTATTTATTTCCACAATTTAAAATGAATTAAAAAAATGAGATTTTTGCGTTGTTTTAAGACAAAACAAACACGACGAGCGTTTTCGTGCGATCTCCTTTGTTTTATGTTTTGATTCTAGTTGACAGGAAAGCGCGCAACATTTACACGGCTACAAATAGCCGTCGATCGTTTCGACGAATTGGAAAGCAGTGCGTAATATTGTCGTGCAGCCATTGGCTTAAAATTTGTAAACAAAAACTGGTGTTGTCATTTTACTTCTTGTTTTTTTTTTAAAGAAAAAAAAAAGTGTTGTTATCACACGTTTACAATAAAAGTATGTAAGCATTTCTGTTTTTTTATTACATAAAAATATTTAATAAAATCGATTTATATAGAATTAATGAAATCAAATATAATTACTTGTCTATAAACTAAAATTTAAAATGCTATTTTCAATTCTTTGCGATTTAAATTATTATATAAATATATTTTTATATGATTAAGATAAAGGAATAATAAAAAAATAAAAGAAACATTTTAATAGTGTGACAGCTATGTTATAGAATATTTTTAATTCTACAACATATCTGTCATATTTAAGCTTGCAACACAGATTTCTTTTCAAATAATGTGTTGTCTATTCTTTTTTCTAATTTCGTCAAATTATTGAATAGTGATGACGTCCGATTTTTGATCCTTAGAAGAGTAAAAATTATAATTAAAATGAATGCAAGTAGTGTAGAAGATGACCATACTTCTTCTGCTCTCGATGTCATCGAAAGTCCTCGGTGAGCGGAATACTTTTTGTGATAAAATTAGTAAATTTCAGCTCACCTGTCCGTGACAGCTGATTTTGAGCGCCAAAGTTAAAAGGCGCCAAATATTATTAACGTGTCATTTTAATATTACCATCTGAAATCGTGTGAATATTTAGAAATTTGTGTGTGTTTTAGGAAAAGGATGCGCTTAGACAACTCAGCACGTAAATCTTGGAGTTTGATGGACCGAAGAACGGATACTGATGTGAGTTAATATAGTATCTTCCCGCTTTTTTGTTAACCACACCTTTCGTTTAAAATACGGTTTTAAACCTAATTATTGTTCTCCCTGATCTAATAAAACTCTGGAAGACATAATAAAGCTTAAAATCAAATAATCTTTCACTAAAACATACGTAGCATAAGCTTATAACATCGACATCTAATATTTTACATGTATATTTCAAATTGTGTTTTACGAATAAAGTTAGCGGTGAAAGATAATTTATTGGGGCCCGATATAAGTACTTAGTAATTTTAATAGAATCTATATGGTATAATCTCCTAGGAGCCAGTCGTATATACACAACCATTGAGTGATATTTGTATCATCAAATTTTTCCACTTGACCTAATAACTAAAAAAAAGTGGTAATAAATAAAACATTGTACTGGACAAGATTGTATAAAAGATAGAAGGTATCTTGGTATAGCTTGAAAGTAGTATTCAATGATGTTCTCACAGGGATACATAGATTTTACTGTACATTATTATTATTACTGGATTGATTCAAATGTGTAACTATCTATACTCAATGACTTATTGGTGCTTTTTAGTAGAATCTACCGAACCAATGCTATCTTTATATAACAGTTAACTTTGTAAAATGATGATTTAAGTGTTCATAAAAGTTTACACGAATGTAGTATTATAACATAGTAAGGGCAGAATATTATGCAGCATTTTTTACATTACATATCTGATTGACAATTAAACTTATATAAATGATTGAAATCTTTGAGGCTCCTTAAAATGATCAAAGATTGAAGCCCCAATGCTTTAGCAACACTGTTAATGCTCTGTAATACATTTATTTGGATAATAGTATTATAGAAAATAATCATTTTGAGTACACCAGAAACAACTTAGTATCTAGTTTGAAGTATCTAGTCATATCCTGATCCAGAAAATGCATAACATTCCCACTGTTGGGTTAAGGATGGACAAGGATTGGAGTTCATCCCACCACATTGCTCCAATTCATGTTTGTAGATACACAAGTGGCATATATAACACAGGTTTGACTGGTGGTAGGGCTTTGTGCAAGCTCGTCTGGTTAGGTACCACCCACTGATCAGATATTCTACCGCAAAACAGCAGTACTTGGTATTGTTGTGTTCCAGTTTGAAGGGTGAGTGAGCCAGTGTAATTACAGGCACAAGGGACATAAAATCTTAGATCCCAAGGTTGGTGGCACATTGGCGATGTAAGTGATGGTTAACATTTACAATGCCAATGTCTAAGGGCGTTGGTGACCACTTACCATCAGGTGGCCCGTATGCTCGTCCGCCTTCCTATTCTATAAAAAAAAGGTTTCCTTAAAAAGTTTTCATTTATTTTGTATTACAAACACAAATTGAGCATGTGAAAAATTCAACAGAGCTTGCTCAGATTTGAAAAAGGTATGATGAAAAGTGTTGGCAGAGTAATTTGTTCTTTCTTTTTGTGGGCCACCTGATTAATGGTCACCACCGCCCATAGACATTGTCCATCAATGCACCATCAACCTTCGGAACTAAGGTGTTATGTCCCTTATACCTGTAGTTACATTGACACACCCATCTAACCGGAACACAACAATACTAAGTATTGCTTTTTAGCTGTATAATATGCAATGGTTTACTTGTATAAATATATGGACACATACTTTGTATGTAAATAATGATTTATAAATTAATTTACTTCTAGGTATTACAAGAGATGGGTGTTAGTTTACTGGAGCCGGACGATGGGGAGAACAATTGTGAATCAACGAGTAACAGTACAGTAAGTTGATATGTGTAATACTGTAACATCCCAGGTTGGGCAAATAAGAAGTTATTGGTTTTTTCCGTTGAAAATTCTCAGTAGCAGTCTGGAGTCTGGGAGTTGGAAGTAGACTCCTGTGCCTCGGAAACGACGTACAGCCGTTGGTCTTGCGCCTGAACTCTTACGGTTGTGTCGGATTGCCGTCCCATCGGATTATGAGAGTTAGGGAAGAGAGAGTGCACCTGTGTTTGTGGCTAATCTCTCTTGAGATTGGCCGCCGTGGCCGAAATCGGTCTGAAGGACATTATTATTATCAGTGTGTACAGTGATGAAATCAAAATAACAGTAGTGCTGAACAGACTCGACCAAACACTTTGAACTGAATAACACGCACGTTATACGTATAGTTATCTCGCTCACACTCGAGCGCACGTATAATGGTCTTTCGCTCTTACGGCGGTACCGCGCCTAGAGGGGGGGGGGTGTTTGTCCTTTACTGTGCCCGTACAAACGTGTGTGCAATTTATGATAGTTGGTTGAGTTATATAAAAGTTTAACAGACAAACTCCTTGCACATTTATAATATTAGATATGATTTTCATTTTTTTTATGTGTGTTTGCACTTTTTTATGTGAAAAAGTTATCAAAAAATATATACGTTTTTTCCCCCACTTAGTCCTGTCAGTTTTTTTTTATCACTTTAACTGCTAATGGTTTAAAAGGCTTTAAAAACGGTTATTATAATTTTCTTGCCTTACATCATTAGTGTTTGTAAGGCCAGAGCGCATATCAATAATTTTCTCTTAATATTCCAGCATAGACAACTTAAAAGGAAACGTGATATAGAAAATGTGAACCCCAATATATCCCGGGTGCTCAGCCCCCCGGGGAAGTCGAGTCCTGGACCGTCGAGAAAAAGTCCCAGGAGCTGTGATAAATGTAAGTTGAGTTTAAAAGTAAAGTCTTAATATGCGGAACAGCCTGTGTCCCTCTGCTGGGCTAAGGCCTCCTCTCCTTTTGAAGAAGGAATATGCGTGAAATTAATTAAAAATTAAATTGGTTTAGTGTAAATAAATAAATAATATCCTGGGACATTATTCACACACGGCCATCTGATCCCAAACTAAGCAGAGATCGTACTATGGACACCGCACAACTGATATACTACATATACTACTTTTCTTTTGTAAATACATACTTATACAGGTGACTGGTGAATTAGTATCAATATTTTAGGAGCATAATCGGTACATGATTCTCATTCGAATTATGTAAAAAAAATAGGTACTTAATTTTTGACCAAATTTACAAAAATTTTACTTTAAATAAATAAAGTGTGGACATATTTCCGCGGCGCGTGCGGCGTGGTGTTTGCCCCCCCGCAACCCCTGCCCCGCGGCTTATTAGTATTAGTAGGTTAGTAGGTTAGTCGGGCGAGCGCCGCCGTAAGGTTCGTCCATCTTCCCGCGCGCGCGCCCCTAGCGATCGATCTTACGCGTATACCTAATGTTTCGTGTGTGAGTGTGACCCGTCATTAGTAATTAGGTATGGCTTATCAATACACAAATGCAGAATACTGTGAGTAGTAAAGTGACCCATTCGTGTTAAAGCGTGTGAAAGACAATATGCGTAAACGTGCCGAACTGTGTATCACACGAGCAGGAGCTCACTTTGAACATTTGTTAAGGTTAGTGTAGTTATGTAGGTAAATAGGTAGTTAAATGATTGACAATCGTTGTAAATAAGTATGATTCCATTTTTAAATACGCCGAAAATACCAAGATAGGTAAACAGTTAATTTTTGTCCCAAGTTCATATCATTTACCTAGTCAACAAATTTGTTGCTTAAACGAGTGAAATATTTTGGTATTTTTGCCTGTTCTAAGCCAGGTTTAAAGTATGAAGGGGGATTGGATCATGCTTGTTTATCAAAGGTAGCCTGCTACCCTGTTAACACGCGGCGGCGTTTGGACGTAGGGAAAGTACCGCGCGATAACTAAATGTACATAACGGTGTTGTGTCGTCAGCGCAGCTAGGGCGTCCACATGACGCGTAATTAATTACATAACTTTTGGTTAACTTTACTTAGAAGTTTATTAATATTTATGTTATATGTATTTTTTTTGGTCATATATGGTCGTCAAATATCACGTTCTTAAGTATTGATACTAATTCACCAGTCACCCTGTATAGATAATTACACCCAGACTCAGGACAAACAGACATGTTCATGAACACAAATGTCTGTCCTGGGTGGGAATCAAACCTATAGTCTTCGGCGTTAAAGGCAAGTATCTACCAACTACCGTCATGTATATGCTAATTGCTATGCATTATAAACAAACATAAACACAGTCGTGTATGTTAGTTTATGTGTCAACACCCACACATTTTCGCACAAGAAAATATAAATGCATACGACCAAATAGATACGCTTACAAACAGACATACTATTACAACTAATATAGTTACCGTTACAGCCTGTGAATGATCCACTGCTAGGCTAAAGGCCTCCTCTCCCTTTTTGAGAAGAAGGTTTTGGAGCTTATTCCACCACGCTGCTCCAATGCGGGTTGGTGGAATACACATGTGGTAGAATATCAGTGAAATTAAACACATGCAGGTTTCCTCACGATGTTTTCCTTCACCGTAAAGCACGAGATGAATTATAATCACAAATTAAGCAAATGAAAATTCAGTGGTGCTTGCCAGGGCTTAAACCCACGATCATCGGTTAATATTCACGTGTTCTTACCACTGGGCCATCTCGGCTTTTACATATATATAGTTAATTTAACTAATTTTTGACAAGCAAATAAACAGTATTAGTTATTCTCACCAACCTTGTCAGGGCTGTGCATATCTGTAATTGTATCAGGCAGTAATATATCAGACATATGTTACTTGTTTTAAATCCACGAGTGCTTAATATATGTACTGTAGATATGCCTTTTCAAATAAATAAAAGAATAAAATGAAATACTATAGCAAAAGGGTCTTATTTAAGTTGTTATTCAAAAGCGACAAGACGAGTGGTGAAATGAACCATGAGCTCGCATGTGTAAATGGGGGGTGTATAACACTTATGTCGGCCCAGCTCTCATTCGCCAAGGGTCTGATCTGAGATTCATCCAAAAATGAAGTCTTTAATATCTACTAAAAATTCCAGTACCTCTACAACCAACGGAACACACGCTGGACACGACCCTGACCAGCGCTTATTTGATAGAAGAGGAAACACCCCTGGGCCAGTCAGTCAGCGCCAGCTACAAGCACGCAAACACGAGCTCAGCATACAGCGCGACCACCACCAGCGGCAAAAAGCTCAAGGAGATTGAACGTGAGCCGTTACTTAATTTCTTTTCCCTTTACACATGGTAGGATATCCCATAGATGTTATTCAAAAACCCAATTTTTCTTAAGAACATAGGTGAGAATTTTTTATCATCTTAATCTCCCTAAGAGATTAAATGAGCAACTAAATTTTTGTATGAAATGTTATTTTTATGCTAGAATTATAGAAATTGGTATTTAGGCTCATGTTAATGAGTCAAAGGCAGTTGCTATCTTTTTTTTGTATAGAGTAATAAGGCGGCCGAACATATGGGCCACCTCAAGGAATGGTCACCAACGCCCATAGACATTGGCACTGTAAGAAATGTTAACCATCACTTGCATCGCCAATGCGCCACCAACCTTGGGACCTAACATCTTATGTCCCTTGTGCCTGTAATTACACTGGTTCACTCACCCTTCAAACTGGAACACAACAATACCAAGTACTGCTGTTTTGCTGTGTCTCCGGGCGTTAGTGACCACTTAACATCAGGTGGCCAGTATGCTCGTCCGCTTACTTATACTATAAAAAAAATTAGATAACACGCACTGATTATAATATTCTTTTGAAAATGTATCAAATGAAATACTAAATCATATCTGACATGATAGTGAGACCAAACGATAACCATAATCAATGTATTTTATATTCAGGTCCGTCAGAGGAGCCCGTGAGCGTTATCGGAACTCTCACCTCCAGCCGGGATACATTCTCAATGTTACCAGACGAGTTGGTGCTGTCCGTGCTGCGCTGGCTGCCGAAGAGAGCTCTGGCTCATTGTGCTCTTGTTTGCAAGCGGTAAGCTTTAATTAGGGCTTATGTTTCTTTTTAAATAAAACCTATATACGATAATCGGCTATAGATAGTATTTATTCACTAGAATAGTAAGTGCATATTACTGAAATAAAGAAATATAGCTATGTAATAAATAATACATCGTTTTGATGCATTTCCTACAAATAATTTATATACAAAAACATTTTTAGTTTAATCCTCTTTCTATTCGTGAAAACCGTATCAAAATCTGTTGCGTGGTTTAGAAGAAGTTAGCGGAGATAAAGATAGAGGAATTCAGTGACTTTTTTATATTATATGTATAATATAATTATGTGATATATATATTAGTCACAAGGAATTGATGCATTCAGTGCGAAGATTGTTAAAAATATATATTTCTAAAGTATAAAGACCGCAATGAGGATATGGAACCTAGACAAATGCATTGAATATATTAAATTTCAGATTATACAGACTGGCCTGTGACGAAACGCTCTGGCAGAGGCTAGATTTAGGCAACAAGACTCTAGCTAAGGACGCGCTGGGCAGGATATTAGCCAGGAAGCCCGTCATCGTCAGACTTGCCAGTTCCGAGGTGAGAATAATTAAATTTAAAAATTCAATAAATACATTTTTTTTGACCGAGCCATTTCAAATATATATATGGTCAGAAATTAGCTACGACTGGGGCATATATATATAATTTTAAGCAATAGCAGCAGGGACTTCTGTTGAAATTTGAAATAAGCTAATTTTGGTGTTTGGGTTGATGTTGAGGTACAAATTTATTTATTCGATGAGTGAGCCAGGGTAACTACAGGCACAACGAACATAACATCTTCGTTCCCAAGGTTGGCGGCGCATTGGCGATGTAAGGAATGGTTAATACTTCTAACAACACCAATGTGTACGGGCGATGGTGATCACTTGACATCAGGTGACTCATTTGCCCGCCCGGCTACCTATAGCATTCAAAAAAGTGCCATACTATACAAATAATATAACTTTTCAAATTGTAAGATGCATAGGAATGCCTTAATTTAAAGCAAACGTCCCGCAGATCGCGCCGTGGCGGCCGGCGGCGGCGGGCGGCGCGTCGCGCGTGCAGTACCTGGACCTGAGCATGTGCTCGCTGGACGCGCGCACGCTGGAGCACGCGCTGCACGCCTGCCCCGCGCTGCGCAAGCTCAGCCTCGAGAGCGTCGCGCTCAGCGCGCACGCGCAGCGCCTCATCGGTACGCGCCGGATACTCACATTTCATTCTCTGTGGCTGGGGTTATTCTATTATGCAGTGTTGCGAACTTCGAGGTTTTGCAAGGTTTAGGGGCAACAATTTTCAGGGGATACCTCTCTTGGGTTTAACTCTTCGGTTCAAATTAATCTGGTTAATTTCAAGTTTGCTGCTGCTCGCTTTGTTTTTAACATAATATCAAAAATAGTATTATCTATTTATTTCAATTCATCGGTTAATGTACCTAGGGGGGGGATGCTTCTCAGAGGTTGGCAACACTGCTATTGTGTCATTCTTGAAGTGTTAGGGGTTTTAATCCTGTGCCTACAGTACAATTCTCTAAAGCTCACTTAATTTTTTTTATTTTTTTTATTTTATTTATTTAATCGATACACCACTGTATTTGAAATATGGCATTTAAAACAAGAATACGATAAAATGACAGATACAATTTCAAACACTTAATAACTCACTAGTGTTAATATCTCACTAGTGTAATATTTTAACCCTACTCATGTTTAATGCTATTTTGAACCATATAAAAACCGCCTTTAAAAGTTATAATTATTATAGTGAATGCCACATATGACCTTCTGACATTACACGATGATGTTTTCCAGTTTCTACAGAATAGCTGTCATCTCTAGCGTTTGTTTTATCACACTATGAGAGAGATAAAATGTTTATATTAACGGACACATGCCATTACTGTAGATCAATTCTACGATGGCTTAACCTTAAAATTGGCCGAAATTAGGCTGACATGTCATATAATATATTCATCATCATCATTTTCTGGTGGTAGGGCTTTCTGCAAGCCCGTCTGGGTAGGTACCACCCACTCATCAGATATTCTACTACAAAACAACAGTACTTGTTATTGTTGTATTCCGGTTTGAAGGGTGAGTGAGCCTTAATTACACTGGTTTACAGGCATAAGGGATATAACATCTTAGTTCCCTAGGTTATTGACGTATTGGCGATGTAAGCGATGGTTAACATTTCTTACAATGCCAATGTCTATGGGCGTTGGTGACCACTTACCATCAGGTGGCCCTCATGCTCGTCCGCCAACCTATACTATAAAAAAAAAAAACACTTTGTTGTCCACACTCCAGTCCAGCACTGGACATAGGCTTCTCCAATGGCACGCCATTTAACTCGATCTTCAGCTCTCAATCTCCATCCGCTGCCAGCCACTTTCCATATATCTTAACTCCACCCAGCTAGCAGGCGTCTCAACTAAATAATATATTATTTACACTGAATGTGATGAATTTCAGGCCAATGCACGAACTTGGAAACACTCAACCTCACAATGGCTCAAGGGATAACAGCCGAAGGATTGACGTACATACTGGAAGGGTGTACGGGGTGAGTTATATAAAACCTGCTTTTAAATATAGATTAACAAAAAAAAATTTAAAAATTCCACTACAAATCTGATATTTATAATATAGCCTATTTAATTACATAAGGAGTATATTAATAAACAATTTTTGTCCTTGAATTGACAAATGACATATTCATTCGTGTAAGGGAGTAAAAAAAAGAAAGTAGCCCATATCCTTTTTTTTAACACTTAATAGGCAAGCGTTTGACCGATGACTTGCCTGATCTTAAGCATTTACTCGGTCTAAGATAATGCCTAAAAGAAACCTGTTCACTCTGGATTTGAAGACACTAACGTTGTACCGATCAGGAAATACGGACTCAGGCAAGGCATTCCGAAGTTTCGCAGTGCGAACGATGAATGTGGATTCGAAGCGCTTCGTACGTAGGTGGGGAAGTTCCACTGTGTACCTATGGCGCTTTGGTCGCGTTTGCCTAAGAGTAGTTTGCGATAGTAAAAGGGGGCGGAAGGAATTAGTTCATGTAATTCCTTCGCACATTCTCCGAAATGTATCCGATAGAAAACTGAAGGCAATCCTTCCTTGGTTTCATATAGCTTTGAGCAATTCTCATAGAATATGTAAACCGATGGTTTGTTAATCTTTCCCCCTTCAACTGTATTATTGTATACAAATAAATACAATACAAAAGTGTCTCTCTGTGATTTTAAAAAATCGCTAATTCTTTATAATGTAAATATTTTATATCTACAGTTCAAATTATGTTCGTTAAAATAGCAGATTTGGAGTGATTTTGGTTACAAAATTCCACGCAAAGCCGCGGTAAGCTAGTAAGCTGCTATGTAGACTATATAAGATATGTTGAAGCATGATAAAGCAATCATATATGGTAAACTACTGTCAAATATGTCAAGAAAAAGAAAATGATGTCTCGCTACAGCCAACGAACTGAAGACTAATATTTAATATATGGTTAATTAAGAAAGGTTATGGGTTCGATTCCCACCCAGTACAGTCATTTGTGTGTGAACGTGTCTGTTTGTCCCGAGTCTGGGTGTAATTATCTATATAAGTATGTATTTACAAAAGAAAAATAGCATATGTAGTATATCAGTTGTCCGGTTCCCATAGTACGAGCTCTGCTTAGTTTGGGATCAGGTGGCCGTGTGTGAATAATGTCCCAGGATATTATTAATATATATATATATATATATTGTGTTACAGCCTCCAGTCTCTGAACATATCGTGGTGCAATTTAAGCGAAGCCGCGCTAAACGTTCTCGTGACGATGTTACCGCCGAAGCTGCAGCGGTTGAACGTGAGCGGCGCAAGGATTATGACTGATGAAAGTGAGTACTGATTACTTACTTAGTTGTTCTCGTGACTGACTGCCTCGTTGGTCTAGTGGCTTGATGTAAGGCCGCAGACCCGGAGGTCGTCCTGGGTTCAATTCCCAGGTCGGGCCAATAAATAATTATTGGGTTTTCTGTCAGAAAATTTTCTGTCCGGAGTCTGAAAGTTGGAAGAGTGTACACTCCCGTGCCTCGGAAAGCACCTAAAGCCGTTGGTCCTGCGCCTGAACTCTTTCCGGTCGTGTCGGATTGCCGTCCCATCGGATTATGAGAGTTAGGGAATAGAGAGTGCACCTGTGTTTGCGCACACACTTGTGCACTATAATATCTCCTGCGCAGTTGGCTAATCTCTCTTGAGATTGGCCGCCGTGGCCGAAATCGGTCTGGAGGACATTATTATTATTATATATATATATCTCTTTTTTGTCTGTCTGTCCAAACGAAACTCAAAATCTGTTGAATGGATTTTCATACGGCTTTCACCAATGGACGGAGCTATTCATGAGGAAGGTTTAAGTGTATAAGTCATTATAGCTTTGTGTTAATTGTCTGTCTTGTCAATGTCGGGAAAACCTGGCGAGTGCTCCGTAAACCAATAAAGTTATATGTATTATAATATAAACATTCTATGTATACCTATATTCTACTCCACCCACAAATTAATCCACTTAGGGTTGGTGAAATAAACTTAACTAAAAATTACAACATATCCTGGTTTCCTTACGACTTTCTCTGCACAAACCACAAGGTGAATTATAAATACTTAAAACTAAGAATATAAAAAGATATCCGTGCCGTGTTGGAACAGATTTAAATTATTTATCTCCAGTTAAGATTTATTAATACTATTAGTTTTAAATCGTAGTGTATATAAGTGACTGAGCACGCTGGTCCCCAGTGGTGGCGGCGCTGGTGGCGCGCTGCCCGCGGCTGCTGGACCTCGACGTGTCGGACTGCTCGCGCCTGGGTGTGGCGGCGCTCAGCGCGCTGCTGGCGCTCACCCGCCTCGAGCACCTCGCGCTCAGCCGCTGCTACCTGCTGCCGCCGCACACGCTCATGTGAGTACCGCCGCCATCCTCCGCCACCTTCTGCCACCCTCCGCGAGCTGAGCACTAGCTTAGCTGTAGCTAAGCTTTACTGTCGGTAGGGCTTTGTGCAAGCTTCTCTGAGATATTCTACTGCAAAACAGCAGTACTTGGTATTGTTGTGTTCTGGTTTGAAGGGTGAGTGAGCCAGTGTAATTACAAGCACAAGGGACATAATACCTTACTTACCAAGGTTGGTGGCGCATTGTAACGCTTCGCATTGGCGAACTATCGCTTACGATGAAAGCGATGGTTAACATTTCTTAACTCTAACTATATGCTTATTCGCCTACCTATACTATAAAAAAAAGATTGGTCAAAGGTTTAAACCCTGGTTCGCCCATTGATAAATTGTTCTTGTTATAAATCTCTTTATTGCGCAGTAATGATTGTACAAAGAGTACAAGAACTTAACTTAATAAAAAACAATATAGCATATTACTCATACGTCCATTTGTTTCCAGGAAGCTGAGCAGCATGACGTCCTTGCAGTATCTTGAAGTGTGGGGTATGCTGCAAAGTGGATCTCTGAACACTCTTAGGAAAGCTCTCCCCGCTATACAACTCAATCAATTTATGTTCAGGTAAATGAAATTGTATAAATTTCTATGAATATCCGTCAACAACTATTTACCCCGTGATGTTATTTAAATAATATATTTAATTAGTCGCAAATTCCGGTTTGTACGGTGAGTGACCCAATTACAGGCACAAGGGACATTGTTAATATTTCTTAAAATGCTATTGTCTATGGGTAGTTGTGACCAAAAGGTATTATTATTTGCCTTTACTTAAGGTATTACTATTACATAAGGCATTACTATTACTATTTGCCAGTCTGCCTACCAAAGCAGAGAAAAAAACATTTATGCTTTGCGACTGTTCTTACTGATCCACGTACCTCGTATGAGCACAGATCAATAATAATAATAGGGGTTAATATTGCATGATTTCTTGTTACAGCGCTATCGCGAGACCCACCATCGGTACGAGACGAACATCCATCTGGGGCCTTAGGACAAGAGACTGATAATTATAATTTAATATAGTGTAAATATTTATTGTAATTAAGTGAAATACATTTTTAAAATCATAAATAAAGTAATCATTTTGTACGTATTTGTTTATTTTTAAAGTAAATGGTTCCCTTGTTTATCAACATGAAAGAATATTAATGCAAGTAAATATTCTGGTGGACTGAGGCCTGGAATTTAATTAAAATACTCAAAAAGATAAAATATAGATAATTTTCTTTTTGAGAGTTTTAAATAATGATTGCACCACTCAATGTGGCTTGATTGAAATATTTGGCAGATTGTCACGATATCTTCGATAGATTTTATTGGATAAATTAAAAAAGATATGTTTTATTGATAACTTAACCCATTCAACGCCAGTGACCCACGTAGTGGGCTCACTCTTGTCGCAATGGCTGGCCCGGGAACCCACGTAGTGGGCCCATTTTAAAAGTAAGTTTTTTTCGTAAATATGCTATAATAAAAATCGACAACAAAATTATATGGCCATTTTAACAAGACCTACTTAGTATACGCTTTGGTTTTTAATTTTAAACATATTTATTTTCAATACATTTTATCTTCTTGCTAGATACCAAAGACCTACGTTGTGGGTTGTCTTGCAGGTGTAGAAAACGTTGAAAGAAATAAAATAAAAAAGAAAAACTTTGTGAAGTTAGAAATGATATATAAAAAAAATCTCTCTTGTACGCGAGTTTTTTATCCTGCTTTGGTGAGAAATATTTTTTTGGTATTTTTTGGCCTTTATTAATTAGCATTTTGCATTGTTTTTTTTTTTCAAACAAATTTTACAGTGAAGTTATACTAGCAAACTTCATTTTTGTTTGAAAATCATGTTATCAGAAAGGAGTAATATCTGTAGTGTACACACATCTACAATAATGTATTAATTAGTATTAATATGAATATATATTATCTGTGTATCTATCCATCTGTCATCTCGAAAAACATTGCGGAGCGCGGGGAAATAAAATAAAGTTAGGAGATTCCTTGATCCATACAACAGCGTTATTAAAAAATAAAAAGACGCGCGCTAATTTATAGAAAGAATTTATAGAATATATACGCGGAAAAAAGGTACAGTAATTAATGCATTACTGGCTAGACTTGTGATTTGTTGAGTGTTTAAATGTGTCTGGATTATTAAAAGTAAATGAGTGAGTTTTTTACCTCTATTTATATGATTTCGTGTTATATTTTTAAAAAGACCAATTCGAGGTTTTTGTAAAATCAGTTTCACTTCTTGATGCATATATTGGAATTAGCGCGAAGTAAATACGGTGTGTGTACATAGAGAGCTGGGGGACAACTTTACTAATCTATAACAATTACGATACGTTCCCGATTCAATTCAACTTTGAATATTCTATATTTATTCGAATCAGAACCAAATCGTTATGATGGTAACATGTCGTATCGTATCAGTCGTTCGCTCTTGACAGAGTGGTCGTGGTTGACGATGACGCATCGTTTTTGGCTAATGTAGCCCCCGCTATGTGTCTCCATTTGATGCGGTCTTCAGCATCTCTAAAACATTGGACTATGGAGGTCTGTGTTGTAGCTTTTATAATGTCTGTCCAACGCTTGGGTACTCGACCGCGCGACCGCTTGCCTTCTACTTGCCCTTGGACAACGAGTCGTTCCATGGAGTGTTCATTTCGAACAATATGTCCGAAGTATTTGAGAATTCGTGTTCGCACAGTCGACGATAGTCTTTTTTTGATTTTTAGTTCCTCCAAGATCGAGATGTTAGTCCGAAATGCTGTCCAAGGGATCCGCAGCAGTCGCCGCCAACACCACATTTCGAGTGCGTCAATTTTGCGTCGGTCTTTCTGTCGAACCGTCCATGTTTCTGCGCCGTAAAGAAATATAGGGAAGACTAGGCTTCTCATCAGGCGGACTTTGGTGGCTTTTGTTATATTGCGGTTGCACCAGACTTTTTTTAGCTTATCAACAGCAGACCTTGTGATAGCACATCTCCTTCGAATCTCGTCCTCACATCCACCCGTGTTCGTGATTGTGGAGCCGAGGTACACGTAGCTTTGGACTACTTCACAGTTGCCAATCAAAAATATATCTGGCCGATTCAGTTCAGCACGGTCCACGATCATCATCTTGGTTTTGATTCTATTGATCGCAAGTCCGAAGGAGAGGCTTATTGTCTCCAGGCGTGTCAGCAAGTGTTCCATGTCTTCTTTTGTTTGAGCGAGAAGAGTAGTGTCATCGGCGTATCTTAAATTGGATATCTTACGACCTCCTACTGAAACCCCCTTGTCCCCTTGCTCCAAAAATATTCTCATAATACACTCCGTATATATGTTGAATAGGAGTGGAGAGAGTATGCACCCTTGCCGAACACCAGCATGTGTCTGAAAGCTTTTTGAGTCAATGTCGTCTATTCGAACAGTCGCAGTCCCGTCCTCGTATAGTCGGCAAATGAGACGAACAAGGTGGTTAGGTACTCCCATTTGTATGAGTACGTCCCATAACTTGTGCCATTTCACGGTGTCGAAGGCCTTGCGAAAGTCGACGAAGCAGATATAGAGCGGGCTGTTAAACTCTCTAGACTTTTCGATTATTTGTCGAAGAATTAAAATCTGCTCCCTTGTCCCTCGACCCTTGATGAATCCTGCTTGCTCCATAGCTATTTCAGGTTTCAGAAAAGCTTGAAGTCTGGTGTTGATGATATGAAGGAGTACTTTGCTGGCGTGTGATATTAAGGCTATTAGTCTGTAGTTGTTGCATTTCTTTGTTGATCCCTTCTTATGCAGTGGTATAAACACGGAGTGTGCCCAGTCTTTTGGCCACGTTTCTGTTTCCCAGACACGATTACAGATAGTGTGTAGCATATCAACTCCGTATTCACCCATTGCTTTGAAGATTTCTATTGGGATTTCGTCAGCTCCTACAGCTTTATTCCTCTTCAGGTGATCGATTGCGGCTCGAACTTCACTTTTCAGTACAGCTGGTTCCATGGTATTGTATGCAGTCTGTGAGAAAAACTTGCACGATAATCCCATGTTGTCATCTGTAAATAGTTGCTCGCAATATTCTTTCCACACACCAACAATATCCTTGATTTCGGTTACAGTAACTCCATTCAAATCCTCGATAGCCCAGCTTTTAAGTTTAAATTGACGAGTTATGCTACGAATCTTCTTATACAAGTCTTTCGTTTCGTTGCGTTCTGCGTTTTTTTCTAACTCTAGACAGATGTTTTTGAGATAGTTGTTACTATCTTTGCGAGAAGAAGATTGAATCTGCGCACTCATCAAATTTAAGTCTTGGACAGATGTACCCTTGGCTTTCATCTCACGGCGTTTCTCAACGAGGCGCCAGGTGTCGTCTGACATCCAATGCTGGTGCTTAACCTTAGTTCGGGTAGGCTGTGTTAAGTGAACAATTATTTTTATTTGCTCTTTTGCAGATTGCCAGAGTGAGTCAGGATCATCGCCTAGTGCTTTGGATTTCCATGTATCAACTGATAGTTGGTTAATAAAAGCAGTTTGGTCCACTATTTCTAGCTTCTTGCTAGATTTGCGAGGTATGGAGTTACGTAACTTAAGTTTGAGGTTGCATACGAGAAGTTGATGGTCAGACTGACAGTCAGCTCCAGGCAGTGTGTGTGCGTTCGTAATTGAGCTTCGCCATCTAGATCTTATAAGTATATAGTCAATCTGATTCCGATGTTTTCCATCAGGGGTCGTCCAGGTATACAGTCGTCTGTGGTGTTGCTGGAATACTGTGTTCATGATGGTGAGGTTGTTGTCAGCTGCGAATTGGAGTAATCTCTCCCCTCTAGCATTTCTTTGGCCGAGACCATACTTGCCTACAATATTCCGCAAGCCCACATCCATCCGTGTATCACCCACCTTTGCATTAAAATCGCCAAGTATAATCAGCAATTCTCTATTTGGTATTGTTGCTATTGAAGATTCAATGTCATTGTAGAAACTTTCTACATCTTCATCTGTCGCCGCGCTGGTGGGTGCATATACCTGTATAATATTCAACGGGGTGGGAGATGCACCGAGCTTCAATGTTATAATTCTGTCGCTGACAGGGTTATAACCTAGAACTGCTTTAGTCCATTGTTTGGGAATTGCAATGGCCACTCCAGCGTGACTACTGGAACTGTGTCCTGAATAATAGATGGTATGTTTAACTAAGTCTCGGTGGCCACTATTTTTCCAGTGAGTTTCGCTTAAACCGGTAATAATGGAGTCACATCGTTGGAGCTCATGATCCAAGATGTGTAATTTACCCTCATCAAGGAGTCCTCGTACATTCCATGTGCCTATACGGGTGTTCTTGCGCAATTGGAATTGTCTTCCAGTCGCATGCTTTCCGGGGGATGCCTGGTTGCCTACATTCCCCCGGCCGGTAGCCAATTTCACACTTTGAGTCCCGGAAAACCCAGAGCGCCGGTCGCTACGCGGATCATCAGGCAAACGTACGTATCTCTTGTCTTGCATTTTCATCGTACAACTCTCGTGGGAATAGATAATGTAGTAGTATCCCGTTGCTTTCTACATCGCGGTACTACAGACTTGGTGCCCGTAGAAATCTGTTAGTGAACCGATTCAAAACATATGGTTCTTGCGCTTCACCACAGTACTGATGGTTACCGCTGCCCTCCACCAGGATTCAGGTACTACGCCCCTGTGGCTCGCCTCCTCCGCTGGTTAGACCGTACCGACAACTATTGTCTCCGCTCTTCTCCATCGTTGAGGTCTTCACCCGTAACCCTGGGCACAGGTTCTGCGTTATACCCCGCAGAGCTGGGTCCCTGCTGAACTTCGCCATCTAAACACTCCGGCTTACTGGAGTGTAAGATGCCCACCCCCGCGACGTGGACGCGCCAGGCAGGAATTGCCCAAGTGAAGAGTAAAGAAGGTGGCTCTACTCTCCCAGGGGCCGAGTTAATGGACATGTATGATCCCATGCCCAAAGGCATGTACCGATAGAACATAAAGGTAACATGAAGGTAACATGTACCGATAGATTAAAACCAAATTTAAGTGTTAACTTTTATACTAATAATAGTCAACCAGACCGATTTTAGCGACGGTGGGCAATCTCAAGAGAGATTAGTCAACTGCGCAAGACAAATAGTATAAAAGTGTATGCGCAAACACAGGTGTACTCTTTATTCTCTAACTCTCACAATCCGATTGGACGGCAAAGGTTCAGTCGCATCACCAACGGCTTTACGTGCTTTCCGAGGCATGGGAGTGAACACACTTCCAGACTCCAGGCTGCTACTGAATCTTCGCTATTATTCGAATTTTCGACAGAAAAACTCAATAACTTTACTGGCCCGTTCTGGGATTTGAGCCCAGGATGCACTACACTATAGATACACTGCGATGGCCGTCCTCGACACGGATCGGAGAGGCTGCGGGATCGTGTTGATATAACGCATTAGCGGCCTCTCCCGTGCTGTTCTCCGCTCGTGGGTCAGCGGAGCTCTCCTCAGGGGTACATGTAGCCACTAGACCAACGAGGCAGTTATACTAATAGTGAATAATAAAATAAAATAATATGGAAACGTATAAACGGCGACGAACGAAATGCTTCAATTCAATTGCGATAAAGTGACAATTTGTTAGTAGTATTTGCTCCGTATGTAAAAAATAATATGTGATATTTAATTTGTAATACTGATCTTCCACCTTGAGTTAAAGCACGGTTAAGGGGTGAACATAACAATATCCATTTACTATTCTTTTTTCAGAGGAGTAATATGAATCCGTTTGAAGACCCAATGCCTTCAACGTCTGCTGCATCGAATATGGATCTGTCTCAGGAGCCCAACCTTTCGACTTCAGTTGAAATTGGAGCTGATGTTGAAAATATTCTCTTTATGTGAAAATATTCTGTTCATGAAAAGGTTTAAAATTATTGAAAACAACCCTATGTCCAATGCAGAGCTTATTGGATTGTTACAAGGAGACTATGAAGAAAATTTTGATGAGGAAGAGGAGCCTCTATACTCCATGAACGAAACGCAAGATAACCTTGATAATGAACTAGATGATGTACATGGACAAGAAGCTGATGAACATATGGATTGGAGAATGGGTAATCCATTTCCAGAAAATCAAAATCTATTTGAATTTTGTGGCAATCCAGTACTAAAAGTACATCCCGGAAATGAACCGATTGACTATTTCAGAGCAATAATGTCTATGAGTTTTCTAAAAACACTTCTGAAATGCTCAAATGATTACGGGAATGAATTTAATCCACAAGCAAGAGCGGCGACATGGAAAGAACTTGACATGCAAGAGCTATTATTGATTCTCGGGCTTCTTTTCCATGTGGGATTTATTAAGATAAACAGATTAGTTGATTACTGGAAAAAATATATACTTTTTAACCAACGGATATTCGCAACAAAAATGTCGAGAAACCGATTTATTCAAATTTTAAGAGTTATCAATGTGCAAAATGTGACAAGTAATGTGAGCTATGATAAAGTGAAATATATAATTGAATTTTTAAATAAAAGAATGCTTGAAATATATTATCCGAACGAACACTTTGCTGTAGATGAATCCATGATGCTCTGGAGAGGTCGCCGGAAGTTCAGGCAATATTTAAAGGGAAAGCGACATCAATATGGACTAAAATTTTACGTACTTGCTGAACAATTAGGAGTAGCAGTACAGGTCCATTTATATGAAGGTGCAGCTGATACGGTAGTTGGTACACAACACGTAAATAACGTGGTACTACATCTCACACGAAACTTTCAAAATGTGGGCTATATACAGATAGTTTTTTTACGAGCGTAGGGTTAGCAGAAGAATTATTAAATCTACAGATATATAGCATATGAACATCAAATTTAAATAGAAAAGGCACACCATTGCGAATTAAACAACAAAAACTAAAGACAGAAGAGAATTGGCTATAATGAACAACAATGGACTATGTGTAATTGCTTGGAAAAACAAAAGACAAATACTGGCCCTTTCCAACAAATATAATGCCGATTTGATTACTGACACAAATCGTAGAGGGCAATTGAAGGACAAACCAAGACTTGTGGCTATGTATACAAAGTATATGAAGCCGACTGACTATCATGACCCAACGCTAGCATACTACACTTGCGAGCATAAAAGTTTGAGGTGGTATAAAAAGGTCATGGAGTCAAGAGGTAATGATGGTCAATTCTTTCCTTTTATTTAAAAAATATTGCAGGAAAATTAATTTTTATGACTTTAAAGTCAGCGTAGTAAAAAGTCTCGTAGCACATGAAGTTAGGTTTTGATTTGCCAATACAAGCAAGGCTTCATTTGCCTGAGCATTTGCCTAGAGGCGCTGATGGGCGAACCAAACGAAAGAGATGTACGAACTGTTGGTGTACGGAAAAAAAAGAGTTCGTTCGTTCTTTTGTTGTAACCAATGCGACGGGAAGCCGGGACTGTGTCTTGAATGTTTTAGAACGTATCATAGTTATATATAATAAATAAATTTTTAAATCAAAATTAAAAATCATATCATTTTAATTTTTTGTTTAGTTTCTAAACATGCTTCAGAAAAGAAAATTATGAAATTAGAATAACAGTAATAGCCTGTTAATGTCCACTGCTGGGCTAAGGTCTCCTCTCCATTTTGAGGAGAAGGTTTGTAGCTTATTCCACCACTCTGCTCCAATGCGGGTTGGTAGAATACACATGTGGCAGAATTTCAATGAAATTAGACACATGCAGATGTTTTCCTTCACCATCAAGCACGAGATGAATGATAAACACAAATTAAGCACATAAAAATTCAGCGGTGCTTGCCCGGGTTTGAACCCACGATCATCGGATAAGATTCGCGCGTTCTAACCACTAAACAAAATAAAATCTCAAATTTGAGTATCATTTTCTATTTCGTTGGAATGATACGTTCCTTCCACGTTCCACGTCGATAGCGTATGAGGATACGAAAAGTGTGGAAAACTAGTTGCAAGGGCCTTCTGTTCTAGGCTTATATTACCCGAGTTACTGGGTACCCCGCTCTTCTACAAAGATAAACAAAAGCTACCAATAACAGGTCTGCGATGAAAACGTTTTTAATAATTGCATGTCAAACGCGTTAGTGTTAACCTATATGTTGCAAATATTAACTTTATTTTATTGTATCACGTCACATTTTTTTGCACTTAAGTTTAACAAATATAGCTATTTTTGCTTGACCAATGCGACAGGGTATAATTTAAAAAATCGCGTCCATATAGCTTATCTCGATGTTTCGTCTGTAACGGAGCCAGTGCCACATGGACCCAGATTACCCATACCAGTACCTATTCACACTAAAAACTTCGAAGTGCCCTTATTCACAAAATTCAGAACAAAGTGATCTTCCAAGTAGTGAAATTTTTAATCCTACAAATGAGCCTCGCCCTTTAAATCAGCAAGAACTGAATGATTTAGTGCAGGATCTTGGGTTGCCAAAAGATGTTGCTGAACGTCTCGGATCTCGCCTAAAAGAAAACAATTTATTAGATGCTAAGGCGACATTTGCATACCTGTAGCTTATTCAGTGTATCTTAAACTTGAAAAGTGTTTTGGAAAAAATAAACCGAACTCAAATGGTTAATTTTCGGTGACTTGAAAATCATTTGCATGCTTCTTGGGCAGCAGCATTTATACAACATTTCCTTGTTATATTTGTGAATGGGATAGCAGAGCAAGACATTTACATTAAGAAAAATCAGTCTAGCAAATTAGAACAATTTTAAAAGTTGGTGTCATTAACCCGAATTTGTGTTTTTGTTTTCTGTTTTGTTGTGATAAAGTGCTGCTTCCCCCACTTCATATTACCGTCATGAAATCGTTTTTTATTTAATACATAATCCTGATTTAATATTGTCCAGGATATGTTAAATGCCTATAAAAACTTAGGCTGTAACATAAGTTTAAAAATTCATTTTTTGAAATCACACATTGATTCTTTCCCTAAAAATCTGGGCGACTACAGCGAGGAAATGGGTGAGCGTTTCCATCAAGATGTTAAAGATATGGAAAGAAGGTATACAGGTCGTTGGGATGTAACTATAATGGCAGACTATTGTTGGATGTTGTATAGAGATGAAGCAAAAACTCATAAAAGAAAATCAACTAAACGCAGGTTTAAAAAAAACAACGTTATTTAATTTAATTTAATAGCTACAAACATAATAAAACTTACTAAAAAATTCTTAAATGATTTTCATTCGTTTTATCAAATGTTTGCTCCATAAATTTTTAATCAAAAAGCTAAATCATCTGAATCTTGTAAATTTGAAGTGGTATATATATAGTCATATGACTACTGTTTTATATTACTTTTAAACCATTTAAAGAAACAATAACAGTTTTTGAAAAAAACTTTCGTAACAATTAAATTCGCAGACCTGTGTAATTAATTGATTCTAAGGGTGCTCTTCCACACAGCAGTTATATAACGTTATATAACATTGTATAGCACGATTACAATCCCCTGCTTTTATTGAAACAAGTAAAAACTATTATATTTACTAAAGCGCTAAATAAAACGAAAAATTTAATTAAAATTTATTTATTTCATCGATATGTATATCACTCGTTACATTCAATATGCAATTACGAAGCGATCAATTCATATTTCGCGATAAAAGTCCTTATTTGTTTCGCTTTAATTTTAATCTTCAATCCATCGTCAGCAGCTACTTCATTAACATTCCTAGCTCTGGGCACTTGATTGAAATTGTTATATTCAAAGTTGAAACTTTCAGAAAAATCATTTTCAGTTCTCCAAGTCCACTTTTCAACATCCCCCAACCACTGATTGGCCGCTAGTGTTGTTTCTTTAATCGATACAATTTTGATATTATTAAAAACTTCAGATAAATCTACTTGTAGCGTCGAATTATTAGATTTATCGATATAATTTTCGAATCTTATTAGCAATGAATTCTGCGTCCAAGGTTCTAGAGTAAGCAAGTGCAATCCATTCGGCAGTTCCTTCATACCCTTGAAGCAATTGTCTAGTTTCATCCAAGCGTCTAATTTAATATTATCAGCATTCGATACAAATACTATTGGCTGTAAATGTGTTTGTATAACCAGTTTTCTCTCTGCAATCTGTTCCACGTCATTATTTGGATCGTGGTTCAGTATTTTATGTTGCCCACGCATCACGAGCCCCACGCCTTGAGCTACTTCGTTCAGCGCTTCACCGACCCCAAACGCGTCATCGTGCAACAGTCGCCTATGGAGCATCAGTTCGATACTGCCTTCTTCCAACGAGGATCCGCCTTCAGATCTATCCGTCAATATCGATATCCTAGAATGATCGTCTTGTATTGATATTTTATTCGTCACTGGGTAATAATTGCCAGCGATCGGTTCCTCGAGAGTCAGATTCCACTGTGGACGTTCGTTCAGCTTCCGTTTCAACATCTGCCTCCCATTCGAGTCCGTGTAGAACTCGCCGTTGTTGACGACGTTCGTGTTGTACCTCACCACGTACTCTTTACCAACTTTATCGTCAACCGGAATTGGGCCGACGACGTAATCGTGAACAAAATAGTTGAGACCGTTGTATAGCCTGAGAACGCTCGCTGCGTTTTCTTTTGTTTCCGCACGAAACTCTTGAACGATTGCGCCTTTAACCGTACCGGTGTTCCTGTAGCTCATAGCGTAGGGTACCGTGGTTTGGGGTCTGAAGATGTAAGCGCCCGACGACCGCTCGGAGGTGTTCGTGTTGTTGCCAAAGCAACCGGTCCAGTAGAACATCTGGACTTTCAGATTAGTCGTCCTGTCTGGCAGGATCATGTGTGTGACGCCTGTGTTGTCGATGCGTATCTTCATGTACTGCAAATGTTATAATTTAAATTATGAGCTGTAATTAAAACGCTCAGGGCGTTATCACACTTATCGATACTTTTGATCGAGGTCGATAAATTTAACTGTAAATACTAAAAATTTCTGCGTCACATTTTTGTAGTTACTATCTCTTTTGGGTATTTTTATTTCATATTCAAATTTCAAGTTTTTAAATCAACGAGAATTCAAGAATTGTATTTATATAAGCCATGACCAATAGACCGCGCAGGGAAAATAAATCAAAAATATGCTTAAAATTTCTGCGCCTTATTTGTGGTCACTACCACTTTGAGGTATCTTTAATTGACTAGCACACAAAACTTCAAGTTTCTAAGGCAATGCGTTTAAACGTTATATAAGTTACAAAGTAGTACAGTCGCAAGTCCGTTCGATCCCCACCCTTCGTCCGTACTAACATAAGCTTTACTCTCAATTTGTAGGAACATATTTGTAAGCAATTCGAAGATTCTTTAAATAAAATTGAAAGATGTTTTGCAAATCCTACCGATATCAAAATGGTTATAATTTATTAAACTCACCTCATTCTCCAAATAATCTTCATCCATACGTTCAACGACCGTCGGCTCATCAGCCAACATTCTCAATTCTTCCTCATTGAGACTCGGATAATTCCGCTTCTTGTCTAAACTCCTCGCTCTGCCGACCGACTCCGTTTTAGCCTCTTTTATGATTCTTTCCAATTCTTCAACGTTACTATCGCCGTCCTTATCTTTCAATATATCGACATTTATGCCTTTGTCAATATTAACTTTAGTGTCAACTCTTGATATCGGCAGAGGAATCTGTTCTTCTTTAATCTTATTATCTTTCCCGTCATCTAAATTGTGTATTTCAACGAAGTTATCGTGTAAATTCTTCCAGTAATCATTTATATTGCCGTAGTAATCATTCGTTTTCGATATAACGTCTCGTTTAGATTTTTTCGTTATCTTTTTAATGTAAAACGATTTCACTCCGAGCGGATGCAGCTTCGCTATGAAAACTAATTCGTGAGTCGCTTCCGACTTTCGCGTTGGTATTTTTCTTACAGGTTCCGGTATGTCTATTAATTGTGATGTTATTTTTTCGCCTGTAAATAAACAAATATAATTTCTAAAGGTTCTTGCTGATAAAAAATTTATTGATTGATTTAAACAGATTTCGATTACGCCATTCATTAGAGACTAGTAAGCAGCGCTGGGTGTGTAGTGCACAAGTCTGTGCGTAAACACAGAAGCACTATTCCCTCACTCTTATAATACGACATGACCGGAGAAAGTTTAGCCGCAGGACCAACAGCTTTACTGATACACTAGTAGAACTAAAAAGTTAAGTAACAAGTAAGATTGTGAATGTCCCACTGATGGGCTAAGGTCTCATCTCATTTTTCGAAGAGAAGATTTGGAGTTTATTCCACCACGCTGCTCCAATGCGGGTTTGTGAAATACACACATGGCAGAATATCAGTAAAATTAGACACATGCAGGTTTCCTCGTGATGTTTTCCTTCACCGTAGACCTCGAGATGAATTACAAACACAAATGAAGCACATGAAAATTTAGTGGTGCTTGCCGAGTTTGAACCCACAATTATTGGTTAAGATTCATGCGTTGATAAGTATGATTTGGTGTTCTATATTTAAAAATACCAATTCGAAGTTATAAAATCAGTTTCCGCTTCTGGATGTTAAATATATATTAAAGTCTCTCACCATTTGGCGCGTAAACTTCATAAGTCCCGTTTAAAACCGGTATGTGTATCGGTTCCATCACCATCCACCCCAACGGGTTGTATATTGTTACCTTAAATTATATAATAAACAGTAATTAAGTTATATATTTATGTGTATGTAAATTATTAAACTTCTCCTCAAAAAAAAAAAAAAAAAAGAGGAGAGGAGGCCTTTAGCCCAGCAGTGGGACATTCACAGGCTGTCACGGTCAAATTATTAACTAAGAAATGTTTCAAACGGAAGCAACTAAATGAAAATCGGTTCATCCGTTCGGGAGCTCCGATCTCATGTAAACAGACAAACAGAGATACAGACGCACACGTCAGACTTGTAACGCCCCTCGTTTTGGGTCGGGGTTGATTTCTAAACAGTTAATGCATATAATTTGATGGGCCAGTTTGCGTGATTGGTAGATACTTGCCTTTCACGCCGAAGGCCACCACCCAGGACAGACATTTGTGTGCATGAACATATCTGCTTGTCCTGAGTCTGGGTGTAATTATCTATATAAGTATGTATTTACAAAAGAAAAGTAGTATATGTAGTATATCAGTTGTCTAGTTTCCATAGTACAAGCTCTGCTTAGTTTGGGATCAGATGGCCGTGTGTGAATAATGTCCCGGGATATTATTATATTATTAAAAATTAGAAAAAGATTAAATACTAAGTTTCTTGCCGGATCTTCTTGGTAAAATCTACATTCAAAACCGGTGCCCGTATAAACTTACTTTTTATGGTAAACGGTCACCATCGCCCAGACATTATCGCTGTAAGAATTATTAACCATTCCTTACATCATCAATGTGCCACCAACCTTGAGAAGTAAGATGTAATGTCTTGTGCCTGTAGTTACACTGGCTCACTCACCCTTTAAACCGGAACACAATAGTACTAAGTATTGCTGTTGGGCGGTTAAATATCTGATGAAAGGGTGGAACCAAACGGGCTGGCACAAAACCTACCTAGTTCCAACCTACTAACCTATTTGAATAAAGAATGATTACATTTGTTAAGGAATTTGTATTAAGATGTTACACTCACCACAAACTGTTGACTTGTTTCACTCGTGTGACAACTCGATTCGTTGAAGCGACACCTGTCGTAGCTGAAGAGTGACGGCTTCAGGGCGTCCCTTTGTGCGATTTTACTGAAGAAATGTTTATTTTAGGATTTAGTGTGTAACTTACATACATACATACAATAAATATTTTAAAGGACGATATAAAGAGAAATCTTCCGTGAAATTCGAAAGTCGACTTAAAAGAAATGAAGTCACTAACTGATACTATAGAACAAAAAATACACGTTCTTGAAAATGATATTTGTTATTTAAAAAATAACTCTAAAACTGATTATCAAAGAATGTCCCCTGTCATGCGAGGAAACCATTTCAGAGCTACAAGAGCGCTCTCAGCGAGGAAAAAATGTCATACTAGTAGAGATTCCCGAAACAAAAAGTCCTAATAGCACAATCAGACGTGACTATGACAAGAATGAAGCTATAAAATTAATTAAAACTATTTATGAGGACTGCCCAAACCCTACTACAGTCTTTAGGCTAGGAAAATACAACCCTAATAAAGATAGATCTCTAAAAGTGTGCTTTGAGAAAAAGGAAACTGCAAAATATATACTTAAAAATAAACGCAAACATAAATTAGACAAAATCCGAATTTACGCTGATCAAACTCAGTGTCAACAACAACACATGAAAAAACTACAAGATGAACTGGTATCCCGACAAAAAAATGGAGAAAAAGACCTTATTATAAAATATGTAAATGATGTTCCAAAAATTGTAAAGTACAACCCAAAAAACAGTACGCGCCAGGGACCAAAACTGTCAAAATAAATAGTCAATACAACGAAGAACTTAATATTAGCTATCAGAAACTGAATTGTTTCGAGGACATCCATAAAACTAAATCATCATTAAAATTTTTATATACAAATATAAGAAGTCTTGTAAAAATTGATAAATTAGATGAAATAAAATGCATACTACACTCAATAAAAAGCACTATACATATAATACTGATTACTCAAACATGGATAAAGTCTGATTCAGATGCAGCATTACTTGAGATTCCAAATTATACGCACATATATAGTTATAGAAAGGGTCGGATTGGGGGTGGAGTATCTATATATATATTCATAGTTGTCTTAAGCATGAAAATGTTGAAGTTATTAATAGAGAAGAAAACGAATACATTTGGATATATATAGAAAAATATGCAATTGATGTTGGAGCTATATATAAACCACCTAATACAAAAACAAAAGATTTTATAGAAAGCTACAGTAACAGCTAGAGAAAAAACGTAGATGCTTAATATTTGGAGATTTTAATATCAACCTGCTAAGTGATGACCATAATACAAATAACTATAAAAACATGATAAATGAAGCTGGATATGCAATCCTTAACAATCTCAATGAAGACTTTTGTACAAGAGAAACACACACAACAAAATCTATTATAGACCACGTTTTGACAAATATGGAAGGTGTGAATTTCCACATGGCTCTCCTTGATACCCCCGTGTCTGACCATAAGCAGATTTACCTAGATATCAAACAGATTAAAGTTGATAAGAAAAGAGAGACACATGAATACTTGGCAACTGATTATACTGCTTTATATAAATCAATGGAAATAACTGTGATCCAAAATAAAGACTACGATTATGAAATATTAGAAAATTTAATTAAGACTAAAATTCAAGAAAATAAATGCACAAAAATAAAATTTTTAAATAAACCCAGAGAAGACTGGATAAACAAAGAGGTGTTGAATAGTTTGCGTGATCGAAATATTGCCTGGAACCAACATAGAGCTGATATTAAAAATACCGAAAGGGAAACAACATTCAAAACCAAAAGGTACGAAGCTTTCAAAACTACACGAAATGCTAAAATTAACTTCTATTCCAACGCCTTTGAAAAATGTAAAAAGCGATCAAGAAAAATGTGAGATTTAATTAACAGTCTCGTCAATAACAAAAATAAGATAAATATCATACCTCCTAATCTTGTTCGAGATTCCAATATAGTAGTTAATGATCCTTATGAGATTTGTCAACTTTTTAATGATTTCTTTTACACTGTTGGTTCAGATTTAGCAAGTAAAATACCCCAATCATATCATAAAAAAAATACTTCCAGTCTTTCACATTCACAAAACACTATTCAGTCATTTGCACCCACCACTAAAAAAGAGGTTAGTGAAATAATCGACAAATTGAACGTAAACAAAGGCATCGATAACATCGGAGTAAAAGATATAAAGTGTATAAAATACTTTATCCTAGATAATCTTACTGACTGTTTTAACAAATGTCTTACACAAGGAAAATTCCCCGAAAGTCTAAAGATTGCTAAAGTTACGAATAAAGAATATAAGAATCTAAATAAATAATAATAATATATAAGAAAATAAAGAATTATATTTACATCGTCGCAAGCAAATTGTTAAAATCGGAAAATTTCAAAGTAAGCCCGCAACGTTAACATATGGAGTACCACAAGGCTCTATCTTGGGACCGCTATTATTTTTAATTTATATAAATAGCATTAGTACAATTGATTTGTCTGGAGATGTAACTCTTTACGCGGATGACACAAGCTTATTTTACTTTGGTGATAACATTAAAAATATAATTGACGTAGCTCAACGTGATTTAAATGTTATTAGCGAATGGTTTCTGTCTAATTTATTAACTATTAATACCAAAAAGACATCATATATGATCTTCGCGCCTAAAAATAAAAATATACCAAATCATGACCAACTAACAATTTTTAACGAACCTATAAATAAAACTGATCATGAAAAATATTTAGGTCTTATAATGGATAGCAAGTTAACTTGGCAATACCATATTGATCATCTTAAAAATAAAATATCCCCTTTGATAGGAGCACTACGTAAAATTTCCTTATCTATACCTAATAAAATTCGTCCTATTATTTATAATTCTTTAGTAAAACCTCATATAGAATATCTTATTGAAATATGGGGAACTGCTGCGAAGTCTAACATAAAGCCATTACAAACTTTACAAAATAAAATTATTAAAGTTCTTTATAAATATGATTATATGACGCCATCCGCTGAATTATACAAAAAAACAAAATTTCTTAATATAAATCAATTATACACTTTAAAAACCTGCATGTTGATTAGAAAAATAATAACAAATAAAACACATTCACAATTACACTTTCATAAAAAAACACATACATACCACACTAGAAAACGTAATAAACTAGAACTTCCAAAAACCAGAACCAACTATGGAAAGAAAAACATTTTATTTGAAGGAGTTCAAATTTATAATAAATTATCAGACTTAATCATTAATAGCAAGAGTTTTCCTATATTCAAAAAACGTGTAATGGAATATGTGCAAAATAATTTATAAGTTAATGTAACCCCTACCTAAACATGTTTGTGTAATATAACTACCCGCAACATTTTATCTCACTGTATATAATTCATAAGGCAGACTTTTAAATGTACCCTCAGGCAAAATTATTGTAATTTCTTATTATAAGTGAACTTTTGTGTTCTTTATGAGAAATAAATGTCTTTAAACCAAAATTCAAGACTGAACTAAGAGAGAGAGCTGATTCTCCCTCATTGGCTCAAAAGCCAGTCTGGGTACGGGCTTCGGGGTTGCCTTTACCCGGGCTGTTCCTCACCGGCAAGTTACCTCGCCGCGTCTATAAATTTTGGCCCGAAGGGCCACGGTCTCAGTGACCCAGTGGCTGTAACTGAACTAAGAAAACACTGTCAAAGCTTGATTTCAGAAGATATATTTCTTATAAAATCCTTTTAGCTTTGTATAAAGACACCAATAATTATAATATAGATATAAAAGAATTACTATTATTTTATAAGTTTCTCGTGTAGGAAATAAACTTTTTAAGCCTAAAAGTTATTATATGATTTGTTTTTCTATTTTTTTTTAATAATTTGTGGTTTTTATAAAATCATTTTCACTCCTGGATGCTTAATATGAAATCTTTCCGGTCGTGTCGGATTGCCGTCCCATCGGATTATGAGAGTGAGGGAATAGAGAGTGCACCTGTGTTTGCGCACACACTTGTGCACTATAATATCTGTTGCGTAGTTGGCTAATCTCTCTTGAGATTGGCCGCCGTTGTCGAATCGGTCCGGAAGACATTTTTATATGGTGGATGTTAAACGAAACGATAGCGCGATTCAGAGATGTACTCACTTGAAAGCCTGCCTCGCTATGAAGAGAGCGTCCTCTATGGCGACGTCCAAGAGCCTCTCGTAGTCGTGCGCGACGTGTTGCTTCTCAGTGCCAGTTATTGCGTCGTGATGTTGCATTACACCTGAACCATTATTATTATCGTATTGATAATAAAAATGTATACATATATAAAACTGGTGGTAGGGCTTTGTGCATGCTCGTCTGGGTAGGTACCACCTACTCATCCAGTGTAATTACAGGCACAAGGGACATAACATCTTAGTTCCTAAGGTTGGTGGCGTATTGGCGATGTCTGCGATTCTAAACATTTCTTCCAATGCTATTGTCTATGGGCGTTGATGACCACTTACCAACAGGTGGCCTATATGCTCGTCCACGTTCCTATTCTATAAAAAAGAGCACCAATGTGAATGTCCCACTGTTGGGAAAAGATTTCGATTATTCCACTACGCTGCTCTAAAATTAGACACACGCAGGTTTCCTCACGATATTTTCCTTCATTGGAAAGCACGAGATGAATTATAAACACAAAATAAGGACAGTGAAAACCCCGCTAATCATATGAAATAATGATATGTAAAGCTCTCGGCACACGGTCGCTAACAGAGACTTCGAGCGTGATGACGTCAGCGTGAGATTCGTTATTGTGAGTGCGTTAATGTGTGCGTGAGATCGGTACACGAGCACACATGTTGACACATCAATTCTCGTAAACACCATGGAACTCACACCATTTGTATTACAATAATTTAATTTACAACAAAATTTCTCTCAGCATTTATTGAAATCTTAAGTAGCTAGGTAAGTTTTAGGGCCGAAATACTAAAATGATTTGTCGCGACACAGGAAAGTGCGAGCTCGTACGACGCGTCGTAAAAACTTGCGAATTGATTCGTAGATTATGTAAATATACTTTTTGAGTATTTATAATTATTATTTATAATGTACTGAATTGCATGTTTTCTGCCATATATGATTTACTTTTAAGTGGAAACTTGATTGATTTGTGAACAGGTTAATTGATGTAATATATACTGCATACTTACCTAATAAAAATGAAATCAAAATAACTCCCCCCCCCCCCCTCAAACAGCCAATTTTGTATTACACAAATAAAATCCTTTCATTTGATACCTTGAATATATTCGCTTACTATCGTTTATTCATCCCCTCTTCCACCCCCATAACTATTAGATGGTTGAATCAATTTTATTCAAACATAGTGTAAAAAACTCTCGACTAAGAAATCTTTTAAGCAAAAGCAACTAAATAAAAATCGGTTCATCCGTTCGAGACAAACAGACAAACAGAAATACACGTCAGACACACAGTTATAACACCCCTCGTTTTGCGTCGGGAGTTAAAAAGTAAATTAAAGTATGTTTTCATATTCGCAGTAATTCGCGTCGCAGTTCTCTAAGTTGCGAATTCGCATCGTACCGATTTCAGTTTTGTGTTTTGATCCATAATTAAGTATACTAATATTATACTGAGAAATGATTTGATTTTTTATGTTTGTTTGTAACGGATAAACTCAAAATCTACTAAAGCTATTTTAAAATTTCCTACACCTACAGAAAGCTACATTATCAGCGAGTAAAATAGGCTATATTTTATTTTAAAAAAAATTAGAGATACCTATGAAAAATGCAATAATGTATAAACCAAAGGTATAAATTTTGTTACTATAAAAAATATTATTAGTGTAAGAAAAGATTTTCAACGCGGACGAAGTCGGGGCGGGCTGCTAGTAATATATATCGAATAAATCTCACCCATAGCACTCTTTAATTCGTTCAGCACGAATTTGTTGTGTTCCTCCAGACCTCCGAGGACTTGTAAATGCTTCACCATCTGTAACGTCGAAGGTTATCATTGAATCAAAACATTGTTTTAAAATGTTTAACCAACTTTTATTTCTAAGTATTTATTCATTAAAATAAAATGTTTAATGTTTAAATCTTCTTCTTCTTCCTGCCCTTATCCCACTACGTGGGGTCGGCACGACATGTATTTTCCTTCCACTTCTCTCTGTCACTCGTCATCTCAGTACTTACCTTTTTCATACACATATCCTTTCTCACGCAATCCATCCACACCAACTTCGGCCTCCCCCATGCCCTACTATCAACATTCATACTCATCAACCTTCTAGTAACATGCTTTTCATCCCTCTTATTCACATGCCCTCTTCAACTTTTCATCTATTGGTGCTGCTTTCAGACTTCCTCTAATATATCTTTAGATATCATATATCATATCAACAGCCAATCATTGTCCACTGCTGAACATAGGCCTCTCCCAAGGTGCGCCAAAGCTCCCTGTCCTAACATGAACCGGTGATTCTTTGCACCCCCTGCCCTGCCGATACCGCGACCGCTACCTTGGTCGGGCCTAGCAGGCTTGCCGGTAACTGGGGGCCTTTTTTTTGCGCATCTACCATTAGGAGGTTTTGCCCATACTCGCCACGCTGGGCAGGCGTGTTGGCGAGCGCTGTAAGGGGTAAGATGCTTATGGGGGTGGGAAGCTGCTGCCCATCCCCCCCTTTCCTCTTCCCTCAGTCGCCTCTTACGACACCCACGGGATGAGATTGGGAGAGTACTATTCTAAGCCGGTACTTCACGGCACGATATATGTTTAGATATCAGTTTCTTATTTAAATTCTAAATTAATTAAGAGATGTAAGCATGTACAAACTTAAATTTTCAATATATTTTTTTAACTTTTCTCTTTGTAGAAAGTAATTGTAATTAGCGATTTAATTAGCATGTTGGGTTTTTGCTTTTATAATCTGTGGTTAATTATAATTGTATGTATGAAGGAATGATCAGTGTAAAAACCGCTAAATAAACATCCTAAAAAACTAAAGTCAATTTCAAAACTCAATATTCGTCTAGCGGACCCAGCAGATGTCGTGATGCGATACAGACATTTTTATCTATCTAATACTAAGTTCGATTGTGTTTTCAAACCATCCAGCAACACATTGAAATGTACACACAAAATTTCATCCAAATCGGTCCTACCCTTTAGGAGGAGTTAGGTAACAAACACACGCACAGAAGAATTATATATATTAAGATAGAGTATTTTAGATGTGTAAACACCGTAGCGCTCGGCACACGGTCGCTAACTGACTAACTGAGAGTTCGAGCGTGATGACGTCAGCGTGAAATACGTTATTGTAAGTGCGTCAATGTGTGCGTGAGATCTGTACACCAGCTCACACGTATACACAGTCAATCACGTGAGAATCATTGCATTTACATGCAATTCATGTATCTCGTCTAAAAATCAACAATTACTTTATCCAGTTTCACGTATAGAGTACTGATCCGTTTTATATGTAACTTTCATATTATAACAGTTCATAGTTTCAGGTCGGACTTAGGCTATATTGTATGTTAATATGTTTTGCCAAATATTGACAAACAACGTGTATGAAAATTTTAATTATTAACGATTGAGTAAGTTAATAGGTAAAAGCGTAACAAACATACATACATTTGTATTGTAATATTTAAAAAATACATATACCTATAATACATAGAAATCTTAATACAATAATCGTAACTTACCAAAGGTAAAAGCGAAACTTACCTGTAGGTAACGATTTCCCAGGCGCTCGAAAAATTTAGTAGTCGGTCGGGAGGTGAAGTAGCCGGTCCAGTACGCTGTGGGGTCGCTCGCGTAGGGGAAGAAGTCATCTTGTTTTGTTGGTAGAATTGGACTAAAATTGATGGAGATAAACCATAAAATTGTTTTCAAAAGTAGCCTGTTTAAGGCCCACTGCTGGGATAAGGTAGAATGCAGGTCTACATAAAAAATTGACATCGTAATACATATAAGTAATGGTTTACGCGGCAGTAAAGCTCACAGTCGGTTATTCCGACATCTTCTACAATCAACGTCATATAACAGCCAATTTTTATAAAACAATAATGATTTATACGTCTAAACCTTCCTCATGAATCACTCCGTCCACTGGTAAAAACTATATGAAAAAAGGTGCGATAGTTTTTGAGTTTATCGCGGTCATACAGACAGACGCGGCGGGACTTTGTTTTATAGTATGTAGTACTCGTAATATATTATTATCCGGACATCTTGTAACGTCTGTGGATTGACTAACAGTAATTAAAACGTATTTAGAGTTGAAGAACACAAGACTATTAGTTTAATTGTGATAATAAGGGAGCAATAACTGCATGAGGCAATTTTGGCAATTTTTTTACGACCCCTTGGTGAGATCAGTTAGGCGGACGAGCATTTAGGCCACCTGATGGCAGGTGTTCACCAACGCCATTAGATATTATCACTGTAAGAAATGTTAACCATCGCTTACATCGCCAATGCGCCACCAACCTTGGGACCTAAGATGTTATGTCCCTTGTGCCTGTAATTACACTGGCTCACCCTTCAAACCTGAACACAACAATACCGAGTACTGCTGTTTTGCGGTAGAATATCTGATGAGTGGGTGGTACCTACCCAGACGAGCTTGCACAAAGCCCTACCACCAGTTAGATGACGTAATACAATTCATATAATAAAATATGTACTTACTTAGAATCTTTCACTGCTTTTAAATAGCAATCCGGTGTTGAATAGAACAGTTTTATGTTTAAGCCGTCGTGAGCTGATTTTATATTCGTATATCTGAAATTATATTATATAGAAAATTTAATAATAACCTAATTTAAACACGCGTGTTTGAACATGCGAGATTCTTGTCATTTAAAATTCGAACTTATTGAAAAAATGAACGCATATTTCTCGTATCGCATTGCGTAATTTTTTGGAAACAAACGATGAACCGAATCAAAACATAAATTCAAGCTCTCAGTTGAGCGAAATTGTGAATTATTTTCCTTAACATTTTGAGGATTTGCATTGCAATACACATGCATTTTTTTACATAAAAAACATTTGCATGCAAAAGTATAAATATTATATAATCTAGTTTCAATTACGTATTTGGAGTTTATTGTAAAAAAATAATCTAATTTTTGGGGGTATAAACTATTATCGTGCAAGATTTTCGCAAGCCAGATTAGCCATCCAAGCAAGCATAACGCGTAAGTGTATGCATAGTCAGATAACCATAAAACTAGAGAATGAAAGCGCACATAATCAACAACTTATCGTGCTGTCCGAGGCACATGGATGCTATTGAGAATATCCCAAAAGAAATGCATGGGATTTGAAACCAGGGATATCTACATAAAAGCTTCTAAATCAACGACACTGTAGGGTATTTAATATAAGTTCAATGAACTCACTCGATCAGTTTGTCTAGATTACTGTACCACATCACAGCGTCCTGGTACGTGAAATCACCGCCCATTGTTATGATCACGTTATTTGTCCTGAACTTTTTACTCTGTTCTAAAACGTATTTGATGAACGTGTCTATCTGTTGAATTCGAAAACATTAAAATGTATTAGGATTTTTTTTTTAGTAATGACTTGTTACTTACTACAGATTCTATTTTTTTCTTATAGACAATAGACATATTATATATTTACAAAAGTCGGATAAACAACGCCATCTATTAGCTCGTATTTAAATCTATGATTTGTCGGTACGTTGAACTGATCGGGTCACTGGGAGAATGTGTTCCAGGTAGGTTGGTGATCGTGAAAGCTGTATTTCCTGCGCCTAAGCTCTGTCCGGTCGTGTCGGATTCCGTCTTATCCCGAGAATGAGGGAATAGAGAGTGCATTTGTGTTTTCGCATACACTTGTATAATGTGTAGGCTAATCTCCCTTAAGATTGGCCGCCGTTGCCGAAATCGGTCAAGAGCACGTCATCATCAGTGTAGTGTTGTATTCAATCATCAGTGATGCGATTCTGTAAGAACTCACTTCATCACTCACGCGTGAAATTTAAACAACCGACTTATGGTGATATACTATTTTGATGCGTGTGTTCTTTAAGTATTACGATTATTATGGTCAAATTCGCATATCACCTTCTGACATTTCACGACCATTTCCTGCGGTGAGTTTCGAGTTTGTTCTTACAGAATATCCCTACAGGAGTACGCGTTGAGGTCACCGCGCCATTTAACAAGCAAGCATGTTAAGTAATAGAAGTATTTGAATGCGAAGCGGTATCTAAAAAAGCCATACAATTCATTTCAAATATTCATTACAATACAAGCAAGACAATTACAATCGTGCATATTCTAGACATTCTCTATTTAACTCAATACTTTGAAAGAACTAAAAAGTTTTACATTCTTTACAACCCCCTTACATAGGAAAGAGATAGCTGATAATACCAGTATTATCAGCTATCTCTTTACCAACATGCCGAAATAAAAAAAAGCCAATTAAGATTTCGACCAATGATATCGCTTCAATTCAAGGTCAGGCTTTACTTCGGTTGTTGTTAAAACAGGCATCATAGTATTGTTTGTGGTGGTTTACATACTGGTGTTATAAGCTATCTCTTTTTTATGTGAGGGGGTTGTAAAGGATGGCAAGCTGACCGGCCTTAAACTTGTCTAAATAGATCATATATTGTTGACCACCTCGTTGGTCTAGTGTCTAGATGTGAGGCCGCAGACCCGGATGTCCTCGGCTCAAATCCCAAGTTGGGCCAATAAAAGTTATTACGAAATTGTATTTCTGTCGAAAAATTCGCAGTAGCAACCCGGAATCTGGAAGTTGGTAGTGTGTACACTCCCGTGCCTCGGAAAGCACGTAAAGCCGTTCGTCCTACGCCTGACCTCTTTCCGGTCGTGTCGGATTGCCGTCCCATCGAATTTTGAAAGCTAGGGAATAGAGGTGCACCTGTGTTTGCGCACACACATATGCATTGTAATATCTCCTGCGCAGTTGCCTAATCTCTCTTGAGATTGGCCGCCATTGACGACATCGGTCTGGGGGACATTATTATTATATTGTTGAACACATTAGCTGCACTTACTCAATTAATTTGTCAAGATTCATAAACCACATTTCCGCTTGTTGATATTGAAAATCGTCACCCATCGTCACGAGAACATTATTCGTTTGGTACGATGCTGACATTCGGTGAACTTGTCGGATAAACGATGTTACCTGGTATGGGATTTATAATTATTATCTGTGAAACTGGGGGACTAGTCTACAAATTCAAAGTCGCTCAGCGTGCTATGGAGCGAGCTATGATCGGAGTATCTTTGAAGGATAAGATCAAAAATGAGATTTTCCGGAAAAGAACCGGAGTCGCTGACATAGCTTGCAAAATTAGTAGGCTGAAGTGGCAGTGGGCTGGTCACTTATGTCGTAGGACCGATAGCCGTTGGAGCAGACGAGTCCTAGAGTGGAGACCGCGGATCGGCAAACGCAGCGTAGGGCGCCCTCCAGCCAGGTGGACCGATGACCTTAAGAAGGTGGCGGGCAACGACTGGATGCGGAAGGCCGAGGACCGGGAGATTTGGCGCAAATTGAGCGAGGCCTATGTTCAGCAGTAGACGATGATTGGCTGTTGATTGATTGATGACTGATCTGTGAAACGAAGTTCCTTATCGCAAGCCACACTCCAGACAATTGACGAATGAGAGCTAGGCTGACTTAAATCTAAGACTTTGATCCTCACGATACTTTTGCTATAGTATGCCTGCATTATCCGTTTTTTTTAGAATTGGAGACGAGCATATGGGCCACCTGATGGTAAGTGGTCGCCAACGCCCTTAGACATTGGCATTGTAAGAAATTTTATCCATCGCTTACATCGAAAATGCGCCACCAACCTTGGGAACTAAAATCCTTGGAAAGAAACTCAAAAAGAAATGTTATGCCTTTTATAATACCAGATTATTGTTACTTCGTTTGTTGTTTGTTTTAATTTGTTTATTAACTTTTATTTTCTTTTAATTTTTAAGATTAAAATGTTTATTTTGGTTTGTTAAGTCTACTTAGTTGGTCTTGTTTGGTAATTAATTCTTATGTTGTGAGTATCAACACTATTCTTTTGCATATTGAGTTCTCCTATAATTGGAGGTACATATAAAATTTTTTTTGTGTGTACTTCTGTTGGGAGTTCCTTCTGAATAAATGAATGATAAATAAACTAAAATTTTATGTCCCTTGTGCCTGTTATTACACTGGCCCACTCACCCTTCAAACTGGAACACAATAATACCAAGTTCTGCTGTTTCGCGGTAGAATATCTGAAGAGTGGCACAAAGCCCTGCCACCAGTAAATATAGTATATGCCTGCATTTTTCATTCCGAAATCTTCTACAATCATCGTAATATTTCACCCAATTTACACAATAACTTCATTAATTGGTGAAAACCCTATGAAAATCCGTTCGGAATTCTACAACTGCTAGAAATATGTTAAAACTATAAAAACTACATAAAATTGTCTATGATTTCATCTTGACAACTTTCATAAGATTGACAGTCCACCTCAAGGCTGTGCCTTAGCAAGGTCAGCTACAACTGATACGTTTATAGTTTATTGGATATACAAAGACTTAAGACCAATTATATTAATAAGTCACTAACAAAATATCTCCATCGGCATCGTGTCGATACGCAATCGTTGCATTTAAATGTTTTCCTATTCCACGAATACTTCCTTCCCGTTGCGGTTCTATCGAAGTCGTATCGGAATGGAATCGGGAACGTATCGTAACCGTTATAGAAAAGTAGAATTAGAATATATTTACTTTTCATTAAATTAATAACAAATATCGTTAATTTATTTCACTATGTGTTTTAAAAATGATATAAATTTAAAATGGACTTTTCTAATGGTTATCACACCTTTCGTTTGTTTTTCATTTATCGACGATCGATATCAGACGAGTTGAATGGTGCCACCAGGTGGTAAATACATTCGCACTGAAACACATACAAACCACTCCGTATACCATAATTGAACTGCCAACCGTTGGATCTAAGACGTTATATCCCTTGCGTTTGTAATTACACTGACTCACTCATTATGTATTTATAATTGAGGACTAGGTACCACCTCGAAAAAGTCCTCCCACGGGTTGAAAATAATTCTAATTATTTATACCTTTGCCCGCGAGTTACGAAGAATTCATCCATTAAAAAAAAACATTTTTAATTAGGTATGGCAATGAAGACCAAGAAATCAAGGTCAACGTTATTGTATATATTTTTTTACCACAAATAAAAATCAAATTTACAAATAGCAACATTCTTCTATATTACGTACACAATAAATCCACCAATAACAATTACTATACTGACTAAAAAATGCGTCTAAATGCAAAAGCTATACGTGCACATGTAACTAGCATGCACTAACATGCATTTGCATGTAACTCACTGGATAAGCTTGTCCAAATTGATAAACCACATCGCCGCGTCTTGATACTGGAAGTCCTCGCCCATCGTCATCAAAATGTTATTCGTTTCATAACTTTTGGACATATTTCTGCATATTTCAATAAATTTTGTAACCTTTGGAAAATATAACCACTTTAATTCAACTTCCAAAGTTTCGAAAACAACTTCGCAGACAGAAAGTCGAATCCATAGTGAATATCACAGACTGTTCAAGGTCTCGAATAACTAAACTAATGCTATCCTTAACGCATGTTATCCAAATAACACATGAAGGAAAAGTGAGTTCTAGTCACCGAATAAATTAAAACCAAACTAAAATTGTGAGCAAATGCTACTTATAATGTTATGACTTAGTACATAAGCTTCACAGTTTGTAATCCATATGTCAACTGACGTCTATGTTTGCGTGTTTAAATAAATTATAACGTCGCGTCATTTCAAGGTCAAAGTTGTTTATTTGTCTTTACTCCTCTTGTGGGTGGAACAGACTATAGTTATGTCAACTATTTAGTACCATGGATATGATCTTAAATCCCACAGTTGGCGAAGAAAATAGAAGACGAAAAATTGGTTTTAATTAACATTATAACTCTATAAGCCAAAATAGTCACAATAGCCAAAAGTCCAGACAGGCCCAGGCAAGTTTACTTGATGGCAGAGCTTTGTGCAAGCCCTTCTGGGTAGGTACCACCCATTAGATATTCTACCACTAAACAGAAATTGTTGCGTTCCCGGCACAAGGGACATAACACCTTAGTACCCAAGGTTGGCGCATTGGCGGTGTAAGAAATGGTTATTAATTGTTACATTGTCAATGTATATGGGCGGTGGTGACCACTTACCATCAGGCGGCCCATTTGCCCGTCTGCCTAATCATATTATAAAAAAGTCACAGGTTTATGATCATTATGACCATTATCGTAAAATCCCCTCCTAGATTAAATGAGGATTTTAGTAAGTTCTTTAAAATGATATTACGTGATTTCGGACGAGGTCAGTCGACAGCCATTCTCAATGGAGACTGCGCAAACAGCCAATGTAACCCAATATACCAGGACGTTTCAATCCCCTTACATCCCACAACCAAATTTTCTACAAACAATTACGAAAAAGTTGCCAGAGAATTAAATACATTCTCCCGACACGACCCGACCAAATACTGAATATATAACAAAAAACAGAACTACTTTTAGCTCTATATATAAGTCTTATTAATACATAAATAATTGTCTGGATGTCAGTGTGATTGTCACTTAAATTTTAAATTTTATTTTAAAATTCACTAATTTTTGTCTAATTTTTTTTATTGGGTCCTTATATATGAAATTAGCATTTTGTCTAAAATAAACAACTTTGATGTAAAATATCTCCTCTTTGGTTAAGAATTCCAAATTCAAATTTATACATACATTTAGCTGGTACATTTGAGTTTTGAAAACAGTCATTCATTTGTTGTTTTCCTCTTTATTTTTTTCTTTGGCGTCGCTTATTACCACACAATGGAAAACATGAATCATGAAATATCGGTGTATTTACGAGTACGAGTTCTACCATGGTACCAGTGCTGCAGAAACAGCTCGAAGGATTAATGATGCGTACAGCGCTGGTGTCGCAAAAGAAAGCACGGTACGTTTTTGGTTTCAACGTTTTCGTTCTGGAATGGATTTCAACCTTCAGAACCAACCCCGTGGACGACGGAGACCAAAGTGCAAAATGAAGAATTAAAGGCTATTGTGGAAGCGGATCCATCACAAAGCACTTCAGAGATAGCTGTAGGCTTCGGGGTAAGTGATAAAACTGTATTAATCCACTTGAAGCAAATCGGGAAAGTAAAAAAAACTTGAACGATGGGCACCTCATGAATTGAGTGAATCGAACTTGCAAACACGCGTCGACTGCTGTGTTACTTTGCTCAACCGACACAATAATGAAGGGATTTTAAATCGAATCATTAATTGTGATAAAAAGTGGATACTGTACGATAATCGGAAGCGCTCGTCGCAATGGCTGAACCCTAGAGACCCAGCCAAATCCTGCCCTAAACGAAAATTGACTCAGAAAAAGTTACTTGTGAGTGTTTGGTGGACTAGCGCCGGTGTCGTTCACTACAGCTTTCCAAAATCTGGCCAAACGATTACGGCAGATATCTATCATCAGCAACTGCAAATCATGAAGGAAGAACTAGCTGCTACACAACCGAGATTGGTCAATCGCTCTAGGCCACTGCTGCTTCACGACAACGCAAGACCACACACTGCACAACAAACAACCACTAAGTTAGATGAGCTACAATTGAAATGTCTGCGACATCCACCGTACTCCCCGGACCTTGCTCCAATAGAATAGATACCATTTTTTCCGGAAATAGGACAACTTCTTACAAGGAAAAAAATTCAAATCCGATGCGACAGTCCAAACCGTCTTCAGAGTTTATTGATTCTTGCCCCCCCATGGTCTTTAGTAAAGGGATCAATGAACTACATATGAGATGGCAAAGTGCATAGATAACAACGGTGCATATTTTGATTTATTTAAATATATTTTACAAAAAAAATTGTCTTTATATTCCTCCCGTACAAAACTCCAATTTCATATGTAAGACCTAATATTAAAAAAATATATTATATGTTATTGTTATTATTATTATTATTAATTAATTATAGTAAAGAGCAAACTTACTAGCAGTTAGCTAGCAAGTTTGGGAGTTCGTGAAGTTGTGGGGGGTAATCTCTGGATCTGCTGAACCGATTTTGAAAATTCTTTTACCAATAGAAAGCCACATCATTTGTGAGTGTCATAGGCTATATATTAACCCGAAAAATGAAAAGACTTCTTCGTGGTAGTCGGATTTGCAAAATAAGTCTGAGAAGTTGCATAATTTAAGAGATAATTTAAAATATCAAATACGCGAAGCAATTTTATTAATGTTCGGCCAACGCGACTTGTGGCAGTCAGGAAATAAATCATACCACTCAGTACTAACCGAACCACAATCGTAATTTCATCACAAGTAAAAATGTTTACCGCCCAACGAAGTGAGCACGGGTCAGCTAGTTATCTATAACACAGGACATTAACTAAATTTTAAGGCAATAATTGGTTTAGCAATTTATATTATTAAGCTATATAGTGTGTTACAATAAAAGAGTTTCTGAATGTCTTTTCCAGAATATTTATATAATACGACGATAGATGGCGTTGATAGCGACTTTTATAAATAAATACAATTATCGAATAAAAATATTACACTATAGTTATATTAGTTGATACGTACCCTCGCTTCGACATTGAACATGGGCGAGTTTGGATCGTCAATTATCGGCTCGTCGTCGCAGAGCACGTCGAAACAGAAGCCCGGCGGAGGGGAGTACGTGTTGTAAAGTGCTCCCGTGAAAATGTCCGAGGAATTACCTTAAAAAAATATCCTAACATTTAATAGAATAATATTAAGCCAAGATTTAGTATAGTGGATTCAAACCCGGGCAAGTACCACTGAATTTTCATCTGCTTTATTTGTGTTTTTAATTCATTTCGTGCTTGACAGTGAAGGGAAACATCGTGAGGAAACCAGCATGTGTCTAATTTCACTGAAATCCAGCCATGTGTGTATTCTACCAACACGGATTGGAGCAGCGTGGTGGAATAAGCTCCAAACCTTCTCCTCAAAAAAAAGTAGAAAAGGCTTAAGCTTAGCAGTGGGACATTCACACGCTGTTACTGTTGTATAGTCCCCCACCCCTGGATCCGATTCAGAAAATGCGGGCTGGTGGAATACACATGTAGCAGAATTTCAGTTAAATTCGATACATGCAGGTTTCCTCACGATGTTTTCGTTCACCGTCAAGCACGAGATGAATTATAATAACAAATTAAGGGATTAAACCCACGATCATCGGTTAAGATTTATGCATTCTTACCACTGCGCCATCTCGGCTACATACATAATTAATCATTTGAATTACAATAACTTTTTCTAGATATCCTTAAACTTACCTAAATCATCATCTCCCCTCCATAGCATTTCCATACGCTTTTGCGACAGCCTCGCTCTTTTATCCTGGTAGTCTATCCTACCTAAAAATAGACCATCGTATCCCATAGCCGCGAGCAAGGATGCGAACTCGCGAGAATGGCCGAATGGATCTATCTGCCATCCCACACGTGGTGTCGCACATGGACCGAAGGTTTCATTCAGTTTTCTAAAACATGAACATAATTTTAATAAACTAACAGTTGTCACATGCCCCAATTCTGGGAAAGGGCAATCTCCTTGAGTAGAAGGTTTCAAACTTCCATCGGGCTGCTCCAATCAGTGTTGGTGGAAAGAATTGCCATTCGACATATGCAGGTTTTCCAACGACGTTCTCCTTCATCGCCAAGCACGAGTTAAGCTATGATATTTTAACAGTGCCCCCCCCCCCCCTTTCAAAAGTTATGGAACTAATTCCATCACTCCGTTCCAATGCGTATTGATTAGCTTCATTTGAAACAAATTTATTTAATAATAATTTAACTACTTATAAAAGTGATTATAAGAAAAACCCGTTTTGGTAAGTACCACCCAATCAGCAATATTGAATACGGTTCAAGAGTGATTGAGCCGGTAACTACAGGGACAAGGGACTAACCAATCTTATTTACCAAGGTTGGTCACGGATTGATTATGTAAGGAATGGTCAATATTTCTTACATGGCCAATGCTTATGTGCGATGGTGACCACTTACCAACACGTGGCTCGTACGTTTTCGACATACATTTTTAAAATTAAAACACACTTACTTCAGACCCCAAGTAAATTGATCGATAGTACTTTGGTAGTGCGACGCAGCTTCGTCGTTCATACTCCACGCGCCCCCTACAAACTGTAACCGACCCTGTCGTACTAGGGTGTGGACCTTGTGTCGTACATCGTCGCCTTGGCGTACCCACCACATCCAGAAGAAGGCCGTCTCTACATAGATGAATCTATAATGAAGTTTCTTTAGTTAGGTATCGTATTATATTTTAAGTTTGTTTCGGTAACAACATCACAACTTGTTTTTATTTAAAGTAATCTAAAATTAAAGACATATAAAAGTTTGACGGCGAAACTGTTGCGCTCCTCGATTAAGACTATTAAATTCTAGACCAGAATAAATGTATAATTCTTTTTTTCTTTTATATTTGCCGGGATGGCAAATGACTCTACTCCACCTGATGGTAAGTGGTAGTAGAGTCCAAACGCGACGACGGCCAGTACAGTCGGGAAGAATGTTCTGCACTAGCCGCCCCCGCCTTGCCGGCCTGCAAGATGCCTCTTCACGCCTCGTTTGAAGGAACCCGGGTTGTAAGAGGAGCGGAGGGGAGGATTCTTGTTAATGCAATGAAAAATCGCACAGATAAAAAACAGTATATACATATATACATATAGCAACATTATTATTATTATAATTATCGTACCTCCTCTTGGGATCCTGCCATAGCTCCTTAACCACAGAATCTAATATGTATTGTACTCCAGCCTTTTGAATATTGTTACGACCTAAAAGAAAAACAAAATGTGAGTGCCAAGATACTCACGAGAATTGATGTGTGAACATAAGAGCCTCAGCCTCAGTTAGCCCCTACCGTATACCGACCACAAATTGTAGTTAAGAAAAGATTAATGTAATTCTTAAATGGCCTTTTTATTTTTAGAGTACCTCCAAAGAAAAAAAAGGAACCTTTATAAGATCACTTCGTTGGTATCTTCAAATCCAGTGAACAGGTTTCTTCCAGGCAAGCGTGTAGTCCTAGAAGAGTCCATTCCTAGAAGACCGTGTCTATGCTTAACATCAGATGTGCCAACGGTCAAACGTTGGCCTATTAATGATAAAAAAAAAAAACTTCATTGTCCGTCTGTCTCTTTGTCTGTCCGTCAAGTTCCTTTTTCTTAGGAACGCGTTACTATAAAGTTGAAAGTAATACCAAATACTGTGATCTGCGATCTCTTGGAGCTGTTATAAAATCAAACCTCTAAGTTTTTTTTATTGAAGACGTTGGCGGACGAACATATGGGACCACGTGATGGTAAGTGGTCACCAACGCCCATAGACATTAGCATTGTAGGAAATGTTAACCATCGCTTACATCACCACCGATGCATCACCAACCTTGGGACCTAAGATGTTATGTCCCTTTTTGTGACTGTAATTACACTGGCTCACTCACCCTTCAAACCGAAACACAACAATAACAAGTACTGCTGTTTTGCGGTAGAATATCTGATGAGTTTCTACCCAGTCTACGCAATCAAAAGAGATGGCCGTTTATGTCGCATATTGCAAAGGGAATCACAACCTATAGTACTACCCGGTGACCTAGATTCTTGAAATTTGGCAAGAAGCAATATCACATAGCACAAGAATAGGAAAAAAATCGAAAACCCTAAATATGTTGTTTAAAGGAAATATTTAAAAAATATATTAAGTAAATTATTTTTTACGAATAAATGAAAGAGAAACATATGAAAAGTCATATGAAAGAAAACTTGTATTGTGTGGTGGTACGGAACCGTCAGTGCACAAGTCCGACTCGCGCTTGCCCGGTTGTTTTTTTATCTGTACTAATAAAATATAATAAAACTTAAATTACCGATAATTATAACTGTGCTTTGTTTGTATCAATTAACTAATGTATAATTTTACACATATTAATATGCAATTAGTTTTTATTTATTTTTAATTAAATTAATTTAGGTTAAGAACAAATTCGATTATACCGTAACTATTTTAATGGCTTAAACCTTATCACTAAGACTCCGCAAATAAAAAATAAAAAAAAACATGAATTACGTTAATTAAATTTAATTTAAAGTACATATTTTGGTGGTAGGGCTTTGTCCAAGCACGTCACTCACCGTGTATACTACCGTCAAATGGCGATATTTTTTTTTTTACAGAACAGAAAGGCGGACGAGCATATTGGCCACCTGATGGTAAGTGGTAACCAAACGCCCTTGGACATTGGTACTGTAAGAAATTTTAACCATCGCTTACATAGCCAATGCGCCACCAACCTTGGAACCTAAGATTTTATGTCCCTTGTGCCTGTAATTACACTGGCTCACTCACCCTTCAAACCGGAACACAACAATACCAAGTATTGCTGTTTTGCGGTAGAATATCTGATGAGTGGGTGGTACCTACCCAGACGAGCTTGCACAAAGCTCTACCACCAGTAAGTATACTTAGTATACTTAGTATTATTGCGTTCCAGTTTCAAGGACCAGTGAACTAGTGTAACTAGAGGCACAAGGGACATAACAAATATACTATATACATATATTATTATAAGCCATATACTTCCAAAGTTTGTAGGCGCAATGACATTGTAAGGAACGGTTAATATTAATACATTGCCAATGTCTATGGACAGTGGTGACCACTATAACACAAAAAAATAGATTTATTTACACAATTACAATGTGGCAATTCGTGCCTAGGTCTGTTATCTATTAATTTAAAAAAAAAAATAACGTTATTCGTGCTAAACAGCTACTGATCTACTGATATTTGAAGCCCAAAAAATTCTGTTTATATGTCGATTTCTTTTGTTTTTATACGAATTCTGACGACTCCCAAGAAACCGTGTAAGTCAATGTATGAAGTGAAACTTACTTCCATAGTAATACTGGTCCACGGTCTTCAGCCAGCCGACGTCGTCGTGCGTGTGTGGGACTATATGCACGTTGAGCATATCTTGATTCACTTTGGTACAACTCTGAAAACAAATGTAGGAAGACCCAGATCATTTTGGGCGTATTACTTGGAAATTAAGGCTAATTTGATTATACCATTTAGAACAGCTGCCTCGTGTGGTCTAGTGGCTTGATATAAGGCCGCAGACCCGGAGGTCCTGGGTTCAATTCCCAGGTCGGGCCAATAAAAAGTTATTGAGTTTTTCTGTCAGAATAATTCTCAGTAGCAGCCTGGAGTCTGGAAGTTGGAAGTGTACACTCCCGTGCCTCGGAAAGCACGTAAAGACTTCGCCTGAACTCTTTCCGGTCGTGTCGGATTGCCTGTGTTTTCGCACACACTTGTGCACTATATTATCTCCTGCGTAGTTGGCTAGTCTCTTGAGATTGGTCACCATGGCCGAAATCGGTCTAGAGGACATTATTATTCAATTCTTAATTGGTAGTAGCATTTATAATGAAAGCCTAATTTGGTGATACCGTTTAATATTAGAATAATATGTATTTTACTCCTGGTCATCTGACAGGCGTCCTATGACGTACATTTTTTTGTTTTATCTAAAGCATATATTCCTTTATTTATTTATTATATACTCATTTAACAGTAAATAATACTTCTATCGAGTATAGAGATAACTCTTGAACTTTGAACTGATACAAGAACAAAACATACAATTACATTAGTATTGAAAATACTTGACGAGGTTTTGCTTTAACTGTCCGTTAAGTGGTCACTTAAAAGTCTTTAGTTTCAGAGGTCTAACGTTCAACCCTCGGGTCGGACAAAAGCCAAAACTTTGTTTTATTCTGTTGAGAAACCTATAGCAGCCCGGAGTCTGAATATTGGCAAAGTTTCGTGCCCCGAAGAGCACTTAAAACCGTTGTCCTTGCTCAAAATAACCATCCCACCATTTGAGAGTGGGGAAGGTTGGTTAAGAGAGTGTTAACAACGAGTGGTATGTATTAAGTTATACTAAAATTGAAATAATTTCGAACATAATCGTTGTAGAATTGCGTTCCGTAAGAGGTACACGAACTCATAACGGCTTCGTGTGTACCAGATAACTTACACTGAACTGCTAACGTAATAAGATAATAATATTTAAGATAATAACAACTCAAGCCGGTGATCAAATTTTAATTGTTTTTGCTTTTGTCATAACGCTCATTGGCAGTCCCGGCGTTAGGGGGGGGGATGGGGCGACGGCCCGGAGCGCCAAATTTACGGGGGCGCCAAACTAAGAAATATTATTGGAAAAAAAATACAAAAAAAGAGGGGCAACAAAACTAACTACGTCCACGTCGTTAGTTCTGGGTTACGTTAAAGGAAATATGAATTTCTTTGGATCAGCAAAAAATTAACACTCAATTACGATTTCCTTAAGTAAGCGCCACAAAATTTTGCACGGGGCCCTAACACCGGCACTGCTCATTGTTCGAATATTGCGTCATCAGTTCCCACGAACTAATGACGGTTCAAATAGACAAAGATTTGAACAAACGTTTCAGAAACTGAAGATCTCTTTATAATCTTTATATATAATTCCGGTGTTCGTTATTTATTGTAAAATGCTTGGCCGATTTTGATGAAAAAAAAATTGTGCTAGTCGGATCACCTGTGTTTTTTTTTTTATAAAATAGTTAGCAAATGGGATACCTGATGGTAAGTGGTCACCAAAGTTCATAGATATTCGCATTGAAAGAAATGTTAACCATCATTTACATAACCAATGTGCCACCAACCTGGGGAACTAAGATGTTACATCCCTTGTGCATGTAATTACACTGACTCACTCGCGCTTCAAACCGAAACACAACAATACCAAGTACTGCTGTTTTGCGGTAGAATATCTAATGAGTGGGTGGTACCTACCTAGACGAGCTTACACAAAGCCCTACCATCGGTAAATGTACAAATTCTTAAAAAAAAATGGCTTTTTCTCACCTCGTATCCACATTTTTCATTAGAACTGACGTCTTGTAAGGGTACGGAAGTCGTCAGCCCGACAACGCAGAGGAGCAGTAATATTATTGACATATTCCTGTAAAATTAAAACAATTAGTCTATCGTTTTTATAATAATAATAATCTTCTATTTGCCATTGGAATACCTTCAAACCTTCTTCTCAAAATTAGAAAGGAGGCCTTAGCCCAGCAGTGGGACATTCACAGGCTATTACTAGATGTAGATAATAGTTATTGTTATTTTTACAAGTCCCTGTATTTTTTGCCTATCACATGATATAAAATATTATAAATCAGTTACAAAGTATTACAATTTATAAATCCTAATACAATTGTCATTAAATAGAAAAAATACAGATTATTAATAATAAATATGATAAAAAAATAATTGTTGTACTATAGGTATAAAATTTACATTAAATTCTATGTTTATAATTATTATTACAATTATTATATTACTTCACGGATTATAAAACAGTAAGTTCATAATTTCGTAACAGTAAATTATGCTAGAATTTAATTTTAAAGAATTCATTGAAATCGTTAATAACTTCATCCAATTAAAAAAAAATTAAACCGTGTTTTTTTTTTATTTTGATTCAGAGTTCAAACCCCACTGAGTTTTGATATGCATAAATCGTTTTTATAAATCACGAAAAATTCACCAACCCCTGTTGTAATGACGTGATGGAGTAAGCTCCAAGTTCTCTCCTCAAAAAGCAGAGGAGGTCTTGACCCAGCAGTGGGACTTTTACTTTTATACATTCGGACAAGACACTTCACGGATTCCTTATTTATAGAATTTCTTGAAGAAGGTTTTAGATATATCTTATCCGAATATACGTAGATAGTAGAGAAATTAAAATTATCTTATCAAATTCAAGAGTAATATTTCGTGTGCAAAAACCTCATTTTGCACACGAAAACTTTAAACAAGTATCTGGCTTTCGTTAGGATTAAGTTAGTTATAAAAAATGCCCTTATCATAACATATGAATAGATAAACTTAAAAGCAAAACATTAAAAAAAAACAAAGAGACAACAGCTGACGCATAACGCCCTCCCCCCTTCTACTGTGCAGCTGACCATTTTTTTCCAGCTCAGTATGATGGTACTATTACTTTTCTTTCTTCAAGATCTATCGATAATGATGGCAATCGGCGTGAAATTACTACCTAAAATGCAACGCTACCTCTCGGACCAAAATCGTTTGAGCCAAATCAATAATTTGCATATCATGTTAGCCTGTATATAAACTTATATATATACCTTGCAACACTTTTATAAGCGCATTAAGAAAATATAATAAATTGATGTAATAATAACATCCTGGGACATTATTCACACACGGCCATCTGATCCCAAACTAAGCAGAGCTCGTGCTATGGAAACCGGACAACTGATATACTACATATACTACTTTTCTTTTGTAAATACATACTTATATAGATAATTACACCCAGACTCAGGACAAACGGACATGTTCATGCACTCAAATGTCTGACCTAAGTGGGAATTGCACCCACAACCTTCGGCATGAAAGGCAAGAATATACCAACCAATCCAACTGGCCTGTCAATGTATTTTTTTTTTACCACATACATTATACAACTATTAATTCGTTCACACACCAAAAAAGTTTCCACTTAAAACTAATTCATGCATTAAACAAGCAATTTAGTAAATTATAAATATTAATTATGAAGAATCAAACAACTAACACACTGCAAACTAGTGAAATATATATATATAATATAAAAAATAATAATAAAAAAAACAATGACTTGAAATTGACAAATGCTCACTAACTCTTTTTTTAAATGTATTGAGCGTACGAGAAAAAATGTCCACCTCATTAAACTTCCTAGTGTAGCTCTTACAAGAGCGATATATAAATTCGTTTTGTGCATAATTGGTTCGAGTGGAGGGTAAGTGGAATAAAGCACTATTACGTGTATTCACTTTTTTACACCTAAAGTAAATTTTGCTTAAAAGATATGGACTATCATTCAAGTTATGCATTAGTTTAAATAAAAAACTTTGATCTCGCAGTGTACGACGATTCAATAAGGACATAATTTCAGGCGGATTTTGATTTAGAGTGAAACATTTGGAATTAAGATATTTAACGAATTTATGTTGAATTTTTTCTATTGTATCAATATAAATTTTATATCGTGGATTCCAGACTACAGAACCATATTCTAGCAATGATCGGACAAAGCAATTATATAACAGGATAAAGGTGGTGTCATTTTTAAAATCTTTACTAACTCTGAGTATAAAGCCAAGCATTCGAAATGCCTTGGCAACTATATAATCTATATGGAATTTGAATGTTAATTTGTAGTCAAGGTATATCCCCAAGTCCCTCACCTCAGTTACTCGGGTAATATTATCATTATTCAATTTATAATTAAAAATTATTGGATTTGGCTTTCGTGTAAAAGAAATAATGCAACATTTATTAATATTCAAATTCAGTGAGTTTTTGTTACAATAATTACACAACTTGTATAGATCATTTTGCAGAAGGCTGCAATCCGAAGGCCTAGCAATAACTTAAAAGATTTTCATGTCATCGGCATACAAGAGTATGGATGCATGATCAAAAATTTTATGAATGTCATTTACAAAAATATTAAATAATAACGGACCGAGGTGAGAGCCCTGAGGTACACCAGAAGAAACTGGAACAAAAGACGAACAGAAGCCCTTGATCGTCACCGCTTGACTTCTGTTACGAAGTTATGAGGACAATCAACGAAGCAGGTCGCCATGTATACCAACTTGCTCTAGTTTATGCAATAAGATTGTATGAGATATTTTGTCAAAAGCCTTAGAGTAGTCAGTATACACAACGTCAACCTGATAGCCCCTATCCATAGCCATGGCAACATGATGAGTTAACTCACATACATTTGTCTCAGTAGATCTTCTATTCACAAAACCATGTTGTTCATTAATCAATGTTCCCCTACGAAGGGAAAGATGCTGTCATAAATAACTTTTTCAAACAATTTTGCAATTGTGCATAATTTGGATATTGGCCTATAGTTCTGAACGTTATGTTTATCTCCAGATTTATAGAGGGAACAACGTAAGATCTCTTCCATATGTCCGGAATTTCACCACTACGTAGTGAATTTTTAAACAGAATGAAAATTGGATAAGCAAGTGATCTGTAACGAAGTTTTAAAAATATAGGGGGGATTTCGTCAGGGCCATATCCTTTATTAAGATCCAACCTTTGCAGATACTTTTCAACAGTGGCTACAGACAGTTTTATATGGCCAATATCCAAATTATTATTACTACCAGAAGAACATGTAGGTGTTGAAGAGGCTACTGGTTTTTCATAAACGGATTGAAAATAATCATTAAAAAGTGAGCATACATCCCTCCCCTCGCAAGCAGTACGATCCATTAAAAATAGATTATTGGGTAGACCATAAGATGATTTCTTAGATTTTACAAATGACCAAAAATATAATAATCATAAAATCTGATTTGCTCTAATTTTTGGCGGTCTCTTAATATACTAAATGAGTCGTAGTCAGCTAACCTGTTATATATCTTCCATTTTCGATGATATTTCAATTTTTCTGTAATGATTTTTATCAAGGCCCTCGAGTACCAACACGGATAGTTTTCGACATACTTTATAACTTTGATGCCGACATGATTAGAAATTATAGAATTAATGACATTATAGAATGTGTCAACTGCATGAGAAATTTCACATTCATGAAGTACATCATACCAATCCACTTGAGCTAAAGCGTCATTGATAGCGTCGTAGTTAGCGTGTCGAAACAAACGTATTGAACTGTAAACGTATTGTATATATAAAAAATTATTCATTTGAAATTATAAGATAATACATAAGATTTGCTATGTCAGTTCTAAAATACAACGAAATGTTAGGTAACCCCATGATAACGAAGAGTTTATTTTTAAATTATAAATTTTTAAAATATTAACGTAGACTAGCAAATGGACCGGGTGGTAAGTGATCGGTACCCTTAGACATTAGCACTAAGCAATATTAACCATCCCTTACAGCGCCAATGTGTCACCAACCTTGGGAACTACTATATTATGTTATTGAGAGTTGGTCAATTAAGTTGGTCATAAAAAAAAATCGCGCGAAGCCGTTGGATGCGGGCAGCACAAGACCGGCCAACATGAAAATCTCTGGGGGGAGCCTATGTCCAGCAGTGGACGTCTTTCGGCTGACTTGTGTGTGAGTTGGTCAATACCAACTTGAGACAAATATTTAGTAACTAAATAGAACAAGTAAGTTAATTCGTTTCAAATTAAAACCAGTCATTTGTTTAAGTATTTGGTATGGACGACGTGACTGTATGCAAGATGTACACTGTCCAGAAGCCGTGCCAGTAGTGTCGTGCGCTTGCGTTCTCTTAGTACTGGCGTTTCTTTAAGGTTAAGAACATTATTTCTGATAACTGTGATTTATAAAGTTAATGACTGCTATTTATATATATTTTTTGGACATTTGCTGTTGAGACTCATGGCCTTAACAGTGTCACTGGCTCCTGGACAGTCGGTCCGCGGTTTTGATGTCGCATTCATTAAAAATTAAAATGTCACCCCCCATTTCGAGCCCTAGGTCGTTGCCTAATTAATCTATATGGACTAGCTCTGTCACTAATCATTTTAGATAAGATCAAAATACAGCCGAGATGGCCAAGTGGTAAGAGCGCGAACCGATAATCGTGGGTTCAAACACGGGCAAGCACCACTGAAATTTCATGTGCCTAATTTGTGATTATAATTCATCTCGTGCTGGACGGTGAAGGAAAACATCGTAAGGAAAACTGCATATGTCTAAATTCACTGTTATTCTGCCTCATGTATATTCCACCAACCCGCATTAGAGCAGCGTGGTGGAATAAGCTCCAAAACCTTCTCCTCAAAAAGGGAGAGGAGGCCTTAGCCCAGCAGTGGGACATTCACAGGCTGTTGCTGTAAGACCAAAATAATTTCTAATTGGATTCCTTACGAATTTATCCTTGAAAATTAAAAGAAACCTTTATACATATTGATTATCCGTATCGTATGTAACCTAAGCAATATCTTCATTAGTTTTATTATATCATAAGTCAACAAGCCATCGAGGTCAATAGCATTAAACTAATGTCTTCTCAAACGATCCTCACTCAAGTGATAAATAAATATTTTTATTTATATATTACTAATTGTTTTATTTACAATTGTAGATAAACACAAAATCTAATATTTAGATAAACAATAACAATAATAGTTATTTCTATTTTTATCTTATTCTGACATCATTGATTTCAGATTCGAAAGAAAAAGACACAGCATTAATTATCTTCTATCCCGACGTCGACGTCCAAAGCCGAGGTACGGTCTCACTGGAGAATCTTAGAACAATCGTATTCGGAGCCCCTTAATCCCCATCCGGCTAAGTATTTTTAAAGCCCGGTGACATCGAGGTCACTTGAGCCAACAGCAACAGGTCAAAAAAAATCTTTGATTTACTAGACACTCCCTAAACGGCGGAATATTCTTTTTATTAGCCGGACTCGGGGTTTGAACCCAGGAAGCTGGAGTCGCCTTATAAACTTACCACTGGATGAATCTTTGCGAGATTGTAAGTCAATAATTTTATGCTTCATAAATGAAGATTTAAATTAAATCCAATACAGAATTTTCATAATTAGTATTATTAGAAACATGAGATAAAATTCATTCGAACTTCATGAATTAAGAGAACTGCAAACACTTAGTACCGTAAGTGAATTCAATAAAAACAACGAACTCGAAACCGTTACACTTATGCTATCCTGGTACGACCGAGTATAGGTCACTTAGAAAATCTAGATTTTTTGCTTTTAAAGTGTACACGGATTCGTTCTAGATCTAACGCATACTTACGAGATGGAAAAGGCTGTGTCAATTTTTATAAAACTTAAGCGAAACTGTCATTTCATTTTGTAGACTTATTAACCGGCCTTTAAAAAACGAGGATATTGTTAATTCGGTCGTATTTCTTTTAAATTTTTGTACCTCAAAACTCCGTCATGAATCGATTTGGGAAAATATTTTTTTGTTTGCGAAAGGGAAAATAATTACCACCCCTAAGGGTGAAAAAAAATTAGGGTATGATTTTTTTATGTTATTGAATTTTATTTGAAATTGGGTTGTTTAAACAGATAATTATAATTAAATCCGACTACGACGCATATAAAAAAAGTCGGCTTCTCCTTTTTGATTACATTTGGAGCTTCTAATCGCCGCTAAGCATGAGATCACGAGTAGTAAGCTCTACCTGGGATTTGAACCGAAGGACAGGAAATGTGCAGCTTTGTAAACTAGCCATTAAACCAACGAGAAATCGAAATCACACGTTTGATAATATATAATAGCGAAAAATAAGATTTGAGTATAAAAAGATCTACAAAATAGCCTGGCTTAAAGCCATTATGTTTATCGTAGTCCATATTAATATACATTAATTTTAATCTTAAGAAGAATTTAAATCAGACATTTTAACAATTTAATTCGATTTTTAATTATAATTATAAATTCTTCTTGAGACCCTCTATAATTTGTAAATCAATATAAATACACAGCTATATCTGTTGTTAATGCGTAAATATAGTTCGGAATAATTGTTTATACCTATAATTTAATAATAAAAATATAAATGCTTGCTGTGATTTCCTGTAATTTAAGGAGAACACATATTTTAAAACATTATTCCACGATGTATTGTACTCGTAAGTGTATAGTCTTTGTTAGAGATCCTTAATAAATAAATAAATAATAACGTTTAGTATTTTGTTTATCTTTGGTGTATTAATACAGTTTAACTAAAACATATAAATTTAATTTAATTAATAGAAAATAAAATTAAATAATCTTACCTTTTTATAATTAACATCTTGAATAAAATTATTAATTAACATTCAATTTATATTTATAAATAACAATATAAACAACTTCACTCGTCCGTTTAAATTTAATAACTGATTTTATATAAATAAAATCTGACGGCCAACTTGATAAAATAATGACAACTGACAACAAGATAATTTTTTCTTTTACAGTTAGGACAATCAAAGAGCAAACATCCTACATCCTAACCGAGTTTATTTATTAAAGTTAGACAAAATCGATAGAAAGTCTGGCGTAGTATGATATATTATTCTTATAATGATACAAAAATACTGTGTTTCAAGAGGTTATAATTTCTTTAAGTCAATTGTCCAATATGTCAATATTGTCCAAAATATTATTGTTATTTTATTTAGAACTACTTTAGAGATGAAGCAAGAAATTTATTTTAAAATAAATGTTAAGGATTATTCGGAGGCCATGTTCAGAGAAATTAAAAAAAAAAACATAAATTCCATAATGAGGCAATACTACAATTGATTAGTCATTGTCAATGTCAATATTTTAAGCATATTTAGTAGTTACAGAAAAACTCATAGTTTAAAATAAATAACAATAGATAACTTTTATTAACTAAACGATTTATTTAAATTAAATATAGTAAACTATGTCACTGTGGCAATTCTCCGAATCATCGCTACCACTCCTCAAACGTTGTATCGAAGCTTCAAAATTAGATCAAAATAATAAATGGGTTCAAAGATTTGGTTCCTTTAACCACGAAAAGGAAGCGGAAAATGTGAAAGAAAGCGACAATAATGCAGCGATTCCAATTCCCGTGTTAGAACATACGAATTCAGACAGTCAAGAAACACTAATTCTAGAAAAAGTCGAAATATCTGACGATATTTGGCAGGAAATGATTGATATCGATCCTATTTCTCAATTTGATTACTTAGTAGAAAATTGCTTGAAACATTCAGCTCTGTATCCTATGCTGGCCGCAAAATTATCTCTAACATCCATTGAAAAGCTGTGTAATCATATTTTCAAAACTGAAATCATAAATTTGACATTCCTTGAAAAATTCTATACTTCATTTTTGCCGGTATATTTTAAAAGGGAATATACAAGGACGTCCTTAGACATAATAATAAAGGCTGAAAAATTCAACAGTGTAATATTTAAGTATTTATTAGAATTAATAATTAAAGATACTGAGTTATCTGCTCAAGTTTTACAACAATATATATCGACAATGGATATTAAATGTCAGTCGGAATTGATGAAAAATATAATTTCATTTAATTTATCAAATGACGTTTTTATTTATCATTTATATTCAATTCATATATTGTATAAAAATTGTGAAAAAACTGATTCAATACAAAAGTATGTTTTATCGAAATTATCAAATACTTCACAGCAATGTGTTAATGACAAGAATTATGGTCGGCTACTGTTAACCTATCTACAAGCACAAAAAAAATTTAGTACAAATTGTACAGTTGTACAAAAAATAATAGATTTGCACAGGTCTCCCTTTAAAAAACCTTGCATGAATGCATTTAATGAATTGCAACAATTACAAGATCAATCTATTCTAAATTCAAATGAAAATTTTTAGATATTTTACTGTTTCTTAATTCTTATAAATTTATGGTGAATTTAGATTCTACTGTTCTAATAGGCAAGAAGCTCAGCAGTTACTCAGTACTCATGTAATCTATAAATATAAGCGAAATACCATCTCACATCACAAGATCTCCTAAACTATCCACCCGATTTACTTGAAATTTGTTTTAGTTACTCCACCCCGACATAGACACTCACTAAGAAGGGATTTTACTCAAATCAAATATCCATACAAATCCAGGACGATTAGCTAGTAATTATATAAAATTAAGACATGGGTATAAGTTAACCTTGCTTGATTGGAGACAATAAATATTCCCTGTGCAGACCTCACACTCCCTATTTCCTTTGTTTGCTGAGAAAAGTGACACAGCTTCAACACAACGTCTCCTGTACTGTTGTATTAGGTGTAGGATGTATTAGTGGTTGTGTTATAAAAACGTTAAAAAATGTAATGAAATATATACAGTAAAGTTGTCCCCTTGGTGTTCTATTATTCAATATACTGATGTCAATAATATAATCTTGTAATAGAGCTTAGGAGTAAAAAGCGAATGATTAGGTAAATGGAGAGTACTTCACTTTTTTTTTGTAATAAAGAGTATTTACTATAAATTAACATATTAATCCTGGATTATGTTCAGGGCCTGCTTACCATGAAATGCATTGTTATCCGAATTAAATAAATATTGCAATTATTAACTTTTTGTGTTATTTTGTGTCGTCGCCTTAGAACATTACAATTTAAATTTGATTTTTTTTCCTTCTTTTTATGTTTGTTAAATTGCTTTATAAACTATGTTTGAGTATAGAAAGAATTTTTTCAGATTTTGTTTCTGTTGAAGCCTAAATTTTGTTAAAATAATAAATTTCCTTTTATTCACAATGAAAGAAGATAATTTTCGTGTTGTTAAATAGATTATAATATGAGCTAGTAAATAAAAAAATGTAAGTACCTTTATATTATATAGTGTTTTTTTATTATAAGGTTATGTTAGCTTATTTAAAAAAAAACAGTAGCTATTACAATTAGTTTTTGTCATGCAACTAGTCAGCGCATATGTGTAATTGGTACACATTAGATAGGTGTTATTATTTTAAATATTGCAAGTTCGATTCACTCAATTCATGATGTAGTGTACACACAACTACAATAATGTATTAATTAGTATTTTACGTAAACAGAGAAACTAATAGACGCAATGACGGTTTTCTTCTCACTTACACAAGAAAGAGAATGAAAATTACGTTACCTGTGGTTTAGACAGAGATAGAATTATCAAATCTTTTGTCCCTTATCGCCTAACCTGTTTTGGTGTTTGTTTCGCTACTCAGTAGCGAAACAAACTTGACAGTTGGTGCATTGATTGGGTTTTTTGTTCAATTTTCGCTTATTTTTATGTTAAAAAACGATTGTGATCCAGTGAAAAGGCCGAGAAACAATCCTTTTATCATATCGAAGGTTATACAATGGTGCATTGTCGTATTATTTCATGTTAAAGCGATAGCAAGAAGAAAATTGCTGACGTGTGTATTCACGCGTAAGAACGACTGTTTTGTCCCTAAATATAGTTTCCCAGTAATAATTATGTATGCTATAGTATGATGGAAGGTTATGTCGTCTTAAAATCCTGAAAATAATAGGTTTTGTCGAGTTTTTATCATTCATAACCTATAATTGTTTATCAGGTAAATGTTACCAGTGTAAGCGAAAAAATACCCCGATTTTCGACGAAAAAAATTGACTCGACAATGTAAACAAATAAAGACGGAGTCTAACAAATAGCCTATAATGCTTCTTTATCTATATATACATATTATTTTAATTTATATTTAATTATTTATTTTAATTTATATTTATTTTATATTGGTGATCGAAGAATTATATAATAATATTTGTGATTGAAGTATTACACATCTGACTTGATAGAATGACTAAAATACCTGTGAGTACTTATTAATAATATAGCTAATAGTAGTATATATATGTATATAGTTTATCGTTAGTTTTCCAAGCGATCCAGACCTACGTAAAATGGATCGAAAAACTGGAAGAAAAGATTGAATTCCCGCAATATACTCTTAAATATGTAGCAATCATTTCCTAGAAAAATTGCTACTAAAAAACAAAAACAAAACAGTTCTGCATCCTGATGCGGTACCAAATGCTGTAAGAAATTATTAAAATATAATATTTAATTTTTTTTATTATTATTATATTTTGATTTGCGTAATATGTTAAAACATGTAAATTCACTAAACTACTACCAGCCTACTAGCCTCTCCTACAACGTGCCACTACGTGCTAGTGTGGTGTTACAGCACAACATATTAAATATCTAGTGAGTAATAGTGCAAAAACTTTTATCAAAAATATTAGACCCCGCCTTATTGCTTCTATTGGTGACAGGAGGGCTGGTTAATTTTTCGCCCAGAGGGCGTTCAAAAGAGAAATGCATTCTTGCCACCATTCTTCGCGGTCATTATTTGTACAATAAATATATTTAATTTTTATTTGCATTTATTTAAAGCATATAATATGTATATAATTATGTAATTATTACTGTATGTCATATTGGTAATTTTAAATAAATAAAAAAACATTTCGCTTTGTTTTAAATCCTAAAAATATTTTTCCCGAAACAGGGAAATGCAGTTACTATGGCAACATTATACACACACATTGACACACTATCTCTGTCTCAATCGCGGTTTCACGACCCCTTGGTCTATTTGTTTCTCTGTCTACGGTATTTTATAATATAAATAAATATTATCTGTGTATCGTAGACAGAGAAACAAATAGACGCAATGACGTTTTCCTTTTCACTTACACAAGAAAGAGAACGAAAATTACGTTACCTATGGTTTAGACAGAGATAGAATTATCAAATCTTTTGTCCCTTATCGCGTAACCTGTTTTGGTGTTTGTTTCGCTAGTCAGTTGCGAAACAAACTTGACAGTTGGTGCATTAATTGTGTTGTTTGTTCAATTTTCGCTTATTTTTATGTTAGATAACGATTCAAATCCAGTGTAGAGGCCGAGAAACAATCCTTATATCATATCGAAGGTTATACAATGGTGCATTTTCGTATTATTTCATGTTAAAGTGATAGCAAGAAGAAAATTGGCGGCGTGTATTTTCACGCGTAAGTACGACTATTTTGTCTCTAAATATAGTTTCTCAGTGATGTTTATTTATGCCATAGCATGACGGAACCTTATATTGCATTAAAATCCTGAAGATAATAGGATTTTCCAGGTTTTATCATTCATAACCTATAATTATTTATCGTGTAAGTGCTGCCAGCGTCAGCTAGAAAAGTGTCCCGATTTTCGATAAAAAATATCGACTTGTCGAAAATGTAAATAAATAATTACGGAGTCCAATAATAACCTAAAGTGCTTCGTTATATGTATATATATTATTTTAATTTAATCGTTCTCATATTTATAATTTCCTAACGACAACATTATTTAACATGACTTTATAATATTATTAGATTCCGAGTCAAGAGGTTAACATTGAATAATGAAATATATGTGGCAACCATTATTTATTAATAATTTAATTGAGTGTTTTAGATTTCAACATCGGAGGAGAATGCTAATCCAGTACCATATAAAGATACTGAAGAACTATTGATAACGTAAACAAAAACAAACAACGCAACGGTTTTTGGGTGTAGTTGGAAAACAAAAAAATATTTTAATTAAAAAAATATATAATAAGTATTAAAAAGTCAAATTGGATAACCTCATTTTGTTTTAATTAAATCCTGAAAATTATTTATCTCCCACAACAGGGAATGCAGTTACTATGACAACATTATACGCACACATTGACAAACTATCTCTGTCTCAATCGCGGCTTCACGGCCCCTTGGTCTATTTGTTTCTCTGTCTACGCTGTGTATCTATCCATCTGTCATCTCGTATGACACACATCGCGGAGCGCGGGAAATAGAATATATATATATTGGTATTGGCGCGAAGTGAAGACGGTGTGTGTGCATAGCGAGCTGATATATAAAATATAATATGTATTGTTTAATTTGAAAAACCGATCTTACGACTTGAGTTAAAGCACGATTAAAGGGTGGACATTACACATGAGGTACCTATCGTTCAAGTTTTTTTACTTTCCCGATTTGCTTCAAGTGGATTAATACAGTTTTATCACTTACCCCGAAACCTGCAGCTATCTCTGAAGTGCTTTGTGATGGATCAGCTTCCACAATAGCCTTTAATTCTTCATTTTCCATTTTGGTCTCCGGCCGTCCACGGGGTTGGTTGTGAAGGTTGAAATTTCCAGAACGAAAACGTTGAAACCAAAAACGTACCGTGCTTTCTTTTGCGACTCCATCGCCGTTCACATCATTAATCCTTCGAGCTGTTTCTGCAGTACTGGTGCCACGGTAGAACTCGTACTCGTAAATATACCGATATTTCATGTTTTCCAATGTGCGGTAATAAGCGACGCCAAAGAAAAAAAGAATGAGGAAAAAACAAATGAATGACTGTTTTCAAAACTCAAATGTACCAGCTAAATGAATTTATAAATTTGAATTTGGAATTCTTAACCAAAGAGGAGATATTTCAGATCAAAGTGGTCAGTACGACAAAACGCTAATTTCATATGTAAGGACCTAATATTTACGCGTTTCATATATGCACTGTAGATGTGCCTTATTAAATAAATAAAGGATTTTATTCTGTGCTATATCATTTATCCCTGTGCGTGAATCCGAATAAAAACAACAAGAAAAGTTACCTTTGTAATGTAATTGTATCTTAATAACAGCCGCGTTGGTCGAGATCCCGTTAATTGGGTTCCAATTCCGCTTACCGGTCAAAGCTTTGTGCTTTCATATGCTAAATTTGTTAGCAGTAAAAGTGCTAATCTTAAGATCAACCAATCAAATTTATTGTACACTACTAGCCACTAGGGTGTTTTAGAGACGTTCAAAGCAGATGAAACCGTGTGGAGGATTATAAAAGAAAACCAAGATATCCAAACTACATTCATTTAATCACTCGAAAAACGGATTAGGTTTACAAAAAATTTAACAAAGAAATCAACAGACCATAAATTGCAGATACCACACAATTTTTTATTTATTGAACATTTTAGGTTCTAAGAAAAAAAGTTTTTAACCTAAATAAAGAAGCATAAAAATAATTTATAAAGAGACTAAAGTTGAGTTGAGAAAAATAATGTTATTTGGTTTATTTGGTCTCTGCAATTTCCGATTCAATCCTATTTTTATGAACACTTTTTTGTGGATCACAGCTGTGTTTCGTGTGGCGACTTTAAAATAAAACTTTTTACATTCTAATAACATCATTGTAACGGTTACATTTTTCTATCACGATAAAATCCTGTGAACATATTGTTAAGCTAAGAAAATGTACGTTAACTTTAAAAAAGATGCGGAAATCAATAAAAAAAAATTAATTGATTTCTATTAGTATTAAAAAAAGGTATATTTCGATTCTCAGCAATTAAAAAAATATATAAATCACGATGGCTGAACGTCTCCATCACTTAACATTGAAAGAAAAGATATTTGTAATAACAAAGAAAAAAATACAAAATGGAACAAGATTTAAACAAAAATATAAAAGAAATCTAGTCGGACATTTTAACAATCTTAAGAATAATTTCGGTTTATCAACAGTAAAATCACAGACCTTTTTAAACAGTAATGCCACCTTTATAAATATTAAAGCTTTTTATTCTATTGTGTGCAATAAGCATTAATAATGTTTATTACTATAGACTTACATAATAATTAAAAAAAAATCGACAATTTACTTATAACCTATTAAATGTGTTTTTAAACGAACATTTTATTGCTTTTTTTTTCTCACCATTTTGACTGCTTGTACCTACTACGTATAAAAATGATAATATCACTATTTATTACAAAAAACCTTTACATGTAGAACCTTATATTATTATAGATGATACATTAAGTAGATTATATTGTATACTTATGATCTAATATAAGATATTATAATTAATGAAATCATTGATAGTGTTACTGTCACCACATAAAATGGTCGCGTAATGCATTAACATTGCTTTGAGAATATTTCTAGTCAATCGATTTACATTTTCTAAACTTTAGTTATATAGACACATAGTCACATATCACACATTTATAAGAAAACAGAAAGTTTTGGAAAAAGACGTTCTAACCTAATTACATAGATTTAATTTTAAATATTAGGCGGTTATAATCGGGTACATTGGTATTGTTTGACGTTTGTTTTTTTTTTAATACTTTTAAACGCTTTTTCTTGAATCAAAATCAGTCTTTATGGAGCCTTATTTTTACATAGAATGAGATCCGGTATGGAGTTATGTTTATTATACATGCGATTACTTATATTTGTTTTAATAATACGATTCTACCTTATTCATTAATACACGAGAAGAAGTTAAATAAAAAGTTATTGTTCAGCTTAATTGCTAAGAAAATACGAAAATGTTATTTTTTTATAAGATAAGACAAAAGGTAATAAAAGTGAAAACTTGTTAAGATAATTATTATAGTAACTGTAACTGTATAGAATAAGCTGCTTATTTTTTTGTATCTGTGAATTTGTTTGAATTGAATCTGAACTGTTATACCTTTACAAATTTTATAAAAGTCTTACTTATAAATGTTGCTTAGTAGCTGTTTATTTAAACACTGATTTCTCTCATTCTGTCATTAATGATTTGACATTTAGAAGAAGAAGACAACATTATTTATCTTATAAAGTTTATAAGTAAGTCTGTTAGATTCCAAGTAAAATAGAACATATCGTCAGTTACTTAACTTTATATAAAAACTGTATCTACTATGTATAACTACATTTTTTTAAATTTTTTTTTTATTTTGCGAGTAATTATTTCTAAATATCATTATTGTGGTTATCCTACATTACGTCTACACCGTTACAAAAATAGTAAAAAAGCGAATTAATCTTTAAAACCCTGTTTATTCGAAATTCGACGTCTCACTTTATTTTTTTATTGAACACCAGTAATATTTTTAGGAACATATATATATATTCTTTTGTAAATATATCTCTTAAGATTTGTGATTTATTTTCATTTGGTTAATGCGATTAAAAAAAGGTTAGAAAATCCATAATTCACACCTCAATAAGAGCGTAAATAATAAATAAATATTAATTATTCAATTATGAAAAAGCCGAGCGGATTTAAATACAGATTTTCGAACGAAAATCGTATAACGCATCTTGCGCGGCTTTTGTGCGTTAATACAACAGTTCTATTCAATGTTATATACAGGGTTCACAACCGTACGATAATTATTGTACAAGTACGATAAGTTCATAACTACGTACGATGTACGATGGTACACTAGTATCGTACGATAATATCCATTATGATGCAAAATTTGATAATTACAGTAATCAATAACTTTTATTGGTTGGCACTGTCTGTCAATCTCTTTTTTTGGTGTACATATTGTGTATTTTTGAGTTCTTGTTTTTTTTTTATTTTAATGCTGATTTTAATTACAATTACATGTTATTTAATATATATTGTTGTGATTTTGCATAATATTATTGTATATTATAATCATTATCCTAATGTACGATAATTTTACGGGCCCTGGTACGATAACTGCCTGGCTTTAGGTTGTGAACCCTGGTTATATATAAAATTAATATTTATCCAATTATCTTATGTGTGTATATATATTATATGTTTGGTAAGAGTAAACAGTGCCACAAACTTATCTGGACCGGTAGCAAATGTGAAACTAACGATATTAAAATGTAACATTATATTATTGTGTTTTCGTTTAAACCTTTTGTCTATTTCAATAATTGAAAGAGTAATAATTGATTTTTAATTTGTAAAATATAATATTATGTTTAAGAATTATTATTACCTAAATATTCAGATCTTATAGAAGCAGATGAAATATAGATGTTATTAAAAATTTATGTAGATTAAAGCCAGAATACACTTATTACTAAATTCAGAAAATGTTGAATGAACACAGCTTAGCATATCAAATGATTTTGAGCACCGTTTGTATTATAAAAACATTCCAAAAATAAAATAAATGAAGTTTGGAAACAAAAAAAAAATCAAAATTACCAGTCAACAGAAAATAAATAGAAAATAGAGAATAGAAAAAAAAGATAATTAGTTTTTGTCAAGTTTACATTAATGTGAAAATTAGTGTAAAATTATTTTAGGTTTTACTCTTGCATAGATAAACATGCAAATGATAAAATAAAAAAAAAAATCACATCAAACATCGATTTGACAGTTCATAATTAAAAAAATAATAGAAAAAATATTATTATCAAAAATAATTAAGCTAATGATTTATGAAATTGGGTAAACCGATGTGAGAAATTAAAAATTAAATTTAAAATAGTATACCATGCGACTAACCAACTATATCTTCAAGTTTCTCCCGTCTGTCTACATGTCGTGGGTCGGAGCAATGAGCCATGAGTACAGATTCACCAACGATGAAATTCTCAAAACACAATGTACACGCGTATATTGCATCCCCAAAGCAGACAATTTTATTCACATCCCGATACATTCTCATAGAGTTCAAGACAGTGCTCGGCTGTATTTCTTTTCCAGCTGACATACATTTCTTAATATAAGCTGTTTTGTATATAAAATGAATTTTTTCACAATGATTCTGACTCAATATATGTCTTAATAAGCTATTTTCATCGTTATGTGTATCTTTGCATGATGGACAGTGAAACGTTATAACATTCTTGGATTCTAAATCTAGTTCTGTTGATTCAGAATTTAGTTGAATACTGTGAACTTGTACATAGAATGTTATACGTTCAATTGCAGCTTTCTGAAGGAATGTATTGTAGAGACTTGTATCTTGGAAACTATTGTAGCTGACAATCTGATCTAGAGACTCCGAATAAGCTGTTAATGTAGATGAATCAAGGCTGAAATTCCCAATGGATGATGTGATGGATGTAGAGCCTTCACTTGTTTTTATAGTTAGTCCGGAATCAGTTTGCGAAGATGGTGAAGAAGGTTGGTGACATTTACAAATGCACTTGCAGGTATCCAAGTCATCAGAATAACTTGTGTTTTCAATGTTGTTTGTCTGCATATCTTCCATGGAAAATAGATTTATGAATGCTTCTCTCAAATCAGGGAAATCAAAGTGCTTAATTCTTTTCTTATAACTAGCACTTTTACGTTTCGATTCTTTTAGTTTAAGTGTCTTCGTATTAAGCGTTATACTCTTGTAGTTCAATAATTTATTGCTTTCCATATTACTTTGTAAATAAATTCGTATAAAATCTTCTATGCTTGATTTCATAGATAGTAACTGTTTTTTCAATTTTAATTTATTTTCATTATCTTCTTTCTCCATGACAATATTCCACCCTATGGGACTTGGACCTATATCATTTTTACTGTATAAATGATCCTTATTTTCAGAAATATTAGATATATCTGTACCAGGAAGATTTGTGACAATTGACTTTGAAAAAAACAATTTTGATATTTCTATGTGAAACTGAAGATCATTGAAAACTTTCCGTAAGAAACACTCAATTTTATTTAATTTGATTTGATAATTTAATAACAACTGGGCCCTTTCTTCTTCATTCTTATCTAATTCAACATCTCCGAATGACTCAAGACTCGTTGAGGGCTGTAAATGAGTTTCATCACTTGACAGACTTCCAGTGACTTTGCGACACATTTTTATTGATGATTTATTTGTGTGAGCCGACACATCAGAGTCAGATTGCTCCGACAATGAATCAATATCTACATCATCTTCGAATGGTGAAGACGGTTGATCATCTGATAAAGCATCAATTAAATCGAATGATTTGTTAAAATCAAATCCTCTAAACCGTTCGCTAAACAAATCAGAACTCTTACATTCTAACAAAACATGTTTTGGTGTGTTCTCAACATTATTGAAGCTATCCTCGCCTAAATGGTTCATAGATTGACTCGCTTTTTTAATGTTTAATTTAAGTTTTTTACATTTACGCCTTTTCTCGCGCAAAGGCGATTCCACACTAAGCGTTAATAGATCTGTATCTGATAAGGAACCTTTTTTAGCGGCGAAGTTTTTTACAGATTCAGGGAGTTTCAGACTACTTGTGCAGAGTTTCGATGTCGAGTCTGGTTCTGTGGACTCGAAGTTTATGATAATAGGTTCGTCTGCAACATAAGTATGCCTACGTCTCTTTAAGTTGGAATCGGACGAGACATTTTCTGTATTATCTTCAGTTTTTTTGAAATAATTGATGTTTGATAGCATTTTACGGAAGGAAAACGCCATCGTCGAGTGTGATTTTCATACGTTTTCTTACAATAGCGAGTTGGAACACTGGAAATAATGAAAAAATGTTATCAAAACAACAAAGAACTTACGAAAAATGCTTAATATATGAGCAAATTTTACCTGTATCTTTGTAATGTTGCTAGAAAAGCGTTGGTCGGTTGATATTGCACTGATCCTACCTCATACTGACTCAGTTTTAATATTATATTATTAAAAAATACCTTCAAAGTTATTACAAATCAAGTTCTTTGTCAATTCTTGTTTGACAAGTTACTATCCAAACCAAAACATATGAGAAAACATCTGTTATAGTCCGATTAAATTAGTAGGTCAGTCAATTATGGAATGTCACATCAATCAATAAGGCTAAAATGTACAGGACTAGGACTGCTTTTCAAATTAGTTGTATATTAATGGTAAAATTGTTGCCAGATTATAAGATATAAAAAATATTATCATGACTTAAATATAAGGCAATTGTTTTTAACGTTATTTAACAATCGTAATAAGAAGTATTAATATTCAGTATAGTATTTTTTGTTTACAAGTATAATATAATTAATATATAAAAAAGAGCGCAGCAAATGCGCAACTCAATTTTTAAGTAACAAATAAATGTGGCGTAAAATAAGTTACGTAAATAAATAAATATTTTTCTTATTGTCATAATAATAACAGCAACGACGTATATATTAATTGCGCCATGTATAACAAGGCATAAAAGAGCGTCATGCCGTTTGCCGTTACGGCATACGTCACCTCCAGTACTCGCCAATGGATCTAACTAATATTTATTTAGAAGTCCCACTGCTTGGTCTTCTCTTTTAGTATCTATTGAAGGTCTCGTATATCGTATTTTCATTAAATTGAAATGAAATCTCTAGTGGTTAAAATTTGCTAAATATGTATATTATTTTAAATGGTTATAAATAAACTCAATAGAATAATGTACATTGCAAGGAGTTAATTGCCACGTATTACGTAGTTTTTTTTCAGTATGGCTGTGTATCCCTCACATACATCATTCACGTTTTTTTAAGCTAACAAATAGGATGTCCGTCCGTTTGGTGTACCTTTTTAGCAATATGGTTGTCTTTAGTTTGGTGTGCTTGCATGTTTTTATTTCAAGGCAGCATCATTTACTTGGTGGCAGGCCTTTGCGTAAGACCGTCTGAGTAGGTACTACCCACACATCACATAAATATTTTACGGCCAAGCAGCAGTGCTAAGTATTGTTTAGTTCCGATGTGAAGGGACATAGTGTCTTAATTCAATAGGTCGGCACATTGACGATGTTAATATTTCTTACAGTGCTACTGTATATAGGCACTGGTGACCGCTTACCGTCATGTGGCCCATTTGCCTAAATATTATTAAAAAAAAAAACAATAAAATTTTCGGAATTACAATTTTAATTGCCTCGTGTTTTTTTTATGAGTAAAGTTTGTACAGGTTAAAAAATAATAACATATTGTTATCAACTCATTTATTCTAAGTGTACAAGTTTGGATGTTTCTCAACTATGTCTTTAAGTTCACCCGGAAATGACGCCATCTTGCTCGATATGAAGAACTTGAGCGTGTCTCGGAGAGCAATAGGGAAGTAGGGCTCATCAATCTGTTTAGCCAGAACTAAGTAACACGATGAAACGCGCCAACGTACTTTATAATCTTTGTTTTCGGACTGAAAAAGAAAAAATATATTTAAAAGATAAATAATTATTAAATTGTATAAATGTATATATGTCGCGGATTCAAATGGGATTGCCACTTAAATGGCCGCCATTATCGTCCAACATGTTGATTTTCATTAAATCAATCAGCGCGCACGTCAGGCGCTGGCGCTGTCCACAGAGCAAGTGTGTCACTCGACACACACGCACTACTCTGACAGATACGCTATTATATTTTCATATTTCCATCCGTCGGCTGTACAATAAAATAGGCACCCGTGTTATATTTTCACATCTTGACGTCTGACAACCGACCGGTAACTCATAAGGTGTCAATCACGTTGTGTGGTGTTGCTATTCTAATAAAATAAGTGACGTCGTACACCCGCTTAAATTTATTATCTCTGACATATATAGCCAATACCAATGGGAGGAGTAACGGTAAATGACTTAATTTGATGATATATTTAATAATCTGTGGTATTCATTATAGATTTGTAAAAATGATAGTTTGTATTGTAATTAAAGATATGTTGATCGAGAACTCTTATTAGTGCACAATACAGTATAACTATTAGCGAATGGCATTAAATATATATTAAAAAAAAGTTTATTGAAGAAAGTCTCTTGACATTGAAATGGACTTTACAGAGGGTTTTGTACAAATAATATGCAAAAAAGGATAATTTATGGACGAAAATGAATATGGAATAATCAAAAATAAATATAAATATTTTTTTATTTTAGTTTCAAATCAAATAAATAAAATAAAAACTTACTTTAATAAGTTGTAAAGCCCGAAGGAGTGCGTTCGCGAGCGGCCATTGCTGTTTCGCTCTAGCGACGACTGTGTGAAAGAGACGGCTAGCACTCTCCGCGGCGGACGCGCTCTCCGCTGAGAGGCCGGACACGCAGCACAGAGCTTCCACGTACGCGTGGATCAAACTCTCCGGGTCGCGTATTGTCTGAAATTAAATTATTATTAATTTTTAATGTGTGAACATCTCAGCGGTTTGCACACGGTAGCGAACTGAGACTTCGAGCGTGATGACGTCAGCATGAGATTCGTTATTGTAAGTGCGTTAATGTGTACGTGAGTTTAGTACACGAGCTCACATGTATACACATCAATTCTCGTGAGTACATTGGCAATGTCAACATTTTTTTAATTCGCGATATCCACTTTTTCTCGTATTGCGTCGTTAGTTTAGTAACTTTTGGGCGCAGGTAATTCCCGTCTCATCGTGGTGACGTAGGGAAACAGCCGAAGCGATCCTAGTCTACCATGAGAAAAACTGTCAGTCTGGACGGACATTGCAGAGCACATGATCATGTCCTCCAGACCGATTTCGGCCACGGCGGCCAATCTCAAGAGAGATCCAACTGCACGGGACATATTACAGTGCACAAGTGCGTCCCCAAATACAGATGTGTATGAAACTATGTATAGAATATTAGATTAACATATTCCATGCGTTTTGGTAATAGCTCTGCTGTATTTACTACAAACAGTTATCAATTTATATATCTCTATTTATAATACAACACTATTCCACTTACCTACATATATCCATAAAACCTTCGTCAACATTAAAAACTTCATTTTTGAATACATATAGAATATCACAGATTATATAACATCTCGACCAATGATATCGCGTCATTTCAAGGTCAAACTTGGTTATTTGTCTTTACTCCTCTCGTGGTCGGAATATCCTTTAAGATCGTTTTGTTTACCTGTAGATGAACATCGATGACGTCAGCGGCGTTTGATCCAAGCTTGGCCAAATTGTCCAACGTTGGATCGTGCAGGAATTTACCAACGTCCGTCTCAACTTCTCTTACTATGTCTAGAAAATAAATTACATTATTATTCGCTAACTAATCTGTGATATTATATCTTTAACTAATATTATAATGCAAAAGTGAGTTTGAGTTTCACCATATGAGAGGTACAGATCCTCTTATTTCTAACAGTGTCAATGTATATGAGAGCTGGTGACCACTTGCCTTCAGGTACCTCATTTGCCAGTTTGTCTACAATTTAAAAAAAAAAACCAGACTACCTTTCTTAAAAATTGGCCTAATAGTGAACTGGTAAATCTGAAGATTAGCACGTTTAAACAAACCTTTAAACTATAAAATTTTAGTATGGATAGAGCGTTACCGGTGTGCTCCAACGTAATGTTCCCAGTGTCCAGGCTGGTGTCGAGGTGCTGTGCGTCCTCTGTGGCGCTGTCCTCCGAATTCTCTTGGTCTGATTCGTCTTCATCATCATCATCATCCGAACCGGATACATCTGTAAAGATTAAACAAACAATATTGCACCCAACCTAACCAGACTACTAGATATTATTATTCCAGAATTTCTCATTTTTATGGGCAATTTATGTTCTTTCTCTAGAAACCTAATACTGTTATTTCGAAAAAAACATAAGCATTCTATTAATAGAATGGAAGTTTCAAATAGTAACTGACATACTGACCGATACTTCTCTGCGGTCAAAATTTGACAGTAAATAATGTTTACTGCTAATTTTTTGCTTTTTTTTTAAAGTGACGAACAGATGAGATAAAGTTCATGAATTGTATTGTTTTTGCCTATTAATATATAGACAATGGATCTCAAAATAAAGAAATTAAACATACATTCATCTTCACTTCCTTCACCATCACTGAGTTCCGCTGACGGGCCCAATTTACTTTTCATTGTTTTCTTGTTCGCTGCACCTCCTAAACTGTTACCTGTAGACAAAAAAAATATATATTTTTATAACATTTTACAAATATATATATATATAGAAAAATTACGGATAGCATGGTATACTAACTAAAGTAGCACTTGTCTATGGTAATAGGTACAGTGTGAGTTATGACCTTTCAGTCACTAAAGATTTTTTATTTACAATATGCAGGCAGACATTGTACTAAGATAGCTATCCATCGTGGATATAATACGATATGATATGATAGATCGTGGGTTGACAGACAAATAATAATAATATCCTGGGACATAATTCACATTCGGCCATCTGATCCCAAACTAAGCAGAGCTCGTACTATGGAAACCAGACAACTTATATACTACATATAATACTTTTCTTTTGTAAATACATACTTATATAGATAATTACACCTAGACTACAGGACAAACAGACATGTTCATGCACGCAAACGTCTGTCCTGGTTGGGAATCGAGCCCACAACCTTCGGCCTGAAAGGCAACCACCAAAGGAAACGCAAACCGGCCCGTCAGTAATGATGAACTGTAGTAATGAAATGTACAAAACTCACCAGCTAGCACAACCCTCGTGAGTCTGTCTGCGCTGTCTGGGAGAGCTGTCAACGCATCGACCACCTCCATGCAAGCATCCCTTCCAATCTCGTTGTGACTGAGATCGAGTGACTGGAATTATAAGAAATCAAAATTAAAAACATACTTTATCTATTTAAATACACTTTCACAAGCACTTTTAAATGATCATATAACATTTTTACATAATAAAAAATATAAACACCATAGTCTATTTCAATAGCCGAAGGAGTAAAAACAAATTAACATATTTGACCTTGAATTAACAATCATCGATTGTGTGCTTGGATAATCTGTGGTAATAATATAGCCAAGCTGTTCTAAAGGTATGTAATCTTTATCTTTACCCATTTTGCTATTGAAATAGGTTCCTTTATTAAAAATCTTCACCTCCATATCAATCTAATGTTTACCAAAATGTATGCTGTGCTGCTACTCGGTGAGCTTCGCTGTTGAAGGTTACTCTTTGCAGCTTCAGTCAGCCCTTCCCGTCATCATCAAGTCTTTGCCAATACGATCCAGTCTCTACCACGTACTGACAAAAACTTGACTGTGATGGAAGCACTTGAGCTTGAAGCGTTCAGTGGGTTAGTAGGGATCCGGAGCACTAACATCGGTTAATAACAGTAGGAAATAGCTACTATATATATTTTATAATATAAAATAGGCAATAATTGTATGTACATATATATATTTTGTATATATCAGAAACTGTTCTTACAATTTGGTCCGTTTTTAGTTTTTAAATAAGATTGTCTATGTCTTTCTTGAAAAAAAAAATTATAATTAATTTGAAACGATTGAAGCTCGGTCTCCCAGATATTATACAAATTAAATACATATATGTATATATACAAGTACATGAAAATCACGCTTGTTACGTCATTAGTCTAAATTTAAAGCGAATAAAAAGCTTAAATATATAATAATGAGCTGAGATGGCCCAGTGGTAAGTGGTTCAAACCCGGGCAAGCACCACTGAAGTTTTTCATGTGCTTAATTTGTGATTATAATTCATCTCGTGCTTTTCGGTGAAGGAAAACATCGTGAGGAAACCTGCATGTGTCTAATTTCACTGAAATTCTGCCACATGTGTATTCCACCAATCCGCATTGGAGCAGCGTGGTGGAATAAGCTCCAAAGCCTTCTCCTCAAAAAGGGAGAAGAGGCCTTAGCCCAGCAATGGGATGTTTACAGGCTGATACCGTATATATAATAATTATATATTATATACTATGACCTTCTCCGAAATGTGCTGCATCTCCTGGTATTAGTTATATGTATGTTGGTTTAGTAGTTTCAGTTAGGCTCCTCATATATTAGTATAGATTTATTAATTGTTAGTAATTATCTGTGGACAAGGATTCTAGCAACATGCACATAGCTGTCAGGGACAATTTTTTTTGGTAGCGGCATTTTTTTCATTATATTTTGTTCCGTCTGTTAGTTTATATTGTTCAATAAAATAACACTCTTAATTTTAATATATATTATACATCTTACCTCTAATAAAACAGAGTTATCTTTGAGACCTTGCGCCAGCGCACGAGCGCCTGAACTTTTCAGCAGACAATCTCCAAAGTTGATCGATTTCAGGTTTTTTAATCTGTAATTATAACAATTTACACTAAAATAAAAATAAATATTTTACCACCACCCATAGACATCAGCACCAAACAATCCTAACATAGCCAAAGCACCATCAACCTTGGGAACTGGGATGCTAAGTCTCCTGTGTATGTTAGACTCACACACTTATACTTCAAACTTGAATGCAACGATTTAAATATTGTCATTTGTCCGTATTTTTCATGCGTGTATATAATATAATCTTATTAGTAAATAAAGTAAGAGTATTACTCTGTTAGTGAATGTATGTCTGACAAAAATGCGTGGATTAAATGAATGCTGGACCTCGTGCAGGAAATAAGTGTATGTAATTTATACAAATTTGTTTTTATAAAAAAAAAGAGTTAACTAATGAATTTCTTTAAAATATATAGGCTAGCGCTTGACCATTATCACACCTTATGTAAAGGGAAGATACAGTCTAAGGTGGTGCGCGCTTGCCTAGAAGATGCCTATTCACTCTTGACTTGAAAATAGATTTTCTTTCTGGTTATTCTCGGTAGAATCTACATTCAAAACCGGTGGTAGTGCTTGACTCATAAGTACTTGTAAAAAACAATTTGATTAAAAATATTTTCATCTTGTTTGGGTGGCCTTAGCAGATGGGCTGCCACGAATTAGGAGTGGCTGGTACCTCGGCAGCGCAGCAGCCAGTGCGCCGGCCCCGCGCGGGCCGATGGTGTTGTCGTTGAGGTTGAGGCGCGCCAGGCGAGGGTTGTGCTTCAGCGCCTCCGACAGCGCCGAAATCCCCACGTGGTAGATACCGTTCTGCGGCATCGATATCTCTTCCAGTGTTCCCATCGACTGGAAAATAAAAAATTATATATTACCCGTTATAAAGCCTCATTTTCCAATGTCCTGAGTACATACCCAGTGTAGGACCATTGAAATAAATTATAATAGAACCTTTGTCGACTTGCAATTCAGCTGTTTAGTACGGCTTTTGGTTAACAAAACTGATGTCTTCATAGTATTAAGTATAGGTAATGAGCAATTCCTCTTTAATAAATTAATCTCCAAAGTTAATTAATTCATTGGTGGTAGGGCTTTATGCAAGTCTATCTTGGTACATACCAGCCACAGACCAATTATTCTGTTAGCTTATTTACAGAAGGAAAGACAAATGATCCACATTTACGCAGAACTGACTACATCATTAATATATGGTATGGTGAGCTAAAATATAATGGTGTCATTTATAAAATAAATGGCGTTTTGAATATCATGAAAATTGTTATCAGCATGTTGAAAGTAAAATTAAAGTGTATATAAGTAGTTAAGTAGAGTAGTGTTGAATTGTAAATAAATATATATTAATCAAGAACCGTTTGTAGTGCATAATATAGCAGAGCTTTTATCGAATCACATGTAATATTTTAATATAAAGGTTTTTTATCTGTTCTCCTCCTGCTATTATTATAGGCTACACCGTTAAACAGTACCTATTAATAATTTTAATGGATAAACCAATGTTATATCAGGCACAATATAAATAAAAACTATGGACATGTAATATGACCAGTTATGATTCAGATACAGCCTATGTCTAAGGGAAAAGGTGTAAACTTTTCACCATAAAGCCTTTAACAATTTGCCTTAAAAAAATAGAGTTACAATTCTCAGTTATATCTTCAAGACCATAAGATCAATTTGAGTTATCTCACCTGAAAAACACCAGCCAACGCTTTCGCCCCTTCATTCTCCAACCTATTTCGTCCCGCTATAAATACGCGAAGACTCCGTGGATTCGCTGACAAAGCCTTCGCCAGCAAACGACCCCCCGTTATACCTAAACCATTATTGTTCAGACGTAACTCCTGAAAAAATGTTGTATAATCCTTATAGACTAAAAGCTACCTATCTCAGCTACCAGTGTTCACATGGGTAGAATATAAGTATGGCTATATAGAATTTTTTTATTGAACGACAAACATACAAAGAAAAATTCTATATATATATATTACAATTACAAACATACATATAAATAACAATCACAAACATACATTTTTAGTTATTTAGATAGTGCTAGTTTTTAATTTAAAACTTTACTAAATTTATTTTTCCCCAGCCCTACAAGTTTTTTTAACTTTAATATGTAGATATTACAAAGGCTGCGTCACCTCTGCTTGTCTATCTAAAAGCAATAAACTCAAAAATGACCAATGGACTGAGTGAGTTATGAGAAAAGTTTAGGTGGCGGAAATATGTTTATGCTAAAGGAAAAAAATCATGCCGACAGGAACTTTTACTTTACACAGTATAAATGGTTCATGAAGACCCTTTTTTTAACGCTGGAAAAACGCATTACGCTTTTTCCCCATGGTAACAGTGGGGGGTATGTGGGGCTCACCGGTGTCCAAGGCGTCGATTGCGCCCCGAACATCGGAATAGCCACTAAAAAACCAGCGGTACCCTTTTCGTCTTAGCGAGGAGCGCCACGGGATCGCTTTCGCATGCTACCGTGGCGCTCTTCATGAAGACCCTTATTTAACTTGAACAAAATCAAAATATAGTTCTATTCTATGAAAATAAAACTCACCTGTAATTGTGAACACACATCACTTTGCAGCAACTTCGCCAAACCTTCAACACCGATGGGTCCGAAGGCGTTGTCACTTAAATCTAGAGTTGAAAGACGAGCGCCAGCTTCTATCATACCATCGCCAAGTGCACTCTGGAATAAACAAGATTATTTAATATTTGTATATCTGTGATAGATTCAAAGTTTTTGAGTTTAAGAAATTTATTTCTTAAAAAAGAACAAAGTGCACTTAAATTTAGGAAATACCATTAACATAATAAAGTATTATACCATAATTTATAAGTCTACATTTTGTGCAAGTAAATAAATTTTAAATCTTTTTTTGAATATATTAATTGATATTAATTGAATGAATTGTTGATCAACAAAGCCGAGAATACAGAAGAATTATCAACATTGAGAACTTTCAACATTATACAATATTGTACAAATCACGACCAGGTGAAATTGTTGTATGACTGCATGCACCATTTCCACCTTGAATCACAATCCATCACTATATGTCACCCTTTTATCACCATTGGATGTTTAAAGTTAATTTACTTACTAAAGCCGGAGGTATTTCTGTTTTCATTCTACCAGTGAACATGTCTGAAAACCTCGCTGTTTTTAACTCGGGATGCCGAGCCAAGGCCTTAGCAATGGCTTGCGCGGCTTCCACTCCAAGAGTGTTGCCTGTGAGTGTCAAGTACTCTAAGTCTGGACATGCATTGATTGCATTCACAATTGGTTGTGCTGAAATGATCACATTGCTTAATAAAATTTTAAGAAGTTATTAGAGCTGGGATGGCCCAGTGGTAAGAACACGTAAATCTTAACCGATGATCGTGGGTTTAAACCCACTGAATTTTCATGTGCTTAATTTGAGATTATAATTCATCTCGTGCTTTACTGTGAAGGAAAACATCGTGAGGAAACCTGCATGTGTCTAATTTCAAATTCTACCACATGTGTATTCCACCTACTCGTATTGGAGCAGCGTGATGGAATAAGCTCCAAACCTTCTCCTCAAAAAGGAAGAGGAGGCCTTTAGCCAAGCAGTGGGACATTTACAGGCTGTTACGGTTATATAACAATGTAAATAAGAATTTGTTAGCATATATTATTCTCTATAATTAATAATTGTATTTAAAAGAATCTTCAATGAAATCACCCTTTTGTTGAGGAATATTTCAGATAATATAATATCACACTACAATCCATGGAGGCAAAGCATATGAAATAGCAATATGCATACAAAAACTGGAGTAATGAGTTAATTCTTCTTTAATGCAGCAACTGATTGAGATAATTTAATGCATAGTTAGTGGATCATAGAAAGATATAGGCTATATTTTTTAATTATATTAAAATAAATGTTTAATGTTTAAACAATCAACTACGAATGCACAAATTGTTAAAAATTTCCACACAGCTCCTTTATTTATTTTGCAAACAAAGTTTAATATAACACTTCTACTAAGAGTTTTTTGGTAAATTATGTATTTGTGTATGAAATGGCGGTTAATATGAGGTTATAAATCAATAAAGAATATCAATTCACAATTGTAAATTATATATCACAGTATTATATTTACGAAATAAATATAGCTAGATTCATTAGACACAAAATATTAAAGATATTTCACGTGTTATTTCAATATTTACGTACCATCGTTTTCGGTGTCCAATTTTAATGATCTTCCAGAAAAATCAACTCCACTCACTGTTCTATTTGGTTCGTTTAAAGCTGAACATATTGCGTTCAAATCGAACGACATTTTTATGGTTTCTATTTGTTTATTAAATAAAAAATAACAAGAAAACGAGTAGCAACGGACTTTTTTTAATTTTTATTCGGCTTCGCTTGTCAATAAAAAAGTCAGTTCAATCGATAGATTGACAAGTTTCTTAGTGACGTTTATTATACGCATACTCCAAAGTCATTAGACAATAATATGATAAGATGATTATCAAATAATGCATGTATTAAATAAAGTTCTCGTCTAAACATATTATTTTTTAAATTTTTCATATAATGATGTTATTTTTGTTCAAAAAAATATTTGATTTTCAATAAAGTACACACGAAATTGGAACAAAATAATGAACAAATACAAACGGTATGTTATATTATAATATACATACGGAGAATATCTATACGTTAAATTATTTTCGAAAGTGTCTGTAATATTGTTTTATTTACCATGCCAAAGTAAGAAACTAATTGCGTTTGTTATTTAAATATTAGAGCTTTTCTCACCATCACGCCCATATTATGTATTGGAGACCTAAATTGAGCAAAAATGTATTCTACATTTTTTTAATTTGACAAACGATAATTTTAAAATGATTTAGGATATTAATTCACATTCGTATGTTATGGGGCTATATAAAATTATGCAATTTTAACAAAGAGTATTTATTCAAAAAATAATGTATAGGTCTTAAATTGTCATGTTCATATTTTTTTTCGAAAAATCAAAACAGTTATTTTTAATTCACTAGTGCTAAGTTTCAAATAACATGATTACAGTAACTCGTTTAACTAAGTAAGTTGGACATGGTGTTCTCTTAAAAAACATGGGTTTTTTACGACGATCTTTGGTATATAAAATATGTATTGCATCGATATCCAAGCGGTTGTTACGTAAGAAAACTCAATAATTAAAAAAAATATACTTTCGTCGGATGCATTACTTATAGTAAATATGTACTGTGATCGTGAATATATTACGTAGTAACATTATTTGACCTTATATTTAGAACATACATGGATGTTTTTAGTAATTATCATTAATTGGATAAAGTAGAAAAAATGACCAATAGCTAATTTATATGTGTAAAATGTAGTGGAAATTTTCAATGGCTCGATTAATGTAACTTCTCCAAACATTAAATAATTAAAATCATTAATTTATCTTCATTTTGTAATATCAGTTATTTGTCAGACGTAATAAATGAACAAGCAATTAAAAAAACGCTAGTGCGTACACAAAAGATTTGTTTTCTAAACGTTGTATTTGTGTGTCAGTCAACAGTCAGACAGTTGTTCGGAATTCGGAATGACAGTGATTGTTTGACTACTGTAGTACTGTTATTTGAGTTATTTCGCATTAATTTACGATACATTTTCGATAGTTCAATCATTAGGTCCTACGTGACTTTTTGACTGGATACCATGGCCGGTGCGTATTCTTGTTTTTTTTTTTAAATTTTATATTTAGAACTTTCGATTATCCGTTTTAACTCCTTCGTCTCATTCTTTATTTCTTATCAGATAAGGAAATGCAATCACGCACATATAATTATCTCTATCAGTCTGTTTAAATTATAGATTCTTATCATCATTATATTAAACTTTGAACTTAATTATGCGTTTAATTAATGATATTTCTAAGTAATTCTAACGAAAAAACTTTCAAGGTTAATCGCTGTAAATAGTATGAATTTGTTTTGAATGTTTTTTTTTTATATAAAATAATTGCATATTTTAACGTTATTTTTCCTTATAAACTGCTTATAAAGTATTAATTTAGTTTTTAGAACATGGAGACACACTGTTAGTGTATATACAGATATTTCGTAGCAAATCTTGTGTTCAATTAGTTCTGTACCTAGATTGCGTGTTGAAGTACCATTGAATTTTTAATGTGCTTGATTTGAGATTTTATACCTCTTTCTTGTGCTGGAATCATTTATGTCCGTATCAGATGAATTTTTTCCACCTATATATTATAGGATATTCATTGTGGCTAGTCCCTAGTGAAAAGCCCTTAACCAAGCAATGGGATATTTTTCTTAAATAATTTATTGACCCGTGTCCTTTTCTTCACTTAAATTATATGGTGTATAATGTATTCAATGATAAAATATTTTTGTAATGGTTAAACTAACCTTTTAACAATAGGAATATTTATTAATGTCAAAGGTTCAATTATACAATGTTAGTAAATTTTTAAAATATCTGACATAGTTGCTTTTATAATGAGACAATTTTGGTTGTTTTCTTTAGATTCACAAAAAAAATTATTTGTTACATACTAACAACTTCGAAGTTTTATCGATGAGGTATTCAGTTTGATAAAAATATTTCAATTGCCATTTTAACTTACATAATGCCTATTTGAATTATATATGTAAAATACATATTCAAACTATTTGTTATGTTTTGTTTTTAATTTATGTTAATTAGTTTTAGTTTTGGTAACTCCCAAATAGCCACACTAACTTAAACAGGCAGTTAAAATCACAGCTGAATATACACAACATACATTTTATTTATTTAAATAGATTATTTTTGTGTTAGCTTTCTTTTATTATCAGATATTTTGTTTTAATGTTTAATCATTCCATTATATAAGAATATTTATAAATTATCTTAATAGTTGTAGGATCGTCTTTGTGTATTTGTAATTGTTATAAATGGCCGGCAGAAAATGCCTTCTAGCATTAAGTCCCGCTTTTGTATAAAGTACGACATTTCGGTCAAGAAAGTTTTGTACATAAATAAGACAGAATATAATTTATATATATATATATATATAAACTTTTATATTAAAATAACTTATACATTTCTGCTTATAGCTTCAAAACTTAAAAACTCATTTTCGCATTTACTTATTATATTATTAGTTAATTAGCTGTTCAGTGTCCATTTATTAGCTTTCGTCAAATCAATGTTGCCGAAACATTTTTTTGATTTTATCAGCAATTTGTAAATATGATAAAACGTATTATAAATATATAATATATTAGAATTCGGCCTTGTTTATACATATTTAAGATATCACTAGATATATATTTGCTTAGTCATGGAAGTGATTCGATTAAGAATAAAAAAATGCGACATATTAGTCGTTAGTGAACAGCAATGGCGCAGTGGATAGAACAAGTGGAGAACCACTTCGCTTTCGTGAACTTAATTTGTGTTATATTGTTTTTTTGTAAAAACTTTATCTATTAAGCTGCACAAGAACAGCGCGGTAGAATTATAAAAAAAGCATTTTCTATATAGAGGAAGTTTAGCTCTTTCTTAAATAGTAGACAATAAATAGCGATATAAACTTAGTTAAAACCGGATTCCACGCAAAACCTTTCGTTTTAATAATCATACTAGATATGACGCGGCTTCGAACCGGTTCAATTTACTAACTAACTAATCAAAATGAGAAAATCGTTTAGCGTGAAAATATACGTCTCTATCTCCAGTGACATTTTTTGTATTATAACATGTAACAGAGGAACTGTCAAACCATATTTCATGACATGACATATTGATTTAAAAACGTGACCTTGGTCCGTTTAAAAAAAAAAAAGAAAGTTAATAATGACAAAAGTATACCATGCATTTTTTTTTAAATGACATTCTGTTATCTAATAATGAAAACATTGCATTATGCCTTTTATGTATTTAGACGGTAATGTAATGTTCGTACATAAATAGGAAGTATATTGATTTGATCGAAACAAGTGACGTCGTAGATAGTGTCAAAGTGTAATACATATGTACATAAGTTCAGTATATTTATTTATAAGTGTTCGCCCCGTGGTCGATATTCAATATTTAGCATCCAGAAGTGAAACTGATTTTACAAAAAACACGAATTAGTATTAAATAACTTGTTATTGTTAGGTTCACTCCATGTTTGGATGTAAAAGTGTAAACTTTGTTGGCTTATGTGAAACTTATTTCGTTGCCAAATGTTTATGTATTATATTATGCTGTATGTTTCCCAAAATAAATAAACAAAAATAAAAAATAAAAATAGAACACCAAATCGTACAAATTAATATTAATAAGACACTCAATTGCTCTTAAAATACTCAATTGAACACATTCCACAGATCACAAGTCGCGCCAATAATGAATTAATTACTTTACCTTTCCGTCCACAAACAAAATGGCGGCTTGAAATTAACGCGCGTCTTTTTTTTTACTCCTAATTTTTTTAAATTTCATTGTCTACTGTCTTTTAAAACATTTTTTTTTATTGATAACACTTCAGCTCAAATATGTAACTGCCAAAAAAAAGGACTGACAATACGGGCCACAGAATTACTGAATAAGATTTTATTACATCCATTTTTATACCCTAGAATCCTATCACGAATTAAAAGTCACGTTCAAACAAAAAACAACCGTATCGCTTTAGACATAAAGCTGTTATTGTCAGTCTTTAACAATGATTTATGTCTTTATCGTTTCAGCGTCGAACAATCCTTTCAACAAGTTGCTGAAGTCATTGGACGTGGAAGGGAAGAAATACAAGTATTATGATCTGTCGCAGCTCGGGGATAAGTACGGTGAGTTATCGTTAACCATTGTTTAGTAGAAAGTTGTTCTGTAGAGAACAAACATGCTATGCTCTATTCCAATTGGAGGAGTAAAGGTAAACAACCTTAGGCGGCGTCCTAATTGGGAGCGATCGTACGATGGCGCGATGCGTTTTTCATCTCACGATCAAAGTGGTCGTGCGATGTAACCTAACAGGTGTCCTAATAGATCGCGCGATGTCCATCGTGTGATGCCGTCGCGTCCCTCGTGCGTCGACGCATCGCGTAGGTAACCGATTAGGACACTAAAAAGAGATCTGTTGCTTTGATTACATGATCGCACGATAAAACGCATCGTACGATCGTTATTAAGCATTTCATGTGCTCGCACGATTACTTGCGAGGTTCAAATAGGACACTCTGATGAAATCTGTATGTTTGAACTCATCGCACGACGAGAACGCATCGTGTCATCGTGCGATCTTCGCCAATTAGGACAACGCCTTATATTTACATATTCCAGGCGTTTTGGTAATAGCTCTGCTGTATTCACTACAAACATCAGTTATCGATTAATCTATTTATAATACAACACTATTCCACTTAACTACTTATATACTTTAGTTTTACTTCCGAATTTTCGATAACAATTTCGCTCATATTGAAAACGTATTTTGTGACGAATCCATTTTGAGTATGCCATAGATTATTAAAGTTTTTTTTTTATAGAATAGGAAAGCGGACGAGCATATGGGCCACCTGATGGTAAGTGGTCACCAACGCCCGTAGACATTGGCATTGTAAGAAATGTTAACCATCGCTTACATAGCCAATGCGCCACCAACCTTGGGAACTAAGATGTTATGTCCCTTGTGCCTGTAATTACACTGGCTCACTCACCCTTCAAACCGGAACACAACAATACCAAGTACTGCTGTTTTGCGGTAGTATATCTAATAAATTGGCGGGTACCTACGATATCGACCAATGAAATCGCGTTAATTCAAGGTCATATTATTTATTTGTCTTTACTCGTCCTGTGATTGGAAAAGGCTTTATATCTTTATGAAGACAATGTTATGTCCCGTATTGTAGTTACACTCGCTCAATTACCCGTAAAAATGGAACAAATCAGTACTAACGATAAATAGTGTTGCTATAAGGAATATGTCATATAGCATCTTTGAGCATATACTGGAACAAGATAAGATCTCTTGGCCGCTTCGAAATCCACAACAGCGCAATTTTTAAGGCATTTCTTACCTTGTACAACCACTCTTTGGAACCAGTTTTCGCCGGTCTCTTTTCTGGATCAATATGATATAGAAACCTTCAAGAGCCAACTCATTACTTAAAGGACGGCAACGCACCTGCAAGCCCTCCGGTGTTGCAGGTGTCCATGGGTGTTGATAGTCCCTTTCCGTTTGCCCCTCTTACATAAAAAAGTCCAGGTTATCATCGAGGTTCTTTCCAGACCGGCTGCCGTACAGCATCCGTGTGCTCGTCGAGTCGTGCATCCGTAACTGCGACAACTTCCAAGTCTTGGAGAAGGATGTCAAGAATGTGCTCGACTGGGAGACGAACCAGAATTCTGAGAACGGTGTCGAGATAGCATTTAAACCGGCGAGGGTTATCCTTCAGGTAAGTCCATATGACCCCATTACACAGCGGACACTTAAATGAGAGCTATGGTGAAATAAGTCTAAGATTTCAACTGCTCCCTTCTACTATCGGACGGCCAGGCAAACGCGACCAAAGCGCCATAGGCACACAGTGGAACTTCCCCGTCTACGTACGAAGCGCTTTGAATCCACTTTCATCGTTCGCACTGCGAAACTGTGGAATGCTTTTCCTGAGTCCATATTTCCTGATAGGTACAATGTAGGTGTGTTCAAATTCCGGGGTAAACCGGTTCCTTCTGGGCAGACGCGCTCCATCCTAGACCGTGACTATGCTTAAGATCAGGCAAGTCAACGGTCAAGCGCTTGCCTAGTAACTGTAAAAAAAAAACCTTCACACACTTATATTACTAGTGGACCGAGCAGATGTCGTCCTGCCATACAGACATTTATTCATTTGGTGACATACCGACAGCAGAGCCACCTACCGGATCCAATTGTATTTTCAAACCATCCAGGAACCTATTGAAATATACACACAAAATTTCATTCAAATCAGTTACACAGAGTTAGGCGATGATATAAATTAAAGGAAATAAATATACCGATATAGGTCTTATTGTTATATTTTTTTTTCATAGTAAATAATTAATATTATTAATTACAATTTAATCAAACACATAAAATAGAATACAAGAATAAACTAAAAAAACAAATGTAATTTATTTTCTATGTTAAATACCTATTGGCGCACCTCTGTTCGTCTCATTTGCCGTGACGTCCAAAAAAAAGTTGAATAAATGTGGCGAAAAATAAATAATACTTCGTTACATAATAAAAATCTTCTTTTTTATAGTATAGGCGGACGATCATATGGGCCACCTGATGGTAAGCGGTCACGCCCATAGACATTGGCATTGTAAGAAATGTTAACCATCGCTTACATAGCCAATGCGCCACCAACCTTGGGAATTAAGATGTTATGTCCCTTGTGCCTGTAATTACACTGGCTCACTCACCCTTCAAACCGGAACCCAAAAATACCAACTGCTGTTTTGCGGTAGAATATCTGATGAGTGGGTGGAACCTACCCAGACGGCCTTGCACAAAGCCCTACCACCAGTGAAAAGATCTAATTATTATAATAATATATAGCAATGTAGTATATGGCGGCGGAGAGAGGCATGACGTCATAAGAGACCGTCATGACAATTGCCGTTACGTCATACGAGCCGTTACGTCAAATGCCGCTAAATGTTTGACATGAGAATCCATGAAATATATAATTTCTTCTAGGATCTTACCGGTGTGCCGGCGGTCGTGGACTTCGCAGCCATGCGGGACGCGGTCCGCCAGCTCGGTGGTAACCCCGATAAAATAAACCCGATTTGTCCCGCTGACTTGGTCATCGATCACTCGGTGCAAGTGGATTTTGCGAGATCGTAAGTTATCTATTTATTTATTTAAAACTTCTTTGACCACCTCAATATGTAGTTGGAACAAAAGACTTAATGAAGGCATTCTCTGCCAGTCAACCGTTAGGCTAAGCAGAAATCCATGAAGGCGATAATAAGTAATCAAAAATATACATACATACAAATATAACGTAAACAAAATAAATACAGAGAGATATATATATAATATTGTTTGACTTGGTTAGCTATTTAAGAACTTCAATGTTACCATTAAAAATAATTCAATATTAGGATTTTGAAGAATTTTGTATACTGGTAATAATTTATTGTCATCTGTCCGCAGACCTGACGCCCTGAACAAGAATCAAGAGTTGGAATTTGAGAGGAACCAAGAGAGATTTCAGTTTCTCAAGGTAATGTGATGTTTTCATTTAATTGACTAACCGCTTGCGGTTAAGGCTATCTGCTCGAGGCATAATAATATAGTGCACAAGTGTGTGTGTATAAATACACTCTAAAGTCCCTCCCACACACGTATACTTTGATGGGATGGCAATCTGACACGACCGGAAGTCATACATGTTGTTATGGTTAATTCATTCATTCTATTTGTATTAGTATATTTTTTTTAGAATCTTTAGTCTTTTTATTGACACATCCCACGCACATAATATTATGTTTTTGACCACATTTATTGATTTTATATAATGGTGTACCATGGATATTGTTACTTCGTCTCTCTAGTCTCACCGTAACAACCTGTGAATGTCCCACTGCTGGGCTAAAGGCCTCCTGCCTTTTTGCCTATGGGACATTCACTCCCTTTTTGAGGAGAAGATTTGGAGCTTATTCCCCCACGCTGCTCCAATGCGGGTTGGTGGAATACACGTGTGGCAGAATTTCAGTGAAATTAGACACATGCAGGTTTCCTCACAATGTTTTCCTTCACCGTCAAGCACGAGATGAATTATAATCACAAATTAAGCACATGAAAATTCAGTGGTGCTTGCCCGGGTTCGAACCCACGATCATCGGTTAAGATTCACACGTTCTTACCACTGGGCCATCTCGGCTTAATAAATAATAAAGAGCCTTTTCGAATAAGGATTTGTCTTCGTTTGCGTTGGTTTGTCGAAATGTTTCTAAATAATATTCTCTTATCACAGTGGGGCGCTCAGGCGTTTGACAACATGCTGATCGTCCCTCCTGGTTCTGGAATAGTCCATCAGGTATGTTATAATCTTAATATTATAGTAAATTTGTGACAGTATTAATCTTTGTTACGCGTTGGATTCTACATCATATGTACACGCACTACTTTCTTTACTTTTTTCTTACTTGCCCGACCTGGGATTTGAAACCAAGATATATTTAACTCAAAAATTAGTGAATTTAAATTTAGTTTACGTCATATATTTAAATTATAGAAGTTTCACTTGCATCTTATGCTTTCTGTTTTTGTTTTTATTCTTAATATAATATGTCATTTGTTTGTATTAATTTTTAGTGGAAACTTGATTGATTTATGTTTTTCTTATATTTGTTTTTTTACTATTAAGTGTAATCATAATTGTTTGTTTCCCAAATAAATAAATAAATAAATATCCAGGTCAGCGGCCTTACATCAAGCCACTAAACCAAAGAGACACTAGACTCTTCACATATATTAGTACCAAAAAGCAATACTCAGTATTGTAGTATTCCGGTTTGATAGGTGAGTCCGGAGATAACTAGAGGCATAAGGGACATAACGGCCTAGTTCCCAAGGTCATTGGCACATGGATGATGTATGTAATGGTTCATATTTTTGTTAATGCCAATGTTTATGCGCAGTGGTTACCTACTACCATTTGCTATGCGCCTCGATATTTTATATAAAAAAAAACACGCACGGGAAGTCGTACACGCATTTGCGTCAGACACGTACGACCCTTAAAGGGAATATCCGGGCTGGTTTAAATTTAGAATAAAACTTGAAAAGATGATATCTTAAAAATGAATCGACTATTATTATTAAGATTAAATAATAGAAAAAAAAGGTTTAACTTATTTTAATTTCCAGGTTAATTTGGAGTACCTAGCTCGCGTAGTTTTCACCGGAGATCTCCTTCATCCGGACTCGGTGGTGGGAACCGACAGTCACACCACCATGATCAACGGCCTCGGCGTGGTGGGATGGGGTGTTGGTGGTGAGATACCGTTGATTCCTTTGGATATGGAGTATTTATTTTTGAAAGTTATTTATGGTCTCATACTATTTTAGATTTAATTTTGTTGTGCTATAAATTATTGTAATTATTTATGTAATTGTGCTCGGACATATATATATGGTTAAGGAATGGTTAATACATTTTACATCGCCAATGCGCCACCAACCTTGGGAACGAAGATGTCCTGTCCCTTGTGCGTGTAGTTACGCTGGCTCACTCATCCTTTAATACGGAACGCAGCAAAATTAAGTATTGCTGTTTGGCGGTGGAATATCTGATGAGTGGGTGGTACCTACCCACAAAGCCCTAGCACCTATAAAATATATTCTGATATCACTTTTTTTTTATAGAATAGGAAGGCGGACGAGCATATGGGCTACCTGGTGGTTAGTGGTCACCAAACGCTCTTAGACATTGGCTCTGTAAGAAATGTTACCCATCGCTTACATCGCCAATGCGCCACCAACCTTGGGAACTAAGATGTTATGTCCCTTGCGCCTGTAATTACACTGGCTTACTCACCCTTCAAACCGGAACACAACAATATCAAGTACTGCTGTTTTGCGGTAGAATATGTGATGAGTGGACGGTACCTACCCAGACGAGCCTGCACAAAGCTCTTCCACCAGTAGACTACGTATTATAAAACAAAGTTCCACCCTCGCCGCGTCTCCCTGTTGATCTGTTTGTTTGGAGTCAATCCTGGGTGCAGGATCAGCTATCGATGACGATGTTAATACATCGGAACTGAACCAACAATTTGATATAAACAAACAAATCGAAGTTGTCCCTTGCAAATAACATTTGTTCGCAGGTATCGAAGCAGAGGCAGTCATGCTCGGACAAGCGATTAGTATGCTGCTACCGAAAGTGGTAGGTTACAGGCTCGTGGGGTCGTTGAACCCGCTGGTGACGTCGACGGACCTCGTGCTGACTATTACTAAGGTAGTGACTCGGTTTTGTAGTTCACAGGCTATAATCGGTCCATGGACTGAAATTGGCCCATTATATTTTAATATTTAGAAATTAATAACATTTGCTTGTCAATTTTGTTGTTTTAATGATACTGATAACCGAACACTCAGTTAACAATAAGCCGAAGTAGCCTAGTGGTTACAAAGCGTGAATCTTAATCGATGATCGTGGGTTCAAACCCGGGCTGGTACCACTGAGTTTTAGTCCTACTGCTGGGCTAAGGCGTCCTCTCCCATTTTGAGGAGAAGGTTTGGAGTCATAATACATTAAAATTAATTGATTACTATTATTTATACTGGTTAAAATCAATCCTAATTTATTATATTCTACTAATGTTCGCAAGCTTCGCCCGTGAGTTCGCGTGGGGGGAGGGGGTCTTCGTTTATTAGTTAACAATAGTCCGTCCTTGGGATTCAAGCTTGTTTCATACTCACATTTTATCAAAGTCAGTTCAGTATTCTAACTTTCGAAAGCGTTAAAGAAAGATGAGCTAGTTTCTCATTTATAACGTTAGTATAGAGACGGGAAGTCACTAAAACTTCCGTGTTTTCTCTAGTGTTACCATGTATTGTTATATGCTTGTTTATTGTATTGGTAAATAAATAAATATAATGGAAAGGCAGTTCTCGCGTGGACCGTATTCGGTCCATAATTGTGTAATGTGTTTTTCAGCATCTCCGGTCGTTGGGCGTCGTCGGTAAGTTCGTCGAGTTCTTCGGTCCGGGGGTGGCGGCGCTCAGCATAGCGGACAGGGCGACGGTCGCCAACATGTGCCCGGAGTTCGGCGCGACGGTCGCGCACTTCCCGGTCGACGAACGGTCGCTGCAGTATTTGAGTCAGACGAGTGAGTGAAGGAATTTATATAGAAACTGTATAGGGTTTGATTTTTAATCTGTGTTTTTGGTGGTTGTGTGTGTGTATATGTATGTAATGTCTCAAACTCGGACAAGCACCACTGAATTTTCATGTGCTTAATTTGTGTTTATAAATCATCTCGTGCTTGACGGTGAAGGAAAACATCGCGAGGAAACCTGCATGTGTCTAATTTCACTGAAATTCTGCCACATGTGTGGAATACACCTAAATACCAACCCGCATTGGAACAGCGTGGTGGAATAAGCTCCAAACCTTCTCCTCAAAAAGGGAGAGGAGGCCTTAGCCCAGCAGTGGGACATTCACAGGCTGTTGATGAATGAAATTCTATTCATCCGAGTTTATAATCTATTTTTGTATCGCAGATCGTTCGGCAGAAAAGATAAAAGTTATCGAAGCGTATCTGAAAGCGACGAAACAGTTCAGAGATTACAGTAACCCGGCGCAGGACCCCGTGTTCTCGGAGGTTCGTATCGATTACTCGACACACACAGACATAATAGAGCACACATTGGATACATCGTACAAGATAGTACGCGTGACGTCATCTAACGAACGAATCCAAGCGGCCCAAGATCCAAGGCCCCTCGATACTTTGACATTTACCCCGCCCCCCCTTTCCTTTTTAGTTGAGTTAGCAAAGGACGAAAAATTTGTTTCCAAACGAATCAGATGAAGGATTCATTAAAGATTAATTGATTTATCGAACAAATGTATTATATTATATTATTTTTATATAACATTTAACTCACATTTGCACAATTTAGTCTTAGTTTAGCCATTTTTTACCTTTTTTTATAGTTCCTGTGTTTTACTGAGTACCACTATGTAACATTTACTTTATAATTTGTTTTTAATTTCCGTTTAGTCATTATTTATGTGCTCGCTGTGGTCTCCTTGTAATGTACTCGTAAGTGTGTATCCTTCGTTGGAGATATTTAATAAATAAATAAATATTACTAAACAAATCGAAAAAACAAAGATCATACAAATACGAGTCGAATCAACGTACATTAAGTCAACATGACGAGCGATATTTAGCTCCGCCACATTTTAAATTTATTTTCATTCTAATATTTCGTTTTTACCTTTCAGGTGGTAGAGCTCGACCTGTCAACGGTCGTGACGTCAGTCAGCGGCCCGAAACGACCACAGGACCGCGTGTCCGTCTCGGTTATGAAGAAGGACTTCAATGAATGTCTCACAAACAAGGTATGTACGATTGGATCACTGAGCGGGTAACTGATGCTGATGTCGCGCGTTCACTCCCTGGTTAGGTTAAGAGTGGGGGGAGGGGGATATTTAGAGCTGAATGTTTAATTTGATTATGTATGGTTAAATCGCGTTGGCGTCGACGAGCCGGTTGTCGTGGTTGGTAGGTACTTGCCTTTCACGCCGAAGGTTGTCGGTTCGATTCCCACCCAGGACAGTCATTTGTGTGTGAACGTGTCTGTTTGTCCTGAGTGGGTGTAATTATCTAAATAAGTCTATATTTACAAAAGAAAAGTAGTATATGTAGTATATCAGTTGTCTGGTCTCCACAGTACGAGCTCTGCTTCGTTTGGGATCAGATGGCCGTGTGGGAATAATGTCCCAGGATATTATTATTATTAAAGTTAAAACTATCTTATTGTATGTATAATAAAATTATATTTTAAAGGGTTGTGTTTGATAAGAAACATACATACATACAAAAAGTACATGAGAAATATTTTACACGAACTTAACAACACTAAAATATTTGCTAACGCTTCTGACATCATATAAAAGAAAGAGAAAGCTTATAAAAACAAAGTTGATAATTATCTCCATAACAGTGTATCTCTTGCCCAGTGACTGATTGATAAAACGTCCACAGCGCAAGCGATCACTATTATAGAAAGATATTCAGTCGAGATAAATCTTCTGTCGCCGTTTTCGTCACCGATGACTGATCACCGATGGCAGTAATCACAAACCCAGTGATGACTTTGAACATCCGCTGAGCGTGTGAAAACCGCGATTGGTGTCCGATATATTTATACCTGTGGTTGATGCCCTCTGTAAAACACGAAGAATTAAATTAATTAAATTTCATTTGCGAAGAGATTAATACATTTTTGTATATTCAATCGTTGATGCGTGGGTTCAATTTAATTTCACCACCTAAATAATTGCACAACTGTTCCCAGCTAACCTCACCTGCACGTGAGTGTTTATTGGTGATAGGGCTTTATGCAAGCTCGTCTGGGTAGGTACCACCCACTCATCAGAGATTCTACCGCAAAACAACAGAACTCGGTATTGTTGTGTCCGGTTTGAAGGGTCAGTGAGCCAGTGTAATTACAGGCACAAGGGACATCACATCTTAGTTTCCAAGGTTGGTGGCGCATTGGCTATGTAAGCGATGGTTAACATTTCTTACAGTACCAATGTCCAAGGGCGTTTGGTTACCACTTACCATCAGGTGGCCAATATGCTCGTCCGCCTTTCTGTTCTATAAAAAAAAAACACACCTATACGCAACGGCTCTAGTTCCCGGTGACGATATACACCAGGTGGCAGCGGATGAAGATTGAGAGCTGACGATCGAGCTCAGTGGCTTGCCATTGGAGAGGCCTATGTCCAGCTGTGGACGAGAAAAGGATGATGATGACAATGATGAGATGATTTCTGAGCGCCAGTAGATCCGGGAGCAAACAGTTGCTGGTTGTGTCGTCTTACCAGCGGCAGTAATCACAAACCCAGTGATGGACTAAAACATCCGCTGAGCGTGTGATAACTAACACAGGCGACTGAACGATTATCATGAACTAACTATCTCTTCGTCAGGACTGTTTTTTTTTCTTATAGTTTTCGAAGTGTTTTCTTCGCATTGGCAGTAATCACAAACCCAGTGACGATTGAGAACGTCCGCTGAGCGTGTGACAACTGACACTGTGAAGATCTAGTCACGGAAAATGCTCGCACTGTTGTGTAATAGAAATTGACAAATGTTACATTTGTTACTTTATCCTTTATTGTAGAGCACTGAGAAAAAAAAACAAAACATGGATTCGCTATGAAAAGTAGCATACAATTTTGGCGACCTTATCGCTACATAGCGATCTCTTTCAGGCAACCAGCGATGTCTTTTAGGCAACCACATTTGTTGTTGTCTTGTATCCACAGACGTGTCGTCCGTGTGTGCGTGTGTGTGCTGTGTCTTAATATAATATAACAACTTGATACTGATGATGTGTCTGCACGTTTTAATTTCCGGGCAGCATCACAATTTTCTTTTGTGGTTACTTACTGGGTACATCTACTGAGATTGTGAAGGCTAACATTTTAAAGATATTACCGTTTCTTGATATATATGATAGGAGTGAGCGAAGCTGAAAATGTGAAATTGCATGATGAGTTAGCCTATAATTGCGATGTATAATGTTAATAAATGTCATTATTTGGAATTGTTATTTTCTGGTACTTACATGTAAAAATATTTTACACTGTGTTGGCTTCCTATAAATATATATATATATATATATATATATAGAAATGATATCAAAACATGAGAAAATATTAAGATCAGAAAATATCTTGTTTATGATATAAACAACTCTACGTACTAGAAACATACAATTATAATTATATACTTACAAATTATATATCTATGACGACCGCTTGTGAGATTCGAGCTAACCTGGTATACAAATATACAAAAGAAACTCAAACTTTAAACCTGGGCGTATCAATCAACCGCCTGTTGTGTTCGATATCGTTTAAAAAATATTCCGAAAACAAAGCAATGAGTAACTATTTTGTTTTCCATCTGAAACGTCATTGGTCAATAGCGATGACGTCGGCGACCAATGAGCGATCGGTATTTAGTCAGTATAGTATTCTTAACTTTGTTCGTAATGGAGATGAATTTCGTTGAGATTAAATCTTCAGTAATGGCGATCACTGACCCAGTGACAGATAAAAAATAATATGTCGACCGAGCTAGTGAAAACAGTTACCAAAGAATACATTTCCTTCTAGCGTACTTAATTACTATAGTTTAAATTTATCAAAAAAAAAAACCATAAAATAGCTTACATTATAATCTGTTTGAGATGCATATAACACAAAAAAAATTAACAGTGTGTATTAACGAACAGTGTGTAAACAATTAAAAACTTTTTTATCTAACTTAATTTTCTTCTTATATTCTTCATATACTTTTATACTGTTACCCGTGACAGCAATCACGAACCCAGTGACAGATTATAAAAGCATGCCCCCTGAGCGAGTGACGGCCGTCACAGATACAATTATTAGATTGCATCGCTGTGAGTTATAGATACAATAAAAATATATTAAAATGATTACTTGTGTTCGTTGACAGTTTAACTCCTGTTGTAAATTAAAAAAAAAACAAGCTATTTTTTTTTGTTTTTTAGCAGGAGCTTTTCTCCCGGTTAGAACTGTCTAATACCCAGTGATAGAATTTTGAAACTATCCATTGAGCATCAGACAGCAACGACTGAGAGATATGTTTGCACAGATAACAAATTGACACAATACAGGTTAAAAATTGTATTAAAAAAAAACAACCAAATAGTTGTTATTTATACAAATACTGACACAGATTATAAAGGATAAATATATGTTAATTTCCTAAAAGAGCTCTTGTGATTATTTTAATAATAATATTAAATGATATTGCCGTACAGATTACATTATAAATTATGATATATATAAATTTTATTATGGATAATTAAAATTTTTAGGATACCTTGGTTTTGTAATGTAGATAGTCATAAGTATTATATGAGATCTTAGACGTTATTTCTGGTATATAATATTAATAATATAAATAATTGTTTCTTTTTTTTTATAGAATAGGAAGAGCATATGGGCCACCTGATGGTTAGTGGTCACCAACGCCCATAGACATTGACATTGAAAGAAATGTTAACCATCGCTTACATCACCAATGCACCACCAACCTTGTTAAACTTAGATGTTATGTCCCTTGTGCCTGTAAAAACACTGGCCTACTCACCCTTCAAATCGGAACACAACAATAGCGAGTACTGCTGTTTTGCGGTAGAATATTTGATGAGTGGGTGGTATTTACCCAGACGAGCTTGCACAAAGCTCTACCACCAGTAAATTTCGAAATCGTAAAGTAAGTTTCGAATACATACCTTCCACCGAATCCATTTGTTTTGACAATACTGGTTCACTCACTCAATACTGGTTATTAATTCAAGTAACAATTGTAGATATATTTTATTAATTATATGTTAATGCGTTGAATGCAAGCTTGCAACTGGTTAAATTTGGTAATTACCTCGGGTTTTATATTAAGTAAGGAGTGGGGATAAGACGTATTGGAAGTCATTATTTAATGAGCGTTTTTAAACCGTTATTTGTTAATGAGATATAGGAATAGGTGATTATTTAATTAGTTTATTTCATTATATTATTTTTTACCAACAAAAGAAATGATTATATTTGAAGTATAAGAAGCATTATGACTCATATCTTTGTTATAGTTTTATTGTTAAAAAAATGTCTTCTAAAATTTTTTTTTTTATAACGATAAAATTTATATCATAAAATGATCAAAGAAAACGTTTGTCGATGTAAATAAGTCGCTTACGTGTTATGTACCCGGTAGTATTGATCTTGTGAGACTTTAAAATAAAACCACCGAGTATGTACTGCTGGTCAGACAGTGTAATTGCTCTCTCTCATCTATACTAATATTATAAAGAGGTAAAGTTTGTGAGGTTGTGGGGGGTAATCTCTGGATCTACTGAAGCGACTTTGAAAATTCTTTAACCAATAGCAAGCCACATTATTTGTGAGTGACATAGGCTATATATTAACCCGAAAAATTAAAAGACTTCTTCCCACTCAATCCCACTACCACTAGTGGGATTTGCAAAGTAAGTCGGAGAAAAAACGGTCGAACGAAAACGTTTCTTACGAACGCTGCCTTAACGATGAGAGATGTATGATTGAGTTCTCGAGAAAAGTCGTAGAGCTTGATAATGCCTACAAAAAAGTCAACCACAGCATATGTCTAACTTTTATATTTAAGTCACACAAAGTAGTTTTTTTTTTACATTAAAAAAATAATTTAAATCGTCACTGCCCAACGGAGTGGGCGCGGGTCAGCTAGTTTTAAATAAGTCAAGACTTATTAAGCAGTTACAAAAAAACATTTTTATAGCGCGATGTAAAAGACCACTAGCGCCATCTATTAATGAAAAGAAAAAAATGTCTGTAAATTAAGAGAGATTCCAGATTCCATTATCAGATTTTAATTTTAACTATGTATGAAGTATTATGTAACTACGTCATTGAAATAGGATAACGTGGTGAAATATTGTCTTTTATATAAATAAAAATAAGATATAAGTTCGAATCGAGAACCTTCTACTATTTTTGAGTTCAGCCAGTGTTACAAAAAAAAAAAATTAAAACTTACTTCAACTCGGCCCTCTAAGAATCGTTAACATTGAACACTTTAATTATGTTTATGTCGAAAAAGGTGACTATGTAAAATCGAAATGGTGTGCAACGTTTTTGTAACGTTTGTGTGAAACGTTTTTGACGCGAATAGTTTACTTTCTTTTTTTAAATTCCGTCTTCCAGGACTTGTGACGTTTGCCCACAGATCAGCTATTCAATGAAACAGCTTTATGATGATATTTTAACTCATAAGCCGAATCACCAAATGGCGGAAGTGTGTACTTTAAGGTGTCTCAGCGTCTTGACGGCGTTTTTTCTTTTCTGGAAATTTCCTTCCATCGGGAAACCAAGCGCCTATTCCCGTCTACAGTTTGACTCTCGGTGACTATAATTTCTATAAATAAATCCTTGTTAAAGTTTTTATTTAATTTGTTTAGACTACAGACTGCTATTCGACATTTAAAACGAATCACTGGATTTCGGAGTATATTGTGTGTACAATTTAAATAAACGCGAAATCTTATGAAACACGAAATTACAGTCACTATTATATTTAATACTGGCAACAACCGCGGCTACGCCATCTTGGAATTGCATTTGTGACGTGAACCCTTTAAAATCCGCCATTGTTACGTACGTAATGCCTATTCGATAATATTTAAAGGCCGAGATGGCCCAGTGGTAAGAACGCGTGAATCTTAACCGATGATCGTGGGTTCAAACCCGGGCAAGCACCACTGAAATTTCATGTGCTTAATTTGTGATTATAGTTCATCTCGTGCTTTATGGTGAAGGAAAACATCGTGAGGAAACCTGCGTGTGTCTAATTTCACTGAAATTCTGCCACATGTGTATTCCACCAACCTGCATTGGAGCAGCGTGGTAGAATAAGTTCCAAACCTTCTCTTCAAAACGGGAGAGGAGGCCTTTAGCCCAGCAGTGGAACATTCACAGGCTGTTTCGGATAATATTTAAATTATTAAAACTGATGATAATTCGCAAATAGTCATATTAACTTAAAACGAGTCAATTATTACGAAATCACGGACAAACACTTTAATTTTATTTATCTGTATAAATAAAAAAAATCTAATATAAACTGTTAATATTTCTAAATTTAAATTTAAAGTAAAGACACACCGACACTCACCGTTTTCTTATTTTTTTTTAATTTTTCCTTTGTCAAATTAGGTGAACACTCACGATTAATACCGATGCGATGTTACGTTTAAAAATCATATAATATTCCTTATTATATATATATAAGATTTTTTTTTATCTAATTACTGTGGTCAATATCTGAAAGCCGCATGCTGTAGTACGATTCATATTCGTGCAAAACACAATTTGCCCACAAAATTATAAATAAATATGTACCTAGAACCTTAATAAAAAAAGCTAGATTTTTGTCTTTGTTGATACCCAGACAGAATAAATAGAATAATATAAATAATTGAATTATATCTATGCAAATAAATAAAACTTCCACTTGCTGCTAACTGCTTTTTTTTTAACTTAATATGGCTATTTGTCGGCCATCAGTTATCAGCCATTTTAATAATTTAAATATAATTTATGTGATTTTAAAGGACTTACATCACAAATAGGATATTCCATACAGGAGAATCCGCGTTGTTAGTTTGATTAATATATCTAGGCTATTTAATTTATGGAGAAGAGTAAGACAATCAGTCTCTTGCCGGTTGTTCATGAATAGAATCTACTCGTTGAAACGATGTCGGTAAACGACAACGGACTTTTCTTTTAATATAAGCTAAATACCACTCATCACGAGATCTCCTAAACTATCCGATTGACTTGAAATCTGTCACAGTTACTTCCCCGACGTAGACGCTCACTAAGAACGGATTTTTACGCTAATCCTATCCTAAATACATTATCCTTCTTATCTTCCCGTGCGAAGCCGAGATTAAGCTAGTGTTATATAAGGACAGTACGAAAGGTCTGCAAGGCCCTACTTGAATATATGTTTTGATGAGTTATAGATATGTGTAATCAAACAGATTTTCCAATGCACGCAACGCGCGGGTCTTTACTGGACTTTTTTTTAAATTGTGTTTTGTTTGAACGTAAGTTCTTTAGACAATTAATTTTTGTAAATAAATTGAATAATATTGTATATTAATATTGTGTCTGGATGTAACATAAGATTTGAAACGTACCGAGATATATACTTTTTTAATAATGACAAATATAGACGTTTTCAAATTATCATCCATTTCAAATATTACCGTAACATATATATTTTTTTATTTGACGATATATCGTTATCTCTGTTTGCGGTCGTCGTAATTGTTTCACTAAATGGCTTTTCAAATTAATAGTAATTAACATGTTAATTTGAAAAAAAAAATTACTCTCCATTGACCTGTGCGTCTGTGCCTTCGCTTGTGATATTATTGATACGAATTAAAAAAAAATTATCGTCATGGGACGCCCGGCTCATGGGCTCTGTTATGATATTATAGAAAAACAAATGTTTTCTCGAATTGAAGTAATAATACAGTAGGACCTTGAATATCCAAACCATTTGGGACCGAGTCTAGTTCGGATAATCGAAACGTGGGTTTATTGGGACGAGATCATAAGCAACAAAACAGCAGTACTTGGTATTGTTGTGTTCCTATTTGAGATGTGAGTGAGCCAGTGTAACTACAGGCACAAGGGACATAACATCTTAGTTCTCAAGGTTGGTGGCGCATTGGCTATGTAAGCGATGGTTCATATTTCTTTCTATGTCAATGTCTATGGGCGTTGGTGACCAGTTACCGTCAGGTGGCCCATATGCTCGTTTTCAACATTTGACATACATATTGACGTATTTTAAACACCTGAGAAAATAATGCTTTTTTTTATATGTATCGGATTGCAGTCCTATTATGATTATGAGAGTTAGGGAATAGAGAGTGCACCTGTGTTTGCGCACACACTCGTGCACTATAATATCTCCTGCGTAGTTGGCTTTTCACTCAGAATCACATTACATTAATAATTATGTATGTTTAAATTTAATGCCTCGTTTATCTTGTAGCTAATTAAGTCTACATATCGCAAGGTCCTAAGTTGAAATCCCGGGTCGGGTAATTAAAAATTTCTACGAAGCTACATGCGAAATTTAAGTATTTCTGCAAAACAAACAAAGAAAATATTTGTCTTTATAATTATAAGCATAATGACTTAAGTATTCTATTCATTGTGTCAACATATTTTGTGTTAATTACGTCGTTATTTAATTAGATATTAATTAATAGAGAAACGCTTTAGTTTTCTTATTGTTAAATATTTTTTAACGACTTTCTAATAATCAAATGAATGTTTGTCAATAGTTTAATAATGACTGCGAACTGTTTGGTTAAATCATTCGTTACAAATGTACCGTAGTTTTGTTTGCCTAATATTATGTTAATGACTGCCTCGATGGTCTAGTGGCTTGATGCTAGGTCGGAGACCCGGAGGTCCTGGGTTCAATTCCCAGGTCGGGCCGATAAAAAGTTATTGGGTTTTTCTGTCAGAAAATTCTCAGTAGCAGCCCGGTGTGTGGAAGTTGGAAGTGTGTACACTCCCGTGCCTCGGAAAGCTCTTAAAGCCGTTGGTTCTGCGCTTGAACTCTTTCCGATCGTGTCGGATTGCCGTCCCATCGGATTATGAGAGTTAGGGAATAGAGAGTGCACCGGTGTTTGCGCACACACTTGTGCACTATAATATCTGTTGCGTAGTTGGCTAATCTCTCTTGAGTTTGGCCGCCGTGGCCGAAATCGGTCTGGGGGACATTATTATTATTATTTTGTTAATGGTTCGTACAGATTAAGAAAAAACTATTGGTGTGCAAAGGTACAAACGGGAATTGACGTGTATATGTGTGAGCTCGTGTACTAATCCCACGCAAACATTAACGAATTGTAAGTGCGTTACTCGCGCTAATATCGTCGAGGTCGCGAGCGAATGCGCGCGCGTACCCGAACCCTCGTCATTGACGAAGAGGTGGAACACTTTGGTGTTTTTAGTCAGTAGGAGCCATCATCTCCGATAGGTATTCATGAGGATTTCCCCACGGAAAAAAAGTTGCCACCCATACTCATCATTAGTTCTCCCGCTAAATAAAACACCTTCTTTATACTGCTTATGAGTTAAGTTGAGCTGTCTTCTTCTTTCGACTGTTAAATCAAATAGGACAGAAAGAGAGAAATCAGTTTTTAACTAAACTTTCGTTAAGCACCTAAAGCTAGATTCCTTTCGGCTTTCTATTCTTAGTATTGGTTGTTAAGACAGTCTGGATTAATGTTTTTTATGATAATAGATGTTAAACAGTAACAGCCTGTGAATGTCCCACTGCTGGGCTAAGGGCTCCTCTCCCTTTTTGAGGAGAAGGTTAGGAGCTTATTCCACCACGCTGCTCCAATGCAGGTTGGTAGAATACACATGTGACACAATTTCAATGGAATTAGACACATGCAGATTTCATCACGATGTTTTCCTTTACCGTCAAGCACAAGATGAATTATAATAAAAAATTAAGCGCATGAAAATTTAGTGCTGCTTGCCCGGGTTTGAATACATGATCGTCGTTTAAGATTCACGAGTTCTAACCACTAGGTCAGTAAATGTTAAATATTATTAAAAACATTGTCATAACCCTTACTAATATTATTTAAATGTTTTATTTGTTTGTTACGCAATTGCGTTTCATTTAAACGATTATCACGACATTTAGCAGACATATTGTCAGGTGTACTGAAAATACCTTTGTAGGAGAAACGCATTATGGGTTTCCCATTCGCGAAATGGGGAGGTATGTGGGGCTCGCCAGCGCTTAAAGCGTCTAGCGCGCCTAGTGCGCAGTACCCACTAAAAAAAAACAGCGGTACCCATTCTGTCTCCTCGGGGGATGTCACGGGATCGCTTGCGCAAACGCTTGCCTCAATTCCAAGGGGGCTTTCTGAATTACAAAGAACCTCTCTAGCGTAGGGGTAGCGTAGGCGAAATCGTGGGCGGAAACTATTTTTTTAATAATAATAAAAAAAAAATTACTCACGGATTTTCTTCTCTCGCACAGTATCACAACTAAACGATGGATAAAACAATATATTTGAAATCGAACGAACGTGATGTATATATGTAATTTTTATACATAAGAGAAAACCGTCTTAATCAGCCGTTTTAGTTCATAGTTATATTATATGTATATGTGTATTGTGTTGGGGCGTTTGTCTGTCGATATGATGGTAACAATTGAAATTGAATTGCATATTCTTTTCACGTGAAAGTAATTTGCGTCAGAAACGTTCCACGTAAACGTTACATGTAAAACGTTGCGCGCTTAAATTTAGTCTTGACATTATAAGATCGAGTTATCGGTTGTTGCCGCGTTAGCGATGTTAGGGATGGTTAATATTTCTTATAGTGCCAATGTCTATGGGATGGTGACCACCCAGGTGACCCATTTGTAAAGTCTGCGTATCTTTTTTATACTAGCCGACCCGTGTCCACTCCGTTTGGCGGTAAACATTTTTACTTGTGATCGATTGGTCGAACATTAATAAAATTGTTTCTTGTATTTGATGTATTAAATTATTTTGTAACTTAAATATAAAAGTTAGACATAAGCTGTCGTTGACTTTTTTGTAGACATTATCAAGCTCTACAACTTTTCTCCAGAACTCAATCATACATCTCTCATCGTTAAGGCAGCGTTCGTAAGAAACGTTTTCGTTCGACCGTTTTTTCTCCGACTTACTTTGCAAATCCCACTACCACGAAAAGTTATTTTCATTTTTCGGGTTAATTTACAGCCTATGACACTCACAAATAATGTGGCTTTCTATTGGTAAGAGAATTTTCAAAATCGGTTCAGTAGATCCAGAGATTACCCCCCACAACCGCACAAACTTTACCTCTTTATAATATATTATAGTTTTATTATATATTTTTAAATAAGTCTTATATAAATATTATATATAAGGCAAATTAAATGGCAAATATATAATAAATATTAGGAACTGTGTGCGTTACTATGTATCGTATTTATGCTGAGATCGCAAGGTCTTTAATGAATTCAATTGGAACATACGATATGTAACGTAAGCGAAAATAAACCTTACGTCCATATGAATAAGCATCAATATATCGTACGTGTCATTGTTGAAATTTCTTCCGTGTTTATTCTAAAAAATATGTCACTTAGTACAAATCGAATATATTGTTAAATATTTTGATTGTTATAATTATCATGATAGTTTTGATTTCCGGTGGTTGGATGTAGCTTTTTATAATGTAGGTAGCGCGGATGAGCCACCTGATGGTAAGTGGTCACCCATAGATATTGTGCCGCCTAGGATATATTAAGCATTCCTTACACAATCAGTGTAAGACCTGTTCCTCGTGCCTGTAGTATATGGAGCTGTTCCATCTGAACACATGGATGTTATAGACGGCTATTGAATTTAATATTTATAAAATAAATCCAATAAAAAATAGTTTGATTTTAATATATATCTAATATATAAAAATCTTGTGTCACGGTGTTTGTGGTCGAACTCCTCCGAAACGGCTAAACCGATTTTTATGAAATTTGTTATGTATATTTGGGAGGTATGAGAATAGGTCGTAAAGTATATTTCATACCTCTAGCTGATAAGGGTGTCTAACCAGATATTTTTTTCTATTTTTTAGATTTTTTTTTTATTTGAATTTTATTTTGATTAAGCATCAAATATATATATAACCCCAAATGTTCACCTTCCTAACCCACCATCCCATTTTGTAATCACGATTTTAGTATTTTTATATGAATATAGTATTTTTATTTTCAAGAAGCGTCGCGTCATTTTGTCATTTAAAAATTTGCAAAATACGATTTATTTAATTGATAAGAAATATAAACGTGTTTAATGATGTTGAAACGGTTGGTAAAAGATCAAATACATTATCGGTATACCGTTTTTATCAGTAAATACAACAATTGGGTCTATTTGTGTGTGTGTGTGTGTTACAGTGAAAAATGTCAGCAAGACGCAAGGGGGCCCATTTGGGCCGTCAGACTAATAAAGCATCAAGCATGCGTAATAATAGAGCAGAAACAACAGGCGAACAAATCCAAAAAAATAATGAAAATGTGTGTGTGAGCATGTCACCATTGAACGGTTTGCTCATCGGCACGTATTCTTAGTAGCAAGGCTGTTCCTGAAGTCCATGATGATATGAATATCAATAGAAACAAATTAAATTTACTGGTTTTATTAGTTTCAAATAAATTGTTTGTTCACAGGTTGGGTTCAAAGGCTATGGCCTGAGTCCGTCTCAGCTCTCGACCACGGGCAGCTTCTCGTTCAGTGACGGGAAGACGTATACGATCACGCACGGCTCGGTGATAATCGCCGCCATCACGTCGTGCACCAACACGTCCAACCCTAGCGTCATGCTCGGAGCTGGTTGGTATACGACTCAGAGTGTATTTATTTTTAGACGGTTTTTTTGACAGTGACTTTGACATTTTGAATTATTATCAGTAACATATCTCCTCCATTCTTCAAGAACTCTGCTTCAAACAGCGTCTTTCGGCGCTGGTTCGAAAGCGCTTACTAGTATTTTTTGGACACGTCTCCCGTAATGACTCCATAGAATGCCTTGTTATTCAAGGCAAGGTGGATGGCATCAGACCACGTGGAAGGACGCCCATGCGATGGACCGACCAAATAACAACAACTGTTGCACGAATGTACCAGGCTCACCACTAACAGGGACATATGACGAAGGCTCGTGGGGCGAATAACATCTGCGCCATAACATAATACTTCATGGCGACCACGACCGCTCTGACAAGAGTGTCACGACGAAGAAGAAGAAGAAGAAGAACATATATGCATATTATATTATTTAGTATTTTAATGTACTATTGGTGTGATCTGTATTCAATAATTATTACTTGTTAACAAATATATTTGCTTGCCTATCGTTGGTGAAATGTATTAGATACTTATAAAGAAATCTAAATATCGTGCAAATAAATGGTTATTATTATTAAGGCTTCATGGTTGTGGATTGATGGATGGAGTGATTGCGCAATTGTAACAGACAAAAGGGATATAACATCTTAGTTCCCAAGGTTCGAAAGAGAGGCAAATAATTTTAATTAATATAAATACATTTTCTTTACACGTTTGTCCTTCAATGTAAACTAGTTAATAATAAGGTCGCAGTTGGCTAATCTCAAGAGAGATTATACATACAGACATATTATAGTGCACAAGTGTGTGCGCAAACTCCACCTGAGTTTCCATTCTCTATTCCCTAACTCTCATAATTTGATGGGACGGCAGAGCAACATAACCGGAAAGAGTTCAGGCGCAGGACCAACTGCTTTACGTGCTTTCGCTTTTCGCGGCACGGGAGTGTACACACTACCAGCTTCCAGACCCCGGACTGCTATTGAGAATTTCCGACAGAAATACCCAATAACTTTTTATTGGACCGACTTGGAATTTGAACCCAGGACTTCCGGGTTTGCGGCCTTACATATAGCCACTAGACCAACGGCAGTCAATAATAATAAAATAATGTTGTAATTAATTTTATAATTATATATAATTTCTTCAAATTTAGGTCTCCTGGCTAAAAAGGCAGTGGAAGCAGGGCTTAGCGTTCTCCCGTACATCAAGACGTCTCTCTCACCTGGTTCAGGGGTCGTGACCTATTACTTGAGGGTGAGTTTTATCATTTATCGTTGTTCGTGGATGTATTGTGTACACTGTTTTCTCTTTTTCCCTCATTATTGATTTTACATACGATAGATGAATACAAAGCATTGTTTAACTAGTCACCCCCCCCCCACGGGAACGAAGGGGGGGGGGGCGTATGTGAGGCTCGCTGGTGTCCAAGGCGGCGAGTGCGCCCCGAACATCGGAATACCCACTAAAAAACCAGCGGAACTCTTTCCGTATTAACGAGGAGCGCCACGGGATTCCTTGCGCACGCGACCGTGACGAACAAGTCACACCCCTAAACTAACTCTATAAGAAATCTATAGTGAGTGTTAATACTATTTTTATTTTTTCAGGAATCAGGTGTGATTCCGTATTTGGAGAAACTAGGATTCGACATCGTCGGCTACGGTTGTATGACGTGCATTGGTAACTCTGGACCGATTGATGATAATATCGCGAACACCATCGAGAAGGTGAGCCAATGGAACTCTGCTATGGTAGGGCTTTGTGCAGATATCTCAATTAGTATAGGATATAGGTATACGAGTTTGAGAGCTAAGCATCCGCCTAACGATGTAAAAGTCGCAGGTTCGATTCTGAATCCAAGGGGGATTATCATCGTCCCCACACCCCTATATATAATAGAATATTAATAATTCCTTTAAAATAGGTATATACTTTTCGATGTGAAAACATCTTAGTGCTCAGCACACGGTAGCAAACTGAGAGTTCGAGCATCAGATGATGTTAGCGTAAGATTCGTTATTTACACATCATTTCTCGTGCCCTGTAGGACTTGGGTACTCACAGATTATTTTTTTAAAAACATGCAGAAGTTCAATTTCGATAAACGTAAAAGTAAAATCCTTCACATGTCTCACTTCTGGGCTTGAGAAGGTTGGGAGCTACTCCAATGCTGGTTCGTGGGTATACACGTGAGATTTTCACCTGACACATTCCTTGGCTTCGAACTTCGAACCACTGGGCTATCTCTGGGCTATTCTTATATATGTTTATGAATAGGCTAAGACATATTATTTTCTATTCTCTTAGTCAACTGTTTTTGTTTGTTAGGTATTGACGAGTTTCATCTTCTGTTTTATTAAAAGTAAATAAAAAATACGTTATTTATTATAGTTCTTGTCGATAGAACTTCTATGTTTGAACAGCAGTGATGCTGTTTGGGGTTAGAATATGTGGCGCGTTCTACCTATTCGGACGAACTTTCACAAATACCTATTAAGTTTGTAGTTATTAATAGAAACGTCATTTGATGTTCATAGAACTGTCAGCTAATGTATTTTTTATGCTTTAATTGTTATTTTTGTTGCAAAGAACGAGCTGGTCTGCTGCGGCGTTCTCTCCGGGAACAGGAACTTCGAGGGCAGGATCCACCCGAACACGAGGGCGAACTACTTGGCTTCCCCTCTACTGGTTATCGCGTACGCCCTGGCCGGTACCGTCGACATTGACTTTGAAAAAGAACCATTGGGTGAGTGGTTGATTTATATTATGTTACTTAAATTTATACAATTTTCATATCGCCGATATGGCCGAATGGCCCAGTAGTCAGAACGCGTGAATCTTAATCGATAATCGTGGGTTCAAACCCGGGCAAGCACCACTGCATTTTCATGTGCTTAATTCGCTAATAACTCATCTCGTGCTTGAAGGAAAACATCGTGGGGAAACCTACATGTGAACGTGGGAAACTCGCATTGGAGCAGCGTGGTGGAATAAGCTCCAAAACCTTCTCAAAAAAGGAGAAAAGGCCTTAGCTCAGCAGAAGGACATTCATAGACTGTTAAATCATTTTATATTCTCTTTGTACTAGTGAAAACCGCATCAAAATTTGTCGCAATTGTAAATCATTATTTTTATGATATGATATCTATAAAAGAATCCTTACAAATTTCTATTTAATAGGTAAACGAGCTGACGGGTCGTCTGTGTTTTTGAGAGACATCTGGCCGACGAGATCTGAAATTCAGGAAGTTGAGGACAAATACGTCATACCTGGAATGTTCAAAGAGGTGGGTAGAAAGGACCGGGAAGACGGACGGGGCGTTGTTTTGTTTTATCATCATACAACCGGCTTGAGTGACCTTGAGACTTCGCTCGGATGACGTCGGCGCAACAGCTCTGGTTGCGTCGATGGTGAGAACTGTAACAGCCTGCGGGTTAGGGGGAGGGGGGTATTAAGGCGCATTCCGATCAGGTCTCAAGCTAACACTTACGCGTTAATATACGCTTTATTTAGGCTTAAACCCGGGCAAGCGGTTGTCAGTGATTTTTTGTGTGTATATATGTTTATAACCTCAAATTTTATCATTTTTCCAAATTAAAATTTTAATTATAACACAATTTGAAAGGTGAATAATATTTTGACAAATAGACAAAATAAAGTAATCTTATTCGACAGAAAGGTACTTTTTTTGATAAAAACATACGCAATAAAGAAGCCGTATAATATTTCAGTTTAAAGATCTTTATTATCACTCAAAGAATATACAGTTCCCTTAAAGAGCAATTTAACACATTTCACATAATAAAACAATTTTTTTTTCTTTCGTTTATTATTTGTAAGTAACAAACAAAAGAATCACAAACTGAAATCAACGTATTTACGATTAGCATTTGGATAACAAATGGGCCACGTGATGGTATCAGTATTCACCAACGCTAAAATACATTGGGAGCTAAGATTTCTGCGACAGTAGTGACGCTGGTTCACTTACCCTTTAAATCGGAACACAATGGAAGTAAGGAGTGCTGTGAAGCGGTAGAATAAGTGACTTGTGGGTAGTTACTGGTAACGCAGACGAGCTTATATAAAACTCCACCATCAAATAAAGCGGTAAAAGAAAATGAATGAATAATAGAAGGTTAAGAAGTTAATTTTATTCATTTTATTATTTTTTTTCATTAATAATATAACGGAAGCCGACCGTTAATGTCTATTTATTGTCCTGGTAGGCAAATCTAACCCCCCCCCCTAAATTTAGAAAAACGTGTGGAGATTGTTTCTAGCTTAAACAACTATGCTGCTCCACGTTGCGCTGGTGTTAAATGTGTATTTTAAAATGTTGGTTACAAAATTATACGGCAGACGTCCGAACGAGTCGAGAGATAAGAGCGAAGTGAGATAGTGACATACCGTTGCAATGTCTTTTATAGACTTGATGACGTCGATTGTTCTGGTGGGGCAGTCACCGCTAATACAATTTTTTTCACATTGTTTTCGATTCGGGATGAATCTTAACTTCGATTTAGATGTACAAGTCCGTTCCACTGGAAAATATCGTTGTTTTGTTATTATAGTGTACGCACATTACACCGTATGTTTTGTACAGGTTTATGAGAAGATAGAACAAGGTTCGCCGTCCTGGCAGGCCCTCGACGTGCCAAAGGGGAAGTTATACGGCTGGGACCCCAACTCCACTTACATCAAAAGGCCCCCATTCTTCGATGGAATGACTAAGGTAAGGAAATACTATTTTATATGTTAACTAGCTAATCTTCCCGGATTCGCGCTGATAATATTTGTGTAAAATCCGTTCTTAGTGAGACACAACAAAAACAGAAAATTACTATCGATCTACTAGTGTATTTTAACGAATTTATATATCATCCTACCAGGATCTGCCCCCAATCAAGAGCATACCAAACGCGCGTTGCTTGCTTCTATTGGGAGATTCGGTGACCACAGATCACATCTCGCCGGCGGGCTCCATCGCAAGGAACTCCCCAGCCGCGAGACTCTTGGCTTCTAGAGGGTGAGGAGTATACTTGTCCATCTTGCATGATGCTTTTCTGACTGCCTCGTTGATCCTTGGCTAGTAATACATAGGGCTAAAGACCTCGAGGATCTGGGTTCAAACTGTGGGTCCAGATTAATAAAGAATTATTGGGTGTTTCTTGTTGAAAATTTCTCAATAGCAACTCTCTAGAGTCTAAAAGAAGGAAGTCCCGTACTTCGGGAAGCTCGTAAAGCATTTGGTCTCTTGCTTGAAAATTTTCCGGTCGTGTCGAATTGCCGTGCCATCGGATTATGAGAATGAGATATATTATATAAATAAAGAAGAATAGAGAAAGTGAACTATGTATATTGAATGGTGCAACGCAGTCTCCTTCCTGGAGGTGGGCGCTAGTGGCTCACAATCATATTTGTTAACTTTTTTTATGTTCCAATAAATAAATGAATAAATAAAAGGAATAGACTGCACCTGTGTTTGCGCACACACTTACTTGGGAATTATGCTACTACAATATGTCGCGCGTCGGTGGACAATATCCTTGAGTATTGTCAGAAAGCGGTCATAGTGACAAATTTATTTATTCGGAAATATAACTTAAGTAAGTCTAATTAACTCCAATATTCTTTATTTCAAATACTGTTAAAATGAGTTCTTTTGCATTTTAATGTGGATGCTATAAAATCATTTTTCTTCTGACCCTACATGTACCCACTGTCGCGTAAAGCAGTTTAAAAAGGTCCCATCTCAAAAGCATTTGGGAGAGATAGTTCAAAAAGACGAGATAGGCGAATAAAAATTGAAAGAAGATAACTTATACTAATAAGTGAATTAGTTTAAAACGTCTAAGAAAAAACTGTAAAACATAGCAAATCTTCATACAAATTTCATCTGCGGTTTGGCGACTAATATATAATCTTTTAACCCCTGTGTGTCCTTTTAAATATGTCTTTATAACTGGTGTTCTAACTGGTGTGTCCCGCCGTGCAGGCTGACGCCGCGCGAGTTCAACTCGTACGGGTCCCGGCGGGGCAACGACGCGGTGATGTCCCGCGGGACGTTCGCCAACATCCGCCTCGTCAACCGCCTGGCGCCGCGCGCCGGCCCGCAGACCGCGCACCAGCCCAGCGGGGACGTCATGGACATCTTCGACGCCGCCGACCGGTCACTCTCATGCCTCGTCTTAGGTTATATACTAAGTGGTCACCACAGTCCTTAGACGTTGGCTTTGGAAGAAATATTAGCCATTCCTTACATCGCCAATGCGCCACCAACCTTGGGACCGTAACAGCCTGTGAATGTCTCACTGCTGGACTAAAGGCCTCCTCTCCCTTCCTTGAGAAGGAACCTTCCGGAACGAAGGTGTTATGTCCCTTGTGCCTGTAGTTACACTGGCTCATTTACATTTGAACCTGTTGTTTCGCGGTAGGATAGGTTCTCAATGTTTGTGCCTCATTTGTGATGCACAGAATATGAATGAAATTTACAACCTATGGTTTCAGACCACTAACCAACACCTGACCCATTTTGCCAGCCCAGTTAACTATTTTTTTAATGTTAAATAATTACAGCGAAAACGAATAGTACACGTAGAATCTGTTTGAAACTTAATTTATTTTATTTTCACAGATACGCCAAAGAGAACGTCCCTCTCATTGCTATTGTCGGCAAGGACTATGGTTCCGGCTCGAGTCGTGATTGGGCCGCCAAAGGACCGTTCCTATTGGTAAGTTTTCGGCTTTTTTAAAAAACGACACTACACCCATCTTATTATATAGCCAAAATTTTCGACGTAAAACACACGCCATAACACAAGTCAGACACTAAATAAATAAATAAACAAGCGAAACATACATAAGTCAGCCACAAGCCAAACACACATCAAACATACGACAAAACACACGACACAACACACACGGCAAAACACACACGACAAAACACACACACGACAAAACACAAACAGAACACACACGACCGAAACACACACGATAAAACACACACAACAAAACACAAACAGAACACACACGACCAAAACACACACGATAAAACACACACGACAAAACACACACGATAAAACACACACGACAAAACACACACGATAAAACACACACGACAAAACACACACGATAAAACACACACGACAAAACACAAACAAAACACACACGACGTCGTCTTACAGTTCACGCCTCGTCGAATATTTCATGATAATTCAACCCGCAGGGCATACGGGCAGTAATCGCGGAGTCGTTCGAGCGCATACACCGTTCGAACCTCGTGGGTATGGGTATAATGCCGCTCCAATTCCTCCCCGGCGAGAACGCGGACAGTCTCGGTCTGAACGGGACGGAGGTGTACACGATCGACGTCCCGCCGAACTTGGTGCCGCACCAGCAGCTCAAAGTTCAAGTGAGTTAACGTTCGTTAATTTATATAACAATAAACTTGACTGAACAAGTCGAGGTCCTGGATTCGAAACCGATATAATGTTATTGAGTTGGTCAGATATTATACGAGATGGCCTAGTAGTTAGAACTTCTTCTCAAATGGGAGAGGAAGCCTTAGCCCAGCAGTGGGACATTAACAAGCTGTTATTGTACTGTATAATGTTATTGGGCGTCTTTGAGGATAAATTTCTCAGGAGCACCCCGGAGTCTGGAAGTAGGCTGTGTTAACAGTGCCTCGGTTAGCACGTCAAATCGTTGCTGCTGAGACTGTGCAAGCCCATATGAGTAGGTACTACCTAATCTCATATTCTACCGGCAAACAGCGGTACTAAGTATTTTTATTCCGTTGTGAAGGATGAGTAAGCCAGTGTAACTACAGCCACAAGACAACATCTTAGTTCTCACAGCGCCAATATCTATGCGGGGTGTTGACCAAATATCTTGAGATCGGAATAAGTAATATATTTATATATTTCATTTAATTTTCAGGTCGACAACGGGAAGTCGTTCCAAGTCATAGTACGTTTCGATACGGAAGTAGACCTCACGTACTTCAGGAACGGAGGGATATTGAACTATATGATAAGAAAGATGCTGTAATTATAATTAGAATACATATTCGACTACGGACCGGTAGTGTAGTTATTAATGGCGTGGTAGGTAGCGTTTGGCATTGTAAGTTTGGTGGCAGCCACGTAGAGGCTGACGCGCCCCCCTCCCATACTATCAATTTATTTATTTATTTATTTATTTAGGGAAACATACAGCATTATCTAATACATAAACATTTGGTAACAAAATGAGTTTCACGTAAGCCAACAAGGTTTCCACTTTTACATTCAAACATGCAGTGAACCTAACATAACAAGTTATTTAACAATTATCAAATCATCTTTCACCAAAATGGATACTTGCTTATTTTAATTGTCAACTATTATGTAACTTGGATTTGCAAATCTATATGTTGCAGAAGCCGAGGTAGTTGTGTAATTTGTTCGTCTGACATGGTCAGTGTGCACGTGCGGCGCGGTCGAGTGTTCTCAGTACAATGATTTCGAACCCCGCGGCCGCTCTACTACTCTACTACTCGCGATAACTCATGTAACTGTCAGAGCGTCTTATGTCACTGTCAGTGTTGCCATCAGTCATAAACAAGTGAAGCGTTTTGACTTCCAACGCTTAAGCAACTCTCACTGTCAGTGTTGCCATCAGTCGTACACGAGTCAAAACTAAGACTATATTTAATTACTATTATTTATTCTCTAACATATATAATAGAACTAAAAAAAAGTATAATGAATTAATTTGAGTACTCAAATAAAAAAACTTACAATGCCAATGTTTATAGGCAGGATAGCCTGCCTGACCTATTTGCCTGCCATCATAAATAATGGTCGCATTTCACTCGGCTTAACGTGATATTATATCGCTTTGTTCTATTGTAGTAGTTAAAGTTACACATCTATTTGTCTCATTCTCTCATCAGTAATTCGACATTAAATAGAAAAAGTTAATGATAGATTATTTACGAGTCGTCACCAAATAGACTGAACCCGGGAACAATTTATATATGTCAAAATATTTTCTTATTCATAAACCAATGGTTACGCACGTGTGTGCGTGCGTGCGTGCGTGTGTGTGTGTGTGTGTGTGTTTTTTAAGTAAAACAATAGCTTTATACAAAATATGTTGACGTTAAAATACAATATATAGACAATAGAGCAAATTACTGTTTTCCATTGAATTATAAAAACCTAATAATACTTGCAGGGAGTTTGTACAGAATATCACTTTGATGGGTCGGTTGGCGTGGTTGGTAGATTGCCTTTCACGCCGAAGGTTGTAGGTTCGATTCCCACCCAGGACAGATATTTGTGTGCATGAACATGTCTGTTTGTCCTGAGTCTGGGTGTATCTATATAAGTATGTATTTACAAAAGAAAAGTATTATAAGTAGTATATCAGTTGTCTGGTATCCATAGTACGAGCTCTGCTTGGTTTGGGATCAGATGGCCGTGTGTGAATAATGTCCCAGGATATTATTGTTATCACTGTTGGTATGTATCGCGTGTTCGCCAAGTGAAGTACTATCATTATATAATAATTTCTATATGTTTATATATTTTTTTATACTGAGGGAAATATAACAGGGTCATTGCATCGGCTGTGCCGTAGTTGCGTAGTTATATAACGGTGAATTGTTATTTTAATATGTTATTATATTTTGAATAAATATTTATGGTGAAAAATATTGGTGTTTTTTTTTCGTTTCACGTATCAAAAATCAAAATGATTTATTCAATATTGAAGCGTTACACTTGCTTATTGATAGTCAGACCAGAAACTAACACCGGTTCGGAAAAGAAACCCAGCCCTGAGAAGAACCGGAGAACGAAACAGCGGGTTTTTTTATTTAAATGGGTAATGTTACTTTTACAAAAAAAAGGGAGAGAAATAACCATGCGGTGATCGTCTCATTCCCAAGGTGTGCTATCATCCATAAATTCATTAATTGTATAATAATTTTAGCACACAAGCGTTCCTTTACATTTTTTTTTAATTTAGCTACTGAGGCATTTTGAACGATTTCTGGGACCCAAATCCATAAATACCACAGATTAAGTCGATCTTGAATAATGACGTCATGTCTATTAAAGTTGAATTGACTTTATTCTTGCCGCCATTGGAATTTTTTTTTTGTTTTTTTTTTAGTCCTAAGCGTTTTCTATATTATAGCTTGTGGTGTACAATATGGAAATTTAAATATATTATAAATCAGCTTTGAGACGTTTTTATGTTTTTTGTAGTAGTAGTGTACATTTGCTACTATTCAAATTATAAACGTATCAAGGATTGTTAATTTTTATGATATTTGTGTGGAAGCAAGGTTTTTCTTATCCTCATTTACCTTTGTACAAAAAAAATTATTTTCAATTTAATTATTTGCAGTGAATCAAATCAAATCAAAATACTTTATATGTACTCTATTCAACATAAAATCATTGCCCTTACTTATTGATAGTGAAATTAGGAACACCATAAATAAACAGAGGGATTTTTTGTTTGTTACCAATTCTGCTAGGTATACAAATATGCAGTATAAAAAAACTGCCAAGTGGCGATCGTTTCACCCCCAAGATCTGCTAATATCCTAATGAATTCACTAATTATGTATAACATTTCGCACACAACAATCCTTACAATTCTTTTTTTAAATTTAACACAAAACCATAATGAATTATACACTCACTTCCTCATCTTCCTCACTTCGTTCATTGGTGAAAACCGTATGGAAATGTTTTTGAGTAAACAAGTAAAGCCGGTGGTCCTGCGCCTGAATTCTTTTCGGCACTAATATGTCCTGTGCAGTTGGCTAATCTCTCTCGATTATCATTACCAAGCCATTCCGATCCCATGATTAGTATTAATGAAGATTTTCGTTAAAAAACTTAACATATTGCTAAAGGTTCAAAATGTATTTAATAAAAAACCTATAACATTCATGAAATTATATAGAATGCTAGTCTAGTCCGCGGACTTTGCCCACGTGTGTGTGGAAGCGTGAAAGCCGAGATGACCCAGTGGTAAGAACGCGTGAATCTTAACCGATGATCGTGGGTTCAAACCCGGGCAAGCACCACTGAAGTTTTTCATGTGCTTAATTAGTGATTATAATTCATCTCGTGCTTTTCGGTGAAGGAAAACATCGTGAGGAAACCTGCATGTGTCTAATTTCACTGAAATTCTGCCACATGTGTATGCCAGTGAAATAAGCTCCAAAGCCTTCTCCTCAAAAAGGGAGAAGAGGCCTTAGCCAAGCAGTGGGACATTTACAGGCTGTTACCGTACCGTGTGGAAGCGGATCAGGTGCTAGGAGCCCTATGTCCTTTTCTGTAACCCCTTAAACTTTGTAGACAAAATGTTATGATGATCGGTTTTTTAATCATAACTCTAAAAAGTACTTAAAATTGTCTACGATATCTCGATATATTTCTCAAAGCTGCGTGGAGCAAGATCTGTGTCGGTTAACTCTGTGACAGTCAATACCTTAATAGAATATTGGTGTATAAACAGAGGTTAAAGATTTTTTTTTATATTTGCCGGGAAGGCAAATGAATCCAAAATGTCGCCAAAATTGTATGCTACTTTTATTTAGGCTGTATCCATGTTTTGTATTCTTTTATTCTTTGTGGTGTACAATAAAGTATAAATTATTATTATTATTATGACTCTACTCCACCTGATGGTAAGTAGTAGTGGAGTACAAACGCGACGACGGCCAGTACAGTCGGGAAGAACGTTCTGCACTAGCCGCCCCCGCCTTGCCGGAACACGTGAGCTGGTAAAGAATTCCATTTTTTGGAAGTGCGACAAAGAAAGAAGTTGCCAAATTTCTTTGTGCGCGATGGAATTGATGTCACAGTTAGTCGGTGACATCGAGAGCCAGCACGCGTAGACTTGTGAAGGAAGGGGGAAGCAGGAATTAGGGAGAATAATCCCTCGGAGCACTCGCCGTGATACAATCGATAGAAAGCGATTAACCATAAACAATATGACTATTGTCATGACATACACGGTTAAGTATGCAAAGCCACAGGCTAAATCCTGTTGTATATACATGAATTAAAAATTCCCAACGTCATTACACAATGCTCAATGTTTTAAAACATCGAACGTAAATATCCGATCGGCATTAAAATAAATCACTTCAGATCACTCATTGTGAGAGATGAATACGTTTTTATTATCATTAAACATGGATAGGATATTTTTTTGGTTGATTATATTAATGTGCCTCTCGAATTTCGTGTCGACGATGGATCCGTTGATAAAATATCTGCTGACGCCGCTACCACAGCTGGGCGAGAAGTGTGGGTACGACGTAAGTTGTTGCATCCTTGTACTATTGTCGCAATTTGTCTAGTCTTTAGTGTTAGTCATGTCTAGTCGTTCTTCGTTGACGGGCCGGTTGGTTTTTCACGACGAAGGTTGTGGGTTCGATTCCCACCCAGGATAGATATACCGGTGAAACCGTGGGTTAAGCGCTCGTACATAATATGTCTTATGTCCATCTATAATATTGTGAACGATCTTTTTAAACTAAGAAAATTCACGTTCTCTCTATAACATCTGTATAGATTTATTTTGTGAAATGACGAGTCGAAGGTGCGCATAGAAGTATAGCTCAAAATATTTTATTCACTACTAGAGCTGTCCTGCAGTAAAAAATGGATGGATTAATGTCCACATCGTACCGCACTCCCACGCAGAGCTTGGCTACATGAACACCTTCGACGGACACTACACTGGAAGTGAGTACTGCTTTTCTTTACTTAACTTTTCAAATACTGTCGTCATCATGATTCAGTTTATGGGTTTTTATTACTTGTGCAAGCACGTCACCACTCAAAAGATACTCTACCACTAAAAAGCAATACTTAGTATTGTCGTGTTTCGGTTTGGAAGGTGAGTAACTACAGGCACAAGAGATTTAACATCTTAATTCCCAATATTGTGCATTGGATATGTAAGGCACTGTTATAATTTCTGACAGTGCCAATGTGAATGGGTATTATTGATCACGTGACCCATTTGCTCGTGCGCCTACCAATTTATATAAAGAATGGGTTGAATTGACCCGGTGGTTAGAATATGGGATTGTCGTGAAGGCAAACACAGTAAGAAAAAACGATAAGTTCTTAAAAAGCACTAGCGTGACATTTATATACTCTTTTATTTTATGGAGAATAGCGGCGAAGATGACTTCTAGAAAGTTCTTTACAATATGAAGTATAAAAAAAATTGCCAAACCTTAATGGTTTGATCCCACAATTATTAAGATTCATTCGTTCTAACCACTGAGCCATCTCGGCTTTTCAGTTGCAACATAGTTCACAGTATTAAAATAATCTGCATTAAAAATTATATCTATAAAGAGATACATATGTGGCAGTTTTCGTGTTCATAGGTTAAGCAGTGTTTTAATTTGTTTTAATCTGACGAGCCGGTTGGCATGGTTGGTAGATACTTGCCTTTCACGCCGAAGGTTGTGGGTTCGATTCCCACCCAGGACAGACATATGTGTGAATGAACATGTCTGTTTGTCCTGAGTCTGGGTGTAATTATCTATATAAGTATGTATTTACAAAAGAAAAGTAGTATATGTACTGTATCAGTTGTCTGGTTTCTATAGTACGAGCTCTGTACAAGCTTAGTTTGGGATCAGATGGCCGTGTGTGAATAAAATCCCAGGATATTATTATTAATCTATATATATTAAGAAATGTAATAAATATCATAATTTTAGACGACGAGTTTTATGATAAGAGCAATTTAAATATGAGGAAAATTTTGGATTCGACTATAAGTGAACTTTGGGCTGATGAGAACAGAAAGTAAGTATATACAAATATATACTACAAATTGGGGCGATCCCTAAGTGACTTATTTATTTTATAAATGAGAAGGAATTTATTTTAAAATGGAGCCTCCATGTAAGTTTTATTTTTAACGTTGCTTTTTGTTCAAGCAGCGCACTTACATGGTCAGATTTTTTCTTAACAAATGAATTCAGTCGGTTTTCAGTGGAATGGTTTTTATAAAAACATAAATTTTGTATTGCAGGTTTACTCTATCGGACAGTGAACTGCCTTATTTCTTTCATTGGTGGTCTAGAAGACACGATACTGGTGAGCAAGGCCTTATATTCCTAAAAATAAGTTAATACCCAGGAATTAAGTTATGGCAATTTTTTTGACGTCTGCAGAAGTATGACTCACCGAATTTTTGGTGATCGTCTCGCGACCGATTGCACCGCTTATTCAAGCCTTCATTTCAAAGGGGAACCGCGAGTATACCAAAAGAAATTTTGTGTTCATTATAAAAATATTTTCAAATGAAGCGGTTTTGCTATAATTTATTGACAATTTTTCGGGAATCATATGGTTTCCAGCATAAAGGAGCGGAGAATTCAAATAATTATTTTGATTTTTCCTGAGTTCCTCTCTCTTTTTTCCTCCAGCTTTGTTTGAGCAGGTGATTTGTGTTCGGATAGCGAGCCTAAGTTAATATAATTATATAACAGTTCGTCGCATGGTGTACGAGCTGATTAGACAAGGTCGGCTGATGATAGTTGGTGGTGGTTGGGGGATGGCAGACGAAGCCTCTACATATTACCAGTCTATTATCGACAGCTATACTTATTCTCTGAGGTATATATATGAGATCTGTTATCATACTAGCAACCCGCTCCGGTTTCACACGGGTGCAATTTAATAATAGAGAACATGAGATGTATGGTTAACACAATTTTAAGTAGCATATGGGCCACCGGATTCTAAGTGTTCACCAACACCCATAGACATTGACTGAGAAAAATATTAACCATCGCTTACATTACCAATGCGCCACCAACCTTGGGAACTAAGATGTTATGTCCCTTGTGCCTGTAATTACACTGGCTCACTCACCCTTTAAACCGGAACACAACAATACCAAGTACTGCTGTTTTGCGGTAGAATATCTGATGTGTGGGTGGTACATACCCAGACGAGCTTGCACAAAGCTCTACCTGATGATTGACCTCTAAGTGATGGTTAATATTTCTTGCAATGCCAATGTCTATGGGCGTTGATAACCACTTACCATCAGGTGGTCCATATGCTCCTTCGCCTAACTATACTATAAAAAACAATAATTCACGATTGATTTGAAATTACAATCGACGCTACAACACCTGTTAAAAAATTACTTATTATTTTTCAGAAAAATCAATGCCACATTCCTCTCGTGCGGTCGGCCGCTAGTTGCTTGGCAAGCGGACACATTTGGTCATTCACGAGAGTACGCATCACTTATGGCACAAATGGGCTACGACGGGCTATTCATAAACCCTATAAGCTTTGACGATGAGATTATCAGAATGGCCAGGAAGGGGTTGGAATTCGTTTGGAGAGGTAGCGATGATTTAGGTAAGACTGTGTTATTACTAGCGGTTTTGCAATGGATATATATAAATACTGTATGTGAGGGGGAGAATGGTTATTAGGTATGGTATCCTTGGAGATCAAGCTTGCTTCGTACCAAATTTTATTAAAATCGGTTCAGTGGTTTAGCTTTAAAAGCTTAACAGATATCAGTATAGATTGTAAAAAAATAAGTAACAGCCTGTTAATGTCCCACTGCTGGGTTAAGGCCTCCTCTCTCTTTTTTGAGGAGAAGGTTTAGAGCTTATTCCAACACGCTGCTCCAATGGGGGTTGGTAGAATACACATGTGACATAATTTCAATGGAATTAGACACATGCACGTTTCCTCGCGATGTTTTCCTTCACTGTCAAGCACGAGATGAATTATAATCACAAATAGATAGATTGTATTCGATTGATATAACTCTGTAATGAAAATAGTGGAAAAGGCTAACTACTAAGTTTCTTGCCTGTTCCTCTCGTTAGTATCTACATTCCAAATCGGTGATAGCTTTAGTAATTCAATATTGTACCATTGCGATTCGTAAATGCATAAATACTACATGAATAAAGATATTTTTGATTCTTATTTGATTATATTAGTCTTTTTCTCTTTAGTTAAGACTTTCTCTTTAGTCCAGTGGCTTATAAGGCTATTGATACCGAGGACCTGGGTTCAAATACGATAAAAATTAGACTAAGGTAACAGAGAGTACCGTGTGCACTGTACTGTGTGCATGATGTCCTACGCAGTTGGCTAATCTGAAATCATTTAATTTTATTCCTATTCTTGTGCATTCAAACAATCATGATACAGGACCGGAAACGGATATTTACACTCACAAACTCTTCGACGGCTACTGGACACCACCAGGCTTTTGCTTCGACAGCATGTGCTCTGATCCACTGCTCATCACATCTGACACCATCTTCAGTAATATCGATGAACGGGTAAGTCCCGTTTTATGTAATGCCTTCGATTTCGTGCGTGTAATGATTAATGTTTGACTTTTCAACCAATGAGAAATTAAGTCATGACTAGAAATAAAAAGGTGCTGGGGTTTTTGTTTTGATGTAAAACATCGGTTGGTAAGACCGGCTTGTATGCCGTGACGACAAACGGTATGACGGCACTCCTATGACGTCATGTCCCCTTTCCACCGCCGTCTACCTCTTGTGTGTGTGTCTAGCTAACATAGATCTGCGTTTTACATTGGCCGTGCGTTTCATGATCGCCTCTATTTAACAGCAATAAATAAGACTGTTTTTGGCGCAGTTCGCAGTGACTCTTCCACGCCGGGATTATAGGTTCAATTCCCACCCCGACTTGGGTTTATTATGTATAAAAATATGCATATAAAACTTATGTATATTAGTAGTTGTTACCTATAAAACACAGGTACGGTCCTGCGTTGAATATTGCTCGCACCTTTGGGATGGCTCCGCTAAGTACCTACTTAAGGCCTTGGATCGGTTGCAGCGACGCGCAGTCCGCATTATTGGCGACGTAAAGGTCACAAACACCCTCGAACCTTTACAATTGCGTCGAGAGATAGCAGCACTGAGCGCTTTCTATCGACTATATCACGGCGAGTGCTCTGTGGAATTATTCTCCCTAATTCCTGCTTTCCCCTTCCTTCACAAGTCTACGCGTGCTGGCTCTCGATGTCACCGACTAAGTGTGACATCAATTCCATCGCGCACAAAGAAATTTGCCTTTCTTTGTCGCACTTCCAAAAAATGGAATTCCCTACCAGCTCACGTGTTGTCCTCCTCTTACGACCCGGGTTCCTTCAAACGAGGCTTGAAGAGGCATCTTGCGGGCCGGCAAGGCGAGGGCGGCTAGTGCAGAATCTTCTTCCCGTCTGTACTGGCCGTTGTCGCGTTTGGACTCTACTACCACTTAACATCAGGTGGAATAGAATCATTTGACCTCCCGGCAAATATAAAATATATATATATATAACACTACCTGTGTTATACATATATATTTTTTACCTTTAAAGTTACCTTAGGAACAGATGACCTTGTTTAAATGTATAAAAACAAAAATAATATATAATTTCAGGTAAATCTCTTCATAAAATCCATTCGACATCGTCAAGCTCCAAGTTATAATACGAACCACGTAATGGTTATGATGGGCAAGAGGCTGGGCTACTTCAACGCAAAAATTTGGTTTGAAAACATTGAGACACTGATCGAGTTCGTATACCACATTATATTTACTTAAGGACCTGTAAGTCGGGATGGCCTATTGGTTAAAAAACGTGAATCTTAAGCGATGGTCGTGGATTCGAACCCGGACAAGCACCACTGAATTTTCATGTGCTTAACTTATCGCATGTTTCACTCCATACTTTTGGCGAATGTTTGGCTGATTTAATTAGTATCATTAATTATCATATACATGTGTATAGGTTCAAACCCCCAGAGCACCACTGATTATCATGTGTTTAATTTGTGTTTATAATAATAATATCCTGAGACATTATTCACACACCGCCATCTGATCCTAAACTAAGCAGAGCTCGTACTATGGAAACCAGACTACTGATATACTACATATACTACTTTTCTTTTGTAAATACATACTTATATAGATTATTACACCCAAATTTAGGACAAACAGATATGTTCATGCACACAAATGTCTGTCCTGGGTGGGAATCGAACCCACAACATTTGACGTGAAAGACAAGTATCTACCAACTACGCCAACCGGCCAATTCATCTCGTGCTTGACGCTGAAGGAAAACATCGTGACGAATCCTCCATGTGTCTAAGTTTACTTAAATTATGCCACAGTATTTGAGCAGCGTGGTGGAATAAGCTTCGAATATTCGCATCAAAGGGAGATGATTTATCCTTGACTTATTAAAATGCATGTATTTATTTGTATCGATGTAAATGACATTTGTTGTTTAATTACAGAAATGTCAACAAAAAGACGTATAGAGACGGAGATCAAATTCACGTCATGTATTCAACGCCCGCGTGTTATTTGAAATCTGTTTATAATGAAAAGTTGAGTATTTTGTATACATAATTGATTCTTTATTAGTAAACTATGTACATTTTTATAATATACAAAATTGAAATAAAAAAAACAAAATACACATTACAAATTTATAGCAAAAACACGCTGTCTAAAAGATTGTACCCAAGTCGCTGGCACTATTGCCTCTGCTCCGAGACTCAGCCTTTGGGCTAAATAAGCGCCAGCTCTTGGGTCACCAGAAGTGTGGACCAGTTTCCACCACCATATGAAACTTTAGTAACCTATTTACAAATTATTCCTTAATTCACAATATTTAACAATCAATAAGGCTTTTGAAATAATTTACTTTTGAAATGTTAGGCTATATTTTTTTATGTTATAGATGGCAAATAGCACCTGATGGTAAGTGGTCACCACCTCTACACCACAGGCATTCGCGATGTAAGAAATATGGCCCGAAGCTCAACTACGATGTTTTGGCCCTTATTTATTTATTTATTTATTTATTTATTTATTTAATCGATACACCACAGTATTTGAAATATGGCATTTAAAACAAGAATACGATAAAATGACAGATACAATTTCAAACACTTAATAGGTATATACAGCATTAATAGTTACGTTAGCCTCCAATAACAATTTTTTTTAACAATACTCTATTTAATAAATACTACAGACTGCAATATAACACGCTTATTAATTATTTGACATTCAAACAATTAGCAAAAAAAAATACAAAAAATGAAGTAAAAAAAATAAAAATAACTAACAATAATTACAAACAATGATAATATAAGATTTTTAGAGATAATACCGTAATTTACAAAGTTCTAATATTAAGTAGAATATAACAAACTAAATATAACAGTAAAGATATCGCAATCACAATAAAGCTCTCAGCGTTAATTTTTTGCGAAAAAGAGGTAGTGAGTCGTGAAAAATGTCAATGCCATCACTGTTGACTTTATTATATAAGTTTATGAGGTGGTTGAGTGGAGAGTATTTACCTATATTTGATTTGGAAGTTCGAGAGGAGAAAATTTTTTTTAGAGGTTGTCTAGGTGCAGTTCGTGGCACTGCTATGTTAATGTTTTGTAGTAGATCTGTTGCATCCAAGTGGTTATTCAATAATTTATAGAGAGTAATTAGAGAGGCAATTTCGCGGCGTTTTTCTAGAGTGCACAGTCCAAAATATTTTAAACGTGATTCATAGTCGGCCTTATAAGGGCAACTGTTACTTCTACTAGCCAGTAATTTTGTAAATTTGTGTTGTATGCGTTCTAACCTTTCAATGTAAATCTTATAATGCGGATTCCATACTACAACCGCATATTCTAAAGCGCTACGTATAAACGAATTGTACAAAGTTATGATTGTTGCCGGTCTCTTAAAATCATTGCAGTTACGTCTGACAAAACCGAAGCTTTTCCAGGCCTTCGTGGCAATATGATTTATGTGAGTGTTAAATTTAAGTTTGGCGTCGATCATAACACCTAAATCACGAACAACCGAAACTTCCCCGAGCGGTTTGCCCTGTAAGCTATACTGATGTCTTATTATGTTTTTATTTCGCGTAAACTTAATAAACTGGCACTTATCGACATTTAGTTCCATTCCATTCAAATCACACCATTTTTTTATGGAGTTTAGATCGTCTTGGAGCAATTTGCAATCATTCATGGATGTTATAGAGCGGTAAATCTTTAAATCATCAGCAAATATAGAACATTTGCTGTTCTTGATACAGTGTGCAATGTCATTGATAAAGATGATAAATAATATTGGGCCTAGGTGTGATCCCTGTGGAACACCAGAGGTCGCAATAAACTCGTGAGATTTGTAACCACCGAGTGTAACTCTCTGTACTCGATCAGATAAGTACGATCGGAACCAAGATAGCAGGGGGTCATGAATGCCGTATAACCTAAGCTTGTAGATTAAGATTTTATGATTAACTTTGTCGAACGCGCTACTGAAGTCGGTATAGATCGAGTCAACCTGTTGTTTGTTGTCTATGCACCCAGAAATGTAATGTATGTAAGTTGTGAGATTTGTAGTGGTTGACTTACGCTGGCAAAATCCATGCTGATCACTTGTAATCATGGTATTGATATATTGGGACAAAATTGGCGTAATTATACTTTCAAAGGTTTTGGATAATACGTTTAACATTGAAATCGGTCGGTAGTTTCTTACATCGCTCTTTGATTTCTTTTTATGAATTGGTAAAATATTAGCTTCCTTCCACTTCGTAGGAAAAGTTGAAGTCTGAAGAGATGTGTTATAAATAATTTTTAATGGGAGTGCGAGTAATTTACACGTTTTTCTGAAAAAAAGAGGAGGAATGCCATCAGGACCAGCTGATTTGCTTGGATTTATTGAACGTAATGCCTTCGATATAGTACGTTCATTTAGTGTGACGTGAGCGAGAGACATTTGAGAATAAGAGTCCGGACTTTCCTCTACGAATTCTACACAAGGCTGCAAAGAAGAATATGAGGACGCAAAGTTCTGTGCGAAAAGATTACAAATCGCTTGACCAGAATGGGCTGTGGTGTTACCTAGTGACATTTCAGATGGGACCTCGGATTTAGCTCCACGCCGTTTTTTTAACAAAACGCCAAAATTTTAAGGGATCGCGAAAGATTGAATCCTCGACTCCGGAAATGTAACGGCTGTAACATAATTCAAGTAGATTCTCGACGCGCCTACGGCTTCTTGCTAACTCTAATATATCTCTAGGATTCTTATAACGTTTGCACAGTTTCCTAACTTTCTCCTTTTCGTTAATTAATTTTATCAGAGAAGATGTGAACCAGACAGGATATTTAAATGCTTTTGGCTTGATTTTTGGAACATGAGAATCAATTATAGCGTACAAGATATTATACAATTTTTCTACCATAGCATCGACATTCCCGCAACTCCCTAATTCGGAGTACCAATCAAACTCTCCTAAACATCTGTTTACCGCGTCGTAGTCTGCCTTTCTAAATAAATATGTAGCAAATATTTTATTGTATAAAAATTTATCGGCATTAATTCGCAAAGATATTTCTAGTGCTGGATGGTGAGGATCAACGTTACTTAATAATTCGCAAGCTTCAATTACTGTTAAATTGTTAAAATTATTCATGACCAAATCTAGTATACGTTGATTGTGATTCTTAATTTTGTTGTATTGTGTTAGTGAATTGAGTGACAAAAAATCGGCAAAATGGAATCCCAAAATATTATCGGTATGGTCGGGTTTTAACAGATCCTCGATTTCGTCCAGCCGCCAATTTAAAAAACCCAAATTAAAATCCCCCAAAACTACAACTTTACCAGGGTTAGATTGCATTACAACACTTATATTGTCCAAAATGAGGTTTAAACTTTCCAACGAGACAGGCGGAGGAATATACACTGCACAAAATAAAATGTTCGTAGAAACTCCATTTTCGGATACTTTTACAGAAATCCATAGATCTTCACCGTTACTTTCCAAATGTTCAATTCGTCTAGATTCTATAGATTTAGATACTGCAATAAGTACTCCACCACCAGTCTTGCGTTGAGAGGAGGTTGACTGACGATCTCTTCTTATGCCTGTAGTTATACTGGTTCACTCATCCTTCAAACCAGAACGCAACAATACTATTGCCTACTATTGGTACCTATCCGGACGGGCTTGCACAAAGCCCTACCACCGGTGTTGTTGTTATTATTTGTCTTTGGTCTTTGTATATATACATTTATAGAGTGTTAACGCATTAATGATTACTGAGCTAACTGACAATACTATCTTATGAAAGATATCAAGGCGAGATTTGTCTACCTCGTAAAAATTTTAGTCTACCTCGTAATTTACATTCACGCAGCGGTTATATCGTATTATCGCACGGCGAGTGCTCAGAGGAATTATTCTCTCTAATTCCTGCTTCCCCCTTCCTTCATAAGTCTACGCGTGCTGGCTCTCGATGTCACCGCCTAATTGTAACATCAATTCCATCGCGCACAAAGAAATTTGGCAACTGCTGTCTTTGTCGCACTTCCAAAAAATGGAATTCCTTACCAGCTCACGTGTTCCCCTCCTCTTACAACCCGGGTACCTTTAAACGAGGCGTGTGGAGGCATCTTGCGGGCCGGCAAGGCGGGGGCGGCTAGTGCAGAACATTCTTCTCGTGTGTACTGGCCGTCGTCGCGTTTGGACTCTACTACTACTTACCATCAGGTGGAGTAGAGTAATTTGACCTCCAGGGAATGTTTGGCTGATTATAGGAAATAGGATATAGGAAATATAAAAAAAAAATAGTTTTATCGTACAGATTTTTTTACTACGATGGCTTATGTAGTGAAACGACAAATTCACATATACGACTGTATTCTAGTTTCAGTATAAATTATCGACAATATATATACCGATCCGTTTTACAGGTATAAAATAAAAGTCCTGAAAATACGGACCCATTGTGTATGTGCACTCACGTGATACGCTATTCTGATGCGTGTATCATTTGAATGTTATAGTTATTAAAATCAACATCGCATATCACGTTTTGGCCTTTTATGGCATGGCCTTGAGTTTCGCGTGTGTTCTTAAAAAAATAGCGTTACACTAAAACAAATATCAAAATTTGACCTTGAATATTAGACCATCGCAAAAAAAGCTTTATTTAGTGCCTTAAAGGTATATACAGTTATTTACCCATTAACCCTAGAAAATTTACGGGCTCTGTGTAAGTCCATCTGGGTGTATCACAATTATCATTTATACTGTATTTAATGTTTGTCTGTTCGTCCTCTATGCGTTGCTATACCATTAATCCCATTTTAATGAAATTTCTGTGAGTTATTCTGCGTACTCCCGCAAAGGTTCTTGGCTAAATATTCTATGTAGAGTCCTTATTCTACCCGAGCATATTAATGTATTCGGGTTTGGAAGGTGAGTTAAACAGTGTAGGTAAACAGGCACATATCATCATAGATCCAGTCCAATTGTTCGTCAACTTGCCTAAAACAAAATATAATATTTGTTTCTTTGTAATTTCAGTCCAGTTCTGGAAACAAAGCAGGACGATTTCTTTCCATTCGCGTATGACAAATATTCATACTCATCTGGTATGTTTACATCTCGGCCAACTTTCAAATACTTCGTCAGGGAAGCTAATATATTCCTACAGGTAAGTCAAATTGAGGGGTCGGTTGGCATGGTTTGTAGATATCTGCCTTTCACGCCGAAGGTTGTGGGTTCGATTCCCACCCAGGACAGATATTTGTGTACATGAACATGTCTGTTTGTCCTGAGTCTGGGTGTAATAATCTATATAAGTATGTATTTACAAAAGAAAAGTAGTAGATGTAGTATATCAGTTGTCTGGTTTTCATAATACAAGCTCTGCTTAATTTGGGATCAGATGGCCCTGTGTGAATAATGTCCCAGGATATTATTATTATATAAAATGTGTGATGATGTTCTCACTGATTCTTTACTTGGCGGCCATTTTGAATAGACTAGCTAACTGAGTAGGCGTAGTATGATGACGATATCCCCCAGTTCGAACGACGGTCAATCTCAAGACTAACCATCAGCGCAGGCAAATCCGACACAACCGAAAAGAGTTCAGGCACAGGATCAATGGCTTTACGCGCTGTATAGCTATGCAGGGGAGTCCAGACTCCGAGCTGCTATTGAGAATTTTTGTAGAGAAAAACTCAATAACTTTTTATCGGTTGAACCTCGTGGTGGATCTGCGGCCTTATATCTAGCCACTAAACTAACGAGGTGGTCCAATATAAAAAAGATGCACTATAATGTATTATAGTGTAACTTTTTTATTATTTTTAGATATTGGCCAGAAAGTGTTTCGGCTTTTTTAATCTTGCAACTGGATTTTAACCTATTTTGTGCTGAGGATTATACATTTTAGTGTAATCACATAATTTTATACGATACGCTCGCATGAAATGTATATTCTTAAGAATTTCGCTTAAGATGTTTATTTAAAAAAAATACTGAAAAGATTTACAATTTCATAATTTAATCGACAGATGGCTAAACAGCTACAAGTTTTAAGCAACTTGGGGAACAATGATGATTTGTTCGAAGAATACATGTGGATAATGGGTAATTAAGCTTTTTACTCTACGACTACTTATAATATATCTAAATAAATAATTTAACTGATAACACTTAAATCATTATTTAATTAAAAACTCGAAGGTTAGGAGTATTGAGTTACTGGTGGTAGAGGTTTTTGCAAGCTCGTCTGGGTAGGTGCCACACACTCATCTACCGCCAGATATTTACAGATATTCTACCGCCAAACAGGCAATACCTAGTATTGTTGTGTTCCGGTTTGAAGGGTGAGTGAGCGAGTGTAATTACAGGCACAAGGGACATAATATCTTAGTTTCCAAGGTTGATGGCGTATTGGTGATGTAACGATGGTTAAAATTTCTTACAATTCCAATGTCTATGGGTGTTGGTGACTATTTACCATCAGGTGGCCCATATGCTCGTCCGCCTTCCTATTCTACAAAAAAAATGTGAAATCATTAAAAAGTACTAAATTGTCTATGGTTTCACTAATATGGCTTCATCCTAATATCTTTGATCACCCAATAGATATTTAAAAAAAAAAGGTGGATGATAATGATGGCTGTTTTCGTTTCGATAGCAGGCATATTCACTTAATAATTGTCAATTATTTTGTAATCACAGACAGACTTCAATTTCATAGATTTGTATAGACTGTTTTGTTATTGTAAAGCTTCTAAAATATTGTCGTTCACAGACTGTCAGTAGAGCTATTCCGTAAGGATGAACTCGGAACAGAACACGGTCGTGATATGTCTGTAAGTGATATGCGACATTGACCATAATAAATATAACATTTAACATTCACCAAGAACGTCAAACATGCAGAGATGGCCCAGTGGTTAGAACGTCAATATTAACCGATGAACGTGGGTTCAAACCCGGGCAAGCACCATTGAAATTTAATGTGCTTAATTTGTGTGTAAAATTCATCTCGTGCTTGTCGATGAAGGAAAACATCGCGAGGAAACTTGCATGTGTCTAATCTCACCGAAATTTTGCCACATGTGTATTCCACCAACACGCATTGGAGCAGCATGGTGAAATAAGCTCGAAACCTTCTCCTCAAGAAGGAAGAGGAGGCCTAGCATTGGGACATTCACAGGCTTCTTCTTCTTCTTCCTAGCGTTTTCCCGGCCTAGTGCTGCCAGGGTCCGCTTTCCTACATCTTTGCCTCCACTTTGCCCGATCTAAAGCGTCGTCTTGAGTGAGATCGTGCTCTCTCAAATCGTCCCTCACAACATCGAGCCAGCGCTTCTTGGGCCTGCCGCGGGATCTGGGGCCTTCGACAACAAAGTCCAGGCATCGGTTCCCAACATAGTCTGGCGGTCTGCGGCTAATGTGGCCAAACCAACGGAGACGGCTTTCCTGCAACTTGTCCGCTACATCGCAGACGCCAAGGCTACCGCGGATGTGCTCGTTACGAATACGATCTAGTCGCGTAACGCCACACATCCACCGCAGCATCTTCATTTCCACGACGTGAAGTTGCTGAACATGTCTCGCGAGAGCTGGCCACGTCTCGCTGCCGTACAATAAGACTGGTCGGATGATGCACTTGTACACAAGGCCCTTTAATTTCACCGGTATCCTGCGATCACAGATTACCCCGGTGACTTCCCGCCATTTGGCCCAAGCTGCGTTTATTCGAGCTCTGACGTCGTGGTCGATCGTACCAGACTCGTGCAGTACGGACCCGAGGTATTTAAACTTTTCCGTCTTGATAATGGATTCTCCGCCTATCTTTATGGGTTCGGGGTCCGTACTGCCACAGGCCATATACTCGGTCTTCGCAACATTTAGCATCAGACCACCCCTCGCTAGCACACTCTTCCACTGGTTCACCTTTTGCTCCAATACCTGCTTGTCCTCATCTACCAGTGCAATGTCATCAGCATACATCATGAGCCAGGGAGACGGTTCATGGGCTTTCGCTGTGACAACGTCAAGCACTACACTGAACAGAAAAGGACTCAGGGCCGAGCCTTGGTGGACACCAACTGTGATCGGGAAAGGGTGTGTGTCGCCAACGGCGGTCCTCACTATTGATTCCGAATGATGGTACATGTCTCGGATAATGTCAATATAGATTTGTGGCACATTCTTCATCTTCAAAGCCCACCAGATTATTTGGCGTGGGACGCAGTCAAATGCCTTCTGCAGGTCTAGAAACGCCATGTACAGCGGCTTCTTCTTTTCTCTGTGGGCATCTGTTAGTATTCTTAGGGCGAAGATGGGGTCTATGGTTCCACAGCCTGGGCGAAACCCATACTGACATTCCGAGACGGTACATTCTTGCCGAAGCCTTGAGTCGATTACGCGTTCGAAGAGTTTCATGGTGTGGCACATAACCTTAATACCGCGGTAGCTTTCGCAGTCCTGTACACTACCTTTGCCTTTATATACTGGAGTAATGATACTCAATCTCCAAGAGTTGGGCATCTTCCGGCTAGTAAGTATTCGGTTAAAAAGGTCAGTAAGTAGGTTCACACCATGAGAACCCATCGCTTTCCACGCTTCAATCGGCAAGTCGTCAGGGCCTACGGCTTTTCGGTTCTTCATTGTACGAAGACATTTGAGTACCTCGTCAGGTGTTACCGGTGCAACAAGTCCGAGATTAGGAGGCAGTTCTGGAGGAGACACATTAGCGTGTTGTGTGTTAAGCAACACGTTAAAGTAGCCGCGCCACCTCTCCTTCACCTTAATTGCATCGCAAACCAAAGTGCCATTAGAGTCTTTGACGCAAAGACATTTTGTTATGTCTTGTGTCGCTTTCTCCCGAGCCTTTGCCAAACGGAAGATAGTCTTTTGGCCCTCATTTGTCTCGAGCGTGTCATACAGAGGTGACAGCGTCTGGTAACGGGCTTTGGCAACTGCTCGTTTGGTGGCACAGGCTGCTACATAAAAATAGCGTATCACATAGTATATATATATAGCGTACGTTATCATTACATTTCACGAGTGAGTTTCCGAAGTGAGTTCTTAAGAATAGCTCTACTGGTTTTTATCGAACATTGATGTTAATTTTATTCATCAGGTGTATCACAAGATCACAATATAATTTCTGGTGCCATGAGACCTTACGTACATAGTTTTTATACGGAGAAATTATATCTTGCGTTACAAAGGTCTACTTTATTGATAGAAGAGGCGTTCAAGTAAGTCAAAAGTTAGTTATAGTTTTCGTTGGTAAATTAATTAACTTAAAGATGTTTATATAAGAAACTAGCTCTCCCTTCTCGAGCTTTACATTTAAAAAAATTAAAATCTAGACAACCATGGATATGCCACACTTTTGACAAGGCTGTTGAAAAGAGAATAAAATAACCTTTAACTTCATAAAAAAACAATTTAATAACTGATCAGGTTATATTAATAACACCTGTTTGTTACTGGCAACTTCATAGTCGGGCTAAAGAGAAAGCAGACAACCAATATTTTTCCAATTCCTTGTGTAAAATTCTGTCAACTAATGTTCGATTTCCATCAATAACAAATCGGGGAAGTTGATTAAAACAAGTGAATTAAAGTTAATATTGATTAATAAATTTTGGCCCGTGATTTAGCTAGGCAACCCATTTGCGATTTAATAGTACATATTATCTGACAAATTACAGATGATGGTATATATTTCTGATATCGTGTCTCGCACTAATAGGTCACAGAGCAAAACAGACTTGTAATAATAAATGCTTCTTATATAATAGGATAGATATTATAATTTCAGTAAAATTCGCAAATGTCCAACAACAATGGAGTATCGCTTGTGTTACTTCAATCATTCCGCTTGTCCCAATACTGAGCAGAATACTTTTCATGTGAGTACTTAAAATTACATCGAAACGACACCATAACTATACGTTTGGTTTTTGATTTTACTTAAATTTTGCGATATTTTTACTTGGAAGGGCTTTGTGCAAGCCCGTCTGTTGACCAGCTCACAAAAAAAATCATATTTTACCACCAAACAGTGATTAACAGTGGGTGAGTGAGTACAACTAGAGGTACAAGGGACATAACATAGTACCCAAGATTGGTGGCGCATTGGCAATGTAAGGAATGTTTGTCTGTCTCCATATTTCATTAACAAAAACGGATGCAATTTCTAATTTCTAGACTGCTGCTACTGAGAATTTCTCGACAGTACATTTTGTTTGCAATTTCAGATAATTGTATACAACCCCTTGGCTTGGTCTGTTACCATGCCAGTTAGATTACCAATTTTGAATAAAATGTACGATGTTCTTGATCCAGAAGGTAATTATTATTATTTGGTTTTATTTTAAATGGTTTCTATGTAGTATTTGCTATTTACTAGCGATATGTGTCTTTGTTAATTGTTTATTGGTTTAGTTATTCCAATCTCCAATAGTTGTATATTACGTACATCCAACACAGGCTTTACATTTACTTCAAACTAAATATGTACTAAACTACTAACAAATCTAGAACACAACCACAATTACGAAAAGAGGTAACGAATTGATGTAACAGTAACAGCCTGTGAATGTCCCACTGCTGGGCTAAGGGCTACTCTCCCTTTTTGAGGAGAAGGTTTGGAGCTTATTCCACCACGCTGCTTCAAAGCGGGTTGTCGGAATACACATGTGGCAGAATTTCAGTGAAATTCGACACATGCAGGTTTCCCTACGATGTTTTTACCGTCAAGCACGAGATGAATTATAATAACAAATTAAGCACATGAAAATTCAGTGGTTCTTGCCCGGGTTAGAACCCACGATCATCGGTTAAGATTTACTCTTTCTTACCATTGGGCCATCAGAATGCCTATAGGCACTATGTCCGCCTTTTGTCCTACTACACAATGTGGTGGTCAAAAAAGTTTTTTAATAAAATAAATAAATAAAAAAACAACTAATTTCCTCCGCGGCTTATCCCGTGTGAGGGAGAGGGAGGGCTGATGGGTAATATGTATCCTTTTCTATATCTCTGTGTGTATGAAAAATTGCACGATAATCGGTTGAGCAGTTAAGACGTGAAAGAGTAACAATCAAACTGAAATTCGCAGTTGTTTATATATATGATTATATTTCGCATTAGAAAGGATAATATCATGCTAATTCGATTTTAGAACTTAAAATTAAGATTCTTATTTTGAAATCTTAATTTAATAAAAATCTTAATTTTAAGTTCTAAAGCATTCAGGCTCAACTTAAATCATATCACAATTGTTACAGGAGTTAAAATAAAAGCCGTTACCATGAAGATACCAGAACACGTCATGAAAATACCAAACAGAGAGAGTAACGCAGTTAACGAACTAGTGTTCATTGCAAAACTGCCAGCGTTAGGTTTCAAATCGTTCTTCGTAGAAGAAGCGGACACGTTCCGACAGAAGAAATCATTAATTAAGAAAATAAACAGGAACATGCCAAAGAAATATTTCATAAGACAAATATCCGACGAGAGCGAGCCGTTGTTTAACGACGAAGAAATTAATTATTACAATGAAATTAATTCCGCGAGTAAAATAAAATTTGGTAATATAAGTGATATTAACATTGGCGATGAAAGTGATGACGTAATAAGTCCTGAAACTGAAGTGAATACTGAAAGTAACGATGATAGAACAAAATCTTATTACAATGAAGTTACAACTGATGCGAAGTTGATTAAGGATAAAATAAACGATGATAATGTATTTCATAATGATGTAGGCAAAGAATCATATTATTTTGAAGAATCTAGTGATGGTTTTATAAGAAATAAGGTATAGTGAATAAATTTGATACTTTTATGATTTGTTATGCTTGGTGTTTGAAAACGGGACAGTGAATGGTTCGTTTATCTCTCAGATATTACGATCCAACGGGGAAATGATAATGGCATTCTTATCAGCATTTACGATCATGATTTGAACATTTTACGATGAAACAGATTTGTATTAGTTTGTTTATATAAAAATATATGTAATTCTATCAAAATATATATGTACAGTGTAAGCGATGTGAATATCGAATTCCGTCAAATATTTATACTGCTTTATTTATAATGTTCTAGGTTTATTTAAAAAGATTATTTTATTTTATTAGTGGTAGGGCTTTGTGCAAGCTCGCCTGGGTAGGTACCACCCACTCATCAGATAATATACCGCAAAACAGCAGTACTTGGTATTGTTGTGTTCCGATTCGAAGGGTGAGTGCGCCAGTGTACAGGCACAAGGGACATAACATCCTAGTTCCCAATCGATGTAGGGGATGGTTAACATTTCTTACAATGCCAATGTCTATGGGCGTTGGTGACTTACTATTAGGTAGCCCATATGCTCGTCTTACCATTAATAAAAAAATATATATTTTATACACTTTTTTTATTTTGCAAGCAATACTAAGTTAGTATAGTTGTGTTCTGCTTTAAAAGGAGAGTGAGCCACTGTTATTACAAACAAAGGGACATAACCTTTTACTTCCTAAGGTTGCTGGCGCAATTATTTTGAAGTGGTTGACAGATACTTCAATTTATTCGTGAACATGAAGATCTTGCCCGCATAATTCCCAACTGCTCAAAATCGATAAGCATATTTGAGTTGTTCATTTTGAATTCTTGAAATTATGTTTGTATATATCTTATGTTACACCACTGACAAAAAAAATCTTGAAACGTTCCTCTAGTGATAAGTTATAATATAATCAATTCTATTAAAATTTCGTTATTTTTAGTACATCCAGATTAATCTAAATGAATATCGGAAGGTAGCCAGTTTAAATCTTTCAAATGATGTCAACATAAGCTTAGATTTACAATTTCATTTCTACGTATCCGATGACCCTGTACAACTAAATACTACTAAGAGGAATCCTGGCGCTTACATTTTTCGACCTATGGACAATCAACCGGAGCCAATCATAGACGACTTCGAGACGAAAATTTACAAAAGTTATATATTGCAAGAAATTCATAGTAAATATTCGGATTACGCTTCTTTAGTATTGAGATTATATAAAGATAGTCCTGTGGTTGAAGTTGATTGGATTGTCGGTCCAGTACCAGTCGCTGATAATTTGGGCAAAGACGTCTTCATAAGATATATGACGGATTTAGAAAACAATGGAGTTTTATATACAGATTCTAATGGAAGACAGATGATTAAAAGAATAAGGAATAAGAGAGCGTTGTATGAACCGTATAATATTGATCCAGTTGCAGGTAAAGTAAATTTGAAAAAAATAAGATCTAAATATGAAAGTTAGACAATTTAATTTTAAACATTGTTAGTAATCATAACATTTTGATGCTGTCTGTAAACAAAATATGCAATTATATTAAAAATAATTTGTTTTTTTTTTTTTTAATAGAGGACATCAAAGGTCCGAATAACATGTTTCTGCGGATTTGTCCTGTAAAATTAAAAAAAAAAATCCTAATTAAAATCATTTAAAATATGATTTTAAATGATTATTCATATATTTCTTGATATTATTCTCATTTATTCTGATGTTTTTGCTGTGTCTACAATGCTTTTTAATACCTGAAAATATGTTTTAGGTAACTTTTATCCGGTTACATCGAGAATTTATATCGAAGACATAAAGAAAAATTTGCGTTTCTCGATTTTCAACGATCGTTCTCAAGGTGGCGCTTGCCTTCAAGACGGTTCCATAGATTTAATGATTCATAGACGAATATTAACAGATGATAGTGATGTACAAACATATTTGAATGAAACTGAAAATGATAATGGAATCATAGTTAGAGGAACACACTATTTATATTTAACGAAAGCAGATTATAAACAAAATCGATTATTCGAGAAGAAATTTATGAAGGAGACGGAGTTAAAACCACAGATAATAGTATCTAGAATAACTCAAACGACAGCTAAAAAAGAATGGATTAGTTATAACAATGAATTTTCGGCTTTAAAAACAAAATTGCCTTTTGGAATTCATATTTTGACAATAGAACAATGGGATAAGCGCACACTATTACTGCGCTTAGAGAACTATTTAGAAAAGATTGACGTTGTTTTAAACAAAACTAAGAAGGTGTTTTTAAAAGATTTATTTAAAAATGTCAAATTAAAAAAGGCGGTCGAAACAAATTTATCAGCGAATATTAACTTAAAAGATTGGGTCCCTCTGTATTGGCGTACGAACGGGAGTTTTCTTAAGAATTTTAATGAATTCTATGGCAATGAGAAAACTGAATACAGCCATGACGTCTTGAGCTCACTTGATGACGTTGACGTGAATAAAGAGGTTACTTTAGTTCCTCAGCAAATACGAACATTTATAATTGAATTTGTATATGTAACTTAATTAATAAAAATATTATTTTATATATTTAGTTATATTATTTTAGACTATACCGACAGCCTGTTACGCGCTGCACAAACGTGGACAGTTGTTTGTCTGTTACAAGCTACATTTACAATATGAAATCAATCATCAATTGACTGCCTCGTTGGCCTAGTGGCTTGATTAATCCGCAGACCCGGGTTAAATTTCCTGGTCGGGCCAATAAAACGTTATTGGGTTTTCTTTCAGAAACATCTTAGTAGCAGCCCGGAGTCTGGAAGTGTAAACACTCCCGCGCCTCGGACAGCACGTAAAGCCGTTGGTCCTGCGCCTGAACTCTTTCCGGCCCCGTCAGATTGCCGTCCCATCGGATTATGAGAGTTAGGGAATAGAGAGTGCACCTGTCTTTGCGCATACACTTGTGCACTATAATATCTCCTGCGTAGTTGGCTAATCTCTCTTGAGATTGGGCGAAATCGGTCTGGAGGATATTATTATTATTAAATAAATCATAACTGCGTAGACGTAGCCATTTTTTGTGTCCAGTGTCCACTTGACTCGTATCGACCGTCAATCAAAATGTATTCGATGTAACTAACTAAAAAAAAAGTATAATTTCAAGCAAAAGTAGTTTTCTTCGAAAAGTGAAAAGAAGCGACGAATTGTTAGCAGTGAACAGAAGTAGCAACCGGCGACTGTGTCCGATTGCCATTACCGCCGACTACCGAACACAACTACAACCGTAGTAGTTCAGAAACGGTATCCCATGTCGGGAAAGTGTCTTCGTTTGTGCAGTGCCTTATGCTCACAGCTGAGTTAAGGTTTGCCTTTTCAGGATAAGGATTAGACTGATTAGAGCCTTTATACCTAACAATAAGTGTAACTAACATCGAAACCGCAGGGGGAGACCTACACGAAACAAGCCGCGGGCGGAATGTCTAACTATAAATAAATAAAAACAAATAGTTAATTTATTTTATTTTTCATAAACAAGGGTTAAATAAATTTATAATGAGAACAGATTAAAAATTTATACATAATTTTATTGTTAAGTATTCTCTACAATCATTTAAAAGTTCTTTTTGCTTTTGCTTCAGCTGCATCGCTCGCTTCAACGAATGTACGCTTCAATTTATTCTTTCTGCTCTCCTTGTATTTAGCGGAGACTTTTTCAGCCAACTTGGCTATCCTCTTCATTGTTTGAGCTGGGTACCTGAAACAATAAAATATATATTTTTTTTTAATATTTGCCGGGAGGGCAAATGACTCTACTCCACCTGATGTTAAGTGGTAGTAGAGTCCAACCGCGACGACGGCCAGTACAGTCGGGAAGAAGATTCTGCACTAGCCGCCCTCGCCTTGCCGGCCCGCAAGATGCCTCTTCACGCCTCGTTTGAAGGAACCCGGGTCGTAAGAGGAGGGGAACACGTGAGCTGGTAAGTTATTCCATTTTTTGGAAGCGCGACAAAGAAAGGAGTTGCCAAATCTCTTTGTGCGCGATGGAATTGATGTCACAGTTTATCGGTGACATCGAGAGCCAGCACGCGTATACTTGTGAAGGAAGGGTGAAGCAGGAATTAGGGAGAATAATTCCTCGGAGCACTCGCCAAACAGTCGATAGATTTTGACATCAAAATTTTAACACTCACTCAATCAAGTCATTTAATAAACGCCATGTGCGGCAAAATATTTGACATACGTCATCAAGTACATCTCTGAATGAATGTGTAACGGTTGGGCGATGCCACGGTGTTCACAACCGGGTTGACTTTCAGCGAGGCGAGTTGTCAAAGTTACTAACTAGAATTAGACTATATTATTTAAAAATATATCGATAATATACTAACTATATTGTATTTTGTTTAATTATTTAATTCGCAATTTCTCAATACTTTTTATATTTAATGTTAGGTTTATTTAATTGCACTAGTTATTTAAAAAAAACTATATAATGTTAGTTTTATATTTTGGTATGCTGTATTCGCGTCTAGTATTATACAATTTGTCGGCGAGACTGTGGTGCTGTCAATGATTAAGACTATAGAATTTGAGTCGAGAGTGATAACAGACTTTTGTTGCTATCTCACTCTGGCGGAACGTCAAACGGACAGCCATGTATCGTGGTTGGACGACATCTTTTTTTTTTATTTTTTTTTATTTTTTATATTAGCCGGGAGGGCAAATGACTCTACTCCTCCTGATGTTAAGTGGTAGTAGAGTCCAAACGCGAGGACGGCCAGTACAGTCGGGAAGAAGGTTCTGCACTAGCCGCCCTCGCCTTGCCGGCCCGCAAGATGCCTCTTCACGCCTCGTTTGAAGGAACCCGGGTCGTAAGAGGAGGGGAATACGTGAGCTGGTAAGGAATTCCATTTCTTGGAAGTGCGACAAAGAAAGGAGTTGCCAAATTTCTTTGTGCGCGATGGAATTGATGTCACAGTTAGTCGGTGACATCGAGAGCCAGCACGCGTAGACTTGTGAAGGAAGGGGGAAGCAGGAATTAGGGAAAATAATTCCTCGGAACACTCGCCGTGATACAATCGATAGAAAGCGCTCAGCGCAGCTATCTCTCGACGCAATTGTAAAGGTTCGAGGGTGTTAGTGACCTTTACGTCGCCAATAATGCGAACTGCACGTCGCTGCAACCGGTCCACGGCCTCAAGAAGGTACTTAGCGGAGCCATCCCAAAGGTGCGAGCAATATTCAACGCAAGACCGTACCTGTGTTTTGTACAGCAGGCACAGTTGTTGTGGCGTGAAAAAACGCCGCACCTTGTTCAGAACTCCGAGTTTTTGTGAAGCTGTTTTTATCACAGCCTCGATGTAATCCCTTGGACTAAGGTCGCAGCGAACGTCCATCCCCAGCATGGCAATTTTGCTTTGTATCACTAGCGGAGTGCCACAGAGGGAGGGAAGAGGGGAAAATGGTGACTTTTTTGCTGTGAGAGCGCATACCTGTGTTTTCTTGGCATTAAACTCAACAAGATTATCTGAGCCCCATTTGGCGATAAGCTCTAGCGTCCTATTGTAATGTAATGTAATATATATGTAATTTCCGCTCGCCCAGCCACTGCGCGTCCGTGGTATCCACCATGCACTGTACTATCGTCTGCATAGCAATGAATGTTCCCGAGAGAGAGCATATCATTGATATGCAAAAGAAACAGAGTGGGAGATAGCACAGATCCCTGGGGGACCCCAGCATTCACTACATAGAATTGTGAAGCGCGGCCATCAACTAAAACACGAAGGCTGCGCTTGTGTAGGAAGCTGGCAATCCAGGTGCAAAGCTGAGTAGGCAGACCATATGCCGGCAGCTTGGAGAGAAGACTTCTGTGCCAGACCCTGTCGAAAGCCTTGGAGATATCGAGGCTGACAGCCAACGATTCCCCATGCTTGTCGATAGCTTCACCCCAGAGGTGTGTTACGTACGCTAGAAAATCACCTGTAGACCGTTTTGGTCGAAATCCGTACTGACGATCATTAATTAAACAGTGATCTTCTAGGTGATGGATCAGTTGGTTGTTCGACGGATCGCCGTTAATTTTAATTACGTTTGAATTATTCTTTGGTTTTGAATTATAACATAAGATGGATTTACCTAATGGAGGAAAATTTACTTGATGTCTCTACTGATATGCCTATGAATTCATTATTTTATTTTTATTTCTTGTGTTTGTACCAACTAATTGTATCAATTTTTAAATAAAATGAAAAGTAAATTCAATTTATACCTAGTTTACCAACCCTATTAGCTTGTCGCTTGTTATCGTTGCATCTATAGCTATGTACACAAATACACGATTCGGAACCGAGTCGTGGAGCATATGGAAGAAATATATTTGCGTACGGTTTCGGGTAGACGGCATTGAAAGTGGTTTTAATCAAACTACTATGCCTACTTATGTATAGATCTGTATTTTCACCTCAAATTAAGAAAACATAAATTTTCTTTTATGAGTGTGGACACCAAGGATCCTGGATACCAGCACTGACACCTAAGATAACTATTAAAAAATAAATTTATTCATAATTTAATTAGTATTTACCAGCGCCGAGATGGCCCAGCGGTTAGAATGTGTGAATCAATCAATGATTGCAGTGCAAACCAAAGCAAGCACCACTGAAATCTCATGTGCTTAATTTGTAATTTATCTCATGCTCAGCAGTGGAGGAAAACATTTTGAGAAAACCTGCATGTATCAAAAAAAAAATAATGAAATTCTACTACATGTGTATCCACCAACTTGTATTGAAGCAGCATAGTGGTATAAGCTCCATCCTTTCCCTTTTAAGGAGGAAAGGAAGAGAGGAGGGCTTAGAACTTATCATATTATTATAAGCACCTTATGGTTGTTGTGGTAGGATTTTAACCATTGTAACATCAGAAATAAACCTACAACTTTGCAAATAAATAATTTGAATAAAAGGACCTTATACTATCCTGCTCTTTCTGATCGTATAGGATTTGCCAATTTATCATATTGATAGTAAAGAAATGAGAGTGCAATTGCTTATTGTTCACACTTGTGCCTTATACATCCTGCATCTAGCCTAAACCTAATTACTATTATCCTGCCATAAGCAAATTAACTTTAATTTATATTAACCTGCAACCCAAAAACTCGATATTTGTGAAGAGTTGAGCCAACGTAATAAGCTCCTCTTCGTCAAAATCCTCCTTATGTTCCTGCATGAAGCTTCGTCGCACTTCCCACTGCTCATCTGACTCATGCTCTGTGCGGAGCGCGTCTATGTCTATTGAAGGTTTCATAGCTGAAATGTGAAAGTATATATGTTATGGACTTTCTTTTCTGAAATACATGTAAATAAAACTTTATTTAACAAGATAATTTAAATACGTTTTTACTTTATTTTTAAATATATTAAAGTATTGCTTATTTGAAGTAACGAGAATTACTAAAATAGTAGGTATAATAATAAAATTAGCTTTTTCATTTATTATTTTTATATATTAGTTTTGCGTCGTAATTTCGTAACTTTTTAAGAAAGATACCTTTCGAGAATTCTTATGCTCAATAATATAATTTGTTTGGAAACACTTAGCGTATCACTTAAGATATTTAATTTTTAAAAAAAATTGCGTTATTTTCGGAAATCGTATGTTATTTTTTGCTTGTTTCAAATTTTTGTGAACAACATTGATTTGACTTTGATTGATGACAGATATACTTTTTATTTTTTTAACAAGTTTGGATACACGTCTTTTGCTTTCTTAAGACTCTAATACACGTTAGCACAACTAGCTAATCAGCAGATTACAGTTGCTTTTTCGTGAACACTCAGATATGAATCAATCAGTAATGTAGATTGTATTTTTTATAGTGCATGAAAATCAATGAATGTTAACTAATTTTTTTCATCAATAAATAATAAAAAATTTAGAGTTAGCATTTATTGATTTGTCGAGTACTGTGTCTTATTAAATGTATTAAATAACTATCTGTTATTAATGTTTGTTTTTTAAAAAGTAAAATACCAACCCTAGTTAGTTATTATTTAAATTAATAATGTAGTAATATTTTGATAGAAAAAATGTACACTAATAATTTAAAAAAATCGTCTACCTACACTTACATACCTAATCATTAAGTTAAGAAATAAGATTTAATTTGAAGTAGGATTATTATAAGTATTTACAAATTGTTTTTATAATTAAGTTATAAAATTTACTAACTTCATAAATGTATAGAAAATTTTGGCAAGTGACAGCTTTTATGACATATGACAAATGACATCAAAATACAAAACAATATAACCTAATAAATATACAATTATGATTTTTTACAATATTTAAAGTACACAAACTATTGTATTAATTTACGCTAGTCGTTATCGTTATTTAAGTATACTTCATAAATTAATGCACATAGTGATTAATAATAAAGAGAACAAGAATAGACAAAATAATATATGATAGAGTATTAAGAAAAAGGAGGTAAAGGTAAGTTTTAACTTTTTGTTACTTTTAATTTTATTTTTAAATATTACCCACATGTTATGTATTACACGTAATTTGTACGTATTCGCATTTAGTGAGTATTATATTACTTGTAATTTCTCGTGTGAGTGAATTACTATTCTTAATGAGAAATAAAGATTTCTATCAAGAAACATAAGAATATTTTCGCATAAATATCCCGAATTTTAACCGTGAATAATCTTTTTTTAATTATAACGAACGGTTTAGTCAGTAGTTAATACACCTATGTAAAAAATGTATACAAAGAGAATACTATGTATTTTAAAGTTATGTTGCACAAACTGATTATATCATAATATTACGTTATATATTTACACTCCATATATTGTTATTTAAATATTTAATTCTAATCTATTCTGTATTTTTTTTTTCATAAACATATTTTAACTAACTTTTCTTTTTGTATCAATAAATCAGATTTTATTAACGGAATAATTGACATTGGTTTAAAAAAAAATACTTTGATTACTTTTACAATAATGTTGAATTATGATATTTTTTAAATTGATAGTGCCGGTTCTCAATAAAGCACATAAATATGTTGGTTCTCATTATGGCTCGTACTTTCAATTTCAGCATATTAAAATAAAATGGGGTCATTAAAAATTCAAATCCATTTTGGTGGTGGGGCAGAATTATTATTTGACAAAATAAAGAAGAGAGAAGTTGAATTGCCAGTTTTAAAAAAGTATTTTCCAGATTGTCAGCATGAAAAATGGTTGATAAAAGATCTTCTTGTATGGATTAAAGACAATCTACTAAAGGAGAGACCAGAGTTATTTTTACAAGTAATTTTTATACTCAACTTATTATATATAACGTAAGGCGTAATTGTACGTACTTTGCATTGTTGTTGTTGTAGTAATGTGTAGTTGATGGTAGGTGGTAACCTCTGGTACAGGTGTATGTGGTACCTAGTATACTGGTGGTAGGGCTTTGTGCAAGCTGGTCTGGGTGGATACCACCCACTCATCAGATATTTTACCGCAAAACAGCAGTACTTGGTATTGTTGTGTTCCGTTTTGAAGGATGAGTGAGCCAGTGTAATTACAGGCACAAGGGACATAAAATCTTAGGTCCCAAGGTTGGTGGCGCACTGGCGATGTAAGCGATGGTAACATTTCTACAGTGCCAATGTCTAAGGGTGTTTGGTGACCACTTACCATCAGGTGGCCTATATGCTCGTCCGCCTTCCTATTCTATATATAAAAAAAAAGTAATTACCATTTCTTAAATTGCCATTGTGCTTATTATTAGTACTATTAATATTTATATTGTTCACTGTGGAAATGAAGAAATTGTTTACTTAATGTTCTACTGCGAATAAAATAATTATACAATAGCATTGTCGACAATATGAAGAGTGTTTGCAAAATTTAATCTCTATCAGTTAAGCAATAAGATTTTGTACACTTAACTGAAGTTATTAATGCACATTCAGTTTTCCTTTTATTTGTTTTTGTGTTTTTTTTAGACTTTTCTTGCTGTTTTTTTAATCAAAGAAACAATTGTTTGTAATTACTCATTATAGGCAAGTTTTTAATACAAACAAATAATTACAATATTTATATTATATATTAACTATAAATGTTTTTTTGCTTTTGTTTCAGGGTGACTCGGTCAGACCAGGTATATTGGTTTTAATAAACGATGCAGATTGGGAATTGTATGGAGAGTTAGATTATGAATTACAACAAAATGATATTATAATGTTCATATCTACATTACATGGAGGATAAATAAATAGAAATTTGTTATGTTTTTTTATTATACCTTTTTTTTTTCTTCTCTGCCATATATGAAATATGCCATTTGTGAACAGCCATAAAAAATAATGTTTTTGATTTTAGTAATAATTGACTGTTGTACCATGACAGGTAACTAAATATAGATACAACATTCGCTTTTTATAATGTACTTTAATAATATGCGAACTTTGTAAAATATGAAAATAGGATATATGTTTTTTAGGATATATCAAATCTTTAAAAAATACTAAATTGTCTATGGTCTAATCTTATTTACTCTGTGCTATATCAATGAGTGTCAACGCGCAACAATCTTTATTATTCTGAAGTCCGAACACAGCCAGGACGGGCGTATGGATCGATTGACTCGATACTGATTATAAATCATAATATTTTGTTTATATCTAATTATTAAAAAGATTGTCATTATGACAGTCACACAGATAACCTAATGAGCTTACTTATAAACGTAGCATAGCAACGGTTTAGTTAAACTTTAGACAGAGAAACAAATAGACCAAGGGGCCATGAAACCGTGATCGAGTCAGAGATATTTTGTCAATGTGTGCGTATAATGTAGCCATATGTTGTATTTATAGTAACTGCACTCCCTGTTTTGGGAGATAAATAATTTTCAGGATTTAATAATTATAATTAAACAAAAAAAAAGATTATTAAATTTTACTTGTTCATATTTATTATACATATTTTTAATTAAAATATTTTTTTGTTTTCCAACTACAGCCAAAAACCGTTGCATTGTTTGTTTTTTTTCCGTTATCAGTAGTACTTCAGTTACATAATCTTTATATGGTATTGAATTAGCATTCTCCTCAGATGTTGAAATCTAAAACACTCAATTAAATTCTTAATAAAAGAATGGTTGCCACATATATTTCTATGTTAACCTCTTGACTCGAAATCTAATAATATTATAAATTCATGAAGAATGTTAAATAACGTTGTTGTTAGGAAATTATAAATAGGTGAACGAATAAATTAAAATAGCATATTTATATATAACGAAGCATTTTGGGTTATTATTAGACTCCGTATTTATTTGTTTACATTGTCGACGAGTCGATATTTTTCTCGAAAATCGGGACATTTTTTAGCTGACGCTGGCAGCACTTACGTGATACATAATTATAGGTTATGAATGATAAAAACTGGAAAATCCTATTATCTTCAGGATTTTAATGCATTTTAAGGTTCCGTCATGCTATGGCATAAATAAACATCACTGAGAAACGAAATTAAGGGACAAAATAGTCGTACTCACACGTGAATACACATGGCAATTTTGTTCTAGCTATCGCTTAAACATGAAATAATACGACAATGCACCATTGTATAACCTTCGATATGATATAAGGATTGTTTCTCGGCTTTTTCACTGGATTAGAATTGTTTTGTAACATAAAAATAAGCGAAAATTGAATGCACCAACTGTCAAGTTTCTTTTGCTACGTTACATACACATATGTATGTTACGCGATAAGGGAACGCGTGAATCTTAACCGATGGTCGTGGGTTCAAACCCGAGCAAGCACCACTGAATTTTCATGTGCTTAATTTGGAACAATAATTCATCTCGTGCTTTACGGTGAAGGAAAACATCGTAAGGAAACTTCCATGTGTCTAATTTCACTGAAATTCTGCCACATGTGTATTCCACAAACCCGCACTGGAGCAGCGTGGTGGAATAAGCTCCATACCTTCTCCTCAAAAAGGAAGAGGAGGCCCTTAGCCCAGCAGGGGGACATTCACAGGCTGTTACGGCATCTCTGTCTAAACCATTTGTAACGTAATTATCATTCTCTTTCTTGTGTAAGAGAGAAGGAAATCGACATTGCGTCTATTAGTTTCTCTGAAGGAACCATGAAGGAAGAACTAGCTGCTAAACAACCAAGATTGGTCAATCGCTCTAGGCCACTGCTGCTTCACGACAACGCAAGACCACACACTGCCCAACAAACAACCACTAAGTTAGATGAGCTACAATTGGACATCCACCGTACTCCCCGGTATAAATTTTGAAAATCATCAGCTTTTTCTACTTGACAGAAAGGTCTTATAAACTTTCAGGTCCGATTGATTTGAAATTGCGGTCCAGCGGCGCGATGACGCTTGTATTAAAATATTACTATTTACTAGTAGAAAAGTTAAAAGGCCAACAAACACGTTTGATTTATTACTTTTTAGCGATTTTTTGGAATAATAAATTTATATTTATAGTATAGGTAGGCGGACGAGCATATGGTAAGTGGTCACCTGATGGTAAGTGGTCATCAAACGCCCTTAAACATTGGCACTGTAAGAAATGTTAACCATCGCTTACATCGCCAATGCGCCACCGACCGTGGGAACTAAGATGTTATGTCCCTTGTGCCTGTAATTACACTGGCTCACTCACACTTCAAATCGGAACACAACAATACCAACTATAGCTGTTTTGCAGTAGAATATCTGATGAGTGGGTGGTAAAAATAATTAATCTTACCTCTTTTATTATTGTGTTTTAAGATATAGTATAGATTTTTACACATGGCCCAGGTAGGTCGCATTGACGTTCTCCTTGAAGAGGGGAGGCAAAATTTCAGTTTGTAAGAGCTGTGTGTTCGCTAATGAAGTAATTTGTATAGCTACTTATATATTACTAGTTCGGCAAAGCTCATTCTTCGAGACCACTTCGTCACTAATCCAGGCACTCCCGCGAGACATAGCTAGTCTTACGTGGATTAAGGATAACCCCTTACGTTCAAGTGATGTACGAGGCATAATTAGGGCAATTTATTATTCATATTTATTTTATGTTTCGCTTAAATTTAATTGTCTTTAAAAAATTTACAGCCTTACATAAAAACTTTGCTCAGTGACTATTTAGTTAAACGTTATCTCTTTCTGTCATCACTGATTTTAAATTTAAAAGAAGAAGACAAAACATTGTTTAAACATATATTACAAGACTATGAAAATTCATAGTCAATAGTCTAAATTTTACACTTTTCAAGTCAATAGTCTAAATTTAAAAGCAGATAAAACAGCGAATCACAGTTTCTTATAACCAAAATAGCTTCAGCTCGCGGCTACGCCTGTGAAGTTAGGAGATATTTTAGATAGTCTATGTGATAAGCTATCCCTATACAAAATGTCATCCATATCGGGTCAATAGTTTTTGCGTACAAGAATTTCAAAAATCCATCCATTCAAAACTTTCGCGTTTATAATATTAGTAGTATAATATGCCGTTAGGAGATCTTGATCCACACAACAGTATTGTTAAAAAAAAACGCGCTCTAATTTCAAACCGCCATTTTGTTTGTGGACAGAAAGGTGAAGTAATTAATTCATTATTGGCGCGACTTGTCATTTGTGGTATATGTTCAATTTTGTTACTTGGATTTTTAAGAATTGTGTGAGTTATTTACATTAAATTATATGATTTGGTGTTCTATTTAATAAAATACCAATTCGAGGTTTTTTTTAAATCAATTAGTTTCGCTTCTGGATGCTGAATATACGAAAACTGGTTTTTTCAGTCAGACAATACAAAAGTGACCTTTTGACCATCCATCTTTGACCGAATGTATCAGTTCCTTGTGCCGGAATATATTAAAAAAAAGAAATGTGCGTCATCACCTGTCATAGAGGAAAATATCACTTTTGGCGCGAAGTATGGGTGTTTCGAATATACAATAATGAATTATCATTTTTAGTTGGTTTTGTTAGCATTTAAAGTAATTAATGATTGTTGTGTTTGTTATTTGTGTATTTCTTATTATAAAGTGAAATACTTATTTATGAATTATTTAAAAAAAAGTCATTTTCACATCTGGTTTGTGAGAATATATTATTCTCGTGTGACATAATGGCGAGGAGCGAGTATATAAGGTTAGTTTGACAATTGCATGTGTTATATTTCCATTGACATTTCCTAGTAAAGGACAGGGCATGTGACGCCATGTTTAGTGGGAACAGACAGTTTTGATATTTTAATAATCTCTTTTATTTCTATTTTGTTATAAATTCGTAACAGCCTGTGAATGTCCCACTGCTGGGCTAAAGGCCTCCTCTCTCTTTTTGAGGAGAGGATTTGGAGCTTATTCCACCACGCTGCTCCAATGCGGGTTGGTGAAATACACATGTGGAAGAATTTCAGTGAAATTAAACACATGCAGGTTTCCTCACGACGTTTTCCTTCACCGTAAAACACGAGATGATTTTTTATCACAAATTAAGCACATGAAAATTCAGTGTTGCTTGCCCGGGTTTGAACCCACGATCATCGGTTAAGATTCACGCGTTCTTACCACTGGGCCATCTCGGCTCTTTGTTATAAATGCGTATAAGAAATTAAGCGATAAATTATTTACCTTTGTAACCGCCTGGAGGCGATAATTTAAAGAGTTCATCATTTTGTACTGACCTTTAGCAAACAAACATTCTTTATCGGTTCTTTTTAACCTTATTCTCGAGATAATTAAATATTAGCCAATTGGGCAGGCTATATTATAGTGTTGCACTCTTTATTGCGGGTTGGTACTTTTCAATTTTTCCACAAGAAACATTATTTTCTTGACACGGAGTTTGACCTCATAATCTCAGAGTCACTAATCCAGGTCGTCAACTATTAGTAGCAGTAATAATAGCTTGCTAGTCTAATTCCTCTTGTCCTTTCGACCACGCTGTTCCAAGCAAGTTGGAATATTAAGCATACGAAAGACAGCGGTGCTTGCCTGGGTTTGAATCCGCAATAAACGGTTAAGGTACGTGTGCTTAACCACTGTGCCATCTTGGCTTTTTGCAATGAATTTAAAAGGATAATTGAGATTCTTGCCGGTTCTTCTAAGTATCATTATTACAAATTGTTAGCTTTACATTTAATTATTAACGGCCTTATAAACGTTACTTAGCGGCTCATAAGTTATATACTTCTCTCTTTCTGTCATTATTGATTTGACATACGAAAGAAGAAGACACAACATTCTTTAACTAATCACCCGCTAAGCATCATTTATAAATAAGGCCGTAAGCTTGCAAAATAAAGCTTTAAAATTGCTTTAAAGCGCCAACTCGAATAAAATATATTCAGATTTAATCTACAAGTCTCAAGTATCAAGTTGTACGAACACAGTGTAATCGTCGGAACGTATTATTAACGTCGTTCAAAAATGGCTTAAAATCAAGTATCAAATTATATCAAAGCTGTATAATCAATAACAGTACATTTTCTGGGTTTTCCTGAATAAATAAAAGCGTTCGTGTCTCTGTAATGATTGTTGTTCAAGTGGAATTATTATTTAATTTGTTTGTGTGTGTGAGGGAATGTAATCACGAGTGTGTGTCAAATCAAATTGAAATATTCTTTATTAGTTTTAGCCGCTTAGGATTTAGGCCATTTCTAAAGCGTAACTTACATCTCTTAAACCATTAGAAGAGTGCTGATCATTCAAACAGGTCAACGTGTTTTTTTTTTAAAGTAAAAACTCCTTTGGGCGCGTTGCGCTGGTTCATCGTAGGGCGCGCCACGGTAGCATGCGAAAGCGATCCCGTGGCGCTCCTCGTTAAGACGGAAAGGGTACGGGGAGGTTTTAGTGGGTAGGACGGTGGCCTTCTGCCCCGTGAGTCCCACATAACCGTCTCGGTCGTGGACCGGGCTGTAGGCGTAAATGCCTTTCCTTTTCGACAAAAAAAAATTGTTCATCGTAGGGGATAGACTCGTGGCTTCGCGTCACCGACATGCTAATGTTGTTATAATGACATCGTTGACAGTACAAATAATTTATGTATTGTGGAAATTAATGAGGATAATAATGATTTAAATTTATGTATATATACAGTATATGCCAATAATATAAGTATTTTTTAACTATTATTTATTTAAATTAAGCTGTATTAATATTTTATACTGAGTTGTATACTGTGTATTTTGATAAATAAAGAGCTTAATAATAAAAAGGGATGGAATTGTTACTTGGAGTGCCAACAGATGTGGAAATTGGAATATATATGTAACAGTTTCAAGTTTTCACTTGTATTGGACTGTTATTTTATTCCATCATTCATGATCAAGTAAAAATTCCCCTTTCAAATAAAAAAAAACTAAAGCAAAATTCATCAGTTTAGGAGCTACGATGCCACGGACAAACGTATCCACGTTAAACGCTTGACGCAATATCAGGTGTCACTCCCGTCGCTTGGATTACAAGCGCTCAGTAAAGTAGGTCAAATAATTAAAATTTTAAGTGACATTCGTTCTTATAATGTTTTTTAAGCACCTGAGTATTCTTTTTGTGACTCTTATATGGCATGACGTCACGGAATAAGCCTAAATCCGACCCCTATTTAGGAAAATGGTCGTTTCAACATATTTATATGTAGGCAATTAAAATTTTCATTTTATATTAGCTTTTATTGTATGTAACATTGCTGGGCTTAAGCTCTCTAGATGTGAAGATTTTAAAGGCAGATCACATTACACTAAGGGGGGACACACTAAGCCGAGATGGCCCAGTGGTTAGAACGCGTGATGCGTTATATCAACACGACCCCGCAGCCTCTCCGATCCGTACCGAGGACGGCCATCGCAGTGGTTTTAGTGGGTAAGAATCCCACATAACCCAGTTCCCCCCATGGGAGCTGAATACCTTTCTGAAGGTTTCCACTGCGTAAAAAAAAAGTGGTTAGAACGCGTGAATTTTAATCGATGATCGTGGGTTCAAATCAGGTAAGCATCATTGAGTTTTCATGCGTTTCAAATTAAAGAAAACATCGTGAGGAAACCTGCATGTGTCGAATTTCACTGAAATTCTGCCACATGTGTATTGCACTAACCCGGATTCGAGCAACGTAATGGAATAAGCTCTAAACATCTTCTCTAAAAAGGAGAGAAGGCCTTAGCCAAGCGGTGGGACATTCACAGGCTGTTACTTTAGAGACACACAGACTGTTACTCGGAGGGGGTAGATTAGGTATTGTGTACAAAAAGTCTAGCCTATGTCCTTCCTTATTGTTCAAACTTGCTTCATACCAAATTTCATCAAAATCTGCTCAGTGGTTCAGCCATGATAGCCTAACAGACAGAGATACAATCGCATTTATGATATTAGTGTACTATTGTTATAATTGGTGTTTGTATACACCTATGTACTGTCGACGTATTGATTGTCACTGATTAAACTGACAGACCACGCGGCCTTGAGTACAATATACACAAAATATTATCAAATTAAAAAAAAAAAAACATGAACCAATCGAGTCGAGTGAGACAATTTTTAGTACTGTTTTTAGTTTTGATATATTCCTAACAATCAGTGTAGATATTAAGCACATGAAAATTTACTACTTCACATTCACCACTGGGCCATCGAAAACCAATGGAACAAGTGAAAAAGATGATTGTTATATTTTAATTAACGCCTATCAAACCGAGTAGGTTATATTTGGTCATGAGTAAAGCGGCCGTGATCACATTTTTGTTCCTGTGAGAGTAGCATCAACTATAGCCTAGTAATCCATTCCAATGGCAGAAGGCGTAAACATAAACATATCTTAGATTTTACTTTTTTATGTCGACAGGTGGACTGACAAATGGGTCATCGGATGGTAAGTGTTTACCAACGCTCATAGACAAGCGCTGTAAGAAATCATTCCTTACATTGTCAAAGCCTTGCTCGTGGACTAAGACGTTATGTCCTTTGTGCCTGTGGAACACAACAATACCAAGTACTGTTTGGCGGTAGAATATACGGTGAGGTATCTACCCACACAGGCTTGCACAAAACCCTACCTAGTAAATATGCTCTGCTGTTTTATGCTTTACGAACAGTTCTCTATTACCCTTAATTATAATAATAAATTAATATATTTGTGAGGGTGTGTTGTGTTTTAATATTAAAAGAACAATTCATATATATAGCAATTAATTTCGTAGCTCGGAAACGGCTGTAACGATTCGCCCATTTTGTTTTTAGATATGATTTTGTTTACATATAGCCGTGTCATTCCTTTAAAAATAGCGTAATTTTAAACAAAAAAATACAAATAATTACCCAGGTATATCGTTATTTACCATACCACACTTTTCCATTTAACTATTGTAATTTTATTGAACAACCGATAAAAAAAACATCCATTTGCTCACGAATAATCAATCACCATATACTCTAAGTTCTCGACCAGTTATGAAAATGTCAACTCAAGGTCAAATTTGTTTATTTATCTCTACTCCTCCTTCCATTACAACAGACACACAATCATTTTGGCTTAATAATACCGAATTGCTACCAAGTCGAGCGTGGAAAGACAATATTTTCAATTATAGTTTTTTTTGGGCGTCCGTATTTTTTTTCAGTGCAATATTGTATGAATGATAAAAAATCATGGAGTTCGAAATTTCGATTGATTTTCATACATGCTTATACAATAGCGCTTAACCCGGGGCTTTATTAATTGATTTGTGTTTAATTAACATAATTATAAGGTCCTCCAGACCGATTGCGGCCACGGCGGCCAATCTCAAGAGAGATTAGCCAACTACGCAGGAGATATTATAGTGTATATATACCCTAACTCTCATAATCCGATGGGACGGCAATCCAACATGCCTGACCAACGGCTTTATCTGCTTTCCGAGGCACGGGAGTGTACATACTTCCTACTTCCAGACTTCGGGCTGCTACTCAGAATTTTCTGGCAGAAAACCCAATAAATTTTTATTGGCCCGACCTTGGAATTCAACCCAGGACCTCCGAGTCTGCGGCCTTACATTAAGCCACTGACCAACGAGTAAGTTAAATATAGTTTAATTTGTGGATAATAGTAACCCCAGAGTTACTTGCCTGGTTCTCCTAAGCAGAATCTATATTTCAATTTTAATTAATCTTGTAGCATACAATATTTCTTTTTTTTGTACTCGTAAAGTTTGAGATGTGCTTATAGAAGTTTGCTAAAGTATATTTTGATTACTATATTTTAAGATATATGTTTTTTTTTTTTAAATAGTTCGGCAGGCGGGCAAATGCGACACCATACACAGCCACTGCGCTACCAACCTTGGGAACTAAGATGTCCCTTGCGCCTTTGTGTTTGATGAGCGGGTGGTACCTAGACGGGCTTGCACAAAGCCTTATAATCAATTTATGAAGTTGGTTGAAATATTGTTGTATGTGTAGTCTAGATGAATCAGTGTTTAGCACACGCGAATTTTAACCGGGTTCAAAGCCAGGTTAATTCACTGGAATTTTCGTGTACCTTATTTGTTTTTCATTCATCTTCGGTTGTGAGTAAATGCATCTATCGGATGAAACTACAGGTACACGTCTATCCACCAACCGCCATCAAAGCAGCGTGGTGAAATCAGCTCTAAGCCTTCCCCTCAAAAGAGGGAACTTTACTTTTTAATTTCTTGTTTTTTTAATTTTAATATAAAATTATATCATTTAAATATATTAAAATGCCCAGTTATTTATATTTAAGGATTATATATTTAATGATCATATATAATATATAAAACAGGAACTATATTTAATATAAACTAAATATTTTTACCGAATTTTCTTCCGTCGTGTTCGGAAGGATAAACCATCTCTTTCGCGCACACGTTTAAATCTATTTAGGTTATTCGCGATCTCTTTCTAGAGGTTTTCCGAGGCTTGACGGGGAATATTGAACGATCTCACTACCGGGATGCTATGCTAGTGATGTGGCTTGTTGACGTTATATCGATTAAATTTAGTTTCAGGAAGAATATACAGTTTATATACTATTATAATATGTATATTTAATTATGAACATTTACTCAACTCAATATAATTCATATACATATACATATTATTATATGCAATGCTCTCGCTATAATCTACTGAGTTGATGGTGTTTATTACGTTTTTCAATTAGAATTACTCGTAAAAGTTTATTAGACTATATTTTAAATAAAAACTTTTTGGTTTGATTTTTTTTTTAAATATTTTAGGAAACAAATCTGTTACCTGATGGTACGCGGTCATATTTACCAAAAGCCAATGAAGTGATGTTTGGTAGAACGATTGAGTGATATCTAGACCTAGATTTCTATTCTGTAAGAACTCGGTTCATTACTCGCCCGTGAAATGATAACACGCCGAGTTATGGCGATATACTATTTTGATGCGTGTATTCTTGAAATATTATAACTATAATGGTCAATATCGCATATCACATTCTGATATTTCACGACCGTTTCCTGCGGTGAGTTTCGAGTTTGCTCTCACAGAATAGCCCTGTTAGACTTATCTTTCTTTAACGTTAACCAATAAATTCATTTAAAACACATATTAATAAATAAGACATTTGTTACAAGATTAAGCGCGTCGAAATGGCCGCCTTAAGTGTCAACGGGGCCTCAGTCGTTCATAATGAGTAAAGAAACAAGAATTGAATTTAAAACCATAATTAAAATGTTCAGTTATTTTAAATAGACGTGATGTATGGTTCTGAATGTTGGGCAACAAAAGAAGAGGATGTAAAAAGAATAAACGTGGCAGAGATGCGAATGTTAAGAGGGATGTGCGGTGTAGTTAGAATGGACAAGATAAGAAACGAGTGTATCAGAGGAAGTCTGAGAATAGCACCAATAGTTGAAAAGTTGAAGAGTAATAGATTTGTATGGGCATGTGATGAGGAGGGATGAAAGGCATGTTACCAAAAGGGTGATGAGTATGAATGTTGATGGATATAGGAGACGGGGGAGGCCGAAGAAAATGTGGATGGATTGCATAAGAAAGGATATGTGTATGAAAGGTGTAAGTGCTGAGATGACGAGTGACAGAGAGAAGTGGAAGGAAAAAACATGTTGTGCCGACCCCACGTAGTGGGATAAGGGCGGGAAGAAGAAGATTTGAAACAGACAGATATATAATTAACATAACCACGATAACATCATCGATACTAGTATCTAGAATATCGATAAACATAATCCACATCACTAACAACAAAGCTACGTCGCTTTTAAGGGCAGTAATTCTACGCGTGCGTAAGAGGAAGGCTGCCTCGGAAGTCTAATAAACATAAAAATACAAAATCGATGAACAATAAATACTAAAATGCGTTTGAATTGAGATTTAATTATTATGTGAACAATAAGTGCTGTGTCGGAAAATGTTTCTGTGAAAATAATATTATAACGAATTTCACGTAAGTTGTTATATAATTTTATAAAATTATTTCAGTCTTAGATATTGTATTTTTTATTTGTTCCATATTTAGAATTTCATAATACTTCAAAATTAATCACCTTCAATTTTATTCTTAGTCATTTTAAAAATTTAAATTAAAAAAAAACATCAATAAAAATAGAATTTCGTTCAAAAATTGTTTTCTTTTTAATCGAACGTTTTAACCTTGAAATGATTATCTTGTCAAACATAAAGATATTTATTCAAATCAAATTCAAAATGTCCGGATTCTATCGTGTATTTTATCAATAACACAAATATCAGAATTTCTAGTATAATCCTGATTTAAAACAAACAATCCGCCCTAACGTCGTAACATAATGATACTGCCTACATATATATTCACTAACGATCATTCCCGACTTCTCACGAACGATTAAGCTCTGAAAAAAAAATATAGCAGACTTTAGTCTTGACTTGAGACGATAATTAAAAAAAAAACTCTTAGTGCACTATTTTTTTTTCGTCATATAATCTTGTCAAAGTCTGTTTCAAATGGTATATTTTATCTATATCTTTTATACGACGATGAATTCTTTTTGAATTCGAAGTTAAGTTAACAGTACGAAGATAATTTTCACCCTTTCATATCTTATATGTTGATATAAAATATATAAAGGATATTATAATATAAACAAAATAGTAAGAGAACACAACGAGAAAGGCCAATTATGAATTATTGTAGAATGTAGAAACAACTTCTCACAAGCTTTTATTTAATTTGAGCTAAGTATGGTGTGGATCTTTCAACTTAATTTTAAACCAGTTCCATACATCCGTTTGAGTTTGTTTTTCCCACTTTTTGTGCTTATATACTAAATGTTTATTAAAAATATAAGACTTCGTAATTGCCTTTCATTGTGAGAGGAGCTGGTTCATTCGCCCAGAGGATCGGAATTGTTGCTAGCATTCTTGCCAACGTTCCACGCGATCATAATTTATATAGTAGATATTTTTATTTTTATTTATACATAAGGCTTTAATGTACATCATTTATTAAATTATTAATTGTTAAAATTGTATAATATCGTTGTTTTTAATGCAAAAAAACACTAGCTAGTGTTATGTATAGGAAATATTGTGCCTTCGCTCGGGTAGATAATAAGAAAAATGTATTTTGAATTTGCGTAAAATCCGTTCTTAGTGAGCGTCTACGTCGGTGAAGGAGTAACTGTGACAGATTTCAAGTCAATCGGGCGGATTGACTTGAAATCTTGAAAGTTTGGGAGATCTCGTGATGAGTGGTATTTCGCGTATACGAATATATAGATAAAATTTTATTATACATTATTCGTTAATGTATTTATTGTTAAGTCTGCGATATTATATACGATATTGTCTTTGTTTTTAATAATATTTTCTGTCTAGCTTTAATTTTTAGTTATTTTTATCTGTACACTAGCTACCCGTCACACGGATTCGAATAAATATCTGCATCTAGCTATATATCGTAATACATATAACTATTTAGACTGTTTAACGATTTTCAGTTCGCATGACTTTTTCTTCAACAATCACAGTCATATTTCAGGTTATTTCCAAAAAAACTTAATGAATTACACACATAAGCTTTCTTCATGAATTCATTGTGTCGAATTATGAAGACCGTATGAAAATTGGTAGTCTTTGAGCGCATCGCGTTCAAACAGACGCGACGGGGGACTTTATTTTATAATATCTAGTGATAAATAGCCATAATAGTCATTTGATTTTCTTTTTATTGTATGTTGATGAGTTGGTGTTACTAACAAAAAAATTGTACGGTCGGGGGACCCCCGTCCGTAACGAAACATCAAAACTATAATAATAGCAATCCCTATTTTAAGGAGTTTACTATTATTAGGAATTTTACTAATGTATCCCTTCAATTAAACAAAGTTTGTGATGGGAATTGTGATGGTAGCCCAAGCTTCGAACCTGGGACTTGCGTTCGGCTCGTAAGCCGTATCGCTATTGGTCCTTATCTGGTTTTGTGTTACCTTTATATTTTTGTTTTTGTGTTTTTAAGAACGTTAGGTTAGTATTTCAAATAAAATGTATGCTTTTGATTGACTTTGCTAATATTTAATTATAGCATTTTAGAGGCAAACGCAATTTCCTTTTGCGACATTTCCTACTATTTCACTCAACGGTAAGCCGAGTAAAAAAAAATATTGAAAAATAAAACATGTAGGCGAGCATATGGGCCACATGTCAGTAAGTGGTCACTAACGCCCATAGACATTGGCATTGTAAGAAAGCACATCATACACACACAGACAAACATCAAACCTAAAATTAAAGCCATTCAATGACATTAAACAGTCTAAAGTTGCGCCTTGGACAGTTTAGAAAAAAACTTTAATGTCAAAGTGATATTTGGGAAATTATCAATGAAATTTTTCCTTTTATGCCATAATAAATATAAGGTATATTTACCAAAAAGGTTGTTAACGTTTTTAGTACCTTTTTCCGTGAGCTATTAGGATTTTAATAAGAAAACCTTAATTCTCCGTAGGGAATAAAGAAGGATTTAATTAAAGGGAAATTGTGTTCATTTATTAGTAAAGCTAACCATCTTGGTGGGTTTATTTTGATGTTGCGTTTCAATGCTTAGTTGTTCATTTCCTGGCAAGTTTTGGTGGGCATATCCCTCCCCTGGGCTGGGTTTAGGGCGAGTGAATTACAAATATATTCTATAGTATTCAGATCCCCACGGTAATGAAGCCGTAGCTATTGATCCTGATTTTTGTTCGTACAGTAACAGCCTGTTAAAGTCCCACTGCTGGGCTAAGGTCTCCTCTCTCTTTTGAGGAGAAAGTTTGGAGCTTATTTTACCACGCTGTTCCAATCCGGGTTGGTAGAATACACATGTGGCACAATTTCAAGGAAATCAGACACATGCAGGTTTCCTCACGATGTTTTCCTTCACGGTGAAGGAAAATTGTTCGTATCGTTTAAAAATAGTAATATAAATTGTATATATAAGTAGGTATACCCAGACAGGCGTGCACAAACGCCTACCACGAAGTAAATATGGTACATACGAAAGGAATGTATGAATTCTTGGCGCTGGATACAGCACCGTTGATCACGACCGTAAGAATTTGTATGGAGCGTTTTAAAGTATAAATAATAAATACGTATACGTACTGTTTCTAGTTTACAACAAAATCAAATGTTTAGGTAAATAATATACTAAGCGTACTACTGTTTGCTCCCCATATCCGTGGTTCGCTCACAGCGCGTTATTTTTATTTCTTTTTGGATTTTATACCCGTCCTAACTTCTAAACGAAAGGTCCGATTCGAATAATTTAAAGAGGAATTTACATGTAGTTTTTTTACTGGTGGTAGGACTCTGTGCATGCTCGTCTGGGTAGGTACGACCCACTAATCAGATATTCTACCGCAAAACAGCAGTACTTGGTATTGTTGTGTTGGTTTGAAGGGTGAGTGAGCCAGTGTTGTTACAGGCACAAGGGACATAACATCTTAGTTCCCAACGTTGGTGCATTGGCGATGTAAGCGATGGTTAAGATTTCTTACAATGCCAATGTCTATGGACGTTGATGAACACTTACTAAGCAGTGGCCCATATGCTCATCCACCTATCTATTTAATAAAAAAAAATTGTAAATAATTAATCTTTATTACGAAGCTATTTAATTGCATAAGGATTAATATTAACGAATGTCATTAATTATCGATATTATTTGAACAAAAACCAGCTACTGTGCCTTAACTATGATAGTTAGATTTATAATATGATTCATCAATAGTTTTTGCTTTAAGATCGGGATAGTTGGCGTTCTATGAAGGGTGGGGTGGGGTATTTCGTCCAGCAGTTTCCTGCGGTGAGTTTCGAGTTTGCTCTCACAGAATAGCCCTGTTAGACTTATCTTTCTTTAACGTTAACCAATAAATTCATTTAAAACACATATTAATAAATAAGACATTTGTTACAAGATTAAGCGCGTCGAAATGGCCGCCTTAAGTGTCAACGGGGCCTCAGTCGTTCATAATGAGTAAAGAAACAAGAATTGAATTTAAAACCATAATTAAAATGTTCAGTTATTTTAAATAGACGTGATGTATGGTTCTGAATGTTGGGCAACAAAAGAAGAGGATGTAAAAAGAATAAACGTGGCAGAGATGCGAATGTTAAGAGGGATGTGCGGTGTAGTTAGAATGGACAAGATAAGAAACGAGTGTATCAGAGGAAGTCTGAGAATAGCACCAATAGTTGAAAAGTTGAAGAGTAATAGATTTGTATGGGCATGTGATGAGGAGGGATGAAAGGCATGTTACCAAAAGGGTGATGAGTATGAATGTTGATGGATATAGGAGACGGGGGAGGCCGAAGAAAATGTGGATGGATTGCATAAGAAAGGATATGTGTATGAAAGGTGTAAGTGCTGAGATGACGAGTGACAGAGAGAAGTGGAAGGAAAAAACATGTTGTGCCGACCCCACGTAGTGGGATAAGGGCGGGAAGAAGAAGATTTGAAACAGACAGATATATAATTAACATAACCACGATAACATCATCGATACTAGTATCTAGAATATCGATAAACATAATCCACATCACTAACAACAAAGCTACGTCGCTTTTAAGGGCAGTAATTCTACGCGTGCGTAAGAGGAAGGCTGCCTCGGAAGTCTAATAAACATAAAAATACAAAATCGATGAACAATAAATACTAAAATGCGTTTGAATTGAGATTTAATTATTATGTGAACAATAAGTGCTGTGTCGGAAAATGTTTCTGTGAAAATAATATTATAACGAATTTCACGTAAGTTGTTATATAATTTTATAAAATTATTTCAGTCTTAGATATTGTATTTTTTATTTGTTCCATATTTAGAATTTCATAATACTTCAAAATTAATCACCTTCAATTTTATTCTTAGTCATTTTAAAAATTTAAATTAAAAAAAAACATCAATAAAAATAGAATTTCGTTCAAAAATTGTTTTCTTTTTAATCGAACGTTTTAACCTTGAAATGATTATCTTGTCAAACATAAAGATATTTATTCAAATCAAATTCAAAATGTCCGGATTCTATCGTGTATTTTATCAATAACACAAATATCAGAATTTCTAGTATAATCCTGATTTAAAACAAACAATCCGCCCTAACGTCGTAACATAATGATACTGCCTACATATATATTCACTAACGATCATTCCCGACTTCTCACGAACGATTAAGCTCTGAAAAAAAAATATAGCAGACTTTAGTCTTGACTTGAGACGATAATTAAAAAAAAAACTCTTAGTGCACTATTTTTTTTTCGTCATATAATCTTGTCAAAGTCTGTTTCAAATGGTATATTTTATCTATATCTTTTATACGACGATGAATTCTTTTTGAATTCGAAGTTAAGTTAACAGTACGAAGATAATTTTCACCCTTTCATATCTTATATGTTGATATAAAATATATAAAGGATATTATAATATAAACAAAATAGTAAGAGAACACAACGAGAAAGGCCAATTATGAATTATTGTAGAATGTAGAAACAACTTCTCACAAGCTTTTATTTAATTTGAGCTAAGTATGGTGTGGATCTTTCAACTTAATTTTAAACCAGTTCCATACATCCGTTTGAGTTTGTTTTTCCCACTTTTTGTGCTTATATACTAAATGTTTATTAAAAATATAAGACTTCGTAATTGCCTTTCATTGTGAGAGGAGCTGGTTCATTCGCCCAGAGGATCGGAATTGTTGCTAGCATTCTTGCCAACGTTCCACGCGATCATAATTTATATAGTAGATATTTTTATTTTTATTTATACATAAGGCTTTAATGTACATCATTTATTAAATTATTAATTGTTAAAATTGTATAATATCGTTGTTTTTAATGCAAAAAAACACTAGCTAGTGTTATGTATAGGAAATATTGTGCCTTCGCTCGGGTAGATAATAAGAAAAATGTATTTTGAATTTGCGTAAAATCCGTTCTTAGTGAGCGTCTACGTCGGTGAAGGAGTAACTGTGACAGATTTCAAGTCAATCGGGCGGATTGACTTGAAATCTTGAAAGTTTGGGAGATCTCGTGATGAGTGGTATTTCGCGTATACGAATATATAGATAAAATTTTATTATACATTATTCGTTAATGTATTTATTGTTAAGTCTGCGATATTATATACGATATTGTCTTTGTTTTTAATAATATTTTCTGTCTAGCTTTAATTTTTAGTTATTTTTATCTGTACACTAGCTACCCGTCACACGGATTCGAATAAATATCTGCATCTAGCTATATATCGTAATACATATAACTATTTAGACTGTTTAACGATTTTCAGTTCGCATGACTTTTTCTTCAACAATCACAGTCATATTTCAGGTTATTTCCAAAAAAACTTAATGAATTACACACATAAGCTTTCTTCATGAATTCATTGTGTCGAATTATGAAGACCGTATGAAAATTGGTAGTCTTTGAGCGCATCGCGTTCAAACAGACGCGACGGGGGACTTTATTTTATAATATCTAGTGATAAATAGCCATAATAGTCATTTGATTTTCTTTTTATTGTATGTTGATGAGTTGGTGTTACTAACAAAAAAATTGTACGGTCGGGGGACCCCCGTCCGTAACGAAACATCAAAACTATAATAATAGCAATCCCTATTTTAAGGAGTTTACTATTATTAGGAATTTTACTAATGTATCCCTTCAATTAAACAAAGTTTGTGATGGGAATTGTGATGGTAGCCCAAGCTTCGAACCTGGGACTTGCGTTCGGCTCGTAAGCCGTATCGCTATTGGTCCTTATCTGGTTTTGTGTTACCTTTATATTTTTGTTTTTGTGTTTTTAAGAACGTTAGGTTAGTATTTCAAATAAAATGTATGCTTTTGATTGACTTTGCTAATATTTAATTATAGCATTTTAGAGGCAAACGCAATTTCCTTTTGCGACATTTCCTACTATTTCACTCAACGGTAAGCCGAGTAAAAAAAAATATTGAAAAATAAAACATGTAGGCGAGCATATGGGCCACATGTCAGTAAGTGGTCACTAACGCCCATAGACATTGGCATTGTAAGAAAGCACATCATACACACACAGACAAACATCAAACCTAAAATTAAAGCCATTCAATGACATTAAACAGTCTAAAGTTGCGCCTTGGACAGTTTAGAAAAAAACTTTAATGTCAAAGTGATATTTGGGAAATTATCAATGAAATTTTTCCTTTTATGCCATAATAAATATAAGGTATATTTACCAAAAAGGTTGTTAACGTTTTTAGTACCTTTTTCCGTGAGCTATTAGGATTTTAATAAGAAAACCTTAATTCTCCGTAGGGAATAAAGAAGGATTTAATTAAAGGGAAATTGTGTTCATTTATTAGTAAAGCTAACCATCTTGGTGGGTTTATTTTGATGTTGCGTTTCAATGCTTAGTTGTTCATTTCCTGGCAAGTTTTGGTGGGCATATCCCTCCCCTGGGCTGGGTTTAGGGCGAGTGAATTACAAATATATTCTATAGTATTCAGATCCCCACGGTAATGAAGCCGTAGCTATTGATCCTGATTTTTGTTCGTACAGTAACAGCCTGTTAAAGTCCCACTGCTGGGCTAAGGTCTCCTCTCTCTTTTGAGGAGAAAGTTTGGAGCTTATTTTACCACGCTGTTCCAATCCGGGTTGGTAGAATACACATGTGGCACAATTTCAAGGAAATCAGACACATGCAGGTTTCCTCACGATGTTTTCCTTCACGGTGAAGGAAAATTGTTCGTATCGTTTAAAAATAGTAATATAAATTGTATATATAAGTAGGTATACCCAGACAGGCGTGCACAAACGCCTACCACGAAGTAAATATGGTACATACGAAAGGAATGTATGAATTCTTGGCGCTGGATACAGCACCGTTGATCACGACCGTAAGAATTTGTATGGAGCGTTTTAAAGTATAAATAATAAATACGTATACGTACTGTTTCTAGTTTACAACAAAATCAAATGTTTAGGTAAATAATATACTAAGCGTACTACTGTTTGCTCCCCATATCCGTGGTTCGCTCACAGCGCGTTATTTTTATTTCTTTTTGGATTTTATACCCGTCCTAACTTCTAAACGAAAGGTCCGATTCGAATAATTTAAAGAGGAATTTACATGTAGTTTTTTTACTGGTGGTAGGACTCTGTGCATGCTCGTCTGGGTAGGTACGACCCACTAATCAGATATTCTACCGCAAAACAGCAGTACTTGGTATTGTTGTGTTGGTTTGAAGGGTGAGTGAGCCAGTGTTGTTACAGGCACAAGGGACATAACATCTTAGTTCCCAACGTTGGTGCATTGGCGATGTAAGCGATGGTTAAGATTTCTTACAATGCCAATGTCTATGGACGTTGATGAACACTTACTAAGCAGTGGCCCATATGCTCATCCACCTATCTATTTAATAAAAAAAAATTGTAAATAATTAATCTTTATTACGAAGCTATTTAATTGCATAAGGATTAATATTAACGAATGTCATTAATTATCGATATTATTTGAACAAAAACCAGCTACTGTGCCTTAACTATGATAGTTAGATTTATAATATGATTCATCAATAGTTTTTGCTTTAAGATCGGGATAGTTGGCGTTCTATGAAGGGTGGGGTGGGGTATTTCGTCCAGCACTGCTGGACGGCGAAAGGCTGAAGATAATAGTTTTTGCAGCTCACGTCAATTAATGACATTTACAGTATTGCAATTATCGTAGGGATCTCTATTTTTTTTCTAAAATAAATGTTTTTCGCTGATAATGTAGCTCTCTGCGTGAACTTTTAAAATCGGCTTTTTAGTTTTTGAGTTTATCCATTACAAACAAACATACAAAAATCTAAATTTACGTCTTTACAATATTAGTATAGATTTAGAAGTCGGGAAGAGAACTTAGTATAACATAATAATTATAATAATATTTATCCTTTTATTGTTTCCATGGTAACTGTTGTATAAAGTAAGTTGACCTTTTAAGGTCCTCCAGACCGATTTCGGCCACGGCGGCCAATCTCAATAGAGATTAGCCAACTGCGCAGGACATATTGTAGTGCACAAGTGTGTGCGCAAATACAGCTGCACTCTCTATTCCCTTACTCACATAATCCGATGGAACGGCAATCCGACACGACCGGAAAGAGTTCAGGCGCAGGGCCAACGGCTTTACGTGCTTTCCGAGACACGGGAGTGTACACACTACCAACTTCCAGACTCCGAGCTGCTATTGAGAATTTTCGATAGAAAAACCCAATAACTTTTCATTGGGCCGACCTGGGATTTGAACCCAGGACCTCCGGGTCTGCGGCCTTACATCTATCCACTAGACCGACGAGGCAGTTGGACTTTTAATATAGTAATTAATAACATTAAACGAAACTAAATAAAGAATACAACTAATAAATTAATGTGTCTTGTATTTGGAAACTTATGTAAAAAAATATACTATTTATATTATTATACCTTTAAAGTTGAATTTTAAAGGTAAGTTTCCCACCCTTCATCGTGAGTTTGACTCGTGCGTGGTGGATTTATTATTTTCATGCTTTTATTAAAGCACTAGTATTCGCTCTTCGCTCGCGTGTTAAGGGATGAAGGGCGGGTATTTGGTTAAAAAAGTATCCTAAACCCGTGCTTGTGGCCCAAGCTTCATACCAAATTTTATCAAAATCAGTTCATATTTTACGCATAAATAATATTATCTTGTTGTCATTTTTAAAGTGTCGGTTGAATAAACGCCGATATAGCTAAGTAGCGAGCACCACTCAAGTAAAATGTGCTTAATTTGTGCTCATAATTATAAATCGTGAAGAAACCTGGATGTGTCTTTTTTGGCAACCTATTCCTTAAGGACATAAGAGAGGGCCTACCCCCAAGGCACACAAATAGATGTATCACATTAAAAATTTGACCCCATTATATAAGTTTTTATAAATACATAATAATATGTAGCTTTAAAAAAACTAAAAGCAAATTCATATGACATAACGACCTTTTAACACACAATTATTTATTAAATAAATTAACCCCTTTTATAATGTAAAGTCTAGCGCTGGCTACGTTGCGTGAACTTATCAAATAACAAGTTATATAAGTACCGTCAGCAGAAAATGTATTTAATATATTTTTTTTATTAATAAATTGTTACAATCTTATGACATTCGAGTGTAGTGAACGTTTTGTCTTTAAACTATATTTTTTTTATAAAGTGAAAGTTCCATGAGTGCACTTTGTAACTCCATAATCTCTCATAACCTATCATCACTCGACACGACTGGAAAACGTCAACAGCGCTGCATAACGGGCTGCCTAGCGATGAAAAAGTCGCAGGTCCGATCCTGATCCCTCGGGCTATTATGGTCTTCGCTCCAGGACAAGCTTTACGTTTAATTGGAGGGATAAATAGGAATGTCAATAAAAAGGGCATTGCAATGTTATTTTTTGTTTAAGCAAAACCCAAACAAGCTGACAAGGCTAATGGGTGCCAGATAAAAATAAGCATTAATATTTTGTTTGTATAAATAATAAATTATTTAAAAAACAAGAGAAAAAATGGTGCAGGCCTCAGACTGAGTAGCTTACTTATAGAGAAGACTTTGTCCAGCACTGGACAAATACAGCACTGTTAAGCAATGGTGTATGCTAAGGGAGAGAAAGAGACAACACTAATCACTATAGACAAACATATAATAATCACGGATGGGAATTCCATAAGAATAAATATTACTGTCGAGTTACACGTTCGCTTTTTAAAACTTTGGCCCGTAAGTTATTCAAGGCACAAAGCCGAGCAATTTTTTTCAAATGCATTACTTTGAAGTCGTTTATTCTGCGAACGCTACTCATAAATCCATCACGTTGTTCAATTACTCAGTGTTGAGATTAAAATAACGATAAATTAAATGTTACTATCGAATATTTAAATCTAAATAATTCGGGAGTTCTTTTCTTTGTTACTTGTGTATAAATAGATTCTAAAAAATATTGCTAACTACCTACGTCTTTCCTCGGATATAGATTTATTTATTTGAAAAGGCCCAACTACAGTTCATATATTAAATACTTATGAATTAAAAACAAGTAACGTATGTCTGTTACTGAAAAGGTTTCGCTGTTTAGTTGCTTGTCAATGATTTGTTGTAATATTTACTCGTGGTAGGGCTTTGTGCAAGCTCGTCTGGGTAGGTACCACCCATCCGATATTCTACCGCAAAATAGCAGTTGGTATTGTTGTGTTCCGGTTTTAAGGGTGAGTGAGCCAGTGTTGTTACAGGCACAAGGGACATAACATCTTAGTGCTCAAGGTTGGTGGCGCATTGGCGATGTAAGCGATGGTTGACATTTCTTACAATGCCAATGTGTATGGGCGTTGGTGACCACTTACCATCAGATGTCCCATATGCTCGTCCGCCTACCTGTACTATAAAAAATACTAATTTATTTATTTGTTACTTTTTTATTTTATAATTTGTTTAACTAAAAAAACAACGATTATTATTAGAACTGTAAATCGTATCATAGATCGATGGTGTTGCCTAATATTTTCTATAGAGCATGACTTTTCTAAAATTTTTATTTATATGAAATGAAATCAAAATCTTTTGTTCAACATAAGCATTACACTAACTTATTGATTATCAAATTAGACATCAACAACGGTTCGGCAAAAAAATCCCTGACCTGAGAAGAACCGCCTAGCTTTACTCACGTGTATACATGTATATATATATATTTCAAACTAACTGCATCTTTTTAATTTGATATATAGCTATTTGCGAGTTACCATAACTAAAACAAATTTATAACCAATGAAGGCATTTAAACTTTGGAATACTAACAAACAATTAATGGCTGGTTGCCTAATGTATTTCTAGACGGGGACTTTCCAATAACTGATTATTTTCCCGCCAAAACAATGCTTTATATATGTGTGCGGTTGTAATTACAGGTACGTTATAAGGCCTATACCAGAATAACGATAAATAATTGACCTCGCATCGACATGCCATTATTTGTCAAGATAATCTGTGGTGTTCATTATTTGTTCGTGAAAAAATGGCGTTTTCGCGCCAAGTTGTTATCGGTACTTTGGAAGTAAAATTTAACTGTATATAAGTAGTTAAGAGGAATAACTTTGTGTTATATATAAAGATATATTAAATGAGAATTTTTCAAGTGTAATATTTATAAAACTGAAGCTTGGCTTCAAGTGTAGAGCAAATCGAATGGAATATTTAAATATATGGTTTGTTTATCTTTCGTCATTCTAGTATTTGAAGATATTATACGTCTGTGTGCGGGTGTCGTTTATGTGTGCGATTGTGTAATTATGGAACGGACATTGCTTAAAATCGATGGATAGTATTCGCTTTGATATGATAGATGTAATTTACGTAGTCGATATTTGAGTATGAATTATTAATTGCTATCATGCGGTTTGTTTATGAGTTATTGGTCCATCATGTTTGATGTTCTCTTAGCGGCCATGATTTCGGCCATGACCAATCTCAAGATTACATCGGTGCTGTACATATAATAGTGCACAAGTGTGTGCGGAAACACAAGTGCACTCTTTACTCACTCTCATTTTTCGATACAATACGACACGATTGGAAAGAGTTCTGACGGACAGTTGTAGGTGCTTGATGAGACACGGGAGACACATTCCAGATGCCAGGTCGCTACTGAGTCTTGGGCAGGAAAATCCCAATAAATAACTGTTGGCTGGACCTCGGGATTGAACCCAGGACGTCAGAATCTGCGGTCTTCTATCTAACTACTTTAACAACGATGAAATTTAATATACTTTTATAGTGGCAGAATTTCAGTGATGATTCACATACAGGTTTCCTCACAATGTTTTCCTTCCCCGGAAAGCATGAATTATAAACACAAATTATACACATGAAAGTTCAGTGATTGTTTGGGTTTGAACCCGAAATCATCGGTTAAGATTCACGACTTCTAACCACTAATCTCGACGCAAGTCAAAACGTGGTGCGCGGTTAAATGCCTTATCAGTGGGATAGTCGGACTGTTGATTGATTGATAGCTTAGCGTGATATATGGTGCTACACTTGCTCGATTTTTGAAGAGAATGCTGCCAGAGCTATAACATTGTACTGCGAGTTTTTTTTTTAATTATCCGATAGCGGCAACATAACTAAGATATGAATGGAGGGAAAATAGCACCATCTAGTGATAGTAATCGGAATTCCATATCGCAGCTAACGTCAAAGCTTTCGAATAATTAAAAAATATGTCAACAGAAAAGTCGGTGACAGTCAATAATATATTCTATCTTTTATAGAAATGTTACTAAATATTGTTTCATAGTTTTTAGTTTAATTGTCATTGTTAGGTGGTTTGAGTGAGCGATTGTAACTGCAGACACGAGACATTCAAAGGCCGGCAACGCGGCTATAAGTCCTGGAGTGTTGCAGGTGTCTATGGGCGGTGTTTCCATCAGGTGTTTTGCTCGTTTGCTTTCTTACATAAAAAAACCATCCATTAGTTCCCAAAGTTGGCGGCGCATTGGCAATATAAGAAATTCCTTCTGACGCCAATGTTTATGGAGGTTGGTGACCAATAACAATCAAATGGCCAAACTGGCTGTCCGTCTACCTATCTTATAAAACATACGAAGATAGGAAAGGCAGCTAGTGTTAACTAAAAGCATTACTAAAAAGGAAATCCTTCAATAGAATGCTTCCCCAGGACAATCTAATTATACCAACCCCAGATATTGAAGTATCATCAAAGAGCTTTTGAAAACTACTGAAATATTATTAATTTATTTAGATGGAACTTCAACAGAAGTATAAAAATACAAATGTTTAAATGTTCCCCCTGTAGGGAAAACATTATTCTCTCTGCACTGTTTGGAGTAAGAAAAACTTCTTCCTTCGCTTGATAAGAGCGACACATCTTTGTTTTGTTTCTATAAATATTATTAATTATTTTTATAAATATTAATTATTTTCTCGCACGAGTAAATTTTCTTTCGATTTATATTATAAACTTACAGATTGGAATCCGACGCGTCCGTCAGCGCGACCGTTTTCGGCAGGGTCGCCATGTTGGGAAGAGAGTATTGAAACATACGAATTTTGAAATGATACTGTTTGTTTAATAATGAAGTCGCTAATTATATAGTCTTACAGCTATAGGAGATATATACGTTACACACCCATATATAAGTTATACGTAAAACACACTTACACACCATACCCCAATTAGAGAGCACAGCATAAGAATGGTCTTGATACTCATAACATAACATAAGAATTAATAAAACAAACTAAACTTAAATAAAAATAAATAAATCTAGAAACAGTTTTTTTTTAATTTGCAATCTTAAGGAGGCCGTATAGGCTGCCTATATGTCGGCCCCATCGTTACACGCTAAACAAACAAAAAAATATTTAATGTTACCAGTATAACATGGTTTCGCCAGCGTTAAATTTGTTAAGAAAATCTTATAAAATCTGCAATTTTAATACACATAACGCCTGTTTGAATTATACATATATGATATTTAAATTATTAGGTAGCTTGGTAGTCCAAAAAATCTTGATTGTTTTGGTTTTGGATACTAAAATAGCCGTATTAACTTTAAAAGAGGCAGTTATTTTGAAATCACAGACATGTATATATTTTGGATATTTAACTTAATGTCCTTTAGTCGGAGGAGGACGAAAGATATTAAATATCTTATGTCCTTTTCCGTACCACAACGTGTACACATTTTTTTTTATAGAAGGCGGACGAGCATATGGGCCACCTGATGGTAAGTGGTCATCAAACGCCCTTGGACATTGGTACTGTAAGAAATGTTAATCACTGAGTGCTACCTACTCAGACGAGCTTGCACAAAGCTCTACCACTAGTAAACTTTTTACTGATTTTTTTTAGGTACATAACATAATAGGGAGATAAAATCTTAGGTCCCAAGGTCGGTGGCGCATTGGCAATGCAAGCGATGGTTAACATTTCTTACAATGCCAATGTCTATGGGCGTTGATGACTTACCATCAGGTGGCCCATACGCTCGTCCGCCTACGTATACTATGAAAAAAAAAATACAAAATATTATGACGTTTCGAGACTAGTTAAGACGTGAAAGCAACAAACAGAATTAATATCGTATTTATTATTAATTATAATTATGTATTCATTTGAGAAATAAATATTATATTTTCAAATTCAATTAATTTAAAAACATAATTCTGTTATTTGTTTGATTTACGGTTTCCCCTTTTCGCATTGAACCCTTATACAATGAGGGATCACAAATTGGTTCGTGTGTAACAAGATTTACTGGCGACGTCATGGGGTTTCCTGTGACGTAATCTATTTAGCCATCAAAGTTCATTCAAAATTGAAAGCTTTTAAGGAACATTCTGGAGCCAGAGTTAGAACGCGTGAATTTTAACCGATGATCGCGAGTTCAAACCCCGACAAGCACCACTGAATTTTAATATTCTTAATTTCTGTGAAAGAAAACATCGTTATCTAACTTGTATGTGTCTAATGTAATTGTAATTCTTATATTATTATTAATTTATTTTAAGGTGACGGTAATATATACAATACTAGTTACCACATGCGGCTTCGCCTTCGTTTTATGGGACGGAGTCAGGTATTAGATGACTAGTATTTAAAGCTAAAATGGTAATTTAATTTCCTTATTTATAAACATTGTTTAGACGGTGTTTCGTTAAACAATGCTGTCTCCTTCTTTCGCATGTCAAATCGGTAACAACAGAAAGAGATAAATCTGTGTTTAACAATCGCGAAGCAACGTTTATATGTAAGGTCGTAAATTATTTATATTCCAAAAAAATTTTTTGGCGAAAAGCTAAGCTTAATCTTTTCTTAAATCGGCGCTCTTAAAGGCGCTTATAAAGACTGGCAATTTAATGATTTTGCGAAAAAAGCTGACTAAACCTTTTGTAAATAAGAGATTTAGCCCAGCAGTGGGGCATTTACAAATGTTACTTTTTGATGTGAAATAACTAATGCGGCGTCCGACCGACTTACGCGTAACGTAGCGACGCGTCACGACGTCATGCGTCGCCACGCTATACGATAGTATGAAACATATAATAAAGTATGGTATTAGATATATAAACGAAATAAGACGTTCTTCGTTGTCGGATCGAAATGAATTCATTTGAAAATAGCGCGAGTATATATATACAAAACATTAACTGTTTTAAGGTTATAAACTAATTCAATAGTTTTAAAAATATTTATAATTTGGTTGTCTGCAGACGACGCTTACATTTCTACCAATGATAAAGACAGTGTAATCTGCTGATTCTGCAAGAGCGGGACGGAGCGACATTTGCGCTTGCCTGCTCGCTCACTTCAAATACGTAGCGCAGAATTTTACTTGCCTTACTCAGAGCGCGTCTGTAGACCTCGCCGGTCGTATGTAATCTTTATTTAGGTAAATCCCACATATCCTTATCATTCAAAAATATTTATGACTATGCCATATTTATTTCCTTTATTAAACTATCTTTTTATGTACATATATAACATTATATGTACAATATAATTTCAATGTCATATATTTGCCTGGCGTCTCGCAACGGCTCACGCATATGCCATATATAAATCATTATGATATGACGAGTTTTGCGCAGAAGAAGCTTTTTCTTCTGTTATCATGCAGAATTCCCACAAACCAGCGTTGGCTGCGCTGTAAAGCGCTTACAGAATCTACGTATTTGGAAGATCGAACTAGTCTCAGCAAGAGATTTACGATGGACGAGATGCGATCGAATGATTTATAGATTATACTGAATTTATGACCCAATTCGGTGTAACTTCCACTGCACTTCTATCCGTGCAGTGACGGAGAAAGAATACATTTCACTGCCCCTCTCCCATGGGTGTCGTAAGAGGCGACTAAGGGATATCATCTGGTGGTAGGATGATAAACATCCGCCTGGCTTGTTACCACCGTACGCATGGTGAAAATCTCGTGAAGTGGCTTGCAGCCGCGTTTCGAGGTCAGCCAGCGTACAGCCAGTGCCCGAGCGAGTATTGCCGCGATGGGTGTTGGTCCAGTGGAGACGGCTGCTGAACCAATGCCGGGGGAAACTGTATTGCCCTGCCGGACAGGGAGACCCGAAGAAACGGCTATTCCGCTGGCCGCCCGTGGCATAGTACAGGGGCCCGAGCGTGCCTAACCAGCACGCGAGGCTGCCCCACCAGGCCACGCATAATCTCGGGGTGGACCGTCGTGCCGGTTGGTGACCGGAAGGTGGGGTCCCGGCGGCCACTTCCGGGGGGGTTCGGGGGCCCTTCCGTCCGGCGGGTCAGTGTAGTTTCCCTTTTGGCAAACACTTGGGGAAGCACGCCTCCACACTTTGCCCACCCCTATCGTGGCAATACGTCGCTCGCTTCACGTCTCTTTTCCATTCTTTTTCCCTAATGGTAGCGCATCAAAACAGGAATAACGGTCGTACAGCGGTGCACACCCCCACCATAGCCACGCTGTTTGAGGTCGAGTTCACTAACATCCGTGGACTCCACGCTAACCTCAACGCTGTCCACCATCATCTCGAGACAGCACGGCCAGCAATGTTGTTTCTCACGGAGACACAAATACTCCGTCCTGCCGATACCAGCTACCTTAATTATCCCGGCTACATGCTTGAAGAATCCTTCAAAGCGAAAGCCGGAGTATGCTTGTTCGTCAGGACGGATGTTTGCTGTCACCGATTGCGCTGCTTGGAGGACCCCTCCTTCTCCATGTTGGTGGTGCGTGTGGATCTGGTTCGTCAGAGTCGGGTCTACGTGTGCCTCTACAGATCCCACAATGGTGACTTGGAGACAAGCCGACTATTTGACCATCTTAGTCGGGTGGCAGATGCTGCGCAAGAGCAGTTTCCTAACGCGGAATTGGTGTTTTTGGGGGATTTTAATGCTCACCATGAATCATGGTTGAAATCCCTCAAAACTGACCATGCTGGAAGGACTGCTCATGCTTTTGCTCTCACACATGACTTGACCCAACTGGTTGATCAGCCCACCAGGATCCCAGACTTTGATGGGCAAGCGCCTTCTCTGCTGGACCTTCTGCTGACTTCTCAACCGGTAGAATACCAGGTTGTGGTTCAAGCTCCACTTGGTTCTTCGGATCACAGCCTCATATCTACCAAAGTGCCACAGGCCAAGCTGCCGCCACCAACGGTTTGCAAACGGCGCGTTTGGCACTACAAGTCAGCAGATTGGGACGGTATGCGCGATTACTATGCGTCAGTCCCTTGGAAGGAACGTTGCTTCAGTGGGAATGACCCGACAGCTAGTGCCGCTGCTGTTGCTGGCGAGATCATGTTAGGAATGGAATACTACATTCCTAGCTCAGATCTCAACAGTAGGGGTGCGCGTAACCGTTGGTTCACTCGCGAATGTGCCGACGCTGTATCATCTAAGCAGGCGGCATATCGCGAGTGGATCAATGGCTGCATTAGCGGGGCATCTAACATTGACTCACTGAAAGCAATTTACAATAAGAACTCCAAGTCCTGTAGGAAGGCTTACACGAGAGCGGATGCACAGCGCATTGTACAGATTGGTCAAGACCTTATTTCACATCCTAGGGGCTCCCGTAGCTTCTGGCGTCTGACCAAGTCTGTGCAAAACAATTTCTGCCAACCTTCGCTGCCACCGCTCAGAAGTCCGGACGGATCGCTAGCTCACAGTCCGCAAGAGAAAGCTGATTTACTGGCTAAACTCTTTGCCAACAACTCCGTCATCGATGATTGTAATGCTCTGCCACCAATAATACCTTCTTGTGGCCACACGATGCCTGACATCAAAATCAGGCAGCATGATGTGCGTGCGGAGCTGCAATCACTTGATGTACGGAAAGCTAGCGGTCCCGATGGAATACCAGCCATAGTGCTGAAGAAGTGTGCGGCGGAGCTGTCTCCCGTGTTAACGCGCCTGTTCCAACTGTCTCTTTCTTCGGGATGTGTGCCGGAGGCTTGGAGAAGAGCTAATGTGCAAGCGGTTCCCAAAAAAGGGGATCGGTCTGACCCGGCAAATTATCGGCCAATAGCTATCACCTCAGTACTTTGTAAGGTGATGGAACGGATTATTAACAACCAACTGATCCATTACCTAGAAGATCACTGTTTAATTAATGATCGTCAGTACGGATTTCGACCAAAACGGTCTACAGGTGATCTTCTAGCGTACGTAACACACCTCTGGGGTGAAGCTATCGACAAGCATGGGGAATCGTTGGCTGTCAGCCTCGATATCTCCAAGGCTTTCGACAGGGTCTGGCACAGAAGTCTTCTCTCCAAGCTGCCGGCATATGGTCTGCCTGCCCAGCTTTGCACCTGGATTGCCAGCTTCCTACACAAGCGCAGCCTTCGTGTTTTAGTTGATGGTTGCGCTTCACAATTCTATGTAGTGAATGCTGGGGTCCCCCATGGATCTGTGCTATCTCCCACTCTGTTTCTTTTGCATATCAATGATATGCTCTCTCTCGGGAACATTCATTGCTATGCAGACGATAGTACAGTGCATGGTGGATACCACGGACGCGCAGTGGCTGGGCGAGCGGAAATTAGGGAGAGGCGGGAGGATCTTGTCATTGAACTCAATAGGACGTTAGAGCTTATCGCCAAATGGGGCTCAGATAATCTTGTTGAGTTCAATGCCAAGAAAACACAGGTATGCGCCCTCACAGCAAAAAAGTCACCATTTTCCCCTCTTCCCTCCCTCTGTGGCACTCCGCTGGTGATACATAGCAAAATCGCCATGCTGGGGATGGACGTTCGCTGCGACCTTAGTCCAAGGGATTACATCGAGGCTGTGATAAAAACAGCTTCACGGAAACTCGGAGTTCTGAACAAGGTGCGGCGTTTTTTCACGCCACAACAACTGTGCCTGCTGTACAAAACACAGGTACGGTCTTGCGTTGAGTATTGCTCGCACCTTTGGGATGGCTCCGCTAAGTACCTTCTTGAGGCCGTGGACCGGTTGCAGCGACGTGCAGTTCGCATTATTGGCGACGTAAAGGTCACTAACACCCTCGAACCTTTACAATTGCGTCGAGAGATAGCTGCGCTGAGCGCTTTCTATCGACTGTATCACGGCGAGTGTTCCGAGGAATTATTTTCCCTAATTCCTGCTTCCCCCTTCCTTCACAAGTCCACGCGTGCTGGCTCTCGATGTCACCGACTAACTGTGGCATCAATTCCATCGCGCACAAATAAATTTGGCAACTCCTTTCTTTGTCGCACTTCTAAGAAATGGAATTCCTTACCAGCTCACGTATTCCCCTCCTCTTACGACCCGGGTTCCTTCAAACGAGGCGTGAAGAGGCATCTTGCGGGCCGGCAAGGCGAGGGCGGCTAGTGCAGAACCTTCTTCCCGACTGTACTGGCCGTCCTCGCGTTTGGACTCTACTACCACTTAACATCAGGTGGAGTAGAGTCATTTGCCCTCCCGGCAAATATAAAAAAAAAAAAAAAAAACTGTTACGTCTCGTTCAACCGAGTCTGGAGTTACACTGTTGCAAGATACTTATGCTTTATTTAATGGTCGAACTTAGAAATTTGATAAGTATTTTTATTTTTTTTATTTTATAGAATAGGAAGGCGGACGAGCATATGGGCCACCTGATGGTAAGTGGTCACCAAACGCTCTTAGACATAGGCTCTGCAAGAAATGTTACCCATCGCTTACATCGCCAATGCGCCACCAACCTTGGGAACTAAGATGTTATGTCCCTTGTGCCTGTAATTACACTGGCTCACTCACCCTTCAAACCGAAACACAAAAGTACACCAGTAAAAGTAACACTTAAAGTAGTAAATATTTCACTATTGAGCTTTTTTATATTAAATAAGTGGTCACCAACGCCCCTAGACTTTGACGTTGTAAGAAATATTAATCATCACTTACATCGCCGCGACCTGTCATCACCCGGGATTTTCGTGAAGGCACACAGTAAGGAAGAACGATAAGTTCTTAAAAAGCAGTTGCGCGACACTTAATACTCTTCAACTTTATGGAGAATAGTGAGGAAGAATACTTCTAGAAAGTTCTTTACATAATGAAGTATAAAGAAAATTTGAATTGCAGTATATCAAGATTTTAGACACAAATTGCGGACAATGTACATCAGAATTTCAAACCTTGAAATAATAACCAAATAAATGCTAATGTAATAGTTAATGAACTGATTAATTAAATTTGTTTTTATGGGCCACCTGATGGTAAGCTGTCACGCCTATAGACATTGGCATTGTAAGAAATGTTAACCATCGCTTACGTCGTCAATACGCCACCAACCTTGGGAACTAAGATGCTATGTTTCTAGTACCTGTAGATATTTACTCACTCTTCAAACCGGAACACAACAATACCAAGTACTGCTGTTTTGCGGTACAGTATCTAGTAAGTGGGTGGTACTTAACCAGACGAGCAAGCCCTACCACCAGTAAAGGCTTCCTCTCCAATTTAAAGAGAAGTTTTGGAGAAAATTCCACCACGTTTCGCCAATGCGAGGCGATGGACACATATGTTGCAGAATTTCAGTGAAATTAGACACATGTTTTGTTTTATCGATGAGCACGAGATGGATATAAAAATTCAGTGTTTGCCTGGTTTTGAAACCACGATCCACGGTTCGGATTTACGCGTTCTAACAAATAGGCCATCTTGGCTTTCACTTAGTATTTTTCATAATTCTTTCCTTTATTCCATTTATTTTTTATAATACAATATATTTCTAAAAACACCAACATGCCTCGGAAAGCATTAAGATTTGTATAGCGTGACGTCAGACTGCATGACGCACTATTATGCAATCGTGCCACCTCTTGCCGCTATAATATCCCGGGACATTATTCATACACGGCCACCTGATCCCAAACTAAGCAGAGCTTGTACAATGAAAACTAGACAACTGATATACCTATCGCGGTAGCGTGTCAAGCCAAGTTCAAGCTAACAAAATTGGCGAGCAGCGCCGTGTGTCATATAACAAATTTGACGAAACAATATATTTTTGTTTATTATTTACATCCTCTATAAACCTCTATAGGTTGCCTGGAAAAGATCAATGTAAGTGATAAGGCCCGCCTTTGCATACTTAATGCACAACCAGTTTTTTTATATAATGTTAGTAAATTGTGTGCGATAAACACTTACCGTAACAGCCTGTGAATGTCCCACTGCTGGGCTAAGGCCTCCTCTCCCTTTTTGAGAAGAAGGTTTGTAGCTTATTCCACCACGCTGCTCCAATGAGGGTTGGTGGAATACACATGACGAAGAATTTCAGTGAAATTAGACACATGCAAGTTTCCTTACGATGTTTTCTTTCACCGTAGAGCACGGGATGAATTATTATCCCAAATTAAGCACATGAAAAGTCAGTGGTGCTTGCCCGGGTTTGAGCCCACGATCATCGGTTAAGATTCACGCGTTCTTACAATAGGCCATCTCGGCTTATAAACACTTAAAAATAATAAATTAATTAGTTTTTTTTTTTGTGTATTTTACTCCATACATATTTAGTTTGTTTTCTTTTTTTAAAAATATCGTCAAATATCATTTCAAAAGTTTAATGGGCGTTTCGTTGCGGTCACAATTTTGTTTTTTTTTTTTAGTCAAAGTAATTCAGAATCTAACAATCCTTTTGTTTGAAACAAAAATCCACACAAGAAGCAATGCAGGTTATTATTAAATACAATTACGAAGGTATACTTAGAAAGTCCACGGTATACATTATTGTAGCGTTGAGGGCGCCATTTGTAATTATTTCTATTCGAACTAGGCTTCAGAGGTTGTTATTTAATCTATATTTAAAAAGAGTCACGCCCCTTTTCGCGACTTATAATTAGGATTCTTTGAAGTATTATTTTTCTTATAATTTAAAAATAAAACCGCCTTTAAATGCACTTAAACAAATATATGATTTTAACTTCAAAATGCGTTGAAGCGTTGCAAACTAGTTATTATTTTTGGAAACAATTATTTTTTACCGTCATACCGGGTAAGAGTACCGTCATTTCTAGATAAGAATTTTAAGATATTAACATCTTACATTTCTTATCTAGATATTTACTTCAAAGAATGTATGAGGCAACGATGAAAATGCTTTGTCTCAAAAATACCGATTGACAGTTGCCCGGGCATGTTAAATACAGGTTTAATTTTTTTGTATATTTGCCGGGAAGTCAAATGACTCTACTTCACCTGATGGTAAGTGGTAGTTGTTTCCAAACGCGACAACGGCTAGTACAGCCGGAAAGAATGTTCTGCACTAGCCGTACCAAGACGGTTCACTTTTTTTGCAATGTAGGTTGGGACATTAGGCAGATATCCCACACATGATTCACAATATCCTCCCCAACGAGATAATCAGTGTTGCCTTGATTTAAAATATGTTCTAATCACTGGGCCGTATCTTGTGTGTTCATTAGCAATGTTTTTGTTTGGCGAGTTGAAAAATAATCAATTTACCGATGGAATTGCGGTTTCCACGAACTGGCCAATTTTTTTCAAACAATGGAACGATATAACGTTCGGAATTCAAACTTATTTTTTTAGCGATTGATGAATTTTCAAAAGCAAGTTGAAGTTTTTCCAATTTTTCAGTGTCTGATTTTGATAGTTTTTGGTGTTTTTTTTTTGTTTTTTAATCTTATCAAACAATTTCTTTCACAAATAATAGATAATACTTGTTTTATGGGACGGAGTCAGGTATTAGATGCCTTAGAGGTAAAGCTAAGATAGTAATTTGAAGCAGTGCTTGCACCGCAAATGCGCCACCTTGGAAACTAATATATTATGTCCCTTGTCCGTATAGTTACACGTTAGGAATATGTCAATACTATAACAAATACTAACGCAAATCCTTTCATTTGATACCCCACTTGGATATATTCGCGTACTATCGTTTATTCATCCCCTCTTCCACCCCCATAACTATAATAATAATAATAAATGTTTATTTACAGATAAATATCCATAGTTTTAGTTACAGGCTTAAAAACTACGTTAGTAGATATATTAATTATTATTTAGCATACATAAGGGGTCTAAAACAACGAGTGAATACGTGAAGTTGCCCCCAATGTTTAACAAATGGATTATCCATTTTCAGCATCAATGTATTCAGAAACTCTACGCATCCTACCCATTAAAGACGCTGCTCTCTTTCTAATGACGGCTCTCTTTTTGTTGAACGGTTAAATAATTTTTTTTTTCAAACAGCCTAAAATACTCGACTAAGAAATCTTTCAAACAAAAGCAATTAAATAAAAATCGGTTCATCCGTTCGAGAGCTACGATCTCATGTAGACAGACAAACAGAGATACAGATGCACACGTCATACTTATAACACCTCTCGTAAATAGTATATATATAAGGACTAGACCAATAACAACAATACGTTACACTAGCTCGCTCACTCAACAAACCAGAACACACCAGTAATATAGCCTATTCCAACCACAAGAGGAACAAACCCAAATAAACAACTTTGACACGGATATCATTGGTCACCGATATCAATTGACGCGATTTCATTGGTCGAGATCTTGAATAATCTATGATATTCCGTATGGATTCGCGAAAAAATAGCGTTTTCTATCCGCGAAGCTGAAACTTCGAAAGTTAAATTAATGTGGTTATATCTAGTTAAGTGGAATAGTGTCGTATTATAAATAAAGGTTAATTAATAAAGAATTGCTTATAGTGTGTAATACAGCAGAACAATTAGATAATCGCGTGCAATTTGTAAATCTAAGGTTTGTTTACCTTTATTCCTACTTCAATTGGAATACATACAAATGGGAATACAATTATACGTGAATACAAATCTTTGTACCCATTTTTAAGCACATTGCAAGCACGGAGGGAGAGTTTATATAAACCGAGATGGCCCAGTGGTAAGAACACGTGAATCTTAACTGATGATCGTGGGTTCAAACCCGGGCAAGCACCGCTGAATTTTCGAAATGTGCTTAATTTGTGATTATAGTTTAGCTCGTGCTTTACGGTAAAGAAAAACATCGTGAGGAAACCTGCATGTGTCTAATTTCACTGAAATTCTGCCACATGTACCACATCTGCCACATCTGCCACAAACTTTCTTCTCAAAAAGGGAGGCCTTCAGTCCAGCAGTGGGACATTCACAGGCTGTTACGGAAGTTTATATATAGAAGACGTTAAAATAAAACATTCATAGTTTACGTTCGAACTGCCTTTCATTAATATCAAAACATAGTTCATTGTCAATTTTTTTTGACATTTCATTGTTTATTTATAGCTACATCAACTATGATTTTAAAATGTATGCAAAGAAGGAAAATCTTCAGTATTGCTGCTGTTATCATAACCTACCCTGATGGGCTTGCATAAGCCATCACCAAGTAAACTTTTTCGGTGCGGCATATATAAATAGCTTAAAATGTTGCCAGGTACATAAAACTCCACTAAATCTTATTCCAATTTGTATATATACATAATTAATTAAAATGTGCCCATAGATTAAATAAATCTTCTATATAATGATGATAATCTTCTCGTCACGCGGTTTTTTGACAGTGCAAAAGTGGTTTTTATTACGATTGTCGCGCAAACTCGTTTTTTGATAAATTTATACTATGGTATCTTCAAATAAAATAGTTCACACGCAGCTCAAACTTAATGTGTTTTTCAAAGCCGGGGATTTTACACTTGAACAATTTTTGTCAAATTTTACTTCAAAAGTATCTCAGAGCCTACTTAAATTAAATTTTAATCTATAATATTATTAACAAAATCTATTTATATCAATTCAAGCGGATACTTTTCATATTTAATTCATAAATTAATTTAAGATTCATAATCTGTGGTTTAATGTATTCGTTTTGGCGGAAATTACAAATTTTCCGCTAAATGTTATTAATATTAATGTGAATTAGTATGCTCGCTTGAATTTACAGATTCCAGTAAGTAACAGCCTATTAATGTCCCACTGCTGGGCTAAGGCCTCCTCTCCCTTTTTTTGAGAAGGTTTGGAGCTTATTCCACCACGCTGCTCCAATGCGGGTTGGTGAAATTTACAGATTATTTTATACATATACATACGTACTGTAGCCTAAGTGAGCCACACCCGTCGTCTTAAGTGAGCCACAGACGGTAATATGACGCGATGTGAAAATATCAACTATCGTCATGTGTATTCGTGGCCTACGTTGCTTTAGGAGAGCATGAATGAGAAATAAAATGTTGCCTTTATAATGATAATACATAAATATTTATTTTTCACAATGTAGGGACATGATATAGGTATTTGTTTCAATTAACAATTAACATATTGTTTAAATTTCGAAATCGCTTCGAAAATAATCGAAATAAGTTGTTTTATACCGGTAAATTGTTTTACGATAAAGCACATTACTAGTTTAAATGACGCTATAGTATAAAAAAATAAAGAAAGTTTTCAAAAATATATTTATTTATAATATATTACATCATCTATTCTTGGTACATTTATACATTGTCGGCCATATTATATAAATTGTGTTCGTCTTCTCTGTTACATCAATGTTGTAGGGTTGACAAAAACCGTATATTCCTTTTAAAACAATCGGCTTACCGTAGTATTTCTCAACGTAACTCTTAACCGTATCTTGGATAATTTCCGGTGAGTAACGTGCGTTATTCTTGACAATTGGTACAAAATTAAGCGTTCTAAATTCAAATTCGTCTAGAACAATTTTTGGTTTTAAGAATTTCAGTTTAGAAATCCATGCTTTCAGTTCAATGTATGGATAATTAGTTTTGATATTAAATTTGTTCAAATTACTCGGTTCGTATTTTGCTATACCTATCGGTATTATAATACTAGATTTATTAATATAAGGATTTAATGTTTGCTTGATTGAATTATTCATATTGCAAAAATTTTCATGTACAGAAGATGTTGATTTTGGATATATATATTCCATTTTGTTAAAGAATTTTGAGACTTCTGTATCGGGTATTCGGTGTAAATTGCGTTGTATTGAATTATTAATTTCTGTTGGATATTGAGGATATTTTGTATCAAATTTTATTGGAGTGTTTCGATTGGATAAAGATAAATCTGGGATAAATTCTTCATTAGAAGATTGAATGGGGAGCTCAGATTTGTAAGGTGAAACTTTTATTAATTTTTCTTTATAATGTGACGGTGCTGATAACAAGCTTTGTAATTGTGTTGAAGCCAATTTTGATTCAGAATGTATTGGTTCAAACTTTGAAGCAAATGTTGGCGTGTATATATCAGATGGATATTTAGTAGTATCTAAGATTGGTTGTAAATCGTGTGGAGTAGAAGATAAATCTTTTTTTAAATTACAAGTTGTATACTTTCTTTCTTCCTCTGTGACTGAATGTGGTGTTGGGACAGTTGGTGTTGTGATTGTTGATTTAAAGAAGCGATAGAGGTTATTTAAATTCGATCTTGTGGGTAAGTAAAAAGATTTTAATTTACTATAACTTGATGAATTTTGTAATAAATTTGAGCCTGATTGAGGGTTGATTGTGTGATAATTTAGTGTAGATTTTGGGCTTTGAGAATCAAGATAAACTGTGTTATTTCTTAATGGTATTATTTCAATTTCTTGATTTGATTGAAATGGCACATACAAATATGTTTTTGGTTGTATTTTTGGCTCATTAAATGGAAAAATGATTTTGACTTTACCTTTGAATTTCCCAATAAATGGATTAGGAAGTGCGTTATTCAAAACTGCACTTTGTGGCTTAGGCATTGATTTGAAATTTGGATAGTATTGAACTGTCTTTTGTTCATATGGATCGGAAAAAGAATTCGAAATTATTTCAGATAGTGGATTGTTTGAAATCGATGAATAAGGTATTGGATTAATTACTTTATCTTGTGTTTTAAGAGGTTTTAAATGAGCGTTATTTATTACTTTACTTGAAAAAAAGATAGGATTGAAAGGTCGATAAAGTGGATTATTTGAAATGATTGGATAAGCTGGGTGCATTAAAGTTACTTCTTGAGATGTAGGTGTAGATATAGGTCTAAAGTTAGTAAAATATGAAATATTTTTAGGATTTTCGTATATATTAAGATAAGGTTTGTGCAAAATGGAATAAGGCTGTAAATAAAAGCCCCTAATTTCAGCTAATATTGGTTGATTTTTTTCAGTTTGATACGGTTCTTGTAATGTTGAGGCATTTGATAAAATAAAAGGTCTTATGGAACCAATTTCAGAACTTTTTAACATAGGTAAAGTTAAATGAGGAGAAATATGTTTTGGAAAACTTTTTAAATGAAGATTTTTATTCGATACAACAGGCAAAGGTGAAACAGTACACGGATAATCTTTTAAACTAGGATTTCTATTCGACGAATTAGGCATAGCTTCAAAAGGTGCTGGAAAAGTGTTTGGTTTGAATTCTAAAGGAGATGAAGTTGGTAAAGGTGAAATACGGGATGAGCATTCTTTCCAATTAATATTATTCGATAGAATAGGCATAGATTGATTAGGCGTTGGAACAGTTATTGGCATAATATTTTTTGTCGAAGGAAAAAGCCAATATAATTTAGTCGGTGAAAAATCTTTTAAACTAAGACCTTTATTGGATGAAATAGGCAAAGATCGTAATAAAGGTTGTGGAATTGATTTTTGAGGTTGAAGTTCTATAGCTGATGAAATTGGTAAAGATGGAAGAGAAGAAAGAAAACTTTTTGATATAATTTCTGAAGTCGTTGGAATAGTATAAGATATAATAGGAATTGATGAACTTTTTAAACTAGGATTGATGTTCGATGAAACAGGTAAGACTTGATAAGTTTTTGGAAGAGTTTTTGGCTTAAGTTCTGAAGTCGATGAAATAGAGGGTGGGAAACCTTTTGAATTAAGGTATAAACTCGTCGCAATAGGCAACTCTTGAATAGGCGCTGGAAAAACTTTAGGACTAAGTTCTGGAGTTGTAACAGGCCGAGAAAAATTAGTCGGTGAAAAGTCCTTTAAACTATCTTTATTCAATGAAAATGGCAAATATGAAACAGGAGATTGAAAACCTTTTGACTTTAGATCTATATTCGATGAATTTGACAAATATGGTAATGATTTAATATGCTCTGAAAGATATTTTGGTTGAAATTCTAAATTGGGTGAAACTGGTAAAGGTAAAATAGGTGTTATGTATCGTGGTTGAAATCCGATATCTGATGCAATTGGTAAAGAAGGACCAGAAGGAAGGAAACTTTTTGATACAACTTCTAAAGTTGTTGGAATGTGAAAAGATGAATAAGGCAATATATTGTTTTTGGATAAAGTGGATAAAAAAGGCAATGATAAAACAGGAGAGGTAATACTTTTCGGTTCAGCTTTCAGGGGATAAGAAATAGGTAAATATAACACAGGAGTTGAAAAACCTTTCGAATTTAAATCTTTCTTCGATGAAATAGGCAAAGATTGAATAGGTTTTCGATAAATTTTTGGTTCAATTTCTAAAGTTGATACAATAGGATAGGAAGATGAAACTGGTAAAGATGAAATTGGAATTGGAGGACTTTTTGTACCTACTTCTTTATTAAGTATAGATGACAGCAGATATTGATAACTATTTGAAACAGGCAAAGTAATAGTTTTCGGTACAACTTCCTGGGGCGAAGAAATAGGTAAAGAGGAAATCGGTGCTGGAAAATCTTTAGAACTTAAGCCCATATTCAATGAAGTAGGGAAAGACGAAAGACGATCTAGAATATCTTTTGAACTAAGACCTGTTGTAAGTGAACTAGGTATTGGAGCTACTAATCGTGTATTATTGATTGGTGCCTTCAGACTAGTTTTTAAATCATTAGGTATATACCTAATAATTGGTTTGATGCTATAATATGGATATATTTTACCTTCTAAAGATTTAACCAGTAATGAATTAGTACATGGAAATTTGTATTGTGAAAAAAGGTCATATATCTCCATATAATCATATAAAGATGACACGATAGGTACAGACTTTCTCGGTGGATATGACCTTGAAAAAAGAAAACCAAATGGAAATGAAACGTTCAATGGAAAACCGAGATCATTTTTATTTGGTAATATAATAGACGTTTTCCGTACAGATTTGAAATTGAATGAAGAAATTACATAAGTGATATAATCAGGAAATTTTAACTTTTTTTTATTTGATCTATCGTAAACTGATGCTAATGGCAAACTATAAAACAGTTCAGCCACTAAATTTACTTTTTTTGAATTAGCTATTGAAATAGAATTTAATGAAACATTTTTTCGACGTTGAGAATTATTCAAATATTGTTGATTTCGAAGTTGACGTAATATTGGATCGGTTGAGATCATGCCGAGATTTGAATTTGGAAAAGATTTCGGATAGGGCGATGGAACGAAATCAATCGCAGAAGTTTTTGGTATTTTACTGAGTTCTTGTTTTGTTTTTAAGAAATCACATGTAACTTGTCCAAAGTCTAATGAATTTGGTTTTATTGCTTTGTTTATATTACATGGCGAGGGCCAATGTGATATATTTGGAACGTCTATATTGTTTTTTAATATTGAATACGGAGATGTTACTAATGGCTTGTAAGCTAAAGTTCGATCAACAGGATAAAAATTAGCCAAGGTTGAAGAATCGAGAATAGTACCGTGGTTATTTCTATATTTAATTTTAGAATCAACTGGCAAAACCTCTCTTTCTTTTTGGGAAACTGGTTTATTATTGCTTTTAAACATATTAATTTTTGAAATAATCGGTTCTGCTATGTCATATTTACCGCTATTATATTTAGAGTAATCTATGTTTTCATTATCATTTGTTTTAGAAAATGATTGAGGTATTTTTTTTACAACGCTGTTGTAGGGTGAGTATTTTAAATAGTTCCATTTTATAAGATCTTTCATATTAGTTCTTTGGGTATCGAGATAAAGATTGTTGTTAAAATTTTCTAAAGCGTCTTGAGGTTTTGTACACTTATAATGCTCATTAATAGATATCCTCACATCAACTTTTTTAATTAGATCATTTTTCGCGTCCAAATTTTGATAGCTTGGAACTCTGTTCCCTTTTTCTTCTTTTGCCTTTGAGAATTTTGTCGGAGACTTCCATTTATTACTTACTGTTAGATCAGGATTTGATTTTTCAGGGCTGTAATGTTGCTTGGGACCAAAACCTGATACCGGCGGATATTTCTTGTTTACAACACTTGTCAATGAATCTTCTGTTCTGCGATTGAGTTTGAAATATGTTGATGGCAAGGGATCTAATGCTATATTATTTTTGGCATCTGAAACTGGATATATGCTTACACCCAAATCACTATGATTTATATGACATGATCGTATATGTGGCTTGAAATTATTTGATTGTTTGTTTATAAAATTAAACATATAGGGTGCATTGGTAGCTAGTATTTTAAGCTGTTTATTTTGTGCATTATTCTCAAGCAAATTTTCTGTTTGGTCTTCATTCGGGAGCTTTGTTTCGTCTGAGGTTTGCTTTAGGTATTTTTCTACTGAATACTCAGGTTGTCTAAAAATAACTTCAGCTTCTTTCAAATTCGTTGGTATAGAAATATTTTGGCTATTGTTATATAATGCTTGCGGATCTCGATCGCTATTATATATTGCTGTTAAGGAATCGTCATTTAGCTTAGGTTTATATGGAACTATATCTGTATGTTTATCATATAAAGCATTATCTTCGGCTATAATTTCGACACTTAGAGGACCAAGTTTATTAGTTTCACTCTCTGTAAAATTCATAAAGTCATCTAGAAATATCTTATTCAAACCGTTAGAAGTTCCGTTATATTTTCCATCATCTGTGATACTTGTATATTTTGTATTAGTGGCTATGTTATTCAGTGATATTGAATTATTTTCATATTGTAAAGTATTAGCTTCGTTGGTAGATGTACTGTTAATTGGGTCGGAGGGATTTTGTGTTGAATCTTCAATGACTTCAAGTGTTTCAGCTTTTAAGTTTTCAGGTTTATAATCATTATTTTCATCCTGGTTTATATTTGGAATGAATTCTTGGTTCTTTACAGTTTTAAATATTATATTGGACTCCGCACTATGGTCTAGGTTGGTGTAGGTAAGATTATTTCCATCATCTGTATTGAGAGGCGAATAGTTTTGTTTATGTTCTCTTTCTAGTGTATTTACAGAATTTCCAGCATCAGGTTCTAAGTATCCTTTCTTGCTATAATAGTTCATGTCGTCATTTTCTTTAGTAATATTTTTTCCTATCAATTTTTGTTTAAGTAAATCTATATCAATACCGTTCAGATCGTTTTCATTTGAGTAAATAAGCTTCGGATAATATTTACTAATATCAAATGGTTTATAATTAAAATGGTTTAGATTACTACTTTTAGTATCTTGTACTTTTTTATCTTCCTCTGCTTCAGATACTTCTTTTTCTATATTTCTTGTTTGAAGAGCGTTATAATGTATGCTTTCTTTTCGATTAGGAAAATTGTGTGTAGTAATAATATCATCCAAACTCCGGGTAGGTTTTAAAAATTGATTATCAACGCAAAAGTAATGCGTGTATTTCCATAAAACATCTTTAAGAATACTAATGTCGGTATAAAGGCAACCTAAATCATTATAATATAAGTTGTTGCAGAGATAAAAACAAATAAGTAATTCTTTACCTTTGCCTTTACTATGAATCTCTTGTTTTATTTGAAAAATTTCATCATCGTATCCGGCTAAGTAAATTGTAGTTAGGTTCGTTTTATCACTTGCTAATTCTTTCTCTTCTTTTCTGTTTTCTTTATTTTTATTCAATACTGTCTCACTATTATCATATTCTGATGATTCATCATTATTTAGAATATTAGGTCCAAAATTTACTAATCTTTTAGCATCGTCATTGATGACATCAGTATTATACGTAATAACGTCATTATTATTTAGATGTACATTATTATCTTTGTTATTAAAAGTATCAGATTTTTTATATGAAGCTTCATGTTCCTGTTCAGATAAAGGTTTGTCATAATAAATAGACAACGGAGGACGTTGATCTAACTGAAAAAATACAAAATTATGTTTGTATATATAAATATTATGGTATAATTACGCAGTAAGACGTCACGACTATAGGCTTATAATATAGAGAGGGTCGCGTTGTTGTGACTACTAGGGCTTTTTGATTTGGTGGTAGGTACCGCCCACTTATCAGATATTTTACCGCAAAACAGCAGTACTTAGTATTGTTGTATTCCAGTTTAAAGGCTAATTGAGCCAGTGTAATTGGGCACGCGGGATAACATTTTGTTCCCAAGGTTATTGCCACATTGGCGAAATAAGGGATTGTTAATATGTTTTACAATGGCAATGTCTATAAGCGATGGTGACTTACCATCAAGTCAAATGAAGATTGATTAAATACTATGTATTCAAAATCTCGCTGATTATATACAAACATTATATAAAAAGGTATTTACCGTAAACTTAACTGGACGATTTGGCAAAGCTGAACCGGTCGCGATAATATTTATGACGATATATTTCATAATACCTGAAAATACAAGAAAAAGTACTTCAAAATTGATAAAATTAACTACACAAAAACTTATACTACTCTGGTAAAAAAGCCGAGATGGCCCCGTGGTTAGAACGCGTGAATCTTAACCGATGATCGTGGGTTCAAACCTGGCCAAGCACCTCTGAATATTCATGTGCTTAATTTGTGTTTATGATTCATCTCGTGCTTGAAGGTGAAGGAAAACATCGTGAGGAAACCTGCATGTGTCTAATTTCATTGAAATTCTGCCACATGTGTATTCCACAAACCCACATTAGAGCAGCGTGGTGGAACAAACTCCAAACCTTCTCCTCAAAAAGAGGAGAGGAGGCCTTTAGCCCAGCAGTGGGACATTCCCACATTAGGCTGGCACACAGGCTGTTACGGATACAATAATATAGCTCATACATTAATAATATCTAGTAATATATAATAAATACTAATATCCCACGAAAATAAAATTAAAAATGTTGTATATACTGAAATATTGCGAGTCTGTTCTTAGGGATTTTTAAAGTTATATGCGGGTGAAACAGCGGGCACAGCTAGTTAATTATAATCAACGAAGAGGCAGAAAATAAAATTGTATACAACTTATGTATTTAATTTATATATAAATGACAATCTCCAAATTATTTAACAAAAAACAATCCCCATTTAAAAATGCAATACAGACCATTTCGAATTTAGTCCGCGAGTAATATATCAGCCAGTACGTTTTTAATTTATTTCGCTCATGTCACACCGGATTTTAATCTTTCTAATAGAAGACGTTTCATTTAGAGGTTTTGCTTTTTTGGAAACGTATTTCGGAGTCCCGTACTAAGAGTATTTATTTATTATAATATCAACAACAAGAAGTACACTAATTAATACAATTGACTCTTTAAACATGGCGTAACACTAATCAAGTGTCTCCTAAATTATAGGTGTTGAAATTATATCAACATTTCGAGTTGACAAAAATAATAATTTTAAAAATTAAAATATTTATAACAAATAGAAAAGATATTAACAATAAAATAATTATAAAATTATCATCACATGATTGGTATAAAATGAATAAAATATAAATATCTGAAAAAGAAGCGAACAAAATTGAGAGGTACATTTATAAAGAAAAAGTAGTGAAAAACAGGTAAACAGGTAAAAAGGTATTTGGTACAGACAAGAGGCATGACGTCATAAGAGAGCGTCACCATTGTTTACCAGCTGTTTACCATTAAGGTATACGAGGTGGTCTTACCCATGAGGTGTATTGTTTGACATTAAAATGTCGTTAAAAGTGAATGTCTTTATATTAAAGGACATATATAAATACAAATAACTTTTTTTTATATAGAAAAGGAAGGCGGACGAGCATATGGGCCACCTGATGGTAAGTGGTCACCAACGCCCTTAGACACAGGCACTGTAAATAATGTTAACCATCGCTTACATTGCCAATGCGCCACCAACATTGGGACCTAAGATTTTATGTCCCTTGTGCCTGTAATTACACTGGCTCAATCACCCTTCAAACCGAAACACAATAATACTAAGTACTGCTGTTTTGCGGTAGAATATCTGATGAGAGGATGGTACCTATTCAGACGAGCCTGCACTAAGCCCTACTACCAGTAAAAGCTTGCACTGTTGTTCTTTACTCATGGTAAAACAAAGTCCGCCACCGCGTCTGTTTGTTTAACTGTCTCTCTCTCTCTCTGTCTGTCTGTACGCGATAAACGAGAAAACTACCAAATGAATTTTCATACGGTTTTCACCAATAGATGAAGTAATTTGTGAGCAATGTTTAAGTGTTTAATTTATAACGGTTTTGTGTAAATTGACTGATATTTGACGACTGTTGAACATTTCGGAAAAAATCATGCCAACTGGAAGTTTTACTGGCATTATAATCTATAGACTTTTCTATTGCGACGCCAGGACGGTTTCGTTTTCCGAATAATATTTAAATATTGAAGGTTTTTTTTTTAATCCTTACCGCATTTCCGTTTGAGATCATTTAAAAGCCATTTGAAATCACATAACTATATTTTCCCGTTGAACGTCATTCCCAGAACGCCATTAAGATACGAAGAAACAAGGACATTATAAAATAAATGCCGGGCTTTAAAGGAATTAAAAACATCTATACATAATACCGTAATGAGGCTGTGTCCATTATTAAATACTTTTTGAAAACTTTTCTACGTTTTATATTAACAGCGCTTGGCTTTACCCGCGGTTTGCCCTGCGGCAATTTCCATAGCCTACCGTATAAAATGCTGGCCAGTTATTGTTTTATATAAATAGTTTTTAACTGGTCTAGTGTTAGGCTTAAAAGGTCATGCCTTTATGTCTCTTCTCTCTCTCTTTTGTTACATTTTCACCTTCTTGTTTAAACCTTCTTACTGTTTATGATCTCCTGGTACATGAATATCTTTATTGTTGTACTTTAATAGTTTTTATCTATCTATTATACGCGAAAAGTGACTTTACCGTACGTACGTTATTTACGAGGAAAGTAGGGATAAGTGCAATTTGACACTTTTTTTTGTCCTTGGAATTTGTTCACACACGTCCATCTGATTCAAAATTAAGCAGAGCATGTGTTATGGAAGACAGTCTACTACTTTTTCTTTTGTAAATACATACTTATATAGATAATTACACCCAGACTCAGGACAAACAGACATATTCATGCACACAAATATCTGTCCTGGGTGGGAATCGAACCCACAACCTTCGGCGTGAAAGGAAAGTATCTACCAACCATGCCTACCGGCTCGTCAAATTAAAATAAATCGTTTAAATTTAACAGAATGAAATTATTTGGAAATAAAATCGTTTCATAGAGTTATTTACGCTCCCAGTACAAGCGTAATGGAATTTATACAATAAAATTATTTAAAACTATTTGTGACATTTCTGAGTATTGTACATCGTGTAAAAAAGCCGAGATGGCCCAGTGGTAAGACCGCGTGAATCTTAACCGATGATCGTGGGTTCAAACCCGGGCAAGCACCACTGAATTTTCATGTGCTTAATTTGTGATTATAATTCATCTCGTGCTTTACGGTGAAGGAAAACATCGTGAGGAAACCTGCATGTGTCTAATTTCACTGAAATTCTGCCACATGTGAATTCCACCAACCCGCATTGGAGCAGCGTGGTGGAATAAGCTCCAAGCCTTCTCCTCAAAAAGAGGAGAGGAGGCCTATAGCCCAGCAGTGGGACTTTCACAGGCTGTTACAATATATATATATATATATATATATATATATATATATATATATATAAATATATATATATATATTATTTCGATGGGTGACTCTATATATGTAGAGCTTATCTGTTAAAATTTACAACTCAAATAGAGAACTGAGATTTTTATTTGTCACATAAAAGTGCCGAGTCACTTATTTGTCACGCAACTTATGTGTCGATCTTAAGGTTTTTTTTTATTATAGTATTTTTATCTCGAAAGAGGTTCTGTCCGTGCCTTATTTTTAATTTATTTGAGTGCCTACAGGTTTATTACCAGCCAGCAATACAATCTACGTTTCAAATAAAACAAAAATGATAGGTATATGATATTCATTTGCAATATAAATATTGATTTTCATTTGACGATAATGAGTTCAGATGATTCCACTGACTAGTAATGTGTGCCAGTTGACTGGAAGGGCTAGTGCCTTCACCTGAATTCCTCTAGACTGGACAGTAACTAGCCTACCAGATTTGGGTCATATTTATTATTGATCGCCATTTTTAGGTTGTAAATCAGATCTGAAGCTATTAAAAATTGTCTTTGGAAAGTATTCATTAAATAAATAAGGGTTATAATTTATTATTATTATTATTATTAAAAAACAACATTAAACATTCAGAAGGAAGAAAAAGACAAATACAAGTAAAAAAGAAAAAGAAAAACAAGCTTAAGAATAGTCATAATTGCGTATTGTAAAATGATGCATGCAAGGGGCGGTCTTATCACTCAACTAGTGATCTCTTCCTTTTATTGATTGTAATTGTATCATTGTTACTGTTGACCTATTCATTTATATAGTTTTAACGTATTTATTTACCTTAAAAAAAATAAAAAAAAAACCGTATTCATTGTCACTGAGGTAACTGACATAGACCAGACACACGCGGCCTTGAGATGCACTGTCAATATTATGACAGTTATCGAAATGAGATCATAGACAATAATTAGTTTTTTTTTTATAGTTTTGACATATTCCTAACAACAATTATCATATTTAATTCCTATGTTAATCAATTTAAAACGCTGTCTTTCGACTTAGCTCTGCTGAGCTAACTTCGTTTGCGATATAAACATTTTACAGCAACCACAAGGATTTCTGTGCTGTTTTCTCCTTCGACGAACATTTTCGTCCCCTGATCTCTAGCATACATTTAAAAAAGCGTTTCAAAGGATAAATTACATTTTGTTATATATGGATTTAAGAGTCGCTCAATGTAGTCGGAGCTCTAAAGCATAAGCAAACAAAATGGCTGACTTCAAAGCAGACATTTGCAATTATAATGTCGAGGGTTGTGAGCGTTTTTTTTTTTCAAGTGACAGTTACATTAACAGTGAGCTTAAATTTAAACTAAGCTTTACTTTTTACCTTTCTTGTCCGTCTGTTATTATAGTCCCAACAGCTGACTAGGTCAAGTGGCTAGATTACTAGATCACGAAGTCCTCTAAGAAGATTCAATTTTAGAGTCAATAGGTTTTATCGAGTTACTAAATTCTTTACAGATTCCTATCAGGTTTTATGCATACTAGAGCGTGCACTCGTGTTGAGCACACGCATGTGCAATTTAATATTTCCTGTGCTAGATAATGGATGGTCGGTCATGTCAACATCACAGTTATTGGTGGTAGGGCTTTGTGCAAGCTCGTCTGGGTAGGTACCAACAACTAATCAGATATTCTACTGCAAAACAGCAGTACTTGGTATTTTTGTGTTCCGGTTTGAAGGGTGAGTAAGCCAGTGTAATTACAGGCACAAGGGCCATAAAATTATAATTATATATAATTAGCCATAAGATTGGTGGCGCATTGGCTATGTAAGCGATGAATGACATTTCTTACAGTGCCAAAGTCTAAGGGCGTTGATGACCACTTACATCAGGTGGCCCATATACTCGTCCGCCTTCCTATTGTATAAAAAAAACTTCCTGGCAGTCGCGTTATATCCAAGGAGGCACATGGCCGAGATACGAAGTAAGAACAGAGTGGCTCAGCAGCCCAGGTGGGCTCGCAAGACCCACAAGTAAATATGATGATTGCCTTCTGAACGATTTAGGTCACGGCGACCAATCCCATGAGAGACTGCCCAAACTGCACAGGACATGTTATGATTACACATTCCCTCACTCTCATAATCAAGTGGGATGGCAATCCGACACAACCGGAATGTTTCAGGTTCAAATAAATTAAAACAATATAATACTTTCTGTGATATTAATGTGTATATTTTGTTTGTTCTATGAAAACTATGTACAGTCATTTTTATAAAATATAAAGCTACAAAATTTTTAAGCAAAAACACGCCGTCTAAAAGATTGGCCTGTGGCATTGTACCCAAGACGCTGGCATTATTGCCCCTCTGCACCGCTAGACTCAGCCTTTGGGCTAAATAAGCGCCAGCTCTTGGGTCACCAGTTTGGTCAGAAGTGAGGAACAGTAATAATATATAATACTTACATTTCGTAATGCAGCAGTTCTTGTTTTGTTTTCTCATATCGGTCGTAGTTGTTTTTATAAAGACATATTTAGGTCGCTCTCTGAAAATAATATTTAATTCAATATAATGAATATTAGTCGGTTAATTTCGTAACTTTGATGATGTTCACTGGTGGTAGGGCTTTGTGCAAGCTCGTCTGGGTAGGTACCACCCACTCATCAGATATTGTACCTGAATTATTGTCTTATACTTGGAATTGTTGTATTTCGGTGTGAAATAAGTGAGTCAGTGTAATTACAGGGACATAACATCTTAGTTCACAAGGTTGGTGGCGTATTGGCTATGTAAGCGATAGTTAACATTTCTTATAATGCCAATGTCTATGGACGTTGGTGACCACTTACCATCAGGTGGCCCATATGCCCTTCCTATTCTATAAAAAATAAAATAACTAATATTATAAATTCGAATGTGAGTTTGTTTCTTTGTTGCGCTTTCAAGCCTAAACCACTAGACCGATTTTAAAAATTCTTTCACCAATGGAAAGTTACTTCATCACTTCAGCGAGTAACATAGGTTACATTTTGTTCTCGTATGCCCACGTGCGGGTGAAACCGCGGGAAAAGGGCTATTAAAGTAACAGTACAGTAACAGTAATAGCCTGTTAATGTCCCACTGCTGGGCTAAGGTCTCCTTTCCCTTTTGAGGAGAAGGTTTTGCAGTTTATTCCACCACGCTTCTCCAATGCGGGTTGGTAGAATACACATTCAATGAAATTAGACACATGCAGATTTCCTCACGATGTTTTTCTTCACCGTCAAGCACGAGTTGAATTATAATCACAATTAAGCAAATGAAAATTCAGTGGTGCGTACCCGGACTTGAACCCACGATCATCGGTTGAGATTCATGCGTTCTAACCACTAGGCCATCTCGGCTATTGTAGTAATATAATTATTTTGTTTTTAATGTGAAATACCTATTGGCGCGCTTTGGAATAAAACTGACTCGTATGCCGCGACGGCCAACGGCATGACGCGTTCTTATGACGTCATACCTATCCACTCTCTACTCCCTTGTACGAGCTTGGCGACTATAATACTTATATATACCTTATTGTTATTTATTCCTTGTTGTTATGTAATAATAACAAAAATATACATTTATTTTATAATATATCAATTTAATGTCACATTTATCGGGCGCACCGTGACGGCCATGTTTATTTTAAATTAAAAAAATCGTTCCAATTTTGAAAAAAATAAATGTTTATATTTTTAAACTCACCAATATTCCTTTCAAGTGAACCGATTACAAAACTGAACATAACGGAAACCAGAACGGAAATGTTATCAAAAAAAAAACCCGCGAAAATAACAAAAAAAAAAGAAATTAATTCACTAATGAACTATTCTAAGTTTTGTTTTTAATAGCTCGAACGTAACGAATCGTAGCTTAGATTAAGTTTTTAAAATGTTCAATACAAAATGACGATTAATATATTTTTAATTATAATTAAACCAGTTATTACGCGTGCTTCGATAACCGTGAATTAAAATATAACAAATTTTTTTAATAATAAAATCATTGCCATTTCGACGCACGGCAGGTATGGACAATCGAAGTTGATGGTCATTGAAACATTTTATAATTAAAAAAAAAAGTCATGTAACAACCAAAGTAATGACGAGACGTAAACTTGTGTGCTCGTCTACAGATCTCACGCACACATTGACGCACTTACAATAACGAATCTCATGCTGACGTCATCATGGTCGAACTCTCAGTTCGCTAACGTGTGCCAAACGAATATACATGTTTTTTTTTATAGAATAGCAAGGTGGACAAGCATATGGGCCACCTGATGGTAAGTGGTCACCAATTCTTATAGACATTGGCATTGTAAGAAATGTTAACCATCGCCTACATAGCCAATGCGCCAACCTCCTTGGGAATGTGATATTAGTTATTTACTCCTTATAATCAGGCACATTTGTTTGTTATGTATTTAATAAAAAAACCTAATTGGCTGACGAGAAGTCGGTGAGGCATACATGATATACGAGCTAATCGTTGGGTATTCGCATGGGTAGATAATAAGAAAAATGTATTTTGAATTTGCGTAAAATCCGTTCTTAGTGAGCGTCTACGTCGGGGAAGGAGTAAGTGTGACAGATTTCAAGTCAATCGGGCGGATAGTTTAGGAGATCTCGTGATGAGTGGTATTTCGCTTATCTTTATTATAGATAAAACTATCAATAACATATGCCTATATTCTTATAACATTAGTAAAAACATCAAATATTAAAGAATTATACATAAAAACCAAAGCAGAGCCAAAATAACAGCATTATAAATTCCAACAGCAATTATTCAAATAATCACTCGCGAATTAAAATACTTTCCATAGACAATCGGCTGGTTTTGATTCAATAAAAGCCAATTTTCCCTCCAAAATTCCGGGAATTCCATCGTTCATTGCGAAAGTTTAGCGTCGAGGGTTTATTTGATGTATAATAAAAGTGATAATTTGGTATTGATTTTGCTAAAGTTACACCAACATTTCCGATCAACGCTTTCTGTACAATCCAAAAGAATTGAACGTTTTTATCTATGGCTTTATAACGATATTATAAAGAGGTAAGATTTTTGTACGCCTTGGCAAGCGTAGCGTTGGATGTTCTCCAGCTGTGAGTGACGGCATACGCAAAGTGACCAGCAGTAAATGGAAATCAAGAGCTGGAGATTAAGCTCAGCGACGTGCCATTGGAGAGGCCTGTCCAGCAGTTGACGAAAAAGAAATTATGATGATAAAGATTTGTTTGTTATAGATAAACTCTTGAACTAATAAACCGTTTTTAATAATTATTTCACCATTAGAAAGCTACACCCAGAAGTAAAATGAGATATTCTATAAGTAATAATAAGACTTCAGTATGCAATTTTGTGCAATGATCAAAGCCGTGTAGGTACCATCCACATATCTGATATTCTACTAACAACAATACTTACTCTTGTTGTTCACCGGTTTGAATAGTGAGTGACTAACAGGCACAAAGGACATAACATCTTAGTTCCCAAGGTTGGTAGCGCATTGGCGATGTGAGGTTTGGTTAATATTTCTTACAGTGCCGACGTCTATTGGCATTTTAGACCACTTACTCGTCAGCCTGCTAGTTTAATGATGAAAAAGCGCTACGGATATTTTATATCCGCGTGGGCGTATATATGTCTGTACTCTCGTAATCAAAAACTGAATACCACAAAGCTGAAGCCGCGGGCGTAAGTAGTTAGGATTTATACTTAAGGCTTTCACATACCAAAGTATCTTCAAAATATTTTGTGCGTGATGAAAATCATTAAAATTAAAAAAAATACTTAATTCAAGTATTTCTTATAAGAAATTATGAATTTTTATTTAATTTTAATATTTTAATTTAACTTGAATTAACTACGAATTCATTAAGTATTTAATACTTTGTGTAAAAGCCGAGATGGCTCAGTGGTAAGAACGCGTGAATCTTAACCGATGATCGTGGGTTCAAACCCGGGCAAGCACCACTGAAGTTTTTCATGTGCTTAATTTGTGATTATAATTCATCTCGTGATTTTCGGTGAAGGAAAACATCGTGAGGAAACCTGCATGTGTCTAATTTCACTGAAATTCTGCCACATGTGTATTCCACCAACCCGCACTGGAGCAGCGTGGTGGAATAAGCTCCAAAGCCTTCTTCTCAAAAAGGGAGAAGAGGCCTTAGCCCAGCAGTGGGACATTTACAGGCTGTTACCGTTACTTTGTTTCAATTAAATCTCTGCATTTGATTGCTTAGTGCAAGTCCGTTAGGGCAGATATCAAATACTCATCAGATATTCTTTTGTAATATATGTATATATGTAATATATTCATAAGAATTGATTTTAATAATTATAAATGTTTTAAATTTTATTACAGCCTTATATATGTCGCGGATTCAAATGGATAGCCATCTAATTTTTAAAAAATATTACCTAATACGCAATCATTATATAATTCTTTCTTTGATATAAGTTGGGTTTGTGTCTTAATAAAAGAAAATAATAGTTTACAAATAATATTTAATTGCATTGCATTAACATTGCAAGACGTTTTTAGCAAAAAGAGATGCATTTATATTTCCGTGAGCAGTGTGTCTATCGCCACTCCAGGTAAGCTAAGTACGTTAGCGAGTAGGTTTGAAATTTTTCTTCCTGGTGTTCTATTATAAATGGATAATCCTGAAAAATTATAATATTGTAAAATAAAAGTCGAGTCGAGTAAGCATTGGGAATTATTTCCAATGATAATTTATTTTATAATTGAAATAGGATTGTGAAATTATATATAACAAATCTATTTATAAGGCAAGTTATGAAGAGGTCAATATTTTCATTGTAAATATTTTTGTAAGCTCATTATCAGGCCCAGTGGTAAGTACGTGTGCATCTTAACCGATGATCGTGGGTTCAAGCCCGGGCTAGCACCATTGAATTTTCATGAGCTTATAATTCATTAATATTTGTGATTATAATTCATCTCGTGCTTTACGGTGAAGGAAAAATGAGGAAACCTGCGTGCTAATTTCATTAAAATTCTGCCACATGTGTGGAACCCGCATTGGAGCAGCGTGGTGGAAAAGGCTCCAAAACCTCCTCCTCCAAAAAGGATGTGATATCTATATCTCTATTGTATTCACTATGAATTCGTGAAAAATAGCGTTTTGAATGTCGGCGAAGTTGTTATCGGAACTTTGGAAGTAAAATTTAAGTGCATATTAGTTAAGTGGAATAGTATGGTGTTATAAATAAAGATATATTATTCGAGAACTATTAGCGTATCGTATGGAATATATTAATCTAAGATTTGTTTATTTATATTACGTCTGCCATTGATATGAAATGTAAGACTAAATGCTAGGTGGCTTTGTGCAAGCCTGTCTGGGTATGTACCACCCACTCATTGGATATTCTACCGCAACACAGCAATACTTAGTATTGTCGCGTTCCGGTTTGAAGGGTGAGTGAGCCAGTATAACTACAGGCTCAAGGGACATAACATCTTCGTTCCCAAGGTTGGTGGCGCATTGGCGATGTAAGGAATGGTTAATATTTCTTACATCGCCAATGTTTATGGGTAGTGGCCCATTTGCCCGTCCGTCTACCTATAATATAAAAGAAATAAAAATAAGCCGAGTCGAGGGTTAGTTTTTATAGCGCCAATATCGATGGACGATAACCACTTACCATGACATCCACTTGCCTCTCAACCTATCTTTCTAATTAAAAAAAAAACGCTGAAACACATCATGACTCACTTTCATCACAACTTGGAACAACAACATTGATATTAGCTGGGTTAGGGTTGAAGTTGTAGGGGGTAGCACAGGACATCGGTACTGTGCTCATAATTGGGCCCTGGTTGCTGTAATACCCTTGCGGCATTGCGGAGATTATTTCGTATTCTGAAAATGAATTAGCAAACTTTAATTACTAAACACATTTTCATATGATTTCAGTCATTTCAGTCATCAATGTAACAGAAATGGCGAGCAGCAGCCTGTGTGAGAACTAGCCAAGTCAGACCTTGGGCTTCATTATCCTAAGTTATAAAAAGAAGCGTTATTTTTAGTAGTTATAAAATATTTTATGTTGTTATAAATAAATTTCAGGACCGACCATTGAACTTGGCACCCATTTAGATCTCACTTTTTTTGTCGTTGAAGTAAACAACCAAGGCATATATCATATTATTATTATTTTTTTATAGAATAGGAAGGCGGACGAGCATGTGGGCCACCTGATGGTAAGTGGTCACCAACGCCCTTAGACATTGGCATTGTAAGAAATGTTAACCATCGCTTACATAGCCAATGCGCCACCAACCTTGGGAACTAAGATCTTATGTCCCTTGTGCCTGTAATTACACTGGCTCTCTCACCCTTCAAACCGAAACACAACAATACCAAGTACTGCTGTTTTGCGGTAGAATATCTGATGAGTGGGTGGTACCTACCCAGACGGGCTTGCACAAAGCTCTACCACCAGTATATATATTGAATGTTTATATGTTCATCTGTTTTATGCGACTTACTTTTCAGAGCGCTATATTTAGTCGTGTTTTAGTTTTTAAATGTTTTTTTTTCTTTTTTTATAACAGAACTAGCCTAACATAACATTATTTAAAAACATCCTGAATTTTAAACAAGGCGAATTTCTCATCAGCAGTTTTACTCACGTGGGTGATGAATTTTCAGAAACGCTGTAATACCTGTATTTTACTAATAAAAAGAAAAATAAATATCGATTATATGTTATTTCTAAATATCAAAAATGACGAATTTGTATACAAAAGTTCATCTTGGGTGATGAATTTTTCATAAAACCTTAGTTACTTACCTTACTACTTACGTTACGTAGAAATTTCTTTGAAAGATTTCACCCCGTTAGACACAATTTAAGCTGTGCGTGGTAAGTGAGTTAGTACTGTATTTTTAAATTTAATATGAGTACTTTGAAAACTCGCTATTAAAATGAGATACCAACGTATAGAACGAACTAATGACTCCTCTACTCTTCTGCCCCTATTATACTATACATCGTACCTCAACAGTAACCCTGGTGGATTTCTTTGAAATTAAATAAAACCACCCTTAAGTTATTCAAGGATTTAAAAAGTTATCGAATACAGAGCAAGCGACGTAAGCTCTAGTTTCCAAGATTTATTCTCGTAGGTTATTCCTTCATCCCCCTCTCTCCCACTTTCCACTCCCTTGTGTGTGGCGCGATACAATAATAAGAAATATATATTTATTTTATTAACAATCCATGTTTTATTTATGCTTCTGAATATTTATCTATTGGTTTTGTTTATTTAAATTACAATATCAATCTACGCGATAGTTTTTTGTTTTGAAGTTCAATAATAATCTATACGAATGAGAAAACGTTTTTTATGTAAAACTAAGAAACTCTACTAAAGAAATAAAACTGTAACAAGTTTCGGAGAATGATTTAGTATATAATATAACAAGCGCTTTTCTCGCGGTTTCGCTTTATAATTACTAAATACCATATCCATCGCTCTTTCGTCAAAAAAAAGGATTTTTGTACAAACTTTCATACTCTATAAAGTCCTCCAGACCGATTTCGGCCACGGCGGCCAATCTCAAGAGACATTAGCCAACTGTGCAGGACATATTATAGTGCACAAGTGTGTGCGAAAACACAGGTGCACTCTCTGTTCCCTAACTCCCATAATCCGATGGGACGGCAATCCGACACGACTGGAAAGAGTTCAGGCGCAGGACCAACGACTTTACGTGCTTTCCGAGGCACGGGAGTGTACATACTTCCAACTTCCAAACCCCGAACTGCTACTGAGAATTTCCTGATAGAATATTAGTATAATAACTTTTTAGTGGCCCGACCTAGGTATTCAACCCAGGTCCTCCGGGGCAGCGGCCTTATATCTAGCCACTAGACCAACAAGGCAGTCAAACCCTATATCACCTTGAGAAATAAATTTTCAAAATTCCTAATTACTAACCTGCTATGTAAAAGGAACTATGCAAATTTTCAGTGCCAGTCCAAGTAACTTGGACTGTGGGTTGATATGTCAGTCAGTCAGTTACATATATAATAACTAGCTAACCGTCCCGGCTCCGCACGGGGATGAGAAGAAATATATTTTTTGGATAGGATTTGCGTAAAATCCGTTCTTAGTGAGCGTCTACGTCGGGGAAGTAACTGTGACGAATTTCAAGTCAATCGGATAGTTTAGGAGATCTCGTGATGAGTGGAATTGTTATATATCAAGCGTGACTTTCATGTTATTTTATATGTCGTAACCTCCTGTGTATGTTTATGCCCACTGCTGGACAAAAGGCCTCCTCTTTCTTTTATTCGTGGTGGAATAAGCTCCAAACCGAGAAGTTTTGGAGCTTATTACCACGCTGCTCCAAAGCGGGTTGGTAGAATATCATGTGGCAGAATTTCAGTGAAATTAGACACATGCAGGTTTCCTCACGATGTTTTCCTTCACCGTAAAGCACGAGATGAATTATAATCACAAATTAAGCACATGAAAATTCAGTGGTGCTTGCCCGGGTTTGAACCTACGATCATCGGTTAAGATTCACGCGTTCTTACCACTGGGCCATCTCGGCTTTTATTTTATATAAATTAATGAAATGTACATTATATACGTACCGTGAATTAATACGAGAATTAAAAACCAATACATTTTCGACGAGTACATCTAGGAAACGCGATAAATAAAGAGAATTGCAGTGTTATTTTATGTTGCGTTTTTATAATTTCATAGATGGAATGCTTTTAAAGTAAATTAGAACCTTATTTCCTATTTATTAAGGCTCATTTTTGATTGTCAACTATTATTAAGTAAAGCGTATTATAAGTGTGGAGAAATTTTGTTTACTTTTAAAATATGTATATTCTATTAATTTTTCTTATGTATGTTTGTTCATGTTATAACTTAATAATTAGGGCAAGTTATGTATATTAGATTTTAATTAAAATTAATTGAGTTTCAAAAATGTAATCAGTGGGTTGAAAATGTTTTAAAATTTCATTCAAAACAGCTAGACGCCCCATCTGATGTCAAGTGGTATCCCATGTACATTGGCATGGTAAGAAATTTTCAATTTTTCACCATGCTGAGGGATATTATTACTTTACGAACCGATCTTAACTTTACTGGCTAAAAATGTTTTAGTCAGCCAATCAAAACGCTCGCACTAGCGGCATATGCAAGTACAAAAATATTAACTCCAGTTCCAACAGCATAAGATTCATATTCGAACGACCTTGATTAGTTTTTGGCCCTTTCTAGCCCTTTTCAGAGTGCTGAGCCTTCTTGAAAATTCAAGGTGGCGACACACTCCCTTACCTTGGGAACTAAGATCTGTGCCTGTAGTTACACTGGCTCACTCGCTTTAAACCGGAACACTAATATGTACTGCTGTTTGGCGGTCGAATATGTCATTAATTGAGTGGTAATCCCCGACAGACTTGCACAAAACCTTACCACCAATAATATTATATTTATTAATATATTTTATTCTGTTACAGGTGAAAATATTTCTACTTAAGTAAAACTGTAAGTATTTTGCATACATTTTTATTATTACCTAGTAACCCATTAGTATGGGTACGACTCGCCCTCCATTTCCCTGCCCTTAAAGTCAAAATTTCCCTTAAACCAAAACAATCTATCCGACGCTTCGCATTTCACATGAAAAAGTGAGCCGTCGCGCGACGTCTACGAGATGTAAAACGATGAAATTATTTTGTACGGATAGTATACATAATAGGTTAGTTTATGAAAATATATAAATATATAAACGAAAATTAAAGAATATTAATATAATATTTATTTATACGACAAAGTCTTTGAGTGACATAATATATAGCGTACAATCCTATACGTCCAAACCTTCTCCTCAAAAAGGAGAGGAGGCTTTAGCCCAGCAGTGGGTCATTCACAGGCTGCTATCGAATATATAGTGTGGCGATGCATGATGTACCAACTGTCAGTCTGATCCACCGCATTAGATATTTCACATCAAAAATCTTTTTTAGCGTATGTTTACATTGTCAAATTAACCAAGGTTCCTTTCAGCTATCTAGTCTTAACAGTTTTGTCTGTTGTTTTTATATTAAATATAATAATTCATCACGTGCTTTACGGTGAAGGAAAACATCGAGAGGAAACCTGCATGTGTCTAATTTCACTGAAATTCTGCCACATGTGTATTCCACCAACCCGCACTGGAGCAGCGTGGTGGAATAAGCTCCAAATCTTGTCCTCAAAAAAGGGAGAGAAGGCCTTTAGCCCAGCAGTGGGACATTCACAGGCTGTTCACAGGCTGTTACTTTTATATTAAATATAATATTAGCAATTCGTTTTAACGATATTAATAATATTCCTATTACTCATCCAATTAAGCATCAAGCTTGTCTTAAGACGAAAACATCTCATGGGATCAAAATCGAATCGACAATTACATCGTCAAACGTAAACCATCGCGCAATTGACGCTTAAATTATGTTATGGCGTATATGTTATTGTTACTGGTGGTAGAGCTTTGTGCAAGCTCGCCTGGGTAGGTACCACCCACGCATCAGATATTCTACCGCAAAATAGCAGTACTTGATATTGTTGTGTTCCGGTTTGAAGAGTAAGTTCCGAAGGTTGGTGGCGCATTGGCGATGTAAGCGATGGGTAACATTTCTTGCAGAGCCAATGTCTAGGAGCGTTTGGTGACCACTTACTATCAGGTGGCCCATATGCTCGTCCGCCTTTGTATTCTATAAAAAAATAAAAAAATATGGTTATAGCTTATTCTTATATAAGATTGTTTCTTAGTTTGTTTTTATATAATTCGTGGAAGGACTGGCCAAATGGGCTACCTGGTCAGTGGTCACCAAAGTTCATAGACACGTAAGGAATGTTAACCATTCCTTAAATCCTCAATTCGCTACCAACAGAGCACTAAGATGTGCTCGTGCCCTTGTGTTTGTACTCTGGCTCACTCCCCTTCAAACCGGAATACAGCAAAACTGTATTGCTATTTAGCAAAGTGGGTGGTATCTACACAGACGGGCTTGCACAAAGCGCTACCATCTAGAAACCGAATCTCCCTGTCACGATATATGAGTATTTAGGATTATCATAAGTTTTTAGTCTAGTGATTCATAAAAATATTTGTTACATTGTGATTACTATTGTCTAAGGTTATCCCTTATGGGGGTAAAAGAGAGCGTCACGCTGTTTTCCATCACGGCATACGAATCAGTTTTATTTATAAGGCGCGTCTATAGATATTTCACAAGTCATACCCAATCATACATAAAAAATATTAATATAAACATAAAAAAATATATGAAATAAAACAGTTTTTTTTACAAAATGTAAGTGAACCGATTGATTGTATTCAAAATCAAATTAAAATGATAACGAAGTTTGTAAACGTTTTTTAATTTTAACCTGAAATGCCATGAACCATGAAAAATATACATTCGAAATTAGTTTCTTTAGTATATAAGGATTGATCTTTAGAATAGATTTTACAGAACGGTGGATTTACGAAATGGTGACCAAATTGATCCTTTTATTCATTGGTAAGTTTTTACATAATATTTAAACAAAGTAATTTTTTATTATTCTATGCGTATGTGTCATTGAACTCTGCATAGACAGCCGCTAACTTGTTTGTGTGTGTTAACTGGGTTCAGTTTAATGGATGAGTGAGTCAGTGTAATTGCACTTACAAGACATATAATTTAGGTTTCCATGATTGGTGATGCATTGATTGTATTGAATCTTTTTGCAGCTAGTGTTTAGGCTTAGGTTAAGTGGTTTTTTTGTCACTAAGTTTCATTTGCTAGTCTTTCTCCCTAAAATACAGTTGAGATTAATAATATCGATAAAGTCACATTAGTTTCCAATTAATTTTTCCATTATATTTTTATAGCCCTATTCGGCGCTGCCCAAAGCAACCCTATAGGGCCGACGACAAAATACGACCACATACCGAATGTCGTCAGTCCAGGATCGACCACCGTCTGTGAATCTGCCCCCAACCTCGTCGGTTATGGCTTGAACCCCATGGGAATGAACATTGTGCCAGGTGGAGCGACAACTGTTTGTGAGACTGCAACGAACTTTCCATATGGTCTTGGCTCTTATACACCATATCCTTCATTGCCAGGTGGAGCAACAACTGTGTGTGAGTCTACCCCAAATTTCCCCTACGGTCTTTCTTCCTATACACAATTCAATCCCTTACCAAGCGGGGCAACAACGGTGTGTGAAACTGCCCCAAATTTCCCCTACGGTCTTTCTTCCTATACACCATTCAATCCCTTACCAAGCGGGGCAACAACGGTGTGTGAAACTGCCCCAAATTTCCCCTACGGTCTTTCTTCCTATACACCATTCAATCCTTTACCCAGCGAGGCAACAACGGTGTGTGAAACTGTCCCAAATTTCCCCTACGGTCTTTCTTCCTATACACCATTCAATCCTTTACCCAGCGGGGCAACAACGGTGTGTGAAACTGCCCCAAATTTCCCCTACGGTCTTTCTTCCTATACACCATTCAATCCTTTACCAGGCGGAGCAACTGTATGTGAAACCATTCCTAATTATCCGTATGCCGTTTCCGCCTATTCCCCTTTTAATCCCGTGACAGCTGGTGCGACTGTCTGTGAGACCACACCAAATTACCCCTTTGGTCTCAGCCAGTATGGCCAGTACGCAACAGTGCCGGGCAGTACAACGGTTTGTGAATCTGCCCCAAATATTGGTATGCCTGGATTCAATACATTCGGTATAGCTCCATTGTACGATGCTGTGAACTATTACAATTTACCATTGTCTGCAAATGGTATGGCAACGGTTTGTGAAACTGCTCCCAATATGTATGGGTCCCCATACGGTGTACTTGGAGGCCTGCCCTATGGCTTTGGGAAAGGACTGCAAATGCATGGAGGCTTGGCATATGCCGTATGATCCAATTTGAAACAGCTTTTACATAAATCAAAGTCTCAGTCAATTCTAATATTATAGCAAATTTAAAAAAAAACTGTCGTTCATCTCTTTCTATTTGGAACTTTGGACAAAATTATTAAAATCAAACAATTGTTTTATTTTTGTTTTCGAGGTTATAACTGTTATCGTAATTCTAAATACAGATATATATAGAATACATTTAAAAAAACCGTTTATTTAAATAAAGTAATGAACGCCAGAATACCAAAAAAAATATGGGAATTATTTTGTAAAAATTTGTATCGTAATAGTAAATATGTATTTATATATATAAATCATTGGATTAAATGTATTTATTTATTTCATTTTTTTTTTTCTATTTTAATCGAATTTTTAGTCTAGTTAACATTTAAAAAAAACTTTACCTGATAAAGATCAAAATTAAAATGATGTCGAGAATGCTGGCAAGACATCTCTATGTAAAAATGTAAAAGCCATAAATGAAAGCAAAGGTGATGGTATATATTTTAGTAGCAATATTGCTTTTTTTAGATATTGCCAACGTCACATAACAGTCTGAAATAAGCCTTTTGTTAAACTTCTCACCTAACAATTCTAATTTCGCTTCTAATTACTTGCACAAATACAACTACACAGAGTTAAGAAAAAAAACCATAGAATACTTGATCAGGGTTATATTTCGTTCGCTCACACAAATTTGCAAATGTTGTCTTAGGAATTAAAATACTATACACAATACATAATAATATAATATGAGCCATATACAATTATTATTGGTTCTTCGTTTAGATACATAAAAGGGTGAAACATTTTACTGGTTCGAACACCCACAAGGGGTTGGTGGTGGACACGGTGACGGGCAGGGTTCGGGGTAATTGGGTTCGTAGATTGATACACTTGGGCATCCATAAGATCTGAAGCAAGGAGGCAAAGGCTTGAAGCAGATTGTTGGGGGTTGGCTAACGACTATTTTCGGGGGTTGAACGATAAGCATTTCTGGTGGTGGAGGCTGAATCCTCTGTGGGGTTATCTGAAAAAGAAAAATATATAAATTTACCTTACATAAGTAAATACTTAGATTTAAAACTTTGTTTAAACTATTTTGGGAGAGTAATAAGAATTAATTTCATTTATAATTAAAAATGGAAGAGTAAATGGGCTGCTTTACGGTAAATGGTCACCACTCTTGAACATTACACTGACAACGGTTATTGTCACAACCAAAACACGTCAAAACCAAGTATTGCTATTTATCGGTGCAATAATTGATGAGAGGTTGATACCCACCCAGATGAGCTAGCAAAGATCTACCTACCACCAAAAAATTTATTTATTAGTATACATTTTTCTCCACTTGATACTTTCCCTACTAATAAGTACTATCGTTAATAACTAAAACATTATATAAGAAAACCATTCCAACCAATTATTCAATTTACCTTAATCCTTGGTATTTTGGGTGGAGTAACAGGGGGTGGCCTGACAATAATTGGTTCTGGTTTTGGGGGGCACACGGGTTGTGGCCGAACCATTATCGAAGGAGGAGTCGGCGGTTGTACCGGCGGCGGTTGAACCCTTATCGGAGCGAGAGCTGGAGGTCGTATAGCAGCTGGTTTGACCCAAATAAGGGGTAGTGCGGGAGGCTTGATGGATCCCGGCTTCACAATAATAGGTTTAGGAGGTGGAAAACGTATTAGACCAGGTTTTATTATAACCGATCCTGAAACACAAATCGGTTAAGTTATTTACTACATAAGTTACTTGGTGGTTGGCCTATGCATGCCCGTCTGGGTTGGTACCACCGTATCGTGTTCTGGTTTTCTGGTTGTGTTGTCTCTGGTGACGTATCGCGATGTAAGGACTGGTTAATATTTCTAACAATGCCAATGCTTATAGGCGGTGGTCCCCATTTACTATCAGGTGTCTCAGGAAGGATTTCTCAAGAATCTGATCTGATCAAATAGCTAGCAGACCATGAGATATTAAAGCCAAAAGTGCAGACACGACTGAAGAGTGGCTGAGCTGAGACTCCATGTAATTCATGGAAGTGTAAATATTGCGAAACTCGCCTGGTAATTTGTGAAATTTATGATAGAATAGTTTAAATTTATAGGCTGTGATTTGAACCCTGTACTGGAATCTACAAACGAACCCTATTAAGCTCTGATATACAACCCTTCCTAAAATAAACCTTAATTATTGCAAGGCTTTCACGGCTTGAAAAGAGGCCCTTTAATTAGGGCAGAATCTATGTTATTATCATTACGTATTTTTCGACTTTAAGATCGTATTATCTTCAAAAAAAATACTTCAATGATCTTACCCTGAGGAGCTTGCCCGTAGATATAATTCACCGCTGGCTCATTAGGGTTACAAAGTCTCAGCTGAATTGTATTTTGGAGTTGATCGTAACCAGACATTGAAGAATCACAGTCTGAATTACATGGGGCATTTTCGGGATACATTGGGGCACCGTTAGCTGGAGATGGGGCTGAGTTGTCACATGGTGGGATAGGTTCAGGACAAGGCTGATTAGGGCACGGAAGGCGAGAGTTCTGGCAAGGATCAGGGCACGGTGGCGGGCATGGTGGTGGTGGGCACGGTGGCGGTGGGCATGGTGGCGGTGGACATGGCATTTGACATGGATCTGGGTTGGTATATGATTCAGGGTATAAATATTGGGGATCAGGAAGCGGTTGACTGAAAACTGAACCCAGGAGAAGACCTGAAAAAAAAAAGTTTTATTTAAAAAATGACTAAAAGTTAACCAATTTCTGTTCAATAATCTCACGTAAGTATAAGATTGAAAAAAAATTACCCGTCAACCAAATCACAGTCACAGATGCCATTTTGCCGTCTGAAAATATAATCCAATAATTCCTTTAAATATGAAATAATTATCAATTATCGATGATATATTTTTTAATATAACTGTACAGGAAAATGAACTTTAATATTCGGTAATAACATTCAAAATACATTTCGACGCCATTTTGTTTTTATGTAACATAAAAGTGTTATGTTACACTCGAAGGATTTGTTTTAAAATGCTTAATTTATTGATTTCAAATGGTTCAGTAAAAAAATTGTTTTTTTTTTTTAATATTTTTCTTTTAAATCACACGACATATCAATGTTTTATTTTATCAATGATAATAATATACGTGAAGATAAAAATTTTAAACTCCATTATGTATTTTAAATATAATTTTTAATAGTATTGGTAGGCGGATTGGCAATTAAGCCACCTGATGTTAAGTGGTCACCGCCATTCATAGACATTTGCAATTTAAAAAATATCATCATTTCCTACACCGCCAATGCGTCCCCAACCTCGGGAACGAAAATGTTATGTCCCTTGTGCCTGTAGTTACACTAGCTCACTCACCCTTCAAATCGGAACGCAACAATACTATGTATTGCTGTTTTGCGGTAGAATATCTGATGAGTGGGTGGCATAACCCAGGCTTGCACAAAGCCAAGCCACCGAATAAAACGCTCTGTGAATCTTATAGTTTTCCACCCTAAATGTTTTCGCGAATATAATATAAAGATTACCATCGATTACCAAAATCTCGACCAATCACGTCATGCCAGTATTCTAAATTTAAAACTGGCAAGACAGCGAAACACTGCTAGTTACGTAATAATATCCGATCGGATCCGAACATCCTGAACAGATGCATCCTTATATAACTTTTATATATATACATAGATTTAATAGTTCAATTAAACAGGAAGATCGTTTTCTCATATTTTCTATACTATATCTGTACGTATATTTGTCACTTAACTCCAAAACTGCTGGATTTGAATGAAATTTTGATTTATTCAATGGATTCCTGTATGGTTTGAAAACACAAATGGAAAAAATGTGTATATAAAAGAAGAACTGACTCACTGATTGACTGTAACATGATCCATACGAGTTTCTTATTACACAGTAGGTTAACACTAAGGAAGGATAACTGAAGACCTTCTAAATAAATAAGAACGGCTTCAAAATATAGCCATAAGATTTATCTTTGGTCTGCGAAAGTTCGAGAGTCTCAGTTAAAGTGGCTGCCAATCAGACTTCGAAGAAATCTGCACGCCTTATCTCTTCTCTACTCTATTCTATATATTCACTGCCCCTCTCTTTCCCATGGGTGTCGTAAGAGGCGACTAAGGAATATCTGAGCGATCATCTGCTCATCTGGTGGTAGGACGTTAAACATCCGCCTGGCTTATTACTACCGTACGCATGGTGAAAATCTCGTGAAGTGTCTTGCAGCCAGCGTACAGCCAGTGCCCGAGCAAGCATTGCCACGATGGGTGCTGGTATAGTGGAGACGGCTGCTGGAATTCCTTAAAACCTCCTTACTCCTTACTACTCTTACAACCCGGGTTCCTTCAAACGAGGCGTGGAGGGGCATCTTGCGGGCCGGCAAGGCGAAGGCGGCTAGCGCAGAACCTTCTTTCCGACTGTACTGGCCGTCGTCGCGTTTGGACTCAAAAACCTTTGGAGTACAAAAACCATCAAGCTAGGGAATGCACTACCCACAGGTATTCGGCAGTCGAATTCAATGAGCATTTTTAAACATCGCTTGAAAACTGTTATTTATATGGTGTGCAATAAGTATTAATAAATTAAAAAAAAATAAGGATTTTTGAAAATTAAACCCCTATATATAAGAAGCCGAGATGGCCCAGTGGTAAGAACGCGTGAATCTTAACCGATGATCGTAGGTTCAAACCCGAGCAAGCACCACTGAATTTTCATGTGCTTAATTTGGAATAATAATTCATCTCGTGCTTTACGGTGAAGGAAAACATCGTGAGGAAACCTGCATGTATCTAATTTCACTGAAATTCTGCCACATGTGTAGTCCACCAACCCGCACTGGAGCAGCGTGGTGGTGCACCATTGAATAAATCAAAGCTCCAAACCCTTTCCTCAAAAAGGGAAAGGAGGCCTTTAGCCCAGCAGTGGGACATTCAAAGGCTGTTATGGATATGAGGGGATGAAATTTATATGAAAATTATTTATTTTTGAAGAAAGAGCTATGGAGTGGTTCTTAGAAGTTCTGAATTATAAGCTATATATATGTATATATATATATATTTTCTCAACAAAGCCTTTTGTAGCTGTAGCTCCAAGCTGTTACTTCAATGGGAATCGAAGATACGATATATTGAAGATCTAAATTTTTTTATAGGCGTCGTAAATTCGTTTATAGTCTATCTTTAATACAGTTTATTTTAAAGGGTTTTCAAGGATATCGGTTAAGACAAAGCATTTTCAAGATAACAATACTATATTGGGATGCGTAGTATTACTGTGCTATTTCCTACTATTCTTCAAATAAAACGATTACGAAATGCGAAGTGCTAACCGATGTCGACTTTGATGGATATTTTCAAGTGAGCCAACTGCGCAGATTTTTTATTTATTTCGAACAATTAATACATATCACAAACAAACCATATATATACGATAGTAACTAAAATAATATTCATGTCTTCAACATGTCTGTTTGTCCTGAGTCTGGGTGTTATAATCTATATAAGTATTTATTAACAAAAGAAAAGTATTATATGTAGTATATCAGTTGTCTGGTTTCCATAGTACGAGCTCTGCTTAGATCGGGATCCGAGTGAATAATGTCCCAGGATATTATTATTATTTAACTATTTAACATAATATTAACATAACAAATTAAGTTATTAATTTGTTCAACGTAAATATTAACAAATATAATTGAATTGAACAAAAATATAAAATTGAAAATTACATTTTTTGAAAACTGCTTATGATAATAATTCTTAGTTTAACATAATTTGAAAAAAATCTACCGTAAACCGTAACCGTAACAGCCTGTAAATGTCCCACTGCTGGGCTAAAGGCCTCCTCTCCCTTTTTGAGGAGAAAGTTTGGCGCTTATTCCACGTACGGTGCTCCAATGCGGATTGGAAAAATACACATGTGGCAGAATTTCAGTGAAATTCAATGATTTTTCAATAGACACATGCAAGTTTCCTCATGATGTTTTCCTTCATCGTAAAGCACGAGATAAATTAAGGAAATTCGTCGCTCTGATTCTATTTATATATTTAAACTTCGTGTGAAAACTCACTATCTTTCCTTACAATAAGTAATGTATGTACGTTTATTGAATATGTATTATATATAAAAATGTTATATGTGTGTATGTATTTATATTTATATGTATCTATGTATGTACGTATATACATATATATTTATATGTAACGTATGTAGGTTATATATATTTTACATTAGTATGTATATTATAAGTCATTATTTTCTTTTATCTTGAATATTATTTTATTTTTATTTTTTGCACTATCCTGTTTCTGCTTTTGCAAATCCTTTCACCAAAGGTTGTCTGTTAGAGATTGCTTTAGCAATAAGACCGCCTTTGCACGCTCTTATTTTCTTGTCTTTGTTGTAATTGTTCTCTTTATTTGTATGTCCTTTCATTGTGTGTGCAATAAAGTAATAAATAAATAAATAAATAAAATAAATTATAATCACAAATTAAGCACATGAAAATTCAGTGGTGCTTGCCCGGGTTTGAACCTACGATCAGCGGTTAAGATTCACGCGTTCTTACCACTGGGCCATCTCGGCTCTTAAAAAAATCTGAATCAAATAACTAGATACATATAGTTTTATAAAGTATACAATAAGGAACGGATGGGGTATAATATTACAGTATATGTTTGCGCAAACATTTGTGAAATCTCCGTTTTCTAATTCTTATAATCCGATGGGTCTGACACGATCGGAACTTAATACACTCGATACACTTGACCTGTTATATATCTTGCGCAGTCTCTTTCGTCTAATAGGTTACAACCGTCCATAGACATTGGTTCAATAACAAATATTAATTATTCATTCTATCGACAATGCGTCACCAGCCTTGGAAACTAATATGTTATGTCTCTTGTACATTTAGTACCTGCCTCGTTGGTCTAGTGGTGTGATGTAAGGCCGCAGACCCGGAGGTCCTGGGTTCAATTCCCAGGTCTCAAGCCAATAAAATGTTATTGGGTTTTGCTGTCAGAAAATTCTCGCTAACAGCCCGGAGTCTGGAAGTTGGAAGTGTGTACATTCCCGTGCCTCGGAAAGCATGTAAAGCCGTTGGTCCTACGCCTGAACTCTTTCCAGTCGTGTCGGATTGCCGTCCCATCGGATTATGAGAGTGATGAAATAGATAGTGCACCAGTGTTTGCACACACACTTGTGCACTATAATATCTGTTGCGTTGTTGGCTAATCTCTCTTGAGATTGGCCGCCGTAGCCAAAATCGGTCTAGACGACAATATTACTATTATTTTTAATTGTGATGAGTGACATCATGAGCCCCTTCACGCCACCACTCTCTAATACTCCGTCTTATGACCTCTACTGGTGACAGGACGGCTGGTTCATTTTTCGCCCAGGATTCGGAATTGCGATTCAAAGGGGAATTGCTGCTAGCGTTCTTGCCACAATTCCACGCGGTCACGATTTGTACAGTAACTATTTTTAATTTTTATTTGTATTTATTTAAGACTTTTATTTAAATAAATGAGTTTTGCATAATGTATCTACTAATATTATAAAGAGGTAAAGTTTGTGAGGTTGTAGGGGGTAATCTCTGGATCTACTGAACCGATTTTGAAAATTCTCTTACCAATAGAAAGCCACATCATTTGTGAGTGTCATATGCTATATTTTAACCAAATGAAAAGACTTTTTCATATTAGTAGAATTTGCAAAGTAAGTCGGAGAAAAAACGGTCGAACGAAAACGTTTCTTATGAAAGCTGCTTTAACGATGAGAGAGATTGAGTTTTAGAGAAAAGTTGTAGAACTTGATAATGCCTATGAAAAAGTCAGCGACATATTATGTCTAAGTTCAAGTAGTTTTTTTTATATTAAAAAAATAATTTAAATCGTTAGGTCATGTTTGTTGGACATATTATCAACAATTATGAATTATTATCAAAATAAGTAAACTTATCGCCTCAAGTGTTTAAAACAAAAGATTTTTCCATTTTACTGCATATAATTTGGACCAATGGTTAAAGTGATATTTCTATTAGACAGTGTTTTCTATATACAACACGTCAATCTATTAAGAAATAAATTGCTTTATCACCAAGGAAATTTTATTTGTATAAAATTCGTTTTTTACAGTTTATTGATTGCATAGTTTAAGAGATAATTTAAAATATCAAATAAGCGAAGCAATTTAATTAATGTTCGGTCAATCGATCACAAGTAAAATTGTTTACCGCCCAACGAAGTGGGTACGGGTCAGCTAGCGTTAAATATATTTATTTCATTACTCCCTACGTTTTCCTCATCAGCCATCACATTGCAGCCTCACAGAACGATTGGCCAAAAAAGGAGTAATATTTTCAGAATTTATGTGTGATGTGTTTCTTTAGAGATTTTGACGAGGTATCGTCAGAATCCTTACATTATCCCGAGTGACAATGGGTAGATTGTTTCTACTTTTTGGTTCGACTGGCCAGACAGTCAGTCATTTAATTAACATAAATAACGCTTAAAATCAGTATGTTGCTAAAAAGTTTAAGTCATCAAAATTATTGTTATATTATCCATAAAATATGGGTAAATACTGTGGATTTTTAAGTTTGTAGCATAAATTATCAACAACAAAGGTCGCAAGAAATAGATACCATAACACTTGTTTCAATTATATCTAAATAATTTACAATAACACTTCGTTAGCACGATTCAAAATACAACTATCGCCATCTATTGACAAAAGTATTAACTACAAGGAACTATTGATGATTTTGAAGTGACGCTAAATTCTAGCTGTTTGTTTTGTTAGAGTAGTAAAAAAATCCTAAAAATTGAGCTTTTATATTCGAAATTTCTTTTATATATATAAAAAAAATTGTAAGCAGATTTGAACCTGCGATTTGGTTAAACGTTTCATGTTGTCATTTAAGCAAAATGTTATTTAAATATCAAGCAGGACTCGAACAAGTGCGTCCGAACCGTGTTGGGTACTTCGCCAACTAAGCAAGCGATTAAATGAATTTCAAATTTTTTGAATTTAAATAAATTTCCAATATGAATTTCAAATTTTTTAAATAAATATCAATGAACGAATGAAGGACTTTTTACAAGTATTTTAGCTTTACAAATAACGATCGTATTTTGATAACGTTAACATATTCTGTCTACATATTTATTCTATATACATATAATGTAATGTATGTCACTGATTTCCTAAACAGCTGGACCGATTATGATGAAATTTTTTGTGTGATTTAATGAGTCAATGGATGGCTTCGATAAAATATATTTTCAAAAATTACATAATGCTATATTCTTATTTCACTCGTAAGAAGTCAGGACGGGTACCTAGTTTATGTATTTATAGCATATTCGTAAAACCATCAATATGAGAGCTTCATTGTATTAAATAGAAGTGTCTATCTGTGATTTCAATATTGCTTTTGTTTGTTTATTTGAAAAAACCAAAAATAAATTATTTATTTTTTATATTGGACTACCGCTGAAATTTAATAATTTAAATATATATTTATACGTGTGTAATTCAAATAAGCAAAATGTACGTTAAAATGACAAATTTTGAAGGATTTTCGTCGTGAATACCACGTTGGCGAAGCGAATTTTGCTAGTAAATTCAAATTGAAATTTCAAATTTCTTCATTAAATATAGAAGAATGACACATAATTATTGAAAGTCGAATTAAAACTAAATTGAAAGTTATATTAAAACCAACATCCGACTCGAATAAATCACATTCATTTACATTTAAAAAAAAAACATTTAAAAATGTATCCGTCACATGACGTCTGGTGGACCATGGAGAACACAGTACATCCTTAAAACCTATCCGTTATATAAATGGACAACGTAATATAAAAACTTTAATAAATATACAAACGTGGATAGATAAAGCTTCCATTTTTAAAATAAATAATAGAAACACATTTCAATTGAATCATTTAATTATAACACATAACATAACATAAACGTGACAAACATTTGCAAAATTTGAAACAAACCGAACGAACGAACTCACACAAGACTAAACAATCGGATGTCCGGTAACATTATCGAGATCTGAATTCATATATATTACGCAAACATATATAACAATATGTAAATAATAATGTCAAAGATATATGTCATATTGAATTATGTCATTCAAACTAAGGAAAACAGCCTGTAAACTCTAGACGTGATCTTTTCCTAAAAATCCTAAAGTTTTGGAGCAGTTTTTCGATAGAATCAAACATGGATTTTGCAGCGTTCCTTCTAATATATAATCCTGTTATTGACGTCAAAAAAAATTCAAGCAATAATCCATCCTAATTGTGAAAAATAATAAATTGGTCTCGGACCTAGTGTTCTAAACGCCAGGTAGGACAGGGTGGGAAAATGTTAGAAACAATTTTCTGGGGTACATAAGCGTTGTCTGATTTATAAAAAAGTGGTATTTATTTATATAACATTAACTGAAATGCAATTTATGTGAAGTGAAAGCGCCGAACAAAGGGCGCTGAAAGACAATCTCGCTTTACTGTAATCAAGGGCCTGGACGGGCGCTGTTTATAGCATCTAGAGGAAGTTGAGCGGTAGATTCAGCGTACAAAATACTTTCTTGGTCAAATTTTTATCATATTATTCGAGTGATATTAGAATAACATTATTATAAAACATATTTCTTATATACATTTGCAGTAAATATCTGAATATCTATTTATTGCATTAATTGGAACAAGGACAGCTGTTCTTTGGATAAAGGTTCTGAGGTTGAGGGTATGGATTGTCGCAGTTACCCTTTCTCAAGGCTGAAGTCTTGAAACAGATCGTCGGTGGTTGGACATTTGCTGGCGATGGTGGTCTCACCACTATCGGTGATGGGGTTATCAATGGTAGCTCTGGCTGACAGATCATAATGGGGGGTGGTTGTATTGGCTTCTGACAAGGTGGTGTGACCATGATCGCTGGTGGCGTTATTGGAGCCATAGGCTTTGGCCTCACGCAGATTGGTGGCACATTTATTGGCCGTAACTGCGCTGGTCGTATGGTTATCGGGGGTGGTGTTATTGGTGGAAGGGGAGGTGGCTGGATCTCAATAGCAGCTGGTTGGATGGGTTTGAAATACGGAGGTCTGATGACGATTGGACGGGGTTGAATGGTGATATCAGGGTTGGGTTGTATGTAAAAGTTTCCGCCTGGTACTGGGTAGGAACGGAAACCAGCAGCTTGCAGTCTTTCGGGCACGTTGTCCTTTTGAATTATAACTTTAACAGGTCCATCGCAGCTCGGTGCTGAAAAAAACATCCCTCAGGTTATTTATTGTAGAATAAATAGGTTTATATTCAACTGACAAAAACTGGCGGAGGTCACGTCTGTACGTCTGTATACATAAATTCATGCCATAAACTGAACGGCTTGTAACTACAGTGCCATTTAGCGGCATTCCTATTTCTGCCAATTTCGTGAGCGGATAAACGGTGTGAAAGTCACTTAGTTACTGGTGGTAGGGCTTTGTGCAAGCTCGTCTGGGTAGGTAACACCCGCTCATCTGATATTCTACCGCAAAACGGCAGTACTTGGTATTGTTGTGTTCCAGTTTGAAGGGTGAGTCATCGGGTGTAATTACAGGCACAAGGGACATAACATCTTAGTTCCCAAGGTTGGTGGCGCATTGGCGATGTAAGCGATGGTTAACATTTCTTACAATGCCAATGTCCATGGGCGTTGGTGACCACTTACCAGCAAGTGGCCCATATGTTCGTCCGCCTACCTATTTTTATAAAATAAAAATAATCTTATACAGATATACCAATATAAGTTTTTGCTGACTAAATGTGTTAAGATGACATATGGTGTTATTAGCTTCCATTAAATATATCACAAAGGTTATATTATGTTAATCATAAAATATTATTATACAGATCATTACACGGGTTCATATACTTAAGCAGGTTTCGCTAAACATCGTGCTGAACTTGCTAGCTTGATCAATATGCTCTAGTTTGCAAGAGGAAAATCTTTATTAGTTTCAGAAAAAAATTAATAAATGTTTATCTTAGTTTTAATTTTATAATACTCTCGATTCGTCTCATCGTCATCTCTTTAAAAACTGCTCACTTTGTTTAGTATTATAAACGTCCATCTATTCATATTTTAAAGATAATTTGCATAGCGAGGTTGAACACATTAGTTTTTAAAACAAATTTTTAGCTTTCAACCACAATTTTTTTCATGGTTGGTAGATAATTTCATGCCGAAGGTTGTGGGTTCGATTCTCAGCCAGGACAGACATTTGTGCGTGAACATGTCTGATTGCCTTGAGTCTGGGTGTAATCATCTATATAAGTATGTATTTACAAAAGAAAAGTAGTACATGTAGTATATCAGTTGTCTGGTTTCCATAGTACAAGCTCTGCTTAATTTGGGATCAGATAGCCGTGTGTGAATAATGTCCCAGGATATTATTCATACATCGTAGTTAAACTTAGTGAAATCACGTAACCGTGTGAGAGTTTTAAAGAAATACTTACTAGGCTGTATTATTGGAATATAGAGATTTGAGTTAGAGTTAGGTAGCAGGGAAGGAGGCTGCATATCTGAAGGCATTGAGCATACTTGAGGTGCTGGTGCAGCCAACACTGATGACAATAGACCTGTAAATTGAACTGTGATTAGTTTTATCACCATAAATGAAAAAAAAATGCAGGTTTTCCTATCCGTGTCACAGTAACAGCCTACGAATGCCGGCTGGGCTAAGCCTCCTCTTCTTTTTTGAGGGGAAGGTTTGGAGCTGCTACAATGCAAGTTGGTGGAGTACACATGTGGCAGAATTTGACGTTTAGGCACCATGTTGACGAAGTTAATCGCAGGGGTTTAAGTGAATAAGAATCCCATATAGCCCAGTTCTCACACAGGATCCGGTTATCTATCAAAGCTCTGAAATTTGTTTCAAAAAATAGAATAATAATGCTTTATTCTATTTATTGGAATAAATTTCACAGATATAAGGCGAAGGGGAGCTAGGCCGAAATGAGTGAAAGACTTCGGTCACGACATTTTTGTTAATTGTATTTGTGTGTTTACAGTACATCTATGTACAGGTATACAACAGTATAGATGTAGGGCGTGTGCTTCATTTGTACAATATAAATTACAATTATATAACGATTTTTTAAATTTTATAACTGTTTGTTTTTTGTTTAATATATAACGACAGAAGCTTCGAATAGGCTGCCGCGATGTATCACGCTTTTTTTATTTAAAAGATTTAATTGAAAAACATTTTGTAGTTGGTGCGAAAGGCAGGCTATCTACCAGACTATCTTAGGCTAACCAAAAATACATTTAAGCATTACTACAACTAAGATTGCAACAATTTCACTTCCAAATAAAAAGTTCTTGTAATAAAATTGCTGCATGCATGCTCTTTGTTTGTATGTCTTTCTACTACAAACTTTGTCATGTCTCTTGAAGATTTCGATTTCCAAATCTTTTTAAAGCTCTGAATTTAAACTTGATAGTTTCGGACGAATATTATTTATCAAAGTGATATCACATGGAATAATCGATATACACAGTACGTAATTGTCCCACTGCTGGAGAAATCCTTTTCCGATTTAATGAGAACGCTTGGAGAACATTCCACAACCGCGTTTGTGGACATTTGGAATAGTTTCTTCTGACACGTGTAACTACGACATTTTCCTCCGCTATTTTCTCCGATCTAACTTCCGGTCAAATTCGATTGCGCGTATTATATTAACGGAAAAGTTTTGATTATGAAACAAATAAAAATAAACATTATTACACGCTTAATATAGTTCATATTTATGTTGAAGGTATATCAATATACCTTCTTATTTTATGAGAATTAGATTAATGTTTGCTTAGACTTACTTCGCAAGTTAAATATTATCAATATTATTGTGATACGAGCATTATTTTTTATATCATAACTTTACGCATACAAGAGCCAAACGAGAGTTTGTCTGTCATTTCCTAAAACTCTCTTATTTTTCCATGTGGAATGGAAGGTATTGAGAAGTTATATTTCAGTTGTGATTTATAAGTTTTATTAATATAGATCAGAGTAATAGTCAATAAAACCTTTATATCGTAATAGTACAGTACAGTACAGTAACTGCCTGTTAATGTCCCACTGCTGGGCTAAGGCCTCCTGTCCCTTTTGAGGAGAAAGTTTGGAGCTTATTTCACCACGCTGCTCCAATGGTAAAATACACATGTGTCAGAATTTCAGTGAAATTAGACACATGCAGGTTTCCTCACGATGTTTTCCTTCACCGTAAAGCACGAAATGAATTATAATCACAAATTAAGCACTTGAAAATTCAGTGGTGCTTGTCCGGGCTTGAACCCACGATTATCGGTTAAGATTTACTCGTTCTAACCAATAGGCCATCTCGGCTATAAATATCGTAATACATATAACTCAATTGGTTTACGCGGCAAATATCAGTAAATCTCCCGTAAAGTTGCCATGTTTTTTTCTGACATCTTCAACGTGTATGATATTTCAGCCAATTTTTACAAAACCTTAATGAATAATCCATCTAAATCTTTATCATAAATCACTCCGTATATTGGTGAAAACCGTATAAAAATCGTTTGATAGTTTTTGAGTTTAACGCGTTTAAACAGATAGACGCGCTAGAGGGCTTTGTTTCATAATATATTGTGATACCAGTGTTGGTCGAAATTCCACCATAACTTGCATGTTTCCAATATTATTTTTACTCATATTTCCATTTTTCTTATCGATAACACTAAAGCTACGCAACAACTGCCAAAAAAAAATAGAAAATCGGTTGTCAAACAGAGGAGAAAAATTACTGAACTGTGTTGTATTTTTTTATATATATTATATGTACATATATTGAGCTATCTTTCTATTATTTTGATTGTTTTTTTTTATCTGCCTGTGTGTTTTTATTTCCAGCCAGTATGACAATCGAATTGGTATTCAACGGGGAAATGTTGCTAGCATTATCACCTTTCCACGTTGTCATTTGTAAATTTGCAATTTTTAATTTTTGTTCGTATATATTTGACGTATAAAACATTTATTAATTATTTATCTTATAATATTACATGAGCAATTCTGGTACACATATGTTTATGTACATAAATTTATTTCAGACATCTCGGAAACGGCTCAAGCGATGCCTCGAATTTTGTATTTAGATAAAGTTTTACTATTTAATCTAACTACGTGTATTTGCTGTAAAAACGTAAATTTTCACAATAAATATATTATAGTTAATTATTTATTAGTAAAATATAATTACCTATGAAGCCCAAAGCAGCTAACCGCCCCATCCTTGCGTGTCAGTATTTCAATATAATCTCCACTATTTATACCAACGTTCACCATTTGATTTTTACGCTCAAAATTGTTAACATGTTTAAAAAACATTATAATTTAAGCATTCATATACAAAACCATTGTTTTGATATAGTATGCTATTTGAGAGTTTTGGAAAAATATTTTCATATGTATACTTGTTATCGCAAAACATCACTTATTGCTATAAACGTAAGGTGTATTTTTGTTTAATTGATGATTATATGGAGAAATATATAAAAAGGTTGTGGATTTCGTACAAAGTGCAATCGACAAAGATGGCGTTGTACGGACTTATATTTTTTGGTAAGTATGTCGAATTAATTTTAATTTTAAAGTGAGATTAAATTTAAATATTTACTTCATTACTATGATTTTTAACTCATAAACATTTTCAAGTAAATATTCTATACAATTCTTTACATTCGAAGTCCAATTCGAGTGCAATGTTTGAGTGTAATTTTTGAGCGAAACGTTTCTGACGAAAAATGATTTTTAAACTTTTTCAATAAGCTTTAAGGCCGAGATGGCCCAGTGGTTAGAACGCGTGAATCTTAACCGATGATCGTGGGTTTTCATTCACGGGCATTCAAAGCACCACTGAATTTTCATGCGCTTAATTTGTGTTTATAATTCTTCTCGTACTTGACGGTGAAGACATCTTGATAAAATCTGCATGTGTCTAATTTCACTGATTTCTTTGACTTTGACTTTCACAAATTCTGCCACATGTGTATTCCACTAACCCGCATCAGAGTAGCTTGCTGGAACAAGCTCCAAACTTTCCTCAAAAAAGGAGAGAAGGCCTTCTCTATTTTAAATAGAAAATAATATACGAGGCGATTCCAATGTGCTTATAACAGTTTATATGCATAAAGAATATATATATATATATATATATAACAATATATATATATATTACATAACTATATGTATTGCAAATACACAGAAAGCATACGAAAGTGATAAGTCTGAAACATTGCCGCCATAAAAGCTATAATATCTCGTATAATAAAAACATTATGTTATACCACTAGCGCTTTGCTCGCGGCTTCGCTCGCGTCTCGCGCTCCCTCTGAATTTCTAGACTAATTTCCATAGCTATTTAATCAAAAATGAAAGGTACCTTGAGGTTAAATTCTCGAAAAATCCGCCATCTTGTTCGATATCCTTTCAAAAGCCTTGTATTAGTGTATCCGATATTCATTCTCGAGTATTGCCGCCTTTAAATTCAGAACTTTCTTAATTTAGCTCCGCTATTTGACGGACGGCGGCCTTTGGCTCAAGTTTACCGATAAACTCGACTGAAACTTGCAAGTTTGAATATATTCAAGTACGATCCAATTAATTTATTTATTGAATAATTATGTGAGGGTATTTTGTCTTCAAATTAAATTCATTTCGTTTTTTTTTTTATATTTGTAATTGGAATTTCAATCGTTATCAATACGTGTCTGTATGGGTGGGTGGATTTGCGTGTGTGTTTGTGTGATTTTGTCTCATGGATGTTGGAAGCTATTAAAGGTCTAGCAGCGGTCGACAATGGAAATTTGACCGTAATTCATTGCCAATAAAGACGAGATTTAACATCAACATCAACAAATTGTATGTTCTATATTGTTGAATATAATATATTTATAACACAAATATATAATAAATTTCTATATATATAAAGCTTTCTGTACTTCTTCTACATACAAAGTTTAACTACGCCAAATCTCACAACGTTCGGCGAGCACAATGTGCTTAAAAAGTGTTACAAAGTTTTCTCTTCACATATTAGTATATAGATACTATATTACTTCTACTTGGTCATCAGCCATTATCAGCTCCAGTCTGGCCGCACCCTGGCGCTGTGTGAAGCTGCAAGACGGGTCGACGGTTTGCTTCGCAGATATTGGGAAGCCTGTCGTCGCACAACCATCGATATCCGTCCAAAGACCGTCACCACCATGCGCGTGTTCCGCGACTATATTCACACCGCCTGTGTTGCGAGAACCACCACGGCCAATGTTGGTGACACCGTGCCAACCCTGCCAACAGCCAAATTATATGTAATAGTATTGGCTCATGAAATTCCAAATTATATGTTACATATTTGATTTTAAAATTGTATCTTTTTATTATATTCATTTGATTTCGAAATCAAATATTGTTTTCATTTACTAAAAGTTTTCATAGCATTTCCATCTTTACGCCAATTTTATGAGAAACAATACACCGTGACGTCAAACGGCATGACACCCTTATGACGTCATGCTTCTCCGCCGGTACTCTTCTTTCTTGTGTGTGCGTGGCGCGTACACTATATACCTCGTTGCTATATATTATTATAATAATGAGAAAAAACGTCACCGTGTATAGACAATTGCACTGTTAGAAATATCAACCATCCCTTACAAACGCCACCCATCTTAGAAATCTTTAATATAAGGAACGATTATTTGCATCATTAGTTACACTGGCTCACTGACAACAATATCAAGTATATTTGTTTTGACTGTAAAACTGATGGAGTGGGTGCCAGGCGGGTTTGCTCAAAGCCCACCAAGAGATAAGTAAGTAATATAATATAATGGAGAGACTTAAGTAAATAAAAGATCAATCAGTAAATAAACAAAGAAGAAATCTTTCAAAGTCAATATAATAGAAACGAATTCGAAATGAGGGGAGAATTATCGAAGCACACGAAACGAAAATACTCAATTATCATTCGCGACATTGAAAACAATAATTATGATAATTAAAAATATACATCGATATTAAAACAATAAAGAACATTTTACGAATGACTTATCGTATGGTATCGCTTTTTTAGTAATAAAATTTGTATTTATATTATTTTTATCTATATATATATTAATATTATAAAGAGATATGATTTGATTTTTTTGTATGTGTGTTTGTAACGGATAAACTCAAAATCTACTTAACCGATTTGAAAAATTCCTCCACCTACAATAAGGTACGTTATCAGCGCGTAACATAGGATATATTTTCTGTAACAGCCTGTGAATGTCCCACTGATGGGCTAAAGGCCTCCTCTCCTCTTTTTGAGAAGGTTTGGAGCTTATTCCACCACGCTGCTCCAATGCGGGTTGGTGGAATACACATGTGGCAGAATTTGAGTGAAATTAGACTCATGCAGGTTTCCTCACGATGTTTTCCTTCACCGTAAAGCACGAGATGAATTATAATCACAAATTAAGCACATGAAAATTCAGTGGTGCTTGCCCGGGTTTGAACCCACGATCATCGGTTAAGATTTACGCGGTCTTACCACTGGGCCATCTCGGCTTCTTATTTATATATATAATTTATTTTCGAAAAAATTAGAGATCCCTACGAAAATTGCAATAACGTAACCCAAGATATCAAAAGTTCTCTTATAAAATATCTACTAAGAGAGAATTATTCAACCCGAACGAAGTCTGGGCAGACCGCTAGTATTATATATAAGCTTTGTTAAAAAGAAATATTTTTTTCTTTTGACATAGCTATTGGGTCACCTTGGGGGTAAAACCAACTCATGACCGACACCATATTGTGACGTCATGACAAAATAATACACATTAAACACATGAAAATTCAGTCATGCTCGCCCAAATTACAATTTTTTTTATTGTATAGGTATGTGGACGAGCATATGTGCCATCTGATGGTAAGTGGTCACGAACACCCTTAGACATTGGCATTGTGAGAAATGTTAACCATCGCTAACATCGCCATTACGCCACCAACCTTGGGAACTAAGACGCAATGTTGGAATAAAATATGTGTTCTAACAACCGAACCGTCTCGATTAATGAATATTATATTAAAGGATATCATTTATGTATAGAAATAAGTATTTACTTAAGTATTCAAACGACGTATGTGGGACGCTTCGTCGCGTCGAACGGGACAAACCGCTGGAGTCCAGAGCAATTTTATCCAATTTGGTCACGAGTATTTGCCTTCTCTTTTGTTCTCGTTTAATGTAATTTTCTGCATTCCATTTTCAAATTATAAGGTCTGTGTGCGATTACGTGCAAACACATGATTCTGTGATAGTCAGGTGATTAAACGTGATGATTATATATATAAAAATTAGTAAGTAAATATGAAGTCAAATACATAAAACCAAACAGTTTCGTTATATACAGTTATAATAATATATAGACATCGCAAATATAAATGCTACCCGCAACAGCATAAATAACAGCCTTTTTTGTTGTATATTATTGGTAGGCAGACTGGCAAGTGGGTTACCTGCTGGTAAGTGGTCACCACAATTGTTATGTCCCTATTGCTACACTGGGTCACTCACGAACTGTTGACCATAGAATATATGCTGAACAGTACCTTCACAGACGATCTTAAAGACAGGTGGAAGGCACTTATTTGTTTCCTTAATATTAATTTCATCCCCACTATAATACTTAGTGGTAAAAATCCTCTTAAGTACATCTCGTGTCTATTAAACCAATTCAATATAGGAGAAGGTTCTCAAGTCGTCTTCTACTAACTTATTTATTTATAGGCCTATTTTGATAACACTTCGCATTGGTTTTATAGCGCCAAGGTGGTACTATCAAGTTTTTTTTTTCTTTTTCCAATGTCAAGCCAATATTCTGCCGATGTCACGTATAAAAAAAATTATAAGCATATATAAGATCAATCCATGTCGTTCTAAGTGTTCAATGATCATGATTATTGTCAAAGTATGTTTCGACAAATATCTGATACTTTAAAATGGGAAATTAACGAATTCAGTTCACAGAAGCAAAGGCACTTCATAAACAGCCAGTGAGAAATATTAAAGGAGATCTTAGCAGCCGATATATTATTATATAACACAGTTCGTAACGTTTTCAGTAAAACCTTTTAATATTTGTAACATTGCCAAATCTTGATACAATTTTAGTTTTATTAGTTCTTAAATTGAATGGAGTAAAATGTTTTTAGACGACAACATGGCGTCGGAGAAGGCGCCATTTTCTTTAAGATATTAATAATAAAATTGATATGGTGTTTGAAATTTAATTTATTAGCGTTTAATTCTTTTATTATCTAACTTTATTATAATTATAAGAAGATAAAGTATAATTGTATATCTTTTAGTAATGAAATATATTTTTCTCGTCAAACAATTGTTTGTAAAATGTAAATTTGTCATTTGTTTTTTAATCAAATGACAGTATATATCAGTTATAAAAACAGGTTGATTGACGTGATCTATGAAACACGATAGCAACATCAACCAAGTCGAATGAATATGTCTTTGAAGTAGAATCGAACTAAATCTCTCGTGTAAAATAAATCTAACTTAAATTCAAACTTCGAACGAATTGACATTCAAAATGGCGTCCTGTCTAACGTTAAATCCACATACCTTTAGACGTTAAAAGTTTGAACTAGAATGTCTAGATTCTTCAATGACAAGCTTTTAGGTCTTAGGCTGGCAATCAAACAGCCAAAATACTTCTTTAAATTCATAATCTGTATTTTAGTACATTACAGAAATATAAGTAATTCTGTTAGATCTATCCGCAAAATTATCTAAAAAGGTCAGAATCTGCGTAAAGAATATTTAAATTATAAATGTATATCATTAAAATCTTAAAGGTGCTAACCTCAGTAATTTGGGCTGGGCGTTGATATTTTAGTCAGTTATTCTTTGATGGATATACATACATAGATAATACAGTAATTTTTACACATTTGTCTATGACTACAGATCAATATAATCCGACCAATTTGAAAAGTCACTTGAATTATTACTACGTTATTACATACTGTTCCAATATCTTTGGTCGGACAATAGTCCAGGTATTCACGTCGTTACGTCGAAGCAGGAAGATAAAATTTTTATTATAGCTTGAATTAAAAGAGGGAATTTTAAGGGAACAAATTATAAGCGGAAGCGATTTTTAACCGACTTAAAAAGGAGGAGGTCCTATGTTCAGTAATTTATCCAGGAATTGTTGACCTATTTTCAATTTTTCTTTTGTTTCGAACGGAAGCTGTCGGAACGGAAGTCATGACGAGATGATCCACGATGCAGTGTGTTTTAATGATTCAGACTTGTAAATCTAATACTCATCATTTCATGCTGCTCAGCTGACGATCGGAGCCGCCGCACTCCGTAACTGCTTGAAAATAGTTTAAATCGTAGAAACTATTGTTAGAATATCGTTAAAAAAGATCCTTTTTTTAAAAACACGAAGGTGTTTGTTTAGCTTAGGACAATATCTGTCGTGGATCATGTACCAGGACATATATATCTGGGATTAACTATAAGATATATATTTACTATAAAGAAAACCCTCTAAGCTTTTTGAGGAAAAGCTTTGGACAATATTCCATCACGCTCCTTCAATGCGTATTGGTGGATATTAATGTGGCAGATTTTCGTCCGCTGAGCACGAGATGAATTACAAACATTGATAACATGGAAATTCAGTATTGTTTGCCTGGATTTGAACTTTGAACCGTGTCCTTAGCTCGACGCCCCCTATTTTAAAGTCCCGTCACGCTCTTAGAAATTCAAAATAAACTTTTCCTCGGGCCCTTTTCATATAATTTCAAACTGTAACTCACTATTTATTTCATTTATAACTTTGAACAAAATAAACGAAAGAACTTTATACATTTTTACAACGTTGAATAAGACGAACTTTTTTAATTAAGCAGTTTTGTGAACATCTTTAAATGATGAAGATGAAGTGACATTTATATTATATAATTGCAACACTGAATGCACAATTTGCGCATAAAAAACGGATACAGGAACTTTAATATGACATGGTTCTCTGAATTTTAGTTAAATGAAGAGATTTGAAAGTTAAGTATCTTTTTTATCCATGTTTTGAGAAATCACTTGGTGGTACGGTTTTGTGGCGCCAAAGAGCAACACTTAGTATCGTTATTTTCCGATTTAAAGGGTGATTGAGCCTGTATAACTACTGTCACAAGGGACATCATAGTTCCCAAGGATGGTGTCGCGTTGGTAATTTAAGGTATGGTTAATATTTTATCATAGTGGCAATATCTTTGGGTGGCGATGTGACCATCAGGAATCCACTTGTCATTCTGCCTACCTATTATAACGAAATAGACCGGAATGTTTGCGTGTAGTCGGCTTTTCATATCATTCATTTGAAACAGATCAGCCCTTTTCTTCTTATTTTAACACTGATGCAAAAGAGTGGAGTTCTAATTGTTATAAGTTTAAAGATGATGGCCATTTACCATTAGATAGCCCATTTGGTAGACTACCCACCTATTATAATTAAACAAAACAAATCTCAAAATATTACCTGCCCTAATCATATTTTTCATCTGCCTCTTATGTCTGTGGCTATTTAGTATGATTTATATAACTTGGAATATATAAATTTTAATATATTTTACACATTGTATTATTCTGTACGTATATATAAATAGGTATATCAGTCGGTTATTACATTTAAAACAGGCATTAAGTTGATCACCTTAGACCACATGACAGAATGTGTTATTAAAAAAAAAATCGGCCTATTTCACAATTATGTAATTTGTGATAAGGCAAAGCGTTTTGAAATATGTAATATGTATGTATATTTAAGATATAATTCAGGCGCAGGTTGGCAGCTTGACTCCAGGCTGCTACTGAGAGTATCTTGACGGAAAAACCTAATAAATCTTCAATAGGGTTTGAACACAATGCCTCGACATCTGTGCTATTATAAGTTACCTAAGACGCCTTTTAAGCTAGACAGATAAGGCACACAACATCATTATATATCAGACAAGCTGCCCGTCTTAACTTAGCAAGAGTAGAATAAGGTTCTATATAAAACGTTTATATTAAAAAAAAACATTTTTTTGGCCAGGAACCATCTCGATTGTACGGGGAACAACTCACGAAATATTCCCCATAATCGGATGGATAGTTTACGAACACATAAAGGACGAACAGACATTAATTCTTATTTATTTACATGTATAGATATATATGTGATACTGACATAAGTAACGCTAATGACGTACAAAAGAACCACTATCTATTAACATAACTTATCTCATAGAAACGAGGCCACAAGAACCTAACGAGACGCGGCATTTACATACAGTAATATATTTCTGTATATTACTATCACAGCGCAAGAAAAATATGCCATTCATGTAAATCTACTATACCATACACATAGAACTTTTACCAGACAATAAAGCGCGTTTCGGAGAAGATTTTCTCTGTAGACTGTATCTTATAAGTATTGCTTTTTAAGTTTATATATAGCCGCCTTTATTTAAAAAAGAAATCAATCAATCAAACATTTATTAATTAAGAAGTCAACGATTTATACATTGAAATATTGTTTAATGCATAAATAAACGTAGTATTAAAGTATATAACAATTATAAGCCAACTTAACATGCAAATAAGAGTTGTCCCTCACTTAACTCTAATTGACATTAACTCATCATCATATTTTGTAGCAGCCTGTGAATGTCCCACTGCTGGGCTAAGACCACCTCTCCCTTTTTGAGGAGAAGGTTTGGATAGCTTATTCCACCAAGCTGCTCCAATGCGGGTGGTGGACTACAAATGTGGCAGATTTTCAGTGAAATTAGACACATGGTGGTAGGTGAATGTGAGATAAATTATAATCACAAATTAAGCACATGAAAAGTGGTGTTTCCCCGGGTTTGAACCCACGATCATCGGTTAAGATTCACGCATTCTTACCACTGGGCCATCTCGGCTCGATGGACGGTAGAATATATATAATGAGTAGATGGTACCTACATAAGCCCTACCACCAAGTCAATACACATAGGGGTAAAATATACAACAAAATAATGATAGTTTCTTCTACAAAAATCAAAGTATACTAGCTCTGAGCTTTTTATGATTGATATAATCTTTTTATCCCCCGACGCAAAACGAGGGGCGTTACAAGTCTGACGTGTGCGTCTGTATCTCTGTTTGTCTCGATGCGATCGGAGCTCTCGAACGGATGAACCGATTTTCATTTAGTTGCTTTTGTTTGAAAGATTTGCTAGTCGAATGTGTTTTAGGCTATGATTAAAGGAAATCGACTCTTCCACAAAATTGTGGAAATCCACAATTTTGTGGAAGAGTTTTGAGAGAGAAGAAATTGAGTAAGCGAATATATCCGAGTATCTCTTTTTAAAGTATTATTTTTTGATTTTTTACATTTATTTTGTTTTTTTTTTTTAAGTCGCGGTTGTTTTTAATTTTGAATTTAAGTTTTATAATTACGTAATATCCCATATTTTAAAAATGTATATATATTATTTTAAAAAGTATATATTAGACAAATTTAGAAGCAGTTTAAGTAATCAATAGGTAAAGTTTATTTTACATTCATTGAAGTATTTCACCAACATCCAAATATAAAATTAAATATGATAAATTTAGATAATAAGGAAAATCAACATTTAAAGCACCTTATGAATGCTATCTGTATCTATACTAATCTTACAAATGCGAAAACAACTCTGTCTCTCTGTTACGCTTTAACAGCTAAACCACTGAATATGATGAAATTTTGTATGAAGCTTGCTGGAACGATAAGAACGGACATAGGATTTTTTTTTAACCTAAAACCTATGCTCAGAAATGCATCCGAAGCCGCGGGCAATTTAATTATAAGGATTGGTGACATTCAAATTTTATAATAACAATTTCTCTGTTACAGATATTGAGAACGAGTCTTGAGGCGGATTAAATTGAAAGTTAATTTTAAAAAGAGGTAATTATTTCTCCTTAACAATAGTTTTAGATAAGTTTGTAGTCGGTATTATTGGGTAGAATCTAAATATAGTTATTTTTGGAGTTCGACGAGCCGGTTGGCGTGGTTGGTTACCTTTCTCAGGACAGACATTTGTGTGCATGAACATGTCTGTTTGTCCTGAGTCTGGGTGTAGTCATCTATATAAGTATGTATTTACAAATGAAAAATAGTATATGTAGTATATCAGTTGTGTGGTTTGCATAGTACGAGCTCTGCTTAGTTTGAGATCAGATAGCCTTGTGTGAATAATGTCCCAGGATATTATTATTATTATTATTTTGAAGTCGGTACCAGCTGAAGAAAAAAACCTTAATAGATATTTATTTTTATAGACCCAATTGGGTAGGAACTCAATTAATCCATTAATATATGAATGCGAAATCGAACGAAAACTGATAATTGGAAAGAAGCACATCAAGAATTTTATGAAAGTTCGAAAGTTTCTTGCAAAAGCAGGATTAAGCTGACCTTCTATAATAACTGTTTACAAATATTAAATAGATACATAAGTATTAAAAATGTTGCCGATTGTCCTTTAAGGCTCTTGCTTTGAAATAATTAAAATATTATGTTTTACTTTTTAGTTTAATTTTGCAAATATGGGTATTGTTTTAGAGTTGCTTTTTGTATTTACATATATTAATTTTATTACTCAATATCAAACCACTGGGCCATCTCGTAAATGTGACGTAGACATTCCTATGGGCTTATGAACAGAAAGTAATTCTCTAAGTCCATCCGCAGCTTCGAACCCATGTGTTAGATATCCTGTCCTTTTCTATACTCTCCACAGACGTGTTACGTGTTAAAGAACGCTTGTGTGCTAAAGAATATCACACAACCAAAGACTTTTTAAATGATTGCACGCCTTGTGAATGAAACGATCGCCTCCGGGTTATTTCAAATTTAAAAAAGATAATATTATTCTATTGTTGTATATTACTTGTAACTGTAAAGGATGAAATATAAAAAAACCCGCTGAGCTTCTTTTGCCGGTGCTTCTCAGGAACTTGGGGGTAGATTTATGTCAATCAATGAGATTTTTGGATTCGTCTTTGACTACACAAAACATCATGACAATCGATTGAATGGAAAGCGTAACAAACCAATTCGAATTCCCACTTATAAGTTATTTTTTGCTTCTGCGGAATTCTTTTACAGAACTGAATTATTATACGATTACGAAGATTTGTACAAATGTGTAGCGCCGGTCTTATAAACGCCCTATCAAATATCGATACACCCCTCTAAGGGTCCCCGTACCTTAGGGAGTGTAAAACCAATTCTTTTCTGGTCATTTACTTGAAGGGCGCGGTCGCTAAATGTTTTTTTATCATGACGTCATCAATAAAATAGTTTTCGTATAAATGACTTTGCATTGGATACTCAAAGTTCTGCGATACTTTAGTTATGTAATTAAATCATTATATATTTATTGTAAGTAAATTTTTTACCAAAATTAAAATATACTTTAGGCATATAGAGAAACATAGGTATTAATTAAAAAAGGTGGTTATGTCCTTCTTTGGGGTTCAATGTTGCTCCATAGCAAATTACATCAAAATCGGTATAGAAGCTTAGGCGAAGTTAGGCTTAGGCGAGTTAAGTAGATTTACGAGTTACGATAATCGTAATTTTACGAGATTACATTAAACGTAAAGTAAAGTTATGAAGGTGTGTTAGAATATAGATTCTAGAAAGACCGACAAGAAACCCTGTAGGTATTTCTTTCCAAAATCTAACCAGATATCGGATATCCGGAGGAGTTGGTCGGTTTTGTCCCGTGTGAAACACGCGTTATACATATTTTCATTACATTCTTTTTTTAATAACCGATGCAAAATATTTGTGTTTTAAATTCATCTCGTACTTGACGGTGAAGGAAAACATCGTGAGGAATCCTGCATGTGTCTAATTTCATTCAAATTCTGCCACATATGTATTGTACCAAACCGCATTGGAGCAGTGTGATGGAATAAGCTCCAAAACCTTCACCTCAAAAATGGAGAGGAGGCCTTAGCCCAGCAGTGGGACATTAACAGGCTGTTACTGTATGTAAAAGGAGCGTTCCAAGTTTAACCTGTGTATATCTGTGGCATCGTAGCTCCTAAATGCTAGAACCGAATTTTAATTTAGTTTTCTTTTTGTTTAAAACGTGATCGAGTGTTCTTAGCTATATAAAAAAAAAATCCGTTCAACTGTTGGTATATAATTCATCTTTTTAGTTGTCGAACTTTCAGGTATGACGTAAATGTTTTTTTTTTCTATTCTTAATTTAAATCTTAAATAAATACACTATACATGTGTGTGTATGTGTTTGTGTGTGTGTGTTTTTAACACGCATGTCAATTTTTTATATTTAATTAGTATCAAGGGTGAGTCACCCTCGTTTTTTTTCTGACAACCCCTATTATGTTCAGTCGTAGTGGTGCGTTTGATTGTGATAAACGTGTTTGTTGTTTGTGAACAGTGGATTTATATTTAAAAAAAAAGTTATTTAAGGTGTATTTTTAAGAATATGGTATGTATATATATTATGTAATATCTTTATTTTGTACGTGTGTATGTCACTGAGCTTAAGCTGTTGGATCGATTTGAATCAAATATTTGTATGTTTGAGTTAAAAAAAAAAAATTATGTCACCCGTTTTTAAGTTACGCGAAGCTAACAAATAATATATTTCTCTAATGTATTAACCGATTTCCAAAAGGAAAATATTTATTTTCATTTATTTGTTGTGTTAAATAATATGACTTGAATCAGGTAAGTATACATATTTTTTAAATTAAAAATTCCACGGAAATAATTCCTTGTTTTATCTGTGCGAATTCAAGACAGGCAGCTAGTTTGTTATACACCACAATAAATATATTTCACAAAATTTCTAATATATATTACTGACTGGCTGATATATCAAAGCAGAGCCCAAACTACTGGGCTAGTACAAAAAAAATTGCTTATTGATTCCTTTTACACTTAAGAACTTAAGAAGGATTTTTTGAAAAAGGGAATGAAAGTTTGTATGAAAATTCATTATTGAAGAAAGAGCTATTGTTATTTAGTAATTCCAAATTATTACGCGAGTGAAACCGCGGATAAAAATCTAGTAAAAGTTTGTGTAACTCAGTTATTCACAATTATATTTTATTTATTTTTTATTTTATTTAGGAAACAAACAGTACAATATAATACATTTATATAAAGAGAAGAAAGATAATACATCGACCAATAAACTTACCACAACTTCATAATTGATTACAATGCGAGCAAATCAAAACAAGAAGAGTAAATTTCATGACTTAATTAACAATTAATTAACATGAGAACCAATAAAACAATAATATCAAAGATTGATTTAGATAATTCAACTAAAATAATATTCTGATATATTCCCGTGTCTCTTAGAGCACGTACAGCTGTTATTCCTCTGCCTGGACTCTCTTTGGTCGTGTTAGACTGCTGTTCCTTCGGATTATGAGAGTGAGAGAATGGAGTTATTTTATATAGAATAGGAAGGCGGACGAGCATATGGGCCACCTGATGGTAAGTGGTCACCAACGCCCATAGACATTGGCATTTTAAGAAATTTTAACTATCGCTTACTTGTGCCTGTAATTACACGGGCTCACTCACCCTTCAAACCGGAACACAATAATACCAAGTACTGCTGTTTTGTGGTAGAATATTTGATGAGTGGGTGGTACCTACCCAGACGAGATTGCACCAGAAAACCACCTATATTTCACCTATAGTTCATATTTACGCACAATCTTTTGCACGTTAATGTTGGAGATTTAGCGATCTGAAAAAATTACTTTAGTTATTTGAAGCTACTTCTACTAATAAGTCTAATATTCTTTTTCAAATAAATAATAAAAATATAACTACAAATTTATAAAAATATATGAAAAGTAAACAATAATGAAAACAAGAAACATACAAGTAGAAAAGCCGTTAGACTCAAGAATGAAAGATTTTTCGATTCGATATGCAAGACGAAGCGTTCCTCGCCTCCCTTAAATCATGAACTGGTACCGCGATTGTCTAAACAATTTCTTAATTAAAATATTTTCACCTTTCCTACGATCAAAATTACCACTTCAAACTATTCCAGGTATTTAATTAACGAGCCAATTACTTGGGGTTTTAGGAATACTTGGTGGTACGGCATTGTGAAAGTGCCCTTATCACATATTCTGCCATTAGTAATTCTTAGTATTGATTTCCGGTTTGCTTTTTTTGCTTAAATTCGTACTTTCTAAAGTTATATATACTAATATTATAAATGGAAACTACTCTGTCTGTAAATATTATCACAGCAAAAAGGCTTCGATCGGGACATTACATTCAATAGCATCGGCTTCCTAATGAAAAAAGTTAACTTACTGTGCTCAGAATGCGACCGAGCAGAGGACATTTATCATGTATTAGATATTCACACGAAAACCTGTGACTTTAAGTTTATATAAATCTATCTGAAACTTGAAATGTATTCCGTTAAAGTAGCTATTAAAAACTAGGGCGCGTTATCATGTAGCGCAATCTAACTTAAAATAATACCAGCCAACTACATCGAAGTAAACTTATCTAAGTTAAATATTTAAAACATGAATCGTAAAACGCGTTTATGGCTGAAGATTGGACGTTAAAGATATAATACGATGCGTGTTTAGCTGCTTACGAAATACTTTCCAAACTTAAACAAAGTTAAGCGTTGTTACTTGGTGGTAGGTGTTTGTGCCTGGGTACTTACCACTCATCAGATGTTCAACCGCCAAGCAGCTTTGTGCAGAGAGCCAGCCAGACAGGCACAAGGGATATAACATCTTAGTTCCCAAGGTTGGCGCATTTGCCAATTGACAATGCCAATGTCTATGGGCGTTAGTGACTATATACCATGGTATATATGTTATATACCAACTTCACCGCCACCTGCCTACGTTCATTAAAAAAAAACTGAAATTAGATTCTATCCTGTACTTGTTTAATTAGTCTGTCTATTTCATAGTCGTGTTTACGCCATGAGAATTGTTAAAATACCGATTTCATCCCGGGGTATAACCATTCACCAACCGATCTATTCGATCGAACTGTAGTGCGATTCTGTAAAAACTAACTTACCCGTGAAATGTTGACAATCGACATCATATCATATTTTGAAAGAATAATTCTTCAATACAGATTTTCAGAACAACTTCCCGCATGTTATAAAAACCCGTTGGGTGACAAAACAAAAATAGTAACTATATCAGCTAACAACAAATATGGACAGCGTACTAGCTCTTACATGATTCCTTAATATACAGCTTAGATAACAGAACAAGACGAGAAATAACTCTTAAGAATATTAAATATAAGCTTAAGATGTATTTTTTAAAACAATTGTAGAGTATATTATATGTAACTCCATAGACGGAAAGGCACTCGAGATAAACTTTCGTGGTTTTGGTAGTGCCATCATTTAATTGTAATTTGGTTGCTTATATTGTTAAATAAAAAAATAAACATAAAATTAAAGGTAGGTAGCATCATAAAATTAATCTAGTCTCCAAAAACATCACGTACGAAGTTGACGCTCGAATGCGACCAGACATAATAATTTTCACTTAAGAGAATATTAATTGTGACAACAAATAGAACATAAGTCGGCGGACGATATATTTCAATAAACCCACGTCACCTCGGGACCCATAACCGAAGTCGGTTCTCCCCTAATCCATGTGACGCACATCAAAGTTCTATGGGAATTGAACATCAAATATATTATGATAATAACGCCGATTATGGTTTGTTTCACATTAAACATTATTAATTAAAGTAATTAATCTAGGCAGAGAACCTGCATGGGCATCAATTCTTGATGACGTCTCAGCTGAACAGTGGGACATTTGAAAGCTATAACTTTCCAGCTCAGCTTAGTCCTAAATATGTTACAAATGTATATATTTCTATTGCATTTATGATATTAATTTCTAACTAATTAAAATACTAGTGGTTGAAGGAAATGCGGGTACCCACTACCGATATTGATCTTATCATTCATGCTTATTGCCACCATTCATTGACATTTTGACATGACGTCGCCACGTGGCGCACGTGTGCATTGTTCAGAATGTATCGAGGGGCTTCTGTACATGCATTCTTACATACCAATATGGTGCTTATTGCATATTGTATATACATTAAGCTAACGGCCCACGACGACTTTTTCCGGGTTGAAAAATTATCTTAGTAGATTTGTGGAAACAGGATTGGGTTACATTATTGCAATTTCCGTAGGTATCTCCATTTCAAATAGTTAAATTATTTGTACTGTCGACGATTTCATTATATTAACATTAGCATGTCGGTGACGCGTGGCCACGAGTCTATCCCCTACGATGAACCAGCGCTACGCAGCGCCTAAAGAAGTTTTCACTTCAAAAATCTTGAACATGTTTCTTTTTAGCAGTTTTGAATTATCCCTAAACGCCAATAGTGCCCTTAAGGGCACTTTTAAATAGTCATAATACAGCATTTTATTAAATGTAAAGCAACCACCAGTTCTGAATGTAGATTCTATCGAGAACCGACAAGAAACATTCTTTTCACTATAAAAATTATAAGAAAATATTATAGACATAATATCAAAACATTACCCATTTCTCCTCTTCGTAATCGATTAGGAATACAAATAAACCCCACGGGAAAATACACGCAACAAAAAACAGTATATCTGTGTCAATACAAAAAGTCTGATAACCATGCGCACGCGCAAGTCACGTGTCGTTCACGTATACTTAACAAAGGTTAAGGGGTGGATTGAAGTAACTGTTTCGGGGTGTCCGTTACTAATTTTTAATATCATTATTTAATGTTTACATTTAGCTTTGAACTGTTGAATTTATTTAAATACTAGCTAATCGCCCGGCTTCGCACGGGTAGATAAGAAAAAAAAATTTGCATAGATTTGCGTAAAATCTGTTCTTAGTGAGCGGCTTTATTATTATTATTTTTTATATATTTCCCGGAAGGGCAAATGACTCTACTCCACCTGATGGTAAGTGGAAGTAGAGTCCAAACGCGACGACGGCCAGTACAGTCGGGAAGAAGGTTCTGCGCTAGCCGCCCCCGCCTTGCCCTCCCACAAGATGCCTCTTCACGCCTCGTTTGAAGGAACCCGGGTTGTAAGAGGACGTCTACGTCTGGGAAGGAGTAACTGTGTCAAATTTAAAGTCAATCGGGCGGAATATTTGGAAGATGTCGTGATGAGTGGTATTTCGCTTATATATATATATAACAATATTTATATATATAACTACTTTTATCGTATGGTTTCACCCCCCAAAAAAACATGACTGCTCCTCCACTGGGGGTCGTAGCGAGATGTTATGTACTCAATAAAAATATTTTTCATATTAAACAGTCCTTGTCCACCGATATAAGTAATATTTTTAATTAACAGTTAAGCACTTCCGGCCGTATAAAAATTGTTAAGTGGTTGTTAAGTTATTGTTTAAAAAAACCTTAAAAACCATCTAATATTTCCTCATTATAATGAAAAAACGACTAAATTTTGTATAATTTATATATTGTACTATAATACAACGGTTGCATTCCGGTTTGAAAGGTGAGTGAGCCAGTGTACATACACGAGGGACAAATCTTAGTTCCCTAGGTTGGTGGTGCAATTTTGATATCAGTTAGTTAATATTCTCACATCACCAATGTCACGGATGGTGTTAACTTACCATCACGTGGCCTATTTGCTCGTCCGCCTACCTGTTCTATAAAAAACCTATTTTAAATTGTATCCAACAAGTAAATTACATATTTTATAAGGTAATTCAAAAACTGAAATAGACAATTTGACCAACATGTGAAGCTGAATTAAAGCTTAAAAAAAAGGTTAAAATAAGGGTTGTTTTCATTAAATCCGGGAACTCAGATTTTGACCTATTCCCATGGTTAATCGTCACACAGATTATATTAACCCTTACAGTGGGGTCGCTTAATACCAGAGAGAAATTGTCAAAGTTTTTTCTTTATTGTAGTTTTTTTTTATCGACTTCGCACAAAGGAGGTTCTCAGTACGTCTGTATGTATTTATTTTACGTATTAACTTATTCGACAATCTATATAATTGAGGGTTCAATTTTAAGGATGCGTTAGTTTCAGATATTTTTTTAAATGAGAGAGATTTTTTTTATATTGATGGAGGGGCTTTGTGCAAGCTCGTCTGGGTACTACGCATTCATCAGATATTATACCGCAAAACAGCAGTATTTGGTATTGCTTTGTTCTGGTTTGAAGGGTGAGTGAGCCAGTGTGATTACATGCCACAGGACATAACATCTTAGTTACCAAGGTTGGTGGCGCATTGGCGATATAAGCGATGGTTAACATTTCTTAAAATAAATAACAAAATAAAATAATAACAATTAAATCGCTTCCACATAAATACAGACAAATACTTAAAATAAATTTAACAATTAATAACAATTTATAATTACTCTACACAGTCATTGCGGACAATTATGTTTAATTATTAAAAATATTCAAGTCCAACTTTGTTTTGCTAGAGCTAAAAGAAAGCGTCCCGACCAAGGTCAGTTTTAGTTGTTTTAGGGGATGACATAAAAATCCCTTCTTCATAACAATGATATATACCACTTTAGGGATCGATTTTTTACGCTTTTTATCTTTCACCCCTTAATGGTAAAGCCACAGGGGTGCTAGAGGTACGGTTAGCAAAAAAACACTTTATTTTTCGTTTATATTTTTATTGTTTAAAAGTCGTGTAGAACTTTTACCACTTTTCTTCGTGGTTCACGAGTGGCAGATTTTTGTTCATCATTTCATTTGTTTTCATTCATTTCAGCTGTGTAAGAGATGAATAAACACAAATTATTCACAAGAGAATTCAGTAACGCGGTTATCATCTTGTAATGTAAAACAATAAATTTTATAATTATAGTATATCCTGTCTTAATTGCCACGTTGGTGTAGTAGCTTAATGTAAGGCCGCAGACCCAGAGGTCCTGGTTTCAATTCCCAGGTCGGGCCAATAAAATGCAATTGGGTTTTTCTGTTAGAAAATTCTCAGTAGCAGCCCGGAATCTGGAAATTGGAAGTGTGTTCACTCCCGTGCCTCGTAAAGCACGTACAGCCGTTGGTCCAGCGACTGAACTCTTTTTTGGTCATGTCGGATTGCCGTCCCATCGGATTATGAGAGTTAGGGAATAGAGAGTGCACCTGTGTTTGCGCACACACTTGTGCACTATAATATCTCCTGCGAAGTTGGCTAATCTCTCTTGAGAGGGGCCGCCGTGGCCGAAATCGGTCTGGAGGACTTTATTATTATTATTTATTATTATATCCTGTCTCACTCTCAGTGCTTAGAAAAAGATTTTTTCTATTTAACATAACATGGCTTCCTTAAAATTGACATTAGAATATATTATTAATTCCATGAAAACGTAAAATTATGACGAGTCTATCATTTTTTATTACTGTTGTGCTAATCCCGATATTTAACTTTTTTTAACTATTGTCGAATATATCCCGCAACACACATCGTACTCAGCCAAAAATCCTCACATGGATGCCAATAACGAAGTTACCATAACAAACATTAATTTTTATCCATAAAGTTATTATTTAACGTTGTAATATTTTTTAATGAATAAAATTTTGTTTTTGAATTTTTTTGCCGATCGTACATAATTTTATTGCCAACAGGGGAGATTATTTTTCGAACCTATTGGATTTTAATAATGCAATTTATTCCAATTTTCGAATATTTCTGTTGTATTTTAAAAAATATCCAATATACTAATCATATGGAACAAATGCCCGTGAACTCTGGAGCTCTGGGATTCATATAAATCATTTTGTTAATTGACTAGGTGGTAGGGTGGTAGCCCTTGGTAGGTACCAACCCTTCATCAGATATTCTACCGTTCAACAGGAATACTTAGTATTTTTGCGTTCCGGATTAAAGTGTATGCGAGCCAGTAACTAAAGGCACAAGAGACATACAATTTTACTTGCCAAGGTTGGTGGCGCATTGGCGATGCAAGGAATGGTTAATATTTTATACATCGCCAACGTCTATGGGCGGTGGTGACCACTTAACATCAATCGGCCCATTTGCCCGTCCGCCTACCGTTAACATAAAATAAAAATAGCAAATAATAAACCGTAATTTTCTTATATTTTCTTCGGAATAATATTAAAAATCACGTCATCCATTGTGATACACTTAACATCGTAGCAACCCCTGCCAGACACGCTTAACTTTCAATAAATAGTAACTGTACTCACGTTGTATAAAAGCAGAATTTTATACGCATTACTTGGGTAACTATTAGACGTTTCCTGAGTTACCAGACGGTTCAACAGTTCGATTTTAAGCAAACATATAGAATAGCTAGGTGGAAGCGTGAGGAGTCACGGTAGCATGCGAAAGCGAACCCGTGGCGCTCCTCGTTAAGACGGAAAGGGTACGGGGACGTTTTAATGGGTAGGACGGTGGTAACCGTCCCGTGGACCGGGCGGTAGGCGTAAATACGTTTCCTCCTCGACAACAAAAAAAAAAGGTGGAAGCGTGAAGCAATTATACATACGTAGATGGTAAACTCCATAAAGTCTACCTGTTTTGGGTTCAAGAGCTGTGAAACTTTCAGTTTTTATCAAATAAGGAAGATCTGGTGTTCACGAGCTCTAGTTTTCTTTATAGCTTGAATAAGCTATCACAAGGGACATAACATCTTAGTTCCCAAGGTTGGTGGCGCATTGGTGGTGTAAGGTTTATTTCTTTAGTACTTATGTCTATAGGCGGTGGTCGCCACTTATCATCTGCTCTTCCATCTACCTTATTTATAAAAAAACACACATTACATAGAACATACATACGAGCACTTTAGTATCTTTATTAGACAATATTAGTACCTGGGCGACCTAGCACCTAGTCTCTAAAAGTTATAAAAAAACACATTTTTGTTCTAAATTCCGTTTTTTTCAAAAAAGCCATAGAAAAGCAATACCTTAAATACTATTTTAGCGAAATCGTTAGAGCCGTTTCCGAGATATTCACACGAAACACTGTAATATATGTATATATATATATGTGTGTCGGAGGAAGTGACGGAATGGACGAACAATTTAATTTTAATTTTATTTGATTTGTCATAATTTTTATCCTGTTTAAAATCTTACATTTTTCTTCTATATTGTGTTTTACGTCACGACTAGTCAGAGTAGAGGTTAGCATCGAGCGGGGTCGAGGCGCCATGTTAACGTGTTTTTGGCGGGAATTCTAAAAGACGCGGGATCGATGATTTGATGATGAGAGATGGAATAATTGATTTGGTGTGTGTTAGATCAGTGTCGTGAACCCGCTGCTCGATTATTTTAATTATTTATTTTATTAGTAAAACAACTTTAAGTTGATAATAACTGTGATGTGATATTTGTAAAAATCAGTTAAATTATTTATTATAGTATGTTTTGTGCTGACATTTGTTTTATGTGAGGGGGGGGGGGGGCAAGGTTTGCTTGTTTAATATTTTAAGAATATATGAGCGATTGAACTCGAGCCTCGGCAAGCACGTAAACCAATTGGTACTGCAAGTCAGAACGCCATTCCATTGGATGAGGAGTTAGGAAATCGTGCACTTGTGTTTGTGTGTGTGCCTCTATTAGTATTTAGGACGACATCGTCATATTTATTATTGTTTATTTATAAATAAATCCTTCTCCACAGATGAGGCATGGTGTGACCAAGTCTAGAGGCTGAGCCATGGAGCCAAGCTGGGTGATACTTGCCACGGCCCTTGTGGCTGTATTTGCGCAAAACAACAGAAGTAAGTGAAAAATAAAAGTTTATTTTTATTAAATAGATACGTAGACAAGTAATTGGACCACCTGATGGTCTTTAATCACCAAATAGACATTGGCGTAGGTAGAACTTACCCAATACACCAAACAACAATACCTAGTATTACTGTGTTCGTGTTTGAAGATGGTTCTTAGTCGCCAACATTGGTAATATAAATAAAATTTAATATTTGCTACAGTGTGAATGTTAATGGGCTGAATATTTACCACCAGGTCCTCTAAACTAGTTCATAAAAAAAAAATTGAAAGAAAGAGCTAGATATATTTCAATTATAACTTCGCTTAATCGGCCAACATGATAGTGATTGGTATAGATCGACTCCAATATCCAAGTTTTAATAACTAGTGGCCGAAACCACGAGCCCACTTGTATGCGATAATTGGATTTTGTGTATATATCTCACTATATATGTATATCATATATGTATTAAGATGATAATATACATTCTATTCGTCCGGGTTTTGACATCGTGTAACGGATTCAAGCGTCCCGTGTCCCCAAGTCTGTGGACTTTTTCCAAATTTAGTTTTACCTAAGACATTGAAATCGAGACGAGACTTCCTTCTTTTGTCAAAAGCATTGTGATTTTATTTGCAAAAACTCATCTATACTAATATTATAAATGCGAAAGAAACTCTTGTCTGCTACATTTTACGCGGCTGATGAATCCACTGAATCGATTTTGATGGAATTTGGTATGTAGCAAGCTTCAACCCCAAGGAAGGACATAGGCGAAGACGTACTTTATATACCTGTAACTTTTAACACCCCTCTGGCCACCCATGCGAAGAACTGTTCTTAGTGCAATTTCACCAATTCCAAGAATGTGTAAACTCCTACACCAGGTGTGTTCTTTTGTCGACATTCACATTCAATTCGAAACTTTAGGAAGTATGTAGACAGGTATTTGAATGATAAATAGTTATGAGTAACACTTATTGGATATATTTATAAAATTGTTAATTTTTTAATTTTGTATTCCGTTTCTTTTTTTAAGCTTTTATTTGTATTTATGAACTGGTTTCAATTTATCATTCGCATGTTGGGTTTACTTTTAATTAATCTCTACACTTAGATAATAAGTTTGTATTAACTTTTTCTTTAAATATGTTAGTGTAAGTGATTGTAAGTAAACATAATAAATAAAATAACCCGTAAAATACGCGTGTGAAACCATAAGCCACTTAGTTATTAATGAGTTTCATTCGTTCAAGGTCATCATGTAAGAATAAACTCGAAACCCCAGAAAACGGTCGAGAAATCTCAGAAAGTGATATATAAGATTGACCGCAATAATTCTAACATTTCAAGAATATACGCGCCTATCATATAAATCGGTTGTGTAATTGAGTACAGAATAGCGCTGCTGTTTTTTGTTCCCCCTTTTCCCCATACTGTCACCGATTTATGGTAAACTTTTCAATATATATGTGTACAGCCGAGATGGCCCAGTGGTAAGAACGCGTGAATCTTAACCGATGATCGTGGGTTCAAACCCGGGCAAGCACCACTGAATTTTCGTGTGCTTAATTTGTGATTAAAATTCATCTCGTGCTTTACGGTGAAGGAAAACATCGTGAGGAAACCTGCAAGTGTCTAATTTCACTGAAATTCTGCCACATGTGTATTCCACCAACCCGCATTGGAGCAGCGTGGTGGAATAAGCTCCAAACCTTCTCCTCAAAAAGGGAGAGGAGGCCTTTAGCCCAGCAGTGGGACATTCACAGGCTGTTACGGAGAATAGCACTACTGTTTTTTGTTCCCCCTATTCCCCATAATGTCACCGATTTATGGAAAACTTTTCAATATATATGTGTATAGTCGAAGAAATCAATTGACAGTTTATTGATGAAAAACAAAATATGTTTATGCTTCAAGAAAATGTAGAAGTTCTCATATTGGTTTTTTATGTTTTTTACCTCAGAACTCCGACCGATATAATAGAAAATTCCTTTTTTGGAAGATATACTTCCCGTCTGGTTCCATTTGCATTTGAAGAAAAAAATACCATCTAAGTGAAAAAATAGAAGATGAAACTTTTTGTTATTGTCTGAATATTTTAATTGAACTCCATTTTATTTTTTACACAGATAATTTATTACTTTGAGTGTCTTAACTATAAGAAAAGCTTCAGTAGCAATCCTTTCTAATATTATGAAAGCGTGACTATTCGTTTATTTGTTAACTACTCAACCGAAAATACTGAAAATTTGCATCCAAGTTTTCAGAGGTACAGACACGGACATAACCCCTCTCAAACGCAAACGAAACCGCAGCGCAAACTAGTATACGTGATCAATTATTTCGTTTTTAAACGGGAAAAGTAAAAAAATATATCCACAGATTAAAGTTTACACAAACAAATCATAAATTTTGCGGCCTGTAATTTTAACATCACGAGCAATGCCAGCAAAAACTTGCTTTGTATTCTCAGTAGATTAAACAATTTATAAAAGGAATAAAATGGCGGTTTCCGGCGGCCATCTTAGGTGAATGAAACCGGAATGTCGGCCGGAAGCTGTATAAACGAATACATAAAAACGTATCTGTTTTGTGTTAGAGGAAACGAACGGTTAGGATTTTCTACAGATTCTATTTATTTTTTCGCTATGAAATTAACATACTTGTACATAAAACTATTTTGTAACAGCTATCGGAGCTTTTTTTTATAGGAAACATTATTATTATTTTCTCGGAAACGTTTGTCAGTGTGATTTTGTTGAATTGTTTTACTTTTAACCTGGTAAATGAATCGTTTGCCAGGACATAGTCAAAGTAATATCTATACAAATAAATAAAATTGAACTGTCTGACTGTGATTACCAAAACCAATTTTTTTTTCTGGCCGCCTTTTAATTACGGTTAACAAATGCAAATAACTAAATTATTACTCCCGTAGTCTTTATTTTATCAAAATCGGTTGAGTCTAATAAAAATTTGTAACAACTTTGAATTCAGGTACATATGTTCGGTGGCCACTTTTTTGGGCGTATCTGTACAAATCAATGAAATTGATGAGTCTGTGGTTACAAAATAACTTCTTCTTTATAAGTTTATATAGTTATTTACAAGTTAGCAGCCATTTAATTAATATAAATATTTTATGTGTGTAGTTCAAATAGGCATCGCTGGCGAAATCGCGAGATTTGCTAGTTTTAAAAAAATATATATCAATTCTATCCAAGAACCACACGTCTATCGACAAAGCAAAACTTTTTCACTTCTCTATAAGCTATTGAAAAGTTCCAAAGATTTTAAAACTGGCCCCACTATGGAATCTTTTCATATCGAGATCCGTAATGCATTTGACAATGATATATGAATCAATCGATTTCATGAAAAAACTTCAGTCGTTTGAAGATATTTATTGAGAATACTTCGAGATAACTCGATTCAGTTTAAATTTATTAACATCGGAGTTTTAATACATGAAATTCGCGCTTGTCTCGCCAATATTATAATAAAATGAGTAAAATTGTGAAGCGCAGCTGCTTATGTAATATTATGATATCCTAAAACCTTCGAAACCTGCATCATATGGTATACATTTTATATATATAGTAGACCCGGCCGGACAAAGTAAGGAATGAGTATGTCAGGGGATCTTTCAAGATACCACCAATCGACTGCGCTGGTACGGCCATATCCTGATACGTGACGATGACCATCCCATCAAGAAAGCCTTAAATATCCCGGACCGACCGCGGGGAAAAGGGCGACCGCCCGCAACCTGATGATCAAACATGAAAAAAGAGGCCCAGAAAGAGAATCTGAGTACACAGACAAGCCAGAACAGAGCTCTCTGGCGCAGACGTATAAGGAGACCAAACCCCAGCTGAACTGGGAAGAGGGTTTCGACAAAGAAGAAGAATATATATGGCATATTTCTTTTCAGTTGGGCATTACAAAAAAGTCTCCTCATTTATAAGAAATTGTTAGTATCTATACAAATAAATAAAATTGAAGTATCTATGTACGATTTTAAAATAACTGCCTCTCTTAAATTGTATTGGCCATTTGTGAGTTACCAAAACAATCATCTCTTATGTTTTAGTCTAACGCTTCTAACTAATAAGTTTATTTTTAAATTTTTTTTTGTTCATTAATTTATTTATTTATTTGAATATTTTAATTCTATAATTAATTACCAATATCTCAATCTTTATATCAAGAATACGTCTCGTAAAGCCAGTGCAACCGCTGAAGCTGCTCAAATACTCAAGCGCCGCAAATATTCACTTTTATCCAACGGATATGAATTTGCGGGGCTGGGTTTTAAAACATTGGGTCCATGGTCGTTACTAAAAAAACATAAAAGACCCTTCTAAGACTGGTCCACACTTCTGGTGACCCAAGAGCTGGCACTTATTTAGCCCAAAGGCTGAAGGTCTAGTGGTGCAGTGGCAATAGTGCCAGCGTCTTGGATACAATGCCACAGGACAATCTTTTAGACGGCGTGTTTTTGCTTTAAATTTGTAATGTGCATTTTGTCCTTTTTATTTTAATTTTGTATTTTTTAAAAATGTCTGTACATAGTTTCGGGTAAATAATTTGTACATAAAAAAATTAGACAGTCATTACTAATAAATTATAATTTATATATTTTATAATTCATATAGACATTATGTATGTTAAATGTACATGCGTGTGATCAAATAATATGATTCTGAGAGGCATGAGAGGCGTAATATTTTTAAAAGAATCCAGTATACACGCCACGCACACACAAGGGAGTAGAGAGCGGTGGAGAGGAGGCATGACGTCATAAAACATGACGTCTTAAGGGAACGTCATGCCGCGTACCGTCACGGCATACGAGCCGGTCTGACCCCAATGCACGTCAATAGTTGTTTGAAAAACAAATCAAATTAAACAACAAATCAAATCTGTATTAATTTATTTACTTACAAGTTACATTGAAGCGAACAATTGATTATACAAACAGACGGAGTCGGGTGCGCTACCGGAAGTAGTAAATAACGAGAGAAACGGAAGAGGCGGTCGTTAACTAACTTCCGGTTGTATATTGCTTTAAGACATGACTTTTTAATTGGCTAATCTAGAAATACTAGTCTAGATGAAACCCGCGGTTTCGCCTGTTCAATTTAGATTAACAATAATAAACACATTTTAAAAATATACTTGAGATGGAACTTTGTCGAAGTATATCAAAAGTGACAGTTCTCGAACGAAGGAGCGTTAGCAAAAAAACTTCCCAAGAATAAATATCCGACTCGAATAAAGCCAAAAGGGATTTTAGTGTTTTTAGTGGATTACGAAGATGTGTTCGTTGTTTGTTTGTGTGTATCTATTTAACTACAAGAATTTACTTTTTAAAGTTTACCACAGTCACTGATTCCGCTCACTGTTAATCTTATCATTAAAATAATTGTACTATAATATAATGGAGTTACAATTCTTGAGAAAAAATCGTCTGGCGAGCATTGACCGGTGTTTTCCTTCACCGCCAAGCACGAGTTCAATTATAAACACCAATTAAGCACATGAAAATTCAGCGATTAAGATTCACCACCGGGCCATCTCAGCTCTCGGTTTGGAGTTTATCCCACCATATTGCTCCAGGGTTTGTGATGGATCTTCGCAAAAAGAGGCCTTAACCCAGCAGTGGGACAATCACAGGCTAGGTGTCCACGCGATGTTTTCGTCATTGAGCCAATAGCCTACCTCTTTACACCAAAGTAATATCGGAGGGTTAAATAGTAAATAAAACAATGGAAGTGCTTTCCAATGTTCACAGCAATTTTTTTTTATGTTTGAGTGTATGCTGTTGGCCCAACTGACCTTTACACCATTACTTTGGGGCGAGTAATAGACTCCGCCTTGAAATTTGAGCCGTCTCCGAGTGACGTTCATGCTGAATTTGTCTCCTGTGAGATCGCGCCTCGGCTCAGGACATAGTCAGTGAAATGAGAAGCGCTTCTGCATGAAGCACTGTACTTTAATGACGACCGACTGTACTTTCGTGACGTCACTAGTCGCGGTCACCTCGTTCCACCCAGCGGAACCGGTGTATATGTGTATGTGTGTATCTCCCTACGAAGGGAGCGTTTGCAATTTTATATCCCATCGTATCTGAAGTTTATTTGACTATATATACTTAGTAGCGAATCTTGACAGTGCGATTCAGAAGTGTGACAGATTTAATCAACGCCATCTATCGTCACAATGTAGTAACATACGTCATTATACATTTCCAAAGTCATCATATTTATATTGGTGGGTGTGAATTAATTGTTTTTTCTACTTACAGACGATGGTCCCAGGTTCCTGTCCCGGGGGCATTCATTCAGAACAGTGGTAGGAGACACGCTGTTATTACCTTGCCAAGTCCAGAACTTAGGTAAGGTGTCTGAAATAAAAAATAACAATATTAGAAACCTGGATTCGTTTTAATACTATTTGAGGCTTTGCTGGCCTTTCTACACATCAAATATACGAAATTGTGTGTTTTGGTTTAAGGGTGAGTGATTAATGAAAGGCACAAGGACATCTTACGGCCTTTTTTTAAAACGTTATTTAGAGACTGTTTAGTTAAAAATTGAATTCTCTCTTTCTATCATCATTGATCTGACATAAGAAAGAAGAAGACACAGCATTTTTTAACTAACCACCTCCTAAGGTACACTTCTCTGCTTGTCTTTCCACATTCCATAATAATACAAATTGAAAAATATATATTTATCAATAGCAAAGCCTAATTCGGCTTTTGCTGTTCCAGGGTCACTAGTACTGCTATGGAGGCGAGGTCCTGCCGTCCTGACAGCTGCAAGCCTTATGGTGACGAGAGACGAAAGATTTCGCCTTGTTGACGGCTATAATCTTCAAATAACAGACGTTGGACCACAGGTAAGATGGCACTTATTGTAAGGTCAATTTTTCCGATCCTGTCGAATTGCCGTCCCATCGGATTATGAGAGTTAGGGAAAAGAGAGTGCACCTGTGTTTGCGTACACACTTGTGAAGAATAATATCTGGCGTAGTTGGGTAATCTCTCTTGAGATTGGCCGCCGTGGCCAAATTTGGTATATACATTATTATAATTAAGATCACTTAATTTATAATTATTTCCGAAATTCCGATAACAACTTTAATGTTTTTTTAATATTTCTATCAAGTTTTATACTTTTATACTTTTATTGTTTGTTTTTATACTTTTATTGTACACCACAAGAAGAAAAAGAATACAAAACAAGGATACATATATAATAAAAGTAATATACAAATTGGCGACCTTATCGCTACATAGCGATCTCTTCCAGGCAACCAACGGATTAAGAGAATAACTCATAGGATATGAGGTAGGTGGTGCTCTACTAATACATAAAATAATATTAAAATATGATTAAACAAACTAAAAAAAATAAATGTAAATATAAAATACATATAATATATATCAATAAATAAATTATATTATAAATACATATATAATTACAAGTATACAATATAAATACATACTATAAACAATAAGAGCGAATAAAAACGATAAGTCCTCAAACATAGCAGAAAAAAATTAATAATAATAAAAATAAAATATTTAATTAATTAATGGTGATAAGGCATTTGAGACAAAAAGTGATCTTTCACAAGTTTTTTAAAAATGTATATGGATTTAGCCTCCCGAATATTTAAAGGAAGGTCATTCCAGAGCTTAATAGCCTGAACTGTGAAAGAATTATTATAGAAAGATGAGTTATGTTCAGGCACCCTTAAGATCCATCTCTTCGCGGAACGAAGAACTTCTCCAGGATTCCCTAAAAATAAGAACTTCTCCTTCAAGTAAGGGGGAGTACCAGCGTGAAACAACACACAGTACAATATAGATAAGATGTGCATATTCCGGCGAAGTCGAATGGGTAACCAATTAAGACGAGAACGAAATTGTGAAACGTGGTCATATTTGCGTAATCCAAATATAAACCGAATAAATGTGTTTTGTAGTCTCTCAAGCTTATTTAACTGGTCTTCGGTTAAGTCAACAAAGCTTGCGTCTGCATAATCAAGGATAGGAAGGAGTAGAGACTGTGCGAGCATAATTTTGGTAGGAATTGGAAGAAAATGTCGAAGACGACGCAAAGACCTCAGCGCAACAAACACCTTCCTGCTGATTTCATTTACATGGCGAGTCCAGCTAAGAGTATTGTCAAGGAAAACTCCCAAGTTTTTAACGCAGTCGCAATAAGGGATGACAATATTGTCAAACATTATTGATGGCAAGGAAGACCAGTCGACTTTTGACAATTGTTTCCGGCTGCCAATAATTATGGATTGAGATTTGCTTTGCTTGTTTTACTTATAATCTTAAAAGCTTTTAAATATCGAACTTCGACGAACGAAGATCCTTAACTTAAATCGCCACGCCCGATTTATTGCGGCTCAGAATATTTAACGAAATGCGAAAAACTTTGTTGCGAATAAAAAATAAAACAATTTTAAAAGTCATTATTTCTTTTGGTAAAATTATAAGCAGTCAACTCAAAGTAACAGTGACTCAAGTGTTCTGACAAACATTTTGAAATATCAAACTGTATTATAACAAAAAACGCTTATTACTTGAAATCGTTCACATAAAATATTCATAATTTTAACCCCTATGTTACGCGTAAATGTTGCCATCATAAAAAATAACGAGAGTACCTTTTTTATAATGCAATTATCATATATTTCTACCCCATTTTTTTGTTTTGTATTTTTACGGCTGGCAATGTAACGTAATGAGCCGTAATAAATGGCGACGTTGTGGTTATTTTCGCTAACCACTGTGAGCCAATATGTATGTGCAACTGATATGCCAATAATTATCTGATTGCTGTTATTATTTCTATTGCGAAAAATTATATAAATAGTTTTTTTAGTTGTAAATAAATGTGTACGTAAACTTAAGTTGTTGTAACTTTTGATAGACTAAATAGATTTTGATGAAATAAAGACTAAATGATACTTTAGTAAATAATCCAATTATTTACTTTATAATTGTGTAATTTTTACCCGTTTTAAATAATACTCCTGACAGATCAAGACAATCAAAAATATAAATACTTAAAAAGCATTTATATACAAATCACAGACCGACAGTTCAATTTCATTTCCACAGATTATACATAGCTTCCTTCTTCCTTCATTTCCACAGATTATACATATTCCACAGATTATCATAGATAATTTATTTTCGCATTTCTAATTATTATTATTAATCGTATTACAGACTAGGGATCTATCTGTACGAAATGTTTTGTCAAACGATTTCATTTAAAAAATGATTGTAATAAAAATAATAAGCTCTCTATCAGTTAATTGAATCGTAAGATCTGTGGAATGAAGACATTAAATAATCGCAACGAGAGAAAGATATTTAATTTTTAGGGTTCCGTAGGTGAAATTGAGAACGGAAACCGTTATTGTTATTATGACTTCGTTGTCAGTCTGTCAAGACGCTTTATCTCAGGAACGTGTGCAGATATCGAGTTGATATTAATATCAAATATTCAAGTCTGTAATCCCTCGGAGAAGTGAACTTGAGTTTCTAAGTGGACGCAATCACTTAGAAGTTGCAACCGCATGTATTGATAATCGCAAGGGAATCAAAACCTATAGGGTACTTCCAATGGGAAGACAATGGTCTTAGAAATTCGGCAAGAAGCAATGTCATTGAGCATAGAGGGAAAATTCCAAAAACTGAAATTTTTAGTTGCATTACTAATAAAAAAATTATGAACTAATTACAAAAAAGTCTGTACGGAACACTTAGTGCGCGAGTCTGAATGCCATAACGCCGGATTTTATATTATTTCCAATTTTAGATACTCAAATCTACGCATATACAGTTTACATAAATAAGTAGGCAAAGAAAAAACAGTTCGATAGCTATTTTTGTCGACCTTTGTCGAACGACGAACTTTGTCGACCGATTTTCTTTTTTTTGATCAACGAGCTAAGTGTTACCAATATTATGATCGAATTTAGATCGCTAAGCGAACACTAGTTTTGATAAATCTATTTATATTTTTAGCATCCTTAAGTGAAACTTATTTTATAAACACCTCGATTGGGTCTATTTTAAAGTGGAACACGGGATGATGTGAATTAATAACTCAACTACTCTTAAAAATCCGAATAACACATTTGAACTCAGGCAGAAATCGAAATATTAAAGTTTGTTTCAATAACCAAGAAATAGCTGCATCGATTTTACTTAACCGTAATAAGCTAAATGACACTAAAATTCGTATATTTTGGGATCAAACACCTGCACAAATAAAATACTTTAAAAATTTGAAAAATGAACTCACACAGCGACAACAAAATGGCGAAACAAATTTAATTATAAAATACATAAATGGAGTACCTAAGATAACTAAAACGACTTTAAAAAACTGAATATAGATCCGATACCAACTGATTTATCTACGTCAAATGAACCCATCACACATCAAATTACTTACAACTATAGCAACGTTATAATGACGAAGAATTCTTTGAAATTTTTCTATGCAAATATGAGAAGTTTACTAAAAGAAGGTAAAATGGATGAACTGAAATGCAATATTAAATCTTTTAAATATACAGTACACTTAATACTTTTAACCGAAACTTGGATAAAATCAGAGAAAGATGCATGTACTCTTAAAATTCCGAATTACACACATTTTTATAACCTAAGGACTGATAGCATAGGTGGAGGAGTATCAATTTATATACACAACGATCTAACGCACTCAATTACAGAAGAAAAATATATCGATGGAAACAACTATTTGTGGATTTATCTTAATAAATATGCCTTACACATTGGACTTGTATATAAACCTCCAGCAACGAATACAGAAAATTTTTTGCAAACTTATTCCGAGCAATTAGAAAATAGAAAGAGATCGATTGTATTTGGTGATTTCAACATAAATTTATTGAACAATGATAAATTCTCAAAAAAATATAAATGTATTTTACAACAAACTGGATATGAAATTTTAAATAAAATAGATGTTAACTACTGCACTAGAGAAACAGAAACTACTAAAACAATTATTGATCATGTATGTACAAATATTAAAAAGGATTTCCATTTGGCCATAATAGACTCTCCACTATCAGACCACAAGCAGATTTATTGCGAGTTAAAAATATATAAAAAGGAACCAAAGAAGAAATATAGCTATGAAGCGATTAATTACAATTTACTGTACAAAGATATGTGTGTAACAAATTTTTCAAATGCGGAACATGATTTTAGCGTGTTAGAAAACTACATTAAAACTCAAATTGATAACCATAAAACAATTAAATATAAAATACAAAACTTACCCCAAGGAGACTGGATAAATAAAAATATTATTGAAGAAATCAGCAAACGTAATCAGTTATGGAGAGACTTGAAACATGATCGCAATAACACTGATTTAAATAATGATTTTATTTGGACAAGGAATCATGTTGGAACTCTAATAAAAAATACTAAAGATAGATATTATTTTGCTGCTTTTATGAAAACTTACAACAAACCAAGGCGAATGTGGAATTTAATTCATAACTTAGCTACCAATAAGAATAAATGTAGTGTTGTTCCCCCAAAACTCATAATAGATGGTAAAACTATTGATGAACTCCAGGACATATGTGAGTCTTTTAATATATACTTTTCTTCTATCGGTCCAATCCTGGCAAATAACATACCACAGAAATATCACAAAATAACATCATTCATAACACATACACAACAACACCCTTACAGTTTAAATGAATTTAAGTTATCTTCGAAAATTGAAATCCAAACAATAATTAATAATTTAAATGTTAATTCAAGCTCAGGTATAGACAATATAACAACAAAATCATTAAAATGCATTAACAATTTAGTGTGAGAAGATTTAAGTCATTGCATTAATAAATGTATAAAGGAAGGTGTATTTCCAGATTCTCTAAAAATAGCAAAAGTTAGCCCTATTCATAAGTCAGGTGGTAAATCTGATCCTGGAAACTACCGTCCAATATCTGTCCTACCAACTTTATCGAAGGTTTTTGAAAAAATTATACATGTACGTTTAAATAACTATCTTAAAGATATAGATTTTTTATACAAACAACAATATGGTTTCCGAAAAAATTCTAACACACTATCCGCAACAATAGATTTAGTTAATAAAATAAAAAATAATATTGATCAAAAGAAATTAGTTTTAGGTGTATTTATAGATTTAAAGAAAGCGTTTGATACCGTGTCCCATAAAATTTTGATAAATAAGTTAACAAATATTGGTATTCATGGGTCAGCTTTAAAATTACTTACATCATACCTTACAAACAGACAACAAATAGTTAAGATTAAAAACATTAAAAGTACACCAAAAATGATTACCTGTGGAATACCCCAGGGATCTATTTTAGGGCCTCTGTTATTTTTAATATATATAAATGATATCAGTCATCTGGATTTATCTGGTGAAGTATCGCTCTATGCAGATGACACGTGTTTATTTTACTTTGAAGATTCTATTGAAATTTTATTAGCAAAAGCACAGAATGATTTAGATAAATTACATGAATGGTTTCAATATAATTTACTAACTATAAATATTGAAAAGACTTCCTTCATGCTTTTTCATGCAAAAAATAAGAAAATTCCAAAATTTAACCCAATAATGATAAATAATCAGACTATTAAACAATCAAATGAAGAAAAGTATCTTGGCCTAATCCTAGACCCTAAGCTAACATGGCATGCACACTTAGACTACTTGCAAGGAAAAATAAATTCACTCACTGGGGCAATACGTAGATCGTCGCGATGTATACCACACAAAATCCGTATTATAATATATAATTCACTTGTAAAGTCATTATTAGAATATCTTGTTGAGATTTGGGGTAGTGCATATAAAACTAATATAAAGGATCTACAGATCTCGCAAAATAAATTACTAAAGTCATTATTCCATCTAGATTACCACATGTCAACCAAAGAATTGTATAAACGTACTAATGTATTATCAATTAACCAGTTATACAAATTTAAAACATGCATATTAATTAGAAAAATACTAACAAAAACAATACACACACAAATAACGTTTAGAACTAAAACCTACAAACATTACACTAGAAATAAACACAAACTTGAATTACCCAAGACCAGGACGAAATATGGAATTAAATCTCTACAGTTTGAGGGAGCAAAACTATACAATAGCTTACCTAATGAAATTATCAATGAAAAATCCTTTACGATCTTTAAGAAAAAATTATTATCTTATTGTAAAAATACTTAGAATAATTACTCTTGAATTGTATAAGTCGTTACTACTGTACTAAATTGTCGGTTAAATTATTATGTAAAAAAATATCTCATTTAAGTGAACATTGTATGTTCTTTATGAGAAAATAAATTCTTAAACCACGAACACCTCAACAAGTCACAGGCCAATAATGAGTGGTTACTTTAACTTTCTGTCCACAAACAAAATGGCGGTCTTTAATTTAGCGCGTGTCTTTTTTTTCAACAACGCTGATGTAAAATCCGAATATCACATTTGACACAATCAACAAATCGCAGTTCGCGCCAATTATGAGTAATTAGAGCTTCTAGAGTCCACAAAATGGCGATTATTTCAAAATTATCGCAAGCATTTGTTTAAACAACTCTATAGTTATAATCTCCGAACTAAATACAAAGGAATGACTGGTAAAATATCAAGGCACATTTCGAACTACAGGGGCTAGCACCATGGAAATTTGCATACGGGTGCCTTTTACATATGTTAGTAATAAGGAAGTATGTTTGAAAATTTAACCTCAATTAATAAATGAACTAAGGTCGTGATTAAGGGGATGAATCATTGTATGAAAATCCTTTTGTACACGAGTTATTTTTAATTTTTATTGCTATATATTTAAGGCTTAAATGTAAATAACACGTATGTATATACATAAATAATAAAAAGTATATATAATATACAAAAAGCGCTTCGCAATTTCAACCGCTTTAAATTTAGACAGTTGACATGACAAGCTTGAGTATCGTGTTATTTTTTTTTATTTAGTCAAAGGATCGTCTTATTCAGCGGTTGAATTTTATATCTAAAAGGAGTTTTCAGTTCTTACTTCGATCTACAATATATTCTAATCACGAAGATCATTTTAAAAGTGCAATACAGCGACATCTGAATCAGCATCGATTTGGTATCGCGCTGTTTGTGCAGATACTTGCCGCAGCGAAGCTATTGACGATACGACTATAAAAGTATTCACGCGTCCTTGGTGTTGTTGTTTCAAATCAGTTGTCTGGAATATTTCCGTCGAGAAAGAAGCTACGTGTAAGGAAATTGGTAGCGATACACTTCCGAGCCTCGCATCGCCTATAGCTCTATCAATCTCAATGAGACAACAAGTTTTTTTTTTTTTTTTTTGCTTAAAAAATGTATGTTTTATTTTTATTGTTACTCGTTATTTTTATTTTTATTTCTGTAGCTATTTTTATATAACACTTAACTCACATTTGCACAATTTAGTCTTAGTTTAACCATTGTATACTTTTTTATAGTTCCTATGTTTTTTATTGAGTACCACTATGCAACATTTATTTTATAATTTGTTTTTAATTTCTTTAGTCATTATTTATGTGCTCGCCGTGGTCTCCTTTAATTGAATGAGCGCACATATTTTAAATATTATGTCTCGATGTAATGTACTTGTAAGTGTATCCTTTGTTGGAGATCTTTTTTTTTATATTTGCCGGGAGGGCAAATGACTCTACTCCACCTGATGGTAAGTGGTAGTAGAGTCCAAACGCGACGACGGCCAGTACAGACGGGAAGAAGATTCTGCACTAGCCGCCCACGCCTTGCCGGCCCGCAAGATGGCTTTTCACGCCTCGTTTGAAGGAACCCGGGTTGTAAGAGGAAGGGAAAACGTGAGCTGGTAAGGAATTCCATTTTTTGAAAGTGCGACAAAGAAAGGAGTTGCCAAATTTCTTTGTGCGCGATGGAATTGATGTCACAGTTAGTCGGTGACATCGAGAGCCAGCACGCGTAGACTTCTGAAGGAAGGGGGAAGCAGGAATTAGGGAGAATAATTCCTCGGAGCACTCGCCGTGATACAGTCGATAGAAAACGCTCCGCGCTGCTATCTCTCGACGCAATTGTAAAGGCTCGAGGGTGTTTGTGGCCTTAACGCCGCCAATAATGCGGACCGCGCGTCGCTGCAACCGATCCAAGGCCTCAAGTAGGTACTTAGCGGAGCCATCCCAAAGGTGCGAGCAATATTCAACGCAGGACCGTACCTGTGATTGTACAACAGGCACAGTTGTTGTGGCGTGAAAAAACGCCGCACCTTGTTCAGAACTCCGAGTTTCCGTAAAGCTGTTTTTATGACAGCCTCAATGTAATCCCATAGACTAAGGTCGCAGCGAACGTCCATCCCCAGATGGCGATTTTGCTTTGTATCACCAGCGGAGTGCCACAGAGGGAGGGAAGAGGGGAAAATGGTGACTTTGCGCTGTGAGAGCGCATACCTGTGTTTTCTTGGCATTAAACTGAACAAGATTATTTGAGCTCCATTTGGCGATAAGCTCTAACGTCCTATTGAGTTTAATGACAAGATCCTCCCGCCTCTCCTTAATTTCCGCTCGCCCCGCCACTGCGCATCCGTGGTATCCACCATGCACTGTACTATCGTCCGCATAGCAATGAATGTTCCCGAGAGAGAACATATCATTGATATGCAAAAGAAAGAGAGTGGGAGATAGCACAGATCCCTGGGGGACCCCAGCATTCACAACATAGAATTGTGAAGCGCAACCATCAACTAGAACACGAAGACTGCGCGTGTGTAGGAATCTGGCAATCCAGGTGCAAAGCTGAGCAGGCAGACCATATGCCAGCAGCTTGGAGAGAAACTTCTGTGGCAGACTCTGTCGAAAGCCTTAGAGATATCGAGGCTGACAGCCAACGATTCCCCATGCTTGTCGATAACTAAGATCCTTAATAAATAAATAAATAAATAAAAGAGTGTGGGAATAAATAACGCGTTTATTTTGGCTCATACACTTGTGCACTACTATATATTCTGCAATTTTTTTTTTTCCGTGAGGGCAAATGACTCTACTCCACCTGATGTTAAGTGGTAGTAGAGTCCAAACGCGAGGACGGCAGGTACAGTCGGGAAGAAGGTTCTGCACTAGCCGCCCTCGCCTTGCCGGCCCGCAAGATGCCTCTTTATCCTTTATATGAAGTTAAAGAGTAAATAAATAAAATTGCTTATATAATCCAATACTTATTGGAAAATATTAGACCATTATTTATCAAGCTACTAAGTACTATAGGTGGAACGCTGTCTGTACATCATAGAAAGGTATCCACGACACAAGCTTACGTAGTGTGGATGCCACCGGAAATACAGTTATAATGATTCAGCAAACAAAAACAGTATTTGATGTTTAATTTAATGTTAAAATATTTAATTCACTGTGACAATATTAAAAATAAATTCCGTTAAAATTAATATCATTGTTCTGAATCGAATTTAATTACTTTATGCAATAAGTAAAACTTAATTTCTATTTGAATTCTGTTAGCAGCGCCATCTTTGAACAGACTATAGTATAATAATATTTGTTTATATTATTGGAAAATTATCATCTCGAGTTATGTAAAATTCAATAAAATAATTATTTTATTTATTAAACTATATTTCAAGAAGATTTAGTATTGTTGTGTTCCGGTTTGAAGGGTGAGTGAGCCAGTGTAACTACAGGCACAAGGGACATTATATCTTAGTTCGTTAGATTGATGCATTGACGATTTAAGGAATGGGCACCAATGTGTATAGGCTGTTGATTGGGATGGTGACCGCTTACCGTCAGGTGGCCCATCAGCAAATTAGCCTGCTATTTATTTATCTATTTTATACAAAAAAACCTCAAAAATTACTATAGACTATTTGAATGAAATATAATTTTACTTTTAAGAAATAATTTCAGCCGCCTTTGCCGTTATCAGCGAAGACTATACATATATTAATATATACAGGATGCTGGCGACTACGTCTGTCAGATATCAGACCGCGTGGCACGGGACCAAGTGCACACAGTGGAGGTTCTGGTACCTCCAAGCGTTCGAGCCTCACCGGAGTCCAGGCACGCGGCTGCCAGACGAGGTGGGGCCGCTGTGCTGGAATGTCGAGCATCAGGAAACCCGGTACCGTCAGTGACATGGCACAAGTTGGTGAGTAAAGTGACAGCCTGTTATTTCCCGCTGCTGGACTAAGGCCACCTCTCTTTTAAGAAGACGCTTTTAACAAATAGATAGACAAGGAAATGAATTGCATATCTGAGAACGAACTAGGCTGTTATGGCATATTTTTCTATTTATTTGAGAATAATGACCAAATTTCTAAAATCATCTTTAAAAAGATTTGTATAAAATTGGTTATAAAAAATAGATATTTTTTTTTATCCCACTTTATAATAAGTTGCTATACGGCGCTGCAGTACCAATTTCTATATCATCTAACTGATCGGCATGGAAGCAGTGTTGCTTGCTATTTAAATAATCGATTTTTAGTGTCAAAAAACAGGTGATCTCGAAAGTAAGTAATTAGTTACATAACGCACTTTTATATATCAGTACGTGTATGTATTTGTTGTTACCGTGTGTATCAGCTACATTTATTTATTCAAGAACGAGACAAGCACCCGTCTCGGTGAAGGAGCCCAGCTCCAGCTATCCAGACTGGAACGTCAGCACAGTGGGAAGTATGCGTGCACGGTGGACAATGGCGTTGGACCACCAATAGTTACAGAGTTCCAGCTGCAAGTGCTATGTAAGTTCTCTAAAAAGCCACTAACCAACGCTTATAAGTAAGATCGTTAGAACCTAATTGCCTTTACTGATTCATCTCTTTCTCACATTATTCATTTGACATTCGAAAGAAGAAGACAAAACATTGCTTAACTAATCACTCGCCTTACATCTTTTATATGTAAGACCGTAATATATACGAATATAATATGTGTTATATATTCGAATAACAGATCCTCCAGAGATCACTGTGGAGAGATCGTGGGTTCATACTGGTGAAGGCTTCCGCGCTGAGCTGCTGTGTACTGTCCTCGCCGACCCACCAGCTGAGGTAGGTGTATTATAGAAAAAATCTATACTGATCTATAAAGGGACTTTTTTTGTAATACCTAACTGAAAAACTACTATATCAATATGCATAAAACTTTAAATGTAGTAGTACGTTTCGGAGAAAGTTTTAGTAAATAATCGACAGGCTTCCCAGTTTCGTCCGTTTTTAATTTAGTCTAATGACAAGCGTGAGATTTATGCTCCTGTAATAAATATGTCACGTTTATTATTTATTTTCTTACATTCATACTTCACTGTTCATAATAACTATAAAATCTAAGTGTTTTCGATGTTTAAACAAATATATATATATATTTGTAACGTTTCTACAGGTTCTCTGGTACCAGAATTCGTTTCCGCTGTCCGCATCAGAACGCGTGACGATGTCCGTGCGAGGGAACAACCACACGCTCCTCATTGCCAACGTGCAACCCGAAGACTTCGGAAATTTCACGTAAGTTAACATCCATTACCATTATAAACGGAATTGCTTGTAAGTTCAACCCTTTTCTGCCCACGGGATCATTTTCAGCAATCTGAAAAACAAAACACTGTTATGATTGAAAACTACAAATGATTATTATGCGCCTTGTTTAAGATGCTAATTAAACATATAATTATGTTAAATTGGTACCAGTAAACGTGTTTATAAAACTAATATCAAATTCCAGGTGTGTAGCCGACAACAGCCTCGGCCGAGCTCGTCAACACGTGGAAGTATCTGGAAGACCAGGAGCAGCTCGCTTCACTTCCCCCCCTCTTGCCAGATCGAGAACATCGTATACCTTGTCCTTCTCCGTCGACAGCTACCCTCCACTTGACGAACTGAGGCTACTCTATAGACAGCTCGCGGTAAGTGTCAACACATAATAAATATTTCATTGTTTAAATATCTGTAAATGGATATCTTTAGCATACCTATTTGGTGGTACGGCTTTCATTAGATATGCTACAGCTAAACAGTAATACTTAGAATTTTTGTGTTCCGGTTTGAAGGATGAGTGAGCCAGACATAACATTGCAGATGCCAAGGTCGTTAATGTATTGGCAATGTAATAATAGGAACAGTGCCATAGACGATGTTGACCACTTACCATCAGGTGGCCCATTTAAGCCCATTTAAGGCGCGCTCTGAGATTAACTTATTTTAGTCACTAAGCCATCTCGGTTTATGATGATTTCGATAATCAGCATGAGACACACGAGAGTAAATCATTTCCGCTATATTGTAAAAACTCAGCGACGTAAGACCTTATGAAACTGAACAAGAATCCCTATCGAGTTTTAAAATGAGCAAATTGTAAAACTAAAAATGCTCGCCAGCTCATTAGCATCATTAGGCATGAATAGAAGCCTTCTAATTCCTAGCGTTTTCCCGGCCTAGAAATGCCAGGGTCCGCTTTCCTACATCTTTGCCTCCACTTTTCCCGATCTAAAGCGTCGTCTTTAGTGAGATCGTGCTCTCTCAAATCGTCCCTCACAACATCGAGCCAGCGCTTCTTGGGCCTGCCGCGGGATCTGGGGCCTTCGACAACAAAGTCCAGACATCGGTTCCCAACATAGTCTGGCGGTCTGCGGCTAATGTGGCCAAACCAACGGAGACGGCTTTCCTGCAACTTATCCGCTACATCGCAAACGCCAAGGCTACCACGGATGTGCTCGTTACGAATACGATCTAGTCGCGTAACGCCACACATCCACCGCAGCATCTTCATTTCCGCGACGTGAAGTTGCTGAACATGTCTCGCGAGAGCTGGCCACGTCTCGCTGCCGTACAATAAGACTGGTCGGATGATGCACTTGTACACAAGGCCCTTTAATTTCACCGGTATCCCGCGATCACAGATTACCCCGGTGACTTCCCGCCATTTGGCCCAAGCTGCGTTTATTCGAGCTCTGACGTCGTGGTCGATCGTACCAGACTCGTGCAGTACGGACCCGAGGTATTTAAGCTTTTCCGTCTTGATAACGGATTCTCCGCCTATCTTTATGGGTTCGGGGTCCGTACTGCCACAGGCCATATACTCGGTCTTCGCAACATTTAGCATCAGACCACCCCTCGCTAGCACACCCTTCCACTGGTTCACCTTTTGCTCCAATACCTGCTTGTCCTCATCTACCAGTGCAATGTCATCAGCATACATCATGAGCCAGGGAGACGGCTCATGGGCTTTCGCTGTGACAACGTCAAGCACTACACTGAACAGAAAAGGACTCAGGGCCGAGCCTTGGTGGACACCAACTGTGATCGGGAAAGGGTGCGTGTCGCCAACGGCGGTCCTTACTATTGATTCCGAATGATGGTACATGTCTCGGATAATTGTGGCACGTTCTTCATCTTCAAAGCCCACCAGATAATTTGGCGTGGGACGCAGTCAAATGCCTTCTGCAGGTCTAGAAACGCCATGTACAGCGGCTTCTTCTTTTCTCTGTGGGCCTCGGTCAGTATTCTTAGGGCGAAGATGGGGTCTATGGTTCCACAGCCTGGGCGAAACCCATATCAACATTCCGAGACGGTAATTAAAAAGTTACAATATCAGCGGAAAATTCTAGTGCAAAAACAAATGCAATGTCCAAACAGTTTCTACCGCATTAGAACAATACAAATAAAATGATCCTCGATACTAATCGGAATTGATAGTTTATAATCTCAAAGGAACAATAAAATAGACATCCAGTCGTATTGGCTGCGGTAGATGATCCAGTTACCCTCGATTTCGATCACCACAAATTACGTCTAAAACAATTCACCAATAATTGAATTAACTTCGTCTCATACATTATGTTTTCCAATTTGTTTTAGTATAATAGTCGAAAAAACTGTCCGATTAATACATAGTTATGATGTTTGTCGATAGATGGCACTAGTAGTACGTTGTGCTGTTTCTGAATCGCGCTGGCTAAAACCGCAGTTAGAATTATAAGATGTTTTGTTAAATAATTTCATCTGTATATTTTAAAATACAGTTCTTTATGTTTATTGGTTATTGATTTCTCATAGGCGGTTAATAAGTAAATAGTAACATTTTATTGTTTTTGATGTGAAACATCTAATGCGACAGACAGACTATTGGCGTGGCGATGCGTCATCACTTCATGCGTCGCCACGCTATATGATAGTATCAAATATCTAATAGTAATAAAAAGTATTACTTATTGTAAAAAAATTATATAATATTTTTTTTCTTTAAAAAAAATCTGAATATTTTATTTTGGAATATGACATGTTAATTTCCTTTCCCAATCAATTTTGCAAGTAACTTGTATGTAATAAATTTTCTAAACAGTATTGTAAACACATTTTTTCCACAGATAAACGAATCGTTCCAACAACCTGGTCGCTGGCACGACGTCGTCATCCCCGCTCCTGAACCGGCGGGCTCCCTGACGCACAGGGTGACGCACGAGCTCAGAGGGTTGCAGCCGGGGGCGGTGTACGAAGCGATTGTCCAGGCGAAGAATAGATATGGATGGAATGAAGTAAGTTGACTACCAAGGGGCTTATATTCAAATCCTTCCAATTGGTGGTAGACGTTCTCACCACACACGCCGTCAAATGACTTATATATCGATATATTGACTTACTCGTTGGTTTAGTGACTTGATGTAAGGCGGCAGACCCCGGAGGTCCTGGGTTCAATTCCCAGGTCGGGCTAGCAAAAAGTTATTGGGTTTTTCTGTCAGAAAGTTCTCAGTAGCAGCCCGGAGTCTGGAAGTTAGAAGTGTATCCAACCCCGTGCCTCGGAAAGCACGTAAAACCGTTGGTACTGCGCCTGAACTCTTTCCGGTCGTGTTGGATTGCCGTCCCATCGGATTATTAGAGTTAGGGAATAGAGAGTGCACCTGTGTTTGCGCACACACTTGTGCACTATAATATCTCTTGCGCTGTTGGCTAATCTCTCTTGAAATTGGCGACCGTGGCCGAAATCGGTCTGGAGGACATTATTATTATATCTTATTATTTTTACGAAAAATAATTGCAAACTAAATTTCTATTATTTAGTACATGGTTACATTTCTATTATTTAGTACTTATTGGTGCACTGCGGGTTAAAGTAGAGTCTAAGAAATCAGCTTGGTCAATGCCTAGTTGGAACTTCCAAGATGAGGAGGTCACCATAACTCTTGAGTCGCGTCCCTTTAACTAAGGAACGTTAAGTAATCTCCTGACACTTTTATAACTGTGCGCTATTAAAAACTTGTTGAAAAAAATTAATAAATAAAAATTGGACCCATAAACTGATATTACTCAGCGTAGCTAAGCAGCAATACTTAGTATTGTTGTGTTTCGATTCGAGTGAGCCAGTGCAACTACAGGAACGAGGGACATAACATCTCAGTTCCCAAGGTTGGTATTGGCGAGGTAAGGAATGGTTAGTATTTCTTACCTCGCCAATATATATGGGCAGTGGTGACCACTTATCATCAGGTGGCACATTTGCTCGTCCTATAACATAAAAAAAAATTAAAGCATCAAAATATAGTATCACCTTAGGCAGTTTTCACGAATGAGATATGAATTCAGTTCAAACAAAACAGCATTACTAACCCCGAGTATGATCTGAATATGTTTTACAAACGAGAATTTGTGTGCCGAGTGCCGACAAGGGAAATTTCAGATACCGTTGTTGGCGACGCATTGTGATCGGGGTGGACTTTCACTTATTGTTGTATAATATATACATGCCTGTGAATGACTGCTGCTGGGCTAAGGCCTCTTCTGCTTTTTGGAGGAGAAGGACCTTATTCCTGATGGAATACACATGTGGCAGAGTTTTAGTGAAATTTGACACATGCAGGTTTCCTCACGATGTTTTCCTTTTCCGAGCAAGAGATGAGTTATAAACACAAATTGAAATGAAAATTCAGAGGTTCTTGTCCGGGTTTGACACCACGATCGTCGGTTAAGATTCACGCGTTCTAACCTTCTATAATATGATAATTTGTATTTAATTTATTATATAACAATTTTTATTTTATTTTTTCAGGTCAGCGATATATTCCAATTCCACACACTAGGCGGTTCACACTCAGTACACGCGGACGAACTGTCGCCGATGTTCTCGTCAGCGGTCACCCATCGAATGACAATGTTTACTGTCGTCCTCGCCTTTTATATCAACCTACTCGGATGATTGGGGATTCACAGCGAATTCGAATTTTGACGTTCCAATTTTAACACCAATCAATTTTTCATTTGATCGACGAAGAAAACCAAAGTTTATTGTGATAATAATTTTGTTTTTTTTTTTTTGTATTATATATAGTTTATAGCCAGTGACGGTAAGGCTATGACAGAATTTTGTCGTAAAAATACTCATGATCATATAAGTCATAAACAACATTATTAGACTTAATGACGTCATATTAGCGTTCATCTGTCGAAAGTCATTAATTAATTTAAGGATTGTCCCAATTTTATATAAACAATTTCCAAAATAAGTAATATTACGTATTATGTAATTCGAGAATGGTCTGTCTAGTCGTAAAGTAAATGTATAGAAAACAATATGGGACTTAGGACGTTTTTTAAGTAATATAATCGTTAAACGGTTAGGCGTTAGTATAAACAAATCATTCCAACATCAATCAAATTACTGTTTTATTACGAAATAAAAACTTTTTTTCAATAATAAAAACAAAACAGCGTGCAACACTTGATGATAACCTTTTTAAGTCACAAATGTTAAAATTAAAACGTTGCAATAAATACATTTTTATATACATCACGCCCTAAGGTAAATAAAATATATTATTAACTTTCATTATATAGTAAAGCAATAAACATTTCACATACATCTCGATTCAAATATGATTGAAATTATCTCTCTCAATTTTTTTATCTTTCGTTTATGACTAAATACAGCAAGTATTGTGGCTCATAGTGAGCCAAATACAATGGCTGTACACTTAAATAACGTCAACAAAATCTTTGCACTATGCAAATATAGAAATAATAAAATATAAACTACAATTAATATTCTTTACTCAAGCTCTTATTTTCAATTACTTATAATTAAAATCAAAACACATTCGTTATAAGCTGTAACGTCACAAATATTTCATTAAATATTATTACAAGACGTTAGACGTATAACGAAACATTAACTTTGAAAAAATTAGTTGTCTACCGACTTTGTTTGTCTAATTTTTAATTTGTAGATCCATTTAGTGCATCGTCTATTGCAAAATGGTTGTACAAAATCACGGCTGCTCATTGCTGAAGCGTTCCTGACAGCTGTCAGTTCGTTGGTCATGACTACTGTTTGTCAATTGTCAAAATCAACAGTTGACATAACCTCTAAAAGCGAATGCCTTTTTCATTTAAATTTAGAATACAATTATAAAATTTATTGCTAGTTGACATAATTATTTTATCGTTAATTCTTTGTCAATCTTAAGTTACGTCGTCGTCGGTCACGGATCAGTCAGGAACGCATTCTCTCAACGACCAGACGTTAGTTCGAAAACTAAGAAACTTCGATCGTACGCACAAATCCGCATTTCATTCATCACATTCTGATTAATAGTATAGAAACGAATAATAACAAATATTAATTTATGTAAATGGATAGAAAAGCGCGTGTTTGCTATTTTCTCATAGAATATATTCATTCCAAAATGATATTTAAAATCTCTTCAGTCCAAGTAATTCCGAGATCTGTATACATCGGTGTCTAAACTCATGATCAAGATATAAGATGATGGTGTTTTGAGACCATTTTGAGGCACGAGTCTAAGAGTTTAAACAGCGTTGTTCTGTATTTATCATAGAATATTCAGTATTTCAGTTTCCATTAGAAATATACAATGTACTTACGAATTATGTAATCGTTGTGAACAAAACAGATAAATATATAACTGAAATAAACAAACCATCGAAAAAAAAATATATAATATTTCCTAATAGACAATTGTATCGTTCTAATTAACGGTCTCATTACAAAAAGTAATATCAATTAAAGTCCTATGCTCAACCAGAGCCCAATATTGTTAACCTGATTGATAATAATCATGATTAGATCGATATCAATCATTAATTTTGATTACAGTAATCTGTAAACAAGATTATAGATATACAAAGAAATGTCAAAATGTATTGATAAAACATTACATTAAAAAGTATCATTAATTATGAAACAAAGGAAAATAAAAATTCGCATTAAAGATAACTAAAAACAAAGATAAATAGGATAATCAGTTTTTAAATAATTACCACAGACATTATTGGACTGATAGTTAGACCATGAACGTATTGAGTACCTATAAATATTGTTTCGCGTTACGTTAAACAACGCTATCCTCTTCTTTCAAATGTCAAATCTATTATGACAGAAAGAGATAAGTAAGAGTTTAACTAAACACTCGCTAAACAACATTTATAAGTAAGACCGATTCTGTATGCTAAATAAAAAGAAATTTGAAATTATCTTTTGTAATTGTACCAGATTTCGAAACCCACATACCGATATCAACCCACAAGAGAGTTCTGATTTTGCACGAACGTCAAATTAATTCGTTATCAAGAATGTGTATTCCAGGCATAACTATAAGCAGTGTTAGCAACTTTATGGATAGCTATTATCGTTTCAAATATGTATTTTTGTCATTTCAGTTTAAATTACAGTTTCGTGTCAATTTTTATATATACTTTATATTTTGAGTCGTATCATCCATAAGGTTAAAAAAATCAGTTATCAAATGTTACAATTAAAAAAGTAACATTCACAATGTCTCACTGAATTGGAGCTTATTCCACCATTCTGCTCCAATACGAGTTGTGTAGACTTAGTGAACATGTGATAATATTAATGATTAACGATTACGATTACTATATGTAATCATCAATCACGAGTACAGATTAACTTTGATTGATTCTGAAGATGGCGGGGATGCTCTATGGTATTGATTTGACTAAATTAATTACTTTACCTTTTTGATTACTTTCGTCATACTGTATTCCTGATTGATGATTATATATAGCATTTTTCCTAAGTCTGCGTCTGATATGTTCTGTCGAATGTTTGATACGTCACCCAATATTTTATTATCGTATTTGTACCATTATATAATACGGTTGCTAGCACTGAGGGTTACTGGTTATCATTTATAGAGTACGTACGTTATAATAAATAATTAGAAGTCATTTTATATTCCACAATCATTATCACAGCTTTTTAATTATAACACTTATTTAATCGTTGTCTTTCGTTATTTTAACGTTACTCTCATGGCCAATGGCCAAACATTCAGTGCGTTTACGTGGATTTCGATTTAACGTTTAAAAAAAAAACAACATAATACTACGAAAAATTCAAAATAGACAGCTGAATCTTGAATTTACGATTTGGTCATTGTATTCAATCATATAAGTCAGTTGTTTTTTAAGCGGATGAAAAATATATTTATCCATTAACAAAATTGACAAAAAATAATTAATTTAAGGATATATTTTAATTACTTCGACTGATTAATGAATCGCCTAATTTACAAGCACAACACCATACGTAGGTTAGTAGCTATATTTTCTAATGCTGTATATAAAACATAATTTAGGGACTTGTGAAAGATTTAAAAAAAATAGATAAAAAATACAACATTCGTAAAATAAATTTTAGTATTTTATTAATGTAAGTTAAAGACTTTTTTGCCGATTTATTAACACGCAAATATAAAGAAAAAAAATGTTTCTTTTTTTAACAGACTGTGTAATAAACAAACTCATAAATATTGGAGTCTATGCTTTAGTGGTAGAGGCAAAAAATATAAGTAACATCTTTCATGAGTTCCATCCCTTTAAAGATTAATTACATAAGAATATCGCTTAAAAATATCTTTTTCATATATTTATTTATAATATGTCACATCCATATAAATGAATTTATTAATAATTACATAGTAATATTTAATATTAAGCAATAAAATGTGTTAGTGATAATGCTATTTAGAATAAAATATACTTATTTTTATTTTATCCTTTTTATAATCAAATTGTAAATTATAATTAAGTGCAATATTAATTCTAGCATGAAATCGGAAGCAATATACAAACACATCACTAATTTATCGATAAATTTTAAGATGCAACTTTTTTTTAATGTTAGCGATGATGCGACAAAAATTTGTAATCGATTTTTAATGGCAATTACAAATCAATGAAAAAATATACTTTTTCAAAAACGCAGCTTTTACTTAATATCTGTAGTAAGACGAAATAAAATGTAATGTATGATCGTTTGTCAGCAGCACCAAAATTGAGTGAAAAATTGAAGCTCAATCGATCGTGTGTCTTAAGTCAATTGCAATTTGACGCACGCGTAACACTCATAATAGACGACGCTAAATAAGCTTATAATAAAAAATACAACCTGCTACAATGATTACCAGAGGTAACATTAAATTATTTAAAATATTATTTTATTACCATATTAACTTATGAATACTATTAAAAATATAAATTAGTGTTAATATTTTTTTATTTTTTTAAGCAAATGTATTTATTTTAAACTGTCAAAGGTATTTTTTTGCGGGAAAATGCGTTGTAAAATTGTATGTGCGTAGAATACGTTTTTTATTAAACATCACTGCCATATAACCCTTGATTATTTTCTTTCCTTTTTTTCATTTTATATTTGAAATTTTGTAACCGACGATAATTATTACTAGTAATATACAATTGTCAAAAAAACATTTTTTTTTTTAAATCTAACAAGCTATTACTTTAGTGAACTGCCTTTTTTCTCATTTTGTGGCGATTGTATATTACTGACGTAACTATTTGTAATAAGAAGTAATTTTTTTAGAAAAAAAAAGATAAAAATTAATTCTAGTTTAAAAATTGTAAAAATTTGATTGGCTGTAGAAAACGCCTATTTGTGAAATGTTTTTCAGAAAAACACCGAATCTTGTAAGTAGCTAATAAACGTGTAACTTTAATACAAAATATTTCTGCAGTTTTTATTTTGATCATGTTTTATTAACATTTACAGATCGAGTCATCCAGAATGATCCTTGGATTTTTAATATAGTCTACTAAAAAATTACGTAATTCATTCAGTGTTTATAATTTCATTTTAATTTACCTACACACATATATATTAGAAATTATTCAAATTTGTGAAATTATTAGTGTGTTATTTGTATTTCCGTGATATCTTCGCCGAATATAGTGTGTCATTTATAGGTTTACCGTAACAGCCTATAAACGTCCCACTGCTGGGCTAAAGGCCTCCTCTCCCTTTTTGAGGAGAAAGTTTGGTGCTTATTCCACCACGCTGTTCCAATGCGGGCTGGTGGAATACACATGTGGCAGAATTTCAGTGAAATTAGACACATGCAGGTTTCCTCACGATGTTTTCCTTCACCGGAAAACACGAGATGAATTATAATCACAAATTAAGCACATGAAAATTCAGTGGTGCTTGCCAGGGTTTGAACCCACGATCATCGGTTACGATTCACGTGTTCTTACCACTGGGCCATCTCGGCTTTTATAGGTTTAGGTTATTTATAATTCGAAATTTGTCCATTTAAATAAAAAATTCTGCACCAATTTCGATCATAAATACAAATATGTAATTCCTACAAAATGTTGATTAATTATAAAAAAACTCAAAATTAACTTTAAATACGTATATTTCTTAATTTACAATTTACATTACTATACATTATATAAAAGGCCCCCGAATTTCATCCCTTGACTGTTTCGTAAAAAGTTAAAAAAAAAAATTTAAAAATCAACCAATCCATGTGATGTAATGATATCTACAATGACTTGATGATGATTAATTTGCTTTTTCATGTATTTATTTGTCTGAAAAATAAATTTATAATAAGAATGCAGTTTTAAAACAAAGTTACCATGCAATAATTCTTATAACTTAGCGGTTCACTGGACTTAGTTACGCCAAAAATAGAAACCAATATTTTTATTAGGTCTTTCTTCAAGAAATAAACTATTGGTGAATATCCTTTAATGTTTAAAACATAAATATGTAATAATAATAAATACTTAACTTTCATATTATGCGATATAATATAAACAACTTATGTCCATAGCGGGGTATATTGCGCGTTCACTCACATGTACAGTTTATGTTACTCTACTGTATGCCCGTTGACATTAATTGTGATTTATATGGTAAGAAAACAACGCCATCTAGTGACAATAATCGGAACTCGATATTCGCAGCTAATGTCAACGCGATCGAATAAGTTAATAAAAAACTCGCACTAGGCATACAATGTGTTATAGTGTAATAAATAAAATTAGTTACCTACACAATGTATCAATATCAGAAGGAATAAAGATAAATAAATATTAAATTAAGGTATTTCATGAGATTCACAAGCAGCTCTCTTATATTATGCACTATAAACATACAAAATTCGTTCGTTCGACGAATCCACAATGAATACCAAAGATTTTAGATCTCGACAGATTATTATGTCAATTCAAGGTAAAACATGTTTATTTATCTTTATTCCGCTTGCCATTGGAAACGATTACTTGTATACAACTCGTACGAAGAAATCAACAACATTTTATTGGAGATTTTATAATTATTAAGGCAACAATTAGCAATAGCATTAATTACACTTAACCGCGATATTCTAGTGAATCACTTTGATACCCCTGATACATTTCATAGAGGTCCGCTTATTACATACATTTTTGGTAAAAATAAGTCCATTATAAATAATCCACGAAGACTTATAAGGCAAGGGGGCCTATACTTAATAGTGGGTGGTTTCTTATTATAATGTCTACACTTCCTCTATTTCATAAACTTCTTCGTACAACACTTCTGGTTCATCATCATTTGCGTACATCGCAATCTCCGAGCCTTCTACCTTCACTTCTTCGTACAACATGTCTCCATCTTGATATACCTGTAACAAAAACTAGACATTACAAGAACTGATAACGGGCAATACATTTTTATGGTAATCTGATTTTACAACTATGATTGGCCCGAAGGATTCCTTAACAATCAGCATAGACATGAAACTTTTATATAAAAGCATGTTATTGTGAATGAGAGCGGATGTGGACGCCTACCCTTGGCTCCAGTAAGCACTGCCAACTTGTTACATTAGAACAGGATTGGACCATGACTAAGGAACTGTTCATAGAATGGAATGGTCAGCTACTACAAGCTTTTATATAAAAAGTTTGATAGACATGAAACTTTTTGTATTAAATGGACAGCTACTACAAACTTTTATACAAATGTTTCATGACTATCTATGTACAGATTTTCTTATTGACACATGCGACATTTGGTAAATGAGACTGGTGGTAGAGCTTTGTGCAAGCTCGTCTGGGTAGGTACCACCCACTCATCAGACATTCTGCTGCAAAACAGCAGTACTTGGTACTGTTGTGTTCCGGTTTGAAGGGTAAGTGAGCCAGTATAATTACAGGCACAAGGGACATAAGATCGTAGTTCCCAAGGCTGGTGGCGCATTGGCGATTTAAGCGATGCAACATTTCTTACAATGCCAATGTCTAAGGGCGTTGGTGACCACTTACCATCAGGTGGCCCATATGCTCGTCCTCCTTCCTTTTCTATAAAAAAAAAAAAAGGATGCAACACCAATGGTGTAGGCACTACCGAGCTATTACATTACAACGCTTACCTCTTGATAAACGTCTCCTTGGTATATCTCTCCATCAGTTTCATATTCTTTGAGCTCCGTCTTGACCTGAGGCTGATACATTCCTTCCTCGATTTGTACCTCTACATTCATAGCTGAAACAAACAAAAACAGTTTCCTTAGAAGGCTTATAGCTTTTCTATAAAGATAATTGAGATTTTCTGTATAGTAATCCTCAGTAACAGCCTGTATTGCTGTCCCATTGAATTACGAGATTGAGAGAGAAGTGCACCTGTGTATTCGCACACGCGTTTATAATACAACATCTCCTGCACAATACTATATACTTATATATATAATAATTTACCTTGTCTGTTTGTTTGTTTGGCTCGTCGGTTCCTGCTCTTGTAGGGCGCTGGCATCTTGAGGTGTACAGTTTTCACGTGGAGCTTCATGGAGTTTGATTGTGTGAAGAATTTCCCACATTGAGGGCATTCATAAGGTTTGATTCCGGTGTGTACCTGGAGATAGTTAGTTCATTAATAAAATATAATAATAATACAAACACACACCATTAAATAAACTTTATTATTCAACATAGATTCGTAAAAAAATTGCATTTTAAATTGGTATCGAATCATTGAAAGTAAAATTATAAAAAACTAAGAGTGATTAAGAAATTGTATGCCGTAACAGTCTGTGAATGTTCCACTGCTGGGCTAAGGGCCTCCTATCCCTTTTTGAGGAGAAGGTTTAGAGATTTTCATTGAAATTAGACACATGCAGGTTTCCTCACGATGTTTTCCTTCACCTTAAAGCCCGAGATGAATTATAATAACAAATTCAGTGGTGCCTGCCCGGGTTTGAACCCACCATGATCAGTCAAGTTTCAAGCGTTCTTACCACTGGGCCATCACGGCTATTAAAGAAATCGTATGGACTATGTAAAACTAAGTTGTTAATCTGTACTCTTCCTGCTATTGGAATGAACAATATGTCAATATTGTGCGTGTTCAGGGATTTGGTACCATGTTCAAAATATTTTTAATGACACAAGTCTAACACCCTTGATATACTTATGTATTGAATTTATTTATTCTTCATATAAAACAATGAACTCAAAAACTAACCCGATCGTGTCGCAAAAGTGCAGCCTTGTTACTAAATGCTTTTGGACACTGCGGGCACTCGTACGGTCTCTCCCCCGTGTGTGTGCGCATGTGGATCTGTAAAGAATTAATTTTAATTAGTCTGTTTGTGATCTAGCCTAAACACTTGGACGCTAATTATAATGTCCTCCAGACCGATTTTGGCCACGGCGGCCAAACTCAATAGAGATTAGCCAACTACAATCTGATCTGAATACAGTTTATTTATAATAAAGGCACACTTCTGGAGAGACAAGAGCTGGCGCTTATTTAGCCCAAAGGCTGAGTCTAGCGGTGCAGAGGCAATAGTGCCAGCGTCTTGTCTTGGGTACAATGACACAGGACAATCTTTTAGACGGTGTGTTTTTTTGGTTTTTTTTTTTATTTCAAATTTATATATTATAAAAATGACAATGTACATCATAGCTTAAAATAAATCAATAAATAAAATTATATTATCTAAGTTGAGCTATATATGCTACATGCCTCATCTATTTAACTTTAAATTTTTCATTGTATATATATAATTCATTTACATAAGCATAAAGACATATTACAACATATTTCACAAACAACTAACATTATTTAAAATTAACTTGAAATTTATTTTTTTAACTTCAGTCTTTTGTGAAAAATAAACCTATTGAAAGTAACACTGTAAATTTAAAACATGTTTTTTAATATATAAAATAGGTAGTTTGTATTTGTAAGTAATGGTTTTTTACCATTACAAACATATCTACAGTTGATAAACTAACAATGACCTATGTCAATGAATCGGGACATCAGTCTTCCAACAGCTAAGTTAATTTTCTCTCTCAATTTCAACTCAATTCTCAGTGATGTACAAACCAATTTATATACCTACAATATTGTACAGATCACTAAGTGCGAGTCCTTAGGGCGAGATTTGACAAGTTTTCTTATACTTACTTGCAAAAAGAGTGGCATTGTGAAGTTCTTGGGACATTCGGAGCATTGGTACGGTCGCTCACCCGTATGCACCCGCTGATGGTAACGTAGCGCAGCATTCGACTAAAAATTGATAAACATAATCCATAAGAAATTTATTTAACTTTTATAAATTATTTTTCCTCTAAGCTGAATTTCAGTGATAAAACTACCACCCATAGACATTAGCACTGTAAGAATTATTAACCATTCCTTACATCGTCACCATTTCATTCCTTATGCATCACCGATCTCGGGAACTAAGATGTTACGTCCCTGTGCCTGTACACACAGTTACACTGGCCTACCCGTGGCTTCCTGAGAGTGAGGTGTTAAAGGTTTGAACCCTAACCTATGTCCTTTCTATACTCCCGGCAACATGAATTAACTACGAACATGATACTGAGGTTTGTCACAGCAGTAGCCTAAATTTAAAGCAGATGATACTGTTATATAAGTAGCACACTCATATAAAAATATTATACTAAAACCTACTCAATAACAAGTGGCATTTTCAGGTATGTGTTTTGTGTATATTCGTAGTTATTTTTTCAGTTAGGCATTACAAAAATCTCTTCATTCAATCAGTTACAAACATATAGCTACACACATATATAATATATATGTAACAATAACTCACGGCATATCTTTTTCCGCAGACTTCGCACACGATATTCTTTATACTGTAATATCTCCTCCTGTCTGCAGCGTCCCGCTCCTTCTTCATCCTGGGGTTGGTGTGTATTCTCTGATGGATGAGGCATGCCTTCTCCGATGCAAAGATTTTATCGCACTGAAAATTTAAACAAAATTTTATTAAGTATAACATAAACACGAACATGACTATAACTAGTAGTAATTGAGATTAAGAAATACATTACATTATTATATAAGGTATGAAATATGATTATTGCCAAAGTTGACAAATTATAATTTCACCATTTAACTTTTATATTTGGATTGTTTTGTTTGAAAATGTCACAATAAGATTTAAAATAAAACATTGATTCAGGAATAATGTAGTGTGAATAACAAAATTCCAAGTAGTTGTTAAATCAAATAAGAAATAATAAAAAAAACTGCTTTTACAATAACCCTTTACTGATGGTAGCTTGTTATGCAAGCCCATTTGGGTAGGTACCACCCACTCATCACATATTCTAGTGAGGTGAGTGAGCACCAGCAACTTAACCACCGGCTCATGGTTACACTGGTAACTAAGCGGTGTATTGTCAAAGTAAAGGATAGTTAATTTGTCTTACAGTGACAATGTCTACGGACAGTGGTAAGCACTTACCATCCAGTAAACTATTTGCCAATCGGCTTATATATTTTAAGTAAAAAAAACCCTGCTACAAGTACATAAAAAGATACATATGTTGCTTGCCATTTTTTTTAATGCATGTGTAACCTACGCATAAAAATGAATACAATAGAAAAAAAAGGTTTTTTTTTATATACCAATATGGCAAGTCGAAGTGCATATAGTGAAGCTGAATTCCTTAACAAATTGTCAACAGAACAAACATTCCTAACCTGTTAACATTTAATTGACTTAATAACAACAATTCCTAAGTACTTATTCTATTTGAATAAGTTTATTTGAAAATTATTTTGAACCATGATATAGACACCCAGAAAGCTAAAAATAATTACTTTAATAAACAAGATTGCTGTTTAAGATATGATATAAAAATTTATAAAACACAATAATTTTCAGCAAATTACATTATTTAAATAGATTTTACTGACAATAAAATAGACACAATATCTTTGCTCAGTTTAATTAATGATGTTGTATGTATAATTGCACTATAGTATTCACTATTCAAATAAAATGGACGCAACGTGAGATATCAATTGGAATCTCTAGTCTAGTCATATTCAAAATGCTTGTTACAAAATTTGCATTCATAGTAACGCTATTAAATTCTTATCGAATTCGACATTATCACTAAATAAAATTAAGCTCAAACATGTACTTCTTTATTATTTAGTTATATTAGACGAAGAAAATTAATATTAAGCCTTGTTTATTATCTCAAATCAAATATTTCATTGATAATATCACGAAGCCGTATCTAGCATATTCTTTTTCTATGCTATTCATTAATAATTAAAGATACTATAAATAGAAGAAGTGTATTATTGAACGCACAATTTCCCGCCCATTAAAAAAACAAACACTATCAATATGTAAAATTAGATACGTACTGTGTCGCACTTGTATTCATTTCTTTCGATTGCAACTTTTTGAGTATGCTCTTTTTCCAAATGTTCTTTTAATGCCTCCTCTGTTGGAAATGTATCGCCACATTCACAGATAATATAATGTATACTAACGAACGAACAATAAAACATATTACTCATAGGGAATAAGGTAACGCCACAGATTACTAACTGATTACTTCGACTATCAAACACAAAATGTTTGATGAGACCTTATTTTTCTATGCAGCATGCGCCATGACAGTATCTGTGGGACGCTTCGGTAGTGACGTAATTGAGTTCCGATAAATTGTTTTCAATGTGACATTTAAGGAAAATGGCGACAGTGCGTAATTTAACTTTCATTTGACTTTTTTTTATTTTTATAAGAAATACTTTGTAAATTAAATTACATTTTTATTATTTTTATAATAAAATGAACGATAAAAAAGTGGCTTTTTACGATATTGAAAGATAAAATATAATGTTTTATTTTTAAAAAACAGTTAATTCTATCTGATATAAGCATGTCATTTCTTGGCATGTCGATAAACCATTCTATCGAATAAAAAATCGATATAAATACACGCTCGGAACATCTCAATCACAAAGTGACATGACTCATAAAATACGAGGAATAGGAAACTAATTAATATCGTCATGTTGTTTAACATGTTGCTGACATAATCTGCGTTCATTTTAAGCACTATATTAGTTGATTGATATATTATTAGCAAATAACTAGTTTATTTTATAATATTTTAATTGCATCAAACCTAAATACAAATATTTGGATCAAAGGAGTAAAACAAATACAAATTAATTCATATATTATTCGACTATTTTGTTTAATTAGATGTTTTACCCAATACCACATTCACATTTATACCAATTTTAATTTCATACTAGTATTACATCATAGTCTGTGGTCATTTAAATTAAATAGTTACACTTAGGTACCTATACCTTACTTTTGTATCTTACAAAAAATACAAACTCTTACAAAAAAATGTGAGATGTCATGTGTACATCGAAATAGACAGGTAATTGAATGGAAAGATATAACTAAATGATATATAAATGAAGAGTAGAATAACTACGACGAAGACAACAATTAAAAAACACGACGGCCCTGCCAAAAACAGTCGTCACTAAAATCATGGATACATCCAAATATATTCAGAGTTCAGACATTCAAGTTATTACGGAATAGAGAAACTCATACAGACTTACATGAACCCTGTAAACAGTCATGTAATTAATACATAAAAGATAATAAAATAAATATATTTTTATAAGGTATTTTATACATATTTTTTTACATAAAATTTAAAAATAGCTTGTGTAAACATGACCGCGTGAAATGGTGACAAGGAACGCTAGCAGCATTTCCCTGAATTTCCTTAAATCGCAATTCCGATTCTCTGATGAGCCCTCCTGTCACCATTAGAAGGAATAATTTTATTGTAATATGCAAGAAGTATATATGGCGTAGACTAGGGCGCATTATGGCATGAGCGAGCGTCATGTTGTTTTCCTACATGGCATACGAATCGGTCTTGCGCCCAGAGACGTTACTTTTAGTTAGAGTTAATATTTATTAGGTAAATTAAAACAAATATTTATGCTATATATTTTAATTCTTATTTATAATCTGTCGTTACATCCAGTTTATTTCGCCTGTTCCTGTACGGCGCTGGAAGCTTTAGGTGTACAGTATTGATGTGGTACTTCATCGAATTTGACTGTGTGAAGGACTTACTGCAATGGGGACAGCTGTAGGGCTTCACACCTGTGTGTACCTGGAATTAATATTATAAACAGTGAGAACTGGTTCAGGGGGTGTATTGTAGGCAGGACTGTATGGCACCAACGTCACATCCATCACTCAACTCCCAAAGATTACCTACTGGTCATGGTCAAACAGCCTACAGACATTGGTGTTTTATGAAACATTAACAATCCCTTATGTCTGTATATAACAATACAACATATTGCTGTTTGGAGATAGAATAAGTGATGAATGGGTAGTTCCCAGACAGGCTTGCCACCATAACAGAGAAAAGAGGCTTGTACCCAGCATGGGGACTGCAAAAAACTCACCCTGTTATGTCTGTTGAGAGCGGCCTTGTGTTTGAAAGCCTTTGGGCAGTTCTGACACTTGAACGGCCTCTCCCCTGTGTGTGTCCTAATGTGGATCTGTTACAAAAATACAAAAAACTATATTAAAAGTAAACAAATACTTTTTTACTAAATAATTTAAAGTTTTTGTTGACATTAATTTTTTAAATAGGCATTGAAATGTTTGTGAATAACTGAGAAGTTATAGTTATTAGATATTTATCTCTTTTAAGTCTAAAATATATTAAATAAATTAAATTTAGTTATTTAAGTTTTTTATGTTATAGATAGGAGGACAGGCAAATGGGCCACCTGATGTGAAGTGGTCACTACCCACAGACATTGGTGATGTAAGAAGTATTAAACATTCCTAACATCGCCAAAATGCCACCAACCTTGGGAACCTCTATTTGGATGACATGTGTATATTTCAATGGGTTCCTGGATGGTTTGAAAACACAATTGGACCCGGTATGTGGCGCTGCTGTCGGTATGTCACCAAATCAAAAAATGTCTGTATGGTAAGATGACTGCGACGTCCGCTAATTATTTTATAAAATTGATATTAAGAAGCACTGCTTCTCTGATTTCTTTCACTTACCTGAAGTAGTTGCATTATGCTAAATTTCTTCGGACACTGTGTGCAGTGGTATGGCTTCTCTCCAGTGTGCGTTCGCTGGTGGTACATAAGCGTGGCCTTGGACTGATGGAAAAAAAACATGCAATGTTTACATCATGATAAAATTGTCAACGACAAAAATCGATTTAGACCAAATTTTCAAGATTTTTCTTATCTCACTTCGGTTTACTTAATATAATTATCTCCAACACAAGTACAATTATTTATTACTGACATTTGCTGAAAATTAACTGCTTAAACTGTAGAGAAATTAAGAAATGATTGTTTATATTAAATTCTATTGAAGATGAAAAGTAATTTCATGGTAGAGACGATCTTCGATACAATGTGAGAACGAATTATCGTTAAGATACATTATGGGATGAGCGAGGAAGAATGAAGACTACGAAATGTTTGGAGTCGAAAATCATGATTAAAAATTATGTATAATATTAATTGAAAAAAAGGTATTATTTATTTATTTTTCTGCTGACGGTACACTACTACAAACTGATTTCATTGTATATGTTATGTGGGCGGTCATTATCTATACTAATATTATAAATGCGATAGTAACTCTGTCAGTCTGTTACGCTTCCACGTCTGAACCACTGAGCCGATTTTGATGAAATTTGATACGAAGCAAGCTTGAACCCAAAGGACTAACATAAGTTACTCATTTATCTAATACCGAACCCTGTCCCCTTAACACGCGGGCGATCACTAGTAACAACCATTCTAAGATTGTTTTAAAGCCGATCTCGACGAAGGTATAAATCGCACCCAGTCCTAGTCCTCGTAGGACAGCAGCGAGTACTCACGATGCAGGTGAGGCCGCAGACCTCGCAGACGGCGCTGTCGTGCGCGCGGCGCGGCGCGCGGCGGCGCACGGCGCGCTTGACGCCGAGGTGCACGCGCTCGCGGTGCACGGACAGCGAGCGCGCGCTCGTGAAGCTGCGCGCGCACTGCGCCAAGGGCATCATTTTAATTAAAATAAACAGTTCCAGCGAAGTGAACTGGAGAAAAATCGTCACGTAACGAAAAAGCGTTGTGCCCCCTCTAAGCGACCTTTTCTCTCTTTCTCTTTCTTTTTGTCTCTTTCTATTTGATACGGTTTTATGTGTGTAATTTTATACCTAACACCTAAAATGTTGAATGAACTTTATTAATTTAAATCCTCACTTTACATTTTATACTTAGCATTGATAAATAATAATAAATAAAATAAAATATACAAATTAGAGAGAGAGTTAAATAAAGGAGGACTGAGGACTCTTTGGTGTGACAAAAATACAGTAATATAATCAATAAAATTTTAAAACCCGTTTTGAGTCGAAAAAAACTTCGTTCCTAACGGGGGTTCCCCGTACATTCTTTTATATGAAACAAAGAGTATATAATATACTTGCCATGCACACACAAGGGAGTTGAAAGCTGGGGAGAGTCATGTCGTCATAAGAGAGCTTTATGCCGTTTGCAGTCACGGCATACGAGTCGGTCTTACCCCAGATACATCCTTAAAATTAAATCTTAATTCCTGCATTCTTAACCAGATTTTCTGACCTCATTCAAACCGTTTCCATAAGTATCTAAACCGACCTACCTCTTCACAATACAGGCTCTCGTCTTCGTGGTTTTCCTTCAAATGCTGTTTCAAGGCATCTTCGGTTTCGAAGCCATCGCCACAGTACTGGCAAGGCCTTGAACGTGAATACAATTCAATACATTCACAGAAATATATATTATTCATTTAAAGTAGAATTTTTATCTAATAACCATTTTTTTTTCTTTTATAGTATAGGAAGGCGGACGAGCATATGGGCCACCTGATGGTAAGTGGTCACCAACGCCCATAGACATTGGCATTGTAAGAAATGTTAACCACCGCTTACATCGCCAATGCGCCACCAACCTTGGGAACTAAAATGTAATGTCCCTTGTGCCTGTAATTACTAACACACCCTTCAAACCGAAACAGAATAATACTAAGTATTGCTGTTTAGCGGTAGAATATATGATGAGTGGGTAGTATCTAACCTGACAGGCAGAGTCCAATAATACCAAGCTAGCTAGCGTAGCCACAAAAAAACTTTAACCTAGAAGCGGGAAATTTCAAGGTCATTACTACTTGCTACTCACTACTTCTACGACTTACCTGGTGGTTGCGTCACAAACGTCATCCTTCGACAACATCAAGTGTCTCTTCAACGCCTTCGCGGAATGAAACTTCGTGCTGCAGTTCTCGCATTGAGATGTTAGGCTTTCGGCATTCTGCTAATTATATATCACAGCAATATTGCATTTGTTTGATTTTCAAATTAAATTAAAACCAATGAATTTTATCTAAGTAATCATTACAATAAAACACACACACTCACACTCGCTCACACACACACACACATATTCCTGTTGTCCTTACAATAAAACACACACACTTACACGCTCAAAGACACACATAACTATAGATTTTTTTTATGTTTTAGGCAGGCGGACGAGCTGCACATGGGACACCCGATGGGAAGTGATCACCGCCGCCCATAGACATTGGCGATGTAAGAAATAATAATCATTCTGAATTCGGAACTGAGATGTTACGTCCCTTATGCCTGAAGTTCCACTGGCTCACTCACCCTTTAAACCGGAACACAATTAGAACAAGTATTGCTGTTTTGCGGTAGAATATCTGATGAGTGGGCTAACCCAGACGGGCTTGCACAAAGCTCTACCACCAGTAAATCTTTATATATAACACAACATTATTGCAATTAACTACTTATATACACTTTAATTTTACTACCAATTTTCGCACAACAACTTCGATATTCACGAATCCATAATCAATACCATAGACGATACAAAGATCTCGACCAATGGTATCGCGTCATTTCAAGGTCAAATTTGTTTATTTGTCTTTACTTCTCTTGTGGCTGGAATAAACTATAAGTGTACGTAAGTGTGTGTGTAAGTGTGTGTTGTGTCTTATAAAATTTTCTTGAAATCTCTTCCATAGCTAAAATCGGTTGACACACATTGGAGGAAAAGAGAGGGGGGAAGGGGGAGGGGAGGTATTATATTGTATATACGATAATGACACTTACATGGACTTTTTTCTTATGCATTCTTAAGCCGAATTCACCGATGAACGACTCGCCGCAGAGCTCGCAAGCGTGGCTCGATGGGTGCTGGAGGCGGATGTGGGTGAGATGACTCGTCGACTTGCTGTGGACGTCGTTTATTTTATAAAGTACTTTTTTTTATATAATAGGAAGGCGGACGAGCTTATGGGCCAACTGATGGTAAGTGGTCACCAACGCCCATAGACATTGGCATAGTAAGAAATGTTACCCATCGCTTACATCGCCAATGCGCCACCAACGTTGGGAACTAAGTTGTTATGTCCCTTGTGCCTGTAATTACACTGGCTCACTAACCCTTCAAACCGGAACAAAACAATAACAAGTACTGCTGTTTTGCGGTAGAATATCTGATGAGTGGGTGGTACCTACCCAGACGAGCTTGCACAAAGCCCTACTACCAATACATGTAGTGCATGGTGGTTTGTGCAAGCCAGTCTGGGTAGGTACCACCCACTGATCACGTATTCTACCAAACAGCAATGCTTAGTATTGCATACCGGTTTGAAGGGTAAGCCAGTATACCTCCTGGTTACAAGGGAAATAACATCTTAGTTACTTTGTGTGGTGCATTTTCGATGTAAAGGATGGTTAATATTACTTAGAGCTCGTTGGCTAGAAGTTAGGCTAGTAGATCCGGAGGTCCTCGGTTCAAAACCTTGAATGAATTCGGCTTTTATGTCGAAGATTTACAGAAGCCGTCTAGAGTCTGGAAGTTGAAAATCTGTACACTCTAGTGTCTCGGCACGTAAAGCCGTTGATCCTGCGCCTGAACTCTTTCCGGTCGTGAAGTAATGCAATCCCTTCGGATTATGGGTGAGGGACTCGAGAGTGCACCTGTGTTCGCACACACACACTCGTGCACTATAATATGTTCTGCGCAGTTGGCTTATCTCTCTTGAGAATGGTCGCCGTGGCCGAAATCGGTCCAGAGGAAATCATCACCATTTCTTAGCGCATCAATGACCTTGATTGTCATCTATGATAAATAAAATAAATATTTAATACTTACGCGAATAGAGCTCCGCATATTTTGCATTCGAACATGAATCCCTTATGCCATTTCAAATGTTCCTTTGCTCGGTGACTGAAAAGAGAAAAAAAAAAACTTACGTCATCCGGTCATTGGGAAGATTTCTGACTGTTCCGTGATCGAATGGACGACGTTACTTAGGAAAACAATTTACCATAAAAATATTACTGTCGTTTATTTTTCCTACTAATGAATAATATTACTAACAACTATAGTATATCATTATGCCAATTTTATCTAATTATTTTTTACTAGCCGACCCGTAACCACTTCTTTGGGCGGCAAACATTTTTACTTGTGATCGATTGGCCAAACATTAATTAAATTGTTTCGCGTATTTGATATTTTAAATTATCTCTTAAATTATGCAACCGAAAAAACAAACTGTAAAAAACTATTAAATAATTTTTAAATAGATTGACGTGTTGTATATGAAAATTATGACGTATATGTCGTATTATCTCTTTAACCAATTAACCTATTAATAAATCATAATATTTATAAAACATTTCATGCAAATAAATGATTATGAGAATAGAGAGCACTCCACCACTACAAAAAATATACACACACAAACAAGTGAACACAAACACAAACAAACACTACATACGAATTCTCGCAATAATGTTTTTTTTTATTGTAAATATTAATACTTATAATATGTCTTTACTTTTATTTTTTCTCAATCTTCGTATTACAAAATTGTAATCTTATGTGACCTTACTTCAGTTATGAGTAATAACTGTACAACCATTTTTGTAACGCTATTGATTACAAGTAAAAATAAATAAATAAATAATACATTAGAAGCAATCGCACGCAACTTACATGTTCCTAGAGACGTACTCGCACAGCTTGCACACGTATTTCTTCTCGTGCGTGTTGAGAACGTGCGCACGGAGCGAGCGCGCGTCCGTCCAACGTGACTTGCAAACCTCGCACACGAAGTCACCCCGTTCCTGAAACAATTGAATCATTGTTTGCCGATATCAATTACAGATATGCATCTACCATCTAAGAGGGTTTGCCCATACTCGCAGCGCTGGGCAGGCGTGTTGAACGCAGTAGGGGTTAGGCTGTTTATGGGTGGGACGCTTCTGCCCATACCCCCTTTTCCTTGTCTTAGTCGCCTTTTACGACACCCACGGTATGAGATTAGGGGAGTGCAATTCTAAGCCGGCACACAACGGCATATTAATTTTAAAGTTGCTAGTTCCGGTAAGGAACGATTAAATATTTTTTCTGACTATAAAATAACATATGTATGTTAATTATATAAAACTGAATTATTATTATTATTATTATTTTTGTTGTATACAATACTTCAAGTTTCTAAGTCAATGCGTTAAAATGTTGTATAAGCTATAAAGTAGTATCTGTCGGCTAGTTTCTGTGATATCTTTAGTTCTCTAGCTATGTTAAGGATAGACAATATTTTTTACAATGTCAATGTCTATGGGCGGTGGTGACCACTCACCACCAGTTAATCACCTACTATTTATTCAAAATTAATACAATAAAAACTTACCGGATCATGTTTAATCATATGATTCTTATAAGTCGAAGCCATGATAAACCCTTTATAACAATAATCGCATTTATAGAATGAATTAACATAATTCGATGACGTTTTCCTCTCCTCAATTTCGAGGAGCTGTTCCTCCTTACTCAAAATGTTTACTTCTATATCCTTCATCTCTGCGTCGTCATTGATATCGCTGTCGTGACCTTCAAAACCGACATCATCAAAGACTTCATCTTCAAATTTTATTACATCAACACTGTTTTTTTCTTTCTTTTTCTTAACTTTTTTCTTTTTATGTTCCGTCTCATATTCCATTATAAGAGGGGATTCAATGACAATGCTTTCTTCTTTTATAATCTGTTCCGTGTATTCTGTGTATTCCATGTTCACTGTGGGATAGTTAGTTGATATTGTGTACGGCAATTTATATTGTTGATTGATGGAACGTATATCATTTGTCGTTAGCTGCAAAATAATTGAACAAAGTTAATTGTTTTTTAAATTATGTTCTAAAAATAACATTTTAATTAGCGTTGGATGTCCATCCTGACCTAAAATATAATAATAAAACTGTAAAATATTGGTTTTATCCATAGAAAAAACACACAGATGAAATCCAAGGTCGGGAGGCCTCGGCCAATTAACCAGTAAAGACTAGTTAATTTTTAAATAAATTTAACAATGTTTATCATTCAACATTTGCTTTCTTTGTTCATTCATTCGGCTGTTTTATTTTGAGGAAACTAATTTAATTTTTTCAACATCTTAATTATGTACATATGTTATATATAGTATTGTACTTTACTATATCTACATACTACATATATTAAAGTTGTTTCCTAGTCAGAATTGTAATATATATGTATATATATTGTACATACTTTTATTCTTAAAAATATATGGATTAATTTTCTAAAGAATTTTAGGGATACATTTAAATGAAATGAAATTATAAGCAGTTCGGAATATTACCTGTCTTTGCGATGCGTATGTAAGAATCGATCGAGTATCACAACATTTCTCTTTGAAAGCCGCATATTTAAGTAGCAATGTGCTGCAATAGCTACATACGAACTCCGGTAGACCATCTTCTACTTTTAATAACTGCAACATATATTTTATTATAGTTAGCTTTTTTTTCGAACTAATTTCTATATAACTTTGTAAAACTAATAAATCCTCGAATTATATTAATTTCGATTCAAACAACACAATCTTCAACAATAAGTATTAAAATTACACAATAAAAAAAGAATATAATTACTAATTTAATTCAACATAACATTGAATTATCAAAACTTTATAAAGTAAATAAAAACAAATAATTCTAACCTGATCTCCAGTTACGTTTCTATAAGCTTCTATTAGATTGTACTTGTATATATTGTACAATTTTACGTCATCCGCAGCCAGACAAATTCGGCATACGAGTAAATCACACATATTTCATATATAAATTTACTTATTTATCTTAAAATCTTATTTGAAAACTAATAAACAAGTTTCCAACGAATTTGACAGAAATTTATACAGAGCAAACCTTTTATAGAGAATAAATGGTTTACACAAGCGTCTCTGTACAGTATCTAGCCTTTGTTGGTCTTCAATCTTCATTACTCTAGCTAAGCTAACGCTTCACAAATCGATTGTGAATTTAAAGACCACACCCATATTTTTTAATATTAATTGACTCTGCTTTAAGTTAAAATTAAATTATAAAATATTTTTCGTTGTGAATTAGATTATCATGTGATTTATTTTGTTTAAAAAAAAAACACTAAAATTAAAATAATAAATACTCTGGTGACAGTTTATTTATCGACATACAGAGTACTTAATCTGTGGTTGCTTGTTAAGCTCATTTTTTTTGAGTATGTATAAAATTCTATGCAATATGTAATACAATTGATAGAATCGTATATATTAATTATATATATTTATATAATATATACGATATAATAATATACTGTATATAATTTATTTCATGTCAATATCCTTCACAACAGTTTGAGTGACAATATTTTAATTGTCATAAAATGAACGCTACTAAAAAGATTTTATTAGGTACCAACTTAAACACAAAATTGTTTTCGAATTTGAAATGATTAATAAACTTATTTAGCATCAAAGGTTAATGCTAATGACTAATTTAAAACATTTTCCAAAGGCGATATGATCCAAAAACGATAGTTCGATGTCATTAATTGTATTTTAGACGCAGAACTGTTATATTTATGTAAACAAATTAATAGTCGAAAGTTTTGCTTTGGATTTCATACAAAAAGAAAACAAACTTCTACATACTTATTTAGAATGATATTAAATTTTTACAATATATTAGGTGGCATTGTCCGAGTGCTCGCTAACTTCCTATAAGCTATAAGTAGGGATGTTAATTTTGATGAGGATTTCAAAATTATTAAGACAATTTCTCTGGAAAGGTTAATAATAAGGCTTAGGTACATTAAGTAATCTATAAGAGATACGTAAAATTATTAATGTATAAAAGAGTGCAATGATTTTATTCTTAATTCTTATGTTTTAGGGATAAGTTACAGTAACTATTTTAAAGTTTATTAATTATAATTTCAGATAGCATTTTTTTTTTCAAATTATTTGAACAGATACATACAAAAAAGATAATGTGGAAGAATAATATGCAAAAAACAATATTATCTAGTTATTATATAACATTAGAATATAAAAATTATAACTTTTTGCGTGAAACCGGAAATCGTACAGGAGAAAGCGATTCATAAGCACCGATCAAATGAGTTTAAAAACTTTTTTTTGCAATGCACTGCAATGCAACTTTATTAGTCACGTTTATATTTTGGGGACAGTGATGTTATTTATTGAAAACATTAAACGGCAATGTGTAATTCAAAACAAAGTAAAATTATTTAGAAAACACTTATAATGGTCTGGTCATCTTATATAATACAACTTACTGAAAGGGTGTTTTCTTCTTATGAGTATAATCTTCGAACTACTATTATAAAAGATATTTATTTGTTTGTTACGGTTTCACGTCTTAATTAGTCAACCGACATTAAATCATGGGTTTATCACACAAACATCAATAATTAGTACTGTTGAGCACCAGTTAAAAGGGTGAGTTAGCTAGTGTAACTACAGAGGCATCACATTCCCAAGGTTTGTGGCGTATTGGCGATTTAAGGATTGGTTAATATTTCGGACAGTGCCAATGGCTGTGGTACGTTGTAACCACTTATCGCTAGGTGATACATTTCTTCGATCTACCTATTTTGTAAAAAAAAATATAGGTCACGATTTTTTTAATTTTTTCTTTTTAATTAAATGAAAATTATAAATTGTTTTATTTTTTTAAATATTATGGAATAAAAAAACAAATATGCAAGGGCTCCGAATGGAAAGATAATGGCAGAATAAATTGTACCCAGACCAATTATTTTTTTTCATATTTGCCTAAACATATGATCTTATGAATGTTAAGATGAATGGTGCATACCAATGATGCTGGGTGTTACGACATGTTGTAGGTCAGCGCGACCGTGCTTTGAGGTCGGCTGGTTTTGATAGTGAAGTGAAAGTATCGATAGAATTATATCTATAGTACGATACCCCAGATGTTTTAGTTTAAAAAAATGTACATTTTTTATTGAAAAAAATAAAAATAAATATGTATTAAATACTATTGTACAGATTAAAGACCGTTTTAAAGAGGAATAGCAAACAATATGTGAAACTTAAATGAAGATGTTTATTTTTATTTATCTCGTGTTGTATTCGGAATATGTCAAATCTTTAAAAAGTATTAAATTGTCTATGATCTCAACCGAATATTCTTCATAAGATAGTATTGACAGTCCGCTACCGGGCCAAGAGTAAATAGAGTAATGACCTTGTTAGTTAAATTAGTGAGAATTAATACATAAATAGTGTATAGTTAATGGTGTAGAATTCTGCCCCATGAATCCACTATCCAACCTGCATTGAAGTAACGAGGTGAAATAACTATTATGGCACTACACCAAATCTAAAGTTAAGGAATTCGATATCGATAATATCACCGTGTCACAGCACTACGGTGGATTACTCTCCTATCGAATTTAGCAGTTCGATTAAGTCCGTTTCGTTGTGTTTGTCGTGTTTGTTGGTGTTAATATATTACAATTATTTAAAAGGTAAGTTTTATTTTTAAATAACATTTTATATCTGTGGTTTAATTAATATATTTTACGTTCGTATTCAACATTATCGAGAGTAATGGAGCTAATGGTGTATGGCGTATGTGTGTTACGACCTAGAGCTTGAACGATTTTTAAGATAGATAAAATATACATTTTTTTAAACGTAATGTCGAAGTGAACAAATACCCTAATGTTTAATATATTGCTTAACACGTTCACTCGTCTTTGCTTGTGATCTAATCAAAGACATCGAGATAAAACCATAGACAATTTACTTCTTTTTACTGCTTCGAAATATTCCTAACAGTTATTATGGAACTATTCCGAAGAACTGATTCGAAACGACGTTATACAATACTAAGTTCCGACCGCGGTTTCGCCCGCATTTGGGGGGGGGGGGGGTGCAGGTGCTATGCAGCCTATATCCTTTTCTGTTACCCTAACGACTTGTATCCCTCACGATGATCGGTTGAATAGTTAAGACGTTAAAGTGTATAATACATACTTTCACATTTTTAATATTGGGTAGGAATTTTAAAACTGTTTAGGTATTCTTTGTTCAAAATCAGAAATGTGATATGTCAGTAGGTGATAAGCGATATTGTCTTTTATTTAAAGGATATACGTATCAAAATAGCATACAGAATGTGAGTCGGGTTTCAATGTTAACCGTTACTTATATCACCAATACGCCACTTGAGAACGAAGGTTTTATGTCCCTTGTGCCTGTACATGTGATGTATTTGTGATGGGTGGTATACCCGATACCTACCACCAAGTAGAGTCGAGTATCAATTTCTTCAAAAGCTATCGTTACAGTATCGTCTATATGTGCTTCATCTTCGTGAAACCGTCATATCTTTTTCTAGTTTTTTTTTTAAAATAAATAGGTAGGCGGTCTCGCAAAAGGTCACCTGATAGTAAGTGGTCACGATTGCACATAGACATTGGCGCTGTAGGAAATTTGAACCATTCCTAACATCGCTAATGCACCGCTAACCTTGCGAAGATAAGATGTTGCCTATGTCCCTTGTGCCTGGCACACTGGCTCACTCACCCTTCAAACCGGAACACAACACAAATAATTATCACTGTTTGGCTATAGAATATCTGGTGAGGTACTAAGAGGGGCTTCAAATCGATAGTAGCTGACATTGGATACACTTTGTTTATATGCATTTTGTTAAGGTTTTCATTCAAAATTTAATATTCATATCATGGTATCCCTGACTAGATACTGCAGGATGTTCTGGAATTTGCAGTATATCCGGCTCCTCCAAAATTTACAGCAGAGCGTAATGAATACGTTATCTTTATATATAAAATTTGTTACGTGTGTAAAATAAATATAATTCTTATTCCAACCGTACGAAGTCGACGGATTGCTAGTATATATGCTTTTTAGAGGGATGTTTTTGGATTGGGAGTTTTTAAAGTTTCTCATATTTTATTAAAATTACTAAAATATTTTCAGATATGGAGTCACAAATATTAAACGGCGATCCAGAGCAGGAGTACACGGCGGGTGTTCGTCTAGTTGTGGTAAGCGATTTTGTAAATTCATCCCCTAAGATGGTTGAATAAGGAACGTAATTTTGTATAACACGTGCATCTTTTTGTAGATAAAAACGTTATAACACCGGGGTATATAAGGTACATATAAGGGTATATAAGGACACTTATATAACTGCAATATATTATAATATTAATCATTATAAAATAAAAGTGATATTCATCAAATTAATACTAGAAATGAAAATAAAATAATCGTTCCAAGCTTCCGTCTTAATAAAGTTAAACAATCGTTTTTAGGGCTAGGTAAACGCATTCATAATAAAATTCCGCAGTTGTTACTTGAGCCACAAAGCAGGCCTCAATTAGTTTTAAGAAATAATCTTATTAGTAAATCGTATTACTCTGTTAGTGAATGTATGTCTGACAATATACGTGGATTGATTGATGGTTGGATCTCTTGTAGGAACTAAGTGTAGTGTTTTGCAGGAACTAAAGAAAGAGTATCTACTGATTGTCTTGCCGATTCTCCTCGGTAGAATCCACATTCCGAAACGGTAGCGCTTGACGTTTCATAAGTATTTGTAAAAGTCGAAATTAACGCACAGCCCAAACTATAGGGACTAGCACCATGAAAATTTGCATACCTTCTTTCATTCTTCACTCCTTATACACAGTAGGTTAGCACTGAGGAAGGATTTTTGAAATATTTAACCCATAAGGTAGTGATAAAATAGTTTGTAGTATAAAAATCTTTCATATTTGTAGAGAGCTATGAAAATTAGTATTCAACAATTGTAAATTATGACGCTAGCAAAGATAGACAGATTTGTCACGTAATAATTATTAATTCAAAGCCAATTCTTGTCCAATTCTAGCTAACTTTGAATAAAGCGTCAGTGCTAGTGTATTTATAAAACTATTGATATAACACAACCCGTTAGAAAGTTACGAAAAAGACTTCTAAAGCGCTTAAAGCGATACACTTTATTATAATACTAATAACGTATTTTATATTTGTTTATCTTGGTGTGTTTAGAAGAATGACGCTTTGGACAGGGAGTCGATTCTATTAATTGTGGATCGAAACGTTACCCTGTTATCCTAATATTCTAAAACTAGACTAACTAACGAATGCTAACGAAGACACTATACCCGACCGTTTCTGCCGGCGGAAACGAGGTCCTCGACAAGTGACGTCACGAAACCGGTCGTGACTTAGTATGGTGCTCTTGAAGAAGGGCTTCCCACCCCGCTTTCCACCCCAACGACTACGTCCCGAGCCGAGGTGCGTAGGAGACACCCTCAGGGTGGACGTCATGTAGAGCCCGAGACGGCTCAAAATTCAAGGTGGTATCTAGTACTCGCCCCAACGCCCGGTGACGCTGTAAGGGCCAATAAGGCCAACAGCATACACAGATTCAGAAAAAAAAATCCAGATTAGTTGTCGTTACGCTGCCCGAAGGCAACTTAGTCGTGACATTTATAATATGTAATCGCGATTTAAAATAAAAAATAATTGTGAAAGAAGGCCGTGTTATAATTGTATAGTGATTAAATAAAGTGGTTTAAAAATAAAATTGTGTGACAGGAAATTGGTGTATTGAAATTACAATCGCCACCCTCGGAAGAAATTATTTTACATGTTACTGTAACAACCAGTGAATGTCCCACAGCTGGGCAAAGGCCTCCTCTCCCTTTTTAAGGAGAAGGTTTGGAGCTTATTCCACCACATGCTCTAATGCCGGTTGGTGGAATACACATGTGGCATAACTTCAGTGAAATTAGACACAAACAGGTTTCCTCACGATGTTTTCCCTCGCCGTAAAGCACGAGATGAATTAAACACAATATAAGCACATGAAAATTCAGTGGTGTTTGCCCGGGTTTGTACGCACGATCATTAACCCACGGTTAAGATTTACGGGTTCTTACCACTGGGCCATCTCAGCTGTTTACATGTTACACCATATTTATTCGTTTGTGTAGCTTCAGTTATAAATTATTTAATAATCACCAATTATGATATTTTATATCGTTTCTTATCACATAAGTGCTATCTAAAGTTTCACTGAAGTCTTATATATGTGCTTAATAATAGAGCACCAAGCTTCGTCTACGAGTTGTCAAGCAGAACTATTTAGAAAATAAATCTAGCATAAACTGAGAACGATAAAACAGATTATAAACTATGTCTTATTTTCGATTTCAAGGTCATGCTAAGGATAAAAGTACGTCACGTTTCACGCGATCACGAAAAGTTTTGGCACAAAATTTATAATACAGTGATGTTTGCTGACTGAATTTTAAACATCTCGTTAATATAAAAAACTTTTGCCATAATTAATGTTAACGAAGACATTTTAAAGCACAGTCTTGTCATCATATAGATTATAGAATAACATGTATTGAGGGTGGCTAGCCATCATTCCCGAGGTGCTAAAAATTAGTTGAAGTATATAGCACAAATAACATTGTTTTATTTCTAGATACAAGGAATAGCAAGAATGCTTACAACGAAGTTTAACAAGCTAATCCTAAGGGATGCAATTAGTATGTGGATATGAGTTAGTGAATGTGTTGATATATTCTTCTGGTGGTAGGGCTTTGTGCGAGTTCGTCTGGGATAATCTACCGTAAAACAGCAGTACTTGGATTTGTTGTGTTCCGGTTTAAAGGGTGAGCGAGTCAGTGTAATTACAGGCACAAGGAACATAACATTTTAGTTCCCACGTAATGCGTTGGTTAACAATTCTTACAATGCCAATGTCTATGGGTGTTGGTAAATACTTACCATCAGGAGGCCCATTTGCTCGTCCGCCTTGCTATACTATAAAAAAATGTATTAGAACAATACACGCGATTAAATACCTCCATATCTTACCTCTTTTACCTAAACCTGCATATTGTTATTATTGTTAACAATTCATCCTAAATATTTATATCAAATTTCTTTTGTAGCTCAATCTACCTGAAGATGAAGGTGAGGGTCTTGGTTTCCGGTTAACGAGAACGTTGTGGGATCCTTACCCTTGGGTAAGTAAACCTTTCAATGCATGCATCTTTAACACGATCAGACACTCGAGTTGTATGCAAATATTTCCGACTTAAATCCAGTCCTTACATATATTTATCTATGAATTAATAAAATACTTTTAATATAAGCAACAGTTGAAATAAAAAAAAACAAAAGAAGCTGCACAATTGAGCTTTAAGCCCTAAAGTAAAGTTTACATAATTCATCTCGTTTTCATGTCTTACACATCGTGAGGTAAACCTGCAAAATTCAAAATTATATATTAGTAATCGTTATATCATAACACATAGGCATTAGCTTGTAACCCCAATTGAATTATATATTATTTAAAAAGTGACTAATTGAAAATTGAAAAAGTAATCAATTGTTGTTAATAATAAAAAAATTGCATTGCATGCGAAAGCAATCCCGCTCCTGGTTAAGACGGAAAGGGTACGGGGAGGTTTTAGTGGGTAGGACGGTGGCCTTCTGCCCCGTGAGTCCCACATAACCGACCCGGTCGTGGACCGGGCGGTAGGCGTAAACGCCTTTCCTCCTCGACAATAAAAAAGGCTTTATATCTCTAGTATATATGTAATATTATTTTGTTTTTATTATTTCACTGTCGCAGACCCCAAGAGAGGGAATAGAGAGTGCACCTGTGCTTGTGGTCATCATCAATAATTATTGAAAATTGTCAATAGGTTCATGAAGTGACTGCAGATTCCAGAGCCGATATCGCTGGGTTGAGGAGAGGGGATTGTTTACTTCAAGCAGATGGCAAGGATTTGCTTGGTCTACCGGTAATATTATTGTTTCTTTTAATAATTATCTTCTGTATTATATAAAAGACGAGCTGTTGCGTGGTTGGTAGATACTTGCCTTTCACGACGATGTTTGTGGATTCGATTCCCACCCAGGACAGACATTTGTGTGCATGAACATGTCTGTTTATCCTGAGTCTGGGTGTAATTATCTTTATGAGTATGTATTTACAAAAGAAAAGTAGTATATGTAGTATATCAGTTGTCTGGTTTCCATAGCAAATGATTTTGTATTTTTTTTCTAGATCGGTAAGGTGGCTGGTCTAATACGTGGGGATGGTGAAGGGCATGGCGTTTCTCTGTTAGTATGGAACTGCGGTGTTGATCCCAAAGATGATCCCGAGGTAATAAAATATAAACTTATATTATCGAAATATAAACAGGCAAAGACAAAAAGTCACCACTGCTTAGTAACCGATTTTTTTCCAGTTGGTTGCAATTGAAAAGCTTTAGTGCTATCACTAAAAATTAATATAATGTGATTTTTTTCCATAATAAATAATTATTATTTCGACTTTCGACCTCTGAGCGGACACTAATCAGAAAATGGTATATGGCACGTCCTTCCAGTTGCTATGGAGCTGTGGCGGCGGTTCCCGTGGCGAAAAGTCTCGTCGTGCACTTGCTGGAGTCGTGAAAGCCTTGTCGTGCTGCGTGTGCGCTTCGACCGCTACCAAAGCTCTCAATTGTGCACGATCGCATTTGTATTGTGAAGGTTGGCTGACTTCATAAATTATTTATATCTTGACCTTTTAAAATGTTATTGGCGTTTTATACAGCCAAGCATATTTGAAGTAAAACCTCTTTGGATTTAATATGAACATGGGTGAAACTTTTTTGACGCAAAGTGATTAAACGTCAGTCACATATATTGAAGAGCATTTGATCTTTGATGATTATAAGAGGTTGAATTTTTTTATTTGTGTTTGTAGGTCACTGACAAATGGGCCACCCGATGATTAGTGGTCACCACCCAAATAATAGACGTTTACATTGTAAGAAATATTTACAAAATTAGGTACTTAGGTCTTATGTACCTTGTGCCTATAATTACACTGGCTCACTCACAATTTAAACTGGAACACAACAATCCTAATTATTGCTGGTACCTAAACTGGATTTGCATTAAGCCTTAGTGAATAAAATTACGGTGAACGGTGAAGGAAAACATCGTGAGGAAACTTGCATATGTTTAATTTCGCCGAAATTCTACCACATGTGTATTCCACCAACCCGCATTGGAGCAGCGTGGTGGAATAAGCTCCAAACCTTCTCCTCAAAAAGGGAGAGGAGGCCTTTAGCCCAGCTGTGGGACATTCACAGGCTGTTACGGAATAAAACTGTTAATAATAAAATCATCTATAACTGAACAGGTTGCTGGAGTAGATTAGAAAGGTGCGCGCTGTGTCGAGAGACTTTGCCTGCAAAAGATTCGCCCTTCGCTAGGAACTTGATAGCTGAACAGGTACAGTATTAATAATACTTATACGACTTGAATAAATGCCCTCCAGCCTTACTTATAATCGTTGTGTAGCGGGTAATTAGTTAAATAATGCTGTGTCTTCTTCTTACGAATGTCAAATCTGTTATGTCAGAAAGAGAGAAAGTAGTGTTTAATTAAACAGTCGCTTAGCAAATTTTTAACATAAATAAAGATCTTAAATTCGGCCTTCACATTTAAGCTGAATATAATGTTAAGTCAATTTTAAAATTACATATTTCAATATTATTTTTGGAACTATTTATACTATAATATGGAGACATTTTTTTGGAATGCCTAAATATGAAAACTAAACAAAAATATACATAAAACTTATAACAGAGATATGAGGCTTCCCAGCACATACAACAAATCACAAATCGCGCCCATAATAAATTAATTATTTTCTGTCCACCAACAACATGGCGATTTTTAATTAGTACTGGATTTTTTTACATCGCTGTTAAATAAAATAAGGAATCTTTTAACTATATATATTTTTTCAGGTATTCGAAGCCATAGCAACAGAGTACGAAATAAAACACGCGATACAAAGAATTCAAACCAAATCAGCACACACATCTCCGAATATTTCACCTACAACGAATCGTAAAGGACAATACCAATTATCAATGATGCAAAGGAATCGTAAAAATATACAAACGAACGAGAAATTCGCATCCGATCCTAATATTAATCGACAACTCGATCCTCACACATCACGCAGCACTAAGCCGATAGAAAATTGTCATACGAGTACGCCACCCCCTAAGTTGATAGGAAATTTTCATACTAGCAATATTAATGACAATGGCGGGAAATGCTGTCAAAATCAAACAATTGACAATCACAATTCTCACACAAAAAATGGTTTGAAAGTGCCGATGATTAATATTGAAGATACAAGTAATAACTGTTCATGTAATTGTCAATTACAACATAAATTGGTCGCTAGATTGAGACAGGCATGCTCGTTAGCTGATTTACAAAACGCGGCCGCACACAGTTATAGTTTGTCGAAGTCCTTGAATAACATCACTTTAAATGAAAAAAGGTGATTATTAACGTATATATTATTTAACGGACTTATACAAAAAAGAATAGTTGTATATATTTTTTAATTCGTAGAAAGATAATTTTAGTTTAGTATATTTACCGATGTTTGCGGGTTAAAACCGAAGTAAGCAACGTATGTGCTTATAATCTCTCGTCCGGATGAAAATGTGCTCATGTGTAGCAAACCCACATTGAAACAGGGTGTTGGAATAAACCCCAAACCTTTTCAAACCGAGCGGAGGTATTAACCCAGCTGTGGGACATTTACAGACTTTTGTTTAATCTAATTGTGATATTTAAATAACAAATATTATTAAATTACTCAGAGACATACATTTAAGACCACACATTCTAATCTTTTTTAAATCTTTTTTCAGCAATAACGACGGTCAACATAGTAGTTCTATGGATAACTTAAAAAACGCAGGTAAATTATAAATGTTTCGATTTTATTACAAACGAATATTGTTCTCGCTTAAATAAGTATTTATAATGATATATTTTTCTTTTTCATGGCATTATACTTCTACACTCTGAATAACAATTTGATAAATTTCTGACTTTTTTTATATCCACTTTAATTAAACTGTCAACATTCCAATAAAAAAATCACTTTACTCCTTCTGTCATTGGAATGTTGGTGTATTTTTAATTGTTTGACCAAACTAACATTTGATTGGTTTTAAAATTTTCGGTTTTTATTTTCAGAACCACCAGTATTCCTGCTATCAGCGCCGCCGATATATGTACTGACCTGTGAACATAGTCAATAAACATTGTTAATTTGAATTACGCTGCAATACACTTTTTATATTTGTACAATAATTAAATTTTTATGTAAAAATATACTTAATGAATACAAACTAAATGCGTTTTATTTTCATTTAAGCCAAGTGAAGGGTTATGATTATATATAATTGTACAAAAAATGTATAAAATTAATTAATAAATATAATCATAAAATCATCCGTTCAATTATAAGTATTGCATGTGAGGTTCAAGCCTATTTATTTTTTGTTGAAAAGTGAACCTGATAAGCCTGTATGGGGTTATACGTTTGCTTTCCCAAGAGAAATCAAAGAAAAAGGTCGTTAGAACTTACTCAACTTAGACAGCTGTCAAAACATCGTGTCAAAAAACTGACGCCATCCTGTCTGTTTACATGAGTGAAAGATTAATTTTAAATAAATATTTAATGTATTTTATTTTAAGAAATAATAAAACATGGAAACAAATGATAGTGAATTCAAACTTGAATTTGACACGGCGAAAAATATATGTCGCTGCTGTTTATCAACAGACAAAAGAATGACGAAAATTGAATCATTTCGTGGTTTTTTCATCGATTTAGCAGATATTATAGTAAGTAGCACTATTCCATCTCAATAAATAACACCATGCGCCTGGTTAGTTCCATATAGTATTATCTTTCAACCGTGACATATCAATTGTTTAAGGTTTTCTTAACATAAACAAATGTTAAGGACATTGTTATCACATTATGAGATTAAAAAAAAAACAACATTTATTCATCGAATTCAATTCATTTAATTTGTGTCATAAAATTACTAATTTTTCTTTAAATAACATTAACAAATGCCATGTGTATTCACTATATAACAACACGATTTATATTGTTAAAAGTTACACAATACTAAAAGCATGAAATATTCGTGAAGATAAATAGATAATAGTTGATAATCTAATAAATATAATCAAAATGTTCCATTAATTTTTGATTCTTCATACACAGAATTCATTTGGTTAACACAGATGTCTTGAAGATGTTGAAAATCACATTGAAAGTACATAGATACATATATACATTCTTCTTAAGTTATGATAACAGGGTGTTAAAAATAAATAAAATATTACCTTGATTGTTAGATAAATGTGTATAATTGATGACCATACTCTGATACTAGCTTTAGTGTCTAAAGTATAAGTTGATATGTATACCATTTAGAAAGGATTACTAGATTTATAACTGTTCGATAATTATCAAATAAATATCTTCCCGACTGTATTAGCCATCGTCACATTTGGACTCCACTACCATTGACCATTAGGTGGAGTGGAGTCATTTGTTTTCCCGGTATTTAAAAAAAAAAAAAACACTAAAGCGTTCCCTTCCAGTCAACCTTGTGCAGGACAAAAACATTTGTGTTTTAAGCATACATTACAAAAATATACATAAATACTAAACGACTCTATATGATTATGTAAAATATTTATAAGAGTGTCCTGGTAGTCCATGTTCAAGGGAGCTCATGCCTGGGTTGGTAAGTCTCGTAGGAGTGGCCTAGGTGCCTTTCCTAATTGTTACTCATCTTTTTACTTTTTAATTTGACCTTTCTAAAGGAACTAAGAATCTACCTAAAGCATGTCACAGAAGTTATTCTAAAAGTCATCATAAGTTGATTTTAATATCCAGATTGTTAGATTTAAAAAATACCTGCTGTAAAATTGAGAGCTATTATAGCCTGGTGGTTAGAACACGTGAATCTTAACTCATGCAAGCACCAAGCACTAAACATAGTGAGGAAACCTGCATGTGCGCCAAACCTTCGCCCCAAAAAAGGAAAGGCGGTCTTAGCTCACCAGTGGGACATACACAGGCTGTTACTTACTGTAGTAAAATTACAATATAAAATATTAATCAGAATATGACTTCTTTCACAGATATCAGAATCAGATGGCTTACCGCAGTGGCTTTGTTTTGAATGCAGCGCTTTGTTGATCAAGAGTGTTCGTTTCAAACAAAAAGTTATACATGCCCATACAATGTTATACGAATACCATAATCGATGTGCTCCGGTAAGCATTATTTATCTATTTGTATTATAATATAAGCATAGATTAGTGTAGGCTGCCTGATTGGCTGCACACTCGGAGGTCCTGGGTTCAAATCCCAGGTCGGCCCAATAAAAAGTTATTAGGTTTTTCTGTAGAAAATTCTCAGTAGCAGCCCAGAGTTTGGAAGTTGGAAGTGACTCCCGTGCCCCGGAAAGCACGTAAAGCCGTTGGTCCTCCGCCTGAACTCTTTCCGGTCGTGTCGGATATCTGTCCCATCGGATTATGAGAGTTAGGCGATAGAGAGTGCACCTGTGTTTGCGCACACTTGTGCACTATAATATCTCCTGCGCAGTTGGCTAATCTCTCTTGAAAATGGCCGCCGTGGCCAAAATCGTTCTGGAGGACATTATTAGTATAGGCTAGCAAAACCCTGCGGATCATGTTCTGCTTGTATGTTCCAATTATCATAGTGATCAGTTACATGGTATATTTATTTTCAACCACTAAACAGTAATACTTATTATTATTGTAGTCTGGTTTGAAGGGTGAGTGAGGTAGTGTAACTACAGACACGAGACATAGCATCTTAGTTCCCAATCTTAGTTCGTGTATTAATCACCAAGTTCTACGGCCAAGTGAAAAAAGTACAAATGAATAAAATTGTCCCCTATTTAAATTTTTTAGTTTCCCATGGACGGGGAAGATCCAGAATTAACAAAGTATGCGAGCCCGTATTTAAGTAAATCAAATACACTCGTATTTGATACGACTAGAAGTAAAAATGGTTACCACAAGGTCCTAGAGGTTAGTATGTGTGCTCTCAACTTTCTGGCTATTTGAAACTTTGTCACATTTTGTCACCGAAGTCCATTCCAAACGTGGGAGGATTAAAGATAGATAAACAATGTTGACCTTGATTTGACGTGACGTCATTGGTCGAGATTTAATCTGTGGTATTCATTCGGTTTCGTGAAAATGTGTTTTAAATATCGGCGAAGTTGGTATCGGAACTTTGGAAGTAAAATTAATGTTGATATAAGTAGTTGAGTAGAATAGTGTTGTGTTATAAATAGAGAACTACCAGAGCTATCAGCAAATCGTATGGAATGTGTAAATTTAAGATTTGTTTATCTGTACTCCTGCCAGTGGAATATAGTATAGGCATATATAGTTTAATATATTTAGTTAAGCGTGACAATAAAGAATCGGAATATTTGTTATGATTTTGTTTTTCACAAAGGCGTACAATAGTGCAAGATCAAAGTTAAGAAAAAAATAAATACATTTCAGCATGATTTTCATCGTCATTATGACGGGCCGGTTGGCGTGTTTGGTAGACATTTGCCTTTCGCGCCGAAGGTTGTGGGTTTGATTCCCACCCAGGACAGACATTTGTGTGCATGAAAATGTCTGTTTGTCCTGAGTCTGGTTGTAATTATCTATATAAGTATGTGTTTACAAAAGAAAAGTAGTATATGTAGTATATCAGTTGTCCGGTTTCCATAGTACGAGCTCCGCTTAGTTTGGTATCAGATGGCCGTGTGTGAATAATGTCCCAAAATATTATTATTATTATATTCTTATTTTACATTTTCTCTCGCGTGAGGTAACAAAAACCTAAACACACGGGCCGTGGCCAAGCGCGAGATGGCTAGGTGATCGTATAAACAGATGAGATGGATAAAGTTATTATTATTATTTCAGCACGATAAACCGAATTATCTATCCAACTTAATAGACATACCCGTGGACGATATGGTGGCCGACAATTTATCTATAAAGGATGAGTATGCATATTCGGAAGTTGATGACGATCTACCATTACTCGAAATCAGGTGAGACTTTTGTTAAAAGACTTGTTCGTGGTGATATGTGGTAGGTAGCAAGTATTATATAGTCTACCATCAAACAGCAATACTTAGTTGTTTTGGTTTGAGAGTGAGTGAGCCAGTGTAACTACAGGCTTGAGGGACGTAACACCGAGGTTGATAGCGAATTGGCGATAGGAATTAATGGTTTGCACCGGAGAAAAAAAATATAGGCAGTTAATGTTATAGGCCAATACAAAAGAGATATCTGTGGAATCCCCGTGTAAAAATAATGCAACCATAATGTTGCCACTAATTTAAAATAAAAAAGTTTAGCATGACGTTTTATTTATACGTTTTGTTTTGATTTTATTAAGCCAAAACAGTAAAATTGGGTTTGCACTAATAAAAAAATCTCCGATTATTACAACAATGTCTATGGACGGTGGTGATCAGTTACCATCAGATTGCTCACTTACCAGTGTACAATTATTTGATTTAAAAAAAAATTACCTATAACAACTGCCTCGTCATTCAAGTAGCTTAAAAGCTTATGGATTCCAAGGTCATTCATTAGTTCAAAGCCCAGATCGGGCCGATTAGAATTTTAAAAAGTGACAGCTGTCAATTTTACTTTTTATCACAGAACAAATAAAGCTAAGAACCTAGAAAATCTCATCGTGACGGATATAAAAGAAGAGAAAAAAGAAAAGAAGAAGAAAGTTAAGAAGAAAATGAAAACGAAATCCCTTAAAGCTGTCGAAGATAAATTAGATATAGAGTAAGTAGGTTTAGTTTTAACTTTTTTATTTATTATCTTTATAATGAGTTTCGTATAAGACAGTCTATATAAGATGACCTTGCAATAGGGTTGCCAGAAATAAAAAATAATCCGTTTTAATAAGCATGTGATTTTTGAATGAACAAATTCATTCGTGCTTTATAATCTCTCGACGTTGAAAGAACAAAAATTAAGAAGGTGTATCCACTAACCTACATTGAAGCTTTGCCCGCTTTGCCCAACAGTGGGTTGTAATCAATTTTAATTTATTATTATAATTTCAGTGTAAATTTAGAGGCTTTAGAACCAAAGAAAAGTGTACTCAGGAAACAAATAGATATAGATGAGACGAAAATTAGAATCATTAAGTTGGATCCGGCCGAGCAGCTGAAGCAGCGCGAGGTGAGATTACTTATTATAATCAGACTTGGGCAAAATGTAATCAGATTAATGATGTAACGATTACAATATGTAATCATCACTCACGATTACAGTACAACGAAAGTAATCAAAAAATTAAAGGGAGTGAGTCAGTCGATGGCGCGCCCTTTTCTGGAGTGGTGGGGAAAGTTTTGGTGTATATAATAATTGTTTTGTGTGAATCAACTGAAATATGACGATGATTGTTAAAGATTTTCGATACAAATGTTTTATTTTAGACATTCATTGTCGCGACACCGGTACGGGTAGCTAGTATGTCTATTATTATTTCAGGAAGAGAGTAAAGCGACGCTGAAGTTTCCCTTCCAATGTCACCTTTGCTTCAAGGGATTCAACTTCGAAGTTAAACTCAAGAACCACATGTTTAAACACAATCCGGTGAGTAACAAAAATATATTATTTTTTATAATTATTTTTTCTCATGTCCTTCACCAAAAGATTTTGTTTAAGATCGCTCTCGTAGCGAAAAGATCGCCTTTTGTACATACCGTAACAGCCTGTGAATATCCCACTGCTGGGCTAAAGGCCTCCTCTCCTATTTGAGGAGAAGGTTTGGAGCTTATTCCACCACGCTGCTCCAATGCGGGTTGGTGGAATACACATGTGGCAGAATTTCAGCGAAATTAGACATGCAGGTTTCCTCACGATGTTTTCCTTTACCGTAAAGCACGAGATGAATTATAATCACAAATTAAGCACATGAAAATTCAGTGGTGCTTGCCCGGGTTTGAATCCACGATCATCGGTTAAGATTCACGTGTTCTTACCACTGGGCCATCTCGGCTTTACATACCATATTTATATACAATAAATCATATTCTATTGTTTCTAAAAAAAAATCATTCGTTTGATGGTGGTGGTGAGTTATGATATACAAAGCCAATATAAATGTAGAATAAGTCTCACCCTCGTCTGGGTTGGTACCACCCACTCATCAGATATTCCACCGCCAAACAGTGATACTTAGTATTGTTTTTAACGAATTGAGTTATTGTAACTACAGGTACAAGGTTGACTTTATCATTTCGCTGAAGATAAAGAATTTCTACTGATATTTTTGGCGGGCAGTTCTCGATGGAATCTGCTACCCGAATGGGTGGTTTTCTTAATTCAAGAATCTCAGTGGCCTGTTTAGTTTGGATGATCTGGTCTGAGTTAGCGGGAGTGCAGTGTATGTTATGTATGGTGCAGGCCCGCGGTCCGTACAAATGCGAGCTCTGCACGATGCACTTCCCGAGCGCGTACTCGGCGTCCGTGCACGCGCTGACGCACACGCGACGGTTCGAGTGCGTCACGTGCGGGCGACGTATGACGGACAGGCTCGCCATGATCAACCATTACAGGTGAGCAATGGCCAGTGTTGCCAACCTCCACAAGCACCCACCCCCTAGCACCGTCTCGAAATCACCCCGTTTCCCCTCTGACCAATGAATTGAAATATATAGAAAATACATTTTATATTTAAAAAAAAAAGCAAAGCAAGTGGCAATGTATCAACTTTCTTGCTATAAGTCATCATTGACGTGATGGCAAAAGACATGACTTTTATTTGTGAGCACAAGTGAATTAACATATTAGATCACATCCTCGTACATCATATGTCATCGTATGTCATGAGTCCTCGTACGTCATATGTCATCGTACGTCATATGTCATCGTACGTCATATGTCATCGTACGTCATACGTCATCGTGCGTCATACATCTCTCGCAAAATGTGTAAAATTCGCATAAACCCTTCTAAGTCCGCAACTACATTATAAAACTCAATACCTCTTAGTAACGTAAATTTTAAGTCATATTGTACTACCCGTTTCCTCCCGCGGCTTCGCTCGCGTGCGAGGGGGACGGAGCATTTTAGATACCTCATGTCGTTTTCTGTAGTCCAGACAACGTGCATGCAAAATTTCATTATGATCGGTCGAGTAGTTGAGACGTGAAAGCGTTACAAACAAAAGGCGCACGATAGTGCACGACCAAGTTCAAGATATAAGTGTTTTTAATTCTAGATCTCAACACGAAGGCGTCCTCTCCGTGTTCACTTGTGACATTTGCGGGAAGATATCCAAGTAAGTATTGAATACTGATCTAAATGTTGCCATATCATTATCTATCGATGATTAATAAATGGATAAATGGTGTGAGTGCAATGTACTCACGAGGATTTATGTGTAAATAAAACAATCCCACGCTGACGTCATAACACGCCTGAACTCTCCATCGCTACCGTGTACAATATTTATTTAAACTAAAACCTATAAGCTAGTAACTAAACCTATATATAGTATATAATAATAATAATAATGCACTCCAGACCGATTTCGGCCACGGCGGCCAGTCTCAAGAGAGATTAGCCAACTACGCAGGAGATATTATAGTGCACAAGTGTGTGCGCAAACACAGGGGCAATCTCTGTTCCCTAACTCTCATAATCCGACGGGACGGCCGGAAAGAGTTCAGGCACAGGACCAACGGCTTTACGTGCTTTCCGAGGCACGGGAGTGTACACACTTCCAACTTCTAGCCGGGCTGGTATTGAGAATTTTCTGACAGAAAAACCCAATAACTTTTATTGGCCTGACCTGGATTGAACCCAGAACCTCCGGGTCTGCGGCCTATCAAGCCACTAGACCAACGAGGCAGTCATATAGTATATATATTCACGTAATGTTAATGGTAATTAGTGTCAAATAATAACAATAAGTATTTAACGATTGAAGACATAAGTGGATGAATGTGATATGCAAGTTTAGCTCTTACAGGTTACAGCGTTACGAGCTATAACCGTAATAGATGAATGTACACGAATACAAAAAGAAATGGTGTAAGCGCCAAGTTACTCACGAGAATTGATGTGTAAATAACAAATCTTACGCTGGCGTGACGTCATCTCGACGCTCGAAATCTTGCGTTCACTCGTCTAGCGCTCGAACTCTCAGTTTGCCCCTACCGTGTACCGAAAGCTCAGCTGTTTATCAATACAAAGCTGACAATTACTTCAAATCATATTTTTTCTTAATGACACCTTCCACTTATGTTCGATTTAATGATGATGATCAATATGTCTGGACACTCGTACAGCAACGACAAGACGCATCGCGGTCACATGCGCAACCACCACTCGGGGACTCGCGTGAAGTGTGACGAGTGCGGCAAGAGCTTCGTGAACAGGGACTCGCTCGTGGAACATCAGCTGTGAGTTAGATATATATAAATGGAAGAAATTGAAACGTCTGTCTGTGATTATGATTAATTGGTGTAAAACATGTATTTGGCGCGGATCTATACTGCATCTTTACTGGTGGTAGGGTTTTGTACAAGCTCGTCTGGGTAGGTACCACCCATTCATCAGATATTCTACCATAACACTTGGTGCAACAGCAGTACTTGGTATTGTTGTATTCCGGTATAAAGGGTGAGTGAGCCAGAGTAATTACAGGCACAAGGGATATAACATCTTCGTTCCCAAGATTGGTGGCGCATTGGCGATGTAAGGAATAGTTAGTATTTCTTACATCGCCAATGTCTATGGGTACTACTACTACAGTAGTAGTAGTAGTAGTAGTAGGAGGTATCTATGGTGACCTTTAACATCAGGCATTTACACGGCCGTCTACCTATAACATGAAAAAAATATATTATATGGAATATTTCGAGGTATTTTCGTATTTCTTCAGTTTAATTCGTGAATGTATTTCATCAAAATCGGTAAAGTCTATATTAAGTAATTCCTTCCTTAGGATTAGCGCTTTATCGCTCAAATTTAATGCAAACAAAAGTTGTTTCGCGTGTATGTGTAACAAACATTTTTTTTTTTTTTTATATATTTGCCGGGTGGGCAAATGACTCTACTCCACCTGATGTTAAGTGGTAGTAGAGTCCAAACGCGAGGACGGCCAGTACAGTCTGGAAGAAGGTTCTGCACTAGCCGCCCTCGCCTTGCCGGCCCGCAAGATGCCTCTTCACGCCTCGTAAAGAGACGCGAAGCGAGCGACGTATTGCCACGATAGGGATGGGCAAAGTGTGGAGGCGTGTTTCCCCCGGCATTGGTTCAGCCGCCGTCTCCACTGGACCAACACCCATCGCGGCAATGCTCGCTCGGGCACTGGCTGTACGCTGGCTGACCTCGAAACGCGGCTGCAAGCCACTTCACGAGATTTTCACCATGCGTACGGTGGTAACAAGCCAGGCGGATGTTTATCATCCTACCACCAGATGATATCCCTTAGTCGCCTCTTACGACACCCATGGGAAAGGGGCAGTGAAATGTATTCTTTCTCCGTCACTGCACGGATAAAAATACTACATACGTATATAATGACTATTGTTTACCTTTTTTATAGTTCATATGTTTTTTATTAGTCATTATTTATGTGCTTGCTATGGAGTCCTTTAAATGAAGGATCACACATATTTAAAAACATTATTCCACGATGTAATGTACTCGTAAGTGTGTATCCTTTGTTGGAGATCCTTAATAAATAAATAAATATTAGTAAGATCACAGTGATAGCAGATTTAACGATTGTCACCCAGGATACATCAAGGTATCAAGAACTACGAGTGCGAACAGTGCGGCATGAAGTTCCGGACGAGGAATCAGATCCGGCACCACATGGTGAAGCACAGCGACGCCAAGGACTTCTACTGCGTCGAGTGCGATGTTCGGTGAGCGTACTCGTATATATCGTGCCTGGTGTCTGTCGTGTTGTTTCGAAAATGGTATTTGTGCAAGCAATTATATGTCATATGATAATTTTGGCTAGCTATGATGAAGGCTATATTAATATTAATATTTATAGTATTACTAGTTTATCTGTGTGTTGCAGACAACCCCCCCCCCCCAAGAAAGGGCAGAAAAATTATTACTTTCTGTCATAAAATATAGAATTAATAATAAGTAAACTTATTTATTTGTCATTACAATTATAAAGATAAAATTTGTGCTCGCTATGAACTAATCAATAACGAAACGATTTTCAATTAAACAGCACTACGTCGGTTCCTTAAAACAAATATTGTTTTTAATTATTAAATAGATCGAGCTGATTTTATTTTACTATAAAAGATAGATAAAAAAAGTTTTTTTTTTCTTTTTATTTCGTATTCGTACTTTTATAATTATTTAAGAACTTGGCCGCATGAACTTCCGTGCGCGTAATTTTCTTCATTGTTTAAAATGTATTTCAGGTTTAAATCAGCGCACACGCTCAGGCAGCATTTGAAGAGGAGTTCGAAACACAAAGATAAAAAAAGTCTAAAGTGAGTATTTGTCATATATATAAATACTAGTGGTCGCCCGAGGCTTCGGACGGGGCATTAGATAAAAAAAATTGCCTATACATTTTTCTTGGAGTTCAACCTTTTTTTTATAGTATAGGTAGGCGGACGAGCATATGGGCCACCTGATGGTAAGTGGTCACCAATGCCCTTAGACATTGGCTCTGCAAGAAATGTTAACCATATCTTAGATCGCCAATACGCCACTAACCTTGGGTACTAAGATGTTATGTCCCTTGTGCCCGTAATTACACGGGCTCACTCACTCTTCAAACCGGAACATAACAATAACAAGTACTGCCGTTTTGCGGTGGAATATCTGATGAGTGGGTGGTATCTACTCAGAAGGACTTGCACAAAGCCCTACCACCAGTAGCTTATTCCATAACAAATTTTAATATTAGTGTTGATTTTACCAGCACACTGACATAATACCCAGAAAGCGTTGCAATGCCTCTCGTTTTTCACGCAACACTAGTTACACCCTGGCAGAGGCGGAAGGTGTTTGGTACACTTTGTCTTTTTCATGGCAACGTGTACGCATTTTTTTTTTATGATCGTTTAAAAAGTTAAGACTTGAAAGGGTAACAAACAAACTCAGGTTCGCGTTTTTAATATTAGTTAGGATAGCAAGTAGTCGTCAGTATGAAGTTAAGTTCGATTGGCCGATTGAAGGTTCGAGTGTCCGTCGTGCATCAAACGCTTCGAGACGGCGAAGCAGCTGTCGGCGCACACGCGCGTGCAGCACGAGGGCGTGCGCGAGCACCCGTGCGGCGCGTGCGGCGCGGCGCTCGCCTCGCGCGCGTCGCTCAACAAGCACGCGCGCGCCGTGCACGCCGGCCTGCGCGCGCCGCCCGCGCACGTGTGCCACACCTGCGGGAAGATGTTCCGGGTGAGCGCGCCGCATTCTACTATGGGCCGAATCCAACAGTTCATTTCACCCCCCTGATCTTTAAACTGAATTATCTTACTATAAATGTTCAAGGTCATTTATAAAAACTGGTATAAGTTCACGTCGTGGAGTGTGACCACGGTGACACTGGTGTAAGTCATCACGTCGAATTCTCAGTTAGCGACCGTGTGCCGAGCGCTAAGGTGTTTACACAACAGTCATAAGTAATAAATATATATATATATATATCTGGGTATTCAAACTTTATCCACTTAATTTTCATACTCGACTGTGCAGGATTCAAACGTCGTCAGGAAATCTGCATGTGTCGTTTAAAATTCTGCTACACGTTTAACCCATATTACTAACGGACAGTCACATTACTATTGCTTCTTTTATACATATCGCAGGCGAAGTCGACGCTAGTGAACCACGTGCGCACGCACACGGGCGAGAAGCCGTACGAGTGCGGGATCTGCGGGCGGCGGTTCGCGCAGCGGACGGCCATGCGCACGCACATCAAGCTCGTCCATCTGAAGATACACCGCAGTGCCCGGGTGAGGCTCGACGACATTTCATTAACAGACTCCGAAACACGAGAGCTCCTTTCCTCTGTGTGTATATAGCCTTCTTTGTTTATGAAATCCTTGTTGCGTTGGATCGTACACGTGAAAAATGTAATATTTTGAAATCGAGTAAAAAGGAGAGCTGAGACGGTGGTGAGAAGTGATAAGAACGCGTGAATCTTAACCGATGATCGTGGGTTCAAACCCGGGCAAGCACCACTGAATTTTCATGTGCTTAATTTGTGATTATAATTCATCTTGTGCTTGGCGGTGAAGGAAAACATCATGAGGAAACCTACATGTGTCTAATTTCACTGAAATTTTGCCACATGTGTATTCCACCAACCCACATTGGAGCAGCGTGGTGGAATAAGCTCCAAACCTTCTCTTCAAAAACGGAGATGAGGCCTTTAGCCCAACTGTGGGACATTCACAGGCTGTTACGGTGTCGGTAAAAAGGATGGATTAATAATGCAAGGTTCTCTCACGTTGAGAACAATAGCTGCGAGTGCGTTATTACGGATTCATGGATTACAAAGAAAATACTTAGTAAAAATTGTCATAAAATATTTTATCTATAGCCAATTCCAAATTAAGGAGTAAAGATAAACGGACCTTCGATTAGATTCCACCGCGACGGTGGAATATGTAAATCTCAGTTCTTGACTAAAATACCTTTATTTATAATATATTCCACTTAACTATTTGTATCAACTTTAATTAATACCATAGAATATATGGCACAGATAATCAATGATATCGCGTCAATTATATGTCAAAATTATTTCTTTATCTTTACTCCTCCTGTGGTTCGATTTTTCTTTATAGATTAGGAAGGTGGACGAGCATATGGGCCACCTGATGGTAAGTGGTCACCAACGCCCATAGACATTGGCACTGTAAGAAATGTTAATCATCGCTTACATCGCCAATGCGCCACCAACCTTGGGACCGAAGATTTTATGTCCCTTTTGCCTATAATTACACTGGCTCACTCACCCTTCAAACCGGAACACAACAATACCAAGTACGGCTGTTTCGCGGTAGAATATCTGATGAGTGGGTGGTACCTACCCAGACGAGCTTGCACAAAGCCCTACCACCCGTCTAATAGGTTATAGTTCTTATTATAAATATTTAATTTCTAGATCAAACCGAAGTTACCTCCGCCGGAAACAGCACCAAAGTCTGACATATACAAGAACGAGTCCCCCCTCATGTTCGAGTGGGGACGACAGAACGCGCAGTGCGAGTACTTCACCGTCACCGCGGGGCCTTGAAAACTGTTTTACTTAATGCGGAATAAATTATCACCTTTTCTAATTGTTTTATTTTATTTTTAAATAAATTTAAGGTATAAATAACTTAGGAGATAAGGCTGTGGAAATAAGGAATGGTCAATTATCATGTATTTTCTTAAAAACCTTTAAATTTAGTTTTCTTTAGAATTATATATAAAAAATTTAGAGACCCTCCCAACAAGCACTTCCAATTCTTTTTATACTAAAGTTCTATTGGTCCATTACATTCGGAGCTTAGCTGCGACAGTCAGATTCGAGTGATAAGAATTCCGAGTTTCCTACAGTCGTACGGAAACCTTATCAACCCTATCCCACGCTAGTACTACTCTATTGTACATATTTTATCCATCAAAATAAGTCTGGGAGCCTTGGTATCTTAGAATATAGAGCAGGATGTGATAATCGCAGTCAGAAAACTTACTTGACTTCTGCGACATATATGGAGACATCACAAAAGCCAACACCTCGAAGGCCCCCTATATTATGGGAGATGACGCACATGTGACAGACAAGTTTTTTCGTTAAGCGTTGCCAATTCGTCAAATTTTACTGTAATCGCGTTCATAGCAGTTACGTTTTAATAATAATAATAATATCCTGGGACATTATTCACACACGGCCATCTGATCCCAAACCAAGCAGAGCTCGTACTATGGAAACCAGACAACTGATATACTACATACACTACTTTTCTTCTGTAAATACATACTTATATAGATAATTACACCCAGACTCGGGATAAACAGACATGTTCATGCACACAAATGTCCATCCTGGGTGGGTATCGAACCCACAACCTTCGGCCTGAAAGCAACCGTTTTTGCCTCTGTAAATAAACACAATAATGAGTTAGGAATTATGCAGTAGTGTTACCACTAACAAGAAATAAAAAAATAATAAACGTCCAGAAAAGAGAACATAAAAAAATTATGTTAAACCATTTATTTGTAATAACAAAGTAAATAATTAGTGCATAATAGGAAAAATTTATAATATTTATTCTATCTTACGATAAAGATTTGTTTTAAAAAGAAATATATCTTTACAAATAGACAATTTTAAGTAAATTATTTACAGATTAAAAAACATTATTCGACGCGCGGAACTACCTCAGATTTTATTTAACCCCCTTAATTAACGGAATTAAGAATGTAATATAATAATCACACTAATATAATACAACACATATATTTAAAATTAATACATAACTGATAATTAACGTAGAGCCAAAGTCGAATATATTTTTTATAATTCATATGGTCCTTACAGATAATATAAACTTACGATTCTTATACGATTCATAAAACCTATTTACAAATTAATATAATACGCGATCATGGCAAGTGATAGCGTAACATAACTTTTATTGACCACGTTATTTGACAAACACGGCAAATGACTACGACAAGCAAGACACATTAAGTCATCCTCATTTAATAATCATCAACTGAGGTAGTTCCTCTTTATAAAACCCATAGGCACCCTAAAATTTAAATGCTTATATGCATTCAAAACAAAAATACACAGTTAACGTCCAAGACGCCGCGAGAATGCGTTCCAAACTGATCAGTGACCGTAGAACTTACGATAAAATTTTAACAATCGTTTATTTGACATTCTCACGTTATTTCGACTGTTTCTTTGTGATGCGTCACTTGTCAAATGTCAAGTGACAGATGTCAGGAACGCATTACGTCAGCGACGGGACTGGTTTACAAGTTTTCCGATAGCATTAAAAATATTTAAAACCTTTCCATGCATAAGCCTTAAGCACTCGCCTTAAAATATAAGTTAACGAATATTATTCCCTTATATTTTATTTCATAGTTTATTTAAAAAATATATACATAACAAAATGGCGGCATGGCGGTCGTTAAAATATTTCTTTGTAAAAAAAAGCGCGGTAATAGATTATATAATCGATTTTACATAATCTGTGCAACACATACTGTTGGCATATTACCGAAATTTTTCTATAAAAAACAGGCTATATAAGATTTAAAAATATGTACAACGAATAATAGACCTGACTCGGCTATTTTATAAAGAAATGCCGAATAGAACCTAAATAGGAGTAGTAGTGGTCCGAGATAGTTCAAGGTATTCTATAATGAAATTGACAAACGATGGTTGATCGAATTATTTTAGAAATCGACTGATACACTTTTTCTATATTAATCTTCTCAACTAATATTCGCTCAGAATCAGTTAAAATAGACTTCGACCAAATTTTTGTAGCGTAAAATGTAAAATTTTAATGCTATCAGAGAACAAACGAGTCACCAGAAAAACTTTTTTTTTTTTAATTGGTTCAAGTCTGATTTATTTCTCACTGTTTAGACTTGAGGAGAAAGTTTTTTTTTATACCGAAGGTACATAGAACTAATATTAAGCTTAACGATAAATACGACTTTCTCTGAAAACAACTCGAAAAACCACCCATTATCTTGTATTTCGGTGAACATCAATCTTCAAACGATCTTTAAAAACACCGCACACCTATTCCGTATTCAATATTTATCTATAGAAAGTTTTCATCAACGTTTTGTTTCTTAGCTAAACATCGATAATTATCTTTTAAAAATATTATGCCCTAAATTTTATCCGTTCGAAATGAGCTAGCATTATCTAGTTGAAAAAATTGGATAATAATTTCCGAATTATTGCGATCAGCACCCCGAATGAGGTTCATCTGAAGAATGGTTTATCTTATCGTATCTTATTTAAAATGCTCATATTTTAAGCTAAATGTTAAGTAAATTGGTAATAAGAAAACAGTTATTCTGATTCAGAATCCGTTTCCCCGGACTCGGATTCGGAACTCGAAACCGGTTCGCATTTTATGAACTCGATTTCCTTTCTCGCGCTTCGGGGCCTGCCCCGTTTCTTCGCCGTCTTTGGTGGGGCTTCCCCGTCGTCCATGACTGTCTTCACCATCTGCGATATGCGTTTTAGGTGCTGTTGCTCATGTCTCTGCAAGTGGTTATTCAAATATCTCTTAATCTTAAATTTCTTTCCGCACTGATCGCATTCGTGTTGGTAGTTGCTCTCGTCGACTTCAACGTGAACCGAGTTATTATGGCGACGGAGGTAGTGCGCGTGCGCGAACTCCTTGTCGCACTTCTCGCAGCGTATCTTCGGCTTATTCGGATGCACGATTTTCTTGTGCTTCTTCAAACGTACCGCCGAATGGAAGAACTTATCGCACAAATCACACTTCACCTTCTTCTCGAAGGAAGTGTGAACTTGCATATGCTCCTTTAAGTACTGGTCGTTCTTGAACTCCTTCAAACACTCCGGACACGTCACTTTCGACTCGAGCGGCGGGTGTATGTTCAGGATGTGACGTTTCATATGGTGCCGAGACTTGAACGTCATCGGGCAGAACACGCACGGATGTCTCTCCACCTGCGAGTGCTGGAAATGGAGGTGTCTGTTCAGATTTAGGTGACTTTTGTATAGCTTTTGACAGATGTGACATTTATATTTGTCTTTGTCGGGTCTGTGGCAGTTGTCCATGTGATATCTCAACTTGTACGGCACTGCGAACTCCTTACCACACTCCGGACACTTAATCTCTGGCAGCGTGTTTGGGTGTATACGTTTAACGTGCATGTGCAGTGCTCGCCTCGTCCTGAACTCTTGGAGACAGAACTGACAATAGCACTTCTCCGAGTCAGAGTAGTGTTTGTTCATCCGATGCATGTATAAATAGTGTTTATTCTTAAATGTTTTATCGCATATGTCACAGATAACCGCAGACTCTTCCGATGAATGCACCCTTGTCGTATGGAGGTATAGATTTTGGTAATTCTTGAATTCCTTATTGCACTTCTGACATATGTATCGCTTAGTTCGTTTTGGAAACATAACTGGTTTCCAAGTTGATAGAACCGACTCATACATAGCTCTTTGTTCTTCGGTTAATGCGGAGCTGGTGACACTTATGAACTTAGTTGGGGGCCGATTTGGCATAGGTCCTGGTCTTGGTATGATTTGATCTTCGACCTTTGGAGGTGGGTATGCAAGTTCTTCTTTAGGCATTGCATAGTCTTCAGGCATAGCCGGTGGGTATTCTTCCTGGGACTTGGTATCAAGGAAGTGTCCTTCTATTTTTGTTGGATAAACATCTTCCATTTTAGGTTGTTGGAACATCGGCTCCTCCATTGCTATAATCTGGAAAAAAACAAGTGAAGTTTCTTTTATTACTCTTTTGTACTTAAACTATAAGGCAAAAGGCAAACTGATAATACTGTAAATGAAATCTTTGAATTATGTCGATTAATATGTAGGCTGTTTTGTATATTGGGCTAAGGTCTTCTCTCCTCTTGAGGACTAACTTTGCTTGAGCTTATTTTACTATACAGCTGCAATGCAGGTTAATAAATGTGATAGACTTATGCCAGTTCCGATACAATGTCCAAAATGTATGTGGTAATGGACCACATACATTAATAGTTATCAAGAGAAAATTAAGCAAATAAAATTTTTTAATCTGTGATCTTCGATAATCGCATGTACTAACCAATAGGACATCTTATCTTTTAAAAGTTTATATCTCAAACTTCTTTACTCTAAACAATTTCAATAAATCGCCATTTTTACTACCAATGAAATAAGTTAAGCATATTGTATTTATTCTTGTCTTCATAACGTTATTAATATTTTATGTTGGGAATGAAACATTCAATCTTGGCCATTTCTTTATTATGATAAAAAATGTAAATAATCACAAAATTAGACAAATAATACAGCTAACTTTCTTCCGCTGTTTTTTCTAAGTCTGAGTATTTCATTTCCTAACCGACCCCCGGATTTTACTTTGACAATGAATAAGTAAGTAATGCTTCTATATTCAACAAGTTAACATTATATTAGTATTTTTAAATAAAGTGATAAAATCAGAAACATTAGGCTATATCCTATACTATCATAATTGTAGATTTCCAATACATATTATAACTCTATTAAAGGGTCAATATTACTTAGGCATTCATTATGCCTGGTCTGCATCAATGTGCGTGAATGGCACACAAACAAAGCACTGTAATAAATTTGACTTAAAGAGTATATTTATATAAATTTTTGACATAATACAAGCACATCGTTTAAAAAATATAATTTACAAAACAGAAATATAACTCAGTTTGAATGTCAATTGTTTTTTTTTTGTATATTTTTGGCAATATAACACAAGGTAAACTGACTAATGATTCTTTGTTGTTTTTAATTCCGTTAACTTATTGGAACAAAATATTATTACTGATATACATTCTTATAATCTAAAACAAAATGCGAAGCTGCTTTTCTAAATGTTTATAGAGTAGACTTTACAGCAAGGAAAAACTGTTTAATTTTATTGTAATATAAATTTAAAATAATGGACATTTCATTTCTTTGTTTGTACGAAATAAAGCAAAGAAAATTACAATTTTAAAATCGTACCCAAATTCCACGTTTTGAATGTATGTAAACAAAAAACACTTAATGATAAACAATGAACTTGTGACAATTAAAGTACATGTATATTTTTTTTGGAATAACAAATGTGATTTGAATATATCCTAACTACTAGTAATTTTAAAAGCAAAATAATCCATAAGAAACATAACTGGGTGTAACTTCGGTCACTAAGAAATTCCTTATGACATGAGCCAACTTTAAACATCAAAAATAATGAAAATTATTGAAAATATTTTCATCGAAGTTTTAATGGCTTGATTAAATATATAAACCGTACTCACTTTTAACCGACAGCGGTTTCCAGCTAACTTATTAAACACCGATACACGTCATAACTCCGTAAAAATCCTTACTCAACAATAGGTTTATGCTTTTAAGATAGTTAAAGTGCCATTACGCCTCAAGCGATTTTTAGTCAACATGGCGTCAACGTAAGCTTATAAACATTAATAAAATAACATTAGAATAAAAGAAAACACAATAATGTTACTTATTTTTAAAATATATGATTTATAATTATATTATTTTAATAAAAAATTACGGCAAATTAGACCACGAAAAATTGTTGTTTGACAATTGACATTACGAAAGCTCACAGATACAAAATCATGATGAAATTAATATTTTCTTAATAAAATACAAAATATTTAAGTGAATAACAATTTTTAAAATTTGTATTTACAACTATATTTAATATTACTAAGAATTTATTTCACATTTATTGTAGTACTTATATGCTGATAATGATATTTTTTATTTAATTAAAGAAGTGGCAAGATTTATTTAACAAACAAATTAATCTTACATATATAACAATTTATATATCTCATTACAATACGATTTTGAAATATCTTCTATGAACATTATAAAAATAAATAGCAACTATTTTCCATCGACACACGTGTGAATCCACGCTTATAATAGTTGAAAATTTTCCCCTACCGTTTTAAAAACATCTGAGTGCTTAGTAGTAAAAAAATTGTTAAAAATGCGTGAAATAGTGCATTTGCAGGTGGGGCAGTGCGGCAACCAGATTGGTTCCAAGGTGATACTGAAAAATATGTTTTTTATAAAATATTTTATAGTGCTAAGACGCAAATAGAAAAGTATAAAGTCTATTTATAATTTTGTTATGCTCTAAATATCTTAGTTGATGAGATCACGGTCCATTGCTCATCTTGAAGATGCAATAATCATTAACTCTCACTTAAATTCTTATTGCAAAAAATGCAACAAAGTTTTCTACTCTTACCTACTTATTTACATATATAAATTAAAAAGTAGGTTTCATTTCAACGTTACATAATTTTATTTTTGTTTGTGAAATTAAACAAAATAAACAAGGCAATATATTTGTTAGTGATATTAACATATTATTTAAAGTTTACTTTTAACGTAATAAATGCATTAGCTGTTATTAAGAGCGATACGATATCCATTCTGATAGTGAATCAAATAAAATAATAATTATTAATTAATATTCAGTTTCAGTAATTATGATCGTCGTTATCGATCTCTGAGGTCAAATAAAAAAAAAATGAAGTTGCAGTAAAACCATAAATTCCTTTTAATTGTAATTCAACTAATTTCACAACAAATAAATTTAATACATAAGCATTTTTTTTCAAATTGTTTGTTTCTATCTTTTATTAATCTTATAAGAAAAACACCGTTTTTGATGTAATTTGATTTCATATTATGATATCTTAGAAAGATTATGTAGTGCGATAACCCAAGATCGAGCTGAAGTGCTTTATTTCTTCGTCCGACAAACCGCAAGTTTACCGCAAGCTCAAATTTCTGTACATACCTTAACAAAACTGTAACTGGGTACTGTATGTACCACGTGAACTGAATGTATTAATTATGTGGGAATTATTATATACTAATATAATGGGTTACGCGTAATTGGAATATATCTATTTTTTTATATCGAAAATTATTGTACAAATTTTTAGGCCTTATATGTCTGCTCTATACATAATCAAACCCCGACAGGAGTATAACGGGCGGACCGGAAATTATGGTAATAGGATAATTATATTTTAACATCGTTTTTCCTTTCCACAGTTCTGGGAAATTATATCAGACGAACATGGTATTGACACAACGGGTCACTATCGAGGTGACAGCGACTTGCAGCTGGAGAGAATACAAGTGTATTACAATGAGGCGTCTGATGGTATATATATTTTTAATATATAGGCGGACGACCATATGGCCCACCTGATAGTAAATGGTCACTAACACCCGTAGACATCGGCTTTGTATTAAATGTTAACATTGCTTACATCGCAAATGCGCCACCAACCTTGGGAACGAAGATTTTATGTCCCTTGTACCTGTAATTACACTGGCTCACTCATCCTTCAAACCGGAACACAACAATACCAAGTACTGCTGTTTTGCGGTAGAATATCTGATGAGTGGTTGGTACCTACCCAACAAGCTTGCACGAAGCCCTACCACCAGTAAAATAATTTAATTGATAACCAGGTTTTAACAGGAGCTATTATAATGCAAGCGTGTAAATAGAGATGCACTTTATACTTTCGTTCTCATAATCTGATAGGACAGCGATCCAGACTATCATAGGGACACGCGAGCAAGGGGAGTTACAGCGTAGAACCAAGGGCTTACGTGCTTTCCGAGAAACGAGAGTGAACACGACCAATTTTGTAACACCAGGCTACAAAGACAACTATTTGTCCAGATAATCCCAAAAACTTTTCAGAATTAGCAGCCGCATAGCTAGCAACGAGACAAACGATGTTGTTTATGAGCTAGTGCTAGAATAAATGATTGCGGGTTCTAACAAAATATATTTTTTATCTCGTTCTCGGCGGTTACCGAAAACATCGTGAGGAAACTTACACGTGTTTGATTAAACTGAGTCAATTATACGCAGCATGGTTCAATAAGCTCCTTTTCAATTATTTTTTTTAGATTCAATAATCTAACAGTAACAGCCTGATAATGTTGCCCAATGCTGGGCTGCGGCCTCTTCTCACTTTTGAGGAGAAGATTTGGAGCTTATTCCACCACGCTGCTCCAATGCGGGTTGGTAGAATACATATGTGGCATAATTTCAACTAGACTCATAACAATTTAGACACATGCAGGTTTCCTCACGATGTTTTCCTTCACCGTGAAAGTTCAGTGGTGCTTGCCTGGGTTTGAACCTACGATCGTCGGTTAAGATTCACGCGTTTTAACCACTTAATCTAGCAATGAGCCATTTACAGGCTGTTTGATTTGATTTTCATTTGGAACATGTTCTGATTCATGAAATAGGCACCAGGTTCGTTCCCCGGGCGGTGCTCATCGATCTTGAACCGGGGACGATGGATGCGATCAGGTCCTCAACTTACGGTCAGCTGTTTAGACCTGATAACTACGTATTTGGACAGAGCGGTGCCGGTAAGTTGGTCTCTTTTCAATAATCTGTTATATACGAATAAAATAAATTGAATACAATCTCGTATGCTATGTATATTATTCCTAAGTTCTCTAAGTTTATGAGATAAGTAATCGTATTTACACTTTTGTCTCGTTATGTTTTTTACGCATATCTTTTATGGCATAAACAGTACTAAAACTATTGCTAACAATAGTAACGCACATAAGAAAAACTATTTTCAGTCTCCATTTAATAAGACCAGTTTCTAATTCAGATTCTGGATTGTGTACATAATCGAAACCAGTGTGTTTTTTTTTTATAGTATAGGTTGGCGGACGAGCATATGGGCCACCTGATGGTAAGTGGTCACCGAACGCTCTTAGACATTGGCTCTGCAAGAAATGTTACCCATCGCTTACATCGCCAATGCGCCACCAACCTTGGGAACTAAGATGTTATGTCCCTTGTGCCTGTAATTACACTGGCTCACTCATCCTTCAAACCGGAACACAACAATATCAAGTACTGCTGTTTTGCGGTAGAATATCTGATGAGTGGGTGGTACCTACCCAGACGAGCTTGCACAAAGCTCTACCACCAGTAAAATTACTAGACTATTATATAATTACATAAATAAAATTAAACTACAACATAATTCCTTTTTTGAATATAATATTTGACAAATGAATAAATACGTTATATTATATTCTTACAGGTAACAACTGGGCAAAGGGTCATTACACTGAAGGAGCAGAATTGGTAGATTCTGTGATGGATGTCGTCAGAAAAGAAGCCGAACCGTGTGATTGCTTGCAAGGTAATTTTGATATTTATAATAATTAACGAGAGAGAGGTCGCTTTCGCCATAAAAATAGGCAATTCATTAATACATATATTTTAAAGTTTTGAAAATATACAACAAAAATAACACACAGACTAATAGTCAGTAGACTGACTGACGTTTGAAGTTCTTGAACTTATTTTGGCCAAACTCTCATCCACGATGTTACTGGAATGAAACGTACGATGGGGAAATGCATTCAATTTTTTTTATAGAATAGGATAGTGGTCACCAACGCCCATAGACATTGGCACTGTAAGAAATGTTAACCATCGCTTACATCGCGCCACCAACCTTGGGACCCAAGATTTTATGTCCCTTGTGCCTGTAATTAGACTGGTCCACTGACTCTTCAAACCGGAACACAACAATACCAAGTACTGCTGTTTTGCGGAAGAATATCTGATGAGTGGGTGGTACCTACCCAGAAGAGCTTGCACGAAGCCCTACCACCAGTAAATCCAGTAAGGATATTCTACATTTTACATAATAATTAATCAAAATCAATATTGCTTTATAGGTTTTCAACTGACGCATTCTCTGGGCGGTGGGACAGGTTCGGGCTTGGGCACTTTGTTGCTGAGCAAGCTACGCGAAGAGTACCCTGACAGGATCGTCAATACATTCAGTGTTGCACCCTCTCCTAAAGTGAGTGATTTGCAACTTAGATTTGTATTAACTATAATATAATTTATATATATTGTAAGACACGCACACACACACATTCTTTTATTTATCTATTTTATTTTTTAATTAAATGCAGAAAACAAACACAACAAATATATAAACCAATACATTAAAAGAAAAAAGTCTTTTAAAATACAATAAATAATAATATTGGGAAAAAAATAAAAATGTACGTAAAAAAAATTAAAATTAATCATGCATACAATAGACCTAAACAATTATTATATAATTAAATAAATTGTATGCATGACATCATTTTAACATTTTCAAAAAAGTATGCACTTTTTTCTTTCATCCATCTTTAGTCAGTACATTTCAAAACCTTTTTTAGTCGCTCCATTCGTTCCTTCTCATATACACACTAAACACGACATTCGTGCCCTGGTGTAAATTAATACTGTATGTCAAATAAATTGACCCAAGATTAGCAGATAGTGGGCGAAATTCAATAATGGAACGTTAAAACTAAAGTAAGAAATAACACGACCGATTTCGATATACGTTTTGCTCAAAACTCCTTGTATATTGGAAAATGAAACTAAAGCCAATCAAAAGTTTACTTTTGATGCGAATGAATTGTGTCAAAAAATAAGGCGCCGTAATCATGTTACCTCCTTATTTTAGGCGTTACAATAACAATACATAGGGGATATAGCACGGTATAAGCAGAACACACAATGTTTCCCTTCGAAGAAATAAGTCTTCGCAGTGATGTTTGGTAAATTAGCGATACTAATCTAGTAACTGCCAGTTAATGTTCCACTGCTGGGCTAAGGCCTCCTCTCCCTTTTCGAGGTGAAGGAGCTTATTCCACCACGCTGCTTCAATGCGGGTTGGTAGAATACACATGTAGCATAATTTAAATGAAATTAGAGACATGCAGGTTTTTTCACGATGTTTTTCTTCACCGTCAAGCACGAGATGAATTATAAACACAAATTAAGCACATGAAAATTCAGTGCTGCTTGCCCGGGTTTGAACCCACGATCATCGGTTAAGATTCACGCGTTCTAACCACTAGGCCATCTCGACTTAACTAATCACTATCTAAGCACTTATCTAAGAGAAAGTAATTACCTTCCACCAGGTATCAGACACCGTGGTGGAGCCCTACAACGCTACACTGTCCGTCCACCAGTTGGTTGAGAATACGGACTCGACATTCTGCATAGACAACGAAGCGCTGTATGACATCTGCTTCAGGACCCTCAGACTGTCTTCACCGACTTATGGAGATTTGAATCACTTAGTATCGGTGAGTATTTTCGTTTAGTTTAGTTTAACAGTTGATGTCCCACAGTCTTCCTACCCTTTTGTGGAGAAGGTTTAGAGGTTATTTGACAACGCTGCTTCAATGCGGGTTACGGGATACACACATGACCAATGTAATCGCGGTGCTCGAGATAAATTATACAAAACCAATAAGTGCTCATGAAAACTTAATGGTAGACACCGGGGCTTTAACCCACGATCTTCGGTTAAGATATATCTACCAACTTTCCCATGTTGAATTAATGTTATTAATTTCCAAGTGTTACGTTATAAAACTATTTTAAAAAACTGTCTTATTTGTTTAAAAGGACCAGCCGACGATATTATCGCAGTAAGACTTGATGATTACGATTCTGATTATTAGAACATCTTAACAATTCATATCAATTCATAACCATATTGCCATCTCTTTCTTATTTATCGGATGAAATAGGACGTAATAGATCTATTTTTATTTAATATACGAAGGCAAACGAGTAAATAAGTAATGATTGTAGTGATATACAGTGATAAACATTTGCGATTTAAGAAATATTAACCATTCTGTACATCGCCATTGCGCTAACAACCTCGAGAACTAAGATGCTATGTCCCTCATGCCTGTATTTACACTGGCTTACTCACCCTACAAGCCGGAACACAATAATACTAAATATTGCTGTTTAGCGCTAGAATATCCGATGAGTAGGTAGTACTTACCGAATCAGGCTTGCACGAAGCCGTACCCACCGCCAATGATACTATCACCTAAATCATTTCTGTTTATTTTAGTTTAGTTTAAAGATTGTATAACACAAATTATTGATTTATACATTTAAATCACAATAAGAATTTTTAATGCTTTGATTTCGTTTCTTATTTATTGCTTCTTAGCAAGTACCTTTGGTGAAAATGTTTAAAGTGTTTCGTCTTTAGCTGACGATGTCCGGCGTGACAACTTGTCTGCGTTTCCCGGGACAGCTCAACGCAGACTTGAGGAAACTAGCTGTCAATATGGTGCCCTTCCCGAGATTACACTTCTTCATGCCAGGTAAGATCTTCCTTATACCTAAACAACCAACGTATAAGCACAAAATTACAAGATAATAAGTCGATTCAGTTGTTTTTTCTCAAAATGCATCGAAGTTTTTAATTGGGCAATATAGCAAATGTGTGCTTATATTTTTTAAATAAAATAATTTATTTTGTACAACTATTTATTTGAGATTTTGTGGTAGGCATGAATGTGTAACAATTCCCATAAGAAACATTATTCAATAGTATGTAGGTTATGAGGTGGATTACGACCATTTTGAGTACCGGCAGTACCTTAACTGGCTGCTACCGAAAAGCCACTCATGGTCCACACATCACACGACCACTTTCATGTAATTAGAACAAGGCTTTTTCGGCCTTATTTAGTCACTAGCCCAACAATGCTTGACAAAAGACAGATGATAAATACCAACTTTTAACTGTTCGTATAGAAAAAAACTTTTCCAGGATTCGCGCCACTAACCGCACGAAACAGTCAATGCTACAGAGCTCTCACTGTAGCGGAATTAACGCAGCAGGTGAATTTATACTATTATTATATTACTTTGTTTTTTATTTTTATTTATGAATAGTATTATATCGTGGAAAGGATGTTAAAAGATAGCAGATAAATAAGGACATATTGTATTGTACGTTCACATGCAATGTAATGTGAATATTGTGTACACTTGTAATCGATATACATATCAGAAGTTGATTTTTTCTCTTTGGATGTTATGTATACCACCATTTAAATATGTATATAATGTTCCTATTAAATTAATAAATAAATTACACTTTTGATGATGATATAACAAAACAACTACAATACTATTGTATACAGATGTTCAGTCCCGTGAACATGATGGCTGCGTGTGACCCGCGTCACGGCCGGTACCTCACTGTCGCCGCCATCTTCAGAGGACGCATGTCCATGAAGGATGTCGACGAACAGATGCTCAGCGTACAGGATAAGAACAGCAGGTTTGGCTTTTAATTTCATGACAGGTGTTTAGCTGCGTACTGATTGAACAAGCTTTTTTGGAACGAAGTTCCTTTTCGAATTTATACTCCAGATACATGAGAGCAAAACGTCACAATACTTTTGCTGTAGTATGTGTTTCACATATTCTCTGGGAAGACTAGCCGCTAAAAATTTGAATAACATGACAAATGAAAAATAAACAATTGGTATTGTAGCAGACTTTATTTCATACAATTTTCTCTCTTCAGTTACTTCGTAGAATGGATACCCAATAATGTAAAAGTAGCTGTCTGCGACGTACCTCCGCGTGGACTCAAGATGGCCGCCACTTTCGTGGGCAACTCTACTGCTATACAGGAGATATTCAAACGTATATCTGAGCAGTTTACGTTGATGTTCAGAAGGAAGGTTAGAACTTTGTTATCTGTGTAACCATATTTGCAAATACTTTGCTGCAATTACAGGGACAAATTAATGCACTAGTTATTGATAATAAGCTTATCCCGGTCTAATGGTTGTGTGCCTTTGCTTCGGTTTTATTTTTGATGGCATTCCTTATTAAAAACAGTTTAGAGTTAATCGACCTTTTTATTATAGCCTTTGTCTTAAATATTCGGAACAATTATTACACTATTCAAGGACTACAGAATAGATGGGTATGTAATTAAATTTTATGTAATTTACAGGCATTTCTTCATTGGTATACGGGTGAGGGTATGGATGAGATGGAGTTCACGGAAGCCGAGAGCAACATGAATGATCTTATTTCGGAGTATCAGCAATATGAAGTGAGTTAATATTCCATTTCATGAAAATATATAATTTAACGTGAAAATTTTAATGTTTGACTACATGAAAATATGCGGTGCTATATAAAAAACTAAAAAATAGACCTTATTAATATCGACTAAAAATTATATGATGCTGTAACATAAACATGACTTGACCTTCTATGTATGTCAAAATGCTATCGCAATCGGAAATATAATAAACTTAAAAAAAAACTAACTACATTTTTTAAGGGCTTTACATAAACTGCAAAGCCGCCTAAAGAATGTATAAATCAAGTTGCAGAAAATATTAAGTGTGTCTTTTATTACTTGTAGATAGTTTATTTTATTTTTATAAATATTATATTTCTTTAACAGGAAGTAGGTGTTGGTGACGAATTTGATGAACAAGAAGTGCAAGCTGAAGAAGAATATCCCGAAGAATAAAAAAAAAACATTAGCTAGCGGTCTAGTCCCAATGTAATTCCCAATTTTCTATTTATTATCTGCAATGTAAATTAAAATGGCGGAAAATTTGTATTAGTACTTAAATTAAAATAACTATGAGAGCACAATATAACCGTGTTACATATTTAATTGTTAATTAAAATCACTTTGTTTATTATATTATTGTCGCAGTGTAGGTCGCGATAAAATCATAGCACGTATATACAACTATCATTGTAAATAATTAATCCGGTTTACAATCGACACAAATGTCGAATTTATGTTGTTAAGTGTAACCTTTCGACAACGATCCACTAAAAAACACTTTCAAGGTTGAAAATACAAATTATTATTATTACATACCTTTGGCTTAGGATATTTTGGCTCTTATATAGATAAAAATTATTACCAATAAAAGTTCTCAACATAGAATATGGGTTAACTAGTACGGAAAAAAATCACACAGTCATAACGATCATTTCCAATAAAGTTTAAATTTATATAAATGAATTCTCAGCGGATGATTACGTTATAAAGTAAACCTGTTCGTACCGTACTCCACATTTTAGCTTTCTTAGCTCTGTAGTAGCCCGTGTTTTTGTCAGTCAGTGCATAGGATTTTATGCAATTTGTAGTGAACGTAGTGGGGCCTTTTATTATTTTCTTATCATAACAATATTTAAATTTCCCTCCACAATAAAAATAAACTGAACTGAAAATTACTGAAACTGATTTTCGTATTTGTTGAATTTATTTTTATTGAGATCTTATACCAGTACTGTAATAATAACGTGTAGTTCAAAAGTGTTTTTTAGTGCGACGAAATCGTTAATCGACCCGTTGACAGATAAAAGTTAAATTCGAATTAGTTAATAAGAAATCATTTTTCGATTTAAGTTTAAAGTGAATTTATGACTCGTTGTTTAAAGGAAAGCTCCTCTTTTTATTATAATTGATATTTTCTTTGAATTAGTATTTAGAAAATTCCAATTTATTTTTAAATATGTGTTTTGTTATGTTTTGTTTAAAAATAAAACAATTATTAGTATTGCTAATCTTATTATTTATTATTAACTAAGGTTTCTCCCGTGTGTTGGGGGGAATAGGACAGGACACCACAGTCCTTGGGGTTTGAGCTTGCTTCAAATCGGTTTAATGGTACGGCCTTAAAAACATAACAGACAGGCATTCATTTGTTTATAATTCTTCTCTTGCTTGGTGATGAAGGATGAAAATCTTCCACTTGTATATGCACCTACTGCATTGGAACAGTGTGGTGGCATCAGCTAAAAACCTCAAAAATCCGAGTTGTACCAAAAGCGGGACTTTTACAGTCTGTTACTTTATACGCTATGAATTTTTATTTATATGAAACTGTATTTTATTTAACGGTTTTTCCGGAATCTTCCTAATAACTTCGGAACCAAACTTATTGTAATTCAAAGTTTCATTGATGTTTGTAATAACTTCTTTATCAATGTTGGTACAGTCAACTATTTCAATATTTTCTGTGTTACTAATATTGCTAATGGATGTTCCAGCATTTGTACGTTCACTTACTAAGGTTATTTCACTATTTGTAGAGCAAATTTCTTCGTGATTAGGTTTAAATTTTTTATTTTTTTTCTTCTTAACAACTTCTTTTATTTCTTTCCCTAATCTTATTGTATTAATAATTCCCATGTTTAATTTCTTTGGCTCATTTACTATGACATTTGAAATTAACATTTGAGGCTTCGGAGGTTCTTGTTTAATTTTTCCTAGATTTTTCAGTCTAAAAACAACATCACGCTGTCGTTGTATAAGCTTCTGCCGGGTTTCTTCAACCGTTTCTAATTCTGGTGCATAACAAACATGTAATATGCCTCCGTAAAAGTTTTTAGTATCTAGCATTTTCTTGGCTATTCTTGCAGGTTGAGTCCTCTCATATTGAGCGTGATATGTTTCCGTAAAGGGTTCGGAAGTGTGTTGTGTTGTTATATTAAATTGCAACAATTTGCCAAATTTTATGAATAATGCTTTTGTTTCTTGTCGTAGATTAAGGGAAGGAACACCAAATATGAGTAGATGATTGGATTCCTTAGTAATTGAATATACCTGTAACAAATTAATAGTATAAATTTGCTTGAAATAATATTTTTAAAATCATTTACCTACTTGTGTAGGGCTTTGTGCAAGCCCGTCTGGGTACCACCCACTCATCAGATTTTCTACGCAGCAATACTTATTATTGTTGCTTTTCGGTTTGAAGGGTGAGTAAACCAGTGTAACTACAGGCACAAGGGGCATAACATCTCAATTCCCAAGGTTGGTGGCGCATTGGCAAGGTAAGGAATATTTATAAGGTTATCATTTCTTACCTCGCCAAAGTCTATGGGCGGTGGTGACCACTTACCATCAGGTGGCCCATTTGCTCGTCCGCCTGCCTATAACATAAAAAAAATACCTTAACAGCAGTTAATTTCCTGCCCTGCCTATATGGCAGTCTGGTTACACATAACGACTGCTGCTCGTGATGTGGTAATAGTATTTTATCACTTTCTTCCATTTAAAATTAAAAATAAATACAAAAATAACAATACTAGTTGTTTTTATGTGTTATGTCAAATTAACAAATGTCAATATTGACAACTAATGCCTGTGTGTTACTAGTATGAAAAATACTCCTCAAATTAGAAGATGTGCGAGTCTCTTAGTCTTACCTAAAACCAGAATAAAGCTCGGGAAAAAAATGTTTACCGATGAGGGTACAGCAATATAGTAAATTGCCGTCTACTTTAAAATATGTGAGCTCATTTAATGTATTAAATATATAAATTCATTCTTTTGATTGAGTTTGCTTACATTTAATTATATAAGTTTATTAAAAAAATAAAAAGATCTACAATAGGTAGGCGCCCTATTGTTTGGCGTGGTTTGGCGCTCGAAAATTTGGCATAGGTACCTCTAGAAGCACTCGCGCAGAACTGAATTCGAACGCCCAACGCATCGCTGATCATTATATAGCATTTTAGAGGTAGGCATAACATTATTTCGTAATGCGACATTTCCTACCTTTTCACTCTACTGTAAACGGCGTAAAAGAACTTCGTTTTAAAAAATACTAGTTTTTTTACTAAATATATTTCTCTCATTATAATAATATTTATCAGTGAAGTGTATTTGTATAATGTATATAGCGTCACGCCACGGCCACACAAGGGAGTGAACAGGCGGAGATGGGCATGACTTCATAAACTGTAATGGCATTTCCTGCGCCAATAGATGTATTCACGGAAATTATTCGTGTAGACAAAAAATAAAACAAATGAAATCGAAATAAAAATATATTATTTAAATTTTCCAATAAGAAAATCTTTACAAACAAATACGTTTTAAAATGCACTTTCAACATTTATTTTTAAATTTTCTTATTCACTTACTAAATTAAAACATAACAGGGTTACCAGACACAAAGAAGATATTTTTATTTATTTAGATTAGATACATAAACTAATAAAAATTATGATATGATTTTACTACATAATATAGCTTTTTTTTTCGTAAATGCTTGTAAATGTCATAATTCAATAGCAGACTGTATATGTTCCACAGCTGAGAACAGATCTCCAGATTAAGGAGAATTTTGAGCATATTTCAACACATTGCAATGAACAGTACGAGTGTGGTAGATATTAATTATTCAGGTATACATATATGGTTAGAAATTCATCATTTAATTTCCACCAATCATTAATTTTCAGAACATAATCAACAGATCAACGATTTTCTGGTATGGCAACCCTGTTAATTTTTAATATATGATTAATTTCAGCTTTGTACATCATAGCCCTCAGTCTTCATATCGTTCAGGCCAAGTTCATCGTTCTGTTCGTATGTTCTTTCATATCTAGTGACTTTTAAACCTGCAAATACGCAATAATTTCATTAGTAAATAGATAAGTTATATCAGGAATGAAAATGCACCTGATTTTACAAGCGTCATGATAGAATAGGTATTATTATTAGGTGTGTATAGGTGTCCATTTTTTATTTTCTTATGGGCACATAAGATCTATTATCTGACTGCTTGGCTGCCCTAAGGAGATTACCCCCTACTCCCTGAAACTACAAGTCGGAATCTCCATAGCAGTCATTGTTTGATTTCAGTTTAATTTCAGTCAATATTTGAGTTTATAAATATTGTGTTAGTTAAAAGATGTAAAAAAGTTTTCATCAAGTTATACTACTTGAGGGCCAAGCCTACTCTACCTATAGAGAAAACAGGCCCTGCTTTTCATTCATTCCTGTCTTGGCAGTCACACAATACACAACACAAGTTTACTAACCATCATCAAAGGTGGTGGGATCATCGTTCAAATTCTGCACGTAAGAATTACCCGCTGGATCATCCAATATAAGTGTAATCGCTCGCTTGCCATCTATAACCTCTTGTAACTTCTCTGTGAATCTGAAACGAAAAAACAAATATTAGATATAATTACACACATTTGCTAACTTATACACAATCACACACACTTATATCATTTCTTAAGATTACTTATGAGTTTCTTGTAAACATTATTGCTTGTATATAGAAATAATACAAAGTTACTTGTGCTATAAACTGGCCACCCTCAATACATGTTATTCTCAGTCTCTAGTCTTTTAGCTAGGATGATCAGACTGTACTTTAAAATGTCTGTGTTAACTTTAATTATTTCATAAGTTTTTTTTGTATAGGTTGAGTAAATGTATAACCCGTATAAATAATATATATTATGTGAAATAAATTATTTTTAGGTAACAAAGCAAAGGTAGAACAGTTCAGTAGCTTTTTCTCCTCTTAAATTCTTATTATTTTGTTGGTTTTATTTGTTTAGTTGGTAGTTATTGACGAGCTTTAGTCTTAGCAAAAATAATTTGGATATAAGAGTAGAAAAAAAAATATGTTCGAACCATGCTGTCTTGTATGTTTTCCTAAAACTTTCAATAAAATGATATAATCATTTCAATCGTCACTGGTCGAACAAGAGACAACTATACAAGAGCTTTTATTCGGTAGTTGTTGATTTTCATACACAATATATAAGTTTAATTGCATATTATATGATTGAAGAATAAGTGAACTGCTGACTTTTCCTCTGGTTCTTGTCGTTAGAATGTATAATATAAGATTATATTATTAATCACCAGAAAAAAAATTATATTAATGAAAACAATTCAATAATGTTGTAACTATTTGGTCCTCAGCCTATTATATTATAAATAAATAAAAAAACACCAATATATCAATCCATTTTCCCACCTTTCCAAGTTCTCCTTAGCAAGCTTGGGCGCGTCCCCCTGTAACGTGGGCGCGTCTTTGATCTGATCCAACGTGGCCCTCACGAGGCCTTCCGCGGTGGAGAACCTGCCACCCAGAGCTCTGCCACCCACTTCCAGATCTAGCTCCGGTATTGACATGCTACAGGTTTCAGACTGCAAAGTAATTTATTTTTTCAGATAAATGAAAAATATACAATACAATAGAATACCATAGCACACTTATTTTGAATATTTAAAAACATAGACAATTCTCTATCTTTTAAAGTGACCAGAATTTAATTTAGTTTTTTTATCAATGTCTATGTTATGTGTTAACTACAATTTCTTGCGACGTGTAATTTATTTATTGGTTTTTCCATCGAGAAATTATGCCCATGTTTTCGTTCAACGAGCATGAGATTTATTATAAAAACAAACTTAGCACATGATATCTCAATGCTTGCCTGGACTGGGCAAGTCCTTTGGACTATCTCCGTTTAAAGCTGTATGTGGGGAATGTGGCATCCAGACCGCAGTGAGACCAACCTATCCTTGCTAATATTATAAATGCGAAAGTTGTTTTGTTAGGTTTTCACGTCTACACTACTCAATTGATTATCATATAGGATACAGCATACTTAACAACTGTATCCCTCTCACTACACCTGGCTTCTATATAATTGGACATGTGTATGTATTACCTTAAGTACATCTCTTGAGAAATCTTCACGGTTAGCAATCCTGACTTCAAAACGAACACCCTTATCTTCCACTCCACCTCCTGACTTCACCTGTAATTGAAGAATAGTTTCTTAGTAATGATGTATGTTCTACCTGGGTAGGTACCGCAGATTAATCAGATATTCTACCGCCAAACAAATCCGGTTTGAAGTGTGAGTACGACAGTGTAGCTTTAGGCACAAGGGACATAACATCTTATTTTCAAAGTTGGTGGCATATTGGCAATGTAAGGAATGATAATATTTCGTAAAGCGCCGATGTTTAAAGGTGATGGTGAACATGTACCATTGACTCAAAGTATTGAAAGCCTCAATAGAAAAAACAAAATTGAATCCATAAAATATATACACACAATTAAATTAAACTAACTAACCTCGTTAGTACGGTGACCACACGCATCACAAACGGTCGCCATAATTACCACCTCCTTGAAATGTGGTATGTCTAGAAACAGAAAAATAGAAGTAAGGATTTCATTTATTGACAGAATAATATAGTATATTTTAATTGCATTTAACTAATTATGAACATGATGCAAAAAAAGAAAAATCAACAAAATCTATTTATTACACATCAAAATACATTGAATACTTTGTAAAAACTATTCCGGTAAGAACATCCCGGGGGGGTACCTTCCCCCCATCGAACTCACTAGTGATCTTCATGTTGGTGTCGGCGGGCGCGTTGCAGTCGGGACAGTTGGTGCGGAACTGCAGCACCTCGTCCGCCACCAGCCGCTCGTAGCTGTTCACCTCGGGGTCGCAGGCGTTGAGCGCACCCGACAGCGCCGGCTGCGGACAGCGCAAGAATAAAACATTCGATACTAAGCAAATTTAAATGTAACTTCTAGGATATGATAGTCTTGCTATATGTATGACTTTTAGACATTTTAGATATAGTAAAAAATATATGTATTCAATTGACACTCTAATTTAGAGCCAGTAAGCATATTGGCAACAGATATTATAATGCAGGTGTGTGTTCGCAAGCATAGACAAAATAATATTAACAATAATATCCTGGGACATTATTCACACACGGCCATCTGATCCCATAAGCAGAGCTCGTACTATGGAAACCAGAGAACTGATATACTACAAATACTACCTTTCTTTTGTAAATACATACTTATATAGATAATTACACCCAGACTCAGGACAAACAGTCTGTCCTAAATGTCTGTCTTCGGCGTGAAAGGCAAGTACGCCAACCGGCCCAATATGCACTACCTCCTAGTTATATATGGTTTGTATGTATTTTTAACATACCTCATCCTGCATGTATATCCCTAGGGTGTTATTCTGTTCCTTGCTCCGTTTGAAGTCAGACCTCTCACATCTCGGGTCCTTCTTAGGCGCTTCTGGATTTTCTATGAAGCAATTGCCTGTAACAATATAAATAGTATCATTCAACGACTCGGAAATTAAACAATTGCCTACAGACACTGACATCCTTTCAACAGGTGATGGCCATTTTTAATGTAGCGTAGCTAATTTCACAGGAGTTATACTATCTAATAGTCCCAGCTTTGCATGGGTTAATAAGAAGAACAATCTATTTTGGATAGGATTTGCATAAAATCCATAAAAAAATTATACTCACCACTAATGTCTTCTAGCTCAAGAACCCAAGGCTTCTCTCCGTTCTTTAAAACCTGCATGCGCTGAACAAATTCATCTAATTGGGCCGCTGCATCTGGATGTTGCTGTCTTCGCACCTCCTGATCCTGACTGAGGCCTGCCATCGCTCTGCTAATGATACCTTCCACTGTTGTTACTTCTGGAAATAAGGAAATGCGAAAACAATGAGTCATGTCCCTGGTGCACAACAACTGCACACTGCTGGACAAAAGAGAGCTTTAGGAGGGTTTGGGTTATTCCAGCACACTGCTTCAATACTTTTTGGATGAAAACACATGTAACAATTTATCCAACAAATACAGTTTTAGTGCTAAGCATGAGATGAATCTTAAAATAGGTATATGAAAATTCAGTGTTGCTCGCCGATTTGGAACTCGGAATAATACATAAAAATTCACATATTTAAGCCAATGGGCCTGGGCCAACTCTTTTGGTGAATAACGAAACATCTTTAAATAATACTGACCTCCTTTCTGACTCTGTGCGGGTATCTCAAAGTCCAAGTCCGGTATGCGTACTGCTGTATAGTCACTTTTAACTACTTGTCTGTTTAAGTCTATGGGGTCTTCTACACGAAGTTTCCATCTGAAACAACAAGTTCAATGAAACTTATACCAAGTCGAAGACCTTGTACGCAGTATAATAAGAAGACTTAAGAAGAAATAGACTTGAATATGGTCAAAATAGATAAGGCTAATCTGTGGGTTGAGTCTTGGCTCTGTGGAGAACATGTACAGTTTTGTCAGGATGTGCGTATTGCAGCTGTGTCATCTGCGCTGCTCCAAGTGCATGGATCTCGGCCACAAAAAGACAAACAAGGAGGAAGCTGAAATGTCGACATGAGCACAGAACTTCTTCTAGATAAATGGCAACCACTGCGCTCAAGACTGCTGCTGCTGCCGATCCGAGGGGAGTGGCAAATCGACCTGACTGTTGCCTGTTATAGTGGTTAGTATTAGTGACTTGTTCAATCTTACCGTACTCCGAGCTCAGCGTAGGCCCCACCAGGTTGTATCTCATTGTTCTCAAATCCACACTCCTCACAGGAAAACGACATTATAACGACATTCTTGTAAAATGGTATTCGCGTTAGAAGGAGACGAGTCATACCCTGAAAGTAGAATAATGTGATAACTCAAAAAATGATTACAGAAATAAATTGTTACAAATTAACAAAATCTATTTTATGCTTTAAATTGTAAGGTCTATGCTACAAATAGCCTAGGATATCAAATAAAAAAGAAAAAGGCGCCAATTTTTTTTGATTTCACGTATTCATACTCTGTATCTTTGTGAAATCATTTTTGTTATTAAAAAAGAGTACAATATAAATATTATAGGATAAATAAATAGTAAGAGATTTTATGAATTGTGACTACTTCAAAGGTTTAGACAAGTGAATATAGAAAATAAAACCCGGCTTTAAGGTTATATGTAGCAAATTACGATAAGAACGTTGTAATTTTTTTTATTTTTTTTTAAGATTAAGGAAGTTTTGTGTATGGACCGAAAACAATTTGATTATGTTGTTGTTAACTTTAAATCGAGATGAGTTCATAAATTACTATAATCAAAACAATGTGTTCTAGAAAGCTCCATATTAACTTACATTCGCATGACAATTTACACAAAAAGACTCAATTTCTGTCACTTCAGGATCTGGATCTTCTGCAGTAAGATCTCTGAACAAAGGTTTTTGATCATCGGTGCACATTGTTATTAAAAAATTGGTAAAAGTTTTGCAATAATAACGCGTTGCTATAATACGTCAAATTGTCAAACTACAAAGTTGAAAGTCAAATCTATCATCCTCATTATTTACTCTGCCTTAGCAATTGACATTTGACGTTGGATAAAGATAATATTTGAATTTTTTTTCCATTTTCTGGCGTGATTTTTGCTCTTGTTAAATACTGCAAAAACATTTGTTGATAACAAAAAAAATCGGGCAATATTGTATTATATAATAAAACCCTTAAGCATTTATAAGAGAATATATATATATAAAGCAAACGAATATTCGTAATTCAAATTGGATATTCTCTATAAACACATCAAATTTTTCTATTCGTAATCATATAAAAAAAAATCGATTAGATTGTCTTTTATAATAAACACCCGGCATAATTATGCATAATTTTAGTTTGGCCTTAATAGTGATGTCACTCGAAAGAAATAACCCTAACCTTGAGAATAGCTGTACGAAGGTAAATCAAATGACGTCACCTCGTTATTTTTGTCGATTTGTCGTCTCTTAATGCTGTACGACTAGATTAAATAGACAATTCAATGTATTAAATGATTGTAAGTAAGATACCATTTTCTTTAGTTGGTTATTCAAATAGTATTCCCGCCACATGACTTCACTATTTGAATTGAATCGAATAGTCGAAAGAAGGCCGCATTCTGAGCAAGTACTTAAAAAAAAAAGTTAAATCTTGTGATTTTCTAGTCCCTATTTGTGAATATCTTACGATTGGAAGTTCCTGAATATAATGTAAGTGCAATTAATTTGTAATTAAAAATATATAAAAAATATATGTTTACGTTTTGAGATATTAATTAACATGGATGATAAGAAGATTTTTCAGAATTAATATTAATTATTTTGATAATAATAACTGTATTATAATAATATTCTTATCAGCGTTTGAATTATAATTTTGTATGCCTACATCTTGAAGTCGACGTCATATGTTAGGGTTTGAAGGTTCAATCTATTGATGTTGGCAAACAAATTTAATATTCAACATAGGTGGATAAACAATAACCACAAAGTTATTATTAATATTAAATCCTCTTGTTTTTATTTGATTTCGAGAATTTATGTGTGTAGTGATGTTATTTTTAACAATTATTTACATTGAACACATAAATAAGTGTACTCATTTTAAATGGTACCCAAATAAAAAAAAAAAAAACAAAAAAAATACTTATGGGCTTTTGAGAGCTTATTAAAAAAATCTATTGCAAAATGAGTATTTATCAAACAACAAATTAAATTAAGCAAATAGAACTGTTTGATATTGTTTCTTGTTATATTTTATAGATATTTTAATGATTAGTATTATTAGTTTACAAAAACAAATGATTGCACAGCGAAATAGCTGAATAAATATTATCACATTGCATTTTTCGCTTGTTTTATCTTATCAAAAACAATTAAACACTTGATAATATTATGAATAAAATAAATATTGAATGACTAGGTTAGGTATTATGTCAGCGTGATCTTATATTTAAAAGTTGGTAGTGCAATCTGTTTGAACAAAATCGAACCTTACCGCAGAATACAATCATAACATGGCCGAAGGTGATAAGCAATATTGACTATAATCATTTTAACATATAATGGACACAAGTATCAAAATAGCACATCACCGTATATCGGTTTATAAAATGTCATAAGCTAAATACGAAGCGAATTTGACGAGAATATAAATCTTGGTGGGAATGGTTATTTTTTTTTAATGAAAATAGTCGTTTGAAAAAATATTTACTTCATTATGTAAAATTTTATTTTTGTATTCGCAAAATAAAATTGTATTTTAAGTATGTATATATTATGTATGTATGGGTAATAAAAAAACATAAATAAGTATGAGAGGATTATAACTAAGCTTATATGACGGTAACGATGAGGTCATTCACATCATGCCATAAATATTACAACATTGTTAAGAATTTGTAATTTAAGTATCAGCTATTAAAAGTGACAACATTGTCTATGGTTACTGTATACATTTAAGCCTTTACCTATAAATTATTTAGCGGGCTATTAGTTATTCAATGTTGTGTCTTCTTTTTTCTTATGTCAAATCGATAACGACAGAAAAGGACAAACTTTATAATGTCAAAGTTACTAGGAATTTAATAAGTGATAAAGTCCACAAAGTATGTTGAATCAATTGTCATGAAAACTTACTTTAATTTAACTAACATAGATTTAGAGTCAAATCTTTAATTTTGAGGATGTGTGTACTCAATCACTCATACAAATACACACCCACACACCGATAAAGTGTAAAAGGCACTATTTAACTAAATTATACTTTATTAAAGAAACTCTGAGCCCATATTGCAATCTTACAAGAAAAAAAACATTCCGTCTTTTTCTTTTTTATTTAGGTTTTTTTTATCCTTACGGCATGTCAAACCCATCGTATCTTAAGCTATCATACATATAAAAAAAAATAAGAACAAAATTATAGCCTCACTAAATGAACCAGTAGTTTCGCAAGCGTAGAATATAATTAGTGAAAAAAATCCTTCAAGACCTTACATACAACACTTCATCCTCAATTTAACCCTTGAAGGATGAAAAATCGGGTAGCCTATATCTTAGGGTTTTAGCTTGCTTCTTATCAAATGTTAACAAAATTGCTACAGTGGCTTATTTGTGAAAGACTAACAGACAGAGAGACATACTTTCGCATTAATTATAATAGTATAGATATCTGGATTTCAAAGATAAGTCCATATTTTATGATACTCAGTTTATATAATGGTTTCATGAAGTTATTTAAAGCGTGTTTGAATTAGCAATTCATATCGTGCACAAGTAAATACCGTGACGAAGCGCGCGCGGTTCAAGGACGTACATACATTTATGTGTATTTAAATATGTCGAGTATGTAATCGCGTAATCCTTTCTAGGGTTCAATATACTCATTAGAAAACCAAAACATTTGTTGGAGCTCTTGTCGGTCACACACACACACACACACAACCGATAAAGTATGAAAGGAATTATTTAACTAAATTAAACTTTATAACCGTCTACTTAGAGTTTAAATTGTTTTGTATATGAAAGCTTGAATGTGTTTATAAAGAATAAATGCCGAGAATGCGTTTCTGATAGATCCGTTATATATTTTAATGTTTTTGTGCCCCCTTTTTATATAATCACTAGCTACCCCTCCCGGCTTTGCACGGGAAATATTTCAATAGAGCGTTTTTATTGTAATACATATAACGAATCTAAAGCTCCCAGCTCGAACGATCAGCTTATCTACTCAGGTACGCCCCATGATTTCATTTTGGAATTTCGTCAATGCCCTGAGGAGTGTGACGGCTAGTGACCTAGGAACTACCTAATATTTGTTTAGCGTTTAGTGCATTATCTAAATATATATCTTTATTTTCTGATAAAAACATCTTACTGAAAACGTATTTTCTACCAATTTTATTTAAAATGATTAAATAAAGGAGTGTAGAGACACACGTATACTTATGTTGCGATTAGCCATATTGATTCCATAAATATGGGAAACAGAAAACACGTAAGTCCGACTCCCACTTGACCGGTTCTCTGTCAAAGCCCATAAATCTTTATAAGTATAAGCGCTCGCCAACGCAACTTCGAAATTAGTGAATTGGGAAGACGCTCAATTAAAAAAATATTATTAACTGATTTTAGAAAACTACAGTCTAAGCTCGACGCATATGTTCCTGTATGTACACGTATTATTACTGATTCTATTATTATCACAAGCTTGTAATCTATATATATTCTTTATTCTTTTATATATATATAAAAGAATAACTGACTGATTGATATATATACTGTATACTAACGTAAACCCAAAAGTGCTGCAGCTAGTATAAGGGCGTGTTAACTTGCTTTGTTAATCTGTGTAATCATTTGAAAGAATTGGAAAAACCTTATTAAGATTATATCTATATACTTATTTATATACCTTTATTATCAAATTAAGTAATTTAAGTATGTCCATCAGACCGATTTTGGTCACGCCGGCAAATTTCAAGGGAGATTAGCCAACTGAGTGTGATATATTATGGTGCACAAGTGTGTGCGCAAACACAGGTACACTTTCTATTCCCTGACTCGCATAATCCGATGGGATAGCAATCTAACACGACCGGATAGAGTTCAGGCGGAGGACCAACGGCTTCAAGTGCTCCGAGGAGTATACAAATTACTAACTTCCAGGCTCCGGGCTGCTACTCAGAATCTTCTACAGAAATGTTATCGGTTATTTTATATTAAATTCACAATACCAACGAGTCAGTCAATTTAAGTACCTATATTTCTAAGTGACACTAAGCCACGTGACACGTGATTTAAGACGGTATTATTTGGAACATTATAATTTTAATGAAATAAATCAACAGTGGATTTGTCTGGTTTTTTCTTTGTATTTTACTCGATTAAGCATTTACGTTTCGTATGCTCCGAAAAGTTTCAGACGAAACGTTGCACTAGAAACGAAATAATCCGAAAATCTTCATCGCCACCAATATGTTTTCGATGCTGTTTCTCGTCCTACTAACACAATTTTTGAATACGTTTTCGTATTCTAAAACGACTTAAGTAGCCGACTTTGAAGTGTTCGTTATTTATTAATCGTATATAAAGTAATATAGCGGCTGGCAACGTTCCAAGTCTTACTCGAAGTGTTTATTTTTTGCGCTCGTAATATTTGAAACTATTTATAAATTTTCTGTTTATTTACACACACTCTCATCAGTAACACACACTTGTATAAACTTAAGATTCGTAGAGTTGGGGGGGGGGGCGACTGGTTCTGTCGCTGGATGCTTTCTATTGGTAACAATCGAATTTGTATTTGAAGTGAAAGCTTCTTTAGATGCGTTGAGCGACGTTCGCGGGGTAATTATGGGTTTGTACCATCACCATGCTAATGTTAAAGGATACAATTCTATGATTGGTGCGCTTGGCTTATTAATACATATACTTGGCTCAAAAAAAAACCATTGGAGCGAAAAACAGTTCTCAACGCGCCGTGGTAACATTCGCATTGCGAAATTTGTGTGGGTCTTATTAAAACGCTCATGACATGTTTTGGTAAACACAGAAAGACCACATGGCGGAATTATTAAGCGGCGTAAGGCGGAGTTAGCAAAAAATGATATAACTTTACTCTAACCGATTCAGATAGGCGGGCATCAAATGTCGAAGTGAGTAGACGCCTGGGATCCGACCACAACCCAACTGGTAGAATGAAGAAAACTATGACGCGTTCTGAGCCTCAATATAATTTTTTTATTAACAATTTCGAAAAGGAACTCGATACTGCTACAAGCATAGACTTTTACGGAGTAGTTAGTTAATTCAAGCAACTTTATACGTACGTATTATATTTACCTTGGATTACACAGACATATTTAGACAAGTGTTCAAATACTATAATAAAGAAAGAAATAATAAAAGTAAAAATTGCACAGACAAAACAAACATGCTTAAAATATTACGATATTATACAAACTAGGTCATATGTACATATATATTCATAGGATATCTTCCTATATGTAGGTGGGTAGCTACTACCCACTGATCAGATATTCTACCGCAATAGAGCAATACTTAGTATCGTTGCGTTTCGGTTTGAAGGGTGAGTGAGCCAGTGTTCTACAGACACAAGGGACATAACGTATTAGTTCCCAAGGTTGGTGGCGCAATGGCGATGTAAGGAATGGTTAATATTTCTTACATCACCAATGTATATGGACTGTGGTGACCACTTGTATTCAGATGGCATAAAAAATAAATAACATAAATCAATGAAACTTGCTTTTAATTAGGATGCCATGGTATGGAACATATTCATGTTGTGTCCCTTTTTACATAATATTAAGAATATTTTTAACGCTTAACTTTGCACTTTTAAAGTTTTTATGACATTTCGCTTCCTGTCCAATACTTATTGGGAAGCGCAAAATGCTGCTCAACATAATAGGGAAGATGAAGTGATCACGCACATAAAAAAGGGCTTGTTTACGTTAGCAATTTCCTCTGAGGTTTTGGTATTTTAAATAGATGCCCTTATTTAAGGCGAAGCAAATGTATCAGTCCACTATCACAACCAATGCTTGAGGGCTCAATGCCAAATGTCAATTATCATTTAGAGTCATTAAGAGTATCGTGGCGGAAACCCATGAAATCTTTGGGCAAGAAGACCACGGTCTTTCGACTGTGTAAAGAGTTTTAAATATATATATTTTAATTATTCATATATGATTATTTTCAGTATAATGGGCAAAGACGACAAGGAAGAATCCGGCTTCGGTTTCAAAGACAAGGCGAAGGCCGAAGAAACATTAAGACTGCTGGAGCAACATGATCCAAACTACAGGAGGCTGACCGTCAGAGGGCTGTTGGGGAGGGCGAAGAGGGTTTTATCGAGTAAGTTACACAAATAATGCTTTTATTCTTTCGTCGTTTATGTTATCGTTCAAAGCTTATGTTTATAATTCATATGTTTTTTGCTGTGAACCATGAATCAGATGATCCTAAAGTCACTTCATATCACTCATGAAATTTTGAAGAATCACTGTACTGATGATATTCTATTTTAATTTGTGCAAATAAATCCTGTAATGTTTTATTTATAGTCAATGTCAAACATCACTTTCTGATATTTTTTACTGGTGGTAGAGTTTTGTGCAAGCTCGTCTGGGTAGGTACCACCCACTCATCAGATATTCTACCACAAAATAGCAGTACTTGATATTGTTGCGTTCCGGTTTGAAGGATGAGTGAGCCAGTGTAATTACAGGCACAAGGGACATAACATCTTAGTTCCCAAGGTTGGTGGCGCATTGGCGATGTAAGCGATGGGTAACATTTCTTGCAGAGCCAATGTCTAAGAGCGTTTGGTGACCACTTACCATCAGGTGGCCCATATCCGCCTTCCTATTCTATAAAAAAAAATATTTCTGATCTGATAGATCGGAAACCGAGTGAGTTTCGATTTTCAGTTTTTAAAATTTAATGGTTAAAGTATTTAATCGTTATTTATTATTTCTAGTGACAAAAGCAGAAGACAAAATTAAAAACATAAAAGAAGCAATGCAAGTTTTCGAAGACTGGCTCGCGGAGCTGGAAAAAAATAAAGAAAAGAAGCCGGATAAGAAAGAACAAAAGAAGAAAGAAGATAAAGAGAAGAAGGACGCTGATGACAAAGATGAGGTAATTGTTTATCGCCGTATGAGTAGGACCGGAAATAGAAGCGAATCGTTTATACGGAAAATACGATCGTCAAAACGGAATTTGAAGTTAAGACTCATTGAGAATCCCACCAAAAGCATCTTCATGTAAAGTAACGTCAATACGAGTACATATCGCTTTCTTGTAAAAAACTATCAGATCTTATAGAGAGCCAAGCTCCAACTCTGCACGCCCTAACGGAACACTCTCTAACTGTCATCTTAGCGTATAGCGATCTGCGTAAATCCTAGTATTAAAATCTCTACAAACTTAAGGAAAATGTGTGGCTTGGCGGCCTGTGGCATTTAGTAAGAGTGGTATAGAAACTCCTATGGGATTTAAGTCTTTAATAGAGATCCAGCGATTACACACTTGAAACCGAATGTTCTGGTTTTAAGCCTCGGCATAACTGAATTTCGATGTACTTTATTTGTTTTTATGATCTTGTTTAGTGGTTAAGGAAAACAGCCTGAGAAAACTTACTAAGTCGGATGAAAATGTACCACTTTTGTGTACGGCAACCCACATCGATGTTGCATGGTTAAAAAGCTCCAAATCTTCTTAAGAGGCGAGGAGTCTTTAACCCATCAATGGGTTTCTTTAATTGTCTACGTGGTTTCGGATTTTGCATTACTCCAAAGTCCAAGCCAGCCAACATTTGAGCAATTCATCTGTTCAATTATATATAGACTTATATTATAAAGTGGATATTTCTGGAGAAAAAGTCTTTTTGAGTATGACTATATAACATCACGCTGCGGCTAAGGGGGTGGAGCAGTATCGTTTAACTTGGGTAACTGCGCACGCATAGTATTGACGCGTGTAATTTGTTTTAGGATTCCAGTTCAGATACTGTGATGGCAGAAATTCCCGAAGAAAAGAAAGAACTACCGGCGGAGACTGTGCCAGGTCTTGGATTCAAAAATAAAGTAAGATTACGTTCTTGATTAATATATCGTTATTTATAACTAGCGGCCTCCACAGATGTCGTCCTGCCATACGAACATGTTTTCATTGAATGACATACCGACAGCAGCGCCACCTAACGGGTCCAATTGTTTTTTCAAACCATTCAGGAACCCATAAAAATATGCACAAAAAGTGTTATGGTAATACAGCCAATGAGAAAAATTATTTTACATTAATAACTGACTATTATAGACGAAATAGCAGTAATTACCTACGTATTTAAGTAAATCTTATGTCTGGTACACACCAGCGATTGAACTTTCTGTAAATGAAATCATTATTCTGATCGTCGTGGGATACGTTCGGAATTCAAAATATATCGGTGTTGTAAACGAAGTGATACATTAGTTAATAGGTACGATCATTCTTAAATACGTACAATTATATAACGTCCACAGATTATATAAAATCATTTTAAAGCAAACACTACATCCTTATTAAATCGCAGTTATTAATTACTTATCCACAAAGATCCGAGAAGAACCGGCAAGAAACTCAGTTGTTACTACTATGTTTTTAATAAGTATCTAACTCTTGTGTCTATTACAGACCTGCGATTTTGAAATTAAATAGTATGATATAATTTTCAGGACGCTGCAACGAATACACTTAAAGAATTGGAAGGACGGGACCCGGACTATCAGAAGCTAGCCATTAAAGGGTTGATCGGGAGAGCGAAGAGAGTTTTAACTTGTAAGTTAAAATTTACAGTACAGTAACAGCCTGTGCATGTCCCACTGCTGGGCTTAGGCCTCCTCTCCCTTTTTGAGGAGAAGGTTTGGAGCTTATTCCACTACGCAGCTCCAATGCGGGTTGGTGCAATACACATGTGGCAGAATTTCAGTGAAATTAGAAACATGCAGGTTTCCTCACGATGCTTTCCTTCACGTCAAGCACGAGATGAATTATAGCCACAAATTAAGCACATGAAAATTAAGTGGTGCTTGCCCGAGTTTGAACCCACGATCATCGGTGAAGATTCACGCGTTCCTACCACTGGGCCATCTCGGAAAAGTTAACATTTATGTTACGCAAAACTTGTAACATTCATGAAAGTTCGAATCGAATTTTGTCCACCACCGTCCATAGACAAGGGCATTACAAGAAACGTTAACCATCCCTTACATCACCAATGTGCTACCAACCTTGGGATCCAAGATGCTATGTCCTTATGCTTATAAGTACACTCACTAACCCTTCAAACTGGAACAGAACTGCTGCTTGGCGGTGGAATATATGATGAGTGTGTGGTGACCCAGACGTGCTTATACGAAGCCTTTACACCAAGTATTTATCAAATAGCTACTAAATATCGTTTATATAAAAATTTAAGTATATAAACGCCATTGTTTTAATACGGTTGGAGGTTTGGCTTATATTTCATGGCATACCAATGGATACACATATATATGGGTAGAAAGAAATTTCAAATGACCGAATGGGCTTTAAGAAAATATCCATGTAAGCCTTCCTAAAATATATAAGCTTACTAATAAGTACACTTTACTTGTGGTAGGGCTTTTTGCAAGCTCGTCTGGGTAGGTACCACCCACTCATCAGATATTCTACTGCGAAACAGCAGTATTTGGTATTGTTGTGTACCGGTTTAAAGGGTGAGTGAGCCAGTGTAATTACAGGCAAAAGGGGCGTAACATCTTAGTTCCCTAGGTTGGTGGCGCATTGGCGATGTAAGCGATGGCTAACGTTAATTACAATGTCAATGTCTAAGGGCGTTGATGACCACTTACCATCAGGAGCGGACTAGCCTCAACCTATACTATAAAAATAAACATCGTACATACAGTAATGTGCATGCAGGTTTGATGGTGTTTTTTCATTTCCAGGCACACGCGACGAAGAGAAACTCTCGAACATCAAGGAAGCGATTGCAGTCTTCGACCAGTTTCTTGACGATTTCGATACCATGCACCTCAGTAAGCAGAACAACCCCTACATCAGTCTTGGCATCGTCAGGACCTGCGAGGAGCTAGCTGGGGACAGTGTCACTGAGCAGCAGGTGAGCTTCGAAATCCGTGTCGACTTTGCAAAAATAGTTCAAAGTTACGTCCCTCTACTTAAAAGTATGCATTATGCATGCAGTATGCATGGAGTAGAGAGATATTTGGCATTGTTAAAGTTGTGGAAAAAAATAAAAGTGCTTGACATGAAGAGTTCCTCAAATGATTCTCCTCAAAAAATTCCTCCTATTTATTTGCATTCCTTTAATTGTTAGGCAGAATAAAATATGGACCACCTGGTGGTCAGAGCCGCCCTCGCTCGCATTATTCATATGAATCATTATTCACAATGTCGCCAACAACTTTAGGTACTAAGATGTTACGTTCCTTGTGCCTGAAGACTTCACTCAACCTTCAAATTGGAAGCAAGCGTCGTTGTTTTAATATCTGATGAGTGGGTGGTACCTACTCAGACGAGCTTACACAAAGCCCTACCATGAGTGTAATGTATAATATTCTGTCAACAGAAATCGTTTATCGCTGCGTATGCATCTGTTAATGGTGAGTACAAGCGCCTGCGCACCGTCGCGAGCGACGGCGGGAAGACGTGGGACATCGTGAGGAACGAGGCTCTGAAGGGATTGAAGGAAAAGGTACCTTTATGCTGTTATTTTAAAAGTGAAATTTCTTTGACACTTAATGTCTCCCCACAACGAAACTTCTTTATCGCGACGAAGTAAAACCTGTCTGCTGTGTGAGAGAGAGAGCAAATGTGTGGATATTGATAACGTGTGGTTCAGACATTGTCATGTTACCAAAAATAAGTTTAAATAAGAATTAATGTTCAACTGTTGGACAAAAGTATTATAGCTCACTCCAGTGTAGACTGCTCATGTAATACTAATTGATGGGAAGTGGTCATTGTTGTCCATAGAAATTACGAAGCGTAAACCACTCCACACCGAGTCAAGTGTTGATGATAATTCGGATCTAAGATGTTCTCTCTGAATGCTGAATGACTTGCTCACCCATTAAACCTGTACAGAAGAAAACTAATTATTACTGCCTTTAAGTAATACTTTTAAGCGCATTTCTTAGCAAGTTTTCACCCGCCACTTAGGAGAGATTAGGTATGAAAAGTAACCTACATCCTTCCTTGGGGTACAAGATTCCTTTATAAAAAAAATCATCAAAATCGGTCCAATCGTTTAGCCATGAAAGTGTGACAGACAGACAGGGTTACTTTTTTTTATAGAATCGGAAGGCCAACGAGCTTATGGGCCACCTGATGGTAAGTGGTCACCAACGCCCATAGACATTGGCATTGTAAGAAATGTTATCCATCGCTTACATCGCCAATGACCACCAACCTTGGAAACTAAGATTTTATGTCCCATTTACCTGTTATTACACTGACTCACTTACTCTTTAAACTGGAACAAAACAGTAGAATATCTGATGAGTGGGTGGTACCTACCCAGACGAGCTTGCACAAAGCCTTACCACCAGTATAGTGCAGTACTTTCTCATTTATAATATTAAGTATCTAAGATATTAATTAATAAAGTTTTTTTTCTTACAAACGTCGTTTTGATATCGATTTATTTTACAATACAGCATTCAGATGCAAAACTCTTCAACGACAAAGACGAGCCTACAGCTGAACACCTGGAGATGCTACTGTGGGCGTATTCGCCTGAAGCGGCGCGAGTGAAGAAGGTTATATCAGAAACGGCAAATGAAAGTAAAGAGGTCAATGACCGGAAACGAAAGAGCAGCGCTGACGATGAATCTCCAAGCAAGAAGAAGAAGGAATGAAGTGTGATACAGAAATGTAATAATTAAGCATTTATTGGTTTATTAATAAATATGTACAAAAATGTTTTTCTTTTTTAATTTATAATAATAAATGGAGCCAAATAAAAAATGGTGTGAGAGGAAAGGTACGGACGTGACTTCATCTGACACTCGAAATCTTGCGCTTATCTTGCGAATCTCGTCTGACGGTGGAAGTCTCAGTTACACCGACCCACCGAGTATAGAAAGCTCAGATGTTTACACATCAAAAAACTAACCGTTGGAAACTTATGAATAATATAACTGGCCTTTTTGAGTAAAATTTTAGGCAGAAACCTAACAAAAGATTATAAACTAACAACATTTTATTAGGTTTTTTTGTAAGTTGTGTGCTTATTGTGAGTTTTTTACTTAGTCGTTAGCATTCAGTTATTTTATTTTGTAATTTTAGCCGACAAAATCCGACAGCCGACAAGACGGACAGACAAAAAAATGATTGTTTTTGTTTCGGTAACTCGCAAATAGCCATATTAACTTAAAAAGAGGCAGTTATTTTGATATAGATATACAGACACTTCAATTTTATTTATTTGTATAGATATAAAAATCTTTTCATCCACAAATATGATAAAATATGATAATATTTTTTTTACCTATTAGATATGGCTAGTTACGTTTGTTAGTATTGACCCCGGTTCAAATTCGAATAGCGATACCATAACATAATGATTATAATTTATATTATCTTGCAGAACGAGAGAACCTACTTGCGCCTACCAAAATTGAGCGATTTTGTTTTAATTCTCTTATTCATGTTTGACAAAAGTCTACAACTATACAGCCAAGTCATTAATTTATTGAATAATTGATAAATAAAAATTCATTTTTGTTCGAAGGCATATTCGTACCAGATTATTCCACTGTTCCGACAAATCTTTACACGAATAATTTTAAACTTAGACCATAGACAATTTCCTTATTATTACTTTTCAGTTCATTGATTTGACATAACATTGTAAACACCGAGTACAATGAACCTTTTGTTAAAACTAGAATTATGAAAGAAATAATTGTTAATATAAAGTGTTATAAATGAAAAGTGTCTTAAAATGTGCCATATTTGTTTTTTAAAGTGATTTTGCGATGAATTTATATTTATTTGATACATTTCGCTGTTTGTATAACATGGGCGTGTGAAGTTAATTTTTTTGTATTTATAGCTAAAATGTGATAAAAATTAGTGCGATTTTAGTCAAACAATTACCGTTACGGTAATAGGAAAGAGTTAAAGTGATATTTTAACTGACTTTAATACATAACAGACTCTAAAAGTGAGTATATACAATTGGAAAATGCTACAACGACAAAAATATATTTAAAAAAAAATACTTATCTTCAATGAAAATAAAATTGCAATACCCGATCATGCAGTTTAAAGCTTTCCTCTTAAGCTCAGGATTTTTTAACGCACGCTTAGCATAAAATTCTGTAAGAATTATAAAATATATTAAAAAATAAATAATACATTATTTCAACTTGTTATTTATTTATGCAAATCTTAAATAAAAACAGAAGTTACATATGTACCATATGGTATTTAAAAGTCCCTCTTTTATTTTATAATTTATTATTTCAATCTATTATTCTTTTACAGGTATAAATGTCTGATTCGAGATAACATAGAAGATGGAAGAAGCGAGTGAAGCCAGTTACTGTGAGTTAAATATTCATTTAAAATCAATTAGTAATAACAATGATTCATAAACCATTACTGCTGGCACCCGCTAAGATAGTCCACTGGTTCCTCAATCTCTCTTTCTGGCCTGCTTCTCCCTCCTGTGGATAATCCTTCTTTCTGTACAGATATATATATATTGTATATATAGCATATAAGCTTAACAATTCATTACCAAAAGACGTTAAAAATGCGAATTCAATTAATATTTTCAAAATAAGATTAAAATTAAGTTATTTACTTGCACAAAATGTAGACTTATGTTATGCTATAGTACTTTATATTTAATGGTATTTTCTAAGTTTAAGTGGACTTTGTTTCTTTTTAGGAAATAAATGTCTTAAGCCCTTAGACCCCAAGCTTAAATATTTTTGTGTCTAAGTGAGAGTCTATTGCAACTTTTTATTCTTCTCTGTGTTTATTTTGAATGCTGGTGTGAGAGTTGAAACTAAATAATATTACACTATATTGCAAATAAAAAAAATATGTTATGATGTTACGAAAAGTAACTTAATCGCTAAAGAGCAGTCATTAGCTATCCAATTCATATAGTGACTAGTTTTCGCTTACATAATAAAAGTAGCCTATATGCATATTTAATTAAAATTTCATTAAAACCACTAAACCATAATTGTTTAGCCGTTAAAACTTTGTATTTATAATATTTAGTCTTTTGAAATATGTTTTGATTAATATCTTTTTTACAGGTGAAAAAGAAAGTTGGGACGAGTGGGCGAGCCATTCCTCACTGAGCCAGCCTGAGGAGGTGAGATATAAACTGTAGTATTTAATTAGATGCATATGTATGTGTGGTATTGTAGCACCTAAACACATTGATGAGTCATTTTACTGTCCTTCCGACTGGAACACAACAATACTAAGTATTGCTGTTAGGCGGTAGAATATGTGATGAGTGGGTTTATTATTGTATATTTGGTGGTAGGTTAGTAGTGCAAGCCTGTTTGGCTGAGCATTTTAAAGTCAATATAAATTACAGGCACAGGACATAACATCTTGGTTTCCAAGGTTGGTGGCTTATTGAATATATTGGGTGGTGATGACCACTTACCATCAGGCCGCTTACCTATGATATTAAAATTAAAATACTGTAAACTTTTAACTAAAGTTCATTTTACTTATCGGAAAAAAACGGAAAGATGTAAAATTATTTTACGTTTTCCATTTCCGTTGAATTCCGTTTCCGTCCTTTCCGTTGAATTTAGCTAAGTCAATTAAGTTCGGTTAATTTGTTCAACAATAAATAAATATTTTTTGAAATAAGTTTTTTTTTTGTATTATTACTTGTTTATGTAACTACACACTATTTACTTGTTATTTGTCATAGAGTAATCTAACCCGCACTGGAGCAGCGTGGTGGAATAAACTCCAAACCTTCTCCTCAAAAAGGGAGAGGAGGCCTTTAGCCCCGCAGTGGGACATTCACAGGCTGTTACGAAAATCTGACATAGACCTTACTCACACGTAGCCTTGTGGCGTTCTGTCGATACTAATCAAAGATAGAGAGACCATAGACAATGTTGTATTTTTTATTGATTTCACATATTCCTTACAATTTTAAAGACATACTTTTTCACAAGGCGAGGCAAATGTTTAGGCTTGGACTCTTACTACGAAATTGACTGATTAAGTATTAAAAATATTTAATTAACATTTCGAAGTTTTAAGTTTAAGTATGCATTGAAAAATATGGTTTTGTTAAAAATATATAGTAACTAAGTATATGTGCGTCACGCAAACCCAAGGGAGTAGAGGACGAAGGGAGAAGAGGTGACATGACGTCATACGACAGCGTCATGCCGTTTGCCGGCACAGCATACGAGTCGGTCTTAGCCCTGTCTTCTTCTTTCGAATGTCAAATCGGTAATAACAGACATAGAGATCATTGTTTAACTCAACACTCCCTAAGCGACGTTTATAAGTAACAAGTTTTCGCCAGCGGCTCCGCCTGCGTGGTAAGGATTAGTTATGAAAGTAGTCCATGTCCTTTCTTGGGCTTCAAGCTTAGTTCATAACAAATTTCATCAAAATTGGTTCAGTATTCTAGCCGTGAAAGCGTAACAGACAGAGTTATTTTCGCACTTATAGTATTAGTATAGCTGCCGAATGAAATTAAGAATCCAAACAATAACAGCTTTTTTTTTTAATGCCGGTTTAAAGAAATAATTCCGTCACGAAGTTCTAATGAAACGAAATTAACAAATAAGACATAAATAAAATTTTATCTGGAGTAACATGGCGTCCCGATTAGATTTTTAAACATGGAACATATCCTCGTTCTTAACGTTCCCGCCATTTTAATGTAATGTGGACCGCGAGATCTGTAATATGTATTCTTTATATTGCAGATATAATTTGTAGAAGTTATTTAAAACTATACATTTTTTTTAACGGGGTTTCGCGAGCTTTGAATTCGGTTTATGATGGAAATACTTCAAAATCTGCCAATTGATCATACATAATGTCAATTCGAATTATACAACTATAAAAAACAATGTTTTGGTGTTGGTAACTCGCAAATAACCATATTACCTTAAAAAGAGGCAGTTATTTGGAAACCACAGACAGACACTTCAATTTTATATATTTATGTAGATACAACTTGGGACTAAAATCGGCCTCGTTATTTCCAAGCCGAATCTGAGTTCCTGATCCAACCTGTAGTTCTATACTGTAAGAATTTACTTCATTACTCACCCATGAAATTTTGACAACCGACTTATGGTGATATACTATTTTGATGCGTGTATTCTTGATATGTTATAATTATTATGGTCAGTATTGTTTTCAGCGATGAGTTTCGAGTTTGTTCTTACAGAATATCCGTACAGAGTGCAGCGTTACTATTATATATTTATGTAACTTTTTAAAATTATATGTTTTTGACGCGAAAGAAAATGACAAAAAGGATTTGTTTTTGACAGTTGTACTATTTGAGACGCGATTTTATTTTTCTTTAAGCGCCATGACGGCTAGTAATTTATAATTAATTGATTCTTTAAAAATTCGTGTACTTTTTTATTAGGACCATCCTCGAGCTATTTTTTTTATAGAAAAAGTTTACAATTAGCGTATAAATGGGGTAAGCGCACAAGGGATGAACAATACAATTTAACTTGTAATATCTTTAATTTAAATTTTATTATTTGTAATATTTGCTGTTATTAAGTTATATAAGATGGATGCTGTGGTTTTATATAATTCTGAGCACATAGACATTTTACTAGTGTAATATGTTATGTAAGCTTGTAATCCTTGTTGGAGATCCTAATAAAATAAAATACACAAGTTATTTAACTATGTTATGCCATCCATTCGATTGAATTTTAATTTGAATGGTGGACCTATTTTCTTCCCTTGAGTTATGACCTATCGATAAAAAACTTATCACCGAATTCGGTACACTATCGGCGGAATTCATACGCAAAAAATAACTCTATACTAAGTAAGTTCAAAATTCACGGAAGCCGTATGTAGAACACCGATAAAATCAAAGCTGCATCCTTATTTTAAAACAATATAAATCCTAGAAACAAATGCTACATCACGCGTCGTCCGTTTTACAAATGTGTCAACATTCCCGCCAAATGTCGAAATGCAATGGCGGAGACCATAGATATTGCGTAATATTATAGTCAATAGAAAATCGTCCTTACATGTACGATGTTAAGAGTGATTTTTCTTCAAATGCGGTCATATGTCACCTCCATAGGATAACATTTTTAATCGTCTCTACGATAAGGTATAATTTCCGATGTATTTGTTTTAGCGTGACCTATTTTTTTTTATCGTGCGTTAACGAACTACAGAGGTTTTAATCCGATGCGGTGTAATTAAAACTTTTTGTTTTCATATATCGTTTTTTTTTTTTCTTTTATAATGACTAATCCAGAGAAAGCGTAGTGTTCTTTAATCAAATATTTTTATGAGGTATAGTGACGGGCTATATATCTCACTGCTGGGCCGGGGCGTCCTCTCCGTTTGAGGTTTCGTGTTTACTCCACCACTCTGCTCCAATGGGGGTCGGTGGAATACCCATGTGGCAGAATTTCAGTGAAATTAGACACATGCAGGTTTCCTCACGATGTTTTCCTCGCGAGCACGAGATGAATTATAAACACAAATTAAGCACATTTGTCAAGTGCTTCACGGGTTTGAATGCGCGTTCATGGCTTTAGATTTACGCGTTCTAACCTTGCCATCACATAGTTTAAAATGTTTGGATTAGGAGTCGGTTTGTTTTAAACCATCATCGTTAATATATTATATATGTTAGTGTGTTTGTTTGTTACGTTTTAACTACTCAACTGATACCGTGCAGCAACGGAAGGGAAGGATTGGTGGAAGACCTTTGTGCAAACCAATATAACTATCATAGGACACATAACACCTTAGTTCATAAGACATTGGCGATCGCCAATGTCTATTAGCGATATGTCTTACCATCAGGCGGCCCAATTGCCAGTCTGCCTACCTATTATAATAAACGAAGGTTAACTTTGAGTGCAACGATTCCATAACATTTTCATTATACAAGTGAAACGATTTCTGACGCGAAATCGTTTTGACTTAATCACGTGTGTTAATGTTGCACGTCACGCTATTTATACACAACAGTGCATTTATTTTAATTATAATCAATTAAATATTTCGTCATTTGTCCATTTGATTAATGACAGCTTCAATAATGGCGCGGAAGTGATTTTTTTCTCGACGGGCGTCCGCCATTTTGGTTTATTTTCGTATATGGTATGGCCGGTTTTCTCTTTGTAGGGTTGAACTTTTTTATTATCTTTACTAATATTATAAAGAGATAAGATTTTATTTTTTGTATGTTTGTTCGTAATGGATAAACTCAAAAACTACTAAAGATATTTAAAAAAATATTTTTATCTAAAGAAAGCTACAATATCAACGACTTGCTATGTTGCCCAAGATATCAAAAATTTTCCTACTAAGATAGATAATTGTTCAAACCGGGCGAAATAGAGGTGGGCCGTTAGTTTAAAAAAAAACTTATTTAACCTTAAAAAATAATATAAATATTATCATATAGTTATAGTTACGTTAATAAAATATTTTTCTTATTTAATAATAAAATATAGTGTCGAAGTATAGCGCACACACAATTGAGTAGAGTGGCTTAGAGGTGTGACGTCATAAAACGTCATTCCGATGGCCGTCACGGCATACTAGTCGGTTTTACATCCACGCGCGCCAATATTTATTTCACATGAATGACTGTACTAAGGCGGAGGACCGGGAGCATTGGCGCACCTCGGGAGAGGCCCATGTACAGCAGTGGACTACGATTGACTGTTATTGTCTATGATAATTTATCAGATATGAATATTCATATGAAAATTTGCACGTAGCGCAGTGGAATAAACTCTTATGCTTATTTTTGAAATAGTATTTGTCCATGAGTATTAACTGGATTTTTACTTTGAAAGCGTAACAGACTCACTTTCGCAGGAACAATACGAGTTAAGATTTTATTAAGTGTAATGGAATTCTTAACAAAAACGCTGTAGAAAAATTCTTACTCCATACTAATAATAATTTATTCATGAACTCGATGCGTAGGCAGCCCTGGTTAGCGGTATCGGTACTAAGGGTGTGTAACTCACGATATACTCGCCTTACAAATTGTGACATACTCGACTTTGTTTGAGCTGTGCGTGCACGTGCAGAAGGAAAGGTATTGGAATTTCTGCTGAGAAATTCTCAGTAGACATCTGGAAGAGCTTTTATTCATGTTTCGGTTGATCTTGAGCTTTTTCCGGTCGTATCGGATTGCCGTTTCATCGTATTATGAGCGCAAGGGAATAGAGAATGCACTTACATATTGTAATATATCCAGAGTAGGTAATTTTCATTTTAAAATGGCCGTCGTGGCCATAATTGTTACTACGAGGTGGAGCGATGCATGTCTGCATTAAGCCTTATCAATTAAGCTTCGAGTAATATACAGTAAGCTAAACGTTCGGAATTATTTGAAAACTTTTAATATTTCATGTATAGTATTGTAAATAGAACTTCTTTTAGAACATGAAATTCATTCATAATTAAACAAAACATGACAAAAAGTTACATGTGTCAAATGTATGTTACAAATATCCGTTATACTTCGGCGAGTTTCCCACGAGTTCGAAAAACTTAGTTACACTCCGAATATAACGGCAAGGTAAGATGACATTTATGAATGTTGCCATCATAAAAACAATACCCAATTTACGGTTAAAGTTTTTTTTTTTCTTTTATATTTTACATTGTTTTAATTATGCTATTTAACGAAACATTGGCAGGCGGCACGTGTTCATTCCTCTGTAAATAAATACTGATGTTATCAAAATCTACATAAAATGTTTTGTAATGTGCAAACTATAGTTCTTCCTTTTTATTCATGTTTTGTTTTTTATGTTTATAAATATTATATTATACAAGATAACGCTCCACTTTTATTTTGGGAAATTCAATAAAATTGATTGCATAATCTTGATATAGACTTGAGATATATAAATAACTACAGCCAGTGTGGAATTCAGTTTGTGGATTAGTAATACCTATTTGAATTATGTGTATAAATCATTTAAATTATTAGATATCAGCGGTCTTGGTTGCTTTTGGTACCTCGCTAATAGTCTTATTTACTTCAAAGGAGGCAGTTATTTTAAAATTACATCCGGACACTACTGTTTTATTTATTTGTATAGATTGATACTTTAAATAATTTTTAGAATTTACCGTAACCGTAACTGTAATAGCCTGTAAAAGTCCCGCTGCTGGGCTAAAGGCCTCCTCTCCTTTTTTTGAGGAGAAGGTTTGAAGCTTATTCCACCACGATGCTCATGCACATGAAAATTCAGTGGTGCTTGCCCGGGTTTGGACCCACGATCATCGGTTAAGATTCACGCGTTCTTACCACTGGGCCATCTCGGCTTATAGAATTTATTATTGCTTAAATATAACTTTATTATTTCTGAAAGTATTTTAGACACAATTTTGTCTACTTTACTACAAAGTAAATAAGAATTAAAAATTAATATATTGTAAAAAATGTAATGAGGAGTAAATGTGAAAAAAAACTTGTAATGTGTAATTTGAGAGGATCACCTGGCAACACTACGAAACTGCGCCATTCGGCATTCCGCGGCGCGCGACGTCTAGCGCAGTCGCTGTATTAAACGTCATATAAAATATAAATAAACCCGCACATAACTGTCGATATCATCGTATAATACATTAAATCAACTTTCTAATATTAATGTTCATCCTCTTTGGTGTGTCGTGTCGTGTTATCTGTGAGTGAAAAAGTTCGTATCGTGTTCCATATACGAACTCCTTGCTGCAACGACCTACTTGAGTGAATTAGTGACGTCACTGTGTTTATTTTTTTTTCGGAATCGGAATTGTTTTTTTAAATCCGTGATTAGAGAAGTAAGTTTAATTGCAATCGGTTTGTAATGAAATGTAAAGGCAGTTCGACATTTCTTCTGCAAATCAAATTACGCTTCATTTTAATTAATTAAATTAAGTAATTTATTTATAAATGAGCTACAACTTTTTTATACGACTTTCTTACTTTTTTTAAAACAGGATCTATTAATTAGGTTTTATTTTATTAGTGAAAGTTCAATCGACGTTTCTAACTCGTTAATCTCAATATAATTTAACCTAAATGACATTAAGTAATATTCATTCCTGAACTGACACACAATTTTTGTTGTTAAAACATTTATATTTTAATTTATTTAACAGTAAGGCTGTTCGGTGCTTCTGCTTTTGCCAGGAGGCTATAATTTAAAAAAAACCTATCGACTAGCCAATCAGTTATTTGCAATCAATATATAATTACAATTAGCAATTCGTCGTGGATTTTTTTACGTTCTAAACGAAACGAATGAATTTAATTTGGTTTTTCTATAAAAGTGTTACGAATATGTCGAACTATTTAAAAACATAGTTGTTTATAGGTTTCTCTTATTATATTTGATTAGAGTATATTATTTGAACGAAAGTACTCCAACAGGCTATGTATGAGTACCTATGTCAGATAATGTGATTAATGTGTAAACAAAGTACTAGATTTCGCCCGCGACTTCGCCCGCGTGAGGTACTTTTTATAGCTAGAGGTAGGTTACCCTTATCACTGTTAGCCATCAAAAGTAGCGAAATGTCCTTTCTTGGGGTTCAAGATTGTTTCATACAAAATTTCTTCATATTCTGTATAGTTATGTGACTAAAAATTTAGCTCAATTTCAGGTTTCCTCACTATGTGTTCCTTCACCGTAAAAGCACGAGATGAATTATAATAACAAATTAATCACATGAAAATTCAGTGGTGTTTGCCCAGGTTTGAACCCACGATCATCTGTTAAGATTCACACATTCTTACCACTGGGCCATCTTGGCTCGGTACCACCGACTCATCAGATATTCTACCGCAAAACAGCAGTACTTGTTATTGTTGTGTTCCGGTTTGAAGGGTGAGTGAGCCAGTGTAATTGCAGGCACAAGGGACATAACATCTTAGGTCCCAAGATTGGTGGCGCATTGGCGATCTTACATCGCTTGGTTGATGGTTAACATATCTTACAATGCCAATGTGTATGGGCGTTGGTGACTACTTACCATCATTGTATAAAAAAAATACAATGCACAAGATATTATTACATTTACTTATATATTAATAGTATATAGTGTTTTTTTATGTTTCAAAAGCACTTTATGTAATTGATTCTTCACAGCCAAGAGAAGTTGACAGCTGTAGTTATGTTTTTCACAATAGAGTTTTCGCAATTGTTATAAGCGCTTCATTCAAATTGTTGTAATGACTAAAACCTGTTTTATCATATCAAACAATTATATTTTCATTTTAATTTAATTGTTAGTTAGCATGTTGAGCTAAACCGAAGATCACAGGTTTTAATAATATTCATTTTTCTTTTATATAATTTGTTTTATTAAATAATTTTGCACTTAAGTTAATATATATTTTTTTTATATATTATGTAACATTACTTATTATTTATTGCTATTAGATAAAATTCCAGGAACATCCTAGCAGATTCTGATATAATAAAATTTGACCACTCGTAAATCCAAATTTTGGAATTAGCTCGAATACCTCTATTTAAAGGGACAGGAGGTTCAACTGTGAGATATTGACATACTGTTACTAAGTATTTTGTTAATAAAAACATATGGCAACATGGCTCTAAGTTTCATATAAGTTCAAATTAAGTTGATAAGTAATGATTCATACACAGTATTGTGTTCAATTGTGTATATTGACATCAATGAGTTGATGAGGGTGGGGTTCTGACTTCTGTTTGTTGGGACGTGGACACATATACATACATATAGTGGAACTGTAAAGAGTGTCTGTACATAATGTTGTCTGTATGTCAACCAATCACTAATCGATTTGAATTACAGTTTAAATTTTGAAATGTTTGTGTGTGTTGTGTTTGTGTGAGTGTGTGCTTGTTTCTTAAAAGAAATATTGATATTTATTTACCTGTAAACACTTTTAAAGGCAAAACACTTTTAAAGTACATGATTTTTTAATTTCTCTTGTGTGTGTGTTTTTAAACCATGCCTCATAAAGGGACCTTTAACAAATTATCGAATTTTCTTCAATTTGGTTTTTGATTTTAGTAAAAACCTATATAAATAGGCAAAAAGAAAACAATTACTTTCGTACCAAACTGTCTGTTTGTCGATTTTCTTCTGTTTGGTTGCAATTGACGATATTGTCGTGTTACAATAAAAAAATTGGAAAGTTAGACCGGAAAAATTAAATTTCATATCGTGGAAATTCATACAAGTTTTTCTCAATGAAAAGTTCGAAACAAGTAAATACTTTTATTTACCAATTATTCAATTAATTAATTTTATCGTCTTATAAATAAACAGGTTATTCACTTCTATTTAACTATCCATAGTTTTTTTTTAATTAAATTAGGTAGTCTGACATTGGAATTATAAGAAATATTAATCATCCCTTATATCGCTAATACCACCAACCTGCCCTAGGTGGCTATACAATGTTTAATGTAAACATACGAAAACGTTAGGCTGTATACGTTATAATCCTTGGCACAGACTTGTAAAAAAAAAAATAGCGACTAGTAACTCTATACGTCGGTTGTGGTTTGAGGCCGGTATTCTAGACTTGAAGGTATTCTACGAACTAATTATTATTAGTTGTTTTTACTGTCAGCGAATTCGTTCGTTGCGAGGATGTTATGGGTTTAAAATGTTCTGAAATGTAGTGCATTTCCATAAGAACTCATTTGACGACCGACTTTCGGTGATATACAATTTTATGTTGTCTGCTATTTTGATGCGTGTATTCTTGTAATGTTACAATTGATATGGTCAATGTCGTATATGACTTTCTGACTTTTCACAACCGTTTTTTGAGGTTAGTTTCGAGTTTCTTCTTACAGATTTTCCGGATAAGATGTTTTTTTGATTATCTGATTGTTTCAGTTAAAGGTTCTAGATTATTAAATTGTAAAAGGAAATAAAATTACAATTTCACAGTACAATACAAAACTAAAATTAATATTTTTTTTCTGTCTTTCTGGATGTCCGGTTACGGAACTAAAGAAAATCTATAGTTCATAGTGAAGGAGGTTATATATTTTATCTATCATAAAACTAATCTAATTAAAATACTTTAATCAACACAGAATCATTACACTTACTTATTGATTGTCAAATTAGACACCACCAACGGTTCGGAAAAGAAATAAGAACTGAGAAGAACCGTCGATAAACTCAGCGGTTTTCTTAATAATGTCTCGTTTACAAATTTTTATTATTTTCGTTTCAGTTTCATTCCCTAGATTATACAAATAGTATACCAAAGAGATCTTAGTAGCTTTATTTACTAATATCTTTTTATAATACATCTTTCTAGTTAGGTCTTCAATATAGTTTTATGTAGGCCCTTTATTTATATATAAACCTCGCTCTTTATATAAGAATTATTCCATGTACATAGTACAGGCAAGGTTTCATTTTCATTACGTACAGATTAGGTAATAGGACTATCGACCAGAAGTTCGTCTCAAGGTCGACGATGCAATACAATAGCGTGCAGACAGCCTATCTAGTCGGTACGTGTTGTCGACGTAAATACATTTTAGAACTTTTCGATGGCACAGTGAAACTAGATTACCGTACCGAAGGTGTATCATCTTCTTAAATTTCAAGGTCGCGTATTGATGAAATATGCCCAAAGTATATCAAACTCCAGGTTTGATTTCATCGCCGAGCCGATAATAAGTGATTGGGATTTTCTGTCGAAAAATTCTTAGTATTAGCCCTGATCCTGGAAGTTGGAAGTACGTAACTCCTTTACCTGGAATGGACGCAAAGAAACATCTTTACCAGGACCGACTGGTCACACAACACACCTGAAGATATGTGGTCACCAATGCCCATGGACATTGGCATTGTAAGAAATGTTAACAATTACATCGCCATTTTGCCACCAACCTTGGCAACTAAGATGTCATATTCCTTGTGCCTTTAAGTACACTGGCTCATCCTTCAAACCGGAACGCAACAATACCGATGAGTGCTGTTTTGCTGTAGAATATCTGGTGAGTAGGTGGTAGCCAGACGAGCTTGAATTGTTGATTAAAAAAACAGAGTGATTTCAAGTAACTGTTTTGCCTATCTGCCTTTGTACTATAAATAAATATGCGGCGGTAGCGGTAGATAAAAATTGAAATTAATGGTTATTATAAAATTATATATACATATATAACAGAGTTTTGTTAATTAAATAAATGTATTTATCCTTTTAAAAATATAATTATTTTTTTTAATTCGTCAATTTACAGAGGTGTAAAAGTTACTAAACCGTTTTGTCTATGCCTATTTATATATAAATCGGCGAATCAGTAGGGACACATTATGTACATAAAGACGTAACCCATCCTTTGTCATAATTCAAACGTAATTAAAATTAACGGCGATCCGTCGATGACGTCCAAACCAAGATGGCTGACCGTTTGACGTTTCGCCAGAGTGACATAACAACAAAAAGTCTGCTAACACTCTCGTCTCAAATACAATATCGACGGCGAGACTGTGGCGCCGTCATATATATTTTCAATTAAGTATCCTTTAGTTCAGCGTTTAACGCAATTTCCGATCCATATACGCTCAACCAAGTACTAATAACTAGACCCGTTGAAAGGTCGAGACTATCAAGGCCACTGAAGATTCAATTAAGTATTGAAGCTGACCGCCATTAATGCTTGTTTGAGTTTGTTTGTTACTCTTTCAAGTCTTAACTACTTAACCGTCTAATGAAATATCGTTAAATTTATAATAATAATGTCCTCCAGACCGATTTCGGCCACGGCGACCAATCTCAATAAAGATTAGATAACTGCGCATGAGATATTTTAGTGCACAAGTGTGTTCGCAAACACAGGTGCACTCTCTAACCCCCAAATCTCATAATCCGATGGGGCGGTAATCCGACATGACCGGAAAGAGTTTAGGCGTAGGACCAACGGCTTTACGTGCTTTTCGAAGCACGGGAGTTTAAACACTTTCAACTTCCAGACTCCGGGCTGCTACTGAGAATTTTCGACAGAAAAACTCGTTAATTTTTTATTGCCCGATTTGGGATTTGAACCCAGGACCTTCGGGTCTGCCTTACATGTAGCCACTAGACCAACGAGGCAGTCAAAACTATACTAATGTTATAAAGTTGAAGAGTTTGGTTAAAGGAGCTAATCTCAGGAACTTCTGGTTCGAATTAGAAAATATTTCGGTGTTGGATAGCCCATTTATCGAGGAAGGCTATAGGCTATATAACATCGCGCTTTAACCAATAGGAGCGGAGCTCCAACTAAACTAAAAATGTTTTATATATTGAAATACTATGTCTGCTCTTAGTGATTTCTTTGAGTTATACGCGGTCGAAAACGCGGGCACAGCTAGTATTTCATATATACTGTCAGTGGTATAGATGTCCTTGACATAGGATACCTAACTTCTACCCCCCCTCCCTAACACTCGGGTAAAGCCGCGGGCGGTAACTGGTATTATTAACGCGTCAGTGAGTTTATATGTTACGTCTAACGCCTAACTACTTAACTGATCATGAAATATTGCATACACTATGTGTATATAGAATAAGGTATATAAAATAGTACATAGGGCACGTAATACCTCCCCGAACCTCGTCTTACTAGCAAAGCAATGGGTACAAACTAGTATTACATATGCTAAAGTAATGTTTGTTTTGTTTCAACATCAATAGCCTGTATAAATAAGAAATAAAAAAACGCCAAAATAAATCCTAATACACGTGTGACGTCACGAAACGTCACTACACCATAATCTATACCAATGTTATAAATGCGATAGTTTTTTTTATAGTATAGGAAGGCGGACGAGCTTATGGGCCACCTGATGGTAAGTGGTCACCAACGTCCTTAGATATTGGCATTGTAAGAAATGTTAACCATCGCTTACATCGCCAATGCGCCACCAACCTTGGGAACTAAGATGTTTTGTCCCTTGTGCCTGTAATTAAACTGGCTTACTCACCCTTCAAACCGGAACACAACAATAACAAGTACTGCTGTTTTGCGATAGAATATCTGATGAGTGGGTGGTACCTACCCAGACGGGCTTGCACAAAGCCCTACCACCAGTAGTATCTCTGTCTGTCTGTTACGCTTTCACGGCTAAACCACTGAACATACTTTGATAAATTTTATATGAGGCAAGATTGAACCATCCAGGACGAACATGGACTTTTTTTCACCTAATGCTATTTCTAGTACAGAATATACTTCCGTAAGCTCTATAAGCTTATATCTTGTACATGAGAATATAGGTCAAGAGAACGACCAAGTGTTTGCCAAATAAAAGCAATATATGTGAATTTTAGAACAACTTGGCACTAATCCCCGGGTCTCAATTATGTAGGCTAGATGAATCTGCGAATTCTGCCTGGGACTGTTTGACTCGTGTGTGCATTGTGTGGGCTAAGTTCTAAACTTTGGGATTATTTTGACGCATTGTTTTTAAAGCGAGGACGAGACAGGATTGAATTTGGACCAGTGATAAGTAACGTGAGAAAGCATTATCAGATTCAAGTGGCTCAGGCTTAGTACAACCTCGTTTGGGTAGATATAATTCACTATTTACATATTCTACCGCAAAACAGTAATATTTGGTATTGTTGTGTTCCGGTTTGAAGTGTGAGTGAGCCAGTGTAACTAGAAACAATTGGGACGTAAAATTTTAGTTCACAAGGCTGGAGATGAGGGATATAACATTGCGGATGATGATGAATAATAAATAAAAGAAACGCTACCTCGTATAACTTGGACCGAAACTACTGCATGCAGTGTGTAGTGTGGTCCTTAACAGTGCTATGAACTGTGTGTTTCTGGCATTAGTTTTTACGCTTCTAAAGTTGAGGATATTTCACGCGGAAGGTATTTTTTTTATTAGCTTATTTTACCGCCAAACATCAATACTTAGTATTGTTGTTCCGGTTGGAAGGCAAGGGAATGTAACTACAAGCACAAGGAACATAACATCTTCGTTCTCAAGGTTGGTGGTGACGTAAGGAATAGTTAATATTTCTTACGGCGCCAATGTATATGAGTAGTGTGCTTGGTAGCAGGTGACCCGTTCGCTTGTTTGCCTACCTATTTCATGAAAATGTCAGGCAGTTACAATGACTGACTGACTTGAAACTGTTAAATATGTTTGTACAATTTTCACATCTATTGACACATCTATTGATAGCTTATTATTCATCAAAATGCACAGTATGTCGCGAACTCTGTTCAAAATATTAATACAGCTTAATTAAAATAAATAATAGTTAAAATACACATATATTATTAGTATATACTCTAGATATATAAATAAATTTAAATCATTGTTATCCACATTAATTTCCACATTGCTAAAATTATTTGTACTTCCAACGATTTCATGATATCCACGAGTCCATCCCCTACGTTAAACCAGCGCAACGCGCCTAAAGAAGTTTTCACTTCAAAAAACTTATAACACTGTATCTGAGGTATATTCGTTTCTATAATAAGATTCCACACTTATTATTAACTTGGCCTATTAATACCGTAACAGTCTATGAATGTCCTACTTCTGAGCTAAAGGCGTCCTCTCTTTTTTGAGAAGGTTTGGAGCTTATTCCAACACGCTGCTCCAATGCGTTTCGGTGGAATACGCATGTGGCAGAATTTCGCTGAAATTAGATGTGCGGGTTTCCTCACTATGTTTTTCTTCACCGTAAAGCAGGAGATGAATTATAATCACAAATTAAGAACATGAAAATTCAGTGGTGCTTGCCCAGGTATGAACTCACGATCATCGGTTAAGATTCACGCGTTGTTACCACTGGGCCATCTCGGCTCGGCCTATTAATAAATCATTGGTAAGACTTATTGGCTCGATAAAAAACCATATAAGTATTGTAAATAATTCTGTTTGTGATATATTTTTCTTCAGTTTTACGTAAAAAACTACTTATTATTGGTGTGAAATTTTCATATGCATGACGTCATGCTCATGACGTTGACGTTGTTGTTGTGACGTTGTTCACTTGCCATTGGATATTTTCTCGGCTGATCTCCTAAAATAAATAAAAAAATGAAGCTTTTGTGAATATTATACTTCTGTCTGTTTATCCATTAATTTGAATTCCGAAGCATTTGTTTGCCACTAATTAGGGTCGATTTTTTTTTACAAACAAATACGAAAATTAAGTTCTCATGTTATCGAATGATGTTTTTTTTTTATAAACAGTGCGAAGGTGCAAGCGTCACTCGGCTCAAATAATTAATTTATAGGTTTTTTTAAATTGCTTCTTTTTTTCAAGAAAATACCTAAATAGATAAACTTATCTAAGTACAAAATTTGAACCAAATCGTTATAGCCGTTTCGAAGAAATATACTTAATAAAATGACTGCCTGACATACCACGCGCAGCTTAAACTGGGCCTAATAGAATTTGGAACGGAAATTCCTTAAGGGACTTAGGTGAACAAAGAAGGGATTTTTCAATATTCATCTCTTAAGGGGTTAATCGGGGATCAAAGTTGGTATGAAAATTCGTCGCTTGTCATGTTAGACATATGAAAATCGATATTTAGACTTATGTTAAAGAGTTGTAAAGCTTTTCTGAAAACTCATCATCGCCGAAGAGGATGAAAGTTTATATGGAAGTGATTTATGAAAGATAAAAAAAATGTTTTGGGTTCTGTTTATGAGTTAGACTGAAAAAAATAATAATGAATGAGATGTTTAGAAGTTCACCTTTTATAATAGTTTTCTTTACTGTGAATATCTGGACGGAAAAAATCCGGTATTTTTTTTTAGTCTGCTTACCCGAGCCTTAAGCTTAATTTAGGAGTCAGTGGCCTTATAACATAGTCTCAATATAATGAATGTATGTCTGACAAAAATGCATGGATTGAATATTTGCTGGAGCTCGACTATGTGTATGAAATTGATACAAATTTGTATTTTTATATAAAAAAAAGAGTATCTACGAAGTTTCTTGACGGTTCTTCTCGATAGAATCCTCATTCCGAACCGGTAGCACGCAACGATTCATAAGCACTAAAAGTATATTCGAATAAAATATTTAGATTTAGATAATAGACCTGGATGAAAGGAGTCCGCCTAAGAAACCGCTGCCGCTTATAACTTAAGCTTCGTTTACCTGCATTAATGTATGTATGTTTGGCGTTCGTTAAACGTTTTGTGAAGCTTTGAAAAGCACTACATGTGTGAGGTTGGAGCGATGAAAGCGAAGCTTTCGAGTTGTTTTAGGATTCCGCATTCGAGTAACCCTCATGACGTCACAGTTTGACGTCTAGAATTCTAAAGAATGAACGGTTTCGGATTTCGTGACACACGGTCGATTTAACGAAATTTTTACGATTTTTTTTTAAATCGTGTGTCTATTCATTTCTTCTTAACGCGTTCGAGCGCAAATATAAGAGAAAGTATAAATGCAACAGTAACTTTGTCTGTTTGTAACGCTTTGATTAAAACACTGTGCCGATTTTGATGACATTCGGTGTGAAGCAAGCTTGATCTCCAAGAAAAGGACATATGCCATTTTATTTTATATCTGCCTTACCCCTAACACATGGGCTAAAACTAGTAGATTGTATTTCATTTAACATTTAAATATTTATAGTATATTATGTTTGGAAGATTAAATAAAATCTTATTTACCTTTAATCGAAGCAAACATAACAGTACATAGCAGTTAGTAGAGACCGTTCCAGTTAGAAATGCTTGTGTCATAATGAACACTCGACTCCGCGCGAGTGCGGTCGACAGTCAGCCCGCGGGTGGCTAATTGGTCGTAATTACGACGTCCCATATGTACCTTTTCGTTTTGGCACACGTGCCTTGATAGGATAAAGAACTGGCGACCCAAAAACAAGTATTATATCCATACTTATATTATATATGCGTAAGTAACTCTGTCTGTTTGTCATAACTGCTAAACCACTGAACCGATTTTGATGGAATTTAGTATTAAGCAAGCTTGAATTACAATATCGAACATATGCTTATTTTTTAACCTAATAAATACTAGTATAATGTGATTAATGTTATAACTATGTATTATAAAACAAAAGTCTGCCATCGCGTTTCTCTATCTGTCTGTTCGCGATAAACTCGATAACTACAGAACTGATTTCCATATAGTTTTAACCAATGGATGGAGTGATTCATGAGGAAGGTTTATGTGTATAATTCATCACGGTTTCGTGTAAATAGCTCGAAATATGATGATTAATGTTAGAGGAAAAGCCATGCCGATTTTGAGTTTAGCTTAAACCAATAGAGCTATGTGTGGCGATACAAACGTTATATGTATACCGTTATTAGTTAATATACAAATCAAGAGACAAAGATAGAATAGTACCTTCTCTTCGTACCCGTTCTGTTCGTTATTGTTTTGTAGCTATTGAAGGGTTATGTTAACAATAAAATGAAATGCAATTACGTGTAGAAAAATAAATCGTAACATGCAGATCCAGTATAATTAAATGATTAACAATCTGTAAATATCTTGTCTGAGCACCGCATGTGATGGAGACACCTTCACAAAAAGGTGAGAAGGTCTTAGCCCAGCTGTGGGACATTTACATTCTGTTACTTTACTTATTTATAAACAGAAAAAAAAATCAAAAAGTATTTTTAAATACTAAAATATACCGAAGTTCTGGCCAATGCTGGCTGTGGATTCAATTCCAGCTTACCACAGAAATGCATTGCCATCGGAACTGAACCGAGGTATTAAATTTCAACTCAATAGGATAAGTGGAAGTTGTTCTAATTCGCTTACAATATTTGACCTTGAAACAAACATTGCAAGTTAAATTAAGTTAAATTGTAATCTTCCGTTGTACTCTGTTCTACCCACTGTGCCATCACGGTTCTCTCGCTAAACATAGTTAAGTATTACGTGTTTATGCATTAATCGCACCATTATATGCAGTCTGGCGAAGTTGAGAGGGTTGAGACGGAAAGTTTAAAAGGGTGGCGCTTTTATAAAGCGCTGTGCTCGCGCTAGATGCGTGAAATCGTAACTCAATCTAAAGGCGTTTAATGTGTGGAGCTTTTGCACATTAAACGTATTACATAATTTATTTACTGTCGACCCGAGATGGTACAGTGGTTAGAACACCTGGATCTTAATCGTTGATTGTTAGATCAAACCCAGGCTTCTGTGTTTATAATTCATCTCGTGCTCGGTAAAGGAAACAGCTTGAGGAGCATGTGGTTGCACGGCTTTATACCCGCATGAAGGGGGAGGAAGGTTATCTGTCTTCTTTTGTATCTCTGACCACGTGTATAAAAAAAAATCATGATCGGTTGAGTAGTTAAGAAGTGAAAACGTAACAAGAAAATGAACAAACTCACATTTCCCATTTATAACCTTAAAAATAATTCTTCAGTACGTGTTTGTCACATATCTGCTCCCAAACGGCTTGACCGATTTGGATGAAATATTGTGTGTATATTTCAATGGGAACCTGTTTGAAAACGTAATTGGTCCCTGTAGTTACTATGGTCACTATGGTCGGTTTATCACCAAATGATAAGATATATGTATGGCAGGATGACGTCTGCCGGGTCAGCTTACCAACGGGTCGTGCCCAACAAATTGGACACGGGTCTGCTAGTATATAATACGATGGTTGCGTATAAATAACGATGTCTATAAAAAAATAAAAACTACACTACATTTTATTCATTGCTTTTAATTTACAAACCGATTGCATATAAAAACTTGATGGCGTCACTAAAAAATCTGTTTAGGGGTGTTTAGTTAAACAATGCTATCTTCTTTTGCCAATATCAAATGAATGATGTTAGAAAGAGATAAATATATGTTTGACTAAACGCCCGCTATTAAACGTTTACTGTATTTTTTTAAATTTCAAAGTAGATATAAAAGAAATATATATATAAAATATGTGTCAGTGATAATGTATTTATCTGCTAATAAATAATTAAAATGTAGTGCAAATATACATAAAATGGCCGGAACTCGCACTTTAAATGTCGAACCACCACGCTCGACTGCGTATTACTACGCCGACCTTGAGAAAATCAAACGGCAAAATGGCGCCCAAGAACAAGATGGCTGCCCACCAGACAAAGACGACCAGCACTTAAACGAACTAAGCGAGTATGCTGAGACAAATGAAGTTATCAATGATGGTGCCACTAAAGATGTACCACCGCTCCGTGATAGGTGGTCGCCGGAGTACACTACACCAGAGAATGGCGTGAAAGTTGGGGAGACTTACTCCACGGCTGGAACCTTCCCCATGCCGGAACCAAAGGAGAAAGAGCCGCTGCTAGCTGAGTTGGAAATTGTTGGACGCGTGCCGCTCACTCAGTTAGACACAGCGACGGGAGTCAGGAGGAGTCGGAGCTGGTATCTGTGCTGTCCAAACGTGGGCGACGAAGAGATATCCCGAGAGTCGTCCTGGAGATATTCCAGCTTGCGGCCGGTGACTGCTCCGCCAGTTCCAGGACAGAATGGCTTTCATACGGTAAGATATTGTGGTGATGGTTGAATTTCTGATGGGCATCTTTTTGGGCATATGGTTAACTCAACACGCTAACTGTTTAACTAAACTTAAGACGGAGTCTTATTGCCTCCTCTGGTGTCGGGAGAGCTGATTCATTTTTCACCCCGAGGATCGTAATAGCGATCAAATTCTTGTCACCATTTTACGAAATTATGATATCTGCAGAAGTTTATTTACTTATTACAATGTACAATACGCACGTGACTTGCGAGTCTCTAAGTTTTACCTAACACCGACCCCGTTTTGGAAAAAAATGTTTACCAATGGTGCTTTATAATAAATTGCCGTGAGCTCATTTAATATATCATCGGAACATATTCATAATTACTTGTAAAAGTGTATTTAAATGGATATATTTTAATTTGATTTTCGATTAGATCCTCTAGCGATATTACCAGCTGCAACAAGGCTGCAAAAAATCTCATTTCAATCGTTCGAAGTACGTAGCAGGACAGGACAGTACTGGACAGGCGGCTAGTCCACATAACCTTATATTGATTATTACGCCGCATTTATTGAAGTTTTATTTAACGTCCGATCTCAATTAATTAAATGGCAAAGATACTTTTAGCGTTATCTGCGGTTTCTTATTATTGAAACCTTTTTCAAGGTCAATCAATATACACCGACTGCGCAGACGAAAACATCATTTAAACTTCACAAACACTTTTGTTTACATATTTATTATCAATACTTAGACGAATCTTAATCTGACGGGCTGTTGGCGTGGTTGGTAGATACTTGCTTTTCACGCCGAAGGTTGTGGGCTCGATACCCACCCAGGACAGACATTTGTGTGCATGAACATGTCTGTTTGTCCTGAATCTGGGTGTAATTATCTATATAAGTATGTATTTACAAAAGAAAAGTAGTATATGTAGTATATCAGTTGTCTGGTTTCCATAGTGCAAGCTCTGCTTAGTTTGGGATCTGACAGCCACGTGTGAATAATGTCCCAGGATATTATAAGATATTATTATTTATTTATATATAATTCTTCGTGTGTTTGTCATCTAACTACTCCTGAACCGATTTTGATGAAATTTTGTGTATTTCAATGGTTTCCTGGTTGGTTTGGACACACAATTGGACCCGGTAGGGGCTGCTGTCGGTATGTACCCAATGAAAAAAATGTCTATACGGCAGGACGATATAGTTAGTTAAATACAGTCTCTACAGACATGAAATAGAAAGCCGATGAAGACGTCCCCGTGACCGATTTCGGTCAAGCTACCTTGTTTAACGGAACGCCAACTGCACGGCAGGTACTGTGTGTGTGTGCAAACACGGAGCACTGTCTATCCTGCATCTCATAATCTGATGGTACAGGAATTCAGACGCGACAGCACAGTTCAAACTCACGTTAAATATATACGAATATTATTAATTCTATAGTAACTCAGTCGGTCCGTTACTCTCACACGGCTAAACCAGTGAACCGATTGTAATTGAAATTTGGTACAAGTCAAGCTTCAGCCTCAAGGAAGAACATGATACGGGCAAAGCCGCGGGCGAAAACTAGCTGCTTTATAAATTACACCACGAGCCGAGCGCGTGAGCATCCAAAACCGAAGCCACATTAATTTTCCATTTGTTTTAATTCTGTCCGTTATTTACGACAAGTGATTAACATATATATTTTAGTCATCGCCAAATTAATAAATCGGAACTTTGTATTCTAAATACAGAACAATTATACATTCCGATGCATACGTACGTAACTGGAAACGGTGACCATTGACGCATTCAGACTGACACGTTCCCGTAATGGTGCGATGGTTGTTACCACCTGTGAATACGGTGGTTTTTAAACTGTTTTTTATGGTAAGTTTTCGTGTGTATATTCGTAATTCTTACACACATTTAATATTTTCTAGGTAGCAACCCAAAGCAGCGGCCGAGTTGATGATGTGGCAACACTACGGGCGGAACGCGACGCGCTCGCTCGCGCGCTCGCATCGGAGCGTCAACGTGCGGCCGCAGCGGCGCGCGCGCACGACGCAAGGCTCGCCGAGTTGCACGGCGTTATAGCGGAGCTTGTACGGCGAAGGGCTGCTGATAAGCGAGCTAAGACCATACCCGAGGAGGAGATTTCTGGTTATTATAAATTATTTTAACGTTAAATATATTTTAATACGTGATAGCGAATCGTCTTTTTTTATAGAATAGGAAGGCGGACGAGCATATGGGCCACTTGATGGTAAGTGGTCACCAACGCCCTTAGACATTGGCATTGTAAGAAATGTCAACCATCGCTTACATCGCCAAAGCCCACCAACCTTGGGAACTAAGATGTTTGTGTGCTGTGTGGTCCCTTGTGCCTGTAATTACACTGGCTCACTCACCCTTCAAACCGAAACACAACAATATCAAGTGCTGCTGTTTTGCGGTAGATTATCTGATGACGATGGTACCTACCCAGACGAGCTTGCACAAAGCCCTACCACTAGTAAACGCGCAAACTAATCTAGCGCAACGGATACTAGAAGAACCGTCATTAAAATTAATTGGTAGTTATAGTTTATTATATTTGTGTAGGGCTTTGTGCGCACACCTAGATAAAGACAGTTTAGTTATATTTCTTAACCGATGATCGTGGGTTCAAACCCGGACAAGCACCACTGAATTTTCATGTGCTTAATTTGTAATTATAATTCATCTCGTACTTTACGGTGAAGGAAAACATCGTGAGGAAACCTGCATGTGTCTAATTTCATTGAAATCTGTTTTCTACCAAACCGCATAGGAGCAGTGTGGTGGAATAAGCTCCAAACCTTCTTCTCAAAAGAGAGAGGAGGTCCTAGCCCAGGACATTTATGCACTACAACAGTTTTGGATTTATATATCTTTATCTTAACTGCGTCTTTACTTAATATGGCTATTTGCGTACCAATTCCAAAAACAAACATAATTTTTATTATACACTACCACTACCACCTAATAGTGTAAATATTTCATATTCATAATTCGAATACGCATTATGGAAAATAGTGAGTTTTGAAGGATTTTCGTCACAAACTGAAATTACTGGTAACGTCATGGGTTTTGCTAGACGCACGGGTGCACGGACGCACGGGTGCACGTTGCACGGGTTTTATGACAAACAATCTCCACTTAAATACCAAAGTTTTCACTACCAAAGTTTTGATAGAAACATCGCCATCAGCAGTAGAATATTTGGAAACAATTATTTACTTTGCCCCAGTGTAATATTTCCTACAGACCGAATGACATGATAAAGAATCTTTTTTTCAATTATTTTCAGAGGAATGCGAGTCAACGACTCAGCCGGCTGGAGAACTGGACAATGATGCGGACATGTCACAAACGGAACAGGTATTACGTGGTTGATCATGAAGTCCTAAATGAGCCGGATGTCCCATGGATGGGATGGACTAAGACTGGCAAATTGTCATCTCTGAAAACATTTTAACCATCTCTTGCAATTTGTCAGAAACCTTGGGAACTAAGATATGCTCCTTGTGCCTGTAGACATGTAGCCAGAATGAACTGGCTCAGTCGGCTGGCGGTACTCAGAATTATATGTCACCAAGGGTCCCACCAAGAGTTGGACTTCTAAAGATTTAAATACCATTGATCACTTGAGTCATAATTTCCTTTTTACAATATTTCATTTAACTTGACCTGGTGTTATGTGTGGGCTAGATCTTCGAATTAATTTAAGACCAGTTCCAGACAAACTAGAATTCTAAATATTAGTTCATTAATAGTACAAAGGCTTCATCCCTGTAACAATAAATGAACAACTTATATGCTTAACAATCACCTATCATTACATACACTATGTCAACATAACCTAAAACGTTTTCAAATATACAGTTTTCGCCTTAGCAAATGAATTACCCCTGCGCTAATATATTACCTATATATTAAATAGAGTCATGAGCGGGCTTCAAACCCCCGCCCATCTGGGGGCGCATACACTTGTCGGTAGTGCGGCCGAAAGATCCTCTCTCGCATTGGACTCTTTAGTCATGAACGCAAGTGCCTTCGTAATGCTGCTTGAATCATCTGTCAGAGATGCAGAGGCCTATATGATATTAAATATATATTCGTCTGCAGAATGATAACTCCTCGCTCATAAGCCCAGCTGAGCTGCCAACTCCTCAAGATCCAAAAGTGGAGCCTCTACCGGACGATACGGATGTCAGCGCCATAGATAACATCAGGTAATTAGCATTATCTAAAAAATATATGGCCACGGGATCCCCGTCAGATTTGAAACGTCAATTGATAGTAATTGGAAGTATTTGCAAGTAAATGATTATGAGATAGAATAAATAATAACAGAGTTTCGTTTATGAAATAAATATATTATCTCGTTAGAATTCTTACTAATAATTTATATTCGAATGTAAATTGGTTTTTTATGTTTTTAAGCTTTAATAATTCAAAGAATTTTCAGGGATACATAAAATTACATAGGGTCGGAACTTAGCAATAATATATAGCAAGTTTTTTGGACGTAGTAGATTCTATTTCTAAATTATATACACAATACTTTTGAGGCAAAAAAAAATTTCTTCGAGTTCTATTACTGTCATGAACGCACTTAATTTGATGCTTATTTTCAGATTGGAAACTCCCAAAGTGGAAGTCTCCCCCCCACAAGGGTCCGAACAGTGCTCGAGTCTAATGCTGTCCGAGAGGGACTCGGAGATTTGCGTTAGTACTGCGAGGTATGTGCTAGTAACATTTATGATACTATTTATAGAAGAGATTTAATCAATGATTTGAAAGTTTAGTAATTAGAGCTTTTGACTGCCTTGTTGGTCTAGTGGCTTGATAGGCCGCAGACCCGGAGGTTCTAGGTTCGATTCCCATGTCAGGCCAATAAAAAGTTATTGGGTTTTTCTGTCAGAAAATTCTCTGTAGCAACCCGGAGTCTGGAAGTTGGAAGTGTGTACACTCCCGTGCCTCGGAAAGCACGTAAAGCCGTTGCTCCTACGTCTGAACTCTTTCCGGTCGTGTCGGATCGCCGTCCTATCGGATTATGAGAGTTAAGGAATAGAGAGTGCACCTGTGTTTGCGCACACACTCGTGCACTATAATATCTCCTGCGTAGATGGCCAATCTCTTTTGAGATTGGCCGCCGTGGCCGAAATTGGTCTGGAGGACATTATTATTAGTTAGAATCTTACTTTTAAATCTTCTCCTCAAGGGTACGGTTTAACAAAATTTGTTAAAGCGCCTTGAGCCTTTTGTAAGTATATAAAAGGTTAATTAAAATAATAAAATAATAATAATTGTGTCATGTTCGATAACATCTCCCCGAATACTGTGTCAGCAACTGTCTCTACTGACCGTCCCGCCGTAGGTGCTGCCAGTACGCGCGCGCGGCGGGCGGCGCGGACAGCTGCGAGCGCCAGCGCGGCTCGCCCGGCCTGCTGCCGCCCTCGCCGGGTACGCACTCGACCCGCTGTTGAAGACTGAGCCAGCTCTTAGATTCCCTCTCTGATTTTGGGTGGTCGTCCTCGAGGGACTGTCATGTCAATTGCACTCTTCAAGTGCATTCTTCTTACAGCGCCGATGTCTGGCCGGTGATGACCACTTATCATCAGGTGGTCCATTTGCAAGTCTACCTATTTAAAAAAAAAAAATGGCTTCTTTTAATATTTGGTCCTTCGAGCCGAATTAAATCAATACTATTAAATAAAACTACTAAACCAATGTACATAAAACTCATAACAGTCGATGCAGCGCGTTTCGGAGAAGGTGACGTCACAAGCGTTACTTCAATGTTATTGTATTACAATATTTCTGTCCCAGGTCGCTGTGAGTCTAGGGAAGCTAAGGTTGCATCGCGGGTTCGACTCCGGCGGACGGAGGACACCGAGTCAAACTACATATCAGAAGATGAGGTGATTATTGAATTTATAGAAGACTAGTTTCCGACCATGGCTCTGTCAGCTGTGAGGACTCCCCTCAGTCATAGGTAAAAGTAGCCTACCCCTTCCTGGGGTTCAAGCTTCCTGCTTACCGAATTTCATCAAAATCGGTTCAGTGGCTTAGCCGTGAAAGCGTAACTAAAATATATAAATTATTGAAACGGTAACTCGCAAAAAGCGATATTAACATAAAAAAAAAAGTTATTTTGAAATCTGTTATTTACAATCAGAAACTTTAATTTTATTTATTTGTATAGATACAAAACTATTCAACTTACGTACACTTTAATTTATCGATAGCAATTTCTATAACATTTAAATTTTTTACGAAGCCATAGTAAATATAATAGATTTAGCGTTAAAACGTCACGACGTCACAGTTAAAGACATATAAATCCTTCAGCATGTACAACGTTGGTTTCTTCAAATCCAGAGTGAACAGTTCCTTCAAGGCAAGTGAGCTACATTCCAGACCGTTTCGATGCTTAACATCAGGCAAGATAACGGCCAACTCTTGCTTATTAAGTGTAAAAAAAAAAAAGATTATTTTGGGTCTCGACCAATCGTGTGATGTCAATACAAATTCAAAGTTGTTTCCATCGCCCCGCAGGCGTGGTGCGTGGAAGCCGCCGAGCGCCTGGCGCTGGACGTGTGCGCGCAGGCCGACCTCCGAGAGGCCTTGGTGTCGGCTTCCAACGATGGTAATACGACCTCTACTACTAACCTTCTAATTTATGAAGTCGTTTTATTTTGTTTTGTTAATATGGTTAGCGTGTTTAATAGGGTATTAAAGGTAGGTATTATATTTGGGTAGGTTATTATTTATGCTTAAATCAAAGCAAGTCACTTCTAGGTCACAACATTATCCGATGTTTCCGGACAATTTTGCTTAATTATTACAAAATTATAATCTTTCTTCTATTCAATTCAAATGTAACAAAGTATAGCGCGATTTAACTTACTACCAACGCCATCTATTATCACGTAACAGAAACTCCTTGACATTTCGTTTTTTCTAGATTTTTACTTTAGGTAGTGGATATTTTTCTTTTTTATTTACTTGGGAGTACCTTTAATGAATTATTTATTCATAAAAAAAATTTTAACTCAAAAATAAATAACGAACTGATAAGGAATATTCGTTCGCCGTCCCTCTACATTTCAACATATATATTGATATTTGCCATACAATGTCCGCAGGTCTGAGCGCGGCGGCCCGTGCGTGGCGCGCGCGCTGCGTGCGGCTCGCGGCCGACTGCCGCGTGCTGGACGCCGCGCTCGCCCGCGCCGTCGACACCGCGCACAGGTACACACGCACACACACACATATACAGCCGTCTCTGGTGCTTCTTTACCCCCTCGCGAGCTAACGGTGTGTCGTGGTCCCCAGGTTGTCGTGCGCGTGCGCACTGCAGGAGTCGTCGTCCGTGGCGCTGTGCTCCGCGCTGCGCGCCGCCGACCGCGCGCTGGAGACGTACGACGTGCTGCTGGCGCTGCAGGAGACCAGCGGCACGAGGACCGAGGAGGTGGATACGATTACAGATTCATTAATATTGTTACATGAATTTCAAATAAAGTGTTTACTTTTTCAATAAATTCACTTTACAAATTTTTAAACTATATCTCTTCAGTATCAAAGATCTTATCTGCGCGATTCAGAAACGTGAAGGTTGAATGAGGCCTGTGTGTGTAGTTTGCGTGTGTATTCGTCCGTATGCGTGTACGCATAAACGTACCGCGCCTTCCAATATCTCTATAGTCTCTATAATGCAAATACATATTATACTAATTGGTGTCTGATGTTCAGCGCGAAGCAGCGGAGGCGGTGGCTCGGCGTCTGCTCGCTCGCTTGGAAGCCGCACCGGTTTGGGGCGAGCCGTTGCTGTCACCCGGTCCGTGGCAGAATCATAACCAGTGAGTTTCCTTATATTACATCAATTAGTAATGGATTCCAAAATTAAGTTACGTCAGTATTATTCAAAAATCAAGATTATATGATATGATTTAATTAGTCATTATTATGTTTTTCTTAACATATTTGTGTGACTGCTACAGGAGCAGCGAGTGGGAGGACGGGTCGGAGCCGTGGAGCGCGGAGTGCGAGGCGCGCCTGCGCGCGCACGCCGCGCGCCTCAAGAGCGACACCGCCGCGCTGCGGGCGCTGCGACCGCCGCCGCGACTCTACTCGCCGCACGGTGAGGGGGGGGGGGGGGGACATTATTGGTTACAATTGTGCTACTTGACGGTTCTTCACGGCGCTGAGTGCGTCCGCTAAGATTCAAATAACATTTTCGTCAAAATGTAATAGAAGAAAAAAAATTAACTTTAAGATTAAAATTTTCTTATATATTTTTTCAGACATGGACGAAGAGGAAGGCTGTATGGACAGTGTTAGTATGGCGGAAATGGAGGCCGCGGTTATGATGCAGGTGAGAATGGCCTTTTGTGGATCGGAGATCCGTATCTCAACAGTACACCCCCTATACAGTTCAAGCTACTTCAATTATTTATTTTAATGTTTACCACAAACGCGATTTATAAACGCTTCATTCATTTTATTCAGGAAATGCTAATAGCGAAAGAAGCTCAGGAAACCGAACGAGCTAACGCACTTCTACACGAGACGAAGAAACCCGTTGAACAGCATAAGGTTAGTTTACGGTTAGACTCACGGTCGAATGAACCATGACATGGCAATGGTGGTGGGCTCCCATCTCCTCATCAGATACTCTAGCGCTAAATACTCAGTACAGCAATACTGAATACCTCTATGAAGGGTGAATGTAGCTACAGGCACAGGGGACATATCATTTTAGTTCCCAAGGTTGATGGTCCATTGGCGAAGTAAGAAATGGTTAATATTTCTTACATCGCCAATGTCTATGGTCGATGATAACCCGTCACCATCGAGTGGGCAATTTAAAAAAAATATATTTTTGTTATAGGGCGAGTCCACACGCAGACGTCGGCATAGAGAGCGACACTGGCTTGACACACAGGCTTCGGAGACAGATTTATAATGTAACATTGAAATATCATTATATATAAACGAGGTGGCGCTCGCAACTTTACACAAACCCTTACACACATAGTTACATGGATTAATTATTGGTCCTTATCCGGCTCGAAGGACCAAAGTTATACAAAAACGACTATTTTCAAGCGGAAATCCTCATACATCTTCCCATAACGATTATATGCATAGTTATTATAAATTTTTGTTATATATTACTCTTATTATCTGCACATAAAACTTTTTTTGCGAGTGAAGTTGCGACTGGCCACTGATTAAGTAAAAACAAAAAATACATCATGTCTAAACTTCGTGTCATAAATGCTTATAAATGTTTAAATAAAAACGCTAAATAAGAAAAAAAAAATCATTGTGATTATAAAATTGCATTTATTGTATTTTGTTTGCGAATAATTGCAAAGTAACCGTTGCCTAATAAATATTTTGTATAATTTCGTAATTAATAAATACGTTAGTTTACTTGTGTTTAAAGAGATATTGCAAGTCTTTAAAGTGTGGTAAATATATATTATATCTTTTAATATTAATTTAAAAAAGTTAAAACTCTTTTTTATTGGCAACACTTAAGCTCGTAAAATTTGATCGCAAATAGAGGAGAAAAAGGTATTGAACTGTTTTGTCTTTCTATATATATAGTCTATTCCAACCACAGGAGGAGTAAAGACAAATAAACCTTTTGGTCAAATTTGACCTTGAAATGACGCGATATCATTGGTCGAGATCTTGTGTAATCTGTGGTATTCATTATGGATCCACGATTTGTATATGAGCGAAGTTACTATCGGAACTTTGGAACTGAAATTAAAATTGATATAAGTAATTTGTTGGAATAGTGTTATGTTATAAATAAAGATATATTAATTGAGAACAATTTTGTAGCATAATACAGCAGAGCGATTAGTGAATCGCTTGGAATATTTATAATATAAGATTTGTTTGTCTTTACTGCTCCGATTGGAATAGGCTATAGATAAATAATTATCTGTTGTCATGTCACTTATAAAGGTTTGTGTTTGGCAGAGGCGTCTCTAGCCCATATACCCTAGCGCCCTCTATTAAGGGCGTGTTCAAAATGGAATAGTACAGATGTTAACGTGTCTTTATAAACATTTATACGCGGGTTAAGTTATAACGCCCGGCGTTATGACACGGGCGCAGTCGCCGGCGTCCGTGCACCGCGCACCCTGCACTATAGGTAAAGACGCCTCTGCTGTTTTGTGAAAATACCAGAATATTCTTAAAGTGTAATTAATCACGTCTCGAATGACTTAATGGCTGATAAATATTTGTTAAACTACCGGTTTCTATATTTAACGAATCGTAATCGTACGACAGGCACCGATAGCGTTTGAATCGTAATTAGACGTTGACGTTCCCATACGTGCGATTTTGAAACTTAAATTGTATGTGTAAACATGACGGGCCGGTTGGCGTGATTGGTAGACATTTGTGTGCATGAACATGTCTGTTTGCCCTGAGTCTGGGTGTAATTATCTATATAAGTATGTATTTACTAAAGAAAAGTAGTATATGTAGTATATCAGTTGTCTGGATTCCATAGTACGAGCTCTGCTTAGTTTGGGATCAGATGGCCGTGTGTGAATAATGTCCCAGGATATTATTATTATTATACATCTAACACGCGGTCGTTAACTGAGAGTGCGAGCGTGATGACGTCAGCATGAGAGTCGTTATTGTGAGTGCGTTAATGTGTGCGTGAGATCGGTATACGAGCACACATGTTTACACATCCATTCTCGTGAGAACCTTCGCACTTAAAATAATTCCTTTTTCGACGATTATACCAACCGTAAGTAAAACGATTCGTTTCTTGAATATAGTAACCGGGCGTAATTAATTAACTGTGCCTAAATTAAACTGACTGATCAAATAACCAAAACGTTTACGTATTTCTCATTATATTATTGGGTATTTGAAAGTGAAAATTAATTATTATGTATATTTTTTTAATTACTTATAATTTATTAATGTAGAAATATACATTTCTTTAATGTTTTTGACGTCATAATTTTGAAACCGCTTACGAAATCTGTAATCAGATCTGTCACAGAGAAAAAAAATAGTTTTATTATTAATCTATCCATAGAAACACAAAAAAAATACCCAATTATTGTTAAATAATAATTATATACTTATTCGAATATTATAATTTACGTTACATCACAAATTAAAATTTCGATTTAAATTTTATGAATATAACTTTTTTTTTTATATGTTTAACATAGTTTATGCTTTTGTTTACCGGCCAAGTATTTTTTTAAAGTAACTCTGGGCTGATTATTTTAAATGCATTTTGTTAAGATGTTTGCAACGTTACACGTAACGTTTCTATTGCGAAACGTTTCAGCTTATGTCCGTAACGTGTACTGAGTCGCACGCTTTTTATTTCGTTGTAAATAAATTAATTTTAAGATTCGTCGCTGCCAAGAATTGTAAATCGGTACTAACTAGTCTGTAGCTATATAGCTTTTTATTTCAATTATTGGTTTAAATACAAAGTTTTTATTAAATAAAACGAGATGCGGCGTAAAACATCCGTTTGGGATGGAGTTCCTTTCGCTATATATTATGTATGTAATAACAGACACGATTGAATGAAAATAAATAAACTATATATGGCTTAAGAATTTAATATACTTAAATATTATATATATATATATATATATATAATATTTAAGTACACTAATTAGTACTCAATACACATATACCCGGTGGTACACATTTAAAGACCTATTTATTTATTAAAACTAATAATTTGATTACAGATATATACATGTCTATATAAACAACTTTGACCTTGAAATGGCGCGATATCATTGGCCGAGATCTTGTATAATCTGTGGTATCCATTATGGATTCACGATTTGAATGTCGGCTAAGCTGCTATCGGAGCTTTGATAGTGAAATTAAATTCGTTATTTGTTAACTTTTTGTCAGAAATGGTCACAATATGTATTTATAAATTTAAAAGATTTGTTTATCTTCACACCTTCGATTGAAATAGTATATATATATACACCACACATACAAATATACAGTAATATACAGCACACCACTACAGTAGAAGTGTCGTGATGGTGTGTTACACTTATGTCGGCCTCGCTCTCGTGTCTGTTGTAACGACAAGGAACTTCATTTTAAAAATTTTAATTATTTCAAAATCAATTATATTAAAATAATTAATTAAGGACTGCCATTTTCTTTTTACAAATACAATTAGACATAGCAATAGTTTCAAATAAATTGATAAAGCAAATAAATTCACAGTTTCGAATCAAATATAAATAGAAATATTATTACAACAAAACGCATATTACAGATTTTATCCAGCAATTATTATGAAGATACAGAATATTATAAAAAATAGGGGTAGTTAACTACCCCTCCTAACCTTATATTATTGTTAGTATATGTCTTTTGTCTTGTCTATATAATCAAATATATTAGGAAACCATAGACAATTTATTTTTAATGGTTCGACGTATTCCTAACAAGATAAGGTAAATTACTTTATTTTACTAATTACTAGTGCAAATCAATTTGTATAAATTGTGGTGCGTCTTTTGTTTAGTCAAAAAAACATCAACTGCCGAGACTCCAGCCCTGGTCCTTGATCAGGGCATAGCGAGATTGTCTTTCAGTCTTCGGTCGACGCTTTCACTTCACATAAATTGCATTTCCGTTAGTGATATATTAAATATTACCACATTTTAACCAAACAACGCTTATGAATCCCCGGAAATTGTGACATTTCCACGTCCCTTGGTACTTGACGCTTAGAGCGATCGCCCCTCCCACTCTACCCCAGGGTCTGCGCCTGTTCTCATACCACATTCAATAAGAGAGAATATTTAATGGAAATATTTATCATAGACGAATCTCGTAAAACTAAATTAAACTTTCAACTCATAAAATCTGTAATATGTATAAATGTTTAACGTTAAAAATACAATAATGGTAATAATATAGAAAAGTCATATTCTTGAATATTTTTCCGAATCGCTTTAATCTCCATTTTTTCCTAAGCATTTCGATCTTAGCTTTAAAGATACACTCGGCTAATAGTTATATTGTATTAACGATATAATACTTTTTTTAAATTCATTATCGTGTCGAATGACGTAACTATAGCAATGGTAGGATTATAGACACATAAACAACGGTGACCTTGAAATGACTTCACACTATTGGTCGAGTTCTATATAGTCTGTGGACGAAGCGAAGTTGTTATCGGAACTTTTTATGTAAAATTTAAGTTGATATAGGTAGTTAAGTGCTATAGTGTTGTGTTATATATAAATTTATCTATCAAGAAGGTGTAAATCTTAAATCCTACCATTGGAATATAGTATGCGGGCTTCTATAGATACCTATAATTTAATGTTCTTTAATTGAAAATCGGGGATTTCCCTGTCTTTTTTTGTATATGAACATACAATGATATGTATACTTCATCAAAAGTTAAAAAATATAAATATTTTAATTTAAAAAAAAACTTTTTAATGCAATAAATAACGGTAGCCGAGTGAATCCCGATTATTAAATATAACTGTTAGTACAAGAAACGAAATAACTCATTCACTTATTCTTGTTATGTTTGGAAATATTAACAAAATCATACTAAATATTCAACTAATGGACACAGAATATAGTCTTAAATTACTTTAAGCTATAAATATATTAATATAACTTCGACCCTTACTTATAACCGAGTAGCGACAGTGTAGTTAATCAGCGATGCTAGACAGAGATAAATCATCTTTAACGGCTTTGATTGCCATTTGGATGAGCAAGACAGCATTATTTAATGAATCGCCCCTAAACAATATTTATAGGTCGTAAGTGTATTTGTATTATTCCGCAGCGGAATTATTCTCATTTGCGGAATATTGCAATTTATTGCATATCTTTTCGTGATGTATTTTGTTAATGTAATGTTTTACTATAAAAGGTAAGTGAATGGGTTGTTCTCATTAGTTGTAGGGAATGATTGTATAGACGAATGTATGTACAGTGACTGTGCAGGTTACATGGTGCTAGCTTAGTCCTAATCAGTACAGCTATGAAATAAAATATTATGAATTATCTGTGGTTTTATTTTATTTTGATGTTTATTGAGGCTCTTATATATCGTAATGGATTTTATGTGGCGCGTATTCTTATATTATTACTAGCTGACCTACCATATAAATTATATCTACTGAATATTTTAGTTTTTAAATAAAAAGTAACGAATGTATGGTTGTGTGTTGGGATGGGTTCTATGACAGAAAAACAAAGGGAGCGCTGTAGACGATAACCGCCGATAAAAACAAAAAAACACCAACCATACATTTTCTCAATTCAATGTTTCAAAAATTCAATCATTTATGTAATGGACATATTCATTGTTTTATTAAAATTTAAATGTAAAGTGAAAAAAAGTAATATATTTTTATCCTAAAGCAGTTAATTAATTTCAAGGAGCGATTGAGTTTACGATATTGTTTATTTTTCTCTTTAGGCAACACAAATAAGCTCAATGGTTTGCCCACCCGAGAACATGCCACGTGTACTTGTCCGTATTATAAGCATGGTGTGCCCAAATCTAAGCCACAAACGGATATCGTTTGGCCCTGCGACTTATCTATTGTCATTATACATAAAGCACCACCCTGCGAATTTTTTCACGCATTTATTTATTATTGTTTTCTTAGGTTATGTCTTCGGATTTTGTGTGTGAGTGGTGGCTCATCGTACATTCGTCATTATGAGACAGAACTTTTCAAAAAGGTGGTCCGTTATTTGTTTTCTTTATAATATTGGTAAATGGTCCCCCCTACCCATATATATTGGCACTATAAAAATATTAACCATTGCTTGTATCGCGAATGCGCCACCAACCTTGGGAACTAAATTGTCCCTTGTGCCTGTAGTTACACTGGCTCAATCGCCCTTTTATCCGGAACACAAAAATTTGCTGTTTGGCGGTAGAATATGGGATAAACATAGTGCACCGGATGGAACATAATCTTTGCGCTGGCTATCTATTATGCGCTGTCGCATTGTTGGCCATCACCATAATATATTTTTTCTTGCGAGAGAATTTTAATTTTGCCGTGACTCCTAAGATATTAATTTAAATTAATCCTTTTATAATTCCAGTGAGGCAACCGCGTCTTTTTATTGCCTTTCAATCGATTCAATTATTAGCAACTAACAGTTTCTATTAAAACAAACAAATTGAATTACTGCTTAATATTTTTTGAAGTATAGTTTAATATTTTACACTATTTGAGATGATTTATTTCACACAAACTATATAAAAAAACATAGTGTAAGATTAAGTCAGATTGTAATTTATAATATTAGATGTGAAACGAATTAATATGAAATATTACTGGAGAGTATCTATCACTTTCATATTCATTAATAATAATCTATATTTTTAATCTGGCAACAAGAACAGTGACTGATGTTCTTTATGGCGGGAAACTGATAGATTTGAATGCTATTTACGAGCATTGCATATGTTCAAAGTTGGCGCTGCTAACAGAATTCAAATGGAATTAAGTTTTACTTATTTGCAACGTCCTTTCCGAGTTTAATTAAAAGTTAACTAATATTTTGTTGAATACAATGAAATACTTCCTTGGTGGGTATGTTCAAGATCGAAATACATTATGCCAAATATTATTTAATTTATCTTCTCGTCAATAGATGGCGTTAGATGTATTTTACATCGCGCTGTAAGAATGTATTTTTCGAAGTACTGAGTAAGTTTTGTAAATTTATAATGAGAGCGAACAATGACACTTATCTGACCAGCAGTACATACTCGGTGGTTTTTTTTTGCAGTCTCACAGTACTAATACTACCGGGTAACTCCAAACAGTAATGTATATATACTTGAATTTATTTACATGATTTAATAACTTATTTTTCAAGATTGCATTATTTACACTTGCTACAATGTCGGTTTCTTGAATTTCCTCCATAAAATTGCGATGAAGACACGATATAAGTCCCATGTAAATTAAAACAATAACAAAAAAAAGTACGGTTGGGAAAGAAGAGACCCAGGGAGGACCGAAGTTCTTTGCGATATTTTTTCGTCTGGGAATGGACTTCAGGAACAGCCTTGCTACTACGGATACGTGCCGATAAGCAAACCGTTCAATGGTGACATGTTCACACGCACATTTTTGTTATTTTGTTGGATTTGTTCATCTGTTCTTTCTGCTCTATTATTACGCATGCTTGATGTTTTATTAGTTCGACGGCCGTCGTCCGAAGGGGCCCACCTTTTGCATCTCGCTGATATTTTTTTATTGTGATTGAATTGTGATAAAAACGGTATACCGATAATGTGTTTGATATTTTAGTATTTTAAATATCATAAAACACGTTTATATTTCTTATCAATTAAATAAATCGTTAAATAGTTTGCAAATTTTTAAATGTCAAAATGACGCGACGCTTCTCGTGAATGACGTAGACGAAAGTTCGATGAGGTTCACTTTAAGTAATTATTTTGATATTGTTCATACAAAAATACTAAAATCGTGATTACAAAATGGGATGATGGGTTAGGAGGGTGAAAATTTGTGTTTACATATATTTTTTGATGCATCAAAATCAAAGTTAAATACAAATAAAAAAATGTCTAAAAAATAGAAAAAAAAGTCTGGATCTGGATTGCCACCCTTATCAGCTAGCGGTATGAAATATACTTTACGACCTATTCTCATACCTCTCAAATATACGTAAGAAATTTTATAAAAATTGGTTGAGCCGTTTTGGAAGAGTTCGGCCATAAACACCGTGACACGAGATTTTTCTATATTAGAATACCAGTGAATTTTCATGTGCTTAATATGTGATTATAATTCATCTTGTGCTATACGGTGAAGGAAAACATCGTGAGGAAACCTGCATGTGTCTAATTTCACTGAAATTCTGCAACATGTGTAATTTTACAAACCCATATTGGTGCAGCGTGGTGGAATATTAATTTGCAAGCTATGTCGGTGACTCCGGTTCTTTTCCGGATAATCTCATTTCTGATCTTATCCTTCAAAGATACTCCGAGCATAGCTCTCTCCATAGCACGCTGAGCGACTTTGAATTTGTGGACTAGTCCCGCAGTTAGTGTCCACGTTTCGGCACCGTATGTCATGGCAGGTAAGACGCATTGATTGAAGACTTTCGTCTTCAAACATTGCGGTATGGACGACGTGAGGACTTGACGAAGGTTGCCAAATGCTGCCCATCCCAAGCGAATTCTTCGATCGGCTTCCTTCTCGAAGTTGTTCCTACCGACTTGTATAACCTGTCCTAGGTAGGTATATTCCCTAACAACTTCGAGAGGTTTCCCTTCGACGTATATCGGTGCATCGGCACAACATGCCTATTGAACATGACCTTGGTCTTGTCCAAGTTCATACCGAGACCGACACGCCGGGAAGATTCACTAAGGCTACGCAGCATTCTGGTTAGTTGTTCCAGCGACTCCGCTATGATGACGATATCGTCGGCAAATCGAAGGTGTGAGATGTACTCGCCGTTTACATTGACTCCACATCCAGTCCAATCCAGCGTCTTGAACACGTCTTCCAACGCGTTGGTGAACAGTTTCGGAGATATTACATCCCCCTGTCTCACCCCTCTGCGCAGTTGGAACGCCTTCGTCTTACAGTCCTGGATGTGGACAGTCATTGTAGCGGCGTTGTATAGACAACTCAGTACCTCGATGTATCTCCAGTCGATATGACATCTCTGCAATGAGTCGAGCACTGCCCAGGTTTCGATGGAGTCGAAGGCTTTCTCGTAGTCCACAAATGCCATACACAGCGGCTGATTGTACTCTTCGGTCTTCTGCACAATCTGCCGAACAGTATGAATGTGGTCCACGGTGCTGTAGCCTGATCGAAAGCCGGCTTGCTCTGGGGGCTGGAACTCGTCAAGTCGTCTGGCGAGACGGTTCGTGACGACTCTTGAGAACAGCTTATACACGTGACTCAGGAGAGAGATTGGTCTGTAGTTTTTCAAGAGGGTTTTATCACCTTTCTTGAAAAACAGTACCACCTCACTCCCGCTCCACGTTTCCGGGGTCTTGCCATGTTGGATGACGGAATTAAAGAGGCTTGCTAGCTCTTTCAGGACCGGAGTCCCGCCTGCCTTAAGCAACTCTGTTGTGATTCCGTCATCTCCCGGAGCTTTGTTGTTTTTAAGCTGTTCTAGAGCCGCCCTAATCTCGCCTTGGTCAACGACCGGGAACTCCTCGGAGTAATGGCGCGTAAGAGGGGCGCGCTGGTCATCAGGACTGATTCCCACAGGTTTATCCGATCTTGAAGAGAACAACTGCCCATAAAACCTCTCTACTTCTCCGACAATCTCAGGCCTAGAGGTAACGACCCCACCATTTTCAGTTTTAAGTTTTGTCAGACGCGGCCTCCCAAACTTGCGAGCGAACACTTTCGATCCCCGATTTTGCTCAATCGCAGCCTTAATGGCACGGGTATTGGAGCATCGGAGATCGCGTCGCGTCAGCGTTTTTATTTTTCGGTTTAAGGCCTTATCTGACAAAAACGATGGTAGTTCTCGTCGTTTCCTCATGAGCTCGAGTGTCTCAGCAGAGAGTTTTGGTGCGTTGTCTCTTTTCTGTGGCGGAAAACACTTGCGGGATGTGTTTTGCAGTATTTTGACCAGCGTGTCGGTTTTCTCATCAATACTGCTTACGGTTTCCAACGCGGTAAATTGATTTTGAAGTTCCATTTGGAACTTTTCGGCACCTTGAGCAGCTTGGAGCATGGTAGGTCGGAGAGTAGACCTCATCATTCGCGATCTTTCAGCTTTAAAGTCGATATCTAGAGTGCCTCGAACCAAGCGGTGATCACTTCCGGTATTAAATCTGTTGATCACTGAGACATCTCTAAATATGTGCCTTTTATTCGAAATGATAAAATCTATCTCGTTCCTTGTCACGTTATCGGGGCTTCGCCAGGTCCACCTCCTCTGGGGCTTCTTTTGAAAGAAAGAATTCATCAAAAAGAGCCCCTGCGCTTCGAGAAAGTTTACCAGCATTTGCCCCCTGTGATTTCTGCAGCCCAAGCCGTAAGGTCCAACTTTCGATTCACCGCTATTATGTACTCCCACTTTAGCATTAAAGTCTCCCATAACAACATTGTAGTGGGCCTTCGAGGTGTTGTTGAGAGCCTTTGCGATGTCCTCGTACATCGCTTCGACCACATCATCAGAGTATGCCGAAGTTGGCGCATATACCTGTACGACCTTCAGAGAGTACCTGTCGGAGAGTTTTAGGACAAGGTACGCTACCCGGTTCGACACACTACTGATTTCCACAATGCTGCTAATGAGATCCTTTTTGACCAGAAAACCGACACCACCCTGGGAGAGGTTATCACCTTCGCGGAAGTAGAGTAAGTTACCGGACTCTAGAGTTATCGTGTCCTCCCCCTGTCTTCGGACTTCAGATAACCCCAGTATATGCCAGTTTATATGACTTAGCTCTACTTCTAATTCGGCGAGGTGATGGTCCAGCCTTAACGAGCGTCCATTGTACGTTGCCATATTTAGTCGCCGTTTATGGTAGCCTGCCATGAACCGGTGATTCTTTGCACCCCCTGCCCTGCCGATACCGCGACCGCTACCTTGGTCGGGCCTAGCGGGCTTGCCGGTAACTAGGGGCCTTTTTTTTGGCGCATCTACCATTTAGAGGTTTTGCCCATACTCGCCACGCTGGGCAGGCGTGTTGGCGAGCGCAGTAGGGCAGTGGGCAGTGGGCTGGTCACGTATGTCGTAGGACCGATGGCCGTTGGAGCAGACGAGTCTTAGAGTGGAGACCACGGATCGGCAAACGCAGCGTAGGGCGCCCTCCAGCCAGGTGGACCGATGACCTTAAGAAGGTGGCGGGCACCGACTGGATGCGGAAGGCGGAGGACAGGGAGCTTTGGCGCACCTTGGGAGAGGCCTATGTTCAGCAGTGGACAAAATATTGATTGGCTGATTGATTGATTGATTGATTGGTGGAATAAGCTCCATACCTTCTCAAAAAGGGAAATGAGGCCTTAGCCCAGCAATGGCATATCCACAGGATGTTATTGTACTGCTTAATATTATTATAATAATAAGAATACCATTTTTAATAGCGAAACTGTTTTTTTTATTTTACTCCATATTTTTCAACAGGTTATTATAATTCTCATTTTTCTCAGTAACCATCAATTTATGGTATACATATCTGCTAGTCACAGAACAAGTGGGGCAAGAGGTAATTTTCAGACCAGTGTCATTTCTAAACTAAAACAGAAATTACCCGAGAACTACATTCACATTGTGTCTATACTATTTCGTTAAAATATAGAGATTTTAATCGGTGCAATCTTGATAAAAATATTCTTAAAAATACTTTTATAAATGTATAAAGTAGACTATGTTATCCGGTAGTCATTTTATCGACTAAAAACATTATTTGTGGTGTTTCTCTTTTGGCATTCTTCACTTCACCGATAACTGTTTGTTCAAATATGTCAAAACTATAAAAAATTGTCTATGATCATATCACGATAAATTTCGCGCTTATATATTCATATCACGCCTGAATGTGTGTGCTGTGAGCAAGGTCTATGTCGGTAACATCTGCTTATACGCGGACGATCACTAGTCTTCTTCTTCTTCCTAGCGTTTTCCCGGCCTAGTACTGCCAGGGTCCGCTTTCCTACATCTTTGGCTCCACTTTGCCCGATCGAAAGCGTCGTCTTTAGTGAGATCGTGCTCTCTCATATCGTCCCTCACTACATCGAGCCAGCGCTTCTTGGGCCTGCCGCGGGATCTAGGGCCTTCTACAACAAAGTCCAGGCATCGGTTCCCAACATAGTTTGGCGGTCTGCGGCTAATGTGGCCAAACCAACGGAGACGGCTTTCCTGCAACTTATCCGCTACATCGCAAACGCCAAGGCTACCACGGATGTGCTCGTTACGAATACAATCTAGTCGCGTAACGCCACACATCCACCGCAGCATCTTCATTTCCGCGACGTGAAGTTGCTGAACATGTCTCGCGAGAGCTGGCCACGTCTCGCTGCCGTACAATAAGACCGGTCGGATGATGCACTTGTACACAAGGCCCTTTAATTTCACCGGTATCCTGCGATCACAGATTACCCCGGTGACTTCCCGCCATTTGGCCCAAGCTGCGTTTATTCGAGCTCTGACGTCGCGGTCGATCGTACCAGACTCGTGCAGTACGGACCCGAGGTATTTAAACTTTTCCCTCTTGATAACGGATTCTCCGCCTATCTTTATGGGTTCGGGGTCCGTACTGCCACAGGCCATATACTCGGTCTTCGCAACATTTAGCATCAGACCACCCCTCGCTAGCACACCCTTCCACTGGTTCACCTTTTGCTCCAATACCTGCTTGTCCTCATCTACCAGTGCAATGTCATCAGCATACATCATGAGCCAGGGAGACGGCTCATAGGCTTTCGCTGTGACAACGTCAAGCACTACACTGAACAGAAAAGGACTCAGGGCCGAGCCTTGGTGGACACCAACTGTGATCGGGAAACATCCTTTCCTTTGTCGCCAACGGCCGTCCTTACTATTGATTCCGAATGATGGTACATGTCTCGGATAATGTCAATATAGATTTGTGGCACATTCTTCATCTTCAAAGCCCACCAGATTATTTGGCGTGGGACGCAGTCAAATGCCTTCTGCAGGTCTAGAAACGCCATGTACAGCGGCTTCTTCTTTTCTCTGTGGGCCTCGGTTAGTATTCTTAGGGCGAAGATGGGGTCTATGGTTCCACAGCCTGGGCGAAACCCATACTGACACTCCGAGACGGTACATTCTTGCCGAAGCCTTGAATCGATTACGCGTTCGAAGAGTTTCATGGTGTGGCACACAACCTTAATACAGCGGTAGCTTTCGCAGTCCTGTACACTACCTTTGCCTTTATATACTGGAGTAATGATACTCAGTCTCCAAGAGTTGGGCATCTTCCGGCTAGTAAGTATTCGGTTAAAAAGGTCAGTAAGTAGGTTCACACCATGAGAACCCATCGCTTTCCACGCTTCAATCGGCAAGTCGTCAGGGCCTACGGCTTTTCGGTTCTTCATTGTACGAAGACATTTGAGTACCTCGTCAGGTGTTACCGGTGCAACAAGTCCGAGATTAGGAGGCAGTTCTGGAGGAGACACATTAGCGTGTTGTGTGTTAAGCAACACGTTAAAGTAGCCGCGCCACCTCTCCTTCACCTTAATTGCATCGCAAACCAAAGTGCCATTAGAGTCTTTGACACAAAGACATTTGGTTATGTCTTGTGTCGCTTTCTCCCGAGCCTTTGCCAAACGGAAGATAGTCTTTTGGCCCTCATTTGTCTCGAGCGTGTCATACAGAGGTGACAGCGTCTGGTAACGGGCTTTGGCAACTGCTCGTTTGGTGGCACATTTAACTGCTTTATACGCGTCCCGGTTTTCAGGAGATTTGGTCTCTTGCCACTTCTTAAACTGTGTCTTTTTCTCTCGAACTGCCTCCTGTACTGAGCCGTTCCACCACCACGTCTCCTTGTCGATGACGCGGCCTCCCTTCGAAGTGCCAAGCACCTGTTTTCCAATGGTGTTCACTGTTGACTGGATCCTAGACCATTGACTGTCGACTGATTCCACTGTGTCTGTGCTTAACTTGGAGCTAGCTACGACTTTACAGAATTCATGCTGTTTTGGTCCATTCAACAGCCACCATTTAGTTTTAGGTCTGCTTCGTTCAGGCACTTTTTTACTTGGTACTTCCAGCATGTCCATGACAAGGATGCGGTGTTGTGTTGTGAGGCGATCACTAGTCTAATATATAAAAAAAAATGTTTATCTATAGGATAGTCTGTAATCGAAATTCACGCATTTATTTGTCCGAATTACATTCATCTTAATAAATGAAAAATGTATGTTTGTCCCGCATGCATTCCTAAACCTTTTACTATCGAACAACACAGCACAGTTGGAATTCCCCGCCTACGTACGAAGCGCTTTAAATCTTCATTCATCATTCGCACTGCGAAACTGTGGAATGCTTTGTCTGAGTCTCTTTTTTCTGATAAGTAAAACGCTAGTGTCTTCAAATCCAGAGTGAACAAGTTTCTTCTAGGCAAGCGTGCTACATCCTAGTCAGAGTCGATGCTTAACATCAGGCAAGTCAACGGTCAATCGCTGGCCTACAAAGTGTAAAAAAAAAACTATACGTTCTATTGCGATAAAACTTTGGCGAGGAGTTCAGTATTAACCAACGGCCTAGGCCCAAAAAAATAAGTATTTTTCATTGGATATTTTTCTTTAGGAAGCTAACTACTACAATAACGTACGACCATTTCTGGAGCCGAGATGGCCCATTGGTAAGAACGCGTGAATCTTAACCGATGATCGTGGGTTCAAACCCGGGCAAGCACCACTGAATTTTCATGTGCTTGCATGAGAATGGTGGAATAAGCTCCAAAACCTTCTCAAAAAAGGGAGAGGAGGCCTTTAGCCCAGCAGTGGAACATTAACAGGCTGTTACGGATTTCTGATGCCCACCTATCAATGCATTCTTGAAATCTTTGCTACAAATAAAAAACAGTTTGTGAATAAATATTGTATTCGTACATAATTTGTTTAACAACATTCGACCAACAACTCGGGACTTTGAAAACAATACAACTCCAACATATACATATTATTTACATTACATAAAACTTTATAAAGATTGACATTCGTTTAAAACTGTTACAATTTGATTCAAACATGCGACACGGAACCGTGTGACGTATAGCTGTCTCTTTCTAATATTAGAATTTTCAAATGTAACCATCAAAGTGTAACACTTTCTCATATAAGGCAAGAAATGAAATAACCGAGTTGCTCACATCATAAGGATCATATAATTAAATTTGTCAATAAACAGCGCCGTCTCGATCTTTTACTTGCGTTAGAGCGAGACGAAACACTAAATTTCTTAACCGCAATGGTACATGTTACAAATTTATTATTGCACGTTTTAATGGCAGTACTTTATTATTTATAATTTTTGCAATGCACTCATTGAGTTGAAACAAAGGTACTTAACAAAATGGCGGTAAAAATAAAAACAATTTTAGCACAAATACATATTCTTATTACGACGATTATATATTTTCATAATTATTTAGAAAAATCGTTGATCTAAAGTATTTCATGATACGTGAAAAAATATTTTAAAAAACGATCACTTATTAGATCAATTTTATAAAACGATATACTATCACCAGAAATAAGTGCAAAATTTCGACTCTACATTCCCCAATAGCTTGTGTGGAACTGGCTTAAAATTCAACTGGAAGATTTAATATACAATAATAACATGACATGTGAAAATAAGAAACAATTGCACAGATAATGTACAAACAACGCTTTACTTTATACTTCAAACAGAACAGAGAATGCGTTCCTGATGACAGGTGGTTACGACTATACCGTACCGTGAATCTTAACCGATGATCGTGGGTTCAAACCCGGGCAAGCACCACTGAATTTTCATGTGCTTAATTTGTGATTATAATTCATCTCGTGTTTTACGGTCAAGGAAAACATCGTGAGGAAACCTGCGTGTGTCTAATTTCACTGAAATTCTGCCACATGCGTATTCCACCAAACCGCATTGGAGCAGCGTGGTGGAATAAGCTCCAAATATTCTGCTCAAAAAGAGGAGAGGAGGCCTTTAGCCCAGCAGTGGGACATTCACAGGCTGTTACGGTTACGGTACGATACGGTATGTCTATCTGTGACGCTCTGAAACTTGTATATATATGTTGGTATTTACATAAAAACTAATGTATTCTTTAACTTAACGTGCGATAACAAATATGTAATTATAAATAATTATTTCCAAATTATAAGATTTCATACATTAAAATGTACTGTAAGGTAAATGTATCGTATTCTTGCAGTGAAAGTCGCGTGAAGCACAAATCCATTGTTTCATTGCTTTATTATTGTAATTTATAATTTTATAACGCCATCTATTGACGACGACGAGAAGTTCGGAAAACGTCAAAGATTTAAGTCCGGTTATTATATTTAAAAAAACAACTCGATGGTCCACTTATTCTAGCGTCAAACAACAATACTTAGTGGGCTAGTGTACAGTGGACAGTGTTACAAGGCCGAGGTTTCACTGCAAGCACGATATATCTATAACTGATAACATTATTCAAATTAAAATAAATTCTTTACACATAGTTTAAAATTAATGGCAGTTCGAATGTTTCAAGATTATTCTAGAAGTCATTGTTATAACAAACGCATTGTAACATGTGATTATAAGATAGAAGTTTTCATTTTGTAGTGCATAATCGATAGGTGGCGCTATTGACGCAGACAATAATATTACATATAAACAATACACTAACTTTAATACACAATAAATGTACCCCATCCCTCCCTTTTGTCACTTGGAAGTTTCTTAAACCAATCAATAATTATTTAACCATTTTTGTATTCTTTTATAAAGCCCTAGTAAACCAGTGCGATTGCACACTCTTTCATCCCTTTCTCTCGTATCAATCTGTCTCTTTCTATCACATCATTGTGTGCGTCAAAAGCGAAAATTATCTTTTAAAAAAGTTGAAAATTCTATGTATAATGTTTACATCAGACTTTATAATGAAATTAATCTAAATATTTTTAAGTATATTGTAAGTAATACAAAAAAACCGCTCAAAAATCGAACTGTTTATATTTCGATAAAAATAAACAATTTCAATTTGGATTAACGTTCGGAAACTGTACACGTCTTTATTGTTTTACAATTAACAGATAAAACAAATAATTCTAGGCGAGATCCAGTCAGTATATTAGAAAACTACACGTGAGTATTTTCATTGAAAAAGTATGTATGGCGGAGTTTTATCATATACGGGTAACCCGGGTAGAAGAAGAAAAAAAAATTATGTCTAGAACCTTCTTAGAACAACTCACAAAAGTTTAATCGAATCGAACATTCATTTTCATTCATGAAAATATCAGTTAAATTTATTTTGATTTCCGAACGTCATTCAACGCTAAACAATATTTAAAATAGTAAAGTCCGTGTTCACCCACCCTCTCTATGTTACATAATATTATATATATGTACATATTATATATACATCTCCATAGATTGGTCGCGGCTACCATTTTATAACTTATATAATTATATTACAAGTTAATATTGTTTATTTATAAATTTGTGTTACAGTTTTTCTAACAAATTAACTTACAAAATATTGTTTAATAATTCTCCCAAAATCAATAATGACATCGCCTCTATTCTCGTCTCGCTCGCACACTGTCGCTATCTATACTCACACCGACCGGTAAAGATTCTATAGCCGATTAATAACCATATTAATTATCATGTCGAGAATGACGTAACAATAGCCGATTCCATTGGTAGTATATAAAGATACATAAACAACGATGACCTTGAAATGACGTCACACTATTGGTCGAGATCTTAATAATCTGTGGTATTCATTGTGGACTCGCGAAAATGACGTTTTGAATGTCGGAAAAGTTGTTATCGGAACTTTTGAAGTTAAATTTATGATAATAAGTAGTTGTGTTGTTTACACCTGTAAGTGTTGTTTTATATATAAAAATATATTAAACAGGAACTGCTTGTAATGTTTAATATAGCAGAATTAGGACGCTTGGTAAATGTGTATTTATACTAAAATTATAAATGCGACCAATGGACCGAATGAAATTTTCTATGAAGCTAGCTATAACCCCAAGGAAGGATATAGGATACTTCTTTCATATCTAAAACCTATCCTATCCGGACAAAATCTAGTTAAGTATAAGTTACACCGATAGAGGTAGAGTACTGATAGCGTGTATTACCTACTCAGTGGTCAGTGAGCCAGTGCACTAAAACAACTTACGCATACAGAATAGTTCATAATTCGTCCAGTGCAAATGTACATAGGCAAACTATTTTCCTTAATCAAAATATATATTAAATAAATAATAATATTAATAAAAATATATATTTTAAAAACTATCTTAACATATATTTACATCTTTTATTGCTTGAATACAGATTTACGGCCCTACTTATAAACGTTGATTCGAGTGTGCAGTTCCACAGCTGGGCTGAGTTCTGCTCCAATACGGATGCATATGTGGCAAATATTATCTGAATGCGCGTAACGACGTCTTCCTTCACGAGATACATTATAAACACTGTTAGCTCGGCTTTGTACCCGCGATATTCGATTGACATTTCCATTTCTATCCACTGGGCCGTCTGCTACTTTTAATTAAGAAAATGCTTTGTCTTCTTCTCTCGAACGTCAAATTAATGAAGATAGAAAGAGACAAATCAGAAAACACCCGGTAAGCAACGTTTATAGATAAAGCTGTAACTTTTTTATTCTCACTTTTAGAATAAAACTCACATTCCTTTAAAAATAAACTCACAATTATTTTTTATAAATAATCTTTGTTTAAACTAACATTACATATCGAACGGAGAAGTTACAAAAACTGTAACACATATTACAATTATGATTACACTATTTAAACCCTCGTGCGATATTATGTCCTTAATTATATGTATTCAACCAAAAACATATCAAATTAAAATAAAAGTTTTAAAAAACCGCTTTTGTTTTTTTTTTTGCTGACCGTACCATATGCGATCATTTTCTTGCTATTTGCTATCTCTCGCACTCAGTGATATTTTCCAGAAATGTTGCAAGATGGAAGCTTCGAAACGTAAGTACACTTGAAGTAATAAGTATAATTAAACATTTAAAACTCGGTCTTAATTCCGTCGCCAAAAGGGCTATTTTCGAAAGGCAAACGTCAGCATTCTTTCCGAAATTTAAATTTAATGCGATGAACTGCATAATTAATTTGACAAATAAACAAATTTGACATTGACTTGAAAGTGGGAGAGCGCTACCCGTTCATCTCGGTACCGACCAAAACTTCTCCGGTTTGTAGTCGTCAGTAATTAAAATATTCCAACCTTTGTTGTTTAAGAATTGATATATCAGTCGAAATTTTTAAAACACATACATTTTTTTAAAAATAAAAACTTTTATCTTCGGTTTTTTATAAAAAAAAAATTTGTAATAATATATGCGGCCTTCTTAAATCACTACAATAAAATTGAGAAACATCTCTATAGTGTTTATGCGGTGTTCTTTATTCAATCGATAAGTATTTTAAATTTCGCGCGTAATTTAACGAAAACGCTACATGCAATGGACGCCATATTGCTCTGTGGTCATGACGTCACTTGGCTGTGTAAGCAAATGTTATGTTGGTTACGAAAATAATAAAAGTACAAAGCCTGTATACGCGGAACAGTTGATAGTTGAGTCTTCTTAGTTTTATTATTTTTTGCTCATAAAACCCAGTAAATTCTATTTCTTGTATTGTTTATTTGTTACAAGAAAAAAAAGTGCAGTTAAGGCCTTTCAAAAGTACAAAAAACAAAAAAAAATCATTTTGTAAAAAAAAGTATTTATTACAATTTTAAATGCGGAATTATTTATGATAATTGAATTGATTAACGAAACAAGTCAACAATTATTCAATAATGAATCTTATATTACATATAATTAAGGATTATAATCGCTTAATTAATATTATCATACAATTTCATAACTATACAATTTATTTACAATATTTATAGTTTAACATTGCCATACGACGTATCCGTCGCCATGTTCTCGCTTTTACTAAAACGTAAGAGAATTTATATTCACAAATTAAAATCTTATAAGTCAGTACAAGTGATTGTCGTACAACCATTTTTCGGCGTAAACGTTGCACGCAAACGTTACGTACAAAGCTTCACGTCGAGAACTGTTTAGAATTATAAAAAAAACAAAAGTTACATGACTTGTAACGGATATAAAAATTACATTCTTAACCGACTTCAAAAAAGGTTAATACTCGGTTCGTCTGTATGTATGTTTGTGTCAATTAAGTTAATGAACCAATTCGGATTCTTTTTGTGTTAGGGTCAGTGGCTTCAAGGTGGTCCCGTTACAATTTCACATTGTTGAGTTTTTATTTGAAATGCAAATTATGATAGAAATTTTTGTAGTCGGTTTTTTTCTAAACAAAATCCATATAAAAAAAATGGATGATACACTTTTTTCATCAACAGACTATAAAACTTATTGGCTCGATTATACATAACTATATGAAAGTAGAAGGTTTGATTCTGGCCTGTGTTTTTTAAAAACATAAGACACGGTTTAAAGAGAGATATATAACGGCCTCTGATATTCCTCTAAGTGATAAATATTGTTATTTTATTATAAAATGTTGGGGTAACTGAATATTATAAGTTTCTTAACGGTTCTTCCCAGTATACATACCGGATTCTGGTGGCTTTGAGAGAATAATTTCATTTCAATTTAAATATCTAAAGCAGGTCAAAGCTAGTCTTAGTACACCCCCGAGTATTCCCAGCATTTAATTTGTATTTCTCGTTGAATAGTAAAAAATAATGGGAAAATTTCGAAAATTCCTGAGCGTTTTTTTCAGTCATAACATATTTATTATACAGAATATGCTAAATTGAGTTTGTAACGCTTTCACTTAACTACACAAAAAAAATCATCATGAAATTTCGATTACACGTCATCTTACATCAAAGCGGACGAAGACGCGGGCGGGAATTAGTCTCAAGTAAAAACAGTTACCCCAATATATTATCATACAAACATTGCTTAGTGTCTAATCCCATTATAAACCCAAACGCCTGGAAAAGTCTCTAGCGATGAAGCCTCCAATCCAGTAGACAAGCACTGATGCACCAATTAAGGCATGGTCTGCTGACAGGCCTCCGTTCCAGACCGGGCATTGTTTATTCTATGACAATGTCGGTGTACAATATTGAGTATTCGTTGTTGCTGCTGTCGTCAGACGGCACTGCGCGCCCCGTACATCGACACGCGACGGGCTGAGATCATCGACGTCACACTACGAACTACACGAGACGTTCCATTACACGGATCAGTCAGTCTGTCCTGTTAGACTCCATCTGTTGAAATTGAATTATAATTAATCACTTGTGGCGTTATGTTCGAATGTGGATAGTACAGGCTGTTACATTCCCTCACCGCCTTAGTTAAAAAAGTTGTTTAGCGGTTTAGTTGATAAATATTACCTCTCTTTCTGTCATTATTGATTTGACATTCGAAAGAAGGAGACAGCATCAGCAGCAGCTAAACTACTTTTATAGTAAAGCCATTAATTATTATTTACAGCCAAAATATTGCCTTTTCAATTATTATTTTTCTGTTTGAACTAAGTGGTCACCTTAACTTAATTAGTTAACTAGGTGGTAGACTGACTGGACTGGTCCATAGACATTTGTTTTGTAAGAAATGTTAACCATTGCTAATGCGCCACCAACTTTGGGAACTAAGATGTTATGTCCCTTGTGCCTGTAATTACACTGGCTCACTCACCCTTCAAACCGGAATATAACAATACCAATGAGTACTGCTGTTTCGCGGTAGAATATCTGATGAGTGGCTGGAACCTACCGAGACGAGCTTGCACAAAGCCTACCTTGAGCTACCACCAGTATTTTAAGAAAAACATCGTGAGGTAACTTGCATGTCGTGAACGTGGAATGAGCTCAAAACCTTCTCCTCTATTTACATTAAAATTATTCCTAAATCTAGTTTAGTCAAACATTATATTAGCTGGCTGATTGTGCGTATGCTTTTTTTATATGTATATATACAATGACGTATGTTTGTCTGTCTCACCGTGCGAGGTCGGTGGTCACGCGTACGCAGGGCTGTGTCCACGGCTCCGACTCGACCGTCCGTAGCTCTCCGACCGGCTGTAATGTCAATAGTCACCGTTAGAAATGTTTATATCGTGATTTACCGATATATACGGGTTAATAGGCCACCTGATGGTAAGTGGTGACCACCATCCATAGACATTGGCGATGTAAGAAATATTAACCACTCCTTGCTTCGCTAATGGACGACATCAACGTTGGGAACTAAGGCGTTATGACCCCTTGTGCCTTTGCTGTTTTGCGGTAGAATGTCCGATGAGTGGGTGGTATCTACCTAAGCGGGCTTGCACGAAGCCTTGCTGGACACAGGTCCAATGGCACGCCACTGAGCTCGATCTTCAGCTCTCAATCTACATCCGCTGCCAGCCTCTACCTAGCCGGAGGGCGTCCTACGCTACGTATGCCGAGGCATGGTCCCCACTCCAGAATATATAGTACAAATATATCCATACAGTTTAAAGCGAACGTTACCTGTAGTCCCGCTGTGCATACAGAGTGTACAAGGGATACGGACTCCGCCTCGGGCTCGGACTGCGACTCGCACTACTCCGTGCCGCGCTCAGCGTCCCGCCGGACCCGCCGACCGTCCCGGCCGCCCCGCTCGCCCCGCCCGAGCCTGTCCCGACCCCACTCGGTCCCGGGACGGAGCACCCGCGCCTGCTGTCCGAGCTACTCGTAGCGGTCACTGTAATCGAATGAACCAAAACATTATGACCAAACTTCAGTGCAACGTGTTATGTGTAAGCAATCGGCTCGAATCGAATTTAGTGTTTTTTTTATTAGTTATTTAATGTTCAATTATAAATGCACCAACAGGAAAAAGATAAATTCACGAACAAGCATACAGACATACATACAGATGAAGAACTCTGTAAAATTGAGTACTCCGTGCACTTAAAATATTGAAACGGCGACTGAAAAAGCACATAATGAGTGTCGCGTGTGCGAGCGAGAGGCTCGACTCACCGCGGGCGCGCGCGGCGGGCGGCGCGGCGGGGGGCGCGCCGGCCGACAGCGCGGACGGGCTCGGCGTGGCGCGACTCCTGATGGCCGCGAAGTCTGCAACGCGTTACGTTCGTATTGCTAACAGTTAACAGCGCGTACCGACCCGGGCCTAGAGCGGACCCTTTTTGTACACGCACGTGAACAAAACACAAAAATGTGTCAATAGCCCCTCGCCTAGGGCAGCCAACACGGCGTGACGGTAGAAGCCGCCGCTATCTACTCCCTTGTGTGTGCATGACATATATACTATATATTGAATTATATATATATTGATTTGTTATATATATTTATAATAATAAGAAAAAATATATTCAAAAAATTTAATATATAATATGCAATCTTTCGGGGTTACCAGGAAGTATTGGTACTGTGAGACTTTAAAATAAAACCACCGAGTATGTACTGCTGGTCATTAAGAGAAATTATTCTCTCCCATTATGAATTTACAAAAACTTTGTACTTTGAAAAAAACATTCTTATCGCGCGATGTAAAATACATCTGACGCCATCTATTGACGAGATGATAAATTAAATTATATTTGGCATAATGTATTTCTATCTTGAATAGAGTGAAACAGATATATACACACCTGGCGGCGGGAGGAGATCAGCAATATGTGATGGCCCGCGTCTCGCCACTTGAAGCGATGAGTATGCTGTAATGTTAACATAATATAAATATATATTACAAACTAAAGCTGAGATCATCGAAGCGGATCCTACTGTGGACTGTTTTTATAGTTTGTATTTAAAATTCACATCAAAACTTTTCAAAACGACAATTTTCTAACAGACTACAAAAAATATTTTTACTCTATGCCAGGAACATAGAGAAAATATTTTATAATTTTTTAATGATTCATTTCACATTTGCCTTAGTACAAGCTCCTTGTGATATTACCACCGAAAGGTGGTCATGTATATTTCATTAGTATTGGACATTGTCAAGTTTTTCTTTGCAAATTTCAGATTATTGAAAAATGCTTATTCTACCGTAACGAACAACAAACAACGATATCGTTCCGCCACACGCAGCTCACCTCGCATGACGGACAGCTCGATGGCCGCGCGCAGCTCGTCCGAGTCGCGCCGCGCACACCCGCCCTGCTGCAACAGACGTCGGATTATTTTACATAGCTTCAGTACGCTCTTACAAGCACCAATCGAGGATTATATACAATAGTGTGACTATACAAATAAATAAAACTAAAGTCACTGTAATTTCAAAATTACCGCCTCTTATTAAATTGATTAAACAAAAGCAAATATAATTTTTATTTTTGTTCAGCTGTCTGTCTGTTTGTTTGGGGTAATCTTAAAAACGACTCAAAATTACAAATGCAATCTGATTTATTATAAAGAGTATTCAAAATCTACGTAAGTATTTTATTCTTGTCAAACTGAACGAAGGTAAAACCATGGGGCGCAGTTAGTCTATATATAATAATATAGATAACAGACAAACCGACCGGAATAAAGTCTGTTACACACACACGCACGCGCACGCGCACACGCACGCACACACACGCACACACACACACACACACACACACACACACACACACACACACATCGTGACGTCTGATGACGATGAGTGCGCCTCACCTGCGAGTGCTCCCGGTGCTGTCTGGCGGCACGCTGCGCGCGGGAACCTGGAGCATTACAGGGAATGCGTTATAACATATCCTTATAAAACATTTCCACTTTAAAGTGAAATCAATCAAAAATTTGATTCAAGAGTTTTGTAGGGGCACTGACCGGGTCGGGGCGTGTGCGTAGCGCCGTCGCCCAGGTCCAGCTGCAACACTCCCACCAGCTCTGCGGGGAAAGGGCGAGTTGCTATTGAGTCATATTAGCAGCATATCGGTAGAAACGCCAATTATCAATACTTTATATTAGTGAGCCCTAGTTTAAGGGACATGCCTGCACTATGCGTATAATTAAATTCCAAGATTCGTCCCGTATTAATTAGAGCATGATGAGTAATTCTTCTGGCTCGGCGACCGGCGACGACGACCACTTACCATCAAATAACCCACTTGCTTGTCAAGCTTCCTTAATATTTGAAATTTGAGGTATTATATTAGTAATACCTTGTAAAATTGTATTACTAGTATTTAAAGCTAACCTGCTCCATGTAGCGCTTGATGTGCGGGGTGCGGATGTGCGGGGTGCGGGTGTGCGGGGTGCGGGTGGGGATGGGGGTGCGGGTGCGGGTAGTCTCGTGCCGTGAGCAGGTGCGTGTTCGCGTTGGGCGCCATCGCCACGTCCGGCACGGCGGCTGACAGGCGCGCACGAGACCAGCTGCCGCTCCTGGTGGTTAACAGAAATGGTTAGGTTCGACTCTTGCAATATGAGATGTATATGGGCGCATAACGCAATCTATCGGCAATAGTTGTCAAATATAGTATTGATCTTATTGTTTCAAGTTATCGTTTAAATTATTTTATACGTTTAAAACATAATTAATTTATATTCCTATGATGAATTCTAAGCATGAAAACTCTGGATTAGCGCCGACATGTACATGAATAGCTTGGTTAATATATGTTTTGCTCACTGACTGTTGCGCCTTTTTTTATGTTAATTTGGAACAACTAATTTTTTCTTGAATGACAACATTTTGTTAAAAAAATTTTATCTCTAAAAAGTAATAACCGACTGACTGACATATCAATGCACGGCCCAAACTATCCCAAGGGAAAAAGTGGCACATAGGCTACTTATTCCTTGGGGTTCAAGCTTGCTTCATATTAAATTTCATCAAAATCGGTTTAGCCGTAAAAGCGTAACAGAGAGGCAGAGTTACTTTCGTATTTATATTAGTATAGATTATTATCGATTACCTGTGGTGGGTCTCCAAAGGTCTGGCCGGAAGTTCTCGTCGACATGTACCAGCACGTTGGTTATCTGTGAGCGAAACAATATTGGTTTTTAACCGACTTAACCTAACCAAAAAAACGAGTATATACTATTATACTATACTATTATACCTATAGGTATTCGACTCAGTTAAACATACCTAGTGAAGCGTTCGTCGAGGCACCACCGGAAGCGCAGCGTAGCGATCCCGAACCAGATCTGAGGAACGGAATTAAACAATTCAATACTACAAACACGTTAGGTAAGCGAGCTGGCGGAAAATTGTGATTTTATTATTATTCAGCCATGACCATAGCGACTAGCCAAAAGAAAGTGTGTGTGTGTGTGTGTGTGTGTGTTTGCGTGCGTGCGTGTATGTGTGTGTGTTCACGTAGCGACATCCAGTACTGACTATGGTAAACTGTGTTTTTAATGTACATTAATTCATCAATAAAGGGTCGATGTGTAATAAAGGTGTGTGTATGTGTGCGTGTGATAATACTCAAAAATTGTCGTATCATCGAGTACCCACACATCTCATAATTGAATGGGAAGAAGAATCCGATGAGAGTAGAGAGTTCAGGCGCAAGCTTTTCGTGCAATTTCAGAACACACACGTTTCTCGTTTTTATTAGTCCGACTCGAGGTTTGAATCTAGAACCTCGGAATCAGCAGGCTACCCTAAGCTACTAGACTAGAATCACGTCTATTAATCCTGAACCTGTACTCTCTCCAGTCGGTGTGCCGCCCCATCGGATTATGAGAGGGACACATTTTGTAAATATAATATAACATAAGACATAGTACGATAACTGACCTGCAGCAGTCGTCGTCGACGTCGCTGCGCGAGGCGGACGTGTTCGCTCGCCCCTCCCACTCCGCGCCGCCCTCCCTGCGACACGGGCACGTACGTTACAGTTTACAACACACTAACAATGACAGATCCCGTTAATCGTTTCCCAAGTAGAGCCAAAAGTGTTCACCCCCCCCCCCCCCCCTACTGTATAAATCTAGACAATTTCATTAGCTATCTCATTTCGTAAGTCGAAATCAACGTAAATATATTCTTTATTATTATGCAAATGACTTTAATTGGGACTTGAGTCCATTCAACTCTGATCAGTGGGAACATGCTTCTCCGAAATGACAAAAGCCAATATTTTGACAAACAAATGGAATCTAAATATTCACTCATGGTTTACATATACATAAAGTTAAACAGAACGAAACACTACACTTGAGATCGAATCACATTTTTTTTTCGAATACTAGATCTTTTTAGTCTGTAGCGTTGATCTATACTGCCTTCGTAGAAATTAAATTCTTATTGGCGTACCTTTCTTCGGGCGCGTCAGTTTCGCTCAGCAGCAGCTCTGCGCACGAGTCCGGTAGCGACATCTCACGGACCGCACGCAACGCTATCTGTATACGGATACATAATAACGATATATACGATATGTATGCAATGTTTCTTCTAACGATTAAATTGTTTCATCAACAAACAGTATTATTATATTTGCCACTTACAACGTAAAAAGCATATCAATTGGAGAAATAAGGAAAATAAATAACACAAAAATAATTCCCCGTGGGACATACTAAGTGTCAAGAGGAATTGTTCCACTTTTGGATCACTTGAAGAATTTTATTTGGAATTTAAAACGAATTTAAACGAATTACTGGACAAGTTTGCAGCGGGTACTTAAATAAATAAATCTTTACATATAAATGGGAATAGTAAAACTTCAATTAAATTACCAAAAATAACTACTATGTTATTCCATTTCTAAGTAAAGTGTAAATCTTCGAAGTCTGATTTTACACTTTATAATGTATTTAATATTACAAGGGAGTTCGGTGAAATCCTAAAGGTCCAGGACCCAAGTCAACGGCACGCGGCGTGCAGCTCACCTGTCGGCGCACGAGCGCGGTGTCGGGCGCGTGCAGGCGCAGCGCGCGCTGTGCGGGGGGCGCGGCGCGCAGCTCGGCGGCGCGGCCGCGCAGCGCTCGCAGCGTGCGCCCCGACACGCACGCGCGCGCGCCGTCCGACACCGCCTGCGCGCCTGCGGGCACCACGCGGGCGTTACGACCACTTACTGACATTCATTTCACATTATTCGCGAATTGTAACGCTATACACAACAGGTTCGAGCTGTCAACTCGTCTGTAACGAATGTGTTTTTTTATATTGCATTACGTATATATACATTTAAATATACATAATATACTTCATGACAATCGACGAACCATGTATTGTTACTATGTAACCATTATTTAACCACACCGATGCAGGTAGCAATCAAGTGAGCAGTTTAAGGCAAACTTGGTTTCTAACTTTAACGAAGATAACCGAGGTCTACTAGCGATTAAGTGCAATCGAAACTATACAAGACTAATATTGATATTCCAGTAGACTACTACAAAAAATCATTAGCGCACGCATACGATGACGTTACAGAGTACGAAACGATATTAACCATCCGCGTCGTGTTGCCGTCGCGCCGCCGCCACCATATACAGCGTGTCCGGAATGCGCTGCGCGAGACGCAGACGAGCTCGCGCCAGCTCCGCCTCGGGCAGCGACTGGTCCTCGAGCAGGGCCTGCGGACCAAAGTAACGTTCAACTCGACCGTTCCACATAGAAACGTTGCGTCCAACGAGTGTATATTTACCTTGATCTCGTCGAGGTAGGGCAGGAAGCAGCGCGGCGGACGGAAGGCGCCGCGACCGAGCCACGCGTCCGCCGAGCCGCGCTCCGACACCGCCGGCGCCGACACGATGCCGCGCCGGATGGCCTGCGCATTACACTTAATGTAATACAAATTGACCGCAAGTAATCCGTTATAATAAGTAGGGAATTAATATTGTTAATGCGAATGTGAGTTTCTTTGTTACGCTTTTAACCGATACCGATACTCAACCGATCGTCACGTATGTGTATACGGTGTACGGGTACGTAACATCAACCCCCCCCCCACACGCGCAATAAATCTAGTCATAAATAATACAAACATTTTTGATACATATCATTACAAATAAACAAACTCACTCTCACATCTATAATATTAGTTAATATTAATAATTCTATCTTATTTTCATTAAATGAGATGTCATCGATGAAATTATAACACGTGTTGACACGTGACTATATAGTCTGCAATAGTAGAGTGCCAGCGACCTGCTGCAGCACGTCGCAGTCGGGCGGCAGGTGCTCGAGGCGCAGCAGCGGCAGCAGGTCCTGCAGCGCCTCGCGCAGCGCGGCGTCGGGCGGGGCGCGCCGGCCGCGGGCGCCGCGACGCGCGTGCGTCGTGTGCCACACCAGGTTGGGCTCTGCGGGTACCACTTGAATGTTAGGGAAATGGTAGCCTCTCCTCGCTCGTAATCCGCTTATATAAGCACGCATTGTATTTAAACTAACTTGTAAATAAAACAAAAATATATGTAGTCTTTGACTAGAAGTTAGGGATTTAAACTATTCTAAGTAAGATTTTCTAAGCAGGAAAAAAGCCGCATGTTTGTACGGGCGATTTAATAGGCAACTACACGTTTGATGATATATGGAAGAACAAGGCTCCCGTACCGTTCGTGAGCTGGCTGGGTCTGGGCGGTTGCGCGGCGCGCTCGGCCCAACGCAGCAGCGCCCGCAGCGCCTGCGCCTCGCTGGCCTGCAGGAAGGGCGACGCCAGCGCCGCGCACAGCGCGCCGTGCGGCAGCCGCGCCGCCGCGCTCGCCGCCATCACCGCCGGGAACTCGTCGCGCAGGTAGCGCATCGCCTGACTGCAACCGAACCACAAATATAACCTATTTTTGTGTCAACAGTACCAATGGGTTTTTTACTGTGTAGTAGTAAAATGTTACTACTGAATAATAGTACTTAGTGTCGCACGCGAGACTCGGCTCTGAGGGTACCGAGTGTTTCACATACTTTGAACATGTCACTATTTTTGTAACATTAGATGGTTGTATTTGACATTAAATTTAATTTGTTGACGCTACTTTCACTTTTGTGTGAATTTATTTGTTTTTTATTTTCATTATTTAGTTTTGATAATATATATTTACTAGATCGGTGTCAGAAGCCGAGATGGCCCAGTGGTAAGAACGCGTGAATCTTAACCGATGATCGTGGGTTCAAACCCGGGCAAGCACCACTGAATTTTCATGTGCTTAATTTGTGATTATAATTCATCTCGTGCTTTACGGTGAAGGAAAACATCGTGAGGAAACCTGCATGTGTCTAATTTCACTGAAATTCTGCCACATGTGAATTCCACCAACCCGCATTGGAGCAGCGTGGTGGAATAAGCTCCAAACCTTCTCCTCAAAAAGAGGAGAGGAGGCCTATAGCCCAGCAGTGGGACTTTCACAGGCTGTTACAGATCGGTGTATTAGTACCCTGCCCCCCTTAACAAAACAATGTAATAAGTGAGTGCGCACGCACCGGTGCAGCCAGGCGGAGGCGTGCGGCGCGGCGGCCCAGCGCAGCGCGTGCGGCAGCGTGTCGGCCGACAGCGCGCGCGCCGCCGCGTCCTCGCAGCCCTGCGCCACGATCGGCATCTCCAGGAACCTGCGCCGCGACAGGGTTACAGCGCTCGAGTCATACTTCACACGCAGGACCAACGCTTTAACGTTCTCTGCTAACGCTACGAGCCTTTCAACACTTTGAAGAATTTCTTAACAGAAAACCCAATGTCTTCTATTTATCAGATAAGAGATTGAATATCTCAGAATTTACAGACGTATATATAATGAACTAACTTTTTCACTAAAGAGAAAAAATATTATATGAATTAGTATTTATAAGTGGACGTCCGCCTCACCTCGCTATCTCGTACAGCTGAAACGCGTCGTCCAACATCTGGATAGACGACCCTCTCGGACCGTTTCCTCGGAGCTGTGAACAATCGAGAACTTGATGGTAGAGATTTGGGCAAGCCTAGGGTAGTCTAGGTGGGTACCACCCACTCTTTAGTTGTGTTCCGGTTTAAAGAGTAAGCAAGCAAGTGTAACCACAGACACAAGGGACATAACATCCCAAGGTTGATGGCGCATTGGCGATGTAACGAACGGTTAATATATCTTACAGCCCCAATGTCTATGGGCGATAGTAACCACTTACCACTTGGCTCATTACCCAATCCACCTAGCTATTTTATAAAAAAAAAATTTGAAAAACAAACTGTATTTTATAAAGTATATAATTTTATATAATAATAAAAAAATAGTGGTAAAGTAAGAGCATATTAACATCCCAACGCTAGGCCAAGACCTTTCATCCCTTTGAGGAGAGAAATTACAGAAAAGGACAAAGAATATACCTTAAACCCCCACCCCTCGAAACTAAGCTATACATAAATAGACAAAGACAAAACGATTCACTACCTTTTTCTCTGTCTGTTCGTCCATCGATTTCTTTTTATATGTTTACAATTGATGAGCTTTAAGTTATCAATAGAAAAATAGGAGATAAGAGAAGAAATAAAACAATTTCAGAAACATGTGAACTCACAGGTTTTTCTCAAACTTTCATTAACGTTTACGGCGAATTTCGACCAATGGGCAAACATTAGTATTTAGTATTTATTGATGACGTCAACTCACAGTGCCGCCGTTGGTGCCGCTGCCGGTGGACGACGGAGACGAAGAGTTCCTTCCGATCAGCGTGAGGTCCACCTGGAATTTTATTATTTCTATATAGCAAATTTAACACACATCAATTGACACAATTGAATCGAATACGTGACTCAATATTATCAAGTATATTAATATTAAGGTACATAAAAAAAACAACTATAACGACGGCAACGAATCGCAACGAGACTCGAAGATCACCTTAAATCCTATTTACACGCAAACACAAGACATAACCCACTTGTGCCGTGTGTACAGGCCCTAATAATGATGCAATGTAAACTCTTCCATATTTGGAACGATATGATGTACATCGATATGTTTTAATAAATTTTATAATGTAGTTAGTCGTTCGTCTACAGTGCTAACAAATAGACGAAATGCAAAACTGATTTTTTTATTTTATACCTTGAATTAATACAAGAAGGTACACACTAAAAACATGTCACCCAAATGACTTCTCCGGTTACTTAGTAAGATTGTGTATAATAAGAATTACACGTTCAATTGTTATCTTAGCGCTCGGCACGCGGTCGCTAACTCAGAGTTCAAGCGTGATGACGTCAGCATGATTCGTCATTGTGAGTGCGTTAATGTGTGCGTGAGATCGGTACACGAGCACACATGTTTACACGTCAATTCTCGGAGTACCTTCGCACTGATATTTTTTATTCAATAGAGACCGTTGCCCATGACAATGCAAATAACATACATATATAATGTACGTAATAACATACATACTTAGATAGAATTCGATAGCGTTGACGTTGACTGCGATTAGTATGGAATTCCGTTTACTGATACTAGATGGCGCTGTTTTCACTTCATACAAATCGTAGTTAACGACAGTCGACAACGCCATCGAATAAGTAAAACGAGAACTTATTCGCTCGTTCGCTCGAGAACACTTCGATATACTTCGACAAAGTATCATCAGATTAGACAGTAATGGATAGAGCAGTGGTCGCGGTACCTGGTCGGTGTAGGCGGCGTGCAGCAGCGCGCGCGCGAACCGGCGCGGCAGCACCTTCTCGTCCACGCACACCGCGCCGCCCGCGCCGCCCGCCCCGCCGCGCCGCGACATCACGCTCCTGCACACCACACGCCTCAGTACCGGTACACATTCGTACGTGAGAGAGATGAAAGATATGACGTTGCGAGAAAAAGAAAGAGATCTGTATATTTTAAGGTTTCAATTCTAACACTTGTACTATCTGACTACACTGTTTTTTTATCATATTAATATCATAAAGAGGTCAATTAATTCTGTTTAATTAACATCTTTCGGTAGCTCCTTGGTAGAATCTACTTTCCAAACTGGTGATGTTAGCTTTACAATTATTTCAATATTCTTATATGACCTTAAAGATTTTCATTATATTCAACAAACATACAATACAGTATAGCTTTGCAAGTAACATAGATATATAAAGCTTACCTGAAGAACCGCGACCTAGCAGCAAGCAGCAGACGATGGCATGGCAGTTCCAGGGCACTGCGGAACCCATAAGAGTTCCCACCCCCACCACTGCCCTCCACCACCCACGACAAACGAGCGTCGCAGAGCTCACCTGCAAATGTATAATATAAAATTAATACAATTTTTTTTTCATATTATGTTCGAATCTATCACGACATCATCATCGTTATAGTGTGTCATGTCGAGTCACGTAGTGTCGTGTAGCGTAAAATATTGTAGGTGGACAGGCAAACCGGCCACATTGTGGTAAGGTCACCATCGTCCATAGACATTGGCGCTGTAAGAAACATTAACCATTCCTCATAACCTTGCCATTTGTCTATTCCCATTCCGACCTTGGGAACTAAAGTATTCTGTCCCATGTGCCTGTAGTTACACTGTCTCACTCACACATCACAACGGAACGCAACAATACTAAGTATTGCTATTTGGCTGTAGAACGTGGCGACGAGTGGGTGATTAATACCCAGACGGGCTCGCATAAAGCCTGTCAGTACCATGCGACCCGTAGTGTCATATCGTGTCGCGTCGTGTCATGTGGTGTCACGTGCCGTGCGAGTGTGTCGTGTCGTACCCGAGTCGAGCAGGTAGCGCATGTCGCGGTGCAGCGCGTCGGGCGCGAACCCGAGCAGCTCGGCGAGGCGGCGCAGGCGGGGCGCGTCCACGCGCGCGCGCGCGCACGAGCAGCCGCGACGCACTGCCGGTTGCGTCATACATACACATTACTATACTTACTTAGACATTCAATATGTGTTCAATATATGTGTAATCTTATTTTGGGTTTAGTTACATTTTATCTAATACTTGATATAATAAGTCATCACATTGTCTCTCGAAAATATAGGGCCGAAATTTAGCATAGTTACTCCTTTCGCGAGGTAAAAAAAAAAAAAAGACATCTGGGAATTGGAACATAAGTTTATATCAAGTTGGGCTGTATACTATAATGTATTTTCATGTATGACATGTTATTTCACGCTTCTAGTAAACTACTGAGTTTATTATCGGAAATGTTACTTTATTGGAAAGTAGAAATTTGGATAATACATACAACTGCTATATCGGTGACAGAAGTATTTTTTTGCGCCAGAAACAAAACATTTCAATCATATTCGACCTTGAAATTTGACATGGCACAAAAACAGTTTACTATCCGAAAAAAAATAGTGTAAAGGATTTATAAATTCGAGTCTTTGTCATTTTTCGAATATTAAAAGAACTTACGCGTCGAGTTTTCAACACTGATGATATCCAATTCAGCTTCCGAGTTCAACCCCCTCTCCCATTCTGAAATATAATCAACAATTAACGCTATTATTATATTTTATACTGCCTAGTCGTCCCAGGTTCAACCCCAGGTAGCCAATAAAAAGTTACTCGGTTTTTCTGTCAGAAAATTCTCAGTAGCAGCCCGGAGTGTGGTAATTGGAAGTGTGTACACTCCCGTGCCTCGAAAAGCACGTAAAGCCGTCCTGCGTCTGAACTCTTCCCGATCGTGTTAGTTTGCAGCCCCATCGGATTACGAGGGTTACGGAATAGTGTGTCACTCGGGCACTCACTGGCGCAGGCGTCGCAGCGCGGCGCGGGCGCGGCGGGCCCGGCGTACAGCGCCAGCACGCACGCCTCCACCTCGTCGCGGGACAGCGCGCCGCCCACGCCCTCCAGCGGGACGCGGCACGAGCTGCGGGACACGACCGGTATCAGCATTCATATACAAATTATAATGCGAGAGTTTGCATACACGTTGTCAGGGGGTACAGAAAAGTAAGTAGGCTACCTAATCCCCCCCCTCCCCGTTATTTTTGTTATTTCTTTCTACCTTAATTAAATGAAGTCGATAGTAATGTTATCATTACAATTGTACTGTTGTAGTTGTTTATGTTGTGACTACGCCGATGGTGTTTCTTATATAAATAAATAAAGACCGGTTTCGCTTTTAAGTAAATCCGGATAAAGAAAAACTTAAGAAAGAAATTAACCTGCCTACACATGTAGTAATATTTAAAACAACTAGAATGATATCATACTTCGGATATCTCATCAGCAGGTCCCGGAAATAGGTGCATCGCGCCGCGAGTATCACCCTGTGAGCCGGCAGCGACCACCCCGCACCCACCACCTCTACGTCGCACCACCACCTGGAAACGGGACCGTTTTAACTTTAACTAAAGGCCTTTGTACACGAATTATACGAAAGATTGTTTCGGTTAAAGTACTGAATTGAATTCTCTGTCAATTTCAAAACAATTGTAACTATAATTGAGGTAAACATTTAAATGTCCATTAATTCTGAAGGATATTCCACTGAAACCACCGGTGTTGCTAGTCATATAAATGATCTAGACATTATATTAGTTTCGTTATACTGGTTCCCTAATGTTTGGTCAGAAACAGATGACAAAACGATCATTATATTCATTCAGAAACTACTCATGTGACGTACATCTTAAGTCTCCAAATATAATGTTTTATAATATTTTACAATTTATAAAAAGCCGAGATGGCCCAGTGGTTAGAACGCGTGAAACTTAACCGATGATCGTGGGTTCAAAGCCGGGCAAGCACCACCGAATTTTCGTGTGCTAAATTTGTGATTATTATTCATCTCCTGCTTGACGGTGAAGGCAAATATCGTGAGGAACTCTGTATTCTCTCTCTGATCATATACTCTCTGGCATTGGAGCGGCGTGGTGGAATAATCTCCAAACCTTCTCCTCGAAAGGAGAGGAGGCCTTAGCCCAGCAGTGGGACATTAAGATGCTGTTACTGTAATTTCGACGATACTGGGTATTGTCCAACTAGTTAATATGTTTTTTTTTTTAAATCTATATGACAGTGTTTCGGGTACAGGAGATGTATGTATGTATGTATGTATGTATGTATGTATGTATGTATGCAAGAGTGACCGGTCGCGGTAGAGGCGCGCGAGGTCGGCGTGCAGCGCGGGCGCGGGCTCGCGCGCCAGCTCGGCCTGCGTGGCGAGGTCCCGCAGCGCCGCGCCCGCCTCCAGCTCCTCGCACAGCAGGAACACCTCCGCCAGCCGCCACGAGCTCACCACGGAGCGGATGAAGCGGGCGTGCTCGCATCCTGGACATTCGACATTTTCTATACTAATATTATAAAGAGGTAAAGTTTGTGAGGTTGTGGTAGTTAGTGAGGTAATCTCTGGATCTACTGAACCGATATTGACAATTCTCTTACCGATAGAAAGCCACGTTATTTGTGAGTGCCATAAGCTATATATTAACCCGAAAAATGAAAAGACTTTCGTGGTAGTCGGATGTCGTGCCCAACGTGACTTTAGGCAGTCAGGAAATAAATCATAGCACTCGGTACTAACCGAATCACAATCATAATTTCCTCACAAGTCAAAATGTTTACCGCCCAACAAAGTGGGCACGGGTCAGCTAGTATTAAATATACATACTACGTCGAAACGAAATGCTACTATCCCATGAAGGTGTGTCTGTGTGTGAGTGCACAGCCTGCGCCTCACCTCGATCCGGTCGCGCGTCCCGCGGTCGCCTCGCGGCGGCGGCGATCCGTCTCCGCAGCGTGCCCAGCCCCGCGCCGCCCGCCTTCTTCTTACGCTCCCTGGCCACAAAACTACTATGAAATATTTCTAACGACAATGAGAGGACTCTATATAAAATTATATATTTTGTGATTGAAGCAATGTTTTTTTTTAATGTATTTTGTATTATTATTATTTTTTGTTGTATTTGTGTTAATGATGAAAGCATAGATCAATAATTATCATTTATTACTTTATTTGATGTTGACGCGATACTTTGTGAATTTTGTGTACAATTGTAATCGATATACATATCAGAAGTTGATTTTTTCTCTTTGAATGTATGTATGACAACATTTAAAAAAAAAACTTAAGTTAAGCTGACTGGCAAGTCGGCCGCGTGATGGTAGTGTTCACCACCTTACATTGACACTGTAAGGAATATTAACTTCCACCCCTTTCATCTCTAATACCCCTTTGGTGGTCTTATTATTCATTTATATGCTGTCCAGGGTAAAGATAAACAAACGCAGATGATCTTGAATCGACATGACGTAATGAATCGAGATTTTGTATAATCGATGACATTCATTATGGATTCCTGAAATAATACTTCTTGTTTGTCGGCGAAGTTGTTATCGGGACTTTGTAAGTAAAATTAAAGTGTTAGTCTCGTATCCAGTGGCGTAGCTAGGTGGACAAGGGCCGTCATCCCCTCTTTCCGCGTTGCTTGAACTTATATTGCCCTTCAAAAATAGATAGGAACAAAAATAGGAACCAATGAGTTCAACTTATCCCTAGTTGGCTAAATCCATTAGTCGTCTCTTTGAGGGGTAGAATCTCTTTCTGAAAACCTTTTTTTTTTCTTTTATGCTTCTCTCATTTCAAAGCTGAGGTTAGAGGGCCCCCTCAGCTCCGGGCCCTGGTGCACTGCACCACCTGGCCCTACCATAGCTACGCCACTGGTCGTATTATATATAATTGTATAAAAATAATACAGGGGAGATATTAGCAAGGTTTATAAACCTAGGCTTTGTTTATATGTACGCATTCGTTGGAAACAGAACTTCCCCACGCGAATTAACACACTCGTACACTCGATCAGTAAGAATATTTTTTAGTAACAGAATTCGAGTTTACTAACCTTATGACATCGGCCATTGTGGGTGGCGACGCGGGCGCTCCGCCGTCACACGGGTCGCCGTCCTGCGAATTATATATTTAGATTCCACGAAACACATAAAAACAAACAAACCATATTATAAAGAGGTAAGTTTTTATATGCATGTTCTTGTTTCGTATTATATTTCTCAAGTTACATATTGTTATTGTCCCACTGCTAAGACCTCCTCTCCTTTTTGAGGAGAGGGTTAGCTTACTCCAGGAAGCTGCTCGCGGGTTATTTACAGGTGAAGATTTTCATCCAACACGTGCAAGTCTTACGAAGTTTTCCTTCACCGCTGTGCACGAGATGTACTTGGGTACATGAAAATTCAATGGTGCTCGCCCGGGTTTCAACCCGCGATCATCGGTCTAGATTCGCGTGTTCTAGCGAGCTATATTAGACAATACAGTAGTTTAATCCTTCCTCACTAATGAATTTATAAGATTCATACGGTTGTTATGGGCCTTATTGAAAGCTAAAGTGGATATAAGTCATTATAGTCTATTTCAATTACGGGAATAAAGACAAATAAACAATTCTGACATTGAATTGACGCGATATCACTATCATTGGTCGAGATCTTTTATAATCTACTCTTAACAAACTTCGACCGAATGTATCAGTTCCTTGTGCCGGAATATATTAAAAAAAAAAAGTGCGTCATCAGGATTAATCGATCAAGATTATCGCTTTTGGCGCGAAGTTTGGGTACTTCGAAAATACAATTACTTTAATTGTAATTTTTATTTGTTTTTTTTTTAGCATTTAATGTAATTAATGATTGTTTTGTTTGTTATTTCTGTATTTCTTATTATAAAGTCAAATACTAATATATGTATTCTTTTTAAAAAAGTCATTTTCACTTCAGGTTTGTAAGACAACGATATTCATCATGAATTCGTAACAAAATGGCGTTTTAAATGTCGGCGAAGTTGGTTATCGGAACTGTCGAAGTAGAATTTAAGATATAAGTTGTTAAATGGATCAGTGTTATATTCTAAGTTTTCTTTTATGGTATAGCATGGTGGACGAGCATATGGGCCACCTAATGGTAATGGTTAACAACGCCCATAGACATTGACATTGTAAGAAATGTTAACCATCGCTTACATCGTCAATTTGCCAGCAACCACCACCATATGCATGTAATTACACTGGCTCACTCACTCTTCAAACCGGAACACAACAATACCGAGTACTGCTGTTTTGCGGTAGAATATCTGATGAGTGACTGGTACCCAGACGAGCTAGCACAAAGGCCTACCACCACCACCAGTGTGATATATGTGATGTGAGGATATATTAGTTTTATCAACTGTTTAGCAAATCGTACGAAATATGTATTATTATAATTTATAATATTTATAAGATTATTTTATTTTACCTTTTTTTGAATTAGGAATATATTACTGGCTGATATTTACCTGGGGGTGCGAGAGAGCGGCGCCCATGTCGGGGCGGCGCGCGCGCAGGCAGCAGAGGAGCCGGCTCATCAGGAGCCCGACATCACCGCGCCGAGCGCCCGAGCCGCGCCCGCCCTGTCAAAACAATCCTACTGTATATCTATACTAATATTATTAAGGGACAAAATATGTTTTTTTGTATATTTGTTCGTTATGGATAAACTCAAAATCTACTTATATGATTTTAAAAAGTCTTTCACCTGCAGAAAGCTTATTTATCAGCGAGCACATAGGCTGTATTTTATTTTCAAAAAAACTAGATCCTTACGAAAATAGCATTAATGTAACCCAAGGTATGAAAATTTCTCTATAAAATATCTACTAAGATAGATAATTGTTCTTCTTATAACTTATAAAACAATTTCCAAAATTGTAAATCCCATTTATTTGCATTGCGCTATGAATTATTAATCGCATTAAATCATAATATACTAGGAATAAGAAAGACGTTAATTAATATTAACGTATTAGTCGTACATATGAAGTTGGCGTTTTGTACGGGAGGAATATAAAGACAATTTTTTTTCTTTAAATATATTTAATTAATCAAAGTATGCACCGTTGTTATCTATGCACTTTTGCCATCTCATAGGTAGATCCCATTGATCCCTTGACTAAAAAACCATGGGGGCGAGAATCAATAAACTCTTTTAAGGCGGTTCCGCATCGGAGTTGATTTTTTTTCCTTGAAAGAAGTTGTCCAAATTTCGGAAAAAATGGTAATCTGTTGGGGCAAGGTCCGGGGAGTACGGTGGATGTCGCAAACATTCCAATTGTAGCTCATCTTGTTATATTTTAAAACATTATGTTCATTATGTCATAGTGGTTGTTTGTTGTTCTTGCGTTGTCGTGAAGCAGCAGTGGCCTAGAGCGATTGACCAATCTCGGTTGTTTAGCAGCTAGTTCTTCCTTCATGGTTTGCAATTGCTGACAATAGATATCTGCCGTGACCGTTTGGCCAGATTTTAGAAAGCTGTAGTGAACGACACCGACGCTAGTCCACCAAACACTCACAAGTAACTTTTTCTGAGTCAATTTTCGTTTAGGTCAGGATTTGTCTGGGTCTCCAGGATTCAGCCATTGCGACGAGCGCTTCCGATTATCGTACAGTATCCACTTTTCATCACAATTAATGATTCGATTTAAAATCCCTTCATTCACGCGTATTTGCAAGTTCGATTCACTCAATTCATGATTTCGTTCAAACATTTTTACTTTCCCGATTTTCTTCAAGTACATTAATACAGTTTTATCACTTAAGGTCGAAATTTCCAGAACGAAAACGTTGAAACCAAAAACGTACCGCGTGCTTTCTTTTGCGACACCAGCGCCATACACATCATTAATCCTTCGAGCTGTTTCTGCAGCACTGGTGCCACGGTAGAACTCGTACCCGTAAATATACCGATATTTCATGTTTTCCATTGTGCGGTAATCGGTAAGCGACGCCAAAGAAAAAAATAATGAACTCAAACGTACCAGCTAAATGAATATTGAAAATTTGAATTTGGAATTCTTAACCACAGAGTAGATTTTTCAGATCAAAGTGGTCAGCACGACAAAACGCCAATTTCATATGTAAGGACCTAATATTACTATAGCACCCAAAAAAACCTCCAACGTCCGGCCGATGCTGTATATCGAAATTAGTCATTGAAAGACCATTGTTTTTTTTTACGGTGACATATTGGCCTCCTGATGGTAAGTAGTCACGAACGCCCATAGACATCGACATATAACCATCACTTACATCGCGAATTCGCCACTAACCTTGGGCCACCTTTTTTTTTAAATGCGGGGGTGCGTTTTTTTTTAGTAGGGGGGTATGCGGGGTTCACCGGTGTCCAAGGCACATAGTGCACCCCGAATATGGGAATACCTACTAAAAAACCAGTGGTACCCTTTCTCGTCTTAACGAGGAGCGCCACAGGATCGCTTTCGCATGTTACCGTCACGCTCTGACGGCCGGCCCGCCTATTCGGGCCTCCATTCTCTGGGGAGGGTTCCCAGGGTACTGGGAACCACCCTAGTCCCGGCGGCGCCTATTGTGGTGGGGGAGAAGGTGCACACACCGGAACAAAACAATACCAAGTATTGCTGTTTTGCAGTAGAATATCCGATGAGTGGGTGGTACCTACCCAGAGGAGCTTCTACAAAGCCTTACCATCAGTAAATTAATTTAAAAAAAAACAATAAATAAACTCTTGGGAATATTTATTACACAGTATCTATCTAATAGGGAAATCTTATTACACAGTAATAGAATACTTTTTAAATATAATATGCTTTGATATAAGCTTGGGTTCCAACTCAAGGATTTACTTCATAACTCACCCGTGAAAAAAGTTGACAACCGACTTATGACGATATACTATTTTGATGCATTTTTTCTTTTAAATATTATAATTATAATTAATATCGCATTTCACTTTCTTACTTTACACTACCGTTTTATGCGGTGAGTTTCGAGTTTGTTCTTTTGGAATAGCCCTACAGGAACAATCACTGTAAATACTAACCACATTGTTACCACAGATTCTTACCATGTCTCTTTGTTAGAGAATACTTTCCGAAATGGTGAATATTAAATTAGATCTATAGCTTCCCAGGGCGTAAATCAGTTTGTAGTCATTTAAAATTTGGATCTATATTAGTCTTTTCACTATTTTAACACTAATTTATCGACACAGCTAATTTATGAAAGGGTATTATATGTCATTGTTTGATATGTTTTTATCTTAAAAAAAGAGTTGTCATCATCAAATAATAACAAAAATCTTGTGCTTGTCATCCAAAGTATACCACAGACCATTTGAATAGATTAGGAATACAAGAAAAACCAATACTTTTTATTTACTGTTTTCATAAACGAGAAAACTAAAAATATCTTTTTATTTTTTATGGCTTATTTTTTATGGCTTACAGAAGATATAAGTTATAATCTTTTGCTGATATTCAGATACACACTGATTTCTGTCATCATTAATTTAACATTAGAAATAAGAAGGAGCCAAGATTGTGAGCAATTACTACATTGTTTTAGGAACAACATTTATTTACAATTTGTTACTAATTATTCACTGTCATAAAGTATCAGTTTGTAGTTAAGAAGCCAAATAGTGTGGTTAATTTTATTCAATTTAAATCTATTTAAATAATCTAATGTTCTTTATTTTTTCTGAAAAAAATTGTTTCCATAAATTAAATTAGATAAAAAATATAAGAGAACATTTTAATAATTGTATTAAATATAATAATTGGTAATAAATTATATTGTTTATTTACAAATTGTAAAGATTGCAACATGTTAAATAGGCCAAGTTCATATAAAAATTAATTCATAATCTTTTATATTGTCTGTATGTATTTCTACCATTGCCACACACGTTAATGTGATATTTAAAAAAAAAGCATTAATTTTTATCATATTTAAATGCAAAAAAAAACGATTGACACTCTATTCTTCAAGTTTATTGACATATTATTCTTCAAGTAATTCTAAGATTAATCTTAGAATTACTTGAAGAATAATTAAAATTTAAAACCAACAAGAAAGATTAAAAATAAAATAAATAAATTAAACGCGGTAAAAAAAATAGTTTCAAATCGTGTCTAAAATCGAAACATAGAGTGCAAGTTATACTGACCTGACGTCAAATACTCTTGTAAATACATATTGTATAACTGAAAATTCAGGTGCCCTATTTAGGGGTTGAACTGTAGCTACATATAGCTTATTCTGAAAGTGAATTCTAAGGGGGTGCGGCCAGGGTAAGAGTGACGTCACATACAGCGCGCGCATCCGAACAAGATTTGACCTAAATAAACTTGCGACACTATTTTGTTACAGTACATAACTCTAAAATGTCAACAGGGCTAGCCTCGAGTTGGGTATTGACTAATGCTGGCCTACAAACCGATTTATATGTGGAAACACGCAATGTTTCGAAAACTATACGACTAAAAAATATTAAACTTGGATATGTTAATACGGAAACGTATAGACTTATTGATGAGTTAAGATGTCATTATTTGATACTCACCAGTGCTAACTGGCATCACACCGTAATAATCCAATAGGTTTGATCACACACTACACAAACATTTTGTATTTAGTACACTGACACTCAGCCGCCATTAAGAACATTCACCAACTTGTTAAACGATTTTTTAACCACAGGGTATTATCATTATATTGCGTATATATTTAATCACTTATGCTTAGGCTTATATTATTTTAAACATGAATAAGTCACGAATAAAAGCTCGTCGGGTCGAATAATTTAAATAAAAAAACAGGAACGAGAACAACCCGTTATGTCTTCCCGTTCGCGATTCTGACACTACTACCAACCTAAGGAACAAATAAATAAATACGAACCATACCAACATACGACCATAAACTCGGATAATCAATTTCAATTTAATGTGATAATAAGATAATAGATTAGGATCATTGATAATTTACGAATAATACCCTATCATGTGTTAATTTAAGAAAACTTATGAAACAAATTCAGATTATTATGAGATTTTTCTTTAAAAGTTACGACAAAATCTTTAATTTTAGATTAAATTAGTTTCTTGGTAGCAAGAACTTTAAATACGTATCCGATTCCTTTTTTGACATAATAAATACAGATTATACAAAAACTGACATTTTATTTAGAGTTCAGCGACTTTTATTGTCGTTATGTTTGCTTAAACAAATCTGGTAAATTATTTTTGTAAAAGGAAAGGTTTTGTGATATTATGGCGGAAATATGTTTAAAAATGATACTTTTTAACCATTTTCACATCAAGATAAGACAATAGTTTCATTAGAAAGTGCAGATATAATTTGTAAATTTGACAATTCTTTTGGATAGTTGTAAGTATTGTTTTTATATTATTTTAGATTTAACTAAAAATATGAATGAACGAAATATTTAAAACTATTAATATATGAAACTCGTATAAATTGCCTATTAAAGTTCTTTCATACTCGGAACTTAGGCCTCCAAAACAATTTTTTTTTTAATTTTTTGTTTTTTTTTTTTATTAATTAAATAGTATGAAGCAAATGTAATGTAATGAAATAATTAAAAAGTTACGATACTTGATTTTGATTGGTTTAAGTATTAATATTAGTAATTTTAGCTATAATAATTAACTCTCATTTTTTAATATAATTCATCCATGTCACCAAATATTTATTTACAATTAGTAGAAGCCTTTAAATAGCAATAGGTGCTAAGTAAACATATGCTATTCTTTTAAAGAGATGAATCAGATCTTATGTCAGGGTTTAACTATAAATGTTGTTCGGGGGGTGTTTACTTAAAAAGTCTTGAGATTCCTCTTTCCAAGGCCAAATCATGAACCACGGTGGAAGAAAACATTTAGTTATTGTCAAAGTAATAACATGTAGACAATAATTGATTTACTGAGTAACTTACCAATGCACAGCCCAAACCACTAGGGCTAGCACCATGAAAATTAGCATATTATTTATTTAAATATAAGTACAAGGCAATTCAATCATGCTCGTCTAGACTTCCTATAATCTTAGCTTAAGAATTATGTATTCTAAGCACAGGGCCTTAACCGTTAGGATAAGGTGGCATAAGACCATTGCTATCCTCAGACATCACTGTGCCTATGTATTGAATTAAAATGTATATCTTAGTTGTCTATGTATTAGATTAGACAATAAATATAGAATAGTTAAAAGAAATCAAATAGGGTAGGGTAAAAAACTTAAAGAAATCAAAGTATTCTGTAAAATTCTATTCTATTCTGTATTGGCTATTCTGTAAAAACAAACTCAAAACTCGCCGCAGAAAACGGTCATACAGTGTCAGAGAGTGGCATGAGATGGCCCATTGGTAAGAACGCGTGAATCTTAACCTGATCCTGGGTTCAAATCCGGGCAAGCACCACTGAATTTTCATGTGCCTAATTTGTGATTATAATTCATCTCGTGCTTTACGGTGAAGGAAAACATAGTGAGGAAACCTGCATGTGTCTAATTTCACTGAAATTCTGCCACATGTGTATTCCACCAACCCGCATTGGAGCAGCGTGGTGGAATAAGCTCCAAATCTTCTCCTCAAAAAGAGGAGAGGAGGCCTTTAGCCCAGCAGTGGGACATTCACAGGCTGTTACCGTACGGCTTTAACCATAATAATCAAATAATTCATTTCAAATTAATTATCTATATAAGTATGTATTTTCAAAAGGAAAGTAGTATATGTAGAATATCAGTTGTCTGGTTTCCATAGTACGAGCTGTGCTTAGTTTGGGATCAGATGGCCGTGTGTGAAAAAAAATACAAGAATATGCGCTTCAAATTAGTATTTTCTCACATGAGTAATGAAGTGAGTTCTTACGGAATAGCACTGCTTCAGGGTAAACCAGATTGAGATTTAATTTGACTGCGAGACCTAAACATGTTTCTGTATTTACAGGTACTTAATGTTAAATTATGGACGAAGATGCACAAGTAAGTAGCGATTCTATTATAATTGTACCAGAATCTCCTGAAAGCCCAAGCATTCTACGCTCTCCAATAATAACTTGGCAAGGAGAAGACTCACAGCCTTCTACCCACTCTGATACTGTGCAAGATGAGAATGCACAATTTAACAATAATATTTACAACGAAGGGGCTAGTTCGAGTAACAATGAAACAAATAACATTCCAAGAGATATTTATGAGATTTGGCAACCAGATATGGGTATATACAATGATAATTCTAACTCGGCACAAGCAAATTCATCACAGCCCAACCCAGAAAGCAATCGAGCAATACAGGAATCGGTCAGACCCCATAGTGCTGGACCATGGCGACCTGGTTTCGGTTTACTTGATAATAACTCTAATTATACTGATAATAATAACTCTAATTATACTCACGCGCCAGTCGTACATTCAGAAGATAGCAACACAGGTATGATAAATCAAGAATCGAACAGCTTACAATCGTTCCCTGACGCTGATATTAAGAAAGAAGATACAATCGAAGAACCGCCTGCGAAAATTAGAAAGTTGTCCTCTCCAAAACGTAATGATGAGGTTGATGGTGAGGCTTGTCCAATTTGTTTAGATTCTTGGGGTAATTCGGGTGATCATAGGCTGGTTGCTTTAAAATGTGGCCATTTGTTCGGTGCTCAATGCGTTGAAAGGTGGTTAAAGGCTCAGAACAGCAAAGACAGGTCCTGTCCCACGTGTAAAAGTAAAGCAACGTTGAAAGATTTGAGATTTATCTATGCGAGGAGACTCGTGGCGGCAGATACGTCACAGATAACAACGTTGCAAAAACAAATTGATATATTACAAGCAGAGAAAAGTAGGACAGAGCTGGAACTCGAGAAGTCAAGAATAGCTCACCGAGCCTGTCTGTTACAACTAGAAGTCCTCAGGAGTACGCTCATGAAAAATCAAGTGTCAAAAGAGCAAGCGCCCAGACGATCATGGAGGTTTGCTTTGGAAAAGAATTTAGAAATCAGTAAAGATGGCGGCTGTAGAGTCCTCACGTATAATTGTAGGACTTACGAATTATACGTTTCTCAGAAGAGCACCGTCAACCTTTTTCCCGGTTTCGGTATTCGAAAAATTAGCTGTACCGATAATAAATTAGGTGAATTCGTTAATTTACACTCGAAGCCTATAAGAGACATAACTTACTCGCAGCCCAGAGACCTACTCCTCAGTGTGGGACTGGACAGCAAGGCTCGAATCGTTGAAAGAGGTATCCCGAGTGCGTCTATACAATGCGGCGTACCGTTGTGGTCCTGCTCGTGGGATTACTTACGTAGCAACGAATTCTATGTCGGAGGAGTCGGTGGTGTGATACACCAATATGACGTCAGGAACCCGGGGTCGTACGTGCAAAGACTAAACGCGATCTCCGACATATCCCCTGTAGTATCCCTTTGCTCAACGGAGTATGGCTTATTATCGTGTCAATTAAACTCATGCTGGCTTTGGGTTAGTAACATGAGGCAGTGGGAGCCCCGATCGTTGCCAGTTGAGGGGCCATTCATGTCCCTTTGTTATGACAATGAGTCACACAGGGCGTTGTTGTCGTCTCGAGCTAGTGCGAACGAAAGGTCGAGACTAAGCTTGTGCAAGTTGAAAGCAAGTGTACCGAATGGCGAGATACTGTTTGATATCGAACAAACGTTTGCTGGATCGGTTCGTTCCACGTTAATGTCTAGAAGTTCCTTTGTCAGAACTTCAGGAGCTTCGTGGGTAGCTGCCCATTCGGAAAGCGAGTCGTCTCTGTATCTTCATGGGCTGGACGGTGCGAGGACGATGTCGCTGCCGGCAGCGGAGCCCGCAATAGACGTGTGCTCAGCTCATTTAAACGGCGATACCATACTCGCGGCTCTCTCCGAATCTAGATTACGATTATACAAAGCAATACCGACAAATTCTTGACGAACAACTTATTAGTTACACTGTGCTTGTGGACTTTTAAATTTAGTTTTTTTTTTTTTGTAAATATTTTTCGTGCTTAGCCTTTAAATTGTAGGTTATTAGTATTTGTTAAAAAACAATGTTATAAAATATTTTGTATCGTACTGCCATTTTGTAATAAATATGTGATTTTAATTTTTAATATTGTTGAAATGTAATTTAAGATATCGATTAATAATGATAGATTTACGGCTCTCCCTATAAAAGTTTTTTAAGGGATGATTGGTTAAACAATGTTTTGTCTTCTTTTTTCGAATGTCAAATTAATGGTGACAGAAAGAGAAAAAAAACATCGTTCAATAGTTTTAAAAGTACAATAACTAACCGTAGCTCAACAAAAAAAGGTCCAATCTACCAGTAAAAGTTGGGTTATATAGCTAAAGAGTAATGAGTCGAGTTGCTTAGCCCTGTTAGACGCACTTTCGTAACTAATTTGCCAGATTATTTTACGTAAAAATATTTCTTCTTATAAATAGACATAGACTTATAGATAGATAATTTCTTCTTAAAAATATTGTTTACAAAAGTATAAGATCAATTCTCATCTGGCATTGTTATATAATAACAAACAACGGTGCCAATTTTCATTTACGACGGTCGTTAATTTGAATATGACAAGCTTAACATTTTTAAAGTACTTGTCTGTGGTGTACCGTGAAGTCATTTATTTTAAAAATATAATTTTCTTATTGTCTATGGATTACAATCATTAATTTGATATCAATCTTGTTATATTTACTTTTATTACCTATATATTTAATCTCTGAACTCGTAGCACCAATTAAGCTACCTCAGTAGCTATAACCCTACTTTGTCTACTATGAAATAATGCTACAAAGTTGAATATGTCATATCTCACTCGAATTGTAAATCATTTTTTTAAAGTAATAATAATTTGATTCGGTGGATTGGATACTTATCGTTTGGTGCGCACAATGTTTTAACTCAACTGATAAAATAAACGTACAGTTTTTAAAAGTCGCGCGTTACATTTTCAATATTATATTTAACAAATAGGTAATTGTTTTCAAAGATTTGGAAAAAATATTTGTATTTTTTGTTAAAATTTCAAATAACGTTTAAATCGAAATTAAATTGTTACAGCAATCGATTATTTTTATTTTGTATTAAGTCCATCCGCTGTGAGATAATTCGTTCCTCACTTGTCAGTTGGTCATTACTAAAAAAAAAAACAAACAGTTGACATAACCTTGTAACAGCGCAGGATTAAATAAATATTGATTTATTTGTTTAAAATAGTAAGGCAAATAAAGGATAACCATATTTCTATCGTAAATTCTTCGCGCCATTTCAATGTTACTTCGTCACTGGTCTGGCAGCAACGCAATCTCGTAACGGCCGTACAAATACATCTTAGATATATTTTGATATCTAATGGCTAGTATTCTTAAATTAGCTTAGCGTAATCACATGTTGTATAAAATAATATAATAATTAAGGACATAATTGTCCGAACATGATTTGAAGTCGCAAGTAAATCAAAATATAGTAAAATTTCCAAAAAAAGTAAAAATAATAAATTGAATGTTGCTAGGCGGACTGACAGATGGGTCACCGGATGGTAAGTGATTTACCATTGAACTTGAGGCAAGAAATATTGCCAATTAGATCTGCAATGCCAGAAAATACTTCTTCTCCTTCTTAGCGTTTTCCCGGCCTAGTAATGCCAGGGTCCGCTTTCCTACATCTTTGCCTCCACTTTGCCCGATCTAAAGCGTCGTCTTTAGTGAGATCGTGCTCTCTCAATGTGGCCAAACCAACGGAGACGGCTTTCCTGCAACTTATCCGCTACATCGCAAACGCCAAGGCTACCACGGATGTGCTCGTTATGAATACGATCTAGTCGCGTAACACCACACATCCACCGCAGCATCTTCATTTCCGCGACGTGAAGTTGCTGAACATGTCTTGCGAGAGCTGGCAATGCAATGCCAGAAAATACTGCACACTGCAGTTGATGGTTGAACCGGCCTAGACGCGCTTGGCATGATTCGTCGAAAGTTTAAATACTAATACATCATATATATATATATATATATATAATAAGTGTCTGACATATCAACTAACAGACCAAACTACTGGTTAATATGAATATTTGGATACATAATAACAAAGACATCCATAATTACGATAATTGCCGCCATTAAATTGAATACGTAATGTTGTCCATATACAGATAATACATGAATATTAATAAATGTACATAATGAATTTTTGTACATTTATAATAATTTTAATTTACAAAGCACTGATTTCATAATTGCAAAATATTGTTATGTAAGGTCTAGTGGTTACTCTGACACTATTTTGATTGTGATCGATTATGGTGATGTATGGATAAGTAAAAAATTGCAGTTAGGGCTGCCATCTTTATTGTTTTCCCCGATTTTGTTCAAAATTTAGTACAGTTTGAACAACTTTAATATTTTTCCAGTAAGGAGCGCTGTTTAATTTTAAATCAAGTTATTAATATATTCTTTTACGTTAATATAATCGTTTCCTAGAACAGCAACGTTTATTTTTCGCTAGCTTAGTAATTATCTTGTATACAATACGCCACAACACATTACGAGACATTCTGCCCCGATTTACTTCTACTACTTTATTGGCCACTTACCAGCAGTGGTGTAGCTAGGCGGATAATAGGCCCGGTGTGGCGTTGCATTAGTTAATACATATGTCTATAAAATTTGGTATTAAAAAAAAACTAATATTAAAAATGTAGATGATTTTGTTCTGCTTGTTGTATGTAACAGCGCAAAATATAAAAGTTGTTTTTTTTTTGTATAGAAATAAAATGTCCCTAGGGAACCTCTCTTTAGGGGATTCTGGTGTACCGCACCGCCTGGCCCTATAACGACTGTGCTAATTCTTACTAACATTGTATAGTAAGTACGATAGTTATTGTAAACAGCAAGACTGTCGACGATTAAACAGTCAGCCTGAGCTAATGTGGACCTCACGTCTTAAACAAATGCTCTGCTTACAAGTCCGATAAGAGGCCAGGCCCTGTCTCTTGTCGCGTGTATGTACCCACTAATAATCATTAAATTAATAATCATCGATATATTAATTATAAATAAAAATTGTACTAGTTTTAAATTTGAAAGTCCTCGCAATATCAATATGTAATGATTAATGAAAATTGTGGTTTTGTAAATTTCTACGATGTACCTAATTATCTTTTAATTTATTTTTATTGTAATAAATACGATTTTATAAAAGATATACAATTATTATTTTGAACCTTCATAACTATAAGCGTAATAATTAAAATTTTCGAAGATAACAATAAATTTACTTAGTTGTAGGGCTATTTGCAAGCCTCTCTGGGTAGGCACTAGGCATCACCCATTCTTCATAATATTTTTTACCGCCAAATATCAATACCATAAATTTGTGTTCCGGTTTGAAGGTTCAGTGAGTCAATGTAACGTGGCCCCAGGTACGTAGAGCCTTAGTTCCATTGCTTTGGTTAGGCACAGCCGCTGTAAGGGATATTTACTGTTTTTTACAGTGCCAATGTCAAGGGGTGGTGGTTAGCACTTACGATCACATGACCCACTTGTCAGTCTGCTTACCTATTTTGAAAAAAAAACGACATGAAAACAAATACATTTATTCTTAACATAACAGAATCAAATAAAAGAAACCGCAACTTCACTAATTTTGGTAGGTTCGTGATCATGGTCGTGGGTTAATCCGGGCAAGCACCACTGAATTTTTATGTGCTTAATTTGTGTTAATAATTCATCTTGTGTTTAACGGTGATAGAAAACATCGTGAGGAAACCTACACGTATCTAATTTCACTGAAATTCTGCCACATGTGTATTCCACCCACCGGCATTGAGGCAGCGTGGTGGCTAGGACGAAAGGGCGAAAGGACGTAAAAGGACGTGGCCTTAGCCGAGAAGTGGGATATTCACAGTTTGATAAAATAATAGATATTCCTAATAGCTCGAATTTTAAGTGTTTTCTATTAATGAACAATTTGTAAATAATTTAATGTAATATGTATATATGATAAATGATATATAAAGGTTTTGTATAATGCTATATAAAAGTATATGTAATACTGACGCTATTTTTTTAAAATTGATTCCGATCCAACCCGCGTCCTATCACCAAGAAAGTTAACTACAAGTAAGCTTAGGTCTAGAACCTCTACATAAGTAATACTTTACACGTTTAAGACTTAATATATAACTAAAATGGCATTGCTTAAGTCGGTGACAACTGGCAAAGAAACGAATGTAAGTAATATTAAGTTGGTATTAGCAATTTCGTTTAACAGTTAATTTAATTAAATTTATCTTATTAAATACGAAAACGATTAAAATTAATAGTGTCTAAGAAGGAAAAAATATCGTTGAAACGATACAAAAGCTTGTCGCGATAAAAAAATACGTCTTGACACAATACGTTACTTAAAATTAAGAAGAAATAAAAAAAAAACCAAATAGACAATATATGACAGTATAATGTTGTTGAATGTACCAAAATGACCGCTTTAATTTAATATATTTTTTGATTTACTTACTAAGATGTAAGTCCTGTAAAAATATATATTGTTTTATATTGGGGTAATTTTGAAATATTACATCAGGTAAATCAATGACTAATGTAGCAGCACTGTACCGAACTGTCATTGTCTTCCGTGATACGTCTGTCATTTGTTTTTTACTTGTAAACAGTGGGTGTCGGAAATCATCATTTGTTTTATGAAAATAATGTAAAATACTACAACAAATACTCGTTTTCTTTTATCATTAAAATATATATCGTACTTGAAACAGAGTGGATTTATTTTTGTCGTTTGAAACCAGTAAGTATTTGAGTTTTTTTACATTTACAAAACGTGTGCGTATGAGGTCATCGGCCGCATTTTATTTATCAACATAGTTAACAAAAGGATAATATACAGAAGAAAATGATTTTAAAAACATTGTTGGTGATGTATCGTGATTGAAAGTAAAATAGTGATCGATATTTTGGTATTGATCGAGCCAGTCCAATATTAGCAGTATTGCGACACTTATGCGCCATATATGGTACTAAATTTATCCGCCTACGGGCTATATACAGGGTTCACAACCTAAAGCCAGGCAGTTATCGTACCAGGGCCCGTAAAACTATCATACATGGAGCAAAATTATCGTACATCAGTAATTATAGTTGAAATGAGCAGAAAACTAATAAAAAAAGGAGATCCCATAAGTACGCAATATATGCTAAACATGCTCAAATTCAAAAGACAGTAACTGCCAACACTCCACATCAAACCAAGATCGGTGATTGACAAACAGTAGCAATCAGTAAAATAATCTAAGCAGCTGCAATAACAGTAAAATTTTGTTATTTATTATTGTAATTATCAAATTTTGCAACATAATGAAAATTATCGTATGATAGTAGTCTACCATTGTACATTGTACATAGTTATGAAATTATCATATTTGTATGATAATTATCGAACGGTTGTGAACCCTGGCTATATATACTAAAAACAATACTTACGCAGCATTTTACATGAAATCATTAATAACATTAAAAAAATTTATTGTATTGCTTAAATAATATTTATTTTAGTAAAATGAGTAGTTTTAGATTTCCCTACATGTTAACTTTACTTCTTTATGTTATAGAGTAGCTACCCGCCCCATCTTCATAATAGTTGCATAATTGTTTCCAACATCTTCAATTTAAGTCTAAACATTAATGAATTGTACGCCTAAACCTTCGTCACAAATCACTCAATACATTGGTGAAAACCATATAAAATCTGTTTGGAAGTTTTTAGTTTATGGCCTTTAGACAGACGGGCAAGGCAGAGATACTTTATTTTTATAATATGTAGTGATTGTAGTTATCAAAAATATCTATAAGTATACATGGACTAAAAGTTTGTACTTACGTATTTCAGATAAAAATCCATCAAGATGGAGCAAATACTACACCAAGTCGCGCAAAATATGGAGAAACAGCTGGACAGCGAGATTGGAAGGTAAGACCCACTCATGGTGATGTTTATCATAAAATTCTTCTGGATAGTTTTCTTATCATATTCAATCAATATACAATAAGTTGTGCTCGTGTAATTTTGGATAATTGCTTATATATTAAATTAAAGACACATTGAAAAGCTTGTCGGGCATCACCTAGTATATACATAATAGAAAGGAACAAAGATAGTCAAGCCGCCCAATGTTAAATTATTTTATTATTATTGCCTTGACTTGCAAAGTTCCAGATACTGGTAACAAACCGCTTATTGTTAGTTATTTCTATTGAATGACAGCATCTCATGATATAATAATTATTAAAAAAAAAACCCTTGTGTAGTGTAGTAAAGGAATAGATAGTGCACTTGATGTAAGTCTTCCTTTAAAAGGATTTTAGTCAGAAAGACCTCTCCATGATTATTGTTTTGCTGACAGGCTAGATGCTCTCGATAACAGCGACTTGGAAGCGATCAGACAACAGCGTATTGCCGAGATGAAACAGCGCGCTAAACAAAAGCAGGAGTGGCTTGCTATTGTAAGTATCCATTTAATTAGTTAAACTTAGTACATATTGACCTGTCTTTTGTTATGTGATAGTGCCAACTGGCAGGAGCCGGATCACCTGATGGGAAGTGACTACCACCGCCCTAAACAATTACAACAAAATATATTGTGTAAAGACCCGGTAGCCTGGGCCGGATTCCATTAGGCACTGTAGGCAAATACTTATCCGATAAGGGTTACTAGACATTGAGGCTTAAAATTCATCTTGTGTTCTGCATTGAAAAAACTTCTTGAAGAAACCTCCATGTTTCGGTGGAAAATCTGCCACGTGTTTATCCACTAATCCATATTCTAGTAGGTCTTTAAGAGGAAACAGAAGCCTTCGCCCATGAAGACTATGAGACTTAGTTAGTTACTTTACTTATATTTTGCATTAAGGGTCACGGAGAATACACAGAAATCGACAATGAGAAAGAATTCTTCACGGTTTGCAACAAGAGCGACAATGTTGTGTGCCACTTCTACCGTAACGACACTCCGCGCTGTCGTATTGTTGACATGCATCTCAAGTTGCTGGCTAAGAAACACATTGAGACACGATTCGTCAAGCTCGATGCTGAGAGAGCGCCCTTTTTGGCCGGTGAGTTGAGACCTTTTTTTAATAAGTAGTTAAGCAGTATCTGATGCTAAGTGGACCACCCACAGGCATTGGCCAATGCGCCACTAATTTTGGGGACTCAGATTTTATGTTCCTTTTGCCTGTAGTCACACTACACTGGCTTACTCACACTTTCAATTTGATAATAAATGTTTTGTCCGCAGGCCGTCTCAAAATCCGCTTGATCCCCACAATAGGGCTTGTTAAGACCAATAAGACAAAGGACTTCATAGTTGGCTTCACAGACCTCGGAGGACGAGATGACTTCAGCACTGACATGCTAGAGTGGAGGATAGCCAGGTGAGTTTAGCCGGCGGTCTTGTTGAACTGATATGACATAGGAACCTTCAAGAAAGGAGCATACTCATTCCTTAAAGGTCGGTTCGGCACCTGTAAGCCCTCCGGCGTCCATGGACGGTGGTAGTCACTTACCATCAAGTGGGCCACCTACCCCCTTTTACATAAAAAAAGAGTTGGTAATAGTTAAGAGTACCTTCCCATTATCACATTAAGAATATCTGGTTTAATCTTACTGTTCCGCCCCAGTACCACATAATGTGATGACATAGAGCTAAACCCCTCCTTTTTAGGAGCTTATTCCATCACATGTGGCAGAGCCTACACATGCAGGTTTTTCTTCACCGTTGAGCTTGTGATGAATTATTGACACAAATTAAGATTATGAAAAAACAGTCACACTTTCCCGGGCTTAACCTGGCATTCTTCAATTAAGATTTACTCTTTCTTGCCACTGGATTATCTTGACTCATAGTTTAGATAAAAGTAAATTAATAGTAAAAAAATGCTATTGTCATCAGAATAAAACCGACATATACAATTACAACTCTATAGGTAAAAATAAATTGGTTCTAATTCAGCTTACAAGTTTTGATCTAAAAAAACTTTAATAAAATTGACAAAGTATTGTCATGGGGTAGAATAAAAATTCATCAGCCATTTTTATAATTTTAATTGTAATTATCTTTTCTAGGGCGGATGTAATAGAGTACTCTGGTGACCTCCTCGTGCCCCCAACTGAGGCTAAGAAACAGCGCGCATTGCAGATACAGAGCAAGAAGACAATCCGAGGCCCAGCGGACTCAGATTCAGATCTGGATTTTAGTGACTAGTTACAAATATAGCCATTAATTACCTTATGTTAAATAGAGCATTCATTCACACATTTTCTTTGCTAATAATGATATTGTCGAAAGTTCCAGAGAGATTTTCACACTTTTAAATTATGAAGATGAAATAATATTTTGTCAAATAAAAATAAATAAAGTATTATCTTTAATATTTATTTCAGTTTTTTTATTACGTATTTTTTATACTGGCAATATATTTAGTCTTTTCCAATCGAGAAAGAGTTAACAACCTTAGATTTACATATAACATTTAATAATAGCTCTGCTATACTATGAACAGTTCTAACAAACAGTTCTTAATTAATATATCTATATTTATAATAAAACACTATTTCATATAACTGCTTATATCAACGTTAATTCTTCTTCCAAAGATCCGATAACAATTTCGCCGACGTTCAAATCGTGAATCCATAATGAATATAGATAATTAAAAATCTCGACCAATGATATCGCGTCAATTCAAGGTCAAGTGTTTTAACTGCTATGGTGTGAAAAGTCATTTATACATTTAGTTGTAATTTGTCGGGGTTGCATCCTAAGCGAACCCTGGTGCCCCCGAAGAGACCGAGCGGGTACCGCTGGCCTGTTTCTGGTATTCCGACGCACTTGGCTCAGGCGATTCCCAAATATCACACTTCAGGTTTGGGAGACGAGTTCTTTTTTTATATAGTTTAGGTTGGCGGACGAGCATATGGGCCACCTGATGCTAAGTGGTTACCAACGCCCATAGGCATTGTAAGAAATGTTAACCATCGCTTACCTCGCCAATGCGCCACCAACCTTGGGAGCTAAGATGTTATGTCCCTCGTGCCTGTAATTACACTGACTCACTCACCCTTCAAACCGGAACACAACAATAATAAGTACTGCTGTTTTGCGGTAGAATATCTGATGAGTGGGTGGTACCTATCCAGACGGGCTTGCACCAAGCCATACCACCACAGATTCATACACGTCTAATACTTTAAAATTTGAAAGTTATAGTTATAGGGGTTTAAAATTTATATGTATTAGGTAATGAATAAATATTTAAATTTTTTTTTTTTTTTATATTTGCCGGGTGGGCAAATGACTCTACTCCACCTGATGTTAAGTGGTAGTAGAGTCCAAACGCGAGGACGGCCAGTACAGTCGGGAAGAAGATTCTGCACTAGCCGCCCTCGCCTTGCCGGCCCGCAAGATGCCTCTTCACGCCTCGTAAAGAGACGTGAAGCGAGCGACGTATTGCCACGATAGGGATGGGCAAAGTGTGGAGGCGTGTTTCCCCCGGCATTGGTTCAGCAGCCGTCTCCACTGGACCAACACCCATCGCGGCAATGCTCGCTCGGGCACTGGCTGTACGCTGGCTGACCTCGAAACGCGGCTGCAAGCCACTTCACGAGATTTTCACCATGCGTACGGTGGTAACAAGCCAGGCGGATGTTTATCATCCTACCACCAGATGGTATCCCTTAGTCGCCTCTTACGACACCCATGGGAAAGGGGCAGTGAAATGTATTCTTTCTCCGTCACTGCACGGATAACTCCGTCACTGCACGGATAGTATTCATCGTTGTGTATTGACACAGTCATTATAAAAACAGCTAATCAATATGTTGACAATTAAAAAAGTATAATATTATTTATGTACTTTAATAAATGTTATATTAATTGTTCATTGTTAGTGATCAACTTTAGTGTTAGTGTCGTGTATGGTTATTTTTTTTCTATAAATAAGGAAACGCTTGCAACATTTTTGCCAGCTGTTACTAACGTCAAAATTGAAAAATTATATCGAGTAGCGAGCTGTCATATGTCATTCATTCATGTTTGAATTTTTATTTTAACTCTAGTGGTTGTGACTGTGACGCAAATTACGATTTAGTTTCAAATCAACTTTGAACGAGAGTTTACGTTGTGTGTAAATTAATATATCTACGAAATATAAATAAATGAAAATCGTTATTTAATGTGTGTAAATAGTGAATTTTTCGATTAATTTGTGTGTGTTTTTCTTTGCACTAAATAATCGAAAAGTGCGTTTAAAAATATATGTGAGCAACTCTATGGAATACAGTAAGTATTAGTAATTTATGGCAATCTGTAATCTAAAAATAGGTTACATAGGTCTAAAATTATTTTAGGTCTTTTCGTTTTATTATTTCAAGGTTAGGTATATTAAACTTTGGACTTTGGTACTCTAACTTATAACTTGACTATTTAATAATATCGTAGAGAATGAAAAAATGCATTAGCATATCTTATTTCAAAAGGGTTTTTAATAAAAACGAAATGATACTCAGATAATTTAACAATTAAATATCCTAATTATACTTTTATTTAAATCAAATTGTGATTTATATTATATATATGGCTAATATAAAAATAGGTCGTCCAAGTTTAAACATATTAAATTCATCATCAAATGTAAATTATCTTTTAAATATTATAAACAATGTGTGCCAATAGTAGATAAGATATTTTATGTAACTTAAAACGAAAACCATTGTTAAGACTTTAGACTGTACAAATTAAAATATTCAAATTTATTGGATATGTTCCAAGAGTTTTATATTTAAAACAATTATATAATTTTTGCAATTGTATATTAAAAATATTCTTTTGTTATTGCCAGAGTATTTTGATGCCAGTTTGTTTGGCTGTATATTTAAGGCTCACATCTTGGGTCACTCCAATAAATTATTGAATATTTTTGTATATTCTGCAAGTAGCCAGAAGTCAGAAAGGTGGCTTCAAGTCCCATGCCTGATCTCACACTGGTTGTGCCGTACCATCTGTGTTATACATGTACCCATTTCCAAAGAGTATTAATAAACAAACTTAGGATTTAAATATTTTATGATTTGCTTGATTTGTTATTGATTCATATATCTTAAATTATAATACAACAAGAATAGAGTGCGTGAACATTTAACTACTTATAGAAATGTTAATTTTACTTCCAAAGTTCCAATAACAACTTTGTCGGCATATATGTCTCGTCATTAATTCATAATTAATACCATAGATTAGTCTAGAAGTGGGTCACTAACAGGATGTTACTTTTATATTATATGCTTGTTAAAATTCTTAGTTACAAATGGCTTGTTTATCTTTACTCATTCTTAGACTGAAGGCCATACAATCATATAAGAATGCACAGAAAGAAAAAAAAAAGAATTTAATTTATTACGTTTGAAATAAGAAACGGCTTATGAACAGTCTACTTTTTTTATTTGTCATTGGTGGCAATGGACACAAAAGAATTTAGCTATATAACACATAGCAATTGCTATCAACGCTCAAGGTCAATGACCTATTTTTTTTTAATGTCATTAAATAGCTTATGACTTGTGCATGTAATGCAATAAAAACGAGTCATTACAAATTATATTTTCGTAGTTATCGAATAATTAAAACCTGTAAATAAAAAAAAAGATTATATAAATTAATTTAAAAATAACATTAGTACTATATATAACTATTTTAAGCGTCAATAGGACAGTGGGTTACGGGCCGTCTAGCGATGTAAAGATCGCAGGTTCGATCCTGACCCCTTGGACTGTTGTCGTCAACACTCCGAACACAAGCTTTACACTTTCTGAAGGGGGCTTAAATAATATAATTAATTAATAATTCTTAAAAAGTAATTCGTAATTAATACGTAATTCTTTAAAAACGGGTTGTGCATACTTAAAATAAATACTAAAAGATTATGAAAAAAAAATCTCGTTTGTTGTTTTTATTGAAACGTTTTACATTTTTTACAAACTCGCTTTCGCCTACGGCTTCGCTTGCGTATGAGGGCGGGGATGTGTTAGCTGCCCCATGTTCTATCTGTAACCCTGACGAATATGCGACATCATGACGATCGGTTGTGTGTCCAACACGTGAAAGCGTAAAAAACTCACTTTTGCTTTAATCATTACAAGTTAGGATTATTTTACACTATACCGAAGTTATTGCAAAATTATGATAAGGGGATATGGTATAGAACGATGCATACGAGCCTCCTCGGATACCCTGGTTTGTAAATAGTAACATTAATAGAAGTAAGTTAGTTATAGCATTTAGATTTAGATCCGGACACGTGCCACTAGGCAAGTTTAAACATCTAATGAGGAAAAAGACACTCCCAATTGTCAAGTATGTGGTGTATTAGATGTTTCACACTTGTTATTGGAATGTGTTCGTAACCGCAATTTGAGAGAAACACTAAAATATGAACTGAATTTAAATTTTATGAATATCGGTGTATTTTAGCCGAGATGGCCCAGTGGTAAGAACGCATGAATCTTAACCGATGATCGTGGGTTCAAACCCGGACAAGAACCACTGAATTTTCATGTGCTTAATTTGTGATTATAATTCATCTCTTGCTTTACGGTGAAGGAAAACATCGTGAGGAAACCTGCATGTGTCTAATTTCACTGAAATTCTGCCTCATGTGTATTCCACCAACCCGCATTGGAGCAGCGTGGGGGAATAAGCTCCAAACCTTCTCCTCAAAAAGGGAGAGGAGGCCTTTAGCCCAGCTGTGGGACATTCATAGGCTGTTATGGTGCGGTGTTTTTAATTCTATTCTTAGTAAACCTTCGAGTATTTCGGCAATTAAAGTAAGTATATGAATTTGTTAGTGATTATCTCGAACTGAATTAGTCTTAGTTTTTTAGCCGTTTTTGTTTTTATTTAGCGTGTAACGATGGGGCCGACATATAGGCTGCCTATAAGGGCCCCTTAAAAATAAAAGATTAAAAAAAAATAAGTAGTAAATTATATAGTATGAAGAATTTTTAATGTTGTTTACATTACCTAGCGAGTGTTAAATTTATTTTTATAGTAGAAAATTTAAATATCTACACGGACGAAGCCGGTGGATATAAGTTAGTAAAGTAAAACAAAGAATAATAAGTGCAACCTCACGCTTGAAGCGAATGTATGACGTATAGGTAATTAAAAAAAAAACATTTTTAAAAATAAACAATTTTAATTTATTCCATTTTTAAATCGGCTGTGCTTTAAGAAATCACTCGTAATATCTTGACCGACTTACGCTATTGTTTCACGTCTGCTTTAAAATGTTATGATTTTAATATCTCAATAATGATGTATGATTTGTTTATAAATTGTTGTTCATGAATATCCGTTTTAACCTCTTTGTTAATTTAACTTATAATTACTGTTGGCCTATTAGTATTTAAACTTATTCTGAATTTTAATGTTTTTACATAATTGTATTTTAATCGTTTATTATAAATTTGACAATAGTTTAATTTAAATTCTAATTATTATTTTCTTACATTTGAATGGTAGTTATATTTCGGAACACCGTAATTATGAAGACACTGGATTCATATAACTATGATTAATAATTCATTTGTTTAATAAATAAATAATTAATAATTAGTTAATGTCGCGAAACAGTTTCGTGCGTTTCGCGATCGTGTGCTGCCGTGAGTTTCGATTTAGTTACAGAATGACTCTATTGTGCATTGTATTGTCCACAAATAAATCCCCAAGTGTTTGCAAAATTTCCCTTCATTATATTATGTTATTCCAACCTTAACGAAATTCATCTGAATAAACTTGACCGTCTCTTAAATAACTCTTTGCGCTTCATCTTCTGTCTTCGTAAGTTCGATCATATTTCTCAGTATCGTGATAAATTAAAATGGTTTACTATTCGACAACGTAGAGACTTCCGATTACTGTCTTCACTTTTCTCTATTCTCTTTGACCCTCTCTCTCCTGATTATTTGAAAGGGAGGTTCGAATTTTTGCGTGATAATCACAATCGTCAGCTGCGCTCTAACGATTCTTACCTTCTTTCTGTTCCTATTCACACTTCTGGTTTCGTTTCTAATTCTTACTCCGTTCAAGCTGTCCGATTATGGAACAAATTACCTGAGCATATAAGGAAAGCCACCTCTAAAGTTACTTTCAAGACTCGTCTCCGTGAGCATATTTTGTCAGAAAGTTCCTGGTTCTGTTCAGCTATAATGCATTATTGTTCATATATTATAGCTCTATTTTTTATTTTATTTGTTGTTGTTATAATTGTATGTATGTATATTTTTGATGACTGCCGTCACGAATTTCCGCTTAGCCTAAAGATTGACTGCTAGAGAATGCCGTTGGGCATTAAGTCCGCCTTTTGTCATACTACACAATGTGGTGGTCAAGAAAGTTTATAAATAAATAAATAAAATTATCAATACAAATTAACACACAAACCAGTATTAGTATGGATTTACGCTACATATCCGTTACTGGGTCAACGAACTCGAGTCGCCGCGAACTCGAATGAAACGAAATATAAACATACATGAAAGTCCTTGATAGTTAAATAGTCTCTAATTTGTTTGCAGTCTATCGTGGGTTCAAACACACCACTGAATTTCCATGTGCTTAATTTGGGTTTATAATTCATCTCGTGCTCGATGAAAAAACGTGCGAAAACCTGCATGTGTCTAATTTTATTGAAATTCAGCCACCCGTGTATTCCATCAACCATAATGAGCAGCGTGGTGGAATAACCTTCTCGTCAAAAAGGCTTAGCCTATTATATTGAATGGGGCATTTACAGGCTGTTACTTTACTATTGAACAAATAATCGCTATGTTGTGTGTGTGTGCGCACACGAGTGTAGTGAGTATGCCCTACCTCCCTAGAAAGTGGCACGCGTAGTTGTCATATAATATGACTTTCTTGCGGTGTATATCTTGTTCCGTCTATATCTGAAATCTATTAATTACATATTATTAAACACGTTTTAAAGTAACAAGCGCTTTACCCGCGGTTTCGCTCGCGTCATAAATCAGAATCGCTAACTACCAATTGCCATAGTTCTTTGAATGATAATGAAGAATTTTCATATAATTTACTTTTTATACTGCCTTAGCTAACTTTCTGTGTAAAAAGAACCCGTAAGCAAATTTGCGTGTAGCTCGCCCCAGTAGTTTAGTTTTGCTTATGTCAGTCAGTCATTTTTTTAAATATTGAATAATTAATCTCTACATCCAACGCCCTGTAAACATGAAATTTATTTTGACATCAGTTTACTCACCATTTATTAAATATCTAATTTAATTTATTGTAAGAAATAAATTAAAATTATTATTATATTTTTATTTTATTTATATGATGTGTTCAAATATTTTTTTATTTAATTATAATCATGTTCTACTGTAGAATAACAACGTTTTCACTCATCATCATTAAACGATTCAAAATTTGAAACCGAATAATCTCATACCATAATATGTGTCGTCTATTTTATACGTGACGTTGGCATAATATTTTGCGGTCAAATACCGTAGTTACATGACAGAAAAAAGAAAAAAAAACATTAATGTTATAATGATGTACGACAATTATGATTATTAACATCTAATTTTAAAGTCATTGTTATGTTCTGTTCGATTTTTGAACGGCGCTGTCATATTGAACCTAAAAACCATCAACGTTTAAAAATCGTTGTTTAGCGACTGTTAAGTTCAAAACTGATTTATATCTTTCTGTTATTATTAAATGGAATTCGAAAGAAGACATAGAAGCATTGCTTAAGTAAAAAAACATGTAAATAAAGTATCTAGTTTAAAGTTCTTAATTTAAATAATAGTCGTATTATTTTAATGGTGTATATGTTTTGTTACAGATAAACCGTGATGTGACAGCGCGCACAAGATGGCGGTGGGAGAGGCGCGCGTGCCGCTCCTACACGATGACAGACACGCGCACCACGGCAAGGGTAAGACAACCTTTAGATCGAATTCGCTAGCTTCATACTTATCATTGACCTTGAATAGAATAGAATATTACTGATATCTATTACTCAATCACGCAATATCGGCTGAACGGATCTAGATGAAAGTTGGCACACAGAGAACTTATAACCGGGATTAACACAGATAATGGTGATAACAATTTTACTGGTGGTAGGGCTTTGTGCAAGCTCGTCTGGGTAGGTACCACCCACTCATCAAATCTTCTATTGCAAAACAGCAGTATTTGGTATTGTTGTGTTCCGGTTTGAAGGGTGAGTGAGCCAGTGTAATTACAGGCACACGGGACAGAACATCCTGCCTGTCCGGCCAGATCTGGACTTTGATGCCAGGGCTACGGGATCAGAGGCCATATGAACTGGCCACGACCAAAGCAACAGAAAGTTCTTAATAAATATCTTCTTAAAATACTTTCGGTACATCGTAGTTATCTTAACAACAAGAAAAATAATTTATATTACGATAAATTTCAACGTTTTTTTTTCATGTAATCCACTTGTCACAGATAATCAGACGCGTGTTCAAGTAGCCGTAAATATTATCGTATCCGCGTTATTTATTGTTTTACAAATTTAAAACGTTTATAGTTTTTTTTAATTGCGTCTATCTAAGATTAAGAGCGCAAAATATTCTGCCAATGTCATGTAGGTGATTAATAACAGATAATAAATTATGAGACAACTGACTCGATTGAATTTTTGACGAAATGTTCCACGTGGTATTGGCGCGACTCGTATGCCGTGAGAGCAAACGGTATGACTCTCTCTATTCCCTATGCGTCATTGGCGCGTATCTATAATAATTTTATAAAGAAGTAAAGTTTGTGAGGTTGTGGGGGGTAATCGCTGGATCTACTGAACCGATTTTGAAAATTCTCTTACCAATAGAAAGCCACGTTATTTGTGAGTGTCATAGGCTATATATTAAGTCGGAAAATGAAAAGACTTTTTCGTGATAGTCGTGATAAAATATATTTAATTTATTAACGGAATTCTAAATTTTTATATATTTTACTCCATATTTTTTCATTACAAACTCATTCAATAACATTTAATTTACGTTTCACATCTGCTGGTCGTCCCATGACTGCCACGAAATAACTTATTTTTAGTCGGTAGATATTTAAAGAGATCTAATAATAATAATAATTATTTGATATCAAACATTTCATAGAGTTGTTATCTCTACGTACGTATTATCAGTAACTTCTAAATAATCATTAACACACAACAAGAGTACTCAACGGTATCATTATCGTCTGTTATTAAATATTTTATCTTTTACTGGTGGTAGGGTTTTGTGTTAAATCGAGATGGCCTAGTGGTTAGAACGCGTGAATCTTAATCGATGATCGTGAGTACAAACCCGGGCAAGCACCACTGAATTTTCAGGTGCTTAATTGTGATTATAATTCATCTCGTACTTGACGGTGAAGGAAAACATTGTGAGGAAATCTGCATGTATCTAATTTCATTGAAATTATGTCACACGTGTATTCTAACAACCCGCATTGGAGCAGCGTGGTGGAATAAGCTCTAAACCTTCTCCTCAAAAGGCTCCTTTGTGACCACTTAGTATCATGTGCTTGTCCGCCAACGAATTTTATAAAAAACAAATGATTACGTCCTCCTGGCCAATTTCAGTCACGCCGGCTAATCAGAAATTAGCCAACTGCGCAGGACATATTTTATAGTGCACAAGTGCATTCCTTACTCTCGCAATCCGATGGGACGGCAATCCGAAAAAAAAACAAAAATCGCTTTGAATGTCGGCGAAGTTGGAACATTACATGAAATATGTAACTCGTAGATTTGTTTATCTTAACTGCTTCCTCTGGAATTTAGTTTCTAGGTAAATAAATACTGCATTATAGATTTGTATCGTCAGCTGTATTTGTATTTTATAATAATAAAATGTTTATCATCATAATTAAAAATATATAAAAAAAAAATTTCACACTCGGCCATTTGATCTCAAACTAAGCGGAGCTCGTACTATGGAAACCAGACAACTGATATACTACATATAATACTTTTCTTTTGTAAATACATATTTATATAGATAATACCCAGACTCAGAACAAACTGACATTTTCATGCACACAAATGTCTGCCCTGGGTGGGAATCGAACCCTTCGGCGTGGAAGGCAAGTATCTACCAACCGCGCCAACCGGCTTGTCCAATATAATAAATATATTTATATCGTCATTCTATTTTCTTCATTAATTGTGTCTCGAACGTTTTCATTTACTTCTTTGCCTTCTACTTAACCATACTTATATTATAAATGTGAAAGTAAACTCCGGCTGTTACACTTTCACGGCCTAGCCACTGAACCGAATTTGATGAAATTTCCACCGAGATGACAAACCGAACACCTGCACCCCCTCTCCCAACACGCGGGCGAAGTCTCGGGCGACAACAAGTACTATATATATTTATGTACCTTTGTGAGTGGGTCCCAAGACATCTCGTGTTTGTTAATTTAAAACCGTATTTGAAATAAGTATGAAAGGAAAATGGTAGCAGTCGAGTGGTCGTTGATATTTTTTTAGTTATTATTTTTTGTACCATTCAGGAGAACCGCCCCGATCTCGCCAGCTGTCCGGCAGCGCGCTGGTCATCACGTCACTGGTGGCAGGGGCTTCCGCAGGCGCCATCGCGAAGACGGTGATCGCGCCTCTTGACCGAGCTAAGATTAATTTTCAAACATCGTGAGTATACATTCTCTTTGCTGAGGACTATGACCGTCCTCAACGTTGAATAGCGAACTAAGCAGAAGTGAAAATTGCGAAGAAAACATAAGCTGTCTATTCCTTCATTCTCATTATACGATTAGACGGCAATAATGACCGAATAGAGTTCAGGCGAAAGACCATCACAGGGATTTTCATAACTTAGCTGTCCTAGGCATGTAGAAGATGCCATGATTGCCACCCTCCCACTCCCTCTAAAGACCGAAAAATTGAATCCGCAATCTGAAGATTCGCTTGTGTGTCCGAACCATTTGGCTGTTTCGGCTTTTATCATTTCAGAAACTGGAAAGTACACGCAATAAAAAAAAATTGCTGACAATTGATATCACAACAATAATGATGCGATCTGGTGATGTTTTTTATCTGTTCGTGTGATACAGATCGCTTTTAATAAAGGTTCAATGACATTTTTATGGATTATTTTTTTTTATATTTATAATCTGCATTATACGATGCCTTTTTTATCTGTCCTCGGTGTAGGTCAATGCTTCGAGGTCGTTACATTCAGTCCTTGATTATTTTTAGATGTCATGTATGGAATGTTTAGTCTGAGTATACAATTTTTCGCTCCGTATCTTGTTTGCATTATATGTATGCACAAATGTAACCTAATATGTATTCGACTTGAACGTGACACAAAGGCGATTAAAAAAAAACGTGTCGATAACGCAACGCCCGATGGTAAAGATCGAAATCGTTGTTTATTGTAATAATTATTAAAAAAAAAGAAGCAAAATATATAGCAACGAAGTTTGTAATCTATATATATATTAGGTCGTTATTGTATATGAAATTGGCGTTTTGTACGGGAGGAATATAAAGTCAATTTTTTTTTTGTAAAATACGTTTAATTAATCAAAGTATTCACCCTCGTTATCTATGCACTTTTGCCATCTCATAGGTAGTTCATTGATCCCTTTACTAAAAAAAAACCATGGGGGCGAGAATCAATAAACTCTTTGAAGGCGGTTTGGACTGCCGCATCGGAATTGAATTTTTTTCATTGAAAGAAGTTGTCCAAATTCCGGAAAAAATGGTAATCTGTTGGAGCAAGGTCCGGGGAGTACGGTGGATGTGAACGACTACGGTGCTAGTTCACCAAACACTCACAAGTAACTTTTTCTGAGTAAATTTTCGCTTAGGTCAGGATTTGGCTGGGACTCCAGGGTTCAGCCATTGCGACGAGCGCTTCCGATTATCGTACAGTATCCACTTTTCATCACAAGTAATGATTCGATTTAAAATCCCTTCATTATTGTGTTGGTTGAGCAAAGCAACACAGCAGTCGACGCGTGTTTGCAAGTTCGATTCACTCAATTCGTGAGGTAAGGTATCGTTCAAGTTTTTTTACTTTCCCGATTTGCTTCAAATGGATTAATACAGTTTTATCACTTACCCCGAAGCCTGCAGCTATCTCTGAAGTGCTTTGTGATGGATCCGCTTCCACAATAGGCTTTAATTCTTCATTTTCCACTTTGGTCTCCGGCCGTCCACGGGGTTGGTTCTGAAGGTCGAAATTTCCAGATCGAAAACATTGAAACCAAAAACGTACCGTGCTTTCTTTTGCGACACCAGCACCGTATACACTATTAATCCTTCAAGCTGTTTCTGCAGCACTGGTGCCACGGTAGAACTCGTACTCGTAAATATACCGATATCTCATGTTTTCCATTGTGCGGTAAGCGACGCAAAAGAAAAAAATAATGAGGAAAAAACAAATGGATGAAATTTTCAAAACTCAAATGTACCAGCTAAATGAATGTATAAATTTGAATTCAAAATTCTTAACCAATGAGGAGATATTTCAGATCAAAGTGGTCAGTACGACAAAACGCTAATTTCATATGTAAGGACCTAATATAATATGGTTGTGATGGGCTCTCATCATTTATGAAAAAATGTGATGTTTATTTTAGTATAAACTGTTAATTTGTTTAAAAATTTAATAAGTTACTACCTTTTGTTTCTTTTTTTTTGTTTTTGTTCTTTATTTAAATATTGCTTTTTCTGTTTTTATTTTATTTTTGATTTGTATGTTTCGTAATTGTGTTTCGGAAAGCTGTGTTCTCTTGTCGGTTTCGGTTTTGCATAGTTAGTTTTAACTTAATGTAAAAAGTGTTTTGAATGAGTTATGTACAACTGTTGGAGATCCAAATAAATAAATATCTAACTGACTGACTGACTGACATATCAACGCACAGACGAAGAAGAAGAGAGTCCTTCATTTTCTAAGAAGGAGCTATAGATATTTGTATGGAGCTATTCTGAAATATAATGCGAGCGAAGCTAATGGAAGGGAGAATGGGCGGCGATGATATAGGGCATACTGCATAGGTTAGCGTTATGGCATTTGCCGTCGCTAATAGACGTTTCGTATACAGACATATATTTGCATTACTTTCAGCGATATCCCGTACTCATGGCGAGCAGCTGTCCGCTTCTTAACCCATAGCGCGCAAACGGAGGGCTGGACGGCGTTATGGCGAGGGAACAGCGCGACCATGGCGCGTATCGTGCCCTACGCCGCGATACAATTCACTGCGCATGAGCAGTGGAAGAAATTACTGGGAGTTGACACTCCGCAAAGTGCACAGTGAGTCTTGAAAATTATAACATTTTATATAGTTATTGTATGTAATTTATATTATGTTTTTGTTTATATTATAATTTCCTCCCCATTAGAGAGGCTCCCCTCCGCCTGCTGGTAGCGGGGTCGCTGGCTGGCGTGACGTCACAGAGCGCCACGTACCCGCTAGACCTGGCGCGCGCGCGCATGGCGGTAGCGGACTACCGCTCGCTACGCGCTATGTTCAAGCGAGTTATACGGGAGGAGGGGTTCATCACTCTCTACAGGTAGCTTTTTCTTATTATCTATAATTAGAAGACAGTCGCTGAAATTTGCCACTCGGTGGTAAAAGATCACCACCGTCCAAATAAGTTGAAGATGTAATCATATTGACCATCCCTTACATCGTCGAGATGTTTCCACCCTGGGAACTAAGATCATGTCCCGTGTGTCTGTAATTACACTGGCCCACAATAGTATGGCGGTAGAATGTGTGTTGAGTGAGATACCCGGACGAGTAAGCACAAAGCCCAAACACAGTAATATTGATAACTGACAATTATTATATTAATGTAATATTGGACAGTCAACAACATTTTTTTGGTAGAATAATTTATGAGTGGTAAATACCAAGTCGAGGTGATCGGCGTTTTGTAATCGTACTGTTTCCTACGCAGAGGTTACCCGGCGACCGTTATGGGCGTCATACCGTACGCCGGCGTCTCGTTCTTCACTTACGATTCCTTGAGACACTGGTACATAGGTGAGTACGATAACTGAACAACGATTTAAGTTGATTTAATATTTTTTTCACTTACTATCTGAAACAAATATTTAAATATTTATTTTCTAATTATTAATTAATAATATTTCTTGATTATTTAATAGTTTCCTATGTGTTTTTAATATGTAATTTTAAAAATTTATTTTTTGGTATTTTAATATTTATTTTTGAAATTATTTTAATTTTTTAGTGGTATTGTTATATGTATTTGTTTTTCACTTAAAAATATTTTATAAAATATGTGTATTGTAATGTTATAAGTGCATGCCGAGACTACCTGTAATTAGTAGAACATTTTCCTTGATTCAAGTTGTTATTTTTAACGTATTCAATGTGTTATTGTATCTACTGTTGGTTGTCCTAAGTAAATAAATAAATAAATAAGACTAATAGCAAAGGTTGCTCAATTTGATGAATTAGTCTTGGGTAGGTATTTTTGCGTTAGAACTTTTGGGGGGTTTAAGTTAGTTGTTTTCGCCCGTGGCTTCCTCCGTGCGTGAGAGGAAGGGTTAGGTACTCCCTTTGCCCTTTTCTGGACACCTGGAACGTGTATGCAAAATATCATGATGATCGGTTGAGGAATTAGGACGTGAAAACGTTACAACTGTGCAGGACCTGTTATAGTTTACACTGTACAAGTTTGTAGAGTAAACACAAGTGTACTTTCATAAACTAATGGGACGGCAACCCGACACGACCGGGAAGATTCCAAGCGCAGGCTCAACGGCTTCAGTGTTCCGACTGCTGTAATATTCATAGACACACACACTAGAGCAAAAGTGAAGCACAAAACTTAAAAAATATTATGTCTACTAGGCGAAATTATTAGCCTATTATAAGCCGAGATGGCCCAGTGATAAGAACGCGTGAATCTTAACCGATGATCGTGAGTTCAAACCCGAGCAATCACCGCTGAAGTTTTTCATGTCCTTAATTTGTGATTATAATTCATCTCGTGCTTTTCGGTGAAGGAAAACATCGTGAGGAAACCTGCATGTGTCTAATTTCACTGAAATTCTGCCACATGTTCCATCAATCCGCATTGGAGCAGCGTGGAATAAGCTCCAAAGCCTTCTCAAAAAGGGAGAAGAGGCCTTAGCCCAGCAGTGGGACATTGACAGGCTGTTACCGTTACCGTACGCGAACTAGTGCCGAATAGCGTGTGTAACGATCCGTCGCTCGCGGTCCGCAGACTACACGGGCTCCGCGCCGAGCGGCGTGACGAGCGTGCTGTTCGGCGGCGCGGCGGGCGCGCTGGCGCAGAGCGCGTCGTACCCGCTGGACATCGTGCGGCGCCGCATGCAGACCGCGCCGCGCCGCGCCGACCGCTCCTACCCGTGCCCCACCGTGCTCGCCACGCTCGCCTTCGTCTACAGGTACGCACTAAAACTCAAAAAGTTTTACCGGTTCGACCCTTATATCACTAGATTACCGAGTTAGCCAGTTATAATATAAACTTACCGTGTAAAATACAAGGAAAAAACCTATTTATATATGTTTATACTTACCGTATTTCTCAATTGACAACCACTTTTGGTTGTAGGTTGTCGACATTGTTTAAATTCTAATTTGGCTCTAGTGCCTGGCGTCAGGTAGTTGCCTATGTGCTTTATTATATACTTTTTTATTTGGAAATTCAAAATAATAAAAAAAGTCACATATATTTCCTAGTGTTAAAAGTTTAATCATTTATGTTTGATTTTAAAGGGCTGAAGGCTGGCGCGGTTTCTTCAAAGGGCTAAGTATGAACTGGATTAAAGGTCCCATAGCCGTTGGCATATCCTTCGCTTCTTATGACGCTATCAAATCGACTCTCCGAGACATCGCACTCAGTCTGAACTGATCTACCATGTGACCAGTAATCATTGATTACCGATATCACCCTTAAGTAATTTGTAACGTGTAATAAGCTATATGAGTCTATTAAAGCAGAGATTATTACATAGATACAGTTAGGTAAATAGGATTAAATAGTCAATATTATGTATAAAAATTTTTATTAAAAGACATTTATATACATATAAATGTTTCATAATTATTATATTAGATTATATACAATCAATTAAACATGCTTTATTATAAAAAATCTAAAATTTAAACATTAAAAACGAAAAACAACTTATTGTTCGCAAAATAATTTGAGTTATCTGAAATATTTCTTACTTTTTCTTTCTTATTTCTTACTTTTTCGATATTTTATTACATATCCATGAAACAAAATGAAGGGTGATATCAGTAATCTAATATTACCGGATATACTCATTGGTAATATTTGTAAGATTATGTAGAATGAGATGGACGATCTTTGTAATGATTACTAATTTGACCCATATGTAACATAATTGCCTCATTTTTTAAATAATATTTAATCGAATGGTAATCTCAGTATTGTAGTAAACCATTTTAATATATGTATATTTATTTAATAAGTAATACATACCCTTAAAGTGCTCCTTATTTAACTTTGATTCTTAACCATTATAAGTACTTCAAGTATTTTCTTTATATACCTCAAATCTTAAAAAAAATGTTTTATTTTATAATATTGTTAAAAATGTTGTGTTTTTTAAAAGTATATTTTATTAGTGGGCAATGTGCAATTTCATTATTAGCTAATCATATCTGGCTATAACTATAAATGTTGATTAGGGGTTCAGTTAAAAATAGCTGTCCTTTTCCTTCGTATGTCACATTAATGATGTCAGAATGAAAGAAATTGCTTTAACTAAACAACCTTTATGATTCAGGTCACATTGATGTATAATATTAATTTGCCAACATGCAGTCACTATGCCTTATAAAATAAGCAATATATAAGAGTACTATATCTATAATTTCTATGTAATTTTGATGTGCAATTTTTTTTAGTGAATTTATATACGTAAATGATTTTTGGAAGTTACTTTGATTTATATAAAGTAGGTGTAAAATAAATGACGTGTGGCACAGATTATATAAAATTTTAAGATTTTTATGTCAACAAAAAAGTTTTTATATTTATTTATTAATGAATTGAAAGCTCAAATTTAATTTTAAAAAGCGATAGTTTTTAAGCTGGCGATATAACGAATATATTTCAAATTAGAAAAGACGTTAATTACATTAAATAACTGGAAAAAATAATTAAAAAAAGTATTTTACTTAGGTAGCTAGATATAGAAACAGTTTCTGATATATTGTCTATTAACAATTCATATTTTTAAATAATACAATGGCGACTGATTGTAACAAACGACAATAAATATTAAATACATTTTTTAATTATTATATTTAATCTCATAGACAAATTGATGACAGTTAAATATTTTTTTTTTCGAGATAAAAACTAGTAAAGTAAACCTTTTTTCTTTTATGTCAACATAATTTCTGAGGAAAGTAAAAAAAATATTATGCTAGCAAATTAGAGGTATTTTTTTAATAGAAACATTGTACTTGCAATATTAGGTTTATTAAAGCACAATTTTTTAAATTATTAGTGTTAATTATACACATAGTAATAATCGAATAAACGTACAACATATTATGAGTGTAGTCCTGCCTTTATTGTAAAGAAATCGTAATTTAAAAAAAAGAAAAAAAACTTCGTAAAATCCAATTGTAATCAGTAAGAAAAAAAAATTGTAATAGATTTTTTTAAAATATTAATAAGTAATTCAAGTATTTTATAAATTATAAATACTTAATAAAAAAAAAAGTATCACAGTATATGTTGTTTATGTTTGACACAATTTGAACTAAATAACATTTTTGTAGTAAAAAAAGTCATTTAATTTTAAACACAATTACTAAAGATAATATCTTATTTTTCTTTTGATTAAATTGATTGAAAATTAAATAAAATGTGTATTTATATCATCATAAACATTATGTTTGGGGTTACCCGTACTATTGGTGCTGTGAGACTAATATTAAACCTCTGAATATGTACTGCTGGTTACATAATTGGTCTCTCATCTCTCTTAAATAAGACAAGCCGTATTAAGTAGTTACAAAAAAACATTGTTATAGCGCGATGTAAAAGACTACTAGCGCCATCTATTAATGAAAAGAAAAATTAAAAATAATATTTGGCATAATGACATTCGATCTTGAACACACAGATAAACCATTTCGCGCCAATTAATTCTCTCTTGCCCGGTTTAACTTCCAAAATAAAATAATAGCACTGATATATAATTATTATGTATGTTAATATATAGTATTAAGTGTATTAAAATTGTAAATGTTGTTTGTACGAATAAAATGTTTTTATCGTTAACATGTTTTTTTTTATAACTGAATAGTTTTATTATGCTGGATTGCAGGATGCCAATTTGCTAGATTGCATGCAACTATTAGTAGGCAGTAACACTTCCGTGCCTGGGAAAGAATGTAAATCTATTAAATCTTAGATTTGCCTGCTCCTGCGATTGCTAATCCATTGGATCAGAAGGATTAATAGAGCATCTGTGTTTATGCACATGTATGGAGTATAATATTATCTTCAGTGTAATGAAGATTTTTAAGTCAAAAAGGTTTTTTTATTTTTTTATTTTTTAATGAATTGAAAGCTCAAACTTAAATTTAAAAAGCGATAATTTTTAAGCTGACAATTATAACGAATATATTTCAAGTTAGAAAATATAATTATATTAAAAATTTGAAAAAAAAAAGTTTAAAAAATTATTTATATTTAGTGGTATATAGGAAAGAAGTTGGTTTTATATGGCTTTAAGATTAGTAAGTCGCAATTTGATCAGGAGCAGGGCATCGTGATTGTACCCAACTGTCGTCATCCGAATTCAACAAGTAAAGTCATAGGAGTTTGGAAAATAAAATAGATAATGAATTCATAATTATTTTATTATTCACAAAATCGTTTCTTAATTTCGAACTTAATTTAATATTGCACAATTTATTCTAGAAACGGCTTCTTCCAATCTGTTTTATACACAATGTAAACAAAATTATTAACATGTTTTTAAAAACTAACAAGAATTAGTATTCCATTCTAGTGTGATTGAAAAAGAATAACGTCAAATGTCAATTATTATTTTTTTCATTATATTGTAGGCACAGGCGAAAGAATCCTGTCAAACACTCATCACAGAGTTCAAATACATTCCAAATTAATATTGATATCTGAATTGTACACGTATAAGCTGTGGTAGTTATTAATTCTAAGGTTGAAGTCGCCTTTATACAAATGTTCAAACTCCTTTTTATACATTAAATAAGTTCAAAGTTCAAGTAGATAGATATAACGAATCGATTTACGCGGGAAAATGACGTAGGATCGTGTCAGTGTCACCATGTTTGTTTTGAAACCTAATGTCAAAAAAAGAACCGTGAACAAGTTTGACAAAATACAACTATTTCCGATATTTACGCTATATTGACAGATATTTTACGCTCAAATAGCGTAGATACACGCCAGAAAAGGAAAAAAATAGTATTAATTCGGAATTTAATTTTTACTTAGATTTACTTAAAAAATATTACTTAGAGTAATTTACACACAGAGCACAGATATCTCAGACTATACCTAAAGGTAGATGGAGCGCACGGAACAAACATTGTTGATTGCGCTGCTAGAAATTCGACATGTGTGTAACAGCATTATAGAACGTTACTGTAGGGCTGCCAGGGTAATGAAAAAATCCTATTTTTTTTTTAATTGAAAAATTCTTTGGGCGTTTACCGCCAGTTTATCGTACCGATATGCTAATGTTACTATAATGAAATCGTTGACAGTACGAATAATTTAAGTAATGTGTAAATTGATGAGGATAATAATGATTGAAATTTATGTAAATACTAACAGTATATACATTTGTATAAGTGTATTTTAACTATTGTATATAAATTAAGCTGTATTTATATTTTGTAACGAATTAACGACATACTGTGTATTTTGATGAATAAAAAGCTATATAATAAAAAGGGATAAAACTATTACTTCGAGTTTCAATAGATGTGGAAGTTGGACAAATATATTTAACAGTATCAAGTTTTTACTTCTATCGGCAGTCCCTATGACTGCTTGTTTTCTTATTAAATACCTATTAAAATTTATAATTTTGAAAAATTATCGATATGTATGTATACAAAAAATAAATTACGCTTGCGGCACCGGAAACTTAGTGTTTTAAAAAAAATATAACATCAGCTGTTCATATATAGCGTCTGAGGTGTATATGTCTCTTTTTATCGTCATGTAACGCTATCTCTTGCCCTCCACCCGTGGCGACGAAATATAAAGCATTCTTGCTCTTTCTCTCTACGACATATCTTTCTTGTCTCTCATGTAACGAAATGTTGCGTGACGCGTCATTATTTTTACACTCAACGTTCACCTATCAATTATCGGAATTAGTAGCTTCCCTACAAAAATATACAGATAAAAGAAAGGTCATTTATAGTACATTATTTTTGTATGTCATGATTTTCGATTTAACGCTAAGGACAGTTTAAGAGAAAATATAAATGTTTGTTTATTATTATATATTATTATTTATAAAAGGATATATATTATAACGATATGTTTTGCAGTAATGTAAGTTAATACTTTTACGGATCATAATGACTATCGGGGTAGAATCGCCGTTGGTAGTCACTGGTGGTGGGTATGCTGGTGCTGGGGGCTGGTGGTGCACTACCGGGGATGTAGGGGGGGTAGTAAAGCTGGGAGATGACGTCATACGTTGGGGGACGAGCCATACTGAATAGCGCTTCTGGGTCGCATACGAATTTATACACGTAGCGTTCGCCTGAAAAAAAAAACATTACATGCTTAATTCAATACTTGGTATACTTTTTTTAGTATTTATATTATGTATACTAGCTTTTAAACCGAACTGGAAGCCAATTCTACTAAAGTATAACGTTTACGATACGATTACGATCCGACTTCGACTGAACATCCACTGGATCGTTGTGTTAATAGAAATTATGCGATAAAGTGATACTTTATAAATAGAATTGGCATCAACTCTTTGGCTTTATGTAGAAGTATAGATATAAAAAAATCGTTAATAATATAGTAAAATTGCCTCATTGCTAGAGCTCACTATACCGCATAATGCTGCCCATTTCAAGATACTGAGCTCCGGATCAGGTCAGTAAAACTTTTTTTCTGCCCGTAAAAGCTCGTCGAAATTTTGAAGTTGGTAGTGTTACCACTCGCGTGCCTTGGAAACCGATCGTGTCGAATCGCCGTCTATCAAGTGTGCCGTATGCACATAGGCATTAACGTTTCGACTTGTAACATATCTGTTTGATTAATCTTTGTTCACGAAAGCTAAACATATTATAAATTAATATTAGTTAGTGTTTCACAAGTGGGCAAGCACGACTGAATTTTCATGTGCTTAATTTGTATTATAATTCATCTCGTGCTTTACGGTGAAGGAAAACATCGTGAGGAAACCTGCATGTGTCTAATTTCATTGAAATACTGCCACATGTGTATTCCACCAACCCGCATTGGAGCAGCGTGGTGGAATAAGCTCCAAACCTTCTTACAGTGAGTGTTTCACTGTACTTCTAAATAAATGGTCGTCAACCAATAAGTTTATTAATTCCCCGTTTCCCTGCAATACAAGTATATCTGTTTCCGCAAACATTCGAGCGCTATAATATTTCCGTTGGCTCGACTCTCGTCCGTCGTGACCGAAATCAGTAGAGGGGACTTTACCTGCAACTTTCTGCATGATGCCCTTCTCGTAATAATATCGGAGTGAACGGGAGAGCTTGTCGTAGTTCATTGCAGGCCTGTTCTTCTGCGCGCCCCATCGTCGTGCAACCTATTGTATAGAATACAAAATCAAAATATACTTTAATCAAGAGGGCTGTTACAATAAGCGTCATTTTAAAGGATTTTATTAAAAGTAAAACTACCAACTGTTCGGAATGTAGATTCTACCGAAAAGAACCTTCAAGAATTTATACAGTTATTCTTTTCTATCATTTCAATTGTAATTAAGATATAGACGTTTGTTCAATACCTCACTAGGAAAAACTATTATTGCTTTAATGGCTCATTCGTTTTAAACAAAGTTAAAAACCACCTTTAAGCCAGTTACCTTAAACAGTCATAAAATTTAAAGCGTAATAGAAACGTGGATATTTCTAAGTTATATATATATCAGAGATAATAAATTTTAGCGGATATACGACGTCACTTATTTTATTGGACGACAATGGTGGCCATTTAAACGGCGATCCATTTGAATCCACGGCATATATATAGTATGTGGTTGTTGTATTTTCTCAAACCTCTTCTGGTTCATGCAGTTTGAACTCCAGGCCCCTGCCGGTCCAAGCGACACATCGCGCTCCTTCAGCCAGCAGCGACACGAGGAACTGCCATAATTGTAGAGCCCCTCTTCGCCCACCAGATGAGCCTGATATTATAAATAATTATAAAGTACGCATTTTGGTTAAAAACTTATTATCACGAGAAGCCTCAGCTTCAGCTTTTGCACCCAACCGTTATTTTACATTTTTTTTATTTTAGTAACAGAAGTTTGGACCTTCTTCAGGACTGACTGACTTTATACAGTCGAGAGCTACGCACCTGCATGCGTCGTGGTCACATGTTGGTGAGGCGATGCGGCATCAGTACGGGACGTACCCACGCTGCAATGGGAACTGCTCACTGGAAAGACAAGACATATTTGCTGGACTAAATCTTCTTTTCGATTTGAACAGAAAGTTTGCAGTTAATTCCACTGTATAACCAGTGTGCTTGAAGTGACCATTGAATAAAGAATAATTAGATTTTGCTGTTTGTTATTACCCAGTCTGTCACCCCAGGGTTCAGCGCTGCTGGTGACAGCTTCCTCTCTAGTCTCGGATGTTTCTTGTTCTTCGGAGCACTTGCCATAACTACTGCATCTGGAAGTTTGATTCATTGAAATATTTTGGTTTCTCCAATAAATACTTTCGGCAATATTGTTATTTTGCAAAATTTCAAACATTTTTGTACCTCGAAGATCGGTTCTGAGTTTGTAAAGACTTTGCGTGTGCGTAAAGAACATACAAACGTATTTTTTATCCATCTAGCATGTTAATATTAGGTCCTTACATATGAAATTAGCGTTTTGTCGTACTGACCACTTAGATCTGAAATATCTCCTCTTTGGTTAAGAATTCCAAATTCAAATTTATAAATTTATATAATATAAAAAAATATATATAATTTTTATAATATATATAAATTTATATAATTATATAAACCCCTTTGAAAGAAAAATTTATAGAAATTGGTATTCAGGATTTCCGAATTATGACGCAAACGAAGCGCTATTAAAAATATAATCCTTATCTTACCTTTGCATGTAGTCTCTATATTCTGCTGTATCATCTTCGCCTTTACACCTGCAAGAGTTTAGATTTCATTATTAATTTTTACTTCAGATTTTTGATCCAGAATGTTCCAGAAGGATCTCTCCTTCTAGAACATTCTAAGCAACATTAACTGATTTGAAAACGCTCAGCTCTTACTCTATAATAAAGCAGGAAACGTCTCCAACTAAGTTATACTTACTGTGTCTGATGCGTGTCTATATGTGTGTGTTCGTGCGCGTGGCGGTGTGTGTACACGGACGTGTGAGTTTGCGCGTGTGTTTGTAGATGTCCGTGATCGTAGCCGTCCCGGCGCGGAGCACGGGGTTCCCTGAAATGCAGATATTTTGTATTATTATTGTTGCGCAGCCTATTTGAAAAGATTTTATGATATTTGGTCGCATTTGTGTATTCAACAAACGTGATAAACTCAAAAATTACCGAATGGGTTTTCATAAGGTTTCCACCAATGGACAGAGATCCATAATAATATTATTAAAAAAGCAGCTTGAATCCTTGGGGTTTAAGCTTGCTTCGTAACAAATTTTATCAAAATCGGTTCAGTGATTTAGACTCGATAGCGTAACAGGCAGACAGAGTTAAATTCACATTTATATTATTAGTAAAGATGTAGATATATATTTGTTCGCCCGATAGTCAACATTTAACGACAGCGATTGTTGAAAATTGCAGGAATACTGTGAATTTGAATGTTTCAAACAAATCGTTGTTCTATATAACCCTTATTATAAAACGTATGTAAACAAAATAAAAAAAATTCAGTCAAAATTTTTGAAACATTTGCGATTTAGAGGTGGCCTTTCTGATAATACTGACAATAATAATATCTCGGGTATCATTCCGTTAAATATGCGTAGAAGTATAAGAGACCAAATATTTTTATACAAAATTGTTCATAACATTGTTGATTCTAAGAGTCTCTTTAATAATATACTTTTTAAATGTCCTCGCCTTAACTCGAGAAACCATACTTTATTTTTTGTACCCCTTTGTAACTGTGACTATTCAAAGAATATGTTCTTGTTACGTGCATGTAAAAGTTATAACAAACATTGTACAAAAATAGATATATTTAACTCAAAAATTATCAAATTTAAATTTAGTTTACGTCATATATTTAAATAATAGAAGTTTCACTTGCATCTTATGCTTTCTGTTTTTGTTTTTATTCTTAATATAATATGTCATTTGTTTGTATTAATTTTTAGTGGAAACTTGATTGATTTATGTTTTTCTTATATTTGTTTTTTTACTATTAAGTGTAATCATAATTGTTTGTTTCCCAAATAAATAAATAAATAAATATTTATTTACAAAAGGCGGAAGGCAGCTAGTTGATGATAAAATTCGATGTTACCTGTGATAGGGAATACCCCAAGGCAGGAACGGTGGTTGAGTCATCTCATCACCGCCAACGTCGCCTCAAGCGGCGGCCATGTTCCTGAACTGTGAAAATTTTTTTATAAATTAGACTGAAAAACAATCGCGCCACGAGAAGTACGAAACAAGAAAATATTCTTGTTCGTAACTTTTATTTAACAACTATTCCATTGTTTATCATCCAGTTTTCATCCACGACTTTGCCCGCGTGTTAGGTGAGTGGAGAGATGTCGGTGTTATGGAGAGTTGTTCTAAAATTAAATTAGCGCCAACTACCGGGTCGAATTGTGTTTTCAAACCATCCAGGAACCCATTACAATATATACATAATATTTCATCCAAATCGGTCCAGCTGTTTAGGAGGTGTTAGGTGATAAACACACGGACATATATAGCCATTGCCAATCGCCATTTGATTCGTTCATATGAACAGAACGCATATAAGAATACGTAAGTTGCGCGTCTTCAAATTAACTTACGAACATACAAATCTACAGAGCGATATTCAATTTCTCTACAATTTCCTCCCGCAGGATGCCGGGACGCCGCGACGCGACGGGAGATGTGAGTCGATATAGATGTTACAGAACCCATTGAGTTGAAATCTATAGGGGTTAGTTGTTTTTGTGAAACGGCTTCGAAGTTTATAAAGCGGCAATTGAATCCAGTGTCAATAGCTCAATGGCTTACGGGCCGCTTAGCGACGTAACAATCGCAGGTCCGATCCTGACGCCTTGGGCTGTTGTCGTCCGCACTCTTTACACAAGCTGTACCCTTAATTGGTGGAGGGAAATATTAACATTAGCAAGTCCTTAGAAAAAACGGGCGTTGCAAATATTCCTAAAAAATGTCAGGCAGTCATTGGGAATGCTGATAGAAGTGAAAGATTGAAACTGTTGAATATATTTGTCCGATTTCCACATCTATTGGCACTCGAATTAATAGTTCTGTCCCTTTTTATTATATCGCTTTTAAATCATCCAAAATACACAGTACATCACTAATTCGGTAAAATATATTAAAACAGCTTAATTCAAATAAATAATAGTTAAAACACACATATATATCATTTGTATATACTGTTAGTATTAACATTAATTTCAGTCATTATTATTCTCATTACGAAGCCTCAGCCTAAAGAAGTTCACTTCAAAAAGATGGAACGGAAATGACGTTGAAAGATGACATTCATTTGTAAATGAAACACTCGTCGAAGAATAATAGTAAATAATATACATATGTGTGGTAGAATACCGAGAGTAAATAACTATCAAATTCGTACACATACATAACTAGTTGACCCGCGCCCACTTCGTTGGGCGGTAAACATTTTTACTTGTGATGAAATTATATTGTGGTTCGCTTAGTACTGAGTGCTATGATTTATTTCCTGACTGGCAAAAATCGCGTCGTCCGAACATTTATAATTGTCTCGCGTATTTGATATTTTAAATTATCTCTTAAACTATGCAACCGAAAAACAAACTGTAAAAAACGAATTTTATCTAAATAAAACTTCCTTGGTGATAAAGCAATTAACTTCTAAATAGATTGACGTGTTGTATGTGAAAAAACCCGCCAAATTGAAATATCACTCAATTAAATTGGTATTATCAACGTGTGTGCTACTGAAATAAATAACCCCGAAAATATGACGAAGCTGAAACCTTTTTTTCGTTGTTTTGTTTTCGTGTACATTATTATCTAATGCAGTGATAACGATGTATCGATCACGGCGGACACCCGCTGTGTCTATCTTTCACCACAATCTACAGACTCACCGTCATGCTTTTATAGAAGAAATCGTATCATTCAAACTAAAATAATAATGAGATGTTTGGGAAAACTTCAATTTCTCTAAACATATACGCTTCAAATAAAATCTTAATCTCTAATACTTATGACAGAGATGGGCACTCTTTTATTGAAACTGACGCGAAAAGAATTATTAAAATTGGTTCGTAAACCCGAAGTCTGAATACATACAACGATCAAAAAGTGATATAATTGCTGGTCTATAAAAGAATAACTAATTGACTGACATGTCAACGCACAGCCCAAACTACTGGGGCTACACCATGAAAAATTGCATACGGGCTCCTTATACACAGTAGGTCAGCACCAAGGAGTATTTTTGGAAAGTCTAACCCCTAATGTGATAAACGGGACAAAAGTGCAAAAAGAGCTACGGAAACTGCTATTTATCAATTCGCTATTAAAATGGTGTTTAATTAGTTTAGTATATATTAAAACTATAAAAAGTACTAATATTTGTCTATGATCATATCTCGATATCTTTTACAAGTCAAGATCAGTATATTCAGTCACAATTAGTATGTAAATAGTATATAGGTGTATAAATAAAAACTAAACACCAATAATAACAATAATACATATAGAATTGAGAACCTCTCCTTTTTTAAAGTCGGTTTATAAGTGAACCGAAAGGTCGAAGCAAAAATAAGCGCGAAAAAGATTGTCATTCAACGTAATATCCGGAATTAATTTGTCACTCGAGGGTAACGAAACCTTATCTTTTGAGATTTCATTCTTACTTAACCGAACACACTCAAGTACGGACTTGTCAAATTGTCAAATAAGATTAATATACTCGTACTTACTTAAGTCGGTCTGGGACCCAGACTCTGGGTCGTTACCACTCATCAGATATTCTACCGCCAAACAGCAATACATAACATCTTAGTTCCCAAGGTTTGTGGTGCATTGCCGATGAAAGGGATGGTTAATATTTCTTACAAGCAGCGCCATCTATTATTAAATAAAAATATTTAACAAACAACTTGATTTAATTTGATGCAATTTGTTACGCAGTTGATTGTGTTTGTAATGAGGGCGTGGCACGTACCCACACGGGCTTGCCAAAGGCTCTACCATTTAGACAAGTTTAAGATACAGTGGATTCTATTTAGTGCTAGGTAATTTATTCATTTAATTTAATACATCACATGGTAGTGTTCAGAAATTAGCCGTGGTCGCATACCAACATACCCTAAGGGTTACTCATATAAAAAATGATTTTATAGTATTACAATACATTATAATAATAGTACCATACGTTCTAGGAGTATATAGGCTATATATATATATCTACTGAAGTTTAATACATTTGATATGATGGTGCTCAAATTAATTAATTTCATGTGATTAAAAAGTAAAACAACAACTTTTATAAAACTTTTATAATATTTCTCGTAATAACCAATACTTCCCGACGTTTCGACGTTTGTAAAATTCATTTTCTTAATTTATCTGTGGATAGAAATTCAATATGGCGTCGGAAATGATCGACGCGCTCAGCGCGGGAACTCGGTTACCTAATGAGATTTATTAGCATTATTCAATTTTAAAATCATACTTTCTGTTTTCATATTTTATATAGCGATATTTGATGTTATTCCAAGATCGACATTTATCGAAATCTAAAAATAATTTTATTTAAGTTACAAAATAAATTAATTACATTACATAGATTTACATTAATTTACAATGAGTTAAGATGTCGAGGAACATACAAAAAAAATAAAGCCTATATGATACCTTCGTTAGGAAGTCGCCTAAAATACAGATAATGAAGATAAAAAAAAATTATACTAAAAACATCCGCGTTTATAACCTTGCGCTCTTTTCGTGGCTTTTTTTTTTTTTTTTTTTTTTTTTTTTTTATATTTCCCGGGTGGGCAAATGACTCTACTCCACCTGATGTTAAGTGGTAGTAGAGTCCAAACGCGAGGACGGCCAGTACAGTCGGGAAGAAGATTCTGCACTAGCCGCCCTCGCCTTGCCGGCCCGCAAGATGCCTCTTCACGCCTCGTAAAGAGACGTGAAGCGAGCGACGTATTGCCACGATAGGGATGGGCAAAGTGTGGAGGCGTGTTTCCCCCGGCATTGGTTCAGCAGCCGTCTCCACTGGACCAACACCCATCGCGGCAATGCTCGCTCGGGCACTGGCTGTACGCTGGCTGACCTCGAAACGCGGCTGCAAGCCTCTTCACGAGATTTTCACCATGCGTACGGTGGTAACAAGCCAGGCGGATGTTTATCATCCTACCACCAGATGATATCCCTTAGTCGCCTCTTACGACACCCATGGGAAAGGGGCAGTGAAATGTATTCTTTCTCCGTCACTGCACGGATAAAAAAAAATTCACTCGAGTCATAATTCAGGATTGCATAAAACCAATGTCTCTTTAAAAATGAAGGATTTCGTTCATACAAACTTTCATCATCTTCATACAAACTTTCATCACCTTCATCACTTGTTTTTTTGACACCGGAAAAACGCATTACGCTTTTTCCCCACGGGAACAGTGCAATGCAAGGTAACACTGGGGGGGGGGGGGGGCGTATGTGGGGCTCGACGGTGTCCGAGGCGCCGAGTGCGCCAAACATCGAAATACCCACTAAAAAACAGCGGTACCCTTTCATCTTAACGAGGAGCGCTACGGGATTACTTGTGCGTGCTACCGTGAGTCATCGTCATCACTTACCTTAGGGGTTAAATTTACACACACCCTTCCTTAGTTCTAACCTACTGTGTAACAGTAACAAATTTTCATGGTGCTTAGCAGCTAGCCCCAGTAGTTTGGGCTGAGCGTTGATATGTCAGTCAGTCAGTCAGTTATTCTTTATATGGATTACTTATTACTGTTGGTAGAGCTCTGTGCAAGCTCTGCGTCAAGCGTCTGGGTAGGTACCACCCACTCATCAGATATTCTACCGCAAAACAGCAGTACTTGTTATTGTTGTGTTCCTGTTTGAAGGGTGAGTGAGCCAGTGTAATTACAGGCACAAGAGACATAAAATCTTAGGTCCCAAGGTTGGTGGCGCATTGGCGATGTAAGCGATGGTTAAAATTTCTTACAGTACCAATGTCCAAGGGCGTTTAGTGACCACTTACTATCAGGTGGCCCATATGCTCGTCCGCCTTCCTGTTCTATAAAAAAAAATACTTCGGTCGCAGCTTCACCCGCTTGTTTGGAGTATGTGGGAGGTTAGTTCCTTGCGTTACAAGTTTGCTTCATACGAAGCTACTTTCGCATTGATATTAGTATAGATATAAAAATCGGCTCATTCGTCTGTAAAGCACGTCACGAAAATCTAATCGAAGCAAAATATTCGATGTCACCTGCCGGTTCAATTCGCTGACACTCCACGCGCTCAGAATTTTAAACTTCATAAGCCTCGCTTGTTCTTAACAATGGTATTTATTTTAAATCAATTCAATTCAAATTACTAGATTATGGCGCGTTCACACAAATCTTTTTTGATTAACTTTTATCGATCAATATGAAATTGAACGGTAAAATTTAAGATTCGAATTCACTCAACCAGTTTAATGGCGAATATCTAATTTAGTAATTTCTTGTTAGTTCTATTTGATTGAAATTCCGTTCAGATGATTCAAATCGCTTTCGATTTAGCAAGTTTTCGACTGAAAGCTACTCGATTTAATGCGGGTAAAACCGCGCGCGGCACAAGGCACTGTTATGTTACACAACGTCACAGTTTTGGACTCGTGGATCGCACCGTAATGTTGTATTCCTATAACTTTTGACTGACATATCCTCAGATATAATTTTATAGTTTTATTTTTAAGTTTTTTAATTAATCATAGAATATATTATTACAATGTAATGTATTCGAAGGAAGCAGGCGCGTTGCTAGTTTCGTTATAAAATTCAATCAATTGCAACAGGCGTGGGGTTTACAAATTTGTATATATTCCGTGACGACGCGCTGACGTGACGGGCATTGTGATGTAATGGGAAATTGTAGCTATTGTGTACTTTAAAAATCTCATCAAAATCGTACCACGTAAAGGTGGAAATATTATTCATCCAGATCTTTGCCTGCGGCTTTGACTTTTTTATTCGTGAATTATTATTTAAACAAAGTAAAAGTAGTTTACTTGTATAAAGTCAAATTAAAATAATTTAAGGTCAATTCCGTATCGCACGTTACATTTCACTTCGCGAATTTGAAGTGTAAGAAATCATTCGTCACGACATATCTAGTTCTTTTAGCAAATTTTGGTAATTGCTCACCATCGCCCATAGGCATGGGCGCCGTGAGAACTATAACCTAGTATGTCTTTTTGTGCTTACACGTGTTGTGATTTGTTATATTTTACAATAATTTTGCGTATAATGGGCAAAAATTCCCCAGTAAAACAATCCTTTACATTTACTTTTAACATTTTATTCTCTTTCACACGTAACTTGTAATATAATTTAATACTAATTAATATTTTACAATTCTAGTACAATTTCCATTGGAATTCCTGCAATCTCCTTTAGGACCATCAAACAAATAAATTTTTCCGTGTTTTGTTTTTTTATATCGCGTAGTTTTTTGTTTTTTTCGCTCAATAATTTCCAACCAGTGTTAATTCAGTTAAAAATAAAAATCAGTAAAAAATTCAATTGTTTTAGGATTATCCAATATTATATTTTCCTTTTTAATGAATTGTTTTGATTGTATAAATATTGTACTTTAATACTTAATGTAATTTTTGTAAAGATAAGGAAGGTCCGAGATTTGGAAGTCGATCGGTGATCTGTACATCGAATGAAACGAAGCATTGTGTGTGTAATTCTGGTGTTTTATTTGGACTGTACATGTATTGCAGAATAACTGCTTTATTAATAAATGCTAATATTATAAATACGCATGTAAGTGTGGCGGTCTGTTACGCTTTTCCGGCTAAACCAGTGAACCGGTTTTAATGTGGCATAAAGCTTGAGTCTCAAGCAAGGACACTTTTTTACTTCAATACCTGATCCCCCTTCTAAAACCACACTCCTATAATCCTACTATACGTGTATATTGTCATAGAAGTCATTCTAAACTACGGCTGATTTTAATTTTTTTTTTATAGAAAAGGAAGGCGGACGAGCATACCTGGCCACCTGATGGTAAGTGGTCCCCAAACGCCCTTAGACATTGGCACTGTAAGAAATGTAAACCATCGCTTACATCGGCAATGCGCCACCAACCTTGGGACCTAAGATTTGATGTCTCTTGTGCCTGTAATTACACTGGCTCACTCACACAAACCGGAACACAACAATACCAAGAACTACTGTTTTGCGGTAAAATATCTGATGACTTGGTGGTACCTACCCAGAGGAGCTTGCACAAAGCCCTACCACCAGTAAAAGTGGGTTTCTGGATGGTTTAACATCACAATAAATAAAACTGTCAGTTCACGCGCACAGAGTCGGGGCGGGCAGCTGGTCCATTTTAAAATGGATTCGTGATTCGGGCTTTCAAAGAAAGGCATTTTTTTATTAACCTCGGGAATTTCAAATTTGAATTGACATAAATAGTTAAATGGAATGGTGTTGTATTATACATAAAGATATATTCATCGAGAACTTTCTGTAGTTCATAATATCTGCTTTATTTTGAACTACAGAAAGTTCTCGAGTATCTAGGTATGTAAATTCTGGTTTGTTAATCTTTACTCTTTTTGGCCTTTGGTAAATGTTATATTGTTAGCGATTACAGTAACAGTCTGTTAATTTCGTTCTGCTGGGCTAAGGATTCCTCTCTCTTTTGAGGGGAAGGTTTTGTTTGGAGCTTATTCCACCAAGCTGCTCCAATGCGGGTTGGTAGAATACACATGTGGCAGAATTGGTTTGTGGTAGGTTTCCTCACGATGTTTTCCTTGGTCGTCAAGCACGAGACGAATTATAAACACAAATTAAGCACATGAAAATTCAGTGGTGCTTGTCCGAGTTTGAGCCCACGATCATCTGTTAGGATTCACGTGTTCTTACCACTAGGCCATCTCAGCTTTGTTAGCGATTATCTGTGGACAAGTAGGCCTGACATAGACATCGTAGCCGTCACCGGCTTCTTTTGTTTTTTGTTATGCTTTTGCGCTCGGTAATTCTTATGTCAGTATGAAATTTTTTTTTCGTTTTTTCGTTTTAGTTTTTTTTTTTCGTTATCGCATAATTAACCAACTTGATTAGTTCCGTTCATGTCTGGATAAAATGTCTTTAAATTCTTAATTTTACGATTAATTACTTTTTAATTAATATTTCACTCCCGCCCAAGACATTAATAAATAAGTTTACTAGTAGCAATGACTTTTCACATGACGAATAAGTAAACCATTCATCAATGGTTCTACAATTTCCAGTAGATTATTCAATAACTCTTCAATTTCACGCTAAAACAAATTCGATAAAGTTTAAAGCAAACAAAAGCACGCGTCTATTCAATATCGGATCTCTTCCGCTTCCGGCCACGCCCCTCCCCTCTCCCGGGTTCATCCCCCTAGCTTAATATTACACGAGGATTGACTATAGGAGCTTTGTTAATCTTTCCAGCAAACAAATTCGTGATGATAAAAATGTGTATGATTAATTGTGTCTCTATTATATTTTGTTACAACTTAGATCGTTAACTTACATTCATAATTACATAATAGATGTCAATTAGATTTGAAAATAAAGGGATTCATAACTTGTTTTGTTACCCGATTACGGCGACGCAAAAATGAGAGTTAAGGGTTTGACCGGTATGAATGTATGTTCACGTTTTTTTGACAAATGTGGTTTTTGTTGGTGGCGTTTTGATCGTTAGCTATAAGCTATGTGACGGTACATTCAATTAAATATGGCGCACTCTGGAGTCATTAACTAAAACTAAGAATTTAAATATATATAAGCTTAAAACAATAGTCGATATTTAAAATTCACGCTCTAGAAATATTGAAACAAGAAAACAGGCGCATCTACTGTTATAAATAGACATATTTTTTTTTACAGTTAATAGGCAAGCGCTTGACCGTTGACTTGCCTGATCTTAAGCATAGTCGCGGTCTAGGATGGAGCGCGCCTGTCCAGAAGGAACCCGTTTACTCTGGATTTGAACACACCTATATTGTAACTATCTCAGGACTCAGGCAAAGCATTCCACAGTTTCGCAGTGCGAATAATAAATGTGGACTTAAAGCGCATAAATAGACATAACATATTAGATCCCAAGATTGGTGGCGAATTAACCGTTTAAGAGATATTTCTTACGCCAATGTCTATGGGCAGTGACCGCAGTGATTAGGTGGCCCGTTTACTTGTCAATTTTAAATGATAAAACATATTTATTTTATTCAATACCTCGCTTGATTGTATTGTTGAAATTTTAATGATAACAAACAACAAAAGATTGTTTTAACCAAAATGGCGCTAACATAATCGACTCTCGCTATTATTTATATTAATCTTAATAATAGTGTAACTAATGCGCGAATTAATATTAAACGCCGAAATGCCGGCGAGCTAGGGTTGGGGCTTAACGTGGCTTAAGTTTTTTTTTCAACTATTTTAATTTAACAAAAATTTAAAATAGTTTAATTAATGTTAAAATCTTTTTTGTAACGCTTAATTGAAATAGTTACTTAACGAATTTACATAAAATTTAATATAGCGAATTTCGGAGATGGATTTAGTATATAATACATATATAAGTACATACGATTCGTAGTCTCACCAGTTTCATTAAAGTGAATTTTATTATGTGGAGTGGCAACCCTAACCTTAATCCTAAGTACTAATGCAATGTTGAAATCCCCACGGCTGATGTTTTACATCCCTCGGGGCTCGAGGGATACATCGAGGGATGCATCGAGTACAATGTAAGCAATGTATCGAGCAACATCACACGTCACATTAATATCATAATAAGGCCAACTTGTTGAAGCATGTTACTAAAAAACGTGATCATTTTAAATAATTTAAAACATTTATAAGTACACTGTAGTAACACAGCATATATGTATTCTTTTTTAATAATAATAATAATATCCTGGGACATTATTCACACACGGCCATCTGATCCCAAACTAAGCAGAGCTCGTACTATGGAAACCAGACAACTGATATACTACATATATTACTTTTCTTTCGTAAATACATACTTATATTGATAATGACACACAGACTCAGGACAAACAGACATGTTCATGCACACAAATGTCTGTCCTGGGTGGGAAACGAACCCACAACCTTCGGCGGGAAAGCCAAATCTACCAACCACGCCAAGCGGCCGTCAACCCGTTTTTAACATAAGGATTATTTACGTTAAAGCCGTTAATATATTATTTTAGTTTTTTATCACTGACATTGCTCGCCAAAGCGGGATGATAGTCCAGTTTATTGTTATCAAATTAAAATCGCAACTAACTCGGCTTTAACTAGCGAAACTGTGGGTTTTGCTTGTTGGGTGTTGCTTGGTTACCGTAAACGAAAATCTGCCATTTTAACGTATATGCTGTTTTTTGTATTATACATATAGCTTATTTATTTTGTTAGCATTGGTAAACTACAATTAAAAAAAATGGTTATCTTGGTTTTGGTAACTAGCAAATAGTCATATTAGCTTAAAAAGAGACAGTTATTTTGACCGAAAAATGCTTTAATTTTATTCATTTGTACAGATTATATTTGATATATTATACAAGACCACGTTTATGGGTTATATACATATACAACTATGTATATATAGAAACCAATGTCATTAACTAATAAGGTCCCGCGGCGAACACCCGCTGTTAAACAACGAATCGATTGTTCGTCATTGTCCTAATGCCCCCGTAAATATCGAGTTAAAATAAAGCAAGGAAACAGCCCATAAATGATCCACTGGGCTAAGCCCTCTACTCGTAATGAGAAGGTTTGGAGCGTAATTCACCACGCTGCTCCAATACGAGTTGAAGAATACGTGCCCGTATGCTGCATCTAAGTTTTTCCAGGATGTTTTCCTTCACCGTCTAGCACGAGGTGAATTATAAACACAAATTAAGCACATGAAAATTCAGTGGTTGCCCGGGTTTGAACTCGCAATTGTCGTTTAAGATTCTCGCCTTTTGATCACTGGGCCATCACAGCTGTACTGTGAATATCAAGTACTAGGGGCCCGCCCCGATTTCGTCGTAATACGTAGGTATCATTTATTTTGAAACTTATTACAGAAATTGCTCGACAAAAGTCACCATCGAACACTCCCATAATTATGTCTGAGCTTTTTAGGTCTCTTAGAGTTCTGTCTACGGTTGCCGTGTACGAACGCATCGTACATTCGTCCCACATTACAGTTTTACAAAAGGTCCGTTTCATATGATAGACCTCTTGAAAAATCTTTGTTTTTTTGTTTTTAAATTATAATACGAAGGCAGACTGGCTTGTGGGCTATCTGATGCTTAGTGGTTACCACGGCCTATAGTAATTAGCTCGGTAGTAAATTTTAACCATTCTTTACATCGCCAATACGATACCATTCGAACGCCGAAGTATTGATGTTTGGTTGTAGAAAATGTGATGTAGATGGTACCTCTCCAAGGCTTACGCAATGCTTACCACCAAGTACATCTAAATCTTTAACATCACAAATTGACTCGATTAAAGTGCCATTCTTTTCAAAACAAAAAAATTTAAATAAATATATTCAATATATTCAATTCAATATCAACGGTTTTGGAATAAGACCAATCTACGAAAAATAAAATCCAACAAGCTTTGATAGTATAGCTTTTAAATTATTTCTGGCTTTAGTTTCTGGCTTTGAAAGTTTTCACCATTGTAATGTATGTCGTATTATGTACACATGATTCATCACTTCCTTTCAAGTAATCGGTGAATTGGAAAGAAAACTTTTGAATCAATAAATTAGGCTTACCTTGTTTATTTATTTAAAAAAAAAAACCTTAAACATAAGACAGTCTTCGCATATCACTAGGTGAAGACTTTTTTGTCGCAATAGTTTACGACTGTAATTGATGATTTCAATTTTCTTGATCAGAAATTAAAGTTAGTAATTAATTTAAGGTAGTAGATAAATATTACTAACTTTTGTAAGATGTAGGTTTCGTCACAATGTTGACAACACGAGACGACCAATAAACACAAAAATTGGGGATTCACAAAATCGGCTTCACTACATCAACTTTCTCTGGGAAGTAATTTTTTTTTTTTTAAATAATCTTAGCAATGGCCATGTTTTGAAGGAATTACTTATAGTCATATTTACTCTCCCCATTAAGCGTTAAGCTTGTGTTGAGTGGGGATGATACCAGCCCAAGGGAAGGTGTGGATCAAACCTGTGATTTTTACGCTTCAAGAGCATGCAAATATATAAATGCTATTCATAGGAGTAAACGCTTACCACCGGGTTGTATTATAGGCATTTATTCAGGCTATTTGCCTGTCTTCCGCCATTAATAAATAATGTCTTTTGGATATATATTTGAGAAGCGATCTTGGTTTATCTTGTAAGGAAATTCACTTGAAGACAGTGTAGTTTCCCTTTTGGCAACCACTTGGGGAAACACGCCTCCACACTTTGCCCATCCCTATCGTGGCAATACGTCGCTCGCTTCACGTCTCTTTACGAGGCGTGAAGAGGCATCTTGCGGGCCGGCAAGGCGAGGGCGGCTAGTGCAGAACCTTCTTCCCGACTGTACTGGCCGTCCTCGCGTTTGGACTCTACTACCACTTAACATCAGGTGGAGTGAAGTCATTTGCCCACCCGGCAAATATAAAAAAAAAAAAAAAGTCTGACAGTCGTGAGTTATAAGTCAAGTCTGCGTAGTCCTGTCAACACGTCGCCCCTCCGAGTGTGGGGTGACATCGCCATTGTCAGGATTGAGGGCATTCCACTAATTATGTGATTGTAACAGTGTTACGGAAAACATGGCAAGAGCGAGCTTGATCATGTCAAACTAACATTATGAAATTATCTATGATTTAACAGGAATTAAACGGAAACATAATATTAAGAATAGAATGGGATTTTATTTATCAATGCGTGGCAATACAGATAAAACGATAATGAAAATAATTTAATAAATACAAACATAAGCAAAAGTTATGTGTATTCTAATATTTTAAATGCCAAAGTAACTTAATCGGTAAATGAATGAACCGATTTTGATAGAATTTGGTATGAAGCAAGCTGTGACCCGAGGAACCTATCCTTCCTCTAATACGCGAACTCAGCCGCGGGCAAAAACTAATCTTTTATATATTCTAGGCAAAGACAAAACATGAGCTGTTTTTTTCCTTTATATAGATTCCAACCATTTCCATTTATCGGTCAACCAGACCTGAATATATACGATAAGAACCACTGAATTTACATGTGCTTAATTTATGTTTATAATTCATCTCGTGCTTGACAATGAAGCAAAACTTCGTGATGTAACCTGCATGTATCTAATTTCACTGAAATTCTGCCACATGTGTGTTTCATCAACCCGCTTATTCTAATAATTGCGCAAATTCTCTCTCCAAGACTTCTCCTCATAAAAAACCTTAGCCCAGTGGGACATTCGCAGGCTGAAAATGCAATTATAAAGAGGTAAAGTTTGTGAGGTTGTAGGGGGTAATCTCTGGATCTACTGAACCGATTTTAACAATTCTTTTACCAAAAGAAAACCACATTATTTGTGAGTGTTATAGGCTATATATTAAACCGAAAAATGAAAAGAATTTTTCGTGATAGTCGGATGTCGTGGCCAACACGACTTTTGACGGGAAATAAATCATAGCACTCAGTACTAACCGAACCACAATCATAATTTCATCACAAGTAAAAATGTTTACCGCCCAACGAAGTGCGCACGGGCTATACTAGGGAGTACTATAAATAAAATTGAAGTATCTGCCTATGACTTCATAATGTAAAATTTAGATCTCAAAAGTCTATCAGTTTCCCGCCATAAAGAGTATCTGTCAATGTTCTTGTTGCCAGATTAAAAATAAAGATTATTATTAATTAATATAAAAAAATACAGATACTAATATTTAATATTAGTTCGTATCACATCTAATTTATATATTACAATCTGACTTAGTCTTAAAATAACAACTAGGCAGTTGTTATTTTAATTAGGCTTTTTAGGAATTTTTTTTTAGGCTTTTTGCGACCAAAACAATCATTTCTTTGTCTATATGTCGGGGTTAATCTTCAAAACGGCTATAATTTACAAATGTAAATAACTAAATTATTACAAGGAGTTATGTAACGGTAACGGTGAGTTATTTAACTAAATAACTTGCCGTTTACTCTTTATTTCACAAGTTATGTCAATTAAATGTTAAAATTATTTATCATCTCCATTGTAACAGCTCACAGATAATAAACCCGTTTCATAATAAACAAAACCCGACGCGGCATGAAATGACCACTGAATATTAAACGAGGGGCGTGGAAACATTACCAGTAATGGATTAGCCGTTTAACGCACAAACAGAAGGGTTGGTTTCATATATTATTGAAGTTTTAATTGTTTGTTTTTAAAATTAGGGTGATCGAAATTGAATGTTTGTTAAAAAAGCGTTGGAACGAAGGTACTTTCTATGTATTATGTTTATTTATTTTGTTAGGAAGATAACAACGAGCATATGGACCACCTGATGGTAAGTGGTCACAATAGACATTGGCATTGTTAGAAATGTTAACCATCACTTACATCGCCAATGCGCCACCACCAACCTTGGGAACTTACTTGTTATGTAATTGTAACTTTGACTGTAAATACACTGGCTCATTCTCCTTTAAAACCGAAACACAACAGTACCAAGTTTTGCTGTTTTGCGGTAGAATATCAGATGAGTGGGTGTTACCTACCCAGACGAGCTTGCACAAAGCCCTACCACCAATAATATTAACAAAGTCTTATAAACTTATATATATAAAGAAAAAATAAAAACATATTGTATGCCCTCACCCACTTAAAGGCTAACATATTCTATTATACGGACATTCAGTGTAACATTTAATTATTATTATTAACTGAATTAAACTTCATATATATACGTACCAGAAGTACTGGGTGCAAATAACGAAAGGCAAATATACACAATGTCCCAATATCAACATTTACTAGTAATAAAAGTCATTATTGATTTTAATGATTGACAAAATTGATTTGATATTCGAAAAAAAAAGACACACGATTGATTTTTTTTTATATTTACCGGAAGGGCGAATGACTCTACTCCATCTGATGGTAAGTGGTAGTAGAGTCCAAACGCGACGACGGCCAGTACAGTCGGGAAGAAGGTTCTGCACAAGCCACCTTCGCCTTGCCCGCCCGCAAGATGCCTCTTCACGCCTCGTTTGAAGGAACCCGGGTTGTAAGAGGAGGGGAACACATGAGCTGGTAAGGAATTCCATTTTTTGGAAGTGCGGCAGAGAAAGGAGTTGCCAAATTTCTTTGTACGCGATGGAATTGATGTCACAGTTAGGCGGTGACATCGAGAGCCAGCACGCGTAGACTTACTAATCACTGTCATTGTAAATTTGACATTCGAAAGAAGAAGACAGATGATGGTGGAACTATATTGTCGTTATTGTCAGGTGTAACACTTAAATAGTACCCTCGAAGCTTTGCCTCAATACGACCCTCAATTACTACAGATTTATTTTAGGATGTGCTCGAGTACAGGTAGTTTTCATCCCATGAATACGATCCATGAGAATATGTCATTCGAACTTCAAAGTATATCGTTCCCACATAATGTGTGCTTCCCCGTGACAATCGTTGAACATGGCCGACATTGATTTTGTGAGAACTGTTATCAGATGAACATTCTAGATTGAGCTCTGCTTGTAATTTAATAATTTGAGCCACAAAAGGAAACACCGCAAACGTCGTTTTTTTATGCTATAGGTAGGCGGACGGTCAAATGGGCCACCTGATGTCAAGTGAACACCATTGCCCATAGACATTGGCGATGTGAGAAATATTAACCATTCCTCGCATCGCCAATGCGCCACCAACCTTGGAAACGAAGATGTCATATCCCTTGTGCCTGTAGTTACACTGGTTCACTCATCTTTCAAACGCAAATAGAACGCAACAATACTAAGTAAGTATGTATGTTTGTGCTGTTTAGTGGTAGAATATCTGATGAGTGGTTTTTACCTTTCTTGCACAAAGCCCTGCCATCGTTTACGAAGAGGTGCTTCGATTATTCATTATTAAAAAAAGGTTCCATGGAGTTGAATAGTTTTGTTTAATCTGAGTTTGATAGGATAAACAAATTTATTCGTACGCTTGCTCATTTACAGTATTCACTATATCCAACGACGTGGATTGGTGCCGGGGTATTCAAGAAATCGAAAAAGAAAAAGAATCGTAGATCGGAAGACGATATAAAATATTTTTTTCTTCAAGCCATTTAAGTCACTATAAAATATAATAAGTCAAACTACAGTGATTCAAAGTATGTTCACTGATAATTATTAAAAAAAATAATCATCGATTTAAAATTAAAAAAAAAAAACCCTTAATATAATTTTTTCTAACCAGAATGACATTTCATGCTTCTAACTATAAAATCATAGACTAATCCAGATTCCAAACAATCGTTTAAATTTTACTTATAATTAAGCGCGAGCGAAGTCGCGGGCAACTGCTAGTGTATGAATAAAATCAATCATAGCTATTGGAAAACGTCACATCAGAGAATTTGAACAATTATAAAAGATTGGTTTTTGCCTAGCAGTCGAAATTCGGATATAAGCATTATAGAAAATGATACACATTTGAATAAAGACAGACACACCATTTTTATTGACGGGCCGGTTGGCGTGGTTGGTAGGTACTTGCCTTCCACGCTGAAGGTTGTGGGTTCGATTCCCACCCAGGACAGACATTTGTGTGCAGGAACATGTCTGTTTGTCCCGAGTCTGGGTGTAATTATCTATATAAGTATGTATTTACAAAAGAAAAGTAGTATATGTAGTATATCAGTTGTCTGTTTCCATAGTACGAGCTCTGCTTGTGTGAAAAAAAAAGTTCTGTTGTTATATTATTTATTTATATAGAAATATATATGTTATAATGTCTAATAATAAAATTGATTAATTTTTCTTTGTCGAATTTGAACCCGCTAACTATAACTGTCTCTATTTATCCACTGAGTTATAATGAAATGGTTTTAGTGAGCACGTTGTAATTTCATCTCGTCTTGCTTTGTACGAAGATTGCAAGTCAGATGTCGTTTACAAGTTCGAGGGGACTATGAGTTGTGTTAGTGCGGGACAGTCCCGAGAAATCTTTGTGTAATTTTTTTAATATAATCCTATAAATAGAAATGGATATATATGTATAGCTGTTATTTATAGGTATATGAGAACTAGCCAAGTCAGACCTTAGGCTTCAATATATCATCCTAATTTATAAGACGAAATTATATTTGAAGTTGTTATAAAATATTTTGTATTTTTGTAAATAAATTTCCGGACTGACCATTGAACTTGGCACCCATTTAGATCTCACTTATTTTGTCGTTTAAGTCAACAACCAAGGCATACATCATAATACTGAACTTGGCTCTCATTTCACATTTATGTTTTTGATGGGATTATTGTACTTAGTTTGGCCGATCGCCACGAATGTTTTCTACCTATGTTTTTAGTACTATATACTTATTGGAATTGCGATTCCGCGGAGAAATGGTGCAACCTTGAAAGCACCTTTACTACCAAAACATACGGTCACGGTTTTAACAAAAGCTATTTCAATTTTGATATACGTACATACTTTCAGAACAATTATTAAAGGCTGAGGAATTTATTAGGCTGAGGAATATTTAGAAGCCGAGATGGCCCAGTGGTAAGAACGCGTGACTCTTAACCGATGATCGTGGGTTCAAACCCGGGCAAGCACCACTGAATTTTCATGTGCTTAATTTGTGATTATAATTCATCTCGTGCTCGGTGAAGGAAAACATCGTGAGGAAACCAGCATGTGTCTAATTTCACTGAAATTCTGCCACATGTGTATTCCACCAACCCGCATTGGAGCAGCGTGGTGGAATAAGCTCCAAACCTTCTCTCCAAAAAGGGAGAGGAGGCCTTAAGCCCAGCAGTGGGACAATCATAGGCTGTTACGGTTACGGACGGAATTTATATGGTGCTAGGAGAAATATTTTTTACTCTTTTGACAACTGTATGCGAGATTTCATGATGAACAGTTGAGTTGTTAAGACGTAAAGGCGTAACATACAAACAGATAAACAGTCACTATCGCATTAATAAAATTAGCTAGGAAACCTTTTAGCCCGCTTATAAAACTTGTTTCAATAAAAGAAATGTATAATTAGTTTTTATTCTTGCTTGTATTTTAATTTTTTATTATTTATACAATTTTATTTTAAGCAAAAGCTATTCTAATTTCGAGCTGATACACAATACTCATTTATAAGTGATGTTGATATTGTTTGGAATTTTTTTAACAAGCAAACAGTCAGCCAAGGGTGCGACTTAAATAGAAATCTCAGGACGACCGACGTCATGCTCACCCTACACCGATATCCCGCTGTGCGAATCAAAAATGTCATATTTGCCTGTCTCACCTGACACAGTACACACAACTTCTGAACAAAATCGCATATACCTTATTGTAAACGCTTAAGGTCGTTTCTCCTTTAAAAATATAATACGCAACAACAAATACAATTTGTCGCGGTTAAAGAAGTCAATGATAATTTTAATAATAAATCATGCGAGCGATTTTAGAACCTTTTCCAATGAATATAAAGTATAAAATTGTTTGAATTGATTTTGTATTTGATGTGCTTGTCAATCGCAGTAAATTATCTATTGGAAGTTAAACGACAGGAGAAGCGTCTAAATCAAGAAAACTCAAAAGGTTAATAACGTTCTGATGTAAAACGTCTATTGGCGTTTTGGGGGTGAGGCCGACTCGTGTGCCGCGGCGGCAGACGGGATGACGCTCGCTTATGCCGTCGTGACCTCCCTTGGTTGGCTCAACTGCCTTGTGTGTTTGTGTGTGTCACAAGTACATTAAATACCGTGTCTACACATATAATAAAGCACTTGATGCCTGTAGTCGCTCACTCGCCTTTCGAACCGCGATAAAACAATATTAAGATAGATGTTCTTGATATATGATATGTTTCTTTGTGTTTCTTGTGAACCGACCAGTGATATCTCCCTTGATTAAAAAGAAACAGACTCGAATCAAATACAAATACCCACCTCGCCTTTACGAGCTTTTGAGTCGTCGTTATAAAAGGTGTAATTTAATATATATAGATACCATCAGTCAGAGAACTGCCAAGATTATTATTATTATTTAAAAGAGGTAGATTAGCGTAAATACAAAATACGCTCTGGGGCAAGAGGCTCTGTATATTAAATATAACGGCCTGTTAATGTCATACTGCTTGGATAAGAATTCGTCTCCTTTTTGGGAACTAGATTTGGAGCTTACTGTCCCACACAGCCCCAATGCAACACACACACATGTGGAACAATGAAACACATACGTGGAAGACTTTCGTTACATACGTATTCTTTCACCACGTATGAGATGAATTATAAACACAATTTAAGAACATGAAATTTCAGTGATACTGCCCTTGTTTGATCTCACGACCTTCGTATAGGATATCCGTAATCCAATCACTAGGCCGTCTCGGTTTTAAACTATCTAATTATTATCTATATTTATCTAACTGTTAGGTACGTCGACAATACAACATTGAGAACTAAGGTGTTGTATCCCTTGTGCCGTCGGTGCTGTCGGTTAAAAATGACGCAGTTGCTTTATAAAGGCACGTTAAGCAGTTAAAAAATATATTCTCGATTCGTCTGTATATATGTCAGACCTAAAGGACGATATAGAGAGGAAATAAGCTCCGTCTGCAAGGGATGATATGATTGCACGTGGTTTTGCACGTTGCTCCGGGGCCGTTAAAAATACTCTACCAGAACATTTTGTATGACCAGCATGGGCAGCCTATGGGTTACATATACGGGTAAACAGCACAGTGCTCTCCGTATCCAATACAATAATAATATCCTGGGACATTACTCACACACGGCCATCTGATCCCAAACTAAGCAGAGCTTGTACTATGGAAACCAGGCAACTGATATACTACATATACTACTTGTATTTTTTAACACATACTTATACAGATAACTACACCCAGACTCAGGTCAAATAGACATATTCAGGCACACAAATGTCTGTCCTGAGTGGGAATCGAACCCACAACCTTCGGCGTGAAAGGCAAGTATCTACCACGATAATTGGCCCGTCTAATATAACAATGCGTTAAGGGTACAGATGAGCCTTCTTCGGCAGTGTAGTGCGTCGGGGATGTTCGTTGAATCGCGTGTCGATTTTTTATACAACTATGTGGAACTGGTGAAGATCTCTGGTGCGCTGGGTCCGCACAGCCCCAATAACATCCTGAGAATGTTCTCAGAAAGATTCGACTGTCAGTAATTTAAAAAATATATGTATCTGTGTATTCGGATTGAGTTGAATTGAATATATTCTTTTTGAAATAGTTTGAAAATGTCAAACCAAAATGTTTATTACCTATCTATTTTTTATATATTCTTTCTACATTGGCTTCGGTATAGCTTCAAAATAATCATACAAATATTTCATAGGCATCGGACCTTAAACTCCGAGTTAAATAGGAAATGTAAAATGTAAGGATTGAGGTGGAGTGCTCGACTGGTCAGGACCTGGATTAGGAAGGCATACAACGGAACTCCATAACAACGAATACGAAATTGTAAATTCATGCGTATTATTTGTTAATTAATGTCATAATTGAAAGACACGCGAACCTCGGGCCGCAATTACATTTTGGCGTGTTGGATATCTTGAGATACTGAGGCATACAATATTCAGAGACGGATCCAGGTATGAGGCGAGCCAATACTCAAAGACCGAAGGAATAATATATTTTTATTTACGACACGTCACAATTGTTTGAGTACCCTGTACTGACTGATTAATGTATTATAGTAATCTAATAATAAATTGTTATGATTTCGTCATGCCAAATATGGAGTACAACTACAAAGGTAATGTGCTGACGGCACAACATTGTTATAAAGATTAAAGATAATTTTAAATAAGCGAGTATGTGCTCGGTGTCCATTAAAGGACTTTTGTATAAAACTTAGTAAGGACTTCAAAACATTGTTGTGAATATTCCCTACTTCTCAGTAACTTGATTTTAGTTGAATTCGTAATTTATTCATTTTTGAAGTTACAGTACCAGCCTGTGAATGTCCCACTGCTAGACCAAGGCTTCCTTTCCTTTTTTGAAAAGGTATGGAGCTTATTCCACCATCTGGGGCGAGGCCATGGACAAGTACAGTGAAGCGTTAGCCGTTTCACTTGACGTGTCCAAGGCTTTCGACCGGGTCTGGCATGAGGGCCTACTTAGCAAGCTCCCTAGCTACGGGATATCTGTTGGCCTTTGCAACTGGATATCAGATTTCCTGAGTGGACGATCGTTTCGAGTTGTCCTAGATGGCTTCTCGTCTGATCTAATGGCGATTAATGCCGGTGTTCCTCAGGGTTCAATTCTCTCCGCTACACTCTTCCTGCTGCATATAAACGATCTGCTGAAACCCGGTATCTTTGGTTACGCAGACGACAGCACTGTCACGGAGAGATACATGTCCGGTCCCCGTGCTAGTGCAATAGAAATTCGTGAGCACAGGGTGGCCTTGGTAGAACGCATCAATTTGACATTGGAAGAGGTATCGAATTGGGGCGATGATAACAAAGTCAAATTTAATCCTACCAAGACTCAAGCGTGTTTGTTCACCGCCAAGAGGAGTCCATTCCACCTGACTCCGACTTTCCGGAATGTATCTGTACCCATCACCGACAGTATTGAGCTTCTAGGAGTTACATTAACATCCAAACTCAACTTTGGATAATGCATTGAATCCAAAGCTAAAACTGCTGGTAAAAAACTTGGCATCCTAAATAAGGTCAAACAGTACTTCACACCAGAACAGCTTCTGACTTTATATCAAGCCAAAATCAGATCGTGCATGGAGTACTGCAGCCATTTATGGGACGGCTCTGCTAAGTACCAGTTTGATGCTTTGGATTCAGTAGATCGTCGTGCTAGAAGACTCATTGGCGATCAGACACTGGTCACAAAACTCCAGACCTTAGAACATCGTCGTAAGGTTGACTGTCTGTCGGTATTCTACAAGATATATTTCGGAGAGTGTGCTCAGGAACTATTTGATTTGGTTCCCCCGTTACCTTTTTACCAAAGAACTGCGAGGCATCGAAAGGATCTGCACCCGTACGTGGTTGACGTTGACGTATTTAAGACACGTACGAAACGATTTGCTTCCTCGTTTCTGATACGCACCGCCAAGGTACAACAATATGGGTACCTTCAAGTCCAGAGTGAATAGGCACCTTCTAGGCAAGCGCGCTCCATCTTAGACTGTATCTCACTTTCCATCAGGTGTGATAACAGTCAAGCGCTAGCCTATATATTTAAAAAAAAAACGCTCCTCCAATGCGGGTTGGTGGAATACACGTGTGGCAGAATTTCTGTGAAATTAGACACATGCAGGTTTCCTTACGATGTTTTCCTTCACCGTCAAGCACGAGATGAATTATAAACATAAATTAAGCACATGAAAACTCAGTGGTGCTTGCCCGGATTTGAACCCACGATCATCGTTCAAGATTCACGCGTTCTAACCACTGGGTCGTCATTCTTGAAGACAGCTCATTTTTTTCAATGTTTTTTTTATATTTCACTCCTTAAAATATTATTTTTATATATTTACAAATAGAAGTCTATACATAATGTGCTCGTTTCAATATTCTATGACTTTATTCAATACCTCATTTTTTCCAAACCCTTCGATATTAAAGTTTAATTGTCTATAAAAATTAAAAAAAAAACTTCAAAAATATAAAACTTGTCAGGAAATAAGAAGTATCTCATAAGAAAACGCTATTTCGATATTTGTAAGACAAATAAATACTCACGTAAATATATCTAAATCCTTGTTGAGATATCACAGAACACAAGAACATACATACAAACACAGGACACGGAAAAACTTGCGTTTCTTATCGCTTACAATCGTATACTGAAGATAGGGGTTGGTCTACAGGGGCGGGGCTTGGTGTGGGCGTGAATATAACCACGCCCTTTGGGGGCTGAAATTTGAATTATTTAAAAGCTGAAAACTGGGAGAGGGGTGGTTTAAATTCGTAATCTAGGTAGGCGAGTTTCATTTCTAGTATTGCATAGTACAATACATTACTACTTAAAAATGTAATTATTTGAAATACTTAAAAAGTGGCTTTTGGCGTTTTATGACTTGTAAAAACAAAAAAAACGATCAAGCCATTTTACAAAATGGCGTCCAACGCTTATTACTATTTTCATTTACCAATATTTTTCACTTAAAACTGTTTTGTATTAAATTAAAAATATTTTAATACAAATCCATATATATACTTTTTATTAGTAAATTTTCTGTGATTTTTATACTCGGTTTACTTGTCTGTCTGTCTGTCGTTCTGTCCAGAGATGATCTTCAAAATGTAAATAATTTAGTTATAAATATAATAGCACCGATTAGTCTTTACATTACGTAGCCACAAGTTCAGGTTGACGGGAGCTTTAAATAATTTTCAACAAGACCAGTTTACAATTATTTCTTCTTTTCTTAAAAACAGCAATTACAATAAAAGTTAAGTTGATCTGACCTGTACACCTCCTTACCGCTTTATTTATTTCATGTCCTTCATCCAAAGGTTGTCTGGAATAGATCGCTCTTTTAGCGATAAGACCGCCTTTTGTACATAAATAGTTTTCGTTTTTTTTATGTTTGTGTTTAAAACTATGGTTTTGTAGCTCTTTTGGTGTACAATAAAGTATTATCGTACAACAACCAACTGTTTTTCTTCAGTAATCAGTAACAGTCTGTTAATGTCCCACTGCTGGACTAAGGCCTCCTCTCCCTTTTGAACAGAAGGTTTTGGGCTTATTCCACCACGCTGCTCCAATGCGGGTTGATAGAATACACATGTGGCAGAATTTTAATGAAATTAGACACATGCAGGTTTCCTCACGATGTTTTCTTTCACTGTCAAGCACGAGATGAACTATAAACACAAATAAAGCACATGAAAATTCAGTGGTGCTTGCCCGGGTTGAACCCACGATTATCGGTTAAGATTCACGCGTTCTTACCACTGGGCCTACTCCTTCTACTCCGCATTCATTATCGTATAACAACCAACTGTTCTTCTTATTACGAAGATCTCTTATCAAGAAGTATCTATAACATTAATAAAATAATAAAAATCTGTAATTAAATAGGCATAATTTAATAATTGGGAGAATTTATACAATCTATAATGTTTCTTTATAATTATTTTCAAATATGTTAAGTTAAATAATGTTATAAGGCTTACAATCATCAAAATCGATTGAGTTCATTAAAAGTTATAACAACGTAATGTTTTAGTAAATATTTGTTTATGCTTTCAGACATATAAGTAGATATTTGTAAAGATATAATCGCTAAAACTATACGATACGATAAAAAAACCCTGTTTCACTTCCGTCAATTTTATTCGTAATATTGGGTTTTAGGATTTTGAGATTATACTTCTTTAGGCGCGTTGAAATTTTACGCCGGAACGGAAATTACGTCAGAAAATGATTCTATAAAGTTAGTTGCGAAACAGAGCTAAACATAAACCTATTGGCTTTGGTAAGTCAGGTAACGTATGTAAGGTTCTATTGATTTTTAATAATTATTTTGAGAATAAATTATATAACAAGATGTTGGGAAGAGAATAAAATGTTAAAAGTAAATGTGAAGGATTGTTTTACTGGGGTATTCTTACACGTATGTTCACTGATCAAAGATCGATACTTATTATGTATAAGTATAACTAGTTTTCGCCCGTGTCGTTTCGCCGTTTCAGTATTTGGGATTCAGGTGTTAGATATAATAAAGTAGTACCTATATGTCCTTCTTAGGGGGGTTCAAGCTTGTTTAATACCAAATTCTAAAACCACTTCAGTCGTTTAACCGTGTGAGCGTAACTGACAGAGCAACTCCTTATGTCTGTTACGCTTTCCCAGCTAAGCGCTAAGCCACTGAACCGATTTTGATGTAATTTGGTATGGAGCAAGCAAGCAGAACCCCAAGAGACCGGACATTAGGACAGTTTAACCTGACACTTGGGCGAAAACTAATTATTTATATGCATGTATTGCTAGAAACTCGACTATTAATTAAGTAAGTACTAATTTAAATTATACATTAGCATTTGTTTCGGCTTCACTTACGTAGGTCATTATCCAATCATTTAAATTGCCAAATTGTACAAACGAAAAGAGTACAACGCATTGATACAAATTGATTTTCCTCAAATAAATATAAATAAAATGTAAAGCGGTTTAAATGTTGGAATTTGGTTGTCACAATAACCATTGCCAACTGCGCAAGACATATTATAGTGCACAAGTGTGTGCGCAAACACACACACACATTATTCCCTCACTCTCATAATCCAACACGACTGGCAACACTCACCATACTAGAACTTTACGTGCTTTCCGAAGCACGGAAGTGTGTTCACTTCCAACCTCCAGACTACGGGCAGCCACTGATATTTTTTGTCCTAACATACATACGAGGCAGGCAACAATTATCAAATAAATATCAGCATTGACATTTCAATTCCTCGTCAGGTTTAACCAATTTCTCAATGCAAACATTCAAGAACTTGCGGTAGGAAATAACTTTAATTGAGGTCGTATTACGTTACACTTATCCAACGCGTATTTTCCACAGATTATCCAATTATACAGTTAAAGGTAAGGCTGTACACTTTATATCTATGCTTATATAAATTCGAAAGTAACTTAACTATTCTGTTTGTTACACCTTAACATATAATAGCTACTGATAAATGATAAAATTTTTTTTGGAACTCCAAGGGCGGACGTATGCTATTTTTTTTAACTAATACTGTTTTACTTTTAATTTACTTTGAATAACACGCGGGCGAAAAATACTGATGTAACAAGAAATGTTAGACGAAGATAACAGACTATACGCAATAAGCTTTTTTATTTCCGTAACAGCCTGTGAATGTCCCACTGCTGGGCTAAAGGCCTCCTCTCCTCTTTTTGAGGAGAAGGTTTGGAGCTTGTTCCACCACGCTGCTTCAATGCGGGTTGGTGGAATACACATGTGGCAGAATTACAGTGAAATTAGACACATGCAGGTTTCCTCACGATGTTTTCCTTCACCGTAAAGCACGAGATGAATTATAATCAAAAATTAAGCACATGAAAATTCAGTGATGCTTTCCCGGTTTTGAACCCACGATCATCGGTTAAGATTCACGCGTTCTTATCACTAGGCCATCTCGGCTGTAATTTTTTATTTGTATTAATATTAATGTATGTTGTTAGTAAATAATATTTTAAAAATAAAATAATATTGTTCTCTCTTCTCTCAGCTTAACGATAGATCTCAATAACGCCGTAAAATGCGCATTCCCTTCAGATATAAAACTTCGGTTATATATACAAGCTAACCAATAATTTAAAATATATTGCTATTAAAAACCCCAGGTCCCAATAGAATTTCATAGGTATTGGACCTTATACTCCGAAGATATACAAGGTATATAATGGTTGAGGAATTGTATATGTAATAAATTGCATGTCAGTTCAACTGAAAGCAAGTTCTGAACTTTAAAAAATAAAAATACTCTACAACGTTTTGAAATCGCTTCTAAATAAACTTTAAAAAAACCCTTATTACAATATCGAGCGTTTCTTTCTTAATAATATTGTATATTTATTTCATAATTATTGTCTTTGTAGCAAGTTATAATAGTAATGTTTAATTTTAGATAATACCCTATGTACAATTCAGACTTGAAAGTGTAATAAACAACCAAAAAATTTCGTGTTTATAATATTAGTAAGGATTATCCTTAACTATCGAATTATTTTTCATAGGTACCGTTTTAAAACTGTCGTTATTCAATAACATACATATACAATACGTGATAGACCGTTACGGTTTACTATAGAGCGGGATGGATGTATACTCATTCTTTCTCACATCCGTGTGAATTGGAATACTACGTAATATGTTGCGAATTTATGTGCTGCCAGACTAAAAGATTTACCTTCAATTAATGAAATATGTTTATTTTTAAAAATAAAAAAACTGTTTTGTCACAACATTATTATTTTATTTTAAAAACAACGTATTTAATACGTACATACGTTTTTTTTATATTGCCAAATTCTTATTTTATATTTATTTTAATGGTGTTTAGTTGCGTTAAGATTACATCAAATAATATGACCATTTTACATTTTTGCAGTCTTGTATGAGAATATACCTACACTTTATTTTCATAAAAGTAATATTAAAGAAAAATTGTTATTGTGTATTGAAAAAAAAATTAAAATTATAAATATATTTTTATATTACCAAAATAATTTATCATTTCTTTTAAATATTACTTTTAAATTTAACTGTAAATTGAATCGAATAACAATTTGCATATTTTTGAAATCATTTGTAGGTATAATTAATTAAAACGTACAAAAAATATCAAGCAACAGACTACAAAACGCGCAAATATTTTTTGAAGTCATTATTATAACATAACATTTCGAAGCCAATACGTCACCGGTGCTAAATTATAAAAAGAAGTAGTTTGATAAACTGACAAAATGATAAATATTAATTACACCACCTCACCTGTTCATATGAAACGTCTGATCTTTCTTTTCATTAATGTAACGCAATGTGGCTAAATTTGACGCGTCTTTAAATTTTTTTTCTTAATTCGAGTTCTATCTATATCGAATCGCCGCAAAATGTAATTTAAAAAAAAAGAAATAAAAATTACTTATAGGCAAATATAAAAGCAGTACCTGGCTACACCACCTAGTGTCAAACTTATCGGCCATAATGCTAGACGTATTTTATTCGTAGTACTATTTGGTGTCATTTTTGTTCATTTGTTTACGTGTTTGTTCTTAGTTAAGTGTGATTCATTAAAAGTGTTTGTGTGTATACAATATTGGATTTCTCACACGAACTAAAGGTATGCGATAACTTCAATTGTTGCAATAGTTTAGTAACTGTTTATTGTAAACTTTATTCATTAAGAATTTGACCTTAGACTATAGTGACATCGTTCAGAAATGTATTGTATTCATCTGGATGTTCAATCACGTACGCTTGCCGCATTTAATGTTATATTTAAATTAAAAAAAAAGAGCTTAACATATTTGTTGTGGTATCTTGCAAGTTATAATAATTATAAAATAAAAATATATGATAATCACTATCATTGTTATTCTTAAACATTTATAAATTAAATAACAATATAATGTTATTATCGATACAATAATTAGAAAGTCTCAATTTATAAATATATCGTTTCATTTTTTATTATTAAAAATAAATAATGACAACATCCTTAGGCTGCGATACGGAAGATTTCGAACAAACCCTGGCAAACAGTATTTTTTTATATAGAATAGAAAGGTGGACAAGCGAGGAAGGCCACCTGATGATATGTGGTCATCAACGCCCTTAGCCATTTTGGCACTGTAAGAAATGTTAACCATCGCTTACATCGCTAATTCGCCACCAACTTGGAAACTAAGAGTTTATGTCCCTTGTGCCTGTAATTTTTCTGGCTCACTCACCCTTTAAACCGGAACACAACAATACCAAGTACTGCTGTTTTGCGGTTGAATATATGATGAGTGGGTGGTACCTACCCAGACGAGCTTGCACAAAGCCCTACCACCAGTATTATTTTTTATTAGTATTTTATGTGAGTTACTTTATGTATTTTTATGATAAATAAATTTACCTTATGTTGGTTGTTTGAAGGAAAGTATTGTGATAAAACCTGTAGGTATCTGTTGAATTACAAATCCACAGACTGGCAATAGAGCAGTACTGTTAATAAGCTCAAAACCTCAAAAAGATACCTATGCCCGAGTCATTTTTTTTTTATAATATAGGGAGCTAGATGAGAGAAATATACATCGATATTAATTTGTGTATATGGTTACTTTAATTTTTTCTTTAATAAAAGTTGATAAATTAAGAAAATAATTACTAAGTGAGCGATAATATTATTAAGAACAGAGTAGATTAAATAAATATTATCTCGGATTTTAAATTTGTTTTTTATAAACCACAAAATTCCATAGTTCTGTGATACTTGGACTAAGGATTTTGGCGGGAAACAATATATTTATGAGCCGAGATGGCCCGGTGGTAAGAACGCGTGAATCTTAACCGATGATCGTGGGTTCAAACCGGGGCAAGCACCACTGAATTTTCATGTGCCTAATTTGTGATTATAATTCATCTCGTGCTTTACGGTGAAGGAAAACATAGTGAGGAAACCTGCATGTGTCTAATGTCTCTGAAATTCTGCCACATGTGTATTCCACCAACCCACATTGGAGTAGCGTGGTGGAATAAGCTCCAAACCTTCTCCTCAAAAAGAGGAGAGGAGGCCTTTAGCCCAGCAGTGGGACATTCACAGGCTGTTACGGTTAATATATTTATCTGTATGTTAATTATTATTTTTCATCTAATGTGAAATGACCTCTTTATTGAAATTAATATGGCTATTTGAAAGTCACCAAAATAGATACAACATTTATTTTTAATTTTGTATATGTATGTCTGAGTTTATCTGCATAGTAAAGATTGAAAATCTATTCATCATATTTATAAATATGTATTTATTTATAATTTTTATTGAGATTTTCAATTGATTGAGCAGTTTATTTTTTGTCAAATTTTATAATTGTTTACGAAATTTCAATTTACAAAAAAATTGCCAGGTGGCGATAATTTCCCAAGTTAAATGCTATAAATCTACTATCACTTACAATCATCATCCTCGACTTTGCCCGGTGACGGTTAAGATTATTGTAATCCAAATTATTTAGATTATAAATGCGAAAATTATATGTTTGTTTGTTAATGCTTAACTACTTGACTGATCATCATGAAATTTTGCATACACATAGTGTAATGTTCACCCTTTAACCGTGCTTTAACTCAAGTCGTAAGATCGGTTATACAAATTAAATAATACATATTATATTTTATATACCAGCTCGCTATGCACACACACCGTCTTCACTTCGCGCCAATACCAATATATATATATTCTATTTCCCGCGCTCCGCGATGTGTGTCATACGAGATGACAGATGGATAGATACACAGATAATATATATTTATATTATAAAATACTAATTAATACATTATTGTAGTTGTGTGTACACTACACATAGTACTGAAAACTTTTTCATGAATCACTCCGTCCACTGATGAAAACCATTTGAGAGTCGGTTTGTCTGCTTTTGAGTTTATCGCGTAACAGACAGATTTACAACTTTGTTTTACAACATGTAATGATCTAAAATAAAAAAAAAAAAGTATATCACAATGATGCTGCATGCATTCCGTTACTGCGATGATTAGAATTAATAGTTTTGATAAACACTCTTATGATGATGTAGCTAGTTGATGCGTAGTGTATTATTATCAATGTGTTTTTCCCTGATAATTATATAAATACCGCAAATGATTGAAAGCAATTATAAAAAAAATATGGAGTAGGTAGGCATATTAGCCACTTAGTGTTACGTGGTCACCATCGCCCATAGACATTGGCATTATAAAAAATATTAACCGTTCTTACAACGGCAATGCGTCATCGAGCTTGGGGACTAAGATGTTATGTTGTGCCTGTAATTACACTGGCTCACTCACCCTTCAAACCGAAAGGCAATTATACTAAATATTTGTTGATAGAATATATGGTTAACCTAGTAAGTTAATGGCTATATGAGATTTGTAGCTGGTTATGGTTTTGAACTTATAGACAAACCATACATAGAAAAATCGTTTTTATTTAGTGAGATGAAATGCCGTAGAATTTCGACACGTTAGCGACCGTTAGTTAATATTAATATACCGGCTTTATTCCTGTTATATATCGACAGATGTTATCGAGTGGGCGGCGTGTTTCGGAGCATTGCGATGGTTAGAAGTAATCAGCAAACATGACGGGCATTCGTTGAATAAAAGTTATTTTGATGTTGAGAAAACACGTATCAGATTTTTATATGTATAACTTTTATTGGCGTTTCGCGCGTCTAGAGAGTAAGATGGACACCGACATAAATCAGCGTTAGGATATTTTTATCTATCTATCGGTATCTATATTTATGTACAGATAATATACGGTGTTGATAAAAATATATTTTGAAAACGAGCTTTTATATACAAAACTAGAGTTTGTTCGCGGCTTCGCCCGTATTTTCGGTATAGGAGATGTGTAGGAGTGGGTTGTGGTGTTGGAGAGGGGTTATTATTAAAAGGTAGCCCGCGTCCTTCTCCTCGGGGTTCAGGCTTGCTTCAAAATTTCATCAAAACACTGTTCTAGCCATGAAAAGGTTACTGTTTGGGGTTACCCGGTAGTTTTGATCTTGTGAGAGTTCAAAATAAAACCACCGAGTTTGTACTGCTGGTCAGATCGTGTGATTGTTCTCTCTCATTATGAATTTACAAAATCTTACTTAGTACTTCGAAAAAAACTATCTTATAGCGCGATGTAAAATACATCTAACGCCATCTATTGACGAGAACATACATTAAATAATATTAGGCATAATGTATATCGATCTTGAACAGTTACAGACGGACAACTAAACAGTATATTATTTTTTAAGTTCGATTCTAAAATTGCAGTCAGTTTTGTTGAGTAAATAAACAACAATAAAATAAGTCACAGAATCAACTTCCCATTTGACGCTGTCAGCGATAACCGTTGTTTATTTATATCTGTTTATTTTATTTATTTGCTACACACACACACACACACACACACATACGCATTTATATTGGAATATCAGTTTTGAGATAAATAGTCTTCGATACCGTTTGTCCGACCATCCATAAATATTGGCAAATTTTGAGGTAGAACAGCGAGCCAGTGTAACTAAAGGCACAAGGGACGTTCTTCTTCCCAAGGTTGGTGGCGCGTTGGCGATGGTTTGGGACGGAGGTGGTGACCACAAACCAGGCCATAAGTAAATAAAACTTATTTTTAAATCTTGTAATCTAAATTAGTAACTTCCTCTTACCCTGTGTAGTTGAATTTTAACGTCTTGGTTCAGTTCCTGTATATATATTTTTATAGTAAAGTAAGACGCGGGAACAGTCAACAGCATAAATATGAAGTTTTGTGTATAAAAGTTTGTTTTTAAGAACGTAAAATTCACTCTTGTCACGTGTTTTAATAGTGATTTAAAGCGGGTGAAACTACGAAGCGCAGCTTATGTGATAAGCTATTACTTATGTGATAATAAATAATAATAATGTCCTCCAGACCGATTTCGGCCACGGCGGCCAGTCTCAAGAGAGATTAGCCAACTGCGCAGGAGATATTATAGTGCACGAGTGTGTGCGCAAACACAGGTGCACTCTCTATTCCTTCACTCTCTTGATCCGATGGGATGGTAATCCGACACGACGAGAAAGAGTTCAGGCGTAGGACCAACAGCTTTACGTTCTTTCCGAGGCACGGGAGTGTACACACTTCCAACTTCCAGACTCCGGGCTGCCACTGAGAATTATCTGACAGAAAAACCCAATAACATTTTATTGCCCCGACCTGGGAATAGAACCCAGGACCTCCGTGTCTGCGGCCTTACATCAAGCCACTGGACCAACGAGGCAGTCGTAATAAGTAGTCGAGGCATGTAATAATGTTATACATACCAAGACCTTCTCCGAAACGTGTTGCATCGTCTGATATAGGTTTTATGTGTACTGGTTTTGTAGTTTTTTCAGTTAGATATTATTTACTATAAGTGATTATTTGTCTTTATTCATATATGGATAAGGGCTTGTTTTCAAAAAGACTTTTTTACGTTATAATTTTAATAAGATGAATCATAATCTTTTAAAATCGTGTTTAATATTAGTCTTTACATGAAAGCCTTACATATACAGAAATAAAAATTAAAAATAGCTTTACGTATTGTGACCGCGTGAAATGGTGGCAAGAAATCGTGTTGTCGCATAGTGTATGTATGTATGTATGATTACAATAACCGATAGCTCGTGAAACATTAAACACACTGACTGACTATGACCTAAATGTCAATAAGATAAGTCTACGTGAATACATAAAGATTAACAAGTTATGATTTTGTGCGAAATCATCTTGACTTATTACCAGTGTTGCCATATATTCGACGTTCAAAGGACACGTTATTCATGTCCATTTTTAATTTATTGTAATTATTATTGTCTGAGCCGAGATGGCCCAGTGGTAAGAGCGTGTGAATCTTAACCGATGATCGTGGGTTCCAACCCGGGCAAGCACCACTGAAATGGTATGTGCTTAATTTGTGATTTTGTGATAATTTATCTCCTGCTCGACGGTGATGGAAAACATCTTGAGGAAACCTGCATGTGTCTAATTTCACTGAAATTCTGCCACATGAGTATTCCACCAACTCGCAATGAAGCCGCGTGGTGGAATAAGCTCCAAAACTTTCTCTCTTGGCCTTAGCCCAGCAGGCTGTTACTGATTATTGTCTGCTAATCTGATTGGAAGGCCTTACGATGCCTTTGCTGATTTCACAACTAGTGGACTTGTCAATGATGATCATTCCACAAGTGTGGATCGATGGCCGTTGGAGCAAAGGATTTCTTTGTCCCCGTTTCTATTCCGCTGCTGGTCACCTTAGCAAACAGATGCTTCGATATATTGTATGCGTTGTTACGTAGTTCGAGACGGTGTTTGTTTGGTGATAAAAAATAGCGGTCAGCATATGTCTATATCAGACATCCGTATGTACATTTATATATATACACATAAACGGATGTTTGTCCACTCATGTATTCCACCGCCGAAAGTGATACTTCGTACTGGTTTGAAGGGACTGTGAAAGGCCCACTTGTCAGTCTGCCTGCCTAATATCATAGGAAACAACATTATTATACGCGCACACCGTTCGGTTGATTACCATGAAAGTTAGCACAAATGTAATTTTCCATAGAGAAGGGTCACCGCGGCCCATAGTCATTGACACTGAGAAATATTTACCATCCCTTTCATCGTCAATGCGCAACATCAAGAACTATGATGTTATGACCCTAGTCTGCCCTGTGTGTGTATCCTGTGGCTACACTGGCTCACTCACACTTCAAACTTGAATTCAACAATAAGTATAACCGTATACGTTGCTGAAACAAGCCGACAGATGACATTCCTGAGCCTTAACTTTTCTACGAGACTGAACCAGGAATGTCCTATGTCGGCTAGTTCTGTCGGCTACCCAGGCGGGGTTGCACAAAGTTCTACCACACAGTAAACTTTGGTGGAACTGGCCGTTACATGGCGCTGCAGCACTTTGACAATTGGTATGGTAAACATATTATTGTTATGAAACATGTGACTGTCATTATTCTGATCCAGGTCTCAGGTAATTCCCCCCCCCCCTATCAATTCCATGCCGTTCAGTTGATCATGATGCGGAAGCCCATAGACATACATTCTCCGATTTATAATATTATCCTTAATTAAATCAGATTATTAAGTGATCAAAAAGAACAATTGTTATGATGAAATTAATGAATGAATTAATTGAGATTAATTTTAATGGCAAAACAATTGCGACGGCGCCATCTTCGTTTAGTTTTATTATGAGCGTGATTAAGAAAAATCCAAAGCGTTTGCTTTGACGAGTATTAAATAAATAATTTATGACAGGGCTGTGTCCAGCCTTGTGGGTTTTTATGTTAGAGGTAGGCGGACGTGCAAACGGGCCACCACCGCCCATAGACAATGGCGATATAAATCAAATCAAATCAAAATATTTTTATTCGGATAGACTTTTACAAGTGGGTGTGAATCGTCAAATGCTTCCACTGGTTTGGAATGTTGACTCTACCGTAAAGAACCGGTATATTAAGCATTCCTTACATCGCCATCCTTAAATTACAGGTGGTAGGGCTTACCATCGGGTGGCCCATATGCTCATCCGCCTTCCTATTCTTTGAAAAAAAAATCGCCAATTTGAACTAAGATGTTCTGTACCTTGTACCTGTAGTTATACTGGTTCACTCATCCCTTAAAACGGAACGTAACAATACTATGTATGGCTGTTTTGCGGTAGAATATCTGATGAGTAGGTGGTACCTACCCAGGCTTGCACATACTCCTACTACCTAGTAAAAAAAATGTAAGCGTCTGTGATATGTGCATAGAATATAAAGCTCTGTAGGATAAGGAAAGTTCGAAGTAAATAAAGTACACAGCCCTCAAGATATCCACGTAGTCGGTTAGTGTGTGGCATTTCTCTGATATAAATAAAAGCTCTTATGGCAATGGCAGGAATGGCATATGAATATTGATCGTGATATATAAACGAGTTCGTATCAGCAGAGTTGGCGCTGTGGTTGGAACACACTTCTTATTCGAAGGTCGTGACGCGTTCAACGTCTTGATGTAGTGTTTTTGACTAGGCCAAGTTTTTATAATAGGCCTAGTGGTTAGAACGCGTAAATCTTAACCGATGATCGTGGTTTCAAACCCCGGCAAGCACCACTGAATTTTCATGTGCTTGATTTGTGTTTATCTCGTGCTTGACGGTGAAGGAAAACATCGGAGGAAATCTGCATGTGTCTAATTTTTCTGAAATTCTGCCACATGTGTATTCGGCGCGGTTGAATAAGCTCAAAACCTTTTCCTCAAAAGGAAGAGGAGGCCTTAGCCCAGCATATACAGGCTGTTACTTACTTTCAATTTTTACTAACGATCTTATGAGAAATTAGCAAATCTCGCGGCTTCGCCAACGAGGAATTAAGCTTGTGACGAAAGTCCTACAATATCCGCAATTTTAACTAGCATAATGCCTATGTGAATTAAACAATATTTAAATAAATTATTACGTAGCAATAGTAGTCCAAAATAATAAATGTTTATTTTGAAAAAGTGGCAGTTGTTTTGACACCACAGACAAACACTACAATTTTATTTATTTGTACAGATAAATAATCAAAATACACATGAATATCTATTTTGATTATGGTCGCGACATGAATGTCTATTTTGATTATTTATATTTTAAAATGACAGATCGTGGTGGGTTTTTATCACGGACTGAAATCCACGCTGGCGTAGTCGCGTTTTGCTTCTTTTAAGATAAATCTGGAGAGGAAGGTAATAATCGTAAAAAACTCATTTTCTTTAGTCAGAAGCGTCAGTAACCCTACCTAAGATACTTGAGTCTATTTATGTTGGTTTCGTTCCATCTCTTTATATTTTTGAGATCGGAACTCTCTATAGAATTTTTTTGTAACAGTCTCACTGTGTCGTAACAGTCTCACTGTTATTTTAAAGTTATGGTCGGTTTTTCCAGATATTAATCCTCGTCCAAGTAAAAAAATCTTACACGTTGCTTATCGGCAGACCTGATAAGAACGCGCGAAAGGAACAGCGGGATATTTTTTAATTATACAATAATTTATTTAGATATAATATCCACACTTTATTCACACAAGGCCATCTGATACCAAATTAAGCAGAGCTCGTACTATGGAAACCAGACAACAGATATACTACTTTTCTTTTGTAAATACATACTTATATAGACAATTACACCCAGACTCAGGACAAAGACATGTTCATGCACACAAATGTCTATCCTGGGTGGGAATCGAACCCACAACTTGGCGTGAAAGGCAAGTATCTACCATCCACGCCAACCGGCTCGTCAATTTATATTATTGTTTAAAAATACCTGACCTAGAAGCGTATACAATGCCCCACAAAAGATAAGTATATAATCGCAAGGCGTGGAGCTGCTACCACGTGGCGGGCGCGTTGACCGTTAGGCTGATAAAGATATATACGTGCTTCAAAGTCACTATCACCATATACTGTAAAACACAGTCCCCTCGCCGCGTCTGTCTGTATATACTCGATAAAAAGCTACCAAACGGATTTACCAGTGGACGGAGTCATTCACGATGGTGTAGGCGTTTAATGGTTTTGTGTAAATTGACTGAAATATGACGATGATTGTGGAAGATTTCGGAAAATCTATATACCCTCATTCCACCTTTGCGAAGCCGGAATGAGTAGCTAGTGAACAATATATTCAACACTAGATTTCGCCCGCGTTTTGGAGGAAAGGGGGAAACGTTAGGTATAAAATATCCTTTATTCTTCCTTGGAGTTCAAGCTTGCGGGCTTTGACAGTTGGTCGATATGATATGTAGCCTAAAGAAGGACTCCTTGGACACACACACACACACACTTTTAAAATGTAACCTCTAAGTTGTATGGAAATCCATCATTTTTGAAAAGCTACACGAATTGGTATTTATCACGTCTGAATTACGACGCGTGCGGAGTCGCGCGTGAAGCGCTGGTAATATACACGTATATTAAGATAGAAGATATAAAATTTTATTATATGTATAGATAATTTTAACGTTGGGTATAACCCAGCGAGTAGGTATTTACGATTAAACATAAAATATTTTAAAGTATTGTTTACGTATGTGATACGTGTTATCAGTACAGTAACAGACTGTGAATCTCCCACTGCTGGGCTAACGCCTCTCCTTTTTTGAGGAGAAGGTGGAATACACAAATGGCAGAATTTTAGTAAAATTAGACATAAGCAGATTTCTTCACGATGATTTCCTTCACCGTCATGCACGAGATGAATTATAAACACAAACTGTGCACATGAAAATTCAGTTGTGCTTTGAACCCACGATCATCGGTTAAGATTCACGCGTTCTAACCACTAGGCCATTTCGGCTTCCTGAGATATTCTTCTTCGTTAAATATATAGTACCGATAAACAAAAGAAATGTGTATTACATATATTGTTATATATATTTTTTTCAGTTGTATGTATAGCTATTTTTTGGTGCCTTATAAGTACCAGTATAAGCTGAACCCTATTATATATGATTGATCATATAGATCTGAGCTCGACTTACATTGGAAGAATGAACCTCTGAAATTGACAATTCTTAACGTTGTTTTGCTCCTATTAACTTTCAATCATCATCATTTTACAAATTGTCATTTATAGGTAGCTAAAGTTTCAGCCAATTCAATTGAACCGTTATTTTTAAGCATTTTTATGGAATAAATGTTCAACATGATTCCTTAAATTGATATAACTTTTTTGTTAAAAACCCATTGAAATAAAACAAACACTAAATTTTAAGTGAAGTTAGCCACAATACATTAGTGAAAACCGCACCCAAATCCGGTAAGCCGTTTCTAAGATTAGCGTGAACAAACGCACAGACAAACAGACATAAATTCTAACAATAGTCTTACTCATATATCTTCCATGTACAGACAGCGATCGGTTACAGATTCATTATATGTATCTAATAACCAAACCATGTTATTTATTTTATCTCATATTTATTTATTTGTTATCTCTAAATATAAATTAAATCCATAACCAATGTCGCCTCACATCAGTCGGCCAATATTGTTTAAGGAACATTATCTATATATATTTAGCCGCGACTCAGAATGTTATTTAATAAATAAACAAAATATAAAACAAACTACAACGCGCGTGTTCTTAAGTATTTTCAAAACACAAAATCGGTGATTATTATATTTTTTTAAAAATAAAAACAAGCTTTTTATACAAAGTTTGATCTATGTATCCCTATAAAATTACGACTCAAAAGATTTATATATATATATATAAGTTTCCGGTTATTGTTGATTAAAAGCTCTACGACGGCTATCTGCGTAGATCGTAAGGGCTTACGATCATTTTGACATAACGCGTCCTGTGCTAAAGATAACAATATATATTGTTTTTGTTGCAGAAATGCTAATAAATAGACGGTGATGCGAGATGGTACCATGGCTGTTACTGCTCACCGCCGCGGTGGCGGCGGCAGACCACCAGATGTGAGTACACCGAATCGATTTCAAATACATTGATTGGCACAATTGGCTCTGCAAATGAATATTTCGGTTGACGATTTGATCCCGATCTTGTCTCTCCCACAGGAGCCTTTTCGACTTCGGAAATAATTACTGGAGCGGTCCGGAGCGAGGCTGCAGCGTCGAGGATGGCTCGGGTCAGATAATCCTCAGCTGTACATTGGCGAGCGGCAACCTGACGGTGTACGTGGATAGATCAGCTGCCACGTTGAAGATTGTCTGCGAAAAGGTTGGGTTCATGTCACACTAGCAAATCACGCGCTAGCTTCGAATTCAGTTTGTGAATAAAATCGTACAAAATCTGCATTTTTTATGACATCACGTTATCTGACGCTCAAAATTTCACGCTGACGTCATCACGCCCGAACTCTGAGATATTCCCACATCAATATTAGATACATACACCTGTACAATATGCATAAGTGGACGGGAAATTTGTCAGATCATTATGATGTGAGAGTAGATGTAAGAGGCAGGCGGGCGAATAAGCCACCTGATGTTAAGGGTGTCCACACATAGACATTGGTGATATAAGAAATATTAACCATTCCCTACATCGCCAATGCGCCAACAAACTTGGAAACGAAGATTTTATGTCTGTTAAACCCTGGTGCCTGTTAACTACAGGCACATTGGCTCACTTACCCTTCAAAATGGGACGCAACAATATTAAGTATTGCTGTTTCTCGGCATAATATTCGATGAGAGCCAATGCGTCTATATTCGAAAGCTTGTCCACGCCTCGCAACCATAGAGACGAAATAAAATCTGTAATAGATAAAGAATATAAAACAATTTTATCCGTAATGATAATTTATTAAATAACATTCCAGAACAGCACGCTCGTTTGCGACGAAATACAAGAAGCGAAACAATACATAGACAAGTATATAGTGGACAACACAAAGGACAGGAGCAGACAGCTCAGCTTTATGAGCGTAGAGGCGTGTGGTCTGTCCGCCGAGAGTCTCGCGTGTCCTCTGAGCATAGTCGGCGCTAGTGGCACGTCGCTGATAAAGCTCCAAGACGTCGGTGAGGAGTTGGAACCGATACATGTGGAGGGCCTGAAGTCGGTCAAGTTCAGGATGTACGGCGTCGGTGAGTAGTTTTTTTTTGTTATAGTTTTCGCTCGCGTTTTAGGTGGGAAATGTTAAGTATAATAAAAAGTGGGTGCGACCCGTGAGGTCCACACGACTTCCCAGGAGAGAGGAATAAATAATTATTAATTACGTTATCAAATCGGTTTCAAACAAATTACTGGTGGTAGAGCTTTGTGCAAGCTCGTCTGGGTAGGTACCACCCACTCGTCAGATATTCTACCGCAAAATAGCAGTACTTGATATTGTTGTGTTCCGGTTTGAAGGGTGAGTGAGCCAGTGTAATTACAGGCACAAGGGGCATAACAACTTAGTTCCCAAGGTTGGTGGCGCATTGGCGATGTAAGCGATGGGTAACATTTCTTGCAGAGCCAATGTCTAAGGGCGTTGGTGACCACTAAATATTTTACATAAACAACAGCGGAACCGATTTTGCTGAAAACTTTTTCAGTTCCTAATTATTTAATTGCGTGTCGAACGAGCGCTGTCATGTCAAAAACATTTTTGGTTCGCGAGATAATCGATTCCAATGATAACACCGAACATACACACACGCAGACATCTCTATAAAAACGTTGGATTTGGATTCTGGTGACCTTGATACGTGGAAATATGCAAAAATTGGGGATTCACAAAATCGGCCCCATTACATCAACTTCCTCTGTGAAATTAAAAAAGACTATATCATTCCCTTGGGGCTTAAGTTTGCTTCAAAACAAATTTCATCAAAATCGATTCAGACGTAAAAACAACGAAAAAAAAACAAACAAAAGTGTTTCTAGTATTTAAGGAAATAACACCAAAAACAGTGTAATATTGGAATTCCCAATTCTAATAATCATTAAAATGATAATAAAATTAAAACTGGAGTTATGTGACCCGGTGATAACGCTGTCACCCATTATCGTTTACACAATTAATTAATCATTTCAAAACAAGTTAAATCAATAAATCGTTAGAGATGAACTACATGGTGTGTCTTTGTGTGCGTTTTTATTTCAAATAGGCAGGCGGACTGGCAAGTGATGGTATCTGATGGTAAGTGGTCGCCACCGGCGATAGTATATTGTATGAAATTAACCATCACTTATATTGCAAAATCGCCACCAATATTGGGAACTAAGATATTACGTCCCTTGTGCCTGTGTGACACTGGCTCACTCACAACCTTACCGTTTGACAACAGTACTAAGTATTCTTGTTTGGCGCAGGAATATATGAGGAGCAGTTGGTATCCAGACGGGTTGCAAAAAAACCCTCTCACCAATTAGTGTAATTATTCATTGATACATTTTTATTACAGATAAAAACATAACAGAAGTTCCATACAAGGCCTTATCACTTCTACCAACGCTTAGGAGTTTCTCTATGAAGGGGGGATCGCTGATTCTCAAACCGGATCAAGAGGAAGATGTTCTACCAGAACTGGTGGCCTTGGAACTAGCCGATGGGAATCTAAGGTCCTTGCCGAAGGGAGCGTTTAAAAACACGCCTAACGTTCAAACGCTCTTGCTGTGGGGTAACAAAATTGAAGTAGTCGACGTCGGCGCCTTCGAAGGTAAGATAGCTTCGAACTTTATTATAACATTTGTGATAGTTAACACTGCATAGCAGTAAATTAAGGATAAATAAACTATAACTTAACTATATATATTATACTATAATATATATTTACTATAACTTCGTTAAGAAAGCAGGGCAGGACTGGATGATCCTGGCCAGACATAGAGGATTCTGGAAGGAGAAAGAGGAGGCCTTCGCCCAATCGGGATCCACATTACAAGATAATAACTAACCACACTAATACTAGATTAATAAGTTAAAATATATACTAACACGACCAAGAAACATTCGAATTATAAACAATTTAATGTGGAATAAAAGGCTTACTATATACTATAAACAATAACTCAAGAACACACACACACACACCCAAGTATATATGTAACGTTGACTTTCAGGTCTCACTCGTCTAGTGAATCTCAGTTTGAACGTGAATCTCATCTCCCGCCTGCCGGGGGGGCTGTTCCGGCACTCGCCGCACGTCGGCCGCGTCGACCTGTACGTGAACAGGCTGCTCGGCTTGTCGGAGGGACTGTTCAGCGGCTTGCAGGAATTGAAAGAGGTAATTTTTTTTTATATATTTCCGGGATGGCAAATGACTCTACTCCACCTGATGGTAAGTGGTAGATGAGTCCAAACGCGACGACGGCCAGTACAGTCTTGCAGAATGCTCTGCCTGATGTGATGCCTCTTCACGCCTCGCTTGATGGAACGAAATATTTTTCTTGTTTCGTAAAAAGATGGCACCATAACCTCAAAACAAATGGGTTAAGATCTTGGATGGGGATCCCTCGCTAATTCTAATGGTTGCGTAGCGCGGTAGATTTTACACTCCGAACCGCTGGTATACTTTAAATTTAAATATAATATAATTCTATTCGATTAAAAGTATATTTTGATTTCCATTTGGATGAACCACGAACTATATATACCTTTGGGTTAAGGCAAAGAGTACTTGTTACTTGGTGGTAGTTAAGGCTGTCCAAGGAGGTACCACCCACTCATCAAATTTTCTACCACAAAACAGCAACTTACTTAATATTGTCGAGGAGGTACCACCCACTCATCAAATTTTCTACCACAAAACAGCAACTTACTTAATATTGTCGTGTTCCGGTTTAAGGTGAGCTAGGAAAACTACAGGCAAAAAAAACATAACATATTACTTGACTAGGTTGATGGCCTTACCATCAGGTTGCCCAGTTGCCTTCATTTATATTTATTTTATAATTTCAGATTTTAATATTCGACAACAATGCAACACTGAAACTAGAAAACCGGACGTTTTCCAATCTTCCCTCCCTCTACAACTTGAAACTCGAGAAGAGTTCCATCGAAACGGTACCAGCCGACCTGTTCCTGAATACAACGAACCTAAAAATGTTATCTTTGAAAGGGAATAAAATCAAAGTGTTGCCATATAAAATATTCTCGAAGCAAAAGTTGATTTTGTTAAACTTGAGTAACAATTCGATCAGCGAACTTCCGGCGGACGTTTTCGACGAGCAAGATTCGCTGGTGAACTTGGAGCTGCAGCGGAATGTCTTGGAAAGTTTGCCGGACGGGCTATTCTCTAATCTCAAAAGCTTGAAACAGTTGGATCTCTCCGATAATTCACTGAAGAATTTATCCAAGTGAGTTCTTATATAATCTCTTATTTAACATCAACATTTATTATCTGTAAGAATAAAGAAAAATCTTATACTGACATATTCCATGCGATTCGCTAATAGCTCTGCTCTATTATGTACTGCAAACAGTTCTTGATTAATATATCTTTATTTATAACTAGCTAAAATCCGCGATTTCACCTGCACTTTGAGTTTTTTATTATAAATGTAATATGGTCCTTGAAAATATCTATCTATATAAAAGATTAGCTGACTGACTGACATATTTACACACCGCCCAAACTACTGGGGCTAGCACCGTGAATATTTGCATACGGATTCCTTTTACACAGTAGTTTAGCACTAAGAAAGGAGTTTTGAAAGTACAACCTACAAGTCTACGCGTGCTGGCTCTCGATGTCACCGACTAACTGTGACATCAATTCCATCGCGCACAAAGAAATTTGGCAACTCCTTTCTTTGTCGCACTTCCAAAAATTGGAATTCCTTACCAGCTCACGTATTCCCCTCCTCTTACGACCCGGGTTCCTTCAAACGAGGCGTGAAGAGGCATCTTGCGGGCCGGCAAGGCGAGGGCGGCTAGTGCAGAACCTTCTTCCCGACTGTACTGGCCGTCCTCGCGTTTGGACTCTACTACCACTTACCATCAGGTGGAGTAGAGTCATTAGCCCTCCCGACAAATATAAAAAAAAAACAACCCCTAAGTTAAGAGATAAAGGCGAGCGTCACGGTAGTATGCGAAAGCGATCCCGTGGCGCTCCTCGTTAAGACGGAAAGGGTACCGCTGGTTTTTTAGTGGATATTCCGATGTTCAGGGCGCACTCGGCGCTTTGGACACCGACGAGCCCCACATACATCCCCCCCCAACTGTTCCCGTGGGGGAAACGTATAAAGGGTTTTTTCCAGTGATAAAAAAATAGTCAAGGGGATGAAATTTTGTATGAGAATCCTTTATTTATTATGACACGGGCAAGACGCTAGTTTTATATGTTTGTGTTATTTAATTTTGTTTTGCATTAAAGGAATTATATATAAATGAATAACTTATATCTTCCAGGTCCGTGTTCCATGGGCTGACCAGTCTGACGGAGCTGTCTCTAGCCGGGAATCGAATCGAGTACTTAAATCAAGCTGTGTTCGAATTCACGAACTCCCTAGAGGTGAGTCTTACATAAACATGTTTATACATATCTCTATGTATATATTCTAAATGCTTGCGAGCTAAAGCTAGTGATAAGCCATAAGAAATACTCTATATACAACACATACTACTACCACCAACTCATCAGATGTTCTACCAATATAGCAATCCTTAGTATTGTTGCGTGAGTGTGTGATAACAGTCACGAGGGACGGACGCACAGACAGACAGATAATTTAACAATCACAGAGGAAGAATTTTTATTTGTAACTAAATCGTTTCCGGTTTCAGACGCTGTCGTTCGCTCGCAACAATATAACGATATCGAAGGAGGAGAACAGCATCGCGCTGTACTCGGAGCCGCTGTACTCGCTGGTCGAGCTGCAGGCGCCCCCCCCGCTGGCGCAGTACGACTCCCCGTTCCGGCAGCTCGTGCAGCTGCGGCGCCTCGACCTGAGCCGCAACCGCGTGGCGCTCGTGTGCGACGACTGGGCGCGGATGTTCCACCTGCGCGAACTCGACCTTTCCTACAACAACTTCACTCGGCTGACGGTTCGTGTATAACATTCGTTATCGTGATATTACAATTTCAATATTATAATTCAACGGTAGATTGTCAATCGACTTCATTTCTTATAATTTGACGGCCCGGTTTTAGTGACATCGTAATGTCACGAGGACACTATAGTGGTATTGCAAGATAATGATATTTCGACAATTTCACTGGTTGTTAGGTTATGAATAAGCGGAGGTGGTCTAGTGGTGTGGATGATGATAAACACAAATTAAGCACATGGAAATTCAGTGGTGCTTGCCCGGGTTTGAACCCACGATCATCGGTTAAGATTCACGCGTTCCAACCACTAGGCCATCTCGGCTATATTCTCATTCATAGTATAACTTAATAAATAAACATATTTGAATTTCAGAACGTCGATATGAACTTCTCAACAAACGTGACCGTTGACTTCAGACACAACAACATACAACAAATCCAGCCGACCGTCAACATTCCGAACACGCCCGTGCCGACATTCCTGCTGGACCACAATCCTTTCCAATGCGATTGCGCGCTATACGATTTCATAAACAACTATAAAAGTAAAAAAATTACGAATATAAAAATACACAAGTCGCAGTGCTCTCGACCGACTGCGCTAAAGGGGGTTAAGTTGACGAGTTTGATGCCGGAAGCTTTAACGTGCGAAGTGGATTGCTCCACCGGCTATCTCATAACACGAACTAATCACCAAACTAATTCAAGCGCCAACTGTGACTCGTGCACGATACGTCCAGACAAGTCTCGCCTCGAAATGTCCTGCAACAGTCTCCCGGATGTCTTCCCCCCACTCCCACTCGGGACGAATTCTACGTACATAAAACTGAAGCGTGTAACAGACATGCCGATTCTGCCGCGACGTGTGACGCTGGTCGATCTGTCGTCCTTGAATCTCAGCCGGCCGCCAATGGCGACGTCGGTCGAACTGAATCTGACCAATAACGAGTTGACCGCGGCGCCGCTCGACCTGTTCGAACGTAACTGTACCTTGTACCTGAAGAATAATCCCTTCGATTGTTCCTGCGAGGAGAAAAGCAACGTCGTCGTATTGAACATGTACAAGACACGGATTCCCGATTATGAGTATATAACTTGTTCGAACAAAGTCCTCGTAGGGAATATAGTTGTCGACCAGCTGTGCGCCGCGAGGGACGCGGCCGTCGTGGGCTCCTCGCTGGCGGCCGTGGGACTATTGCTGGCCGTCTGCACGGCGATCGCCTACAGGTACTCGACGGAAATTCGGATCTTGCTAAGGAAGTACGGGCTCTATTGCGCGAACGAAACAGACGGAGACGGCGAACTGTACGACGCATTCGTCTCGTTCGCACACCAGGACGAAGATTTCGTCATGAAACGACTCCTGCCGAAGCTGGAGGGCGGTCGGCCATCGCTGCGGCTCTGCGTGCACTACAGGGACTGGGTGGTGGGCGACTGGATCCCGGCGCAGATCGCGCGGTCGGTGGAGCAGTCGCGCTACACGATCATCGTCCTGTCGCGGCACTTCGCGCGCTCCACGTGGGCGCGGATGGAGTTCCGCGCGGCGCACGGGCGGGAGCGCGTCATCGTCCTCATGTTGGACGACTTGTCGGCCGACCAGTCGCTCGACCCGGAGCTGCGCGCCTACGTGTCCATGAACACGTACGTGCGCGCCGACGACCCGCTGGTCTGGGATCGCTTGAAAGACGCCGTCCTCAATCGAAGGAAACGGATCAGCGAGGATTCGTCCAAGCCGAGCAAGTTAGTGCCCAATGGACTCGACGTGCAGCTCGAAAACGGAAAATTGGTAAATAAAGCGCTTACAGCGCCCTCCGTCTGAACGAACTTGCGAACGTTCCCGCCGCTGAAATTTATAAAAGAATATTTTGGTCGTGCGATGACGACGCATTCGTTTCGTTCTGTTTCGATGTGCCTTTGAAATTACCTCTTGTGGGTATTTTTTTACGATAAGCAATAACAATGATCTGTTTTAATGGATATTATAATATTATATAGCTTTAAAAACTGTCTCGAATAACGAATGCTCAGCTGTAAGATTTATATTGAATATAATAACGTTTTATTATTATTACACAGACAGCTGATAACGACGCTCGGTGTGTGAATCGGTTGCGATCGCTTTAGTCGATAAGTTTCTTAATTTTGTACGAGAGGCGTTAGCTGCTATTTTATTTAAAATGTCTTGTATTTACTAAATAGCTCTGACTTATTGTGCACTGCAAGCACTTCATGATTCATATATACATTTATAATACACTATTCCACTTCTATAATGTCCTCCAGACCTTTCCTACCACCAAAAGGTCCTATTTAGGTCCCAAGATTGGTGGCGTAATGGCGATGTAAGCGATGGTTAACATTTCTTACAGTGCCAATGTCTAAGGGTGTTGGTGAACACTTACCATCAGGTGGCCCATATGCTCGTCCAACTTCCTATTTTATAAAAAAGAAAGATTAGCCAACTGCGCAGGATATACTATATAAATAAATAAATAAATAGTGCACAAGTCTGCGCAAACACAGGTGCCGTCTCTATTCCTTAACTCTCGTAATCCGACGAGACGGCACGACACGACCGGAAAGAGTTCAGGCGTAGGACCAACGGCTTTTCGTGCTTTCCGAGGCGAGTATTGTAGAACGAGATTTTTTTTAAAATTGAAGTTCTCTCTTAAAGAGAATCTTATGTAAGGCGTAGGGTACACGTGTGATTTCGACCCGACACGTGTCGGTTTTAAAACTGTATTATCAATTCCATTGTCTCAATATCGAATTTCATATAACTGACATAGGAATACTTATTTTATATCTGTTCTTATAGCTTTTATGCTTATGAAGTCAAACTTCTTAGCCCACGATTCAATAGTTGTAGCCCCGGCTTTACGCCTCGGACTACAAGGCTCCGGACCAGGGTCAGTTAATAAAATAATACAATTTTTAAATGTCAGGCGAATTTCGTCACAAGACAGAGAAGAAAGATATAAAGTTATAACGTAGAGAGAAAGAGAGCTGTATATCTTAAGAGAGTGAGAGAGAGAGAGTTTCACTCGTATCACGTGAACGGGTGCAACACGCGCAATATTTTTTTTTAATTGTAAATGTGTGAATGTAAATGGTACTAGTTTATAACAAATCTAGCCAGAATGTAAACGAGAAATTATCATGCTTTATGTATAAAATGTCTCGTTTAGCGACAAAAACTTGGTTCTCTATTTTTCGACACCTAAATTCTAAGCTCCAGATTTATTATAAACTAGCTATCCAATCTCACGGTAACGCACACGACTGTCAATTTAATCAATAAAACTGTGTAAGGTTACAGACTATACAAGGTGCACTTAGTCATAGACTTATGTTTTTAAAACTTTTTCGACTCAAAGTCGATTTTATGTGCATCAGTATGCCGTGCCAATAGATTTTATAATATTTACATGGAAAATAATAAAATTTATTTTAAAAAATGATTGCTTTTTATTTTACCTAAAACTGATTTCTAATCTAGATCTCAAAGTTACTGTTTCTGAGCTTCGAATTTATTAAAAAAAAAAACAGCGCCATCTTGTCGTTACGAGATAGTTTGTGTATAATTTAAAATCTCATGATAAACATACGAACGCTCAAATACAAGTTATGTATAAAATATATGAATTAGAAAGAGCCTGGCTTTTCCGTAGACATTTTGGGGACAAAGCTCTGATACAAAGTTTTATGTGTATCTGTTATAGCTTTGGCCTAGTTCGTTGACATATTTAGCTATATCTCTAAAATATAAAACCTTCAAGAAAAAATCGTACTCATACCTCGAAGGCCGGCAATGCACCTGCAAACCCTCGGGTGTTGCAAATGTCCATGGGCCGTGATAGTCACTTTCCATCACGTTAGCCACCTTTTTTTTTTTGTTGTTGAGGAGGAAAGGCCTTTACGCCTACCGCCCGGTCCACGACCGGGACGTGTTATGTGGGACTCACGGGGCAGAAGGCCACCGTCCTACCCACTAAAACCTCCCCGTACCCTTTCCGTCTTAACGAGGAGCGCCACGGGATCGCTTTCGCATGCTACCGTGATCACGTGAGCCACCTACTCAGCCTCCTCTAAAATAAAAATAAATTAAAAAAAAAAAAACAGCGCCATATAAAAAGTATATAATGTAATGTACTAGTTACACAGAAAATAATCAAATGCAGTAAATGTTAATTGCAATTTCAATTGGAATGTGTATCGTCGAATAATAACATAGCGATATCTCGAGTACACTGGGTTTGTTCAATCTGTGTTACAACTACACGTAAAGGTGGTAAAAGCGTACATACGCCGTACGAAGATAAACAAAGCAGTACTGCACTACAATAAAACAGTTTCGTCCGTACCAACGGTTTCTCCGACGCCTCATTCATTAATTAGCGCGGAAGGAGAATCAGCCATCGGTAATAATCAAGATTTTTTTTTGTCGGCCATTAGAAAAGAAGTTAAAGATATTATTACTGACACAGTAAGTACCGAATTAAAGAAAATAAGAGAGGAATAAAATAGTTTACAATCGATCAAGGAGTCTATAGAATTCTTTTCAATTCAATACGATACTATAAAACAAGAATTAGAAGAGGCCAAAAATGAAATCTGCCATCTGAAGAAGAGTAACAGCGAGTTAAGAGAGATCATCAACAATCATAGTAGTACAATTAACATATTGGAGAAAGAAGCAAGAGCAAGTAACATTGAACTACACTGCGTACCAGAGTTTAGAAATGAAAATTTGATTAAAACAGTGGAACAGATAATCAAGGTGATAAATTTACCACTTAAAGAAAATGTACTTGTGTGGCTAAAATAAACAATAATTCGAAGCGTCCGAGAACAATATTAGTCAAATTCTCATCGCCTATCTTAAGAGATCGATTTTTTGCAAGCGTACTGAATTTTAATAGATCTAACTCTGAGGACTTTTAAAATTGGAAATATTTGATGTTTTTATATCTATATCTATCTGTTTTCATAAGAGTCTATGGGTTTAATGGATATTTTCTTAAACTTTTAGATACCTACTTACAAAATAGAGAAATAAATGTTCTTATGGGGAGTTTTGAGTCGGAGACATTTTTGGCAACATCTGGAGTTCCACAGGGCTCTAGTTTGGGTCCAGTATTGTTTGTTATTTTCATTAATGACGCGGCTAATTGTTTTAAATATAGTAAATTTAGTTTTTATGCGGATGACTTGAAAATTTATATGAATATAAATACAATTTAAGATGCTAAATGTTTACAAAGTGATCTAAATAAATTTACGAAATGGTGTCATGAAAATCGCATGAAACTAAATGAAATAAAATGTCACAGTATTACTATTAGTAGAAAAACATCAGAAATTAATTATGATTATAACATAAATAATTGCATTCTAAAGAAAGTAAACCAAATAAAAGATTTAGAAATAATAATTGATTCAAAAATGAATTTTATCCCGCATATTGATCACATTATAAGTCATTGATTGCGCTAGGGTTTATTAAAAGAAACACAAAAAAAATTAAGAAATCATACTCAATGGTTACTTTGTATAACTCATTCGTAAGAAGTAAGTTAGAATACTGCTCTGTTGCATGGAGTCCGTTTTATTAAACTCATAAGGACAGGTTGAAAAGAGTACAGAAAAAGTTTTTTAAATTTTTATCTTATCTTAAAGACAAGAATAAAAATAATTTGAAAAAATACTCTGTTATGTTAAAATATTACAACATGAGTACACTTGCAAGTCGCAGAGATGTGATGGATTTGTGTTTTCTACATAAAATCATATCAGGCAGAATAGACTGCCCCGATCTTCTCGGTGAAATGAAATTAGTTGTACCGAGACAGAGTTTAAAATTTGTGAACATACCGACTTTTAAATGTCGGTTTTCACGCACAAATATAGGCATAACAGCACCTTTAAACAGGGCCCTTAAAACGTATAATAATGTTTATAAAGAGGCGGATTTAGATTTGTTTGGTGATGGCATGGGGGCAATTAATTTAAATTAAAAGAATATTATGACGGATTGCATATTTAAATTTTAATGTCAAAGTATTGCCACGAATGGTTTATTAATCAACTCTTTTTGATTTTTTTTTGCGTTTTTTGTGTATAAATTTTTTATCATAATATGTCAGTTTAATTTTTTTTTTATCTTTCGTATTTATATGTGTATATATAAGTATATGTATATATATTTCTTTATTCTTCCTTAATTTATTTGTATAAGTGTTGTTTACGCGTTATCTTTAAAAATGTTTAATGTTGGAGTGAACGAAGCTGAAAATGTGAAATTTGCATGATGAGTTAGCCTATAATTGCGATGTATAGTGTTAAGTGTCATTATTTTGATTTGTTATTTTATGGGACAGACATGTAAAAACTTACCTTACTAACTTAATTTTTTATTTACATCATTATAATTTATCGTATTCATTAAGGCGACATATATTATTACTGATTTACATGAAAAAAATTAATATATTCACAAATCACAAGTATATGTAATACGTAAAGTATACTTAATGTTATCATTGTAATATAGAATTAAATCGAACTAGTTTATTACAAATAAACATGAGTACAAAATAAATTGGTACATACGCCTCAAACCCCTATTTTTGTAGCTCTTCTCAAAGGGCTACATACCCACCCATTCATACATTTTTTTACTTTAAAATTAAATCACTTGACTTGCACACAAAGCTTCATTTCCAAATTAAAAAACAACCTTTTTATAAATATCCCATTTGATACAGATTTAAATAAATAGAAGATATACGTTATATATAAAATAGTGTTCTAGTAATAAGGTTGAACCTATTTATGTTTGTGGTTTTACATACAGAAACAAGAGAAGTTATCGCTGAAGGAAATTGTTTACGTCTCTCTCACACACAATACACTAATACCGCTCACTGAAGGACTCATAATGGCCTGTCAATGTTAAACATTCAGACATTGAAACAAAAATAAACTTAAATATTTGACAAATAAAAATCCAAATTATACTTTTGAATACATTTTTATTAAAACTTCAAGAAAAAATTAATTGAAGACAATTACAAGATCAAGTTCATAAGACTACATTTTAAACACTTCGAGGAAATTTAACCTTTGACCGCTGAATATTATGAATTAAGAAAAGTTTTCTAAATTTTTCCAAACGAAATAAGTAGCAGTACAAGCTAATGTTATAAATAAAATATCACAAATTATAATACATATTGCTAATTTATAAGTACAGGTAGTTTACTTTACACATCGCCGAGTGATTTTATCAGATGCTCGTAACTGTTACATGAATTAAAACCAGACAGTGATGTGTAGGTGTTGTTCTTTACAAATTATTTGTAGTAAAGAAATTATGAACATCGCACTGTATTTACATATGTTATACCTCAATGGTAGCCAAGCCGCAAATACCTAACGACACAAGCCGCTATTGGATTCGACTAGAGTTTGACTTCAATAGTTAAAGGTTTGTTGCAAAAAATAGGAAATGTCTTCATAGATGTATATTTTCTTCAATTTTATTTAAATTCTATTAATCTTATATTTACTTGAACAGAAAATGTTGTCAGTCTTTTTAAGCACGCGAGGACGCAGGAGTTTGATATATATTTTAAGGTGTTAAAGTTTATATGGAGGAGTGCACAAATTTTTATTTTTATTCATACTATGTAATATCTTATACTAAGTAACTTACTGCTAATGTCACACAGCCTGTTTACGTCAAACGTAACAACAAATAACGACTCGTTCGATATTCTTTGGCTTTGCGTATGACTGTACCAGGTTTCACCATTTATATTTCAAAAACTAATGCGCTAATGTGTATAATTCTATGAATGTCGTCCCATTTTTATTATCAGTGAATCACGATCGAAAATCGGCCGACCACTAATTAATACAATTAAACGAAACTTACTAGAGTTGTCAAGTTCCTTCCGTTGTCATTTACATTTTGTCTATTTTTTTTAAATGTCAACGCTATAATAATACTAATGCTATAAAAAGATCTTTTTTTTTTCAGTTACACCTACATCACCTACTCGATCCCCTAATTCAATTAGTACCGAATTTTCACATAATTTCATTTGACGTTTCGGATCGGGCATATACAAATTTAGATAAAGAGCATCGCGCCGGTTTAGTAAACGTGATTCAAGCGAACTTTATTCTCTTACGGATTTCTGATCTCTACGGAGATCTTCAAGCCTAGCGGTTTTCTTCGGTTGGGACCTTGCACAAACCGTGGGCGAATCCCGTGGTTGGGTTTGCGGCCCTACCATGGGGGAAAAAAATCGTTGCAAAGAGTCCGATTAAGAAAATCCAAGATTCCACAGGAGTCGGGGAGCACGGTCAATTCCTCCCCGGTGGTTCGACCTGGCGTTACCGGCGGGAACGTTGGGCGGCCACTTGGTAGAGCCCACCTCGTCGAGGCCAATGCGGAGGCTGCTCCAGCGCTGGTGAAGCGCAGTTGGAGTGAGAAAGAGTTGCTTCTCACGGCGCGAGTCGAGGCGCAACTGACGATAGACACCGGGAAGTTTGCGATCGCAGACCTTCTCGTCAAATTGCCCCAACTCCATAGGACGATGGAAGCAGTTAAAGGCAAACGCCGGAGCGTCAAGTACAAAGGACTGGTGAAAACCTGTCTGGAGGAATTGGCGCTCGCGGAAGTTGAGTCCAATGGGAGAAGGTGTTCGAACACTGAACGGACCTTGGAAGTGCAGCCTACGGTCGCACCGGAGAGCGCTCTTGAAGAACCACCTGGCGCTGAGCCACGCCATACCGTCGGAACCCCAATCGGTTCGAACGCGGCACAAGTTCTCGAGGATCTCCTTCGGGAGGCTGAGAGACGGAAGCGGTGCTGCGGGCCGGGGGCGAAGACCAGGAGACGCCTACGCCGAAATAAACATGGATATGACAACCGAACTGCGTCAGACAATCTGACTAGCCGCAGACGGAGACGAATAGAGTACGCAAGGATGCAGGAATTATTCCGGAAGTGTCCCAGTCGTGCAGCAGCTGAAGTGATAGACGGACACACTCGGGCCGTAAAACACAGCTTAGGGGAGTTGGAGACCTACTGGCGACCAATCCTCGAGGCAGTGTCGAGCGCCCCGGGACCCTCGAAGGAGGCGATAAAAACCTTCGGGCCGAGTGTGGACGAGTACTCAAAGCTGTGGGCGCCGGTAACGGTCGAAGAAGTGAAAGCGTCCTGCGTCGACATGAGGACAGCGCCTGGTCCGGACGGAATCCGTGCGGATGAGTGGCGTGTGATTCCTGCATCATCGAAGGCGGAAATATTCAACAGCTGGTTGGTACAGGGGAGTATTCCCGAGACACTGCGGCAGTGTCGAACAGTCTTTATACCGAAGAGTGATGCTCCGAAGGGTCCTGGCGACTACCGGCCAATTTCGATTGCGTGGGTACCGCTTCGGCACCTACACAGCATCCTGGCGAAGAGACTGCTCGCCTGCTGCCCTCCTGACAAGCGCCAGCGCGGTTTCGTGAGAGCGGATGGTACTCTCGAGAACACGGCCGTGCTTGACGCAGTGTTAGGAGATTGCAGGAAAAGGTTGCGAGAATGCCACGTTGCGGTGCTCGACTTCTCTAAGGCGTTCGATACAGTGTCGCATGCGGCACTTATCGAGCTACTTAGGGCGAGAGGACTGCCCGATGGCTTCTGCAACTTTATGGCTAGAATGTACGAGACGGCGACTACCACCTTAGCCGTAGGAAACGTAGCCAACCTGTGAGAGTGGGTCGAGGGGTACGACAGGGAGACCCCCTTTCGCCGATTCTGTTTAACATGGCGATGGACCTAGTCCTCGCATCACTGCCAAAAGGAGTCGGATATAGGCTAGAAAATGAGGTTATCTCGGCTCTGGCCTACGCCGACGACTTAGTCCTGCTTGCAGGCTCGAAGGTAGGGATGCAGGAAGCCATCGATCGTGTGGTGCAGATAGGCGAGATGGTGGGTCTCGGTATCAACCACGGCAAAAGCTCCGTCCTGTCGATGGTACCAGACGGGAAACGCAAGAAACACCACTACCTGACGGAGAGGGTGTTCTCTGTAGGTAGGAAAAAGCTTCGGCAGGTGTCTTGCGTGGAACGATGGAGGTACCTGGGCGTAGAATTTGAGTCGTCCGGAGCTACGATGCTCGAGCAGGAGGTGCGCAAGGCCCTGGACAACATCTCCAAGGCACCTCTCAAGCCGCAACAGCGGCTCGAAGTAGTGAGAGGTCACCTGATCCCGAGGTTTATGCACGGTCTAGTGCTGGGAACGATATCGGATGATCGACTAAGAATGCTTGACATCGAGATCCGGAACGCAGTCAGGAAGTGGCTGAGGCTACCACACGATGTGCCTAAGGCGTATTTCCACGCAGACGTTAAGGCCGGTGGCTTGGCGATCCCATCGCTGCGGACAGTCGTTCCGGACCTCATATTACGGAGGTACGGACGGCTTGCTTCGTCGCGGTGGCCTGCTGCCAACGCTGCAAATGTTGCAACGGACAAATCCATGTTCGAATTAATACCAGGCCTCGTCCTCAGAGGGTCACATATGAACTGGAACAGGTTTAATCAAAGACCGCAGTCTCGTCGGGTTCGCCGGTACTGGACACTACGCAGGTCTCCTCCCCAGTATCAACTCTGTAACGCTTCCAACACCAACCTGTACAATGCAGCCACGGCCACGGTCACTCCCGGGGCCGTCTACTCTTAGTTAGTCGGGCGCTCTGCATGACATTGGGTGGACGAAGGCATGCGGAAAAATACCCAAAACGTCATCTAATTAGTGACACGCATGAATGGATGAATGAGATTCCTGTTGTCCCTTTTCTTCTACTAACTTCGCAACTCATCAATTTAGTGCATTGATCATACAAAAAAATCAAATCAAAAGGCGTAGCGTGACCTGAGTGAATATGTAAATACGATATTATAAAGTAAATTATCAAGCGGATCACTCAAGGCTTTTCAGGGAAAACTAAGTTACTCTTTTTTGACTATGCCAGTGTCATGTGGAATTCACTGTATAGCTTACTCAGCGTATTGAGAGTATTCAGCGAGATTTTTCTCAAAATGTAATATGATTTCTCTTTGGAATAGGCGCGAAATGTTTAACTTAAATTCCTACACAGTATTATTAGCTATTATTTATTTTTGACATTTTTTAAAATTACCGATGAATTTTTATTGCTTTTAATTTGAATTTGATTAGATTGAATCTGGAAGTGCTATACTGTACTGTAGAGTGCTATACGCTTGTACTTGAGTAAATGTGTAAATACGATATTATAAAATAAATTATCAAGCGGAATACAAGGCTCTTCAGGGAAAACTAAATTACTCTTTTTTGAGTAGCCAATATTATTTGGAACGCACTGTATAGCTTACTCAACGTATTGAGAGTATTCAGCGAGATTTCAATGCTTTATATGTTTGTTGTAAGTGTGCTATTACAAACAAATAAATAAAAACAAATAGCATTCATAATGATACAGCGGTTGACTTGATAGAAATTTCAAGCGCCCAACGATTTCATTTTCTTGCCTGATCAACGCTCTAGATTATAATTTAAATAGTGTCTTAATCCATGATTAGATATAGTTGTATAGAGGAGGTAGAGGCGCTTTATGGTGAAAAATAAAGTACTATAATCAATTAATATAATCAATTAAAATCTAAATTTTAAACACGTTTTGAGTAGAAAATATATCGTAAAGACCTTCGTTCCTGACAATTTGTGTTGTATTTTTAAAAGCACTTGTAACCCGATTTCATCCACCACGTGGTACTTAAGCACGTGGTGAGGCCCGAGAGACAAATTATCGCAGTTTTCTGTGGGAGTGTGGGAACGCTTCCTCGCCCGGTAAGTCTTGTCTTGTCTTGTCTTATCAGGATAACTAATTAAGTAGCAAAGGAAAGAGGAATATAAATTGTGGCACGTGGTGCATAACCTACATTTGTGGTTATACCACGCACTTATAGAAGACAGCGTGGTCTCTCCGGGGGCTGTCGACTCCGCGTAGTCGGGCGCTCAGCACGACATTGGGCGAACGATAGTCAGGCGCGGAAAAATAGCCAGATACCTAGTAATCTATTTAGTGACGCGCATGAATAGACTAACGAGTTTCCGATGTCCGAATCTACTTACAAACTTTGACGGGCAGTGTATAACGCCCGACAAACTTGGCAGCACTCACGGAAGGTGGGCAAGAACACAGGACGCCTTGCTCAACGCTCTACGCGCAACTAGGAACAAATACAAGAATGCAATGCAGGATGCGGAGATTACCCATTTTCGTCGCATCGCCGATTTCGGGAACGAGAACCCGTACGGACAGGCGTATCAAGCTGCCTTTGGAAGAGTACGCCTGCCCCCAAATATCATGCATGGCATGAACCTGCTTGAGGTACACGCCCATACTGCAGAAGAAACTACGAGTGGATCCCACGAGGGACACCTCATACCACAGCCAACTCAGAATAGCAGCTGCATGCGCCCCACAGGAATAGACTCCGACCTACCCAATCGACAAGTGCTCGGAATAATTATATGCAATGTACACGTAAAAGCCAACAGAAAAAATCACTAGCGCAAAAAAATATACTACGTGTAAAAAAAACCCTGTCCGACCCGAAAGGGACATGTAGGTGTGTTATAGACCTTACTAATTTTTTTTATTAAAAATTAAATATTCATTAATATAAGAATGTTATTTTATTTTAATTTAAAATACACGTGTCCTAATTCCCCTACAGAGCTAATTTTCTGAAATGTGACATCACCAGAGTCAAACATTTAGTTCATAATAAAACTAGCAAGACCCAGTCTTTACACTATAATACATTCTTAATACATTCTTGAATCATATTTAAAAACATAAACGCCATCGTTGAATTTTTACCGTTTCATCTTTAAGCTCAAAAACTTTTTATAGAAAGCAATCATCATCATCATCAGATCTGTTACAGTTTGAGCGGCGTTCGTCAAACCGTTCGTCAATCGACTTACGTCGCTAAATCTCCACGACTAACATTCTATTGTAACCGGACTATACATAACCTCTGTCCTACTGAATATTTACGGTAAATATTGGTGAGTTTATTTGTCAAATAAGTTCAAGAAAATCAAGTTATTATAATATACACAAAAATAAAAAAAAATATGACGTTGCATAGATTTTTTTTTACATATTTTTATTACATATCCGTAACAGCCTGTGAATGTCTCACTCTCCCTTTTTGAGGAGAAGGTTTGGAGCTTATTCCACTTTGCTGTTCCAGTGCGGGTTGGTGGAATACACGTGGCAAAATTTCAGTGAAACTAGACACACGCATGTTTCCTTACGATGTTTTCCTTCATCGTAAAGCACGAGATGAATTATTATCCCAAATTAAGCACATAAAATTCAGTGGTGCTTGCCCGGGTTTGAACTCACGATCATCGGTTAAGATTCACGCGTTGTAACAACTGGGCCATCTCGGCTTCAAAAAAAATTACATATAAAATATCGATATTGAATACTCGCCCGCAATGGTATAGAATGTATTCTAGAATGAATTGCTCATTGTGACTTTTGTGTCTCCGTGTGTCGGAGTGCGGTACTCAGTAACACAGATATAACCCTAGTACAGCGGCCCTTGCAAATACTTGTAATGCCTGGGTCGTTGACACTATCTAGTCTCGTGAAGATATTAAGCAAATGGCATCAATTTACATTACAATATGTCAGCCATTCTCCTTAAAAAGTTAACCGACTTCTTCTATCTTTCTATTGATCAATTTATATGTCAAATATGTAGTTTGATATAACATCCGTGTTGGCATATGTTTTAAGTTTGGACGTACTTATAATGATATAAGATAAAATAAATAAGCAGGATAGAGCAAACCATGAACGCAGCATCCAGTATAGAAAATGAAACTGATTATTCAGCATAGAAATGAAAGCAGCGCAAAGCGGCAAGCAGCAGCAGCAGCTATTGGACATGCAGCAGTTTAATCTTCAACAAAACAGCACAGCAACAGCTCCGCCTCAGCAAGAACTCTTCGGCTCATTAATGTTATTATATTACTATTGTAACATAATAAAAATCTCTCACCCTGAAAACAAAACATCTTATTAATTTAAGAGTTCAATAAAGACAAGTAGACATTAAAATAAATTTTTAAAATTTAAATATATAGGAATACATAAAGATCCGATGTGACCCAATGGTTAGACTGCGTAAATCGTAACCGATGATCATATTATCCCGCGCAAGCACCACAGAATTTTAATGTGCTTATGATTTATCTCGAAAACATGGTGAAGAAACCTGCACGTTTACAATTTCACTGAAATTCTGCGTATGTATATTCCACCAACATTGGAGCAGCATGGTGGAATTAGCTAAGCAAAAGCAAAAGTAAGAAAACAAGAACAATATTAAAATAAATAAAATGAAATCCTTAAATTATTTAAAACACTATTCAATATTATCTATGCCTATTTCAACCACAAAAGGAATAAACTCAAATAAACAACTTGTACATCGATATCATTGGTCGATATCTTGAATAATCCATGTAATTCACTATGGATTCGCGAAAAATTGGCGATCAATGTTCGCGAAGTTGTAATCGGAACATCGAAAGTTAAATTAATCAAGAACTGTTTATGGTGCATAATACAGCAGAACAATTAGAAAATCGCATGCATTGTGTACCTTTACTCCGATTGGATTATGGTATAGTATACTGTCAAAAGTTAAGGTCAATATTTGTTTAAAATACCAAAAAAAAAAATGATATCAATACTAAACCGTGTAGGATTTTAATTAATAATGTAATTAATGCACCAACTCACCTGCGGGCTGTATGAAGATATCGAAATTGGGCAGTATGTGACGTAACCACGTGGCCGGTTTTAGTACATTGACTGAAATTAAAACAAAACTATTTTATATGCCACGATAAATAAATCGAATGCATTCATTAGGCGAATACAATTGTTTTTCTTACGGTTCGGTGTCCGGAAACTCGTTAAATATTTGAAATTAAATTGATGACGTAGATAGCCCTCCGTTATGTTATCTGGATATAACCTGAAACGAATATATGAATCGTATAATGTAATAAATGCTAATAATAAACGATATTAACTGGTAATACTTACAAATTTAATGACATTTTATCGTTATAAATTACAAAGCGCTGATTACTGTTGGTGAATAGTGGTAAGGATAAACAGCCGAGGTCAGAGAGTACATTTCACCAGTCGAAAACGACGAACAATGCTGAATGCAGTGCTGCCAACCATCAAACTTTATAAAATCGATTTTAGTTGATGGAACAAATATCGATTTACTACTTGAACTTTATTTAATAAAACGATTAAAATTAATTTCGTTAGGAGAGGTTCATCGTTAATAAATAATATGGAATAAAGCTTGTATATAAGAATATGAGACAAGAATATTTTCTTTTTCATATTTTTTAGAGTAGGTTTATTTCCGTAGTCTGATTTTAATTTTTAAACTCATTTTTTTTAGAAATTGTTGCTTCAATTTTTTTTTGTCTTCTACTTCGAGTGCCACTCCGACTAGCGAAGGTTGGCAGTCAGCTTTGAATACTACTTCTTGTTCTTCGCGAGGCGAAAGAGTTGGGCAGCACTCGCGGTTGCCACCTTCCCATCATAATGAGTTGCAAAAGTTTATATCTGTCAAGCCTAAGCACGCGTCCGAGATATGCAATTTGACTTTTGACAGTCTCCAAAAGTTGCCGTGTCTGGTTGACGCGTCGCAGAACCTCTACGTTCGAGACATTTTAAGTCCAACTAATGGCCAACATACGTCTAATTGTTCGCGCTTCGTATCCGGTAAAGAAAAATAGCCCAGATGTAACAAAAAAACCACGAAACTTTTTATTTACACACTTGATAAAAAGTAAACATTACTTCCTTCATTTGTTAAATTTCGACCTACATGCCAATTTCTAAATCGTGGTGTCATCGTTTGTTACGTCTGATTGTTTTTTCATTAATTTCATTTTTACACCGACTGATATTAATACATACTTTGTGGCTTTAGCTTGCAATTATTAATTCGGTTATAATTTTGTTCTATTAGTTAGTATTTTGTTTTTAATTTCATAGATGTTTACATTAAGGTTAGACATATAGAATACAATAAATAAAGGTTGTGTCTTTTGTGTATATATGTTACTCGTGCAAACTTTACCACAGCTAAAATAAGATTAATTAACATATTTATTTTAATCCTATTTAATTCGATTTTTGATTATGACATAGGTGAAACGCTAATTTTTTTTTTCACCAACATTGTACCTATCGGGAAATATGGGCTCAGGCAAAGCATTTCACAGTTTCGAGGTGCGAATAATAAATGAGGTGAGGAATTTCCACTGTGTACCTATGGCGCTTTGGTCGCGTTTGCCTGGCCGTTCGATAGTAAAAGGGGGTGGAAGGAATTAGTTCATATAATTCCTGCGCACCTTCTCCGAAATGTATCCGATAGAAGACTGAAAGTGATGCAACCACACGTCGATGTTCGAGACTTTGGAGTCTAGACTCGACTCATGTGTCGTCTCCTATCAACCTCCTGGCACGCTTCTCAATAAACTCTAGAGCCCGAAGGTGATACTTAGCAGAGCCGTCCCAAGGGTGAGAGCAGTACTCCATACAAGACCTCACTTGTGCTTTGTATAAGCTGAGCAGTTGTTCTGGAGTAAAGTATTGTCTCACCTTGGAGAGGATACCAAGCTTTCGGGCGGTTATTTGGGCTTTGGGCTCAATAAAAGAGCCGAAATTTAGAGTCGACGTGAGAGTAACGCCAAGAAGGTTATGGTGTTCAGTTATAGGTACGGACACATTTCGGAAAGAGGGAAGTAGCTGAAATTTCCACTTTTTGGCGGTAAACAAACACGCCTGCGTCTTGGTTGCATTGAAAATGACCAAATTGGCATCGCCTCAATCGGACACGGCCTTAAGAGTCACGCTGAAACATGGCCACCATGTCGCCGCCACAAAGGCTAGCAGGCAGGCCATATGCGGGAAGCTTGCTGATAAAGCCATCATGCCAAACCCTGTCAAAGGCTTTCGAGATATCCAAAGAAACAGCAAGTGTATCTCCGTGTTTCTCGATGGCCTCACTTCAGATGTGTGTGACGTACACCAGAAGATCACCAGTGGACCGATTTCGATTAGGTCATTGGCTTTCAGGTACGTCAGGAGCCTTGTATTTAGGATACGTTCTATTGTCTTGCACAGAGTGGACGTAACCGAGATGGGCCTGTAATTGGCAGGGTCAGCTCGACTACCCTTTTTAAGCACGGGCTGCGAGTTAGCAAGCTTCCAGAACTTAAGTACTTTACCAGTTTCAAGCGGGAGGTGAAACAGACGTGTCAGGATAGGAGACAGTTCAGGCGCACAGTTCCTCAAACAAAACAAAACAAAACAAAAGAAAATTTCAAAAGATTACTATTTTACTTTCAATAATTTTCCTCCTATAGATTATTATCGAATCGCCGCCTTTAAACTAAAACTAGGATCACAGTGAAATGTAAAAGAACGAATTTATGTTTTTTAATTTAAAACGAATATCGATTCGACACAGATAAAGGAAAATGTTACAAATCACTCGTTAATTTCATGTCTCATGTTGGTAGAAGAAGCGGTTAGCGTTAGTTTCTTGCGGTTGGCAATGAATTGCTTGAATTTCGACATTACGTTTACATATATGTATTATCTATGCGTTTACTATTAGTTCGTGATAATTCATTAAATGCATTCTTTCACTTTCACTTTATATCTTTAACGTTTCCATTACAAAACGACAATATATAATTTAATTGGTGAGTAGTATCAGTGAATATCGTATATTATCAGCATTTAGTATATTAACTATGTACTTATATTTAATATATGATTTATACGTCTCGTATTTTCGTTTCAGATTACATATATAATGAAATTGTTTTGTTCACAGGACGAGACTTTTTATGATATAACAGTAGTAATATATCAGCTGAAAAGTTCTTGCTGGGATGCAGCTGTTGGGGTCTCTGTTTTGTTGAAAACTAAATTGCTGTTTGTCCTGCTTGTCTGCAACTGCTTACCACATTGCACTGCTTTTATTTTCATACTGAATCTCCATTTTCATTTTCTCTTCTTGATGCTAAATTCTGGGTTTATGCTATCCTGCTTATCTCTTTTATCATTTGTTGATGACTCAATATCTAACTTAATGAGGAGATTGTTATTTATCTTAGTGTAATGCAGAATTATTCGCGTATAAGGAAGTCGCTTACTATTTTTGAATAATTAGCGATAGTTATATATGAGATCAGATGCTGATAACATGTTATATAACACTCCCTATTTACCTTTTTGGGTTCAGTGTGGTAAGACGTTCTTATTCTACTTGAAGTTCTTGTATTACTTAAATTTCGAAAAACTTGTAGAGCACGGCACATCTGTCGTCTAATTTTTATATTGAAATGTTTTTACTACCTCAAATGAAGACGATGCAGAGACAAGCATTCATCTCATTGAAATAAATATATATGACTTGAAAAAACTAACTAATGTACCACTAGAAGAATACTGAAAAAAATCTGAATATCGAGTAAAATACTACACAATGAAACACAAATTCAAGCTACGAAGCAACAACAAAAGTTATTAATGATATAACTAAAGAAATTTTTCAAAAAAGAAACTTCAAAAAAATATTTTTTTAAGAAGGATGCTGCATAATATTACATTAATAAATTTATTTTTAACTTTAAAGACTTGTAACTATTTCAATCCCTGATTTGATTTGTGTTCCTTGACGAAATAATTTTAGCTGTTCATATTATGTAAACTACTTGTTAAAATTATATGAGCATCAGTTTCATTTTAAACTCTTTACTGTCTCAACTTTAACTCACTATGGATAGGAATAAATCAACAAGCATTCTATAGGTAAGTATTTCATTTATTCACATGAAAACAGTATTTAAATAAACCAGATAATATTATATCATTGCACATAGTATCACCATCAAATAGTTGAAGAAAGTCATTTAACCTCATTTCTCGATATTTACAATACAAATACAATAGACAGTACTCGCCACAAACTGAGCTATGCACACTTATATCTAAAAACATTATTTTCTTAACTACTATAGTCGACTGAAACGTTACGGTTTTTGTCTATTTCTATGACATTATCAAACTCAGCATAAACAATACAGTTAATAGTTTGTGTTAAAGCTGATTCTAAGCGTACTTCTAACCTTACACTACCATGTTTTATAAGGTTCCAATGACTTGCTGAGTTAGCAGATAAATCAGGTGTTAAATCAAACGCCAGCAGACAATACCCTTTAGCATATTGCTCTCTAGATATCTCATTACCTTCATTAAGAAAATGTAGAACAATGTATGATAGACCGTTGTATAAATATTACTTTCAAATGATGGCTGTAAAGCTTTTGATGGTATTTGATGTCCATCTATATACAAATAAAACGTATTCATATCATAGTTTTCAAAATTGAATGGGTTCTTTGTGAGACTACTATTGAATGCAGCATTATTCACAAAGCCAACTATGCATCTTTTAGGTACTTGTCCTAGGAAAATGTTATCAAGAGTTTTTCCTTGAACACCTGATGGTATAGTTAAAACTTTAACTTCAGCTTGTGTAATAGGATATTTAGCTGTGGTAGATGCTTACACTTTTTGGTGAGCAAGTAACACAGATGGATTTATTCGTGCTCTACGAATAATCAAGGTTGCATCCGTAATTTTTATCCGTGCAGTGACGGAGAAAGAATACATTTCACTGCCCCTTTCCCATGGGTGTCGTAAGAGGCGACTAAGGGATATCTGAGCGACCATCTGCTCATCTGGTGGTAGGATGATAAACATCCGCCTGGCTTGTTACCACCGTACGCATGGTGAAAATCTCGTGAAGTGGCTTGCAGCCGCGTTTCGAGGTCAGCCAGCGTACAGCCAGTGGCATAGTACAAGGGCCCGAGCGTGCCTAACCAGCACGCGAGGCTGCCCCACCAGGTAACGCATAATCCCGGGGTGGACCGTCGTGCCGGTTGGTGACCGGAAGGTGGGGTCCCGGCGGCCACTTCCGGGGGGGTTCGGGGGCTCTTCCGTCCGGCGGGTCAGTGTAGTTTCCCTTTTGGCAAACACTTGGGGAAACAACGGTCGTACAGCGGTGCACACCCCCACCATAGCCACGCTGTTTGAGGTCGAGTTCACTAACATCCGTGGACTCCACGCTAACCTCAACGCTGTCCACCACCATCTCGAGACAGCACGGCCAGCAATGTTGTTTCTAACGGAGACACAAATACTCCGTCCTGCCGATACCAGCTACCTTAATTATCCCGGCTAGATGCTTGAAGAATCCTTCAAAGCGAAAGCCGGAGTATGCTTGTTCGTCAGGACGGATGTTTGCTGTCACCGACTGCGCTGCTTGGAGGACCCCTCCTTCTCCATGTTGGTGGTACGTGTAGATCTGGTTCGTCAGAGTCGGGTCTACGTGTGCCTCTACAGATCCCACAATGGTGACTTGGAGACAAGTCACCATTGTGGGAATTAATGCTCACCATGAATCATGGTTGAAATCCCTCAAAACTGACCATGCTGGAAGGACTGCTCATGCTTTTGCTCTCACACATGACTTGACCCAACTGGTTGATCAGCCCACCAGGATCCCAGACATTGATGGGCAAGCGCCTTCTCTACTGGACCTTCTGCTGACTTCTCACCCGGTGGAATATCAGGTTGTGGTTCAAGCTCCACTTGGTTCTTCGGATCACAGCCTCATATCTACCAAAGTGCCACAGGCCAAGCTGCCGCCACCAACGGTATGTAAACGTCGCGTTTGGCACTACAAGTCAGCAGATTGGGACGGTATGCGCGATTACTATGCGTCAGTCCCTTGGAAGGAACGTTGCTTCAGTGGGAATGACCCGACAGCTAGTGCCGCTGCTGTTGCTGGCGAGATCATGTTGGGAATGGAATACTACATTCCTAGCTCAGATCTCGACAGTAGGGGTGCGCGTAACCGTTGGTTCACTCGCGAATGTGCCGACGCTGTATCATCTAAGCAGGCAGCATATCGCGAGTGGATCAATGGCTGCATTAGCGGGGCATCTAACATTGACTCACTGAAAGCAATCTACAATAAAAACTCCAAGTCCTGTAGGAAGGCTTACACGAGAGCGGATGCACAGCGCATTGTACCGATTGGTCATGACCTTATTTCACATCCTAGGGGCTCCCGTAGCTTCTGGCGTCTGACCAAGTCTGTGCAAAACATTTTCTGCCAACCTTCGCTGCCACCGCTCAGAAGTCCGGACGGATCGCTAGCTCACAGTCCGCAGGAGAAAGCTGATCTCCTGGCTAAACTCTTTGCCGACAACTCCGTCATCGATGATTGTAGTGCTCTGCCACCAGTAATACCTTCTTGTGGCCACACGATGCCTGACATCAAAATCAGGCAGCGTGATGTGCGAGCGGAGCTGCAATCACTTGATGTACGGAAAGCTAGCGGTCCCGATGGAATACCAGCCATAGTGCTGAAGAAGTGCGCGGCGGAGCTGTCTCCCGTGTTAACGCGCCTGTTCCAACTTTCTCTTTTTCCTCGGGATGTGTGCCGGAGGCTTGGAGAAGAGCTAATGTGCAAGCGGTTCCCAAAAAAGGGGATCGGTCTGACCCGGCAAATTCTCGGCCAATAGCTGTTACCTCAGTACTTTGTAAGGTGATGGAACGGATTCTTAACAACCAACTGATCCATTACCTAGAAGATCACTGTTTAATTAATGATCGTCAGTACGGATTTCGACCAAAACGGTCTACAGGTGATCTTCTAGTGTACGTAACACACCTCTGGGGTGAAGCTATCGACAAGCATGGGGAATCGTTGGCTGTCAGCCTCGATATCTCCAAGGCTTTCGACAAGGTCTGGCACAGAAGTCTTCTCTCCAAGCTGACGGCATATGGTCTGCCTGCTCAGCTTTGCACCTGGATTGCCAGCTTCCTACACAAGCGCAGCCTTCGTGTTTTTGTTGATGGTTGCGCTTCACAATTCTATGTAGTGAATGCTGGGGTCCCCCAGGGATCTGTGCTATCTCCCACTCTGTTTCTTTTGCATATCAATGATATGCTCTCTCTCGGGAACATTCATTGCTATGCAGACGATAGTACAGTGCATGGTGGATACCACGGAGGCGCAGTGGCTGGGCGAGCGGAAATTCAGGAGAAGCGGGAGGATCTTGTCATTGAACTCAATAGGACGTTAGAGCTTATCGCCAAATGGGGCTCAGATAATCTTGTTGAGTTTAATGCCAAGAAAACACAGGTATGCGCTCTCACAGCAAAAAAGTCACCATTTTCCTCTCTTCCCTCCCTCTGTGGCACTCCGCTGGTGATACAAAGCAAAATCGCCTTACCGACCTTAGTCCAAGGGATTACATCGAGGCTGTGGTAAAAACAGCTTCACGGAAACTCGGAGTTCTGAACAAGGTGCGGCGTTTTTTCACGCCACAACAACTGTGCCTGCTGTACAAAACACAGGTACGGTCTTGCGTTGAATATTGCTCGCACCTTTGGGATGGCTCCGCTAAGTACCTACTTGAGGCCTTGGACCGGTTGCAGCGACGTGCGGTCCGCATTATTGGCGACGTAAAGGTCACTAACACCCTCGAGCCTTTACATTTGCGTCGAGAGATAGCAGCGCTGAGCGCTTTTTATCGTCTGTATCACGGCGAGTGTTCCGAGGAATTATTCTCCCTAATTCCTACTTCCCCCTTCCTTCACAAGTCTACGCGTGCTGGCTCTCGATGTCACCGACTAACAGTGACATCAATTCCATCGCGCACAAAGAAATTTGGTAAATCCTTTCTTTGTCGCACTTCCAAAATATGGAATTCCTTACCAGCTCACGTATTCCCCTCCTCTTACGACCGGGGTTCCTTCAAACGAGGCGTGAAGAGGCATCTTGCGGGCCGGCAAGGCGAGGGCGGCTAGTGCAGAACCTTCTTCCCGACTGTACTGGCCGTTCTCGCGTTTGGACTCTACTACCACTTAACATCAGATGGAGTAGAGTCATTTGCCCTCCCGGCAAATATAAAAAAAAAAATCATACTCTTAACTTAAGATCAACGGTGGAAGCCATTAAATTAAAATTTTCTCTAGAGCGAACTAATTTTACACACATATCAACCCCATTAATCAAAAACTTTTCTTGATTGAATAAGTCACCACGAAGGTGGCCAATCATTTCTACTTCCTTACTTTCACTAGCTAACTTTTGTCGTGCTAAAAATCCTTTATTGCTGTCATCGGTTGAATTCATTTTTCCAGCATCATCTTCGTACCAAAAACCACATGTGAGATGCGATGATTTGGCATCAGGAGCGTAGTTTAATAAGTTTTCGATGTATAAATAATTATCTCTTTAACAAGTTGTTTCAATCTTCACACAAACATTTCATTTTCATCATCTATTTACCGCTATAGTTGCTTGTCCAAGTGGTTGTGGAAAATCTGTATTCGTTACAAACTTTATTAAATACATGAAAGAAATTTGTAATACATATTTTCATCAAATTACTTGGTGCTATGGCGAAATGCAGCCCTTATACAACCTCAAACAAATGACCTACTTCCAAGGCATACCCGATCTTAGTATGTTTGATGGGAAGGAACCACAACTAGTTGTTATTGATGACCTTATGAGAGAGTCTGATGGTCGTATCGTTGACATATTTACAAAAGGAAGTCATCACAGAAATTTAAGTGTATATAACACAAAATTTATTTCATCAAGGCAAAGGACAACGAGATATTTCATTGAATTCAAGTTATATAATTTATTTTAAGAATCCTCGTGATAAAACACAAATCATCATATATAAGATGATCCAAATCATCAAACATATCCAAGGCGGGAGGCCAACTGATCCCGAGGTATATGCCCGGTCTGGTGCTAGGAAGGATATCAGATGAACAGATCCGGGACAGTGAGAAAGTGGTTGAGGTTTTCACAAAACGTTCCATGCTTGGCTTGGCGGTCCTATGGCTGCAGACAGCCTTAAGAACCTCGGACTACATCTGGTACTGACGGCATGCATCGTCTGCGGTGGTCTGTCGATAATGCTGCCGCCAGATCATTAATAACATTTTATTATTATTACACAGACAGCTGATAACGACGCTCGGTGTGTGAATCGGTTGCGATCGCTTTAGTCGATAAGTTTCTTAATTTTGTACGAGAGGCGTTAGCTGCTATGTTATTTAAAATGTCTTGTATTTACTAAATAGCTCTGATTTATTGTGCACTGCAAGCACTTCATGATTCATATATATTTGTAATACATTATTCCACTTCTATAATGTCCTCCAGACCTTCCTTTCTCCAGTCCTTTCCTACCACCAGTCCTTTACTGTCACAAGAGAGAAGAAAGATATAAAGTTATAACGTAGAGAGAAAGAGAGCTGTATATCTTAAGAAGTTTCACTCGTATCACGTGAACGGGTGCAGCACGCGCATTAATTATTTTTTTATTGTAAATGTGTGAATGTAAATGGTACTAGTTTATAACAAATCTAGCCAGAATATAAACGAGAAACTATCATGCTTTATGTATAAAATTTCTCGTTTAGCAGCAAAAACTTGGTTCACAATTTTTCGAAAGGTTGGAATTTCTCCAGATTTATTTTAAACTAGCTATCCAATCTCACGGTAACACGCACGACTGTCAATTTCGATGTAATTTATGAATTCTATAATACTCATTCCTCCTAGTACTCATTCCTCAAAGGCCGGCAATACACCTGCAAACCCTCGGGTGTCGCAGGTGTCCATGGGCCGTGATAGTCACTTTCCATCACGTGAGTCACCTGCTCGTTACCCCTCTCTAAAATAAATATAAATGTTGTCAAATATTGTTTTTTGTTTTAATTTGGCGTTAAAATGATTATATTTATGAATGCATTTCTAGCGGTGTCTATTGACAAATATTGATTGATCTTTTTGTTTGTAGTTATGGCTTAAATGATAATATTTTTTTTAAATGTCTAAAACACACGAAATTTATATTCAAATAGTTATTGGAATTGGATGAACACCTTTGATGTTTAATTCATTGTTAAAATATTTTATTTACTGCGACAATGTTCAAAATAAAACCTGTTATAATTATTCTAAATCAACTTTAATTATTTTATGCAATAAATAAAACTTAATTAGACTGGCAGCGCCACCTGTAAACAGACTGGTAGAATAATGTTTCTTTATATTATTTTAACTTTGATGTTACTTTTTTATATAAATTGTTAATAATTTCGAGTTTTATAAAATTCAATGAAATGTTTATTTTGAATGTTAAACCATATATGTCAAGAATTATTTTGAAGTAATTCTTTTTTTCTGTTATAAAGAAGTTGTTATTTGTTACGTTAAAGATCGTTTGTAAAGAACGAAGGCATTATGAGCACAGAACACTAACTAGAACTAGAAGAAAAACAACTTTATACAAATGTTTTGGGGAAAATATTCCTAAGCGTCCTGCGCCATCTATGTACCGCCCGCTAAAACTAGAGAGTAGAAGTTAGGACGGGAATTTCGAACCACAGTGCAGTTTATAAATACTTTGTATAGCATTTTTTGTACAAGTACAGTGCGTTTCTCAAGTTTCCTACGAAAAGGCCAATTATTGCTCGGCAGTAATAGGCATCTAAACATAATCACAATCGAGAAACACAGTGTATGTGCATAAAATGCTAAAAATAATCTATCGTTGTCCAATAAAAACAACGATTAGTACTTTAGTTTTTTATTTATCGTGATAATAATTATAATTTATCGTATTCATTCAGGCGACATATATTATTACTGATTTACATGAAAACAATGAATTTATTCACAAATCACAAGTATATGTAATGACATATAAAGAATCACAAATTTCAATCGTCGGCAAGTCTAGAAACATGAAAAGAAAAACAGTTTATACATATCTACTTGTCCAGACTGACTTATCCGTCAACTAAACTAAAAGTTACACACAAAATCAAGTCTCAACGCAGAGTCGATTACTCACAGACACACACTCAATTTCACCAAAACACAGCCACGGAGGGGAAGCGCGACTTAATGTTATCATTGTAATGTAGAATTAAATCGAACTAGTTTATTACAAATAAACATGAGTACAAGATAAATTGGTACGTACGCCTCAAACCCCTATTTGTGTAGCTCTTCTCAAAGGGCTACATACCCACCCATTCATACATTTTTTTTACTTTAAAATTAAATCACTTGCACACAAAGCTTCATTTCCAAATTAAAAAACAACCTTTTTATAAATATCCCATTTGTAACAAATTTAAATAAATAGAAGATATACGTTATATATAAAATAGTGTTCCAGTAATAAGGTTGAACCTATTTATGTTTGTAGTTTTACATACAGAAACAAGAGAAGTTATCGCTGAAGGAAACTGTTTACGTCTCTCTCACACACAATACACTAATACCGCTCACTGAAGGACCATTATGGCCTGTCATTGTTAAACATTCAGACATTGAAACAAAAATACTTAAATAGTTGACAAATAAAAATCCAAATTATACCTTTGAATACATTTTTATTAAAACTTCAAGAAAAATTAAATTACAATGAAGACAATTACAAGATCAAGATCATAAGACTACATTTTGAACACTTCGAGGAAATTTAACCTTTGACCGCTGAATATTATGAATTAATTGCATTTGTTAGACACAGTTTTGTAAATTTTTTCAAACGAAATAAGTAGCAGTACAAGCTAATGTTATAAATACAATATCACAAATTATAATACATATTGCTAATTTATAAGTACAGGTAGTTTACTTTACATATCGCCGAGTGATTTTATCAGATGCTCGTAACTGATACATGAACTAAAACCAGACAGTGATGTGTAGGTGTTGTTCTTTACAAATTATTTGTAGTAAAGAAATTATGAACATCGCACTGTATTTACATATGTTATACCTCAGTAAATACAGTGCGATGTTATGTTATACCTCAATGGTAGCCAAGCCGCAAATACCTAACGACACAAGCCGCTATTGGATTCGACTAGAGTTTGACTTCAATAGTTAAAGGTTTGTTGCAAAAAATAGGAAGTGTCTTCATAGATGTATATTTTCTTCAATTTTATTTAAATTCTATTAATCTTATATTTACTTGAACAGAAAATGTTGTCAGTCTTTTTAAGCACGCGAGGACGCAAGAGTTTGATATATATTTTAAGGTTTATATGGAGGAGTGCACAAATTTTTATTTTTATTCATACTATGTAATATCTTATACTAAGTAACTTACTGCTAATGTCACACAGCCTGTTTACGTCAAACGCAACAACAAATAACGACTCGTTCGATATTCCTTGGCTTTGCGTATGACTGTACCAGGTTTCACCATTTATATTTCAAAAACTAATGCGCTAATGTGTATAATTCTATGAATGTCGTCCCATTTTTATTATCAGTGAATCACGATCGAAAATCGGCCGACCACTAATTAATACAATTAAACGAAACTTACTAGAGCTGTTAAGTTCCTCCCGTTGTCATTTACATTTTGTCTATTTTTTTTAAATGTCAACGCTATAATAATACTAATGCTATAAAAAAAACTTTTTTTTTCAGTTACACCTACATCACCTACTCGATTCCCTTCTAATTCAATTAGTACCGAATTTTCACATAATTTTATTTAATGTTTCGGATCGGGCATATACAAATTTAGATAAAGAGCATCGCGCCGGTTTAGTAAACGTGATTCAAGCGAACTCTATTCTCTTACGGATTTCTGATCTCTACGGAGATCTTCAAGCCTAGCGGTTTTCTTCGGTTGGGACCTTGCAAAAACCGTGGGCGAATCCCGTGGTTGGGTTTGCGGCCCTACCACGGGGGAAAAAAATCGTTGCAAAGAATCCGATTAAGAAAATCCAAGATTCCACAGGAGTCGGGGAGCACGGTCAATTCCTCCCCGGTGGTTCGACCTGGCGTTACCGGCGGGAACGTTGGGCGGCCACTTGGTAGAGCCCACCTCGTCGAGGCCAATGCGGAGGCTGCTCCAGCGCTGGTGAAGCGCAGTTGGAGTGAGAAAGAGTTGCTTCTCATGGCGCGAGTCGAGGCGCAACTGACGATAGAGACCGGGAAGTTTGCGATCGCAGACCTTCTCGTCAAATTGCCCCAACTCCATAGGACGATGGAAGCAGTTAAAGGCAAACGCCGGAGCGTCAAGTACAAAGGACTGGTGAAAGCCTGTCTGGAGGAATTGGCGCTCTCGGAAGTTGAGTCCAATGCGAGAAGGTGTTCGAATATGCGGTTGCGCCCCGGAACCCTCGAAGGAGGCGTTAAAAACCTTCGGGCCCCCTCACGGGGGTGTGGACGAGTACTCAAAGCTGTGGGCGCCGGTAACGATCGAAGAGGTGAAAGCGTCCCGCGTCGACATGAGGACAGCGCCAGGTCCGGATGGAATCCGTGCGGATGATTGGCGTGTAATTCCTGCATCATCGAAAGCGGAAAGATTCAACAGCTGGATGATACAATGGAGTATTCCCGACACACTGCGGCAGTGTCGAACAGTCTTCATACCGAAGAGTGATGCTCCGAAGGGTCCTGGCGACTACAGGCCAATCTCGATTGTGTCGGTACCGCTTCGGCACCTACACAGCATCCTGGCGAGGAGACAGCTTGCCTGCTGCCCTCCTGACAAGCGCCAGCGCGGTTTCGTGAGAGCGGATGGTACTCTCGAGAATACGGCCGTGCTAGACGCAATGTTAGGAGACTGCAGGAAAAGTTTGCGAGAATGCCACGTTGCGGTGCTCGACTTTTCTAAGGCGTTCGATACAGTGTCGCATGTGGCACTTGTCGAGCTACTTAGGGCGAGAGGACTGCCCGATGGCTTCTGCAACTATATGGCTTCAATGTACGAGACGGCGAGTACCACCTTAGCCGTAGGGAACGAACATAGCCAACCTGTGAAAGTGGGTCGGGGGGTACGACCCTGTCGTAGACCCCCTTTCGCCGATCCTATTCAACATGGCGATGGACCTAGTCCTTGCATCACTGCCAAAAGGAGTCGGATATAGGTTAGAAAATGAGTTGATCTCGGCTCTGGCCTACGGCGACGACTTAGTCCTGCTTGCATTCTCAAAGGTAGGGATGCAGGAAGCCATCGATTGTGAGGTGCAGATAGGCGAAATGGTGGGTCTCTGTATCAACCACTGCAAAAGCTCCGTTCTGTCGATGGTGCCAGACGGGAAACGCAAGAAACACCACTACCTGACGGAGAGGGTGGTCTCTGTCGGTAGAAAAAAGCTTCGGCAGGTGTCTTGCGTGGAATGCTGGCGATACCTAGGCGTGGACTTTGAGTCGTCCGGAGCTACGATGCTCGAGCAGAAGGTGCGTAAGGCCCTGGACAACATCTCCAAGGCACCTCTCAAGCCGCAACAGCGGCTTGAAGGCGTGAGAGGACCTGATCCCGAGGTACATGCACGGCCTAGTGCTAGGAACGATATCGGATGATCGACTAAGAATGCTCGACATCGAGATCCGGAACGCAGTGAGGAAGTGGCTGAGGCTACCACACGATGTGCCTAAGGCATCCTTTCATGCAGAAGTTAAGGCCGGTGGCTTGGCGATCCCATCGCTGCGGACAGTCGTTCCGGACCTCATATTACGGAGATACGGACGGCTTGCTTCGTCGCGGTGGTCTGCTGCCAACGCAGCCGCCAGATCCGAAAGGATCCGGAAAAAACTGAGCTGGGCCAAAAGGTAAATGAGAAAGTTCACCAAGGAAAATCCCAAAACCCAGACAACATCTGTGGACCAATACTGGAGGGAGAGTTTGCATTCATCGACGGACAGCTTCGAACTTCGAGAATCGTTCAATACGCTAAGTAAGCTATTCAGTGAATTCCACATGACACTGGCATACTCAAAAAAGAGTAATTTAGTTTTTCCTGAAAAGCCTTGAGTGTTCCGCTTGATAATTTACTTTATAATATCGTATTTACATATTTACTCAGGTCACGCTACGCCTTTTGATTTGTTTTTTTTTTGTATGACCAATACTCTAGCTTGATGAGATGCGAAGTTAGTAGAAGAACCCTTTTCACCTCAACAACAGGAATCTCATTCATCCATTCATGCGTGTCACTAATTCATCTAATTGTACGTTTTAGGTATTTTTCCGCATGCCTTCGTCCACCCAATGTCATGCAGAGCGCCCGACTAACTAAGAGTCGACGGCCCCGGGATTGACCGTGCTGTCTCCTACTCCCGTCTCGTGACCGTGGCCGTGGCTGCATTGTACAGGTTGGTGTTGGAAGCGTTACACAGTTGATACTGGGGAGGAAATAAGGGTTCTTCTACTACCTTCGCATCTAATCAATCTAGAGTATTGATCATGCAAAAAAATCAAATCAAAAGGCGTAGCGTGACCTGAGTAAATATGTAAATACGATATTATAAAGTAAATTATCAAGCGGAACACTCAAGGCTTTTCAGGAAAAACTAAATTACTCTTTTTTGAGTAGCCAATGTTATGTGGAACTCAATGTATAGCTTCCTCAGCGTATTGAGAGTATTCAGCGAGCTTTAACGAAACATCTTGCTTTTCATGAAAAGGATTTTTCTCAAAATTTAATATGATTTCTCTTCGGAAACAATAAAGTTATAAACAAATAATTAAAAATAAAAAGCATTCATAATGATACAGCGGTTGACTTGATAGAAATTTCAAGCACCCAACGATTTCATTTTCTTGCCTGATCAACGCCCTAGATTATAATTTAAATAGTGTCTTAATCCATGAATAGATATAGTTGTATAGAGGAGGTAGAGGCGCTTTATGGTGAAAAATAAAGTAATATAATCAATTAAAATCTAAATTTTAAACACGTTTTGAGTCGAAAAAATATCGTAAAGAACTTCGTTCCTGACAATTTGTGTTGTATTTTTAAAAGCACTTGTAACTCCATTTCATCCACCACGTGGTACTTAAGCACGCGGTGAGGCCCGATAGACAAATTATCGCAGTTTTCTTTGGGAGTGTGGGAACGCTTCCTCGCAGCGTAAGTAGCAAAGGAAAGAGGAATATAAATTGTGGCACGTGGTTCATAACCTACATTTGTGGTTATACCACGCACTTATAGAAGACAGCGTGGTCTCTCCCGGGGCTGTCGACTCCACGTAGTCGGGCGCTCAGCACGACATTGGGCGAACGATAGTCAGGCGCGGAAAAATAGCCAGATGCCTAGTAATCTATTTAGTGACGCGCATGAATAGACTAACGAGTTTCCGATGTCCGAATCTACTTACAAACTTTGACGGGCAGTGTATAGCGCCCGACGAGCTTGGCAGAACTCACGGAAGGTGGGCAAGAACACGGGACGCCTTGCTCAACGCTCTACGCGCAACTAGGAACAAATACAAGAATGCAATGCAGGATGCGGAGATTACCCATTTTCGTCGCATCGCCGATTTCGGGAACGAGAACTCGTACGGACAGGCGTATCAAGCTGCCTCTGGCAGAGTACGCCTACCCCAAACATCATGCATGGCATGAACCTGCTTGAGGGACACGCCCATACTGCAGAAGAAACTACGAGTGGATCCCACGAGGGACACCTCATACCACAGCCAACTCAGAATAGCAGCTGCATGCGCCCCACAGGAATAGACTCCGACCTACCCAACCGACAAGTGCTCGGAATAATTATATGCAATGTACATGTAAAAGCCAACAGAAAAAATCACTAGCGCAAAAAAAATATATTACGTGTAAAAAAAAACCCTGTCCGACCCGAAAGGGACATGTAGGTGTGTTATAGACCTTACTAAATTTTTTTATTAAAAATTAAATATTCATTAATATAAGAATGTTATTTTATTTTAATTTTAAATACACGTGCCCTAATTCCTCTACAGAGCTAATTTTCTGAAATGTGACATCACCAGAGTCAAACATTTAGTTCATAATAAAACTAGCAAGACCCAGTCTTTACACTATAATACATTCTTAATACATTCTTGAATCATATTTAAAAACATAAAAGCCATCGTTGAATTTTTACTGTTTCATCTTTAAGCTCAAAAACTTTTTATAGAAAGCAATCATCATCATCATCAGATCTGTTACACTTTGAGCGGCGTTCGTAAAACCGTTCGTCAATCGACTTACGTCGCTAAATCTCCACGACTAACATTCTATTGTAACCGGACTATAAATAACCTCTGTCCTACTGAATATTTACGGTAAATATTGTTGAGAGTTTATTTTTCAAATAAGTTCAAGGGAATCAAGAGTACACAAAATACACACAAATAAAATTATGACGTTTCATAACATTACATATAAAATATCGATATTGAATACTCGCCCGCAATGGTATAGAATGTATTCTAGAATAAATTGCTCATTGTGAGTTTTGTGTGTCTGTGTGTCGGAGTGCGGTACTCAGTAACACAGATATAACCCTAGTACAGCGGCCCTTGCAAATACTTGTAATGCCTCGGTCGTTGACGCTATCTAGTCTCGTGAAGATATTAAGCAAATGGCATCAATTTACATTACAATATGTCAGCCATTCTCCTTAAAAAGTTAACCGACTTCTTCTATCTTTCTATTGATCAATTTATATGTCAAATATGTAGTTTGATATAACATCCGTGTTGGCATATGTTTTAAGTTTCGACATACTTATAATGATATAAGATAAAATAAATAAGCAGGATAGAGCAAACCATGAACGCAGCATCCAGTATAGAAAATGAAACTGATTATTCAGCATAGAAAAGAAAGCAGCGCAAAGCGGCAAGCAGCAGCAGCAGCAGCAGCTATTGGACATGCAGCAGTTTAATCTTCAACAAAACAGCACAGTAACAGCTCCGCCTCAGCAAGAACTCTTCGGCTCATTAATGTTATTATATTACTATTGTAACACAATAAAAATCTCTCACCCTGAAAACAAAACATCTTATTAATTTAAGAGTTAAATAGAGACAAGTAGAAATTATTTTTTTTTTTTTTATTTATTTAGGAAACAAACAATTTTAAAAACACTGTAATATAAAACAAAAATAACAAAAATCACAAATCAATCAAGTTTCCACTTAAAGCTAATACACAAAAAAAAAAAAAAATAACAAATTGAATTAAATTAAATTAAAATTGAAAGTAAAACAAAAATAAAAACTGCAAATACATTATCACTTTAGGTAAAAGAGTTAAAAACAATTAGCATTTTAAGATATCACGAACTGCTCTTTTATAAACACCAATTTTTGGGCAAAAAATATCTAAGTTTTGGAGGTTATTATTATAATATAGGCAAGAACGGTACAAAAACACATTCTTTGTAAATTTATTTTTACATGAGGGTACAAAGAACAAAGAATTATTTCTAGCACTAAGACGAGGACATTTAAATAATATGTTACTTAGAAGATATTTAGAGTCAACCATGTTATTAATTATTTTATACAAATATATTTGGTCTCTTAATTGTCTACGCACAGTTAATGGGACTATTCTAGAGATATCTTTGTTATCAGATAAACCAGCCCTAAATCGCAATTTTTTTAAAAACTTATTTTGTAATCTTTCTATTTTATCTACGTAGATGTTATAATTGGGATTCCAAACTGTGGAACAATATTCAAGTATGGACCTAACATATGCGTTGAATAAAAGAATAAGGGTGGAGCAATGTGTAAATTCTTTACTCAATCTTAAGATGAACCCAAACATACGATAAGCCTTAGAAGTAATATACTCGATATGACAAGTAAACGATAACTTGTGGTCTAAAAGTACACCCAGATCCCTAACCTCTGATATTCTGGCTAATAAGGTATCCTGTAGTGAGTAATTATATACTGTAGGTTTCTTTTTCCTTGTGAACGTTATTATGTTACATTTATTTATATTTAGATATAAGAGATTTTTAACGCATTAGTTGCTTAAGTTATTAAGGTCAGATTGGAGTGATACACAGTCTTGAGTCGAGCTTATAGTTTTAAAAATTTTCATGTCATCCGCATAGAGTAAAATATTGCAATTAGAAATGATTTGGGTAATGTCATTAATAAAAATATTGAATAATAAAGGCCCAAGATGAGATCCTTGTGGTACACCCGACGTGACGGGCACAAATGATGAACAAAACCCTTTAACAGCAACAGCTTGACTGCGGTCTCTTAAATATGATTCAAGCCAGCGAAGCAGATCACCGTGTATAAATGAAGCTTTCTGATTAATAAGGAATGTGAAATCTTATCAAACGCTTTTGAGTAGTCCGTGTACACTACATCCACCTGACCACCACTATCCAACACAGCTACAAGTTGATGAGTAAATTCACATAAATTAGATTCAGTCGACCTACCATCAATAAACCCATGTTGTTGGTCAATAATAACCGGTCTTAAAATAGGGTATAAATGGTCATAAACAATTTTCTCGAACAACTTAGCAATAGTATTCAATTTAGAGATAGGCCTATAACTTTGTATATTATGCTTATCACCAGACTTATGAATGGGTACCACATACGATTGTTTCCACACCTTAGGAATTCTTCCACTACGAAGAGATATGTTAAATAGCATGCAAAGGGGTAGTGCTAAGCTATTATAGCAGGATTTCAAAAAAATCAGAGGGATTTTATCAGGACCACTACATTTACTAATGTCAATATTTCTCAAATATTTCCTAACTAGATCAACAGATACATCAATTGTAACCTATAGACACAGACACAGAATTTAAAGAATGGTCCAAAGGCAATGAAGATACATTGCTAGTATCTGGTTCGAAAGCAGACTGAAAGTAAGTGTTGAAGAGGTGACAAATTTCATTGCCGTTCGATGATTGAATGGTATTATAAAACATCAAATCAGGTATATCAGATGTAGCATTCTTGGATTTTACGAAAGACCAGAAGATCTTACTGTTACGTTTAATGTTATTTTCAGCATTTCTAATATATCTATTGTAACAGTCTAGCTGCACACGTTTTTGGCAATCACGAAGATAGTCAAATTGATCATAGTCACTCGATCTCTCATATATTTTCCACTTTTTATGAAACTTCAGTTTTTCATTGATAATTTTTATTAAAGCTTTGGAATACCATGGAGGATAGCGTGTATTAAAAGACTTTTTTGTTGGAACATATTTTCTAATTATGTTGTTAATAACCTCATAAAAACAGTCAAGGGACACATCTATGTCATTATCATCAATTAAGTCAGTCCAATCTACCTGAGATAATTCTGAGTTTATTGCATCATAATCTGCAATCCGAAAGTTAGGTATAAAACGCACTGGCGACCGCAGTGAAGGACTCCATGATATTTTAGGATGAATAATCAAAGCTGGGTGATGAGAATCTTCAAAGACCAAAGGTTCATTACATCGATTCACGCTGCAAGTAACTCCACTGATGACTAAATCAAGAAATCTTTCATTTATATTTGATACAGTATTGAATTGATTAAATTTTGTAAATTGAAGAAAACAGTACAATGACTGGACTAATACATCGTTACTAATCATTAAATTATTGGTATAAGAGTTACTAGAGCTCCATCCAGCCGAACTGATGTTAAAATCACCTATAATTAAAAAGCAGTCATCAGGTTTATTGACGTGGCAATTTGAAACGGTCTCAAAAAATCATTAAGACAATCTAACTGATTACGACAGTGAGGAAAATAACAACAGAACAGATGGAGAACCCTATAACTTGGCTGTTTATTTAATTCTATAGAAAGCATTAAAACGTCAGCGACAGCACTCTGGAATTGGTAATTTTTCGTTTCCTTAACCATCAAACCGCGTTTAACTGCTATAAGCACACCGCCTCCAAATCGATCACCTCTTGAGACATAATCACGGTCACATCTATATACATTGTAACGGCAATCAAATAACTCAGCATCGAAGATACCTGGAGCGAGCCAGGTTTCACTCAAACATATAACATCATAGTCATTAATTAATAAGTTTCAGAAAAATGTATTAGTTTTTGTTCGAAGACCTCGAACATTCTGATAATATATAGAAAGATTAGATGAATCCACAACTGATGGTAACCAATTTGACACATTTAGTGATACGGTTATGGAATGAGTGGTTATTCTGATAACATAATATACCATAACGAATTTTTATATGAAAAAACAACCATATGTACCAAATTACAAATAAAGATAATCTTAATACACTATTGGAAAATAATTTCTCAAAAAATTTAAAAACATTGTAAATTATTATATAGAAAATCAAATTATTTAATGTTAACTGTATATAACAAATTGTTAAAGTTGTACCCAAGCATGTAACATTTAGAATTATTAATACAATTAAACAAGAATTATATAAGAATAATTAATTATAAAAGAATGAGATAGAAAATTATCGAGTAGTAAGCGTACAACAGAAGCGAAAAAGCTCTTACTTTATTTTGTTTAAATCAGTCTCATTCGATATATGTATAATGGGACTAGTATCCGTGCGACAAACCATAATAGCACAGTTCTTAACCCATGTATATAAATATTTGTTTTCTTTCGCTTTCGTCTTAACCCGCTGTAGAAGAGACTTGTTTTCACTAGTCAGGTGATCGTTAAAAAATATTGGCGATATATTATTGTTAAATCCCAGGTCACTAGCTTTTAATTTTAATTTTATTATTAAAAATTAAAATTTAAATAAATAAGAATACATAAAGATCCGATATGGACCATATCGGTTAAAATGCGTAAATCGTAACTGATGACCATATTACCCCGCGCAAGCACCACAGAATTTTAATGTGTTTATGATTTATCTCGAAAACATCGTGAAGAAACCTGCACGTGTACTATTTCACTGAAATTCTGCGTATGTATATTCCACCAACATTGGAGCAGCATGGTGGAATGAGCTAAGCAAAAGCAAAAGTAAGAAAACAAGAACAATATTAAAATAAATAAAATGAAATCCTTGAATTATTTAAAACACTTTAGGATTCAACATTATCTATGCCTATTCCAACCACAAGAGGAGTAAACCCAAATAAACAACTTGTACATCGATATCATTGGTCGATATCTTAAAATAATCCATGTAATTCACTATGGATTCGCGAAAAATTTGGCGATTTCAATGTTCGCGAAGTTGTAATAAGAACTTCGAAAGTTAAATTAATCAAGAATTGTTTATGGTGCATAATACAGCAGAACAATTAGAAAATCGCATGCATTGTGTACCTTTACTCCGATTGGATTATGGTATAGTATACAGTCAAAAGCTAAGGTCAATTTTTGTTGTAAATATCAAAAAAATAATTGAAATTAATACTGAACCGTGTAGGATTTTGATTAATAATGTAATTAATGCACCAACTCACCTGCGGGCTGTATGAAGATATCAAAATTGGGCAGTATGTGACGTAACCACGTGGCCGGTTTTAGTACATTGACTGAAATTAAAACAAAACTATTTTATATGCCACGATAAATAAAACGAATGCATTCATTAGGCGAATACAATTGTTTTTCTTACGGTTCGGTGTCCGGAAACTCGTTAAATATTTGAAATAAAATTGATGACGTAGATAGTCCTCCGTTGTGTTATCTGGATATAACCTGAAACGAAAATATGAATCGTATAATATAATAAATGCTAATAATAAACGATATTAACTGGTAATACTTACAAATTTAATGACATTTTATCGTTATAAATTACAAAGCGCTGGTTACTGGTGGTGAATTGTGGTAAGGATAAACAACCGAGGTCAGAGAGTACATTTCACCAGTCGAAAACGACGAACAATGCAGTGCTGCCAACTATCAAACTTTATAAAATCGATTTTAGTTGATGAAACAAATATCGATTTAATACTTGAACTTTATTTAATAAAACGATTAAAATTAATTTCGTTAGGAGAGGTTCATCGTTAATAATTGTGGAATAAAGCTTGTATATAAGAATATTAGACAAGAATATTTTCTTGTTTCATATTTTATAGAGTAGGTTTTTATTCCGCAGTCTGGGTTTAATTTTTAAACTCATTTTTTTTAGTAATTGTTGTTTCAATTTTTATTTTTTATTTGCTTTTATAAGCTTTGATATTTATTATATATTTATTATAAGCTTTGAATACTACTTCTTGTTCTTCGTGAGGCGAAAGAGTTCGGCAGCACTCGCGATTCCCGTCCATTTTCTGATGTTGCACAGCCAAAACTTTTTTCTGCGACCAACAGCTCTCCTTCCTACATTCTCCTCCTTCCATTATAATGGAAAAGGTTGCCACCTTCCCATCCTAATGAGTTGCAAAAGTTTATATCTGTCAAGCCTAAGCACGTGTCCGAGATATGCAACTCTTGTTTTCTTGACAGTCTCCAAAAGTTGCCGTGTCTGGTTGACGCGTTGCAGAAATTCTACGTTCGAGACATTTTGAGTCCAACTAATGGCCAACTTACGTCTAATTTTTCGCGCTTCGTATCCGGTAAAGAAAAATAGCCCAGATGTAACGAAGATAAAACCACGAAACTTTGCATTTACACACTTGATAAAAAGTAAACATTACTTCCTTCATTTGTTAAATTTCGACCTACACGCCAATTTCTAAATCGTGGTGTCATCGTTCGTTACGTCTGATTGTTTTTTCATTAATTTCATTTTTACACCGACTGATATTAATACATACTTTGTGGCTTTAGCTTGCAATTATTAATTCGGTTATAATTTTGTTCTATTAGTTAGTATTTTGTTTTTAATTTCATAGATGTTTACATTAAGGTTAGACATATAGAATACAATAAATAAAGGTTGTGTCTTTTGTGTATATATGTTACTTCTGCAAACTTTACCACAGCTAAAATAAGATTAATTAACATATTTATTTTAATCCTATTTAATTGGATTTTCGATTATGACATAGGTGAAACGCTAGTTTTTTTTTTCACCAACATTGTACCTATCGGGAAATATGGACTCAGGCAAAGCATTTCACAGTTTCGCAGTGCGAATAATAAATGAGGTGAGGAATTTCCACTGTGTACCTATGGCGCTTTGGTCGCGTTTGCCTGGCCGTTCGATAGTAAAAGGGGGTGGAAGGAATTAGTTCATATAATTCCTGCGCACCTTCTCCGAAATGTATCCGATAGAAGACTGAAAGTGATGCAACCACACGTCGATGTTCGAGACTTTGGAGTCTAGACTCGACTCATGTGTCGTCTCCTATCAACCTCCTGGCACGCTTCTCAATAAACTCTAGAGCCCGAAGGTGATGCTTAGCAGAGCCGTCCCAAAGGTGAGAGCAGTACTCCATACAAGACCTCACTTGTGCTTTGTATAAGCTGAGCAGTTGTTCTGGAGTAAAGTATTGTCTCACCTTGGAGAGGATACCAAGCTTTCGGGCGGTTATTTGGGCTTTGGGCTCAATAAAAGAGCCGAAATTTAGAGTCGACGTGAGAGTAACGCCAAGAAGGTTAAGGTGGTCAGTTATAGGTACGGACACATTTCGGAAAGAGGCGGTAAACAAACACGCCTGCGTCTTGGTTGCATTGAACATGACCAAATTGGCATCGCCCCAATCGGACACAGCCTTAAGAGTCACGCTCAAACATGGCCTCTCTCCGAGCCTGAATTATTGCCTCCCTAGCAAGCGCGTTGAACGTGTAGCGCTCGATGGATACCGGGCATCAGCAGATCATTGATGTTCATCAGAAATAGTGTCACAGATAGCACTGACTCCTGGGGAAAACCTGCATTTATAGCCATGTGGTCCGACGAGTGGTCATCAAACACCACTCGTAACGGTCGGTTCTTCAGGAAGTCTGAAATCCACGCACAAAGGCTAGCAGGCAGGCTATATGCGGGAAGCTTGCTGATAAGGCCATCATGCCAAACTCTGTTAAAGGCTTTCGAGATATCCAAAGAAACAGCAAGTGTCTCTCCGTGTTTCTCGATGGCCTCACTCCAGATGTGTGTGACGTACACCAGAAGATCACCAGTGGACCGATTTCGATTAGGTCATTGGCTTCCAGGTACGTCAGGAGCCTTGTATTTAGGATACGTTCCATTGTCTTGCACAGAATGGACGTAACCGAGATGGGCCTGTAATTGGCAGGGTCAGCACGACTACCCTTTTTAAGCACGGGCTGCAAGTTAGCAAGCTTCCAGAACTTAAGTACTTTACCAGTTTCAAGCGGGAGGTGAAACTGACGTGTCAGGATAGGAGACTGTTCAGGCGCACAGTTCCTCAAGACAATTGCTGGAATGCAATCAGGCCCGCTAGCCTTGTTCACGTCCAGACTGCGTAGCATTTTGCGAAGTTCCTTTTGCCGAATGTGTATCACTCATATGAGTGTCGGCGCTAGGTGTTGCCGAAAATGTGGTGTTTTCAAATCGTTGGAGACGCCGCAAGCAGATGTCATTCCGGATGTAAACGCATACGCCTGCTCGTGATTTAAAATTGTTCTCCAGGATATAGCCTGGGTAGGAAAGATACGATACGTCGGACGGACAACCAATCTGCGTCTCCGTTAGAAACAAGAGGTGGGGTTTCTCAGTCTCAAGGTGGTAGTGGACTGACACGATATTAGAATGCACTCCTCTAATGTTGCTGAGGTGCACTTTAAGCGAGAGGGAGTGCAACCGCTGTGAAACTTTCCTCTTTTTTGTGCTTCTTGACCATTTGATTCAGAGTGTAAAGGTGGAGAATCGGAAGAAGAACGAGGCGCCACGCTGCTAAGATACGATGATAAACACAAGAATATCACGCGTACTGATGGGGGACTAGGCTGGAGACTGCGGGGACGCCCGAGCCCCCCCAAGAATGTCCATCAGGCCCTCTCATCCGGTCGCCGACTGGCACGATGGCGCAATCTCAGGATTTTTCGACAGTTGGCGCGGCAGCCTTTTGTGAGTGGCTAGTTTATTACTGGGGCCCCCATCTAGCTGTCAGCCAGCGGTCCACCGTGCCTCAGATCCCGCTATCCTCCGCGACTAGTCTCTCGATGTGGCGATTCCAGTATGCATTACTTCGATCTTCTGCAGAGACGCAACTGTTTTGACCCGACTCTCGGAATGGTGGACATCGTACCGGAACACAACAGCGTTGCTTGGCGGTACGGCTTTGTTCGGTGTGTGGTCACTAACCACGATTGAAGCCTACCGCCAGTATAGTCTTCTATATATATAAAAGAAAGTCGTGTTAGTTACACTATTTATAACTCAAGAACGGCTGAACCAATTTGACTGAAAATTGGTAGGGAGGTAGTTAAGAACTGGGAGAAGGACATAGAAGGACATACTTTTTATCCCGTTTTTTTTTTTTGTTTTTTTTTTGGTTCCTGGTTATCCGGATGTGCGTTCCACTGATGCTCTTGGTCGTATATATACAGTTCATCATAAGAATGATGAATGCTTCTATTTGCGATTGTTGTTGGTTAATGTGCATGGGCCAACGTCATTTGAGTCACTACGGACTGTTAATGGTACAATATTTCCAACATATCGTGCTGCATGTGAAGAACTCAAGTTACTACAAAACGATACCCATTGGGATACTACAATCGTTGAAGCCATTATCTCTGCATCTCCAAGTCAGATACGTACATTATTTGCTATCATCATTTCGACATGCTTTCCATCGAACCCATCTAACCTGTGGCACAAATACAAGGACAATATGGCAGAAGATATTTTACATCAAATTCGTGTCAGTTCAGAAAATTCCGATCTTGAAATGAATGAAGAGATACATAATCGGGCCTTGCTCTTGATCGAAGACATGTGTTATCTCATGTGCGGTAGTTTATTAGTCAGGTTAGGAATGCCAGCGCCAAATTGTGAAATGAATGACGCATTTAATCGAGAATTGGAACGGGAACCTGAATATGATCACCAGGAATTAGATTTAGTAGTTCAAACGAATGTACCCCTGATGAATCCCCAACAAAAAGAAGTTTATGATACAATAATGAAGGCAATTGATGATGGAAACGGTGGTTTATATTTCCTGGATGCCCCTGGTGGAACTGGTAAGATATTCCTCATGTCAGTAGTTTTAGCCACTGTTCGTGCAAGATCCAACATTGCGGTTGCAGTTGCTTCTTCTGGTATAGCAGCCACATTGCTAGAAGGATGTCGTACGGCACATTCTGCATTGAAATTGCCGTTAAATCTTCAATCTATTGAAGAACCAACATGCAACATTACAAAGCGCTCCGCTACGGCCAAAGTTTTATCAGAATCGAAGATCATCATCTGGGACGAATGCACAATGGCGCACAAACGTGCATTGGAAACACTTAACCGAACGTTGAAAGATCTACGTAATGACTCGAGATGTTTTGGAGGAGCAATGATTTTACTGTCTGGTGATTTCCGCCAAACATTGCCAGTAATTCCCAGATCGACTGCTGCTGACGAAATAAACGCTTGCCTTAAATCATCGAATCTATGGCGCTATGTTAAGAAACTTCAGCTAACAACAAACATGAGAGTTGCATTGCTGAACGATACATCTGCTGAAGATTTCTCTGAGCAATTGCTAACTATCGGCAATGGTCGAGTACCCGTCGACGAATCGAGCGGATTGATTTCATTTCATCCGAATTTTTGTAACTTTGTCTCATCAAAATACGAACTCATCAACAAAGTATTCCCAAACATCATGATTAACCTCAAAAATAATGAATGGTTGAGTGAGCGAGCAATTTTGGCAGCTAAGAATAAAGATGTAGATGACTTAAATTACATAATTCAGGATGACATCATTGGTACACTGCATTCTTTCAAATCTATTGACTGTCTAACAAATGAAGATGATGCCACCAACTATCCCATTGAATTTTTAAACTCCTTGGATGTATATTCTATTATTATATTTTTTTTTTTTGTTCTATACTAATCATGCTTCGAAACTTAAACTAACCAAAATTGTGCAACGGAACACGCTTGGTGGTAAGTAAATTGATGAACAATTTGATTTACGCCACAATTCTCAAAGGAAAATTCAAAGGTGAGGAAGTTCTAATTCCGAGGATCCCGATGATCCCAACCGACATGCCATTTCAGTTTAAACGGCTTCAATTTCCGATCCATCTAGCATTCGCCATGACTGTAAATAAGTCACAAGGCCAATCGTTGAAAGTTTGTGGTCTTAATCTCGAACACCCATGTTTTTCCCATGACCAATTATATGTGGCATGTTCACGTGTCGGAAGACCTTCCGCGTTATTTGTTTTCGCGCCTAATGAAAAAACAAAAAATATCGTTTATCACAAGGTGCTACAATAAATGGCAAATAAAGAATAATTTAATAATTATATCTTTTTTATTTACCCTAAGTTAAAAATTTAAAAAATGTGATAATGTGATATTGCCTTTAAGGTGGAACAAAGTTCACCGGGTCAGCTAGTTAAATATATTTCTGAAATGTGTCTCAACAAAAATGTATACAAATACTGTTATTACTATGACTAGAAGGAAAGATCAAATTGCATGTCACAAAGATATTTTGTAAAAGGAAATAAATATGGCATAATGTAAGAAAAAAAGTGGCTGGTACGGGATGGACGCGGACTGCCTATTAAATATTTATTTATTAAACATTTATATTAATTTAATAAACCAAAGAAAATTTCAAAAGATTACTATTTTACTTTTAATAATTTTCGTCCAATAGATTATTATGGAATCGCCGCCTTTAAACTAAAACTAGGATCACAGTGAAATGTAAAAGAACGCCTGATTTTATGTTTTTCAATTTAAAACGAATATCGATTCGACACAGATAAAGTAAAATGTTACAAATCACTCGTTAATTTCATGTCTCATGTTGGTAGAAGAAGCGGTTAGCGTTAGTTTCTTGCGGTTGGCAATGAATCGTTAGACCCGTTAGAGCCGTTTGGACATTTGAATTTCGACATTACGTTTACTATTAGTTCCTGATAATTCATTAAATGCATTCTTTCACTTTCCCTTTATATCTTTAACGTTTCCATTACAAAACACAATATATAATTTAATTGGTAAGTAGTATCAGTGAATATCGTATATTATCAGCATTTAGTATATTTAACTATATACTTATATTTAATATATGATTTTTACGTTTCGTATTTTCGTTTCAGATTACATATAACGGGTTATTACTATGCCATCTATTTTATTTTAAATATTTAACGAGTTTTTGGTTACGAAATTGTAAGTAAAACAATTGTATTCGTTTAATGGAGGTATATTGATTGTGATATTTACTAAATTCTTCGTTTAATTACATTCTTCGTAATAAAAGCGGCCACGTGGAATATCTCACATATTGCCCAATTTTGATATATTTAAGCATTCTTCAGGTGAGTTGATGCATTAATTACATTATCAGTTAATATTCTATATGTTTCACTATTTATTTCAATTAATATCTTGATATTTTAAACAAAAGCCGAGCTTGGCTTTTAGTAATGCACTCGATGACTTAGGTTGAATCCTGATGTGTTTGGAATACTTAGACCTAATTTCATTAATATTATTATTGTTCTCGTTTTCTTATACTATTTAATTGCCAATTAAGCAAAAAAAGCATACTTTGGCATTTTAAATGAGTTCAAACTTTAATCACTTCTGTCATATAAGTTAGTAGTTACATTTTAATGCTTTAGTTTTATTTGTACCTGTGTTTGTTCCATTCTCAAGATAAAGTTTGACCTAGTATATGGAAGGCAGGTAATAAATTGTTTTGTTCACAGGACGAGACTTTTTATGATATTACAGTAGTAATATATCAGCTGAAAAGTTCTTGCTGGGATGCAGCTGTTGGGGTCTCTGTTTTGTTGAAAACTAAATTGCTGTTTGTCCTGTTTGTCTGCAACTGCTTGCCATATTGCACTGCTTTTATTTTCATACTGAATCTCCATTTTCATTTTCTCTTCTTGATGCTAAATTCTGGGTTTAGGCTATCCTGCTTATGTCCTTTGTCATTCGTTGATGACTCAATATCTAACTTTAATGAGGAGATTGTTATTTATCTTAGTGTAATGCAGAATTATTCGCGTATAAGGAAGTCGCTTACTATTTTTGAATAATTAGCGATAGTTAGAAATTAGATCAGATGCTGATAACATTACTTAGATTTGATGCTGATAACGTTACTCCCTATGTATTTACCTGATTACAACTGAGTGAGTGAGAGAAGAGAAAAAAGGAAAATTTTGGGCTCTATAGGAACCATCCACATGAGCCAGGGAGCACGGTCATGTCCTCCACGGTGGACGACGACCACGACCGACGTTCCTGATCGGACACGTTTCATCACTGATTCGACACACCGTTACACGGCCGCCTTGTTACACCTGTCTCAGATGTAGACTCGCGTTTTACTAAGCGACATATCTCGACAAGCGTCGAGCCCGGAGGCAGCTCCAGCTTTGGTGAAGTGCAGATATTTAATGTAATTTATATATATAGTATAGCTATTCATATATCTTAAGTTAATAATATGTAATTGAATATGTATTTTTTTTATTTCTTTTTATATTATTTTGTTATATTTCTTATTTTATTTATCCTTTTACATTTTTACTTTTCACAATTTTAATTATTAACTATTAACTCTGCTTATATATTTATTTGTCTCTGTCAGTAGGAAAAAGCAGGTCTCATGCGTGGGCGTTATCTAGGCGTTGACATCATCAAATCATCCAAGGCTTCGGTGCTGGAGCAGGAGGTGCGTATGGCATAAGGATAACATATCCAAGGCGGGAGGCCAACTGATCCCGAGGTATATGCCCGGTCTGGTGCTAGGAAGGATATCAGATGAATAGATCCGGGACACAATGAGAAATTGGTTGTGGCTTCCACAAAACGTTCCATATTTCCATGCTTGGCTTGGCGGTCCTATGGCTGCAGACAGCCTTTAGAACCTCGGACTACATCTGGTACTGACGTCGCGGTGGTCTGTCGATAATGCTGCCGCCATATCCAATAGGATCTGTAGAAAAAAAATAAAAAAAAATAGTGGGATCAAAAAGCAAGTCACAAAGTACACCTAAAAAAACCCAAAAAGCAGTTCTGCAATGCACTAAATGTAAAGACGGAATGCTACAAACTTCGAGAGTCTTGCCGGAATCCGGCACCCACATAGTGCATAAGACAGCTGCTGCCACATAAAAGCCCTCCCCTCATCTTCCGTGTCCGAGTCAGTGTCGAGAGACCCAGATTTATGGGTAATTTGAAGTTATTCATACCGTATAAGTAGATCGCTACGCAGGCCTCCTCTCTAGCATCAAATGCGTGTCGCTTCCAACACCAATCTGTATAATGAAGCCAGCCAGCCAGGGACCGTTCCCTGGATGGACTTTCGTTAGTCGGGCGCTCAGCAGGACACTAGGTCAACGATGACCATGAAACCATGAGAATGCCTTATTCTCATGGTTTAGCTATTCACAAGCCTGCTGTCCCTACTGGTTTTTGGTTCGAGGAGGAGCTATATTTCATTGATTAGATCACTGAAAAGCACTGCAGGTCTGCCAACAATTGAATAAATCAGTGTGGACCCAATCCCATTCGCAATGTAGGAATGCTGATAGTAAAAGCCAATCTAGCCATTACTTTATTAGAACATAATAGCAGCGAATACAGCGCGTTCTGTCAACGCAGGAGCTTGGGATGGAACATCGAAATTATATCGGCGTACTACCAATACTGTCATGACACACGGGTACTGCGTCAGCTGTCAGAACACAAAATTTTAAGAGGAATGCATGCTCGCCGCTTTTGTTTTTTGAACCTCGGACGTACGCGCGACGAAAGGCGGATATGGAATACCGCAAGATTCAGATTCAGAGGTTCGTTCTCAGGCGAGTATTGCAAGGCCAGGCCTTCCACTTTTCACGATCCTGTTTGTTACTCCAGTGTGGACCCAACATTTGCTCACACAGTGGAGGGCTGTTTGCTTGAACTCAAAATAATTAAGAAGTTTCATAGAAGCTTTAGATTAAACTAAAAACAATATGTGAGTGATATGATAAAAGTTACAATTATTTCATATTATCTTATATTATAAAAGGTCATTACATTTTTTTTTGCTTTGCTAAAATATTTGTTTGTTATAATAGTTAGTTTTATGTTCATTGCAAATTGATACCAAGATTTATTTGTTGTTAATACATATTATATGAATTCGCAAATTCAAACATTTTTTTTATTTATCTCGTCAATACCTGTATACCAAAATACCTACTCGTAGTAAACATACACAATATAATCGGTCGACCGACAGCAGTTAAAAAGATACAGAGCTCGAGTATATCTTTGCGATTATTTTTTTCTATTCACTTTTATGCTGGGGCTTTTTTATGTAATTGTTATTTAAAAATTAATATTGTAGAATTCAGTCATTCTTTAACATTATTGTCATTAAAATGACTAACTTTGACTTTTAGGTACCACCCACTCATCAGACATTCTGCCGCAAAACAGCAGTACTTGGTACTGTTGTGTTCCGGTTTGAAGGGTGAGTGAGCCAGTGTAATTACAGGCACAAGGGACATAAGATCGTAGTTCCCAAGGCTGGTGGCGCATTGGCGATTTAAGCGATGGGCAACATTTCTTACAATGCCAATGTCTAAGAGCGTTGGTGACCACTTACCATCAGGTGGCCCATATGCTCGTCCACCTTCCTTTTCTATAAAAAAAAAAAAAAACTAAGAAATATTTTTAAAAAAGCTTGTTAAAGCCTTAATAATATAATAAATACAAAAGTGATAATATGGTAGTATTTTCGTTTACTTCAAAATAATAAAGGTGTAAATGCCATCTATTTCTTCCGCAAGGAACTATTATTGCTTAATAGAAATATTTTACTTCGTTTCAAAATAGATGTCACTTTAAACTACTAATTTATATAAATTATAAATATTAGCATTTAGTATTGTTGTTGTGAATAGGCGTAAAATAAACAGCATGTATATACTGTTTATATTGTAGTGTGTTATATATCTATGTCTAAAACTATTTGCTCGTCCATCCCGATTTGTACGGTTGAAATATGAATGTTTTTTTTTTGTTAAAAATATTTTTGGATTCTATTCATAGCACCAAATTCAATTTAACTCAATTCAATTCGGGTTCAATTAAAGCCTTCCTGTGGTCCAATCAATTGAATGATTGAAAATCAATCAATCAAACACCAAAAAATTATTGAAATCGTAGATGCTTTTCAGTGACTTACATACGTACAGAACAATTATGTTAATATAAAGAGAATAAATTTTATTCATATTACAATGATGTAATATGAATAATATGACTTTTATAAATATGATCAAATAGGGTTTCAAAACAAACAACGTCAAATATTATAGTAATTATATCTGAACTTTATTTTCGATGCAATATCTCTGTTCTGTTATTTAATAAGAAAATTTCGATTATTGAATCGACATTTCGTAATCACATCGATTCCTTTTTTATGTTGGCAGCACTGCATTTGTTCGACAATATATTTTCATCTATAGAGTATCGAGTGTAGTTGGGATGATGAGTAGGAAGGATGAGTATCCCTTATCTTCATCTCGGGTCTTCACTTGATGCGTTTACCGAAATATATGAAATATTAAGTTATTCATAAATTACGAGAATGGCGCTACTGTAGCTAGAATATATTTAATGAAATAAATATTTAAGCGTTTATCATTTGGAATTTATGAATTATTTGTTTAACTGTATAATTTAAAAAAGCTTCTTTCAAAGGCGGATGTCTAACTTTTTCTCTGTGATATAATTTTAATTTAATGAGTTAATACATCGATTCGACGCGATAAGCAGCGCTGTCTATACTTTATACATTTTGAGGAACATTTTTTATACGCAAAGATACTTATCCTTACCTCTATTGTCTACAGCTACACTCCGACCATAAATTTACCGTTTTACATTTATTAAGTTGAGTAGACATCGGTCTATATATGTATTATCTATGATTATAATTACTAAGGCTTTCCAATTTCAAACTGTAAAATATAATTTATTTTGTAAGTTTGTTTGAAAATATAATTTAGTTTGTAGTCAGTGAATAGAATAAATCATTGTCGTTTAATATATTATTTGTACGTTTGGTGTATTTCTTTCAGTCCGTATACAGATTACATGGAACGATAGGTTATCTACTTCACCTATTTTATTTTAAGCATTTAAGTGCTTCTATTTACCAAACCGTAATTAAAATAATTTATATTATCTTAATTGAGGCATTTCAATGTAGTGTTTAATTGATTCTTCGTTTAATTTCAGTATTTGTGCCAAAACATGCCACGTGCAGTATTTGTCGTATAACGCCGAATTTTGATGTACCTATTTAAACATTCTTCAGGTGAGTTGATGCATTAATAACATTATTAATCTATATTCTCCATGTTTTATTATTTATTTTAATAAATTTGTTAATATTTTAAACAATAAATAAATTTAGCTTTCGACAATATACTGAATGCCACGGGTGAATTCTCACATGCTTGTAACTCTTTTAAGGCTTAATTTTATTATTAATATAAATAATGATCTTCCTTTATCATTCTATTATATTGCTAATTAAAAAGATATTTTCCATATTTGGGAATTTTAAAAATGACCAATTTAATAACTCTAATCACATTAGTTATTAATTGAAATTTATAACTTTTTCTTATTTGTATCTGTGGCTAGGTTTTTTTAGGATCTAGTATTTATGCAAGACCTGTAATAAGTATTTTTTTTCACAGGATGTGACTTTCACAGGTGAATTCAACAGAAAAGTGCTTGCTGAGATGGAGTTGTCCTTGGCTCTGCTGTTTTGAAGTCTTGCTGCTTCTCGTCTAGACATCAGCGACTGTTGCTTCTGTTGCTGCTGTTGATGCTGCAGCTTGCCGCATGCCACTTTGCACTGCTTTTTATGTTCTGAATCAACATTTCCATTTTCTGTTCTGGAAGCTGCATTAATGGTTTGCACTTTCTTGCTTATTTCATTTAACTATTGTTGACATCGAATTAAAAACCAGTACTAATAATTATTTAGTTATTTAATGAGAGCCGAGATGGCCCAGTGGTAAGAACGCGTGAATCTTAACCGATGATCGTGGGTTCAAACCCGGGCAAGCACCACTGACTTTTCATGTGCTTAATTGTATGTATCGCGGCGTGCCCGTGAAAGATGAGGGCAAGATAACGTGTTGACCAATATTTGCAGCATTTACATTAGCATCCCTATTTTTAAGCATCACTTTAATGTATATAATCGTCAGCTCTTAAATAATTGTTGGTTTCAGTATATAAAATTCAGTCTTTCCCATATCATTTTAGCTATCATATCAACGCAGTATTGGCAGTATAAATCTCGGTAATGATGTAAAGTATTGAAACGGTTATCGTCGACCATTAGTCTGTATGCATAGAAATCCACACAGGAAACTGTTTTGTTTTGTGCTGAACCTTGTTGCTGAATAGTCAGATAATAGCCATATTCTCCTTTCACAAACATCAAATAATACTGCAGGGGATCGTAAGGGCGATGCAATTCGGACATTCTTTACAGCTGGCCATCTGTTCAATGCTATATATCTCTGGGTACTTTGTAATCTACTATGAAATGAAATAATCTCTGTAAAAATTTCGAGCTTTGATACATTACTCAATAGTTACACATTTATATATATACATACATATAAATGTGTAACTATTGAGTAACATAAAGCCGAGATGGCCCAGTGGTAAGAACGCGTGAATCTTAACCGGTGATCGTGGGTTCAAACCCGGGCAGGCACCACTGAATTTTCATGTGCTTAATTTGTGATTATAATTCATCTCGTGCTTTACGGTGAAGGAAAACATCGTGAGGAAACCTGCATGTGTCTAATTTCACTGAAATTCTGCCACATGTGAATTCCACCAACCCGCATTGGAGCAGCGTGGTGGAATAAGCTCCAAGCCTTCTCCTCAAAAAGAGGAGAGGAGGCCTATAGCCCAGCAGTGGGACTTAGACAGGCTGTTACAAGATTTACAAGATACATATATACATACAACATTTACAACTTTCATAACAGAATTAAAGACATACTTTTGTTGTTGGTTCAACAGCGGAACATTTACTCGAACTGATTCCCTTAAAGCAACGAGATCATACAGTTTTTCACGTTGCAACTCTTGATTAAAAGCGTCATGCATTGGGCGATTAGGCGGTCTAACCTATTTGAGATAATACTTTGTTTGACATCATCAAGCACGTGTCTTCAATTGTTATCAATGCCTTGTTCTAAATTTCTTCTGTGAGTTGTAAATGTAGATTTCCTTTTCTATTGCGCATTTGATGCAAGATATCGTCACACATATCATCTTTGTATTTGATCCATAAATCAATTGATTTTGACGGGAAGCATGTCGATATAATTAAAGAAAACAATTTTCGTATTTGCTGAGGTTTTGAAGAAGTTACAGCATCAATTAATGTTTGATCCCAATGAGAATCATTTTCTAACAGTTGCAAAGTTGATGTGCGCCTTGAAAGTCCGATAGGTAGATAGAATTTTTGTGAATAGAGAACAATCCAACGATCAATTTTGATATCTTTTTGATTTACTTTTACAGCTGTTGATCTTCTATTATCTGCAGTCGATCGGCGTCGATACAGCGGATAACCATCGTTCCCGGTAATAGTTTCTGCTACTAATTCCCGTGGATACCATTTTGAAAATTTAATTGGATTAAGAGTTCCACATGGACCATGAATCAGGTTTTTGATAACAACTTCATGCAAGCCTGGATCTACATGTACATCAGGAATTTCAGCAGATATGATTTTATCACCTTCATTTGGTCTTATATTCTCAATTAACCAAATCAAGATATGAGCATTAGGCAACTCACGTCTCTGCCACTTCACAGAAAACATCCAGCAGCGTGTCTCATTAAACACACTGTTTTCCACAATTAAATCCATTAAAGATTTCAACTTTTGTCGGAAAATTCGTGCAATAATATTATGGTAATTAATCGGTGATTGGCCAGGCAATAACTCCTGTTTGATTTTTATCCATTTAGGATTGCATGTGAATGTAATAAATAAATCTGCGGTGCCATAATGATGAACATGTGTCATGGCATCTTGAGCGATTCATGCATGTGCCTAGGACTTACAATATATGTTGCTGGAAACATTGTCACCCGGCCGACATTGTTTGCATTTCCATCAGTAGTAATCGCATCTCGAAGGTGAATATACTCTTCAGAGCGGAGTTTGATCTGGTTCAATCTGATGAATGGAATTCGCTCTGTTTCTATTTTGACATACATATCAACATTATGAAATAATCGCGGACATTTTAATATGTTATTGTCTTTATTTTCACTAATCAACAGGCGATAGGAGTGAAAATTCATTGAACTAACTTTTTTATTAGTTTCAGCATCTGTAAATAAAATATTGTTTTAAGGATTCAACAATATCGTAATTGTAAACAAAAACAATCCAATGACACAATACTCTAATTACCTGTATTAGGATTTATCATCTTGATTGAGAAATGATCATCATCTTTCAATCTTCACCTTTCCAAAATTAGGTTTTGTATTAGTAAAAGAATTTTCAAAATCGGTTTAGTAGATCCAGAGATTACCCCCTACAACCCCACAAACTCACAAACTTTACCTCTTTATAATATTAGTATAGACAACCAAGAAACTGCCACGGACAGAAGAATTAATGGTGAATGACACTTATCGTACGTCAGTAATATTATTTTCGTTTTTTTTTCATTCGTTCCTACGAAGACATGGATCCATACAGCTTAATCAACTTAGATGCATACCAAAAATAATCCAAACAACATTAACTAACAAACGTGCGCCTTTGTTTTGTTCTAGATTGACGGTGTCGATTTACGTCAAATGTTTGACAGCTGGTTTATATAGGAAAAGAAGTGTCGTTTTTACTATTTTCCACGCAATTTTCATTCATTCCTACGAAGACATGGATCCATACAGCTTAATCAACTTAAATGCATACCAAAAATAATCCAAACAACATTAACTAACAAACGTGTGCCTTTGTTTTGTTCTAGATTGACGGTGTCAATTTACGTCAAATGTTTGACAGCTGGTTTATATAGGAAAAGAAGTGTCGTTTTTACTATTTTCCACGCAATTTTTATGTATTTTCATAAAAACCTTGTGTGCCTTAATTAAATTTCTTTAACAAGCTTGGCTTAGTCAACGCAATTCGTCTGTATTATAAATTCAACAGATATTTACGTTAAATTATTACGTTAAATTTACGTTAAATTATTTTGGTGTTGACGCAATGTGATTTCTGCCCAGTGCTCTGAATGTCAACGTGAAGAAATTCAAGCAAGCGCGGTAAACGGCGGGAGTAACTATCACTCTCTTAAGTCAGCAAGCATTGCGATATTGACCTATGACGGTTGTGTCTGCACACATACTCAAATATGCCGCCCGACAGTAGCCGACAGCCCGATAGTAGCCGTTGCGGTGCTGCATGCCTCGTTGGTGCAAACATCCTAATCCATTCTTCGACGAGGCCACAAGCACTATTCCGTTGCGGTCTCCACCACCGCTGATACGATCTTCGCGGTTATATCCGCGATGATGGAGACCGGAATCAGGCTTGTCCCTGGGTTCTCTTTGAGTGGTGCAACAGCCTTCCATCTTTAAGGTTGTAATCCAGGTGGTGGCTGCGAGGTGAGATTCCTCGCAGAAGTCCCGATGGTTGGTCTCTACGGAGGCCTTCAAGCCTAGCGGTTTTCTTCGGTTGGGACCTAGCAAAAACCGTGGGCGAATCCCGTGGTTGGGTTTGCGGCCCGACCACAAGGGAAGAAATTAACCGTTGCAACCAGTCCAAGTAAAAGTAAATTGGGCCGCCCCGATCTTCCACAGGAGTCGGGGAGCACGGTCAATTCCTCCCCGGTGGTTCGACCTGGCGTTCCCGGCGGGAATGTTGGGCGGCCGCTTGACTGGACCTGTCCAGTTTGTGGACGTAGATTTACTACCAAGACGGGGTTGGGTGTCCACCCCGTCGAGGCTAACGCGGAGGCGGCTCCAGCGCTGGTGAAGCGCAGATGGAATGAGGAAGAGCTGCTTCTCATGGCGCGAGTCGAGGCGCAACTTACTAAGGAAACCGGGATGTGTGAGAACGCAGACCTTCTCGCCAAACTGCCCCAACTCCAAAGGACGTTGGAAGCGGTTAAGGGCCAACGCCGGAGCGTCAAATACAAAGGACTGGTGAGAACCTGTCTGGAGGAATTGGCGCTCTCGGAAGTTGAGTCCAATGCGAGAAGGTGTTTGAACACTGAACGGACCTTGGAAGTGCAGCCTACGGTCACGCCGAAGAGCGCTCTTGAAGACCCATCTGGCGTTGAGCCACGCCATACCGTCGGAACCCCAATCGGTTCGAACGCGGCACAAGTTCTCGAGGATCTCCTTCGGGAGGCTGAGAGACGGAAGCGGTGCTGCGGGCCGGGGGCGAAGACCAGGAGACGCCTACGCCGAAATAAACATGGATTTGACAACCGAACTGCGTCAGACAATCTGACTAGCCGCAGACGGAGACGAGTAGAGTACGCAAGGATGCAGGAATTATTCTGGAAGTGTCCTAGTCGTGCAGCAGCTGAAGTGATAGACGGACACACTCGGGCCGTAAAACACAGCTTAGGGGAGTTGGAGACCTACTGGCGACCAATCCTCGAGGCAGTGTCGAGCGCCCCGGGACCCTCGAAGGAGGCGTTAAAAACCTTCGGGCCGAGTGTGGACGAGTACTCAAAGCTGTGGGCGCCGGTAACGGTCGAAGAAGTGAAAGCGTCCTGCGTCGACATGAGGACAGCGCCTGGTCAGGACGGAATCCGTGCGGATGAGTGGCGTGTGATTCCTGCATCATCGAAGGCGGAAATATTCAACAGCTGGTTGGTACAGGGGAGTATTCCCGAGACACTGCGGCAGTGTCGAACAGTCTTTATACCGAAGAGTGATGCTCCGAAGTGTCCTGGCGACTACAGGCCAATTTCGATTGCGTCGGTACCGCTTCGGCACCTACACAGCATCCTGGCGAAGAGACTTCTCGCCTGCTGCCCTCCTGACAAGCGCCATCGCGGTTTCGTGAGAGCGGATGGTACTCTCGAGAATACGGCCGTGTTAGACGCAGTGTTAGGAGATTGCAGGAAAAGGTTGCGAGAATGCCACGTTGCGGTGCTCGACTTCTCTAAGGCGTTCGATACAGTGTCGCATGCGGCACTTATCGAGCTACTTAGGGCGAGAGGACTGCCCGATGGCTTCTGCAACTTTATGGCTATAATGTACGAGACGGCGACTACCACCTTAGCCGTAGGGAACGAACGTAGCCAACCTGTGAGAGTGGGTCGAGGGGTACGACAGGGAGACCCCCTTTCGCCGATTCTGTTTAACATGGCGATGGACCTAGTCCTCGCATCACTGCCAAAAGGAGTCGGATATAGGCTAGAAAATGAGGTTATCTCGGCTCTGGCCTACGCCGACGACTTAGTCCTGCTTGCAGGCTCGAAGGTAGGGATGCAGGAAGCCATCGATCGTGTGGTGCAGATAGGCGAAATGGTGGGTCTCGGTATCAACCACGGCAAAAGCTCCGTCCTGTCGATGGTACCAGACGGGAAAC